>CM060945.1:190235220-195235220 GCA_030765085.1 Allium cepa
TGTAAGGCTAAGAAGGTCGCCCCCATTAGGGTATGGTCATCATATTTCTAGATTACCCTCAATATATCAGGTATGCTATGATGCTTCTGGCCACGGATAGGTCGGGAATGACAAGGGTGATGTCATATTCAGTTCTTTCCCCTACCAGATGGGTCTGAAAGTAGGCCGGTCTTTCAAAATGCTAAAGTCTCAAAGTTGTTGATCCTTGGTACATTCCTCTAGAAATGTATTATAAGGAAGGTAGTCCTTAACTAGCCATTGTATGGAATACATTCTCCAATATGAGCCTTTAAAGTTTTAGTTGTAAACCTGTTGTGCTGGAATTTAATAATGTAACAATTTTGACGATGATTAATATGTATTGTACCTTAGACACTACTATAACATAAGAGGATTTGATATGAAGTGTTTTGGTTATCATAACGTAAAAACCCGTCTGTGTTTATGTGCAGCGTGGACTTACAAGGTATTCTCGTTTTGAAAAGTTTTGATACCTTTAAAATCCAATTGAGATGTGTATTCTCACGCTGGTTTACTAGACTGGTCTGGGAGTTCTCTCTTTTAATGCTCGGGTCAGACTAAGTATATTTACAGATTCAGTTTGGATGCTTTGGAGCTTCCGAAGACGGGATGGTGTTCTTCAAGTCATATTCGTATAGGTTTATTTTTCGCTGCATTGATTGTTTAAAATTATTATTGTGAAGATAGGTCGTTCCATTGCATTGTGAGATTCTATTATTATTTGCTTTTCTTTCTCACTTCTCTCTTCTATTCTTTCTCTCTCCTAACTATTCCCCATTTCATTCAATTCGAGTCGGACTTGTGTGGTTTATTTTCAGCTTGAAATGTGTAGAATTGCAGGTCATTAAAAGTAAACCATATAAGTTGGTAGATCGATACGGCCAATCTCTATGTCATTTCCATATACATTACATCAAACAACGAAAATGTGGAAACAGAAGCCAAAAGAGTTAAACAAAATTCGCACAAAGCATAGGAAGTGAATAATAAGGAGTAGAGAAATCAATGGCGAAGAGAAAAATGGATCAACACAACTTTCCCTCGAGCTATAATGGCCCTAGGCAATCCACCGGTCCAATGGCATTACTAATTTTAGGAGTCATTTTAGCTCCAGAAACTCCTTCAGCCATCCACGCTGGTGATGGGTGAATTAAATAATGCAGTACAACGGTTATGGGGTGATTTTATGAATACAATCGTCTAACAACTACAATATGTAATTAAAAGAGGCTAATCATCTAGCGCTATATTCAGTGAAAGTTTGAACAACATAGTTTGAAATTACTACAATAGTTAGAACTCAAAACATCCCTAGATTCATTTTGTCTTATGAACAGCAACGTGCAAATTATTATAGACTAGAAGTGTGACATAATTTCACCTTTCATCTTAGATTTCTAAACCCCTACCAATAGCATAGCACTCAAGCCTTGACCAACAATTAAGATTTGGGTGGATTTTGTATTTAGGAGAAGAACCCTAATTTATTTCTGTCTTTTAGGAATAATGAATGTGTATCAAAATGTAAAGAATCGTTTTTAGAGAGGAGTTGATAGGGGTTTTTATCTCATTTTAATTAAGCGTGAATTAGGACTTATCTAGGCCTGATAAACTTAAGTGTTAATATCACCAATATTTGCTTCTCATTTAATATAAAAGAATACTCATCTTATAAATGAAAATTCAATACCCAAAACCATACTATAGAAAAATAATATGATATATATATATATATATATATTCCGATAATGGATTTATTTCTAAATTTGACAAAAGTATAAACTGGAGTTTCCTTAATACACCACTTCCTAATTTGAAATTATTCTATACTTATTCAATAAGACTCAAAAGCTCGGGTAGTTACAGACTCCCCTCCTTAAAAGAATTGCGACCCCGCAATTCCATTTTGGAAAATTTTTATAATATATGTGTGCAATGTTAGAAGTAACATCTTTATTGCATTTATTTGGTACTTCCTAATTAATAATTATGATAAGTTATTTATAAGAATCTTACATAGCTATACCTTTTAGTTGTAAAAAGTTTTTAAACCAACCATTCCTTAATTTGGGTCATCATACTGTACAATTTAACATTTAAGGATAAATTCTCTTAATATTGAACTTCACTAATTATAAAAATATTCCATACGGGTATATTAGTTTTAACTTATTATTCACCTCCCAATTCAAAATAAAATTCCATAGGATAATTTTGCTTCCTCAAGTAAATAGATTTGCGAGATCATAAATCTACTAGGGTATTGTCTTAAAATTTCATAATTTTAAACTTTCAAGTTCAAGACCTCTAGAAAATAAAAAAATAAAAATAAAATACCTAAATCACTTTCTCAAAAGTTTAAGATGAATTCATTTTTTCAAAAGCAAAAAGTAACAACCATAAATGCTTTTTGGTATATGAATTCTTATTACAAAATAAAGTTTTACAAAAGAAATTTTTTCCTTTGTTGAAATTACTTTAAAACTTATCCTTTAGTAACTTTTATACGCTGAAATCCAACTACCTTATTTTTCTAAATTGTTTGAGTTCCCGACTCTTCACTTAAAACAAATTGTATTTATTATAATAAACATATGTATAAGTAAGTATGAATTTATTCATGCATTACTACATGGGCCTTGAGTGCTTCACGAACGCAAAATGCGAAATATTACGCTTTTCTATTTATTCTCCATTGTAAATTGTAATTTTCATTAAAATCATATTTTAGAAAGTATTTAAAAATATGATTTCTTATAATTTATCAAAACCAACAATACGACAAATTTTTTCCATCTCCTTCATGATTGAGATATTTTTATGAAAACTTTATACACCCTTGATATTAAACCAATTTATTACTAATATAAAAATCCTGTTTAACAACTATTCTCAATTTTGGCCATTTACTACTTTTACAACATAGATTGAAATAATTTGAGATAAAAAGATATTTTATTACAAGTTTCTGTTTATAATCCCTAAGTGAATAAGACTTTACTATTCATGTTTTTATATTATCATGAGTTCCATATATCCAATCATCACACATTTTCAAAGTTATTCTCATATCATATAATATAAGAATTAAGTTCCCCAAAATGGGTATACATTGAATTTTTTTTCAAATCTATTGATATTTGGAGTTTAAAATTAAAAGGTATCCCTTATTAATAATATATCATATTTTTATGTAGATTGCTAATACATCTCGCTCATTCGCATCTATAAATTATTTAATCACAACAAAGCCTCAATCAATACGCGAACACTATTAAGAATGACATAAAAGTACGAACATCAAGAATCATCGAAATTGAGTACAACCAACACGTAAAGATAACTAGAAATATGTACACATAACATAAGTCTTCAAAATAAATGCAAGTGCACAATAGAATAACTATGACATCAACACAATAGTCCAAATAACAACCATGCAATAAAGAAAATATCGTCAAACGGATCAACGCATCGCTAGTTCCAACTCCCTTCACTTGAGTCTTAATCGAAGCACAAAGACGTGTCAGCAATGATTTAATAACTCCAAGCTCCTTCTTCTATTCCACCCAAACCTGCTGGATCAACTACCCCTACTGCTCCAACATAGATAAGATGTGAGCCTCGGAGGGAGAGGTGTGCCTTGGTGAGCCCCTAAGTGGCGAAGAAGGCTGGGTATTGTCTTTTTGGAAAAATGGATGGACATGTATCTCAATTGTATCTCATCTATGGTACCTAGAATCTTCATGGCTTTAAGAACCTTACTATCGAGGTCACTAGAATAAAGGTGTCCAATAGGAGTCACATCATCTAAACCAACTCCAAAACACCTAAGGGTTATTTCTCCTCTTATCTTCGGCCCTATTTTCAATCATGTTATTCGTTATCACATTTTCCCAATTCACTTAAACACCTCCTAAAATGGCATATATAGCCTTTCGAACCATTAGATAGATCTCATCGAAACTACTAGTCTTAGGGATCAAATTATGTTGGAGAATGTGAATAATAATTAGAGCAAGATGAGTCAAATCGGAAATGGTCCAAGCTCCGCGAGGATATTCAAGAATCTAATGTAAGATCAATTGATTGTCAAATGAAACTTCAAGAATTTTCGATAATAGATTCAGTTTTAAATTTCCCAAAAGTATAAATTGGAGTTTCCTTAATACATCACTTCTCGGTTTGAAATAATTCTATACTTATTTAATAAGAATCGAAAGCCTAAGTTGTTACAAAAGAGAATGAAGAATAATTTTGAATTTGAAATAAAGTGTGTGTAGAAGATGAGATAAGAAGGAGTGAATAAATATAAGTTGAACTGTCATGTGACAGGTGAAAATGTGAATTTTCAAATTTTGAAATTAATGCAAAAGAGTTGGAATTTCAAATGTTTAAATTTTGAGAAGGCTCCAAAGTTTACCAGGTATGTCGACATATCTATATGGCATATATCGACATATAAGCCGAAGTTTTCTAAATTTAAGACTAAAGAAATATTTTATATATATTATATATATATATAATAAAAAGAATCAGTGCTGACTAGGACAAACTATAGAGATAAAAGATGGTTTTGATTAATGGATGAAAGATATCAATGGTTGTGCTTAAAATATCTATCACTAATAATTAACCACTTAGGTAGGACTTGGCACATTTAAATCATTTCATCCATGATTCAAGCCTGACACAATTAATTCTACCATCCATGTAGAAGCATTAGTAATTCTCCATTTCTTACACAACCTCAAAAACTATCGAAAACCCTAGTCACTAATTTTTCTCTTCTCTGCCTTCTCCTTTCCCTATCTCAATCCCAATTAAAGCTCCAATACTCCACACATGCTTGTTTTCTAAAAATAACACTAATTTTTTCATTAATTTCCATTTTAATCTATTTTTCATGTAATCTTTAGAAGAGTGTTGGTGTGGGTCAAATAAGATTAGCATGAGATAAAGTACTTCGTCGTTTGAGGCTGATTCGTTGGATCACGATTTTGATCAGATCCAAGGCTTAATGAAAGGGGATTGTAAATGGATTTTTTGAATAGCTGGTTAGTCATGTTCATACAACATTATGACTTCTAGAACATGGAGGATAGGACTACAAGAGTTCGGAGCATTCAGAATAACGAACATGACAATCAAATCCATGCTAACTGTGAGAGCGAGTTATTTTGGAAGTAATTATGATATTTGATATTTATATGTTAAAATGTTGCTTTGTAATTTTTTTTTGGAGATGTTAATGTCATGCTCTTTCTACATTTTTTTAAAAACTAGTTCAGATTACAAGGCCTAAGTCCCATAAGAATGGTGTCGATATAGGGAATTCACGTTACCTGCTACAATTAAAGCACATTGAAAAGCCACAGTAGCCTTTCATTATTTTCATTTTTAACATAAGCGATTCAAGGATAATTAGGGTTTAGCCTTTGAAACGTATCAATTATCGATGTCTTTACGCGGGTTTCCAAATCAGCTTCTTTCTGTAATTATTTTTAATCAACTTTAGATCTGAGTATTGAATGATCAAATCTGTAGTTTTCTTATCGGATGATGAAGAGAAGTCTCCTTTGTTGTTATTAACTTCAGCGGCCTTTCAATTATGATAATTGTATTCAAAAACCCTTGAACTAGAATTTATCTTTGTACTAGCTATTTACTTCACTTGTCGTTGAAGTTTGCTACTTTTCTCGATGGTTGGTAGATTCTCAGGCTCATGCAACTTGCTACATTCACCTCTTTCCCAAACAAATAAGTGATAAACTTGGTTGTTAAGCTTGATGTTATAATGATTGCTTCCTTATCTTTGGTCATTAATTGTCGATTGGAACTTTCTATCTTGTTCAAGTTTGCTATTGAAAGCGCGGTAGCTCTTATTCAATTCAAGTAGAAATAATTTATGGTTAGAATTAGAACTGTAATATTAACTAATTTATTTCTGATTATAGCCTTGTTACTTCCCTTGCAGGAATCATCCCTGAGTTAAGTTTTTAACTAGCTGCCATCATTTATGTTGCATGCTGAATTATTTCCATTACAAGCCCCTGCTTCCTTATTAGCAGCTTAATACATTTGCTTTGGGATCTTGCTACTTTCCCTTTAAATTCAAGCAGATAAGTGATTGTTATCATAGTTGAGCTTGCTCTTTAATTGATTATCTCTTAATCTTTCACTACTTGTTAGTTGCCAATTTTCCATTTTGCTCGAGCTCGCAGTTGAGTGTACGGTAGCTCCTATTCAAATTAGGTAGCCAAAACAGATTATTAGGTTCAGAATTATTATCTTTATCTGATTTATATATAACAAAATTAAATTTACTTTCCTTGTAGGAATCATTTCTGATTTGGATTTTTGAGGCCGCCTTCAGCTAAAGTTTGACTACAATTGTTGCCATAATGAACTATTGGCTCTTTGGACCAGTGGTGATTACTATGTTGAAGGGGATTCTCAAAGGAGAATTTCCCCCTTTGTAAATACTCTTCTACTCTTTCTTCATAATTGTTTGAATCACACATGTTATGGCTTTGACTACTAATGTTGGATGTTGTAACGGAGTGGATTTTCGACTCTCAAAATTGACACTAATACGTCCACTGTATAACATGTCGAGAAATCGAATGCCGAAAAACTCCACTGTTAAGAAAAAGGAAAGAAGGAAGAAGATAGGAAGAAATTAAATAACACATAATCTCATGGCGGAACGAATAATCTATAATATACAACAAATTTTTACACAAAAGCAAAAGTGCAATATGTATATACATACAGAAATCAATCAGAGTATGCTAACCTAATTCAGCCTGGATAGTTATAATAGCATGTCCTTACAATTGTTGATAGATGCAACAATGAATATAGTGGAAAAATAACCATCTACGTGAACACATCTCTGGGCCTTCCACTCGTCTCCTAAAGCTCCAAAGCATCTAAACTAATATGTAATATGCTCGGTCTGACCTAAGCATTATAATAAGATAACACTCGAGTCAGTCTGGAAAACCATCATGAGTAAAACACACCCAACTGGATTTTAAAGTTCTAAAAAACCTTTAAAAATCAAAAGTAACTCGTAAGACTGCACCGCACATAAATATGGACGAGTTTTTACCTTACGATAACCAAAACATTTCATATTCTTTGACAAATAAACGGTCAAACAACATTCTAAAATTCATTTATAAATATCTATCCATTTATAATCTCTTTCACCTTATAAATACACATTCCTTAAGTCTTAACCTATTTTATAAACTTCCCTTATAAAATCTGAGTTCATTTATAAAACTCTATTTATGCCTCTTGGAGACTTTCATAAATGATAAAAATCATTTACTTTAAGACACCATTTTATAATAATAACTATTAACAATAATATTGTAAACAAGTGGTGAATTATTCATTTTATAAACATCTTAATAATAATAATTTATAATTCTAGATCACCATAAAATAAACAAAACTTATTGGTCTTTACCATTATAATAATAATTTATTTTTCAACACCTTCTTAATAATCCTTATTATTAATTTCAAACCATAATTAATTCTAAAACAATTAAACTTCAAAGGACTAATAATTTGATAAATACTTAAAAATAATATTAACTATAAACAAATGACTTTAGAACAATATTAGTATAAATAAATAACTTTAAAACAATATTAATTTAAATAAATAACTTTAAAACAATATTAATATAAATAAATACTTTAAAACAATATTAAATATAAATCGATAATCTTTCAAACAGAATATTAATATAAGTAGATAATCTTTAAAATAGTATATTAATATAAATAAATAACTTTAAAACAAAATATTTTTGAAACCGAATTTTGGATTTAAAATTTATTTCTTATCTCAAAAACCAATTCCAACTCAAATGGGAATTTATAGTATTTTTAAAATACTAATTTGAGTCCAATAGCTGCCAAACGCTCAACCAATATTGATACTGATTTTTTATCACTACTGGGTTTCAGTTTTTATCATATAACGATGTCATAACCAATATTTCCAAAACAGATTTATTATCCAATAATTCATATGACCGGAGTACCTTGGAAATCAATTCAACATTAACGACGAATCTCGTTGGAGCCCTCCAACCCGTCCTCCTACATCACAGCACATATATATTAGAACATATATTGGTAAGTAAAATCAACAGTGGTGAGGAATCTTGTTGGATCCCTCCAACCTATCCTCTTGCATCACAATGGTATGTAATAAAAAAATATGATCGACCGCTTCAAAGCGGGATTCGTGTACAAAAGGCCATCCGCTCTTACATGGGAACGTAATAGGGTTTTATCCGCTCCATGGGCGTGAATTTGTTCAAATCAAAGAATAAATATAGTAAATCATCCAAACAATCATTCAATCATTTCTATCAACTATATATTATACTAGTTAACCAAAAAGGCGAGTTTAACTCACGAAAATTTTCTGTTGTCGCTGCGTTCCGGTTTGGAACTAAAACTGAACGACATTCGATTTTGACCTAAATTTCAACTGTCTCCAAATTCATCCAAACTAGCTCCGATCGCGAAGCTTTCGTCGTTATAAGCACAATGTAGAATTTCACGCCTCGATTGGACCTCATTTGAGATAGTTGTGCAATTTTTAAGTTAAAAGGATTTAAATATAATTTAATTTCGCTAATTTCTTTAATTTTCAACTAACTACATTACAAACTTTCCCTTCCCTCCTAACCCACCTTCCTCAATTTAAAGTGAAACCAAGGCGCCTTTTCATTTGATCATCTTCGCCACCAAATCCCACCGAAGCCCACCACCACCATGCCTCAGAAATACCATGCTAAGATGAACACTCGGCCACCGTAGCCTTCACCAAAACATTGTTGTTAGCATGAAAATCCAAATGAACGTTTTTCGTTCAACTCGCGATTTCCGCCACCTCGGGACATGCCTCCAAACTCCAACAGCGCCTCGCCCTCGCCTCCCCCTACATTTTCTCCTCACAGCCCATCCCCTGAAAACTCACCAATTCGGCAGAAAAGCCATCAAAACTGCACAGACGTCGAACTCCCCTCCGTGTCAGCTCGCTTCGCCAAAGCCCATCTATTGATTAATGGCGGAATTTTATATCAAATTAGAAAACCACCGCTAAAAATGTAATAAAAATAAACGCAAGCGCACGGCGTACAATTTAGTACGGGGCAAGTATGGGTCGATCCATAGGGAATTGTAGTGATTTAAAGTTCTACCCAATCAAATTAAACCAAGATTTGAAGTTGTATTAAGTTAAAAAATGTAAAAACTAGCTAAATAGAGTGGATAAAAATATGGGAGTAAAAGGCAATTTAAAGGCAATTCCCTTCTCATGATCACATAAATCAACGTAATGAAATTATGATCTCTCTTTTTTGGCAATTAGTGAATTTGTTGATGCGTTTATCATAAGTATCGCATATTTGTGATATTAATTAGCCAAACATAAACCATCAAACTTTAACATACCCAACAAACCACTTTTTAACTCTCATGAAAATGATAATGATGTTAAAAAATAAATCTACTTTAAGCATGATCTATTTACTATTGATTAGTAATATACACCACCAAATTTTGATTTTAAAATTCACTTCATTACCAAAATCATATATAGATGAAGAGGTAATTTATGTTTATGTTTGTTTAAGCATAACTTATTTGGTGTCAACAACATAGGCTATCAAATTCAAAGCTAAAACAAAAAAAAATTATAACATTAAACATTTTAATTAAGCACAAAATGAGGTCAAATGAAATCACTATGTTGAATCTACATGATTAAGAGAGCTTCATTACCCCATAAATTAAGGGGTTTAGCTTCTCATATTTGTTATTATGTTAACAATTATAAATTGCAACATAAAACAAAAACAAAAAGGAAAAGAGAACTAACTAAATTGCATTTAAATAAATCTAATCTACTTGCATAAATAAATCTAAACTACTAACATGAAAGAAAAGAGAGCACGTAAATAGAAAAGAGCATGCATTACGTAACGACCCAATTTTTCGATGCCTGAAAGTCGACATCAATACGTCCACTCTATCGAATGCCGAAAAACCGAATCGTAAGGGTTAAAGAAGAAGAAGATAGAAGAAGAAACAGAAAACAATAACAGAATCTCACATTTCGCAGCGGAACAAATATAATAGATAAATGAATATCTTTAAACGGAATCACTATATCAGTTTATACATCACATTATCAGAGTTTACAACAACAAACAGCGGAAAAGAAATATTACAGATATAAGTGATATGCCTCGCCATCCAGCTCCACCTCCTGATTTCCACAGCAACTTCTTGACTTTGCTCCCGAATAACTGCTAACCTGACTCTAGGCTGCCCGTGTGGAAAATTATGGGCACCCAGAGTTTAGAAAGGGAACGGTAAACTCCGAGTCAGTCGTGGGACTGGTGTGAGATTTTTAAAACAGTTATTTTCACAAATAAAATAAAAAGAAATCCTCTATGCTTTTTGGAAAATGAAACTACCATAAGGCCTCCCGGCGCACACACAATGCAATCGCACACTTGGGGGAGATTTCTCCTTGTGATAGTCAAACATTCTTAATACGCAAAATCTTTTCGATATTATTATTAGTGCATAGTGCAGAAAACATTTTGAAATAATATTAATCTTAGCCAACATAGGTACCATTATACTATGCCTACTATAGCTGCCATGTTAAATGGAAGGTTCTACAACTAAAACCGTACAGGGCGCGTGCATTGGAGATTGGATTTCCAGCAAATGGTTAGGCTAAGGAACATCCTATGCCACATGGGTATGCCTCTGGAGGGACGTCCCGAGAACCTACCCGGATCTCGGCCAACACAAGGCCGGGTTACCTCTGTAACTAGGTAACTACTACTCGAGTATGCCATCCCTCGACCGTTTGCGACCTTTATCCGAGGATCCTCAACCATAAAGCAACAACCACAAAGTATAAAAAATTTGCAGCATCAACATAGGTAAAATATCTGGGCTCCAAACCATGATACTACCCTTTTCCAGAAGGAAATGACATACCCTCAGGGGGAGAACCCCTAAATAACCTTGCCGCATCTTTCCTGTTTTGACCATTTCCGGGGTGTGAGGTTCGACGAAGTCTCGTCCACAAAGCTACACTTTTCACAAAGTCATGCTTTGATCAACAAATGATCAACAGCACTTCGTATGTCACATTACCAAATTGGGAATGTATCACTAGTAACTATCAACTACATAACCTCTGAGCTCGTACATCTCAGAGAAGGGTGTTAAGCCAAGAGAATAAATTCTCCGCCACCAACAGAAATGTATTTAATAGAAACCAGCTTTACATCTCAAAGTGTAACGTCAGACACACATCCATACAAGTCCGTTTCGGGATCGAACGGAACCAAAGGCACTTCAAAGAAGCCCTTGCAAATCCGGATATTCACTAATCACGTCCGGAATCCCCATCACAAAGGTGATAAAATCTATATACCGGAGCAACTCGGTGCAGAGACATTCGACAGGTAATCCTTTCTTTTTCGAAAATACCCGGTCTTCAACACCGTCTTCAAATACAATCCCATTTCGTCGTATCATTATTCGGAATGGGTTTTATGACACAAGGTCCTCTCCCGGTTAATCCGAATAACGAGCGCTTATTCAAAATAAGTATTACATTCATATTTCAACAAATTACAACAATTTTCACTTTTATCTTTTAAACAAAAGATCTATCACAATCACAAAGGTTCGATGTGGTTTCCGTATATCCACTTTGAATCCAACCCCCGGTCGCATCGAAATTCAAATGTCATTAAAGGCCAATATTGATAGTCGGTTATTTAACTATCAATCAACATTCACGAAAATCACCAAGATTTAAATAATTTTTCCTAATTATTTATTTTCAAAAATATCTTCGCAAGATAAAATTTTAGCACTTCAATTATTTGAAAACAAATTTCAAATCACTTTTCACCCGCGGAATAAGATTTCCGATATTATTTATTTCCACTGAAAGTCTGCCAAGTTCAAATACTTTAAAATACTTTAAATCACTTATCCAAAATATATACTTGGAAACATTTCGATAAAACTATTTTAAAACATTTATTTAAATATTAGTTATGAAAATATTATATAAATGTCTCATTCTAACTTTAAAATAAAATTAGTAGATAGTGTATAACTATTTTAAATACCCATTTTCTAAAATAAAAATCAATTTAATCTTTTAAATGATCACTTCTATAATAGTTTAAATTATATTTTAATTTTAAAGATTTTCAAAATAACCTAAGTAAATAATTTGTTTCCAAATATTCTACCCTTAAAACCATCTTTACAACTTCAATCTATATTTATAAACCATATTGAAAACATCCTCAGCTTTCAGGGAAAGTACACATTCCATTCTAAAATGGTTCATTCAAATCAATTTATAAATCTTTCTGGATTATTTTAAATTTACGTCCCAAATCTGTAAATTCTACTCCACACTTTTAAAAAACAATATTTATTTTAAAACAAATTTCCCTTTCATTTATAAAATTCCCATTGTGGATTTTAATCTTCAAATATCCATAGATATACAATCTTCAAATTGTTTTGCAAATATTCACTTTCAGCGCCAAATCAATTCTCAAATTTATTTCCAAATTGAATTCTGTTACCACAATCCAATTCCAAATTGATTTCTAATCAATTTTCATATTGATTTTCTAAGGGTTTTATTTTTAAAACACCAAATTAATTTTCAAATTTAATTTCTAAATTTATTTCAACACCAAATCGATTTTCATGCAAACACTAAATCAATTTTCATATTGATTTTCCAAAGATTTATTTTTAAACACCAAATTTATTATCTTTTGAAACAAATTCCTTCTTTTAAATTTATTCAATTTTCTAAAATTTATTTACTATAAATTTTCTACTAAATTTCAAAAATCCAATTTTATTTATTTCTGATATCCTACGATATCAAAAATATATTCAGCTAAATTATAGCCTCCAACAGTCTCAATCATAAATTGTCACACACAGATTACAAATAATCAACACATAATATTGAAACTAATTCAAATATTTGAGGAATCCAGTTGGATCCCTCCAACCCGTTTTCCCTGCATCCACAGACGTTAGCACAACAATTAAATACCAATTTCACTTCGAGGTGGAATATCGCGGTATATGGGATTTACAAAATATCATCCGCTATTATGCGACGCATAGGGTCTCATCCGCTATATAATGCGGGAAATCAACAACTCCAATATATACTATATACTACAATATATATAATATCATCCATTGAATAATTATTATAAATCAATCATTCAAGCACACAGTCAATCAATTTTAAATCTGGCTATTCAAAATTTAAATTAGAACAATATTGATTTGAGTGAGAAGATCTCACCTTAGCTTTTGTTTCGCAATCCATTTCCATTCAGACTATTTCTTTACAGTTTCAATCCTTGTAACACAATTATATGACTTTATTATTATTCGCCTTCATCAAATATAAATTATCCTTTATCAAATTTTATTTACTAATTTTAGATGATACTTAACTAACCTGGTTTACACATATTTTAGCAGTAAACCTATTTTAACAGTAAACCAAAAACTACTCTTTAGACAGTTTATAAACTAATTATTATTATTATTTTCGAAATCTCCTTTTATAAACTCTATATAATAATTTTAAAATTACTGTATTTGCCCAAAACTTATATACAATTTCTGTTTATAAACACATTCTATTTAATGAGATCCCTATATTTCATAAACTTCTCCGTTTTACAGCAAACTCCAAAACTTCTCTGTTTTACAGTAAACTGCTAGTTTAAATTTTGAAAACATAAAAATGCTTAAAATAAAACTACCTCGATGTATAGGCAACTAAAATCGAGCTGCTGCTTGAAATCCACCTTGCGCCTATGACAAGCTCATCACCACACTCTATAGCCAGCATGCCCCCCAATTAGGCTCACGACCACCTGTTTCGCTTCGCGTCACTTCCTCGACTCGAAGATCACCCAAACCTAAATCGTGAAACCCATTCGAGCCCAAAACCCTAGATCTCGAGCCACCACCACCTCGCGTGTTCGTGTGAAATCCCCCACCATTGCCGCCTCACGAACGCGTGTGCATACTTTCCTCCAATTTCGTCGTGGTCCAACCATCTACGACAGAACGCGAGCACGAGTTCTTCCCCTTCTTTTTCTTGCGCGCGATGATTCCCTTGAACAAATTCACTAATGATACATGCGAAATAAAACTGGGAAAGGAAAGGGAAAAGGAAAAAAGCGATTTGAATTTGTTTCGCTCGCTCGCCATTTTTCTTCTTCGTTTTTTTCATTTATTTATTTTGATTTGAATCAAGACGGTAATATTTTTTCTTTGAGATTGTTTTCTACTTTTCGCTTGGCTGTTAAATGAAGAGAAGAGACAAGATCTGATGTTAGCGTGTGGGAAAATACTCGCTACAGTGTTTTGAAAGTGAAAGGCAAAAGTATTGACGTGAAGGAAATTCAACTGAGGTTGATTGGAAGTTTTATTTATTTATTATTATTATTATTATATATACTTTAAATTCAAATTTGAATACAAATTGTCTCGATTTACATAGCCTAAAATCACGAACTCCTACCGAGGCATGCCGCTAGGCGTTTATAATGTTATACCCCTATTTCGAACGCATTGAAAAAGGTTTCGAGTCCTAATTCGATCGTATAGAGAAGATAGCTTTTTGAACCTAGTTATTAGTTCAAATTTCGATTAAATTTTCAGCGCGTTTAAATATCGTACGCTCATGCAACAGCTCCAATCACTACGAAATTTGAAATCCGACAATAAAATAATATTACGGATCTAATGGAACTGGTTTCGTCGAATTCCGAGACTGTGGCTCGGAAGGCTATTTTTAAATGTCGATTTAAACCATATAATTTCAAAACTGTACAAAACATTTCCAAATTAAATTCTGAAGCTTCCATTATCTTCAGGATTATTAATATAAATTTTTCTAAGCCTTTAAAAATATTTTTAATCAGCTTAAAGCTGAAGATTCAAATTTTTATCAAACATTAATAAATTAAATTTAAAAATTTAAATTGCCAAATTCATAGTTATAATTAAAATTCAAGTTAAATCAACTTCTAAATATAAAAATTCATTCAAATATTTCAATTTCAAATGTTCAAAATTCTGGGTCGTCGCATCCTTCCCCCTTAAAAGAATTTCGTCCCCGAAATTGCTAGTTAAGAAGAATGGTCCTCAACCCGTTTAATATTTTCCAAACCAAACAATTTTATCAACTTTTCAAAACAAATCTTTCTATTAGAGATCCATTACCATTGCAATTAATTTTCCAAAATCTTTCATGGTTCCCAAACAACATTGCTTTCTTAACAATTCAAGTTTAAAATTTTAAATTCAAATTTCAAATTCTCCAAAATTTCTTAAATTTTTTGTAACTCCCAAAATTTTCGAAAAATTTCGCCAGCGTCTCCTTTGCGCGGCTAGCTCGGTACTATTACAAAAATGGCACCACGGCCCCCAGATTTCAAAAAGAAAATTAAAAGCCAAGTGGCTGGACAAGAAAATCATCAAATTTCATACTGAAATTTAAATACGTACCTTTTTGTCGAGCAATTTCAAATTTATCTTCGAAATCAAAATCACAATTCCATTTACCTGTACACACCTGTATATTCTGATATCCATAATGTCCAATTACAAAATTCAAATTTATTCTACACATTCCTTTACAATTTATTTTTAATATATACTTCTTATACCATCTTTACTTCACTATTGAAGTTATACATCCATTTTATTTCAATCTTGCATTTCCAATTTCCTTTGAATTCAATTCACAATTTTAATTCTATTTGGATTTAATTTACCTTCTGAATATTGAATTTTATCAACTATCGTTCATTCACATATTTCTACCTTTATTATCTTTAGTTCACTTCGAACTACTTTTACAACTTCATTTTATTTCGCACAATTCAAATTGGTTTTCGATTCCAGTTTTAATCTTTTGTCCATTCCCTTATTCACAATTACCATTTCACAATTTCCAATTTAACCTTCACTTAATTATTAACCTGGTATATTCCCAATACAAAATTTACTTAATAATTTTACACTTCATTTCTTAAGTTCAATGCAATAATCTATATACTTCTTATATTTATTTTTAATTCATCACTTTGGTTTATATTTACTTATATTAAACTGGATTTCCAATTTTATATGAATTCAGTTTATCTTTCATTTATGAATATTAGATTCAATTCATTTTAAACCTTACCCATTTGGTCATTCATCAATTAGTTTCACTTACTAATTTTAGTTTAATACTTCACTTTGTTTATCATAAATCAATTTTCAATTCCAACTCCAGTTCTTTTTGGTTACAAATTCGAAATGAATTTCAACATTCAATTCACTTTCATTTACTTGCAATTGTGAATTTATTTATTCATTCAAAATTTTATTTTCCACCTTAATAAATTTTATTCGAATCATTTAGTCTATAAGACTTCTTAAATTCACATTTATTCAAATTAACTCAAATTTTAAATTTCAATTCTTTTATTCAATTTTCATTTCATTTTTTTTTAATTCCACTTGAATTAAATTTTCCTTCCAACTTATTTTATTTCCACATTTACCTTTTTCTAACTTCTCTTTAAGTTAGATTTTTATTTTAACAACTTCAAACTTTACAAGTTATCAACTTAATGATATTCCATAAATATTTTATATAACATTCCAGAATCTTTTTAATTGCTTTCAAAAATCATTTTTGAAAGAAATTCAAATTATCCTTTTCTAAATTCCCAAAACCAGACCTAGTTTGCAAACAACTTTCATTTAAAATCATTTGGCAGCAATTCCTCATTTGGAAACTCGAAAATGAACATTGATAATGCTGCAGTCATCACCGAAGTTATTTTCCAGCGACCAAAAAGAGTTTAGAGCTTTCATCCCTTCAAAACACTTTTCCAAAACCTTTGAAAATCCTTTTCAAATCAAATGGATTTAAAATTTTCCAAATCTCAAAACTTTTAAATCCTTTCAATTCTTTTCAAAAACATTTCTCTGGAATTCTATTTCAAATTATAGATCCCATTTATGCTTTTATATCTACAAATCACATTTGTATATAGATTTATTTCCTAACCTTTGGTTTTGTTTTCATTTTCTTATTCAATAATCAATGATAATAATTTAATATTATCAATTCCTAACAAACAAGAAACCATATACTATATAATTTACAAGATTATTTCCTTTATCTACGAAAATAGTTTTGGGTAAAATTATTTCATTCACCCAATTTTAAAACAATATCGTGTCGAATTGTTGTGTACGAGTGTTTAGAGATCCCTATCGATAGAGTTGTGTAGACTATATCAACAAGAATCCATATACCACTCAACAAACCAATCATCACAATATAAAACAATTTTATATTCACTAACAAATACGCGCTCATATCTATTAATACACTCAAACTCGTTCTAGAGTACTACTGACTCTATCTCTAATGAGTAACACCCAACAGAGCCAAGGTTGTCGCTTAACCAAATGCTCTGATACCAAAAATGTAACGACCCAATTTTTCGATACTCGAAAGTCGACATCAATACGTCCACTGTATCGAATGCCGAATAGTTTAATGCCGAAAAACCAAACCGTTAGAGTTAAAGAAGAAGAAGATAGAAGAAGAAACATAAAACAATAACAGAATCTCACATTTCACAGTGGAACAAATATAATAGATAAATGAATATCTTTAAACAGAATCACTATATCAGTTTATACATCACATTATCAGAGTTTACAACAACAAACAGCGGAAAAGAAATATTACATATATAAGTGATACGCCTCGCCATCTAGCTCCACCTCCTGATTTCCACAGCAACTTCTTGACTTTGCTTCCGAATAACTGCTAACCTGACTCTAGGTTGCCCGTATAGAAAATTATGGACACCTAGAGTTTAGAAAGGGAAAAATAAACTCCGGGTCAGTCGTGGGACTGGTGCGAGATCTTAAAAACAGTTATTTTCACAAAGAAAATAAAATGAAATGCGCTATGCTTTTGGAAAATGAAACTACCATAAGGCCTCCCGGCACACACATAATGAAATCGCACACTCGGGGGAGATTTCTCCTTATGATAGTCAAACATGCTTAGTACGAAAAATCATTTCGATATTATTATTAGTGCATAGTGCAGAAAACATTTTGAAAGTATAATATTAATCTTAGCCAGCATAGGTACCATTATACTATGCCTACTATAGCTGCCATGTTAAATGGCAGGTTCTACAACTAAAACCGTACAGGGCGCGTACTGGAGATTGGATTTCCAAAAAATGGTTAGGCTAAGGAACTTCCTATGCCACAAGGGTATGCCTCTAGAGGGACGTCCCGAGAACCTACCCAGATATCTGCGAACACAAGGCCGAGTTACCTCTGTAACTAGGTGACTACTACTCGAGTATGACATCCCCCGGTCGTTTGCGACCTTTATCCAAGGATTCTCAACCACAAAGCAACACCCACAAAGTATAATAAATTTGCAGTATCAACATGAGTAAAATATCTGGGCTCCATACCATGATACTACCCTTTTCCAAAAGGAAATGACATACCCTCAGGGGGAGCTCCCTCCAAATAACCTTGCCGCATCTTTCCTGTTTTGATCATTTCCGGGGTGTGAGGACCAAGAAGTCTCGTCTACAAAGCTACACTTTTCACAAAGTCATGCTTTGATCAACAAATGATCAGCAGCACTTCGTATGTCACATTACCAAATTGGGAATGTATCACTAGTAACCATCGACTACATAACCTGTGAGCTCGTACGTCTCAGAGAAGGGTGTTAAGCTAAGAGAATAAATTCTCCGCCACCAATAGAGATGTATTTGATAGAAACCAGCTTTACATCTCAAAGTGTAACATCAGACACACATCCATACAAGTCCATTCCGGGATCGAAAGAAACCGAAGGCACTTCAAAGAAGCCCTTGCAAATCCGGATATTCACTAATCACGTCTGGAATCCCCATCACAAAGGTGATAAAATCTCTATACCGGAGCAACCCGGTGTAGAGACATTCGACAGGTAATCCTTTCATTTTCGAAAATACCCGGTCTTCAACACCGTCTTCAAATACAATCCCATTTCGTTGTATCGTTATTCGGAATGGGTTTTATGACACAAGGTCCTCTCCCGGCTAATCCGAATAACGAGCGCTTATTTTTAAAAATAAGTGTTACATTCAGATTTCAACAAATTACAACAATTTTCACTTTGAACTTTTAATCAAAATATCTATCAAAATCACAAAGTTTCGATGTGGTTTTTGGATATCCACTTTAAATTCGACCCCCGGTCGCATCGAAATTCAAATGCCATTAATGGCCAATATTGATAGTCGGTTATTTAACTATCAATCAACATTCACGACAATCACCAAGATTTAAATAATTTTTTCCCAATTATTTATTTTCAAAATATCTTCGCAAGAAATTTTTTTAGCACTTCAACTATTTGAAAACAAATTTCAAATCACTTTTCACTCGCGGAATAAGATTTTCGATATTATTTATTTCCACTGAAAGTCTACCGAGTTCAAATGCTTTAAAATACTTTAAATCACTTATCCAAAATATATACTTGGAAAAATTTAGATAAAACTATTTTAAAACATTTATTTAAATATTAGTTATGAAAATATTATATAAATGTCTCATTCTAACTTTAAAATAAAATTAGTAGATAGTGTATAACTATTTTAAATACCCATTTTCTAAAACAAATATCAATTTAATCTTTAAATGAACACTTCTATAATAGTTTAAAATTATTTTAACTTTAAAGATTTTCAAAATAACCTAAGTAAATAATTTTTTTCCAAACATTCTACCCTTAAAACCATCTTTACAACTTCAATCTATATTTATAAACTATATTGAAAACATCCTCGGCTTTCAGGGAAAGCACACATTCCATTCTAAAAAGGTTCATTCAAATAAATTTATAAATCTTTCTGGATTTATTTTAAATTTACGTCCCAAATCTGTAAATTCATTTCCACACTTTTTTTAAAAAATAAAACAATATTTATTTTTAAAACAAATTTCCCTTTCTTTTATAAAATTCCCATTATGGATTTTAATCTTCAAATATCCATAGATATACAATCTTCAAATTGTTTTCCAAATATTCACTTTCAACACCAAATCAATTCTCAAATTTATTTCCAAATTTATTTCAATTACCACATCCAATTCCAAATTGATTTCCAATCAACTTTCATATTGATTTCCCAAGGGTTTTATTTTTAAAACACCAAATTAATTTTCAAATTTAATTTCTAAATTTATTTCAACACCAAATCGATTTTCATGCAAACAATAAATCAATTTTCATATTTATTTTCCAAAGATTTATTTTTAAACACCAAATTTATTATCTTTTGAAATAAATTCCTTCTTTTAAATTTATTCACTTTACTATAAATTTCTACTAAATTTCAAAAATCCAATTTTATTTATTTCTGATATCCTACGATATCAAAAATATATTCGGCTAAATTATAGCCCTCAACAGTCTTAATCATAAATTGTCACACATATATTACAACTAGTCAACACTGTGACGACCCGGAAATTTTGCCAATTTAAATTGGAATAATTAATTGATTTTAAACTATTTAAAAGTTAATTTTAACTTGAATTCAAGATAACAATATTTTCTTGATGATTAAATCATTGAATTATATAGTTTAAAGGTTGAATTTAATAATTGAAATTGGGTAAATTGCTGAATCTGAGATTCTAAGCCTGTTTAAAATAATTTGAAGGCTTATAAAATTTATAATGATAATACCGAAGATAATAGAATTGTTGAAATTTAAATTAAAGGTGATATGTTCAATTTTAATAATATATCGTTTAAATTGGAATTTAAAAATAGCCTTCCGAGGCACAGTCTCGGAATTCGACGAAACCAGTTCCATTGAATCCGTAATAGTTAGTTATTATCGAATTTCAATTTCCGTAGCAATCGAAGTTGTCATTTGACCCTGGCAGCTCGAAACGCGTAGATTTATTTTAATCGATTTAATTGAATATCGATCGTTTACGTCTGTAACTTGCACATACGATCAAATCAGCCTCCGGAACATGTTCCATTGTGTTCGGAATGCGGGTAGAATCTTATTAACGCTTGTCAGCATGTCGGATTTAGGGTTTTGGGTTTCGCGTTATGGAAAACGCGGTATTTTCATATTTAAATATATAAATCAGGCGTACTGAGGAAGCTACTTTTAATTCTATTTCACGTTTCCATTTCCCCTCTCTGTCCTCTGATCGGCTCGAAAAAAAAAAGAGAAAAGCAAATGGCCGCAGCCTTCAGATTTGAAACCAAAAAAAAAAAGAGAAGAGAGGCGACGCGAACAGGACCGAGTTCGACTCGATTCTTGGAAGCCGATTGCAGAATTTCGAGAAGAGGGGAGGGGGTTTTAGTTCGAACCGAGAAGTGTAGTTTTGAACCGGCGACAGCTCGCGCGTGGTGGCGTTGGAGGTTCGCGAGGCAGGGTTTCGAGTAGTGTATGTCGTTGTCGCTGAGACTAAGGTTTGCTGCTGTGTTGATTCGTGAAGCCTTCGATCGATAGCCGGTGAGCGCGCGGCAATAGGAAGTGACGGTGATGTCGTTCGTGGCCGTGAAGGAGGGTGGCCACGCAGAGGAGCTAGGGCTAGGGTTTCGATCGCGTGTTTCGAGGGAAGTGGCTACTGCGCTAGTAATTGGTGGTCGAGCAGGGTTCGCGTGGAGGCAGTGAGGTATTATTTTATTTTCTTAAATTTATACATTTGTGAATATTTATATGCAGAAGAAAATTAATTTCAGTAGGTTTATATACATACAGACTCTTCAATTTAAATATATATATACAAGAAAGGAAAATATATATGTATATATGTATATAGGCAGGTTTAAATAGTAAGATAAGGTTATTTTAGATAAACAGCTGAAAAATAAGTTATATAGGAAACAATTCTGTTTTAATTGAATATACGTATATGGGTTTGGGAGGAATTTCATTTGATTTATTTTAATTACTAGAAATAATTTATAAAAGGGAAAATTTGTTCAAAAATCAAATTTATTAGTTTCAACCCAAAATTCTTAGTTAATTAAATTTATAAATGGAAATTTAATTGTTCGATTTATTTCGAATACTAATAAAATCATAAAATTATTTATACAAGGTCAAAACGTGGATAAACCAAGTCGAGAATGAAGTGGATTGCAAATTCAAGAATCAAAGGTGAGTAAATCTCACTCTGTTTTAAATTTAAGTAGTTAAATTTAAATATTTGGTTGAGTAGTTGAATTGATTTGATGTGCACCGTGAATAGATGACCTGTTGATTTTGGTTTTGATCGATTTTCGAGTTGATTGTTGTTTGACTCGAAGCATTTGGGAATTTAAACCGTAAATAAGAAAGATGGTTCAGATTAAAATCAATAAAGGTTTAATGATTAGTGATTCATTAAATAAATAGGATAATTTAAGGGATAATTAATTAATTAAATTAATTTATGATTTGGGTTAGTTAAGTGGGTCTAAATTAACTGAAATGATCATTGGGTGGATTGATAAATAGTCGCTTAATGGAATTAATAAAAATATAATTACCTTGTGGATGTAATCAAGAGATAAATTATAATGGTTAATTAAGGAGTAACTAATTTATATATAAAAAAGGGGATAATTAATCATCGATTGAGATAAATCAAGAATGACATATACATATATATATATCTGTGTGTGTGTGTGTGTGTGTGTGTGTGTTTTAATTAAAATTTGATTAGAAATGTAAATGAGAAATCATTAATCTATGAAATCAATAATGTAAATAGAGATTGATTAGTTAAGAAAATAAATCAATACAAGTGACTTATGAATAGTTAATTAATATAAGTAATTATGGTCTAATGTGATTAAAACACTTAATTAATTCCTGAGGCAATTAAGATTTCTTATTGATTTGGGGCAAGAACAATTAATATCGTGAAATGAATTAAGGGTAATTACTTGAACGTAATTGAAGAATAATTAACCCAGGTTGATTAATGTTGATGAATGTTGAGGGGATAATTGAATTATCTGATTTGGAATTAATTAATATAATATGATGGAATCTAAGTGAATGTGGTTAGAAATTCAATTGGAATTAATTGAATGGGTTTGTATGTGGTTAAGTTTTGCTTATGGATAAGTGAATGGTAGTGGATGATTTAGATGAGTTGAAATCTTTGATACGAAGGGTGTTGTATTTCATTTGAATAACTTGGGTAGGATAACTTGAGTTTCGAAGAAACCGGGTCGGGTATTGGGAAATGCCCGAAAACCACTTCGAATTTTTATAAATTGATTTGTGAAATCAATAGGCAGGGATGTAATGATTTAAGTGAATTGGATAAGCTGAGATAAGTTACCCCGGGTTTTATTTAAGTTGTATGCTTTTGTATTCCTTGTTAGTTGGGTTACTCACGCTGGTTTCCAGCCTGACCCGGGTGTTACTTTGGTGTAATGCTCGGGTCAGACCGAGTATTACAGATTTTCAGGTAGGACGTTTTGGAGCTCAGGAGGCGAGCTGGATGGCAAGAACGCGTAGAATATTTTCCGCTGTAATTATGTTATTGTAATTCTGTGATAAATTGATTGTATATGACAACATTTGTATATATGTGAAACTCTGATGTATATTAAATGTAATCGACAGATATTGTAATCTTTTGTAAGCTATTATTATTTATTATTATATTTTATCCGCTGCGAATGTGAGATGTTATTGATTTTGTTCTTCTTCTTCTATCTCTTTCTTCTTTTTCAAAACCATCTGAAATTTTCAGGATCGAAAATTTTGGGTCGTTACAGTTGGTATCAGAGCCAGGTTAAGCGAGAACCTTGGCTCTAGTGTGGATTACTCATTAAATAGAGTCCAAAGTATTCTAGAATGAGTTGAGTGTATATATGTGAGCGCGTACTTGTTATTTTCTTATATAAAGATTTTAAATGATTTTGTATAAAATATTTTTTTTGGATATATAAAGCAATATTTCCTTCTAATAAATATTAAGGTGATTGGTTGTTAAATTATTGGAATTAAAATTTAGAAGTAATACAATACAACCAAATTGAAGTCTTGGATTAGAATTAAATGAAGTAAAAACGAAAATACAACCAAATCGAAATTTAATTAATTGAAAATGAAATTCTAAAATTAGGATTCAGGAATTAAATTATTTAAAAGCTTTAAATAAATGTAAGTTTGAAATGGGATTCAAATTGAAATTTAATCTCGAAATTATAGAAATAAGAATAATATAAAAAGGAAATGGGACTTGTTGCAAGCAATGGATTGTTTGAAATTTGATTTGAATTTAAACCAAAGGTGGTTTACAATTTTAAACATGGCTGGGAGGGCCAAGAAATAAATATGTATGGATATACATGATATCAAAGATGATTTGAAATAAACTCTAAATGTTGAGTTTTGATTTTCCCTGAAATGTGATGGGAAACCCAAGTGATATAAGTCTTGAACTTATAAGAGGGAAAGAATTTTGAATTTTGAAGTGAGAATTCAAATTGAGTAAGATTAATTGGATTAAGTAAATCGAATTTAACTTGGGAGAAGTTAAATAAGTTTGAATGAACAACTTGAATCGAAAATTTTAAGATGAAATTGGAATTTAACTTGGAAGATTAAATGGTTGATTTGAATTGGGAATTTGTGTGATCTCGAAAGGGTTTGAGATCTAAAAATTTAAAATGGATGGACGTTTTAAAATAAATTGGATGATATCATCCTATTGTTAATAAAAATCTTTAAATGTAGAATGGTAGTGTATAAATAAAATAAATTTGAATAATTGAATTGTAAAATAAACTTGTTTAAGAACTGGCTTCAAACTGGAAGATAAAATTGAATAATAAATTAAATTTTGAAAACAAATAAAATTGTATTGAGCTCTTATTTGAATCTGGAAAATATAAATAGAGAAAAATTGAAATGATTTGAATTCGAAATGGATTCAATTAATAATAATTCAAATTGATTGGAATAAAATGAAATTATAATTAAAATTGAACATGATTAAAATCAACTAGAATTTGATTTAAATTGGGGTAGGAATCAAGATTGATTCAACTTGAATTGGGGATTAATCAAGTCCAATGGAATTTGGAGTTATTTGCATTGGAATTGGGTCAATTTAAATGGAAATTTAAATTGAAATTGTTGGCAAAGTGAACAGTTGGCTCTTGACTATTTTAATATAAATTGTTTTGATATCAACTTATTTTCTAAGCTATTAAATATATACAACCTTTCTTTTTAAAGCTAACTTATTTTATAATTGTTTACCATTATTTTTGGAGCTATTTAACCATTTTTCCAACTGTTTCCTAAACTAATTACTATTTTTCAACTATTTCACAAACTAATTTCTATTTTACAACTATTTTGCGATTATTTAGAATCTTTGAAACTATTCAATTATTTTCCGACTATTTTACAATTAGTTAACTATTTTATAGCTATTTTGTAAACTATTAATTATTTTTCAACTACTTATCTATTTTTAAAATTTTCAAGCTATTTTCTAAAACTGGTCGGCGTTCAAACTGTTATTGATGAAGTACCCAACTGGGATAAGAATTGAGGTAATAATCCAAATGGGGATTAAGGCAATGCGAGTAAGTGGATAGAATTTAAAGGAAATGTGAATGGAAAGGAAATTGATTTGGCTAATAATCAAAGAAGTTAAATACGTAGGATGTACGTATATTATTCTATTCGCATAGTGATTTGATCCAGATTCGAGCACAGAATTTCGAGATAGTTATATCGATCCGAGTAGGGATTTTTCATTCGATTTTCGATGGCGAACCTGGATATGGATTGTTGATTGGTTATGGATGTTCTCTATCATATTTATGGCTATGCAAGGAGAATGACGGTTTCTAATCAAGAAACCAGATCTGTGTCCGCACTAGGAAGTCGGGTGGACGATACTAGTCGGAAGTGAAATTGTGTGATCGAGTGAGCGATCAGATTGGTATAGCGTATGGATGTTATGTGTACATCGTATGGATTTGAATGAAATTGGTATTGAAAGGAGTAATCAAATTTGAATATTTGATTTTGAATAAACAAAGTTATATATATATATATCTTTGTTAAATAGGATAAAACTCCCCTTGTTGAATCTATAGCCAGTAAGGAATGGTTTTTCATAGTATTTGAAGTATAAAGGGATTTTATACAAGTTTGGAATGATCCAAAGTTTTAAAAATTATATATATTTTTGAATATATATATAAGATCTTATGAGGATTTTGGAAAAGGTTTAGGGAAATTTTGGATTTGGAAAGGCTTTTGATTTTTGGGTAAAATCAAATATTGGGATTTGGAAAGCCTAGTTTGAGAATTATCGATTTTGGGAATAACCGATTTTTGAGTAAAGGAGCCTTATATGAAATTCATATTAGGTGTATGATTTGAAGATACTATATGTATAGTATAAAGTATTTTGATGATGGCTCTGGGGAAAAAGGCGCTCCCTTAAAATGGACTTCTCAGGAGTGCCACCGGGTGGTGCTGCCTTGAGCCCCAAGGGGGGTTCTAAAGTTGATCCTGTGAGGAGTCCGGACAAAACTAGTTCCTGAGGATTATGAGTAGTGTATACCATAGCGAAAGTCGTGTGTGCCGCTGAGAGCCAACAGTCTACGTTTGATTTTATATTGGTAGACTGCGACCTATGGTATACCATAGCGGAAGTCGTGTGTGCCGCTGAGAGCCAACAGTCTGCGGTTGATTTTATATCGGCAGACCGCGACCTATGTAGAAATGAAGAAGTTACATTTCGACAGCGAAAATCAGAGGCCGCGGAGAGCCTGCAGTTACATGGACTTTTGCTGCGAAGGCAACGTAACCTTGGATGTAACTGTGATTTGTGTGGGATCCATGGTGTAATCGAGAGGCCGCGGAGAGCCTACAGTTGCATGGACTTTTGCTGTGACGGCAACGTAACCCTGGAATGTAACTGTGACCATGGATGGGGGTGATGATTTCCAGAGCATTCTCACCAAAGTTATTTCCTCTATTTTCAAAAACTGTTTTCGATATTTTCAATAAAATTATTTTCCAAGTATTTTCACTAGATGTAGAAAACGGGTTTGCCAAGTACTTATAGATTTCCAGTCCTACGCCTGATCAACGTATGACTGAATTTCTGTGAGAACAAGGATGGACTGATTGAAACATCGAGTCATAAGAAGTATTTTTATAAAGGGCAATTTTATTAAGTATGATGTGAATTTAAAAGCATTTCTAAATTTATTTTAAATAAAGATGTTGGAATTTTGGAAAATTGAGGGAAACCTAAACTGAAATTTTAAAATAAAATTGAAACTCGGGAATTTTAATGAAGTGATTTTTTAATTAAAATCGAATATTGATTTAGAAGTTGGAAATAAGCTAATTGGTTAAATAATAATTTGATTGAGTATATAAATAAAATTTAACTTGGGTAAATAAATGGATTGTAAGTTAATAATGGAATTTGGAAGTGAATTCGAATTGTTAATAGAATTCGACTTGGATTTGATAATGAATTAAATAAGGGGAGATGTTGTAAAATTAAAATAAAATAGAGTTGGATTGAAAAAAAAGAGATGGTTTGAATTGCAAATAAAATCCAAGTGTGATTTGAATAATATTTAATGAAATTTGCAAGTAAATTGGATATAAGAGAAGAATTGTAATAGAAATGGTTTGAGTTGCAAAACAAAACCCAAGTGAATAGAAATAAATGGGGAATCACTTTGTATTAATAAAATAAATTTGAAATGAGTTAAGTACGTAAATTTAAAAAAATAATTAAAATGGGTTAATTGAGTTAAATAATAAATGGATGAAGTCTGATAGAATAAAAACAAAATCAAAGCTGTGATTGGAATTGGATTATCGGACTGAACTTAAGTTCGGTGGCATATTAATTTGAAGTATAAATGAATTAAGTATGTGTTGGATATTATTTGATAAATTGAGAGGGTGAATTAAAATTAAAATTAAAATTAAAGTAGATGGGCTAACTAAAGTAATGAGATTTGATTAAATGAGAATCAAATCGAAGTAAACTTAAGTTTGATGATGGAATAAATTAAAGTAAATTAACTTAAGTTTAAAATTTATGGAAGCTTGACTTCGAATAAGGATAAAAGCTTATTAAATAAAAGCATGGATTGAATTACTTTGGGAATGGCTTGTAGTATACAAGAATGTAATGTGTCGAGCTAAATAAAATGATTGTGAATAAATTAAAAATGGAATTGAAGTAAATAAAATTGAGTTGGAATCAATTTTAATAGGTTATAAAACTTAAGTAATTATTTATTCACATGGAAATTATCAAATTGCGTAGAAATAATTGCCGTTTAACGTAAACTAGATTTAATTAAATTCTATGGATTAGTGGAAGCAAATATAATTGATTTTTGAGTTAATTGGAGTGAATATGAGTTTGTTTTGCTTAAAAATGAATTGAATGTAAACAATTGCATTGTAAACCATTAAAATTGAATGTAATGGCATATAAATTTGGTTGAAAGCAATTGGATTAGCTTTAAATTATATAAATCGCTTATGGTAAGCGTTTGGTGTTTGTTGTTTTTGAAATGCTTGTGTTTAGCCATTAAAAGTAAGTGAAATGCTAATAGAATTTCTATATATGGCACTCACATATTTAAATTGAGTAAGTACAGGTACAGGGAAGCCGTTTGGCTAGATTTGGGGTATGCTAATTGCTAAAATAAATAAGCTGCTTGCTTAAATCGCTAAATAAGGTACGCCTACGTAATAAAAATAGGAAATATGAACTGTTTTTGCGTTTTCCGACTGGGTGGGTCGATGTATACATATTTATATCTCTTGTCAAATTGCAAAAGCTCCTCCGTACAATGGAGACCCTGCCAAAATTTTCCGAAAATTTTGAAAGTTAGAAAATTTTTGGAAAATTTTGAGAAAAAAAAAATTTGGTTAATGACAAATCGATTTTAAATTGGAAAACTAATGTAAATTAGTAGATGAAACTAATGTGAATCAGTTACAAATGAAAAATAAAATCTAATATTTAAAATTGAAATAAGTTGAATTCATATTAAAACGGGATAAACGAATTTGAATAGAAGTAAATATGAGAACCTATATAAGAGAATGTATAAAATGATTTGTAATGTTACAATTGGATATTATTGTTAAGTATGATATGCAGGGATTATAAGGGAAAAGAAATTGGATTTGATAACAGAAGATAAATGTAAATTGCCCGACAAAAAGGTATGTATTTAAGTTTCTGTATGAAATTGGATTGGGTTTGTGATGTAGCCACTTGGCTTTTGTTTTCTTTTGAAAATTGGGAGCCCGTAGAGGCCTTTTGTAGTAGTACCCAGCTAGCCGCGCAAAGGAGACGCTGGCAAAAATTTTCAGAAATTTAGAGAGTTAGAAAAATTTTGAGAAAATTTTGATAATTCAAAATTTGGTTTTAAATTGAAATTGAAATTGAAAGAAGTGAGCAGGAGAGTATTGCGTGAAAGTTATAGAAGGTTTTGGGAAGTTGATTAAGGATAGTGGGTCTTTAATAAAGTTAGTTGATAAGATGTTGAATTGTGGGTTTTGGGGAAAAGTAATCGGGTATTGGACCATTCTTCATAACTAGTAATTTCGGAGACGAAATTCTTTTAAGGGGGAAGGAACGTGACGACTCAGAATTTTTTCCAATTTAAATTGGAATAATTAATTGATTTTAAACTATTTAAAAGTTAATTTTAACTTGAATTCAAGATAACAATATTTTCTTGATGATTAAATCATTGAATTATATAGTTTAAAGGTTGAATTTAATAATTGAAATTGGGTAAATTGCTGAATCTGAGATTCTAAGCCTGTTTAAAATAATTTGAAGGCTTATAAAATTTATAATGATAATACTGAAGATAATAGAATTGTTGAAATTTAAATTAAAGGTGATATGTTCAATTCTAATAATATATCATTTAAATTGGAATTTAGAAATAGCCTTTCGAGGCACAGTCTCGGAATTCGACGAAACCAGTTCCATTGGATCCGTAATAGTTAGTTATTATCGGGTTTCAATTTCTGTAGCAATCGGAGTTGTCATTTGACCCTGGCAGCTCGAAACGCGTAGATTTATTTTAATCGATTTAATTGAATATCGATCGTTTACGTCTGTAACTTGCACATACGATCAAATCAGCCTCCGAAACATGTTCCATTGTGTTCGGAATGCGGGTAGAACCTTCTTAACACTTGTCAGCATGTCGGATTCAGGGTTTGGGGTTTTGCGTTATGGAAAACGAGGTATTTTCATATTTAAATATATAAATCAGGCGTATTGAGGAAGCTACTTTTAATTCTATTTCACGTTTCCATTTCCCCTCTCTGTCCTCTGATCGGCTCGAAAAAAAAAAGAGAAAAGCAAATGGCCGCAGCCTTTAGATTTGAAGCCAAAAAAAAAAAGAGAAGAGAGGCGACGCGAACAGGACCGAGTTCGACTAGATTCTTGGAAGCCGATTGCAGAATTTCGAGAAGAGGGGAGGGGGTTTTAGTTCGAACCGAGAAGGGTTGTTTTGAACCGACGACAGCTCGCGCGTGGTGGCGTTGGAGGTTCGCGAGGCCGGGTTTCGAGTCGTGTATGTCGTTGTCGCCGAGACTAATGTTTACTGCTGTGTTGATTCGTGAAGCCTTCGATCGATAGCCGGTGAGCGCGCGGCAATAGGAAGTGACGGTGATGTCATTCGTGGCCGTGAAGGAGGGTGGCCACGCAGAGGAGCTAGGGCAAGGGTTTCGATCGCGTGTTTCGAGGGAAGTGGCTACTGCGCTAGTAATTAGTGGTCGAGCAGGGTTCGCGTGGAGGCAGTGAGGTATTATTTTATTTTCTTAAATTTATACATTTGTGAATATTTATATGCAGAAGAAAATTAATTTCAGTAGGTTTATATACATACAGACTCTTCAATTTAAATATATATATATACAAGAAAGGAAAATATATATGTATATATGTATATAGGCAGGTTTAAATAGTAAGATAAGGTTGTTTTAGATAAACAGCTGAAAAATAAGTTATATAGGAAACAATTCTGTTTTAATTTAATATACGTATATGGGTTTGAGAGGAATTTCATATGATTTATTTTAATTACTAGAAATAATTTATAAAAGGGAAAATTTGTTCAAAAATCAAATTTATTAGTTTCAACCCAAAATTCTTTGTTAATTAAATTAATAAATGGAAATTTAATTGTTCGATTTATTTCGAATACTAATAAAATCATACAATTATTTATACAAGGTCAAAACGTGGATAAACCAAGTCGAGAATGAAGTGGATTGCAAATTCAAGAATCAAAGGTGAGTAAATCTCACTCTGTTGGAGTTTTATTTAAATTTAAGTAGTTAAATTTAAATATTTGGTTGAGTAGTTGAATTGATTTGATGTGCACCATGAATAGATGACCTGTTGATTTTGGTTTTGATCGATTTTCGAGTTGATTGTTGTTTGACTCGAAGCGTTTGGGAACTTAAACCGTAAATAAGAAAGATGGTTTCAGATTAAAATCAATAAAGGTTTAATGATTAGTGTTTCATTAAATAAAAAGGATAATTTAAGGGATAATTAATTAATTAAATTAATTTATGATTTGGGTTAGTTAAGTGGGTCTAAATTAATTGAAATGATCATTGGGTGGATTGATAAATAGTCGCTTAATGGAATTAATAAAAATATAATTACCTTGTGGATGTAATCAAGAGATAAATTATAATGGTTAATTAAGGAGTAATTAATTTATATATAAAAAAAGGGATAATTAATCATCGGTTGAGATAAATCAAGAATGACACATATATATGTGTGTGTTTTAATTAAAATTTGATTAGAAATGTAAATGAGAAATCATTAATCTATGAAATCAATAATGTAAATAGAGATTGATTAGTTAAGAAAATAAATCAATACAAGTGACTTATGAAAAGTTAATTAATATAAGTAATTATGGTCTAATGTGATTAAAACACTTAATTAATTCCTGAGGCAATCAAGATTTCTTATTAATTTGGGGCAAGAACAATTAATATCGTGAAATGAATTAAGGGTAATTACTTGAACGTAATTGAAGAATAATTAATCCAGGTTGATTAATGTTGATGAATGTTGAGGGGATAATTGAATTATTTGATTTGGAATTAATTAATATAATATGATGGAATCTAAGTGAATGTGGTTAGAAATTCAATTGGAATTAATTGAATGGGTTTGTATGTGGTTAAGTTTTGCTTATGGATAAGTGAATGGTATTGGATGATTTAGATGAGTTGAAATCTCTGATACGAAGGGTGTTGTATTTCATTTGAATAACTTGAGTAGGATAACTTGAGTTTCGAAGAAACCGGGTCTGGTATTGGGAATGCCCGAAAACCACTTCGAATTTTTATAAATTGATTTGTGAAATCAATAGGCAGAGATGTAATGATTTAAGTGAATTGGATAAGCTGAGATAAGTTACCCCAGGTTTTATTTAAGTTGTATGCTTTTGTATTTCTTGTTAGTTGGGTTACTCACGCTGGTTTCCAGCCTGACCCGGGTGTTACTTTGGTGTAATGCTCGGGTCAGACCGAGTATTACAGATTTTCAGGTAGGACGTTTTGGAGCTCAGGAGGAGAGCTGGATGGCAAGAACGCGTAGAATATTTTCTGCTGTAATTATGTTATTGTAATTCTGTGATAAATTGATTGTATATGACAACATTTGTATATATGTGAAACTCTGATGTATATTAAATGCAATCGACAGATATAGTAATCTTTTGTAAGCTATTATTATTTATTATTATATTTTATCCGCTGCGAATGTGAGATATTGTTGATTTTGTTCTTCTTCTTTTTCTTCTATCTCTTTCTTCTTTTTCATAACCATCTGAATCGTTACAAATACACAATATTGAAACTAATTCAAATATTTGAGCAATCCAGTTGGATCCCTCCAACCTATTTTCCCTGCATCCACAGACGTTAGCCCAACAATTAAATACCAATTTCACTTTGAGGTGGAATATCGCGGTATATGGGATTTATAAAATATCATCCGCTATTATGCGGCGCATAGGGTCTCATCCGCTATATAATGCGGGAAATCAACAACTCCAATATATACTATATGCTACTATATGTATAATATCATCCAGTGAATAATTATTATAAATCAATCATCCAAGCACACAGCCAATCAATTTTAAATCTAACTATTCAAAATTTAAATCTGAACAATATTGATTGAGTGAGAAGATCTCACCTTAGCTTTTGTTTTGCAATCCATTTCCATTCTGACTATTTCTTCACAGTTTCAAACCTTGTAACATATTTACATGACTTTATTATTATTCGCCTTAATCCAAATATAAATTATCCTTTATCAAATTTTATTAACTAATTTTAGATGATACTTAACTTACCTGGTTTACACGTATTTTAGCAGTAAACCTATTTTAACAGTAAACCAAAAACTACTCTTTAGACAGTTTATAAACTAATTATTATTATTATTTTCGAAATCTCCTTTTATAAACTCTATATAATAATTTTAAAATTACTATATTTGCCCAAAACTTATATACAATTTCTGTTTATAAACACATTCTATCTAATAAGATCCCTATATTTCATAAACTTCTCCGTTTTACAGCAAACTCCAAAACTTCTCTGTTTTACAGTAAACTGCTAGTTTAAATTTTGAAAACATAAAAATGCTTAAAATAAAACTACCTCAATGTATAGGAAACCAAAACCGAGCTGCTGCTTGAAATCCACCTTGCGCCTATGACAAGCTCATCACCACACTCCATAGCCCAGCATGCCCCCCAATTAGGCTCACGACCACCTGTTTCGCTTCGCGTCACTTCCTCGACTCGAAGATCACCCAAACCTAAATCGTGAAACCCATTCGAGGCCAAAACCCTAGATCTCGAACCACCACCACCTCGCGTGTTCACGCGAAATCCCCCGCTGTTGCCGCCTCACGAACGCGTGTGCATACTTTCCTCCAATTCCAATGTGGTCCAACCATCTACGACAGAACGCGAGCATGAGTTCTCCCCTTTCTTTTTCTTGCGCGCGACGATTACCTTGAACAAATTCGCTAATGATACATGCGAAATAAAACTGGGAAAGGAAAGGGAAAAGAAAAAAAAGATTTGAATTTTCTTCGCTCGCTCGCCATTTTTCTTCTTCGTTATTTTTATTTATTTTGATTTGAATCAAGACGATGATATTTTTTCTTTGAGATTGTTTTCGATTTTTCGCTCGGCTGTTAAATGAAGAGAAGAGACAAGATCTGATGTTAGCGTGTGGGAAAATACTCGCTACAGTGTTTTGAAAGTGAAAGGCAAAGTATTGACGTGAAGGAAATTCAACTGAGGTTGATTGGGGTTTTTTTATATATACTTTAAATTCAAATTTGAATACAAATTGTCGCGATTTACGTAGCCTAAAATCACGAAATCCTATCGAGGCGTGCCGCTAGGCGTTTATAATGTTATACCCCTATTTCGAACGCATTGGAAAAGGTTTTGAGTCCTAATTCGATAGTATGGAGAAGATGGCTTTTTGAACCCAGTTATTAGTTCAAATTTCGATTATATTTTCAGCACGTTTAAATATCGTACACTCATGCAACAACTCCAATCACTACGAAATTTGAAATCCGATAATAAAACAATATTACGGATCCAATGAAACTAGTTTCGTCGAATTCTGATACTGTGCCTCGGAAGGCTATTTTTAAATGTCGATTTAAACAATATAATTTCAAAACTTACAAAACATTTCCAAATTAAATTATGAAGCTTCCATTATCTTCAGGATTATCAATATCAATTTTTCTAAGCCTTTAAAAATATTTTTAATTAGCTTAAAGCTGAAGATTCAAATTTTTATCCAACTTTAATAAATTAAATTCAAAAATTTAAATTGCCAAATTCATAATTATAATTAAAATTCAAGTTAAATCAACTTCTAAATATAAAAATTCATTCAAATATTTCAATTTCAAATGTTCAAAATTCTGGGTCATCACAAATTAAAATTGCACATAAATAAATTACATTAAGAAAATTACATAAGAAAAGGCTAAGAAGCCATTAAAAAGAGAAAGAGAGTTTATGTTTATTTTTGTGGCTACAACTAAACTAACTATAAGGTGGTAATAAGAGCTTCATTACATGAAACATAAGTGATATTTATACATGTTTGAAACCCTAATCCATATTTTAAGGGACTACTCAAAATTCCCCTCTAGGAAGTGTGGCCTTCAAGTTGTCATTAGCATGAGCATAATCCACCATTACATGTGCATGTAAACTTAATGTCCATTAACACGTGCATTAGCTCCTAATTGTAAATCATGGTAAGTGGATAGGCGGGGTCCTCCATGTTGCACGAATTGATTTATTTCCATCTTCATTTGCCTTCTTCTCTTGTGCATGCATATTGTCATGAAGCCTTTTTATATTTTTCCATCCAAAATACTATAAATAAAAATAAAATATGCAAATAAATATTCTCAAATTAATTCACACACAAAAATGACCATTTTGCCTCTATATGAAGATGAATAAATGATGATTTGAAAATAATTTAAATTTTGGTTTAAATATGTTAAAATACCCTACATGCTCATTTATTTAATTAAGTTAGATTAAATATGGAAGTAAAAATATGCACATTTACGTTCACATCAAATACCTCTACACTTATCTTTTTATTCGTCATTGAATAAACTAAAACTAAGATAAATCTGTTTTCGTAGGAAGCACGATTGCATTGAGTGTATGCAACAAGCCGTTAAAACCTCTAAGTGTCCCTGGTAGGACGAGTTTTGTCTCAGGAGGGTTTTCAGCGGATACTACCCACAAAATCCAAATGCAACATATAAAATTCCTAAATGCAAGATTTGTTTACAAAGATATGAATAGAAGTTTTTGAAATTATTTACAAATGAAGAATTTACTTTCAAATTGACACGAATAAGTTAAATATAAATTCTGGTCATTATCAAGAAATTTAAATCCTTTTACTTGTCAATATTTCCAACAAAAATTAAGTTATCATCACAATTAGACTATAGTTTGACGAGTTGTTTCGGTTGATAACATAGTGTAATTATGAAGTAGATCCTTAGTTGATTATCAAAGTTTTTCATAGTGGTATTTTATTTCTTTTGAATAAAAAGTCAAATCAAAAAACTAAAAATAGTGTTTGGATTTCAATTGCTTACTCTCTCTTTATTTTAAAATTTTATTCATATTAACAATATTTACAAATGCCTAGCTCATATAAACTAAGACCAGATATACCATCCATGCACTGCGTTGCGGGCTTATGTGAAGGGAATACAGAGTATGGCGAGTGCAACACATAAGTGTATACACCTATCGACTGTAAGCTTTATTAATGAAATAATTTCTATATACATACACCTAACTCAGATAAACTAAGGCTAGATATACCGACCACACACTACCTTTCGGTCTTACATGAGAAGGGTATAAAGCATGGCGAGTGCACACACTTGCGTGTGAACACATGACTTTAGGTCTTAATAAAAAATACACATATATACAACAATTTTTTTTATTGTTATTATCTTTTCTTTGAATTTTTATTTATTTTTGTGAAGACAGTTTTGCAATATCATTTTGGCGCCACTTAACTTAGAAGATTTAAAATGTTATTGTCGTTACTTTAAATCAACAACTTATTAAACATAGATTTCAATTAGGATATACTTCATAATTGTCACCCATGAATCTTCTTATATACTAGTTAAACCATCGTTACTTTTAATCAAACTTTATTTTTATTTTTGTTGGGACAAATAAACTTTCAAAAATTCCAATATAATAACCAAAACCATATATTTACCCTATATTGTTTTTTTTCAAAAGAAAATCAATATGCTAAAAGGAAAAAAAATTGGGATTTTTTTTAAAAAAAATTATTTTTTTATTTAAGAAAATGCAAAAAATGAACCATGAAAAATAAAAAAAAATAAAGATGAGACTCCCCCCACACTTAATTTTGACTCTGTCCCCACAGTCAACCCAATTGAAAAGAGAAAAATAAAATAAGACTTATATTTACATGAAAATGAAAAGATTATTATTTACACGACAGTAGAAAATATATCATTAAAGAGTAAATGAAATGATCTTCCAAAGACCAATTCATTTGCCTCGTCAAGTATGAGAGACATAGCTTAAGCACAGAAAACCAAAACATAAAAGATTTCGAAGTTGAATGTTGATTTGGAAAAACGAATGTCATTTTATTAAAAATTGTATGAGTTTTTTTATTTTCGATGATTTTTGGGACAGATGGAATAACTGGTTGAAGTTCAAGTTTATTTTCACCAATTTGAAATTCAAACTCATCATTGACAAATTCTTCAAAATTATTGCTTTCAAAACCAAAATGGTGATTTAAATCTACCCTTCAGAATTTAAAAACTCATCTTCGAAATGTACAAAAAAATTATGTCCACTAAATTCATCTTTCTTTGTTGAGTTATTCACAACTTCATTGCATGTACCATGTTCAAAATCCAAAGTAGTTGTATTCAAATTTTCAAAATTGGAAAAAGGAAGATCGAATTTTAAATTTGGTTCCACACTCTCAAAAGAATTGAAATCCAACTCAATTATCGCATATTCAACAACTTCATTAAGATGGTCATTTTCAATTACAAAAGTTGTTGTTTGAAAATCGTTAATTTTTGTAAAAGGTGGATTATTATTTGACTCGTCAGTCGTTGGGTTTTGATTTTGTTGCTCACTTTGTTTCATATATGTTTCAAATAACAAATCAGTGTGATCATTATGAATTTCTTCCATTTTCTCAACATAATCCAATTTATAATTATTTACTTGAGAATTTTCAATTTGAAACAAAAATTGTCAACTGCACCATAGTCGAGATTATTCTCATTGCCAAAATTATTTAAAAAGTGGTTCATATTTCCATTTTGACTTTGAAATTCATTTTGGAGTTCAAAGTTATATTGGCATGAGTTATAATCGAAATCATTTGAATTTTAAAATGAATTCAAATTTTGATCATTTTGAAATCCTTGACTTGAGTTATTGCACAAATGTGAATTACACAAATCATTTATCATTTGACTTTTTTGTGTGGAGAGTTCAAGTAAAGACGAAAGTGTTTCAATACTATTTTCAAGAGTTGAGGGTTGGTCATCATTTTGAAAACTTGGCGGTGCAAAATTCGAATTGTAAACACCATAGTTGTTACTAAAATATCCATAAGAATTTTGTGTGAAATTATATGGATTAAATGGATTTTCACAATTATTGTAAAATTCCCGCGAATAGAGAAATTCAGACATTTTCAAAATGTTTTTTATATAAAGGAAAAAAGTATTTACCAAAAGGAATTATTTTTCAAAAGGGAAATTTGATTTTGTCTTGTTTTTTGGATTTTTCAATTTTTTTAGTTTTTGTTTTCGGAAAGATTATTGGTTAATTTTTTTCTAAAAAAAGTAAATTAAATTTTCATTTTGAATTTCTGCTTTTGTTTGAAAATTTTCAAATGAAAATATTTAAAAGAAACTAAGTTAAAGAAAATTTACAAATTTTTTTTGGATTTTTGAATTTTTTAAATATGCATGAACTAATGCAACTAAATGAATGTAAGGACTTTATTATAAATTTTCTGCCCTACGTAGCTCCTAACCCAAAATTGTATAATCACACTTTGTCTTAATCCAACAAGATAGTTCTCAGCAAGGTAACGGACGGGATTTATCAGTGCACCATGAATCATCGTAGCAATGCAACCGAAGGTTTAAATACGTTCAGAGAAACAACCAGTATAATATTTCTGAATCACCGTAATATTTAAAACTGATTATTTCTCTACCGTAGCCTAGACATCAAGAAAATAAATTATTCAAAAACGACAACTTGTCAAGATACAATTAAGCCCTAGGTGAGCTAGCGACACCCTTGTCAAATTTCTAACCGTTATTATTAGCCAATTTCTAAGATGAAATGCAATTTGTAGGCTAAGGAAGGGGTGATGAAATCTCCTATCTTATGTGGATTGAGATGTTGCCCTTAGAAAATAAAAATAAGATGGTAGAATGCAAAACTAAAATTAAATGTGATTTACTAGTGCAACTACAAATGAAATTTAATATATATATATATATATATATATATATATATATATATATATATAAATGCAAGCAACCAACATTGCAATTAAAATAAAACTGAAATTAGAACACGATAATAGAGCGTGTAGATTATTAGTAATTTATTATTATTTTTTAGCCACGATTTTTTAATAAGCAAGCAAGCGATTTAATTTTGACAAGCAATTCCTATCGATTTCCTACAATTTGCAACCTAAAAAAATTGAAAAAGAATTATATATATATGAGCAATATCAAGGAAGAACTAAAATAATACAAAACAAAACAAATGAAAACAACACAAAACAAATTGAAACTTATTATTATTATTTTTATATGTTTTTTAAGGGAAAAATTGGTAAAAGATCTAAACAAAAGATTTTTTTTACAAGGCATAAAGAGAAAACTTAAAAACAATTGAACTCAACCCAATTTTTTTTTTTGTAAGAGATTTAAACAAATTAAAACAAAAGAAAATAAACTAAAAGAAAAATTGTACTCAACCCTACAAGACCGGCCCAAACCCGATACTAACCCAAAGTTTTCTCGTTCCTAAAACAAAACAAAACAAACCCGATAAAAACACAGAAGAAAAATCAAATTAACAAGGATTTCTCGTTCGCTCCCCAAAAAAAAATTAAATCAAATTAAAATTTCCACAAAACCTGAAATCGATTTCAACTTTCAATCGCTCGGGTTCAATTGCGCAAATTTGAAGTATGGTCGCGGATTCGCAAGTCGAAGTATGGTCGTGGGTTGCGATGAATTGATTGAGGATTGATTTGGGTGTTCGGATTTTTCGATTGGGGCGAGGCATTTGATTTCTGGTATAGGAATGATATTAGAGAGGAGCAGTTGAAGTAGTTGGTTGTAGTGGAGACAGTAAAATGATGGAATGTATATGTTGTTTGGTCGCAGGGGTGGAAGTGTAGACTGTGGTGTTGTTAAGGCAGAAGTGCTTGAAGTGTCGATGCACAGAGTTAAAGGGGTGAGGCAGTGGATGGTGACAGCAAGGTGGAGTGTGGTAAGAAGGCTATAGTTTGTTTCTGTATGGTATTATGGTGGCAGTTATGTAGAAGTTGTAGTTGAAGTTGTTGATGATGGTAGCTATAGTTGTAGATATGTGGTGAAGATGTATAGGTTATGGATAGTGATTGAAGTGGATGAAGAGGTGACGGCAAGGAGGTTCTCTGGTGATGGAAGAAGGGTTAGATTTTGGTGACATAATATTCCATATTTAATTAGATCTTAGAGATATTTGAGTCTATGTGGAATTGTGACTCAAATTCATTGCCTATTTTACAGATTGATATAATTTGGAGTATGATTAATTGTACTTTTTAGAGATTTTATGTATTTGGTAGAGTTATCGGTTGCCTCTTTTATTGCATTAGAGAAGGCAACAAATTATCTACATGGGAAAGATTAACGGAAGTATTCAATAGCTTTTTAAAGAAGATATTTATCAAGTCTATTATAAATAGACATGTCTAGCATTGATAAGAGAAGTGTGGGAAAAAGTGTATTTTGTTGGGTGTTTGGGATTGAGATTTCTTCTCAATTTTAAGTATCTTTTGTATTTTCTTGGTTGAATCGATAAAAGTTTTTTTGGGGGAATTATTTTTGTTTACTTTCTTCACTGCTTTCTCTTCTAAATCTAATTGCGTAATGATCTCGGAAAATTCTTAACATTTGTTATCAGAGCCAACCACACAAATTTTTGGAAGAGTCTTTGGCTATGGAGAAGATAAGTGTTGAAAAGCTTAATGGAAGGAACTGTAGGTTATGGAAGGCGGAAATGGAAGATTATCTCTATCTTAATGATCTTCACCAACCCTTGGAAAACAAAGGAGAAAAGCCAAATGGAATAACCGAGGCAAAGTGGGAAATTTTGGATAGGAAGGCAGCTGCAGCAATTCGGTGTTTTATGGAGAATTCTGTGTTTCATATCTTCGCTTGTGAAACTTCTTCTTTTGGCATATGGAAGAAATTGGAAGGAATTTATGCAAAAAATTCTGCGACGAATAAGGCATTCCTGATGAGAAAGTTGGTCAATCTAATACTAAAGGAAGGCGAATCGATTAGCGAACATCTCAACAGCTTTCAAGCAATTGTGAACCAATTGGCGGAGATAAGCTTCAAAGTTGATGACGAAACTCAAGCTTTAATATTAATGAGCACATTGCCTGAAAGTTGGAAAACTCTTGTAGTCGCATTGAACAATTCATATTCTAGTTGTGTTATTTCCATGGAGATTGTGGTTAGCAGCCTTCTTAATGAGGAGATGCGGAGGATAAATTCATCAGAAGGAAAGGCCACTGAAGAAAAGGAAACTACAAATCCATTGGCAGAGGTCCACTTTGCAAAGAGAGAAAGAAACTCATTCAAGTCAAATACGGATAGAGATTTCATTTGCTATTACTGTGAAAAACCAGGCCATCAGCTGAAATTTTGCAATAAATTAAGAGAAGATAAAGAGAGGATGAAAACTCAAGAAGGAAGCAAAAATAAACTGGAGGTAGACGGTGATGAGGAGGTAAACTTTGGCATTAGCAATGATGTTCTTTGTGTTGATATGAGTATGGAAGGAGAATGGGTGCTAGATTCTGGTGCATGTTTCCACATTTGCAATCAAAGGGACGCATTCATTGATTATAAGGAGGAAGCATGCAAGGTGGAGTCCGCTAATGGTGGAGATCTACAAGTTCAAGGCACAGGTTCTGTCATGTTGAAGATGGATACTGGAAGGTTGGTGACGCTTACAGGGGTTAGGCATATCCCAGAAATTAAAAGGAATCTTATCTCTGTTGGACAGCTGGAAGGGAAAGGTTGTAATTTCTCGATTCAAGGTGGAGTAACTAGGGTTTGGAAGGGTAATATGGAGGTGCTGCACGCGAAGAGGAAAAACAATAGCATTTATTCATTGCTTGAAAAAACCTTAAAGATTGAAAATTCTTATACAAGTGAAGTTGGAAAGACAAATCTATCTAAATCAAGGTCGAGCCAACAATGGAAAACCACAAAGCCTACTTGGAGGTCTTTGTGGTATTACAAGCAATTCTGATATGTTGATGATGTGCATGTTCTATTGGCGGGCATGCATAGTTTGGAGGGAGGTTTAGCTTTTGGTGAAGACATATGTTTCCTTGCATATATTATTTGGAGTTGAGGTTCGAGGAGAAGCTTGGATGTCATTAATGAAATATTATATCAATGTGGAGATTGTTAGATTTTAGTGATATAATATTCCATATTTAATTAGATCTTGGAGATATTTGAGTCTATGTGGAATTATACTCAAATTCGTTGCCTATTTTACAGATTTGATAGAATTTGAAGTGTGATTAATTGCACTTTTTAGAGATTTTGTGTATTTGGTAGAGTTACCAGTTGCCTCTTTTATTGCATTAGAGAAGGCAACAAATTATCTACATGGGAAAGATTAACGGAAGTATTCAATAGCTTCTTAAAGAATATATTTATCAAGCCTATTATAAATAGACATGTCTAGGGTTGATAAGAGGTGTGGGAAAAAGTGTATTTTGTTGGGTGTTTGGGATTGAGATTTCTTCTCAATTTTAAGTCTCTTTTGTATTTTCTTGGTTGAATCAATCAAAGTTTTTGTTTTTGGGGGAATTATTTTTGTTTGCTTTCTTCACTACTTTCTCTTCTAAATCTAATTGTGTAGTGATCCCGGAAAATTCTTAACAAGAAGTAATGATATGTTAATAAGTTTGTACACAAGTGCAACTGCACAGTGGTATTGGTGTGTATGTAAGGAGTAATGAAGTGTTGTATGACTGGATGATGTTGTTGTATTGCAGGGATGGTCAGAGTATTGAAGTGTTGGTTGGTGTGTATGACTGGTGTAACTGTAATGTTGTATGTAAGTGGGAGTTGCAGAAGTGGATGAACTGGTGAAGGGCAGTGATTGGGATGTAAAGTCGCAGTGGATGGTTATTGTATAGGATATTGATGTGGGTTGGTTGATGTGAAGGGATGTATGGTGACTGGAGGAAGTGGATGGGGTTTTGCAGTAGAGTGAAGGGAAATGACGGGTGTGATGAATTGTTGGTTAAGGAGCAGTAGCAGAGGAGGTATAGAAGGATGTTGCTGGTTATGGTTTGTATGTCAGGGAGGATGATGAAGTCATTTATGTAAGAATTGGTGGCAGAAGGAATAGGTTGAGGCAGTGCACGGATATGCACAGAGAAGTGCACAGTGCAGTGGAGTTGAATACAACAGTGGACAGTGGACAGTGCAGTGCAGTGGATAGTTGAATACAAGTGTGGTAGAGGGTTCGGTGGAGGGTTGCAGTAGTTTGTGTGACACTGTGGTGATGCAAGAAGGGTGGCAGGCAGTTTGTTAAAATGATATGGAAAATGGTAATGTAGTTGAGGACTGATGGGTTGGCAGCAGTTTGGCAGTGGTGGATTTGAATAGTTGTGATGGTTTGTATGAGTTTGTAGTGATCAAAGGTTTGTGAGTGGATATGAGCAATCATATGCAGGCAGTGGTTGGGCAGAAATGCTTGTCACATACAAGTTGAAGGGGATATGCAGCACTGTGATGTGGTATGGATGTTGAAAGCAGAGATGATGGGGAATTGTTTGAAGATGTTGAAGTGGATGGAGGAGATGATGGTGGTGGGTTTGCTGTGCAATGAAGTGTTTGTATTTGATGTGCAGTGGAGTTGGGGCAACAGTAATATGGGTAATGGCGCTTGCAATATTGATGGGGTTTGTGACAATTTTGGTCAAGGGGTAGGGGAGGTATTCAGGGAAGATGTGGATGCATATGTGGTTGGAAGTTTGAAGGAGTGGGTGAATTGAAGTGTTGTATGGAGATGTTTAAGGCAGGAAGGTAAGGGGTAGAAAGGTGATCGATGATTACACGGTGTTGGATGTTAAAGGTGATATCTTGGAAGGTGATGTCTTGGAAGGTGAATGTTAAAGGGAGGATATAGTGGATGTGCATGCAGGAATTTGTAGTGAGGCAGAAATGATGATGTTGACAACGGAATATAGAGGAGGACTTGGCTGGATATCTTCGTATTGTAGTGTGAATGTTGAAGTGCGAAGAAGTGAGACAGAGGCAGTTTTTTCTGTATATGTGCACAGAAATTTTGTAACAAAGAAAATGTAACACAAAACTTGATATGGAATATATACTTTTCTTTTTTGAAATGAAATTGTGTATATTTTTTTATTTTTTTAAAGTATACAAATGCAAATGAAACTAGAAAAGCAACAAGCACACAAACAAAATGAAAATAAAAATCACACAACAAACACGCGACACAAAATATTTTATTCTAAATGCATATTAACACACAAAACAAACACACAATAAAATCAAATAAAATATAATTCGAAGAGTAGAAATAAATCAAATTAATTCTCCAGCAACGGTGCCAAAAACTTGTTGATTAACGGTGGAATTTTCTATCGAGTTAGAAAACCGCCGTTAAAAATTGTAGTAAAAATAACCACAAGCGCGCGACGTACAATTTTAGTACGTGGCGCGTACGGGTCGATCCGTAGGGAATTAAAGTGATTTAAAATTCTACTCAATCAAATTAAACCAAAATTTGAAGTTGTGTTAAGCTAAAAAAAAATGTAAAACTATTAAAACAAAGTGAATAAAAATATGATAGTAAAAGGCAATTTAGAGGTATTTTCCTTCTCATGATCACATAAATCAGCATAATGAAATTATGATCTCTCCTTTTTGGTCATTAGAGGATTTAGTTGATGTGTTTATCATATGTATGGCTTATTTATGCTATTATTTAGCCTAAAATAAATCATCTAAGTTTAACACACCCATCAAACCACATTTTAACTCTCATGAAAATGATAATGAAGTTAAAAATTAAATCTATTCTAAGCATGATGTACTTACTACTGATTGGTAACATAGACCATCAAATTTTAATTTTAAAATCCACTTCATTACCAACATCATTTGTAGATGAAAAGGTAATTTGTGTTTATTTTTGTTTAAGCATAGCCTATTTGGTATCAACAACATAGGTTATCAAATTCAAAGCTAAAACAACAAATATTTACCACATCAAACATTTCCATTAAGCACAAAAGCAGATCAAACGAAATCACTATGTTGAATCTACATGATTAAGAGAGCTTCATTACCTCTAAATCGAAGGGGTTTAGCTTTTCATATTTGTTATCAACAAATGTTATTTGCAACATAGAACGAAAACAAAAGAAAAACGAGAACTAACTAAATTGCATTTAAATAAATCTAATCTACTTACACAAATAATTTTAAACAACTAACATGAAAGAAAAGGGAGCATGTAAATAGAAAAGAGCATGAATTAAAATTGCATGTAAATAAATTGCATCAAGAAAACTATATAAGAAAGGGTAAGAAGCCATTAAAAAAAGAAAGAGAGTTTATGTTTATTTTCGTGGCTACCACTAAACTAACTATAGGTGGTGCTAAGAGCTTCGTTACATGAAACATAAGAGATATTTATACATATTTGAAACCCTAATACATATTTTAGGTGACTACCTAAAATACGCCGCTAAGAAGTGTGACCTCCATGTTGTCATTAGCATGACCATAATCCACCATTACATGTGTATGTAAATTTAATGTTCACTGACATGTGCATTAGCTCCTAATTGTAGATCATGGCAAGTGGGTAGGTGGGGTCCTCCATGTTGTATGAATTGATTTATTTCCATCTTCATTTGCATTCTTCTATTGTGCATGCATATTTCATGAAGCCTATTCATTTTTTTTCCATCCAAATTCCTATAAATAAAGATAAATTGTGCAAATAAATATTCTCAAATTAATTCATGCATAAAAATAACCATTTTGCCCATATATGAAGATGAATAAATGATGATTTGAAATAATTTAAATTTTGATTTAAACATGTTAAAATACTCTATATGCTCATTTGTTTAATTAGATTAAATATGAAAAAAAAATATGCACATTTATGTGCACATCGCCATCACCACCGTTCATTGAGTCGAGCTTTCCTACATGAACATTTTCATAGTTAAAACCTCGGCCTAAAATGGTCCAGATCGGCAAAAAATGGTGGTCGTAGGATTAGGCAGTTCAAATTTCTTTAAAGCTCTTTTTTTAATCTTTCTCTGGTTTGAAATTGTTAGAACGAGATAGAGAAGGAGCGTTCAAAAGGAGTATAAGAGACGATGAGGGTATGGGCTTGTACATGGAGGTATGGGCAGCCGTTTAATACGGTATGGCCAAGAAATAATGCGTGTGTGTGTTATTTTATATTCAAAAATATCCGACTTTAAACGTCCGAAAATTTGGAGCTTCAAACGAGATGTGCCATCTGGCTTTCTATATGTAATACTCTCATTTCGGTCAAAATGGAACTTGTTTCGAGACCTAATTTGATCAAATGCAAAAAATAGCTTTTCAAATCCTGTTATTATATAAATTTCTGAAATTTATTCCTACATGTTTCGGTATCGCACGTCTAAACGATACGTCTGATCGTCATGAAATTCGCGGCGTATAATAATATACTATTACGGGCTCAACGAAACTGGTTTCATCGAAATCCGAGAAAGTGCTCCGGAAGGTTATTTTTATATGTTAATTAAAACGAATAATTATTAAAACCAAAGTAATCACCTTTAAATCTGAATTAAAAGTTTCTTATTACCAGTCTTATCCAACAGAATTCAAATAAGCTTTGAAATCATTTTTATCCAAATTGAAATCCAAGATTCAATTATTTAAACAATTTCAACTATTAAATCCCATTAATTTAATTGTCAAATAAATCGCTATATTTTGAAATTCAATTTATTTAACTTATAAAATTAACTTTTCAATATTTAAAATTTATTAAATATCTCAAATTCAAGTAACTAAAATTCTGGGTCGTTACAGATGTTTTGTAAGCTTTTTGAAATATAATATCGTATTCTATTTCAATGGCTTTCCATTGTTGTAGACTGTTTGTTTCAATGCTTTTGTGCAATCTACTGTTCCTTTCCTTCCATATAAAGTATGCTACAGTGGTTAGAACTATACATGCTTTATTGAACTCTTTTTTCTTTCCTTTGAACACGTTTTGAATATGTTGAATACTTTCTCTGATGCTTTGAAGAGCCGGTTGTTGATTGAGATTTAGTTTGTTTTTGGTTATGAACCATATGTGTCTTGAATATGAAAAATTAAAGAATAGGTGATCACTATTTTCAACTTCTTTCTTACATAAGAGACGGTTAATGTTTCCTTTATTTTTATGCCACTTCACACATCTGTCTCTTGTTGGCAGTCGATTTAAAATAGCAAAATAGACACAATATGCCATTTTTAGGCAATTAGCTGTATTCCAGATTATTTTGTGTCAATCCACTTCCATTTCTTCCCCTTTAATAAAATCCCAAGTGTTTTTAAATGAGAATTTTACTTTTGATGATAGCTTTTAATTCCAGCTGTCTTCATTATGGCTTGACTTTATTTCTATTTAATTTATTGTAGAATTGAATATGGGTGCAGTCGGTTGCATTTGAGCATTCCATAATGAATTTTGTGTAATGCTTTCCACTTTTGTATTAGCTACCCTAAATTATAAAGATTACTCTAGCCTAGTCAATTGATCAAAGATTTTCCATTGATCCATGGATCAAACTAAAGGCTAGTTTGTCTACCTTCTTTAAACTTTCTTTCTACTAATTTCGTGCCTATTTCTTTGCATTTTAGACTGCTTTTTCGTGTGTGAAAGTGATGATTTTCCATTGGCATGAACCAAAATTTCTTTTTTTGACTTATCTGACTTTCATCCATTTAGCCCAAAATTATTTGCCTTCAATGAATTTCCAAAATAATTTGTAATTGCAAGCTTCATTCAAATGTGTGAAATTTCTTATGCCTAAACCTCCTTCCCTCTTTGTTTTTGTAACTGTATTCCAAGAGACTTTATGATATTTCCCTTACCAAATGAAGTTTGCACATAATCTCTCTATTTGTCCCATTGCTTTTATTGGAATGTTGTGAGATTGCATCCAGTACATGGCTACAGCTGTGATGACTGTGTGGGTGAGTACTAATCTTCCTGCAATGGATAGTAACTTGCTAGACCAATTATCAAATTTGCTTTGAATAATATCATGCAATTTAGCACAGTCCCTATCCTTTCTTTGATTACAACTGAGAAGGAGTCCTAAGTATTTGACTGAAAGTTCACTTTGTTGAAAATTTAAAATATTAAGTATCTTCTTCCTACTCTTGCATGCTTTGCTGAAGTACAGCTGGCTCTTACTTTCGTTTACTTATAATCTTGCATAATGTTTGAGATTGTCAAATATTTTACGTATGATCTCTGCATTTTGAGTATCTATGTTCAAAATTACTAATAGATCATCAGCATAAAGTAGATGAGTAATAAAAGGAATAATTGTATTAGCTGGTTTTAAATTTTTATCCAATTGTTTCTTCTCCATTTGTAATGTAAAATATTCCATTGCTAAAGTAAATAGATAAGAAAATAAAGGATCTTCTTGCCTCGTTCCTCTATCACTATGTATAAACCCATAAGTGGAGCCATTAATGAAGATGGAATATGTTACATTATGTATGCATTCTTTTACTTGGATACAAAAATTTTCATTGAAACCTAGTTGTCTCATCCTAAATATAATAAAATTTCTGTTTATTTTCCAAATGCTTTATGCAAATCAATTTCGATACACATTTTATTTTTCCCAACCTGACTGAAATTTCTTAACAACTCATGTACCAAAAGAGTATTTTTAGCAATAAATCTGCCTGGAATAAAAGCACTTTGGTTTTCTGAAATTAAAATTTTTAGAAATACTTTTATTCTATTACTTAGTATTGTGGCAAAATTTTGTAAAAGAAGTTACAACGGGCAATAGGCTTATAATCCCTAAGGCAATTAGGCTCTTTTATTTTTGACATCAAAGTAATGAAAATGCGACTAAGATTTTTCAAAAGTTTGCCTGCAGAGAAAAATTCATTAACTGCTCAAATATAATATTTTATAACTCCTCCCAATAAGTTTTATAGAATTTCGCCCTAAAACCATCTAGTCTTGGGCTTTTATCATCTTTAGCATTAAAAATGATATTTATGATATCCTCTAAACAAATTTAAGCAAGTAAAATTTCTTTGCTGTTGGCATGTAATAGGTATTTGGGAGTAATGTTTGGAAAAGTACTTGGACTTCCATCAGAATTATATAAATCAAAGAAGTACTTAATAACATCCTCTTTTAATTGTGAAGCTTCATTAGTAATAACACCCTTGTCACTAAGTAATTTTCCTATGCCATTACAATATTTTCTACTTGACATCTGGGTATAGAAAAATCTTGTAACGACCCGAAATTTTCGATGTCGAAAATTCCAGATAATTATGAAAAGAAGAAAGAGATAGAAGAAGAAGAACAGAAACATCAACATCTCACATTCGCAGTGGATAAAATATAATAATAAATAATAACAGTTTACAAAAGAATACTATATCTGTCGATTACATTTCAATACATCAGAGTTACACATATATACAGACACTGAATATACACAATTATCATGACACAAATTTACAATAATATAATACAGCGGAAGTACTTTACACGTTCCTGCCATCCAGCCCGTCTCCTAAGCTCCAGAACGTCCTTACCTGAAAATCTATAATACTCGGTCTGAGCCGAGCATTACACCAAAGTAGCACCTGGGTCAGGCTGGAAACCAGCGTAAGTAAACCCATCTAACACGGAATACAAAGCATACAACTTATTTAAAACCCGGGGCAACTCGTATCAATTTACAAAGCCACAATTTATTATAGACATCACTTATTCCACACGTCCATTTTATAAGTACCAGAATTTAGATTTAAATAGTCGAATTCCTTTAAATCACTTCATTCCAGCATATAAATTTCACATATCAATCCATAAAATGCGAAGTGGTTTCGGGTATCTTCTAATACCCGACCCGGGTCTCTTCGAGTCTCATGTCATCCTAACCCAAGTTATCCAAATGAAATACCTAACATTTCATATCAGAGATATCAACTTATTCAAAACATCCAATACCCTTCAATCATTCATAAACAAAGCTTAATCACATACAAATTTAATTTAATTAATCCTGATCGAATTACTAACCTCAACAACTTAGATTTCTTCATTTAACATTAATTAATTTCAAATCAATTAATCAATCATCCCTTCATTATTCATCATAATTAATCACCCTGAATTAATTATCCATCAATTACATTCAAGTAATTAACTTTAATTAGTTTCACAATATTAATTATTCTTAACCAAAAATCAATAAGTAATCTTAATTACTTCATAAATTAATTAACTATATTAATTACATTAATCCTTAATTACCTATATTTTTGGCAACCAGGGAAACCTGTTCTATCACCGCCGACATTGCGACTCCTGAACAGTAAACCTAGGGGAAAAACAACTGGCCTGCCACAACCGTGCCCCCATTTAGACCAGACCTTTCGGTATACTTGAAGCAGTTGCCAGGAATCGAACTCCTCACCTCATATGAGGGAGGCCGTTGCTCTTGCCAACTGCGCCATGTGCGCAGACGCATTAATTAATTGCCTATATTAATTTCTCATAAGTCACTTATCATTGATTACTTAATCTTAATCAATCAATGTCCAATTACATCATTAATTATATAATTTAATGATTTCTCATTTACATTTCAATTTATCCTAATCTAATTTAACGACGTTTAATAATTAATCATTAATTAAACTACAAATATTAATCACTTTTGATTTATGTCATCCTGTAATTATCTACCTTTTTATTTACTTCATTAAATAAATAAATTTCCCCTTAAGTAATCATCTTAATTAATCTATTGATTAATTACATAAAGTAGTTATATTTTATTAATTTCATTAAGTAATCACTTATTAAACCACCCAATGATTATTCTAAATTAATTAAACTTAACTAATTAACCCAAATCATTAATTAATTTAATTAATTAATTATCCATTTAAATTACCCTACCTACTTAATGAATCACCAATCATTAAACCCTTATTAACTTTAAAATGAACCATTTTCTTATTTATGATTTAAGTTTAAAACAATTTAAAACTCGTATACTTCGAGTCAAGCAACAATTAACTCGAGAACCAACCAAAACCCAAATTCACCAGATCATCAGTACACATCAAATCAATTCAATCATTCAACCAATTATTTAAATTTAACCATTTATATTCAAATTAAAAAAATTCAGGAGAGTGAGATTAACTCACTTTTGATTTTGCAATCCAAATCCGATCTCGATTTGTTTCCTTCAGATTTAAACCTTATATAAACAATTATACGTTTTATTAATATTTTACAAAATCGAACAATTAAATTCTGATTTATGAATTCGACTAACCAATGAAATATTTTGAAACTAAAAATCTTATTTTAAACTGATTTCTCTTTAAAAATAGTTTTATCTACTAAAATAATTGAATAGGTTTATTAAATAAATCTATCTCCATCAAACAATATTTTAAAGTTAAGCTAGTAAGTGAAAATATGCATATATATTCTGACTCCTTATACATATATTTAAATTAAAAAAAACTTAAAATTCAAAACTTCTTAACCATTTAAGATTTCATTTACTGTAAATAATTTCTGTATATATATATATATATCAACTATTTACAAAACTTACTACTATACATTATTTATATATTTATTTATTTATTTATTTTAAAACTGTATGTGTAGATGTATATACACACTTTATTTAATTAAACAAAGTAAAAATAGGGTTAGTTAAACCTCGCTGCTTGTTCTCGAACACACCACCAACCCCCCAGAAATCAAGCATCGTAGTCGACGTCGCGAGTGAACCCTAGCCACGGCCTTCAATGCTGCCGTGCCCAATCCTGACGAACCCCCTTCCGATATCTTAGTTGATGAAGTCGTGCAGCCAAAACTCCTCACCATCGTAGCACGCGCGCGTACGAGCCTCGTCGCTACGAACCCTAACTCGAAGATGTGACTTCGATGTCGATTCCTGTTCGAGTCTCCGCCTCCCACCAACGCGCTCACTCGCGCTAGATCGTCGCCCCTTCTCGCGACTCAATTCGAACACGGCTTCGGCCTTTCTTTCGTTTTTGTTTTCGTTTGATTCGGTTTGGAAGCTTGAGGGAGACGAAGACGTATAATATAATTGGGAATGGCTTCTTGAGTACGCTTGATTATTATATAATTGAATATTGAAAATATCTTGTGTTGCATACCGTGAAATTTCGAACTCCTAATCAGACAGGCCGCCAGACGTTTATAAGGCTTTACCCATACTTCGAACACAATGGAACGTGTTTTGGAAGCTAATTTAATCGTATGTGGAAGTTAGCTTTATAAATCGATTTAAAATATTAAATTATTGATTTTAATTTCAACGCGTTTCTCACCCATACGAGAAACGGTAAATCCAAACACTACAAAAATTGAAATCCGATAATAACTAATTATTACGGATCCAATGGAACTGGTTTTGTCGAATTCCAAGACTGTGCCTCGGAAGGCTATTTCTAAACGTCAATTTAAACGATATATTATTAAAACTGAACAAATTACCTTTAAATTAAATTTCAACCATTCTATTATCTTCAGTATCATCATTATAAATTTTATAAGCCTTCAAATTACTTTTAACAAGCTTAAAATTCCATATTCAACATCTTACCCAATTTCAAATTATATAATTCAATAATTTAATTATCAAGTAAATATTAATATTTGGAATTCAAGTTAAAATTAACCTTTAAATATTTAAAATCAATTAATTATTCCATTTTAAATTGTTAAAAATTCAAGGTCATCACATTCCTCCCCCCTTAAAAGAATTTCATCCCCGAAATTACTTGTTAAGAAGAATGGTCCAATACCCGTTTACTTTTCCCCCAAAATTAACAGTTTTATCAACTTGCCACAATATATCTTTTATTAAAGATTCACTATTACTTCAACCAACTTTCCGAAACCTTCTATAGTTTCCTACAACATTATTAAGTCCACTTGTTCAAATTTAGATTATCACAACTTCCTCAAAAAAATGCTAACTCTCTAAACTTTCGAAAATTTTTGCCAACGTCTCCTTTACGCGACTAGCTCGGTACTACTACAAAATGCCTCTACGGGCTCCCAAATTTCAAAAGAAAACAGAAGGCCAAGTGGCTAGATCATAACCCAATCCAATTTCATAAAGAAATTTAAATACATACATTTAAGTCGGGCAATTCAAATTTATCTTCTGAAATCAAAAATCAATTCCCTTTTTCCTTTTAATACCTGCATATCATATTTAGCAATAATATTCAATCGTAACTTTTCAAATCATTTTATACATTTCCTTACATATGTTTCTTATCTACTTCTATTCAAATTAGTTTTTTCCATTTCCATATGAATTCAATTTGTCTTCAATTTTGAATATTGAATTATATCTTTCATTTATAAATGATTTATATCATTATTTAAATTAGTTTCATCCATTAATTTATTTCAATTTCCAATTTGAAGTCGTTTTGTCGTTAACAAAAAAAAAATTCCAAATTTTTTTCTAACTTTCAAAATTTTCGGAAAATTTTGGGTGAGTCTCTTTTGTACGGAGGAGCTTTTGCAATTTGACAAGAGATATAAATATAAATACATCGACCCACCCGGTCGGAAAATCAAAAACAGTTCATATTTCCTATTTTTATTGCGTAGGCGTGCATTTATTTAGCATTTTAAGCAAGCGGCTTATTTATTTTAGCAATTAGCGCAACCAAATCCAGCCAAACGGCCTTCAGGTACCTGTACTTACTCAATTTAAATATAAGTGCCATATATAGAAAATTTATTAGCATTTCACTTACTTTCAATAGCTAAACACATGCATTACATAAGCAACAAGCACCAAACGTTTTCCATAAGCGATTTATATGATTTAAAGCTAATTCAATTGCTTCCAACCAATTCATATGCCATTTCATTCAATTTTAATGGTTTACAACTCAATTTCTTACATTCAATTTATTTTTAATCCAAACAAGCTCATATTCAATTCAATTGATCCTAACATTAATTTATTTAAGCTCTATCAACTCATAGAATTTTAATTAACTTTCTTTACGTCCAACTACAACTATTTTTATGTAAATTCGACGATATTTGCTTAATATAGTATCCATTTTGGTTTATAACTACTTCAAATTAATTTTAACCCATTCTGCATTTAATTTAATTTCATTTCTAATTTATTCACCAACCATACATTGCTTTTCATTTCATCTCCGCATTAGATTCATTTTAAAACTATTTCATTAAGCTTGGCACCCTTCGATGCTTATATTAATATCCATTTTCCAAATAAATTTAACCCAAATCTTTATTTAATGGTCTACTATTCTCACTCGAAACCAAGCTTTTATTTAAGTAATTTTACTTCAAATTAATTCGCCTCATAACTTAAGTCCATTCTGATAACCCAATTCCAATTAAAACTTTGGTTTAGTTTTTATTCAATCAGACTTCATCCATTTATTATTTAATTCAATTAACTCATTTATTTACCCCATTTTAAATTTTTAATTCGCCTACTTACTTCATTTTCGAATTTATTTTATTAATACAAAGCCATTCACAATTTATTTCTACTTACTTGGGTTTTGTTTGCAATTTAAACCATTTCTATTATAATTCATTCTCATTTCATTCGACAACACTTCCATTATATATAATTTACTTGCAAATTACGTTAAATATTATTTATAACCCACTTGAATTTTATTTTTACAACATCCCCATTTATTTTAATTCATTATCAAATCCAAGTCAAATTCTATTTATAATTCGAGTTCATTTCCAAACTCCATTAATAACTTACAAACCATTTATTTAACCGAGTTAAATTTTATTAATATATTCTATCAAATAATTTATTTAGCTGATTAGCTTACTTCCAACTTTTATTTCAATATTCGATTTTATTACAAAAAAGCAGACCACTAAATTTTCCTGAATTCAATTTTTTTTTATAATTCCAGTTTATATTTCTTTCATTTTCCAAAATTCCAACATTTTTCTTTTAAAATTTTAGAAACACATTTAAATTAAGATAATACTATTAAAATAGCTTTTTATAAAAATACTTCTTATAACTCGATGACTCAGCCAGTCCATCCTTGTTCTCACGGAAATTCAGTCATACGTTGATCATGTAGGATCTAGATTAACCCTAGAGGGGGGGTGAATAGAGTTATAGCAAATTTTCTCGATTTAAACACAGAAATAAACTGCAGAAATAAATATGCTGAAAAGTAAATCACACACAAAATTTACCCAGCTTTAGCAACCCCTGCCTACTGTTGCATTCACAGATTTCTATTAGAATTAAACAGTATCACTCTTACAAACACTCTACTAGACTCGCAGACATTTGCTCCCGCTCACAAACACTCTACTAGACTCGCACACTCTGCTCGCAAACATTTGCTCCCGCTCACAAACACTCTACTAGACTCGCACACCCTGCTCCGCCTATAGAGTTTCGCTTACTCGCAAACTTTGCTTCCCGCCTATAGAGCTTCGTTTACTCGCAAACTCTGCTCCCGCCTACAATAGAATTTTGCAAACTCGCACACTCTGCTCACTGAACTAATTCTAACTAGACAATCTGACACTACCTAAACCCTAGGTGGTGATTTACAAAGTTTTGATTCGGAAAATAAAAACGATAATTAAAAGACAATAGAAAATAACCCTTAACCCTAGTTAACAAAATAATAAAGCCTAATTTAAAAACTTAAAACCCTCTTTTATTATTCTATAACAAGGCCGGCCCCCTTTTAACTTCAATCCAGCCCAATCCTTTTATCTTGAGAAAAAAATGGCTGCTTTATTCTTCGTTCGTTCCTTTTTGAGATGGCGGCTTGTTCTTCTTTGCAAATTAGGGTTTCTGCAAATTGCTTTTGCTCCTTGCGATTCAAACTAGGGTTGTGCAAAATTGAAGCGCCGCTCGATCTCGTTCGATAGTAGGCTTCGATGCTTTTGATTTGCTTACGGCTCTTCAATTTTGGATCGAATTCGTTCTGCTTTTTTCGGTATGTATTTTTCTCCTTTTGCTTTGCTGGTTGATGCTTGAACTCGATGAAATAAATGCCGATGATGATTAGGGTTTTTATAGGATTTGATTTCCTATTTTTGCGTTCGTCTGATTGCTTCAAAATTTCTTTCTTTGCCGTTCGATTACACTTTGATGCTGATGATTTATTTGACTAAATCATATGCGTATATTCTCGATACTTGCTTCCCACGGCTTGGTTGACACGGTTTTAATTATTGACTCGTTCAATATTGACTTCGGCCATTTTTGATTGAATTTAATGCTGTAGCATACTTGACCTGTTTTGTTCTTTGTGCTTCGACTCTGGCCATTTTTTATGTTCACTGGCCTGTACATTTGCATTGTATATATTCTTGGATTTGGATTTGAACTGCTTCATGTACCTGATATTGTGGCATGTGGTCTTTGCATATGCTCTCTGTTGCAAGCTTGCTGTTGCATGCTTGTTTGTATGTTGTTGAACTTGGTGTCTGCATCCTTATCTGTTGCATACATGAGCTTGACACTGTATTTTGTTGTTTGCATTATTTGTTGTTGTGTCACTGATTTTGGGGCTGCTGTATTATCATCATGTTGATGGCAATCTTCAAGTAAGTTTGCATAAGTGAATTTAGTCAGTGATAGTCAAGTTGCCTTCATTTTCCACTGAGTTGCATCGAGTATCTGGTCTTTGTAGTTGTTGCTTGGGTTTATACAGTGTTGTTCTTGTTGCCTTGTACTTGAAGTCTTCATTTTCATACTGATGTTGTCTCTGACTTGAACTGTCCATTGCACTTACTTGGTTACTGATCGAGTTCATTTGAACTACTCACTTGTTAATGCCTGATGCATATTACCTGACCATTGTTGCTGCATTGCTTACTGTCACTACTATGTCCTATACTTGGCGAGTCTTCGAGCATTGTTGTGAGTAGTTTGAATCACTGTCATTTGTTTCTTCGCTTGTGCATGTTGTATTCGATACTATTGCATTGTTCCATGTACACTTTGAGTTCTTGCAGTTGATTTGGTTGTTCCCTGTACTTGTGCACTGTTGTGTCTGGTTCATTCATGTTGCAACTCAAATGTTTCACTCTGATATATATATGCATTTGCCACTGAACTTGATTCATGCAGTCTTCATTTGCTCGTGTGCTTCCAGTGTTGCCACTGTGTCAAGTATGGTTTCATGCCTTGTAGTTATCTGGTAGTAGCTGTTGTATCACTTGATCATGGCCTCTTCTGTTGAGATCACTGTAGTTTTCATTTTGTTAAACTGAGCTGTTGTCTTTGCATCCATTCATTAGTTCATTTGATCATTGGACTGGCTGTTGTAGTCGAGTTGTATTCATATACACTACTGCCTTGAACTTGATTCACTTCATGTTGTTGTTTGGACATTTGCATTTGTACACTCCATACTTGGTCGTGCTGAAGTCTTCAAGCATGTTGCTGTTGCATTTGTTAGTGGCTTTAGTCTTGAACTGTTTGTAGTCAATTGCTTTGTCTATTCATTTGCCTTGAGTTGAACCTATCTTGGGTTTGACCTTGTTTTTGATTTCTGTGCTTTTGTTTGATTTTTGCACACGAGTTGGCGAGGCAGTGCACACGTATACGAATGTACACGTGTGTACTGCAGCCACTTATAATTGCCTGTTCTTGATAAAAATACTGATATGCACAGATATTGCACAGTCAAAAATGATGACGAACAACCCAAATAACTGAGGCAAACAATGTTTTCAAAATCATCATTTCTTTCAAATTTCAAAAATATTTCTCTTTCAATTTTACCGCGTTTGAGAATATTTTTGCAGATTACTCAGATGCTGGATTCAAACTGGAATGCAGCTGAAGACAAAATACGAGTGTGAGTGATATGTAGTGAGGTGATGATATGTAAAATAGTAATGTAATTGAATTTGTATCAAAGTTGTATAGTGAATAGTGAGAGCTTGAATTTGTATACTATTCAAAATTGTAATAAATATTCGTTTGAATAAAAAATCTGTTTGAATTCAAATTCTGTGTCATCTAATTTTATTCATCAAATATTTATTTAATCTGTGAAAAATAAAATAGTATATTAACAAATACATCTAAACAAATGTATATATGTTTATTATCATCAAACAAAAATCATATAAGCGCAAAGCGCATATTCAACAATCTCCCCCTTTTTTTTTTTGAACGGCAAGGAGGGTTGAATGGACCCTAACCATGTTTATTAAACACACAAACAGTAAACAAAACAGAGCAGGCCAAACTGCTCCAACAAACACAGAGATACAACTTAGAATTGAAAGAAAAACACAAGACAAACAAGCAAGAACACAAGTACATACACCAACCCCTTAATCCATAGTATCATACGCAGATTGATGTGAAGCCTTCTCCCTAACCTTAGCAGTTATAACACTGATTAAGGCAGTAGCAGACTTCCTACTGTTTTCAAATTCCCTTGCATTTCTCTCTGCCCAAATTGCATTCACGTACACCTTCAATATTAACAAATGCCACAAGGTTGTTGAAGTCATCCACCTAGTCTTCCTGAACAACCTATTCCACTCAGCATCACCATGCAGTATGGTATCATTGTAGCCAGCACTAGTGAGACAAGCTTTCCAAATTTTTGATGTAAATCCACAGCCAAAAAACAGGTGGTCAGTATCTTCAGCAACAATATTGCAGAAAACACACCTCAAGTCCACAGTAAACCCTCTACTACATAATTTCACCTTTGTCATCAAAGCATTTCTGAGAGTCTTCCACAAGGAGAAATTGAGGCTATGAGACGTAAAGCTGTTCCACACTCTTGAATACCATCTAAATTCAGAGTTACCTGTTTCTCCAATAAGTGCTTTGTAAATGCAAGCAATTGAATGCCTTTCATGTTTTGCTGTCCATACATAACCACCACCAACAGATGGTAACTTGTAGGCTTTCACAGACTCCCATAGTTGATTGATGTTAGGGTTGGAGGTGTAAGGCAACATAATGACACCATCAACACAGTAATCATTAGCACTTGCATTAATAGGGATGCCAGTTTGAATTACCTGATCATAAGTAAGCATGTCATACAATATCACACCTCTTCTCACCCAAGGATCAAACCAGAACCTTGCAACACAGTCAGGGGAAATGATCAGCTGGACATGGGGAAGTAGAATGCTTCTTAGATTTAGGATGGCTCTCCACACCCAGCCACACAGAGGAGATGGATCCATAAGCCAAAAATGTCTATTTCCAAGGTGATGTTTCCTAGCCCACTTAACCCAAATGTTAGGCCTGTCATTAATCAGATTATCAAAGTGCTTAGAAAAGGCAGCTTGATTCCAAATAGGCAAACACTTAAACCCCAACCCACCAAGTTTAAGTGGTTTTTCCACTTTGGCAAAAGCAATAGGAATAAGTTTGGTTGAGTACATATTTCCAGTCCAAAGAAAGTGATTCATAGCTTTCCTAATTTTCTGCAGTAGAGAAGATGGCAGCAAAAAGCATCTGCTCCAATACACTGTCATTGCCTGTATAATTGATTTGATGATAGTAGTTCTACCAGCCTGAGATATCTTGTTGCTTGCCCACCTGTTCATGGCCTCAGTAATTCTTTCAAAGAGTGGTAAGCACGCACTGGTCCCAATTTTCCTCGATGACAATGGAATTCCCAGGTGTATGGTACCATCAGGAAGGTTGGGAAGCTGATAATCATGAAAAATGGTCCGCTTATCAATCTCATTTAGACCAGCCACCAGGAGGTAAGACTTACTGCTGTTGACCTGAAGACCAGTGCAATTCTCAAAGGAGGTTAGAATGTCTTTGAAACAGTTTATAGTGGAGACAGTTGGCTTCATGAAAAGAATCACATCATCAGCAAAGAGCAGCGAAGTAATGTTAGGATTCCTGCATTTGGGATGTAACTCAAATTTATTCAGTCTGACTTGCTTGTTTATAAGTTGAGTAAAAAATTCCATGACAATAATAAACAGATAGGAGGACATTGGATCCCCCTGCCTGATTCCCCTTTTACTTCTGAAATAACCAACATTGCCCCCATTATAACATAGGGAGTAAGATACAGTGGATATACACGTATATATCCAACTAACAAAATGGCAAGGAAACCCCATTAAACTCATAATACCAGTTAAAGCTTCCCAACACACAGTGTCATAAGCTCTTCTGATGTCAAGCTTCATCATAGCTCTAGGAGATACCTGGCTACGACCATACCCATTTAGAAGTTCGTGAGTGACCAACACATTGTCGAGGATACATCTATTGTTCAAAAAAGCAGATTGATTGTCAGATATAACAGATGGAAGCACAAGCCTGAGCCTTGAAGCAATGACTTTAGATATGCATTTGTATATTATGTTACAACAAGCAATTGGGCGAAAGGAATGTAAAGTTGCAGCATGTTTTACTTTGGGCACTAAACACAGATTGGTGGCATTGATAGGTAATGGCAATTTATTATGAGAAAAGAAATTATGCACTGCAGCTAACAGGTCATCAGCAACAATATCCCAACATTTTGTAAAAAAGACAGCATTAAAGCCATCAGGGCCACCACAAGAATCTCTCTTCATTCCAAACATAGCATTATATATCTCTTCATTTGTCACCGCTGAGGATAACAGCATCGTATCATCAGCAGTCAAAACTGGCATAGGGGTATTCAAGAGCTCATCTATAACTGGCGTCACTGTTTCATTGGGGGAAAAAAGGTCAGTGTAATGCTTGAGGAAAGCCTTGTCAATGTCATGGGGATTATTTAATATGGAACCATCATCACACTGAATTTGGTAGATGTTTCTTTTGGCATTTTTAATTTTAAGGGAGGTGTGAAACAACTCAGTGTTCCTATCCCCATGCAGATCCCACTCTTTCCTCAACTTTTGTTTCTTCATACTTAGCTCAGCAGTTAGGGCATCAGATAAACGCTTCGTTAACTCATGTTCCTGTTCTGAAAAGATAATATTACCTGGATCTTCAAGCATCCTCAGCTGGATTGTTGATAGCTCTCTCTGCAAGACGGAAGAGTACTTGTTACCATCACCATACTTGTTCTTGGCCCATTTCTTTAAAGCTTCCTTGGTGGCCTTCAGTTTGCACTGCAATATAGTCATTTTGTTACCACTTTGAGGACATTTCCAAACTTTAATAACTAATGGCATAAATTCTGGATCATTTATCCAGGTATTAAAAAATTTAAAACTTGAGTTTCTTTTAATGGCATCACACTGAGGAGCTAAGAAAACAGGAGAATGATCTGATAGAAGTGGGGGAAGAATATGATTTAGGGAGTTGGGGAATTGCGTTAAGGCTTTAGTGTTTTGAAAAGTCAAGTCCAATCTACTCATGGTCCTCACACCAGAGCGACTTTTGTTATTCCACGTATACTTTGGTCCAACAAACGCTGCTTCATGTAAATTTGAGGTAGTTATGGCAAGGTTGAGAGGGGCAATGTCAGAGATTGAAAGTGGTTTGCCACCACAGCGGTCGTCAGCAGACAGCATGCAGTTAAAGTCACCCATGACAAACCAAGGGTGAGTTTCCTGCCTAAGATGTGGTAAATACTCAAGCATTTCCTGCCTTGCAGTAGGGTGGTTATCTCCATAGATGAAGGTCAGGTAAAAGGATGTAGAGGTTGAATGGTGTAAAGCTTGAAAATGGATGAATTGCTTATGGGATAATATTGGGGTTAGGGAGTATAAGTTGGGATCAGACAGCACCAAAATTCTTCCATATGGTGCCTCATCTAAATTATGATGATAGCTCCATAGTGGGTTGATAAAGTTTGCTGCTTTGAGGGTAAGATCTTTGTTGAGTTTGGTCTCAAGAATGCCAAATATGCCTAAATTATTCTCAGAAATTAAGTGTTTTGCTTGCACAAGTTTGATTTCCAAATGTGCTCCTCGAATATTCCAGAATCCAAAATTTTGTAACATGGGATATTAAGGTAATGGATTTTGAAATCGCGTAGACCTACGAAGGCCTGAGTTAGGTGTTTTTTCTTTATCAGGTAAGGTTTCTCCATATTCAACATAGCAACCTTTATCAAAGTCAGTCAAAGATTTCTCCTTTTTTTTCCTGACATTGCAAAGGTTAATATTATTTGGGATTGGAGTGTTGAGATGGTCTTGGTGAGGATGATCATGTTGTTTTAGATAACCAGGCGGTGGTATGATGTGTGAGTAAAGGGTTTTGGGTAGGTTGCTTGGGGGTGTGGATTCAACAGTAGCATGCATACAGATATTGTGTGCATGCGTAGCAGTATTTTGCTCATGAGGTAGAATCTGACTATGGGAACAAGAAGCATTTTCATGAGAGGTTTTATTTTCCTCGTTGCAGTATATTAATGAAGGCACAGATATACCATCCACTATGACATTGTTATCAATAATGTTTGCATTTCCTATTGAATCAGGTACCTCCTTTTCTTTTTGTTTTCCTTTTCTCACTTCCTTTCGTTTTGTCCTTCCACTTACTACCAGCTCCTGAACAAGCTTGCCATACCTATCTGCTAGATGATAGTTTGCATCTAACTCAGCAACATCACAGTGATTAACATTGTTCATGTTGTTCACAGCATGCATTCTCTCATTAGCCTCAATACCTTCCTTGCTGGCAATAACAGTTGTTCTAATTAACCGTTCATCTTCTTTTTCACTTCCTCCTTCCTCACACTGATCTTCATTTACATCACTTACTTCTTGCAAAACTTGGAATTTATTTCCTAACTTCATTCCCATCACCTCAACAACCTCTCCTTCTTCAACTTGCTCTTCCATATTTCCTTCTGTATTCAGTGTTGCACTTCCTTCTTTCCTTGTTATATTGTCACTTCCATTCCTTGTATTACCTAACCCAGTATTCTCCTTTCTCTTAATTGACTCATTTTTCCTTTTGTTTCCATGTTCAACTTTCTTCCATATCCTGACAGAATTATTTTTGGCATTTTTAATATTTTGTTCTTTCTCTGCTGTGTCTTTTTCTGGTACTTGTTTTGGTATGGTATTCTTTTTACTATTCAGATTTTCATCTATCATAACACTATTCTTGCAACTTGAAATGTCGTGCCCAAATACCTTACAAGAAGTACAAGCAAGTGGTCTCCACTGATATTCCACAAATACAGTTTGCCTTGTTCCATCCTTGCACAGTACTTGGAAGTTGTCCACAAGGTCAGAGATAGGGGTCACTTCCACCAATGCTTTTGCGTAGGTTAGCCTTTCCATTTTCTCCGTACTTTCATCTAGACATTTTACACTTCCAATTCTTCCTGCAAGCCAGTTGATACCAAGAGGGGACCATGCTGCTAGTGGGATGTTGTAGATATGTATCCATACTGGCACCGAAGTGACCGTTCCACACACGTTACTTACCGTGGGGTCCCATTGTTTAATAATAAACAATTTATTCTTCATTATTATCGGATCATCCTTGATGATCTTGCTCCGATCATCCTCATCAGAAAACAGGAATAGGAAGACAACACCATCAGACTTGACTTTTAAATTTCCTTTCAAACGCCACACACGCTTGAGATGTTGAACTACCGCAGTAAACGACAGGGGTTTATCAAGGAAGAACCCGACTAAATAATCACACCATATGCTTTGCCCTGCTTCCTGAACAACATCAGGTAGAACAAGAGCATCACCATCAAACTGATTAATAAAGTTAACAGGTATGTACTTCCCCGCATTACGTGGTTTATTCTTGAAAAGAGAAGTCCATGTCTTTTGACTAGAGGTAACGGGATGGGTGGAAGGCTGCGCTAACTTGGAAGTATCAGAGGAAAGGGAGGGAGCATCAGTAGGCACAACCAAAGAGGTAGACTGATGCTTTGGAGGGGGTTCAGGTTCAGGTAAGGACGACACAAGGTTAGGGGTTGAATGGCCTGCAGCGGGTAGAGGAATGATGTGGGATGGGTGGCCTGGAATGGGACGAGGAGAAGGGTGCTCTGCCATTAAAAAAGAAGAAAAAGATACTGGAATGAAATATAATGATGATAACAAACATATATTTAAGATTTTGAATGTATTAAATGTATTTGATCGTTCAATTTGCTCCCCCTATTTAAATGCTCCTCTCTACACAATACTCCCCCTACATATATGCATACAAATAAAAATATATAAATGAGCCTATATGCAAATTGAAAATTATTTGACCTTTGCTTGATTCTATTTGACAAAATCTTAACTTTTCTCTCCCCCTTTTGTTATCAGCAAAAGAATAACAGTGTTATAAAAATAGGGATGAAGTGATAGACATGAATCAAACATTTAACTCAATTGAATATAAATATTAAATTTCAATAAAACTCAAACAAAAATCATAATTACCCTTGTCAAGCGCATATTCCACTTTCAGAAGTGATGGGGATAAAATCATCAAAAATCATACAATTCTGTCTATTTGTGGTATATTTATTTCAGGAAATTTGAATATCTACTAACCATGCATAACCGTTAGGAATTTTAAATGAGATTAGTAGTATTCACAATTTTTATTTAAAAAATGAAATCAAGTATCTTCTAACCACGCATGACCGTGAGGACTTTTAAATGAGATTAGAATCAACTTGTCTATTTGAATCAATTAATTTTGATATGCGTTCCATACATGTATAACCGCGAGGACTTTTAAATGAGCATGGAAGCACATAATCAAAAATCCAAGTAATTCACCCATGCATAACCGTGAGGACTTTTAAATGAGAGTGAATACTTTGGATATTTATTTTTATTGCTAAATATAATAAGTTGAAGCACAAATAATTTCCTTCACAGATTTAAAGATATTGAAGAACAAATGATTTCCTTTGTAAACTACCACAAATTTACATACTAAATATGATCTTGATGAGTGATGGTCGATAGAAAGATGATAGAAATAGAAATGGTCATGGAATTTTTACCCAACAAAAAGTTTTTATAACTCTTGTTATGAAATTCTAAAGAAATTTTCTAATTATACTTTCTCGAGTTATAATATATGATAAATATCAACACTCATCTCTTTTTCAATCACTATTCATCTTTTCGATAATCAAAGGAAGTCAGATTAGTCAAAATTTGTCATTTAAAAATCAAATTAAAAATTATAAAATCAATTTCTTCAAAAATGATTAATCTGTAAATATGGTCAAACATGATTTTCTCGAGGGGGTTTTATAAGAAAATTTTCTGCTATTTGAAAATTATTTCAAATGAAAAGTATGCAGATATTTTCTTTGAAAAAAAAACGATGCAGCAAATGAATGTTTCAAAAAAAAATTAATCACGTTCCACTAGTAATTTTTCTATCAACTATATTACCAGTGTAATCTGCATCTGAATTTAAATTTCACTCAATATTCACTCGTTGAATCAAACCATGAAATGTGCACCAAGAATTTCAATCTTAACATCAGTTTTAATGACATTCTTTTGAATTTGAATTGAAGCCGTGTTAACACTCAAACACATATCATGGTGTTAATTTCAGAAACTATAGGATAAACAAGTTCATGAGTAATCAACAGTCAATCAACATCATAATTATTTCAAAAACAATTTCTTAAGGTTTCAACAATTTTTTAAAATCCTTTTTCACATGAATTTGAAATCGTGCAAATTTACAAGCAGTGACCAAAATGTCAGAACCAATATATCTACGTGTAGCATGAGTAACCATCATTTGACCGAACAAATTTATATAAATTAGTTCAAAATTGAAAATCTGATTGGTCATCATTTAAGCACAAATCAATGTCATAAATAAGAACAAGTCAAAAAATCATATCAATTAAGTCCGAACCAGTCAACCATCATAATTACTCCAAGTAACTCTATTTAAAGATGGTTAGTCAATATTTTAAAAAAAATCATAGCATCAAAATCATCATCTTTTGTTTATCTCAATATTGGCTGATTTTAATTTAGAGTATGGTGCAGATAATCACATTTAAAAACAATTACCTGTTTTACCTTTACGATAATTTTTCGTGATTGCCCATTGTGATTCTGTCACCTTTATACTAGGCTAAGGAACTTTGCTTTGTCCCCCGTTGTGTTTCTGGAACAGCCGAAATCCAGAGAACACTGTTGTTGTTCCCTAGCCTGCCACCACACCTACACGATAAAAGATTTATGTGACCTATTTGTTTTTATAGGTCCATTGTTGTTAGTGGCAGAATATGAAAAATATGTTTTTGGAGACCCAAAACTATTTATATATGTTCCTTTTGGCACCCAAATTTGTTTGACTTTCAAAGATTTTATATTTGTGCCTTTTGGAACCCAAATTGGTATAGTTTTCACGTGTTTGGGTCTATACCAACAATTATTTCGATTATGTCCAAATTCTCTACAAAACGTGCTCATTAAATTGACTTGATTAAATTTTGTGTTCCTATGACTATGATGTTCAACATGATTTCCAATTATTTCAGATCGAGCAAAAACACTTTTACTTTTTGCATTATCATCATTTTGTGATTTCCCAAAGCCTAGTCATTTTCTATTGTTAGCAAAAATTTGATTTCCCAATAGCATGTTGAAAGATTTTTCGCCTCTTGAAAAGTTATTCAAAGATTTCTCAAGATTTTGGACTTTGGTTTTTAGTGTTGTATTTTCAGTGACAAGTGAGGTGCATCGATTTATAAAATCCTTTTTCCTAGTGTCGATGGTTTCCTTAAGATTCAAGTTTTCTTTTTCAAGATTCTCAGAGTTATTCTTAAGTCTTGTAAATTCTGAATCTAAAACTTTACATCTTTTACATTCTAGGTTTTGAATATTTTCAAGTTCAGTTTCTAACCTAAAATTTTTACGAGCAAGTTCTCTCCCATCAGTTTTCAGTTTTTCAATTTTAGATTCAAGAGCATCAACTACTTTAGTAAGATCAGAACACATAAAAACAAGTTCTTTATAAGAAAACTCACCTGCCTCACTAGATTCATCGGAGGTTGCTTCTGATTCTGATTTTTCCATGCAACACAAGTTAGCCTCCTCTGAGCTGCTATCCGAAGCTTCCTCTCCTTCTTCATCATCCCAAGTCGCTGCAAATACCTTCTGCGCCTTTTTCTTTTCTTTGTTGTTTTTGAGAAGTGGGCATTTTGGTTTGATGTGGCCAGGCTTGTTGCAGTTATAACACGTCAGTTCATTATCGGAATTTTCGGAATCTTTTGACCTATTGCCCTTTGTTTTCTTCTTGCGTGGCTTGAATCTAGACCATCTTCTAAGATTATTGACAGCCATTGCAAGCTCTTCAATTGGATCTTCTTCATCGCTTTCTTCTTTGCTCTTTAAGGCAATCGTCTTCTTCTTTGGTTCAGAGTTGTTGCGTTCTTCCTTCGCTTTTAACTCAAGCTCATATGTCATCAAGTTGCCAATCAACTCCTCCATGCTTAGTTTGCTCAGATCTTTCGATTCTTGGATTGCTGTGACTTTTGCCTCAAAGTTCATTGGTAAAACTCGTAGTATCTTCCGCACAAGCTCTACCTCAGTGAATACCTTCCCAAGCGCTCTAGCATTGTATACCAAGGTTGAAAAGCGTCCAAACATATCCTTTATGCTCTCGCCTTTGTCCATCACGAAGTTTTCGTATTCATTGCTGAATAGGGCTAGCCGAGACTCCTTGACTTGAGAAGTTCCTTCGTGTGTCACCTCCAAAGTATGCCATATTTCCTGTGCTGTTGTACAATGAGAAATTCTATTAAATTCATTTTTATCAAGAGCACATATCAAAGCATTCATGGCTTTAGCATTTGTCGTTTTCAATTTCTTATCGTTAGCATCCCACCTATCCTTAGGTTCAGGAATCTCAGTATCACCAACGATTATAGTGGGAGGTTTATAGCCAGTTTCAATAATATTCCAAACATCATAATCAACAGAACTAAGATAGATACCCATCCTAACTTTCCAATAAGCATAATCGTTCCCGTTAAACATGGGTGGCCTAGCAATAGATTGCCCCTCGGAAAAAGCATTATTTTGTAGACTCATGACTCTAGAGTTAAATATACCGGGCTCTGATACCACTTGTAGGATCTAGATTAACCCTAAAGGGGGGGTGAATAGGGTTATAGCAAATTTTCTCGATTTAAACACAGAAATAAACTGCAGAAATAAATATGCTGAAAAGTAAATCACACACAAAATTTACCCAGCTTCGGCAACCCCTGCCTACTGCTGCATTCACAGATTTCTATTAGAATTAAATAGTATCACGCTTACAAACACTCTACTAGACTCGCAGACATTTGCTCCCGCTCACAAACACTCTACTAGACTCGCACACTCTGCTCGCAAACATTTGCTCCCGCTCACAAACACTCTACTAGACTCGCACACCCTGCTCCGCCTATAGAGTTTCGCTTACTCGCAAACTTTGCTTCCCGCCTATAGAGCTTCGTTTACTCGCAAACTCTGCTCCCGCCTACAATAGAATTTTGCAAACTCGCACACCCTGCTCACTGAACTAATTCTAACTAGACAATATGACACTACCTAAACCCTAGGTGGTGATTTACAAAGTTTTGATTCGGAAAATAAAAACGATAATTAAAAGACAATAGAAAATAACCCTTAACCCTAGTTAACAAAATAATAAAGCCTAATTTAAAAACTTAAAACCCTCTTTTATTATTCTATAACAAGGCCGGCCCCCTTTTAACTTCAATCCAGCCCAATCCTTTTATCTTGAGAAAAAAATGGCTGCTTTATTCTTCGTTCGTTCCTTTTTGAGATGGCGGCTTGTTCTTCTTTGCAAATTAGGGTTTCTGCAAATTGCTTTTGCTCCTTGCGATTCAAACTAGGGTTGTGCAAAATTGAAGCGCCGCTCGATCTCGTTCGATAGTAGGCTTCGATGCTTTTGATTTGCTTATGGCTCTTCAATTTTGGATCGAATTCGTTCTGCTTTTTTCGGTATGTATTTTTCTCCTTTTGCTTTGTTGGTTGATGCTTGAACTCGATGAACTAAATGCCGATGATGATTAGGGTTTTTATAGGATTTGATTTCCTATTTTTGCGTTCGTCTGATTGCTTCAAAATTTCTTGCTTTGCCGTTCGATTACACTTTGATGCTGATGATTTATTTGACTAATTCATATGCGTATATTCTCGATACTTGCTTCCCACGGCTTGGTTGACACGGTTTTAATTATTGACTCGTTCAATATTGACTTCGGCCATTTTTGATTGAATTTAATGCTGTAGCATACTTGACCTGTTTTGTTCTTTGTGCTTCGACTCTGGCCATTTTTTATGTTCACTGGCCTGTACATTTGCATTGTATATATTCTTGGATTTGGATTTGAACTGCTTCATGTACCTGATATTGTGGCATGTAGTCTTTGCATATGCTCTCTGTTGCAAGCTTGCTGTTGCATGCTTGTTTGTATGTTGTTGAACTTGGTGTCTGCATCCTTATCTGTTGCATACATGAGCTTGACACTGTATTTTGTTGTTTGCATTATTTGTTGTTGTGTCACTGATTTTGGGGCTGCTGTATTATCATCATGTTGATGGAAATCTTCAAGTAAGTTTGCATAAGTGAATTTAGTCAGTGATAGTTAGGTTGCCTTCATTTTCCACTGAGTTTCATCGAGTATCTGGTCTTTGTAGTTGTTGCTTGGGTTTATACAGTGTTGTACTTGTTGCCTTGTACTTGAAGTCTTCATTTTCATACTGATGTTGTCTCTGACTTGAACTGTCCATTGCACTTACTTGGTTACTGATCGAGTTCATTTTAACTACTCACTTGTTAATGCCTGATGCATATTACCTGACCATTGTTGCTGCATTGCTTACTGTCACTACTGTGTCCTATACTTAGCGAGTCTTCGTGCATTGTTGTGAGTAGTTTGAATCACTGTCATTTGTTTCTTCGCTTGTGCATGTTGTATTTGATACTATTGCATTGTTCCATGTACACTTTGAGTTCTTGCAGTTGATTTGGTTGTTCCCTGTACTTGTGCACTGTTGTGTCTGGTTCTTTTCATTCATGTTGCAACTCAAATGTTTCACTCTGATATATATATGCATTTGCCACTGAACTTGATTCATGCAGTCTTCATTTGCTCGTGTGCTTCCAGTGTTGCCACTGTGTCAAGTATGGTTTCATGCCTTGTAGTTATCTGGTAGTAGCTGTTGTATCACTTGATCATGGCCTCTTCTGTTGAGATCACTGTAGTTTTCATTTTGTTAAACTGAGCTGTTGTCTTTGCATCCATTCATTAGTTCATTTGATCATTGGACTGGCTGTTGTAGTCGAGTTGTATTCATATACGCTACTGCCTTGAACTTGATTCACTTCATGTTGTTGTTTGGACATTTGCATTTGTACACTCCATACTTGGTCGTGCTGAAGTCTTCAAGCATGTTGCTGTTGCATTTGTTAGTGGCTTTAGTCTTGAACTGTTTGTAGTCAATTGCTTTGTCTATTCATTTGCCTTGAGTTGAACCTATCTTGGGTTTGACCTTGTTTTTGATTTCTGTGCTTTTGTTTGATTTTTGCACACGAGTTGGCGAGGCAGTGCACACGTATACGAATGTACACGTGTGTACTGCAGCCACTTATAATTGCCTGTTCTTGATAAAAATACTGATATGCACAGATATTGCACAGTCAAAAATGATGACGAACAACCCAAATAACTGAGGCAAACAATGTTTTCAAAATCATCATTTCTTTCAAATTTCAAAAATATTTCTCTTTCAATTTTACCGCGTTTGAGAATATTTTTGCAGATTACTCAGATGCTGGATTCAAACTGGAATGCAGCTGAAGACAAAATACGAGTGTGAGTGATATGTAGTGAGGTGATGATATGTAAAATAGTAATGTAATTGAATTTGTATCAAAGTTGTATAGTGAATAGTGAGAGCTTGAATTTGTATACTATTCAAAATTGTAATAAATATTCGTTTGAATAAAAAATCTGTTTGAATTCAAATTCTGTGTCATCTAATTTTATTCATCAAATATTTATTTAATCTGTGAAAAATAAAATAGTATATTAACAAATACATCTAAACAAATGTATATATGTTTATTATCATCAAACAAAAATCATATAAGCGCAAAGCGCATATTCAACAGATCAGGCATAGGACTGAAAATCTATAAGTACTTGGTAAACCCGTTTTCAACATCCAGTGAAAATACTTGAAAAATAATTTTATTGAAAATATAGAAAACGTTTTTTGAAAATAGAGGAAATATCTTTGGTGAGAATGCTCTGGAAATCATCACCCCCATCCATGGTCGTAGTTACATCCTGGGTTACGTTGCCATCGCAGCAAAAGTCCATGTAACTGTAGGCACTTCGCTCTCCTCGATTACGCAACGGAACCCATAACAGATCGTAGTTACATTCCAGGGTTACGTTGCCATCGTAGCAAAAGTCCATGTAACTGTAGACATCAACGCCCCTCGATTTTCGCTGTCAAAATGAAACTTCTCCACTCCTACATAGGTCGCAGTCTACCGATATAAAATCAAATGCAGACCGTTGGCTCTCAACAGCACACACGACTTTCTTTATGTTACCATAGGTCACATTCTACCGATATAAAATCAAATATAGACGGTTCGCTCTCAGCGGCACATACGACTTTCGCTATGGTACACACTACTCATAATCCTCAGGAACTAGTTTTGTCCGGACTCCTCACAGGATCAACATTAGAACCCCCCCTTGGGGCCCAAGGCAGCACCACCTGATGGCACTCCTGAGAAGTTCATTTCAAGGAAGCACCTTTTCCCCCAGAGCCATCATCAAAACACGTTGTACTATACACATATAGTATCTTTCAAATCATACACCTAGCATGATCCAATACAAAGCTCCTTTACACAAAATCGATTATCCCAAAATCGATAATTCTCAAACTAGGCTTTTCAAATTTCAATATTGATTTCACCCAAAATCAAAAGCCGTTCCAAATCCAAAGGTTTCCAAAATCCTCATAAGATCCTTTATATATATTCAGATATATATAATTCTTAAAACTTTGGGTCGTTACAAACTTGTATAAAATCCCTTTATACTTCAAACACCTTCAAAATCCATTTTCTTCTGGCTATAGATTCAACAAGGGGAGTTTTATCCTATATAATAAAGATATATATAACTTTGTTTATTCAAAATCAAATATTCAAATTTGATTACTCTTTTCAATATCAATTCCATTCAAATCTGTACGATATACACTTATCATCCGTACATTATACCAATCTGATAGCTCACTCATCACACAATTTCACTTCTGAACTAGTATCGTCCACCCGACTTCCTAGTACGGACACAGATCTGGTTTCTTGATTAGAAATTGTCATTCTCCTTGCATAGCCATAACTATGATAAAGAATATCCAGAACCAATCAACAATCCATATCCAGGCTCGCCGTCGAAAATCGAGTGAAAAATCCCAACTCGGATTGGTAAACTATCTCGAAATTCTGTGCTCGAATCTGGATCAAATCACTATGCGAATAGAATAATATACGTACATCCTACGTATTTATCTTCATTGATTATTAACTAAACCAATTTCCTTTCCATTCACATTCACTTAAATTTTCATTAACTATTTACAGTTGCCTCAATTCCATTGGATTATCACTTCAATTCTTATCTCAATTGGGTATTTAAATCAATAACAGTTTGAACTCCGACCAGTTTATATTTAGAAAATAGCTTGGAAATTTTAAAAATAGATAAGTAGCTTTAAAAATAATTATTAGTTTGCAAAATAGTTGTAAAATAGTTAACTAATTGTAAAATAGTTGGAAAATAGTTAAATAGTTTCAGAAATTTTTAGATAATTGCAAAAAAGTTGTAAAATAGTAATTAATTTGTAAAATAGATGAAAAATAGTAATTAGTTTATAAAAAAAGTTGAAAAATTGTTAAATAGTTCCAAAAATAATTGTAAAACATATATAAATAATTTGGCTTTAAAAAGAAAGGTTGTATATATTAAATAGCTTGGAAGAATAAGTTTATATTAAAACAATTTATATTGAAAATAGTCCAGAGTCAAAACTGTTCACTTTCCCATCAATTCAATTTAAATTTCCATTTCCATTTAAATTGACTCAATTCCAATTTGAATAACTTCAATTTCCCTTGAAATTGACTTAACCCCAATTTAAAATCAAATTCCATTTGATTTTAATCCAGTTCAACTTTAATTATAATTTCAAATTATTCCAATCAATTTGGACTAATATAAATTGAACCCACTTTAATTTCAAATCATTCCGATTTAATCCAATCCAAATTTTCCATTTAAATTTTAAACTTATACATCTTCAATCTTAAATCCAATTAATTCGAATCAAATTCAATTTGAATGAATTCAATTCCAATTTTAAATCTTAAATCATCTCGAATTATATAAATTCGAGTTAAATTCACAAAGGTTGATTTAACTTTTTAAACCAAATTAACCTTTATAAAAAGTTTTTAAACAATTTAATTTCTGAGCTCAAATTCTAGAATTTCATTTTCAATCAATTTAATTTTATTTGGTTGTATTTCTAGTACCACTTAATTTAATTCCAATTCAAGATTTCAGTTTGGTTGTATTTTATATTACTTCTTAATTTAATTCTATTCATTTAACAACCAATCACCTTAATATTTATTAGAAGGAAATATTGCTTTATATATCAAAATATATTTTTATATAAAATCGTTTAAAACCTTTATATAAGAAAATAACAAGTACGCTCACACACACACACACACACACACACACACACACACATATATATATATATATATATATATATATATGCTCAACTCATTCTAGAGTACTACAGACTCTATTTAATGAGTAATTCCCACCAAAGCCAAGGTTCTCGCTTAACCTTTCAGCTATGATACCAACCATAATGACCCGAAATTTTCGATTTCGAAAATTCCAGATAGTTATGAAAAAAAAGAGATAGAAGAAGAAGAAGAACAGAAACATCAACATCTCACATTCGCAGCGGATAAAATATAATAATAAATAATAACAATTTACAAAAGAATACTATATCTGTCGATTACATTTCAATACATCAGAGTTGCACATATATACAGACACTGAATATACACAATTATCATGACATAGATTTACAATAATATAATACAGCGGAAATACTTTATACGTTCCTACCATCCAGCCCGTCTTCCAAGCTCAAGAACGTTCTTGCCTGAAAATCTGTAATACTCGATCTGATCCGAGCATTACACCAAAGTAACACCCGGGTCAGGCTGGAAACCAACGTGAGTAAACCCATCCAACATGGAATACAAAGCATATAACTTATTTAAAACCCGGGGTAACTCTTATCAATTTACAAAGCCACAATTTATTATAGACATCACTTATTCCACACATCCATTTTATAAGTACCAGAATTTAGATATAAATAGTCGAATTCCCTTAAATCACTTCATTCCAGCCTATAGATTTCACATATCAATCCATAAAAATTCGAAGTGGTTTCGGGTATCTTCTAATACCCGACCCCGGTCTCTTCGAGTCTCATGTCATCCTAACCCAAGTTATCCAAATGAAATACACAACATTTCATATCAGAGATATCAACTTATTCAAAACATCCAATACCCTTCAATCATTCATAAACAAAGCTTAATCATATACAAATTTAATTTAATTAATCTTGATCGAATTACTAACCTTAACGACTTAGATTTCTTCATTTAAAATTAATTAATTTCAAATCAATTAATCAATCATCCCTTCATTATTCATCTTAATTAATCACCTTGGATTAATTATCCATCAATTACATTCAAGTAATTAACTTTAATTAGTTTCACAATATTAATTATTCTTAATCAAAAATCAATAAGTAATCTTAATTACTTCATAAATTAATTAACTATATTAATTACATTAATCCTTAATTATCTATATTAATTTCTCATAAGTCACTTATCATTGATTACTTAATCTTAATTAATCAATGTCCAATTACATCATTAATTATGTAATTTAATGATTTCTCATTTACATTTCAATTTATCCTAATCTAATTTAACTACGTTTAATAATTAATCGTTAATTAAACTACAAATATTAATCACTTTTGATTTATCTCATCCTGTAATTATCTACCTTTTTATTTACTTCATTAAATAAATCAATTTCCCCTTAAGTAATCATCTTAATTAATATCTTGATTAATTACACAAAGTAATTATACTTTATTAATTTCATTAAGTAATTACTTATTAAACCACCCAATGATCATTCTAAATTAATTAAACTTAATTAATTAACCCAAATCATTAGTAATTAATTATCCATTTAAATTACCCTACCTATTTAATGAATCACCAATCATTAAACCCTTATGAACTTTAAAATGAACCATTTTCTTATTTATGATTTAAGTTTAAAACAATTTAAAACTCGAATACTTCAAGTCAAGCAACAATTAACTCGAGAACCAACCAAAAACCAAATTCTCCAGATTATCAGTACACATTAAATCAATTCAATCATTCAACCAATTATTTAAATTTAACCATTTAAATTCAAATAAAAAAAATCCAGGAGAGTGAGATTAACTCACCTTTGATTTTGCAATCCAAATCCGATCTCGATCTGTTTCCTTCAGATTTAAACCTTGTATAAATAGTTATACGATTTATTAATATTTTACAAAATCGAACAATTAAATTACCATTTATAAATTCGACTAACCAATGAATTATTTTTAAACTAAAATCTTATGTTAAACTGATTTACCTTTAATAAAAATATTTTTAGCTACTAAAATAATTGAATAGGTTTATTAACTAAATCTATCTCCATGAAACAATATTTTAATGTTAAGCTAGTAAGTGAAAATATGCATATATATTCTGACTCCTATACATATATTTAAATTAAAAACAACTTAAAATCCAAAACTGCTTAACCATTTAAGATTTCATTTACTGTAAATAATTTCTGTGTGTGTGTGTGTGTATATATATATATAAATCAACTATTTACAAAACTTACTACTATACATTATTCATTCATTTATTTATTTTAAAACTGTATGTGTAGATGTATATACACACTTTATTGAATTAAACAAAGTGAAAATAGGGTTAGTTATACCTCGCTGCTTGTTCTCAAACACACCACCAACCCCCCAGAAATCAAGCATCGCAGTCGACGTCGCGAGTGAACCCTAGCCACGGCCTTCAATGCCGCCACGCCCAATCCTGACGAACCCCCCTCCGATGTCTTCGTTGATGAAGTGGCGCAGCCAAAACTCCTCACCATCGAAGCGCGCGCGAGTACGAGCCTCGTCGCCACGAACCCTAACTCGAAGACGTGACTTCATTGCCGATTCCTGTTCGAGTCTCCGCCTCCCACCAACGCGCTCACTCGCGCCAGATCGTCGCCCCTTCTCGCGACTCAATTCGAACACGGCTTCGGCCTTTCTTCCATCTTTTTTTTCGTTTGATTCGGTCTGTAAGCTTGAGGGAGACGAAGACGTATAATAAAATTGGGAATGGCTTCTTAAGTACGCTTGATTATTATATAATTGAATATTGAAAATATCTCGTGTTGCATACCGTAAAATTTCGGACTCCTAATCAGACATGCCGTCAGGCGTTTACAAGGCTTTACCCATATTCCGAACACAATGGAACGTGTTTCGGAAGCTAATTTAATCGTATGTGGAAGTTAGCTTTATAAATCGATTTAAAATATTAAATTATCGATTTTAATTTCAATGCGTTTCTCACCGATACGAGCAAACAGTAAATCCAAACGCTACGAAAATTGAAATCCGATAATAACTAACTATTACGGATCCAATGGAATTGGTTTCGTCGAATTCCAAGACTGTGCCTCGAAAGGCTATTTCTAAACGTCAATTTAAACGATATATTACTAAGACTAAACAAATTACCTTTACATTAAATTTCAACCATTCTATTATCTTCAGTATCATCATTATAAATTTTATAAGCCTTCAAATTATTTTTAACAGGCTTAAAATTCCATATTCAACATCTTATCCAGTTTCGAATTATATAATTCAATAATTTAATTATCAAGTAAATATTAATATTTCGAATTCAAGTTAAAATTAACCTTTAAATATTTAAATCAATTAATTGTTCCATTTTAAATTGTTAAAAATTTTGGGTCGTCACAAATCTACTTGCATATCACCACTAGTAAGCCAATCAATTTTGGCTTTTTGCCTTAAGTTGACAGAATCAACATGCAATGTCTTAGCTAACTTTTTTTGCATATGAAAACAACTATTAATTTGCATATTGTCCAAGAAGTCTAGATCAATATTGTCTTGCAATCTCGCAAACTCTCTCTAATTTGATTGATATCGTTGTTGTTTTTATTTTTATTCCATTTTTTCAGATTTCTCTTAGTTTGTTGCAAAAGTTTTCTAAACTTGTATTGAGTTGAAACTTTTATTTGAATTTGAAAACTATTTTTAGCAACCATTCTATACTCTTTGAATTAACCCATCCATTTTTAAATCTAAAAGGAAAATTATTCTTAATTTTATTCTTTTGAGAAAAAACTGGTTGTAACGGGGTATGGTCACTGGTTGCTTGAGATAAAGTATAACATTTGAAGTTAAGGGAAACAATTTGCAAAAGATTGATTGATCATAATTCTGTCTAGTTTACAGTATATGTCTGTAAACTCCACAGATTTCCAACTAAATTTGTTTCCTTTATATGGGTTCGATTAAACCTATTTTTAGCATAAAGGTATCGAGGAATTCTAATTTCTTAAATGGAATTGGAATTCCTGCCCTTTTTTCAAAAGCTTTCATTACCGTGTTAAAATCACCTATTAAATCCATGAATCATTAATATTATGGTTTAACCGCTCCAAATGATTCCATAATAAAAATCTATCTTTATCAAATTTAGTGGCATATACAAAAATCACATTTAATTGCGAACCCACTTTATTTTTTAAGCTACAATGAATATATTGAAAGTTAAGAGTATATTGGCGTATTTGCCAAATATTGGGATTCCATATTACAATTATCCTACCATTGTCCCCCATTGAATTATTATTAATAACATCCCAGTTAGTTAAATATATATTTTGAAAATTAGTTAAATAACTGGCAACAAGTTTATGTTCCAATATACCAATAATACTAGGCTTGTAAGACATTAATAACTTTGAAAAAACTAATTTCCTTTCAAGCAAATTTAATCCCCTAACGTGTCAAGCAATTATTGACATGATAATTAAATTTTATAATAAAAGGATATCATTACAACTATAGAGATAGATTGCTGCCGACTTCTATGCTTTCAGAAGTTTTTCCCCCTCTTTTTCTTGCAAGCTTTCTTGCTTTTGATTTTTAAAAACTCTTCCCAATCTAGACTTTAAATAATATACTTCTTCTCGAAGCCTTTTAAGTTTGTAATATCATTATTATCACTGTCCATAATTTCCTATATACTCTTTTTTCTGTTCTTTTTTCTTTTATTGTTGACTGGTGAGGAAGAAGAAGATAGAAGGAGGCCTACATTCTCAATCACTCAGACTTAATAGCATAGCCCTTATGTAGGCTAATCTTAGCCATAATTACTGCATTTTCCATTTGTTTCTCACTTGAGATGCAATTATCTGTAAATAAACTTGGTACTTCCTCCTGGCGGAGGGGGAAGAACCATGAGCCGTACACTTTGATCCCCATAGCACTTTTGTATGGTCTTTGAATTTCCGTTTATAGTCCCATCAGGAACATTTTCAACTGTAGAATCATCTTTATGTTTCTGCTCTGAAGTTCACTGGCTATATTAATGCTTGTTTCATTATCCTTGGTACTTTTTAAAGTTGCTTACAATAAGGAATTCTCTATTTTCTCGTCACCGCACATAATTTCCATATCATCCATTGTTTTTTTTCAAATCCAAATCGTTTTTCTTTTTTTTCAAATAATTGAATTTTCTCTGAAACTAGTTTTTTATCAAAAATGAAAGGATCTTTAGAAGGACTATCATTTTCATAGTTTTCATAGTATTTTACTCGTTCATTCTTTTCTTGATTTAAAGAATCTTGCTCTTTAATTGATTTCTCTGAGACTCGTAATTTTTCTAAAGCAACATTAAAGTTAGTATTTTCTTTTTCTTTCCAAACTGGCTTTGATGAGCAAGCTTCAATGAGACATCTAAAACAAGCACATTTCATACATCTCGGTGGAATCCATTCATATTCAATTTTCTGAGTAATATTTTCTCCGTCATGCATAGTGATGTAGGCAACATCTGGTAGATCTTCATTGGCTTTAATTTCTACTAAAATTCTAGCAGAGCCGAGCTTGGTCTCATTAGCCATAGACTCATCTAGCTTTATCGGAATGCCTACAACACTAGTTATCCTTGCATACGCTTCGTTATCCCGAACTCTGAGATTTAGTTCTAGTAATCTTATCCAAATTGGATAAGTAGACAATAAATCTCGATCAAGAATCATTTTCTTGTCCTACTTTTTTAAGATTATAAGCTTACCATTAATAAAGAAAAGTCCTCCTTGAATTACTTTACTGTAGTCAGACGCATTAGAGAATCTAATGAAGAAGAAACCGTTGTTTCTTATATAGATCTCAAATATGTCGATCGGATTCCATGTTTTAACAACAAAATATCAGAAGTGATGATAATATGGGTGTTTTCTGAACACATAAGCAACTAATGAATTACTCCATTTGTGACGACCCGCCTTTCTAACCCCAGAAAGACGTATCATCAATAAGAAAAGAAAGGGATAGAAAAGGAAAAGATAGAAAGAATGAATAACAACATCAGAATCTCACGGTGGAATGGAACAAAATATAATACATCACATAACTATTACATGGTTTTTAAATATATCAGAGTTATATAACATCATACAACAGGATAGTCATATACATATCTGTCAATACGTACATCCACAATACAACATACATCAACTGCACAGCGGAACAATATAGATATATAGATACATTTGGAACTCCTGCTCCAAGCTCCTTCAGAAACTCAGTAATCCATAACCTACCACTTAGCTACTCATAAAAGTTTGAATATCCAAGAGTTTATGAAAACCAAAATAAAAACTCCGGGTCATACATGGGTCTGGTGTGAGTAAACGGGTTAAAGTTGTTTAACTTTGAAAACCATTTGAAAATAAAGGTATCACGTAAGACTCCCCACACAAAAACACGGGTAACTTTTTACCTTACGCTAGCCAAAACATTTTATAGGAAATCCAGTGATATTATAATAGTGTCTAGGGTTTTCAAGTAAAATACAGAAATAGCTAAAATGCTTACATCTCACATTTCAACATATTTGGGCACAATCAAAACGTACGGCTCTTATTGGAAATTGGATTCCATACAATGGCAGGGCTACTGGGGTACCGCCCGTCACAGTACGGGGCCTAGATCACCGTACCGAGGAGCCACCCTAACTCCCCTGCAACACAAGGCCGGAACCATTCCTTACTGAACAATCCCGAGCAAGATAACCTCGCAGTTGGTTGTAGATCCAACCACCAACACAACCGAATAAAAAGGGACATCTAGACATGGATATATCTCGTCCTGCTTGGGAATGACCCACCTAACCTTGCTGCACATCCCCTGTTTTAGCCATTCCCGGTTGATGAGGCTTGAGGTTGCGATTACCTTTATAGAACATACCTCTTAGAATGTTCATCGTCCGCCTGACGATGTGTTGAAAGCATTCAATCCATACAAGTTCGTTCCGGATTCGAACTAAACCGAAGGCATTATCTCGTTACACTTGTTTTGGAACCACCCTCAGAGTTAACGATGATAACCCTTGCATTCTGAAAACACCATCTCGACCTTCACTTGAGATGCCACGACCTAACATTTAATTTGGATCGTGGTTTTCGAAATATCGAATTGATACCCGATCCCGGTCTCATCGATATCCAAACGCCATTTTAAAGGCCAAGTTGTTTAAATAGATTAAACAATTTAAATTCAATACTCAGAATTCACATAACATTTATCACAGATAAATCATACACAGTCATCACAGATATATCCAGAATATATCACCAAGTATCACAGAATATCACCCAATAGATATCACATTCAATAAGCCAGAACCATTAATTCATATCAAATTTAGTTTAATTAATCTTGAGTTAATTAATTACTTAAAAAATAATCTATTTTATCCTGCTTGATTAATTACTAATTAATCAAGTTATTAAATTTATTTATTTCTACTTAATTACTCACTTAATTAATTAATTATTAATTAATAAACTTAATTATTAATTTATAAAACTTAATTATCCATTTATTAGTCTCTAACTACTCAATTAATCATTAACTATTAATTAAGTTAATCGTTTAATCCTAAATTAATTACTTAATTAGTTAACTACTATTTATTTATTAATTAATTAACTTTAAATGCTTAATTAAATTCTTAAGTTAAAAATTGATTAAACACAAGATTATTGATATCAACTTTAGTTACAAATTTATTTAATCTTAAATTACTTATCTAATTACAAATATTGATTAATTACATTTTTAATTAACTGACATCTTAAATTAATTGGTCTTCTTACATTTTCTAACCTTGCTTAATAATTTTAATTCAAATCTTAGCTTAAAAATTTGTCAACCTTATTTATTTAATTAATATTCAACTTTGAATAAACAAATAACTTAAAAAGAATACTAGGCTAATACATTATAAAATGGACCGAGTCAAACACCCTGTTTCTCGAGTAGCAACCCAAGTTTCGTCTCATATTTCCCGCGTCCTTACTCGTGTTCTTCTTCTTCTTCCACGCTTTCTTTTCTTCTGTTTTTTTTTATTTTTTTATTTAAGTTTAAGTAATAATAGAAGAACACGCGAGAGCAATCTCACGCACATACCCAGGCAAAAACTTGAAGAAATCCTTCCAAATTCTCGAGTGATTACTCGAGACGACAAACATTTGAACGCAGATAGCCTCACGCCACCGTGCACGTGCACGGTGCGTCGCCGTCATTTCGGCGATCCTCGGTGCCCCCAACAAGTCATATAACGGCACCACGTTCGAAATCCAAACCCAGTTGAATACGAGATGCTTGAAACCAAAATATTCTCGTTTATACGCACAGCAACTCGAACACGACAATGGAAAATCGCCACAACCTCGATCACCAGCGACGACGCGGCTCCGACCATACCACGGCCATATCCCCCTCTTCCATCTCCTAGAAGTTCGTGAAGCTCGATCAAACCACGGCGACGAAATCAACATATTACAGACCCCAGATAAAAACTCGAACCAAACCCTATTTTCGATTCGACTCAACAAATCTTGCATTAGAAAAAAATTCTGGCATTTTTCCTATATTCGAGAACCCTCAAGCTAGCTATACAACAAGTTTCAACATTTAAGATTTGTTAAACTTACAGAAATTGACAAGAATGCAATTTTAGTTCATCTACGAACTGCATGTTGTACATTGATCTAAAAATCATCATTTTTATTTTAAAAATCTTAGCTTTGTGTGTTAAATCAAGTTATGAAATCAAATCAACAATTTAAAGCATTCGAATTTTAACATATTGATTTCTTTTACTGTAAACTTGAACATACAAAAGCCAGACTCCACTGACATACTTTAAACCATTTCCAGATTATTGTTTTAAGAGTAAACAAATTTATTTAGTTTAAAAATCCTAAGTTTAAAATGTTCTGCTAGATAAAGTGTTAAATTTTCCTACCTTTCTTGCCTAGAAATTTAAAACAATGAAGAACATAAAGCTTCCAGTATAACAAAAATCATTACAGGTCCTCTTGTTAACAATATATAGCAACACAAACTTCATGAACTAATTATCATAATTAAGATTTCAAGAAAAATATGTTTGCTCACAAAATAATTGTTTGAGACAGAGAGCAAGTATTGTTGAAAGGTTACATTGTTGAATTCCTGAAGATCTTCTTTGCTTTGCTGTTGAATGAAGTTGAGTTGTAAAGATGATGTTTATATTTTCTTTTCTTATCTCAGTTTTGCTTCTTAAGTTTTGTAACCGAACTAAAATAGCATGTTGAATAAATAGAAGTGGCTTAGAGTAGTATAGGTAATAACTAGGACAAGCCCACCTTGTTTTTGATCAGAGATTTTTATTAAATTACTGTAAATTGAAGTGATCTTGTATTTCGGCTGAAAGATTATTTTGTAAATCTGAAATGACAAATTGTGGTGCTAATTTAATGTATGTCTTCATATTGGTTTACATCTAATTAATATTGCTGATCTTTGTATTTATGTATAAAGATATTTTGTATTTGTACAAGGATACTTCGTTTACAGATTTTGTTTTCATTATCTTCTAGCTTGAACAACAATCTACATTTTTCAGGTATTACTTACTTGTCTGATTTCATATGTTACAAGACTATCAATTTTATTTTATATATATACTTCTATTCTAAAGTTAAACTATCAAGTATTTCATTGACTTGTTTATTTTATACTTATATCAATATTATGGGTTTCTTATGTTTATATACTTATGTTTATAACCATAAATTTATTTTATACTTATGTTCAATATTTATAAGATTTATTTTATTTTAATCATATGAGTTGTTGTTAGAATAACTTCTCAGTTTTATTTTTATTTAGAGTTTAACTTTCAATTATTTGATTTATAACTTATATTTGCATTAGTATACTTTATATTTATATTTAATATGGATAGAATTGTGTTATTGTAAACATTATATATATATATATATATATATATATATATTGTACCAAATATTAATAATATGGAACCTTTAAGATTTTATTACAAATATTTTTGAAAGAATCTATTTTAAATTTTAAATCAAAATTTCCTTCACAAAAAATATATAACTGATAATGTCCAAAAATCTTATTTGTTTATAAATGAAAAGCTCGTATTTTATTTAAATTAGATTAAATACTTATTACAATAATATGGTCAAAATTTCGGGTCGTTACATTCCTCCCCCCTTAAAAGAATTTCGTCCCCGAAATTTAAAATAAAAGTTAATTCAAAAGCTTTTATATTAACAACCCAAACATACATATCATCCATACAAAAATAAACAATCAAACAATCTATTCTAACAAACATCACTAGCTATCTGGACATAAATCCGGATAGGGTTTCCTAAAACTATCCAGAGTTTCCCAGGTACAATCTTTGGGATCCTCACTCCACTGCACCTTGACGAGTTTCACCACTTTGCTCCTGAGTTGCTTCTCGTCTTGATCTACAATCCGAACAGGATTTCTGACCACAGTCGAGTTGGGTTCTACTTCTAAATCTTCCTGGACTACTGGTTCTACAACCAGTGATGGGTCATGAACAAATTTCCTTAGATGGGATACATGAAATACATTGTGAATTCCAGACATCCGTTCTGGCAATTCAATTCTGTAAGCTACAGCTCTAATTCTTTCCAACACTCAGAATGGTCCAATAAATCTTGGAGCAAGTTTTCCCGTCTTTCCGAATCTTATAGCACCTTTTATCGAGGAAACTTTGACAAAAACTAAACCTCCGATCTCAAATTCCAATGGTCTTCGCCTTTAATCCGCGTATTTCTTCTGACTATCCTGAGCAGCTTTCATCCTTTTCTTGATAAGCTCAACCTTCGCAGAAGCTTCTCGAATTAGATCGGGTCCGAGCACAAGATGATCTTTCGATTCAATCCAACAGGATGGGGATCTACACGGTCATCCATACAGAGCTTCATACGGGGCCATCTTAATACTCGCTTGATAACTATTATTATAAGAAAATTCCACTAGATGAAGATGGTCTTCCCACGATCCACCAAAATCCAAAACACAAGCTCGCGACATATCTTCCAGAATTCGATTAAGCCTCTCCGTCTGTCCGTCTGTCTGAGGATGATAGGCTGTACTCAATCTCAAACTCGTTCCCATAGCTGATTGTAGAGCCTCCCAAAATTTGCTGGTGAAAATAGGATCACGGTCACTTACTATACCGACAGGAACACCATGCAATTTGACTATCTTCCTCAAGAAAAATCTCTGCCAGAGAAGCTGCAGTACGAGTTGCCTTAACCGGTATGAAATGGGTGCTCTTAGTTAAACGATCAACAATAACCCATATTCCTTCATTTCCTTTCATGGTTCTTGGCAAACCGTCGATGAAGTCCATCAAGATCATTTCCCATTTCCAATCTAGAACTTCCAAAGGCTGCAATAATCCGGCTAACTTCTGTTGATCTCCTTTAACTTGTTGGCAGATGACACAACTATTTACAAAAGCAACTACCTCCCTCTTCATGCTCAACCACCAGAAGACTCTCCTCATATCTTTATACATCTTTGAAATACCCGGGGTGAATATTCAATTTGGAGCGACGACACTCAGCTAAGACTTCTTGCCTCAGTCCATCTATATTAGGCACACACAAACGACCATCAATCCTCAAAGAACCTTGATCATCCACCTTGAAATTCGAATATCGACCGTCCTTAGTTCCAAGAATTAGTTCCTCAAAAGATCTATCCTCCATGTTCTTACTAATGATTCTTTCCTGGAGAGATGGAACGACTTCCAAAAGAGACAAAACTGCATTTCTGCTAAGAGCATCAGCTACAACATTCGCTTTTCCCGGGGTATACAGAATATCCAAATCATAGGTGCTAGAAATTCGACCCACCACTGCTCTCTCAAATTAAGATCTTTTAGAGAGAAAAGATATTTCAACGGTTTGTGATCCGTGAATAACTCAAACTTCTCTCCCAAAAGATATTGTCTCCAGATCTTCAAATCAAAAGCAATGGCCAACATTTCTAGATCGTGTGTAGCGTAGTTCCTTTCATGTGGCTTCAATTGCCGACTCGCATATGCAATTACCCTTCCATTCTGCATCAGAACTGCTCCCAGTCCAACCATACAAGCATCAGTATAAACTTCAAATTTGCTCTTTCCATCCGGAATAGCAAGCACTGGTGCACTGGTTAGCCTCGTCTTCAATTCCTGAAAAGCTTCTTCACACTGGGGTGTCCAATTGAATTTAGCTCCTTTCCTAGTCAGCTTGGTTAGATGTGAAGAAATCTTGGAATAATCCTTGATAAATTTTCTGTAGTAACCATCCAAACCCAGAAAACTGTGAACTTCAGTCGGTGTCTCTGGCTGCTTCCATTCCAGAATAGTTTCAACTTTCGCTGGATCTACAGAGATACCTTCTCTAGAAACAATGTGCCCTAAAAATTTAACCTCTGATTTCCAGAAATGGCACTTAGAGAACTTTGCCTTCAAAACATGCTTCCTCAGAGTCTCCATATGATCCTTAAATGCTGCCTGTGCTCCTCTTCAGATTTGGAGCAGACCAAGATATCATCAATGAACACCAGAACAAACTTATTCAACACATCCCGAAAGACACGTTCATCAGGTCAACAAAATAGGCAGGAGCGTTAGTTAACCCGAAAGGCATCACCAACCACTCATAGAAACAATTTGGTCCCCTAAATGCAATCAAGGGAATACTGTCCTCAGCTACCCTCAACTGATGGAAACCTGAAGCTAAATCCAATTGAGAAAAGATAGAAGCTCCATGCAACTGGTCAAAGAGATCATCAATACGAGGAAGAGGATATTTATTACGAATGGTCACTTTGTTCAATTCTCTATAATCAACATAGAACCTTAGCGATCCATCCGATTTGGTGACAAACACCGCTACAGAGCCCCAACAGGAAAAACTAGGCCTAATCAACCCTTTCTCCAAAAGATCCTGCGTCTTCTTGATTAACACTTCCCTCTCCCTAGTAGGCATTCTCCTATTGGGCTGAATCACCGGCACTGCTCCTGGAATCAAATCAATACGAAACTCTATCTCTCGATGTGGAGGCAGACACTTAACTTCTTCAAAGACATCAAGAAAATCTTGAACCACATCGATATCTTCAACCTTCTCTTGAGAAGTCTCAACTCCTTGCAAAAGACTACTCAAGTGAAATCCAGAATCATCACACGTTACTATGGCAATCCTAACCAAATCAGTTTCTAGCGAACTGTTCTCTCCTCACAATTCAGAACTGCTTTATACTTATCAAGCCAATCCATTCCCAATATAAGGTCAAATCCCTTAAAATTTAACACATAAGGGTCACAAGAAAAACTATAGGACAGATAAGAAATTTTCAAGTCCTTACAGATCATCTCTAATTTGGTTGCCCCTCCTATAGGATTAGATAAAAGAATGGGACGATCCACAAGACTAGGGGTGAGAAAGAACTTTTCTACCGATTCCAAAGAAATAAAACTCAAAGAAGCACCCGAATCAAACAATACTTTAATATATTTTCCATTAAAAAGTAATATACCTTCCAATACCCCTTTGCCTTGAGAGAAGAAGATGGACCGGCCTCTAGAGCAAAGACTTTATTCTGAGGCGCCCTCTGCAAAAGTGGACAATTCTTGATCATGTGACCGGGCTGGTGACAATTAAAACACAACGATCTCTGAACCATTGCTGATCCTGGACCACTCTGATGTTGCTAAGATCTTCCTTGAGGACACTGGTTAGCCAAATTCCCAATTTGCTGGCAATTATAACACTTACGAGGTTCATTGTTGCTTCCTCCAGGTTTCTTTCCTTTACCTTGCCTTTTCCAAAGTGGATTAAACTTCCTTTTATTTGGGTTAGCAAAATTCCCTACTGATGCTGCTGTTGTTGCCACTGATCTCTTATTCATCAAATTCTCATATCTCAAAGCCATATCAATTAAATCGACAAAAGATCCTTTCAAGAGCACCGTCATCTTTTCATGAAATTCTGGCCTCAATCCTTGCACAAACATTTCGTTCTTTTTGAGGGGAGTATCAATGAGCCCTAGTCTATAGCAAGAAAGTTCATTGAATTTGGTCTCATACTCTGCTATAGACATGTTTCCTTGCTTCAAGTTCAGAAAATCCTGGTATAGACGAGTTTTCCCTGCTGTTGGCATAAACTTCTCCTCAAATAACTCCTTAAATCTTTCCCATGAAATATCTTCCTCAGGAATATTAGCTGCCGTTGCATTCCACCATGCTGCTGCGCCTCCCTGCAATTGCCACGATGCCATTTCCCTTTTCCGTTCATCAGACAATTTCATACTCTTAAAGATGCGCTCACAAGAGTGTAGCCAAGCTTGAACTTCAATTATCGATTCTGAACCTTTAAATGGTTGGCCTCCAAGGTTGATGAAGTCTTTGCATAAGGCGGCAAAACTAACCAGAGGCGGTACTGGATCTACAGCCTCACTAGCATTTTGACTTCGTCCATTGTCAGTCGAGATACTGGCCCTACCTCTGCCTCTCCTTCTAGAACTCATGTTGGCCACCTGGACAGGTAATTCAACAAATTTAGATAGGTATATAATTATATGAAAATAATTATATGAAAATACAAATACGCACTCTTAAGATAAATATTACTCAAGAGCCTAGGTATTCGCTCAACCAGTGCTCTGATACCTACTATGACGAACCGCCTTTCTAACCCCAGAAAGACGTATCATCAATAAGAAAAGAAAGGGATAGAAAAAGAAAAGATAGAAAGAATGAATAACAACATCAGAATCTCATAGCAGAATGGAACAAAATATAATACATCACATAACTATTACATAGTTTTTACATATACCAGAGTTATACAACAGGATAGTCATATACATATCTGTCAATACATACATCCACAATACAACATACATCAACTGCATAGCGGAACAATATAGATATATAGATACGTATGGAACTCCTGCTCAAAGCTCCTTCAGAAACTCAGTAATCCATAACCTACCACTTGGATACTCATAAAACTTTGAGTACCCAAGAGTTTATGAAAAACAAAATATAAACTCCGGGTCAGACATGGGTCTGGTGTGAGTAAACGGGTTAAAGTTGTTTAACTTTGAAAACCATTTGAAAATAAAGGTATCACGTAAGACTCCCCACACATAAACACGAGTAAGTTTTTACCTTACACTAACCAAAACATTTTATAGGAAATCCAATGATATTATAATAGTGTCTAGGGTTTTCAAGTAAAATACAGAAATAGCTGAAATGCTTACATCTCACATTTCAACATAGTTGGGCACAATCAAAACGTACGGCTCTTATTGGAAATTGGATTCCATACAATGGCAGGGCTACTGGGGTACCGCCCGTCACAGTACGGGTCCTAGATCACCGTACCGAGGAGCCACCCTAACTCCCCTGCAACACAAGGCCGAAACCATTCCTTACTAAACAGTACCGAACAAGATAACCCCGCAGTTGGCTGCAGATCCAACCGCCCACACAGCCGAATAAAAAGGGACATCTAGACAGGGGTATATCTCGTCCTGCTTGGGCATGACCCACCTAACCTTGCTGCACATCCCCTGTTTTAGCCATTCCCGGTTGATGAGGCTTGAGGCTGTGATTACCTTTATAGAACATATCTCTTAGAATGTTCATCGTCCGCTTGACGATGTGTTGAAAGCATTCAATCCATACAAGTTTGTTCCGGGTTCGAACGAAACCGAAAGCATTATCTCGTCACACTCGTTTTGGAATCACCCTCAGAGTTAACGACGATAACCCTTGCATTCTGAAAATACCATCTCGACCTTCACTTGAGATGCCACGACCTAACGTTTAATTTGGATCAATGTGGTTTTCGGAATATCGAATTGATACCCGATCCCGGTCTTATCGTAATCCAAATGCCATTTTAAAGGCCAAGTTTTTTAAATAGTTTAAACAATTTAAATTCAATATTCAAAATTCACATAACATTTATCACAGATAAATCATATACAGTCATCATAGATATATCCAGAATATATCACCAAGTATCACAGAATATCACCCAATAGATATCACAATCAATCAGCCAGAACCATTAATTCATATCAAATTTAGTTTAATTAATCTTGACTTAATTAATTACTTTAAAAAATAATCTATTTTATCCTGCTTGATTAATTACTAATTAATCAAGTTATTAAATTTATTTACTTCTACTTAATTACTCACTTAATTAATTAATTCTTAATTATTAATTAATAACCTTAATCATTAATTTATAAAACTTAATTATCCATTTATTAATCACTAACTACTCAATTAATCATTAATTATTAATTAATTTAATCGTTTAATCCTTAATTAATTACTTAATTCGTTAACTACTATTTATTTATTAATTAATTAACTTTAAATGGTTAATTAAATTCTTAAGTTCAAAATTGATTAAACACAAGATTATTGACGTCAACTTTAATTACAAATTTATTCAATCTTAAATTACTTATCTAATTACAAATATTGATTAATTACATTTTTAATTAACTGACATCTTAAATTAATTTGTCTTCTTACATTGCTAACCTTGCTTAATAATTTTAAATCAAATCTTAGCTTAAAAATTTGTCAACCTTATTTATTTAATTAATATTCAACTTTGAATAAACAAATAACTTAAAAAGAATACTAGGCTAATACATTATAAAATGGACCGAGTCAAACACCCTGTTTCTCGAGTAGCAACCCGAGTTTCATCTCATATTTCCCGCGTCCTTACTCGTGTTCTTCTTCTTCTTCCACGCTTTCTTTTCTTCTAATTTTTTTCTTTCTTTATTTTATTTATTTAAGTTTAAGTTATAACAGTAGAACACACGAGAGCAATCTCACGCACACACCCAGGAAAAAACTCGAATAAATCCTTCCAAATTCTCGATTGATTACTCGAGACGACAAACATTCGAACGTTGAGGCCCTCGCACCGCCGTGCACGTGCACGTCGCGTCGCCATCACTCCGGCGATCCTCGGCGCCCCCAGCAAGTCACATAACGACACCACGTTCGAAATCCAAACCCAGTTCAATACGAGATGCTTGAAATCAAAATATTCTCGTTTATACGCACAGCAACTCGAACACGACAATGGAAAATCGCCACAATATCACAACCTCGATCACCAGCGACGACGCGGCTCGGACCATACCACGGCCATATCCCCCTCTTCCATCTCCCAGAAGTTCGTGAAGCTCGATCAAACCACGGTGACGAAATCAACATATTACAGACCCCAGATAAAAACTCGAACCAAACCCTATTTTCGATTCGACTCAACAAATCTTGCATTAGAAAAATTTTCTGGCATTTTTCCTATATTCGAGAACCCTCAAGCTAGTTATACAACAAGTTTCAACATTTAAGATTTGTTAAACTGATAGAAATTGACAAGAATGCAATTTTAGTTCATCTACGAACTGTACCTTGTACATTGATCTAAAAATCATCATTTTTATTTTAAAAATCTTAGCTTTGTGTGCTAAATCAAGTTATTAAATCAAATCAACAATTTAAAACATTCGAATTTTAACATATTGATTTCTTTTACTGTAAACTTGAACACACAGAAGCCAGGCTCCACTGACATACTTTAAACTATTTCCAGATTATTGTTTTAAGAGTAAACAAATTTATTTAGTTTAAAAATCCTAAGTTTAAAATGTTCTGCTAGATAAAGTGTTAAATTTTCCTACCTTTCTTGCCTAGAAATTTAAAACAATGAAGAACATAAAGCTTCCAGTATAACAAAAATCATTACAGGTCCTCTTGTTAACAATATATAGCAACACAAACTTCATGAACTAATTATCATAATTAATATTTCAAGAAAAATATGTTTACTCACAAAATAATTGTTTGAGACGGAGAGCAAGTATTGTTGAAAGGTTACAGTGTCGAATTCCTGAAGATCTTCTTTGCTTTGCTGTTGAATGAAGTTGAGTTGTAAAGATGATGTTTATATTTTCTTTTCTTATCTCAGTTTTGCTTCTTAAGTTTTGTAACCGAACTAAAATAGCATGTTGTATAAATAGAAGTGGCTTAGAGTAGTATAGGTAATGATTGGGACAAGCCAACCTTGTTTTTGATCAGAGATTTTTATTAAATTACTGTAAATTGAAGTGATTGTATTTCGGCTGAAAGATTATTTTGTAAATCTAAAATGACAAATTGTGGTGCTAATTTAATGCATGTCTTCATATAGGTTTACATTTAATTAATATTTGCTGATCTTTGTATTTATGTATAAAAATATTTTGTATTTGTACAAGGATATTTTGTTTTCATTATCTTCTAGCTTGAGCAACAATCTACATTTGTCAGGTATTACTTACTTGTCTGATTTCATATGTTACAAGACTATCAATTTTATTTTATATACATACTTCTATTCTAAACTTAAACTATCAAGTACTTCATTGACTTGTTTATTTTATACATATATCATTATTATGGTTTTCATATATTTATATACTTATGTTTATAACCATAAATTTATTTTATACTTATGTTCAATATTTATAAGATTTATTTTATTTTAATCATATGAGTTGTTGTTAGAATAACTTCTCAGTTTTATTTTTATTTAGAGTTTAACTTATAAATATTTGATTTATAACTTATATTTGCATTAATATATTTTATATTTATATTTATATGGGTAGAATTGTGTTATTGTAAACATTATATATATAATGTACCAAATATTAATAATATGGAACCTTTAAGATTTTATTATAAATATTTTTGAAAGAATCTATTTTAAATTTTAAATTAAAATTTCCTTCACAAAACATATATAACTGATAATGTCCAAAAATCTTATTTGTTTATAAATGAAAAGCTCGTATTTTATTTAAATTAGATTAAATACTTATTATAATAATATGGTCAAAATTCCAGGTCGTTACACCGTTTGTCTTCGGTTCTTTGACAAACGCTTCCTTAACAGCAACTATTCTTTTATCACCTAATTTGATAGGTGCATAATAACCCAAATCGACAATGAAGTTAAGCCCACCTTTCCTTACTAGATCCGCCCAAGTAGATATGGTTTTTCTATGTTAGTTGTTTCTGATGTGAAATTTCTTGAGGTTCTGGGGTATTATAAGCATGCTTGTTCCATATTGGATGCTGATTATATCTTCTCTAATAGATACTCGGCCCAATTGATGTTGTTCTTGCCAGAAAAGGTAGGTAGGTCTTTGAGATTGCCTCTTGAGTTTTGCTGATGGATTCTTTCAATGGTTTCTTACCGGTTGAAATCCATCATCTTCTTGGTCGGGGGGCTTATCCATTTGATTGGGAAAGAAGGAAGATTAGAAGATGTCGGAGAATCGGAGAGGGGGATTGAAGAAACCTAAGGATTCTGATCAGAGAAGGCCATGGCCAAAAATTTAGTTTTTTCTACTAACACTTTAGTTATCATCCCTGCTCTTTCTACATTACTGATTTTCAAATTCATGTTTTTTCTTGTTGTCATATTACCTGTCAATATTTTATATTATGTTAGTTTACAAAGGCGCATGAACTATTTGTAGAAGTGTAAGAACTAATACTATACCGAAAATATTTTCTTTGCTTATCATTAACGATCCTTACTAAAAGAAAAAAAAGATTGTTTTGTCGAAGATGAATGTTGTATATTTTATATCCCTTGATTTTAAATTGATTTGTTTTTAATACTTAATATTCACTATTATCAGTACGTTCATTGATGCCTACAATTTGTAGAAGATGCTGATAATGTTGTTGGCTATACTGAAGGTACTAACCATGGCCCAACATAAATGTGAAGAAGGGATCATCTAGTTTCTTTGATTTTTCAGATGAGGAAAGATACATATAGTTTGTACAAACTTAATGGAATTTATCGTTTCTGTGTTGCTTTTGAAGTATATGTGCATGTATATATCATTCAATTAGCTTATTGGGAAACAAATATGTCATCGCACTATGCTGTTTCATCTTTTTTTATTACATGTACCATTACATTTAGGAATTCACCATTGTTTTTTATCCTCAAATATATAAAATAGTGTAAAAAGTAATATAGAGTTCATCTATATATATATATATATATATATATACACACACACACACACACTTTCATCTAGACAAGCTTGCAAGTAATAAAAAATGTAATGAATGAACGAGATTTTGGTAATCAATGTTGCAATAAATTCATCGCAACAATCACACCTATTTTTGTAGACTTTAGTTCCTTCACCTTCCCAATCCAATTTGCATTAGGGGTTTTGCACAAAAGACTTGTTTAATATGCTAGTATATGATTTTTGTTTGATGATAATAAACATATATATATATATATATATATATATATATTCAATTGAATATATTTGTTATTATACTATTTTATCTTTCACATAATTAAATAAATATTTGCTGAATAAAATACATAACACAGAATTTAAATTCAAACAAATATTTTATTCAAATAAATATTTTATAACAATTTTGAATTGTATAAATTTGAGTTCTCACCATAAATACACAATTTCAATTATAATACAATTTCAAATTACAACACGATTATTCACTATATAATTTTTACATACATTTCCGCCTCACTACATATCACTCATTCACTCGTATTTATCTTCAACTTTATTCCAAATTGAATCCAGCATCTGAACTATCTGCAAAAATAAATATTAACGTAGTAAAATTGAAAAAGAAATATTTTTGCAGTGTTTTTGAAAATATTATTTGCCTCAGTTATTTGGGTTGTTCGTCATCATTTCTTTTGAATTCATCATACACGAACAACTTGTGACATGCACATTATATCACTGTACATGCCACAAGGCCGTGCACACTGATATACACTTGATAAAACTACAAGGACGGGTGAGCACAAGGTCAAACCCGAGCTGATGTTGGATTCAACTCGGGTGCAATACAAGAACATCACAAAATTATCAAGTACAAGTTCACTTGCAACAAGAATCCAAAACCAACATAAAACAAGCCTCGACCAAAAATTCATTATGTACATATGAGAACAGACCCGATAGTGAATTCAAGAAGCAACCAACCCAGACTTTGTACAGACCAGTGTGTACAACAAGACACCAACATTCAAAATGACAACAAGACTACTACTCATACAATCAGACAGACTCAAGAGCACAAGGACAAATGAACACACAAGAAAACATGTACCAAGACAGCCAGAGTTACAGTTCAAGTCCGTAATAACAACATGAACCACAAAAAGGTACACCAGACTCTTGAGAACGATGACATACATTAGGCACACAAAACATGCAGATAACACAAGACACAGACATAAAAACTTGAAACAAAATCAAAGGCAACCCAGTCCAAATGAATGGGCAAGCTGACCAGACCAAACTACAAGCAACTCAACAGATTTAAGTGAATATGCAACAGAATCAGACAACAATGTGGCATGAAACAAATCTAGGCATCAATGTACACATGAACAATTGAACCTAGACCCAATAGGCTAGAAAATCAAAGTGCAATCAAACTACACAGCTCCACATGAAACCAGACTGCATGAACACACATATATACATACATAAATGTATGTATGTATATAAATGGAGATGATCAACATTCAAACATACAATCCAAAATGAGCTAACAAAATGCAAACAGCAATACAAAGATATCAAACAAGTTCAAAGAACCAAGTCAACATGAATATAGATCAGTTTAACTCAAGTACACATGAAGAATCAACTCAACCAGAAATATCAAGTGTACATCAAAATGCAGACTCAAGTGTACCAAGTGTATCAATCCAGATTCAACATCAACCAAGTGCAACAGCAACACAAAACAACACTGCAACAACACATGGAACCAACCAAACCAGAGGCTTTGAGTAAAATGAAATGGTGATTAACTCAACATGTTGACAAACCACATGACAATGTAGACTCGAGTACACAACAAAGCTCCACACAAGTACAAGTTCAGTTACAACATGAACAAGCACTGAAGTGGACAGAGTACTTGGCAGTTCGAATAACAATTTCCAGCAAAGTAAAGAGAAGCAATTTACATGAAGCTGTGAGTCAATAAACAAAGTCAATTTTTATCTCAAGGCAGAAAATTCAAATGCCATAGAAATAAAGGAAGTCGAAAGAATTATCTCAAATTTTAAATGCCAAAGTCAAAAGAGAAAAGAACGAGAATCAAATTCAAAAAAAGTCACGACCGTGATGAACAAGCATCACATATCCTAAAAACCAAACGCAAGCCGTGGTGACCAAGCAAGCATAATAGAAAAATATTCGAATTGAACCAATCCGTATAAATCAACATCTTCCAAGCATAAAGCAATGCAAGGGATAAATTCATGAAATATTCAAACTGAAATTGTACAAATGAAAAATAAGGAATTTCATCCCTATATAACCCGGTAACATCATCGGCGAAAATGATAAGATTCGAATTCAAGCAAATCAAAGAACTAACATCAAAATAATCACGAACCAATCTAGAACTCGAATCAAGTCGAACATAACCAAAATAAAAAAAAGGCAAAGTCACATACCACTTTTATCATTCGAGCCCGACACATTGAAGCAATCGTAAGTTATTAAAGCCAGGAGTCGATTGACGAAGACATCAAAGAAAAATAAACACTGCAATCGAACAATTAGAATCGACGACTTCAATTGAAGAAAACCCTAAATTCCAATTTGCAAACGAAATAAGGCGGCCGTAATACAAAAGAAAAGGGAGACATTTTCCTGAGTTATATGATTGAATGGGGTTTTGTTTTATATAAATTTGGGCATCAAACTTAAAAATAGGGTTCTTATTTTATAGTTTTTATATTTTATAAATTTTCTTTTTTAATTGCTTAAGTTTCTAGTTGTATAATTAGGTACAAACTACGGAACATAGTTTGAGAATTCACAACTCAGTGGCTGAGTTGTGGTAGGGTTCGAGCGTAGAGTTAAATTGTCGATAGCGAGTGTCGCAAGTTTATATGTGTAAGCGTCCGACTACTTAGTTTCTAGTAGAAACCTTAGGGGCATCACGTAGGTCGGATTTTGCCGAACCCGGGTAAATTTGTGTTGTTCTATTTCTTCTTTTATTATTCTATTATTATCTATGCTGCAATTATTTTATATATTTCCGCATTAATTTTTATTATTATTAGTATCACCCTATTCATCCCCGTCTATGGTGAAATCAATCCTACGGATGGTATCGGAGCTAGAAACAAAAACCAATTTTTGTTTTAAAAATTTGGTTTTTTTAAAATGGCTTCTTTGAATAATGCTTTTGCTGAGGGTTAGTCCATAGTTAGACCACCTATGTTCAATGGTGAATATGCTTACTAAAAAATAGAATGAATTTTTTTTCGAAAACCACTGATACTTGGAATATTGTTTAGACAGGATATAGGACACCAACTATAGTGGTAAGTAATCAAGAAATTGAAAAACCGATGGATCAATGGACAGATCTTGAAAATAAACTACAGAATGCTAATGCTAAAGCGATGAATTCTATTATTTGTTCTTTGGATCAAATTGAATTTAGTCATGTCTCACATTGTCTAACTACATAGGAAATTTGGCACATACTTGAAGTGACTCACAAAGGAATCTCTCAAGTCAAAGAATCTCGCATTACCATGCTTAGTAACATATACGAGAACTTCACAATGGCCAAGGACGAAAATGTCAAAGATATGTATGGACGACTTTCTAATCTCGTATAAAAATTAAAAGCTCTTGGAAAACCATACACAATATTGGAAATAGTCCGAAAAATCCTTAGAGTTATACCACGTAATTTTGAAGCCAAAGTCACTGCTATTCAAGAATCGAAGGATTTGAAACAGATTAAAGTCGAAGAACTTATAGGAAACCTCACCACTTATGAGCTAGAAATGAAATTCAAGAGAGAACGTGAAGGAGGTGATACTCGAAAGAAATCAGTAGCACTTAAAGGAACAACAGAAAGTGATAATGATGTTGGAGCAGCTGAATTGGAACTGGTAATAAAGAGATATAAAAAGTGGAACAACAAATATGGAAATCCAGCTCTAAATCAACAATTAAAAGGAAGAATAGTCAAAGTACTAGACAACTCGGAAGAGTAGGAGATCATTTGTCACAAGTGCAACAAACCCAGTCATATCAAGCCCAGTTGTCCTTAGAATTGACTCGGCCAAGGAAAGAAACCGAAAAGGAGAAGTTTGCAGCCACTTGGGATGAAACTGATGAAGATGATAAAAGCACTGGCAGTGAGAGTGAAAAAGGAAATCCGTGCCTTCAAGGAGAAACACTGACAGTGATAATGACGAGCCAAATGAGGTATCAAAACTTACTCATTTAGAATTACTTATATGTTTTCATGAAATAAATGGTTGTTTTGAAAGACTTAGGGAGAAGTACGCTAAAATTGAATCACAAAGAGATAGTTTGATAGAATTAAATAAACAGCTTGACCAGTTAGTTAAAAAATATCGAAATAAAAGCCCTAAGTGTGATAAGTGTCCATTATTTGAAGAAGAAATTAAAAAGATCAAAAATCAAAATTTAATCACTTGAAAATTAAATTCTGGTTTTGAAAGAAGGAGAGAAAATTCTATTAAAAATGCACTTTGTTATTGAACGAAAATGAATCCCTCAAAACACAAGTCCAACAATTGTCTAAAACTTTAGGAAAATTTTACAAAGAAGAAAGATCGTTAAATATGCTATTAGGGAAACAAACTGTTAATACTGTTAGACAAAGACTTGGGTATAATCAATCTAAATGTTTTAGAAATGAAATTAATCAAGTCAATTCAAAGTGCACGATTTGTGGAAAAACTGGACACACATAATAATTGCTGGCATAGACCCAAACACGTGAAATCAATTTGGGTTCCAAAAGGCACGAACGTAAAATCCCTTAAAGTCAAAAAATCTGGGTGCTAAAAGGAATAAATATAAATTTTCTTCGGTCTACTCAAATATATCCTTCAAAATCTTTTGTCACTAACAACCATGGACCTATAAAAACAAATAGGTCACAAAAATATTTTCTCGTGTAGATGTGATGATAGGCTAAGGAACAATAACAGTGTTAACTGGATTCTGGCTATTCCAGGCACACCACGGACGACAAATCAAAGTTCCTTAGCCTAGTACAAAGGTGGCAGAATCACAATGGGCAACAATGAAATATTATCGGTAAAGGTAAAATAGGTAACGGTACATTTATCTTGAGCTATATATTAAATGTTGAAAGTCTACACCATAATCTAATTTAAATCAGCTAGTTAGTGATAATGAATGTTGACTATGATTCTGATTTATGCAAAATTGTTGGCCAATTATCTTTTTATGCCAAGAACACTATAAGTATCTCTGGAGTCTTTGAACTAGTTCATATAGATTTGTTTGGACTAATGATGTTGTTTTATTGGTTGATGATTACTCTAGATACACATGAATATATTTGTTTATCTTACTACTTCTGGATCTGACACTATGTTCACTAGTTATTTATGTGTCGGTTTCAAATCAAAATCCAAAGAATTTCATTTAAAAGTGGTAAAAATGAGTATAAGGTATTTGTCGCAACTCCATGATTTGGTCTATGATATCTATCTAATGATTACCTTGATTAAAAAGTTTTTTTCAGATGTAGATTATGTTGTTGTCTAGTTGATAAAAAAGTATTAGTGGAACGAGTTTTATGTAGAGACATTCATTAGTTGCATCATATTTTTAGAGAAAATATATGCATATTTTTCATTTCAATTGATTTTCAAATTTGCAGACATTTCCCTTATAAAACCCCTTCCAAAAAATATATTTTTTGACTTCGTTTCAGATTAGATATTTTGGAAAATTTGATTTTATAATTATTTTTGGATTTGATCTTAAACTAAACCGACTCCCTGCTGATTATCAAAAAGATAAATAGTGATTGACAAAGTGATGAGTGTTGATATTTATCATATATTATGACTTGAGAAAGTATATTTAGTAAATTTCTTTAAAATGTCCAAACAAGATTTATAATAACTTTTGTTGGTAAAAATTCCATGAATATCTCTGTTTCTATCATATTTCTAACGATCATCACTCATCAAAATTCAATATAGTATGTCAAAATGTGGTATTTTAAACAGGAAATTATTCGTTTTTATTTTATTTATTTATTTTTAAATAAAAATAGCCAAAGTATTCACTCTCATTTAAAAGTCCTCACGGTTATGCATAGGTGAATTACTTAGAATATTTGTATATGTGCTTTCATGCTCATTTAAAAGTCCTCACGGTTATGCATGAATGGAATAAGAATCAAAATTGATTATTAAATAGACAAGTTGATTCTAATCCTATTTAAAAGTCCTCACGGTTATGAGTGGTTAGAAGATACTTGAAATTCATTTTTTTATAAAATTTGGAAATACTGCTAATCTCATTTAAAAGTCCTAACGGATATGCATGGTTAGTAGATATTCAAATTCCTGATATAAATATACCACAAATAGACATTACTATATGGTTTTATATGCCGACATTACCCCTATCACTCTAAAGTGGAATATGCGCCTAACAGAGTATTTATGATTTTTGTTTTATTTTTTATTTAAATTTAATATTTATACTTGATTGCGTATTGATGTTGTATTAATATCTATCACTTTTTTCTAACACTATTGCTCTTTACTGATAATAAAAGGGGGAGGGAAAAGTTAAGATTTTAGCAAATAAAAGTGAAATATTTTATTTTATTTTTTACTATTTATTTGCATATTTTCATTTAGGTTTATTTGCGTATTTTTATTTATTTTCATGCATATGTAAAGGGGGGTTTGTGTTGTAGAGAGGGAGCATCCAAATAGGGGGAGAAAATAGAGTTCATCAATGACTAAATACATTTAGTAAATTCAAAATCTTAAATATACATTTGTTATCATCAAAAAGGGGAGATTGCTGAATATGCTAGTATATGATTTTTGTTTGATGATAATAAACACGCACACCTATATATATTTAATTAATGTATTTGTTATCATACTATTTTATCTTTCACATAATTAAATAGATATTTGCTGAATAAAATAAATAACACATAATTTAGATTAAACAAATATTTTATTCAAACAAATATTTATTGCAATTTTGAATAGTACAAATTTGAGTTCTCACTATATATACACAATTTGAATTATAACACAATTTTAAATTACAACACAATTTTTCACTATACAGTTTTTACATACATTTTCACCTCACTACATATCACTCATTCACTCGTATTTTTCTTCAACTCTATTTCAGATTGAATTCAACATCTGAATTATCTGCAAAATAAACACCGACATGGTAAAATTGAAAAATAAATATTTTTGCAGTATAAAATAAAATGTGTGTTTTTGAAAATATTATTTGCCTCGGCTATTTGGGTTACTCGTCATAATTTCTTTTGAATTCATCATACATGAACAATTTGTGACATGCATAGTGTATCACTGTACATGCCACAAGGCCATGCACACCGATATACACTTGATAAAACTGTAGGGACAGGTGAGCACAAGGTCAAACCCAAGCCGAGGCTGGATTCAACTCAGGTTCAATACAAAAACATCACAAAATTGTCAAGTATAAGTTCTTATGCAATAAGAATCCAAAACCAACATAAACAAGCCTCGACCAAAAATTCAATTGGTACACATGAGAACAGATTTGACAGTGAAATCATGAAGCAACCAACCTAGACTTGTACAAACAAGTGTGTACAACAAGACACCAACATTCAAAATGACAACAAGACTACTACTCATACAACCAGACAGACTCAAGTGCACAAGGACAAATGAACACGCATGAAAACATGTATCAAGACAACCAGAGCTACAGTTCAAGTCCATAATAACAACATGAGCCAGAGAAAGGTACATCAAACTCTAGAGAATGATGACATACATTAGGCACACAAAACATGCAGATAACACAAGATACACACATGAAAACATGAAACAAAATCAAAAGCAACCCAATCCAAATGAATGGGCAAGCTAACCAGACCAAACTACAAGCAACTCAATAGACTTAAGTGAATATGCAATAGAACCAGACAACAATGAGGCATGAAACAAATCCAGGCATCAATATACGCATGAACAATTGAACCCAGCCCAATTAGGCTAGAAAATAAAGTGCAATCAAATTGCACGGCTCCACATGAAACCAGACTACATGAACACACACATATATACATACATAAATGTATGTATATGTACAAATGGAGATGACCAGCATTCAAACATACAATCCAAAATAAGCTAACAAAATGCAAACAACAATACAAAGAAATCAAACAAGTTCAAAGAACCAAGTCAACATGAATACAGATCAATTTAATTCAAGCACACATGAAGCATCAACTCAACCAGAAATATCAAGTGTACATCAAAATGCAGAGTCAAGTGTACCAAGTGTATCAATCCAGATTCAACATCAACCAAGTGCAACATCAACACAAAACAACACTGCAACAACACATGGAACCAACCAGACCAGAGGCCTTGAGTAAAATAAAATGGTGATTAACTCAACATGTTGACAGACCACATGACAATGTAGACTCGAGTACACAACAAAGCCCTACACAAGTACAAGTCTGGTTACAACATAAACAAGCACTAAAGTGGACAAAGTACTTCGCAGTTCGAATAACAATTGCCAACAAAGTAAAGAAAAGCTATTTACATGAAGCCGTGAGTCAATGAACAAAGTCAAATTTTATCTCAAGGCAGCAAATTCAAATACTAGAGAAATAAACGAAGTCGCAAGAATTGCCTAAAATTTTAAATGCCAAAGTCAAAAGAGAAAAGAACGAGAATCAAATTCAACAAAAGTCACGAGCGCGATGAACAAGCATCACATATCCTAAAAACCAAACGCAAGCTATGGTGACCAAGCAAGCATAACATAAAAATATTCGAATTGAACCAATCTGTAATAAATCAACATCGTCCAAGCATAAAGCACCGCAAGGGATAAATTCATGAAATATTCAAACCGAAACTATATGAACGAAAACTAAGGGATTTCATCCCTATATAACTTGGTAACATCATCGACAAAAATGATAAGATTCGAGTTCAAGCAAAATCAAAGAAACATCGAAATCAATCACGAACCAATCTAGAACTGGAATCAAGTTGAGCATAACCAAAATCAGAAAAAGGGGCAAAATCACATATCACTTTTATCATTCGAGCTCGTCACATTGGAGCAGCCGCAAGTTATTAAAGCTAGGAGTCGATTGACGAAGACATTAAAGCAAAATAAACACTGCAATCGAACAATTAGAATCAGCGACTTCAATTGAAGAAAACTCTAAATTCTAGTATGGAAACGAAACAAGGTGGTCTAAATACAAAAGAAAAGGGAGACATTTTCTTTAGTTGTATGATTGAATGTGTAACAGGTCCGATTTCTCGACATCTGAAAGTCGACATCAATACGTCCACTGTATCGAATGTCGCACAGTCGAATGTCGGAAAACCGAACCGTTAGGGTTTAAAGAAGAAGAATATAGAAGAAGAATAGGAACAATAAATAGAATCTCACATTTCACAGCGGAACAATATACAATAGATAAATAATCTTTAAAACAAAAGGCCTGTATATGTTATTAAAATACAATATCCGAGTACAACAACAACACACAATCACTGGCAGTTATAAATGACTTGCCTACATAGAAATTTGTCTCACACAAACTCGAACGCAGCAGATACTACATAGTATAAATAATATGTCTCGCCATCCATCTTGCCTCTTGAGCTTCACAGCAACTCTTGAACTCCGGACTGACCCGATAACCTGACTCTAGGCTGCCGTGTGGAAATTGGTGGACACCCAGAGTTTAGAAAGGAAACAATAAACTCCAGGTAGGTCGTGAGACTGGTTTGAGATCTCAAAAACAATTATTTTCACAAAGAAATTAAAAAGAAATCCGCTATGCTTTTCGAAAATGAAACTACCATAAGGCCTCCCGCCACACGCACAATGCAAACGCAGAATTGGAGGATCTTTCTCCTTATGATAGTCAAATATGCTTAATACGCAAAAATCTTTTTAATATTATCATTAGTGCACAGTGGAAAACATTTGCAAGTATAATATTAATCTTAGCCAGCATACCACATTTCGCCATATGCCTACTATAACTACCACTTTCAATAGCAGGTTACCGCCACTTTCCATGGCAGGTTATACAACTAAAACCGTATAGGGCGCGTATTGTTTCTTTGGATTTCCAATAAATGGTTAGGCAAAGGAACTTCCCACATAAACGAAACGCCTTTGGACGGACGTCCCCGAGAATCTAACCGGATCTCTGGTACACAAGGTCGGGTTGCCTCTTTAACTAGGTAACAATAGACACGAGCATGCCATCCCCCGGTCGTTACCGACCTTTATCCGAGGGCCCTCAATCCAACAACCACTAAGTAAAGTATCTGGGCTCCATACCATGACACCACTTTCAAAAATCAACATAAGTAAATATCTGGGCTCCATACCATGATATCACTTTTTATCCAGAAGGAAATGGTCATACCCTCAGGGGGAGCTACCCCCAAATAACCTTGCTGCCACGATTCCTGTTTCGACCATTACCGGGTTGTGAGGCTCGACGATGTCACGTCTACAAAGCTACACTTTTTCACAAAGTCATGCTTTGATCAACAAATGATCGGCAGCACTGAGTATGCCACATTACCAAATTGGGAATGTATCACTAGTAACCATCAACTACATAACATCTGATCCCGTACGTCTCAGAGAAGGGTGTTAAGCTAAGGGAATAAATTCTCCTCCACCAAACAGAAATGTATTTGATAGAAACCAGCTTTACATCTCAAAGTGTAATGTCAGACACACATCCATACAATTCTGTTCCGGGTTCGAACAGAATCGAAGGCATTTTTGAAGAAGCCCTTGCAAATCCGGGTATTCACAATCCCGATCGGACTTCCCATCACTAGGAAATCTCTATACCGTAGCTACTCAGTGCAGAGACAATCGATAGGTCATCCTATCGTTCTCGCAAATACCCGGTCTTCACCACCGGTCTTCAAATGCTATCCATAACATCGTATCATTATTTAGAATGGGTAATATGACACAAAGGTCCTCTCCCGGCTAATCCGAATAACGAGCGTAAAATTTAAAAACATATGGATATGGGATTTCAATTAAGTCACAACTTTAAAATTCAAATCTTTCTTTCAAATGGTTTAAACAAAGTACCATTTCAGATCTTTCAAACAAAAGATTTATTCCACAAAGTTCACCCAGTTTCACAAAGATCCATTTACGGATTTCAAAACAATTTCCACCTCAAATGGATTAGCTCATTTAATCTTTAAATCAAAGGTTTAACTTATAGCTTCCAAAACCCGTTTCCAAATATTCATTCGTAACTTTGAAAATCATTTTCAATTCAACTTGAACTTCCTTTAATACAAACTGGAAATTCATTTCTTACATGAATGCTTATATCGTTTGAAAACAAATAGTTTTTATTTCGGAAAAATCCGATTTCATTTATACAAGTTAAAACCTTGGGTTAATTCAAATTCCCAAAGCAACACTTTCTAAAATTGTTTAACTTAGTGCAAACTTATATAACCTTTTTAAAATCATAAGTTCTGAACATAGAATTCAATTTCAAAATTTTTTAATTCAAATTTAAATCAAATTTAAAACTAAATTAAGTTATCCAAAAATAACTTTTATTTTGTTTTTATTTTTTTTGAAATTCCTTTTCACAAGTTTATTTCCACTTTAAATCCGATTTATTTCCAAAACCATTTGGATTCAAAAATTCAATTCTAAAATTATTTCAAAAACCTGTGACTTAACCAATTTCCACGTGCAATCCATATTCGTGTGTGTATAGTGTAGTCCAGGGGTTTAACAAAATAGTGCACAACATCAACCATCACAGATTCAATCATATCAGCATCGATAAGCGGTATAGTCCATAACGCTTATCTTCATTCAGAGACTCGTAGATAAAATAAATTTAACAATGAGATATGTCACAGAATATAAATAAAATTACTATTTGTGAGGAATGCAGCTGGATCCCTCCAACCTGTTTCCCTGCATCCATAAATATTAGCACAACCAATAAATATCAATTCAATCTGTAAATAATTATCATATTCAGCTAAACAACCAATTAAAAATTTAAATATTAGCCACTTAAATTAACTGGTATCTAGATTTGAGTGAGATTACTCACCTTGCATTTTCGACGAGCGTTTTAAATTTTAAATTAAATTGAACCGTTCGATTTAATCTAAAACTTCCACTTGCTCAAAACGATTCAAACTACATCGCAGCGTGCTGCTCGTTGTTGTGATTCTGGCACCACCAAATTCGTCGAAATCTGAATAAGCATGTAAAAGATATGCTAGTTTAAAGTTTGTATGTATAATTTAAAACAATTTTTTTTTACCAAACAAAAGAAATCTGGTCGCACGAGCTTATACTCTTCTTCCCTTGTCACGCGTTCGCTCCAGACTAAAAACGAACCCACGCAAATCAACAAAGATCGCCGCACCTCCATCAATCGCCTAGGGGAAGATCCAACACCACCACGTCGCGGGTCGGCCTCAACTCCACCCACGGCCCAAATCTCGACGAGCTCGGTACCACGTTCACCTCGTCTACCGTGCTCGAACGCACGTGCTTTGAACGCGATTCGCTGTCGTATCTTCCCACTACACACCATATAGATGGTTAGAGCTCGCAAAGCTCTTCGATCTTGTAGTAGAAAGTTTCCTCTAATTGTCGACCGATTTCGAGAAATTAAGGAAGAAAATTCGAAAGATATCGGCCATGGAAATGTTGTAAACGGTGGACGTGAAATTCAATCTAGGGTTTCTCTAAAAACGTGTGTATATAAATGTTTATTTATATTATTTTATTAATAAAATTTCCAAATAACAAGCTTATACAAACGAACTCCAAATCACACGTGCCACCTGGCAATTTTAAGGTTTTATCCACGTTCCGAACACAATGGAACGTGTTTCAGAGGCTAATTTGATCATATGTGCGAGTTACGGAAATAAACGATCAATTTTAAATTAAATCGATTAAAATAGTTTCTATGCGTTTTGAGCTGCCAGGGTCAAACGACAACTCCGATTGCTATGAAAATTGAAATCCGATAATAACTAACCATTACGAATCCAATGGAATTAGTTTCGTCAAATTCTGAAACTGTGCCCCGGAAGGCTATTTTAACTCGTCGATGAATTTGAGCGATTTCCGAAATTGTCAAAATCGCTTAAAATTTCACTTTTAAAATCTTACTAACTTTATTTATAAATCATATAGACTTTATAATTACATTACAAACTATTCTGTTCCACTTCAAACCAAAATTTGATTATTTATATTATTATATTATTAAATTCCATTGTTAAATTAATATAAAATTCCAAATTTAACCTATCGACTTTTGATTCCATCCAACAGTCCAATATCACTATTTAAATTCAAATAGACTTAAAGTAAATTTTAAAAACCATTTTTATATTTATTTGCACCCAGATTCACCAATTATCCCAATTCTAATATTAAGTTGTTATTATTCAAATTTCAATTAAATTTCCATATTGAACTGACAACTAAATTCTATTGATTTAACAAAATCCTTATTTCAAAATCAATTCAAAATCCACAATTAACATTTAAAATGAATTAAATATTCAAAATTTATGACTAGAAATTATGGGTCGTTACATCCTTCCCCCCTTAAAAGAATTTCGTCCCCGAAATTACTAGTTAAAAAGAATGATCCTTAACCCATTTATCATTTTTCCAAAACCAAACAATTTCAACTTTCCAAAATAAATCTTTCTATTAGAGACCCATTATTATTTCAACTAACTTTCTAAAAACTGTCATGGTTCCCAAACAACATTGTTTTCCTAACAATTCAAATTTAAATTTTAAATTTTCAACATTTCTCAAAAAAAAAATTCTAACTCGCAAAATTTTCGAAATTTTTTGGCAGAGTCTCCCTTGTACGGAGGAGCTTTTGCAATATTACAATAGATATAAATATATATACATCGACCCACACAGTCGGAAAACCAAATATATCCCAATATATATATATCATTTCCCAATTAATTGCGTAGGCGTACCTTTTGGTTAGCATTTTAAAAGCATGCAGCTAATTTATATTGCATATACGCGCTCCAACTCTATCAATTGCCTCCCGTACCTGTACTTACTCAACAAACACATCAGTTTTTTTAATAATATGAGAATTTATTAACATTCTATTCATTAAACTAGCCAAACACATCAATTACATAGTTTAAACAAATAAACCTCGTAACTAACATGTTAACATATTTTAACAACAATCCAAAGATTTCAATCACCATTTTAATTTTCTGACAAATCCAAACTTCATTTTATTCCACTCGAATGATTTACATTCATGTTTTCTACATACAATTTATATTTACTTCAATTCAATTCCAAATTAGCTTACAATCAAATGTTTATTTCAAATTTGATACATTTGCATTTCTTTTATGATTCACTTGCGTCTATATACAAATCCACTTACTACGGTTTCAATCCATTCCAATTTATTCAAAAATCAACTTTATTTGATTTTCTTAATTTATTAGCTTTGTTTACAAAAAACGACCAATCTCAATGCAAATTTGATATCATTCAAGCAGACAACAATTACTGAAGTTTATAACCATTTCAAATTAATTCCAATTTGCTTAAGTTATTTCATACATCAATTCTTGATTTCCATTTTAAATTGATTTTCGTCCAATCAAATTCCAATCCATTACAAATTTTAACTCAATTTATTCACTTATTCAATCCATTTAAAACTTATTTTATTAACAATGAGACCACTTTAAATCATTTCACACATTTGAATTTATTTATAATTCAAACCATCACTATTATAATCTAATTCCATTTAATTTTGTTTACACTAAATTCATCTTCATCCTATTCTTTTAAATTTAGTTGAGTTAAAATTTTATTCATTCAATATCCTTTCAACTTAATTAAATTTTCTTTCAATTCAATTCTTTTCCAATTCTAATTCAAGTTTAACTAAATTTTATTCAGCCAACTTAAATTCTTACCAATCCCTCTACTATTTTAAATAAGAATTTAATTCCATTCAATGTTATTTATAACATAATTGAATTTTGATTTCAATTCAATCCAAACTTAACTTAATTTGTTTTTAACTTAAATTAAATCCAATTCGGTCTAATTTTATTTCTCCATTCACTTTAATTTTTTTTCTTTCAAATATATAAGTTCAAAACTTATTTACCAACTTAGGTCCATTCACATCTTATATTTTTCTTTGCCTTATCACACTTAACATCCATTTAGGATTTAGTTTGAATTCACCATACCATTCAACTATTTCCCATTTGTGTTTATAATTCCATTTTCTATTTATAAGTTCACCAACTTATTTACTTACAAACTTATATTGCTCATTTGAGTTATTTTCATCTTATAATCACAATTCCAGATTATCTATATAACACTTAATAGCTTAAGGATATAAATTTTCATCACACAATTATAGTCATTTTACATTTCAACTTCATATCCGATTTAATTCAATTTCAATTTCAATTTTTATTTAACTTATCTTAAGTTAAATTCAAATATATTTTATTCACTACCATTTTCTCAAGCTAAATTTTAATTCAGGAGTAAAATTTTCATTTTTCTTTCTTATTCAAATCATCTTCACTTTATAGGTTCAATAGTTGATTTATTTTAACTTTCACATTATTTTAATACCATTTCCAGAATTCAATTACCCGGTTTTATTTCAAAACCATTTTGAAATAATAATCAACTCATACCTATTTGGTACATCAAATCAAATCTCCAGATTCTAAAATAACTTGTTTTTATCCAAAACAAATCTCCCTTTGAAATTTCTAAAACCCCTTGTATATCAAACAAATCTAAACAGATATCATACCCAATTACTATGGAAGCAATCCATCACTTTAGAAACTCGAAAATGAATTCTAATGATGTGGCCATCTTCATCGGGATTATTTTCCAACGACTGAAGTGAGTTCAGTGCTTCCTTACTTCTACAAATTCCTTTTAAAACAATTTCCATTTAGAAATATTTTCCAAAATAATAATCTATTATTTCCTTCAAACACTTTGGAAAACATTTCAATCATTCCACAGCTTTGTAAATTCCCAAACCTTTGTTTTAAATTCATTTTAAACCCTTTTCAAAATTCCCGAGATTTAAATTCTAGTTTAATTCAAATTTAGTTATTCTTCCTTGGGATAAATTATACTTATAGAATTTTATTTGGTTATAAACCTTTTCAAACTTTAGATTCTTATATTTGATTATAATATTAACAACCAAACATCCAAATATATATAATATTTTCATAAAAATTATTCCTTTAATATCAAAATATAACTTTGGGTAAAATTATTTCATTTACCCCACTTTAAAACAATACCATGTCGGTTTATCTTGTTTAAGAGTTTACAAATCCCTATCAATACGGTTGTACTTCCCATACCGACCAGAATTCATAAACACTCAACTGAAAAGTCAACACAGTATAAAAACAATTTTATATTCACTAACAAATACGCGCACATATTTATTATTACACTCAACCTCATTCTAGAGTACTACTGACTCTATCTCTAATGAGTAACACCCAACAAAGCCAAGGTTGTTGTTAAACCAAATGCTCTGATACCACTTTGTAGCAGGTCTGATTTCTCGACGTCCAAAAGTCGACATCAATACGTCTACTGTATCGAATGTCGCACAGTCGAATGTCGGAAAACCGAACCGTTGGGGTTTAAAGAAGAAGAATATAGAAGAAGAGCAGGAACAATAAACAGAATCTCACATTTCGCAGCGGAACAATATACAATAGATAAATAAAATTTAAAACAAAAGGCCTGTATATGTTATTACAATACAACATCAGAGTACAATAACAACACACAATCACTGGCAGTTATAAATGACTGGCCTACATAGAAATTTGTCTCACACAAACCCGAACGCAGCAGATACTACATAGTATAAAAAATACGTCTCGCCATCTAGCTTGCCTCTTGAGCTCCATAGCAACTCCTGAATTTCAAACTGACCTGATAACCCGACTCTAGGTTGCCCGTGTGGAAATTGGTGGCCAATCTCGACTGGTAGGCTTTTCAACCATCCCAGCCCCGTTGTGGCATACACTGGTACCCTGCCCTTACTATTACGGCCAGCCTTTTGACTGTCACGCCTATCCGGCTAGCCAACCCCTTAAAGATGATATGTGGGGTAAGAGTCTCCTGCTCGCCACCAAACAAAAAGCGAGAACCCCCCATCACGTTTCACCTAGATAAGCAATGTCAGTCGTGAGACTGGTGTGAGATCTCAAAAACAATTATTTTCATAAAGAAAATAAAAAGAAATCCGCTATGCTTTTGGAAAATGAAACTACCATAAGGCCTCCCGCCATACACACAATGCAAACGCAGAATTTGAGGAGATTTCTCCTTATGATAGTCAAAGATGCTTAATACGCAAAAATCTTTTTAATATTATCATTAGTGCATAATGGAAAATATTTGCAAGTATAATATTAATCTTAGCCAGCATACCAAATTTCGTCGTATGCCTACTATAGCTACCATATTCAATAGCAGGTTACCGCCACATCTCATGGCAGGTTATAAAACTAAAACCGTACAGGGCGCGTATTGGTTCTTTGGATTTCCAACAAATGGTCAGGCAAAGGAACTTTCCACATAAAATGGAACGCCTCTGGAGGGACGTCCCCGAGAACCTAACCGGATCTCTGCTACACGAGGCCGGGTTACCTCTGTAACTAGGTAACAACTGACACGAGTATGCCATCCCCCGGTCATTACCGACCTTTGTCCGAGGGCCCTCAATCCAACAACCACTAAGTAAAGTATCTGGGCTCCATACCGTGATACCACTTTCAAAAATTAACATAAGTAAATATCTGGGCTCCATACCATGATATCACTTTTTATCCAGAAGGAAATGGTCATACCCTCAGGGGGAGCTACCCCCAAATAACCTTGCTGCCACGATTCCTGTTTCGACCATTACCGGGTTGTGAGGCTCGACGATGTCACGTCCACAAAGCTACACTTTTTCACAAAGTCATGCTTTGATCAACAAATGATCAGCAGCATTTCGTATGCCACATTACCAAATTGGAATTATATCACTAGTAACCATCAACTACATAACCTCTGAGCTCGTACGTCTCAGAGAAGGGTGTTAAGCTAAGAGAATAAATTCTCCGCCACCAAACAGAAATGTATTTGATAGAAACCAGCTTTACATCTCAAAGTGTAATGTCAGACACACATCCATACAAGTCTGTTCCGGGTTCGAATAGAACCGAAGGCACTTCCGAAAAAGCCCTTACAAATCCGGGTATTCACAATCCTGATCAGACTTCCCATCACTTAGGAAATTTCTATATCGTAGCTACTCAGTGCAGAGACAATCGATAGGTCATCATATCGTTCTCGCAAATACCCGATCTTCACCATCGGTCTTCAAATGCTATCCATAACGTTGTATCATTATTCGAAATGGGTTAGTTGACACAAAGGTCCTCTCCCGGCTAATCCGAATAACGAGCGTAAAATTTAAAAACATACGGATATGGGATTTCAATTAAGTCACAACTTTAAAATTCAAATCTTTCTTTCAAATGGTTTAAACATAGTACGATTTCAAATCTTTCAAACAAAAAGATTTATTCCACAAAGTTCACCCAGTTTCACAAAGATCCATTCACGGATTTCAAAACAATTTCCACCTCAATTGGATTAGCTCATTTAATCTTTAAATCAAAGATTTAACTTATAGCTTCCAAAAACCATTTCCAAATATTCATTCATAACTTGGAAAACCATTTTCAATTCAACTTGAACTTCCTTTAATACAAATTGAAAATTCATTTCTTATGTGAAAGCTTATATCGTTTGAAAACAAATAGTTTTTATTTCGGAAAAATCCGATTTCATTTATACAATTTAAACCTTGGGTTAATTCAAATTCTCAAAGCAACACTTTCTAAAATGGTTTAAGTTCATGTAAACTTATATAACCTTTTTAAAATCATAAGTTCTCAACATAGAATTCAATTTCAAATTTTTTTTAATTCAAATTTAACTCAAATTTAAAACTAAATTAAGTTATCCAAAAATAACTTTTATTTATTTATTTATTTTTGAAATTCCTTTTCACAAGTTTATTTCCACTTTAAATCCGATTTATTTCCAAAACCATTTGGATTCAAAAGTTCAATTCTAAAATTATTTCAAAAACCTATGACTTAACCAATTTCCACGTCCAATACATATTCGTGTGTGTATAAGGCAGTCCAAGGGTTTAACACAATAGTGCACAATATCAACCATCACAGATTCAATCATATCAACATCGATAAGCGGTATAGTCCATAACGCTTATCTTCATTCACAGACTCGTAGATAAAATAAATTTACCAATGAGAGATATCACAGAATATAAATAAAATTACTATCTGTGAGGAATCCGGTTGGATCCCTCCACCCTGTTTCCCTGCATCCACAAATATTAACACAACCAATAAATATCGATTCAATCTGATAATAATCATCATATTTAGCTAAACAACCAATCAAACATTTAAATATTAGCTATTTAAATTAACCGGTATCTAGATTTGAGTGAGATTACTCACCTTGCATTTTCGACGAGCGTTTTAAATTTTAAATTAAATCGAACCATTCGATTTAATCTAAAATTTCCACTTGCTCAAAACGATTTAGACCTACATCACAGCGTGCTGCTCGCCGCTGCGATTCCGGTGCCACCAAATTCGTCGAAATCTGAATAAGCATGTAAAAGATATGCTAGTTTAAAGTTTGCATATATAATTTAAAACAATTTGTTTTTTTCGTTTTTTACCAAACAAAAGAAATCTGGCCGCACAAGCTTATACTCTTCTTCCCTCATCATGCGTTCGCTCCAGACTAAAACCGAACTCAACTCGCAAATCAACAAAGATCACCGCACCTCCATCAATCGCCTAGGGGAAGATCCAACACCACCACGTCGTGCGCCGGCCTCAACTCTACCCACGGCCCAAATCTCGACGAGCACAGTCCTACGTTCGCCTCGTCTACCGTGCTCGAACGCACGTGCTTTGAACGCGATTCGCTGCCGCATCTTCCCACTACACACCATCATCGCCATATAGATGGTTAGAGCTCGCAAAGCTCTTCGATCTTGTAGTAGAAAGTGTCCTTTAATTGTCGATCGATTTCGAGAAATTAAGGAAGAAAATTCGAAAGATATCAGCCATGGAAATGTTGTAAACGACGGCCGTGAAATTCAATCTAGGGTTTCTCTAAAAATGTGTATATATAAACGTTTATTTATATTATTTTATTAATAAAATTTTCAAATAACAAGCTTATACAAACGAACTCCAAATCACACGTGCCACCTGGCGATTATAAGGTTTTACCCGCGTTCCGAACACAATGGAACGTGTTTCGGAGGCTAATTTGATCATATGCGTGAGTTACAGAAATAAACGACCAATTTTAAATTAAATCGATTAAAATAGTTTCTATGCGTTTTGAGCTGCCAAGGTCGAACGACAACTCCGATTGCTACGAAAATTGAAAAACGATAATAACTAACTATTACGGATCCAATGGAATTAGTTTCGTCGAATTCCGAGATTGTGGCCTGGAAGGCAATTTTAACTTGTCGATGAATTCGAGCGATTTCCGAAATTGTCAAAATCACTAAAAATTTCGCTTTTAAAATCTTACTAACTTTATTTATAAATCATATAGACTTTATAATTACGTTAGAAACCATTCTGATTCACTTCGAACCAAAATCTGATTATTTGTGTTATTATATTATTAAATTCCATTATTAAATTAGTATAAAATTCCAAATTCAACCCATCGACTTTTGATTTCATCCAACAATCCAATATCGCTATTTAAATTCAAATAGACTTGAAGTAAATTTAAAAAACCATTTTTATATTTATTTACACATAGATTCACTAATTATCCCAATTCCAATATTAAATTATTATTATTCAAATTTCAATTAAATTTCCACATTGAACTTACAACTAAATTCTATTGATTTAACAAAATCCTTATTTTAAAATCAATTCAAAATCCATATTTAACATTTAAAATGAATTAAATGTTCAAAATCTACGACTAGAAATTCTGGGTCGTTACAGAATAGGCCATTTTTTTAATATAAATTTGGGCCTCAACTTTAAGAAATAGGGTTTTTATTTTATAGTTTTTATATATTGTAATTTTTCTCTTTTAATTGCTTAATTTTCTAGTTGTGCAACTAGGTACAAACTACGTGGCGTAGTTTGAGAATTCGCAATTCAATGGCTGAGCTATGGCAGAGTTTTGAGCGTAGAGTTAGGTTAGTCGATAGTCAGTGTCGCAAGTTTATGTGTGTCAGCATCTGACTACTTAATTTCTAGTTGAAACCTTGGGGGCAGCACGTAGGCAGGGTTTGCCGAAGCTGGGTAAATCCGTGTTGTCCTATTTTTGCTTTTATTATTCAGTTATTATCTATGCTGCATTATTTTATATATTTCCATATTAATTTTTATTATTATTAGTGTCACCTTATTCACCCCCGTCAAGGTAAAATCGATCCTACAATACCCTTATTTCTGATGTTGTTATAAAAAAATATTTCTGTAGCAATGAGTTTGTAAGATAGATCCTTTTTTTCTAATCAGAAAGCGCAAACTAATTTGCAATTTTCTAATATTAAGTGCAAGTTAACTTGCACTTTTGAAAATTTTAAAATTTTCAAAAACTTTAAAATTTCAAAATTTTCAAAATAATTTTCAAAACTAAAAAAGCGTAAGTCACCTTGCGTTTTCTATTTTTCAAAAACATGAATAAAATTTACATATTTATTTTTGCATAGATTTTTCTTACAATATTGTAAAAAAAGACATGTAGCTCTTTTCTTGTTTACATTTTCCCTTCGTTGAGTTAGGTTTCAACCACGGAGCGCTTTGCGAAATTTAAACTCAACGGTTATGTTTTTTTGCTTTTGTTATTTTTAATCGTGCTTCTCCCCTACCCACTTTTTGGTCCACCTTAACTAATAGATTGGTTCCTCGATTTGGGCATTTTCTACATTTCCGCCGTCGTCCACCCCTCATGCCACTGTCGCCAACAATTCGCCTTCTACCGCCGTCATACCAGTGGTCGACAGCGCCTATCCTATGTCTTCCAACTCCCTACTCATTTTTTGCAAACCCTAACCCTAGAAATTAACGCAGCCTATATGAAACGTCTTAGCAATCAACAACTGTCCACTTCCTGGTTCATATACGTTATTTCCCTAAACATTTTCTATAAACCCTAACCCTTGAAATTAATGGCAGTGAATATGGAACGTCTCTCAGCGATCAATAACCACCGCTTCCTACTTCTTATATATGAGGCCTACCTCCATTTTCAGGCCTTCTCCATCTTTCTACTCCGTCACCTTGAAATTTAGGTAATTTCATTTATTTTCATACACTATTTTCAATTTTTAACCATTTGCATCGTTTAACTGATTCACTACGCCTACTTGCTCTTTGGAACAAACGATGTTGCTTCATTGATTGCCTTCGAGTGCTAATTATTCGCATCATCTGTGTTTCTGGTATCATTTTGATTAATATGTTTTTGCTTAGTCTGTTATTCATGCTTTAGGGTGATGTTATTATATTGGGTTTGCATATTAATTAATTTGGTTGGAAATGATGATTAGTTGCCGTGGTTTGGTTTTTAGACTTTTAGATTTGGGTAATTTTGGATAAGATTCACAACTATAACGCTTTTGATGATGAGTTAGAGTATCGAATATTAAGTATATTTTAGGTGCATCTGTTGTTCAGGCCTGGTTTCAGGGCTAGGCTGGCCAGGCGGCTGTCTGGGGCAACCTTCCGAACGGGGGCAGCAAGGTGGAGTAAAAAATGTTAACAGAGGTAAAGTTATAAATTAAATTTGTATTTTATTATTCAAACAAATGTCACTTGGGTAAGCGGCAGTGTGCAAGCTTGTTTAAGATGAGGTCCTTACTTTGATTCTGTGGCTTATCAAAAAAAATTCCCTTGTTTTACAGTTGACCTTTCAATTGCCTGGGGAAACCTAGGCAGCCAAGCCAGCCCTGCTGTTGTTACATGTAAAGGAGAAGCTAGAAAAGATACAATCTTCACAGTTTAATATGCTGTTACAGGTACATTTGTTGTTAAATTTATATGTGAAATGATTTTATGAAAAATTTGGTCTTTGATACCGTATCAGGTTCCTAAACTGTTTGATTTTTTTACTTTTAAGCCGGTGTTAGTTTTGGCTTAACATGTTCGGTTGTTTCCTTTTTACAACTATGCTTCTTCCTACATATGCTGTGTAAGGCTACTTTCAACTATAGTTGAATTTCTTAAATATTAAACCGTGATACACACTCACATATGTATATATACATATATGTATATATACACACACACAGCCGTGTGCATACATATATGTATATGTATATATTTGTTTTGCCTGATTTTATTTAAATATGATGTATTGTTAATCCAATTCATTTCGCAGTTGTAAATAAACAGAAGTTTATAACTCACGAAAATATTGCTTGGTGTTCCTCTTTAGTGTGTGCTACTGTCATTACTGACATTATTTTCGGAGAATTTGTACAACTTGCTTATTCATGAGTACTTTAATTTTGGTACACTGCCTTCCAAATTATAATATACTTATACATACATTGCGGAGTTTAAAAGTTTCAATGTTTAATCCTACCCCTTTTTAGTATTTTTGTTTTAGAATTTTGGAATTTTGTTTATCACACATTAGGTTGTCACTTTTCTTTTGTCACTTTATATATCATTTTGAATAATTTCATATTTCTTCATATGGATTATTCTTTTGGCTTAATCTTCGCTGTTATTGAACAAACCATGACTTCCTGAGCCAATTAGGATAATGAATTAAATTTTTTAGGATATCTGTAGAATGAAGCTTCGTATAAAATATTCTATCTTTTTATAACATATCTTTATCAAACTTTGCATTCTGTGTTTAATTTGAATTTTGCAGTGCACTTATTAAATTAAAAGTTTTGAATGAGCTTTTATGTTTTGAAAATGGAATTTAGGTTAAAAAGGCTGTTTGGTTTTTCATATTAGAGTTTTGAAGAGAAAATCATACTTTTTGAATTTTGTACATTAAAAATTATTGCAGCTCATTTCTTTAAAATGCATTTTCATTTATGGTGTTGCTATATGTAAGTTACAGTGATTTTCATTCTACGATTTCATTTATTTGTACAAACATGTGCGTAATTGAAGAGATACAGACAGTTCAATATATTTATAGTAGACTGTCATATTGAAACAATGAGCATCACATGTAACAAAATATAGTAATCGTATATAAATAATTAACAATTTTAAATTGAAAACAAATAAAAATATTGCTCGGCTTTCTCCTTTAGTGTGCGTTAATATCATCAATCAATTAGAACTAGAATGAGTTTATATTCAGTACCGCTTTTAATATATATTTTTAAACTGCATTACTCAAGAACATAAAATGAGTTACTAATTTCTTTCAGTTCTTATATAACAACTTAATTGCAGGTACCACGGGAACTAAACGCTGAACTGCAGCAAACTCGGATTGAAAAAAGATATCTTCAACAATTAATCAAGAGAACAAGCTCCAAAAAGGCATGCAACAAACAACAGTTAGTTTCATTGCTACATGCCTTACCCGAGATCATTTATCACACCTTCTTATTTTCTTATTATTTATCTAAATAAATCTGAATTAGAGACTCAAATCACAAAAGGTTTTAATTGTCGAAATCCTAATTGAACTTTGTACATTTTGGTATGTGTTCCAACTCTAACATATGCTGCAAAATGATACAAAACTTCGTTCATTTTATGAATATTCAGTATTTAAGATCTCCAATACAGATGGGATTTTTGTTTGGTCTATTTTGGACCAATCACAATGAAACTTTTCATTTTAAAACTATTTTTTGACATTAGAGTTTCGGTTTTTACGTGTAAAGTTGCAAGTATTATGACACATCTTATATGTGCACTCATGTTTACAACATGAGTTCTGCTAAACTGCTTTTCTGTTTGTGTAACTTGATAATTTGAATTATCATATAAAACTACCTCTGATTTTGGTTCAAGCAAACTATGACAATAATAATACTAATTCGAAATTGGTTTCTCCTACAACATTGAAGTATTACACTTCGTTGATAATGCTTAAACATTGATTTGAGATGAAACATATATTATGGTAGGTGTAATAAACCATACCATGCACGATCTTATTGGAAAATCTTTTTTTCTCAATTTATGTGTTCTATAGATATACCAGGACAATTTCATTAGGAATTTTATGGAATTACATTAAAGCGAGGTTCGAGAACTCTGTAAGGACCCGATTCTTCGACTTCCGAAAACTGACATCAATACGTCCACTGTATCAACTGCCGAGCAATCGAATGCCGGAAAACCGAACACTTAGGGTTTTAAGAAAAGAAAAAGGTAGAAGAAGAGAAAAAAAGATACAACAGAACAGAAAACAACAGAACAACATCAGAATCTCATAATCGAAGCGAAACAACATATAATAAATAAATGAATAATCTTTAAACAAAGAACTATATCAGTTATTACATTACATCACATTACATTACATCATCATCAGAGTGTACAACAACAAACAATAACAAACAGCGGAAAAGAAATACTATATACTAGTAATACGCCATGCCATCCAGCTTGCCTCCAGCAACTCCTGAATTCCAGAATATCCTGATAAACCTTAACTCTTGACTGCCCGTGTGGAAATTGGTGGGCACCCAGAGTTTAGGAAGGAAAGCAATAAACTCCGAGTCAGTCATGCGAATGGTGTGAGAACTCAAAACAGTTTATTTATCTTTAAAACCAAAATAGAGGAATATTTTTAAAGTCAATTCACAATGCTTTTAAAAATGAGACTACCATAAGGCCTCCCGCACACACACACAATGCAAACGCAGAATCGGAGGAGATTTCTCCTTATGATAGTCAAAGATGCTTGATACGCATTAAAAAGAAACATTTGATATTATTACTAGTGCATAGTGTATAAAACAATTTCGAAAGTAGAATATAAATCTTAGCCAACATACGACCATTATCGTATGCCTACTATAGCTACTATGTTCAATAGCAGGTTACCGCCACATTCCATAGCAGGTTATACAACTAAAACCGTACAAGGATCGTATTGTTTCTTTGAATTTCCAACAAATGGTCAGACCAAGGAACTTCCCATTGCCACATGAGAACGCCTCTGGAAGGACGTCCCCGAGAACCTAACCGGATCTCTGCCAACACAAGGCCGGGTTACCCTAACTGGGTAACTACTGACACGAGTATGCCATCCCCCGGTCCTTTGGGACCTTTATCCGAGCGCTCGTAACCAACATCACACCAAAATAATAAAGTGTTTCAACATCAGTAAGTATCTGGGCTCCATACCATGATACCACCCTTTTCCAGAAGGAAATGCACATACCCTAAAGGGAGCCACCCCTCATAACCTTGCCGCATCTTTCCTGTTTTGACCATTCCGGGGTGTGAGGTTCGACGAAGTCTCGTCCATAAAGCCACGCTTTGGTACAAAGCCATGCTTTGGGTCAACAAATGATCAAAGAAATGATCACAAAGATAAGTGATCAAACAAATGATCATATCACAAATGATCAAATAATGATCATTTCACAGCAACACTCAGCATATCACATTACCAAATTGGGAATATATCGCTGATAACCTTCAACAACATAACCTCCGAGCTCGTACGTCTCAGAGAAGGGTGTTAAGCTAAGAGAATAAATTCTCCGCCACCAACATAAATATATTTGAAAGAAATCAGCTTTATATCTCAATTGTAATGTCAGACATACAATCCATATAAGTCTGTTCCGGGATCGAACAGAACTGAAGGCACTTACAAAGAAGTCCTTGCAATCCGGATATTCACTAATCACGTTCGGACTTCCCATCACATATGGAGTCTCTATACCGGGGACCAGTCGATGCAAAGACATTCGACGAGTTGTCCTTTCGCTTTCAAAAACACCGGTCTTCAATACCGGTCTTCAATGCTATCCATTACGTCGTATCACTATTCGGAATGGGTAATCCAAATAACGAGCGCAATAGTTTAAAAATAAACATGGCATTCAAATTCAGCAAATCACAACAATTACCTATTCAAAGGTAAATATTGATAGTCGGTTATTGAATTATCAATGGATATGCAGAACATCACCAGATTCCAAATAATTTTCCAAATTATTTATTTTTCCAAAAATATCTTTACAAGATATATAATTTCAATACTTCAACCATTTGAAAACAATTTTCAAATCACTTTCACATTTACCACTTTTGACAACATGTTTCAAACATTTCCTTATGCAAAAATACTTTCATTTCAACTTGGTTCATTTAAACCAATTAAATAAATCCTTAATGATTTACTTTATATTTATGTTCCAAATCCGTAAATTTATTCCCATACTTCAAAAACTAATCAACGTTTATTTTTAAACAAATTCCCCTTTTCATTTATAGATTCCATAATGAATTTATATTCCAAAATATTTATGAATATACGATTTCAATTATTCATTTTCAATTTATCTTCAAAAAGATAAACTCAAAACATTTCATTTCACATGGGAAAACATTTCCATACTCATTTATTAATAAGTAATTCACAAATCTATTTATTTTCAACACTTGGAAAATATTCAATATACTTAAATCGAAATTAAGTATATATTTCATTCTTTAAGGAAATCATTCATTTAAACATATTCATTTGGGCCAAAACGAATGTTGCGTAAAACATCGTCACGACAACCCAAAATCACTAGTATAGGGATTCGAAACTAAAATAGATATATAAATCCCAATAATAAATAAAACATTTCCTTTCGGAAATCATTTACTATAACAACAGTGTTATAGTCCACCATTTCCTTCTATTTCTCGAAAACGTCTATTTCAACAATGAATGTTGAAATCTATGGTTTCGAATCTTAACACATTTTAAAAACATCGTTAGATCGTTTTAATTTTATTTAAAACATCACATCCAAAACATTTTCTTTAACATATTATTCACTATTCAAAAACATGAATATACTACGTTAACCAATTTCATCCTTTCTATACATTTTATTTTAGATGATTATTCACCGTCTAAAACGTGAATATAACTCCATTAATAAGTTATAACAATTTACTTATCAAAATAAGCCGTTGGTGGATTTATAAAACAACGTTTATAAATTCCATTTCTATTTATTTTATAACAACTTCCTTTTATAAACCTCCTTTATTAGCCTATCTCAATTTATATCTCAATGATATACTAAAGGTTCATATTATAAGTTAAATGCTTATAATTTATATGTTAAAAAATCGTTCCTTTAAACTTCCCAAATTATAAATCTTATAACCTATAAGATTCATTTATTTACCCATATCTATTCTTCAAATAACTTTACAAATTTTATAAAACTACTGCTTATAAAATTCCATTTATAACTTCACCGTTTATAATCCTATAAATTTCATTCATTTATGAAATTCATTTACAATTCATTCTAACACTTATAAAAACTCGTTTTATAATTCAAATATTTTAATTTATAAATCTCAATTTATAAATCTCTTATATAAATCAATTTATACTATTTTTTAAAACGTCTTCAAACTCCTTTATAATTTTATCATTTTGATTTATAAATCATCAAATTTTATATATCCTATGTTTAAACTTTTTATAATAAATTCAATTAAAATCCTAATTTAAACTATTTTATAAAATCATTAACCCCATATTTTCAAAAATCAACTTTTAACTATATTTCTCAAAAATCAACATTTTATAACATTAAAATTATACGTTTATTTATTTAAAACGAATCAATTCCAAAATTATTTTATAAAACGTATACTTTCAAAAATCACTTTAAAAATCCTTTTAAAATTCCAAAATTTGGCCCAATGATGCTACATACCAAATAGTCGATCATGACAACAACGACATCATATAACGATATGATAATCAATCAAATATCAAAATATTTGAAATCAAATAAATACTGTTGAGGAATCCAGTTGGATCCCTCCAACCTGTTTTCCTGCATCCAAAGATGTTAGCACAATACCAATTCTGTTCCAGTACGAAATTATCGCGGTATATGGGATTTAAAATATTATCCGCTTAATAGACGGCGCAATAGGGTCTCATCCGCTATATACTGCGGGAAATCAACTCCAAGTACATAAATAATACCAATTTCACTGTTTATGAAATATTCGCAGTATATGTTTTTAATAAATAACATCCGCTTACTAACGGCGTATAATGTCTATTTTAACAATCAATAGATAACAATCATCATTCAAACATACATTCAAGAATTTTAAATCTAACTATTTAAAATTAAAAATCGAAACCGATTCGATTGAGTGAGAAGTTCTCACCTTGATTTCAATTTCGTTTTCAGCTTTTATTTCGAATAAAATTAAACGCGCGTTTAATTTTACCCAAAATTTTCACTAACTCCAAACGACTCCAATCCAATTCCATAGCGTAGTGCTCGTCCATACGATTCCAACGCAACTGGTTTCGCGCGTTTTCGACCTCGTATGAAAAAGATATGAATTTTCAAAGATTCATGAATTTTATAACTATATAATTACAACATAATTAACTATTTTTAAACCTATACCTAATCAACACCGTGCATTTCGTTTTCTCAGATCCTAGCCGTGCGTCATGTTCTTCCTTCACGTGCGCGTATACGGATGAATGAAGCCGAACCCATTTACACGCCTATAACCCTAATACACGAAAGCCACAAACGTCGACGAAACCCCATCATATCGGCACCATCCGAAAGCCCGTCGCAAACCCCACCTTCACCACCAATATAGTTGAACTCGGTTGCACCCTCTACCATAGAAACGCATGCGAACGTGACGGCTTTGAGCCCAAATTCCCGTTTATCCAAAGCTCCAAACACGATCATAGCCGTTGGATACCTAGATCTCACTCCCCTCTACAAGTTTCATGTTGGAAGTTTGTTGAATCGTTGCACGGATTTGAAGAAAAGAGGAGGAGAAGATGATTGTTTTTCGGCCATTGAATATAGCACTGGAGGCGGCCGTGAGTTTTGACCTATGGTTTAATTTCTTTGCAAAATGAGAAATAAGGGGGCTTATATAGAAAATTTCAACGACACTATTCATCTCGGATTTTCCGAACTCCAAACGAAGCTTGTCGGTTGGCATTCCTAAGGTTTACCCCGCGTTCCGAACACAATGGAATGTGTTTCGGGAACTAATTCGTTCATCTGTGCGAGTTATGGCAATAAACGTTCAATTTAAAATTAAACCGATTAAACGATTTTCTAGGCGTTTTAGCTTGCACCGGACAAACGGTAAATCCGATTGACACGAAATTTGAAACCATACAATAATATCACATTATGGATCCGATGAAACTGGTTTCGTTGAAATCCGAGACTGTTTGAAAAATGGCTACTTTAACTCGCCAAATTAATATTAAAAACAATTTCGATGCGTTTCGAGCTGCCACGATCAAACGAAAACTCCAATTGCTACGAAAATTGAAATCCGATAATAACAAACTATTACGGATCCAATGGAACTTGTTTCGTCCAATTCTGAGACTGTTTGAAAAACGGCTAATTTCACTAGTCGATTAAATATTAAAATATTCAATTTTCACAAATAAACTTTTAATTCAATTTTAAAAGTTCTAAAATATCATTCTAACTTCAATATGATAAAATAAAATTTTACAAATCATTTTCAATCATATTAAACCCAATTTTCAATTATTTCTGTAATTTAACATATTAAATTATCGATTTAATTATTCAATTAAATCCAATTATTCGAAATAAAATTTATTCGACTTATAAATTTTACTTATTAATATTTAAAATTAATTAAATATACAAATTTTAATTAATTAAAATTCTGAGTCGTTACAAACTTCCCCCCTTAAAAGAATTTCGTCCTCGAAAATATCAAGTAAGAAAAGTTACAGAATATATTAATTTTCCCAAAATCCATAGTTAAACTTCTTACAATAACTATACTAAGTTTTCAAATCATACTTAGTTATCTTTTCAAACCAAACTATCTTGTTTGACTTTCAATTCCAAATCAAAATTATAGTTTTCACAAAAAAATTCCCATTTTCCCAAAAATATTCTAACGCCTTAAATTTTTTGAAAAAATTCGCCATAGTCTCCTTTGCGCGGCTCGATCCAAAAAAAAATGACAGTATATATATCACAAATATACATCTCATCAAGTGATGAGGCATCCCGCGGGGAAAAAAGTGAAAGTACGGTATGTAATCCGAGATATGTACCTTATATTTTATTAGCGAGCATATACGGCTAATATAGCGCGAAAGCGAACTCCAAATGCGAAGCAAACGCGATCCGCACCTACTAAACACTCAACAAACAGATGAGAAACATGTATATAGACAATAGTATCGATATACAACATATAGCAATATAATAACTATATATGCCAAAATAGCAAATGTAGTAAAAGCAATAAATTTAACCCTCAACCAACTATCATCCATAACCAATAAATATTCATTCATATTCTCATTAATATTCAATGAAATGGGTTTTCAATTTAATCACATTTGATTCATTAACAGTGGATGTTTTTACTAATGTTCATTTTCAATTAGTTTATATTCACTAATTCATATTCAAGTCGGTTCACTCCCAAATCAAATTCAATTCCATTTAAGATTCACTTAACTTCCAATTGGATTTCAATTACTTTAGCTTCCAATTTCATTAATACTTAATGAATTATATACAATCAACTAATAATCATATAACAACCAGTTTATATTAATTTCAACCAAATTCCTTTGCTTATATTCATTTAGTTTGGTTTAACACCATCACTTTCAGTTGGTTCAATTAAATTGATTTTCATTCACTTATTCAATTTTCCAATAACATTAGATTTTAATGAATTAATACTTACATTCATTATTTCATATCAACTTAATTTACATTCAATTGATTAACATTTAATCCATTCATTCAATTCAATTATAAAGTTGAATTTCATTTATATAACTTAAGTTCATATTTATCACTTAACTTTAATAATTTACTTTGATACCAAAATTAACTTCATTCAACATCACTTAAGTTATACTTCATTTTATAAACATTATTTGGTTTTACTTAACTTAAATTCCCACTTATAAATCAATTCCAGATTTCAATTCTAAAGTAAAATTTCCATTTAACTTTAAATTCATTTTTATTACAACTTATATTCATTAATATATTCATATAGTTTCACTTCTTATATATATAAGTTTATTTCACAATTGTAAATCACTTTAATTATAATTCAATTCTTATAATTCTTTTGCTTATACAATTATTCTTTACATTTAGATTATTCAAACATCTTATTCAACAACCAAACAAACTACTTATAAATACTTTAAGAACTCTGAAAAATTATTCCTTTATATATAAAAATAATCAAGGTAAAATTATTTCATTTACCCAATTTAAAACAATATCGTGTCGAATTGTTCTGTACAAGTGTTTAGAGATCCCTATCAACAATGTTAATTACTCGTATTAACCAGAATCCATATACCACTCAATAAACCAATCATCACAATATAATTTTTTTTTATATTCACTAACAAATACGCTCTCATAGCTATTATTACACTCAACTCATTCTACAGTACTACTGACTCTATCTCTAATGAGTAATACCCAACAGAGACATGGTTGTCGCTTAACCAAATGCTTTGATACCACATTGTACGGACCCGATTCTTCGACTTCCGAAAACTGACATCAATACGTCCACTGTATCAACTGCCGAGCAATCGAATGCCGGAAAACCGAACACTTAGGGTTTTAAGAAAAGAAAAAGGTAGAAGAAGAGAAAAAAAGATACAACAGAACAGAAAACAACAGAACAACATCAGAATCTCACAATCGAAGCGAAACAACATATAATAAATAAATGAATAATCTTTAAACAAAGAACTATATCAGTTATTACATTACATCACATTACATTACATCATCATCAGAGTGTACAACAACAAACAATAACAAACAGCGGAAAAGAAATACTATATACTAGTAATACGCCATGCCATCCAGCTTGCCTCCAGCAACTCCTGAATTCCAGAATATCCTGATAAACCTTAACTCTTGACTGCCCGTGTGGAAATTGGTGGGCACCCAGAGTTTAGGAAGGAAAGCAATAAACTCCGAGTCAGTCATGCGAATGGTGTGAGAACTCAAAACAGTTTATTTATCTTTAAAACCAAAATAGATGAATATTTTTAAAGTCAATTCGCAATGCTTTTAAAAATGAGACTACCATAAGGCCTCCCGCACACACACACAATGCAAACGCAGAATCGGAAGAGATTTCTCCTTATGATAGTCAAAGATGCTTGATACGCATTAAAAAGAAACATTTGATATTATTACTAGTGCATAGTGTATAAAACAATTTCTAAAGTAGAATATAAATCTTAGCCAACATACGACCATTATCGTATGCCTACTATAGCTACTATGTTCAATAGCAGGTTACCGCCACATTCCATAGCAGGTTATACAACTAAAACCGTACAAGGATCGTATTGTTTCTTTGGATTTCCAACAAATGGTCAGACCAAGGAACTTCCCATTGCCACATGAGAACGCCTCTGGAAGGACGTCCCCGAGAACCTAACCGGATCTCTGCCAACACAAGGCCGGGTTACCCCTAACTGGGTAAATACTGACACGAGTATGCCATCCCCCGGTCCTTTGGGACCTTTATCCGAGCGCTCGTAACCAACATCACACCAAAATAATAAAGTGTTTCAACATGAGTAAGTATCTGGGATCCATACCATGATACCACCCTTTTCCAGAAGGAAATGCACATACCCTAAAGGGAGCTACCCCTCATAACCTTGCCGCATCTTTACAGTTTTGACCATTCCGGTGTGTGAGGTTCGACGAAGTCTCGTCCACAAAGCGACGCTTTGGTACAAAGCCATGCTTTGGGTCAACAAATGATCAAAGAAATGATCACAAAGATAAGTGATCAAACAAATGATCATATCATAAATGATCAAACAATGATCATTTCACAGCAACACTCAGCATGTCACATTACCAAATTGGGAATATATCGCTAATAACCTTCAACTACATAACCTCTGAGCTCGTACGTCTCAGAGAAGGGTGTTAAGCTAAGAGAATAAATTCTCCGCCACCAACAGAAATATATTTGAAAGAAATCATCTTTATATCTCAATTGTAATGTCAGACATACAATCCATACAAGTCTGTTTCGGGATCGAACAGAACCGAAGGCACTTACAAAGAAGTCCTTGCAATCCGGATATTCACTAATCACGTTCGGACTTCCCGTCACATATGGAGTCTCTATACCGGGACCAGTCGATGCAAAGACATTATACGGGTTGTCCTTTCGCTTTCAAAAATATCTGGTCTTCAACACCGATCATCAATGCTATCCATTACGTCGTATCACTATTCGGAATGGGTAATCCGAATAACGAGCGCAATAATTTAAAAATAAGTGTGGCATTCAAATTCAGCAAATCACAACAAATACCTATTCAAAGGTAAATATTGATAGTCGGTTATTGAACTATCAATGGATATGTAGAACATCACCAGATTCCAAATAATCTTCCAAATTATTTATTTTCCCAAAAATATCTTTACAAGATATATAATTTCAATACTTCAACCATTTGAAAACAATTTTCAAATCACTTTTCACATTTACCACTTTTGAAAACATGTTTCAAACATTTCCTTATGCGAAAATACTTTCATTTCAACATGGTTCATTTAAACCAATTAAATAAATCCTTAACGATTTACTTTATATTTACGTTCCAAATCCATAAATTTATTCCCATACTTCAAAAACTAATCAGCGTTTATTTTTAAACAAATTCCCCTTTTCATTTATAGATTCCATAATGAATTTATATTCCAAAATATTTATGAATATACGATTTCAATTATTCATTTTCAATTTATCTTCAAAAGGATAAATTCTCAAAACATTTCATTTCACATAGGAAAACATTTCCGTACTCATTTATTAATAAGTAATTCACAAATCTATTTATTTTCAACACTTGGAAAATATTCAATATACTTAAATCGAAATTAAGTATATATTTCATTCTTTAAGGAAATCATTCGTTTAAACATATTCATTTGGGCCAAAACGAATGTTGCGTAAAACATCGTTACGACAACCCAAAATCACTAGTATAGGGATTCGAAATTAAAATAGATATATAAATCCCAATACTAAATAAAACATTTCCTTTCGGAAATCATTTACTATAACAACAGTGTTATAGTCCACCATTTCCTTCTATTTCTCGAAAACGTCTATTTCAACAATGAATGTTGAAATCTATGGTTTCGAATCTTAACACATTTTAAAAACATCGTTAGATCGTTTTAATTTTATTTAAAACATCACATCCAAAACATTTTCTTTAACATATTATTCACTATTCAAAAACGTGAATATACTACGTTAACCAATTTCATCCTTTCTATACATTTTATTTTAAAGGATTATTCACCGTCTAAAACGTGAATATAACTCCATTAATAAGTTATAACAATTTACTTATCAAAATAAGCCGTTGGCGGATTTATAAAACAACGTTTATAAATTCCATTTCTATTTATTTTATAACAACTTCCTTTTATAAACCTCCTTTATTAACCTATCTCAATTTATATCTCAATGATATACTAAAGGTTCATATTATAAGTTAAATGCTTATAATTTATTTGTTTACAAAATCGTTCCTTTAAACTTCCCAAATTATAAATCTTATAACCTATAAGATTCATTTATTTACCCATATCTATTCTTCAAATAACTTTGCAAATTTTATAAAACTACTGCTTATAAAATTCCATTTATAACTTCACCGTTTATAATCCTATAAATTTCATTCATTTATGAAATTCATTTACAATTCATTCTAACACTTATAAAAACTCGTTTTATAATTCAAATATTTTAATTTATAAATCTCAATTTATAAATCTCTTATATAAATCAATTTATACTATTTTTTAAAACGTCTTTAAACTCCTTTATAATTTCATCATTTTGATTTATAAATAATCAAATTTTATAAATCCTATGTTTAAACTTTTTATAATAAATTCAATTAAAATCCCAATTTAAACTATTTTATAAAATCATTAACCCTATATTTTCAAAAATCAACTTTTAACTATATTTCTCAAAAATCAAAATTTTATAACATTAAAATTATACGTTAATTATTTAAAACGAATCAATTCCAAAATTATTTTATAAAACGTATACTTTCAAAAATCACTTTAAAAATCCTTTTAAAATTCCAAAATTTGGCCCAATGATGCTACATACCAAATAGTCAATCACGACAACAACGACATCATATATCGATATGATAATCAATCAAATATCAAAATATTTGAAATCAAATAAATACTGTTGAGGAATCCAGTTGGATCCCTCCAACCTGTTTTCCTACATCCAAAGATGTTAGCACAATACCAATTCCGTTCCAGTACGAAATTATTGCGGTATATGGGATTTAAAATATTATCCGTTTAATAGACGGCGCAATAGGGTCTCATCCGCTATATACTGCGGGAAATCAACTCCAAGTACATAAATAATACCAATTTCATTGTTTATGAAATATTCACGGTATATGTTTTTAATAAATAACATCCGCTTACTAACGACGTATAATGTCTATTTTAACAATCAATAGATAACAATCATCATTCAAACATACATTCAAGAATTTTAAATCTAACTATTTAAAATTAAAAATCGAAACCGATTCGATTGAGTGAGAAGTTCTCACCTTGATTTCAAGAGTTCTGCAGTTTGCAAATTTTGAATTTTCTGTAACCCTTTTTCTTGTTTTCTGAATTTTGACTTGAACTAGAAAATATATAATTTTGTTTATACTCTTTTGTTTCTCCTCAGTTTTGTTTCATGAGTTACTAACTGAACTAAAAATGGAATAACAAATGATGAGCACATATATTGTAACGTCCCGAGAAATTTTCGACTTTCGAAAATTCAACATCGATACTCACTTTATCGACTGCCGAGAAATCGAAGGCCGGAAACCCGAAATGTTATGGTTTAAGAAAAAAAAGAGGTAAAAGAAGAGAGAAAAGATAGGAAAAGATAGAAAATAGGTAGAACATAGAACGGAATAGAAAACAACAGAACAACAACAGAATCTCACAATTCGCAGCGGAACAACATATAATAATAAATGAATAATCTTTAAACAAAGAACTATATCAGTTATTACATTACATTACATTTCATTTCATTACATCAGAGTGTACAACAACATACAACAACAAACAGTGCAGCGGAAAAAGAAATACTATATAACTAGTAATACGCCATGCCATCCAGCTTGCCTCCAGCAACTCCAGAATATCCAGAATATCCTGATGAACCTTACTCTTGACTGCCCGTGTAGAAATTGGTGGGCACCCAGAGTTTAGGAAGGAAAACAATAAACTCCGAGTCAGTCATGTGACTGGTGTGAGAACTCAAAACAGTTTATTTATCTTTAAAATCAAAATAGAAGAATATTTTTAAAGTTAATTCGCAATGCTTTTAAAAATGAGACTACCATAAGGCCTCCCGCACACACACACAATGCAAACGTAGAATCGGAGGAGATTTCTCCTTATGATAGTCAAAGATGCTTGATACGCATTTAAAAGAACATTTTTTATATTATTACTAGTGCATAGTGTAGGAAAAATTTATTTCGAAAGTAGAATATGAATCTTAGCCAGCATAGACATTTCGAACTATGCCTACTATAGCTAACTATGTTCAATAGCAGGTTACCGCCACATTCCATAGCAGGTTATACAACTAAAACCGTACAAGTCTCGTATTGTTTCTTTGGATTTCCAACGAATGATCAGGCCAAGGAACTTCCCATTGCCACATGAGAATGCCTCTGGATGGACATCCCCGAGAACCAAACCGGATCTCTACCAACACAAGGCCGGGTTACCCCTAACTGAGTAACAACTGACCGAATATGCCATCCCCCGGTCCTTTGGGACCTTTTCAACCGAGCGCTCGCAATCAATTCACACAATCATAAAGTGTTTTCAACATGAGTAAATATCTGGGCTCCATACCATGATACCACCCTTTTCCAGAAGGAAATGCACACATCCTAAAGGGCGCTACCCCTCATAACCTTGTCGCATCTTTCCTGTTTTGACCATTCTGGGGTGTGAGGTTCGACGAAGTCACGTCCACAAAAACATACTTTATACAAAAGCCATGCTTTGGGTCAACAAATGATCATAGAAATGATCACCAAGATAGACGATCAAACAAATGATCCTATCACAAATAATCAACACAATGATCATTTCACAGCAACACTCAGTATGTCACATTACCAAATTGGGAATATATCGCCGATAACCTTCAACTACATAACCTCTGAGCTCGTACGTCTCAGAGAAGGGTGTTAAGATAAAAGAATAAATTCTCCGTCACCAACAGAAATATATTTGAAAGAAATCTGCTTTATATCTCAATTTGTAATGTCAGACATACAATCCATACAAGTCTGTTCCGGGATCGAACAAAACCGAAGGCACTTACAAAGAAGTCCTTGCAATCCGGATATTCACAATCCTGATCGGATTCACCATCACATATGGAGAACTCAATACCGGAGCAACTCGGTGCAGAGTCAATCGACAGGTCATCCTATCGCTCTCGCAAATACCGGGTCTTCAACACCGATCTTCAAATGCAATTCATAACGACATATCACATATTCGGAATGGGTTATACGACCCCATGGTCCTTTCCCGGTTAACCCGAATAGTGAGCGCTTATTCAAAAATAAGTGTGGCATTCAAATTCAAAACAAATCACATCAAATACCCATTCAAAGGGAAATATTGATAGTCGGTTATTGAACTATCAATGGATATGCACACATCACCAGTTTCCAAATAATTTCCAAATTATTTATTTTCCAAAATATCTTTACTAGATATATAATTTTCACACTTCAAAAATAAATCAATATTTATTTTTAAACAACTCCCCCTTCTATTCATAAATTCCATAGTGAATTTATAATCCAAAATATCTATGAATATTCGATTTCAATTATTCATTTCAATTTATCTTCAAAAAGATAAATTCTCAAAATATTCACTTTATATTGGAAAACATTTCCATACACATTTATTAATAAGTAATTCACAAATCTATTTATTTTCAACACTTGGAAAATATTCAATATACTTAAATCGAAATTAAGTATATATTTCATTCTTTAAGGAAATCATTTATTTAAACATATTAAATTATCGATTTAATTATCCAATTAAATCCAATTATTCGAAATAAAATTTATTCGGTTTATAAATTCACTTATAAATATTTAAAATTAATTAAATATCCAAATTTAAATTAATTAAAATTCTGGGTCGTTACAATCTTCCCCCCTTAAAAGAATTTCGTCCTTGAAATTATCAAGTAAGAAAAGTTACAGAATCTATTAACTTTCCCAAAATCCATAGTTAAACTCCTTACAATAACTTTACTAAGTTTCAAATCATACTTAGTTATCTTTTCAAAAACAACTACTATCGTTTAACTTTCAATTCCAAATAAAAGTTAAAATTTTCAAAAATTTCCAATTTTCTCAAATTTTTTTCTAACGCCTTAAATTTCCGGAAAAATTCGCCATAGTCTCCTTTGCGCGGCTCGATCCGAAAAAAAATGACAGTATATATATCACAAATATACATCTCATCAAGTAATGAGGCATCCCGAAGGGAAAAAGTATAAAAGTACGATATTTAATCCGAGATATGTACCTTATATTTTATTAGCAAGCATATACGGCTAATATAGCGCGAAAGCGAGCTCCAAATGCGAAGCAAACGCGATCCGCACCTACGAAACAGTCAACAAACAACCTGAGAACATGTATATATGAAAATAGCATCAACATACATCATATAGCAACATAATAACTATATATGTCAACATAGCAATTGAAACAAAAGCAATATATTCCACCCATCAACCAACTAACATTCATAACCAATAAATATTCATTCATATTCTCATTAATATTCAATGAAATAGGTTTTCCAATTTAAATCACATTTGATTCATTACAGTGGATGTCATATAACAACCAATGTATATTAATTACAACCAAATTTCTTTGCTTATATTCATTTTCATTCAATTTATTCAACTTCTAATAACATTATAATTTAATAAATTAACACTTATATTCATTATTTCACATCAACTTTATTCAACATCACTTAAGTTATATTCCATTTAACTTTAAATTTATTTTTATTTACAATTCATATTCATAAATATATTCATATAGTCTCACTTCTCATATATATATAAGTTTATTTCACAATTGTAAATCACTTTAATTATAATTCAATTCTTATAATTCTTATGCTTATACAATTATTCTTTTACTTAGATTATTCAAACAACCAAACAATCAACTTATATACACTTTAATAATTCTGAAAAATTATTTCTTTACATATAAAATATAATCAAGGTAAAATTATTTTATTTACCCAATTTAAAAACAATATTGTGTCGAATTGTTCTGTACAAGTGTTTAGAGATCCCTATCAACAACGTTAATTACTCGTATTAACCAGAATCTATATACCACTCAACAAACCAATCATCACAATATAAAACAATTTTATATTCACTAACAAATAAATTATAAGTGTTTAACTTATAATATGAATTTTAGTATATAATTGAGATATAAAATCGAATAGGTTAATAAAGGAATTTATAAAGGAAGTAGTTATAAAATAAATAGAAAAGGAATTTATAAACGTTGTTTTATAAATTCGAAAACGACCTATTTTAAGAAGTAAATTGTTGAAACCTATTAATGGAGTTATATTCACATTTTTGACTGTGAATAATCCTTTGAAATAAAATGAATAGAAGGATGGAATTGATTTACGTAGTATATTCACGTTTTTGAATAGTGAATAATATGTTAAAGAAAATATTTAGAATGTGATATTTTAAACAGAATTAAAACAATCTAATGATGTTTTAAATTGTGTTGAGATTCGAAACCATAGATTTCAACATTATTTGTTGAAATAGAGGTTTTCGAGAAATAAAAGGAAATGGTGGACTATAACACTGTTGTTATAGTAAATGATTTCCAAAAGGAAATGTTTTGTATAGTATTGGGATTTATATATCTATTTTAATTTCGAATCCCTATACTAGTGATTTTGGGTTGTCGTAACGATGTTTTACGCAACATTCGTTTTGGCCCAAATAAATATGTTTAAGAGAACGATTTCCTTCAAGAATGAAATATATACTTAATCTCGATTGAAGTATATTGAATATTTTTCAAGTGTTGAAAATAAATGGATTGAGAATTACTTAATAAGTAAGTATGGAAATGTTTTCCAATATAAAGTGAATATTTTGAGAATTTATCTTTTTGAAGATAAATTGAAATGAATAATTGAAATCGAATATTCATAGATATTTTGGATTATAAATTCACTATGGAATTTATGAATAGAAGGGGGAGTTGTTTAAAAATAAATATTGATTTATTTTTGAAGTGTGAAAATTATATATCTAGTAAAGATATTTTGGAAAATAAATAATTTGGAAATTATTTGGAAACTGGTGATGTGTGCATATCCATTGATAGTTCAATAACCGACTACCAATATTTCCCTTTGAATGGGTATTTGATGTGATTTGTTTTGAATTTGAATGCCACACTTATTTTTGAATAAGCGCTCACTATTCCGGTTAACCGGGAAAGGACCATGGGGTCGTATAACCCATTCCGAATATGTGATACGTCGTTATGAATTGCATTTGAAGATCGGTGTTGAAGACCCGGTATTTGCGAGAGCGATAGGATGGCCTGACGATTGACTCTGCACCGAGTTGCTCCGGTATTGAGTTCTCCATATGTGATGGTGAATCCGATCAGGATTGTGAATATCCGGATTGCAAGGACTTCTTTGTAAGTGCCTTCGGTTTTGTTCGATCTCGGAACAGACTTGTATGGATTGTATGTCTGACATTACAAATTGAGATATAAAGCAGATTTCTTTCAAATATATTTCTGTTGGTGGCGGATAATTTATTCTTTTAGCTTAACACCCTTCTCTGAGACGTACGAGCTCAGAGGTTATGTAGTTGAAGGTTATCGGCGATATATTCCCAATTTGGTAATGTGACATACTGAGTGTTGCTGTGAAATGATCATTGTGTTGATTTGAAGATATTTGAGGAGAATCGAAATGAAATTCTGGCCTTTGGTTTGAAAGAGGCGGCTGAAGTTTAGGTTTAGGGTTTGTTTTTTTTATTTATTTAGAGAATGAAGGGGCTATTTATAGGATTTTTAACGAACACTATTCATTCCAATTTTCCAAACTCCGATTTACGCGCCGTAACCAGCGTTTCTAGGGTTTATCCCGCGTTCTGGACACAATGGAACAGGTTTCGGAAGCTAATTCGGACATCTGTGCGAGTTATGGCAATAAACGTTCAATTTAAATTAAACCGATTTAAACGATTTTCTAGGCGTTTTAATTTGTACCGGACAAACGGTAAATCCGATTGACACGAAATTTAAAACCATACAATAATATCACATTACGGATCCGATGAAACTGGTTTCGTCGAAATCCGAGACTTTTTGAAAAATGGCTATTTTAACTCGCCAAATTAAAATTAAAAATAATTCGATGCGTTTCGAACTGCCACGATCAAACGATAGCTCCGATTGACACGAAAATTGAAATCCGGTAATAACTAACTATTACGGATCCAATGGAACTGCTTTCGTCCAATTCTGAGACTGTTCAAAAATTGACTATTTTCACTAGTCGATTAAATATTAAAATATTCAATTTTCACAAATAAACTTTTAATTCGATTTTAAAAGTTCTAAAATATCGTTCTAACTCCAACATGATAAAATAAAATTTTACAAATCATTTTCAATCATATTTAACTCAATTTTCAATTATTTCCATAATTTAACATATTAAATTATCGATTTAATTATCCAATTAAATCCAATTATTCGAAATAAAATTTATTCGATTTATAAATTCACTTATAAATATTTAAAATTAATTAAATATTCAAATTTAAATTAATTAAAATTCTGGGTCGTTACATATATAACTTCAACAATATGTCTTCTTTAACAAGCTTTGACATAAAATAATATTTGCTTTATTATCATTTGTACTAAGACCTGACAATAATAGAAATATTTCGGCTGGAGATATGTTATTTCAGATGCAAAGGTGGCTAATTAATGTTTGCTGTAGGTTTTAATTTGTGTTTGTACTAGTGTTTTCATTTATGCTAACATCTTATTAATGTGTGCAGATTTGGCTTGTATTACTGTGCATATAAGTTTACACTACTTAATATTTGCTGACACTTATTTTACTTTTATAAAGATATTTTGCAGAACCTATGTTGGAACTAAGATGTGAATGTTTGGCTTGCAAATGCATATAAAGTTTACTTGCATGTTGTCATATTGTCTTCATATCTATATTAACATATAAATGATGTTTGCAGGTTTTATATGTTGTTCATGTTGACTTAAGTTTATAACTATTTTATGTAATACTTATTTTAAATATTAATAAGCTTATTGTAAATGTTATTGTAAATATTATTCTTAAACATACAATATGGTTAACTACTTAAACCTTATGTTTATCAAGCTAAATTTAAATGTAAGCTAAAATTATTTTAAACAAACTAAACTTAAATCTTGAGTAATTTAAAATCATATGATCATTTATTAGATAGCTTAAATATCAAATTCCTAAATTATCAAAAATATTGGAATTAAAAACATGTCTATTTATTAAATTAAAACAAAGATTTTCCATGTACAATATATATACAGATATATATATACACTATAAGTAGAAGGCAATTTGGTTAACTTCTAAAAGATAAATTATCAGTTAACTATTTATTTAAAAGAAGATTATTAAATTATTAACAAATATTATCAAATCAATTTAATTTTTAATGTAGATTATTAAATTGATATTGTCCCAAATTTCCGGGATATCACATTCTTCCCCCCTTAAAAGAATTTCGTCCCCGAAATTTAAAACAAAGGTAATTTAATAATCCAATTAAAATTTTAAATTTTAACACAAGCATATATCAACATAAACTAACAATCATAGCAACCAATTCATCCAAACAAACAAATCTAACTATCCAGACAAAATTCTAAATAGAATTTTCTCGAGTTTTCCCCAAGTATAAATACCGGGTTACTCGCCTTACAGAATCCAAACAACCAATACTACCACTAAACTACAGAGTTCCTACTCATCTAAATCTACAAAACAAATCAAAATATCAGACCAAACTCAAGTCTGACCCAACAACCGAAATTCCCTGAACTGCTGATTCTAAAATCAAGGATAGATCTTACACGTACTCCCTCAGATATACGTGAAACACTTTGAATTCCAGTTATCCAAATTGACAATTCAATTCTGAAACCAAACACTTATCCAAAATCAGATCCCCGATTTCGGACTCCAAATTCCTTCGTCTCTTATCCACAAAATTCTTCGGACGATCCTGGGCTTCCCTCATCTTTACCGATCAGCTCAATCCTTGCTGATGCCCTATAAACAAACTGAACCAAAGACAATCCAACAAACTTTCCAAGATCAACCAGAACTCAGAATACAACTCTTTTCCAAAATCAGAAAACAGAACTCACATCTCTCGTCCGGAGAGATAAAACAGGTGCACTCCAATCTGGTCTCGGATCCTGAAAAATTTCCCGTAGAGCTCTCTAATCCAAACAATGCAACATCCAATTGCTTCCAAACTAAAACAGCTACCACCAACTCAATTTCCAGATGTTAACAAAAATCTAACTTCCAGAAGACATCTAGAAAAATCTCTGAAACCCAAAAGAACACCCAAACTATCGCAAGTCACTTTTGCGATCGATACAGCCAAATTCCAAAGGAAAGCGCTCTCTCTCTTTACAAATCAGAATAGCTTACACTTAGGTGGCCAATCCATCAAAGAAACGGGTCTACATAATTACTTCTGAATTTCATTCCAGAAAAACCGCTAAACCAGAAGATCTCTTGCCAACACCGAAAACTTTCCAAGCTGAATTGCTGCCACAGATGCTAAGATTTCCTATCCAAAGCTCTTCGAGAAACTTGGACCTCAAAGCAAACAGAACACCCAGCTGAACACAGCCACAACACCGAAGCAGTCACTTCTCCTTACATGTTCCAAAGAAATATCGTCGGAGATATCCATAGGCACTGTGTCTCATCACACAGCTACTACACCTTAATGTATCAAAATATCTTGACTTACTTCTGCCCACCCGACAGATCCAAACTCTAGCTCAGCCAAACTCTTACATTTCAAAGATGAACTCCGAACCTCAACAAGTTTCCTTCAGAGATCAATGAAATCCTTACACCGTCCCAAAAATTACTCGAGAAAGTATTAGGACTACAGTCTCAACAATTACACTTCCAACCATTAATAGCCGTGTTACACACACCACTATCTATCTACCTTTATAACTTATATTGGATAACCCGGACAGGTAACCCAACAAATAGGTAGAAACAAATATAAATATATATATATCAAAATTACAAATACGCTCTCTCAGGAAAGAAAACACTCAAGAGCCTAGGTATTCACTCAACCTAGCGCTCTGATACCACTATAACGACCCAACTTCCTACGCCCAGGAAGAAGTATCCTTAATAAGAAAAGAAAGAGGTGAGAAAATAGAAAAGATAGAGAAGAAAGAACAACAACATCAGAATCTCACAGCGGAACGAATAAATTATAATAATCACATAAGTATTTACATAATATACAACATCAATCAGAGTTATACAGATAATACATCGCATACTAAACGGTTATAAACACCTGTTTAGTTAATACAACTCAACTCAAACAAACGACTCAGAGATACCAACATAGCGGAACTATATATATCTACAACACTGAAGACTCCTGCTCCATTGCTCCTCCAGATTTCGTCAAAGCTAACCTGAATCCCTTGGCTACCCGTAAAAATTTGGGTACCTGAGAGTTTATGAAAAACAAAAATAAACTCCGGGTCAGACATGGGTCTGGTATGAGTAACAGGGTAAAGTTGTTTAACTTTGAAAATCTTTTGAAAACAAAAGGTATCACGTAAGACTCCCCACACATAAACATGGGTAAGTTTTTACCTTACGCTAACCAAAACATTTGATAGGAAATTCTGTGATATTATAATAGGTCTAGGGTTTTCAAGTAAATAGAAAATAGCCGAAATTGTTACATGATTAAATTCCATCTACTAGCCACAAAGTGGGTAATACAACCAAAACCGTTGGCACTTATTGGATTGTGGATTCCATACAATGGCAGGGCTACTGGGGTACCGCCCGTCACAGTACGTGGCCTAGATCAACGTACCGAGGATTACTCCCTTCATCCCCTGCAACACAAGGCCGGAACCATTCCTTACTGAACAGTCCCGAACAAGATAACCCCGCAGTTGGTGTACATCCAACCGCCCACAAAGCCGAATAAAAAGGGACATCTAGACAGGGGAAAATCTTGTCCTGCTTGGGCATGACCCACCTAACCTTGCTGCACCTCCCCTGTTTTAGTCATTCCCGGTTGATGAGGCTTGAGGCTATGATTACCTTTATAGAATACATTTCTTAGAATGCTCATCGCCCACCTGACGATGTGTTGAAAGCATTCAATCCCTACAAGTTCGTTCCGGGTTCGAACGAAACCGAAAGCATCATCTCGTTACACTCATTTTGGAATCTCCCTCAGAGTTAACGACGATAACCCTTGCACTCTGATTCTTCATCCTCACTTCAGATTCATGACCTATCGTTAATTTGGAATCGATGTGGTTTTTGGATATTCCAAATAAGGAAAACCGATCCCGGTCTCATCGAAATCCAAAACGTGTCTTTTAAGGCCAAGTTGTCTATTTAGTCTTAACAGTTTAATTCAACATAATCAATATACACATAGATGGATATAATATCACAATATATAATCATATCATCATCATAAACAGATAATCAAAATTATCATTCATTAGATAATTAAATATTATCCTACTTAAACCAAGCATCCATATCACAAGATATTACCCATCTCATATCAAATGAAATATCAATATCATTCATTCATAAGCAATGATTTATAATCATACCATTTGCAATTAATTTAAAATGAATTAAATTAACTACTTCTATCTCTAATTAATTTAAAGTAAATTAAATTAATTACTTCATTCATAAATCCTGCTTATACAACCAATAATTAAATTTATACAAATTAATTAATTAATCTCTAGATATTTATCTTGATTAACTCCTCTAATTAATCATTTTCTAATTACAGTAAGTAATTAATCTTTAATTAATTTTACAAATTAATTATTCTAAATCATTCCTAGTAATTAACTTTTAATTACTTCATTTATAACTAATTACATTTATTCTTAATTAATTACATAAATTAATCTCCATATTATTAATTATTACTTAATTAAACAATTCTTAATTTACATCATTAATTATATTAATTAATGATCTCTAATTCAGATTAAATTACTTTATTAATCACATTAAGTGATTAATCTTGTATTAAACACAATTATTAATCACCTTTGATTAATATCAACCAGTAATTAATTATCCTTAATTACATAATAATAAATTAATTATTCCATAATTAATTATCTCAATTAATTAATCCTCTGATTAATTTCAAAAGTAATTATCCAAATTACTTTATTAACATATAATCTTTCACTAATTACATTTAGTAATTATCATTAATTACTTTCTTGAGTAATTGTGCTCCATTGCATACACTAGGTAATTACTCTTATTAATTTATCAAATGATTTTCTTAAATTAATTAAAATAAATTAACTAACTTAAATTAATCATCTTATCAAAATTAATTACCATAAGTAATTAATCTCTTAATTACTTTTATCAAGTAATTACATTTAACAATTTACAATAGCTTATCTAATTAATCTAATTAATTATCCAAAATTAATCCTATATATTAACTAATTAATAATCCTTAGTTAATTGTCTACATTTAATATCATTTCTTAATTTACTTCTTAATTGATCTTTAGTTATAAATCAATTTAAATTATTAACTTTAATACATAGGTCATTTCTTAATTACCCTATTATCCTTAAGATAATTCATTCTTTAATTGATGACTTCATTAACATTACATTTTAGATTTAAATATCATTTGAATTGAAGATTCAAAATGATTATAATTTAAATTCAATTTAAAATCTTTTAAATTAAACTATTTGAATTTTTAATTCAAATTTAAATTTCCACATTACATTAATATTTAACTTGCAAACCTCAAGTTAAACAATTCATTCATTTTTCATTCAAAAATCTTTAATCAAAGAATTCTCACAAATCAAGTTAATTCTTATTGAAACAATTTACTTGTCAACTATTTTATTTGAACTCATTCTTAAAACATTCATATTTAAACCGATTTAAACTTTCAGATTTTGAATTCTATGTAAACTTGAATTTCTCAATTTATCTTGATTTAAACTTCGATTTAACTTTCTTTTGACAACTAGAGTCAGAAACTTGATTTTTAAATCCAAATTCATTTTAAACTTTAAAATTCAAATATCCATTTGAATCAAAACTTTATCAAAAATCGAATTTAACTACAGCAACATTTTGTTTCAGATCTAATTTTAAAATCTGGAAATTATCAAGTTTAAATCTGAAATCCCTTTAAAAAATTTAAAACTGCATTTTTAAGATTCAAAATATAAATTTGAATTTATACTTCTAATTAGATTTTGACTTTATAAAATCTTAGTTGACAAATTAAATTCAATTACATCATGATTTCAACTAACATACATTAAATTTTGCTTTAAATTTAGTTTAAATTTAAATGTACAGGTTGTTTATACAGCCTGAAGCAATTTAACTTTCACCTGAGACCAAAACAATGTTGCTTCGGGTCAACTGCCTCTCTGCTTCGAGTAAAAAGGCAAATAACCCGAAACCTTCCCCGAGCTCAACCCTGCACACTAAAAACTGTGACCACTTAAACCTGGAGCTATCACAATTTACAACCCTATTCACTGCTTCGAGTCCTCCGTCACATTGCTTCGAGTCATCTACTCGAGTGACTCGAGTATTCCATGAGACCAAACTCTGCATACCAAAAACACAACACCACCATACTCCACTGGCACGGTGCATGTGCACCTTGGCCCCAGCCACCTCCGGCCATCCTCTGGCACTCCCACACGACGCCAGTCACCTCCAGATCCCATCACAATCACCAGAAGCTAGCCCCTTGCTTGAAAACAAAAATACACCTTCTCCTCTACAACCTAGAAACACAACAAGCAACAGCCCCAAAACCTGAAACGTCCCCCGCGCTTCAAACTCCGACCACTGGAGTACCACCGCCTCTGGCTACAGCTTCTACCATGTCCCCACAACCATCCCCCAGAGTTTCCTCGAACTCGATCCTTTCTTGGCCCCGAAACGATCAAGTTTCCAGCCATAGTCAAAACTAGGTCTAGGAGATAAAACTAGCTACCACCGTCACCTCCGGTCATAGATCAACTTCCTGACAATTTTCCTGGCCTCACCGACCATTCAACTACCTCCAAAACAAACCTTAAGCCCTCCGATCAACTACACTTCCAGAGGCAACCCAAAATGCTCGAATGGTTCAACCCAGTAAAGCATGTTCATAGCTCAACTAAAAAAATGTAATTTGAGTTTTAAAAATCCTAATTTTGATTTAGTAATTAGTTCATAAACTTGAATTGATGGATCATGACAACTGAATTTTTGACTTGTTTTATAATTTGCTCTGTTACTTCATTTTGTTTTCTTTTCAGGCTTACTCAAATCTGTATTTAACTTCCATATAAATTTTAACCATCCATCTATGCTAATTCAAAATTTTAGACTAAGTCCTAATTCAAACAGTAAGGAAGTAAAAAGATGATGACTTTTAAATCACACTGATACTTGAAGTAAGAACAGAATGTTACAGAAATAGCAATACAGAGATATCACAAACAATATATACATATTACAGACATCAACCAAGCAACCATAGCTAAAATTTTAAACATTAAAGATGATGTTACTCACAGCAATGGGAAAACAAAGCAAGTTTATAATGAATCAGTTTGGATTTACAGGCTTAAACATACTGTAATTTCCATTTCACAATAACCCAGAGTAAAAATGAATATATAAATATTCATTCAATATATTCAGGCATTCAAATATTTGCATGTAACAGGTTTAAAAACTTAAGAAATTTAAAAGTGTTACTCACCCAAGTTTGCAGTGGAACAGAGGATGATACAAGAGTTCTGCAGTTTGCAAATTTTGAATTTTCCGTAACCCTTTTTCTTGTTTTCTGAATTTTGACTTGAACTAGAAAATATATAATTTTGTTTATACTCTTTTGTTTCTCCTCAGTTTTGTTTCATGAGTTACTAACTGAACTAAAAATGGAATAACAAATGATGAACACATATATAACTTCAACAATATGTCTTCTTGAACAAGCTTTGACATAAAATAATATTTGCTTTATTATCATTTGTACTAAGACCAGACAATAATAGAAATATTTCGGCTGGAGATATGTTATTTCAGATGCAAAGGTGGCTAATTAATGTTTGCTACAGGTTTTAATTTGTGTTTGTACTAATGTTTTCATTTATGCTAACATCTTATTAATGTGTGCAGATTTGGCTTGTACTACTGTGCATATAAGTTTACACTAATTAATATTTGCTGACACTTATTTTACTTTTATAAAGATATTTTGCAGAACCTATGTTGGAGCTAAGATGTGAATGTTTGGCTTGCAAATGCATATAAAGTTTACTTGCATGTTGTCATATTGTCTTCATATCTATATTAACATATAAATGATGTTTGCAGGTTTTATATGTTGTTCATGTTGACTTAAGTTTATAACTATTTTATGTAATACTTATTTTAAATATTAATAAGCTTATTGTAAATATTATTCTTAAACATACAATATGGTTAACTACTTAAACCTTATGTTTATCAAGCTAAATTTAAATGTAAGCTAAAATTATTTTAAACAAACTAAACTTAAATCTTGAGTAATTTAAAATCATATGATCATTTATTAAATAGCTTAAATATCAAATTCCTAAATTATCAAAAATATTAGAATTAAAAACATGTCTATTTATTAAATTAAAACAAAGATTTTCCATGTACAATATATATACAGATATATATACATTATAAATAGAAGGCAATTTGATTAACTTCTAAAAGATAAATTATCAGTTAACTATTTATTTAAAAGAAGATTATTAAATTATTAACAAATATTATCAAATCAATTTAATTTTTAATGTAGATTATTAAATTGATATTGTCCTAAATTTCCGGGATATCACATTCTTCCCCCTTAAAAGAATTTCGTCCCCGAAATTTAAAATAAAGGTAATTTAATAATCCAATTAAAAATTTAAATTTTAACACAAGCATATATCAACATAAACTAACAATCATAGCAACCAATTCATCCAAACAAACAAATCTAACTATCCAAACAAAATTCTAAATAGAATTTTCTCGAGTTTTCCCCAAGTATAAATACCGGGTTACTCGCCTTACAGAATCCAAACAACCAATACTACCACTAAACTACAGAGTTCCTACTCATCTAAATCTACAAAACAAATCAAAATATCAGACCAAACTCAAGTCTGACCCAACAACCGAAATTCCCTGAACTGCTGATTCTAAAATCAAGGATAGATCTTACACGTACTCCCTCAGAGATACGTGAAACACTTTGAATTCCAGTTATCCAAACTGACAATTCAATTATGAAACCAAACACTTATCCAAAATCAGATCCCCGATTTCGGACTCCAAATTCCTTCGTCTCTTATCCACAAAATTCTTCGGACGATCCTGGGCTTCCCTCATCTTTACCGATCAGCTCAATCCTTGCTGATGCCCTATAAACAAACTGAACCAAAGACAATCCAACAAACTTTCCAAGATCAACCAGAACTCAGAATACAACTCTTTTCCAAAATCAGAAAACAGAACTCACATCTCTCGTCCGGAGAGATAAAATAGGTGCACTCCAATCTGGTCTCGGATCCTGAAAAATTTCCCGTGGAACTCTCTAATCCAAACACTGCAACATCCAATTGCTTCCAAACTAAAACAGCTACCACCAACTCAATTTCCAAATGTTAACAAAAATCTAACTTCCAGAAGACATCTAGAAAAATCTCTGAAACCCAAAAGAATACCCAAACTATCGCAAGTCACTTTTGCGATCGATACAGCCAAATTCCAAAGGAAACTGCTCTCTCTCTTTACAAATCAGAACAGCTTACACTTAGGTGGCCAATCCATCAAAGAAACGGGTGTACATAATTACTTCTGAATTTCATTCCAGAAAAACCGCTAAACCAGAAGTTCAATTGCCAACACCGAAAACTTTCCAAGTTAAATTGCTGCCACAAATGCTAAGATTTCCTATCCAAAGCTCTTCGAGAAACTCGGACCTCAAAGCAAACAGAACACCCAGCTGAACACAGCCACAACACCGAAGCAGTCACTTCTCCTTACATGTTCCAAAGAAATATCGTCGGAGATATCCATAGTCACTGTGTCTCATCACACAGCTACTACACCTTAATGTATCAAAATATCTTGACTTACTTCTGCCCACCCGACAGATCCAAACTCTAGCTCAGCCAAACTCTTACATTTCAAAGATGAACTCCGAACCTTAACAGGTTTCCTTCAGAGATCACCGTCCCAAAAATTACTCGAGACAGTATTAGGACTACAGTCTCAACAATTACACTTCCAACCATTAATAGCCGTGTTACACACACCACTATCTATGTACCTTTATAACTTATATTGGATAACCCGGACAGGTAACCCAACAAATAGGTAGAAACAAATATAAATACATATATATCAAAATTACAAATACGCTCTCTCAGGAAAGAAAACACTCAAGAGCCTAGGTATTCACTCAACCTAGCGCTCTGATACCATTGTAATGACCCAACTTCCTACGCCCAGGAAGAAGTATCGTTAATAAGAAAAGAAAGAGGTGAGAAAATAGAAAAGATAGAGAAGAAAGAACAACAACATCAGAATCTCATAGCGGAACGAATAAATTATAATAATCACATAAGTATTTACATAATATACAACATCAATCAGAGTTATGCATATAATACATCACATACTAGACAGTTATAAACACCTGTTTAGTTAATACAACTCAACTCAAACAAACGACTCAGAGACACCAACACAGCGGAACTATATATAAATCTACAACGCTGAAGCCTCCTGCTCCATTGCTCCTCCAGGTTTCGTCAAAGCTAACCTGAATCCCTTGGATACCCGTAAAAATTTAGGTACCCGAGAGTTTATGAAAAACAAAAATAAACTCCGGGTCAGACATGGGTTTGGTATGAGTAACAGGGTAAAGTTGTTTAACTTTGAAAATCTTTTGAAAACAAAAGGTATCACGTAAGACTCCCCACACATAAACATGGGTAAGTTTTTACCTTACGCTAACCAAAACATTTGATAGGAAATTCTGTGATATTATAATAGGTCTAGGGTTTCCAAGTAAATAGAAAATAGCCGAAATTGTTACATGATTAAATTCCAGCTACTAGCCACAAAGTGGGTAATACAATCAAAACCGTTGGCACTTATTGGATTGTGGATTCCATACAATGGCAGGGCTACTAGGGTACCGCCCGTCACAGTACGTGGCCTAGATCAACGTACCGAGGATTAGTCCCTTCATCCCCTGCAACACAAGGCCGGAACCATTCCTTACTGAACAGTCCCGAACAAGATAACCCCGCAGTTGGTGTACATCCAACCGCCCACAAAGCCGAATAAAAAGGGACATCTAGACAGGGGAAAATCTTGTCCCGCTTGGGCATGACCCACCTAACCTTGCTGCACCTCCCCTGTTTTAGTCATTCCCGGTTGATGAGGCTTGAGGCTACGATTACCTTTATAGAATACATTTCTTAGAATGCTCATCACCCACCTGATGATGTGTTGAAAGCATTCAATCCCTACAAGTTCGTTCCGGGTTCGAACGAAACCGAAGGCATCATCTCGTTACACTCATTTTGGAATCACCCTCAGAGTTAACGACGAAAACCCTTGCATTCTGATTCTTCATCCTCACTTCAGATTCACGACCTATCTTTAATTTGGAATCGATGTGGTTTTCGGATATTCCAAATAAGGAAAACCGATCCCGGTCTCATCGAAATCCAAAACGTGTCTTTTAAGGCCAAGTTGTCTATTTAGTCTTAACAGTTTAATTCAACATAATCAATATACACACAGATGGATATAATATCACAATAAATAATCACATCATCATCATAAACAGATAATCAAAATTATCATTCATTAGATAATTAAATATTATCCTACTTAAACCAAGCATCCATATCACAAGATATTACCCATCTCATATCAAATGAAATATCAATATCATTCATTCATAAGCAATGATTTATAATCATACCATTTGTAATTAATTTAAAATGAATTAAATTAACTACTTCTATCTCTAATTAATTTAAAGTAAATTAAATTAATTACTTCATTCATAAATCCTGCTTATACAACCAATAATTAAATTTATACAAATTAATTAATTAATCTCTAGATATTTATCTTGATTAACTCCTCTAATTAATCATTTTCTAATTACAGTAAGTAATTAATCTTTAATTAATTTTACAAATTAATTATTCTAAATCATTCCTAGTAATTAACTTTTAATTACTTCATTTATAATTAATTACATTTATTCTTAATTAATTACATAAATTAATCTCCATATTATTAATTATTACTTAATTAAACAATTCTTAATTTACATCATTAATTATATTAATTAATGATCTCTAATTCAGATTAAATTACTTTATTAATCACATTAAATGATTAATCTTGTATTAAACACAATTATTAATCACCTTCGATTAATATCAACCAGTAATTAATTATCCTTAATTACATAATAATAAATTAATTATTCCATAATTAATTATCTCTATTAATTAATCCTCTGATTAATTTCAAAAGTAATTATCCAAATTACTTTATTAACATATAATCTTTCACTAATTACATTCAGTAATTATCATTAATTACTTTCTTGAGTAATTGTGCTCCATTGCATACACTAGGTAATTACTCTTATCAATTTATCAAATGATTTTATTAAATTAATTAAAATAAATTAACTAACTTAAATTAATCATCTTATCAAAATTAATTACCATAAGTAATTAATCTCTTAATTACTTTTATCAAGTAATTACATTTAACAATTTACAATAGCTTATCTAATTAATCTAATTAATTATCCAAAATTAATCCTATATATTAACTAATTAATAATCCTTAGTTAATTGTCTACATTTAATATCATTTCTTAATTTACTTCTTAATTGATCTTTAGTTATAAATCAATTTAAATTACTAACTTTAATACATAGGTCATTTCTTAATTACCCTATTATCCTTAAGATAATTCATTCTTTAATTAATGACTTCATTAACATTACATTTTAGATTTAAATATCATTTGAATTGAAGATTCAAAATGATTATAATTTAAATTCAATTTAAAATCATTTAAATTAAACTATTTGAATTTTTAATTCAAATTTAAATTTTCACATTACATCAATATTTAACTTGCAAACCTCAAGTTAAACAATTCATTCATTTTTCATTCAAAAATCTTTAATCAAAGAATTCTCACAAATCAAGTTAATTCTTATTGAAACAATTTACTTGTCAACTATTTTATTTGAACTCATTCTTAAAACATTCATATTTAAACCGATTTAAACTTTCAGATTTTGAATTCTATGTAAACTTGAATTTCTCAATTTATCTTGATTTAAACTTCGATTTAACTTTCTTTTGACATCTAGAGTCAGAAACTTGATTTTTAAATCCAAATTCATTTTAAACTTTAAAATTCAAATATCCATTTGAATCAAAACTTTATCAAAATCGAATTTAACTGCAGCAACATTTTGTTTCAGATCTAATTTTAAAATCTGGAAATTATCAAGTTTAAATCTGAAATCCCTTTAAATAATTTAAAACTGCATTTTTAAGATTCAAAATATAAATTTGAATTTATACTTCTAATTAGATTTTGACTTTATAAAATCTTAGTTAACAAACTAAATTCAATTACATCATGATTTCAACTAACATACATTAAATTTTGCTTTAAATTTAGTTTAAATTTAAATGTACAGGTTGTTTATACAGCCTGAAGCAATTTAACTTTCACCTGAGACCAAAACAATGTTGCTTCGGGTCAACTGCCTCTCTGCTTCGAGTAAAAAGGCAAATAACCCGAAACCTTCCCCGAGCTCAACCCTGCACACTAAAAACTGTGACCACTTAAACCTGGAGCTATCACAATTTACAACCCTATTCACTGCTTTGAGTCCTCCGTCACATTGCTTCGAGTCATCTACTCGAGTGACTCGAGTATTCCATGAGACCAAACTCTGCATACCAAAAACACAACACCACCATACTCCACTGGCACGGTGCATGTGCACCTTGGCCCCAGCCACCTCCGGCCATCCTCTGGCACTCCCACACGACGCCAGTCACCTCCAGATCCCATCACAATCACCAGAAGCTAGCCCCTTGCTCGAAAACAAAAATACACCTTCTCCTCTACAACCTAGAAACACAACAAGCAACAGCCCCAAAACCTGAAACGTCCCCCGCGCTTCAAACTCCGACCACTGGAGTACCACCGCCTCTGGCTACAGCTTCTACCATGTCCCCACAACCATCCCCCAGAGTTTCCTCGAACTCGATCCTTTCTTGGCCCCGAAACGATCAAGTTTCCAGCCATAGTCAAAACTAGGTCTAGGAGATAAAACTAGCTACCACCGTCACCTCCGGTCATAGATCAACTTCCTGACAATTTTCCTGGCCTCACCGACCATTCAACTACCTCCAAAACAAACCTTAAGCCCTCCGATCAACTACACTTCCAGAGGCAACCCAAAATGCTCGAATGGTTCAACCCAGTAAAGCATGTTCATAGCTCAACTAAAAAAATGTAATTTGAGTTTTAAAAATCCTAATTTTGATTTAGTAATTAGTTCATAAACTTGAATTGATGGATCATGACAACTGAATTTTTGACTTGTTTTATAATTTGCTCTGTTACTTCATTTTGTTTTCTTTTCAGGCTTACTCAAATCTGTATTTAACTTCCATATAAATTTTAACCATCCATCTATGCTAATTCAAAATTTTAGACTAAGTCCTAATTCAAACAGTAAGGAAGTAAAAAGATGATGACTTTTAAATCACACTGATACTTGAAGTAAGAACAGAATGTTACAGAAATAGCAATACAGAGATATCACAAACAATATATACATATTACAGACATCAACCAAGCAACCATAGCTAAAATTTTAAACATTAAAGATGATGTTACTCACAGCAATGGGAAAACAAAGCAAGTTTATAATGAATCAGTTTGGATTTACAGGCTTAAACATACTGTAATTTCCATTTCACAATAACCCAGAGTAAAAATGAATATATAAATATTCATTCAATATATTCAGGCATTCAAATATTTGCATGTAACAGGTTTAAAAACTTAAGAAATTTAAAAGTGTTACTCACCCAAGTTTGCAGTGGAACAGAGGATGATACAAGAGTTCTGCAGTTTGCAAATTTTGAATTTTCTGTAACCCTTTTTCTTGTTTTCTGAATTTTGACTTGAACTAGAAAATATATAATTTTGTTTATACTCTTTTGTTTCTCCTCAGTTTTGTTTCATGAGTTACTAACTGAACTAAAAATGGAATAACAAATGATGAACACATATATAACTTCAACAATATGTCTTCTTGAACAAGCTTTGACATAAAATAATATTTGCTTTATTATCATTTGTACTAAGACCAGACAATAATAGAAATATTTCGGCTGGAGATATGTTATTTCAGATGCAAAGGTGGCTAATTAATGTTTGCTACAGGTTTTAATTTGTGTTTGTACTAATGTTTTCATTTATGCTAACATCTTATTAATGTGTGCAGATTTGGCTTGTACTACTGTGCATATAAGTTTACACTAATTAATATTTGCTGACACTTATTTTACTTTTATAAAGATATTTTGCAGAACCTATGTTGGAACTAAGATGTGAATGTTTGGCTTGCAAATGCATATAAAGTTTACTTGCATGTTGTCATATTGTCTTCATATCTATATTAACATATAAATGATGTTTGCAGGTTTTATATGTTGTTCATGTTGACTTAAGTTTATAACTATTTTATGTAATACTTATTTTAAATATTAATAAGCTTATTGTAAATATTATTGTAAATATTATTCTTAAACATACAATATGGTTAACTACTTAAACCTTATGTTTATCAAGCTAAATTTAAATGTAAGCTAAAATTATTTTAAACAAACTAAACTTAAATCTCGAGTAATTTAAAATCATATGATCATTTATTAAATAGCTTAAATATCAAATTCCTAAATTATCAAAAATATTAGAATTAAAAACATGTCTATTTATTAAATTAAAACAAAGATTTTCCATGTACAATATATATACAGATATATATACATTATAAATAGAAGGCAATTTGATTAACTTCTAAAAGATAAATTATCAGTTAACTATTTATTTAAAAGAAGATTATTAAATTATTAACAAATATTATCAAATCAATTTAATTTTTAATGTAGATTATTAAATTGCTATTGTCCCATATTTCCAGGATATCACAGTTGAACTCGGCTGCACCCTCTACCCTAGAAACGTGTGCGAACGCGACGGCTTTGTGCCCAAATTCCCGTTGATCCAAAGCTCCAAACACGATCATAGCCGTTGGATACCTAGATCTCACTCCCCTCTACAAGTTTCATGTTGGAAGTTTGTTGGATCGTTGCACGGATTTGAAGAAAAGAGGAGGAGAAGATGATCATTTTTCGACCATTGAATATAGCACAGGCGGCGGCTGTGAGTTTTGACCTAGGGTTTAATTTCTTTGCAAAAATGAGAAATAAGGGGGCTTATATAGAAAATTTCAACGAAACTATTCATCCCGGATTTTCCGAACTCCAAACGAAGCATGCCGGTTGGCGTTCCTAAGGTTTACCCCGCGTTCCGAACACAATGGAACGTGTTTCGGGAGCTAATTCGGTCATCTGTGCGTGTTATGGCAATAAACGTTCAATTTAAAATTAAACCGATTAAACGATTTTCTAGGCGTTTTAGCTTGCACCGGACAAACGGTAAATCCGATTGACACGAAATTTGAAACCATACAATAATATCACATTACAGATCCGATGAAACTGGTTTCGTCGAAATCCGAGACTGTTTGAAAAATGGCTATTTTAACTCGCTAAATTAACATTAAAAACAATTTCGATGCGTTTCGAGCTGCCACGATCAAACGAAAACTCCAATTGCTATGAAAATTGAAATCCGATAATAACTAACTATTACAGATCCAATGGAACTAGTTTCGTCCAATTCTGAGACTGTTCGAAAAACGGCTAATTTCACTAGTCGATTAAATATTAAAATATTTAATTTTCACAAATAAACTTTTAATCCAATTTTAAAAGTTCTAAAATATCATTATAACTTCAATATGATAAAATAAAATTTTACAAATCATTTTCAATCATATTAAACCCAATTTTCAATTATTTCTGTAATTTAACATATAAAATTATCGATTTAATTATTCAATTAAATCCAATTATTCGAAATAAAATTTATTTGACTTATAAATTTCACTTATTAATATTTAAAATTAATTAAATATATAAATTTTAATTAATTAAAATTCTGGGTCGTTACAAACTCGGTTTCGGTCATTTGAAATTTTGTTGGTTTCGGTCAATTTCGCTTGTTTCGGTTTTTGTTTCAGTTTCGGTCTTGATATTGGATTTTTGCATTTTTAATGAAAACGTAACGATAAACGATTCAAATTCAAACAGAATTATAGCATACAATAAAATAATAATGTTACGTACAACACTACTACATTCAGAAACTATTTCTCGAAGCTACATATGGATTGTTTTCATGATTTCCTTCATCGTCTTCTGTTGTATAATATGATGGATAATCATATTGCATTTTTCCTTGGGTCCATAATGTTGCCATCATATTTACCATAACACGATGGTTCATGATTTTGTGTTGCATATGTAGCTTGACTATTTTGATCGCTCGAGATATCACTATATGTTTCGTTTGTTCCATAATATGAGTTACCACATGTATAGTTAGAAGTAGAATACCTATAGGTTGGTGGATTAGTTGATGTATATGGATTGTGGTGCTCGTAATCATGTTGATATCCGAATTCAACATTTACATTACTGTCTCTTCGGTTAGGATTGCCGCTCGCACCCCTTTGTCTTGAATATGTTTGAGTTGGTCTATATAATTCACCAACATCACTAGAACCAATACCATAATTACTTGTAAAACCAACGCCACTTCCACCTACATTACCACGATCATCACCCGACGAGCTGCTACTATTTTCGTTGCTTTGACTCTTTGTTGCTCGTGCAGGTATACCATCAACAACAGCGACTGTATCATTCAGTGTATTGGTCATCCAAGGGTCGTTGTCCAACAAGGCTGGTTCAATTTCAGTAGTCCATTCTGCTAATGTATCCTCTTCATGAAATATATAGTCTAGATCGATCAACTAATTTTCAGCGTCACGACATCTTGGATTTTTTGCTCTTAGTCTCATGTTGTAATGCACATATACCAATTTTTGTAGATTTTTCATTTTTATTCTATTTTGTAATTTTGTATGAATCACTGAAAATGTGGTCCAAGTTTCTTTCGCAGTTTGAAGATGAAACTGTTTGGCTCAAAATATGCATTGCTAAACATGTTAAATTTGAAGCATCTTCTCTTCCAATTATTGACCACCATTGAGCGGGGAAACATGTCTTTACGGCTGTGTATGCTTTTGCAGAATCAAATGCATCAATTTTCATTCTATAATTTTCTACCTGTTGATGTATAGGTTAAATATTTTATGCCTTAAATGCTAAATGTTTATCATAACTATTATATATGTTAGTTTTACATCTTTTTCAATTTCAATTTGTGTTACAATATCCGACACCATTCTATCAACGACGTTATTAAATCCATTTAATACTTCTCCATCGTTTGTTGCATCCCCATATTGAATGATGAGATTAAGAAAATAACATACATAAGAAAAGTGTAACATATTATTGAAATGTTATGTATTTAACTGTTTATATGATGGTTAGACAAAACAAATTACCTGCCACGTGAAGAGGTCGATGTAATTGTCTTTGCCATTTTTTGTCTATTATATTGACACTGTCTTCCATCAATATGTTTTCTTATCGATTCTTTTGCTCGATGCATCGCCTCATAAAGATATCTCATATTTTTTTTATCATCACTATCTACCATTCGTAAAACCTTCACAAGTGGCTCAAAAACAAGAATGATGGAAGCAGCGCCAGTCCAAAAAGCGTTGTTGTAAATAAGTGTAGAGACGATGTTTGCTGTTCTTTTATATTTAGTATTGAGTCTAGGAACTCTTGATGTCCACTCTCTCAAAGCAATCATCATTCTCAGATCGTCTTTATGTTTATGAATAGAGTCTAAAGCGATGAACTGTGTTGCAAACTATGTTACTGTTGGTCTAATCAATTCTTTATTATTGGTCTTTTTTCTCATGATAGAAATTAACCAACCATTATTGTATATAAATGTCGTTATTAATTGACAATTTGTGATAATAGTTGTTACCTCTAGCTCTTTGGTAATATCTTCCAAAATCAATTCAATGCAGTGTGCTGAACATGGTGTCCAATATAAATGCCTTTTTTCCGCATCAATAATTGACCGACAGCTTTGTAGTTTGCTCCGTTATCTGTAACAACTTGCACTATCATATTTTCAACGATTGTTTCGACGACATCATCCATTAATCCACAAATATATTCTCCACTTTGGAATTTATTTGTGGCATCTACAGATTTGATAAATAAAGTTCCATAGGTAGAGTACACGAGAAAATTTATTATTTTTCGTCGATTCTATGTACTTCATCCATCACACATTAGTGTGCAACCATATTCGTCCCAGAAATTGTGCAATGTTTTAATATATTGTCCAATTTCTTCTTTTTCCATTTCAAAATACGAGTGTGATATTTCATATGCAGTTGGTGGATCAATTGCACGACCGCATTCTACAATCGCGTTAACCATTGTCGTATAATATGGACTATTAACAACGTTATGCGAAATATGATTGAAAAAAGAACTTAGAAATTGCTTGACCATTATGTTTTTTTGGCATTTTTAATACCTTTCATTGCAGTTTTAATAGAAGATTGAGTTCTACCTCCTCGTTTTTGCATGTATGAGTCGATTCGTCAAGCAGCATCATTGTCAAAATCATCATCTACTCGGATAGATTTTCTAAGAGTATGAGATCTATGCAATGTTTGACTTGAACCACCATCTGATCGTTGAACAGTATGAGATCTGCGCATCTCTGCTTTGCCGCATGACATGTTGAAATTCTTCATTTTCATTGTCTAATAGTTGGTGCGGTCTGCTCATTAATTCCTCTTGTAAGCATTGTTTGTCTAGTTTTTCTTCGCTTCGTTCATTTCTCTTTTGAATGATATGTGATCGTACAAGTTGTTTAACTTCTTTAGGGACAATTAGACATGCTGATACATCGCCTCTCGCTCCTGCCAGATTTTCTTTCAAACGTGTCATACCACCGCCATTAATTAGTTTATTGCAAAGTTACATTTTGTTTTTCGAAGATTGCCGTCGATCACAGTACCATAATTCCAACCAATTTCATTTGGATTTTCCATAACGTACCTGCGATTTTAAATAAACGATACAATATTTCAAATCAAATCAAAAATAAAATACAAATGCATAAATAACATTCATCGAAGTCGTCAGTATTCATTGTTCAAGTTCAACATTTCGGGTCGAATATTCTAGTCCAATGTATAAGTCCATATTCCACTCCAACATATTCAAGTTCAAGTCCATATTCAAATCAGCATATTAAAGTCCAATATTCAGGTCAGTACAACATATTCAGGTCAGTCGACTTATTTAAGTCGGTTCAACATATTCAAGGCCGTTTGCATATGCAATAACAAACAATGCCTATGTTCAACATATAGTAGAAAAAATGCAAGGCTTAAAAAAAATTAAACGATACAATATTCCAAAGTCAATGCTAAGCAATTTGATATTTCAAATCAAATCAAAAATAAAATACAAATGCATAAATAACATTCATCGAAGTCGTTAGAATTCATTATTCAAGTTCACCATTTCGAGTCAAGTTCAATGACCATGTCCAATGTTCAAGTCCATATTCTAGTCCAACATATTCAAGTTCAAAATTCAAGTCCATATTAAAATCAGCATATTCAAGTCCAATATTCAGGTCAATACAACATATTCAGGTCAGTCGACTTATTTCAGTCTGTTCAATATATTCAAGGCCGTTTGCATATGCAATATCAAAAAATACTCATGTTCAACGTATGGTAGAAAAAAGGCAAGGCTTAAAAAAATAAAAACAATGCCTATATTAAGTCAAAGGCTAAAAAAATAAAGCCCAAGAAAAAAAAAGGCCGTTTATTTACCTTCTTTCGAAAGCAGACGTATTAACAAAAAAGCCAAGGCAACATCTTTCCACTTCACGACCAAACACAGACACATTAAAAAAAATCAAATGAAAGCTAGGGCATAAGAGAGAACGAAGATGGGCAAAAAAATTCTCCTTCGTTCGAAAGCAAGATAGGGCTGAAGACGAAAATCAAAAATCACGAATTGAAACTCGGTTCTCCTCCTGCCAACTCGAAAAACAATGCCGCGAGGTCGAAGCTTGGTTGAATTTGGACGAATCCATGATTCTTCTTGCTCGAATTGAGAGGATTGCTGAAGCACAAGTGGTAACTTACATTCGCGGTCGTTTATTTATAAGCAAAAAATTTATGTTTTAACTGTGCAAGCATGAGATGATTTTCTGTTTGTTTTGCTTTTTCGAATTTGAATTTTACGCGCAATTTGATGTCGGCTGTTGCTTTTTAATCATTTTCGCAAATTGCTTTTTTTTATCGCAGTTTGAACGGGACGGGATTTTGATATAATCTCTTCTCGATGATGGCCGGAACCGATACGAGATGGTCGGAATCTTGTGGTTTCGGCCGAATCCTCAATCATTACATTAAAGTTCTAATATGCATGTCTATCGATTTCTTCAATAAAAACGAGTATGATCGCTTTATTTAAACTATTATGAAAATAAAAAAGTATAGTAATTCATAAAAATCAATATAGACTTCATATTTTTACACTTCAGTTTAAAGTTGTGCTCTTACAAGTTTCTTTGTGTACTTAATTGTATGATCTACGTTATTTAACGCCTGATAATTTATTTGAAACTACAAATTCCATACTAAGCAATTCTTATCATTATGAATTACAACAGCTCTTTTCCTCAATCTAATCCCTTTATGCTTCTTGGAAAAGGGGTATCAAAACATAATAGATTGTATAAATAGACGAGAACTTGAAAAAGGAATCCAACGATATGAATAAGATGGAGATTGATGCCATTGTGATGCCCAAAAATGATATGGACAGTGCAAAACAAGATTGATGCAGATATGGATAGGTGGTAGCTTGTGATATATGGACAAGGTTAGATGATGAACAATTTGTCTCCAAAGTTTTGGTGTGCGAATTGAATTTGATGTGCGTTAAGATCGTTAGTTAACACTAAATTTGTCCTTGCCTTTAGAAGTATATATTTTTGTTTCTAGGTTTTATTTTTTTATTTAGCCAATAATTAATTTTTGCATGAATTCATGAGTTTTCTATGTAAAATAAAGTCGGATGTATTAACTATTGCTTCTAACATTATATTAAGAGCCTTTATCTTGATAATTATGGGAACATCAATATACATGGTGAATGCATTGGTTAAGCTATTCATTGAAAATCTATTTGATGCTCACAAGCAACACTAGAAATTAGATACATTGTTATGTCCATGGTATTTCGTTCCTATAAAATTAAATTAAGTATTTACCCTTCAATTCTCCAATTTAGATAGGTGTCCAAATTTAGAAATTATTGATTTTGTAAAACTTAATCCCAATGATTGAGGATTCGGCCGGAACCACGAGATTCCGACCATCTCTTATCGATTTCGGCCATTACCGGGATGAGATTAGATCAAAATCCCGTCCCGTTCACACTATGATAAAAAAAAGCAATTTGCGAAAATGATTAAAAAGCAACAGCCGAAATCAAATTGTGCGTAAAATTCAAATTCGAAAAAGCAAAACAAACAGAAAATCATCACGTGCTTGCACAGTTAAAGCATAAATTTTTTGCTTATAAATAAACGACCACGAATGTAAATTACCATTTGTGCTTCAGCAATTCTCTCAATTCGAGCAAGAAGAATCGCGGATTTCCCGTTCACACTATGATAAAAAAAAAGCAATTTGCGAAAATGATTAAAAAGAAACAGCCGAAATCAAATTGTGCGTAAAATTCAAATTCGAAAAAGCAAAACAAACAGAAAATCAGCCCGTGCTTGCACAGTTAAAGCATAAATTTTTTGCTTATAAATAAACGACCACGAATGTAAATTACCATTTGTGCTTCAGCAATCCTCTCAATTCGAGCAAGAAGAACCGCGGATTCGCCCAAATTCGGTCTTGCGACATTGTTCTTCGAGTTGATAGGAGGAGAACCGAGCTTCAATTCGCGATTTTTGATTTCCATCTTCAGCCCTAGCTTGCTTTCGAACGAAGGTGAATTTTTTTGCCCATCTTCGTTTTCTGTCTTCTAACCTAGGTTCCATTCGATTTTTTTTAAATGCGTGTGTTTGATCGTGAAGTGGGAGGAAGTGGAAAGATATTGCCTTGGCCTTTTTTTAATGCGTCTGCTTTCGAACGAAGGTAAATAAACGACCTTTTTTTTCTTGGGCCTTGTTTTTTAAGCCTTGGCCTTGATATAGGCATTGTTTTTATTTTTTTAAGCCTTTCCTTTTTCCTACTATATGTTGAACATGAACATTGTTTGATATTGCATATGCAAACGGCCTTGAATATGTTGAACCGACTTAAATAAGTCGACTGACCTGAATATGTTGTATTGACTTGAATATGCTGATTTGAATATGGACTTGAATGTTGAACTTGAATATGTTGGACTGAAATATGGGCTTGAACATTGGACATGAACATTGAACTTGACTCGAAATGTTGAACTTGAACAATGAATTCTGACGGCTTCGATGAATGTTATTTATGCATTTATATTTTATTTCTGATTTGATTTGGAATATTAAATTTCTTAGCATTGACTTTGTAATATTGTATCGTTTATTTTTTAAGCCTTGCTTTTTTCTATCATATGTTGAACATGGACATTGTTTGATATTGCATATGCAAACGGCCTTGAATATGTTGAACCGACTTAAATAAGTCGACTAACCTGAATATGTTGTACTGACCTGAATATTGGACTTGAATATGCTGATTTGAATATGGACTTGAATGTTGGACTTGAATATGTTGGACTGGAATATGGACTTGAACATTGGACTAGAATATTGGACTCGAAATGTTAAACTTGAACAATGAATTCTGACGATTTCGATGAATGTTATTTATGCATTTGCATTTTATTTTTGATTTGATTTGGAATATTGCATTGTTTATTTATAATCGCAGGCACGTTATGGCAAATCCAAATGAAATTGGTTGGAATTATGGTATTGCGATTGACGGCAATCTTCGAAAAACAAAATGTAACTTTTGCAATTAATTAATGACGGTGGTGTGACACGTTTGAAAGAACATCTGGCAGGAGCGGGAGGCGATGTATCAGCATGTCTAATTGTCGCTAAAGAAGTTAAACAACTTGTATATCATTCAAAAGAGAAATGAATGAAGTAAAGAAAAACTAGACAAACAACGCTTATAAGAGGAATTAATGAGCAGACTGCACCAACTAGCAGACAATGAAAATGATGATGATGAAGAATTTCAACATGTCATGCAGCAAAGCAGAGATGCATTTAAAGATGAAGAGCTGCGTAGATCTCATACCGTTCGACGATCGGGTGGTGGTTCAAGTCAAACATTGCACAGATCTCATACTATTGGAAAATCAATCAGAGTAGATGACGATTTTGACAATAATGCTGCTGGGCGAATCGACTCATACATGCAAAAACGAGGAGGTAAAACTCAACCTTCTATTAAATCTGCAATGAAAGGTATTAAAGATGCCAAAAAACATATAGGTGGAGCAATTTCTAAGTTTTTTTTCAACCATTTTCCGCATAACGTTGCTAATAGTCCGGATTATACGACAATGGTTGATGCGATTGCAGAATACGGTCGTGGAATTGATCCACTAACTGCATATGAATATCACACTTGTAACTTGAGATGGAAATAGAAGAAATTGGACAATATATTAAAACATTGCACAATTTCTTGGATGAATATGGTTGCACACTAATGTGTGATGGTTCGAGTATACAGAATCGACGAAAAATAATAAATTTTCTCGTGTACTCTACCCATGGAACGGTATTTATCAGATCTGTGGATGCCACAAATAAATTCCAAAGTGGAGAATATATTTGTGGATTAATGGATGATTTCGTCGAAACAATCGGTGAAAATAGTATAGTGCAAGTTGTTACAGATAACGGAGCAAACTACAAAGCTGCCGGTCAATTATTGATACAGAAAAGAAGACATTTATATTGGACACCATGTGCAACACACTGCATTGATTTGATTTTGAAAGATATTTTCAAAGAGCTAGAGGTAACAACTGTTATCACAAATTGTCAATTAATAACGACATTTACATACAATCATTGTTGGTTACTTTCTATCATGAGAAAAAAGACCAATAATAAAGAATTAATTAGACCGGCAGTAACATGGTTTGTAACACATTTAATCGCATTAGACTCTATTCATAAACATAAAAATGATCTGAGAAGGATAATTGCTTCGATACTAAAGATAGAAGAACATCAAATATTATCTCTACACTGATTTACAATAACGTTTTTTGGACTGGTGCTGCTTCCATCATTCTTGTTTTTGAGCCACTTGTGAAGGTTTTACGAATGATAGATAGTGATGATAAAACAGATATATGATATCTTTATGAGGCGATGAATCGAGCAAAAGAATCGATAAGAAAAAATATTAGTGGAAGGCAGTGTCAAAAATGGTGGGATATAATAGACAAAAGATGAGAAAGACAATTACACCGACCTCTTCACGCGGCAGGTAATTTGTTTTATCTTATCATCATATAAACAGTTAAATACATAACATTTCAATAATATGTTACACATTTCCCATGTAGGTTATTTTCTTAATCCCATCATTCAATATGGGTATGCAACAAACGGTGGAGAAATATTAAATGGATTTAATAACGTCGTTGAAAGAATGGTGCCAGATATTGTAACACAAATTGAAATTGGAAAAGAGATAAAACTAACATATATGATAATTATGATAAACATTTAACATCTAAGACATAAAATATTTAACCTATACATAAACAGGTAGAAAAATATAGAATGAAAATTGGTGCATTTGGTTCTGCAAAAGCATACGCAGCCGTAAAGACATGTTTCCCTGTTCAATGGTGGTAATTAATTGGAAGAGAAGATGCTCCAAATTTAACTCGTTTAACAATGCATATTTTAAGCAAAACACTTTCATCTTCAAACTGCGAAACAAACTGGACTAAATTTTCAACGATTCATACAAAATTACGAAATAGAATAAAAATAAAAAATTTAGAAAAATTGGTATATGTGCATTACAACATGAGACTAAGAGCAAAAATTTCAAGACGCCGCGACACTGAAAATCAGTTGATTGATCTAGACTATATATTCCATGAAGAGGATCCATTAGCAGAATGAACTACTGAAATTAAATCACACTTGTTGGACAACGACCATTGGATGACCAATACACTGAATGATGCAGTTACTGCTGTTGATGGTATACCTGCACGAGCAACAAAGAGTCAAAGCAACGAAAATAGTAGCAGCTCGTCAAATAATGATCATGATAATGCAGGTGGAAGTGGCGTTGGTTTTACAAGTAATTATGGTATTGATTCTACTGATGGTGATGAATTATATAGACTAACTCAAACATATTCAAGAAGGGATGCAAGCGACAATCCTAACCGAAGAGATATTAATGTAAATGTTGAATTTGGACATCAACATGATTACGAGCACCACAATCCATATACTTCAACTGATCCACCAACCTATAGGTATTCTACTTCTGGCTATACATGTGGTAACTCATATTACGGAACAAACGAAACATATGGTAATATCTCGAGTGATCAAAATAGTCAAGCTACATATATAACACAAAATGATGAACCATCGTCTTTTGATAATATGATGACGACATTTATGGGCGCAGGACAAATGCAATATGATTATCCATCATATTATACAACACAAGACGATGAAAACAATCCATATGTAGCTTCGAAAAATAGTTTCTGCATGTAGTAGTGTTGTATGTAGCATTATTATTTTATTGTATGCTATATTTCTATTTGAATTTGAATCGTTTATAGTTACGTTCATTAAAAATGCAAAAATCCAATATCAAGACCGAAACAAGCGAAATTTTCGAAATTGACAGAAACCAACAAAATTTCAAATGACCGAGACCGAAACCGAGTACTCGAACCTTGCTTAATCCACATATGTCATATTTGATTGCAACATTGTTTACACAATTATGGAATACTGAAAAGTTGAATTATAAGAGTTCTATAATAATGTTTTATTGATTGCCAATAACTATATATTTTTCATTTCATATCCATTTTCATTTATATTTGTCCCTTTTTTCAAACTATGTTTACCCATGTAATGGGAAAAGTATAATAAGTATGCACGAGATTTAGTAACATGCACATTCCACTGATGATATCTCATGTGAGTTTCTGTTTATATTGGCAGGCCTTTCTCAACCTTCATTTCAATGATGCTGTCAAGTAACCGTTATCCAGTTTTTTTTTTCTTTTTTTTTAAATAACTGCAATTTCTCATTTATCAGAACATAAATATTCCCTATTTATGTTCACAAGGTGCGTATCCAAGAACAGTAGAAATGACAGTACAATAATAATACTCAAATAATATATGCTTATATATACGAGCTTTTGACATTTTGGATCATTTTCGAAGAGACTTTTATCATTTATATAATACTTATCATGCATCATTAAATTAAAAAACAGAAAAATCATACCCAAAACTTGAATGACATCTACTTTGAATGTAATATAATTTACAATATGTCGTACATGTTTCTAAGTTTTTAACTCACTAAAGAGTGTATGAAACTTGAATTTGTATGTAAACGAATTAAACAAAATTCTATTCGACTCCTGTTGTTAGAGGTTAGTTGTAATCCATGTGCATAACATAGAATTATCTCTTTTTTGTAAATTTGTGTTTATCTTGAAAAAACAGAATAGTACTTTGTCCTTTCCTCTCTAATCGCTCATGCTATAACTCAAAAATTTTTTTCAGTTTTTTAGTTGCTTTATCTTTCGTACTTCAATTTTAGTCCAAAAATATTTCGCCTTTCAGCAAAATCCTATAAACCGGTCGATAATGAAATCAATGGGCTTGGCACTATTTTTGGATGAGGATGAGGCTGGTCAGGTATGTCAAACTATTTAATGATGCTAAAGCTTAGATGGAAATGATGTGTTTTTTATAGGTTTGCTTCTCAAATTTAATATTTTATTCGATGCTTTTTGGTGACAAAGATGACATGCAATTCTATTTACTAAATGGAAAATGACTCATAGGTAGTTGTAGTTTTACAAGTTGACATACTTTGTTAAACTTAATGAATTAAGTTATTGGCCGGTGATCTATTTCCATTTTCATTTCAGTAAGTCTATCAAGGTCAAGAGATTCATAATTTATGTTGGATTGAGGCTTCTTTAACAACATAAACCAAAACCAAATGACTGGTTCATCTTTATGGGTAATTCACAAGTCTTACATTTTAATGAAATATCAATAACCAAATTAGTTTGATGGGGTAATTGAACAATAGGAAACTAACTGAAGTTGAGGAGCTATAAGAAATGCAAACTTTGATTAGTAAATATATAAAATGCAGCGTTGTTTCATTAAGTTCACGTGTAACCATAATTCAAATTATTGACTAGTAAATAGCGTTGCTTATTTTGCAGGAAAAGTAGAGGGACTTCAAGCTTTCTTAGGTTAGTGTGAAAGCAAAGGGACAGTTGCTCCTGCTATGTTGTAATTTGTTAAAATTCATCACTTGAAGTTGCAAGTTGTTTTCGTAGGACTTTGAACCCAATTTTACAGTTCCCTTAGCATATTTAACTATATTTTTGGTTACTACAGTGTAATTTTTCAGTGAGCTTTTTTCTGTGTTGCTATTTTGGTATATTTTTTCCTTTTGTTTTTCAGTTTCTCAACTATTTTTGAATGAGCAAGTACGTAGCTAATGTCCAACTGTCACTATTTGGAAGTGGGTCGGTGATCAGTGTTTCAATTTTTTTCCACTCTTTTATGTTTTATGGTACATGAACTCAATTTGCCATTGGCCACTGGCCACAGATGCACTGTAACATGTTGATTTGTTGCTGGCATCCATTAGTGGAACTTTTATCCAATCATGCAATATACTGATATTCATCCAACTCACTCCCCATCATGCGCTAAGTGTAAAACCATCCAACTCTTTTTCCATTCGTGTAGTACGGCTTCGCACTAGTTATAAAATTAAAATCTTATTGCATTTTCGATTGCCAGAATCAATTTCATTATTTTGTGGGTAAGCATAAAAAATGATTTTTTTTCAGATATAAGGAAGATATTTGGTTAGTGTGATGTCCCGGAAATTTGGACAATATTTATTTAATAATTTTATTTATAATTTATTTTAAAATGTGAAATATTGATTTAATAATCCAATTCAAACATAATTTTCTTTTGAAAATTTATAATTATTTAGTTTGATAAATGATATTCTTTTAAAAATTTATAATAAAAATTGAATTTGAGAATCTTATTGTTTTAAAATGTTAAAAATATTTAAATGATAAAATTTTCTTTTTAAGCTAATTTAAAAATATTTTATTTATAATGTATATATGTGTATACATTGTAAATAGGAGTTTTTGATTTTTAATTTAAATCTAATAAAGGATATTTTCAAATCTATAATATATATAGAGGTATAATTTATGAATTGATTTAAATTAATTGAAAATAGAATTGAAACTTTTTCATAAGTCAATTTATAAATCTATCTTGTATTTTCAGAAAGAAATTATAGTAAATATTTTGTTATAAATATATAATAGTTAAAAATTGTATTTTATAATAAAATTTATTTTGTTTTATCTTTAAATTGTTTTGAAATAAATTTAGTTTATTTATATTAGAGTATAGTACATTTGAAACTCTTGAATAAAATGAATTCAACATTTTTCTTTTCTTTTTAAAATTTTCTCTTTTGAAAATTAGTTTTAAATAATTTTTTTAAAATATTCAAACAAACATTTTAAATATGTAAAGATAATTCATTTGTAATTATTAAAAAACTAAATGTAAATGAAACATACAAAACATCTTAAATTTAAATTAGAAGGGTTTTATCTTAAATTAAAACATTTATAAACAAAGAAATTTATTTTATATCTAAATCATACATGTGTTAACATTCATGTTTTTAAGTTGACACTTGTAATTAATTTTCATATCTAAATAACAAGTGGCATACTAAAACATTATTGAATTTATTATTTTAGATAAAACTTAAAACAAATCTTTTGTTTCAAACATTTTATCTTCTATAATGAATCAAAATTCAGATCTATGAAAACTGAAATCATTTTCACTCAAAAATTCCACAACCCAAATTCTATCAAGTTCTGCAATCAAAAGTTTTAAAACCTGCAAAAGAAATACATCTGGAAATTCTTTTAACCTGCAAAAGTTCTTCAACCTGTAAAGATCAATCCAAGCATAGAATTGGGTCTGCATGCAGTCTCAAAACCTGCAAAACATCAAGCTAAAACCAATTTCAACTAGCAAGTTAGCTCAAATTCAACATCAACTAAGTAATGCAAGAGGGGCAAGCAGATTCAATCCATGCAAGGAATTCAGGCTGCAGGGATGAATTGCATCTGGACTCTTTCTGTTTTTCATTTAAGGTGAGTAAATTTTTGTTTAAAAACAGTTTCTACTTTTAAAAACTAAGTTAACAAGATTTGCAGAGCCTAAAGCTAATTCAAATGTCTTTCAAATAAGAAATTGTTAAACAGTGGTAATTAAGAGCTGATCTGTTCTTTTTTTTAGTGAGTGACCCAAATTTATATGTTGTTTAAAAGTTTATATGTTTATGAGATCTGATAGAATTGGGTTTATTTGTTGACTGTTGTATTATGCATGCATACATACTTGAATATGCAGATAGGTGATGCAAATTCTACAGGCTTGCTACTGTTCTTATTAGGATTCTAAATACAAATACACTTCTTTAAGCCTGAATTCTAATTAGAATTTAGTGTGTAAACATATTGTGTATGTTCTGCATAGATTAGGTTTGTAAATTTTAATTTAGAAAAATTAAAACCTGTTACTTGAGAAAATCAATAATAGTGGACAATAGTTTCCAAAATAAAAATTGCCAAGACATCTTAAAATTATTCAAAACATGTTTAAAGCTTTAATGCATGTTTAAAAACATGTATATTAAAACATGCATCAAGTATTAAAAACTTCAGTGTTGTTAGAAATTTAGAATTGTGCAGTATTTTGGAATTTTGGGGGTATCAAACCATTTGGTAGATTTTTGAACTTGGATTGCTGCCTGATGATGGAATGTTGACTGAAGGGAATGGGGGAAATAAAAGGGAAGATGGTCAGAGATTGAAGGTGATGACAGTGGGCATTTTTCTCAGGTTAGAATTCCTAGTTTTAGTGTAGAAGAGGTTTTGTACTGCCTGAACTCTGTGGTGATCTGAGCGTTGCCATATTTTGGGGTTTGGAAGAGGGGGTTTAGGTGGAGCATTGGCTGGAGTTGGAGGTCATGAAATGGCCGGAGTAGGGTGTTGCGATGATTGACAGGTTTTGGGTATGTGGTGGTGAAGCTCTTCAGGTGAATGTTTTTTGTTTGAATCTGTTTTCAAGCAACAGAGAGTTTGTTGATGATTGTTAACAAGTAGAGGGGTGGATGGTGTATTGGAGGGTTTGGTGAAGGATGCTGGAAGTCGCCGGAGCAGTGGTCGCAATTACACAGTGTTTGGTGGTCTCTGGTGAACTCTGGTGTGTAGGGTTGGAGTGACTCGAAGATGCTCCCGTGCAGTTTTAGTTGTGACCCGAAGTGAAGGTGGAATTGACCCGAAGTATTTAGTTGGTGGTCTCGGGTTTGTGGAAGTGCAGGTCTGAGTGTTGTTTTTTTTTTAAAAATCTGGGAAACTCAAATCTTTTTTAAACTATGGTTTAAATTTAAGTATAGGTTTGAATTAAAATTCAAGTAAGTTATGAATTCAAAAAGTTTAAAATGAAGAATTCAAATATAAAGTAAGATTTCAACTTAAATTTGGAAACAATGTAAATGTAGTTTCAGGTTTTTGAATTCAGATTTTCTATTTTTAAACAGTTTTGTTTTTTTTTTAAAAATCTGAAGGGAATTCAATTTTTTAAAAAAAACAAAGATTTAAATTCAGGTATAAGTTTGAATTCAAAGTTAAAAAATGAAACTTTTAAATTTTAAGCAAGATTTAAATTTTAGTTTTGAAATCAAGTTTTGAATGTGATTTCAGTTTTGTTTTGAAATCAGTTTGAATTCAAAACAGATTTGAAAATTTAAATATTGGACAGGAAATGTTTTTAAGTAGAATTTAAATATGAATATGATTTCAAATAAAGGTTTAAATTTGAAGAATTCTTTCCTTTAAGTATTTGAAATAAAATTATGATATGTTTAACTTTAAATTGAAAAGTTAAATAATCTATCTGTTTTCAAATGTTTGATTTCTTAGTAAAATTTAGCAATATTGATTTTTAAACTTTTCTTATATGATAATGTTAGATCTTTACTTTTAGGTTTATTAAATTATTAAAACTTGGAAAATGTTTATATGGTTCAACATTTTTAAATCTTAAAATTTTAAAGTGGAAGTTGAATTAGGTTTTAGAAATGTATTATTTAAATACATTTTGAATATTAATTAAGTTATAAATAAGTAAATGAATTATTTTGGAAATAATTAAGAATTTACATGTTTATTTGATTTTAAATAATAACTTGAATTAATTTATAATTAGAATGATTAATGAATAATTAATCTAAGGTAATTTTCTTAAGTAAGGAATTAATGAAAATATTGTTAATTAAATAAGGTAATTATCTAAGGGTAATTAATTAATTAATGAGATTAATTAATTGAAGATTATCAATTGTAATTGTTTAAGTATAATTACTTTATAAAAGTAACTAAGGGTTAATTACTTTTTGTAATTAATTCTGATAATGTGCTTTGTTAAACTAATTAATTTAGTTTAATTAATTTAAGTAATAATTTAATAATTTAATGATAATAATTACTTAATGTAATAATGGAGCAGGATTTCTTAGAGAAGTTTTAATTGATAATTATTGGAATGTAATTAAGGAAAGGTGATTTATTTTAATAAAGTAATTTGGATAATTACTTTTGTAATTAATCAAGGATTAATTAATAAAGATAATTAATTATTGGATAATTAATTTATTTATAAGTAATTAAGAGTAGTTAATTACTGGATTTAAGTATTAATCAAGGTGATTAATGATTAGATTAATTACTAAATGTAATTAATTTTTAATTGGGTAATTAATTTAAATATTAGTTAGAGATCATTAATTATTATAATTAATGATGTAATTAAGAATTGTTTAATTATGTAATAATTAATTAATTAAGTGATTAATTAATTGTAATTAATTAAGGATAAATGTAATTCATTATAGTTAATTAATAAATGAAGTAATATAATGTTAATTACTTATGATTAAGGTTAATTAATTTTATGGAATTAATTTAAGACTAATTACTTATTGTAATTAGTGAATGATTAATCAAAGGTGCTTAAGAAAGTTAAATACTTAGTGAATGGTTAATTAACTGGGTTAATTAATAAATAGATTTATAAGCAAGATTTATAGATGAGTAATTAATTTAATTTATTTTAAATTAATTAGAAATAGAAGTAATTAATTTAATTCATTTTAAATTAATTATAAATAATGGATAATATATCATTGCTTATGAATGATATTGATATACATTTGGATGGTTGTGATCTCAGAAATGAGATGAGTAGTATCTATAGGATATGGATGCTTAGTTATAGTATGATGGATTATTCTGGTTGTGATGATTGACTGTTGTGATGATTATATGTTGTGATAATGATATGGGTTATCTGTTAATGTAGTTTATCTATCTGTGTGAAATAGATAAAAAATAAAATGAGTTAATTGTTTAAAACCCTTAAGTATAACTTGGACATTAAAATGGCGTTTGGTTTCGGTGAGACCGGGATCGGGTTTCCATATTTGGATATCCGAAAACCACATCGATTCCAATTAAACGTTAGGTCGTTAATCCAAGTGGAGCAAGTGAAGACTCGAGGTGTAAGGGCTATACGTCAGAATAACTCTGTGGGTGATTCCGTAATGAGTTTGACGGAATAGTACTTATAGATTCGAGATGGTGAATCAGAGTGCAAGGGTTATCGTCGTTAACTCTGAGGGTGATTCCAATACGAGTGTAACTAGATAATGCCTTCGGTTTCGTTCGAACCCGGAACGAACTTGTATGGATTGAATGCTTTCAGAACATCGTCAGGTGGACGATGAGAATTCTAAGATAGATGTGTTCTATAAAGGTAATCATAACCTCAAGCCTTATCAACCGGGAATGGCTAAAACAGGAGAGGTGCAGCAAGGCTTCGTGGGTACCCCCCACTTGAGAGTGAGATTTACTCCTGTCTAGAGGTCCCTTTTATTTCGGCTGTGTGGACGGTTGAGAGCGCAAACTGTCGGGGTTGTCTTGTTCGGAACTATTCAGTAAGGAATGGGTCCGACCTTGTGTTGTAGGGGAGTTAGGGTAGCTCCTCGGTACGGTGATCTAGGCCACGTACTGTGACGGGCGGTACCCCAGTAGCCCTGCCATTGATGGAATCCATAATCCAATAAGTGCCTGTACGGTTTTGATTGTGCCCAACTATGTTGGAACGTGAGATGTAAGCATTCCAGCTATTTCTGCATTTTATTTTGAAAACCCTAGACACTATTATAATATCACTGGATTTCCTATCAAATGTTTTGGTTAGCGTAAGGTAAAAGCTTTTCCATGTTTATGTGTGGGAAGTCTTACGTGATACCTTTTGTTTTCAAAGGATTTTCTAAAGTTAAGCAACTTTTAAACCGTTTACTCATACCAGACCCCTGTCTGACCCGAGTGTTTATTTTCTGTTTTATTAAACTCTTGGGTACTCATATTACGTATGAGTAGTCAAGTGATTCAGGATTGCTTTGACGAGTTCTGGAGGAGATAATGGAGCAGGAGGCTTCAGCGTGTAGATATATATAGTGGTTCCGCTGTGTTTGAGTTGTATTTGTTTTTCTCTAATATATTTGAATTGTAATTGCTAGACAGATGTTTATAACTGTCTAGTTTGTGTTGTATTGGCTGTAAAACTCTAATGTATATGATACTATGTAAAGTATTATGTGATATAATATAATTTATTCGTTCCGCTGTGAGATTCCGATGTTGTCTTTTTCTTTCTTTCCTTTCTTTTCTCTTTTTCTATCCCTTTCTTTCTTCTTAGCGATGCGACTTCCTGGAGTTTGGAAGTTGGGTCGTTAAAATGTGGTATCAGAGCATTAGGTTGAGTGAATACCTAGGCTCTGTAGTGGTGTCTTTCTTGAGAGAACGTACTTGTAATTTTAAATATAAATATATCTAATTCTCCCTATCTGTTGGGTTACCTGTTCAAGTTTTCCAATATAAGTAATAAAGGTAGATAGGGTAGTGGTGTGTGTAACACAACTACCAATGGTGGGAGTCCGAGTGTTTGAGCTTGGAAGTGTTCTGCTAGGGCAGTATTGGGCATCTTGAGTAGTTTGGCAGTTTGGTGTGAAGGATTTCACTGATCTCTGAAGGTGAATCTTTTCAAGATTCGGAGTGTATCTTTGGATTTTAAGCTTGATTTCACTCGTGTGAGTGGATTTTCTTGAGTCTGGATCAGTTTGGAGTACTGAAGCCAGCAATAGAATTTTGGCAACCTTAGAAAGGAGTTCTGTCTGTATTTGAGTTTGAGACTCAGTCTGACAGAGTGTTTTGTGCTTGGTTTGAGATCGAGTTTCCTGAGGGATATCTGTCTTCTGAAGGCTCTTTTGTGGAAGTGGCTGGTGTAGCTTTGAGGTTCGATGAGCTTTTGGGTAAGGAAGTTTTTGGCAGCAGTAGCAGCAGTGAGTGGCCTGTTTCTTCGATGGTTCTGAAGTCTCTGTGATTCTTTTGTCAGTAGGCCGGGCATATGGTGAAGCTTGTCCATTTCTTCTGGAAGCTCAGTTGGGTGTGATGTTAGTGGTTAAGAGGTGGACCACTAGTTTCTTCTTTTGAAGGCTTTAGCTGTTCTGTTTATTGAAGAAAGAACGATTTCTTGGAATCTGAACTGAGTTGAATCGCAAAAGTGACTTGCGATGATCCGGAAGTTTTCTTAGTAACATTTGTTTGGATTGAAGCATCTCTAGAAGATGTTTGAGTTATCAAAGTGGTTTGATATTTTCTGGATGTCTTCGAAGGAGTTAAGTTTTGCATCCGCATCAGGAGATTGAGTTCTGTTTCGACTTGGTTTTTGGAGATTTTATGGAATTTGATGAACAATGTTTTTCGAAGTAAGTTAATCAAGTTTATACCTATGTTCATCAACAACATTCTCGAATCAGAGTTGCGCAGTGGAAGCATGGTGGCAGCTATTCCAGAATAGAAGCAACACCCGATTCATTGGGGATTTGTGTTTTGTTTTGGATCAGAGGATTTCTACGGGGAATTCACTTTAATCTGGAGACTTGGATGTCTTGTGCATCTGTTCTATTTTCCAGAATAGGTGTAGTTTATCTGAAGTCTTCTGATATCTGTAGGAGGTTTGTGTGATGGATTGGATTGATCTAGAAAGTTGAAGGCAGTCCAGGATCGACAGGAAAGATTTGTGGCTAAGAGATTGGACCTTTCTGTTTTCTCTCAAGGATTAAGTGATTGATCTACAGGATTGGATTGCCAGTTTGGAAAACTGGGATTCGATGAGTTTCACGTATCTCTGAGGGAGTACGTGTATGGTCTATCCCTGGTTGTGGAACCAGCAGTTCTGGAGTTTTGGTTGTTGAGTCAGACTCGTCTGCAGTCTGATATCTTGTCTAGTGTTATAGATATAGTTGTATAGGAGCTTTGGAGCTTCTTAGTATTGATTGTTTGGATTCTCTAGAACGAGTATCCCGGTATATATATATATATATATATATATATATATATATACACACTTGGGGAAACTCGATAGAATTTTATCCAGAATTTGTCTGGATAATTAGATTTGTTTGATTGGTTGTATTGGTTGTTTTGATTCTTAGCATATGTTTGATATATGCTTATGTTTTAAATAAAATCTTTAATGAGATTATTAAATTACCTTTGCTTTTAAATTTCGGGGACGAAATTCTCTTAAGGGGGGAGGAATGTGATGTCCCGAAAATTTGGGTAATATTTATTTAATAATTTCATTTATAATTTATTTTAAAATGTGAAATATTGATTTAATAATCCAATTCAAACATAATTTTCTTTTGAAAATTTATAATTATTTAGTTTGATAAATGATATTCTTTTAAAAATTTATAATAATAATTGAATTTGAGAATCTTATTGTTTTAAAATGTTAAAAATATTTAAATGATAAAATTTTCTTTTTAAGCTAATTTAAAAATATTTTATTTATAATGTATATATATGTATACATTGTAAATAGGAGTTTTTGATTTTTAATTTAAATCTAATAAAGGATATTCTCAAATCTATAATATATATAGAGGTATAATTTATGAATTGATTTAAATTAATTGAAAATAGAATTGAAACTTTTTCATAAGTCAATTTATAAATCTATCTTGTATTTTCAGAAAGAAATTATAGTAAATATTTTGTTATAAATATATAATAGTTAAAAATTGTATTTTATAATAAAATTTATTTTGTTTTTTCTTTAAATTGTTTTGAAATAAATTTAGTTTATTTATATTAGAGTATAGTATATTTGAAACTCTTGAATAAAATGAATTCAACATTTTTTTTTTCTTTTTAAAATTTTCTCTTTTGAAAATTAGTTTTAAATAATTTTTTTAAAATATTCAAACAAACACTTTAAATATGTAAAGATAATTCATTTGTAATTATTGAAAGACTAAACATAAATGAAACATACAAAACATCTTAAATTTAAATTAGAATGGTTTTATCTTAAATGAAAACATTTATAAACAAAGAAATTTATTTTATATCTAAATCATACATGTGTTAACATTCATGTTTTTAAGTTGACACTTGTAATTAATTTTCATATCTAAATAACAAGTGGCATACTAAAACATTATTGAATTTATTATTTTAGATAAAACTTAAAACAAATCTTTTGTTTCAAACATTTTATCTTCTATAATGAATCAAAATTCAGATCTATGAAAACTGAAATCATTTTCACTCAAAAATTCCACAACCCAAATTCTATCAAGTTCTACAATCAAAAGTTTTGAAACCTGCAAGAGAAATACATTTGGAAATTCTTTTAACCTGCAAAAGTTCTTCAACCTGTAAAGATCAATCCAAGCATAGAATTGGGTCTGCATGCAGTCTCAAAACCTGCAAAACATCAAGCTAAAACCAATTTCAACTAGCAAGTTAGCTCAAATTCAACATCAACTAAGTAATGCAATAGGGGCAAGCAGATTCAATCCATGCAAGGAATTCAGGCTGCAGGGATGAATTGCATCTGGACTCTTTCTGTTTTTCATTTAAGGTGAGTAAATTTTTGTTTAAAAACAGTTTCTACTTTTAAAAACTAAGTTAACAAGATTTGCAGAGCCTAAAACTAATTCAAATGTCTTTCAAATAAGAAATTGTTAAACAGTGGTAATTAAGAACTGATCTATTCTTTTTTTTAGTGAGTGACCCAAATTTATATGTTGTTTAAAAGTTTATATGTTTATGAGATCTGATAGAATTAGGTTTATTTGTTGACTGTTGTATTATGCCTGCATACATACTTGAATATGCAGATAGGTGATGCAAATTCTATAGGCTTGCTACTGTTCTTATTAGGATTCTAAATACAAATACACTTCTTTAAGCCTGAATTCTAGTTAGAATTTAGTGTGTAAAAATATTGTGTATGTTCTGCATAGATTAGGTTCGTAAATTTTAATTTAGAAAAATTAAAACCTGTTACTTGAGAAAATCAATAATAGTGGACAATAGATTCCAAAATAAAAATGGCCAAAACATCTTAAAATTATTCAAAACATGTTTAGAGCTTTAATGCATGTTTAAAAACATGTATATTAAAACATGCATCAAGTGTTAAAAACTTCAGTGTTGTTAGAAATTTAGAATTGTGCAGTATTTTGGAATTTTGGGGGTATCAAACCATTTGGTAGATTTTTGAACTTGGATTGCTGCCTGATGATGGAATGTTGACTGAAGGGAATGGGGGAAATAAAAGGGAAGATGGTCAGAGATTGAAGGTGATGACAGTGGGCATTTTTCTCAGGTTAGAATTCCTAGTTTTAGTGTAGAAGAGGTTTTGTACTGCCTGAACTCTGTGGTGATCTGAGTGTTGCCATATTTGGGGGTTTGGCAGAGGGGGTTTAGGTGGAGCATTGGCTGGAGTTGGAGGTCATGAAATGGCCGGAGTAGGGTGTTGTGATGATTGACAGGTTTTGGGTATGTGGTTGTGAAGCTCTTCAGGTGAATGTTTTTTGTTTGAATATGTTTTCAAGCAACAGAGAGTTTGTTGATGATTGTTAACAAGTAGAGGGGTGGATGGTGTATTGGAGGGGTTGGTGAAGGATGCTGGAAGTCGCCGGAGCAGTGGTCGCAATTACACAGTGTTTGGTGGTCTCTGGTGAACTCTGGTGTGTAGGGTTGGAGTGACTCGAAGATGCTCCCGTGCAGTTTTCGTTGTGACCCGAAGTGAAGGTGGAATTGACCCGAAGTATTTAGTTGGTGGTCTCGGGTTTGTGGAAGTGCAGGTCTGAGTGTTGTTTTTTTAAAAAAAAAATCCGGGAAACTCAAATCTTTTTTAAACTATGGTTTAAATTTAAGTATAGGTTTGAATTAAAATTCAAGTAAGTTATGAATTCAAAAAGTTTAAAATGAAGAATTCAAATATAAAGTAAGATTTCAACTTAAATTTGGAAACAGTGCAAATGTAGTTTCAGGTTTTTGAATTCAGATTTTCTATTTTTAAACAGTTTTGTTTTTTTTTTAAAATCTGAAGGGAATTCAATTTTTAAAAAAAAACAAAGATTTAAATTCAGGTATAAGTTTGAATTCAAAGTTTAAAAATGAAACTTTTAAATTTTAAGCAAGATTTAAAATTTAGTTTTGAAATCAAGTATTGAATGTGATTTCAGTTTTGTATTGAAATCAGTTTGAATTCAAAACAGATTTGAAAATTTTAAATATTGGACAGAAAATGTTTTTAAGTAGAATTTGAATATGAATATGATTTCAAATAAAGGTTTAAATTTGAAGAATTCTTTCCTTTAAGTATTTGAAATAAAATTATGATATGTTTAACTTTAAATTGAAAAGTTAAATAATCTATCTATTTTCAAATGTTTGATTTCTTAGTAAAATTTAGCAAAATTGATTTTTAAACTTTTCTTATATGATAATGTTAGATCTTTACTTTTAGGTTTATTAGATTATTAAAACTTGGAAAATGTTTATATGGTTAAACATTTTTAAATCTTAAATTTTTAAAGTGGAAGTTGAATTAGATTTTAGAAATGTATTGTTTAAATACATTTTGAATATTAATTAAGTTATAAATAAGTAAATGAATTATTTTGGAAATAATTAAGAATTTACATGTTTATTTGATTTTAAATAATAACTTGAATTAATTTATAATTAGAAATGATTAATGAATAATTAATCTAAGGTAATTTTCTTAAGTAAGGAATTAATGAAAATATTGTTAATTAAATAAGGTAATCATCTAAGGGTAATTAATTAATTAATGAGATTAATTAATTGAAGATTATCAATTGTAATTGTTTATGTATAATTACTTTGTAAAAGTAATTAAGGGTTAGTTACTTTTTGTAATTAATTCTGATAATGTGCTTTGTTAAATTAATTAATTTAGTTTAATTAATTTAAGTAATAATTTAATGATAATAATTATTAATGTAATTATGGAGCAGGATTTCTTAGGGAAGTTTTAATTGATAATTACTGGAATGTAATTAAGGAAAGGTGATTTATTTTAATAAAGTAATTTGGATAATTACTTTTGTAATTAATCAAGGATTAATTAATAAAGATAATTAATTATTGAATAATTAATTTATTAATAAGTAATTAAGAGTAGTTAATTACTGGATTTAAGTATTAATCAAGGTGATTAATGATTAGATTAATTACTAAATGTAATTAATTTTTAATTGAGTAATTAATTTAAATATTAATTAGAGATCATTAATTATTATAATTAATGATGTAATTAAGAATTGTTTAATTATGTAATAATTAATTAATTAAGTGATTAATTAATTGTAATTAATTAAGGATAAATGTAATTAATTATAGTTAATTAATAAATGAAGTAATTAAATGTTAATTACTTATGATTAAGGTTAATTAATTTTATGGAATTAATTTAAGACTAATTACTTATTGTAATTAGTGAATGATTAATCAAAGGTGCTTAAGCAAGTTAAATACTTAGTGAATGGTTAATCAACTGGGTTAATTAATCAATAGATTTATAAGCAAGATTTATAGGTGAGTAATTAATTTAATTTATTTTAAATTAATTAGAGATAGAAGTAATTAATTTAATTCATTTTAAATTAATTATAAATGATGGATAATATATCATTGCTTATGAATGATATTGATATACCTTTGGATGGTTGTGATCTCAGAAATGAGATGAGTAGTATCTATAGGTTATGGATGCTTAGTTATAGTATGATGGATTATTCTGGTTGTGATGATTGACTATTGTGATGATTATATGTTGTGATAATGATATGGTTTATCTGTTAATGTAGTTTATCTATCTGTGTGAAATAGATAAAAATAAAATGAGTTAATTGTTTAAAACCCTTAAGTATAACTTGGACATTAAAATGGCGTTTGGTTTCGGTGAGACCAGGATCGGGTTTCCATATTTGGATATCCGAAAACCACATCGATTCCAATTAAACGTTAGGTCGTTAATCCAAGTAGAGCAAGTGAAGACTCGAGGTGTAAGGGCTATACGTCAGAATAACTCTATGGGTGATTCCGTAATGAGTTTGACGGAATAGTACTTATAGATTCGAGATGGTGAATCAGAGTGCAAGGGTTATCGTCGTTAACTCTGAGGGTGATTCCAATACGAGTGTAACGAGATAATGCCTTCGGTTTCGTTCGAACCCGGAACGAACTTGTATGGATTGAATGCTTTCAGAACATCGTCAGGTGGACGATGAGCATTCTAAGATAGATGTGTTCTATAAAGGTAATCGTAACCTCAAGCCTCATCAACCGGGAATGGCTAAAATAGGGGAGGTGCAGCAAGGCTTCGTGGGTAGCCTCCACTTGAGAGTGAGATTTACCCCTGTCTAGAGGTCCCTTTTATTTCGGCTGTGTGGACGGTTGAGAGCTCCAACTGTCGGGGTTGTCTTGTTCGGAACTATTCAGTAAGGAATGGGTCCGGCCTTGTGTTGCAGGGGAGTTAGGGTGGCTCCTCGGTACGGTGATCTAGGCCACGTACTGTGACGGACGGTACCCCAGTAGCCCTGCCATTGATGGAATCCATAATCCAATAAGTGCCTGTACGGTTTTGATTGTGCCCAACTATGTTGGAACGTGAGATGTAAGCATTCCAGCTATTTCTGTATTTTATTTTGAAAACCCTAGACACTATTATAATATCACTGGATTTGCTATCAAATGTTTTGGTTAGCGTAAGGTAAAAACTTTTCCATGTTTATGTGTGGGAAGTCTTACGTGATACCTTTTGTTTTCAAAGGATTTTCTAAAGTTAAGAAACTTTTAAACCGTTTACTCATACCAGACCCGTGTCTGACCCGAGTGTTTATTTTCTGTTTTATTAAACTCTTGGGTACTCATATTACGTATGAGTAGTCAAGTGATTCAGGATTGCTTTGACGAGTTCTGGAGGAGATAATGGAGCAGGAGGCTTCAGCGTGTAGATATATATATATTGGTTCCGCTGTGTTTGAGTTGTATCTGTTTTTCTCTAATATATTTGAATTGTAATTGCTAGACAGATGTTTATAACTGTCTAGTTTGTGTTGTATTGGCTGTAAAACTCTGATGTATATGATACTATGTAAAGTATTATGTGATATAATATAATTTATTCGTTCCGCTGCGAGATTCTGATGTTGTCTGTTTCTTTCTTTCCTTTCTTTTCTCTTTTTCTATCCCTTTCTTTCTTCTTAGCGATGCGACTTCCTGGAGTTTGGAAGTTGGGTCGTTACAGTTAGTCTTTATAGGTAACTCTATTTACATTAACATAATTATCTCATTTATTTCCTAAATTTTTTAATTTTTCTTGGTTACTTTTGTATTGAATTATTATTATTATTTTATTGTTTTAGAATTGGTATTGTTTTGAAATTAAAATACATAAAAATATTATGACTTTTCAGTTCTGCAATATGGGTTTTCAATGTTTACTATTGGTTTAAATATAAAGAAATTTTGGCCTACATCCCTCTATTTAGGAATAACTAGGTTCACATCCCTCTCATTTGACACTATAATCTACATCCATATTTTTAAATAACGAAAAAAATATAAAATGGCAAAACCCTACTAGTTTTCATTTGTCAATCCATTGAAGGAAAAAACACAAAAACTGGAAATCTAACTAAATACCTAAATTGCAAATTAGATTTTCTATTTTCGATCGACGTAGTAAATTAAAGCTAAACTTGCCAGTTACATTTCAATCGACCATCCGTTCGAAACAAGAAGAAATAAAAGAGATTTCCTAAGAAAATGGAAAATATATGCAAATTTGTTGAAGGGATTCTTTCGTGTTCATATATAGAAAACAAAGACAGCTATTGTGAACAACATGCATCAGTTCAAAATTAAAATTCACAAAATGATGCAGAAGAGGCAGTTTGAGTTTTGGTTTTGTTGAATTTATATTGTATGTGAATTTATGGAAAACATTTGACATACATTATTTTAATACTTGCTAGATTGGAATTGTTGATTCGTGAACAATGAAATGAAAAATGAAAAATGCAAATATTCTCCTAGCAAATATTTTCCATAAGCTATTATCGGTAATTGCTTGCATATGTAGATTACCTGACTAAATATTTGCAAATAATTTGCCATAGTACTTGCTTGGAAAATATTATGAGATTGATATGAGATGACGAAGAATTATCATCAGTTATAATTATCATTAATTGCAAATAATTACCTAGCAAATATTTGCCATAATATTTACCTGGCAAATATTTACCGTGATATTAAGCTGATAAAAATTCGCCATGATATTAAGCTGGCAAAAGTTCGCCATGATATTTACTTACCAAATTTTGAAATATTTATAATACAAGTGCTAAAAACATCAAATAGCTCATAAATGGAGTTTCGGTAGATTGTATATTCTAATTGTAGCTTAAAATTAAATGATGCAGCTCTGAATCATTTATGATTAAAATTAGTTTAAATTAGTGTCGGATACAGATGATCAAATAAGGATGGAAAATATTGGCCAACAATTTGTGATTGTAATTTTATGCATTTATTATTTTCTACTGCGAATTCTTATAAAATATTATATATTGGTAAAACAAAATTTATAAATTTGGTAGATTGAAATTTTAGTAAATGCAATAACCCTAGATTTCTGCATATAATTTACTTTAATTTATTTTGAAATTATTCAAACTTGTTTTATTTCAAACATTTCATTTTAAAATATAAATTTTGATTATTATATGAATTATAATTTCAACCTGGTATAAATTGAATATTTTCCTGAAAAATGGATTTGGAGTCAAAACTGGTCAAACTTTGACTTTTAAATTTTAAATTTAAATATTTTAATTCTTTAATTTTGTCTTTTATTATAAAAATAGATTTTATATCATGAATATTGCTTTTCGTTTCGTCAAAATTGGATTTAAATTGTGAAAGTTATACCCTTTACAATATTGTGTGTATATAGGGTTATTTAACAATATTCTTTGTTTTAATTTATATAAATGATATTTTTACTTGATAAATCTTATTCTAATTTGTATATTTATGTTATATTATGTATATTTTGACTTTTAAATATTTTTAAAGTGATGTTTGAATTTTTCCAAAGCTTATTGAATTTATTTTCTATTTTTAAAGCCTAGTTTCTATTTTCTTTGCTATTTTCTTCATTTAAATTATATTTAAATTTAAATTTATATATTTATTTGTGAATGCATTTTATTTTTATGTTATTATCTTTGTTATAAATATTTTTACAAGTCCATATAAATTTTTCAAAGTTCATTCTGTTTATTTTCCATTTTTCTAGACTAGTTTGCAATTTTGTGCTATTTTCTTATTTTTACCTTATATAATTAATAATTATTTATTTATACTTTTTATTTTGTTGCATTTTCTAAATATTTACTGAAATTATGATTTTTCTCAGTAATTTTAACTTGTATAAATAAATAAAGGTAATGTGAAAAGGTTTTGACTTTTGGTTTCCAATGGCTCTTTATCTTCCACCTTTTCACATTTCAAACTTACTTTTCATTCAATTGGCCACATCTCATCATTTCTTCAGCCGCCTATTTTTTTTATCATTCACATAAAACATTTCTCTTCCCATATGAAAAAAATTTCGGCCTCCATCATCTCCATGAGTTTGGTAATTTTTCTTTTCTTTTTCCATTGATTTTCTTCTTGTTTTTCTACTTGTTTATGTTGATTGTACTTGCCTTCTCTTCAACTTCAGGTTCGGCCCCACCACTCCAGCCACCATGGCCGCCTCTTCCACCACCTGAATCACCCACCACCTCCTCTCCAGCCCCAAGCCACTGGCCGTGCCCAATAGTTGATCAAACTCCACCTAAATCTACACAAACTTCACCTATATGCACCATGGCCAACACCTATGCCTTCATCATCTTCAACCTTTCTTTGGCCGCCACCAACTGCACCTCCACCACCCATGGATGACCTTAAACCCTCTGCCACACCATCCTCCAGCCTACAACAGAGATGGCCGTGCCTAGTCTTGCTTGGGCCGAGCCAATGTTGCCTTGAATTCATGATATTTTGCATTGTAGTTGTAATCCTTGCACATATCACATGCATCATCACTTTTGCTCCATCCCATACATGTTTAGCCGACCTCTTATGAACCCAAACCAGATCCTTGTCCTTGCTTTAGCCGTGCCTTTCTGATCTATATCTGAAGCATATGATGTTGAAAGCAAGTGCAAGATCTTTGGAGATGATTTATGCATTCATTTCTAGCATTGTTTATGTATATTTGTGTTGTTTTCACCACTACCCACCTTTGCACCATCAACAACCAAGTGTAGGCCGACCATACCCAACAAAAACCTGATCCAAATCTTGCCTTAGACCTGTAGTACACCTTATGGCTGAACTTGAAGGTTGTTGGAAGCAAGTGCAAAGCATTTCTGCTTTGATTCGTGCAGTTGATTCTATCTTATTCTATCGTATTTTGCATTTGAAAACTTATGTTATTATTATTGTTTTGTGTGACTTGTATTCAAGGGATTTGATACTTTGGCTCTTCCACTCATCTCTGTGTCGTGTTATCGTGCTTGTGTGGTTCCCTTTCATGCATTCGTCGTTGTGTTTCCAGCTCAAACCTGTGAGTAATTCTCACCAGACAATTTGTACTTATATAACTAGTAAACTGACCCCTTTTGAATTTGTAAAATGCATTATCATGTTACACCTGCTATATTATGATCATATGATGTTCACCCATGCTTAAACACCTGTTATATCATATGTTACTGTTATATTATGCTGTTCTGTTATTTATTTCAGTTTATCACACTGCAAGTTCCCTTTAGATTAGAATCACCATGGGTTGAAATGATACATACCCGAATGGACTTTAGAATAAGGGAAAATCGTTATGGGCTGAAATGATAGGCCTGAGCGATTTTGAATTTATTTCATTTACTTGGGACTGCCGGTTTGAAATGATAAAACCTGGATTTTCTTTGTAAATTACGGGTTGAAATGATATATTACCCGTATCACTTTACCTAGCGTAGAAAATTATATACAGACCCGTAGTTAAAATATGTTTTTCTAAAAAATTTAAAATATTTTAGAAATGTAAATATTACTATATTTTGATTTAAACTTAATAAAAAAATATATTTTGTAAAGTATTATTGATTTTCTAGGAATTTATAAGTTATATAAATTATGGAAAAGTTAGAAAATTTGAATGTAAGAGTTTTTGGAAATTTTGATTTAATTATAATTGGAAATTAAATTAAATATGGAATTATGATAAATTTTTGATAATTTGAATTTAAAATGAATTTAAAGTGATTTTATAATATATTAATGATTTTTGAATAAAGAAATGAATGATTATTTAAGTTGAAATTTTGAAATGTAACCAAAATGGGAATTTGTGAATTTGGCTTAAAAGTGAATTTTAAGTTAAGTAAATATAACTGAAATTAAGTGATATTTTGAAATTTTAAACTTAAGTGTTAAGTTGAGATTCAATTCAATGAATTTAAAATTTAATGTTGAAATTTAATAAGTGAATTATTATTAAATCTTGATTTTTGAATGGAAACTTAACTTTATTAAATCATGAACTTAAGGATAGTGATGTTTATAAATGTGAAATATATGATTTTATAAGTTAAAAATGTTTTAAATAAAAATATAATTGGTTGTGAAATTTTATTGAATATTTTAAGTTAATTAACTGCATTTTTGAAATGCTATTAATTGTAATGTAAATGATATTACAGCATTTGTAAATGCTGTTGTTGATGATAATGAACTAAAAACCTAAATTGAATTAAATGCTATTATAGCAATTTATGTAAGTGCTATAATTGTTGAATTTAACTAAGTTTATTTGAAATTCAAGTAAACCCTATTACAACATTTTTAAAATGCTATCTTTTGTTAAAGTGAACTGTTTTGAATGTAACTTTCCGTAGCATTTTCTAAATGCTGCGAAAAGTGAATTTTCACTGTTTTGATAAACTTAATTGAATAAATGAACTTTGAAAGTTGAAAATTTTGGAAATTTAATAATTTAATTATTAAATATAATAACTTCATTTTAATGTTTAAAAATGATTTTTGAAAAATAAACTGTTTGAAATGTGAATTGAAATGGTATTTTAAATTGAATGAAATGAATAATGATTTGAAATGAAGTTTTGTAAAGATATGATATTTTGATATATTGAAATGATTGGAAAGGAAGTTTTGTAAAGATATGATATTTTAATATATTGAAATGATTTGAAATGAAGTTTTGTAAAGATATGATATTTTGATATATTAAAATGATTGGAAATGAAGTTTTGTAAAGATATCATATTTTAATATATTGAAATGATTTGACATGAAGTTTTGGAAAGATATGATGTTTTTGAAATGGTTTGGAATTAATTTAATCTTTATTTTGATAAAGATTTGGATTTGAAATGATATTCTGTTTTGAAGTATAAATACCATTTTAAATTATAACTACGGGTTATAATAACGACTGGTTGACAAAGAGATCGGGATCGGATATCTGGCACTCTCCGTTGATACCGAATACCACTTTGACAACCGTGTACGCGGTGGAGATTCCAGAATGAAGTAGGAAGGTGGCGACGTTCTTGAGGTATATTACGTGAACCCAACTCCCGTGAATTGACATAAGGTGGCTAAAACTGGAGAGATCTCGGGCCAAGTGAGGTCATTCCTCCGATCGGACACATTCCTTCGATACTATACTCTTACTTGTGATTGATTAGATGACCATCCTCCGATTTTGATATGGGGGAGTGTTCCGAGGTGGGCGTATGTAGCTGCTGTGTTACCACCAGCCCGTGTGCGTAATTGGTATATCTACCCTGGCATTGCCTTGTGTGCCGTGTCACCTACCATACCGAGCCTTTACTACGAGTTTGTTTTTCTTCCGTAGCCCGTGTGGTATCCTCTGATAGTCACCCGGTGTGGAGATGTCATGATATTGGATGGACTGCTGGGACTATTATGTGTGAAGGGTGATATGGGTAGCCCGGAACGCTATTTAAAAGTAAGTTTATTTTACTGTAGACATTATTATAATAGCGCAATATTACTATATAGTAAATAGTTTAACGGATCCTTAGAGGATGGGAGGTCCAAGGCATCCTTTAAGTTACTTGTACTTTATTACAGTTCACTTGAGTTGGTTTACATTATATAAGTATATATTGTCCTGACTCGAGTGTTTGTATTTTATTTACGCTCGGGTCAGCCTGAGTTATTCACAAATTTGGATTCCACTTTCTGGAGATTGGAATCGCTGGAGATTATCTGCTCATCTAGTTTTATCTATTCCAGTTCTGTTGTTCTATTTAGCTTGTACTTGGTTATCATCTTGAGACTTCTGTTGTACTTTATTTATTCTGTTGTATTTTATTTAACTCTGATATATTTACATAGTAGCTTCATGAACTACTATTTCTTTTACTTCCGCTGCACTATTATTACTCTGTGTCTGTGATCTGTGATTATTTACTGTATATTCTGAGATTTGCCAAATTTTATTTACAACGTGGTATTTTGAGCAATTCAAGTACAACATGTGCGGATGCGAATGGTTGAAAATATCGGGTTGTTACATTTGGTATCAGAGCTTTGGTAGCTCTAGGCAAAACTCAGCATATATGGTAAATGTATTTATAGAATCACTTTCATTCGAGTTTAAATCTCTTCCTTTTTGACTCGATACCTTTGAATTTTGGAACGTTCCCTGCGGTTCCAAAATTCATTCGTTTCTCTCACTATTCATCTCCTTTTGATTCTGGAGTATCCCATAACTCCACTTCGAATGAGCTTTATAGTGAATTGGCGGTCCTGCCAATCTCAAGAATTCATTTGTAAAGGGGGAAACTCCTTTACAACTAGCATCGATTCACTAGAGATTTATATCCATCCTTGGTTTAGATGCTAATATCTTTTGTTATTTCAAACTCTATCTCCTGAGGTCGAATGTAGATTTACCCCAGAAAATCCACATCGATCTTATTCTTTAAGTCACGGTTGACCAGTTAAAGTTGCCCGCGATTTATATAAGCTTATCCATCTTCCTATTATGTTATTTAAGCATCTCATCCTTGTTTCCAACTTATTTTCAAATCAGAATTTCCTTTGATTTGAGTTAATCATATTTGAATCTCTATCCTTCATTGAAATTCTATTCATGTATAGTGTATTTGTAAACTAATATTTAAAATTTAAATGTCTTATATATTGTGTTGTTTGAGTTGTTGATGTTGAATTGGGTTTCTGATCGATTCGTCTAATCAACGCTATCGATGGGATTTCTAAAACACTTTGACAGAACAAACTGACACAATATTGTTTTAAAATTTGGTTAATGAAATAAATTTTGATATAAGTAAATTTATGGAGCTTAATAAATTGATTTAAATTAATTATTTGAAATGATAATACTTGATTTATCATTTATTGTTCTATAAATGAATTTATAAATAGCTGTTTATAAATTGATTTGGGAACTAAAATGAGTTTATAACAAGAAATTTGAGAATTTAATTTTCGATGGTTTCAAACCTTGTGCTTATAGTTTTAAAATGGGTATATTATTTAAAGTATTTTCTAATATAAATTTGTTTCCAAGGAATTTTAAAGTCTAAAATTAGTGATCTTCTCTTTGTCGGTGGAAAATAACTTCGGTGATGGCCGTGGCATCATCGACTTTCATTTTCGAGTTTCGAAGTGAAGAGACTGTTCTGTAGTCTTGCTACATTGTTGTTTTGGGAAATCTAATTGATTTGAATTTCTAAAATATGATTTGATTTATAATATATATAGATATATGATTTAATTTTGATTTAACATATTTTATACATATATTTATTTATCTCTAAATGGTTTGAAGGGAATCGGAAATTTAAATTCTTACATTTTATCTTAAATAATAATTTTAATTATTAATTTTTGAATAAATGATTCAAACTTGAAATGATTGAATTAGAAAGTTTTATCTGTATAATACTCAATTGCATTCGAATATAACTTACCCAAATTATACAGAAGTTAACAATGTAATTGGATAATATACAATATAAAAAGATTTTATAAATAAAATTTGAATGGTTAAAATAAATGTTATACACTTAAATTTTAGTTATACAAGATTGACAGAGGTAAATATAGAAAAAGGGGTTAATTGAATAATTTACAATATAAATGATGTTAAAGGAATCAAAAATAAATTAAAACAGTTATAATAAATGTAAGTATCTTTAACATAGGTGATAAAATATATTGAGAGGATTTTAATTAGGAATAAAGAAGAATTAAATTTATCAAGTACATTTTTGAATATAATAAATGATGATTTTTCAAATCCATGATTTTTGAAAATTGTTAGTTTAAGAAAATTGGATGATAAGATAAAGAAATTAGAGATAGTTAAGATTTATTTAACTTGTATAAAAAAAAATTAATTATCAATTTAAGTTGAAACCATGGAAATTTCAAACCTATTATCTTATTTTGTTTTTTCTAACTTATTATCTTATTTTGTTTTTCAAAGTATCTTTTGGTTGTCCTTATTTTCGGCTGGTGTAGGCGGTTTTCTATAATTTTTCTGTTTAGAAATTTCCCTATAATCTTTGATAATCTCTACCTTGTTAAACTTACCTGTAACAATAATTATCAGGTATAATTTCAATCTCCTTGTCATCTTGTCTTAATCTTATTTCACTTTATCTTTTTCTGTGCTTTCCCGTACCTCATTCCTTTTCGGGGACGAAAAGTTTTGAGTGGGGAGAGTGTAACAATCCTAGATTTTTGCACATAATTTAAACTTGACTTTATTTTATTTTTAAATTATTTAAACTTGTTTTATTTCAAACATTTAATTTTAAAATATAAATTTTGATTATTATACGAATTATAATTTCAAACTGGTATAAATTGAATATTTTCCTGAAAAATGGATTTGTGGTCAAAACTGGTCAAACTTTGACTTTTAAATTTTAAATTTAAATATTGAATTATTTAATTTTGTATTTTATTATGAAAATAGATTTAATATCATGAATATTGCTTTTCGTTTCGTCGAAATTGGATTTAAATTGTGAAAGTTATACCCTTTACAATATTGTGTGTATATAGGGTTATTTAACAATATTCTTTGTTTTAATTTACATAAATGATATTTTTACTTGATAAGTCTTAATATAAATTTGTATATTTATATTATATTATGTATATTTTGACTTTTAAATATTTTTAAAGTGATGTTTGAATTTTTCCAAAGCTTATTGAATTTATTTTCTATTTTTAAAGCCTAGTTTCTATTTTCTTTGCTATTTTCTTCATTTAAATAGTATTTAAATTTAAATTTATAGATTTATTTGTGAATTCATTTTATTTTTATGTTATTATCTTTGTTATAAATATTTTTACAAGTCGATATAAATTTTTCAAAGTTCATTCTGTTTATTTTCCATTTTTCTAGACTAGTTTGCAATTTTGTGCTATTTTCTTATTTTTACCGTATATAATTAATAATTATTTATTTATATTTTTTATTTTGTTTCATTTTCGAAATATTTACTGAAATTATGATTTTTCTCAGTAATTTAAACTTATATAAATAAATAAAGGTAATGTGAAAAGGTTTTGACTTTTGGTTTCCAATGGCTCTTTATCTCCCACCTTTTCACATTTCAACCTTACCTTTCATTCAATTGGCCACATCTCCTCATTTCTTCAGCCGCCTATTTTTTTTCTCATTCACTTAAAACATTTCTCTTCCCATCTGAAAAAAATTTCGGCCTCCATCATCTCCATGAGTTTGGTAATTTTTCTTCTTCTTGTTTTTCTACTTGTTTATGTTGATTGTACTTGCCTTCTCTTCTACTTCAAGTTCGGCCCTACAACTCCAGCCACCATGGCCGCCTCCTCCACCACCTGAACCACCCACCACCTCCTCTCCATCCCCAAGCCACTGGTCATGCCAATAGTTGATCAAACTCCACCTAAATCTACACAAACTTCACCTATATGCACCATACCCAACACCTATGCCTTCATCATCTTCAACCTTTCTTTGGCCGCCACCAACTGCACCTCCACCACCCATGGATGACCTTAAACACTCTGCCACACCATCCTCTAGCCCACTACAGAGATGGCCATGCCTAGTCCTGCTTGGGCCGAGCCAATGTTGCCTTGAATTCATGATATTTTGCATTGTAGTTGTAATCCTTGCACATATCTCATGCATCATCACTTTTGCTCCATCCCATACATGTTTAGCCGACCTCTTATGAACCCAAACCAGATCCTTGTCCTTGCTTTAGCCGTGCCTTTCTGACCTATATCTGAAGCATATGATGTTGAAAGCAAGTGCGAGGTCTTTGGAGATGATTTATGCATTCATTCTTAGCATTGTTTATTTATGTTTGTGTTGTTTTCACCACTACCCACCTTTGCACTATCAACAACCAAGTGTAGGCCGACCATACCCAACCAAAACATGATCCAAATCATGCCATAGACCTATTGTACACCTTATGGCTGAACCTGAAGGTTGTTGGAAGCAAGTGTTCTGCTTTGATTCGTGCAGTTGATTCTATCTTATTCTATCGTATTTTGCATTTGAAAACTTATGTTATTATTATTGTTTTGTGTGACTTATATTCAAGGGATTTGATACTTTGGCTCTTCCACTCATCTCTGTGTCATGTTATCGTGCTTGTGTGGTTCACTTTCGTGCATTCGTCGCTGTGTCTCCAGCTCAAACCTGTGAGTAATTCTCACCAGACAATTTGTACTTATATAACTAGTAAACTGACCCCTTTTGAATCTGTAAAATGCATTATCATGTTACACCTGCTATATTATGATCATATGATGTTCACCCATGCTTAAACACCTGTTATATCATATGTTACTGTTATATTATGCTGTTCTGTTATTTATATCAGTTTATCACACTGCAAGTTCCCTTTAGATTAGAATCACTATGGGTTGAAATGATACATACCCGAACGGACTTTAGAATAAGGGAAAATCGTTATGGGCTGAAATGATAGGCCTGAGCGATTTTCAATTTATTTCATTTACTTGGGACTGCGAGTTTGAAATGATAAAACCCAGATTTTCTTTGTAAATTACGGGTTGAAATGATAAATTACCCGTATCACTTTACCTAGCGTAGAAAATTATATACAGACCCGTAGTTGAAATATGTTTTTCTAAATATTTTAAAATATTTTAGAAATGTAAATATTACTATATTTTGATTTAAACTTAATAAAGAAAAATATTTTGTAAAGTATTATTGATTTTCTAGGAATTTATAAGTTATATAAATTATGGAAAAGTTAGAAAATTTGAATGTAAGAGTTTCTGGAAATTTTGATTTAATTATAATTGGAAATTAAAATAAATATGGAATTATGATAAATTTGTGATAATTTGAATTTAAAATGAATTTAAAGTGATTTTATAATATATTAATGATTTTTGAATAAAGAAATGAATGATTATTTAAGTTGAAATTTTGAAATATAACCAAAATGGGAATTTGTGAATTTGGCTTAAAAGTGAATTTTAAGTTAAGTAAATAAAATTGAAATTAAGTTATATTTTGAAATTTTAAACTTATGTGTTAAGTTGAAATTCAATTCAATGAATTTAAAATTTAATGTTGAAATTTAATAAGTGAATTATTATTAAATCTTGATTTTTGAATGGAAACTTAACTTTATAAATTCATGAACTTAAGGAAAATCTAATGATGTTTATAAATGTGAAATATATGATTTTATAAGTTAAAAATGTTTTAAATAAAAATATAATTGGTTGTGAAATTTTATTGAATATTTGAAGTTAATTAACTGCATTTCTGAAATGCTATTAATTGAATGTAAATGATATTACAGCATTTGTAAATGTTGTTGTTGATGATAATGAACTAAAAATCTAAATTGAATTAAATGCTATTATAGCAATTTATGTAAGTGCTATAATTGTTGAATTTAACTAAGTTTATTTGAAATTCAAGTAAATCCTATTACAGCATTTTTGAAATGCTGTCTTTTGTTAACGTGAACTGTTTTGAATGTTACTTTCCGTAGCATTTTCTAAATGCTGCGAAAAGTGAATTTTCACTGTTTTGATAAACTTAAGTGAAAAATGAACTTTGAAAGTTGAAAATTTTGAAAATTTAATAATTTAATTATTAAATATAATAAATTCATTTTAATGATTAAAAATGATTTTTGAAATATAAACTGTTTGAAATATGAATTGAAATGGCATTTTAAATTGAATGAAATGAATAATGATTTGAAATGAAGTTTTGTAAAGATATGATATTTTGATATATTGAAATGATTGGAAAGGAAGTTTTTTAAAGATATGATATTTTAATATATTGAAATGATTTGAAATGAAGTTTTGTAAAGATATGATATTTTGATATATTAAAATGATTGGAAATGAAGTTTTGTAAAGATATCATATTTTAATATATTGAAATGATTTGACATGAAGTTTTGGAAAGAAACGATGTTTTTGAAATGGTTTGGAATTAATTTAATCTTTATTTTGATAAAGATTTGGATTTGAAATGATATTCTGTTTTGAAGTATAAATACCATTTTAAATTATAACTACGGGTTATAATAACGATTGGTTGGAAAAGAGACCGGGATCAGATATCTGGCATACTCTCTGTCGATACCGAAAACCACTTTGACAACCATTTACGCGGTGGAGATTCCAGAATGAAGTAGGATGGTGGCGACGTTCTTGAGGTATATTACGTGAACCCAACTCCCGTGAGTTGGCATAAGGTGGCTAAAACATGAGCGATTTCGGGCCAAGTGAGGTCATTCCTCCGATCGGACACATTCCTTCGATACTATACTCTTACTTGTGATTGATTAGATGGCCATCCTTCGATTTGATATGGGAGTGTGTTCCGAGGTGGGCGTATGTGGCTATTGTGTTACCACCAGCCCGTGTGCGTAATTGGTATATCTACCCTGGCATTGCCTTGTGTGCCGTGTCACCTACCATACCGAGCCTTTACTACGAGTTTGTTTTTCTCTTGTAGCCCGTGTGGTATCCTCTGACAGTCACCCAGTATGGAGATGTCATGATATTGGATGGACTGTTAAGACTATTATGTGTGAAGGGTGATATGGTAGCCCGAAACGCTATTTAAAAGTAAGTTTATTTTACCGTGGACATTATTATAATAGCGTAATATTACTATATCGTAAATAGTTTAACGGATCCTTAGAGGATGGGCGGTCCCAGGCATCCTTTAAGTTACTTGTACTTTATTACAGTTCACTTGAGTTGGTTTACATTATATAAGTATATATTGTCCTGACTCGAGTGTTTGTATTTTATTTACGCTCGGGTCAGCCTGAGTTATTCACAGATTTGGATTCCACTTTCTGGAGATTGGAATCGCTGGAGATTATCTGCTTATCTAGTTCTATCTATTCCAGTTCTGTTGTTCTATTTAGCTTGTACTTGGTTATCATCTTGAGACTTCTGCTGTACTTTATTTATTCTGTTGTATTTTATTTAACTCTAATATATTTACATAGTAGCTTCATGAACTACTATTTCTTTTACTTCCGCTGCACTATTATTACTCTGTGTCTGTGATCTGTGATTATTATTTACTATATATTCTGAGATTTGCCAAATTTTATTTACAACGCGGTATTTTGAGCAATTCAAGTCCGACATGTGCGGATGCGAATGTTGAAAATATCGGGTTGTTACAGTAATGGTAAATAATAAAATTAATATAATAAGACATATTTGTTATAAATTTAGGAATGCAAAATATTTTTCATCCACCTGTTTGCTACTTATATATATGTAACACTACTTTTATAATTTTATAACATTTACAGGTGATATCACAACAAGGATACAAACGAGGACACAAGGTTGCAGCAAAAAATGACAACTATTAGTTTTAATGAGGAAATTACAAAATGCACTTGAAACATCTCACAATCCCGAATCACATCAAAGAGTCAAATCATCAAAATATGATACTACAGCAACTCCAACAACAGAAACATCAGAATATAGACTGTAACAACCCTGTATTTTGTGATCATTTTAATTTTATATTTTAATTATTTTAACTGAAATTCCTGATTTAAAAACTTTATTTTATTTATTAAAATGGATAAATTTTGTTATTTTAAATATAAATTTTGATTTTGGTGTGAATTATAATTCCAAACCTGAATAAATGGAATATTTCCAAAAGGTGGATTTTTGGTCAAAATGGTCAAACTTTGACTATTAAATTTAAAATTTAAATATTTGAATTTTTTAATTTTTATCTTTTATTATGAAAGCAGATTTAATATCAAGAATATTGCTTTTGGTCTCATTGAAATCGGATTAATATTGTGAAAGTTATGCTTTTTACAATATTGTGTGTAAATTGTTTTATTTAACAAATTTGTTTATTTTAATTAATATAAATAATATTTTTGGTTGATATATCATGTTATAATTGTGTATATATATGTAACATTACATGTTATGTGTATATTTACAATATTTGTCCGTTTTTGTTTCATTTATTTTGGATATATATTTCGTAAATTAAGTAATAAACAAATCAAAGGGATATGTAACAAATCAATTTTGTAAATTAAGTAATAAACAAAGTTGTAGATAGCAATTTATTTATACGTTTCTTTTATATGTTTCTGCATCCGTTTTCTTACTTATTTCTTTGGTGTTATATAAAGGTACGTTATTTACTGGATTGTTCTTTAGCATATATTTTATTAGATAAATAGGAAACAAATAAATATAAGATACGTTACTTTGGTATTAATTTTGGGCATACGTTTCAATTTATCTCTTGCCTTTATAATACACACTCCATTGATTACATACCTTAGCCATTCAAATCAATAGCCGTGCATTTGTAAAAGGAAAGAATTAAAACCCTAGCCGTCTATTTGCCTTGCAATTCACGTATAATATTTCATCTCATTCCACTTTTCCATTTGCATCCCTTTATTTAATAGGAATAGAATCCTCAAATTTCTCTAGCCATTTTGAATATTATTTCCTGCCGTTCTTTCACTTAATTGACGTGAAACTTCTTTGTTAAGTACAAACTCACGTACAAAAAATACTTTACCGCATCTCATTTGATTTCATCTTCTCGTGTGAAGCTCTCTATTGTAAGTCCTGACTGCATATTTTTTTCCTTTTCTTCTTTGTTTGTTTTTCCTTTTATTCTATTATCCGTTCCACCTAAATGCTCAGCCCATCCACCCATCATGACCGGCCTACAACTCCTCCACCACCACCAGTACCGCCTCCCCCATGATGTTCAGATCTGCCCGTAACTTGCTGTTGCAGATCGCCACCACAAACCCTATAGCAAAGCCTTGCTGATCCACTATATTTCCTCCACCATCAAGTGTGGCCACAGCCACCACCACCGCAGCCTCTACTCCAGCCTACGATGCTGCCTCTGACCAGGGCCACAACCCTCTGTAGACGATGGTCAGACTTTGACCGAGCCATGCACCAGGCAGATCCTCCTTATGCTTAGACTAAACCAATGAACCCAATTCCATTCACCACTGTTCTGTTGAAAATCACATCCTAAATTCTTCAACTTCCCGCTACCTTGCGAACATTTCAGACCTTGAATCTGGTTATGGACGAGTTATATGGGATGTTGGTTGAGTCGTGTGGTGAAGGGGCTGAGCCACTTTGTTGTTCATGTCATCGTATTTAACTTATTCCTCCATTTTGCTTTATTCAAATTTTATATTCTTATGTGAATTAGCATATAATTAGAGTTGATTTATTTTTATTTCAAGATTGGATATGGTTATCACATCCTCAAAAATCTTATTGTGCCTTCTTGCGCTCTTCGGTGTGTGGATATTGTTATTTTGAATCAAATCTCTATCGTCTAAGAGGTGAGTATTCACGCTTGACATTCATACTTATAGAATTGTAAATTGATAGAAAGTGAAATTCTAGAATTGTTATATCATGTTATACTTGCCTGTGATATGAATTTTATGATGTAAAACCCTGTTATAAACCTTTCACATCATCCGCTATGTTATATGCTGTTATACTGTTTATTTATTTCTGTTTATTACATTGCAAGTTCCCTGTAGAGTAGAATCACTATGGGTTGAAATGATACATACCCGAATAAATTTTAGAATAAGAAAAAATCGTTATGGGCTGAAATGATAGGCCTGAGCGATTTTTATTTATTTTATTTATTTGTATTTGTCTTGGGATTGCGGGTTTGAAATAATCAAAACCCAGAAATTTTGCTGATTACGGATTTAAATGATAATTTCTGTATCACTTGATTTAGGTGTAAAATATTATCCGGACCCGTGGTTGATTTCAATTATGATTTCTTATAAATTTCATGCATTGTAAATGAAAGAAAGAAAAAAAATAAGAAATTTGACTTATATTGGATTTAAAATGGTTAAGCGGTTATTTTCTAAAAAGTTAAATGGTATAAGTTAATAGATGGTTTGAGTTGTAGTGTGAAAGGTTGATTTAACTTAATAATGGGAATTTTAAGTAAAAATGGAACTATAAAAGTAACTTAGTAATTAATATAATTGATGTATGAATTGGATAAATATAAAGTAAAAGAAAATATCAAGTTACTTGTAAAATAAAGTTAAGCAACTTACACTGTATTTTGAATTTATGTAATTAGTTTAAAATGTTAAATAAATGGATGGTTAAAAGTGTAATTTGAAATATAACTTGACTTGGAAATGTGAAGTTTGGTTTAAAAATAAAAGTTAAGCTAAGAAAATAAAATGGAAATTTAATTTAATTTATGAAATGGTAAATTAAATTAATGTGTAAATGAAAGTTGGGAAAAGTGTATATTGACCTTAATAAGTGAAATATTGAGATTTTTGAATTAATTTATAAAATTTTACTTTATAAAATCATAAGTTAAAGGGGTATTCAAATGAACATTTTTGAAGTGGAAAAATATGATTTTGATAAGTTAAAATGGTTAAAAATTGAATTTTAATTGTTTCTGAAATTTTATTAATAATCTGGAAATTTATTTAGTGGCGCTTCAGAAATGCTATCGTTTTTGAAAATAAACTAAAACTGAACTATTACAGCAGTTTTAAATGTCGTCTTTACTAAGTTGAATTGTTTTCAATTATAACTTACCGCAGCATTTTCTAAGTGCGGCGAAAAGCTGAAATTTCAATTTTTGAAGTGTTTAGCTGAATAATTGAACTCAGAAAAGGCTAAATTTTTAGGAATTGAACATTTGATTTGAAGGAATAATGACCTCACTTTTAATGGTTTTAAATGAATGGTTTTAATTCGGAATTATAAATCATTTTGAAATTTATAACCACTGGTACACTGCTTTGTGTGTAATGTGATTTCCTTGTGATTGTTTGATGCACACCTTTGATTTTAAGAGTCTGGCTAGAGGTGAGTGGTTACTGCAGCTCTACTCTACCCTAGTCACAATAACATTGTTATTTGCATTGTTTACTTTAAATATGTATATTTCTAGGGTAGTGTTTATTACTACTTAATTGATGGTTTGACTGATCCTTAAAAGATGGACGATCCTAAGCATCCTTTAAGTTATTGTGCATTGCTATTATAGTTCACTTGAGTTGGTTTACATTGTATAAGTATGTATGTCCTGACTCGAGTGTTTGTGTTTTACTTTATGCTCGGGTCAGCCTGAGAATCACAGCTTTGGATTCGCCTTCTAGAGCTAGAGTTTTGCTGGAGCTTATCTGTCTATCTATTCGTCTACTTCTTCCAGTTAGTTCCTATTTGGTATCTGTCTCGGTATTGTTGTTTATGTATCCTGACTTCTATTGTATCTATTTTACCATGAGATTTGGTATATGTTTTGAGAGTATGTATATAGTAGCTTCATGAACTACTATGGTATTTTGTTTCCGCTGCGAGTATTCTGATATTTCTATGTTTGTGATTCTGTAAATGATTTTATTTTCTCCAAATTTCTTAACAATCCACTGTTTTGAAGTATTTAAGTCTGACATGTGTGGATTATTGTCGATTTGAATGGTCCAAAATAGCGGGTCATGACATAGACATATGATGATGAATTTTCTATTGCAACCTTCTTCAAAAGAAAATAACCAGCAACAAGAAGTAGTGGTAGAAAATCATCTGCAAAGAAGCTAAAAAAAGAAGTGCCCAAAGAAAATTTAGAAAGCTATAGAAGTAGTTTTAAATCTTTCCATACATTAATAGAAAATTTATTAAGTAAAGCTACTTCTACAAGTCCACATGGATTTATTGAAGCAAACTTTATTCTTCAACATCATCAACCCATTCTTTAAAGAAGCTATAACAATTGAGGACATATCTAAAGAATCAGCTCCAATAGATATGATAATTGACTGCTTCTCAACTGAATAAAACCGTTTTCAATTTGGAGATACGAAAGCAATTTTGAAAGAAAGTAACATTGGAATAATTTCTAGATTTTCAAACAAAGGCATTACCGTCAATAATGCATCCCATTTAAAGGAATCTGAAATCAAATCCAAGTTAAAATCATTTAGAGATAAATATTTCAAGAATTTAAAAATGATCAAAGCAAAAGACATCGAAACAAGAAAAAATTAGCTTTAAAAGGGAAAAAAAGATAATGCAATTGAGGTTGTAAGATTGCTCATTATATATTTGATTTCAACATAATTATTCTCCAACCCAAACACGGTGTTTCTGTAACGTTCACGATTTTTCATTCCCGAAGGTCGACATCAATACGTCTACTGTATCAACTGCCGAGCAATCGAAGGCCGGAAAACCGTACCGTTAGGGTTAAAGAAGAGGTAGAAGATAGAAGAATAAAGAAAAAGGAAACAACAGAACAATATCAGAATCTCACAATCGCAGCGGAACCACATATAATAGATAAATGAATAATCTTTAAACAAAGAACTATATCAGTTATTATATCACATTACATCATCAGAGTGTACAACAGCAAAAAGCGGAAAAGAAATACTATATACTAGTGAATAAGCCATGCCATCCAACTTGCCTCCAACAACTCCTGAATTCCAGAATATCCTGATAACCTAACTCTAGACTGCCCGTGTGGAAATTGGTGGGCACCCAGAGTTTAGGAAGGAAAACAATAAACTCCAGGTCAGTCATGGGACTAGTGTGAGAACTTAAAACAGTTATTTATCTTTAAAACAAACGAAGAAATATATTAAAATAGATTCGCAATGCTTTTTGGAAATTGAGACTATCATAAGGCTTCCCGCACACATACACACAACGCAAACGCAGAATCAGAGGAGATTTCTCCTTATGATAGTCAAAGATGCTTGATACGCATTAAAAAGAAAAATTTAATATTATTACTAGTGCATAGTGCAAGAAAAATCATTTCGAATGTAAAGATATAAATCTTAGCCAACATACGACCATTATCGTATTCCTACTATAGCTACCATGTTCAATAGCAGGTTACCGCCACATTCCATGGCAGGTTATACAACTAAAACCGTATAAGGTTCGTATTGAAGTTTGGATTTCCAACAAATGGTCAGGCCAAGGAACTTCCCATTGCCACATGGGTACGCCTCTGGAAAGACGACCCGAGAACCTAACCGGATCTCTGCCAACACAAGGCTGGGTTACCCCTAACTGGGTAACTACTGACACGAATATGCCATCCCCCGATCGTAACCGATCTATATCCGAGGATCCTCGATTCCAACAACTACAAAGTAATAAATTTGCAGCAACAACATAGGTTAAGTATTTGGGCTCCATACCATGATACCACCTCTATCCAGAAGGAATGACATACACTAAAGGGGCGCTACCCCCTAATAACCTTGCTGCATCCTTCCTGTTTTGACCATTTCCGGGGTGTGAGGTCCGACGAAGTCACGTCCATAAAGCCACGCTTTATACAAAAGCTGTGCTTTGATCAACAAATGCTCAACAGCACTTCGTATGCCACATTACCAATTTTGGGAATGTATCACTAGTAACCATCAACTACATAACCTCTGAGCTCATATGTCTCAGAGAAGGGTGTTAAGCTAAGAGAATAAATTCTCCGCCACCAACAGAAATATATTTGATAGAAACCATCTTTACATCTCAAATTGTAACGTCAGACACACATCCATACAAGTCCGTTCCGGGATCGAAGGAACCGAAGGCACTTCCAAAGAAGTCCTTGCAATCCGGATATTCACTAATCACGACCAGATTTCCCATCACTAAGGGTGATAAAACCTCTACATCGAAGATCAGCCGATGCAGAGTCATTCGACGGCAATCCTTCCATTTTCACAAATATCCGGTCTTCAACACCGGTCTTCAAATGCAATCCATAACGACGTATCACATATTCGGAATGGGTTATACGACCCCAAGGTCCTTTCCCGGCTAACCCGAATAGTGAGCGCTTGTTTTGAAAATAAGTGTGGCATTCAAATTCAAGCAAATCACAACAAAACCCATTTAAAGGTAAATATTGATAGTCGGTTATTTAACTATCAATAGGTATGCACAACATAATCAAATTCCAAATAATTTCCCAAATTATTTAATTTTCAAAATATCTTTACAAGATATATTTTTCCACACTTCAACATTTGAAAAAAAAAATTCAAATCACTCTCTTTACAACTTTTGAAAACAAATTTCAAATCGTTTGCCTACATGGAAATACTTTCATTTCAAATGGTTCATTTAAACCAATTAAATAAATCCTTACCGATTTACTTTATATTTACATTCCAAATCCGTAAATCTATTCCCACACTTCAAAAATAAATCAACGTTTATTTTTAAACAAATTTCCCTTTCTTTTATAAATTCCATAGTGAATTTACAATTCCAAAATATCTATGAATATACGATTTCCAAATCGATTTCTAATATTCATTTTCAATTTATCTTTAAAAGATAAAATCTCAAAATATTCACTTCATATTGGAAAACATTTCCATACTTATTTAATAATAAGTAATTCACAAATCTATTCATTTTCAACATTTGGGAAATATTCAATATACTTAAATCATAATTAAGTATATAACTTATTCTTTAAGGAAAACATTCTCTTAAACACATTTATTTGAGTCAAAACTAATGTCGCATAAAACATCGTTACGACAACCCAAAATCACTAGTATAGGGATTCGAACTTAAAATAGATATATAAATCCCAATACTATATAAAACATTTCCTTTCGGAAATCATTTACTATAACAACAGTGTTATAGTCCACTATTTCCTTCTATTTCTTGAAAACGTCTATTTCAACAATGAATGTTGAAATCTATTTAAAACATCTTTAAATCGTTTTAATTCTATTTAAAACATCACTTCTCCAAAACACTTTAATATATTATTCACTGTCCCAAAATCGTGAATATTCTTCGTTAACCAAATTCAACATTTTTATACACATTTTGTTTAAAGGATTATCCACCGTCCAAAATTGTGAATATATCTCCTTTAAAAATCTAAAATAATTGACTTATCAAAATAAGTCGGTTTCGGATTTATAAAACAATGTTTATAAATTCCCATTTATATTTTATAAAGACTTCAATTTACAAAATTTAAAAATCTTACTACTTATAAAATTCCATTTATGACCTCATTTTCATCATTAACAGAACTCCTTTTATAATTCCATTATTTCGATTTATAAAATATATATTTTATAAATCTCATCTATAAACCATTTATACTTATTCGAAAATCTCAATTAAAATGACAAAATCCGATTTATAAGTTAATTACTTATAAATCTTTTATTTTACAAAAACCTCTTCATTTTATAACTTCCCAATTTATAAATCTATAAATTTCATTTACTTATGAAATCCATTTATACTTCATTTTAACACTTAATAAAACTCGTTTTATAATTCCTGTATTTTTAATTTACAAATATCAATATTATAAATCTTTTATATAAATCGTTTATAATAACTCAAAAATTCCGATTTAAACTATTTTATAAATTTACCAACTACTTATTTCAAAAATCACATTTCGGTTGTATTTCACAAAAATCATACTTTTTTATAATATTAAATTTTATGACGTTAATTTATCTAAAATGAATCAATTCAAAATTTAATAAAACATATACTTTCAAAAATCACTTTAAAACCCTTTTAAAATTCAAAATCGTTACTTTAACAATTTTAAAACTTCAAAATAGGCCCAATGATGCAACAACACCAAATAATCAATCACGACAATCAAAACATCATATATCAATATGATAATCAACAAATATCACAATATCTGCAATCAAATAAATAATGGTGAGGAATCCAATTGGATCCCTCCAACTTGTTTCCCTGCATCCACAGACATTAGCACAATACCATTTCCGTTCCAATATGGAATATCGCGGTATATGGGATTTATAAAATATTATCCGCTATTATGCGGCGCAATAGGGTCTCATCCGCTATATAATGCAGGAAAATCAACTCCAAGTACATATATAATACCAATTCCAATCAAGATGGAATTATCGCGGTATATGTTTTTAATAAATAACATCTGCTTAATATACGACGTATAATGTCTATTTTAACAATCAATAGATAATAATTTATCATCCAAGCATACAATCAAGCAATTTTAAATCCAACTATTCAAAATTTAAATCGAAATAATTCGATTGAGTGAGAAGTTCTCACCTTGATTTCAATACAGTTTCAGCGTTTTATTTCGAATAAAATTAAACGTGCGTTTAATTTTATCCAAAATTTTCACTAGATCCAATCAACACTAATCTAGTTCCATTGCGTAGTGCTCTTCAAAACGAAGCTAACGCAATTCGTTTCGTGCGTTTTCGACCTCGTATGAAAAAGATATAGCATTTTAAAGTTTACACGAATTTAAATATAATAATATTTACAATTTCTTTTATATTTTCAACCTCAGCTCATCCTGGCCGTTGATCACTTGGCCTTAACATCAGGCCATTCACGTCCTTCTTCTTCAAAGCCGTTCCCTCCAGGCTATTCACGTAAGAAAACCTATCATTGCCGAAATTGGGTTTAGACATCACGGCCACAACGACGCACGAAACTTCATCACTCCACCACCACGCTGTAGCCCTCCTCGAGCTCGACCTTCGGCCAGAGGCACTTGAGGCTCGGCCCTGCCCTTGTCTTGAAATTTGTGCACAAAGTTCAGCCATTCCAAGGGAAATTGCCATCGATCCATTGCGTGTTTCTTGATCATCACCGTATGGATTTGTAGCTCCCACGATCCTCTACAAGTTCCTAGTTGAAAGTATTTGCTAATTCTTTACGGATTGAGAGAGATTAAGAGGAGAAGTTTCGAAATTTTCAGCCATTAAAATGTAAGTGGCGGCTGAAGCATTAGGGTTTTGAGAAAATTGTGAGAGTGGAGGTCCTTTTGTAGAAAATTACGCGACACTATTCATCCCGAAATTTTCCGAACTCCAAAGAAGCGTGCCGGCTGGCGTTTCTAGGGTTTATCCCACGTTCCGAACACAATGGAACGTGTTTCGGAGGCTGATTCCATCGTATGTGCGAGTTACGGAAATAAACGATCGATTTAAATTCAATCGATTTAAACCAATTTCTATGCGTTTTGGCTTGTCCCGGACAAACCGTAAATCCAATTGACACGAAATTTGAAACCATACAATAATATAACATTACGGATCCGATGAAACTGGTTTCGTCGAAATCCGAGACTGTTTGAAAAATGGCTATTTTAACTCGTCAATTAAATATTAAAATATTCAATTTTCACAAATTAACTTTTAATTAAATTTTAAAAATTCTATAACATCACTCTAACTCCAATATGATTAAATAAAATTTTACAAATCAATTTTAATCATATTCAACCCAATTTCCAATTATTTCTGTAATTTCAACTATTAAATTATCGATTTAATTATCCAATTAAATCTAGATATTCAAAATAAAATTGTTCGACTTATAAATTTCACTTATTAATATTTAAAATCAATTAAATGTACAAATTTTAATTAACAGAAATTCTGGGTCGTTACAAACTTCCCCCCTTAAAAGAATTTCGTCCTCGAAATTAGCAAGTAAGAAAAAGTTAACAGAATCCATTAACTTTCCCAAAACAATTCGTTCGAATTAAATTTCAAATTCATTTGAGTGTTTAACTTTCCCAAAATCCAATAGTTAAACCTCTTACAATAACTTTACTAAGTTTTCAAATCATACTTAGTTATAGTTTTCAAAATTTCCAATTCTTCTCAAAAATATTCTAACGCCTTAAATTTTCGAAAAATTTCGCTAGCGTCTCCTTTGCGCGGCTCGATCCGAAAAAAAATGATAGTATATATATCACAAATATACATCTCATCAAGTAATGAGGCATCCCGCAGGGAAAAGGTGTAAAAGTACGATATTTAATCCGAGATTTGTACCTTATTTATAATTAGCAAGCGTATACGGTTAAAATAGCGCGAAAGCGAGCTCCAAATGCGAAGCATAAGCCATCCGCACCTTCTAAACACTCAATCAAACAAATGAGAACATGTATATATGAAAAGAATATCAATATACATCATATAGCAACACAAAAACTACATGTGCCAACATAGCAATGCAACAAAAGCAAAAAATGCAACCATCAAACAACCATCATCCAATTAACATCCAACAAATCCATATCAAATCAATATAAATTCACTTCTCATTTATATTCATTGAATTGGTTTCCAATTTAATCACATTTGATTTGTTGACATTGGATTTTATAAATATTCATTTATTCATTTTTCAATTAGTTCATATTCACTAACTTACATTCAAGTTAGTTCACTTCCACATTCAAAAATCAAATTATATAGATTTCAATTTTATCAATTCAACTTCATTAACACTTAATGAAATATACACAATCAATTAACAATCAAATAACAACCAATATATATTCAACACAACCAAATTATTTACTTCGCTTACATTCATTCAATTTGGTTTAACACTTTTAATTCCAATTGGTTCATATTAAATTGACTTCCATTCAATTTATTCAATTTCTCAACTTCATTAGCTTCTAATGAATTTACACTTACATTCATTATCCCATATCAATTCTTTTACATTTGATTGATTTACATTTCAACCATTAATTAATTCAATTGCTAATTCCTTTAACAATATAAAGTTGAATTTCATTTATATAACTCAAGTTCATATTCATCACTTCTCTTAATTAATTTACTTCGATACCAAAATCAACTTTATTCAACTTCACTTAAGTTATATTCCATTTCAAACATCATTTGTTTAACTTAACTTAAAATTTCCACTTATAAATCCAATTCAGATTCCAATTCCAGTTCTATTTACTTACAAATTCGAAATGGATTTCAATTTCATTTTCTTGCACTTGCAAATTTTATTTATTCATTCACAATTTATTTTCCAACTTAATAATTGTATTCCAATCATTTTATATAACATTCCAGAGTCTTTTCAATCTTTCAAAACCATTTTTTGAAACCAATTCAATTATCCTTTGAATTTCAAAACCCAAACCTAAATTTTCCAAACAACTTTCATTTAAAATAATTTTGCAGCAATCCCTTTTTTGGAAACCCAAAAATGAACACCGATGATGTTAATTATCATCAGAATTATTTTCCAGCGACCGAAAAGAGTTTAGAGCTTTAATTTCTCCAAAACAATTTTCCCAAAATATCAAATCCTTTCAAAACACTTCTCTAATTTTGTTTTTAGATTATAAATCACATTTATAAATCTTTTACTTATATAATTTCACTTCGTATATATAAGATTATTTCACAAGTGTAAATCATTTTAATTATAACTTCATACTTATAATTCATTTGCTTATACAATCATTCTTTTACAGCTGTTGTTTTTATTTAACTTATTCAACAACCAAACACTCAATTCATATACACTTTAATAATTTTGAAAAATTATTCCTTTATATATAAAATATAACCGAGGTAAAATTATTCATTTATCCTATTTTAAAACAATATCGTGTCAAATTGTTCTGTACAAGTGTTTAGAGATCCATATCAATAACGTTAATTACTCGTATTGACCAGAATCCATATACCACCCAACAAACCAATCATCACAATATAAAACAATTTATATCCACTAACAAATACGAGCTCGTATCTATTATTACACTCAAACTCATTCTAGAGTACTACTGACTCTATCTCTACCGAGTAACACCCAACAGAGCCATGGTTGTCGCTTAACCATATGCTCTAATACCAAATGTAACGTTCACGATTTTTCGTCCCCGAAGGTCGACATCAATACGTCCACTGTATCAACTGCCGAGCAATCGAAGGCCGGAAAACCGTACCGTTAGGGTTAAATAAGAGGTAGAAGATAGAAGAAGAAAGAAAGAGGAAACAACAGAACAATATCAGAATCTCACAATCGCAGCGGAACAACATATAATAGATAAATGAATAATCTTTAAACAAAGAACTATATCAGTTATTATATTACATCATATTACATTACATTACATCATCAGAGTGTACAACAACAAACAGCGGAAAAGAAATACTATATACTAGTGAATATGCCATGCCATCCAGCTTGCCTCCAGCAACTCCTAAATTCCAGAATATCCTGATAACCTGACTCTAGACTGCCCGTGTGGAAATTGGTGGGCACCCAGAGTTTAGGAAGGAAAACCATAAACTCCAGGTCAGTCATGGGACTGGTGTGAGAACTTAAAACAGTTATTTATCTTTAAAATAAACCAAGAAATATTTTAAAATAGATTCACAATGCTTTTTGGAAAATGAAACGACCATAAGGCCTCCCGCACACACACACAATGCAAACGCAGAATCGGAGGAGATTTCTCCTTATGATAGTCAAAGATGCTTGATACGCATTAAAAAGAAACGTTTGATATTATGACTAGTGCATAGTGCAGGAAAAATCATTTCGAAACTAAAGATATAAATCTTAGCCAACATACGACCATTATCGTATGCCTACTATAGCTACCATGTTCAATAGCAGGTTACCGCCACATTCCATGGCAGGTTATACAACTAAAACCGTACAAGGTTCGTATTGAAGTTTGGATTCCAACAAATGGTCAGGCGAAGGAACTTTCCATTTCCACATGGGTACGCCTCTGGAAAGACGACCCGAGAACCTAACCGGATCTCTGCCAACACAAGGCTGGGTTACCCCTAACTGGGTAAATACTGACACGAATATGCCATCCCCCGATCGTAACCGATCTATATCCGAGGATCATCGATTCCAACAACCACAAAGTAATAAATTTGCAGCAACAACATAGGTTAAGTATCTGGGCTCCATACCATGATACCACCTCTATCCAGAAGGAATGACATACACTAAAGGGGCGCTACCCCCTAATAACCTTGCTGCATCCTTCCTGTTTTGACCATTTCCGGGGTGTGAGGTCCGACGAAGTCTCGTCCACAAAGCCACGCTTTATACAAAAGCTATGCTTTGACCAACAAATGCTCAACAGCACTTCGTATGCCACATTACCAATTTTGGGAATGTATCACTAGTAACCATCAACTACATAACCTCTGAGCTTATATGTCTCAGAGAAGGGTGTTAAGCTAAGAGAATAAATTCTCCGGCACCAACAGAAATATATTTGATAGAAACCAGCTTTACATCTTAAATTGTAATGTCAGACACACATCCATACAAGTCCGTTCTGGGATCGAACGGAACCGAAGGCCCTTCCAAAGAAGTCCTTGCAATCCGGATATTCACTAATCACGACAGGATTTCCCATCACTAAGGGTGATAAAACCTCTATATCGGAGATCAGCCGATGTAGAGTCATTCGACGGTAATCCTTCCATTTTCACAAATATCCAGTCTTCGACACCGGTCTTCAAATGCAATCCATAACGACGTATCACATACTCGGAATGGGTTATATGACCCCAAGGTCCTTTCCCGGCTAACCCGAATAGTGAGCGCTTATTTGAAAATAAGTGTGGCATTCAAATTCAAGCAAATCACAACAAATACCCATTTAAAGGTAAATATTGATAGTCGGTTATTTAACTATCAATAGGTATGCACAACATCATCAAATTCCAAATAATTTCCCAAATTATTTATTTTTCAAAATATCTTTACAAGATATATTTTTCCACACTACAACATTTGAAAAAAAAAAATTCAAATCACTTTTCACCTTTACAACTTTTGAAAACAAATTTCGAATCGTTTGCCTACACGGAAATACTTTCATTTCAAAATGGTTCATTTAAACCAATTAAATAAATCCTTACCGATTTACTTTATATTTACGTTCCAAATCCGTAAATTTATTCCCGCACTTCAAAAATAATTCAACATTTATTTTTAAACAAATTTCCCTTTCTTTTATTAATTCCATAGTGAATTTACAATTCCAAAATATCTATGAATATACGATTTCCAAATCGATTTCTAATATTCGTTTTCAATTTATCTTTAAAAGATAAAATCTTAAAATATTCACTTCATATTGGAAAACATTTCCATACTTATTTAATAATAAGTAATTCACAAATCTATTCATTTTCAACATTTGGGAAATATTCAATTTACTTAAATCACAATTAAGTATATAACTTATTCTTTAAGGAAAACATTCTCTTAAACACATTTATTTGAGTCAAAACGAATGTTGCGTAAAACATCGTTACGACAACCCAAAATCACTAGTATAAGGATTCGAACTTAAAATAGATATATAAATCCCAATACTATATAAAACATTTCCTTCCGGAAATCATTTACTATAACAACAGTGTTATAGTCCACTATTTCCTTCTATTTCTCGAAAACGTCTATTTCAACAATGTATGTTGAAATCTATTTAAAACATCTTTAAATCATTTTAATTCTATTTAAAACATCACTTCCCCAAAACACTTTAATATAATATTCACTGTCCCAAAATCATGAATATTCTTCGTTAACCAAATTCAACATTTTTCTACACATTTTGTTTAAAGGATTATCCACCGTCCAAAATTGTGAATATATCTCCTTTAAAAATCTAAAATAATTGACTTATCAAAATAAGTCAGTTTCGAATTTATAAAACAATGTTTATAAATTCCCATTTATATTTTATAAAGACTTCAATTTACAAAATTTAGAAATCTTACTACTTATAAAATTCCATTTATGACCTCATTTTCATCATTAACAGAACTCCTTTTATAATTCCATTATTTCGATTTATAAAATATATAATTTATAAATCTCATCTATAAACCATTTATACTTATTCGAAAATCTCAACTAAAATGCCAAAATCCGATTTATAAGTTAATTACTTATAAACCTTTTATTTTACAAAAACCTATTCATTTTATAACTTCCCAATTTATAAATCTATAAATTTCATTTACTTATGAAATCCCTTTATACTTCATTTTAACACTTAATAGAACTCGTTTTATAATTCCTATATTTTTAATTTACAAATATCAATATTATAAATCTTTTATATAAATCGTTTATAATAACTCAAAAATTTCAATTTAAACTATTTTATAAATTTATCATCTACTTATTTCAAAAATAACATTTCGGTTATATTTCACAAAAATCATACTTTTTTATAATATTAAATTTTATAATGTTAATGTTTTAAAATGAATCAATTCGAAAATTTAATAACACATATACTTTCAAAAATCACTTTAAAACCCTTTTAAAATTCAAAATCGTTACTTTAACAATTTTAAAACTTCAAAATAGGCCCAATGATGCAACAACACCAAATAACCAATCACGACAATCAAAACATCATATATCAATATGATAATAAACAAATATCACAATATCTGTAATCAAATAAATACTGGTGAGGAATCCAATTGGATCCCTCCAACCTGTTTCCCTGCATCCACAGACATTAGCACAATACCAATTCCGTTCCAATACGGAATATCGCGGTATATGGAATTTATAAAATATTATCCGCTATTATGCGACGCAATAGGGTCTCATCCGCTATATAATGCGGGAAAATCAACTTCAAGTACATATATAATACCAATTCCAATCAAGATGGAATTATCGTGGTATATGTTTTAATAAATAACATCCGCTAAATATACGACGTATAATGTCTATTTTAACAATCAATAGATAATAATTTATCATCCAAGCATACAATCAAGCAATTTTAAATCCAATTACTTAAAATTTAAATCGAAACAATTCGATTGAGTGAGAAGTTCTCACCTTGATTTCAATACAGTTTCAGCGTTTTATTTCAAATAAAATTAAACGTGCGTTTAATTTTACCCAAAATTTTCACTAGCTCCAATCAACCCCAATCCAGTTCCATTTCGTAGTGCTCGTCAAAACGAAGCTAACGCAATTTGTTTCGTGTGTTTTCGACCTCTTCAAAGCTGTTCCCTCCAGGCTATTCACGTAAGAAAACCCATCATTGCCAAAATTAGGTTTAGACATCACGGCCACCACGACGCACGAAACTTCATCACTCCACCACCACGTTGAAGCCCTCCGCGAGTTCGACCTTCGGCCATAGGAACTTGAGGATCAGCCCTGCCCTTGTCTCGAAATTTGTGCACAAAGTTCGGCCATTCCAAGGGAAATTGCCATTGATCCGTTGTGTGTTTCTTGATCATCACCGTATGGATTTGTAGCTCTCACGATCCTCTACAAGTTCCTAGTTGAAAGTATTTGCTAATTCTTTACGGATTAAGAGAGATTAAGAGGAGAAGTTTCGAAAATTTCAGCCATTAAAATGTAAGTGGCGGCTGAAGCATTAGGGTTTGGGTTTTGAGCAAATTGTGAGAGTAGAGGTCCTTTTATAGAAAATTACGCGACACTATTCATCCCGAAATTTTCCGAACTCCAAACGAAGCATGCCGACTGGCGTTTCTAGGGTTTACCCCACGTTACGATCATAATGGAACGTGTTTCGGAGGCTAATTCCATCGTATGTGCGAGTTACGGAAATAAACGATCGATTTAAATTAAATCGATTTAAACCAATTTCTATGCGATTTGGCTTGCCTCAGACAAACCGTAAATCCAATTGACACGAAATTTGAAACCATACAATAATATAACATTACGGATCCGATGAAACTAGTTTCGTCGAAATCCAAGACTGTTTGAAAAATAGCTATTTTAACTCATCAATTAAATATTAAAATATTCAATTTTCACAAATTAACTTTTAATTAAATTTTAAAAGTTCTATAACATCGCTCTAACTCCAATATGATTAAATAAAATTTTACAAATCAATTTTAATCATATTTAACCCAATTTCCAATTATTTCTGTAATTTCAACTATTAAATTATCGATTTAATTATCCAATTATATCTAGATATTCAAAATAAATTATTCGACTTATAAATTTCACTTATTAATATTTAAAATCAAATAAATATATAAATTTTAATTGACAGAAATTCTGGGTTGTTACAGTTTCCTTTGTTGCTGCCGCCTATAGATTGAGGCAAATGAAAACCATTTCTTGGCCAGAAACAATTGGAAAACATTTAATGAAGCAAGTAAGAAAAAATTAAAGAAAGGCCGAGAAAAAATATGCGCATGCGTAACCCTGCTCCGGATAAACTCTAATAACCCGTTTTATCTTTCATAGGTTCTGTTAGTAAATAAACTAACATTTAGTACCTCTAGATGCAGTATTGGCTTTGTGATATTACAAACATTATTCCTCCAAAAAAAAATTATAAACATAATGAACCAATATACTCTAAATGGACACCTCTGCAAGTTTATATTGACACGCCATTTTGACCATCGAAAGTCGACACCGAACACTACCACTATGTTCTAATGTCGTGCATCCAATCGAAAAAATGGTGGATTGTTAGGGTAAATAAAAAGAAAATAACAGAGAATAGAGAAAAACAGAATCTCATAATGGAATCGAAAACATATAATATAACAAGGACAGTAGAAACTATCACTCCAAACATACATAGTATATCAGAGTTAAAAACAAACCTTACCAGCTGGACAGTTATAAAATCCCGACCTTACAAATGCCGATAGATATACTATATAATACCGTGGAAAATAAAATACTACGATCGATGTATCTTCAGCTCCCTTTAAGATCTCCAAAAGTCCATGGGCAACGTAGAAAAATTCTCGGTCTGACCCTAGCATTATAAATAAATAACGCCTAGATCAGTCTGGAAATACCAACGTGAGATAACTCGAATAATGGAGATCATATATAAAAAATTCTACGAGACCATGCCGCTAACGTGGAACAGGTTTTTACCTCAGATGAATAACATCCATACATGCAAGAGCATAAATTAATATTAAGAACAAATCCAAAAAGGTATGAGTACAACTAATATTAAACAAGATCTGACGGACTGGAAATAAACCAAGTAAAATTCAAACTGGACAGAATGAATAGAACAAGGAAAAAAGTCCAACTTGATAGAATGGACAGAATAAAGTAACGATCCAACTTGATAGAATGGACAGAATAAGGTAACGGTCCAACTTGATAGAATATACTAAATCAATATTTAGATGTCGTGATGTGGCAATTTTAAAGCTAAAACAGATTCAGAGATACGAATCAAATAAGGAAAGAAAAATTTCCAACAAATGACAAGGTAGGTGCTCCACCCTTGAAGTATATCTCCAGTAATATACTTCTAAAAGGCTCATATACTCCGTGACACTTTTGGAAATATACCAGTAGGACCCCGCCAGACCTTACCGAGAATCCGAATATTTCCACATCTAAGTGCACAACTGTATCCAAACTAGATGAGATGTGAAAATACCCTAATGGGAGCAACCCCACATATTTGGACTTCCACTCACGCTTTGTATTTAGTCATTTTCCAAGAAAGGATATTAATGCTCAATGGAGCAATAAATCATCTTAGAATGACTATAATAAAGTGCTGATGTAACCGATAGCTGAGATACCAACCATCGAGGATATAAAATGATCGTATATGGAAAATAAGTCTTGTATACTTATCCCCACTCATTGAATTCAAACTTGTACTTTTTCTTGGTTAATAGTAATACCGGGCAAGTCAAGGTTGTGTTACCTCAAACTTATGTCCAACGATTACATTTAACTTTTGAAATAGCGATAAGTTTACTTCTTCGATGTTTAGTGCTAATCATACAAGTAAATCATTTCCATATACGTGATTTGCTTTACGAAAATAATTCATTCCCATAAACGAATCAAACTTTTACTTTTAAAAACGAACTGAAACTGGTGCTTGATTTCCATATTTCCACCTTAGTAAAACACTTTTAGAATTAATTCCTGGTTGTTAAAACGTTAAGACAATAATTTTTCTAAGTATGTGACCCCGAAGGCCTAAACCAACATCAGGCCGAACACCCAGAACGTTATCCAACATAACATCTCAATAATCGAGTTCTAATTCCTTTTTATGATTTTAAAACAATATTAGTTATCCCCAAAAATAATTAATCACATTTAAAATTTCCTTTTAAATAAACAACTCCATCATCTATAATAAAATAGATAATTATTTTCAAACACTTGTATAACATTGGTAAATTAACTTTAAAATCTTTATTAAATCAGTTTATTAACTTGAAATTGGTTGATTAAAGCAATTTTGTTATATTGGATAATTTACTTAATCACTTTTATTAAATAAATAAATTAACTTTAAATATCAATAGTTAAAAGGATTTATTAAATTCAAATAATCATTAATTAAATGAATAATTAATCTCAAACACTATTAATTAGAAAAATTAATTAAATTTATTTAATCATAATCCAACCGGATTAATTAAATTTAAATCCTCATTAGTTACAATGATTAATTAAAACATCATTTGTTAAAAGGGTTCATTTAACTATAAAACATCATAAATTAAAATGATTTAACTAAATTCCAAATATTATGGATTAAAACAATTAATTAAATTTAAAACTATCATTCATTAAATGACTAATAAAATTAAATTGATTAATTATTTAAAATGTTAATTATTTTTAAATATCATTAATTAAAATGATTATTAATTTCAACTATCATAAGAATTAATTAATTTAATTCCATCATCGTTAATTCAAATAATTAATTAAGTTAAATAAATTAATTAAACTTCATTATCATTAATTAAAAGAATTAATTAAACTCAAATAATCATTAGTTAAAGCGATTAATTATGTATAAAACATCATTAGCAAAAATGATTAATTAAATCTAAAGATAAACCAATTTTTAATCATCACTTATTAAATTGGTTAATTAATCTCAAATTAATTTATTAAAATGATTAATTAATTTAAGTTATCATTAATCAAAAATGTTTAATGAATTTTCAATGTTCTTTTTATTGAATACACAAGCTCAAGTTCATATGACAAGGTTTCGGGAATATAATTGAATAATTGACGATATAGAGAAATCGTTATAACGACATTTAAACTATTAAATGGAAAATTAGTAATTAATTTCAGTTAACCATCAACAACAACATATGGATGTAAATATATAATTTATGGGCGAGAAACCCACTTTGGGTCTCTTTATAAAATTTTTCTCCAAATCTAACAAAACGAAGTCCATCGCGAAGATCTCGACGACACGAGTCCAACGCAAAAAAGGGCGTACGAATCCGACCTTGTATGAGCGAGAAACGAAATTTATAATTATCGATAGATTTAAATTAAAAATTAAAATAATAATAATAACTTAAATATATTACAGCATTATCCTCCATTTCGATCTTTCCTCCTTCCTCAACATTTATTACCTTTGCACGAAATTGAACACGGCCATCCACTAAACTTGATTCCACCTTCACCATCACGCATCTCTTCATGCTCTCTCTTCGATGAACCCTCCATCACCATGACCGCTACGCCTAATCAAAACGTGACATTGCCCAAAAAAACACACCTAGGCAGTAACGGTCGCAATCCCCAAACTATCGCTGATCCATGCCAAAATTGAAGCATAGGTGCTACTCCACTCGAGAAAGCCAACGCCGCCAACCATAACTCCTATCATTGCCTAAAATAAACACAAGATTGAACCCTACCCCGCTGCCCCAAAATGGTCGCCCTTCAATCAACGATGAACCCTCAGTCGAGCGCATGAAATGGAAGCTCTCGAGCACTCAAGCTCCATGAATCCGAAATTAGGATTTTTAGTGGAAAGATGAAATTGAATTCAATTTTTAAAATTTCAAAGAGCTTCCATTTTCTTGTTTTATAGAGGAGAGCCTTTGTTTTGTTTTATAGAGAAGCATATAAAGGAAAGAGAGGGTATGGGCTGCACGCACAGGGTATGGTCATGAAAATATGATGAATGGACATATACCATATGATATATGTATAAATTTTATATTTAAAATATCTAGTCCAATACACCCAAACATCTTGAACTCCATACAAGATGTGCCATCTATCGTTCTATATTTAAAATTTCAACCCGTTTCGATCTCGCACGAACAAATGATACATCTGATCGCTATAAAATTCGATGGCTTAATATAATTCACAATTATTAGTTTCTTCGAAATTTGAGACTATGCATTGGAACGACAATTTCATAGATTTGAATATTTAATCATCGATATGTAAATTCGATTTACTTATATCTGTAAATAAATTTACAAATTGAATTCACCAATATTAATTATTAATTAAAAGGAGTTAAATAAAATTATTAGATCCATTTAATTGACATTTAACTCACAATTCAAATATTTAATTATTCCCTATATTTGAATTATAGATTATTAAATTCAAAAATTCAATTATTTAAATACTTAAAATTAATTAAACATTTAAATCAAATAACCAAAATTTTGGGTCATTACATTCTCCCCCTCCTTTGAATGAATTTTGTTGTCGAAATGAGGAAGAAAATGTTCCAAATCCTTAAGTTTAAGACCATTAGTAAAATGAGTTATTAAACTTATTTTCAGAACCCATTAGCTGGAATAGATTCCAAAATTTCTATCTCTTTTAAACCCATTCAACAATACCAACCGATTCTCTTTTATTCATTTATTCCAGGATATAATCCTGAAAATCCAATTTTAGTTGTCAAAAATTTATCAAAATTCTTAAAAAAATTCTAATTCTTACATTTTTTCGGAAAATTTCGCCACCATCTCATTTGCGCTGCCCGATCGGTATAACTACAAATCGCCTCTATGGGCTCCAAACCAATGAAAGAAAAAAAAGCCAACCAGCCTTCCATATTTGGGGCATAAAATCATCAGCCAAACCAAATTTTCTAAAGGGGAATTTCACTATAAGGGCCTATTACCATCAACTAATTATTTTCTAGGACACATGTACAAAAAAATTAATTTCCAGGACACGAGTCGAAAATAAGCCCACTACTTCTCGCTAATCCATATCTGCCGCCAAACCTCCGAATGAAATTCAAAACTAGGGCTTAGAAACAAAATCGCCTCACTTGGATTATCAATTGGCTGAAGAAATCGTAAACCTAACTTTTCTCAGCTGAACAAGTAAGTAATTGATTATTTCTAAGCAGATTGTTAATGGCCTCACCTTTCTTCAGCTAAAGAAACTAAGACGTGATTTCTATTCACTAGTTGCAAGATGCGATTTCTATTCAGTAGTTGCTGAAAAAATAAATACTTGTTTATCTTTGCTTTTTGTTGTTCATCGATTGTTTTTGTAACAACCCAGAATTTCTGTCATTTAAAATTCAGATATTTAATTGATTTTAAATATCAACAAGTAAATTTTATAAGTCGAAAATTTATTTTTCGAATATTTAGATTTAATTGGATAATTAAATCGATAATTTAATATTTGAAATTGCGTAAATAATTGGAAATTGGGTTTATTGTGATTAAAAATGATTTATAAATTTATATTAAATCATATTGGAGTTAGAACAATGTTTGTGAACTTTTAAAATTGAATTAAAAGCTAATTTGTGAAAATTGAATATTTTAATATTTAATCGACTAGTGAAAATAGTCATTTTTCAAACAGTCTTGGATTTCGACGGAACCAGTTTCATTGGATCCATAATATTATATTATTTCATGGTTTCAAATTTCGTGTCAATCAGATTTACGGTTTGCCCGGGGCAAGCCAAAACGCATGGAAATTGATTTAATCGATTTAATTTAAATTTGATCGTTTATTTCCGTAACTCACACAAATGATCAAATTAGCTTCCGAAACACATTCCATTGTGTCCGGAACACGGGGTAAACCCTAGAAACGCCGGTCACCGCGCGAGATTTGGAGTTCGAAAAATCTCGGATGAATAGTATTTTGAGAAATTTCTATAAAAGGACTTGGTTTATTTCATTTGCAAACATCACAGCCCTAGGGTTTCATAGCCGCCGGCTACAATTTCAATGGCCGAAATCGTGCCTTCTTCCTCCTCCATTTTCTCACAATCCATGCCATATTTCAAGAAATTTCCAACTACAAACTTGTAGAGCTAGGTGAGATCTAGCTATCCAACGGTTAAGATCGTAATTAACGTAGTAGATTGACGGCAATTGGAGCTTGAATGCACCACGTTCATGCACAAATTCCGAGACAACGGTGGTGCTGAGCTCTACCCATTTGGGGGCGGTGGTGCGTGAGGCTATGGGCTTCAAAATGCCATAGTTTGATCAACCAATAAGCGAACGTGGGTGGCTGACAGTTTGGGGAAGACGACATTGATGGGTTCGGTTTCACGATTTCCATTACCCGAGGGAAACGCGTGAACGAGGAAGATGTGTTACATGTGGCCGAGATCTTCTAGTGGGAAATGGACGGCCTGATTTACCAAAGGTTGTAAAATATAAAAAGAAATTAGAAATTATTATATTTAAAAAATCGTGTAAACTTTAAAACATTGTATCTTTGTCATACGAGGTCGGAAAATTACGAAACGAATTGGGTTGGATTCGTATTGACGAGCACTACGCACTGGAGCTGGTTTGGACTCGTTTGGAGCTAGTGATAATTTCGGGTAAAATTAAACGCACGTTTAATTTTATTCGAAACAAAACGCTACAACTGTTATCGGAAACTCAAGGTGAGAACTTCTCACTCAATTGGATAGTTTCGATATAAATTTTAAATAATTAGATTTAAAATTGCTTGGTTGTGTGATTGGATGATAGTTATTATCTGTTGTATTGAAATAGACCCTATACGCCGTATATTAAGCGGATGTTATTTATTAAACACATATACCGCGATAATTCCAACTTGTATGGAATTGATATTATATATGTATTTGGAGTTGATTTCCCGCATTATATAGCGGATGAGACCCTATTGCGCCGCATAATAGCGGATAATATTTTATGAATCCCATATACCGCGATATTTCACCTCGAAGTGGAATTGGTATTGTGCTAACATCTTTGGATGCAGGGAAACAGGTTGGAGGGATCCAACTGGATTCCTCAAACATTTGAATTTATTTCATATGTTGTGTGTTGGTTGCTTCATAATCCGTGTGATTATCTTTTTGATTGAGATTGTTGAAGGCTAAAAATTTAGCCGAATATATTTTTGGTATCGTTAGATGCCGAAAGTAAATAAAATTGGATTTTTGAAAAGTTAAGTTGAGAATTTATAATAAAATTTATTATTGGGAATTGGATTAATTCAGAAGAAGGAATTTTTAAAATGATAAAGTTTATTTTTATCTTATTGAATAAAATTCCAAAATATGGTAAAAGGGCGTAATAAATGGATTTTTGATAATATTATTCAAAGGTTGAAAATTTATTCAAAATATGGATTTTTAAAGAGTTGGAAAATAAAAGAATTTGTATTCTTTAAAAAGGAAATTATTTTGAAAAGAAATATATTTAGAAATCCATTTGGGAATTGATTTTGGTAATTGAAAATAGATCTTTTGGAAATCCATTTGGAAATTTATTTGGTGTTTTGAAATGAATTTGGAATCAATTTGGAAATCAATTTGAGGTTTAGTAGAAATTGATTTCAACTTGGAATTTGAATGAAATTCACCTGGTGTTTAATTTCTTGGAAAATCAATATGGAATTTGATTTGGTGTTTTTGGAAGTCAATTGAAAACCGATTTTGGTATTGAAAGTGAATAATTGAAATCGATTTGAAAAATCGTATAAAAGGTGAATATTTGGAAATGTAAATTCACAATGGAAATTTATAAGGGAAATTTGTTTTAAAAAAATAAAAATTGATTTATTTTTAAAGTGTGGAAATAAATTTTCAGATTTGGAATGTAAATTTAATAAATCGGTAAGGATTTATTTAATTGGTTTGAATGAACCATTTTGAAAGGAAAGTGTATTCTCCCTGGAAAGCCGAATAAGATTTTCTGAATAGTTTTGAAATATATGTATATAAAATTCTAGTATTGGTTTTGAAAAGGATACTTTGAAGAAATTTACCTCTTGAATTATTTTAAATCCTTTAAGTAAAGATTTATTAAATTGTTTATAGATATGATTATTTCTAAGATTTAATTAGTAATTGTTTAGAAAATAGTTATTTAAATAGTTATACTATATTTGCTAATTTTATTTTGAAAAATTAGTTCGGGTTTAAGTTTATATAATATAGGTATAATATTTTATAACTAATATTTTTAGTAAAGTGTTTAAAGAAAAATAGTTTTATTTAAATATGTTTTCCAGATATATTTTTGGATAAGAAATTTTCAATTATTTTAAAATATTTGAACTCGGCAGATTTCCAGTGAAAATGAATAACTATTTGTAAGTGTTTACCGCTTAAGGAAAATAATTTGAAATTTAATTTCAAAAGTTGTAAAGGTGAAAATTGATTTGAAATTTGTTTTCAAATGGTTGAAGTGTGGAGATTATATCTTGTAAATATATTTTTGAAAATAAATAATTTGGGAAATTATTTGGAATCGGGTGATGTTGTGAATATTGACTGATAGTAAATAACCGACTATCAATATTGACCCTTAAATGGCTATTTGTTGTGAATTGGTTGAAATTGAATGCTACACTTATTTTTTTAAATTATTGCGCTCGTTATTCGGATTACCCATTCCGAATAGTGATACGACGTAATGGATAGCATTGAAGACCGGTGTTGAAGACCGGGTATTTGTGAAAATGATAGGATGACTTATCGATTGTCTCTGCACCGTTAACTACGGTATGGAGATTTCCTTTGTGATGGGAATTTCGATCGAGATTGTGAATACCCGGATTGCAAGGGCTTCTTTTGAAGTACCTTCGGTTCTGTTCGAACCCGGAACAGACTTGTATGTGTACGTGTTTGACATTACATTTTGAGATATAAAGCAGATTTCTTTCAAATACATTTCTGTTGGTGGCGGAGAATTTATTCTCTTAGTCAACACCCTTCTCTAAGACGTACGAGCTCAGAGGTTTTGTAGTTGAAGGTTATCAGCGATATACTCCCAATTTGGTAATGTGGCATGCTGAGTGTTGCTGTGTGATGATTATTTATTGATCATTTGTTGATCAAAGCGTGGCTTTGTGGACGAGACTTCGTCGGACCTCACACCCCGGAAATGGTCGAAACAGGAATATGCAGCAAGGTCATGAGGGTCGAGCCCTTTAGGGTATGTCATTTCCTTCTGAAAAAGGGTGGTGTCAGGTATGAAGCCCTGATGCTTAACCTATGTGGTTGCTCCAATCTCATTTTCTGTGTGGTTGTTACTTTGTGATCGAGGGCCCTCAGATAAAGGTCCCAAAGGACCGAGGGATGGCATATTCGTGTAATAGTTACCTAGTTACAAAGGTAACCCGACCTTGTGTTGGTAGAGAGCTGGTTAAGTTCTCGGGACATCCCGCCAGAGGCGATCCCATGTGGCAGTAGGAAGTTCCTTAGCCTGACCATTTGTTGAAAATCCAAAGAAACAATACGAGCCTTGTACGGTTTTAGTTGTAGAACCTGCCATTTAATATGGTAGTTATAGTAGGCATACTATAATGGTACCTATGCTGGCTAAGATTTATATTCTATTTTCGAAATGCTTTCATCACTATGCACTAATAATAATATCAAAGAAATTTGCGTATCAAGCATCTTTGACTATCTTAAGGAGAAATCTCCTCCAATTCTGCGTTTGCATTGTGTGTGTGCGGGGAGGCCTTATGGTAGTTTGATTTTCCAAAAGTATTGCGAATATTTTTCACTTCCCTTGTTGTTGTTGTTTTTAAAAGATAAATAACTTCTTTAGTTCTCACACCAGTCCCATGACTAACATGGAGTTTATTGTTCCCTACCTAAACTCTGGGTGCCCATAATTTTCCACACGGGCAGTCTAGAGTCAGGTTATCCTGGATTCAGAAGTGCTTTGGAGCTCAAGTGGCGAGCTGAATGGCGAGACGTATTACTTGTATATGATATTTGTCCGCTGTAAATTCACTTGTAAGGGCATGTTTGTATAACTGTCCATTGTCCAGTTGTGTTGTATATTGTTGTTGTACACCCTGATGTGATGTAATGTAATAACTGATATAGTTCTTTGTTTTAAAGATTATTCATTTATCTATTATATGTTGTTCCACTGCGATATGTGAGATTCTGATATTGTTTCTATTCTGTTTCCTTACTTCTTCTATCTTTTTCTTCTACCTCTTCTTTTTAACCATAACAGTTCGGTTTTCCGGCATTCGATTGCGCGGCATTTGATACAGAGGACGTAAGAATGCCGACCCTCGGATCCCGATAATATCGATATGTTACAGTTTTTTTTGCTAAATATCGATTGTTTTTGTTAGCCGAAGTAGTCATTCACTGATTGATTTTCTTTGCTATTTATGGGTTGTTTTTGCTTGTGTTCGAAAAAATAAGAAATAAGTTCTATTGATTGTGTTTATATGTAACAGTTTTTGTAATGCATGTAAGGTGTTTGTTGTTTTTGTAATGATAACGTGATCTAAAACTGTTCATGTTCAACAGCTTAAAAAGATAAATCTGTTTATCTTTTAATCTAAATGATTTAATACAAGAATGTAATAGATTTAACATGTTTGTTTATCTTTGATTTGCTTTAACGTAATTTTAACTTTAGTTGTAACATCGCGTCAATTCAAATCATATGGAAGGTCGGATTGTTATGGGGTAAATAAAAAAATGAGAAAGAAATAAAACAAAACAGAATCTCACAGCGGAAGGATAAAATATAATAATCAAATATACAGTTCATGAAGCTGTTTACAAAATATTTAATTTTTACTTATACAATATATCAGAGTTGCACATACCAACGAATAAAAATCGATGCAGCGGAATACAGTGTGTAGTGGAACATATAATATATAATAATAATGAAATCTTCATCTTCGTCCTCCAGAAATAAAGTCTTCGATCCTGAAATGCTCGGACTGACCCGAGCGAATTAAAAAGACAAAACACTCGAGTCAGAACTAAAAGATCTTATGTAAGTTAAATTAATAGAAATAAATATGAGTGCAGTAACTCAAGAGATGCTCAGGATTTACATCTCCTAAGGATCCGTTAAACTATTTACTATGTAGTATATTTCGCTATTATAATAGTGTCTAATTGTAAAATAAACTTACTTTTAAATAGCAATAAGGGGTTACCCATATAGCCCTTAACACAAAATATATTCCCATAGTCTATACAGTACAGTAATCTCCCCCGTAATGGGCGTCGTCAGAGGGCACTCCATAGGTATGGTACAAAACAAAATCGTATAAGGCGCGCTAGGGTAGGTGACACGGCACAACTAGGCAATGCTAGGGTAGATGTACCAATTACGCTTCCGGGTCGGTGGTAACGCATAGCCGCAGCTACCACCCACCTCGAGCCACACCCCAAATCAAAGAAATCAAAAGTGGCCGCCGAAAAATCCAAAGTCGGAGTAGAATAGCGAAGGGATGTGTCCGATAAAAGGTGCTGCCTTCTTAACCCGTCGATCGCTCCTGTTTTAGCCACCTTATGCCAACTCGCGGGAGTTGGGTCCACGTATTTACCTCAAAGGAAACGCCGCCACCATCCTACTTCATTCTGGAATCTCCACCGCGTACACGGTTGTTAAAGTGGTTTCTGGAGTTGGCAGATAGTATGAAACCTTCCGATCCCGGTCTCTTCAACAACCAATCGTTATTATAACACCTCGGTTATTTCAAAATAATTTATACTTTAAAACTAGAATATAATATCCCTTTCAAAACCATATAAATACGACATCATTTATATTTTTAAAACCCCAAATCAATATGGTATCATTTTATTTATAAATATCCTTTTTCCCAAAATCATAATATTTTCAAATATATATATATTTCAAATCCCATAGCTTTGAAACAAAATTTCTAATACTTAAATGGTTTAAGTATTAAACTGCTTTGCATAACAAAATAGCTTTTTAAATTTCAAAAATAAATTCCAAATATAGGTTTAAATTCCCCAATAAACCATTTCAATTTCCATATATTTCAAAGCTTTAATCATTCCACCATTTCAAAACTTATTCTTTGTTAATTTCATATATATCAAATTCAATTACTATTATTTAGATTTTGAAATGTTTACTTAATAAATCAAATATCATTTAAGTAAAACCTTTAAACTTCAAATAACAGGATATTCTTTCAATTTAATTAACTTGATAATATTCATTTAAATCGACTTGATATTCATTTAAGTCCTCTAAACCAAAATCAAGTTATAAAGATCATACCTTTTAAAACCCCAAATTAATTTATATTTCACATAAATTTTATTCAAGGATAATTCTTAAATACCTTAATTCAAAGCAAATTCATATTTATCTTCCAACATTTATTTTATTTAAGACATTATAGACTCCATCAATAAATTTAAATAAATACCTAACCGTGTTATATATAAACAAAATTTAACTTTTATTTTTAAATTTCTTTTATTCTTGAAACCAAATTTATACATAGCTTAAATTCAAGCGTTTAACTATATATAAAAATAATATTTGAAAATATCAAAATCAATATTCGTTAAACCATATTCTTTCCAAAACCATAGAAAATCATTTCAAAAATAATTATATATATATATATATATATAGATCGCGGTGCCTGTATAAAATTTCTATCCTATGGTCAAGTGATACAGATATTTATCATTTCAATCCGTAATTTAAAATAAAAATTACGGTTATATATCATTTCAAACCGCAATCCCGAATGAATGAAAATGCATATTAACTTGCATTTTATAATAATATAAGTACAACATCCATTCATCCAATATCAACCATCAACCATTTATCACAATCATCATCCAAATTCAAAGAATACATCAATATATAACATGTGATAATAACAGATATAAACTATCAGTTTATATTCAAAAATAAATAATAACTGTTTAACTGGCAGTTTATATGTAATAAAATAAATAATAATTTAATTGGCAGTTAATATGCAATAATGATTAAATAACAAGTTAATTAAATAAATGCAAATTAACTGAGATAATGATGAAATATATGCCAAACAGCTATAAATAAATTTCAAATCACATCATAAATGAAATTAACAAACATAAGAAATCTTAGAAGTTGTGAGTGGGTTAAAACACTCACTTTTTGAATCTAAATCCAATTTAAACCCAAAATTTGAACAGTCTCCAAATTCGTCCAAACCAGTGCCGAAATGTTCGAAATTCAGATACGATCCTAATAAAAGGAACTGCGCGTAAAATGGGTCTCGTATGTGGAAGTTATATCGATTTGAACATTTAAATTTCAAAATAGAAATAAATAAGTAAATAAACAAACACTCACCTTTCTACAGTCCACGTCATCATCTTTGCCACAGGACTGAAACCCTAAATGCACGATGCCTACGCGCGCTCAAACCCACGCAACATCGTTTCTTTGTACACCGCAACGCCGCCACCTTGCCTAGCCATCGCGGCCGCCCAGTTCGCCTCCCCTGCGCCTCTGACCTTGCTACGACCTCCGCCCATCATCTGCGACTCGCCATGCTCGAGAATCAAGAGCTGGCCGCCACCAAAAATTAGGATTTTCGAAACCCTAATTAGCGATTTTCGGTCGCCTCAGTCAAAATTAGGCCTCACGACCACCACCAAATGACTCCATGCATCGAGCACTCCAAAACCCATAAACTGATTTCATCGATTGAGGCCAAAATCAGAAACGCCTAAATCGCCACATGGGTTTCGTGATTGGAACTTTGACCACGATTTCCCGCTGATTCGAGCAACAGTTGCAAAAACAGAAGCCACGCGTAGATTCGTATCGATGAGATCTTCGATTCCATAAATTTTTCGAATTTTTTTGAAGAGTTTGAATTTTCATTTGATTTTTGAATTTTAAATTGGATCTAGGGTTTGCAGCCATTGGAAGAGAAGGAGCTGATGGAATTTTACGCACAGACAATTGAGAATAGATGTAGACTAGGGTTTATAACAACGTATTTATAGAAAATTTGAAATAGAATGGATCAGACAAAATAGATGTACGCGCTAAACGATATATGGCCCGAAAAGCCCGTTTCGACTCCGGAATGAAATTGGGTCAACCCATATATCAAAATAGATGTTTTAAGATATTCTGAACGCGATGTCACATCCGAATTCCATCGTATGAAGAAGTTATGCTAAAATCAATAATTTCAAATTGATTTTAATTGATTTCAAGGCATTTCAAGCCCATACGATCAAACGAAAAGTCTGATCGATACGAAACTTGAAATCCTATAATAATTCACCGATTCGGATCCGATGAAACTGGTTTCGTCGAAATCAGAGTCAGTGGCCAAAATGACTGTTTTTCCATTAATTAAATAAATTAATAATTAATTAATTAAATACAATTTTTAAATTTCAATTTTATAATTGACAATTTTATCACCTTTATATTTCTTAAGCATTTACAAAAATTGAAACAAGTTTAGATGCAAATTAAAAGTTGATAAATCTATCAATTGCAGTGTTAATTTCTCCGCTTCATTATATTTAGAATTTATAAATTAAATTCTCAGAACCCATTTATTAAATTTTTAAGCCTTCTTATTCACATCTTTTACCAAAATAAGATTTCCACTACATTGGTTCATGATTTATTACATTATTATCCTCAAATTCCATTTAAATTTCAATAACGTAGTATTTAAACGTTTTAATTCCATTTTATTTTGCAATAAATAAAATTATTGAATTTTTTACTTAAATTGAATTAATAAATCTTGCTTCCTATACTTAAATCAACCAATAGTCATATTATGGATGGATTAAACATTGGATTCAAAACTACTACATAAATTTCCTCATATTTCATCTAAATTCCCATTTTAAAATATTAAATTCATTTAATTGCAATTAATCCTTTTATTAAATTTTAAATTCCAATAAAATTAATAAAGCTTTATTCTCGATCCTTATAACTCAACAATTTGTCCAATATGAATAACCTTAAAACTACTTACAAATATTAACTTAATTAACATCAATGTAATATTAAATTATAATTGTTGTAACAAATTTCAAAGTTTAAATTTACAAGCAACCTACATAGGTAACAACCAAAAATCGTTACCGTTAACCTTCAGTCACATTAATAGGCTCTTATTGCTTACAAAACAATGTTACATTTATTTTCATAATGCTAATTTCACTTACTCTATCCGTTACTACATTTAAATAAGTTTACGTTTCTATTAATTTCCATTCACACTTCCGTTATTTTATATTAAAATCATTAAAGTAACGTTTATTAACAACACAAACATTGTATTACTTCTCACATTAATGTAACTTTTATTTATTTTATTAACATTTATTTCAAATCCAAATTCCATCAACTAATTTAACAGGTAACTTATAATATATGCTTACAAGCCAATTATTTCACCAATTGCCATATTCTGTATGGAGTTAGCATTAATTTTAAAAATTATCTAAATTTTACATTAAGATAATATTTAATTACCTTTAATGAAATTAAATTCCCAAATTATTTAATGCAATCAAATTTGACCTTTACAAATTTAATACCTTCATTAATTGTCATTTAAGTAACCTTTAATCACTCTTATTTTTAAAACTTACTCAAGTGCAACGATTACACTTTCCATTATTATATTAATTTGAATTCCATTCTAGTAATTTTTTTATTAATGATTCACAAATTCAACATTCCCATTTGTTTCTTATATTAAACTTATAACCCAGTATGACAATTGCATTATTTCCAATTAATTGCAATATAAATTTTAAATTATTAATTTCAGTTGCTACATCCAATTCTAACATTCGTTCCAATATAAATTATAAGATTTTTATTTCTTTCCAAATCTAATTAAAAATCTTATTAATTTAACTCATTTTAATCATCGAATTTTACGGGTCATTACATTAGTACTTCAAAAATAGTATGTATGGTGTAAATAAAGTAAAGTTGTAATGTTCCTATGTTCAACAGCTACGAAAGATAAACATATTTGTCTTTTACTATAATTAGTTCAAATCAACTTAAGCCTTAGTTATTTTGGGTAAATGTTTTAGTTAGATGATAAATCGTAGTTAAATATTCATTCTTACCGACGCTGATAATAGTTTTTATAATGGATGTAATGTATTTTAATTCTTGTTATAATTTAACATAATAGACATTTGTTTAATTAAGCATACCTAAATATTCAATGGTAGATGATACTAAACCCTTGGTGTTAAACTGAACAAATTACTGTTTAGCTGTTAAAAAAGATAAACGTATCTATCTATTACTGTAAAACATTTGGACTGCATGCTAAACCCTAGGTGTGTTTCATAATTACTATTACTTATTAGGTATAATTTTGTTTTTATCATGATTTAAAGTAATTAGAAAAAATATACAACTAATTTAAACCCTTGTTCAAAAAATAAAAGCATTGATGTTTTTATCTAAAACATTAAAATACATAATAAATCCTAGATAAATTTTTATATCAGTACTACATATATAACATAAAAAATACTGAATTTAAGTTAGTTGCAGTTTCCCTGAAGGATTTATGTAAAATAAACATGCTTAATAAACAATTAAGTACAAAAATATTATTCTTTACTATGCTAACAATTTATTATGTATGACAATTTTTATGCAGCGTAAGAATGCACACAAGGTCTTCTAAATCAAAGCTATTCCTTCGAAATGCTACTTGCATTTTCATAAATGAAGGAGGTACTCAGTACGTAAACATAAGACCAATATCTAGTCCTTTCTACAGTGAACATAGCCAAGGACCACCATTTTCTTTAACTCCATTGGTAACTGTTTTACTACTGATGTTTCCTATAATATTTAGTTGTACTCTTCAATTTTTTAAATACAAATTAAATTGGAAAGCTAGATTAAATATTTTAAATAAAAAATAGTTAAATTTTGAAAAAAGTTATGACAACTAAAAAAGAAAAATCAAATTATCTTTTTATATAAATTCTTGTACAGATAGTTCGACATTTTTTATAATCTAGTTTGCAATTTCCATTCACCACTTTTATTTACTATTTCTTGTTATTATTAAGTTGCATCTTCTATTTTAAGAGGTAATAATAATAAAAAGTACAAATTTTCAATATCCGTTTATTGTTTACACATTAGTAGCATAATATTCATTTATTATTTCTTTGCTATTTACATATTAGACTCTTTATTCATTCTCTTTGTACTATTTATAAAGTAGCATAATTTCAAAAAAACTTAAATCGACTAAAAAAGATAAAACGTATAATCTTTTGTAAAACATATATTCATTCACTATTTTCCATAACATGATGTGTTATTGTCATCATGCTGCAATTTTCAATATTCATTTACTGTTTTCATTGATATCTGCACATTAATATCTTTATTCACTCACTATATAATGTTCATCAGTTGTTGCATTGATCGTTTTTGTGTTTTTACTATTGCTATTGTATTTTCAACTTAGTGCTTTACATTCATCATTGCTATTCCTATTTCTGTCTCCTATTTCCAATATCCATACAACCTTTTATCTTTGTCACCCATTTCTCCTTACTTATCACCATCTATTTCTTCTCTACCTTCTACAACCACAACTTCACCGTAATTCAATTTCCTCGCAAAGTACAATCTATTACTGCTCAAACAACTTTTGTACCAATCACCATCCAATACATTGATACTCAAACTTCTACCTAAAATATGACATTCTCATACCCCAACTAAACTACAATCTAAAATAAAAATAACAACTCCTCAACAATACACCTCAACTACTTCAATAATGTTCGATACCACGTTCAAAACCACTTCCATCTCTTACCATCAATTACACCTTATCAAAAAGGATTAAGTTGGTATACTACACCAAAACTTCAACTATCTACAACCAGACATTACAACTACCCACTGAAACCACAACCAAAATTGCTTCTCTCTAAAAATGTTTTTGATTATGAATGATAACTGTTCTAAACTATGAATATTGACAAACATATTTAGTTATTTAAAAACATGTTATTAATTGTGAAAACTTGCTATTTTGTTTTTTGTTCTCTTTAAGTTTTCATGTTTCTAATTGACCATTACTTAGACAACTAAAAAAGATAAAGCATATTATCTTTCTATACTTTAAAACTTTTTTCACTTGCTTCTAATTTTAAATTTTAATTTCATAAAATAATGATTGTTGATTTTCAGTTGTAAATATTCACTTTTCTGTTTTATTAATTGTCACCTATAGTCTTATTTAGTTTAACTTTCTAACTAACTTAGCATAGCCGTTATTATAAAAAGCTTTCTCAATAATATACACTGTAATATTTAGTTAAGATTTTTGAAATTTACCTTGTGAAAGAACAATTATTCATTGATAAAATACTTAAGATACTTTAATATCTGCATGTCATCTATAATAAGAAAAATTTAAACTGTGCATATTTAAATTGGTGCAAAAGAAAATTTTAAAACACTTGTTTTTTATGAAAAAACCTATTGGATTTAATTTGTATTTTTTTGTGAAAAAAGAGGTACTTTATATACTAAAAGTACTTTATCTTTTTTTTTCGAAAAAGAGGGACTTTATATATTAAAAAATATCTTAATCCCAAAAAGTACAAAATAATTAAAAAGATAAAGATATTATCTTTTTATTCAATTTTTTTTCCAGTATGATATTTTTTTTGATCAACTTGTTATTTTTACCTACCAGTTGATTTTATGATTTTCACAAATGTAGAATCAGAGTGGACCAACTCAAGAATTACTTGATGTTGATGAAAAAGAAGTGCTCACAAATAAGGAGCAATTAGAAAACTCTGATGAAGAAAAATAAATTTCAAAACAACTTGCTAAAGAAACTACTGATTCAGATGATGTTGATCAGTATGAAATTCAAAAATTACCCAAGAAGCAGAAAAGGCAACAGTACACTGGTACATATAGATGTAATTTGGATGCAATCTATAAAGTGATGTCAATTATAAAGGAGAAAAACATTCTTTCACCTGAAGCAAAAGATTTTATAGAAAAAACACCATTCAAAAACTTCTTCCATGTTTTTCTTAAAGATATAATAGCATGGAAAGATTTAAGGAAAAGTGCTTCGAATTTAGATGACATCATTACTTCTTTTGATGCAAAAGAAAATACTTTCAAAATTGGAAACAACTTTCTGACAATAAGTCCTGAAGAAGTCAGTTTCATATTTGGAATGCTATTAGCTGGAGAAGACTTATCTCCTATACCAGCTTCAACAACGCATCGGCCATGGAAAGTTTCTCCAATTTTTTAAGTGCCAATTTTCAAGAAGAAGACATAATCAGCCAAAAAACAGTAACAAAAGGATTGAATACACTGTTAGAAGAGGAAAAAGGAAATAAAGATTTAGTGAAATTGTTATTATTATTGCTAGTTGTAACTTTCCTTTTTCCAAACAATCAAAGCTATATGCAATGGGGTTTCTTGCAGAAGCTGCTAAATTTAAAAAAATTAAATTCAATCTCCTGGCCCCGAGTAATATGCGAAAATGTTTTGAAAAATGTTAAAAAGTATCATATTGACCCTAGAAGTACACGAGGTTGTACTATGGTCTTACTGGTATGCTTTCATAACTTTAACTTAATATAAATATATTCAAATTTATATTTATAACAAAAATATAAATGTATTTACCTTTTTCAGCCGTACTGGTTTTGTGAACGAACACAAATAATTGATGAGAAGGAAAATCTACAAACCAAAATCCCAAGAATGAGAAAATGGGATTTATCAAAATTGAAAGATTTGGACCTCACTGAAGTTGACAATAACAAAGTATGGTAGTTATTCAATAGGGGTAGTGTTCTAGATTTATGTAGTTTGTAGGTTAGTTAATTACATATCTATATTTATATCTAACGACTATTGTGTGTGCATTAAAGATTTTCCTGGTCTTCTCTCCTTCCCATATGAATGTGCTTACATGTTGCATCCATTTATCAAGTGTCTGAAATTTTCTTACCTGTATATTTTTAATAATTTCTAATTTCATTATAGTAACTCAATGATATTACATGTCCAAATTTAATTTCAAATACCTTCCATGCAGATTTTAAAGAAATTTTCAAATTTAACTAAAGAGGAAAAAGAATTTCTTTCAAAAAAATATATACTGCGCTTCAAGATGACAAATATGCTACCGACTGCTCTAGTAGCATAATAGAGTTACAGATGAAAGTGAACTTTTTATCGGCTGAGATGAAAAGTATGGTAGAACAATGAAATGAGGAACAACATTTAAGACAACTGGCTGAACAAAGACTCCATAATCTTGAAATGAAACTTCAAAAGCTGGAAAATATTGAAGAGCATAATGTGGAGAAAAATAATTGATTTCAAAAAAAAAGGTAAAGGAAAAAGAAAGATAGTTGGTATGATGCACATAAATAGTTCTGCTAACTTTCCATGTTTTGATTTGATGCAAACTCAAGATTTCATTCTAGAAACCGAAGACAGTTTAAAATCTAAAAATATCAAACAAGATACTGAAGACATTGCTGCAGAAAAACCAATTGTTGTAGAAGATGTAAATCCTAAAAAAACAAAAAAAGAAGAAGAAGAAAAAGAATGTTGAAAAGTGTCCACTCATGAAGCATCTTACTGAAGAACAACAACAAAATGTAAAACTTTTTTTAAAAGTTTTGGGAGGAAACAATCAAGCAATTAAACTACTTTTGACTCATACAAACTATATATCAACTATCTGTTAAATTAATTATTAGTTCTGTTTTGGTTCTGTTTTGGTTCTGTTTTAGTTTGGTCAACTATCAGTATATCTGTCAACTACTGTACACTCACACACTTACTCAAAAATAAACAAAAACTAAACGTGTGACGCCCCACCTCTATACCCACGCTAGACAAGAACAATACGGAGTAATGCTGTCAACTAGCGCGGAGAATAAGGCTGTTGAGGAGCGACCATCCGTGTAATTTCTTTGCGCGAGCACCGATATGTCAGATAATATAACATGCATTCTATTTCAAGAGGAAATCCGACATACCGACACAAACTCAAAGCTACTACGCGGTGGCTATATAAATCCTTCGGAAAACAAATATAGAAATAAGCATAACACAAATCAGTCACAGACAATTCATATCACAAAGGCGGAATAAGATATGAATATTACACTAGAAAGTGTACATCAGAGTAGTGGTCTAAAAAGATCCACAATATCACAAAAGAATAGTTACACGAACTACACAAAAGAATAAGTATACATTAAGGAGTCTATATCTCAAATGTATACAACAAAATAACTACTAATATAAGTAGTTAACCCAAACGCAAGAGAAATCAATCCCAAGGGAGAAGTCAAGCAGAAGCACCTGTAACATCTCGGTCTGACCCGAGTATTATTTAATAAGAAAATAATAAACGGATCAGTCTAACTATAAATATCAGATGAAACGATATAGAATAAGAGATATGACTAACACATAATAATCACAATGCCAAGCTGTGAGATATATATATATATATATATATATATATATATATATATATATATATATATATATACATATACATATACTTAGTTGATAATCATCAAGAGATTAATCAATGTCACCAAATCTACACAAGAATCAAAGAAGTGTCATACTCTTTATTTCGTTCATCAAACCACAAATATTGACGATAATATAAATGTCAATCACAAAAGTCAATGACACACAAATTCCAGAAGACTACACAAGAAATCCAGAAATCACTAAAGTCAATGACACACAAATTCACCAATGCATAAATATTGATAAAACTTATCAATGGATCACGAAAATTGGTGAAACACAAATTCTAGGAATCTACACAAGAAATCCAGAAATCACAAAGGGGGGGAGGCCTATCACAAACTGGAGCATAAAGCCCACCAACACGTGTATCACAAACGGAACGCTAATTCCATGGTTGCTAACCATCACAAATTGAGCCGAAGCTCCACAAACGGCCCGAAGACCATGGGTTGCTACCCCATCACAAATTGAGTCGAAACCCCACAAAACGGGGTTTAGTCTCACTCGCAGACAAAGAGACATCGCACATTGCTAGTCTAAATCACAAAGATGATCGTCATGATCAACGAGAAGTGTCGATTACACTAAGCTAGTAAATATATGAGTTTAGCTTCATGTCCCATAACCACTTGCTTAACTTAAACATTTACAAACAAACTTTAAATCTCCACTAGAAATTTGTCACAAGAGGTTCAATCGAACAAGTCCAAGAATTAACCGACAAAGTAAACGCAAGCGTTTCATACCACTAGTTTTACTAAGCCGTTTAATTAGATTTCTCATACGAGTGAGGTAAAGGTTTGTATATACTAATAGATTGGAAAACGGTTTTATAAACGAATTTGGTATTAAAATAGTATTGAAATCGTTTGAGGAAAGAGTTTTGATATTTACTACTAGTATAGAAAACCTTTATATTTTTAAAGTGACAAATCACGAAGAAGATTGTAAGAACAATCAATCACAAAAATTCACATACGAAGACGTGAATAAAATCCAACGAAATCGATAAAGGATCCATCGAAATGGATATTCAAAAATCCCTGAAAAGAGTCATCAAAGTCATAATAGATGATAACAACAAATAGGATTATCACGAATCGATTTAAATTGGAATTTCAATCCAAAAAGGCAAATTGGACTCAAACAGCAGGTTCAGTCGACTGAACAGAGATTTTCAGTCGACTGACCCTGTACCTGGAGATTTTCCAGGTTCAGGAAACTTTCTGTTTCCAGTTTCAGTCGACTGTGCAAAGTTTTTCAGTCGACTGAATCATGCCTGGAAACTCTCGGGTTTCAGGTTCAGTCGACTGAACAGAGTTTTTCAGTCGACTGACCCTGTACCTGGGCTGTTTTTCAACCTTATTCAAATGAAGAGCAAACTCTTTCAAAATGCAACCGGACGGACATTGGCTCTAAGGGTTTATGCCAATCGGCAACCCGGCCCTATATGCTCCTCGATGCATCACCAAAAGCATGATCAAACATCCATAAAAGGATTTTACACAAATTTGACTTAAAAACCCAAAAATTGGAATATTTACAAAACCAATCCAAATCAAGAGCAAATTCTCATGAAGAAGTGTTAGGAATTCATACCTAACAACCAAAGATAATTATAGTCATAGATGTGAGATAAAAATCTCACCTTTTCTCAAAATCAAATAAGAAGAAGCTTGAAAGCAAGTGGAGAATCAACCTCTCTTCAACACAACCCAAATGAGCTTGAATCTAAGCTCAAAACAAGAACATTCCCAAGATTAGGTTTAGGAATTTCTGAAATTGGTAAGAGAATAAGTTGGAGAAGAAGAAGAGAAGCTTACCAATGGGTTCTTCTTGAGTTTGGAGCTAGGAATTTGATTTGCAAGAGAAACTAGGGTTTTGGAGTTTTAATTTCCAATCTCCTCCACCATTAATGTTATAAAACTGAAAAGAGAAGAGAATGAGGGTGAGTGGGGGAGAGTGGCTCAGATTTGAGCATAAGTTAACATAGGGCTGAGCCCAAAAACCAAACCCAAAGTAAAAAAGTAGCAGAAATCAACTTTCTCCAAACATATCGAAGCTTATACTCAAAAAGGTCGCAAACGACATTTTAAACTCAATGGGAGTGGTCCCGAGCCCTAATTCGACCGTATGCAAAAAGTAGCTTTTCGGACAAAAATCCGACTAACGATAAAATATTTAAATAAAATATTTAAATATAAAATCGATAAATATGCGGGTTGTTACAGACTCCCCTCCTTAAAGAAATTGCGTCCTCGCAATATTACAAGAAGAAGATATATAGTAACAACCATAAAAGCATATTCAACACAAAAGAAGTTTGAAATAGGAAGTTCACCTCAAAGAGCACGAGAAAGTAAGTCCGGATGTGTACGCTCGATGTACTCTCTAGACTCCCAAGAACAATCCTTAGGATTTGAAGACCATTGAACTTTAACAAGCGGAACATCTTTATTTCGAAGTCGTTTGACTTCCGAAGCAATAATACGAATAGGATGTTGCTCATAAGTTAAATTAGGCGAAACTTCAATCTCTTCCACAACACCGGGCTCAAGAATAGAATCGGAATCTCGAAGACATTTCCGAAGTTGAGAAACATGAAACACGTCATGCATAGCAGAAAACTGAGCCGGTAATAAAAGACGATAAGCCATGGAACCAATACGTTCGGTGATAGGAAATGGCCCAATATATCGAGGCGCAAGTTTTCCCGATCGACTGAAACGTACAACACCTTTCATAGGTGAAACACGAATGAACACAAGATCTCCCACAGAAAATTCTAACTTTCTTCTCCGGTTATCGGCATAGGATTTTTGTCTACTCTAGGCTCCTTTCATCCTATGACGAATAAGATCAATCTTTTCTGTCGAATCCCGAATAAAATCTGGACCTAAAACCAGCTTCTCACCGGCCTCAAGCCAACAAGAAGGAGATCGGCATGGCCTTCCATAGAGTGCCTCAAAAGGTGCCATACCAATACTAGATTGGAAGCTATTATTATAGGAAAATTCAACAAGTGAAATATGATCTTCCCAACTTCCACCAAAATCAAGAACACAAGCACGAAGAAGATCTTCAAGAGTTTGATTCACACGCTCGGTTTGTCCATCGGACTGGGGATGATAAGCGGTGCTAAAATTAAGCTTCGTTCCCAAAGCTTTTTGAAGACTCTTCCAAAATCCACTAGAAAACAATGGATCACGATCACTAACAATAGAAGTAGGAACACCATGCAATTTAACAATTTCTTTGATAAATATCTTGGCCAAAAGAGGAACAGTTCGGTTAGACCGAATGGGAATAAAATGGGCGGATTTAGTAAGTCTATCAACAATTACCCATAAGCTATCATAACCCGATCGAGAACGGGGAAGGCCATCTATAAAATCCATGGAAATTTGATCCCACTTCCAAACTGGAATTTCTATAGGTTGCAATAACCCTCCGGGCCTTTGATGCTCGGCCTTAACGAGTTGGCAAGTCATGCAACGTTTAACGGAGTTAGCGATGTCAAGTTTCATTCCCTTCCAATAATAAAGTCGCTTCATATCCGCGTACATTTTACTACTACCGGGATGAACGGTAAATTTAGAGTGATGAGAATCTTCTAAAATATCTTTACGAAGATCCCTAACATTTGGCACGATAAGTCTACCAAATTTCCGAATGCCGCCACGAGAATCGATATTAAAGTCTTTCAAACCTTCAATATCAATTTTATCCTTAATATTTTGGCCAAGAAGAACCAATTCAGTATCTAGCCTTTGAGCTTCAAGAATGCGGTCTAAAAGAGATGGACGAGCCTCAAGGCTACATAAAACAAATGATGAGCATAAATCAGAAACACGGTCTCGAATTTCGTATGTGGATAAAATCTCGAGATCGTTCCATTCGGATATCATCATAGAAACAACAGCTTGTTGTCTATGGCTAAGAGCATCGGCGACAAGATTACCCTTACCGGGAGTATAAAGAATATCAAGATCATATGGTGCAAGAAATTCGAGCCAACGCTGTTGACGCAAATTAAGTTCCTTTTGAGAGAATAAATATTTCAAAGACTTATGATCTGTGTAAAGAACAAATTTCTCTCCTAAGAGATAATGACGCCAAATCCGAAGAGCAAAAACAATAGCCGCGAGCTCTAAATCATGAGTGGCATATCTAGTCTCAGCAGGCTTTAATTGCCTAGAAGCATAAGCAATAACGCGTTCCTTTTGCATAAGAACGGCACCCAAACCAATGCGACTAGCATCGGTATAAACAACGAAATCTTGATTCCCATCGGGAATAACAAGAATAGGAGCATCAGAAAGAAGTTCTTTTAATTTCTGAAAAGAAGCTTCACATTTGTCCGACCAAATGTATTTAACACCTTTCTTCGTCAAGCTAGTGAGAGGCACTGCAACTTTAGAAGTCTTTAATAAAACGACGGTAATAGCCCGCCAATCCAAGAAAACTACGAATCTCTGTCACACTCTCCGTTCTCTTCCAATCTTGAATCGCTTCAATCTTTGAAGGATCCACGGAAATTCCGAATTCAGAAATAATGTGACCGAGAAACTTCACACGAGATTGCCAAAAGTGACACTTAGAAAATTTTGCCTTTAATTGATTACTCCTAAGAGTTTCCAACACAATCCGAAGATGTTTTTCATGCTCGTCCTCGGTTTTAGAATACACAAGAATATCATCAATAAAGATGAGAACAAATCGATCAAGAAAATCTTTGAAGACTCGATTCATAAGGTCAACGAAATAAGCAGGGGCATTCGTTAACCCAAATGGCATCACAAGCCATTCATAAGATCCATAACGAGTACGGAACGAGGTCAATGGAATGCTATCTTCTGCAATACGAAGCTGATGAAAACCGGTAGCCAAGTCCAATTGTGAAAAGACTCTAGCACCACTAAGTTGATCGAATAGATCATCAATCCGAGGTAAAGGATATTTATTTTTGACAGTAAGATCATTAAGCTTGCGGTAGTCAACGCAAAGCCTAAGTATACCATCGGATTTCTTCACAAAAATAGCTGAAGCTCCCCAAGGCGAGGAACTAGAGCGAATAAATTGCTTCGTTTCCAATTCAGATAATTGTTTACGCATCTCCTCGTTTTCTTTATTGGACATACAATACGGAGGACGAGTGATAGGTTGAGCTCCCGGAATAAGATTAATTCTGAACTCAATTGCTCGCTTAGGTGGTAATCCTAAAACAGGCTCGAATATGTCGAAAAATTCACAAACGACGTGAATAAGAGAAATAATATCACCCTCATCATCATCGTCGTCATCACGAGGATTTAAAGAATATAAAGATGCAACCAAAGCAGAATCTGAATCGTTAAGAATAACAGAAACCTGATTAACAGATTGAGGATGTCGAAGATGAATAGTCCGCTCAGGACATAGGATATGAGCTTCATAATGGTTAAGCCAATCCATTCCCAAAATCATTCCAAAGCCTAAATAACGCATGACATGCAAATCGGCTCGGAAAGAAAAATCACACAAAATAATCTCGACATCTTTACACAATAAACTGATGGTTGCGGATCCCCCAACCGGATTCGCAATTCTCAAAGAAGTCATTAAACACAAAACATCCAAAGCAAAAGTATCAACAAGTTCTTTTGATATAAAAGAATGGGACGCACCCGTATCAAAAAGAACTCGAATAGGATGATCACGAAACAAAATAATTCCATCTAGAATAGAATGAGAAATACTTTGGCCACGAGATGTGTTGCCAAGGGCTTGAGCAACATTTAACTTTCCCTCCTTCCTGCCCTGAAGCTTGGGGCATGAAGATATAACATGACCGGGAACTTTGCAGTAGCGACAAGAAAGAGACTTTGGGCACTTGTTCGCATAATGGTCCTTCGAACCACAATTATAGCATTCCCCACGACCAAAGGAAGAAGTCTTTGCCACGGAGGTTGCTTGCTTCCCTTTCTTATTGGGATAAGGGCCTTTGAATTTGCTTGGCCTCTTCTTGTTGTTGAAGTTTGGTTTGGAACCCACCACTTCAACATCATTCTCTCTATCCGCCTCTTCAAGACGAAGAGCGATATCAACGAGTTGGTCGAAGGAAACTTCTAACTTTAGAAGTAATGGCTTCTTGAGACTGTTGTTTAAGCCATAAACAAATCTCTGATTCTTCTTCAGAGGGGTGTTGATGTATTCAACCCCATATTTGGAAAGCGACTCGAAGGAGGCGACGTAATCAGTCACGGAGGACTCACCTTGAACAAGGTCTATAAATCGTCGAGCCAATGTCACTTTTTCAGCTTCCGGTACGAATTTCAACTCGAAGCGTTCTCGGAATTTCTCCCAAGTGAGATCCGCTTCATTAGTTTCAGAAATAAGAAGCTCGTACCAGTCCAATGCTCTTTCTCGGAGCATACTAGAGGCCACCTGAACCGGTGAAGGTCAATAAGATTCATGTGCGAAAAGATGCGATCGCATGTTCTTAGCCAAGCCTGTACTTCAATAACAGTTTCGGAACCTTTGAATGGCTCCCCACCCAAATTAGTGTAATCGCTACACAAGCGTGCAAATCCCGACTTTGGGTGAGTAGGTTCCGGGTTAGCTCCAGCTGCTTGAGCATTTGTTACCAAATCAAGAAGCTGTTGAGCAGTCATAAAAACTCCATCCTGGGGTGGAGTGCTAGATGGCACGGCTCTGGGGCGACCTGGTCTAGACATTTCTCTTCCTTTAGAAAGATAGAAGAGGAAGAAAAAGGTTATTCACCAAATTGAATATCAAGCAATCTTGATAGACAAAACAAGGAATCATAAAAGAAAATAGGATAGAACGGTACGTAGACCCGAATAAAATCCTAAAGCACGACTCCTAAGAAAGACTTAGGACGATGATCCTTGTTATAATATTCCATATTGTTCCGAAGTTTGGCTCTGATACCAAGCTGTGACGCCCCACCTCTATACGCACGCTAGACAAGAACATTACGGAGTAATGCTGTCAACTAGCGCGGAGAATAAGGCTGTTGAGGAGCGACCATCCGTGTAATTTCTTTGCGCGAGCACCGATATGTCAGATAATATAACATGCATTCTATTTCAAGAGGAAATCCGACATACCGACACAAACTCAAAGTTACTACGCGGTGGCTATATAAATCCTTCGGAAAACAAATATAGAAATAAGCATAACACAAATCAGTCACAGACAATTCATATCACAAAGGCGGAATATAGATATGAATATTACACTAGAAAGTGTACATCAGAGTAGTGGTCTAAAAAGATCCACAATATCACAAAAGAATAGTTAAACGAACTACACAAAAGAATAAGTATACATTAAGGAGTCTATATCTCAAATGTATACAAAAAAATAACTACTAATCTAAGTAGTTAACCCAAAAGCAAGAGAAATCAATCCCAAGGGAGAAGTCAAGCAGAAGCACCTGTAACATCTCGGTCTGACCCGAGTATTATTTAATAAGAAAATAATAAACGGATCAGTCTAACTATAAATATCAGATGAAACGATATAGAATAAGAGATATGACTAAACACATAATAATCACAATGCCAAGCTGTGATATTTATATATATATATATATATACATATACTTAGTTGATAATCATCAAGAGATTAATCAATGTCACCAAATCTACACAAGAATCAAAGAAGTGTCATACTCTTTATTTCGTTCATCAAACCACAAATATTGACGATAATATAAATGTCAATCACAAAATTCAATGACACACAAATTCCAGAAGACTACACAAGAAATCCAGAAATCACTAAAGTCAATGACACACAAATTCACCAATGCACAAATATTGATAAAACTTATCAATGGAAATCACGAAAATTGGTGAAACACAAATTCTAGGAATCTACACAAGAAATCCAGAAATCACAAAGGGGGGGAGGCCTATCACAAACGGGAGCATAAAGCCCACCAACACGTGTATCACAAACGGAACGCTAATTCCATGGTCGCTAACCATCACAAATTGAGCCGAAGCTCCACAAACGGCCCGAAGACCATAGGTTGTTACCCCATCACTAATTGAGTCGAAACTCCATAAAACGGGGTTTAGTCTCCCTCGCAGACAAAGAGACATCGCACATTGCTAGTCTAAATCACAAAGATGATCGTCATGATCAACGAGAAGTGTCGATTACACTAAGCTAGTAAATATATGAGTTTAGCTTCATGTCCCATAACCACTTGCTTAACTTAAATATTTACGAACAAACTGTAAATCTCCACTAGAAAATTGTCACAAGAGGTTCAATCGAACAAGTCCAAGAATTAACCGACAAAGTAAATGCAAGCGTTTCATACCACTTGTTTTACTAAGCCGTTTAATTAGATTTCTCATACGAGTGAGGTAAAGGTTGTATATACTAATTGATTGGAAAACGGTTTTATAAACGAATTTGGTATTAAAATAGTATTGAAATCGTTTGAGGAAAGAGTTTTGATATTTACTACTAGTATAGAAAACCTTTATATTTTTAAAGTGACAAATCACGAAGAAGATTGTAAGAACAATCAATCACAAAAATTCACATACGAAGACGTGAATAAAATCCAACGAAATCGATAAAGGATCCATCGAAATGGATATTCAAAAATCCCTGAAAAGAGTCATCAAAGTCATAATAGATGATAACAACAAATAGGATTATCACGAATCGATTTAAATTGGAATTTCAATCCAAAAAGGCAAATTGGACTCAAACAGCAGGTTCAGTCGACTGAACAGAGATTTTCAGTCGACTGACCCTGTACCTGGAGATTTTTCAGGTTCAGGAAACTTTCTGTTTCCAGTTTCAGTCGACTGTGCAGGGTTTTTCAGTCGACTGAATCATGCCTGGAAACTCTCGGGTTTCAGGTTCAGTCGACTGAACAGAGTTTTTCAGTCGACTGACCCTGTACCTGGGCTGTTTTTCAACCTTATTCAAATGAAGAGCAAACTCTTCCAAAATGCAACCAGACGGACATTGGCTCTAAGGGTTTATGCCAATCGGCAACCCGGCCCTATATGCTCCTCGATGCATCACCAAAAGCATGATCAAACATCCATAAAAGGATTTTACACAAATTTGACTTAAAAACCCAAAAATTGGAATATTTACAAAACCAATCCAAATCAAGAGCAAATTCTCATGAATAAGTGTTAGGAATTCATACCTAATAACCAAAGATAATTATAGTCATAGATGTGAGATAAAAATCTCACCTTTTCTCAAAATCAAATAAGAAGAAGCTTGAAAGAAAGTGGAGAATCAACCTCTCTTCAACACAACCCAAATGAGCTTGAATCTAAGCTCAAAACAAGAACATTCCCAAGATTAGGTTTAGGAATTTCTGAAATTGGTAAGAGAATAAGTTGGAGAAGAAGAAGAGAAGCTTACCAATGGGTTCTTCTTGAGTTTGGAGCTAGGAATTTGATTTGCAAGAGAAACTAGGGTTTTGGAGTTTTAATTTCCAATCTCCTCCACCATTAATGTTATAAAACTGAAAAGAGAAGAGAATGAGGGTGAGTGGGGGAGAGTGGCTCAGATTTGAGCATAAGTTAACATAGGGCTGAGCCCAAAAACCAAATGCAAAGTAAAAAAGTAGCAGAAATCAACTTTCTCCAAACATATCGAAGCTTATACTCAAAAAGGTCGCAAACGGCATTTTAAACTCAATGGGAGTGGTCCCGAGCCCTAATTCGACCGTATGCAAAAGGTAGCTTTTCGAACAAAAATCCGACTAACGATAAAATATTTAAATAAAATATTTAAATATAAAATCGATAAATATGCGGGTTGTTACAAAATGAAACTAAAAATGGATAAATTAATTTATCTTTAACTTTTCATACATACTTCCATAAAGGCTTCTATTTTGTTTTACTACCAAATGCAAACAACTTAGTACGTACTAAAATTACTTTCTTTTATTAACAACCGACCAATTTTTCAGCAACGAAGCATTTAGTTGTGATGATGAAAATTTCATCACCATAACAAAATTCATGATAGAAGACCTGCTCTATCAACAAAGTATTTGTGGTCAAGTAAGTACAATAAACTAAATTTTCCTTCATTATAAATTATATACTTTATCCGTATTATTTTTCAAAAGTAGATCATTGATTGGTTTTGGTTTCGAAAAACAAAGCAACTAGAAGAAAGCAAAAGCATTATCTTTGTTACCACAACTATGATAGTAAGTGAACTATATTCTCAAATTAACATTTTTTTATACAACATAAATTTTCTAAAACAATTTTTTTACAGAAAAGGCAATGGATGGAAGCTTGGAAAATATCAAGAAAAAATGTTCAATCCTTTTATGTAAAGAACACTTTTAGATCCATTATGTTGCAACATATTAGTCCCAGTACATGGCAATGAACATTGGAGCCTGCTTGAACTAGTTGTTGGAGAATGCACTTGGAACCACTATGACTCTCTGCACTTGACCACAAGATCAAAATCCTACAGAAGTGGACATACAAAATTTACCATTAATGTGGTAAGTAAAAATACACAAAAAGTAAAAATGATAAATGTGTTTATATTTATTCTAATTTCTTTCACTATTTGCAGAAATCAGCAGTAAACAACCTAAACAAAGAGCTACAAGAAGAAGGGCACAAAACAATTCTCAGCAAAAATTCAGTGCTTAAAAATGTTGACTGTGCTCAACAAAGCAATGGGTATTTCTGAAGATAGTTCAGAATTTTATACAAAAATTCTTGATACACAATAACTACCTACACACATATTACCAATTAGATAATATTATTTACCCACGTACAATTACTTAAATAAACATAATACTAATTACAATTCATTAGCAAAATAAAGAAAAGATAATATGTTTTATCATTATATTCAAAGTACTAAACTTCAGAAACACAGGTACGACTGTGGAATTTTTGTGATGATGTTCATGCAAAAAATAGCACAAGGAATGCAGACTACATCAAAAATTAGTCTTGAACAAGTTAATGCATTCAGAGCACAGATAGCTGCACAAATACTCTCTGATGAACCATACTGCTGGCTTAACAAGTTTTGCAGCTCTTCTTCAGCCCATAAAAATGTAATGACTGATGAATGAGATGATGAATTTGTAATGGCTGATGTTAAAAATTAAATAATGAATTTGGCAATGAATTTTTAATGGCTGATATTAAATTGATCATAGATTTTAGGGAGTATATTTGAATTTACTAATGAATTACATGATGAATTTGTAGTAATTAATATTGAAAATTTGATGATGAATTTGATAATGAATTTCTAATGGCTTTGTTGATTTGATGATGTTATTCAGATAAATATGGATCATGAATTTGTAATCCAAAATATGATTCTACTGCTCTTTTAAGAAAGATAAATCCTTTTATCTTTTATTGAGAGTTTTTAGTTTATATTTATTGTTATGTTTTCTAATTTCGTTGTCCTACACAGCAAAAGGATGCAGTATGGGCTACTTTTCCTAAACAAGGAGAAGCTTTAAGATTTGTCCAAACACATGCAAACACTTATGTTTTTTGCTACCAAGATCATTTGACTGCACAAAGAAGGTTCCTTGTTTCTACATATGATGAGTTCTGGAGAAGGTACATGTGTTGTCCCGGGAATTTAAGCAATACTTATTTAATAATTTCATTAATAATTATTTTAAAATGTGAAATATTGATTTAATAATTTAATTCAAACAAAAAATATCTTTTGAAGATTAATTATTTAGTTTGATAAATGATATTCTTTTTAAAAATTTATAATGATGATAATAATAATAACTTTTGGGAATTTTATTCTTTTCAAATGTTAAAAATATTTAAGTAATAAAATTATCTTTCTAAGCTGATTTAAAGATATTTATTTATAATGCATATATGTGTATACATTATAAATAGGAATTTTGATTTTAATTCAAATTTTATAAAGAATATTTTCCAATTTATTTTATATATAAGATGTATAATTTATGAATTGATTAAATTGATTTAAAATCAGTATTGAAAACTTTTCAAAAGTTTGTTTTAAAAGCCTACCTTATATTTTCATAGAAATATAAGTAATTTTTTTTATAAATATATAGTAGTTTTTTAAAAATAAAATAGTTTAAAATTGTATTTTATAATAAAAGTTTATTTTGTTTTATTTTAAGAACGGTTTTTCTTTCGAAATAAGATTTAGTTTATTTATATTAAAGTATAATATTTTGATTTGAAAACTTTTGAATAAAATTGAATTTAACATTTCTTTTCTTTTTTAAATTTTCTCTTTTGAAAAGTTTAGCTTTAAAAGTATTACTTTGAAAACATTCAAATAAACATTTAAATTGTGTAATTTTATAAAGAAGGTTTATATGTAAGCATGTAAAAACTAAATGTAATTAAACATTTAAAACATGATAAATTAAGTAAGAAATGAATTTAAAAACCTTTATAAAATTTAGAAATTTCTTTTTATTATTAAAATGAATATGTGTCAAACACTTAACACATAGAAAGACACTTGTAAATCATTTTGTTTTACTTAAGTAACAAGTGGCAATGTTGTTTATTTTTGAAAATAATTAATATAGGTAAGTAAAATTAGCAATGCATTTTTGTTCAAACCATCTTTTCCAAATAAGAAACTAAAATCAGATTAACGGAAATCTGAAAAACCAATTCTTGTTCACAATCAAAACCTAAATACAATACAAAATCTGCAATCTGTATGAATCAACTTCAACTTCTGTAATCAAACTGGATGCAGCTGTAGTTTTAAATTCAACAAGTAAAAGCATCATCATCTAGCAAATGCAGTTTAAAATCATCAAAATGCAGTTTAATATTCAACTTCAAAATCAAGAAAAGCAACTTCAACAGCATTCCAAAGCCCAGATTTCTGCATGCATTTCAAATCAAGTTACTGGAAAAATGAAATTTGCATCTAGATTGTTCTCTACGTCTTCAATTACGGTGAGTAAATTTCTGTTTTAAAAACAGTTTCTTCCTTTAAAAATCAAGCTGAACAAGGTTTCCAGAACTCAAGTTTTAATTCCAAGTGTTTTTCAAATAAGAAAAATCAGAACTGTGTAAATAAAAAAAAACTGCTCTGTTCTTTTCTTTTTAGTGAGTAACCTCACAATTTAAAGGTTGCTTTAAAATTTATCTGTGCATGAGTTCTGATAGGATTGAGTATGTTTGCTTGACTGTAGTGTGATGATGCTCTGTGTATATGCATAAATATGCATATGAGTGTGATGCTAATTTTCTACAGACCTGTTTCTGTTCTTAACTAGGATTTTAAATACAAATCCATTTTTCTATGATTGAATCTTAGTTGGAGATTATTATGTAAACAAATTATGTTTTTTTTAGCATAGATTTAGGTTTGTAAAATTTTAATTTAGTTAAATTAAATCTGTTACTTCTGAAAAACAATAATAACAGATAATTTTTTCAAAAGTAAGAATATCAAACATATTTAATTATTAAATCAAGTCTAAAACTTGAGTGCATGTCTGAAAACATGAATTTTAAAACAAGCATCACATTTTTATATCATCTGTGGAGTTAGCATTTAGGAATTGAACAGAATTTGGGTTTTTGGGATTTTCTGATCATCTAGTAGATTTTGGAAGCCGTAATTCTTCCTGGAGGTGGAGTGTTGACTAGAGAGTGAAGACAAATTAAGAGGTAGATGGCCAGAGGGCGGTGGCGATGGCAGTAGGGGTTTTTAGTTTTGAACCTTAATTTTTAAGGGATCGAAGTTTTTGTAATTTCTTGAACTCTGTGGTGATTCGAGTGATACGAGGCTTTGGGAATCGGCAGAGGGGTCGAAGATAGATCTATGGCCGGAGTCGCGGCGATGATGATGCTCGGAGTTGGGATTTCTGGCCATTGACAGGTTAGGAATGTTTTTTGGGTTGTGTTTCCAGGTTGCATTATTTTCTTGGATTTTAATTCTGAGTTGAAGAGAAGTTTCTGATGGTCGTAAGCTTGTTGGTGGATGGTCGGCGACTAGGAGGAGTTGCTGTAACAACCCGCAGATTTAACCGGTTTTAATAACGTTATTGACTGGAATTTTGTGGAATTTTAAACGATAGAATTTTAAAATAAAAATTTGATATATGGAATACGTCTAGTTAAACATAGCAACTGGTAAATTTTCGTCCGAAAATATGAAAGTTTATTTTGTGCGCAAATTCACTTCAATTTAATCAGTTAAAAAGCGATGAAAATAAAATGTTTTCGGAACGTAAATATTTTTGCATAGAAAAATTCTAAAACATCTTTTGAGCAAACGTCATTTTTCGTTTTTCCAAATTTGGACTTCTTTAGCTCCGTCGATCTTATTCTTCTACGTTTTTCTTGCATTTTCTGTAGTGGAAAATTTGAAATTTTTATAATTCAATCAAACCACTGATATCTATATACTGTTTTGATCGTCTCGTTGTACTGATCTCTGCGGTATATCATATTCTGTGTTTTGTTGTCCGAGACGCAGTGGAACCCGCGTAACGGATATACGTATCGGTACACATTTGAGTCTTTTGGCTGTCTACCCTTTCACTCCTACCATGCGATTCAATAGCCATAAATATTCCTTGAAATCAATGCTCGTGATTTTAAAATTTCAAAGGTTTCATATTCTTTTGCGTTTGTTCAAGCATGCTGTACATATTCGTTTTGTAACTTACGTTTTCATTTCCAGAGGCTCATCTCATTTTCTTTCCCCTCACCTTTGTTACAAACACATAAATCCTTAGCAACAGCCTTCTCTCCCTCTCTCATGCGTGCACTTGTCCCCTCGCTTTCTCCTACCCTACTCCCTTCGTGTAGCTGCCCCTTCCCTAGCCACCTCCGCCTGCCACTTGCAACCCACCACCCACTGCCGAAGTCTCTCTCTTCGGTCGCTCTGCCCCTCCTCTCTCCACCACCGTGCGTCTCCTACTTGACTTTCCCCTGCAAACGAACCCGAGCTTCCCTCCTACCTCCGCCTTCATCTTCACGCCTTTACCTCGCATAGAAAGCCACCACAAACCTGAAGCTCGATCTTTCTTCCGCTCGCAAACTCCGACCGCCTCTCTTTTTGCTGTGAGCATCTTTTGTTGAGGTATATATTTGAATATATGTTGTTTATTTAACTCTTATATGTAAGTTATTATTATTTTATACAGTTATTATTAATTGTTGCCGCATATTTTTCTCTGTTGGTATTTATAGTTTTATATACTGGGTAACTATAAAGTTATGTTTTGTGATAAGTATGAAAATTTTGTTTGAGAACTGTTTGTTTTTATAAAGGTTAGTTATATAAGTTGTATGTATAATTCGCATATGATACATTAATATAGATAAGTTATATTCTGTTATTTCTTCAAAGGTATGTACATAGTGTTATAGATAAAGTCTGATATATGGGATGTTTTATGAGTCAGTTTATATACGTATGTCCTAGCCGTTGTTTATAAAAGAAGTTGTATATATTTTATTATAAAGCTATTTATATATGTATTAGTTATATATTCATTTTTATCAGATTGTTTAACTATATGCGGTACATTAGTTTATTTATATAAGTTATACAAGCACTGCATATTGGTTTACATCTTGTCTATACTTTAGATATATATTATTACTTAATACCTATTTATTCATATTTATAGTAGTTTTGAGTGGTATATATATACGACATTGCTTGTTGATAAGATATAAGTATAAACTATAAACTGTCGAGTATATGGGTTAAAAAAAAAGTTGTGCAGTTCACATATACTTGTGTCAGTATAACAAGCATATTTTATATATTCGAAGTGTTAAGTATATATTTTAATGCTGTATATAGATATGAGCTATAGTTATATATTAGTCTATATATATAATTTTAACACGTTCCTTGTTATTGTTCTACATCTTTCGGTTGTACGTATATGTAACTTTTATAAGCTACGTATAGTTGTACACAAGATGTTTTCATAGATATATTGGCAGTATAGGTATGAATGTAATATATAGGTAGGCTACTTTAAACTAAGTATATATGTGTGATTTAACATATGTGTTTTAATTTAAAACAACGATTTTGAAAAAACATATATTTTAAAAACAAATTAAGTGTGTTTGAATTTAGAATATGATTTACATATGTAAATAGTTATATATAGTCATCTATACATATATAAGTTCATCAATATATCGATTATCCTCACCGATCTAGTTCCGATTTGGATTTGTCTACTTCTGTTTATTAGCTTTGATCGTCGATTCGTGCCAATCTAGCTTTGATTTGGGAGTCGTGCTTGCAATTCGTAACTCAATTTCATAGTCCAATCTATCTGGCCTCGGAAGGTGAGCAATCACTCACGATTAATGCACTCACGATTAATGTTCTTTTATTTATTAAATTTGATTTCAATTGAAACGACAATTGAAATATACTGCTGTAGTTATTTACACTGTTATATATATGTTATTACCTGTATCAGTTCACCTGTGACATCTGACACCATTATCTGTTAATTATACGATGATAATCCAGTTTGGTTGATGTTTGATTGATTGTTGTTGTTTATATTGGATGTAAATTGAAGTGTATAAAGTGACAAATATTATGCAATTTAATTTGATGTATGATAGTTAAAAATTAGAAATGACATATGTGTAAATTTGATTAAATGATATTTGTATAATATGACCCTTTGAATGTTAAATTAATTGACACGTAAGATTTGGTTAATTATACCTTGAACCATTGAATGTATGTTGTTTAAATTGTTGATGTATGAAATTGTAAATAGATGACAAGTGAAGAATCGTAATGTAATAATCTTTAATCTACATGAAATGATAGTGTAGATTCTAGAAATAATTATATTAATTTGCACAAACAACAATGTGAATTAATACGATTATTTCGGAATTATTTGAATTGATTATTGAATTGTTATTGATTGTTGTTTATTGTTTATTGCTTGTTTATTTACTTTGACACCATCCCAGCTATCACATTGCAAGTTCCTTTTGTTATGCTTTGATTTTTGAATTGAAATGGAATAGTGTTGGAATGATAAATAACCAAATAAACTTGATCTAGGATAGAAAATTAAATTAAACCCGATTGGTCAATAATTTGATTTAAATAAAATAAAGATATTATTTGAATAAAGAATATAGTTTCGAAATGAAGTTGGAATTTGAGATTTTATAAAAAGAAAATGCTAATATGAAATAGAATATTAATATAGTAGTTGATGAAAGAACGTTGTTTTAAATTTAATTAATTAATAATTAAGTTCGGAATTATTAAATAATTAAAATTTGAATTATATGATAATTAGATTTTGGATCAATTATTAATCAAATATTGAAATTTTAATTATGTTTTGAAGTTATGTATTAATTAAATAAGATTGAATTATTTTAATAATTAAATAAAATTGAGTTATTTGACAATTAAATAAAAATTTGAATTCTTTAGTAAGAGAAATTGAACTCTTGAATAAGTGAATTTGAACTTCGTTAATAAATGAAATTGGGTTTCTTTATTAATTAAGTTTTGGAAAATTTAAGTAGGTTAATAAGTGAAATTTAACTTCTTGAATAAGCGAATTAAGTTTCTTTATTAATTGAGTTGAAATTTGTAACCAAGTAAATGGATAAGTGAATTTAAATTTCTTTAACAAGAAATAAAAATAAGATTTATTGAAATTAATGTAAAACATGTAATTTAAAGAACGTGTTTTGAAGAATTTAATTTAATTTAATTTGTGAGATGATAATTGGAGTTGAACTTAAGTAATTGATTTAATGAATTGGAAATTTAATAGAAATTGTTTTGAATGACAACTTTACTTAACGAATATTGAATGAAATCGATAAATGAATTTGAAATTGATTTGAGTGTTAAATGAATTTATTTAAATGATTACGGAATGAAATTTATATATGAATTTGAATCAATATTTGAATTGTTCAAATAGAAGTTGAAATCGAATTATAAGATTTTGAAATGGTAATTTGGAAGTTTTGAAACGTAAATTTTGGAAATTGATTTAGAAAGACAAACGAAATGTTTGTTTACGAATTGAAATTGAAATTGAATTTGATTTGGTTTGAAATTTATTAAACGACCAATCGGTGTAATAATTACGAAAGTTATTAAAGAAACCGGAATCGGTTATGGACATAGTCTCTGTCTAAACCGAAAACCACTTTAATAACTATACGTAGAGTGATGATCCAGAATGAAGTGGTTGGAATGATATACGTGATGACTGAAGAAAGAGAACGATAATGGATAGCCTTGAAACTTGTGTCAAATTGAAAATGACTAAAACAGGAGCCGTGCCAGGCCAAATGGGGTTAGCCACCTCGAGCGAACACACTTCTTCATAACTACTACTCATTACTTGTTATTGATTGGTGCACCATCGTACTTTTGGGAGTGTTGTTTCGCGGTGTTGCGATCGTTGCGGCGATGCGTTTTCACCAGTGTGGATCAGGAAAATGGTAGTTTCACTACCTTGGGTATTGCCTCATGTGCCTTGTCATGCTTGTATCCCTATATACGCGACCACTACGAATTTGTTTTGTGTTATACCTATGGAGTACTCCCTGATAGCCCACCAGTTTACGGTGGAGTTTACAGTGTTGTATAGACTATGACTTTATAAAAATGTGTTAAGGGAGATAATGGTAACGCCTTAACACTATTTTGATACTTTATATTACTGATAGACATTATCTATTTAGCGTACACTACTACATAGTAGACAGTTTAACGGATCCTTAGAGGATGGTTATTCCACATCCTTTGAGTTACTTGTATTTCAATTGTTATTTCACTTGAATTGGATTTATTGATATAAGAATGTTAATCCTGACTCGAGCGTTTTATGTTTTGCTTCACGCTCGGGTCAGACTGAGAGTACCAGCTTTCGAGACTCACCTTGGAGTTGGAGCTTCGCTTGGAAATCCGGCTATCTATCCAGCTTTCAGATATTCAGTTGATTTCAGTGATGTATTCTGATATTGTATTTGACTTTTGTATTCGAGACATCTGTTGTACCTTATTTAACTCTACTATATATAGTAGCTTCATGAACTACTATCTTCTGCTTCCGCTGCATATTATTACTCTGTGTCTGTGATTCTGTGATTATTTATTTATTGTATATCTAAGTTTTGCCACATTTAAATTAACAATTCGGTATTTTGAATTATTCAAGTCCGACATGTGCGGATGCGAATAGTCCAAAATAGCGTGTCGTTACAGTTGGTATCAGAGATTTTGGTAGCTCTAGGAAAAACTTAGCATATATGGTAAATGTATTTACAGAATCACTCCCACTCGAGTTTCAATCTCTTCCTTTGACTCAATTCCTTTGAAATTTGGGAACATTCCCTGCGGTTCCAAAATTCATTCGTATCCCTCACTATTCGTCTTCTTTCAATTCAGGAGCATCATATAACTCCACTTCGAATGATATCTATAATACATCGACGGTCTCGACAATCTTCGAATGATTTGTAAATGTGGGAAACTCCTGTACAATAAGCATTGATTTACCGGAGATTTCTGTATCCTCGGTTTACGATGCTATCTATCTTCTGCAATATCTAATTCTATTTCTTGAGATCGAATGTTGATTTACCTCGGAATTCTACATCGATCTTATTCTTGAAGTCACGGTCGACCGGTTAAGGTTTCCTGTGAATTAAATAAGATTATCCATCTCCCGATTTTGTTAATTGAATTATCTTATCTTCTGTTTCGAACTTATTATCGAATCAAAATTTTTTTTGATTTAATTTTCATCAAATTTAAATCTCTATACTTATTTTGAAATCCATTCTTGTATCGTCGAGCGAGGAAGCATATTTGTAAATTTTCATTAAAAATGTTTTATATTGTGTTGTTGAGTTGTTGATGTTGATTTGGGTTTTCGATCGATTCGTTTGATCAACTCTATCGATAGGATTTCCAAAACACTTGAACAGAGCAAACTGACACAATAGTACTTTTGAATTTGGTAAATAAAATGGTTTTAAATGATTATATTATATATGATTATAAATTTTTATGAAATTAAATTATTAATGAATTTGTTGCCAGAAATAATAACATTTGATTTTCATTTACTATTTGAAAACCATTAACTTTGGCAATATAAATAAATGAATTTATAAAACTTAGTTATAATTTGATTCGGAATTTGAAGTGAATTTAAATTAGAATTTGAGAATTTAATTTCCGATAATTTTGAACTTTGGTTTTAAACTTTTAATGTGTATATTATTTAAAATATTTTCAAGTAGAAACCGTTTCAAAGAATTTTAACTGTTTAAATTAGAGCTCTCCTCTTTTGTCGCTAGAAAATAATTTCGATGATGGCGGCCGGATCATCGACATTCATTTTCGAGTTTCGAAGTGGAGAGACCATCAGTAGTTTGCTACACTTGGGTTTTGAAATGAATTTGATTTGAATTTCTAATGTATGACTTGATTTAAAAATATATATATAATTATTATTTGATTTAGGTTTGACTTGGATATATATTGTATGTATATAAGTATCTCTAAAATGGTTTGAAATTAATCGAAAATTAATTCTTAATTTTTTTTATTTAAGGATGATTTTCAATTATAAATGAAACCAAATTCTTTTTATATAAATACTTAACATGAAATAAAATTTCATTTAGATAATACTCAATTGCATTATATATAACTTACCTAAATTTTCAAAAGTTAATTATGTAATTGAATATTATACAATATAAATGATATCAAAGGAAATTTTAAATAAATTTGAGTAGTTTTAAATAGTGTAAACATATTTAATATATATGTGATAAGATATATTAAGTAAAATAAACTTAATAATAATTTGGAATAAAGAAGAATTAAATTTGTCGAATAAAGTATGATTATAATAAATGACTATTCAAATTTATGATCTTTGAAATTGATAATTTAAGATAATTGGATAATATACTATATAAATTGTCTTTATAAATTAAATTTGAGTGTGTATAAAAATGTAATACACCTAAGTTTAATTATAAAATGATTAATAGAGATAAATAGAATACTAGGTTAGTTGAATAATAATTGGATTAATAAAATGAAATTTTGTTTGAAATAAATTTGGTAACAAGCAGTGATAAATTGGGAATAAACCAAGTTAATGAAATTCCCTGAGTTTAAAAATCAATTGTTGAATATAAATTTATTTAAATTGTTATTTATATGGTTTAAAATAATTGGTCATTATGTAATTCAAGTCTATTTTCTTTTGGTTGTTTCTACTCTCCTACTTCCTACCTTTTCGAGGACGAAAAGTTTTAAGTGGGGGAGAGTGTAACAACCCGCAGATTTAACCGGTTTTAATAACGTTATTAACTGGAATTTTGTGGAATTTTAAATGATAGAATTTTAAAATAAAAATTTAATATTTGGAATGCGTCTAATTAAACATAGCAACTGGTAAATTTTCGTCCGAAAATATGAAAGTTTATTTCGTGCGCAAATTCACTTCAATTTAATCAGTTAAAAAGCGATGAAAATAAATCGTTTTCGGAACCTAAATATTTTTGCATAGAAAAATTCTAAAGCATCTTCTGAGCAAACGTCATTTTTCGTTTTTCCAAATTCGGACTTCTTTAGCTCCGTCGATCTTATTCTTCTGCATTTTTCTTGCATTTTCTGTAGTGGAAAATTTGAAATTTTTATAATTCAATCAAACCACTGATATCTATATACCGTTTTGATCGTCTTGTTGTACTGATCTCTGCGGTATATCATATTCTGTGTTTTGTTGTCCGAGACGCAGTGGAACCCGAGTAACGGATATCCGTATCGGTACACATTTGAGTCTTTTGGCTGTCTACCCTTTCACTCCTACCATGCGAATAGCCATAAATATTCCTTGAAATCAATGCTCGTGATTTTAAAATTTCAAAGGTTTCATATTCTTTTGCGTCTGTTCAAGCATGCTGTACATATTCATTTTGTAACTTACGTTTTCATTTCCAGAGGCTCATCTCATTTTCTTTCCCCTCACCTTTGTTACAAACACATAAATCCTTAGCAACAGTCATTCCCTCCCTCTCTCATGCATGATCTTGTCCACTCGCTTTCTCTTACCCTCCTCCCTTCGTGTAGCCGCCCCTTCCCTAGCCACCTCCGCCTGCCGCTTGCAACCCACCACCCACTGCCGAAGTCTCTCTCCTCCGGCCGCTCTGCCCATCCTCTCTCCACCACCGTGCGTCTCCTACTTGCCTTTCTCCTGCAAATGAACCCGAGCTTCCCTCCTACCTCCGCCTTCATCTTCACGCCTTCACCTCGCATAGAAAGCCACCACAAACCCGAAGCTCGATCTTTCTTCCGCTCGCAAACTCCGACCGCCTCTCTTTTTGCTGCGAGCATCTTTTGCTGAGGTATATATTTGAATATATGTTGTTTATTTAACTCTTATATGTAAGTTATTATTATTTAATACAGTTATTATTAATTGTTGCCGCATATTTTTCTTTGTTGGTATTTATTGTTTTATATACTGGGCAACTATAAAGTTATGTTTTGTGATAAGTATGAAAGTTTTGTTTGAGAACTGTTTGTTTTTATAAAGGTTAGTTATATAAGTTGTATGTATAATTCACGTATGATACATTAATATAGATAAGTTATATTCTGTTATTTCTTCAAAGGTATGTACATAATGTTATAGATAAAGTCTGATATATGAGCTGTTTTATGAGTCAGTTTATATACGTATGTCCTAGCCGTTGTTTATAAAAGAAGTTGTATATATTTTGTAATAAAGATATTTATATATGTATTAGTTATATATTCATTTTGATCAGATTGTTTAACTATATGCGGTACATTAGTTTATTTATATAAGTTATACAAGCACTGCATATTGGTTTACAGCTTGTCTGTACTTTAGATATATATTATTACTTAATACCTATTTATTCATATTTATAGTAGTTTTGAGTGGTATATATATGACATTGCTTGTTGATAAGATATAAGTATAAACTATAAACTGTCGAGTATATGGGTTAAAAAAAATAGGTGCACAGTTCACATTTACTTGTGTCAGTATAACAAGCATATTTTATATATTCAAAGTGTTAAGTATATATTTTAATGCTATATATAGATATGAGCTATAGTTATATATTAGTCTATATATATAATTTTAACACGTTGCTTGTTATTGTTCTACATCTTTCGATTGTACGTATATGTAACTTTTATAAGCTACGAATAGTTGTACACAAGCTGTTTTCATAGATATATTGGCAGTATAGGTATAAATGTAATATATAGGTAGGCTACTTTAAACTAAGTATATATGTGTGATTTTACATATGTGTTTTAATTTAAAACAATGATTTTGAAAAAACATATATTTAAAAAAAAAATTAAGTGTGTTTGAATTTAGAATATGATTTACATATGTAAATAGTTATATATAGTCATCTATACATATATAAGTTCATCTATATATCGATTACCCTCACCGATCTAGTTCCGATTTGGATTTGTCTACTTCTGTTTATTAGCTTTGATCATCGATTCGTCACAATCTGTGCAGTCAATTCCCCAAAATTTCCCCGATATAACCCCGATATATCCCGTAGCGGACTTTTGGGGCAACGATATTCCAATATAGCGGTCCAATATAGCGGATCCGCTATTATCCCTGGTATTGCGGCAATAATCCGCTATATCCTCGATTTTGTTGCCCCGCTATATCCCCTTTTCCTATAAATAAGCATTTTGCTTGATGTTTGGCTTTTAAGTTTTATGGTAACTTCAAAGTTGATGTAACAATGAGATACACTGTAGGTTATTATAAGTAGTTCTAACTTTTAAAGTGCCAACTTTGTTTATCTTTACTTTATTATAACTTGTTTTGCTTGGTGGAAAATAATAAGTAATACTTGTTCCTCTTTTTAATGTAGAATGTTCATCATTCCTCTTTTTAAAGTCGTCCACTTTATCCTGCTATATCCCTGATATATCTCTGCTACAACTTTTCGCACCTCAAACGCTATGGAGTGGCAGGGCGCTTTAACTGCACAGGTCCCAATCTAGCTATGATTTGGGAGTCATGCTTGCAATTCGTAACTCAATTTCATAGTCCAATCTATCTAGCCTCGAAAGGTGAGCAATCACTCACTATTAATATTCTTTTATTTATTAAATTTGATTTCAATTGAAACGACAATTGAAATATAATGCTGTAGTTATTTACACTGTTCTATATATGTTATTACCTGTATCAGTTCACCTGTGACATCTGACACCATTATCTGTTAATTATACGATGATAATCCAGTTTGGTTGATGTTTGATTGATTGTTGTTGTTTGTATTGGATGTAAATTGAAGTGTATAAAGTGATAAATGTTATGCAATTTAATTTGACGTAGGATAGTTAAAAATTTGAAATGACATATGTGTAAATTTGATTAAATGACATTTGTATAATATGACCCTTTGAATGTTAAATTAATTGACACGTAAGATTTGGTTAATTATACCTTGAACCATTGAATGTATGTTGTTTAAATTGTTGATGTATGAAATTGTAAATAGATGACAAGTGAAGAATCGTAATGTAATAATCTTTAATCTACATGAAATTATAGTGTAGATTCTAGAAATAATTATATTAATTTGCATAAACAACAATGTGAATTAATACGATTATTTCGGAATTATTTGAATTGATTATTGAATTGTTATTGATTGTTGTTTATTGCTTGTTTATTTACTTTGACACCATCCCAGCTATCACACTGCAAGTTCCTTTGGTTATGCTTTGATTTTTGAACTGAAATGGAATAGCGTTGAAATGACAAATACCCATATAAACTTGATCTAGGATAGAAAATTAAATTAAACCCGATTGGTCAATAATTTGATTTAAATAAAATAAATATTTTATTTGAATAAAGAATATAGTTTCGAAATGAAGTTGGAATTTGAGATTTTATAAAAAGAAAATGTTAATATGAAATAGAATATTAATATAGTAGTTGATGAAAGGACGTTGTTTTAAATTTAATTAATTAATAATTAAGTTTGGAATTATTAAATAATTAAAATTGGAATTATTTGATAATTAGATTTTGGATCAATTATTAATCAAATATTGAAATTTTAATTAAGTTTTGAAGTTATGTATTAATTAAATAAGATTGAATTATTTTAATAATTAAATAAAATTGAGTTATTTGACAATTAAATAAAAATTTGAATTCTTTAATAATAGAAATTGAACTCTTGAATAAGTGAATTTGAACTTCGTTAATAAATGAAATTGGGTTTCTTTATTAATTAAGTTTTGGAAAATTTAAGTAGGTCAATAAGTGAAATTTAACTTCTTGAATAAGCGAATTAAGTTTCTTTATTAATTGAGTTGAAATTTGTAACCAAGTAAATGGATAAGTGAATTTGAAGTTCTTTAACAAGAAATAAAAATAAGATTTATTGAAATTAATGTAAGACATGTAATTTAAAGAACGTGTTTTGAAGAATTTAATTAAATTAAATTTGTGAGATGATAATTGGAGTTGAACTTAAGTAATTGATTTAATGAATTGGAAATTTGATGGAAATTGTTTTGAATGACAACTTTACTTAACGAATATTGAATGAAATCGATAAATGAATTTGAAATTGATTTGAGTGTTAAATGAATTTATTTAAATGATTACGGAATGAAATTTATATATGAATTTGAATCAATATTTGAATTGTTCAAATAAAAGTTGAAATCGAATTATAAGATTTTGAAATGGTAATTTGGAAGTTTTGAAACGTAAATTTTGGAAATTGATTTAGAAAGACAAACGAAATGTTGGTTTAAGAATTGAAATTGAAATTGAATTTGATTTGTTTGAAATTTATTAAACGACCAATCGGTGTAATAATTACGAAAGTTATTAAAGAAACCGGAATCGGTTATGGACAAACTCTCTGTCTAAACCGAAAACCACTTTAATAACTATACGTAGAGTGATGATCCAGAATGAAGTGGTTGGAATGATATACGTGATGACTGAAGAAAGAGAACTATAATGGATAGCCTTGACACTTGTGTCAAATTGGAAATGACTAAAACTGGAGCCGTGCCGGGCCTAATGGGGTTAGCCACTTCGAGCGAACACACTTCTTCGTAACTACTACTCATTACTTGTTATTGATTGGTGCACCCTCGTACTTTTGGGAGTGTTGTTTCGCGGTGTTGCGATCGTTGCGGCGATGCGTTTTCACCAGTCCGGATCAGGCAAACGGTAGTTTCACTACCTTGGGTATTGCCTCATGTGCCTTGTCATACTTGTATCCCTATATACGCGACCACTACGAATTTGTTTTGTGTTATACCTATGGAGTACTCCCTGATAGCCCACCAGTTTACGGTGGAGTTTACAGTGTTGTATAGACTATGACTTTATAAAAATGTGTTAAGGGGGATAATGGTAACGCCTTAACACTATTTTGATACTTTATATTACTGATAGACATTATCTATTTAGCGTACACTACTACATAGTAGATAGTTTAACAGATGCTTAGAGGATGGTTATTCCACATCCTTCGAGCTACTTGTATTTCAATTGTTATTTCACTTGAGTTGGATTTATTGATATAAGAATGTTAATCCTGACTCGAGTGTTTTGTGTTTTGCTTCACGCTCGGGTCAGACTGAGAGTACCATCTTTCAAGACTCACCTTGGAGTTAGAGCTTCACTTGGAGATCCAGCTATCTATCCAGCTTTCAGATATTCAGTTGATTTCAGTGATTTATTCTGATATTTTATTTGATTTTTGTATTCGATACATCTGTTGTACCTTATTTAACTCTATTATATATAGTAGCTTCATGAACTACTATCTTCTGCTTCCGCTGCATATTATTACTCCGTGTCTGTGATTCTGTGATTATTTATTTATTGTAATCTGAGTTTTGCCAAATTTAAATTAACAATTCGGTATTTTGAATTATTCAAGTCCGACATGTGCGGATGCGAATAGTCCAAAATAGCGGGTCGTTACAGTTGCCTAGGGTGGTTGGAGTTGATCTGAGCACTGGTGCATATGCACAGTGCATATTCTATCTCTGGTGAACTTTTGGGGTTGTGCAGGGTATTTGACTCGAAGTTACACTCGGAAGTTTTTTATTCTGTCTCGAAGCTAGTGGGTTGTTGACTCGAAGTAGGTAAGGGGGATTCTCGGGTTAGTGAAGTTACATGTTTAAAACTTGAGGTGTGCAGTTTTTTTAAAAACTTGGAAGGAATTAAATTTTTAAAACAAGATTTTAACAAGAATTTATATTCCAAGTTAGGATGAAATTGAATTCAAGTGAGCTTTTGAATTCAAGTTTTTAAAATGAAAATTTAAAATTTTAAGCAAGATTTAAATTGAGTTTTGAAATCAAGTTAAATATAGTTTTCAGGTTTACTTTGAAAACCAGATTTGAATTCAAAACAGTTTGTAGTTTTTTTATAAAAAAATGGACAGATTCAAATGTTTTTAAGAAGATTTAAAAATGAATTTGATTTCAAATAAAGTTTAAATTTGAAAGAATTCTTTTCTTTAATATTTGAACTAAAGTTATGAAATGTTAACTTAAATTTGAAAGTTAAAATAATCAATTTATTTTCAAAGATTGATTTATTTTAATTAAGAAATTTTGTTTTAAACTTTTCTTTTATATTTAAGTAATAAATGTTCTTTAACATTTATTTTATTTTAAGGTTTATAATTATTTAAATTTGGATTAATGTTTAAATAGTTAAACATTTTAAATATTAAATTTTTAAATGAAATTTGAATTTAATTTAGAAATGTATTGTGTAAAATACATTTTTGAATGATAAATAAAGTCATAAATAAGTAAATGAATTATTTGGAAATAATTAGGATAATTAAGAATTTACTTAATTATTTGATTTTAAATAATGACATGAATTAATTTATAATTAGAGATGATTAATTGATAATTAATCTAGGATAAATTCCTTAAGTAAGTAATTAATGAAAATATTATTAATTAATAAAAATAATTATCTAAGGATAATTAAGTAATTAATTAATATGATTAATTTTGATAATTAATTAATTTAAGGTAATTAATTTTAAATTGTTAAGTCTAATTACTTGATAAAAGTAATTAAACGATTAAATACTTATTATAATTAATTTTGATAATGTGATTTGTTAAGTTAATTAATTTAGTTTAATTAATTTAAGTAAATCATTTGATGGTTTAATAAGTGTAATTACTTAAGGTAATTAATGGAGCAGGATTTCTTAGAGAAGTAATAAGTGATAATTACTGGAATGTAATTAGTGGGAAATGATTTTTAATTAAGTAATTTTGGTAATTACTTTTGTAATTAATCAAGGGATTAATTAATGGAGATAATTAATTGTGAAGATAATTAATTTGTTAATGAGTAATTAAGGGCAGTTAATTACTGTTTTAATATTAATCAAAGGTGATTAATAATTGTATTTTAATTTTAGATTAATTACTAAATGTAATTAATTTTAAATAAAGTTATTAATTTAAATTAGAGGTCATTAATTAATATAATTAATGATGTAATTAAGGATTGTTTAATTAAGTAATAATTAATTATTAAGTGATTAATTAATGTAATTAATTAAGGATAAATGTAATTAATTATAGTTAATTAATGAAGTAATTAAATGTTAATTACTTATGATTAAGGTTAATTAATTTTTGTAAAAAATTAATTAAAGACTAATTATTTATTGTAATTAGAGAATGATTAATCAAAGGTGTTTAATCAAGTTGAATACTCAGAAATTGGATATTAAGTAGGATTTATAGATGGGATAATTAACTTAATTTATTTTAAATTAATTAGAGATAGAAGTAATTAATTTAATTCATTTTAAATTAATTATAATTGATGGTTAATAAATCATTACTTATGGATGATACTGATTGAATGGTTGTGATCTCAGTAACGAGATGAGTTGTATCTGTATGATATGGATGTTTGGTTAAAGTATGATGGTTTGTGATGGATTATCTGAGTGTGATGATTATCTGTTTGTGATGATGATAAAGATTATCGGTTTATGATGAGAATGTGATTATCTATTGTGATATGTAGTTTATCTATCTGTGTGAAATGGATAATAATGAAATGATTTAATTGTTTAAAACCCTTAACTACAACTTGGACAATAAAATGACGTTTGGTTTCGGTGAGACCGGGATCGGATTTCCATATTTGGATATCCGAAAATCACATCAATTCCAATTAAACGTTAGGTTGTTAATCCAAGTGGAGCAAGTGAAGACTCGAGGTGTAAGAACTATAAGTCAGTATAACTCTGTGGGTGATTCCGTAATGAGTTTGACGGAATATCACTTATAGGTTCGAGATGGTGATTTAGAGTGCAAGGGCTATGGTCGTTGATATTTAGGGGGATTCCAAAATGAGTGCAACGAGATGGTGCCTTCAATTTCGTTCGAACCCGGAACGAACTTGTATGAATTGAATGCTTTCGGAACATCGTCAGGTAGACGATGAGCATTCTAAGATTGATGTGTTCTATAAAGGTAATCGTAGCCTCAAGCCTAATCAACCGGGAATGGCTAAAACAGGGGAGGTGCAGCAAGGCTTCGTGGGTAGCCCCCACTTGAGAGCGAGATTTACCCCTGTCTAGATGTCCCTTTTTATTTCGGCTGTGTGGGGCGATTGCTAGCTAGAATCGCCGGAGTGGTCTTGTTCGGAACTGTTCAGTAAGGAATGGTTCTGGCCTTGTGTTGCATGGGAGTAGGCATACTCCTCGGTACGGTGATCTAGGCCACGTATTGTGTCGGACGGTACCCCAGTAGCCCTGCCATAGATGGAATCCAAAATCCAATAAGTGCGTGTACGGTTTTGATTGTGCCCAACTATGTTGGAACGTGAGATGTAAGCATTCTAGCTATTTCTGTATTTTATTTTGAAAACCCTAGACAATATTATAATATCATTGGATTTCCTATCAAATGTTTTGGTTAGCGTAAGGTAAAAACTATTCCATGTTTATGTGTGGGAAGTCTTACGTGATACCTTTTGTTTTCAAAGGATTTTCTAAAGTTAAGCAATTTTTAACCCCGTTTACTCACACCAGACCCCTGTCTGACCCGAGTGTTTATTTTCTGTTTTATTAAACTCTTGGGTACTCATATTACGTATGAGTAGTCAAGTGTTCGGGATTGCCTTGACAAGTTCTGAGGAGATATGGAGCAGGAGGCTTCAGCGTGTAGATATCTAGTGATTCTGCTGTGTTTGAGTTGTATCTGTTTTCTCTGATGTACTTGAATTGTAATTGCTGGACAGGAGTTTATAACTGTCTAGTTTGTGTTGTATTAGCTATAAAACTCTGATGTATATGATACTATGTAAAGTTTTATGTGATACAATATAATTTATTCGTTCCGCTGTGAGATTCTGATGTTGTTTGTTTCTTTCTTTCTTTATTTTCTCTTCTATCCCTTTCTTTCTTCTTAATGATGCGTCTTTCTATGGAATGAAAGGAGGGTCGTTACATTGTGGTATTAGAGCAATAGGTTGAGCGTATACCTATGCTCTGGAGTGGTGTCCTTCTTGATAAAGCATATTTGTAATTTTGAATATATATATTTATTTATTTTTACCTATTAGATTGGGTTACCTGTTCGGGTTTTCCAATATAAGTAATAAAGGTAGATAAGGTAGTGGTGTGTGTAACACAACTACCAATGGTTGGAGTTCTAATGTTTGAGGTTTGAAGTAAATCTGCTAGGGTATTTTTAGGCATCTTGAGTAATTCTGCAGTTTGGTGTGAAGGATTTCACTGATCTCTAAAGGAAATCTTTTCAAGATTCAGAATTTATCTTTGGATTGTAAGCTTGGTAGCACTCGTGTGAGTGGATTTTCTTGAGTCTGGGTCAGTTGGGAGTACTGAAGCCAGAGATGGCATCTTGGCATTTTGGGAAGAAAATTCTGTCTGTATTTGAGTTGAGACTCAGTTTGACATAGTGTTTTGTGCTTGGTTTGAAGTCGAGTTTCCTGAGGGATATCTGTCTATCTGGAAGGCTTTATTGTGGAAGAGGCTGGTGTAGCTTTGGGATTCGATGAACTTTTGGATAAGGAAGTTTTTGGCAGCAGTAGCAGCAGTGATTGGCCTATTTCTTCGATGGGTCAGAAATCTCTGTGATTCTTGTGTCAGTAGTCCGGGCAGATGGTGGAGCTTGTCCATTTCTTCTGGAAGCTCAGTTGGATGTGAAGTTTGTGGTTGAAGGTGGACCACTAGTTCTTCTTTTGGATAGAAGGCTTTAGCTGTTTTGATTTTTGAAGAGATAACGTTTTCTTGGGATCTAAACTGAGTGGGATCGCAAAAGTGACTACGATGGTTCGGAATTTCTCTGAGTAATCTTTTTTTGGATTAAAGCATATTTTGAGGATGTTTGAGTTATCAAAGTGGTTTGATTTTCTGGATGTCTTCGAAGGAATTAAGATTTGCATCCGCATCAAGAGTTTGAGTTCTGTTTCGACTTGGTTCTTGGAGCTTTACCGATGATTCAGCATAGTAGGAGGTTCTTTGGGAAAGATCTGTTTAAGCTGGCAGGATTCATCGGGTCTAGTTTTCTGGTTGAATTTTTGCTGTGGTGTTTGTGACCGAATCGGATAGGTCACTGAGATTTTATGGAATTTGATGAACAATGTCTCCGGGATAAGTTGATCAAGTCTATACTTGTGTTCATCAACAACATTCTCAAATCAGAGTTGCACAGTGGAATCATGGTGGCAGCTATTCCAGAATAGGAGCAACACCCGATTCATTGGGAATTTGAGTTTTAACTTAGATCAGAGGATTTCTACAGGATATTCATTTTAGATCTGGAGGCTTGGTAGTCTTGTACATCTGTTCTATTTTCAGAATAAGAGTTGTGTGTTTGAAGTCTTCTGATGTTTGTGTAATTGAGTTTGTGTGGTGGATTTTATTTATTCTGAAGGTTGAAGATAGCCCAAGATCGGTATGAGAGATTTTTGGATATGAGTTTTGGATCTTTCTGTTTTCTCTCAAGGGTTAAGTGTTGGATCTACAGGGTTGAATTTCCAGTTTGGATGTCTGGAATTTGTTATATTTTTCACGTATCTCTGAGGAAGTACGTGTATGATCTATCACTGGTTTTAGAATCAGTAGTTCTGGGAGATTTGGAAGTTGATCAGGAATTGTCTGCAGTCCAGTATCCTGTTTAGATTTCTAGATCCAGATACATAGGAGCTCTAGATCTGAGTGGTGTAGCCAGTTTAGATTCTGTAGGGCGAGTGTCCCGGTGTTTGTACCTCGGAAACTCTAGGGAATCCTATCTAGAATTTTGTCTGGATAGTTAGAATTGTTTGTTTGAATTGGTTGTTATGGTTGCTAGTATTTGATTGATAGCATATGTTTGCTATTTTTAATTTAAATCTATATGGGATTATTAAATTACCTTTGCTTTTAAATTTCGGGGACGAAATTCTTTTAAGGGGGGAGGAATGTGAAGACCCGGGAATTTAAGCAATACTTATTTAATAATTTCATTAATAATTATTTTAAAATGTGAAATATTGATTTAATAATTTAATTCAAACAGAAATTATCTTTTGAAGATTAATTATTATTTAGTTTGATAAATGATATTCTTTTTAAAAATTTATAATGATGATAATAATAATAACTTTTGGGAATTTTATTCTTTTCAAATGTTAAAAATATTTAAGTAATAAAATTATCTTTCTAAGCTGATTTAAGGATATTTATTTATAATTTATATATGTGTATACATTGTAAATAGGAATTTTGATTTTAATTTAAATTTTATAAAGAATATTTTCCAATTTATTTTATATATAAGATGTATAATTTATGAATTGATTAAATTGATTTAAAATCAGTTGAAAACTTTTCAAAAGTTTGTTTTAAAAGTCTATCTTATATTTTCATAGAAATATAAGTAAATATTTATTTTGTTTATAAATATATAATAGTTTGTTTAAAAATAAAATAGTTTAAAATTGTATTTTATAATAAAGGTTTATTTTGTTTTATTTTAAGAATTGTTTTTCTTTTGAAATAAGATTTAGTTTATTTATATTAAAATATAATATTTTGATTTGAAAACTTTTGAATAAAATTGAATTTAACATTTCTTTTCTTTTTAAAATTTTCTCTTTTGAAAAGTTTAGCTTTAGAAGTATTACTTTGAAAACATTCAAATAAACATTTAAATTGTGTAATTTTATAAAGAAGGTTTATATGTAAGCATGTAAAAACTAAATGTAATTAAACATTTAAAAAATGATAAATTAAGTAAGAAATGAATTAAAAAACCTTTATAAAATTTGGAAATTTCTTTTTATTATTAAAATGATATGTGTCAAACACTTAACACATAGAAAGACACTTGTAAATCATTTGTTTTACTTAAGTAACAAGTGGAAATGTAGTTTATTTTTGAAAGTAATTAATATAGATAAGTAAAATTAGCAATGCATTTTTGTTCAAACCATCTTTTTCAAATAAGAAACTAAAACCAGATTAAAGGAAATCTGAAAAACCAATTCTTGTTCACAATCAAAACCCAAATACAATACAAAATCTACAATCTGTATGAATCAACTTCAACTTCTGTAATCAAAATGGAGGCAACTGCAGTTTTAAATTCAACAAGTAAAAGCATCATCATCTAGCAAATGCAGTTTAATATTCAACTTCAAAATCAAGAAAAGCAACTTCAACATCATTTCAAAGCCCATATTTCTGCATGCATTTCAAATCAAGTTACTGGAAAAATGAAATTTGCATCTAGATTGTTCTCTGCATTTTCAATTAAGTTGAGTAAATTTATGTTTTAAAAACAGTTTCTTCCTTTAAAAATCAAGATGAACAAGGTTTCCAGAACTCAAGTTTTAATTCCAAGTGTTTTTCAAATAAGAAAAATCAAAACTGTGTAAATAAAAAAAACTGCTCTGTTCTTTTCTTTTTAGTGAGTAACCTCACAATTTAAAGGTTGCTTTAAAATTTATCGGTGCATGAGTTCTGATAGGATTAAGTATGTTTGCTTGACTGTAGTGTGATGATATTCTGTGTATATGCATAAATATGCATATGACTGTGATGCTAATTTTCTACAGACCCGTTTCTGTTCTTAGTTAGGATTTTAAATACAAATCCATTTTTATACGATTGAATCTTATTTAGAGATTATTATGTAAACAAATTATGTTTGTTTAGCATAGATTTAGGTTTGTAAAACTTTAATTTAGTTAAATTAAATATGTTACTTCTGAAAAACAATAATAACAGATAATTTTTTCAAAAGTAAGAATATCAAACATCTTTAATTATTAAATCAAGTCTAAAACTTGAATGCATGTTTGAAAACATGAATTTTAAAACAAGAATCACATTTTTAAATCATATGTGGAGTTAGCATTTAGGAATTGAACAGAATTTGGGTTTTTGGGATTGTCTGATCATCTAGTAGATTTTGGAAGCCGTAATTCTTCCTGGAGGTGGAATGTTGACTGGAGAGTGAAGAAAAATTAAGAGGTAGATGGCTAGAGGGCGGTGGCGATGACAGTAGGGGTTTTCAGGTTTGAACCCTAATTTTTAAGTGATCGAAGTTTTTGTAATTTCTTGAACTCTGTGGTGATTCGAGTGATACGAGGCTTTTGGAATCGGGAGAGGGGTCGAAGATAGATCTATGACTGGAGTCGCGGCGATGATGATGGTCGGAGTTGGGATTTCTGGCCGTTGACAGGTTGGGAATGTTTTCTGGGTTGTGTTTCCAGGTTGCATTATTTTCTTGGATTTTAATTCTGAGTTGAAGAGGGATTTCTGATGGTCGTAAGCTTGTTGGTGGATGGTCGACGAATAGGAGGAGTTGCCTAGGGTGGCTGGAGTTGATCTGAGCACTGGTGCATATGCACCATGCATATTCTATCTCTGGTGAACTTTTGGGGTTGTGCAGGGTATTCGACTCGAAGTTACACTTGGAAATTTTTGATTCTGTCTCGAAGCTAGTGGGTTGTTGACTCGAAGTAGGTAAGGGGGGTTCTCGGGTTAGTGAAGTTATAGGTTTAAAACCTGAGGTGTGCAGTTTTTTTAAAAACTTGGAAGAAATTAAATTTTTAAAACAAGATTTTAACAAGAATTTAAATTCCAAGTTAGGATGAAATTGAATTCAAGTGAGATTTTGAATTCAAGTTTTTAAAATGAAAATTTTAAATTTTAAGCAAGATTTAAATTGAGTTTTGAAATCAAGTTAAATATATATTTCAGGTTTACTTTGAAAACCAGATTTGAATTCGAAACAGTTTGTAAATTTTAACAAAAAATGGACAGATTCAAATGTTTTTAAGAAGATTTAAGAATGATTTTGATTTCAAATAAATTTTAAATTTGAAAGAATTCTTTTCTTTAATATTTGAACTAAAGTTATGAAATGTTAACTTAAATTTGAAAGTTAAAATAATCAAGTTATTTTCAAAGATTGATTTATTTTATTTAAGAAATTTTGTTTTAAACTTTTCTTTTATATTTACGTAATGAATGTTCTTTAACATTTATTTTATTTTAAGGTTTATAATTATTTAAATTTGGATTAATGTTTAAATAGTTAAACATTTTAAATATTAAATTTTTAAATGGAATTTGAATTTAATTTAGAAATGTATTGTGTAAATTACATTTTTGAATGATAAATAAAGTCATAAATAAGTAAATGAATTATTTGGAAATAATTAGGATAATTAAGAATTTACTAAATTATTCGATTTTAAATAATGACATGAATTAATTTATAATTAGAGATGATTAATTGATAATTAATCTAAGATAAATTCCTTAAGTAAGTAATTAATGAAAATATTATTAATTAATAAAAATAATTATCTAAGGATAATTAAGTAATTAATTAAAATGATTAATTTTGATAATTAATTAGATTAATTAATTTAAGGTAATTAATTTTAAATTGTTAAGTCTAATTACTTGATAAAAGTAATTAAAGGATTCAATACTTATTATAATTAATTTTGATAATGTGATTTGTTAAGTTAATTAATTTAGTTTAATTAATTTAAGTAAATCATTTGATGGTTTAATAAGTGTAATTACTTAAGGTAATTAATGGAGCATGATTTCTTAGAGAAGTAATAAGTGATAATTACTGGAATGTAATTAGTGGGAAATGATTTTTAATTAAGTAATTTTGGTAATTACTTTTGTAATTAATCAAGGGATTAATTAATGGAGATAATTAATTGTGAAGATAATTAATTTGTTAATGAGTAATTAAGGGCAGTTAATTACTAGTTTAATATTAATCAAAGGTGATTAATAATTGTATTTTAATTTTAGATTAATTACTAAATGTAATTAATTTTATATAAAGTTATTAATTTAAATTAGAGGTCATTAATTAATATAATTAATGATGTAATTAAGGATTGTTTAATTAAGTAATAATTAATTATTAAGTGATTAATTAATGTAATTAATTAAGGATAAATGTAATTAATTATAGTTAATTAATGAAGTAATTAAATGTTAATTACTTATGATTAAGGTTAATTAATTTTTTAAAAAAATTAATTAAAGACTAATTATTTATTGTAATTAGAGAATGATTAATCAAAGGTGTTTAATCAAGTTGAATACTCAGAAATTGGATATTAAGTAGGATTTATAGATGGGATAATTAACTTAATTTATTTTAAATTAATTAGAGATAGAAGTAATTAATTTGATTCATTTTAAATTAATTATAATTGATGGTTAATAAATCATTACTTATGGATGATACTGATTGAATGGTTGTGATCTCAGTAACGAGATGAGTTGTATCTGTATGATATGGATGTTTGGTTAAAGTATGATGGTTTGTGATGGATTATCTGAGTGTGATGATTATTTGTTTGTGATGATGATACAGATTATCTGTTTATGATGAGAATGTTATTATCTATTATGATATGTAGTTTATCTATCTGCGTGAAATGGATAATAATGAAATGTTAATTGTTTAAAACCCTTAAGTACAACTTGGACATTAAAATGGCGTTTGGTTTCGGTGAGACCGGGATCAGATTTCCATATTTGGATATCCGAAAACCACATCGATTCCAATTAAACGTTAGGTCGTTAATCCAAGTGGAGCAAGTGAAGACTCGAGGTGTAAGAACTATACGTCAGTATAACTCTGTGGGTGATTCCATAATGAGTTTGATGGAATATCACTTATAGGTTCGAGATGGTGATTTAGAGTGCAAGGGCTATGGTCGTTGACTCTGAGGGTGATTCCAAAATGAGTGCAACGAGATAGTGCCTTCGGTTTCGTTCGAACCCGGAACGAACTTGTATGGATTGAATGCTTTCAGAACATCGTCAGGTGGACGATGAGCATTCTAAGATTGATGTGTTCTATAAAGGTAATCGTAGCCTCAAGCCTCATCAACCGGGAATGGCTAAAACATGGGAGGTGCAGCAAGGCTTCGTGGGTAGCCCCCACTTGAGAACGTGAGATGTAAGCATTCCAGCTATTTCTGTATTTTATTTTGAAAACCCTAGACACTATTATAATATCACTGGATTTCCTATCAAATGTTTTGGTTAGCGTAAGGTAAAAACTATTCCATGTTTATGTGTGGGAAGTCTTACGTGATACCTTTTGTTTTCAAAGGATTTTCTAAAGTTAAGAAATTTTTAACCCCGCTTACTCACACCAGACCCTTGTCTGACCCGAGTGTTTATTTTCTGTTTTATTAAACTCTTGGGTACTCATATTTTGTATGAGTAGTCAAGTGTTCAGGATTGCCTTGACGAGTTCTGGAGGAGATATGGAGCAGGGGGCTTCAGCGTGTAGATATATAGTGATTCCGCTGTGTTTGAGTTTTATCTGTTTTCTCTGATGTACTTGAATTGTAATTGCTAGACAGGAGTTTATAACTGTCTAGTTTGTGTTGTATTAGCTATAAAACTCTGATGTATATGATACTATGTAAAGTTTTATGTGATATAATATAATTTATTCGCTCCGCTGTGAGATTCTGATGTTGTCTGTTTCTTTCTTTTCTTTCTTTTCTCTTCTATCCCTTTCTTTCTTCTTAATGATGCGTCTTTCTATGGAATGAAAGGCAGGTCGTTACAGTACAAAACCATGAATCCTAAGTTACGCCACCATTACGAGGTTATTAAAGTCGGACTGCCTTGCCACTTGTATTATGATCTAGAGTTCAATAAAAAGATTAACACTGGAAAAAATACCGATGAAATGGTAGATATTCTGATATCTATCACCTTCAAAACGCTAAATGACAAATACAAAATCCAAGGAAATCAAGATTGGGTTATAGAGCTTGATTCATCTACTGAAGAAAAGTTCTCTCGATATGTGATCATTCGTATCCTAAATATTGCCTTCAAAGACAACTCGCATGTTGGAGCATTCATCTCTGAGGTATGATTATGTATAATATATTTAAGAGTAAGTGATCCACAGTTTGAAAAACTGTACATCAAGAAAGATTCAAGCTCATCAGACAATACAGAGCGTCTTTTCGTTGATACTGGAGTTTATACTCGTAATCGTTGTTTTCGTCTTCCTTTCTCATAAAAAGCAGGGAAGAATGCTTTACTCTTGCCAACCAGATGCTTTGCATGTAATAATATGAATGAGGAACAAGTGTTTATCAAATCACTTATTTGCAAAATCGATGCTGATTGTGATAAGCTATTAGAGTGCAAAATGGATCAGGACTGTTGCAAAATTCTTCATTTTGAATCTAAGATAAATGATAATAGCACCTACACCGAGGGAGATAAGTCATTACATGTTTATGGTAGCAATATATGTAAGTCCTATTGTTGAGGAAAATCTCCCTCCACGGTTTTGGATGATAAAATTTCATCTTTTGCCTCTCATGGAAATGTTGCGGGTAAAATCAGAAGGTGGTATTGGTTTTCTACACATGGCTACATAATTTATAGCATGTCCAGAAGTTGATATTGTGAACGAATTAGAAGAGAACATAAAAGTAATCATGTTATGTACATTGTTGTTTTCCAAAGGTGTGACTACTATCAGAAATTCTACGACCCCGATTGTAGAGGCTATCGATCTCCAATGTGCCCAGTACCATAGGATGTATTGTCAAACTGTTATGACACTGTGAGAAGGCAAGACTGTCTAGAACAAATGCATCTGTCAAATGAAATATTAACTACATAATCACTTCAGTCTATGTTGCTTTTGTGTATTGTTAACTAGCAAATGCTTACACAACTGATTTCAAATTCGATAATGAAATTCTGGTAATTGGTAATGAATTTGTAATGGCTAATGTTTCTAATGCATTGTTAAAAAGATAAAAGCATTTATGTTTTGTTGACAATATGTTGTATCATTTTTTTTGGAATTTTGCGTATGCTCTGTTAAAAAGGATATATATAAGAACATCACTTTTATTGATAGTATGTTTCAGGTAGCAATATGCTAGTCATACTTATCTCCAGTTGTTTTGTTTGACTTTTATTCCTTGTGCTGTGCGTGAAACTCGTGAATTAACAGATGATTTGGTTCGAATATCCGTTGGCATTGAGGATATGGAAAATCTCATTACAGATTTGGATTATGCTATTAAAACTGGTCCTATTTGATACCATTTTGATTTTGTTGTAGTGGCCAACATCAGGGCTGGAGTGGATGAATAGAAAAGACTATACCTTAAGAATAGACATAATAACTGCAGTAACATATAATAACAAAACAAAGACTATACATAAGAATTAAAAAGATATATCAATTTATCTTTTTTAACAGAACTAACAACATTGTATTCCAAATAATAGTTAAACATAAAAAATTGCATACAAACAAAGTAATCAAAATCATATCATAACCAATTCAACATATGCGATTATCCAAATATTCAACTCAAAGTATTCATAGAACAACCAATCAAATACATTGGACTAAAACAATCAACTCAATTATTCAAAGAACACCCCCTTCTATTATGTCCTACTTTTTTACACTTTCCACATCTGTTTTGCTTAGCATGAAAATTAGCCCCTTCAATCCTATTCATCCTAGGCCTACCAGCTCCACGAACATGCTTATGAGGAAGAACAATAGATGATTCTTCAGCTTCAATTGCTTCCTTATCAAAAGTTGGAATAGGATTGATCAAATGTGAATACGAAGCTCGATATTACTCAACAATAAAGCAATTCTCAATATATTCATAAACAGAATTTCTGGTTAAAGAAATACACTTCAAAGCATGCACACAAGGAAAACCTGTCACTTTCCATTGATTGCAACTGCAAATGCAATTTTTAAGATCAACCTTTTGAGATGTTGGAGAATGAACTTCAAAAATATACCTACAAAATGTAAAATTAAAAAACAGTTAAAATATATAAGCAGATTGCATTTCCAAAAAAGGACTATTAGCACTATATATATTTTCTCCAATCTATCTAATAAATAAGACCCAATTTATGTGCATTGAACTAATAGTGAAAAATAAGACTCATAAACCAAAAGAATTAACAACGATCATACTGCTCATATTCTTAAAGATCACAAAATCTATGCTATAAGGGAAGAAAAAAAGATAATGTATGTTTGCTCATGAATTCTACATGTGAGTGTTGCTCAATATTTCCATTATATATATGTATTGTTAATCTTTAAATTTACAAACTTGAAAATATATTGTCACGGCTTTCAGTTAAACCAAAAACCATAAATACTGTCAAAAATAAAACACTCATGCATGTGAATAAACCAAAAACCATAAATACTATCAAAAATAAAACACTCATGCATATGCTTTGTTAAAAAAATAAAAGCATTTATGTTTTGATAATGAGTTTGTAATGGCTATGTTTCTAATGCTCATGCACGTGAATAAAACATTAGTTCAATGCACATGAATTTGACAGTATTGTACATGCATGTGAATAAACCCTAAGCAGACAGACTAATGCATCAAACTCCTATGCACAACATTAGTTTTTACCATAACAAAATACCAAAAATAAAACACTACAATGATACTTGCTTTATATTACTTGGTCCTTACATTATTCATATTATCATAAGCCTCGATGCAGACAAAGAGAAAATATGTAGCAAGCGACACCAACAAAATGAAATCATAACACAGGTTACATAGAAAATTGAAAAAAGATAAATGCATTTATCATTTTTCAGGAACTGTGAACATCATGTAAAAAACAGAAATACATACCTAGATGATTTACAAACACTCCACCCAAATCCTTCTTCCTTCAATTTCAACAAACGAGCTTCCATTTTTGGACATAGCACACTAGTCCACTTTGATGCCTCTTCTCTACGATTAGACATTTGCATCATAAGTTTTACCCTAATTGCATCAAGACAAGCAGTAACAGGCAAATTTCTTTCATCCAAAATCCAAGAATTAAAACTCTCAGCTACATTGGACTTATTTTCACCATATCGTTTCCTCGGAAAAAACAAATTGACCCAATGATCATATGGTTTATCATTCAAGTACTCTATAGCTTTAGCACCTCCAATTTCTTTGTACTTGGACATGGCTTTTTCAAACTCATGATGATTAGAAGCTATAGCACAACGCTCAAGTAAATGAGCTACCCAAACACCCCTTTCACTTTTCACAATGCTAGCAATATTATTTTGCATATGATGCAAACAATAAGAATGATGACTATTTGGAAATTTTTTTGGAATACATAACAAAAAACCTCAGTGTCTTTCACTTAAAAAGTTAATATTCTATCACAACTAAGAGCATTTTTAGGTGTTTGAAAAACCCACTCTGACACTCTTCATTTTCTTTGGGAACAAGAGCCATTTCTCATGGGAAAAAACCTGGAAAAAAAGTAATAATTCACTGTTTATGTATTACATTTGAAACAACAAAATGCACTATATTTGAAACAGTATTATCTAGTAGATAATCACATGAACACTATGCCCTCGGCCCAAATAAAAAGGAAAAATAAATTTCCTAGAGGCAATTCATCCTTTAAAAAAAAATTGCAACTTGAATGTGTAGTCTACGCAGAAAGGGTAGAAATTGCAAAGATATGATACATAATTCATGCATACAATAAAAAGACTTATATTAAAACTTCTAAAAATATATGCTTTTATCTTTTCTATATGCTGTTTTAATCGTTTGTATACCTTATGTAAGAATTTCAAATGAAGAGAAAAATGATAAATATGTTTAACATGTAATAGTATCTATGATATATAAGTACGACTTAATATGTTATTTAATTCTTTATCTTAAAACACAAATGCATTTATCTTTTTAACTCCTGTATACAGTAACATTTTGTACATCAAATTAAAGAACATTAAATCTTTTACATCGTATTTTTTGGATCAAATTTACAATAAGAAGGAGCACGACTATACATTGAACAATTGTACCTATGTTATAACTAGTGCAACTAGATTGAAGATGTTAGAGATAAAAACATACATGCATTTATTGTTTGAAATATAACAAATTCTGGTGAATCAAGTATAAGCAGTAGGTATCATGACATTTGGTGGCTAAACTGAAAAAATAAAACATCTAAATTATGTATCTATCAAGAAAAAAAACAACCAACATTAATCATCGTTAATTTTCATTAGAATTAAATTGTGAATCTGAATTCATTTCTGCAATAATTTCACATGCTAATCCCTAGAAACTATAATGAATTGAACTGGATATTACTACTTTTGAAACAACCAAATGCACTATATTTGAAACAGCACTATATAACAGTAGACTAATCACTTGAACAAAATGCAATATGTACACAACAAAATTTACTAGAACAATCACTTAAAGAAACAATACTATGTTACACAAATTTATAGCAAGGAACTAATGCAAACAGTACAAAGTAAATACAAGCAAAAAAAGATCAAAATCAGTACCTTGATTCCCATTTTTTGCAGCGGCAGCCATCAAAATACCACTTCGCCCTTTCAAAAAGGTAGCATCTAAAAACATCATAGGACGACAATATCTGAATCCAAATATACATGCCTCATAACAAATAAAAACTCTCTCAAATTGATTAGTGTCAGAATCCACATCCATACTTGAATAACTATTCGGGTTATTTCTTTCCAATGCCTTCAAATACCAAACTAATTCATTGTAAGATTTCTTTTCATCACCGTAAATATCATTCATAGCCAATTTCTTACCCTTATAAGCAAACTAATAGCTCAGCTCCACATCATAATCTCATCTAAAACTTTTTTAATGATATCCTTGGTTTTTCTTTTTGGCTCATCACGAATTCGATTGACGATTAAACTTTTCACAAGATCACTATTAATAGTTAGACTACCAAGCGAACGAAATCCACCACCACAAGCATGAATCAGCTGAATGTTTTTAACAAACAGTTGGTCCAATTGCTTCAGTTTGCAAGAAGCATGAATCCTAAAAGGACAACTAGCTGTAGCACATCGAACTGTCAATCGTTCTTTACAATTATTAATATATTGTATTTTAAACCCATTCTTCAAACAATAAGCACTAACCGTTCTACGAAATCCAATAGCAGAATCAAACTATTGACCAACCCAAGTAAAAAAATTCCATATTTGAATTCTTCTTCAACAACTCATGTAAATCCTTTTGTCGAGTAAAACCAGAATCTAAATCATCATCATAACCTAACATATTATTACTTGACTCACCACCAACTACTGAACCAGACTTGCTACTTTTACCAACAAAATTATCCGCTGAATCATTCTTCAACCGTAGATAAAATACCTAAAATTCTTCTTTTTTAAACCAAGGCAAACACAATACAGCTTGAAGATCACTATCCTTTTCAACAAAGGTAGTCTTTGATTCTCGAATATAAAAAATATCAAAGCATAATTGACTAAAATTATTCCACTCCTTCCAAATCCTATTCCTAACAGAAGAAATAGAAGCATCCAATCCAAAACGAGCACTGAAACAATTGTTATTGAAATCAAACACAACTATAACAGATGAATCACACCTGCAAAAAAAAATGTAAAAAAAATAACTATATGAAACTGATCTTAATTAGAAACTAATAGCATAAAATACTACATAACAAATCATTTTCTATCCCACTTATCAAAAAAATAAAACAATTTATCTTTTATAGATCACAAATCACCAAGAACTAAAGAACAAACAACGTCAATTAATATTATTTCAGATCCAATTTCATACCCAAAGTGAGTACAAACAGAATTGACTGACAAAAACAACTGCTTTGATTGCTCAAACCAAATCTGAAGTGATAGTCTAAATACTAAAATCATAATCTAAAGTGAATGATGCAACCAGGCTAAATACAAAATGCTTGTGTTATCAGAATAAAAGAATACCATTCAGAGGCCGTTATTCAACCTACAAACAAAACCTTCCACCAATAGATCAAAACCGCCTTAAGAAAAATACAATAACATCATGAACATCATAAAACATCGAGTTGACAATGAAAAACACCAAATAAAATCGAGACTCACAAAAAAAGCAATCCAATAGAGAAAATCGATTAGCCTATCCAAATGAAGAAAATCGCCTCACGATTTCCCACAATTAAAGTCGAATTTGATTTAAGAAGAAACTAACGCCTAATTTTTTCCAAAAAAATCAACGAGCTCTTTGATTGCATAATAAATGACGGCCTAATTTTGCCTAATTTCCATGAGCATTAGATTTCAGAAAGAGCGTAGTTGGGAAGATGAAGATGTACGCCGCCTAGATATTTGTCCTGGAAAATAATAATTTCAAACCTGTGTCCTAGAAAAATATTGGGCCGTTTAATTAGGCCCTTCACACCAATTTCCAGTTTATAAATTTATTACGTACTGTTTTGCGTTTGATTTATATTTTGGCATGTAACTTATTATCTTTTATATAAATGTAGGTGCACAAGAATCAAATGGCTCTCCCGCATTCTTGTACTTATGAAAATTTAGAAGAAAATTAGGCTGACAAAAGCAATGTGATGTAACTCTACACGCAAAAACTAGCATGATATAAATCTATATACAACCAACAACCACATCTCAATCATACGCGACAAACAAGAGGATATCCTATAATAGATGCTATGCATCCAAAAAATTCAAATGACAAATTTATATCTAAATAACCGGATTTTTCCCATTCAATTTTTTTTTTTCAAATTTCTCAAATGAGAAAAATCGAAGGTCAAAAATCAAAATGACAAGGAGGTCCTCCAAATGAATTATGGTGAAACTCTAGTTCAAAACAACATGGAGCGTCCAATGGTATTTCGATTCCTCCAAAAACATCAATTAGAGTGATTAAATATCTTTCCTTTTTAAAAATCTTCAAAATTTTCATTTTTAAAAATCACCGGGATTTAGGTCCTAATGACAACAAATTAAAATCCTTTGTCTTTAAATTTTAAACTTTATAGATAATGGTATATGAAATCACAAAGCCAATCAATTCAATTCAATCAAATCAAATCAATAAAATTCCGTGAAGGAATAAACTAACACTAACGGTCAATTAAATTCCATAAGGGAAAACTTATAGCTTAATATTGTTTCAAAATGTCAAATGTCTAGCAAATTAAATTTAACTTAAGTTCAATACTTTCTTAATTGTACAAAAATATAGGTAATTATTTAAACGTACCGTTTTGCTCATTAGCTTTTGGTTATTGCTTAGAAGATTATCCAAACTCACTCGAACAAAATGGAAAGGTATACTCTATATTTTATTAGCTTCTTAATTATATTAATTTCTAATTCACTTATATTTTCACTTAGTATTTAATTCAATACTAAATTTATTTATGAATTATTTCATAAATTCTCACCCAAGTTTAAAAAGTATTTTATAAAGTTATTTCTTTATAATACATCATATCATAACTTATTCCACTTTATTTACTTACATAATATTATTTTATGTCCTATGAATACACACAAATTTTATTTTACTTTTCAAAGACCTTGATGGACACCAAATCAAATTATGGATTCTTAAGACCGAGCCAACTTATTAACCTCTATAGTGTGTTAAAATGAACAATATTTATGAGTTGACCCAATCAACCAATAGTTTATACTACTAAGATATTTTAAACAAATTTATGGTTTTAATAAAACATTGTTTTTCAAAACCTTATTATTTACTGTAACCTAATTTAAACATGTGTCAGATTGTCTCATATCTTCTCTAAGGGAAAAATCTTATTATCAGAACAATCTCTTATTAGAAATACTTTTTATTGTTAAACCAATTTCCTTTTAGGGAACCAAAAAATTAGATACCCAAGTTTAATTTCGAAACTCAACTTCGAAAGCATACTACATATATTTTTGTATATAATAACTTCAAACATTTTATTTATTAAAACTCACTTTGGGTTTATTAGGATTTGAACTTATTTCGATCGCACAATGATATTGAGAATAATTTACTAAGTATTCCACAAGTTCGCTTAAGCAAACATCTGGTCGTCACTTAGAAAATTATTCAAATTATCACAAAACTAATCGAAACAATTTCCTCCTGATTATCCCAAAGAAAATGCATTCCATTTCAAATTTTACTTTCCAATGTATTTTCTATTTTTAAATACTTACAAAAGTACTACTATTTCATTTTTCAAAAACCCTTTGAAATTATTTTCAAAATAAAAGGGATTTAAATTCAAAATCCTTTTTAAGCACATTTTATAAATTAAATTTATATAAAACCTTCTTTATATAAAAATCATTTCATATTACAAAAATCCTTCTTTATTATAATACAATTATCTCGAATATTTATTCTCTAAATATCTTATCCCACTATTTATATTATATTAATAACTTTTTATAAAGTTTAATTCTTAACCCACTATTATTTAAAGGTGAATTTTCAAGCTAACATTTTCTCCGGACACCTTTATAGTCAAATTGTAAAAATTAATTCACAGAGGGTTTGTTGTAAATCAAAACTATAAATGCTCCTAATTAAATCGAGCACAATTTAACAATTAACAAACAACAGTCAATGCTTCTTATTTAAATTAAGCATAATCAAACAAACAATAGCGATAATAAATAAATATTATCACATTTAAACCAACCCACTATATAATATATAAAGTTTTTTTTTGAAAATCATTCCTTTGTATATATAAAATTTAATCCTAGCCAAATTATTTAATTTGCCAAATTTTCAAAAATTTCAATACCATGTCCGTTGGCCTTGGTCAAGTGTTTAGAAACCTCTATTGATACGATGGCGTCCCACGTCTCAACCAAAATTCATAAAAACTCAATAGATCGATTAACATAATACGTTTTTCTAACATTAACAAATGCGCTCTCATAATTATAATAGTCTCAAACTCATTCTAGGGTATGGCTTACCCTATCTCTAATGGGCCAAAACCTACCAAATCTTAGGTTCTCGCCTAACCTTGTGTTCTGATACCAAATTGTAATGACCCGCCATTTTGACCATCGAAAGACAACACCGAACACTACCACTGTTTTCCAATGTCGCACATCCAATCAACAAAAGGGCGGATTGTTATGGTAAATAATAAGAAAAGAACAGAGAACAGAGAAAAATAGAATCTCACAATAGAATCGGCAACATATAATATAACATGGATAATAGAAACTATTACTTCAAACATAAATAGTATATTAGAGTTAAAAACAAACCTTATCAGCTAGAAAGTTATAAATTCCTGACCTTACAAATGCTGGTAGGTATACTATATAATATAGTGGAAAATAAAATACCACGATGGGTGAATCTTCAGCTCCCCTTCAAGACCTCCAAAAGCCCATAGGCAACCTGAAAAATACTCGGCCTGACCCGAATATTATAAAAAAATAACACCCGGATCAGCCTGGAAATACCAATTTGAGATAACTCGAATAATGGGGATCATATACAAAAATTCTGTGAGACCACGCCCCTAACGCGGAATGAGTTTTTACCTCACAAGAATAACATCCATACAGGCAAGAGCAGAAATACATATCAAGAACAAATCCAAATAGGAAAGATTATAATTATATTAAACCAGACTTGAAAGACAATCGAAGATATAAAAGTAGCTGAAGTAACCGTAGTTGAGATACCAACTATCAAGGATATAAAACGACCGTATATGGAAATTAACTTTTGTATACTTATCACCACTCATTGAATTCAAACTTGTAATTTTTCTTGGTTAATAGTAATACCGCGCAAATCAAGGTAGTGTTACCTCAACGTCATGTCCAACGATTACTTTTATCTTTTAAAATAGCGGCTAGTTTACTTCTTCGATGTTTAGTCTAATCCTACAAGTAAATCATTTCCGTATAAGTTGTTTGCTTTACAAAAATAATTAATTTCCATAAATGAATCAAACTTTTACTTTTAAAAACGAACTAAACTCTGCTTGATTTCCATATTTCCACCTTGGTAAAACACTTTTAGAATAAATTCTCGATTGTTAAAACGTTAAGAGAATAACTTTTCCAAATGTGCGACCCCGAAGGCATAAACCAACATCAAATCTAACACTTAGAAGGTTATCCAACTTAACATCCCAATAATCGAGTTCTAATTCCTTTTTATAACTTTAGAACAATATTAATTACCCCCAAAGATAACTAATCACATCTAAAATTTCCTTTTAAATAACGAATCCATTATCTATAATAAAATAGATAATTATATCCAAACACTTATATAACATTGGTAAATTAAATTTAAAATATTTATTAAATCAGTTTATTAGCATGGAATCGGTTGATCAAAGCAATTTTATTATATTGGATAGTTTACTTAATCACTTTTATTAAGTAAGTTAATTAACTTTAAATATCAATAGTTAAATGGATTTATTAAATTCAAGTAATCATTTATTAAATGAATGATTAATCTCAAATACCATTAATTAAAACAATTAATTAAATTTAATTAATCGTAATTTAACCGAATTAATTAAATTTGAATTGTTACTAGTTACATGGATTAGTTAAAAATCATTTGTTAAAAGGAGTCATTTAACTATAAAACATCATAAATTAAAATTATTAAACAAATTCCAAATATTATTAGTTAAAACAATTAATTAAATTTAAAACAACTATTAATTAAATGATTAATAAAATACAAATGTCATTATTTAAAATGATTAATTATTTTTGAATATCATTAATTAAGATTATTTATTTTAATTATTATAAATTGAAATAATTAATTTAATTCCATCATCATTAATTAAAATAATTAATTAAGTTAAATAAATTAATTAAACTCCATTATCATTGATTAAAATAATCAATTAAACTTAAATAATCATTAGTTAAAGCGATAAGTATAAAACATCATTAGCAAAAATGATTAATTAAATATAAAGATAAACCAATTTTTAATCATCATTTATTGAATCAGTTAATTAATCTCAAATTAATTAATTAAAGTGATTAATTAATTTAAATTATCATTATCCAAAATGATTAATGAATTTTCCATACTTTTTATCAGAAACACAAACTCAAGTTCATAACAAGGTTTTGGGAATGAAATTGAATAATTGATGATATCGCTAAATCGCTATAACGACATTTAAACTATGAAATGGAATATTAGTAATTAATTTCAATTAACGATAAATAATAGCATATGGATGTAAATATATAATTTACGGGCGAGAAACCCCCTTGGATCTCTCTATGGTTTTTTTCCTGCAAAACAATGGTTATGGATAATATATAGATAATCATATAGTTTATAACGATCAATTTAATATGTCATCCATTTTCCAAATGGAAATTCAACCAACCAAGCAATCAAACAATTTAATTAACATCCAAACAATCAATAAACGTTTATAACATCATTGATATGATATAATAAAATTAAATGTGAGTTAAACTCACATTGATTTTCGTTTTCACTGAAACGTCCCGTTTCTGACTAAAACCGAACGGCCGTTCGATTTTAGCCTAAATTTTTTACTTGCTCAAAATCCAATAAACCAACTACATCGTGAAGATCCCGATGACATGAGTAAAAAAAAAGGGCATTTGAATTCGACCTCATATGAGTGAGATACGAAATTTATAAGTTATCGATAGATCTGAATTAAAAATTAAAAAAAATAAGATAAACATATTTACAACATTACCCTCCATCTCGATCACTCCTTCTTCCTTAACATTTATCTTCTGTGGACGAAATTGAACACGGCCATGCATGAAATCATTGATACGGAGCTACGCTCCACTAAACTCGATTTCGCCTTCACCATCACGCTTCTCTTCGTACTCTCTCCAACGAGCCCCTATCACCGCGACCATCGTGCTTAATCAAAACGCGACAACGCCAAAAAAGTGCACCCAAGCAGTAATAGTTGCGATCCCCAAACTGCCTTTGATTCCTGCGAAATCGAATCCTAGGTGCTACCCCACTCAAGAAAGCTAATGCCGCTAACCACAAATCCTATCGTTGCCTAAAACAAACACAAGATTAAACCCTACCCTACTGCCCCAAATCAATCGCCCTTCAATTGACGATGAACCCTCAGTTGAGCATGTGAAATGGAAGCTCTTGGGCACCCGAGCTCCATGAATCTAAAATTATGATTTTTAGTGGAAAGATGAACTTGAATTCAATTTTTAAAATTTTAAAAAGCTTCCATTTTCTTGTTTTTAATGAGGAGAGTCCCTGTTTTGTTTTATAGAGAAGTATATAAACGGAAGAGGGGGTCTGGGCTGCACGCATAGGGTACGGTCATGAAAAGATGAGGTATGCACATATAAAATATATATATTTGTATATATTTTATATTTAAAATATTCAGTCCAACATACTCAAAAATCTTAAACTCCAAACGAGATGTACCACCTGGCGTTCTATATGTTATACCCCAATTCCAAATGCAATGGAACTTGTTTCGAGACCTAATTCGATTATATGTAGAAGATAGGTATTTTGGACCTAGTTATTATATTAAATTTTTGATATCAATTTCAACGCGTTTCGATCTCGCATGACCAAACGGTATGTCTGATCACTACAAAACTCGATGGCATAATATAATTTACTATTACGGTTCCAATGAAACTTGTTTCGTCGAAATCCGAGACTATGCCCCAAAAGGACAATTTCACAGATTTAAATATTTAATTATCAATATGTAAATCCGATTTATTTATACCTATAAATAAATTTATAAATTGAATTCACCAATATTATTTATTAATTAAAAAGAATTAATAAAATTATTAAATCTATTTAATTGAGATTTAATTCACAATTCAAATACTTAATTATCCCCTATATTTGAATTATAAATTATTAAATTCAAAAATTCAATTATTTAAATACTTAAAATTAATTTAATATTTAAAATCAAATAACCAAAATTTTGGGTCAATACAAATTTTCTCCTTGCAAAATGAAATTTTTCGGTAAAATTGCTAACGAATAAAGTAATGCAGTTAAAAATATTGAATGGTAGATATTAGGTAGACAAATATGTTTTTGGCAAATATATGCCAACCAAATATTTGCCTAACAAATACAAAGGTTAAATTTTCTATTTTATAGTTCGTAGAGAAAAGAAGAAAAACAAAAAAAAATGAAAAGGAGCCAATAACTTGTGACAACCCAGATTTTCGGATAAGTCAAAATTGCCGAAAAACCCATTCATTCTAAAACTACGATTAAAAATTTCTAATTTAATACACAATATTTGACAAATATTCAACACTATTAAATGTATAGTATACAATTTTGATTGTATAAGTTATCAGAGTAATCAATTTAATCTACTAGGTGTGCTTTAGTACATACCAACTGGCAATACAATAAATCTACCGTTGGACAACTCTGATGAGAGAGACAACAAGTCAATCCTGCAAACTCAATAAACATATCAAATGCGAAATAAAATAGTAAGCTAGAAACACTACAACAAAACTATCCTTTTACAATGCCCGTTTTATAACTGGTCATAAATAACCGTTGTAATAGAATCCTTTTACAATGATTTTCTTAAGCCCGTTCTAATAGTTGCAACTTTTCATCATCTAGTACACCTATTACAACATTTTCATCTTGCTCGTTGTAATTTGGTCCTATTACAACGATTTTCGGCCCATTGTAATAGATATTATTTTTTAGCTCTATTACAACGGTTTTGGCTCGTTGTAATATAGTCGTATTACAGCAGTTTTTGGTGCATTGTACTAGATACCAGTTTTCATCCCTATTTGCCCATTGTAATAGATGTGTATTACAACCATTCTCTTTTGCCCATTGTAATAGATGCTAATGTTAGTTGTAATAGATACATATTACATACTTTTTAATTTACCAGTTGTAATGAAAGGTTGTAAAATCATTATTAATTTATAATTTCTAACGAATGATTGTTAATAAATAATTTATAATTACTAGTTACTGTCTATAATCAATAATTATTTTTTATATTCAATACAACAACAACAACTAAGCCATTATTTCCAAACAAGTTGGGGTGGGCTAGAGATGGAACCCAAAACAAAATGACAATGTCAATTTAAAAGTAATAATAGCAACAACAACAATAATAAACCATGGTAATAAAAAAAATTATAATAGTAATTAATATTAAATAACTACCGCTGAATAAACTTACTAGTAATTGTTAATATTTTCAATAACTACTATTAAATCACAAATAACTAATAATTAATAAATAATAATTAAATAATATTTTATATTTTATAAATAATAATTGATAATATTAATTAAAAATTAAAACTTACAAATTATTAATTATTAATTATAATTAATAATTAATATTAAATAATTGCTACAAATAATTAATATCTAAGTACTAATATTTAATATTTATTATTAAGTAAATAATAATTGATAATAAATATTAAAAAATTAGTAATTATTATCAAATAGTTAATAACTAACATTAAATAATTACTGTCAATAATTAATATTTAATTATTAATAATAATATTTAATTATTAATATTTAATATTTAATATTTAATATTAAGCGTTTAATATTTAATATTAAATAATTTACATTAAACAATTAATTTAAAATTATCAATAATTAATAATTATTATTAAATAACTAAGAAATAAAAAATAACGAATATTAAATATTTTAATAATTTAGTATATGAAAGTTAGTAATATATGTAATATTTGAAAAAAATTAAAAAAATTTAAAATAAATTTATAAATGCTTGTAAAATTTGGCCCACTTACTCCCCTACATTTCACTTCCTGATCTGCACTTCACAACCTTTATTTTCGGTCGTTCTAGCTTTAACCTCTTAAATTTAATGGTTAGTATCTTATTTCCCGCCTTCCTTAGCTGCTAATTTTCATTTACTGCTTTCTCCAAATTTTTCCTTAAACTTCAATTCTAAATCTCACCGCCCAATCCTAAAACAAAACCAAACCAATGTCGCTACTTTACCTTTATCCACTTTTTCACTTCGTCCACCGCAATATCACAATACCCATGCTCTGAATCTGAAGTTCAATCAACCAATGAAGCTCCTAATTGCTGTCGACGGCTATTCGAGATTTGAATAGAAGGTCCCAAATGGTAATTTCAAAAACATGATCGTGTTGACGAATGCGATGTGTTAGGCAGAGGAGCCATCAACAGCATAATCATTGAATATTGTACCATGCGTTTCTTCTCAACAGAATTTGGCAACATCGATATTGGTGATGGCATGGAATGTTGGAGAGGGTACTATCAATCTCTTCATCTTACATAAATTGGATTGTCCTTAACATTGGTGCTTCTCTTAACATGCTTAAGTAATATGATTTAATTTAGATATTCATGAACCAATTAAGATAGTTGTTGTAATATTAAAAACTGCAGATATATCTACAGCACTTTCTACAATTCTTTGTTGGTAGTTTATTTTTTTACAGAATATCTTAATATCTGATATGTTTCTCAATTTTTAAATGATAAATAAAGGATTACTGTATGTATATTTATATCCATATTAACAATCAATTCATAAACGTCATTTTCTCTCTCTGTAAGTATGTTTACATATGCATTAACAATCAATTCTAGTTGGTGGATCAACCCAAATTCCCAAAGTGCATCAATTGCTTCAGGACTTCTTCAATTAAAAAGAGCTATGTAAGAGCATTAGCCCAGATGAGGCCAGTCGCTTATGGTGCATCTGTACAAGCATCTATATTAAGTGGTGAAGGCAATGAGAAGGTTCATGATCCTCTTCTAATGGATGTCACTCCTTTATCCCTAGGTTTGAAAATAGTTAGCGGTGTCATGACTATTTTGATCCCAAGTAACACTACCATTCCTACTAAAAAAGAAAAAGTTCTCTCCACATACTCCGACAAGCAGCCTGGTGTTTTGACTCAAGTGTTTGAGGCTAAGAGAACAAGGACTAATTTTTTTTGAATTAAAGATGAAAATGAAAAAAGCTTTTATTGATTGCAGAAGAAAATTGATAATCAGATTATCTGTCAGTTACATAATACATGCTGTATTTATACAAAATGATATAAGTTGTAAATGGGCTTCAACAGAGTCGGCCCGTATCCATTATACTCCTTTGTAAACAGAGAATGAATATGAACGGTTGGATTATGAATGAATGGCTGAGATGTAATAATCCATATAAGTCTCGTATATACTTGCTGTATTCGTTAAAGTGATCTATCTCATTCTCTTATACTCCCTCTCAAACCTAATGTCGGCTAGGGTTTGCTCGAGAGAAACGAGATCTGTTTTCTTTGCGAGATATATGAATTGTAACGACCCGCTATTTTGGACTATTCGCATCCGCACATGTCAGACTTGAAAAATTCAAAATATCGAATTGTTAATTTAAATTTGGCAAAACTCGGATATACAGTAAATAAATAATCACAGAATCACAGACACAGAGTAATAATATGCAGCGGAAGTAAAAGAGATAGTAGTTCATGAAGCTACTATGTAAATATATAAGATACATCAGAGTTTACAACAGAAGAGTAATATGATACATCGAATACAAATCAAAATACATTACTGGAATCATCGAATACTGAAAGCAGAATAGATGGCTGGATCTTCAAGCAAAGCTCCAACTCCAAAGGTGAGTCTCGAAAGCTGAACCACTCAGTCTGACCCGAGCGTAAAGCAAAAACACAAGACACTCGAGTCAGGATTAATATTCTTATATCAATAAATCAAACTCAAGTGAAATAACAAACGAAATACAGGTAACTCAAAGGATGTTGGAATCACCATCCTCTAAGGATCCGTTAAACTATATACTATTTAGTAATATACGCTAAATAGATAATGTCTATCAGTAATATAAAATATCAAAATAGTGTTAAGGCGTTACCATTATCCCCCTTAACACATTTTATACAAATGTCATAGTCTATACAGCACTGTAAACTCCACCGTAAACTGGTGGGATATCAGGGAGTACTCCATAGGTATAACACAAAACAAATTCGTAGTGGTCGCGTATATAGGGATACAAGTATAACAAGGCACATGAGGCAATACCCAAGGTAGTGAAACTACCGCTCGCCTGATCCGGACTGGTGAGAACGCATCGCCGCAGCGATCGCAACACCGCGAAACAACACTCCTGAAAAGTACGAGGGTGCACCAATTAATCACAAGTAATGAGTAGTAGTTAAGAAGAAGTGTGTTCGCTCGAGGTGGCTAACCCCATTTGGCCCGGCACGGCTCCTGATTTTAGTCATTTCCAATTTGACACAAGTGTCAAGGCTATCCATCATCGTTCTCTTTCTTCAGTCATCGCGTACATCATTCCAACCACTTCATTCTGGATCACACTCCGCGTATAGTTATTAAAGTGGTTTTCGGCTTAGATAGAGAGTATATCCATAACCGATTCTGGTTTCTTTAATAACTTTCGTAATTATTACACCGATTGGTCGTTTAGAAAATTTCAAACCAAATCAAATTCAATTTCAATTTCAATTCGTAAATCAACATTTCGTTTGTCTTCCTAAATCAAGTTCCAAAGTTTACGTTTCAAAACTTCCAAATTACCGTTTCAGAATCTTATAATTCGATTTCAACTTTTATTTAAACAATTCAATATTGATTCAAGTTCGTATATAAGTTTCATTCCGAAATCATTTAAAATGGTTTAATTTTCATTAAAATCAATTTAAATTCATTTATCGAGTTCTTTCAATATTCGCTAAGTAAATTTATCCTTCAAAACAATTTCTATTTAAATTCCAATTCATTTAAATCAATTTCTTTCGTTCAACTTCATTATATCAAAACTTCAAATTTAAATAAATTAAATTCGTCAAATCAATTCTTTAAATTACAAATCTTACGTTAATTTCAATAAATCTCATTTTATTTCTTGTTAAAGAAATTCGATTTTCACTTATTTATTGACTTCGTTACAAATTTCAAACTCAATTAATAAAGAACTAAATTTCATATATTCGAGAAGCTTAATTTTACTTATTAACTTACTTAAATTTTTCTAAAGCTTAATTACTAAATAAAGAAACTCAATTTCATTTATTAACGAAGTTCAAATCCACTTATTCACAGGTTCAATTTCTCTTATCAAAGAATTCAATTTTTATTCAATTATCAAATAATTAAATCTTATTCAATTATTAAATAATTTCAACATAATTATCAATAATTTCAAAACTTAATAATTCAAAACTTGATTATAAATTCAACCTTAATTATTAAATCATTTCAAATTTAATTCAATGAATAATTCCAAATTTAATTGTTAAATAATTCATTTCAAAACAACGTTCTTTCATCAGTCATTACATTAATATTTTGTTTCGGATTTCAATATTAACATTTTCCTTTTATAAAAATTTACGTTCCAATTTTTTTATTTCAAACCTTACTATTCAAATAAAATCTTTATTTTATTTCAAATCAAATTATTGACCAATCGGGTTTATTTAATTTCCTATCCTAAGTCAAGTTCATTTTGGGTATTTATCATTTCAACCCGATTCCAATTCAATTCACAAATGAAAGAATAGCAAAGGGAACTTGCAGTGTGATAACAAGGATGATGTCAAGGTAAATAAACAAGCAATAACAACAATCAATAACAATCCAATAATTAATTCATTTCAAATAATCCCGAAATAATCGTATTAATTCACATTGTTGTTTGTGCGAATTAATATAATTATTTCTAGAATCTACACTATCATTTCATGTAGATTAAAGATTATTACATTACTGTTTCACTTGTCGTTCAATTTCAATTTCAGTTTCATCAATTTAAACAACATACATTCAATGGTTCAAGGTGTAATTAATCAAATCCTACGAGTCAATTAGTTTAACATTTAAAGGGGTCATATTATACAAGTTCGCCTGATTAAATTCAACATACATATCAATTTAAATTGTTAACTCCTACGTCAATTTCAGTTGCATAAATTTTTATCACTTAATACTTTTCAATTTAACATCCAATATAAACAACAATCAATCAATCAAATATCAACCAAACAGTATTATCGTCGCATAAGTGATTAACAGATAATGGTGTCAGATGTCATAGGTGAACAGACACAGGAATAATAGTGTACATAACTAACAACAGCATATTTCAATTGTCGTTTCAATTGAAATCAAATTTAATAAATAAAACAACATTAATCGTGAGTGATTGCTCACCTTTCGAGGCTAGATAGATTCGACGATAGAGTGAGTTACGGTTCCAGCACGGATTTCAAAGCAAAGCAAGTTTGGACGCGAATTGGACGAACAAGCTGATAATCAAGAATTGATAAAACAAATCAGACTGAATCGATGAAATTTTTTTTTTGATATAAGTAATCTCATATTTATAATTATATAAAACTATATATATATAAAATCATATTATAACAAGTATTAACATACATGTAGTTTCAAATCGAAATTAAAAAGTATGAAACAACTTATCTATAACGTATATACTTGAAACATATTATATTTTTCAACTATAATCGTAATTAACTTATACATATGTAGGTCAATATTGAAATTTAAACATATATACTTATATAAAAATCCATATATGTATATTCCAAGGTCTTTATAAATCTTAACCCATACAAATTTTTAACTCGTAAATTCTTAACTCATCTACCTATGTTAAAATCGAAATTTATATATATACCAAAACGAAATCGAAATCAACTGATTTGTACATATGCAAACAATATGAAGTTTCTGTACTAGGTTACATATATGCAGACTCATATGCCCATTACATTTTAAACTAAATATTTATTTAAACAACATATAGTACTATACTGACGCACTATAGATCCAAATTATAAGCACAAGCCTATTATATATAATATAAACCAGTAAAATAAAACGTATACTAGTATGTATAACAACATATCACACTAATACCATATAAACAAACTCACGCATAAAATTTAATTTTTTTTTATATACACAAACGCATAAGTTAATATATAACATATCTGAAAACCAAATTCCTTTATCTTATATATCACTGTTAATACGGTCATGCACCATTTATAAAACCTAACATACTGTCCCCAAACTATAACTGATAGTTACGATGCATATAAAACCAGTTTTCCATAACAAGCAAACAAAATAAGGATACCATAGCCAGATAAAAGATATAAACGCATACTTGAATATACTTTCTCTCCTATGCATGTATACTTTAAACTAACATATAACATAAAATCGATGAGTTATAAATAGACACGTATATTAATATATACACATATAATTCTAACAGTAAAACTAATATTAATATATTATAATACCTAAAACAATACTCTAAACAAATACGCAACAGCCTATATACGGTATTCTCTGCTCATCAATATATAGCTAACCCAAAAGATTATATAAACAAGTAATATATGTATAAGATAACACTTAAATATATCAATGTATATCTCATATGCTGTTAGACGAGGATATAAACAAACACTAGTAAAAATATATTCACAACTTATCATATAACTAATGTTATAAACTACCGTATATATAAATCTATACAATAAACTGTAATATAGTAAATAACCCAACAGCTCCAATATACAACTTATAATACTCATATGCAACTTGTATAAATTTTATATATATGAGCAAACCAAAACAATGCCACTATTAAAGAGGGAAGAGGCGGTACCGAGGTAGATGAGGAAAAGCGGAGCAGATGAATGGAGAATCCGGCCCGAGTTGGGTGAGGTCGCGGAGATAAAAGCGGGCGGAGTGTTGTAGAATGGCATAGGCGAGCTCGGCGCAGGAAAAGGCTGAGGTGGCGAAGCTTGGTGAGTTGCCGTGCCGACGAGGGAAGCGGAGGAGGGAGGCGCACGAAGGATAGAAGCACGGTGTTGCGTGTGTGTGTATTTGGCGAGTGGAAAGTGAGGCTGCGGAGGGTATGAAGAACGGTGAAGTTAGAAGGGTGTGCTGGCCAGTGGAGGACAGAAGAAGGCGGCACGTTGTTTGAGGTTGACGGTTGATGAATCTTGGCCTCGTCTACGAATGGAGGCTAGTTGCTCTGGAGAGGGGACAAGCTCGGTGGATGATGGGTCGTGTGGTTGATGCATGGAGGCCGAAGTTATGAAGATGAAGAGGGAGGTAAGAAAATACTACAGGGGAAAATAGAAATAGGAGGGAAGGTATACAGGCAATATGCCAAAAGTAAGAAGAACAGAGAAGGGAGACCCAAAGAAAATGAACGTAACCTTTGATAAGTGAACCCAAGTAAATGCAGAAACACTCTATAATAAATTGAAATAGGGAATAGCAATAGCCAACGTTGAAATCTAGGAATTATAAAAGTTTACTGGCTATTTGGTTTCAACGGATGGTAAATGAATGGACGGAAGAAACCAGATGGTTTTAAAACCGATACCCGTACGAAATCGTTTTCATAGATTCCACTGCGTACCGAATTTCAAAACACAAAAGTGAATATACCGTTGAGATCAACACGATCGTACGGTCAAAACAGTATGCAAATATCAGTGGTATGATTGAATTATAAAAATTCAAAATTTTCTACTGCGGAAAATGCATAAAAATCGAAGAAAAATAAGATCGACGGAGCTAAAAATGTCCGATTTTGGAAAAACGACAAACTGGCAACTTGCTCAAAAGATGGTTTAGAATTTTTCTATGTAAAAATATTTTGGTTTTGAAAATATTTTATTTTCATCGCTTTTTAACTGATTATATTGAAGTAAATTTACGCGCGACATAAACTTCATATTTTCGGACGAAAATATACCGATTGCTATGTTTAACTAGACGCATTCCAAATACCAAATTTATATTTCAAAATTTTATCATTTAAAATCCCATAAAATTTCAATTAAATACGTTACTAAAACCGTTAAAATTTACGGGTCGTTACATTCTCCCCCACTCAAAACTTTTCGTTCTCGAAAAGGAAGAAGGTAGGAGGATAGAAATAACTAAAAGAAAATAAACTAAATTATAAAATAAACAATTAATTTATACTATATAAATTTCAATTTGTATAAATTTATATTCAACAGTTTGTTTTTATATTCAAAATTTTCATTAAATTGATTTGATTTCACATTCATTAATGTCAGGTACAAAAGGTTTCTTCAAATGAAATTGAATTCAAATTCAATTAATTCAAAATACTCACTTACGTTGATTTAACTCAATTTATTAACTTCAACATAAATTTTTTCATCTATTAATCATACCTATTATATAACTTATTATTCATTTTATCTCCATAAACATTTTATAATTAAAATTTAAGTGAATAACATTGGTTATACGCGCTCACATTTTATTTTATAAAGACAATTTATATTGTATATCATCCAATTTTCTTAAATTAGCAATTTCAAAGATCGTAAATTTGAATAGTCTTTTATCATAATTATACTTTATTTGACAAATTTAATTCTTCTTTATTCCAAGTTATTATTAAATTTATCCCACTTAATATATCTTATCACGTATATATTAAGTATATTTACATTTATAATACTACTCAAATTTCTTTTTATTAAAAAAAATCCTTTAACTTCATTTTATACTATATAATATTCAATTACATAGTCAACTTTTGAAAATTTAGGTAAGTTATATTCAATGCAATTGAATATTATCCAAATAAAATTTTACAATTCGCTTATTTCAAGTTAAGTATTTAGTCAAAGCTTTTGGCTTCATTGAAAATCATCTTTGAATCATAATTTTAAGAATTTATTTCCGATTAATTTCAAACCATTTCAAAGATAATAATTACGTATATACTATATATATCAAGTCAAATTAAATTTAAAATTACATACCTATATATATAAATCAAATCATACTTAAGAAATTTAAATCGATTTAATTTCCAAACAAACTGTAGCAAAGCTACGAATTGGTCTCTCCACTTCGAAACTCGAAAATGAATGTCGATGATGCGGCCGTCATCACCGAAATTATTTTCCAGCGACAAAGAGAAGAGCGATGATTAAACATTTAAAATTTCCTGAAAATGGTTTCTATTTGAAAATACTTTAAATACTATACACTTTAAAATTTTCAAATCAAAGTTTGAAATCACCGGAAATTAAATTCTAAATTTCAATTTAATTACAGTTAAACTCTAAATCAATTTACAAAACATTTTTTTTTTATAACTTGCCTCTTCTTATATGTTGGTAAAATCAGTTGTTTTCAAAACAACAAATGAAAATTAAATATTATGATTTAACAACCAATCCAATTAACAATTTAATTTCAAAAATTATACTCATATATATAATATAATCATACACAAATTTATTTTGTTTACCAAATTTGAAAACGATAGTGTCGGTTTGCTCTATTAAAGTGTTTTGGAAATCCTATCGATAGCGTTGATCAAACGAATCGATCGAAAACCCAAATCAACATCAACAACTCAAACAACACAACCTATATATATATAACATTTCCAATTTTAATTTACAAATACACTTCCTCGCTCGACGATACATGAATGAATTTCAAAATAAGTATAAAGATTCAAATTTGATGGAAATCAAATCAAAGAGAATTTTGATTCGACAATAAGTTTGAAATAGAAGATAAGATAATTCAATTAATAGAACCAGAAGATGGATAAGCTTATTTAATTCACGAACAACCGTAACCGGGTCGACCGTGACTTCAAAAATAAGATCGATGCAGAATTCCGAGGTGAATCTACATTTGATCTCAAGAAATAGAATTCAGGTATAGCAGAAGATAGATAGCGTCGTAAACCGAGGATACAGAAATCTTCGGTAAATCAATGCTTATTATAAAGGAATTTCACCCATTTACAAATAATTCGAAGATTGGCGAGACCGCCGATCCATTATAAAGGTTATTCGAAGTGGAGTTATGAGATACTCCAGAATCGAAAGAAGACGAATAGTGAGGGACACGAATGAATTTCGGAACTAAGGGAACGTTCCAAAATTCAAAAGAATTGAGTTAAAAGGAAGAGATTGAAACTCGAGTGGGAGTGATTCTGTAGATACATTTACCCTATATGCTATGTTTTGCCTAGAGCTACCAAAAGCTCTGATACCAACTGTAACGACCCGCTATTTTGGACTATTCGCATCCGCACATGTCAGACTTGAAAAATTCAAAATATCGAATTGTTAATTTAAATTTGGCAAAACTCGGATATACAGTAAATAAATAATCACAGACACAGAGTAATAATATGCAGCGGAAGTAAAAGAGATAGTAGTTCATGAAGCTACTATGTAAATATATAAGATACATCAGAGTTTACAACAGAAGAGTAATATGATACATCGAATACAAATCAAAATACATTACTGGAATCATCGAATACTGAAAGCAGAATAGATGGCTGGATCTTCAAGCAAAGCTCCAACTCCAAAGGTGAGTCTCGAAAGCTGAACCACTCAGTCTGACCCGAGCGTAAAGCAAAAACACAAGACACTCGAGTCAGGATTAATATTCTTATATCAATAAATCAAACTCAAGTGAAATAACAAACGAAATACAGGTAACTCAAAGGATGTTGGAATCACCATCCTCTAAGGATCCGTTAAACTATATACTATTTAGTAATATACGCTAAATAGATAATGTCTATCAGTAATATAAAATATCAAAATAGTGTTAAGGCGTTACCATTATCCCCCTTAACACATTTTATACAAATGTCATAGTCTATACAGCACTGTAAACTCCACCGTAAACTGGTGGGATATCAGGGAGTACTCCATAGGTATAACACAAAACAAATTCGTAGTGGTCGCGTATATAGGGATACAAGTATAACAAGACACATGAGGCAATACCCAAGGTAGTGAAACTACCGCTCGCCTGATCCGGACTGGTGAGAACGCATCGCCGCAGCGATCGCAACACCGCGAAACAACACTCCTGAAAAGTACGAGGGTGCACCAATTAATCACAAGTAATGAGTAGTAGTTACGAAGAAGTGTGTTCGCTCGAGGTGGCTAACCCCATTTGGCCCGGCACGGCTCCTGATTTTAGTCATTTCCAATTTGACACAAGTGTCAAGGCTATCCATCATCGTTCTCTTTCTTCAGTCATCGCGTACATCATTCCAACCACTTCATTCTGGATCACACTCCGCGTATAGTTATTAAAGTGGTTTTCGGCTTAGATAGAGAGTATATCCATAACCGATTCCGGTTTCTTTAATAACTTTCGTAATTATTACACCGATTGGTCGTTTAGAAAATTTCAAACCAAATCAAATCAAATTCAATTTCAATTCGTAAATCAACATTTCGTTTGTCTTCCTAAATCAAGTTCCAAAGTTTACGTTTCAAAACTTCCAAATTACCGTTTCAGAATCTTATAATTCGATTTCAACTTTTATTTAAACAATTCAATATTGATTCAAGTTCGTATATAAGTTTCATTCCTAAATCATTTAAAATGGTTTAATTTTCATTAAAATCAATTTAAATTCATTTATCGAGTTCTTTCAATATTCGCTAAGTAAATTTATCCTTCAAAACAATTTCTATTTAAATTCCAATTCATTTAAATCAATTTCTTTCGTTCAACTTCATTATATCAAAACTTCAAATTTAAATAAATTAAATTCGTCAAATCAATTCTTTAAATTACAAATCTTACGTTAATTTCAATAAATCTCATTTTATTTCTTGTTAAAGAAATTCGATTTTCACTTATTTATTGACTTCGTTACAAATTTCAAACTCAATTAATAAAGAACTAAATTTCATATATTCGAGAAGCTTAATTTTACTTATTAACTTACTTAAATTTTTCTAAAGCTTAATTACTAAATAAAGAAACTCAATTTCATTTATTAACGAAGTTCAAATCCACTTATTCACAGGTTCAATTTCTCTTATCAAAGAATTCAATTTTTATTCAATTATCAAATAATTAAATCTTATTCAATTATTAAATAATTTCAACATAATTATCAATAATTTCAAAACTTAATAATTCAAAACTTGATTATAAATTCAACCTTAATTATTAAATCATTTCAAATTTAATTCAATGAATAATTCCAAATTTAATTGTTAAATAATTCATTTCAAAACAACGTTCTTTCATCAGTCATTACATTAATATTTTGTTTCGGATTTCAATATTAACATTTTCCTTTTATAAAAATTTACGTTCCAATTTTTTTATTTCAAACCTTACTATTCAAATAAAATCTTTATTTTATTTCAAATCAAATTATTGACCAATCGGGTTTATTTAATTTCCTATCCTAAGTCAAGTTCATTTTGAGTATTTATCATTTCAACCCGATTCCAATTCAATTCACAAATGAAAGAATAGCAAAGGGAACTTGCAGTGTGATAACAAGGATGATGTCAAGGTAAATAAACAAGCAATAACAACAATCAATAACAATCCAATAATTAATTCAATTCAAATAATCCCGAAATAATCGTATTAATTCACATTGTTGTTTGTGCGAATTAATATAATTATTTCTAGAATCTACACTATCATTTCATGTAGATTAAAGATTATTACATTACTGTTTCACTTGTCGTTCAATTTCAATTTCAGTTTCATCAATTTAAACAACATACATTCAATGGTTCAAGGTGTAATTAATCAAATCCTACGAGTCAATTAGTCTAACATTTAAAGGGGTCATATTATACAAGTTCGCCTGATTAAATTCAACATACATATCAATTTAAATTGTTAACTCCTACGTCAATTTCAGTTGCATAAATTTTTATCACTTAATACTTTTCAATTTAACATCCAATATAAACAACAATCAATCAATCAAATATCAACCAAACAGTATTATCGTCGCATAAGTGATTAACAGATAATGGTGTCAGATGTCATAGGTGAACAGACACAGGAATAATAGTGTACATAACTAACAACAGCATATTTCAATTGTCGTTTCAATTGAAATCAAATTTAATAAATAAAACAACATTAATCGTGAGTGATTGCTCACCTTTCGAGGCTAGATAGATTCGACGATAGAGTGAGTTACGGTTCCAGCACGGATTTCAAAGCAAAGCAAGTTTGGACGCGAATTGGACGAACAAGCTGATAATCAAGAATTGATAAAACAAATCAGACTGAATCGATGAATTTTTTTTTTGATATAAGTAATCTCATATTTATAATTATATAAAACTATATATATATAAAATCATATTATAACAAGTATTAACATACATGTAGTTTCAAATCGAAATTAAAAAGTATGAAACAACTTATCTATAACGTATATACTTGAAACATATTATAATTTTCAACTATAATCGTAATTAACTTATACATATATAGGTCAATATTGAAATTTAAACATATATACTTATATAAAAATCCATATATGTATATTCCAAGGTCTTTATAAATCTTAACCCATACAAATTTTTAACTCGTAAATTCTTAACTCATCTACCTATGTTAAAATCGAAATTTATATATACCAAAACGAAATCGAAATCAACTGATTTGTACATATGCAAACAATATGAAGTTTCTGTACTAGGTTACATATATGCAGACTCATATGCCCATTACATTTTAAACAAAATATTTATTTAAACAACATATAGTACTATACTGACGCACTATAGATCCAAATTATAAGCACAAGCCTATTATATATAATATAAACCAGTAAAATAAAACGTATACTAGTATGTATAACAACATATCACACTAATACCATATAAACAAACTCACGCATAAAATTTAATTTTTTTTTTATATACACAAACGCATAAGTTAATATATAACATATCTGAAAACCAAATTCCTTTATCTTATATATCACTGTTAATACGGTCATGCACCATTTATAAAACCTAACATACTGTCCCCAAACTATAACTGATAGTTACGATGCATATAAAACCAGTTTTCATAACAAGCAAACAAAATAAGGATACCATAGCCAGATAAAAGATATAAACGCATACTTGAATATACTTTCTCTCCTATGCATGTATACTTTAAACTAACATATAACATAAAATCGATGAGTTATAAATAGACACGTATATTAATATATACACATATAATTCTAACAGTAAAACTAATATTAATATATTATAATACCTAAAACAATACTCTAAACAAATACGCAACAACCTATATACAGTATTCTCTGCTCATCAATATATAGCTAACCCAAAAGATTATATAAACAAGTAATATATGTATAAGATAACACTTAAATATATCAATGTATATCTCATATGCTGTTAGACGAGGATATAAACAAACACTAGTAAAAATATATTCACAACTTATCATATAACTAATGTTATAAACTACCGTATATATAAATCTATACAATAAACTGTAATATAGTAAATAACCCAACAGCTCCAATATACAACTTATAATACTCATATGCAACTTGTATAAATTTTATATATATGAGCAAACCAAAACAATGCCACTATTAAAGAGGGAAGAGGCGGTACCGAGGTAGATGAGGAAAAGCGGAGCAGATGAATGGAGAATCCGGCCCGAGTTGGGTGAGGTCGCGGAGATAAAAGCGGGCGGAGTGTTATAGAATGGCATAGGCGAGCTTGGCGCAGGAAAAGGCTGAGGTGGCGAAGCTTGGTGAGTTGCCGTGCCGACGAGGGAAGCGGAGGAGGGAGGCGCACGAAGGATAGAAGCACGGTGTTGCGTGCGTGTGTATTTGGGGAGTGGAAAGTGAGGCTGCGGAGGGTAGGAAGAACGGTGAAGTTAGAAGGGTGTGCTGGCCAGTGGAGGACAGAAGAAGGCGGCACGTTGTTTGAGGTTGACGGTTGATGAATCTTGGCCTCGTCTACGAATGGAGGCTAGTTGCTCTGGAGAGGGGACAAGCTCGGTGGATGATGGGTCGTGTGGTTGATGCATGGAGGCCGAAGTTATGAAGATGAAGAGGGAGGTAAGAAAATACTACAGGGGAAAATAGAAATAGGAGGGAAGGTATACAGGCAATATGCCAAAAGTAAGAAGAACAGAGAAGGGAGACCCAAAGAAAATGAACGTAACCTTTGATAAGTGAACCCAAGTAAATGCAGAAACACCCTATAATAAATTGAAATAGGGAATAGCAATAGCCAACGTTGAAATCTAGGAATTATAAAAGTTTACTGGCTATTTGGTTTCAACGGATGGTAAATGAATGGACGGAAGAAACCAGATGGTTTTAAAACCGATACCCGTACGAAATCGTTTTCATAGATTCCACTGCGTACCGAATTTCAAAACACAAAAGTGAATATACCGTTGAGATCAGCACGATCGTATGGTCAAAACAGTATGCAAATATCAGTGGTATGATTGAATTATAAAAATTCAAAATTTTCTACTGCGGAAAATGCATAAAAATCGAAGAAAAATAAGATCGACGGAGCCAAAGATGTCCGATTTTGGAAAAACGACAAACTGGCAACTTGCTCAAAAGATGTTTTAGAATTTTTCTATGTAAAAATATTTTGGTTTTGAAAATATTTTATTTTCATCGCTTTTTAACTGATTATATTGAAGTAAATTTACGCGCGACATAAACTTCATATTTTCGGACGAAAATTTACCGATTGCTATGTTTAACTAGACGCATTCCAAATACCAAATTTATATTTTAAAATTTTATCATTTAAAATCCCATAAAATTTCAATTAAATACGTTACTAAAACCGTTAAAATTTACAGGTCGTTACATGAATTATCTTTGAAAAATTAAGGATGATCTCAGCTATGGTAGTCTTCCTCTTCCCTTATTTGTCATCAGATATTTAACCTGCGACTTGAGAAAATAGAAAGGAGAAAGTTTCCTTAGAGTGACTTCAAGATGAATTTTTTCTGAGTCGCTTGTCTTCGTTAAGCTCTTGAACTATTTCTGGTGTGTATACTGGGACTTGAGATCTTTGATTGATGTCGACGACATCAACATTTAACTACCTTCTGAACTTTGTGAAACTCTGACGAGAAAGGGGTTTTGTGAGAACATCGGCCTTTTGGTAAGTTGAAGGTATGTAACTTACTCTAATTTTGTCTTTCATCACTTGTTCTCTTATAAAATAGAGATCGAGTTCCATGTGTTTGGTTCGAGAGTGTAAAATAGGGTTGACTGTAAGTGATATTTCACTGATGTTGTCACACCAGATCGTTGCTTTGCTGTTGGTATTAACTTGTAATTCACTGAGTAGTGATTGTATCCACATAATTTCTGATGCTGTGCTAGCAATTCTTCTGTACTCAGCTTCAGTACTTGATTTAGATACCGTTGATTGTTTTTTTGGCACACCAAGACACTGGATTTTTTCCTAGAAAAATGCAGTAACCAGTAGTAGACTTTCTGTCATCATAGCCAGTGGCCCAATCTGAGTCTGCATATGCATTGATATTTAGTGATTTGCTTGATTGCATGATTAGACCTTGATCCAGAGTACCTCTAAGATATCTTAGAATACGTTTCACTGCTCTCTAGTGTTCATCTAATGGTTTCTGCATAAACTGACTGACTTTGTTCACACTGAATGAGATATCTGTTCTTGTTATGGTGGCATACTGTACTTCACCAACTATACTTTTGTACTGCTTATCATTGGATATGGATTCACCTCTATGTTTTGATAGATGTAAGTTGCTTGTCATGGGTGTAGGCAATGGATTTGCTTCATTCATGTTGGCTTTTACCAAAATTTATGTGATATACTTCTTTTGATTTAAATGGATTTCATTGTTTGGTAGTCTTTTGACTTCAATTCCAAGAAAATAGTTCAAGTCTCCCAGGTCTTTGATTGTAAATTCTCTGTGTAGAAATTGTACAGTTTTCTCGATTTCTGACTTGTTGTTACCTGTGATAATAAAGTCATCATCATAAATCAGTACATATATAATACTATTATTTGAAAATTTAAGGAATAGAGAGTTGTCTGATTTTGTTGAGTTGTATCCAAGTTTGGAAAGAGTTGATTTTAGCTTTTTGAACCACACTCTTGGTGCTTGCTTGAGTCCATAGATGGCATTATTTAGTCTGCATACAAGATTTTCATTGCCTTTTTCAATGAACCCATGTGGCTGTTCCATGTACACCTCCTCCTACAGATACCATTAAGAAAAGCATTATTACATCTAATTATCTGATTGTCCAGTTCCTGTGCAAAGCAATAGTTAAGATAATCCTAATGGTTGAGGGTTTTACAACAGGAGAAAAGGTTTCATTGAAATCAAATCCATTCTGTTGTGAATACCCTTTTGCCACTAGTCTTGCTTTGTACTTAAGAACTGAACCATCTGGATTTCTTTTAATTCTGTATGTCCACTTGTATCCAATTATGTTTTTGTGTGTTGGTAGGAGTACAAGATCCCAAGTTTTGTTCTTCATTAATGCATTGTACTCCTCCTTCATGGTTGTTCTCCAATTAGTGTCATGTACTGCTTGTTGATAAGTACTTGGCTTAGTGCAATCTGACACAACACTATAGATTTTTGGTTTAAATATGCCACTCTTGGCCCTAGTTATCATGTGATGTCCAGTGTTTACAGGTTGAGCAGATTGTTCACTGCTGTCTTCAGTAACACCCTGTTGAGTATTGAGTGATACAGTATCACTTAATATTTGACATGTGTCAAACTGTTGACTAGTGTTGGGTAGAGGAGAATCACTTGATCTTTCGAAAATGTTGCCTTGCTCTCGCCCTATTTCACTTGCTGACTTAAAGAGATTAGTGCTTGAATTGTCTCTTTCCTCATTATCAACAGTGCAATCAGAGGCTAATTCTTAAGAGAAAAGGGTTATTGGAGGTAATGAGTATCTAACATTATAAATTTTGTCAGATGTCTTGATTTCTTCATTACTAAATGGAAAATCTTGTTCATTGAAAATTACATGTCTTGATATATATATTCTTCCTTTGTTATCAAGACACTTAAACCCCTTTTTATTTGGTGCATATCCTAAAAATGTACAGGGTTGAGACCTAAATTCTAACTTGTGATTATTGTAAGGTCTTAACTAAGGAAAATATAGACATCCAAATACTTTTAAGTTTTGATAGTCTGGCTTGACTTTAGTTAGTACTTCTAATGGATTTTTATAATTTAGTACCTTTGTGGGTAGTCCATTAATCAGATAGACTGCTGTGTAGAAGGCATATGGCCAAAATTTTAATGGTAATGATGCCTGAGCCAATAAAGTCAAGCCAGTTTCTACAATATGCCTATGTTTTCTTTCTATAAGACCATTCTGTTCGAAGGTATAGGGACATGTAGTTCTTTGTGTGATTCCTTTTCTTTGAAAGTAATCTTTTAGTGGTAGAAACTCTTTTCCACCATCTGTTTGAATAATTTTTACCTGACAGCCTGTCTGTCTTTCTGCATTTGCTACAAACTGCATTACTACATTGTTAGTTTCAGACTTTGCTTTTAAGAAATATATCCAAACATGTCTGGAATATGCATCAATGAATGAGATATAATATCTATAACCATAATCAATGCATATTGGGGCTGGACCCCATAAATCAGTAGCAATCAATTCTAATGGTTTATGATAAACAGTCTCAGAGTCTGGAAATGCAAGATTATGACTTTTGCCCATTTGACAGAATGTACAATTATAAGAAACTGGAATTTCATTAACAAACATGTCACTGCAGTTGTTTACAACATGTCTTAAAATTTTTGTACTGGGGTGACCCAGTTTACAGTGCCAAGTATTAAAAAAATTTCTTACTATCATCAGTTTTTAATTCTGAAATATGACACCAATTTTCCTTATGATCATCATTTCTTGAATTTGCAACATCAAATTTGTACAATCCTTTATGTTCTTTACCCTGCAAGAGAGTTTCCCTTGTTAGTACATCTTTTACAAAGCAATGATTTGGATAAAACTCAAAGTAGACATTGTTATCTTTGGCAAACTGTGATACACTCATTAAATTCTTTTTAATAAGTGGGACTCTCAGTAAATTGTTGTGGTAAAGTTGTCTTATACCTCTTAAGCTAGCATTACCAGTATGAGAGATGTGCATAGATTTACCATTTCCTAAATATAGTAATTGTGTACCTTTGTATTCCCTATTGCCAAGATTTAATTTGCTCAGATCATTTGTTACACGATTAGTGGCCCCTGAGTCTGGATACCAACTGTTATCATGTATGTCTTAAATTTTGGCTCCGTCATCATTCCTTTGTTCAGTTTTCACTTCTGGTCGAACATTAATCATGTTTGCACTAGGATTTGAAGCTCTTGAACCATTACTGCTTTGTTGAGTTGGAGTGAAATTTGCATCAAATCTGAAATAACATTTGCTTGCTGTGTGTCCATACTTTTCACATATTTGGCATCATGGTCTATTGTTGTAGTTCTGCATGCCTCCTCTGCCTCTGTGTCTATTGTATTGACTGCCTCTTTGATTATTGTTATGTTGATTTCTTGCTGCATTGTTGCTTTCTTGATTTTTGTTTCTGCTGTTAGCAATATAATTGATTGAGCAATCTAAGTTGGTTGATTTCTTTTGTTCCAATCCGCCTTCATGGGAGAGTAGTATTGAATGAACATATTGTAGTGATGGTAATACTTCATTGGAAGATATTACTGCCACCACTGACTCGTATTCTTCATCAAGACCATTCAATATGGATAAAACTTGTTATGTGTCAGATACTTTATGCCCAGTAGAAGCAAGTTGATCACATATTGTTTTAGCTTTTGATAGACACTCCCTCATACTTAGATTATCCTTCTTTAAATGATGCAGTTGTCTTTTATACTGCATGATTCTTGCAGCTGATTGAGAACTGAACACTTGTTCAATAGTATGCCATATTTCATATGTTGTTTTGCATCCAACAATTTGTAGCAATAGATTTGCACTGATTGAGGATATTAATCATGAACTAATCAAGCTGTCTTTCTTTTGGTGTGTTGTATAATCTTTATTACTTATAAGTTTCCCATCTTGATCTGCAGTGAATTTGGGTGGAACACTTATGGTTCCAAGAACATAATCTTCAATTCCATAGCCTCTGATGGCAGTTTCCATTTGGAATTTCCACAGCAAGTAATTTGATTCCTCCAACTGGACAGTAAATGCTTGACTCTGTGGCTTCATGATGGAATTCATGAGATCTTGGGTAATATTGGATTGAGTCTGAGTGGTTCTTGGTACTGAAGTTGATGATGCCGCAGCATTCTCATCGGCCATGATGATAAAGTTAAATCAAGAATCAAGAACTGACTTTCTCTGACGATATATAGGATATACTGGTAAAATTGATGAATAGATTTCTCTAATTCACCTTTGTCTGATGCAGATCAGGTAATGTTGTTACTGATAGAATTCTTTGATGATCAACTGATGCAGCCAGTTGGATAGTGGGTGATGAATCTCTGACACCTCCTAGCTTGGCACGACACTATTATCAAATGATAAGAACTGTGATGAATTCTTGAATCTCAAATGATGATCAAAGATCTGATGAGATTCAGAAGTGCAGCCGATTCTCAGGTGATGAGATCGATTCTGATGAGATTATGGCAAGGCACAATGCTGTTAAGCAAATAGCGGCTTTGATACCATAAAAGATTTTGAATTAAAGATGAAAATGAAAAAAGATTTTATTGATTGCAGAAGAAAATTGATAATCAGATTATCTGTCAGTTACATAATACATGCTGTATTTATACAAAATGATATAAGTTGTAAATGGGCTTCAACAGAGTCGGCCCGTATCCATTATACTCCTTTGTAAACTGAGAACGAATATGAACGGTTGGATTATGAATGAATGGCTGAGATGTAATAATCCATATAAGTCTCGTATATACTTGCTTTATTCGTTACTGTGATCTATCTCATTCTCTTATAAGGACAGTTAAATATGCGCTTGTATGTTTTTGTTTGATGATAATAAACATATATATTCATTTAAATGTATTTGGTAATGTTTTTCATAGATTAAATAAATATTTGTTGAATAAAATAAATTACACAGAATTTGAATTTGAATGCAAACAGAACAAGTTACAAGAATTTGAATTCAAACAGAACAAGTTACACAGATTTTGAATTCAAACGAATATTTTATTCAAACTAATATTTATTACAATTTTAAATAGTACAATTTCATGCTCTCACTATACATATACATTTTTGATTAAAATCACATTTCACATTTACAGTTAACCTCACTACATATCACTCACACTCGTGTTTTTGTCTTCAACTGCATTCCGGTTTGAATCCAGCATCTGAGTAATCTGCAAAAATATTCTCAAATGCAGTAAAATTGAAAGAGAAATATTTTTGAAATTTGAAAGAAACGATGATTTTGAAAACATTGTTTGCCTCAGTTATTTGGTTTGTTCGTCATCATTTTTGACTGTGCAATATCTGTGCATATCAGTATTTTTATCAAGGACAGGCAATTATAAGTGGCTGCAGTACACACGTGTACATTCGTATACGTGTGCACTGCCTCGCCAACTCGTGTGCAAAAATCAAACAAATGCACAGAAATAAAAAACAAGGTCAAACCCAAGATAGGTTCAACTCAAGGAAAATGACACAGACTCAAGTAAATGCACACGTTAACATCACTGGTAATAATTCATTCAAAGCAACAGAAGAAAGACCAAGCGTAGCATCAGTCACACTTTATCAAAAACATGCAAGACAGTGGTCATGAATGCAGTAACAACACCAACCAGAGGCAACATCACAAAATTCAAACTACAACAGGCCAGAGGTGAAAACAATGCAATACTGAAGTGATGAAGTGCATATAAACAACTGCAACACACATGCACGACTTATGGCAGTGAAACTCAAGCAAGTCAGACCAACACTGCAACTCAAAATGAAACATGGCTGCAGTTACAAACTAGAATGAAAACTGCACTAATCCAGTTCTAATTTTTTTCTGAATCAAGTGATACAAGGTCAGGGAAGCAACCAGGATGGAGCAGAGACAATGCAACAGATCAAATGGCACAGTGCACCACTGATTTGAAGAACATATGAATCAAAACAGAGAGTATGGTGATGCAGTCAACAAGGCAGCAGTGCAGGTGAACAAATGTGCAAATGCTCAAAACCACAAAGTTCACAAGTGCAGACACAAAAGAATATGGACTGCAACAAACATGAAAATGAACCAAAGTAGTACAGCATGCACAAAGTCGTACAAGATAACAGCAACTTCAATATGCTTAAGTGAATGCAATCCAAAGTGATATAACAGTTATAACTTCGTCAACCAAAGTCAAGGCTGCAAATGAAGACTTCAAGTACAAGACAACAAGTACAACACTGTACAAACCCAAGCAACAACTACAAAGACCAGATACTCGATGCAACTCAGTGCAAAATGAAGGCAACATGACTATCACTGACTAAATTCACTTATGCAAACTTACTTGAAGATTGCCATCAACATGATGATAATACAGCAGCCCCAAAATCAGTGACACAACAACAAATAATGCAAACAACAAAATACAGTGTCAAGCTCATGAGGATGTAGACACCAAGTTCAACAACATACAAACAAGCATGCAACAGCAAGCTTGCAACAGAGAGCATATGCATCAACATAACAGCAAAGACCACATGCCACTGGAGAAAATGTATCACTAGTAGAATGGACAAGTCAAGACAGCTACAACACAGAAGTTTTCAAACCAACTACAAATGCACAGTATACATACGAAACAGAGTACCCAAAGACAATGCCGTGAAAATCAATACTACAGAGATGAACAAATTGTAACAGTGCAGAGATGACCAAGTCGAATAATCAAATATGTGCAAATTTTTGACAAAGTCAAAACAAATAAAAGAAGAAAGATCTCTGCCGTATAAACCAAAGTTGATCAAGTCAATCAAGAGTTCACCGTGATAGCCAAGCAAATTGATCATGAAATCAAATCAATACCGTGTGAATCAAGCTACCAAAAATACGAAATTGACAAAGTCAGATCAATCCCAAGCATCAATACAAGATCGAACGACTATTGACAAATTCAAATATATTTAGAACGTAATTCAAGGAATTCGAACGCATATATAACCCAATCAAAACTGGCAAATGAAATCATCGAGTTCAAGTATCAACTTAGTAAAGCAAAAGGAGACAGTACATACCGAATTCACAAACAACGAACTCGATCAAGCAACTGCAAACGAGCGATAGTCAACCATCAAAAAAGCAGCGAGCTAGGGCAACATATCTCAGATCGATTGAAGAAACCGAAGCCCTAATTGGAACAAAGAGCCGAAGCCCTAACTGGAACAAAGGGAACGAAGCCCTAAACAGAACGAAGCCGCCATTATTCTCATGAACGAGACAAAAGGATCGGGTGAAATAAGGGAGTGGGCTGGCCTTATTAAAAAAAAGGGGTTTTTTTTTAATTTTTATAATAAGGCTTTATTATATTGTTAATTAGTTTTAGGGTTATTTTCTATTGTTTTTAAATTATTGTTTTTTATTTTACGAATCAAAGAATTAGTAAATCACCACCTAGGTTTAGGTAGTGTCAGATTGTCTATTTTGAATTAGTTCAGTGAGCAGGGTATGCGAGTTTGCAAAGCTCTATAGGCGGGAGCAGTGTTTGCGAGTAAGCGAAACTCTATAGGCGGGAGCAGGGTGTGCGAGTCTAGTAGAGTGTTTGTGAGCGGGAGCAAAAGGGTCTGCGAGTCTAGTAGAGTGTTTGTAAGCGTGATACTGTTTAATTCTAATAGGAATCTGTGAATGCAGCAGTAGGCAAGGGTTGCCGAAGCTGGGTAAATTTTGTGTGTGATTTACTTTTCAGCATATTTATTTCTGCTATTATATTTCTGTGTTTAATTCGAGAAAATTTGCTATAACCTTATTCACCCCCCCCCTCTAGGGTTAATCTAGATCCTACAAGTGGTATCAGAGCCCGGTATATTTTTATTTAACTCTAGAGTCATGAGTCTACAAAATAATGCTTTTTCTGAGGGGCAATCTATTGCTAGGCTACCCATGTTCAACGGGAACGATTATGCTTATTGGAAAGTTAGGATGAGTATTTATCTTAGTTCCGTTGATTATGATGTTTGGGATATTATTGAAACTGGCTATAAACCTCCCACTATAATCGTTGGTGGTACTGAGATTCCTAAACCTAAGGATAGGTGGGATGCTAACGATAAGAGATTGAAAACGACAAATGCTAAAGCCATGAATGCTTTGATATGTGCTCTTGATAAAAATGAATTTAATAGAATTTCTCATTGTACAACAGCACAGGAAATTTGGCACACTTTGGAGGTGACACACGAAGGAACTTCTCAAGTCAAGGAGTCTCGTCTAGCCCTATTCAGCAATGAATACGAGAACTTTGTGATGGACAAAGGCGAGAGCATAAAGGACATGTTTGGACGCTTTTCAACTTTGGTGTACAACGCTAGAGCACTTGGGAAGGTATTCACTGAGGTAGAGCTTGTGCGGAAGATACTACGAGTTTTACCAATGAACTTTGAGGCAAAAGTCACAGCAATCCAAGAATCGAAAGATCTGAGCAAACTAAGCATGGAGGAGTTGATTGGCAACTTGATGACATATGAGCTTGAGTTAAAAGCAAAGGAAGAACGCAACAACTCCGAACCAAAGAAGAAGACGATTGCCTTAAAGAGCAAAGAAGAAAGCGATGAAGAAGATCCAATTGAAGAGCTTGCAATGGCTGTCAATAAACTTAGAAATTCATCGAGATTTAAGCCACACAAGAAGAAATCAAAGGGCAATAGGACAAAAGACTCTGAAAATTCCGATAATGAACTGACGTGTTATAACTGCAACAAGCCTGACCACATCAAACCAAAATGCCCACTTCTCAAAAACAACAAAGAAAAGAAAAAGGCGAAGAAGGTATTTGCAGCGACTTGGGATGATGAAGAAGGAGAGGAAGCTTCGGATAGCAGCTCAGAGGAGGCTAACTTGTGTTGCATGGCAAAATCAGAATCAGAAGCAACCTCCGACGAATCTAGTGAGGCAGGTGAGTTTTCTTATAAAGAACTTGTTTTTATGTGTTCTGATCTTACTAAGGTAGTGGATACTCTTGAATCTAAAATTGAAAAACTGAAATCTGATAGGAGAGAATTTGCTCGTGAAAATTTTAGGTTAAAAACTGAACTTGAAAATATTCAAAACCTAGAATGTAAAAAATGTAAGATTTTAGATTCTGAATTATCAAAACTGAGGAATAACTGTGAAAGTCTTGAAAATGAAAACTTGAATCTTAAGGAAACCATCGATACTAGGAGAAAGAATTTTATTAAACGATGCACCTCACTTGTCACTGAAAACTCAACATTAAAAATCAAAGTCCAAATCTTGAGAAATCTTTAAATAACTTTTCAAGAGGCGAAAAATCTTTTAATATGCTATTGGGAAATCAAATTTTTGCTAACAATAGAAAAGGACTAGGCTTTGGGAAATCACAAAATGATGATAATGCAAAAAGTAAAAGTGTTTTTGCTCAATCTGAAATAATTGGAAATCATGTTGAAAATCATAGTCATAGGAACACAAAATTAAATCAAGTCAATTTAATGAGCTCGTTTTGTAGAGAATTTGGACATAATCGAAATAATTGTTGGTATAGACCCAAACACGTGAAAACTATAGCAATTTGGGTTCCAAAAGGCACAAATATAAAATCTTTGAAAGTCAAACAAATTTGGGTGCCAAAAGGAACATATATAAATAGTTTTGGGTCTCCACAAACATATGTTTCATATTCTGCCACTAACAATCATGGACCTATAAAAACAAATAGGTCACATAAATCTTTTATCGTGTAGGTGTGGTGGCAGGCTAAGGAACAACAACAGTGTTCTCTGGATTTCGGATGTTCCAGAAACACAACGGGCGACAAAGCAAAGTTCCTTAGCCTTGTATAAGGGTGACAGAATCACAATGGGCAATCACGAAAAATTATCGTAAAGGTAAAACAGGTAATTGTTTTTTTGAATGTGATTATCTGCACCATACTCTAAATTAAAATCAGCCAATTTTGAGATAAACAAAAGATGATGATTTTGACGCTATGATTTTTTAAATATTGACTAACCATCTTTAAATAGAATTACTTGGAGTAATTATGATGGTTGACTGATTCGGACTTAATTGATATGATTTTTTGACTTGTTCTTATTTATGACATTGATTTGTGCTTAAATGATGACCAATCAGATTTTCAACTTTGAACTAATCCATATAAATTTGTTCGGTCAAATGATGGTATTTGGTTACTCATGCTACACGTAGATATATTTGATATTTTGGTCACTGCATGTAAATTTGCACGATTTCAAATTTCATGTGAAAGCTGTTAAAAAGTTTTTTTAAAATTGTTGAAGCTTCAAGAAATTGTTTTTTTTAAAATAATTATGATAATGATTGACTGTTGATTACTCATGAATATAATTGTTTATCCTATGGTTTCTGAAATTAACATCATGATATTTGTTTGAGTGTTAACACGGCTTAAATTCAAATTCAAAAGAATTGATGTTAAGTTTGAAATTCTTGGTGCACACTTCATGTTTTGGTCAATCAAATTCAACGAGTGAATATTGAGTGAAATTTAAATTCAGATGCAGATTACACTGGTAATATGGTTGATAGAAAAATTACTAAGTGTAACGTGATTAATTTTTTTGAAACATTCATTTGCTACATCGTTTTTTTTTAAAAAGAAAATATCTGCATATTTTTCACTTGAAATAATTTTCAAATAGCAAAAAATTTTCTTATAAACCCCCCTCGAGAAAATCATGTTTGACCATATTTACAGCTTAATCATTTTTGAAAAATTGATTTTATAATTTTTAATTTGATTTTAAATGACAAATTTGACTAATCTGACTCCCTTTGATTATCGAAAAGATAAATAGTGATTGAAAAAGAGATGAGTGTTGATATTTATCATATATTATAACTCGAGAAAGTATAATTAGAAAATTTCTTTAGAATTTCATAACAAGAGTTATAAAAACTTTTTGTTGGGTAAAAATTCCATGACCATTTCTATTTCTATCATCTTTCTATCGACCATCACTCATCAAGATCATATTTAGTATGTAAATTTGTGGTAGTTTACAAAGGAAATCATTTGTTCTTCAATATCTTTAAATCCGTGAAGGAAATTATTTGTGCTTCAACTTATTATATTTAGCAATAAAAATAAATATCCAAAGTATTCACTCTCATTTAAAAGTCCTCACGGTTATGCATGGAATGGGTGAATTACTTGGATTTTTGATTATGTGCTTCCATGCTCATTTAAAAGTCCTCACGGTTATGCATGTATGGAACGCATATCAAATTTAATTGATTTAATAGACAAGTTGATTCTAATCCCATTTAAAAGTCCTCACGGTCATGCGTGGTTAGAAGATACTTGATTTCATTTTTAAATTAAATTGAAATACTACTAATCTCATTTAAAAGTCCTAACGGTTATGCATGGTTAGTAGATATTCAAATTTCCAGAAATAAATATACCACAAATAGACATATCTATATGAATTTTTGATGATTTTATCTCCATCACTTCTGAAAGTGGAATATGCGCTTGACAAGGGTAATTATGATTTTTGTTTGAGTTTTTATTGAAATTTGTTATTTATATTTAATTGAGTTAAATGTTTGATTCATGTCTATCACTTCATCCCTATTTTTATAACACTGTTATTCTTTTGCTGATAACAAAAGGGGGAGAGAAAAGTTAAGATTTTGTCAAATAGAATCAAGCAAAGGTTAAATAATTTTCAATTTGCATATAGGCTCATTTACATATTTTTATTTGTATGCATATATGTAGGGGGAGTATTGTGTAGAGAGGGAGCATTCAAATAGGGGGAGCAAATTGAACGATCAAATACATTTAATACATTCAAAATCTTAAATATATGTTTGTTATCATCAAAAGGGGGAGATTGTTAAATATGCGCTTGTATGTTTTTGTTTGATGATAATAAACATATATATTCATTTAAATGTATTTGGTAATGTTTTTCATAGATTAAATAAATATTTGTTGAATAAAATAAATTACACAGAATTTGAATTTGAATGCAAACAGAACAAGTTACAAGAATTTGAATTCAAACAGAAAAAGTTACACAGATTTTGAATTCAAACGAATATTTTATTCAAACTAACATTTATTAAAATTTTAAATAGTACAATTTCATGCTCTCACTATACATATACATTTTTGATTACAATCACATTTCACATTTACAGTTAACCTCACTACATATCACTCACACTCGTGTTTTTGTCTTCAACTGCATTCCGGTTTGAATCCAGCATCTGAGTAATCTGCAAAAATATTCTCAAACGCAGTAAAATTGAAAGAGAAATATTTTTGAAATTTGAAAGAAACGATGATTTTGAAAACATTGTTTGCCTCAGTTATTTGGGTTGTTCGTCATCATTTTTGACTGTGCAATATCTGTGCATATCAGTATTTTTATCAAGGACAGGCAATTATAAGTGGCTGCAGTACACACGTGTACATTCGTATACGTGTGCACTGCCTCGCTAACTCGTGTGCAAAAATCAAACAAATGCACAGAAATCAAAAACAAGGTCAAACCCAAGATAGGTTCAACTCAAGGCAAATGACACAGACTCAAGTAAATGCACACGTTAACATCACTGGTAATAATTCATTCAAAGCAACAGAAGAAAGACCAAGCGTAGCATCAGTCACACTTTATCAAAAACATGCAAGACAGTGGTCATGAATGCAGTAACAACACCAACCAGAGGCAACATCACAAAATTCAAACTACAACAGGCCAGAGGTGAAAACAATGCAATACTGAAGTGATGAAGTGCATATAAACAACTGCAACACACATGCACGACTTATGGCAGTGAAACTCAAGCAAGTCAGACCAACACTGCAACTCAAAATGAAACATGGCTGCAGTTACAAACTAGAATGAAAACTGCACTAATCCAGTTCCAATTTTTTTCTGAATCAAGTGATACAAGGTCAGGGAAGCAACCAGGATGGAGCAGAGACAATGCAACAGATCAAATGGCACAGTGCACCACTGATTTGAAGAACATATGAATCAAAACAGAGAGTATGGTGATGCAGTCAACAAGGCAACAGTGCAGGTGAACAAATGTGCAAATGCTCAAAACCACAAAGTTCACAAGTGCAGACACAAAAGAATATGGACTGCAACAAACATGAAAATGAACCAAAGTAGTACAGCATGCACAAAGTCGTACAAGATAACAGCAACTTCAATATGCTCAAGTGAATGCAATCCAAAGTGATATAACAGTTATAACTTCGTCAACCAAAGTCAAGGCTGCAAATGAAGACTTCAAGTACAAGACAACAAGTACAACATTGTACAAACCCAAGCAACAACTACAAAGACCAGATACTCGATGCAACTCAGTGGAAAATGAAGGCAACCTGACTATCACTGACTAAATTCACTTATGCAAACTTACTTGAAGATTGCCATCAACATGATGATAATACAGCAGCCCCAAAATCAGTGACACAACAACAAATAATGCAAACAACAAAATACAGTGTCAAGCTCATGAGGATGCAGACACCAAGTTCAACAACATACAAACAAGCATGCAACAGCAAGCTTGCAACAGAGAGCATATGCATCAACATAACAGCAAAGACCACATGCCACTGGAGAAAATGTATCACTAGCAGAATGGACAAGTCAAGACAGCTACAACACAGAAGTTTTCAAACCAACTACAAATGCACAGCATACATACGAAACAGAGTACCCAAAGACAATGCCGTGAAAATCAATACTACAGAGATGAACAAATTGTAACAGTGCAGAGATGACCAATTCGAATAATCAAATATGTGCAAATTTTTGACAAAGTCAAAACAAATAAAAGAAGAAAGATCTCTGCCGTATAAACCAAAGTTGATCAAGTCAATTAAGAGTTCACCGTGATACCCAAGCAAATTGATCACGAAATCAAATCAATACCGTGTGAATCAAGCTACCAAAAATACGAAATTGACAAAGTCAGATCAATCCCAAGCATCAATACAAGATCGAACAACTATTGACAAATTCAAATATATTTAGACGAACGTAATTCAAGGAATTCGAACGCATATATAACCCAATCATCACTGGCAAATGAAATCATCGAGTTCAAGTATCAACTTAGTAAAGCAAAAGGAGACAGTACATACCGAATTCACAAACAACGAACTCGATCAAGCAACTGCAAACGAGCGATAGTCAACCATCAGAGAAGCAGCGAGCTAGGGCAACATATCTCAGATCGATTGAAGAAACCGAAGCCCTAATTGGAACAAAGAGTCGAAGCCCTAACTGGAACAAAGGGAACGAAGCCCTAAACAGAACGAAGCCGCCATTATTCTCACGAACGAGACAAAAGGATCGGGTGAAATAAGGGAGTGGGCTGGCCTTATTAAAAAAAAGGGGTTTTGTTTTAATTTTTATAATAAGGCTTTATTATATTGTTAATTAGTTTTAGGGTTATTTTCTATTGTTTTTAAATTATTGTTTTTTATTTTACGAATCAAAGAATTAGTAAATCACCACCTAGGTTTAGGTAGTGTCAGATTGTCTATTTTGAATTAGTTCAGTGAGCAGGGTGTGCGAGTTTGCAAAGCTCTATAGGCGGGAGCAGTGTTTGCGAGTAAGCGAAACTCTATAGGCGGGAGCAGGGTGTGCGAGTCTAGTAGAGTGTTTGTGAGCGGGAGCAAAAGGGTCTGCGAGTCTAGTAGAGTGTTTGTAAGCGTGATACTGTTTAATTCTAATAGAAATCTGTGAATGCAGCAGTAGGCAGGGGTTGCCGAAGCTGGGTAAATTTTGTGTGTGATTTACTTTTCAGCATATTTATTTCTGCTATTATATTTCTGTGTTTAATTCGAGAAAATTTGCTATAACCCTATTCACTCCCCCTCTAGGGTTAATCTAGATCCTACAAGGACAAAAGACAACAACTTGCTTGGCAAGTTTGAGCTGTTTGGCATCCCACCGGCTCCTCGAGGCATATCAAAAATCACTGTATGCTTCGACATCGATGCCAATGGCATATTGAACGTCTTCGTTGTAGACTAAACTACTGGACAAAAGAACAAGATTACAATTATATATGACAAAGGCAGACTGAGCAAGGAAGAAATAGAGAAGATTGTTCAGGAGGCAGAGAAGTACAAGTCCGAGGACGAGGAGCACAAGAAAAAGGTGGAGGCTAAGAATGCGCTGGAGAACCATGCATAAAACGTGAGGAACACAATCAAGGGTGAGAAGATAGCTTCTAAGTTGCCGATGGATGATAAGAAGAAGATAGAGGATGCGATTGAGTATGTGATTCAGTGGTTGGATGCGAATCTGCTAGTTGAGGCCGATGAATATGAGGACAAGATGAACGAGCTGGAGGGTCTGTGCAACCCCATTATTGCAAAGATGTATCAGGGTGCTGGTGGAATGGAGGTGGATGGTCCTGCTCCTTCAGGTGGCGGTGGTGCTGGTTCTAAGATTGATTACATGGCCATGCTTGATTGCTGGAAGTGATAGTAAGCCAACTCACCTACTAATGGAGGTGTGCGAAATAATAATTTTCTATGTTAGAGTTGGTATATCTCCCGTTATTTTTACATTTTTGTGTTATATGAATAAGCTTTGGCTGTTAATGTTATTCAGGTATGTAAAGTTGTAGAAGGGCAAATATATACTAAGAAACTAAGCCCCAAACAAGTGATAGAGATTCTGAAATCTGCTTGCCAACATCCTAGGGACCGTGAAAAAAGTATTATGGATTATGTATAATTTTAGATCTATGAATTATAAATAGTTCTCTGATCATCCTTTGAATATATAATTGGTAAGTCAAATTTTCAAATGACACGCCAATAATCATGAGAATGATATTTATGTTATTAAATTTTTAGATGACCAGGAAACAAAAAATGTGATAACCATATGTATTAAGATGAATAAGTAGTGTGTTTTATGATTTTATGTAGTGATCATGTAAGGAGAGAGTAATTCCAACCCAAGACGTATCTTCAAATGTTTCTATGCTGTTGTTGATTCTTTTGGAAGTCCTTCACAATCAAACTCAATGGAAGGTTTGGAAAATGAAGAAGATATAATAGAAAATGGTGTAACCAAATCACATTGCAGTGCTCACAGCTTATTGAAGAGCGCTAGCGTTAGCGCTTCACAATGTGTAGTTGTAAGTAAAGAGTCAATACAGAAGTAAGTCTTACGAGTAACTCTTGTATTCAGAATTCTATGTAGTGATTAAAGATTAGAAAACATGTTTAGAAAACAAGACAAACATCATTTGTATAGCTATTATAACGCAGTTTTGTTGTACTATTTTTATATTAGTTTTGGCATAAAATACGATGATTTGTAATCATATGAATGATTTGAATATATGATTTTTTTAGCCTTTTAGAGTGTGAATCTATTGTGTTATTTTTAATGAAATATGAATGATTTTAGTTGTTGTTAGTCTATTATTGGTTTTAATTGTGAAATGATATTAAATCTATAAGTGCATGTCGTAGCAATGTGAACTTTTTTTAATTTGCATTTTTAACAATGAACAAAAAGTATTGTAAAAGTCCCTATTGCAATGGGCAAGAAGAGTTGTAAAAGACCCTATTGGAATGGGCAAAAACAGTTATAAAAGACCGTATTGCAACGGGCAAAAGTAGTTGTAAAAGACTGTATTGCAACGGGCAAAAACCGTTGTAAAATGCACCCACTCTATTACAGCATCGCATAATAGGACGGGCATGGGCCCGTTGTGAAAACCCTATTACAATTGGTATTGTCCGTTGTGAAAAAGATATTTTTCTTTAGTGAAAGATATAATAATACAACCAATAATATCAAATAAACATAAAAACATAAAAAAAGATTATATTATTATTGGGGCTGCATCACTACTACTTGTGACTGCATGTGTACCTCTACCAAATTGCGTACCCAATTAGATATAGGATTAAGCCAACGTAGTTCTCCTACCACAAATAGGATTCATGGAGCCTACGATGCCACAAACAAATACGCAATTCCCAACTACAAAGCATATAACATGCAAATGTAGCTTCCAACTTCTACCCACTTAGGCTTAACCCTCTAATTTAGATTTACAAAATCCAGTTAACTTTATCATTTTCAAAATATAATTCTTTACTAAATAATCTCTTCGGACCACATTCCTGGTTTTTATTTCCAAACATTTGAAATAATATATATAGCTTTTTGTATAAAACTATAATTTACTTTGGGATTTTAAATCAAATTGATTTTTACATATTCATTTGGAAATCTCAAAATACTACTATAAAATCATATCAAAGTATATGCAACCAGATCGGGAGGTTTCTCCCATAAACAAGACAACTGGGTCCCAGCTTTCATACACTCGATAAATAAGTACATCCCTGTAGCAACCCAAAATTTGAGCTATAATAATTATTTAACAAATTAATTAAATAATAAAATAAGTTTGTGAAATTGTCAGAATCGAGCTATGGGAGTTGCACTATTGGGTTCGAGGTGATTTTTTGATAAATTTTCATATATAACTTGTCGAAATCCGAGTCAGTATGGAAAAGTTACGAGAGAAACAAGAATTTAGAATCATATAAACAAAACGAAAAAAAATATAAGGGGCAGGTCGACCCGCACCCTTGTCTGGTCGACCTATAGGTCGACCCTCAAAGCTTACATGTTGACCCGCCATATTTCCTAGACGTGAAAACGTCTAACTACAAACCGATGACTATACTTTTGATTTTCAATTTAATCCTATGCGTTCATGCTTGCATCCGAGGGTCCCCAGTGAGCCTATGACGTGGTTGCACCAGATTTAATCTTCAAATCCGACGGGCTGAGATCCCCATGCCACAATATAAATAGAACCCCTAGGCCTAGCTATTTTTCTCATTTAGATTTTCTCCCAATTGAGTTCATTGCCTTAGGCTGGGCCCTAAATAGAAAGTTGTTCTATGGAAAAGATCTTTTTAATAAAAATATTCTATGCCCAAGAAGTGGAGCCAGGAAGACCAAGGATTAGAGCTAAGGATAACAGGTGAGTGTTTTGTAATTATTTTAGATTCGTAAGCAATTTAAAGTAATACGGTTCCCAATAGTTGCAGATTTTCTACAGTTTTGAGATAGTTTTTATATAAGTTATTTACAGTTAGTTTTTAAGTAAATTTCAGAAGTACTTTTCAGTCTATTTCATTTAGCTATTTTATTCAGTTATTTACAGTCATTTACAGTTATTCAATGTTATTTACATCTGTTTTAAGTTGGAATTTAGCTTCTAAATTGTTTGCGCCAAAATTGGTCACAAACCCCAAGTATCATGAAAGCACCAGTGTATGAACACAAATCAGTAATATTCAAGCACAAATCTTAGATCTCAGTAAATAATAAACATCAATATGGAAATAATGAACAGTGACACAGGGTTTATAGTGGTTCGGCTATCTCCGGCCTACGTCCACTTCAAGGTTTTTTCTTTTATTGATGTTCTTTGCTGGTTACAAATGATTGCAGCAGTTACAATGATTGAATTCCGATTATAACAGTAATGGAAAGAAGTAGAATCGAATCCGGCAGAGTCTGGACATTGAATGACAAAAAGATCCTCTTTTCCGAAGGCTTCAGGGTGCTATTTATTGGCGTAGGAGGCTCAGATCGCGCTCAAACTTCGAAGATTTTTTCTGACACGTAAGTGGGCCCACGCGACCGACCCCACCAAGTTTCGGCTCGATCTACGATCGATACGAAACAATATCGTATCGATCAAAAAATGCTCCAATCGAGCTGAAACTTGGAAGGAGGGTTCTTTAGCATGTATGCAAGCTGCTGTGAAAATTTCATTGCATTTGGATCAATGGTTTAGGAGATATGGTCGATACGAAATTGGTCTGCTCGATGGCTATTTGGTTCGAACCCATTCATTCGAACCGATCACTTCGACTCGATGGCAACGCGCGTGAGCAGGTTGACGTGGCGCGTGCTGTTCGTGTCGATCCGCCTTTTACTCCGGTTTGATCGAGTCACTTCGAGTATTTCGCCGCGTTCGCATCCATAACTCACGCGCCATCTCTGGCCTGTTTGACTTGGTGGATTCGAACAAGCAATCATTCATGGATTCGAACAAGGATTCCTGATGGATACAAAGTGGTCAGCGCCTGATGGATGTGAAGTCATCTGACGGATTCGAGACAGATGGATTCAAAGGACTTGCATCCCTGACCGATACGAAGATGATGGGTTCGAATGGAAGCTCATTCATGGATACAGACCGTGTTTAACTGGATGGATATGAAACAGGACGTTGCTGATCGATACGAAGCGCTTGCCTATTGATGGGTACGAAGTCCATCGATACGAACTCGATGGATTCAAACACGGCCAAGTTCATCGATACGAAATGAGGCACTTCGATGGATACGAAGCCGCTGGACCCCTGATCGATACGAACACGGTCGATTCGAACTGGTGTACGAGGATCGATACGAAACCGCAGCTTTTCCCTTCAAATTGCATCCATCATAACTTGAGCATACGAACTCGGATTGACTTGAAACTTGGAATTTTGGCTCTCTTGGCCTTGCTAGCCATGTCCCATCAATTATAGCTTGATCCGGACACGGGAAAAATTCATCGATATCCATGGTTAACCTGCAATGCACAGTCTATATTCATGGCTAGTTATTATCGATTTTCAATTAATTTTTGGGTATCTCAGCTTTGCCAAAAGGTGGGATAACACTTTGCCCCCCAAAACACGCCTTTTGGCAAAAGGTGTGTTTTGGTTGGTCTCAAATCGAATGCAGCGAGTTTATGCTTTATTCAAAGCCTATAGAGTTTTCAATCAAGTTCGCGGTTGTTCGAAGCCAAATCGTTATCAATTTATTTCTGTGGAAGTTAAAAATGAAGTTTTACAGTCTCTCCGGAGTATCGATGGTCATTCTAGACCCTTGCCAAATCCATCATAGACTTAGCGATTGAATAGAGAGATCCTATTGCACTCTGGCGTTGCTCTAGTTAGGGCATATAGCGATGTCTTGGTTGTTCTAAACCGATCATAGCCTCTTCGGACTCTTGATGGATCCCTTTCTGTCACTCTCCGGTGAAGGGGAAGCAGCGTTAAGTGAATCGATCTTGTCGTTCTCCGGTGAAGCAACTCACTTCTTGCACTCCGGTTCAGTGTATCTGAACATTAAGCGATGTCATGGCCTAGATCGTGGGCTGATCATAGCCTCTCCGGGCTCTCATCGAATCTCGATCCAATCACTCTCCGGTGAATGAGAAATGACGTTAAGTGAGTCGATCCTGTCGCTCTCTGGCGAAGCAACTCACTTCTTGCACTACGGACCCCGCCTCTCCGGGTAGGGTCATAAAGCGATCATTTTCATGTTAGTATTTAACATTTACCCTTTAACTCCGGCTAAAGGTTTATTTCAAGAAATTCAAGTTTATTTATTGAATTCGAGTCCTAGATGTTCAATCTCAAACATCAGGAAAATCTAAACATTGCCTATCCGAACAGGTCGGTTTATTTCCATCTCAGAGCATGCCTAGGGATCTCTCTGGTTCCCGTACATGAGTAAGTGGAATAGCCATTTATTTTTAAAATCAAATCTAAGAAAACTAATCGACCAAAGTCCGCATGCTGAACTTGGCCCTTGCCATCATAATCAATTGATGACGAGTCGTGATCCCGATCCAGGATCAGTTCTGTTAGGTGGACGCGGCAGTTGTTCAGGTCTTACGGCCGCAGTCCATTGTTTGATGTATTGTGGCAATCTGCCACTCCTGGCATGTTCTTCCACCTCATCTTTTAGGTGACGGCATTCATCGGTAGAATGCCCATCCAACTCGTGGAATAGGCAATATTTTCAGGTTCTACGCTCCCGCTCAGTGGGATCTCTCCTGGGTGGTCTTCGATAGGGGAGTTGCCCCCGAGTTTCAGTGTAAATCCGTTCCAGGCTTTCCGTCAGATCTGTATATTGCCTGAATCTAGGCTCTCGGAATTTCTTCCGTTTATCAGGACCATCACGTCTATCGTCCTGCTTTCTCTTTCCCTTGTTCGCTCCGAACTGTTCCCTAGCGGTTCCTTCACCCTATACAGCATTTATTTCTCGCCTTCCGGCTCGTGATTCTTCTAGCCGAATGAATCTTTCAGCTTCATGATAAAATTCTCCAAGATCTTGGGGTGGTTCTCTTGCCAAAGAATCCTTGAATTTTGTGCCTTCCCCAACTCCTGCCACCGCCGCCATCAAAATCATTGATGGATCCGGGCGATCTACAGAAGCCACCGTTGCATTGAATCGCAGTAAAAAATCTTTTATGGAATCTCCGGTCCTTTGCTTTATTGAAGCTAGGGTCATCACACTCTTGGGTCGTGTCACGTGGACCCTGAACTATCTCATGAAGCAATCTACAAGCTCGCCCCATGTTCCGATTGATCCAGTCTCCAGCTGTCTAAACCAAAGCACAGCTAAATCTGACAAGTATAGTGGGAAGCATCAAGCCATCACTTCCTCGGATGCCCCCAGCACTTCCATGTGCCTGATGTATCATGTAATATGCATCGTTGGGTCCGACTTCCCCTCATATGGATCCAGCATAGGCAGTTTGATCTTTGGAGGGTTCCTTGCATTTCTGATATTCGGAGTGAACGGGTTACGACTGACTTCTTCCAACCCTCCACTCGACAATCCTCCTCTCATGATTCGTCGCACTAGACCAATCATTCTTTCATCTCCATCCAGGGGCTGCCCCCAGGTCATGTTTTTATCCTACACCCCAAGTCTCGAAGGGAACTCTGGTACATACTCTTCATGTGGCTCAGTAACATTAGCATTGACTCCAGCCTGCTGAGTTTCATCCATGGGTCTTCCAGTGTCTGATCCTGAGGGTCTGCCCCTAAGTCCTTGTTGATTGTCATCAGGTCTTGCATTCCGGTCCTGAACCTGACCTTCATTGGTTTTCGCAATCTTGACTCCTTGTCTTGCACCTGCAGCCGCTGTAGTTGGCTCAAGGTTCTGCACGTTCGCTGCTCTCATTTGTTCAAAGAAATTCTGCAGCATCTCCTGTTGGCTTTTCATCATTCTTTCATGCATTAAATTAGACATAGCCTCCATCTCATCCCGGGTGATGTAGATCGAAGCTTGTCCTTCTGCATCTCCAGAGGATGCCTCCTGGTTCCCTCCTTGTTGGCTTCTCTCAGCTCTTTGTCTTGTTTGTCGAGTCATTTTCTCTAAGTTTGAATTCTTTAAGCTTTTCAAATCTGAACTTCTATCCGATGTAGCGGGTGCTAGTCCCTCTCAGTGAAAGCACCAAAGTGTTTGCGCCAAAATTGGTCACAAACCCCAAGTATCGTGAAAGCACCAGTGTATGAACACAAATCAGTAATATTCAAGCACAAATCTCAGATCTCAGTAAATAATAAACAGCAATATGGAAATAATGAACAGTGACACAGGGTTTATAGTGGTTCGGCTATCTCCAGCCTACGTCCACTTTAAGGTTTTTTCTTTTATTGATGTTCTTTGCTGGTTACAAATGATTGCAGCAGTTACAATGATTGAATTCCGACTATAACAGTAATAGAAAGAAGTAGAATCGAATCCGGCAGAGTTTGGACGTTGAATGGCAAAAAGATCCTCTTTTCCGAAGGCTTCAGGGTGCTATTTATAGGCGTAGGAGGCTCAGATCGCGCTTAAACTTCGGGATATTTTTTCTGGCACGTGAGTGGGCCCACGTGACCGACCCCACCAAGTTTCGGCTTGATCCGCGATCGATACGAAACAATCTCGTATCGATCAAAAAATGCTCCAATCGAGCTGAAACTTGGCAGGAGGGTTCTTTAGCATGTATGCAAGCTGCTGTGAAAATTTCATTGCATTTGGATCAATGGTTTAGGAGATATAGTTGATACGAAATTGGTCTGCTCGATGGCTGTTTGGTTCGAATCCATTCATTCGAACCGATCACTTCGACTCGATGGCAACGCGCGTGAGCAGGTTGACGTGGAGCGCGTTGTTCATGTCGATCCGCCTTTTACTCTGGTTTGATCGAGTCACTCCGAGTATTTCGCCAAGTTCGCATCCATAACTCACGCGCCATCTCTGGCCTGTTTGACTTGGTGGATTCGAATAAGCAATCATTCATGGATTCGAACAAGGATTCCTGATGGATACGAAGTGGTCAGCGCCTGATGGATGTGAAGTCATCTGATGGATTCGAGATAGATGGATATGAAGGACTTGCATCCCTAACCGATACGAAGATGATGGGTTCGAATGGAAGCTCATTCATGGATACAGACCGTGTCTAGCTGGATGGATACGAAACAGGACGTTGCCGATTGATACGAAGCGCCTGCCCTGTTGATGGGTACGAAGTCCATCAATACGAACTCGATGGATTCGAACACGTCCAAGTTCATCGATACGAAATGAGGCACTTCGATGGATACGAAGTCGCTGGACCCATGATCGATACGAACTGGTGTACGAGGATCGATACGAAACCGGAGCTTTTCCCTTCAAATTGCATCCATCATAACTTGAGCATACGAACTCGGGTTGACTTGAAACTTGGAACGTTGGCTCCCTTGGCCTTGATAGCCATGTCCTATCAATTATAGCTTGATCCGGACATGAGCAAAATTCATCGATATCCATGGTTAACCTGCAATGCACATTCGATATTCATGGCTAGTTATTATCGATTTTCAATTAACTTTTGGGTATCTCAGCTTTGCCAAAAGGTGGGATAACATAAATGTTAGTTTCTTTTTTTACATATTTAATCCCTTTTTACGCGAATAAATTAGAAAAAGAAGAATTCGCCAATATGGATTAAAATAGAAAAACATTGAATTTACAGAAATCGGATGAAAAATAAGAAAAACCGAAATAAAATAGATATTGACTGAAATAGGAAAATTTAAGATATTTGCAAGCATAATAATAACAAGAGGTTATAACTAAAAAGGGAAAATAAAAGAGTAATAGTTGCATGAACAATTATAACATAGGTCATAATTAGAAAAGAAGAAATAACAGAAGATGCTTATTTTGAAACTTAGTTAAGCTAATAAGCAAAGATAGAAGAAATAATAGAAGAGGCTTATTTTAACACTTAGATCTTGGATTAAGTTAATAAGCAAACATAGAAGTAGGGCGCGTACCAGCAGCATTCCCTTTCAAATCTAGGACTAATGGCTTCACAACAGATAGGTAAGCCTAGGAGACGCTTACGCTGATCAGGGTAAGTAAGCGGCCAATAGACAGAGGCTCAAATCTGGGGATTTGGGAAAGAGGCGCAAAACTAGAATATGTAACATCCTACCTTTTCACATGCTTTGAATTGACGATAAACCACACACGTCAGACTTAAACCATACAGAAGGGCGGATTGTTATGGGGTAAATAAGAAAAAGCAAAGAAAGAAAAGAACGAAACAGAATCTTGCAGTGGAACGATAAAATATAATAATCAAATATACCGTTCATGAAGCTGTTTTATGAAAACATTTGATTATACTTATACAATATATCAGAGTCACACATACCAAAGAATAATAACAATACAACGAAATAAATTGGTGTAGTGGAATAATATAGTAAATAATAGTAATACAGTTCTTCGTCTTTGTCCACCAAAATAAAATCTTCAAATCCTGTAATGCTCAAACTAACCCGAGCGAATTGAAAATACAAAACACTCGAGTCAGAACTAAAAGATCTTATGTAAGTTAAATCAATGGTAAATAATATGTGTGTAACGGCGTTAGAGATGTTTATGGGATTTGACATCTCTTATCCAATGTCCAACGTGAGTGCAGTAACTCAAGAGATGCTCGGGATTCACATCTCCTAAGGATCCGTAAAACTATTTACTATGCAGTAATATTTTGCTATTATAATAATGTCTATAGTAAAATAAACATACTTTTAAATAGCGTTAAGGAGTGAACCAATATTCCCCTTAACACGTAATAGTCCCAGTAGTCCATTCAATATCATAGTCCCTTCTGATTGAGAAGCCACCAGAGGATACCACACGGGCTACGGGAGAAAACCAAACTCGTACAGGGTGCGATAGGGTAGGTGACACGACACAACTAGGCAATGCCAGGGTAGATATACCAATTACGCTTCCGGGCCGGTGGTAATGCGTAGCGCGCAGCTACCGCCCACCTCGAGCCACACCCCCAAAAAGAAAATCAAAATTGGCCACAGAATCAATCCAAAAGTCAGAGTATAATATCGAAGGGATGTGTCCGATCAAAGGAGCTACCTCATTAGCCCGTCAATCGCTCCTGTTTTAGCCACCTTATGCCAACTCATGGGAGTCGGGTCCACGTATTTACCTCAAAGGAAACGCCGCCACCATCCTACTTCATTCTGGAATCTCCACTGCGTACACGGTTGTTAAAGTGGTTTTCGGAGTTGGCAGAGAGTATCACAATCCGATCCCGGTCTCTCTAACAACCCAACGTTATTATAACACCGCGGTCATTTCAAAAATAATTTATACTTCAAAAGCAGGATATAATATTTATTTCAAAACCATATAAATACGATATTATTTCAAATTTAAAAACCAAATCCGTATGATATCATTTTCAAATATATCCTTTTCTAAACCCAAAACATTTCAAAGTTGTAATATTTCGAAACCAAATGCTTGAAATATAGCCTTTCAAAACATAAACCTTTGAATTTTATAACTTTGAAATATAACTACACCACTTAAATGGTTTAAATATTAAATTGCTTAATATAACAAAATAGCTTCTTCACCTTCACAAATCAATTCCAAATATGGGTTTAAATCCCCAAATAAACAAATAAAATTTCCATATATTTCAAAGCTTAAATATTCCACCATTTCAAAACTAAATCTTGATAATTTCATATATATCAATTTCAATCACTATTATTTAGATTTGAAATGTTTACTTAAAAAAAAATCAAATATCATTTAAGTAAAACTTTTAAACTTCGAATAACAGGATATTCTTTCAATTTAATTAACGTGATAATATTCATTTAAATCGACTTGATATTATTTTAAGTCCTCTTAACCAAAATCAAGTTATAAAAATCATACCTTTTAAAATCTCAAATTTATTTAAATTTCTAATATATTTTATTCGAGGGTAAATTCTTAAATACTTTAATTCAAATCAAATTCATATCTATCTTCCAACATTAATTTTATTTAAGGAATTATAAACTCTATAAATAAAATTTTAAATAAATACTTAACCGTATTATATCTTAATAAAATCAACATTTATTATTACCCTTCTTTTATGCTTTAAACCAATTTTATACATAGCTTAAAACCAAGAAATTCATTATATATAAAATACATTTATACAATATCCAAATCCATACCTCACAAAACGTATATTTCTTTACAAACCATAGAAAAATCATTTCAATATATTCTAATATATAGACCGCGGTGCCTGTATATAATTTTCTATCCTATGGTCAAGTGATACGGATATTTATCATTTCAATCCATAATTTAAAATAAAACTACGGTTATATATCATTTCAAACCGCAATCCCGAATGAAATAAAATGCATAACAACTTGCAGTTTAAAATAATATATATAATACAACATCTATTCATCCATCAACAAATCACACATCCTTCACAATTATAATCCAAAACAATCAATCAATACCAATAGATAACTGATAATATATATAACATATATTTAAGTGGTAGTTATATTTAATAATAAATTAAATAATGATTTAATTTAAATAAATGCAATAACTGAAATGATGATTAAAAATATACGAAAAGTCATAAATAAATAAATGCATAATCACAACAAAATTTAATTTGACAAACATAAGAAATTTTAGAAGTTGTGAGTGGGTTAAAACACTCACCTTTTGAATTTAAATTGAATTTAAATTGAATTTAAATCCAAAAATTTGACAGTCTTAAAATTCATCCAAACAAGCGCCAAAATATCCGAAATTCCAATACGAACCTAGCGGAGAAAACCACGCGTAAAACAGATATTGTATGTGCAAGTTATATCGATTAGAACGATTCAAAATGAAATTTAAAATTAAATAACAAAAAGGAATACGCTCACACGACACGTCACCATGTTCTTCTCCAGGTAGCACGCACGTGAGACCCCCCTTACGGCCGAAACTTTGACCAATGAAATCACTCGCCACCGACCACCGTTTGTCACGCCGCCACCACCATCGACTTGCCCACGTCGAGCCGCACCCACGGGTCAGACGTGCACGACTTCGGTCCCCCAAATCCAGCACGGCCGCCGCTAGAACGAACCCAATCTCGAAACCCAAATGCAACCTTGCCGCAGATCTAGCCGTTGATTCTCCGAACGAATTTCACCGATGCACTCCCCATCATCCACTCTACAATACCCATAAACGATTCTACGATCCGACAAGTTTGATTTCGACGTGATGAACGACCGAAAATTGTTCTTCGGTTTCTAGACAAACAATGCGTGGAATCGAAAAACGGGTTACAGATCTGAGTTACGCTCTTCGAGAGCTTTGAATTAGCATAAAATTTGGCATATATTGTGGAGTTTGAAATTTTAGCTTTGGATTTGATTTGGGATTGCAATTGGAATTAGGGTTTGACTGCCATTGAAGTGAGGAGGTGAAAGAAATTTTACGCATAGACAAATGAGAAATAGAGGTAGGTTAGGGTTTATAACATGGTATTTATTGGCAATGTTGAAATAGAATAGATGGCCCTGAGTTATAAACGCGTTGAACGATAAATGGCCTGAAAAGCCCGTTCTGCCTCCGAAATGAAATTGGGTCAACCCATATCGAGATAGATGTTTAAACATATTTTAAACGCAATGGAAAAGGGTTCAAGTCCAAATTACATCATATGAAGAAGTTATGCTAAAATCAATATTTTTCAAATTGATTTCAATTAAATCGATTTCAAGGCGTTTCGCGTTCGTACAATCAAACAACAAGTCCGATCGCTACGAAACTTGAAATCCTACAATAATTCAACGCTGCAGATCCGATGAAGCTGGTTTCGTCGAAATCCAGGTCAGTGGCCAAAATGGCTATTTTTCCATCAATTAATTAAATCAAATTTTCAATTTTATTTCGATAATTGACAAATTTCAACATTTTTAACTTCTTAATCATTTACAATGATTTAAAAAAATTTAAATGTCAATTTATCGTTGATTAATCTATCAAATTGCAGTGTTAAATTTTCAATTTCATTATATTCAAATTTATAAATTAAATTTCCAAAAAATCTATTAAATTCACTTCCATTCTATTATTCAATTCATTACCATCAAACGGATAAAAATTAACATTGGATTTACAAACTATTACCTTAAATATATTTTTTACATTCCATATTGATTTCAATTAACGTAAAATTTAGAGATTAATTTCATTAATATTTCAATTACTCCAATTATTATCATAGTTCAAATCCCAATCAATTGCTTTAATTAATTGGGATTGCACTAATTAAGTCAATTACTACAATTGCTTTCAAATTAAAGTCTATAAACTAAACAAATAGGTAATTTATAACAATTGTAACCCTTTAAACTTTAATTAACTTTAAGTTTATTACTTTCAAATGAATATTAATTACTTGCAGAACATTGATTTAATTCAATCACTATTTATTCATTATAAATTCATTTATTAATCCAATATTTACATTTATATTTTCTTATATTAATTTATTACCAAATATTCCTATTTACGATCAATGATAACCCTGCAATTGTTTCAATCTAAATGGGATTGCATTGAATTAATTATTTATCAACTTGCAATAACGTTATTAATTTAGTCTATATCCAACTACAATTAATATTCTTAATAAATTTTTTTACATGGTCCTATGCTTTCTATTACACCAATTACTACCCTATGATAAATTTTATGTTTCCATTTTAAATCTACATTCACACTTTCCGTTGTTGTATTCATTATCATTAAGTACATTTAATTTTCTTTATTTGTAATTGGCGAATTAACTGGTAACAACTACTTGTCACCATTATATCTTTTATAGTACTTGTATGTTCATTCCTCCTAACCCATCACCATCTATTATCTTATTACTTTACAATTTTAAATAAATTTATTAATTGTCATTTCATTCAACCTATTAATTATTAACCTAAATTAGCACTGTTACGTTTTAATTTACTTATTAGCTTACAACAAGTGCTACCATTAGTTCATACACTAATTCATTCCATTTCCATTCATTATACATTATACATTATGTTATTAGTAAGTCAACATTTTAAATTATTAATTTATCTTTTATATCCCATTATAAATAAATGCACACATTGATTAAGATTTTATATCAAATTAATCCTTTCATCTTGGTAACATTCTTTTATTACAATAAGAATAAAATTAAGATTTACATTGTTTCACTTCTAGGAATTACATCTAAGTTATTAACAATTAACTTACATTTATATTGTTACATTCAAGTTATGAAAAATTAACTTACCAATTTTATCCAAGTTATTATTTCCATTAATAATTCACTAAAGTTTTTATTTCCTTCAACATTAAGTTACCAAAATCTTATTAAATTAAGAAATTCAATAACCAAATTTTATGGGTCGTTACACTCTCTCCCACTCAAAAGTTTTCGTCCCCGAAAAGGAAAAGAAGGGAAAAGAGAAACTTATAAATCGATATATATTATTCAAAACATTATATTCTTAACAATAAGTTTACAGAGTATGATAATTTAAATAAAATATATAGATTTATAAACAATTAAATATTTTTATATTCAAATTATTAAGGTTTGGAAACATTTTCAAAATATTTTCCAAGTCCAAAATTTACGGAAAATTTAGGCAGAGTCTCCGTTGTACGGAGAGGCTCGGGAGAAAATATAATATCAAATATAACAATATATAACATATATTTTCCAAAATAATATATATCCCAAACCCAGAAAAATAATATAATAACGCTATAAACCGAAATCCGATAACGTAACTATTTTTCGGGCAAACAACGCTTAAATTATGAAACCAAAATCAGTAGCAATTGTTTCCATAACCTGTATTTCACTCATATAATATAAAAACAGTTAATAATTATATAAATTGAAATATTGAAGTTGTTTCACCCATTAACAAACAATTCAATACAACAACCATCAATAGCAACAAAGCATACAACCATCACATAAAATCAACAGACATCAATTATCCAGTCATATCAAACAAAACAAATAGTTGTTCGGGTTCAAAACTGTAATATCCCGGAATTTTTAACAATATCAATTTAATAATCTGTTGTTAAAATTAAATTGATAATGATAATCTGTTAATAATTATTCAAATAAATTTAATAATCTTCTTCAATAAATATTTAAATTGGTTATTTTATCTTTTTAAAATAATAAATTGATTTATATTTATATATAAATATATGGTTTATATTTTAAATAGATTGGTATTGTTTTAATTTTAATAAGTAAAGCATATTTTTCTAGTTTTAATATTTGTAGTAATTTGGAAAATTTGTTTTATTTAATATGTAAGTTTTTCAAAGTTAAATAAATGATTTTGGTTTAAACTTAATAATTGAATCCTGTTTTAAAATTCAATATATATACATTATAAATTGGTAATTTTGATTTTTATTAGCATTGAGTTTTTAATATCTATTTCGTAAATAAATATATGATTTTAAAATTGATAAGAAAATATTAAATGTTTAAATTAAATTGGCTTGAGTTTTAAATTTAGAATATATTCAAAAAATGGTTTTATGGCTTAATAAAATGGATATTTTATTTAAATAAAAATATAATCTTTTGTAAAATGATTTTAAGGTAATAATAAGAGATTTATAAAAGGAATATTAATAATGTATTGTCTTTAGAAATAAGTTTTGAATAGAATTTGTAATTTTTATTTCAAATTGAATTTATATTTATAACTTGATTTGAAAATAATTTATTCTTGAATTTAGTTTGAATTTAAGTTCAAAAGTATAAATTTTAAATTGTTTAATTGTTTTAATTTTTAATATGTATAAGTTTCAATTTGTAAAACATTGTTTGTTTTTATTTCATTTATAAATTTATAAACATATTTTAAAATAAACTAACAAGTTAAATTAAGTTAATACACACTTTAGTTTGTAAATTAAAAACTAATTACTTTTAAAAAAGAAACAAGTGTTAGATTCATAAGCATTCTTTTGACAAGTGTTGAAAAAAATGGACAAGTGTTAAAATTTAGTTTTTATTTTTCTTTGCTTCCATTAAAAATCTGAAAATACATTAGTTAAGTTTACATCTTCATTTCATATTGCATTTTTCATTCTCCTTAATCAAAGGAGAAATCATGAACTCATCTTCAAAATTTACAACATTCCCCAAAAATCTGCATATACAAATTCACCAAAACCATGTTCTAATCTGCATATTCAAATACACAAATCTGCAAATTCCTGTAACTCCTCATTAAAACTAAATCTTTCATAAACCTGCATCCTCAAATCCTTCATCTGCATATTACTCAAAGATCAAATCTGCATTTCCTAAAAAGCAAAGTGAAGCCTGCATTTTTTCTACATTCTGTTTAAACTGGGAATGTTAGCATGCATTTAAGGAATGAGTAATTACAACTAGCATCTGCCTACATGTGAAGATTTAGCTACTGCATCTACATCTACATGCAAGTAATTAGAGTAAGAAGCATGAGCATTTCATCAAAATTCAAACTCAGATTTCAAGAAAAAAGGCAAGCCTGCACTTGTCTTCTGCAAAAATTCAAATGAACAACTGAGCTCTGCATTGGTAAAAGGTGAGTAACTTAAATTTTTTAAAATTTAAATAGGTTGCATGATAATATTAGATATAATTTAGTAATGTTTGTGTTTATAAAAGCTTGGTAAATATGTTTATGAATACATGATTGTCTATGCTCTGCTGTGATTTTGAATTCATCTTCATATTTAAAGGAATCCACCAAATATTGTTTAAATTTGTGTTAGTATCTGTTCTTAAAATAACTAAAATTTGTTGCTTATTTAGATTAGAATCAAAATATTTTTAGGTAAATTGATTTACTGCCTGAAGATAATTAAACTTCAGCAAGTTAAAGATATAAGTAGTGTGGCCTCTGCATGTTAATTCAAAACAAAATTTAATGAGTTAATCTTGTATTTCAGTATCATTAAACTATGTATTAATTGAAACTTGATTTTTAAATCAAGTATTAGTATTTTTTTTAGGTGTATGAGTTAGTAGCAGTTTATTCTTAAAAAAAAAATTGAATATGAGCAAAATTCTTGCAATTTGTGATTAAAGAAAGCTCAAAACTCTTCTGAGTTATAGAGTAAGAATCATTGATCCTCAGAAAAATCAGAGATGAATTTAAAACTGATTAGAGTAAGTGCAGTTTTGAATTTCTTCAGTTAACCCTAGTTTTGAAGTGGGCTTGAGCATTGAGTCAGTGTGAGGTTATGGGTTGATCGAGTGTGCTAGTTTTTGGTGAATGGGTAGTTGGTGTGAAGAGTAGCTCGAGCCGGAGGGGTGGATCTGCAAGTGATCGGAGCGAGGCGAAATGGCCGTTGAAAGGTTTGAGAAGAAACCTGTAATATTTTTTTCCAGGTTTTGAATTTGGGGGTTTTTAGAGCTAAATTTTGAATGCTTTGATTTTTGTTCGATTTGGTGATGATGTTAGTGGATTGAGGGGTTTCTGGTTGAGGCTTGATCACCTGAGATGATCGGCAGAGGTGGTGGTCGCCGTGCATATGCATGGCGACGAGTTTTTCTGGTGAAGTATGTGGGTCTGTTTTTGTTTGGGGTGTTGCAGGGTAGGTCCGTGATTGACTCGAAGTAAGTAGATAGGAAACTCAGAGTGGAGAGGCAGTAAACTCGAAGTAAAAATTGATTTTCTCGGGTTGAACCTGTAAATTTCCAGGTTACAGAAATTGTTTTAAAATCTGGGTTTTTAAATTTTAAAATCTGTAGTTTTGTTTAAAAGTAAGGTTAGGTTTAATTCAAATTCAAGTTTGAACTTTTGATTCAAATTCAAAATCCAGTTTTTAAAATAGAAATAAAAGTTTAAAAAATTAACGTAATTAACTATATCATGTTGATAAAATAGTTTAAACTTTTAAACAATAAGATTTTTAAAATATGAATAGATTGGAAGTATTATAAAAAATATGGAAATTCAAAAGTTAAATTTGAATTTCAGTTTTAAATTTTAAAGAAGGTTTAAATTTGAAGTTTTAAATTAAAGTGAAAATTTAAGTTATTAAAGGTTTTGAAATGGATTTAACTTTAAAATTTTCATATAGTATTTGTTTGATCTGCAATTTAAAAAGTTTTAAATTATTTAAAACTTTGATAAATTATTTAAAACTTTGATAAGTTTTAAAATTTATTCTATTTTAATCTTGAATTTAAATTGGAAGTTAAAGGTAATTTCAAAAGTACTTTGTTTCAATAATTTTGTTTTAAACATAACTAAGTTATGTTTATCATGGAATTTAAATTAAGATTTATGTTTTAGAATTAATTAACAAGGTAATTAAGATTAATTAATTAATTTGATTAATTAATTGAATTTGGAATTAATAATTGATTAATGATTAATCAATTTATAGTTAAGGTCATTGATTAAATTATTAATCAATGATAAATGAATATTAATTATGTAATTAAGTTTTAAATTAAGGTTAATTAAATTTAATAATTAACTTTAATTAATGAATGATTAAAGATAATTTAGATGGTAGTTAATTTAAGTTAATTACTTTATAAAATAATTTAAGGATGGTTAATGAAGGTCATTAACCAGGATTATTTAACAATTAATTAATACGGTTAATTTTAAAAAAAAATTAGATTAATTAATTTAATAATAATCAATTATGAATGGTTTGAGTATAATTACTTGATAAAGTAATTAAGAAATTAATTACTTAATATAGTTAATTTAATTTAATGAGATTGTTTTATTTAATTAATTAAGTTTAATTAATTTTAAACATTTAGGTGTTATAAATAATTACTTTATATAATGATTTGGAAATTACTTAGTTAAGTAATTGTTTAATAATTACAGATTGTAATTAAGAGGAGATGTTGAGAATGAAGTAATTTGGATTAATTATTTAGTAATTAATCAAGAAATTAATTAAGAAATTAATTTAAGGATAATTAATTTGATTTAATAGTGTAATTAAGTTAGTTAATTACTTGGAGTAATTAATTTAAGGAATAATTAAAGATCATTTATTATTATAATTAATGATGTAATTAAAGTTGATTAATTATGATTAATTAATCAATAAAGGTAATTAATTAATGTAATTAATTAAGGATTAGGGTAATTAATTATGATTAATTAATTAAAGTAATTAAAGGTTAATTACTGTTTAGTTGAGAATAATTAATTTTGTGAAATTAATTGAGAATAATTACATGAATGAAATTAAGGATAATTAATCAAGAGTGATTAATTAAGGTGACTAATAATGAATGATTAATTGATTGTAATCAATTAAATGATTGAGTAAGCAAGATATATATTGATTGAGTAATTAATTTAATTTATTTTAAATTAATTAAAGATTGGATAATTAATTTAATTCATCTTAAATTAATAAGTGATAGAGATAGTTAATTTAATTCAATTTAAATTAATTATATGATGATGAGTAAATCTTTGCTTATGGATGAATGGGTGAACTTGATTGTCTTGAATGGATGAAATCTCAGTAATGTGATAAATGATATTGTATGGTATGAATGTTGGTTTGCATTGTGATGATAACTTAGATTATCTATTGTGATAGTGATATATGGAATATCTATTTGATATTGATAATGTGGATTACCTGTTATGTGATAATGTTGATTATCAGTTATGATTTGTGAATTATCTATCCGTGTGTACATAGATACTGTAATTGAATTGTTTTAAACCTTTAAAACAACTTGGACCCAAAAAGACACGCTTTGGTTTTCGATGAGACCGGGATCGGGTTTCCATATTCGGATATCCGAAAACCACATCGATTCCAATTAACGTTAGGTCGTGAATCCAAGTGGAGCTATGTGAAGACTCGAGGTGTAAGAACTATGAGTCAGTAAAACTCTGTGGGTGATTCCGTAATGAGTTTGACGGAATAGTACTTATAGATTCGAGATGGTGGTTCAGAGTGCAAGGGTTATTGTCGTTAACTCTGAGGGTGATTCCAAAACGAGGGTAACGAGATAATGCCTTCGGTTTCGTTCGAACCCGGAACGAACTTGTATGGATTGAATGCTTTCAGAACATCGTCAGGTGGACGATGATCATTCTAAGTGATGTGTCCTATAAAGGTAATCGTAGCCTCAAGCCTCATCAACCGGGAATGGCTAAAACATGGGAGGTGCAGCAAAGCTTCGTGGGTCGCACCCACTGGAGAGCAAGATTTACCTCTGTCTAGAAGTCCCTTTATATTCGGCTGTGTGGGTGGTTGCTAGCTACAACCACGAGGTTGTCTTGTTCGGAACTGTTCAGTAAGGAATGGGTCCGGCTTTGTGTTGCAGGGGGTCGGGAGTGATCCTCGGTACGTTGATCTAGGCCACGTACTGTGACGGGCGGTACCCCAGTAGCCCTGCCATTGTATGGAATCCAAAATCCAATAAGTGCCAACGGTTTTGATTGTATTACCCACTTTTGTGGCTAGTAGCTGGAATTTAATCATGTAACAATTTCGGCTATTTCTTATTTATTTGAAAACCCTAGACACTATTATAATATCATCGGATTTTCTATCAAATGTTTTGGTTAGCGTAAGGTAAAAACTTTTCCATGTTTATGTGTGGGAAGTCTTACGTGATACCTTTCTTTTCAAAAGGTTTTTAAAAGTTAAGCAACTTTAACCTGTTACTCACACCAGACCCATGTCTGACCCGGAGTTTATTTTTGTTTTTCATAAACTCTTGGGTACTCAAATTTTTACGAGTAGCCAAGGAAATTCAGGTTAGGATTCAGGTTAGCTTTGACGAATTGTGGAGGAGCAAATGGAGCAGGAGGCATCTGCGTGTAGACATATATAGTATTCCGCTGTGTAGTTTTCTCTGAGTAGTTCTCTTGTGTTATATTGAGTTGTATAACTAGACAGGTGTTTATAACTGTCTAGTATGTGTTGTTTTAGCTGTGTATCTCTGATATTTGTTGTAAACTATGTAATATTAATGTTATTAATATAATTTATTCGTTCCGCTGTTAGATTCTGATGTGTTGTTCCTTTCTTATCTTCTTTCTATTCTCTTTTCTATCCCTTTCTTTCTTAAAGATGATGCGATTTTCCGGGAGTGGAAAGTCGGGTCGTCGCAAAAACTTTAAATTGTACAGAATGAAAAATAAACTATTAAGTGCACCCTTTTACTCAACTGACTTAGGCGAAACTAAATAGATTTTTCATACATCCAAACAATTTTTTAAAGTATCCTTATCCAAACAACTATAAACCAGACAAACGACAAATTCCCAAATCAAGTTAATCTTTATTAATTTCATTCATATAATAATTTATCTTTTAAATTTACATTTATTTCTTACAATTTTATTTTGAAATAACTTCAACTTATTTACTTAAGTTTGAAATTTCTTACTTACAATACCTGCCTTCTATTATATTTAATTAGTATTATTTTAATTATACTTAAGTTTATAACAACTACAACACCAAATTCTTATTTATTAAAGAATTTCATTAATTACTTACATTACCTCAAGTTTATTACTTGTATAATATCTATTACATTTTCTTATTAACATTTCAACTTTTTATACCTTTCGGTAAGTTATATATATATATGCCTTTAAGAATGTAATTGAAAATCATACAAGTTTATTCCATTTCTTTTAATTATTTAGAGGTTCAATAATTATATCCTTTGCTTTATGTGGTTACAAATTTCAAATTTCTTTTAATTCATTCATAACTTTGCATTAAATCTCTTATTTTAATTAAAGGTTCCAATTTATAAATTAGTTATAACCCATTTCCTATAATAATTGAAACTATTGATTAACAGAAACTTAAGAATTTAAATACTGGGTAAAATTTCAAATTATTTTAAAATAATAGATAAATATATTCTTACAACTTATATATCTCTAATTATGTTTAACACAATTCAAAATTTATATTCGTTTATCAAAAATGAATCTGCAGTAAAACTACTACAGTGGCCTATCCTCTTCGAAACTCGAAAATGAATGTCGATGATGCAGCCGCCATCACCGAAATTATTTTCCAGCGACAGAGAGGGGAGTATAGAACTTATTTCTTTTTAAAGTTTCTTTAAAACAATTCTTTCAAATCATATTAAAATATTTATATCAGAAAATACTTCTAACATATTATTATTATATTTCAAAATCATTCAAAAGAAATTTTCAAAACCCCGGAACTTAGACTCTAAATTTTCGATTCCATTTATTTTATTTTCAAATCCTACTTTACTAATATTTGTAGATTACCCTACCTAACAACCGATAAATTACAACCAAATATATATCTTATTTATAAAAATTTATTTTATGTATGGAAAATATAATAGGCAAAATTATTTCATTCACCTATATTTAAAAACAAATATTGTGTCGGTCTATCCTATTAAATGTTTAGAAATCCGTATTAATGTCACAGCGTCCCATGCACCAACCAGAATTTTTTAAATACAAAACGGAACAAACTTACACAATATTAAAACTTTTTATAACACTAACAAGTACGCTCTCTCATATATATACGCTCAACGATTCATCATAGAGTATTACTACCCTATTAGTAAGGAGTCAAACCCCAAAAAGCTAAGGTTTAGCGCTAAACCTGGCTCTGATACCAGATGTAACATCCCGCCTTTTCGCACGCTTTAAATTGACGATAAACCACACACGTCAGACTTAAACCATACAGAAGGGAGGATTGTTATGGGGTAAATAAGAAAAAGCAAAGAAAGAAAAGAACGAAATAGAATCTTGCAGCGGAATGATAAAATATAATAATCAAATATACAATTCATGAAGCTGTTTTACGAAAACATTTGATTATACTTATACAATATATCAGAGTTACACATACCAAAGAATAATAACAATGCAGCGGAATAAAATGGTGTAGTGGAATAATATAGTAAATAATAGTAATACAGTTCTTCGTCTTCGTCCTCCAGAATAAAATCTTCAAATCCTGTAATGCTCGGACTGACCCGAGCGAATTGAAAAGACAAAACACTCGAGTCAGAACTAAAAAATCTTATGTAAGTTAAATCAACGGTAGATAATATGAGTGTAACGGCGTTAGAGATGTTTACGGGATTTGACATCTCTTATCCAGTGTCCAACGTGAGTGCAGTAACTTAAGAGATGCTCGGGATTCACATCTCCTAAGGATCCGTTAAACTATTTACTACGTAGTAATATTTTGCTATTATAATAATGTCTATAGTAAAATAAACATACTTTTAAATAGCGTTAAGGAGTGACCCAATATTCCCCTTAACACGTAATAGTCCCAGTAATCCATCCAATATCATAGTCCCTCCCGATCGGGAGGCCACCAAAGGATACCACACGGGCTACGGGAGAAAACCAAACTCGTACAAGGCGCGATAGGGTAGGTGACACGGCATAACTAGGCAATGCCAGGGTAGATATACCAATTACGCTTCCGGCCTGTGGTAACGCGTAGCGTGCAGCTACCTCCCACCTCGAGCCACACCCCCAAAAAGAAAATCAAAAGTGGCCACCGAATTAATCCAAAAGTTAGAGTATAATATCGAAGGGATGTGTCCGATCAAAGGAGCTACCTCATTAGCCCGTCAATCGCTCCTGTTTTAGCCACCTTATGCCAACTCACGGGAGTCGGGTCCACGTATTTACCTCAAAGGAAACTCCGCCACCATCCTACTTCATTATGGAATCTCCACCGCATACACGGTTGTTAAAGTGGTTTTCGGAGTTCGCAGAGAGTATGACAACTTCCGATCCCGGTCTCTTTAACAATCCAACGTTATTATATATAACAACCTTGTATTTTGTAATTATTTTAATTGAATCTTGATTTAACTTTATTATATTTAATTTATATAATTTTGTTATTTAAAATATAAACTTTGATTTTGATATGAATTATCATTCCAAACATGACTAGATAGAATAATTTCCAAAATAATGAATTTTGGTCAACTTTGACTTTTAACTTAAAAATTTAAAATTTTGAAAATTTTAATTTTATATTTTATTATCAAAGTAAATAAAATTTTAAGCACACTGCTTTTCGTTTCGTTGAAATCCGATTAAAAATGTGAAAGTTATGCCTTTTTAGCTATTATGTGAAATTTGCTGTATTTAACAAAATTGTTTATTTTAAATTATATAAATAATATTTTATTTGGTCATGTAATGTTCTAATTTATATATATATATGTGTAAAATAACATTATATGTATTTATTTTGGTTTTAAAACATTTTAAAAGTGTAATTAACATTTTCCAATATCAGTTGTATTCTGTTTGTAATTTTTAATTTCTAGTTTCAATTTATTAAAGAAATTCTTTATTTATTTTTATATTTTCTTAAGAACTTAATTTCTTCTCATTCCAACCTTGTTTTGTTCCTCATTTATTTATTTATTGGACTTCTTATTTGTTTTAAAGTGATAGAGAAATTTTATAAGGCTAGTGATATTTTATTTGTAATTTTCATGCCCTGTTTCCAATTTTTAAACAATTTCTTTAGTTCTTTTTCTATTTTTCTCCACTTTAATTATTTGTATTATTATATAAATGATAAATAAATTATTTTATTTCAAATTTTACTTCATAATATTATTAAAATAAAGTGGATAATTTTCGAAAGCCAGTGATGTTTTAATTGTAATTTTTGAACCCTGTTTTGAATTTTAAGCAATTTCTTTTATTCTTTTTCTATTTTCTTTAAATTTTATTATTTATTTTCATTTTTTTTATTTGTTTCGGTTTTTAAATGTATTTACTGAAATTATATCTTTGTTTTTTTTGAATTTAAGAAAAGAAAATGTGAAGAGACTTAAATTTGAAAGCCTAAGACTTTTCGTGTACCAAGACCTTTCATTTGCTCACGACCCTTCAATTTCTCTTTGGCCGTACACTACCTGATTGTAGCCGTGAATTTCTTAACTCATATTCACGTGAAAAATACCTCATTCCATCTCATTTTCACTGCAAGAAGATGGGGTAATGGCCTCTTCTTCCTTTTCCACTTTTTCCCTTTATTTTCTATTGTTTGCAATGATTTTTGGCCATGATTTCACTTGCCATGCTCGGCCAAACTCTCCACCATCTCTTCCACCAACCACAACCACTTCTTTCCCCACTTAATCCACAGATTAATCTTCATCTCCTCTGACCAATCCAATCTATGCCTCTCTCCTTGGCAAAAAACTCCACAAAACATGCAAAAAAACCACTTAAATCCATGCTAGCCACCACTTTTGCTTCACCACCTTCATTTGTAACCACGGCCACCACCTCTAGCCACCACCACCGGAAAGTACACACCCCTAGACATCATCCTTAGCCTCTTTGCAGACCTAACCATGACTGGCCTTGCACTCCACTTGATCAAAAACCACACAAAACATTGCTAAATCCCTTAAAACCATGCCTTGCCGAGCCAAACTTCGACAACATCACATTAGATTGCCTTGGCCACCTCCTATTGCTCCACCACCACCATGATATGACCACCACCCATCACCTTAGCTACTGTCCAGATCTGAAACTTGAATGGCCAAGCCAAACCACTCCAAGGCCGAGCCCTTTTGTTGACCAAAACCATCCTATTTGCCTTAAACCTCTTCACACTTCATGTTGTAACCTTCTCCACCATATCCCACTACCTAGGCCATGCATACACATGAAAAAAACTGAGCCAAAATTGTTCAAACCAGAGCCAAACAACATCCCTAGGCCGTGCCAAATAGTAGAGAAGGCAAGGCAAAAGACTGTGCATTCATATCTCTTTTTATTCAAAAGTTATTTCATTTCAAATTGGTATTGTATTTATAAATTGTTTTGATTTTGTTTGGGTTGTAACACAAGATCTTTAACTTGGATTCGCTCTAAACTCAAGTCCATTGGCTTGCCTCTTGATTCCATTATGTCGGTTGTATTGCAATCTCCAGCATTTTGAGGTGAGTAAATCTCACCTGACATTTATACTTATGCAAATGTGAAGCGACAACAATTGAATGCGTAGAATGATATATTATGTTATAACTGCCTATGATTATTTATGTATAATGTTAAACCTGTTAAATTTCATGTCATATTATCTGTTATTATATATATGTTGTTACTGTTCATTAATATCTGTTTATCACACTACAAGTTCCCTATACATTAGGTTCACTATGGGTTGAAATGATACATACCCGAACGGACTTTAGAATAGGGAAAAATTTGGTTGATATCTCTGATATGAAATGTTTTGTGATATGATATGTTTGAGTGGACAGTGATAATGTGGTTATCCATCGATGATGAATTGCTGTGTAAAAAATGACATCTTGTATTTGAAGTTGAATTGTATTTCACTTGAATAACTTGGGTTAAGATGGTATATTGAATTCGAAGAGACCGGGGTCGGATATCAGTATATACCCAAACCCACTTCGATTTGTAACCTACAATGATTCTTTATAGATTGATATGTGAAATCAATAGGCTAAAATGGAATAATTTAAATGACTGGACCATTTAAAACTAAGTAAAGGTACTTAGGGATTGATTGTGAATATAAGTGTTGACTATAACAAGTTGTGAACTTGTAGTGATGGACGAGTTATCCCGGGTTTTAAGTAAGTTTTATGCATTAGTATTTCTTGTTAGATGAGTTTACTCATGCTGGTTTCCAGCCTGACCAGGGTGTTACTTTGATGTAAGGCTCGGATCAGACTGAGTATTATAGATTTTCAGATGAGGACGTTCTGTAGGTCAGGAGGCAAGCTGGATGGCAGGAACGTATGGAGAGTATTCCCCTGTGATATATTGTAGTTTTCTAGGGCATGTTGATTTTAACTATCCAGTGTTTTGTGTAAATATTGTAACACTGATGTATTGATGTAAATTAACTAATACAATTTTCCTTAGTATAACTGCTATTTTGTATGATATTATATTTTGATCCACTACAATGTGAGAATCTGTGTTTGATGTTTCTGTTTCTTCTTCTTCTATCTCTTTTCTTCTTTTCCCTAACTATCTGTAATTTACGGGATTGAAATTCCGGGTCGTTACATTTGGTATTAGAGCCGAATGTTAAGCGAGAAACTTGGCTCTGTTGGGTTTACTCCTTAAGGATAGGGTAAGTGATACCCTAAAATGAGTTGAGTGTATATAAATATATGAGAGCGTACTTGTTATTTTCTTATAAAATGATTTTCATATAAGTTTATCTTTTGATATATAAAGAAATATTTTTTAATTATTAAATACATTAAAGAAAATTGGTTGTCGATTATTGGAATAAAATAAAATAATGGGAATTAAGTGGTAATAGTAATACAACCAAATTGAAATTAAATGAAGATAAGTTTGAAATAGATCCAAATTGGAACTAAAATCCTGAATTTGTAGTAGTAAGAATAATATAAAAATGAATTGGTATCCAGATATGATAATTTTGGGTATTATCGTAAATGGTTATTGTGTTTAATAATGAAATATTTGTTAATGAGTAAGCAAAATCAAGTAAACTTTTAAGACGAGTATAAGTTATAAATTGAAGTTGGTTTTAAATTGTGAAGTTTTAAAACCTATTTGAATTGTTTCAAAGTGTTGAAAGAAAAGAATAAATAATATTATTCAAAATATTTTTGAATATAATCTTATTTTAAAATAAGAAGTTGTTTGGAAATTTTAAAGAAATTTGTTTTGAATTAAACCAAAGGTGGTTTAAATTTTTTAAATATAACTTGGCGTGCAAAAGAAATAAATATGTATATACGAAGGGTATACTAATATCATGGATAATTTGAAATAAACTCTTAGTGTTGAGTTTTAAGTTTCTCCTTGGAATGTGATGTGAAACCCATAGTGATAAGTCTTTGAACTTATAATTAAGAAAGAATATCGATATAAATTTAAAATTTGAAATGGAGGATTCAAATTTGAGTAAGATTAACGAGATTAAATTGAATTTAACTTGGAGGAAGTTAAATAAGTTTGAATGAACAACATGATTTGGAAATTTCAAGATGAAATTGAGATTTAACTTAGGGAAGTTAAATTAGTTGATTTAGAAGGGAGATATGTAAGATCTCAAACGGGTTTGAGTTATGGGAATGGGTAATAGACTCTATTGGTGGATGTTTTAAATAAATTGGATGTTTATTTACATTGACTTCTCCTAATATCATCCTGCTATTATCAATAATCTATGGAACTGTGAATTGGTTTGTTTAAAATGAATTAAGAAGTAGATTGAGATAATATCTATTCTATTATTGGAATTTAATGGAATTAAACTTTAATTTGAAATTTATTAAGTAATTTTGATTTTAGGGATAAAAATTGAACTTGTGAAAATGAGATCACTTTGAACATTATGATTTGAGTGTTTAAAATGAACATGTAAACTGAAATGGTTAAGGATTGGTTTCAAGATTGAAATTGGATAATAAATTAAATTTCAATGATTAAATTGTTTAAAAAGGATTTGAACTATGATTTGAACCTGGAAATAAGTGTGTGAATGAGTAAAGGTTAATTTGATTTAAGGAAATTAGATCAACATTTGTAATTTAACTCGAATTTATATAATTCGAGATGATTCAAGGTGAGATGATTTTGAAATTAGTTCAAATTGAAATTATATTTAAATAATTTGGAATTGTGAATAATGTTGAATAATTTTAAATTCAATTGAAATTTGATTTGAATTTGGGAAAGAAATTGAGGGTAATTCAACTTGAATTGGGATTGAATCAATTTAATGGAATGTGAAAGTGATTGGAATGAAGATTGGGTAGTTGAACAGTTTGGCTCTAGACTATTTTTAAAATAGAATTTTTTAACGTAAACTCTCTTAAATCAATTTTTCCTAGCTATTTACTACACAATCTTTCTTTTTAAAGCCAAACTATTTTATACTTATTTTACAATTATTTTTGAAACTATTTAACTATTTTATAACTGTTTTATAAACTAATTACTATTTTTAACTACTTTATAACTAATTACTATTTTACAACTATTTTGCACTTATCTAACTATTTTATAACCATTTGACTACTTTATAACTACTTAACTATTTTACAAATTAATAATTATTTTTCAACTACTTATCTATTTTTTAACTTTTCAAGCTGTTTTCTAAATTTAAGCTGGTCAGAGTGCAAACTGTTTATGATTAAATAACCATTTGTGATAAGAATTGACGTGATAATCCAAATAGGAATTGAGGCAATTGTGAATAAATAAATAAGAATCTAAAGAAATGTGAATAGAAAGGATAAATTGATTTAGCTAATAACTAATGAAGATAAATACGTAGGATGTATGTATATTATTCTATTCATATAGCGATTTGATCCAAGTTCGAGCATAAAATTTTGGGATAGTATATTGATCCGAGTTGGGATTTTTCACTCGATTTTCGACAGTGAACCCGGATATGGATTTTTGATTGGTTTTGGAAATTCTCTATCATAGTTAGGCTATGCAAGGAGAATGATGGTTTTTGATCAAAAAACCAAATCTGAGTCCGCACTAGGAAGTCGGGTGGACGATACTAGTTCGGAAGTGAAATTGTGTGATCGAGTGAGCGATCAGATTGATATAGCATACGGATGATATGTGTACATGTACGTGTTTGAATGAAATTGATATTGAAAATTTATGGATAAGAACTGTAAAATGATTTTTGAAACAGAAAAGTATATTTTTGAACAATAAATGGTGAAATAAAATGGAAATTGGATATTTCTATGATTAAAGGTTCATGTTATAAGAAAGGTAATATGGTTGATAACTTTATAAAGAGTAATCAAATTTGAATATTTGATTTGGAATAAACTAAGTCATGTATCTTTGCTATATATGATAAACTCCTCTTGCTAAATCTATTGCTAGAAGAAAAGGATTTTTGATAGTATTTGAAGTATAAAAAGGGAATTTATACAAGTATGAAGTGATTCAAAGATTTTTCAACGTTATATATATATATATATATATATATATATATACACACACACACAGGATTTTATGAGAATGATTTTAGGAAAAGGTTTTGGAACCTTGGATTTGGAAAGGCTTTTGATTTTCGGCAAAAATCAATTTTGGAAAAAAATCAATTTTGGAAATTTGAAAAGCCTAGTTTGGGAATTATCGATTTTGGGATAATCGATTTTGAGAAAGGTGATTTATGTGAGATTAATACTAGGTGTATGATTTGGAAGATACTATATGTGTACAGTATAAAGTGTTTTGAAAATGGCTGTGGAGAAAAAGGCGTCCCCTTGAAATGAATTCTTAGGAGTACCATAGGTTAGTACTGCCTTGAGCCCTAGGGGGGTTTCTAAAGTGGATCCTGTGAGGAAGTTCGGACAAACTAAAGTTCCTAAGGATTATTTGGTAGCGAAAGTCGAGGGCGCTGATGCTTACAGAGGCATTTGGGTTATGCTGTGACGATAGTGTAACTCGATGTCGCTGCGATCTACTGTGGACCATAGCGGATATCATGTGGAGGTGAGTGTCAACAGTCTACGCTTGATTTTGCTAGGATGGCAATGTAACATCAGTAGACTGCGATCGATGGTCGAGGAAAGAAGTTTCATTTTTGGCAACGAAATTCGAGGGCGCTGATGCCTACAGTTACATGAACTTTTGATGTGATTGCAACGTAACCCAGGATGTAGCTGCGATCTGTAGCGGGTTCCATGGTGTAATCGAGGGGCGTGAGTGCGTATAGTTATCTATGGATTTTGCCGGGATGACAACATAACCATCGGGTTAACTGCAACCATGGATGGGCGTGATGATTTCCAGAGCATTCTCACTAAAGATGTTTCCTCTATTTTCAAATTTTTTTTCTTCTATATTTTCAATAAAATTATTTTCCAAGTATTTTCACCGGGTGTTGAAATGGGTTTACCAAGTACTTATAGATTTTCAGTCCTACGCCTGATCAACGTATGACCGAATTTCAATAAGAATAGGGACAGACTTGTTGAAACATCAAGTTATAAAATGATTTTTTATAAAACTATTTTGGCAATATTATATAGATTTAAAAGTGTTTTAAAAATGTTCAAAGAGAAAATTTAACTGATAGTAAGCATTTTAATAAATTTTGGCTTCGTTCCTTTTCGAGGAAAAAAAGATTCAAAGAGGGGAGGAATGTGATAACCTAGATTTTGGATATCCGTTAATTGGTATTTAACATGATTAAATTAGTGAAGTACTAAATTTGTAAGTTGAACAAATAAAATTCTGATATATGTCTGGATATGTAGATAGATGAATTTGAGCTATTACAAATATCTAAATAATTATTTGTTTAATAATCTCCTGATACAATTATTTAAATTGGCAAAATTCATTTTTGTTGTTTAAATTTATACATACATACATACATACATACATACATACATACATATACATATATATATATATATATATATATATTTGAGTTGATTTTAAATTGGACTTTAAAATTGAAATTGAATTTGAATTTGAAATTTGGATTTAAATTTGAAATTGAAAAGATATATATCTTAAATATATCGTGGATTTTAAAATATATGAATAAGGTTTTTTATTAGAATATGATTTTTTTTTCCATAAAGAATTATATATAAATTAAGAAAGTATTTACTAAATAGTAAAATAAATACAAAAGTTTTAACTTATCATTTAAAAATAATTAAATATATTATATATGATTTTATTTAGGATATAATTTGTTTTTATTTTATTTTCTTTGAAGAGATTTCATTTATATAAATCGAGAAATGTGCTTATTAATTAAGAAAATTAATATAAAAGCTTTTAAATCATTTTAAAATAATAATAAAATGAGTAATTACAAGTGTTAGCCTTTAAATCATGTTAAATACATGTGTAATGAGATTTAAATATGAAATAAACAAATGTTAACTAATGTAACAAGTGTCATCTTTGTTTTTTCTTTTTTTTAAATGTTTAATGAATCCTACTTTACGCTATATGAACTCCTATCTATTCTCTTCATTTCTTTTTCCTATCTTCTCTTTTCAAAGCAAAGAAAACTCATAATCAAAATCGGTAAAGCAATCACCAGATCAAACTAAAACCCTGTAAATATTTTAACAACTCAAGATCAAAAGCCTGTAACGAAATTCTCAAAACAGTTCAAAACCTGCAAACCATTTTATCTTCAACCTTGAATATTAAGCAAGATAATCAAGCAACCTTCTCAAACAACAAATACGCTTCAGATTTCAAGTTTTCAGTTCATAAATCAAAGCAGCAACTAAGCATTTTAGATTTTAAAAACAAGATCACAACACTTCAAAGTTTCCAGTTTTCAAGCAACTGTTTAAAGCTCTCTGTGCATCTTTTCAGATGAGTAACATTCTTTTTTAAAAGCTTAAGTAAATAGAAATCAGGTTGCATGTGAAATTTTAGAAATAAAGTCTGTTGTGTGTGTGTGTGTGTGTATATATAAGTGAATTTTCTGTATATATATGAATGTATAGATGTGTGCATGCCTGATATCCCTGTGACATCTCTGTTCTTAATTTCAAAGCTAAGATTTTGATCAAAATTCATTATCTCCTAAACTAATCTCTATCAGTACTTAGGTTTCAAACAAAATATGTTTGTTTAATCATAGATTAAAGTTTAAAATTATATCTAAGTGAATAAAATTTGAAATTCTCTGGAAAACCAAGAAGAACAGTGCAAATTAAGATATGTAAAATTTCAAACATCTTAATTCATCGATTCAGGCGTATAATCTGAATCCTTATCTAAAACCATGATTTTTAAAAGTGAAATCACAATTTTTACTTTTGGTTTGAGCAAGCATTTCGGGTTTGATTTTCATTTGAGTTTTGAGTGGTTTCTGATGATCAAGGTGATCGGGGAGGTTGGGGACTTCACTGGAGGGAGAGTGATGTTCGGTGAGGTTGGAAAAAATGTCTGTTGGGTGTATAAACCACTGTGGCGGCGGCGGGTGGTCGGAATTGTTTTCAACCACAGTTTTTGTCTAATTCAGAATTTTTTTTACCTCGGTGCCTCTGGTGGATCGAGTTACACCAGATCTTGGGAAATGGTTGCGGGGAAGATGGCGAAGGCATGGCTGGAGGCTCAGGCATTCCTATGGTCGGAGGCGTGGGTTTGAGGAGGTTTTTGGTGACGGTGTTTGTTCCAGGTTTGCTCAGTTTAACTCGAATTTGATTTTGAGTTAATTTTGAAGTTTTGGCAGTCGCGATCTGATGTAGGGATGATCGTCAACTGGTTTGAGGAATCATGTATGGTCAAAGATGGCTGGAACGCCTGTGCATGTGCGCGGCTGTGTGGTTATGTCAGTAGTTTTGGGGAGTGGAATTGACTCGAAGGAGGACTTGGGTTTATGGAGTATGGACTCGAGTGAGCACACGGGTTGTTCGAGAGTGAAAGCTTGTTTCCAGATTTAACTTTAAAACTTAAACAATATTTCTAAGAGAAAAAAAAGTGGATTTCCTCGGGTCAAAGCTCGAGTAGCCATCGGGTTGAACCCGAAGCATATTTAAAACAGTTTTTAAAAAGCAAGGTTTTGAATTTAAGTAAATTCAGTTTAAAAATCTTCTTATATAAATTTCTTTTATATAAAATAAGTGTTTCTTTAACATTTGATTATGAGGTTTGTAAATTGTTTTAGATTTTGTTAAGTTAAATTTGTAAATCATTCTAAAGCTTAAATTAGAAATGGAATTTAATGTTTTAAATACACATGTTAATGATAATTAAGCCATTAATAAAGGAAATGATTTATCTTTAGATAATTAATGTTTTAATGATTCATGATTAATGATTAATTAAGTTAATAATTAATGAGGTAATGATGGAGTAATTAATTTATTAATTAGATAATTAGAGATTAGTAATTAATTATTAAGGATTAATTAAGTAATTAAGTATTATTAAGCATTAATCAATTAAGTAATTAGAGATTAATTACTTAATGATGATTACTTAATGTAAGTAATTAAAGGATTAAACTGTTGAGGGTTAATTAATTTAATTAATAATTAAAGGATAAATTAATTAATAATCAGGGTAAATTAATGGAGGTTAATTATTTAAAGTAATTAAGGATTAATTACTTGGTGTACTTAATTATAGGATTGGTTAATTATAGAAATTAACTAAGGTTTAGTAAATTAATGAGTGTGATTAATTAAAGGATAATTAATCAATGCAAGTGATTATAAGATAATTAATTTGGGTAATTAATTAAGAATCAATGTAATTAAAATGGTTGGGTAAAGGTTAATTAATTTGTGTAATTAATTAAGAGCTAATTACTTATTGTAATTAAAAGGTAATTAGTCAAGGGTGATTAATTAAGATGGATAATTAAAGGATGATTAATTAATTGGTTTGTAATTAATTAGTGTTAAGTAAAGGTAATCGAAGTGATTAAATATTAGTAATTAATTTAATTAGAGATAAATTAAATTAATTTTGGAAGTGATCAATCTTGCTTATGAATGATTGAATGATGTTAAATGCCTTGAATTGGTTGATATCTCTGATATGAAATGTTTTGTGATATGATATGTTTGGGTGGACTGTGATAATGTGGTTATCTATCGATGATGAATTGCTGTGTAAAAAGTGAAATCTTGAATTTAAAGTTGAATTGTATTTCACTTGAATAACTTTACTTAAGATGGTATTGAATCCGAAGAGACCGGGGTTGGGTATCAGTAAATACCCGAACCCACTTTGATTTGTAACCTACAATGATTCTTTATAGATTGATATGTGAAATCAATAGGCTGAAATGAAATAATTTAAATGACTGGACCATTTAAAACTAAGTAAAGGTACTTAGGGGTTGATTATGAATATAAGTGTTGACTATAGCAAGTGTGAACTTGTAGTGATGGACGAGTTACCCCGGGTATTAAGTAAGTTTATTGCATTAGTATTTCTTGTTAGATGGTTTTACTCACGCTGGTTTCCAGCCTGACCCGGGTGTTACTTCGATGTAATGCTCGGGTCAGACCGAGTATTATAGATTTTTAGGTGAGGACGTTCAGAAGCTCAGGAGGCGAGCTGGATGGAAGGAACGTACGGAGAGTATTCCGCTATGATATATTGTAGTTTATCTGGGTATGTTGATTTTAACTATCCAGTGTTTTATGTAAATGTTGTAACTCTGATGTATTGATGTAAATTAACTAATAAAGTTTTTCTTTGTATAACTGCTATTTTATTTGATATTATATTTTGAACCGCCGTAAATGTAAGAATCCATGTTTTGGTTTTTCTGTTTATTCTTCTTCTTCTATCTCTTTTCTTCTTTTCCCTGACTATCTGGAATTTTTGGGATCGAAATTCCGAGTCGTTACATTTGGTATCAGAGCCGAAGGTTAAGCGAGAAACTTGGCTCTGTTGGGTTTACTCATTAAGGATAGGGTAAGTGATACCCAAAAATGAGTTGAGTGTATATAAATATATGAGAGCGTACTTGTTATTTTCTTATAAAATGATTTTAAAAATGATTTTCATATAAGTTTATCTTTTGATATATAAAGAAATATATTTATAAATATTAAATATCAAAGAAATTGGTTGTTTATTAGTGGAATTAAATAAAACAATGAGAATTAAGTGGTAACAGTAATACAACCAAATTGAAGTTAAATGAAGATAAGTTTGAAATAGATCCAAAGTGGAACTAAATTCCTTAATTATAGTGGTAAGAATAAGATAAAAATGTATTGGTATCCAGATATGATAATCTTGGGTATTATCGTAATTGGTTATTGTGTTTAGTAATGAAATATTTGTTAATGAGTAAGCAAAATGAAGTAAACTTTTAAGACGAGTATAACTTATAAATTGAAGTGGGTTTTAAATTGTGAAGCTTTAAAACCCTGTTGAATTGTTTCAAAGTGTTGAAAGAAATAAATAAATAAAATTATTCACAATATTTTTGAATATAATCTTATTTTAAAATAAGAAGTTGTTTGGAAATTTTAAAGAAATTTGTTTTGAATTAAACCAAAGGTGGTTTAAAAATTCAAAATATAACTTGGTGTGCAAAGGAAATAAATATGTATATATGAAGGATATACATAATATCACAGATAAATTGAAATAAACTCTTAATGTTGAGTTTTAAGTTTTACCATGGAATGTAATGTAAAACCCAAAGTTATAAGTCTTTGAGCTTAAAAATAAGAAAGAATATTGATAGAATTTAAAATTTGAAACGGAGGATTCAAATTTAAGTAAGGTTAGCGGGATTAAATTGAATTTAACTTGGAATAAGTTAAATAAGTTTGAATGAACAATCTGATTTGGAAATTTCAAGATGAAATTGAGATTTAACTTAGGGAAGTTAAATGAGTTGATTTAGAAGGGAGATATATAAGATCTCAAATGGGTTTGAGTTATGGGAATGGGTAATAGATGCTATTGGTGGATGTTTTAAATAAATTGGATGTTTATTTACTTTGACTTATCCTAATATCATCCTGCTGTTATCAATAATATATAGAACTGTGAATTGGTTTGTTTAAAATGAATTAAGATGTAGATTAAGGTAATATCTATTCCATTATTGGAATTTAATGGAATTAAACTTTAATTTGAAATTTATTAAGTAATTTTGATTTAAAAGATAAAAATTGAACTTGTGGAAATGAGACCACTTTGAACATTAAGATTTGAGTGTTTAAAATGAACATGTAAACTGAAATGGTTAAGGATTGGTTTCAAGATTGAAATTGGGTAATAAATTAAATTTCAAAGATTAAATTGTTTAAAAAGGATTTGAACCTAGAAATAAGTGTGTGAATAAGTAAAGGCTATTTTGATTTAAGGAAATTAGATCAACATTTAAAATTTAAGTCGAATTTGTATAATTCGAGATGATTTAAGGTGAGATTGAATTTGAAATTAGTTCAAATTAAAATTTGATTTAAATAATTTGGAATTATGAATAAAGTTGAATAGTTTTAAATTCAACTGAAATTTGATTTGAATTTGGAAAAGAAATTGAGGGTAATTCAACTTGAATTGGGATTGAATCAATTTAATGGAATGGGAAAGTGATTGGAATGAAGATTGGATAGTTGAACAGTTTGGCTCTGGACTGTTTTTAAAATAGATTGTTTTAACGTAAACTTTCTTAAATCTATTTTTTCTAACTATTTACTATACAACCTTTCTTTTTAAAGACAAACTATTTTATACTTATTTTACAATTATTTTTGGAACTAGTTAACTATTTTACAACTGGTTCACAAACTAATTACTATTTTTTAACTACTTTATAACTAATTTCTATTTTACAACTATTTTGCAATTATCTAACTATTTTATAACCATTTGACTATTTTATAACTACTTAACTATTTTACAGCTATTTTACAAACTAATAATTATTTTTCAACTACTTATCGATTTTTTAACTTTTCAAGCTGTTTTCTAAATTTAAGCTGGTCAGAGTGTAAACTGCTTATGATTAAGTATCCATTTGAGGTAAGAATTGAGGTGATAATCCAAATAGGGATTGAGGCAATTGTGAATATAAAGGAATGTGAATAAAAATGAGAAATTGATTTAGCTAATAACAAGTGAAAATAAATACGTAGGATGTACGTATATTATTCCATTTGCATAGTGATTTGATCCAGATTCGAGCACAGAATTTCGGGATAATATATCGATCCGAGTTGGGATTTTTCACTCGATTTTCGACGACGAACCTGTATATAGATTTTTGATTAGTTCTGGAAATTCTCTATCATAGTTAGGCTATGCAAGGAGAATGACGGTTTTTGATCAAAAAACCAGATCTGAGTCCGCACTAGGAAGTCGGGTGGACGATACTAGTTCGGAAGTGAAATTTTGTGATCGAGTGAGCGATCAAATTGATATAGTATATAGATGATATGTGTACATGTACAGGTTTGAATGAAATTGATAATGAAAATTTGTGGATAAGAACTGTAAATGATTTTTGAAATGGAAAAGTACATTTTGAACAATAAATGATGAAATAAAATGGGAATTGGATATTTTTATGATTAAAGGTTCACTTTATAAAGAAAGGTAATATGGTTGACAACTTTATAAAGAGTAATCAAATTTGAATATTTGATTTGGAATAAACAAAGTTATGTATCTTTGTTATATATATATGATAAACTCCCCTTGCTAAATCTAAGCCAAAAGAAAAGGATTTTTGAAAGTATTTGAAGTATAAAAAGGGAATTTATACAAGTATGAAGTGATTCAAAGATTTTTCAAGGTTTTATATATATATATATATATATATATATATATATAAAGGATTATATGAGAAAGATTTTGGAAAAAGGTTTTTGGAACCTTTGGATTTGGAAAGGCTTTTGATTTTTGGGAAAAATCAATTTTGGAAATTTTAAAAGCCTAGTTTGAGAATTATCGATTTTGGGATAATCGATTTTGAGAAAGGAGATTTATATGAGATTCATACTAGGTGTATGATTTGGAAGATACTATATGTGTATAGTATAAAATGTTATGAAAATGGATCTGAAGAAAAAGGCGCTCCCTTGAAATGAACTTCTTAGGAGTACCATAGGTTAGTACTGCCTTGAGCCGTAAGGAGGGGGGTTCTAAAGTGGATCCTGTAAGGAAGTTCGGACAAACTGAAGTTTTTAAGGATTATTGGGTAGCGAAAATCGAGGGCGCTGATGCCCATAGAGGCATTTGGGTTGTGCAGTGACGATAGTGTAACTCGATGTCGCTGCGATCTACTATGGACCGTAGCAGAAATCATATGGAGTTGAGTGTCAAAAGTCAACGCTTGATTTTGCCAGGATGGCAATTTAACATCAGTAGACTGCGATCTATGGTTAAGGGAAGAAGTTTCATTTTTGGCAGCGTAATTCGAGGGCGCTGATGCCCACAATTTCATATACTTTTTCTGTGATGGCAACGTAACTCAAGATGTAGCTGCGATTTGTAGCCTGTTCCATGGTGTAATCGAGGGGCATGGAGTGCCTACAGTTATCTATGGATTTTGTCTGGATGACAACGTAACCATCGGGTTAATTGCGACCATGGATGGGGGTGATGATTTCCAGAGCATTTTCACCAAAGATGTTTCCTCTATTTTCAAAAAATTGTTTTCTATATTTTCAATAAAATTATTTTCCAAGTATTTTCACTTGGTGTTGAAATGGGTTTACCAAGTATTTATAGATTTTCAGTCCTACGCCAGATCAACGTATGACTGAATTTCTGTAAGAACGAGGACGGACTTGTTGAAACATCGAGTTATAAAATGATATTTTTATAAAACTATTTTGGCAATATTATATGGATTTTAAAGTGTTTTAAAAATGTTCAAAGAGAAAATTTAATTGATATTAAGTATTTTAATAAATTCTGGCTTCGTTTCTTTTCGAGGACGAAAAGATTCAAAGGGGGGAGGAATGTGATAACCCAGATTTGGGATATATGTTAATTGGTATTTAACAAAATTAAAATTATTAAAGTACTAAATTTGTAAATTGAACAAATAAAATTCTGATATATCTCTGGATATGTACATAGATGAATTTGAGCTATAATACATATCTGGATAATTATTTATTTAATAATCTCTTGGTATAATTATTTAAATTGGAAAAATTCCTTTTTGTTGTTCAAATATATATATATATATTTGAGTTGATTTTAAATTGGATTTTAAAATTTGAATTGAATTTGAATTTGAAATTTGTATTTAAAGTTGAAATTTAAAAGATATATACCTTACATATATTTTGGATTTTAAAATATATGAATAAGGTTTTTTATTAGAATAAGATTTGTTTTACATTATTTTCCTTAAAGAATTATATATATATATATATATAAATTAAGAAAGTATTTATTAAATAGTAAAATAAGTAAAAAAGTTTTAACTTAACATTTAAAAATAATTAAATGTATTATTAATGATTTTATTTAGGATATAATTTGTTTTTATTTATTTTCTTTAAAGAGTTTTTATTTATATAAATCAAGAAACGTACTTATTAATTAGGAAATTTAATATAAAAGCTTTTAAATCATTTTAAAATTATAAAAAATGAATAACTACAAGTGTTAGCCTTTAAATCATGTTAAATACATGTGTAATGAATTAAAATATGAAATTGACAAATGTTAACTAATATAACAAGTGTTATCTTTGTATTTTCTTTTTCTTTAAATTTTAATAAGTCCCAATTTACACTATATAAACTCCTATCTACTTTCTTCATTTCTTTTTCCTATTTTCTCTTTTCAAAGCAAAGAAAACTCATAATCAAAATCTGTAAAGCAATCACCAGATCAAACTGAAACCCTGTAAACATTTTAACAACTCAAGACCAAAAGCCGGTAACAAAATTCTCAGAAAAGTTCAAAACCTGTCAACCATTTTATCTTCAACCTGGAATATTAAGCAACATTCTTAAACAACAAATAAGCTTCAGATTTCAAGTTTTCAGTTCATAAATCAAAGCAGCAACTAAGCATTTCAAATTTTAAAAACAAGATCACAACACTTCAAAGTTCCCAGTTTTCAAGCAACTGTTTAAAGCTCTTTGTACATCTTTTCAGGTGAGTAACATTCTTTTTTAAAAGCTTAAGTAAATAGTAATCTGGTTGCATGTGAATTTCTAGAAATAAAGTACGTTGTGTGTGTGTATATATAAGTAAATTTTCTTTATATATATATATATATATATATATATATATATATATATGAATGTATAGATGTGTGCAGGCCTAATATACCTGTGACATCTCTGTTCTTAGTTTCAAAGCAAAGATTTTGATCAAAATTCATTATCTCCTAAACTAATCTCTGTTAGCACTTCGGTTTCAAACAAAATATGTTTGTTTAATCATAGATTAAAGTTTATAATTATATCTGAGTGAATTAAATTTGAAATTCTCTGGAAAAACAAGAAGAACAATACAAGCTTAAGATATATAAAATTTCAAACATCTTAATTCATCGATTCAGGCATATAATCTGAATCCTTATCTAAAATCATGATTTTTGGAAGTGAAATAACAATTTTTAGTTTTGGTTTGAGCAAGCATTTCGGGTTTGATTTGCATTTGATTTTTGAGTGGTTTCTGATGATCAAGGTGATCGGGGAGGTCGGGGACTTCACTGGGGAGAGAGTGATGTTCGGTGAGCTTGGGAAAAATGTCAGTTGGGTGTATAAACCACCATGGCAGCGGCGGGTGGTCGGAATTGTTTTTAACCCTAGTTTTTGTCTAAGTCAGAAACTTATTTACCTTGGTGCATCTGGTGGATCGAGTTACACCAGATCTTGGGAAATGGTAGCGGGGAAGCTGGCGATGGCATGGCCGGTGGCTCAGGCATTCCGATGGTCGGAGGCGTGGGTTCGAGGAGGTTTTTGGTAATGGGGTTTGTTCTAGGTTTTGCTCAGTTTAACTTGAATTCGATTCTGCGTTAGTATTGAAATTTTGGTGGTCGGGATCTGATGTAGAGATGATCGTCGACAGGTTTGAGGAGTCGTGGATGGTCGAAGATGGCTGGATCGTCTGTGCATGTGCACGGCAGTGTGGTTATGTCAGTAGTTTTGGGGAGTGGAGTTGACTCGAAGGAGGACTTAGGTTTATGGCGTGTGGACTCGACTGAGGACACGGGTTGTTCTAGAGTGCAAGCTTGTTTCCAGATTTAATTTTAAAACTCGAACAAAATTTTGAAAAGAAAAAAAGTGGATTTCCATGGGTCAAACCTCGAGTAGCCATCGGACTGGACACGAAGCATATTTAAAACAGTTTTTAAAAAGTTTTTAGAAAGCAAGGTTTTGAATTTAAATAAATTTAGTTTAAAACTCTTCTTATATAAATTTCTTTTATATAAAATATGTGTCTCTTTAACATTTGATTATGAGGTTTGTAAATTGTTTTAAATTTTGTAAAGTTAAATTTGTAAATCATTTTAAAGCTTAAATTAGAAATGGAATTTAAAAGAAAATTTAAAATATAATGTTTTAAATACACATGTTAACGATAATTAAGTCATTTACAAAGGAAATGACCTATCTTAAAGATAATTAAGGTTTTAATGATTAATGATTAATTAAGTTAATAATTAATGAGGTAATGATAGAGTAATTAATTTATTAATTAGATAATTAGAGATTATTTATTAATGATTATGGATTAATTAAGTAATTAAGTTATAATTAAGCATTAATCAATTAAGTAATTAGTGATTGATTACTTAAATGATGATTACTTAATGTAAGTAATTAAAGGATTAATGTGCCCCACCTCTATACCCACTCTAGCTAAGGACACTACGGTGTAATGCCGTCAACTAGCGCGGAGAATAAGGCTGTTGAGGAGCGACCATCCGTGTAATTGCTTCGTGCGAGCACCAATACGTTAGATAGTACATCATGCAAATCCGACATATCGATACAAACTCAAAGCTACTACACAGTGGCTATATATATATTCTTCGGAAACAAATATAGAAGTAAACATAACACAATTCAGTCATAGGTATCCATATCACAAAGGCGGAAATAGATATGAATATATAACACATGAAAGTGTTCATCAGAATAGTGGTCAAACAAGATCCACAATATCTCAAAAGAATAGCTACAAGTGTTAGACAAAAGAATATGGATACATCGCTGAGTCTATATCTTAAATGTATACAACAAAAACTACTAATCTAAGTAGTTAGCCAAAAGTCAGGGTGATAATCCCAGATGTGAAGTCAAGCAGAAGCACCTGTAACATCTCGGTCTGACCCAAGTATTATTTAATAAGAAAATAATAAATGGATCAGTCTAACTATAAATATCAGATAAAATGATATAGAATAAGAGATATGACATATATATATGGTAACCATAAAGCCATACTATAATAAGTTTGTAATTGAAAATCAACAAGAGATTAATCAATATCACGAGAATCTTCTCAAAGATCAGAAGGAATGTCATACTCTATATTTTCATTCACAAAAAGTTAATGACACACAAATTCACCAATGCACAAATATTGATAAAACTTATCAATGCAAATCACGAAAATTGGTGAAACACAAAATTCCAGAAATCATCAATGGATATCCAGAAATCACAAAAAGGGGGGAGGCCTATCACAAAACGGGAGCATGAAAACTCACCAACACGTGTATCACAAAATGGAATGCTATTCCATGGTTGCTAACCATTAATTTTTGAGCCGAAGCTCCACAAAATGGTCCGAAAGACCATGGGTCGCTACCCTACCAAATTGAGCCGAAGCTCCACAGAAACGGGGTTTAGTCTCCTTCGTATACAAAGAGACATCGCATATTTGCTAGTCTAAATAACAAAAATGATCATCAACAATCATCAAGAAGTGTCAATTACAGTAAGCTAGTGAATATATAAGCTTAGCTTCATGTCCCATAACCACTAGCTTAACTTAATTATTTACGAACAAATTGTAGATCTCCACTCGAAAATTATCGCAAGAGGTTCAATCGAACAAGTCCAAGAATTAACCGACGAAGTAAACGCAAACGTTTCATACCACTTGTTTTATTAAGCCGTTTAATTAGATTTCTCATACGAGTGAGGTAAAGGTTTGTATATACTAATAGATTGGAAAACGGTCTTATAAATAAGCTTGATATTTGAAATAGAGTTGAAATTGTTTTGATAAAAGAGTTTTGATATTTACTACTAGTATTGAAACCTTCATATTTTTGAAATGACAAATCACAAAAATGATCGTAGAAACAATCAATCACAAAAATTCACATACGAAGACGTGAAAAAAATCCAAAGAATTCGATTCCAACTTCATCAAAGTGAAAATACCCCTATGGCTCAACATTGCGCGACCTAACTACCGAGCGACCTAAGGAGATGTACGACCTAACATGCACGCGACCTAACGCATGTCGCGAACTAGCGGAGCGACCTAAAGCTTGTCGCGACTTAGTGGAGCGACCTAAGTAGGAAGGCCGAGCGACCTAACGGCTTAAACAAGGTCGAGAACGACCTAAAGCATGTCGAGAGCTAAGGAGGCAGCGGCCTAAGTATGGTGCAAGCAGCATAACGTGACCTAAGGGTGGTGCGACCTATAAGTACGCACGACTTAATGGGCCGAGCAACCTAACAAAGCAGGCAAGTCGAGCGATCTAAAAGGGAACGACCTAGCATGGTCGCGACCTAACGACCTAAGGCGTAAAGAGGGACAAGCGACCTATGTTGTGAGCGATCTAGCCGGCGCGACCTAAAGCCGACTGAGCTAACTGCAGGCCGAAAATGCCTCATGTGCAGGCCGAGCGACCTAAGGGTTTGAACTACAAAAACTCACTCAAATTGCAACCGATCGAGCACGGACGCTAGGGGATTATGCCCATAGGCTACCCGGACGTATTGGCTCCTCGATGCATCATCAAAAACGTGTTTAAATATCAAAGATTGGATTTTTAAAGATTTGAACCCAACATACTAAAAATTTGGACTTTTCACCAATTCAATCCAAACCAAAAGCAAATGCACACGAAAAAGTATTAGGAATTCATACCCAAAAATCAAAGATAGTTATAGACAAAGATGTGAGATAAAAATCTCATCTTTACATAAGATAAATGAAAGAGAAGCTTGAAAGCAAAGGAGAATCAACCCAAGAAGCTTGAATCAATGTCTTCTCTTTGAATTTGGAGTTGGATGTTGGATATTGCAAGTGAACTAGGGCTTGGAGTTTTTATTTTCCATTCCTTCCTCCATTTTTGATGAAGCTTGAGTGTTAGGAAATGAAAGTAAAGTTATGAAGAGAAGGGGGTTGAGTTAGAATTAATAGTTTAGGCAAATGGGCTAAACCAAACCCAAAACCCAAAGTGAAAAAGAAACTAAATTCCACTAACTCCAAACATATCAAAGTTTACACTCAAAAAGATCGCAAATGATGTTTTGAATTCAATGGAAGTGGCTCTGAGTCCTAATTCGATCGTATGCAAAAAGTAACTTTTCGGACTAAAATCCGACTAATGATGAAATATTTAAATATCAAATCGTAAAATATGCGGGTTGTTCCAGACTCCCCTCCTTAAAGAAATTGCATCCTCGCAATAATTAAGAAGAAAATATATAGTAACAACCCTAAAAGCATATTCAACACAAATGAAGTTTGAAATAAGAAGTTCACCACAAAGAGCACGAGAAAGTAAGCCCGAATGTGTTCGCTCGATGAATTCTCTAGATTCCCAAGAGCAATCCTTAGGATTTTAGGACCATTGGACTTTAACAAGCGGAACATCTTTATTTCGAAGACGCTTGACCTCCGAAGCAATAATACGAATAGGATGTTGCTCATAAGTTAAATTAGGCGAAACTTCAATTTCTTCCACAACACCGGGCTCAAGAATAGAGTCGGAATCCCGAAGGCATTTCCGTAATTGAGAAACGTGAAACACGTCATGAATATCAGAAAACTGAACCGGTAATAAAAGGCGATAAGCCACGGAACCAATACGTTCGGTGATGGGAAATGGATCAATATATTGAGGTGCTAATTTTCTCGATCGACTGAAATGTACAACACCCTTCATAGGTGAAACACGAATAAACACAAGATCTCCCACAGAAAATTCTAACTTCCTTCTCCGTTTATCGGCATAGGATTTTTGTCTACTCTGGGCTTCTTTCATCCTATGACGAATAAGGTCTATCTTTTCTATGGAATCACGAATAAAATCTGGACCTAAAACCAGCTTCTCATCGGCCTCAAGCCAACAAGAAGGAGATCGGCATGGCCTTCCATAGAGTGCCTCAAAAGGTACGATACCAATACTAAATTGGAAGCTATTATTATAGGAAAATTCAACAAGAGAAATATGATCTTCCCAACTTCCACCAAAATCAAGAACACATGCACGAAGAAGACCTTCAAGAGTTTGATTCACACGCTCAGTCTGTCCATCCGATTGGGGATGATAAGCGGTGCTAAAATTAAGCTTCGTTCCTAAAGCTTTTTGAAGGCTCTTCGAAAATCCACTAGTAAACAATGGATCACGATCACTAACAATAGAAGAAGGAACTCCATGCAATTTTACAATTTCTTTGATAAAGAGTTTGGCCAAGAGAGGAACGGTTCGATTGGACCGAACGGGAATAAAATGGGCGGATTGAGTATGTCTATCAACTATCACCCATAAGCTATCATGTCCCGAACGAGAACGGGAAAGCCCGTCTATAAAATCCATGGAAATTTGGTCCCACTTCCAAATTGGGATTTCTAAAGGTTGCAATAACCCACCAGGCCTTTGGTGTTCGGCCTTGACAAGTTGGCAAGTCATGCAACACTTAACAAAGTTAGCAATATCAGGTTTCATTCCCTCCCAATAATAAAGTCGCTTCATATCCGCGTACATTTTTCTACTACCGGGATGAACGTAAATTTAGAACGATGAGAATCTTCTAAAATGTCTTTACGAAGATTACTGATATTTGGCACGATAAGTCTACCAAATTTTCGAATACTGCCACGAGAATCGATATCAAAGTCTTTCAAACCTTCAATATCAATTTTATCTCTAAAATTTTGGCCAAGAAGAGCCATTTCAGGATCTAGCTTTTGAGCTTCAAGAATGTGGTCTAAAAGAGAAGGATGAGCCTCAAGGCTACATAAAACAAGAGATGGACATAAATCGAAAACACGATCTCGAATCTCACAAGTGGATAGAACCTCGAGATCATTCCATTCGGATATCATCATAGAAACAACCGCTTGTTGCTTGCGACTAAGGGCATCGGCAACACGATTTCCTTTTCCGGGAGTATAAAGAATATCAAGATCATAAGGTACAAGGAACTCGAGCCAACGTTGTTGACGCAAATTAAGTTCCTTTTGAGAAAATAGATACTTCAAAGATTTATGATCGGTGTATACAATAAATTATTCTCCCAAAAGATAGTGACGCTAAATACGAAGGGCGAAAATAATAGCTGCGAGCTCTAAATCATGAGTGACATATCTAGTCTCGGCTGGTTTTAATTGCCTAGAAGCATAAGCAATAACACGTTCTCTTTGCATAAGAACGGCACCAAAACCAACGCGACTAGCATCGGTATACACAACAAAATCTTGATTCCCCTCGGGAATAACAAGAATAGGAGCATCGGAAAGGAGTTCTTTTAATTTCTGAAAAGAAGCTTCACATTTGTCCGACCAAAAGTATTTAACACCTTTCTTTGTCAAACTAGTAAGAGGTACGGAAATTTTGGAAAAGTCCTTTATGAACCGGCGGTAATAACCTGCCAATCCAAGAAAACTACGGATTTCCGTCACACTCTCCGGTCTCTTCCAATTTTGAATCGCTTCAATCTTTGAAGGATCCACGGAAATTCCGGATTCGGAAATAATATGACCGAGAAACTTCACACGAGATTGCCAAAAGTGGCATTTAGAAAATTTTGCTTTCAATTGATTACTCCTAAGAGTTTCTAATATAATCCGAAGATGTTTTTCATGCTCCTCCTTGGTTTTAGAATACACAAGAATATCATCAATAAAGATGAGAACAAACCGATCGAGGAAGTCTTTGAAAACTCTATTCATAAGGTCAACGAAATGAGCCGGAGCATTCGTTAAACCAAATGGCATAACAAGCCATTCATAAGATCCATAACGAGTACAGAACGATGTCAAAGGAATGCTATCCTCTGCAATACGAAGCTGATGAAAACCTGTTGCTAAGTCTAATTGTGAAAAGACTCTAGCACCACTAAGCTGATCGAATAGATCATCAATCCGAGGTAAAGGATATTTATTCTTGATAGTAAGATCATTAAGCTTGCGGTAATCAATGCAAAGCCTAAGTGTACCATCGGATTTCTTCACAAAAATAGCCGAAGCTCCCCAAGGCGAGGAACTAGAGCGAATAAATTGCTTCGTCTCCAATTCGGATAGTTGTTTACTCATCTCCTCATTTTCTTTATTGGACATATGATAAGGAGGACGAGTAATAGGTCGAGCTCCAGGGATGAAATTAATTATGAACTCAATTGCTTGCTTAGGTGGTAATCCTAAAACGGGCTCAAATATGTCAGAAAATTCACGAACAACGTGAATAAGAGAAATAATATCTTCATCATCATCATTATCGTCATCATGAGGATTTAAAGATTATAAAGATGCAACTAAGTTGGAATCCGAATCTTTAAGGTCAATAGAAATCTGCTTAACAGATTGAGGATGTCGAAGATAAATAGTCTGCTCAGGACATAGGATTTGGGCTTTATAGCGGTTAGGCCAATCCATTTCCAAAATCATTCCAAAGCCTAAGTAGCGCATAACATGCAAACCGGCTCGGAAAGAAAAATCACACAAAATAATCTCAACATCTTTACACAATAAACTGATTGTTGCGGATCCACCAACCGGATTCGCAATTCTCAAAGAAGTCATTAAACACAAAACATCCAAAGAAAAAGTATCAACAAGTTCTTTTGATATAAAAGAATGGGACGCACCAGCATCAAAAAGAACTCGAATAGGATGATCACGGAATAACATAATGCCATCAAGGATAAAATGAGAAATACCTTTACCACGAGATGTGTTGCCAGGGGCTTGAGCAACATTAAGCTTTCCCTCCTTCCTATTTTGAAGTTTGGCACAAGAAGATAAATAATGATCCGGGCTTTTTCAATAGCGACAAGTACGGGGCTTTGAACACTTATTCGCATAATAGTCCTTAGAACTACAGTTGTAGCATTGCCCAATACTTAGGGTAGAAGTCTTAGTTGCCGGAGAGACTTGCCCAATACTTAGGGTAGCGCTCACAACTTCAACATCACTCTCTCTATCTGCCTCTTCAAGTCGAAGAGCGATATCAATGAGTTGATCAAAAGAAACTTCTAACTTTAGAAGCAATGGCTTCTTGAGATTTTTATTCAAGCCATAGACAAATCTCTGGTTCTTCTTCAACGGGGTGTTTATGTACTCGACCCCATATTTAGAAAGTGACTCGAAGGATACGACATAATCTGTCACTGAAGATTCACCCTGAACAAGGTCTATAAAACGGCGAGCCAAAGTCACCTTCTCAGCTTCTAGCACAAATTTTAATTCGAAACGTTCCCGAAATTTGTCCCAAGTAAGATCCGCTTCATTTATTTCAGAAATTAGAAGCTCATACCAGTCTAATGCTCTTTCTTGGAGCATACTAGAAGCCACTTGGACTTGGTGAAGATCAATAAGATTCATGCGAGAAAAGATTCGATCGCACGTTCTCAGCCAAGCCTGGACTTCAATAACAGTTTCAGATGCTTCCCACCAAAATTGGTATAATCGCTGCACAAACGTGCAAATCCATACCTAGGGTGAGTAGACTCCGGATTAGATCCGGCTGCTTGAGCATTCCTTACTAGATCAAGAAGCTGCTGAGTAGACATAAATACTTCATCTTGGGGAGTAGCACGAGATTGACCGGCGCTGGGACGACCAGGTCTAACCATTTCTCTTCCTTTAGAAAGAAAGAAAGAAGAATAAGGTTATTCACCAAATGAATATCAAGCAATCTTGATAGATAAACAAGGAATCGTATAGAAAAATAGGATGAATCGGTACGAAGACACGAGTTAAATCCTAAGGCACGACTCCTAAGATGGACTTAGGACGATGATCCTTGTTAAATTATTCTACATTGTTCCGAAGTTTCGCTCTGATACCAAGCTGTGACGCCCCACCTCTATACCCACTCTAGCCAAGGACACTACGGTGTAATGCCGTCAATCGAACAAGTCCAAGAATTAACCGACGAAGTAAACGCAAACGTTTCATACCACTTGTTTTACTAAGCCGTTTAATTAGATTTCTCGTACGAGTGAGGTAAAGGTTTGTATATACTAATAGATTGGAAAACGGTCTTATAAATAAGCTTGATATTTGAAACAGAGTTGAAATTGTTTTGATAAAAGAGTTTTGATATTTACTACTAGTATTGAAACCTTCATATTTTTGAAATGACAAATCACAAAACTGATCGTAGAAACAATCAATCACAAAATTTCACATACGAAGACGTGAATAAAATCCAAAGAATTCGATTCCAACTTCATCAAAGTGAAAATACCCTTACGGCTCAACATTGCGCGACCTAACTGCCGAGCGACCTAAGGAGATATGCGACCTAACATGCACGCGACCTAACGCATGTTGCGAACTAGCGGAGCGACCTAGAGCTTGTCGCGGCTAAGTGGAGCGACCTAAGTAGGAAGGCCGGGCGACCTAACGGCTTAAACAAGGTCAAGCAACGACCTAAAGCATGTCGCGAGCTAAGGAGGCAGCGGCCTACGAATGGTGCAAGCGGCATAACGCGACCTAAGGGTGGTGCGACCTATAAGTACGCACAAATTAATGGGCCGAGCGACCTAACAAAGCAGGCAAGCCGAGCGACCTAAAGGGGGACGACCTAGCATGGTCGCGGCCTAACGACCTAAGGCGTAAAGAGGGCCGAGCGACCTATGTTGTGAGCGACCTAGCCGGCACGACCTAAAGCCGACCAAGCTAACTGCAGGCTGAAAAAGCCTCATGTGCAGGCCGAGCGACCTAAGGGTTTGAACTGCAAAAACTCACTCAAATTGCAACCGATCGAGCACGGACGCTAGGGGATTATGCCCATAGGCTACCCGGTCGTATTGGCTCCTTGATGCATCATCAAAAACGTTTTTAAACATCAAAGATTGGATTTTTAAAGATTTGAACCCAAAACACTAAAAATTGGGACTTTTCACCAATTCAATCCAAACCAAAAACAAATGCACACGAAAAAGTTTTAGGAATCCATACCCAACAATCAAAGATAGTTATAGACAAAGATGTGAGATAGAAATCTCACCTTTACACAAGATAAATGAAAGAGAAGCTTGAAAGCAAAGGAGAATCAACCCAAGAAGCTTGAATCAATGTCTTCTCTTTGAATTTGGAGTTTGATGTTGGATATTGCAAGTGAACTAGAGCTTGGATTTTTAATTTCCCATTCCTTCCTTCATTTTTAATGAAGCTCAAGTGTTAGGAAATGAAAGTAAAGTTATGAAGAGAAGGGGGTTGAGTTAGAATTAATAGTTTAGGCAAATGGGCTAAACCAAACCCAAAACCCAAAGTGAAAAAGTAACTAAATTCCACTAACTCCAAACATATCAAAGTTTACACTCAAAAAGATCACAAACGGTGTTTTGAACTCAATGGAAGTGGTTCCGAGTCCTAATTCGATCGTATGAAAAAGGTAACTTTTCGGACTAAAATCCGACTAACGATAAAATATTTAAATATCAAATCGTAAAATATGCGGGTTGTTACAATTAAACTGTTGAGGGTTAATTAATTTAATTAACAATTAAAGGTTAAATTAATTAATTATCAAGGTAAATTAATGGAGGTTAATTACTTAAAGTAATTAAGGATTAATTACTTAGTGTAATTAATTAAAAGATTGATTAATTATAGAAATTAACTAAGGTTTAGTAAATTAATGAGTGTGATTAATTAAAGGATAATTAATCAATGTAAGTGATTATAAGATAATTAATTTGGGTAATTAATTAAGGATCAATGTAATTAATATGGATGGGTAAAGGTTAATTAATTTGTGTAACTAATTAAGAGCTAATTACTTATTGTAATTAAAAGGTAATTAGTCAAGGGTGATTAATTAAGATGGATAATTAAAGGATGATTAATTAATTGGTTTGTAATTAATTAATGTTAAGTAAAGGAAATCTAAGTGATTAAAGATTAGTAATTAATTTAATTAGAGATAAATTAAATTAATTTTGGAAGTGATCAATCTTGCTTATGAATGATTGAATGATGGTAAATGCCTTGAATTGGTTGATATCTCTGATATGAAATGTTTTGTGATATGATATGTTCGGGTGGACTGTGGTAATGTGGTTATCTATCGATGATGAATTGCTGTGTAAAAAGTGAAATCTTGTATTTAAAGTTGAATTGTATTTCACTTGAATAACTTTGGTTAAGATGTTATTGAATCCGAAGTGACCGGGGTTGGGTATCAGTAAATACCTGAACCCACTTTGATTTGTAACCTACAATGATTCTTTATAGATTGATATGTGAAATCAATAGGCTGAAATGGAATAATTTAAATGACTGGACCATTAAAACTAAGTAAAGGTACTTGGGGATTGATTGTGAATATAAGTGTTGACTATAGCAAGTTATGAACTTGTAGTGATGGAAGAGTTACCCTGTGTTTTAAGTAAGTTTTATGCATTAGTATTTCTTGTTAGATGAGTTTATTCACGCTGGTTTCCATCCTGACCAGGGTATTACTTTGATCTAATTCTCGGGTCAGACCGAGTATTACAGATGTTCAGGTGAGGATGTTCTGAAGCTCAGGAGGCGAGCTGAATGGCAGGACCGTATGGAGAGTATTCCACTGTGATATATTTCAATTTATCTGGGGCATGTTGATTTTAACTGTCCAGTGTTTTGTGTAAATTTGTAACACTGATGTATTGATGTAAATTAACTAATACAGTTTTCCTTAGTATAACTGCTATTTTATTTGATATTATATTTTGATCCATTGCGAATGTGAGAATATGTGTTTTGGTGTTTCTGTTTCTTCTTCTTCTATCTCTTTTCTTCTTTTCCCTAACTATCTGTAATTTTCGGGATCGAAATTCTGGGTCGATACATTTGGTATCAGAGTCGAAGGTTAAGCGGGAACCTTGGCTCAGTTGGGTTTACTCACTAAGGACAGGGTGAGTGATACCCTAAAATGAGTTGAGTGTATATAAATATATGAGAGCGTACTTGTTATTTCTTATAAAATGATTTTAAAAATGATTTTCATATAAGTTTATCTTTTGATATATAAAGAAATATTTTTCTAATTATTAAATATATTAAAGAAATTAGTTGTAGATTATTGGAATAAAATAAAATAATGAGAATTAAGTGGTAATAGTAATACAACCAAATTGAAATTAAATGAAGATAAGTTTGAAATAGATCCAAATTGGAACTAATATCCTGACTTTGTAGTAGTAAGAATAAGATAAAAATGAATTGGTATCCAGATATGATAATCTTGGGTATTATCATAAATGGTTATTGTGTTTAATAATGAAATATTTGTTAATGAGTACTCAAAATGAAGTAAACTTTTAAGATGAGTATAACTTACAAATTGAAGTGGGTTTTAAATTGTGAAGTTTTAAAACCCATTTGAATTGTTTCAAAGTGTTGAAAGAAAAGAATAAATAATATTATTCAAAATATTTTTGAATATAATCTTATTTTAAAATAAGAAGTTGTTTGGAAAATTTAAAGAATTTTTTTTGAATTAAACCAAAGGTGGTTTAAAAATTTAAAATATAACTTGGTGTGTAAAGGAAATAAATATGTATATATGAAGGATATACATAATATCACAGATAATTTGAAATAAACTCTTAGTGTTGAGTCTTAAATTTTTCCTCGGAATGTGATGTGCAACCCAAAGTGATAAGTCTTTGAACTTATAAGTAAGAAAGAATATTGATATAAATTTAAAATTTGAAATGGAGAATTCAAATTTGAGTAAGATTAACGGGATTAAATTGAATTTAACTTGGAGGAAGTTAAATAAGTTTGAATGAACAACCTGATTTGGAAATTTCAAGATGAAATTGAGATTTGACTTAGGGAACTTAAATGAGTTGATTTAGAAGGGATATATATAAAATCTCAAACGGGTTTGAGTTCTGGGAATGGGCAATAGATGCTATTCGAGATGATTTAAGGTGAGATGATTTTGAAATTAGTTCAAATTGAAATTATATTCAAATAATTTGGAATTGTGAATAATGTTGAATAATTTTAAATTCAATTGAAATTTGATTTGAATTTGGGAAAGAAATTGAGGGTAATTCAACTTGAATTGGGATTAAATCAATTTAATGGAATGTGAAAGTGATTAGAATGAAGATTGTGTAGTTGAACAGTTTGGCTCTGGACTATTTTTAAAATAGATTGTTTTAACGTAAACTTTCTAAAATCAAATTTTCCAAGCTATTTACTATACAATCTTTCTTTTTAAAGCCAAGCTATTTTATACTTATTTTACAATTATTTTTGGAATTATTCAACTATTTTACAATTTAAACTAATTACTATTTTACAACTATTTTGCAATTATCTAACTATTTTATAACCATTTGACTATTTTATAACTACTTAACTATTTACAAATATTTTGCAAACTAATAATTAATTTTTCATCTACTTATCTATTTTTTTAACTTTTCAAGCTGTTTTCTAAATTTAAGCTGGTTAGAGTGCAACCTGTTTATGATTAAATAACCATTTGAGATAAGAATTGAGGTGATAATCCAAAAGGAATTGAGGCAATCGTGAATAAATAAATAAGAATCTAAAGGAATGTGAATAGAAAGGAGAAATTGATCTAACTAATAACCAATGAAGATAAATATGTAGGATGTACGTATATTATTCTATTCGCATAGTGATTTGATCCAGATTCGAGCATAAAATTTCGGGATAATATATCGACCCGAGTTAGGATTTTTCACTCGATTTTCGACGGCGAACCTGAATATGGATTTTTGATTGGTTCTGGAAATTCTCTATCATAGTTAGGCTATGCAAGGAGAATGCGATTTCCAATCAAAAAGCCAAATCTGAGTCCGCACTAGGTAGTCGGGCGGACGATACTAGTTCGGAAGTGAAATTGTGTGATCGAATGAGCGATCAGATTGATATAGCATACAGATGATATGTGTACATTTACGGGTTTGAATGAAATTGATATTGAAATTTTATGGATAAGAACTGTAAAATGATTTTTGAAATGGAAAAGTATATTTTGAACAATAAATGATGAAATAAAATGGAAATTGGATATTTCTATGATTAAAGATTCACGTTATAAAGAAAGGTAATATGGTTGATAACTTTATAAAGAGTAATCAAATTTGAATATTTGATTTGGAATAAACAAAGTTATGTATCTTTTCTGTATATATGATAAACTCCCCTTGCTGAATCTATAACCAGAAGAAAAGGATTTTTGAAAGTATTTGAAGTATAAAAAGTGAATTTATACAAGTATGAAGTGATTCAAAGATTTTTCAAGGTTATATATATATAAAGGATTTTATAAGAATGATTTGGGGAAAAGGTTTTTGGAACCTCTAGATTTGGAAAGGTTTTTGATATTTGGAAAAAAATCAATTTTGGAAATTTGGAAAGCCTAGTTTTAGAATTATCAATTTTGGGATAATCGATTTTGGGAAAGGAGATTTATATGAGATTCATACTAAGTATATGATTTGAAAGATACTATATGTGTATAGTATAAAGTGTTTTGAAAATGGCTCTGGAGAAAAGGCGCTCCCTTGAAATGAACTTCTTAGGAGTACCATAGGTTAGTACTACCTTGAGCCCTAAAGGGGGGAGGGGTTCTAAAGTGGATCCTGTAAGAAAGTTTGAACAAACTAAAGTTCCTAAGGATTATTGGGTAGCGAAAGTCGAGGGCGCTGATGCCTACAGAAGTATTTGGGTTATGCTGTGACGACAGTGTAACTCGATATCGCTGCGATCTACTATGGACCATAGTAGAAATCATGTAGAGGTGAGTGTCAACAGTCTATGCTTGATTTTGCTAGGATGGCAATGTAACATCGGTAGACTGCGATTTATGGTCGAGGGAAGAAATTTCTTTTTTGGCAGCGAAATTAGAGGGCGTTGATGCCAAAAGTTACACGGACTTTTGCTAAGATGGCAACGTAACCCACGATGTAGCTGCGATCTGTAGCGGGTTCCATGGTGTAATCGGTGGGCGCTGAGTGTCTACAGTTATCTATGGATTTTGCCGGGATGACAACGTAACCATCGGGTTAACTGCGACCATGGATGGGCGTGATGATTTCCAAAGCATTCTCACCAAAGATGTTTCCTCTATTTTCAAAAAAAATGTTTTTTATATTATCAATAAAATTATTTTCTAAGTATTTTCACAGGGTGTTGAAATCGGTTTACCAAGTATTTATAGATTTTCAGTTCTACGCCTGATCAATATATGACTGAATTTCTATAAGAATGAGGACGGACTTGATGAAACATCGAGTTATAAAATGATATTTTCATAAAACTATTTTGGCAATATTATATAGATTTTAAAGCGTTTTAAAAATGTTCAAAGAGAAAATTTAACTAATATTAAGTATTTTAACAAATTCTGGCTTCGTTCCTTTTCAAGGACGAAAAGATTCAACTGGGGGAGGAATGTGATAACCTAGATTTTGGATATCTATTAATTGGTATTTAACAGGATTAAAATTATTAAGGTACTAAATTTGTAAATTGAACAAATAAAATTCTGATATATGTCTGGATATGTACATAGATGACTTTGAGCTATAATAAATATCTGGATAATTATTTGTTTAATAATCTCCTGTTACAGTTATTTAAATTGGCAAAATTCATTTCTGTTATTTAAATTTATATATATATATATATATGAGTTGATTTTAAATTGGATTTTAAAATTGAAATTGAATTTGAAATTTGGATTTAAATTTGAAATTTAAAAGATATATATCTAAAATATATTTTGAATTTTAAAATATATGAATAAGTTTTTTATTAGAATAAGTTTTTTTAATATTATTATCCTTAAAGAATTATATATATATAAATTAAGTAAGTATTTAGTAAATAGTAAAATAAATACAAAAGTTTTAACTTAACATTTAAAAATAATTAAATATAATATATATGATTTTATTTAGGATATAATTTGTTTTTATTTTATTTTCTTTACAGAGATTTATTTATATAAATCAAGAAATGTACTTATTAATTAGGAAATTTAATATAAAAGCTTTTAAATCATTTTAAAATAATAAAAAAATGAATAATTACAAGTGTTATCCTTTAAATCATGTTAAATACATGTGTAATGAGAATAAAATAGAAAATTGACAAATGTTAACTAATGTAACAAGGGTCATCTTTGTATTTTTTTCCTTTAAATTTTAATAAATCCTAATTTACACGATATAAACTCCTATCTACTTTCTTTATTTATTTTTCCTATCTTCTCTTTTCAAAGCAAAGAAAACTCATAATCAAAATCTGTAAAGCAATCACCAAATCAAACTAAAACCCTGTAAATATTTTAACAACTCAAGATCAAAAGCTGTAACAAAATTCTCAAAATAGTTCAAAACCTGTAAACCATTTTGTCTTCAACCTGGAATATTAAGCAAGATAATCAAGCAACCTTCTCAAATAATAAATAAGCTTCAGATTTCATGTTTTCAGTTCATAAATCAAAGCAGCAGCTAAGCATTTCAGATTTTAAAAACAAGATCACAACACTTCAAAGTTTCCAGTTTTCAAGCAACTATTTAAAGCTCTTTGTACATTTTTTCAGGTGAGTAACATTATTTTTCAAAAGCTTAAGTAAATAGAAATCTGGTTGCATTTGAATTTCTGGAAATAAAGTATGTTGTGTGTGTGTATATATAAGTGAATTTTCTGTACATATATGAATGTATAGATGTGTGCATGCCTGATATACCAGTGACATCTCTGTTCTTAGTTCCAAAGTTAAGAGTTTGATCAAAATTTATTATCTCCTAAACTAATCTCAGTTAGTACTTAGGGTTCAAAAAAAATACGTTTGTTTAATCATAAATTAAAGCTTAAAATTATATCTAAGTGAATTAAATTTGAAATTCTCTGGAAAACCAAGAAGAATAGTGCAAGCTTAAGATATGTAAAATTCAAACATCTTAATTCATCGATTCAGGCATATAATCTGAATCCTTATCTAACATCATGATTTTTAAATGTGAAATCACAATTTTTAGTTTTGGTTTGAGCAAGCATTTCGGGTTTGATTTTCATTCGAATTTTGAGTGGTTTCTGATGATCAAGGTGATCGGGGAGGTCGGGGACTTCACTGGAGGGAGAGTGATGTTCGGTGAGCTTGGGAAAATGTCAGTTGGGTGTATAAACCACCATGGCGGCGGCGGGTGGTCGGAATTGTTTTTAACCCTAGTTTTTGTCTAAGTCAGAAATTTATTTACCTCGGTGCCTCTGGTGGATCGAGTTACACCAGATCATGAGAAATGGTTGCGGGAATGCTGGCGAAGGCGTGGCCGGAGGCTCAGGCATTTCGATGGTCGAAGGCATGGGTTTGGGGAGGTTTTGGTGATGGGTTTGTTCCAGGTTTTGCTCAGTTTAACTCGAATTCGATTCTAAGTTAGTATCCAAATTTTGGTGGACGGTATCTGATGTAGGGATGATCGTCGACAGGTTTAAGGAGTCGTGGTTGGCCAAAGATGGCTGGATTGCCTGTGCATGTGCACGACAGTGTGGTTATGTCAGTAATTTTAGGGAGTGGAATTGACTCGAAGGAGGACACGGGTTTATGGAGTGTGGACTCGAGTGAGGACACGGATTGTTCGAGAGTGCAAGCTTGTTTCCAGATTTAACTTTAAAACTTAAACCAAATTTTGAAATGAAAAAATAGTGGATTTCCTCAGGTCAAAGCTCGAGTAGCCATCGTGTTGAACCCGAAGCATATTTAAAACAGTTTTCAAATTTTTTTAAAAAGCAAGGTTTTGAATTTAAATAAATTTAGTTTAGAACTCTTCTTATATAAATTTCTTTTATATAAAATAAGTGTTTCTTTAACATTTGATTATGAGGTTTGTAAATTGTTTTAGATTTTGTTAAGTTAAATTTGTAAATCATTTTAAATCTTTCATTAGAAATGGAATTTAAAAGTATAATGTTTTATATATACATGTTAATGATAATTAGGTCATTAATAAAGGAAATGATTTATCTTAAATATAATTAAGGTTTTAAATATTAATGATTAATTAAGTTAATAAATAATGAGGTAATGATGGAGTAATTAATTTATTAATTAGATAATTAGAGATTATTAATTAATGATTAGGGATAAATTAAGTAATTAAGTTATAATTAAGCATTAATCAATTAAGTAATTAGAAATTAATTATTTAAATGATGATTACTTAACGTAAGTAATTAAAGGATTAAACCGTTGAGGGTTAATTAATTTAATTAACAATTAAAGATTAAATTAATTAATAATCAAGGTAAATTAATGGAGGTTAATTACTTAAAGTAATTGAGGATTAATTACTTAGTGTAGTTAATTAAAGGAATGATTAATTAAAGAAATTAATTAAGGGTTAGTTAATTAATGAGTGTGATTATTAAAGGATAATTAATCAATGTAAGTGATTATAAGATAATTAATTTGGGTAATTAATTAAGGTTCAATGTAATTAATACAAATGGGTAAAGGTTAATTAATTTGTGTAATTAATTAAGAGTTAATTACTTAATGTAATTAAGGGATAATTAGTCAAGGGTGATTAATTAAGATGGATAATTAATGGATGATTAATTAATTGGTTTATAATTAATTAATGTTAAGTTAAGGTAATTTAAGTGATTAAAGATTATTAACTAATTTAATTAGAGATAAATTAAATTAATTTTGGAAGTGATCAATCTTGCTTATGAATGATTGAATGATGTTAAATGCCTTGAATTGGTTGATATCTCTGATATGAAATGTTTTGTGATATGATATGTTTGGGTGGATAGTGATAATGTGGTTATCTATCGATGATGAATTGCAGTGTAAAAAGTGACATCTTGTATTTAAAGTTGAATTGTATTTCACTTGAATAACTTTGGTTAAGATGGTATTGAATCCGAAGAGGCCAGGGTGGTGTATCGATAAATACCCGAACCCACTTCGATTTGTAACCTACAATGATTCTTTATAGATTGATATGTGAAACCAATTGGCTGAAATGGAATAATTTAAATGACTGGACCATTTAAAACTAAGTAAAGGTACTTAGGGATTGATTGTGAATATAATTGTTGACTATAGCAAGTGTGAACTTTTAGTGATGGACGAGTTACCCCGGGTTTTAAGTAAGTTTCATGCATTAGTGTCTCTTGTTAGATGGGTTTACTCACGTTGGTTTCCAGCCTAACCCGGGTGTTACTTTGATGTAATTCTCGGGTCTTATAGATTTTTAGGTGAGGACGTTCTGAAGCTCAGGATGAGAGCAGGATGGCAGGAACGTATGGAGAGTATTACGATGTGATATATTGTAGTTTATTTGTGGCATGCTGATTTTAAATGTCCAGTGTTTTGTGTATATGTTGTAACTCTGATGTATTGATGTAAACTAACTAATACAGTTTTCCTTTGTATAACTGCTAATTTATTTGATATTATATTTTGATCCGCTGCGAATGTGAGAATCTGTGTTTTGGTGTTTCTGTTTCTTCTTCTTCTATCTTATTTCTTCTTTTCCCTAACTATTTGGAATTTTCGAGATCGAAAATCCGGGTTGTTACATTTGGTATCAGAGCCGAAGGTTAAGCGAGAACCTTGGCTCTGTTGGGTTTACTCATAAGGATAGGGTAAGTGATACCCTAAAATGAGTTGAGTGTATATAAATATATGAGAGTGTACTTCTAATTTTTTTATAAAATGATTTTAAAAATGATTTACATATAAGTTTATCTTTTGATGTATGAAGAAATATTTTTCTAATTATTAAACATATTAAAGAAATTGATTGTTGATTATTGGAATAAAATAAAATAATGAGAATTAAGTGGTAATAGTAATACAACCAAATTGAAACTAAATGAAGATAAATTTGAAATAGATTCGAACTGAAACTAAAATCCTGAATTTGTTGTAGTAAGAATAAGATAAAAATGAATTGGTATACATATATGATAATCTTGGGTATTATCTTATATGGTTATTGTGTTTAATAATGAAATATTTGTTAATGAGTAAGCAAAATGAAGTAAACTTTTAAGATGAGCATAACTTATAAATTGAAGTGGGTTTTAAATTGTGAAGTTTTAAAACCCATTTGAATTGTTTCAAAGTGTTGAAAGAAAAGAATAAATTAAATTATTCAGAATATTTTTGAATATAATTTATTTTAAAATAAGAAGTTGTTTGGAAATTTTAAAGAAATTTGTTTTGAATTAAACCAAAGGTGGTTTAAAAATTTAAAATATAACTTGTGTGCAAAGAAAATAAATACGTATATATGAAGGATAGACAATATCACAGATAATTTGAAATAAACTCTTAGTGTTGAATTTTAAGTTTTTCCTTGAAATGTGATGTGAAACCCAAAGTGATAAGTCTTTGAACATATAAGTAAGAAAGAATATTAATAGAAATTTAAAATTTGTAACGAAGGATTCAAATTGAGCAAGGTTAACGGGATTAAATTGAATTTAACTTGGAGGAAGTTAAATAAGTTTGAATGAACAACCTGATTTGGAAATTTCAAAATGAAACTGAGATTTAACTTAGGGAAGTTAAATGAGTTGATTTAGAAGGGAGATATATAAGATCTCAAACGGGTTTGAGTTCTGGGAATGGGTAATAGATGCTATTGGTGGATGTTTTAAATAAATTGGATGTTTATTTACTTTGACTTATCGTAATATCATCCCGATGTTATCAATAATCTATGGAACTGTGAATTGGTTTGTTTAAAATGAATTAAGATGTAGATTGAGATAATATCTATTCCATTGTTGGAATTTAATGGAATTAAACTTTAATTTGAAATTTCTTAAGTAATTTTGATTTTAAAGATAAGAATTGAACTTGTGGAAATGAGATCACTTTGAACATTAAGATTTGAGTGTTTAAAATGAACATGTAAACTGAAATGGTTAAGGATTGGTTTCAAGATTGAAATTGGGTAATAAATTAAATTTCAAAGATTAAGTTGTTTAAAAAGGATCTGAACTATGATTTGAACCTAGAAATAAGTGTGTGAATAAGTAAAGGTTAATTTGATTTAAGGAAATTAGATCCACATTTGAAATTTAACCCGAATTCATATAATTTGAGATGATTTAAGGTGAGATAGAATTTGAAATTAGTTCAAATTGAAATTTGATCTAAATAATTTGGAATTGTGAATAAAATTGAATAATTTTAAATTCAATTGAAATTTGATCTGAATTTGGGAAAGAAATTGAGGGTAATTCAATTTGAATTGGGATTGAATTAATTTAATGGAATGTGAAAGTGATTGGAATGAAGATTGGGTAGTTGAACAGTTTGGCTCTCGACTATTTTTAAAATAGATTGTTTTAACGTAAAATTTCTTAAATCTATTTTTCCTAGCTATTTACTATACAACCTTTCTTTTTAAAGCCAAATTATTTTTTACTTATTTTATAATTATTTTTGGAACTAGTTAACCGTTTTACGACCGTTTTACAAACTAATTACTATTTTTTAACTACTTTATAACTAATTACTATTTTACAACTATTTTGCAATTATCTAACTATTTTATAACCATTTGAATATTTTACAACTATTTTAAAAATTAATAACTATTTTTCAACTACTGATCAATTTTTTAACTTTTCAAGCTGTTTTCTAAATTTAAGCTGGTCAGAGTGCAAACTGTTTATGATCAAATATCCATTTGAGATAAGAATTGAGGTGATAATCCAAATAGGGATTGAGGCAATTGTGAATGAATAAATAAGAATCTAAAGGAATGTGAATAGAAAGGAGAAATTGATTTAGCTAATAACCAATGAAGATAAATACGTAGGATGTATGTATATTATTCTATTTGCATAGTGATTTGATCCAGATTCGAGCACAGAATTTTAGGAAAGTATATCGATCCGAGTTGGGATTTTTCACTCGATTTTCGACAACGAACCTTGATATGGATTTTTGATTGGTTTTAGAAATTATCTATCATAGTTAGGAAATGCAAGGAGAATGACGGTTTTTGATCAAAAAACCTGATCCGAGTCCGCACTAGGAAGTCGGGTGGAGGATACTAGTTCGGAAGTGAAATTGTGTGATCGAGTGAGCGATCAGATTTATATAGCATACGGATGATATGTGTACATGTACGGCTTTGAATGAAATTGATATTGAAAATTTGTGGATAAGAACTATAAAACGATTTTTGAAATGGAAAAGTACATTTTGAATAATAAATGATGAAATAAAATGGGAATTGGATATTTCTATGATTAAAGGTTCACTTTATAAGGAAAGGTTATATGGTTGATAACTTTATAAAGAGTAATCAAATTTGAATATTTGATTTGGAATAAACAAAGTTATGTATCTTTGTTATATATGTGCTAAACTCCCCTTGCTGAATCTATAGCTTGAAAAAAAAGGATTTTTGAAAGGATTTGAAGTATAAAAAGGGAATTTATACAAGTGTGAAGTGATTCAAAGATTTTTCAAGGTTATATATATATATATATATATATATATATATATATATATAAAGGATTTTATGAGAATGATTTTGGGAAAAGATTTTTGGAACCTTTGGATTTGGAAAGGCTTTTGATTTTTGGGAAAAATCAATTTTGGAAATTTGAAAAACCTAGTTTGAGAATTATCGATTTTGGGATAATCGACTTTGAGAAAGGAGATTTATATGAGTTCATACTTGGTGTATGATTTGGAAGATACTATATATGTATAGTATAAAATGTTTTGAACATGGAGAAAAAGGAACTCCCTTGAAATGAACTTCTTAGGAGTACCATAAGTTAGTGCTGCCTTAAGCCCTAGGGGGGGGGTGCTAAAGTGGATTCTGTGAGGAAGTTCGGACAAACTGAAGTTCCTGAGGATTATTGGGTAGCGAAAGTCGAGGGCGCTGATGCCTATAGAGGCATTTGGCTTATGCCGTGACGACAGTGTAACTCGATGTCACCGCGATCTACTATGGACCATAGCGGAAATGATGTGGAGGTGAGTGACAACAGTCTACGCTTGATTTTGCCGGGATGGCAATGTAATATCGGAAGACTGCGATCTATAGTCGAGGGAAGAAGTTTCATTTTTGGCAGCGAAATTCAAGGGCTGATGCCTACAGTTACATGGACTTTTGCTGTGATGGCAACGTAACCCAGGATGTAGCTGCGATCTATAGAGGGTTCCATGGTGTAATCGAGGGGCGCGGAGTGCCTACAGTTATCTATGGATTTTGTCGGGATGGCCACTTAACCATCGGGTTTACTGCGACCATGGATGGGGGCGATGATTTCCAGAGAATTATTACTATAGATGTTTACTCTATTTTAAAAAAAAAATGTTTTCTATATTTTCAATAAAAAAAATTTCCAAGTATTTTCACTGGGTGTTGAAATGGGTTTACCATGTACTTATAGATTTTCAGTCCTACGCCTGATCAATGTATGACCGAATTTCTATAAGAACGAGGACGGAGTTGTTGAAACATCGAGTTATAAATTGATATTTTTATAAAACCATTTTGGCAATATTATATAGATTTTAAAGTGTTTTAAAAATGTTCAAAGTGAAAATGTAATTGATATTAAGTATTTTAATAAATTCTGGCTTCGTTCCTTTTCGAGGATGAAAAGATTCAAAGGGGGGAGGAACGTGATAACCCAGATTTTGAATATCTGTTAATTGGTATTTAACAGGATTAAAATTATTAAAGTACTAAATTTGTAAATTGAACAAATAAAATTCTGATACATGTCTAGATATGTACATAGATGAATTTGAGCCATAATAAATATCTGGATAATTATTTGTTTAATAATCTCTTGATATAATTATTTAAATTGGCAAAACTCATTTTTGTTGTTCATATATATATATATATATATATATATATATATATTTGAGTTGATTTTAAATTGGATTTTAAAATTGAAATTTAAATTGAATTTGAAATTTGGTTTAAATTTGAAATTTAAAAGGTATATATCTTAAATATTGGATTTTAAAATATATGAATAAGTTTTTGATTAGAATAAGATTTGTTTTATATTATTTCCCTTAAGAATTATATATATATATATATATATATATAAATTAAGAAAGTATTTATTAAACAATAAAATAAATACAAAAGTTTTAACTTAACATTTAAAAATAATTAAATATATTATATATGATTTTATTTAGGATATAAATTATTTTTATTTTATTTTCTTTAACGAGATTTTATTTATATAAATCAAGAAATGTACTTATTAATTAGGAAAATTAATATAAAAGCTTTTAAATCATTTTAAAATAATAAAAAAGAATAATTACAAGTGTTAGCCTTTAAATCATATACATGTGTAATGAGATTAAAATATTAAATCGACAAATGTTGACTAATGTAACAAGTGTCGTCTTTGTATTTTCTTTTTCTTTAAATTTTAATAAATCCTAATTTGCACTATATAAACTCCTATCTACTTTCTTCATTTCTTTTTCCCTTCTTCTCTTTTCAAAGCAAAGAAAACTCATAATCAAAATCTGTAAAATAATCTCTAGATCAAACTAAAACCTTGTAAATACTTTAACAACTCAAGATCAAAAGCCTGTAACATAATTCTCAAAACAGTTCAAAACCTGTAAACCATTTTACGTTCAACCTGGAATATTAAGCAAGATAATCAAGCAACCTTCTCAAACAACAAATAAGCTTCAAATTTTAAGTTTTCAGTTCATAAATCAAATCAGCAACTAAGCATTTCAGATTTTAAAAACAAGATCACAACACTTCAAAGTTCCTAGTTTTCAAGCAACTGTTTAAAGCTCTTTGTACTTCATTTCAGGTGAGTAACATTCTTCTTTAAAAGCTTAAGTAAATAGAAATCTGGTTGCATGTGAATTTCTGGAAATAAAGTATGTTGTGTGTGTGTGTATATAAGTGAATTTTCTGTATATATATGAATGTATAGATGTGTGCATGCCTGATATACCTATGGCATCTCTGTTCTTAATTTCAAAGCTAAGATTTTGATCAAAATTCATTATCTCCTAAACTAATCTCTGTTTCTACTTGGGTTTCAAACAAAATGTGTTTGTTTAATCATAGATTAAAGTTTAAAATTATATCTAAGTGAATTAAATTTGAAATTCTCTGGAAAACCAAGAAGAATAATGCAAGCTTAAGATATGTAAAATTTCAAACATCTTAATTCATCGATTCAGGCATATAATCTGAATCCTTATCTAAAATCATGATTTTTAGAAGCGAAATCACAATTTTTAGTTTTGGTTTGAGCAAGCATTTCGGGTTTGATTTGCATTTGAGTTTTGAGTGGTTTCTAATGATCAAGGTGATCGGGGAGGTCAGGGACTTAACTGGAGGGAGAGTGATGTTCGGTGAGCTTGGGAAAAATGTCAATTGTGTGTATAAACCACCGTGGCGGCAGCGGGTGGTCGGAATTGTTTTTACCCTAGTTGTTGTCAAATTAGAAATTTATTTACCTCGGTGCCTCTGGTGGATCGAGTTCCACCAGATCTTGGGAAATGGTATTGGGGAAGCTGGCGAAGGCATGGCCGGAGGCTTAGGCATTCCGATGGTCGGAGGCGTGGGTTCGAGGAGGTTTTTGGTTATGGATTTTGTTCCAGGTTTTGCTCAGTTGAACTCGAATTCGATTCTGAGTTAGTATTAAAGTTTTGGCGGTCAGGATCTGATGTAGGGATGTTCGTCAATAGGTTTGAGGAGTCATCGATGGTCGAAGATGGCTGGATCGCCTATGCATGTGCACGGCAATGTGGTTATGTCAGTAGTTTTGGGGAGTGGAATTGACTCGAAGGAGGACTCGGGTTTATGGAGTGTGGACTCGAGTGAGGACATGGGTTGTCGAGAGTGCAAGCTTGTTTCCAGATTTAACTTTAAAACTCAAACAAAATTTTGAAAAGAAAAAAAAATGGATTTCCTCGGGTCAAAGCTCGAGTAGCCATCGGGTTACATATTTAAAACAGTTTTTAAAAAGTTTTTAAAAGCAAGGTTTTGAATTTAAATAAATTTAGTTTAAAACTCTTCTTATATAAATTTCTTTTATATAAAATAAGTGCTTCTTTAACATTTGATTATGAGGTTTGTAAATTGTTTTAAATTTTGTAAAGTTAAATTTGTAAATCATTTTAAATCTTAAATTAGAAATGGAATTTAAAAGAAAATTTAAAATATAATGTTTTAAATATACATGTTAATGATAATTAAGTCATTAATAAAGGAAATGATTTATCGTAAAGAAATTAAGGTTTTAAAGATTAATGATTAATTAAGTTAATAATTAATGAGGCAATGATAGAGTAATTAATTTATTAATTAGATAATATTAATTAATGATTAGGGATTAATTACGTAATTAAGTTATAATTAAGCATTAATCAATTAACTAATTAGAGATTAATTACTTAAATGATGATTAATTAATGTAAGTAATTAAAGGATTAAACTGTTGAGGGTTAATTAATTTAATTCACAATTAAAGGTTAAATTAATTAATAATCAAGGTAAATTAATGGAGGTTAATTACTTAAAGTACCTAAAGGATTAATTGCTTAGTGTAATTAATTAAAGGATTGATTAATTATAGAAATTAATTAAGGGTTAGTTAATTAACGAGTGTGATTAATTAAAGGATAATTAATCAATTTAAGTGATTATAAGATAATTAATTTGGGTAATAAATTAAGGATCAATGTAATTAATATGGATGGGTAAAGGTTGATTAATTTGTGTAATTAATTAAGAGTTAATTACTTATTGTAATTAAAAGATTATTAGTCAAGGGTGATTAATTAAGATGGATAATCACATGATGATTAATTAATTGGTTTGTAATTAATTAATGTTAAGTAAAGGTAATCTAAGTGATTAAAGATTAGCAATTAATTTAATTAGAGATAAATTAAATTAATTTTGAAAGTGATCAATCTTGCTTATGAATGATTGAATGATGTTAAATACCTTGAATTGGTTGATATCTCTGATATGAAATGTTTTGTGATATGATATGTTTGGGTGGATAGTGATAATGTGGTTATCTATCAATGATGAATTGCTGTGTAAAAAGTGACATCTTGTATTTAAAGTTGAATTGTATTTCACTTGAATAACTTTGGTTAAGATGGTATTGAATCCAAAGAGACCGGGGTTGGGTATCAGTAAATACCCGAACCCACTTCGATTTGTAACCTACAATGATTCTTTATAGATTGATATGTGAAATCAATAGGCTGAAATGGAATAATTTAAACGAGTGGACCATTTAAAACTAAGTAAAGGTACTTAGGGATTGATTGTGAATATAAGTGTTGACTATAGCAAGTTTGAACTTGTTGTGATGGACGAGTTACCTCGGGTTTAAGTAAGTTTTATCCATTAGTATTTCTTGTTAGTTGGGTTTACTCACGCTGGTTTCCAGCCTGACCAGGGCGTTACTTTGATGTAATGCTCGGGTCAGACCGAGTATTGCAGATTTTTAGGTGAGGATGTTCTGAAGCTTAGGAGGCGAGCTGGATGGCAGGAACGTATGGAGAGTATTCCGCTGTGATATATTGTAGTTTATCTGGGGCATGTTGCTTTTAACTGTCTAGTGTTTTGTGTAAATGTTGTAACACTGATGTATTGATGTAAATTAACTAATACAGTATTCCTTAGTATAACTGCTATTTTATTTGATATTATATTTTGATCCACTTCAAATGTGAGAATCTGTGTTTTGGTGTTTCTGTTTCTTCTTCTTCTTCTATCTCTTTTCTTCTTTTCTGTAACAACCCTATATTTTAGGATTATTTTATTGTATATTTTTATTTTTGTTAAATTGAATTTCCTGATTTTAAAACTTTATTTTATTTATTAAAAAGAATAAATTTTGTTATTTAAAATATAAATTTTATTATTATGTGAATTATATTTCCAAACTTGAATAAAATTGAATATTTCTCTAGAAATTGAATTTTTGGTCAATATGGTCAAACTTTGACTTTTAAATTTTAAATTTAAATATTTAAAATTTTGAATTTAATCTTTTACTATGAAAATAGATTTAATTTTAAGAATACTGCTTTTCGTTTCGTTGAAATTGGATTCTGTGTATTTGATTTCATTTGCTCCAAATTTATTTACAATCTGTTATTTTGCGTCATTCAAATCTGACTTGTGTGTCTGCCATTGCACTTGGAGGGTGCAACATGATAGGGGGTTCTCGCTTCCTGGTTTGGTAGCGAGCGGTTGACTCTTACTACTACATGTCCCCGCGGGGGTTGGTGGTGCAGTTGAGAGGCTGGCCGTAAAGGCAGAACACAGGTACCAATGTATGCTATGGTGGGCGTTACTCCGCTGGCGGGACCCGTTACATTTGGTATCAGAGCTTTGGTTTTTGGCAAACCATTGCCTGAGGAGCAAAAAATCATTAGAGATAGGGTAGAAATACCCTAGAATGAGTGAAATCAATCTCAGAATCACTTTCTTTGTGAGAGACGCATTTTCAAAGTATAAAATGATTTTTCAAAATGTTTTCAAAAGGTTTTCAAATATTATTTTGATATATAAAATTTTCTTTTTTTAATGGATTTTTCAAATGTTTTCCAACTTCTTTTCTTTCGTATCTACCTTGTTAGATTTTTCTTTTCTTTTCGATATTCATCCAAGTGAATATATCTTATCTTATCTTTGTCATATCCATATCTTGTCCTAAATTCATTCTTGATATTTTTGAGGATGAATCAATGAAATGCCAAAGGTAAGGGTCGTAGTATTGCCCCAGCTCCTAAGCCAGTTGCTCCTGTTAGATCCACTGTTTTCTGTAAAGAATTCTTTCAACTAGGTGGAACCCAATTCATCGGTTCAGAGAGCATCATTGAGGCTCAGCAATGGTTACGGAGTCTTGAGAGGATATTTACTTGTCTTGAGATTACTGGTGCCCAGAAGCATCAGTTAGCAGCTTGGCAGTTGCATGAGTCTGCTCTAGATTGGTGGGAGTCTGTCACGGCTAACACCGTCGAAGCTGATATTACTTGGGAGCAGTTCAGATATCTTTTCGTGTTTCTTTGAATTTTGTTTTTCTATCATTTTTTGCTTTTCTAAGTTCATCTATCATCTTTCCAGAGAGGCTTATGTGGAAAAATGGATGCCCGAAGTCGGGAAATCTCAGCTTTATCGTGAATTATGGATCTCAAGCAGGGTACCATGTCTTTTGCTGAGTATGAAAGGAAGTTCAACGAATTTTCTAAGTTCGGTCCTAGCTTGATTGACACTCCTCTCAAGAAGAATGAGAAGTTCATATCTGGTGCTAGTCCCGAGTATTATGATCGTCTCATTTCTCATGTCCATGGAACTTTCACCCAGCTTATGGATATGGCTATCCATTATGAGAACCCTATTTCTAAGGGTCGTACTCCTGCTCCTGCTCCTAATGGTACTCCTTCATCTCAATCTTCCTCTGCCAATTCTAGGAAGAGAAAGCCTAATTTCCAGTAGTAGAAGCAGAATTGGCTCAAGAATTCAGGTTTGGGATCTTCTTCATCTCCTCCTTCTCATAGGCACCCTTTTGACCTTTCTGCCATAACTTGCTTCAGATGTGATCAGAAGGGACACTATGCCAATAGCTGTCCTACCTTAGCTGGCGCAGCTGTTCCTCCTTCTGCTGATATTAAGCCTTCTGGTATATTTGCTGTCTCATCTACATCTTCTCCATTTCCTCCACCCGCTCCTACTCCTAGTGATGACCAAGGTACTTTTCAGTGCAACCTTTCTTTATTTCTGTATCATATTTGTGTTTTATTTGATACTAGAGTTTTCCATAGTCTTATTTCTGTTGATTTGTGTGACAAGTTTGAGCATCTCCTTTCTCCTGAGTTTGCTTCTGTTCTTTTATGTGTTTCAAATCCAATTAGGGCTCCGCAAACCTTAATAGGATTTGTAAGCATGTGCAACTTTTCTATTCTGATCATTACTTTGGTGGTGATCTTCATTTGACTCCTGTATTCAGATTCTATCCCGATATATTGGTAAAGTCACTGCTTTACCTCCTAAGCGGGAAATTTCTTTTCGTACAGATCTTATTCCTGGAACTCTGGGAATGGGTTCTATAAATGGTTAGTCATGCCTTTTGGTTTGACTGATGCTCTTGCTTTCTTTGTTGATTTGATGAATTTTGTTTTCGTGCTGTGCTTAATAAATTTTCTAAATACCATTATGTAAAGAAGAAGTCTGATTCCTTGGACATATTGTTTCTAGTAATGGAATTTCTGTTGATCCAGTCATGATCTCTGCGATCAATGGAAATCTTTCTTTTTCTTTCCCTTAGTCATTCAATTATTCTATTTTTCTGTGTTTCCTGTACTTCATTCCTTTTCGGGGACGAAAAGTTTTGAGTGGGGGAGAGTGTAACAACACTATATTTTAGGATTATTTTATTGTATATTTTTATTTCTGTTAAATTAAATTTCCTGATTTTAAAACTTTATTTTATTTATTAAAACGAATAAATTTTGTTATTTAAAATATAAATTTTTATTATTATGTGAATGATATTTCCAAACTTGAATAAAATTGAATATTTCTCTAGAAATTGAATCTTTGGTCAATATGGTCAAACTTTGACTTTTAAGTTTTAAATTTGAATATCTAAATTTTTGAATTTTATCTTTTATTATGAAAATAGATTTGATTTTAAGAATACTGCTTTTCGTTTCGTTGAAATTGGATTTATATTGTGAAAGTTATGCTTTTTACAATATTGGGTGTAAATTGTTTTATTTAACAATAATGCTTATTTTAATCTATATAAATAACTTTTTATTTCTCATATCTTATTCTAATTTGTATTATATGTTATGTTACATATATTTTTGTCTTTTAAATATTTTTTAAGTGATGTTTGAATTTTTCTTAAGCTTATTGAATTTATTTCCAAATTTTAAAGCCTAGTTTCTATTTTCTTTGCTATTTTCTTAATTTAATTAAAATTTGTTTATTTATTTTTGTGAGTGCATTTTTATTTTGTATTCTTATCTTTATTTATAAATATTTTTCAAGTACACAAAAAGTTTCCAAAGTTTGTTCCATTTATTTTCATATTTTCAAGACTAGTTTACATTTTTCTTTGTTATTTTCTAAATTTAATTATATATAATTAATATTTATTTGTTTATTTTTGTTTATTTACTAAATTTTCGTATTTTTATCTGAATGTATATATTTTTAATGTATATAAAAATTGAATAGAAATGGTGAATATATGAAGAGCTTTTGAAACCTTTTGTATGCTTAGTCTCTTTGGATTCCACCTTTTCATTTTCAACCAACATATGCTTTAATTTTTGCTGACTTTTTCTCATTGCTTCAACCGCTTCTCTTCTTCATTTTTCACATATCAAAATGTTTCTCATCTCCAAAATATTCGGCCTCAATTTCCGAAGCAAAGAAGTTTGGTAAATTTTACTTCTTTTCCATTGTTTTTCTTCTTGTTTATGTTGTTTTTCACTTGCTTTCTCACCTTCTATGCTCGGCTCCTCTCCACTCCTTCACCATGGCCGCCTCCTCCATCACCTGAACCAACCACCACCTCCTCCAGTCCATCCCCTAGCCAATAGCCGTGCACCAATAGTTGATTAAACTCCACCAAAACTTGAACAAACTCCACTTGAAACCCATAACCGAGCACCATACATCACCACCACCTTCAACCTTCCTTTGGCCGCCACCTACTCCACCTCCACCACTCATAGATGACCTGAAACCCACTGCCACACCTGTACTAGTCCACCACTGACCTGGCCGTGCCTAGAATTGCATAGGGCTGAGCCTTATGTTGCCTTGAAATCTTGTTTTGTTACATTGGTTTGTAGTTTCATGCATCACCACTTGTACACCATATTTCCCATGCTAGGCCGACCCTATTGAACCCAAAACCAGACCCTAACACACACTTTGGCCGTGCAAACCTGACCTATAGCTGAAGCATTAGTGGTAGAAAGCAAGTGCAAAGACTTTGGTTTTGTTTTATGCATTTATTCCTAACATTGTTAATCGTATTTTGGGTTGAAACTTATGTTGTTTGTATTGTCTTGTTTGAATGTGTTCAAGGCAATTAATCTTTGGCTCTCTCAAACTCGAACCATTATCGTGCTATCGTGCTTTTGAAGATCTCAGTTATGCATTCGTTTGTTGTCAACTCCAGCTTATACAAGTGAGTTATTCTCACCAGACAGTTTTTTACTTATATAACTTGTGAACTGATTTCATTTGAATCTGTAAAATGCATCACCATATTATATTAGCTACGTTATAATTATATGATGTTCACCCATGCTTAAGCACCTGTTATATCATCTGTTACTGTTATATTATGCTGTTCAATTAATTTTATCAGTTTATCACACTGCAAGTTCCCTTTAGATTAGAATCACCATGGGTTGAAATGATACATACCCGAACGGACTTTAGAATAGGGAAAAATCATTATGGGCTCAAATGATTTTCTTTTATGTGACAACCTTATATTTTAGGATTATTTTGTTGTATATTTTTATTTACGTTAAATTGAATTTCCTGATTTAAAACTTTATTTTATTTATTAAAACGAATAAATTTTGTTATTTAAAATATAAATTTTTATTATTATGTAAATTATATTTCCAAACTTGAATAAAATTGAATATTTCTGTAGAAATTTAATTTTTGGTCAATATGGTCAAACTTTGAATTTTAAGTTTTAAATCTAAATATCTAAATTTTTGAATTTTATCTTTTATTATGAAAATAGATTTAATTTTAAGAATAACGCTTTTCATTTCGTTGAAATTGGATTTATACATTGAAAGTTATGTTTTTTACAATATTGGGTGTAAACTGTTTTATTTAACAATATTGCTTATTTTAATCTATATAAATAATATTTTATTTGTCATATCTTATTCTAATTTGTATTATATGTTATGTTACATATATTTTTGTCTTTTAAATATTTTTAAAGTGATGTTTGAATTTTTCTAAAGCGTATTGAATTTATTTTCAAATTTTATAGCCTAGTTTCTATTTTCTTTGCTATTTTCTTAATTTAATTATATTTAATTAAAATTTATTTATTTATTTTGTGAATGCATTTTTTTGTGTTCTTATCTTTATTTATAAATATTTTTCAAGTACATAAAAAGTTTCCAAAGTTTGTTCAATTTATTTTCAAATTTTCAAGACTAGTTTACATTTTTCTTTGTTATTTTTTTTAATTTAATTATATATAATTAATATTTATTTATTTATTTTTGTTTATTTACTAAATTTTCATATTTTTATCAGAATGTATATATATTTTCATGTACATAAAAATTGAATAGAAATGGTGAATATATGAAGAGCTTTTGAAACCTTTTGTATGCTTAGTCTCTTTGGATTCCACCTTTTCATTTTTAACCAACATATGCTTTAATTTTTGCCGATGTTTTCTAATTGCTTTAGCCGCTTGTCTTCTTCATTTTTCATGTATCAAAATGTTTCTCATCTCCAAAATATTCGGCCACCATTTCTGAAGCAAGAAGTTTGGTAAATTTTACTTCTTTTCCATTGTTTTTCTTCTTGTTTATGTTGTTTTCACTTGCTTTCTCACCTTCTATGCTCAGCTCCTCTCCACTCCTTCACCATGGCCGCCTCCTCCGTCACTTGAACCAACCACCACCACCTCCAGTCCAGCCCCAAGCTAATGGCGTGCACCAATAGTTGATTAAACTCCACCAAAACTTGAACATACTCCACTTGAAACCCATAGCCGAGCACCATACATCACCACCACCTTCAACCTTCCTTTGGCCGCCGCCTACTCCACCTCCACCTCCACCACCCATAGACGACCTGAAACCCACTGCAACACCCGTACTAGTTCACTACTGACCTGGCCATGCCTAGAATTGCATAGGGCCGAGCCTTATGTTGCCTTGAAATCTTGTTTGGTTACATTGGTTTGTAGTTTCATGCATCACCACTTGTACACCTTATTTCCCATGCTAGGCCGACCCTATTGAACCCAAAACTAGACCCTAACACACATTTTGGCCATGCAAACCTGACCTACAGCTAAAGCGTTAGTGGTAGTAAGAAAGTGCAAAGACTTTGGTTTTGTTTTATGCATTTATTCCTAACATTGTTAATCGTATTTTGGGTTGAAACTTATGTTGTTTGTATTGTCTTGTTTGAATGTGTTTAAGGCAATTAATCTTTGGCTCTCTCAAACTCGAATCATTATCGTGCTATCATGCTTTTGAAGATCTCAGTTGTGCATTCATTTGTTGTCAACTCCAACTTATACAAGTGAGTTATTCTCATTAGACAGTTTTATACTTATATAACTTATGAACTGATTTCATTTGAATCTGTAAAATGCATCACCATATTATATTTCTTATGTTATGATTATGTGATGTTCACCTATGGTTAAACACCTGTTATATCATCTGTTACTGTTATATTATGCTGTTCTCTTAATTTTATCAGTTTATCACACTGCAAGTTCCCTTTATATTAGAATCACTATGAGTTGAAATGATACATACACGAACGGACTTTAGAATAGGGAAAAATCGTTATGGGCTGAGGCCTGAATGATTTTCAATTATTTTCATTTACTTGGGATCGCGGGTTTGAAATGATAAAACCCGGGTTTTCTTTGTAAATTACGGGTTGAAATGATATATTACCCGTATTACTTTACTTAGGCTAGAAAATTATATACATACCCGTAGGTAAAATATATTTTTTTCTAATTTTTTTAAAATATGTTTGAAATGTAAATATTATAATATTTTTATTTAAAACTTAATTAAAAATGATTTTTGTAAAGTATTATTGATTTCTAAGAATTTATAAGTGAAATAAATTAATGGTAAAGTTAGAAAATTCGAAATGTAAGTTATTTTGGAAATTATAATTTGTTGATAAATGGAATTTAAATTAAATATGAAAATATGATAAATTTATGATATTTTGAATTAAAATAAGTTTAAAATGATTTTATAATATATTAATGATTTTTGAATAAAAGTTAAAATGTTAAATGAATGAATATTGAGTTGAATTTTGAAATGTAACTTAAATTGGAAATTTGTGAATTTTGTTTAAAAGGTGAAATTTTAAGTTAAGTAAATAAAATGAAAATGGGTTATATTTGAAAATTTAAACTTAAGTGTTAAGTTAAAATTTAATTATGAAGAATTTAAATTGAATATGTGAACTTAATATGTGAATTATTATTAAATATTGATTTTTTTAATGAAAATTTAACCTTATTAAATCATGAATATAAGGATATTTAAATGATTGTTTTTAAAGGTGAAATTATATGATTTTATAAGTTTAAAATGAAAAAAAAGATTAATTGTTTGTGAAATTATATTAAATATTGGAAATGTAATTAACTGTATTTTGAAATGCTATTATGTTTAACGTAAATGATATTACAGCGCTTTGTAATTGATGTGGTTGATACAAATGAACTATGTATAAATTATAACTAAGTGGTATTACAGCACTTGGTAAGTGCTACGATAGCAGAAAGATAATTAAAATCTGAAACTAAATAAAGGGCTACAGTAGCACTTGATAAGTGTTGCGGTAGGCTGAAATGAATGTTTGGGGTTTTGATTTAAATAAATGAGCTCAGAATTTGTCTCAAATTTTGGGAACTGAATATTTGATTTTAAATATAATGACTTCACTTTTAAATGGTTTAAATGAATTGTTTGATTTAAATACAAACTATTAAAAAAGTGATTTGAAATGATACTAAATGAATGATATCTTTGAATTAAAAAGGATAATAAATGAATGATATCTTTGAATTAAAAAGGATATTTAAATGTGTATATTTGGATTTGAATTCAAATAATGAATTGAAATGAATTTTAAAAGATATGATATTTTGATATATTGAAATGGTTTGGAAATGATTAGATCTTTATTTTGATAAAGATTTGAATTTGAAATGATACTTTATTTTGAAGTATAAACTATGACTTTTAAATTGTGCCTATGGGTTATAATAACGATTGGTTGTTAAAGAGACCGGGATCGGATATGGACACACTCTCTGTCGATACCGAAAACCACTTTAACAACCGCGTACGCAGTGGAGTTTTCAGAATGAAGTAGGATGGTGGCGACGTTCTTGAGGTATATTACGTGGACCCGACTCCCGTGAGTTGGCTTAAGATGGCTAAAACAGGAGCGATCTTCGGCCAGAAGGGGTAGCTCCTCTGGTCGGACACATTCCTTCGATACTATACTCTTATTTATGATTGATTAGATGGCCATCCTCCGATTTTGATATGGGAGTGTGTTCCGAGGTGGGCGTATGGCTGTTGCGTTACCACCAGCCCGTGTGCGTAATTGGTATATCTACCCTGGCATTGCCTTGTGTGCCGTGTCACCTACCAGACTGAGCCTTTACTACGAGTTTGTTTTTCTCCCGTAGCCCGTGTGGTATCCTCTAATAGTCTCCCGGTCTGGAGATATCATGATATTCGATGGACAACTGGGACTATTATGTGTGAAGGGTGATATGGGTAGCCCGTAACTCTATTTAAAAGTAAGTTTATTTTATTGTAGGCATTATTATAGTAGCGCAATATTATTACATCGTAAATAATTTAACGGATTCTTAGAGGACTAAAAGAAATTTTATTTTTGGTGGTGCACAAAAAACGCAACTAAATGTTTTAGCAGCGTTTTGATGAACGCTGTTATAAAGCCCGCGACTAAAAATACCTGATTTTTAGTTGCCCTTATTTCAACGCTACCATAAATCTTGTTTCTGCAGCGTTTATGAAACGCCACTATATTGTTTTTTTGCAGCGTGTATAAAATGCCACCAGAACATTTTTTGACGCTACCAATAGAATTTCAAATTTTAGCCCTACTTTGCGGTTGCGTTTACTCAATGCCACTATATGTATTTTCGTAGCGTTTTTGATACGCTACTAAAATTTGATGATCGTTTTGCACTATTTTTCATGCTATTATTTCCTGTTGATGGTCTATTTTGTTTCTACTATATCAATCAACGGTAAACGTGAAACATAAACACAATGGAACTACGTATACAATTGCAAAATACATATACACATACACATTCAAACATAAACACAGTTAAAAACCATAAAATACACAAACAAAAGAACTAACATAAACAATATGTTAACCGTACATAGAAGTTTACACAACCAAATAGTAGTTTCAAGACAAAAGGTTAATCGTACATAAAAGTTTACACAACCAAACTACGTACCTCAAACAATATGCTAATGATGCAGTTAAAGTACCATAAACATCCGAACTAAGCAAGTACAATAAACAACCAAACTACCTAACAAGTACGATAAACTAGTGCTGCTACTACTCATTCTTCAGAAACGCCTACCTGTAAACAAAATATAATCAATAGTGAGACTCAAGGTATAATCAATACTGAGATAATAATGACAGGACCATCAATACTAAGAAAACAATGAGATTAAAGTTATGCACAACTGAATATGTGCAATCTTGTGTTCAACTGAATATGCACAACTGAATATGAAAACTAAAATAATGTGCATGTTAGTTTTGGCCAAGAATAAAATGAAAATGAAGATTTGTCATCAATGTTTTATACATTTTATCTTTACCTGTACATTTTCATATACACAAACATAGATTTTCATATACTAGAACATAGATGAAAATATAAGTGTGCATGAATTATTTTAGATAGTGAAATTAGGTAGGTGTAAGAAGTCTGCCAGCCCCATATGGATACAGCCAAACACAGATTCAAACGATACATGCATTTGTTGATAAAAATATGGGATAATAATATAATATGGTCCTAGTATGTAAAATGACTGGAAACTTAGGATCATAAATTATCTTTTAAGTACGTACAATTAGTCGATATAACTTATGGCTACTGATGGATTAAACCAACGACTAATTACAGTTAATATATTAAAGATAAATACCACGTTTTGATAAGCCTTATCATAGTAAATTCCAACATAAATTCTAACTTATTCACATTGTTGCATATTCATATAAATCATTCAAGTACAACAGCTCATTGCACATCTACAAGCAGGTTATAATAAGGCAATTTAGAGGAAAATTTCAAATAAATTTGAAGGCAGCCCCTTTTCAAATCACTTAGGCATTATAATTATTTGAGTTGATGGTTTAAGTATTTTGTTGCTACTGGTTATCCATGATGGTAATTCTGAAAGAAGTTTTCAAGTACATAAAGAATTACATACCTTTCAATTTGGTTCCATAATGAATTTTTCCATCTGCCAAGCTATGGGAACGCCAAAGGCATCTTCCATGCACGTCAACTCCGATGTAGGTCTCCATAGCACTGCATCCGGAACTCTCACAGTTTCAACCCAAACTTTTACAGCATCACGTCCCAATGGACGACAATGGACCATCGATATTGGATCAGTTGAAGCGATAGTTCCTTCAGCCGCTACTTCGTTCGTTTCACCCACATCAATCAACTTGCATTTATTATCTTTTGTCAGCTTTGCAATCGGATGGAAAAAATATGGTGCGTATTTCAAATAGTGCATATTGAAAACTGTGTACTTGTTTTAGAAACCAAAGCATACAAAATGCAACAACACAGTGGGGCATTTTCAAACAGAAGAAACAAAATACAAAGTAAAAAATATTTCCAGCATATTTAGTTAAATGTTGTGGTTACTTCGCGATTATGGGTGTCACGGGAGAAGTCGCACAATTTACATTCTTACCAACTGTATCTTTATTAACTTCAACTTTTGATTTTGGCCATGCTACTTTTCTACCAACTGCATCTCTAACGCATGACATATCAACTGTGGGTCTCCATAAATATGCATCTCCATTTATTACATTGTCCACCTTAATCGCAAAGGTAGCCGGACCGAGCAGAATACCATTAACAAGATGTTGTGGATCTTTGGCATAGATTCTTCCTTCAGCAACTACCCCTTCACCCTCATTCAAACCATAAATCTTGCATTTGTCATCTTGGGCACTGCTGTCACTCTAAAAAGGAGAAGTGTAAATCATGAGTTTAGTGATTAAGTGAAAATATTGTACAGGATATATTTCTAAATTAAATTTGTGGAAGACCGACGTAAATATTATGAATTGTAAAATTTACCGTACTGACTTCATTCAAATGTCCTCTCAACGGCCTCTTAATGCAATTTAATGGCCATGCTACTACCTTATTCTCAGCGTTTGCTAATACTATCATTTCAGGTGTAGGCCTCCATAAGTAAGCATCTGGTTCTTCCACGAAATCTATAATAACGCTCACAGCATTTGGTCCAAGACGAATGCCATTGACAAACTCATTTGGGTCCATGGACAACACTCTCCCATCGGCAAAAATTGTAGAGGTTCCATCCCAATTCAACACTGAACATACATCGTCATTGCTCTACAATTATTCAATAGAAAATTATATCAATTACTGGATTAAAAACTAAAATCCAAATGTTATCTCTTGAGTAATATAATTATTATTTTTACCAATTCAGGTGTGCTCCCTTCTTTCGAACTTTCTTTAACCTGCAGCAAAGCACTAATATTAGGATATTTTAATCTTAGAAGCATTGAAGTGTATATACACAATACTTAAAATGTCACTAGAGTCAGTCCAACAAGTTTGAATGGCAGAGTACATACAAAAAACTAGTTGTTGTAGCATCATTTACAAACATGTGTGTCTGAAGTCATTATTTTTAAAATTATTATATAACAAAAAACCAGTAGTTATGCACTGTTTTGTTATTCCCAGTTACTACAGTGTTTTATATATACTTTGATGCTATGCATATTTGCAATAAATTATAGGTGCATCAGTAAACCTTGTTCATCATAGACTTACCTTTTATGTTCAGTGATCAAGTGTCAAGACGACACGTGCACCCAAAACTTGTTCAGAGTTTTATTTGATAAAAAATGAAAAGCAACCAGGAACAACTATACTACATATACTGTTTGGATACTCAAAATGGATGCCAAATATTTATTTGAACAAACGACATTAATGTAAATAAATAGTACTAGAAATATACTGTCTGTAAATTGTAATTTTGAACAGACGATATACTGTTTGTAAATTGTAATTGTGTGCAAAAATAAATAGTACTGGAAATCAATCATTAATGTAAATAGGAAGAAAGCATCAAATTATTATATAGTTGACACCAAAACAAATATCTTTCCATGTCAACTCAATAAATTACTTTTAAAAGTTTACCTTTTGGTCCACCAGCATATGTACCATACCCCTCAATTCTGCTATTTCCTCTCGACATTGAGATAGTTGTTTATCTCTGGACTGGGCCACAGCTAGCTTGTTAAGGTGCAGCCCCTTCCCAGTGCCCTTAACCGTCCTGGTTTATCTCTTCCCAATACATTTGCAAGAGCATCTCCATTGACATTCTGTGACGAGCTAGACTCTGATTGGCTAACAAATTTTTTAATCTCCGCCTACATAAATAAATACATACAGATAATGTACGATGGTAAAATCATCATAGTTTCAGACAATTTTTTATATATCGATAAAATAAAAAATTCTTACAATAGTATTTGCAGCTTCCATGGTCACTGGTTCACCATTTTTTTTAATGTGACATTTAATCCAAACATCAGCTCTAGTTATGGACGATGGATTTGGACTAACTTTTTTCTAAATTTAGAAAAATATTAGACAAATAAACTGGCAGATATAAAATAATATTAAATAATGCTATACTTAACTAACTAACCATGTCCTCGGTTAATCTAGCCATTCCCCTACGACCAGATGTGTGTGGAACTTGATTAACCCTAAGGGCCGAATATTTCTCACTTCGTTTCTGGAAATATTGAAAGATGTTAGAATTTAGTAACCAAAAGCATATTACAGATATCTTAATGTTACTTTAAACTTCGAACTTGTTTTGGCCTTCACAAACTTTCTCCATTCGTTCATGCTTTTGATGTTGGTAGGTTTCAGTTTAAGTCTTTCCTCTTCATTCTCCGCTTTATTTAATTTTCGAACCAATTTGCTTTTTGAGGATCTCCAAATTACTCCCATCTGTTGAAATACGGCTTTTCTTTGCCATTCCTCTTCCAATTTAAATCTAACCTGCAACAATACATGAAAACATGATATTAACAGTAGAAAACATGATATTAACACTAGGTGAATATAAAGAAACACGCTATGGTGAAGCAGAATGCTGTCAAGCTAGTACAGAATTGGTGAATATAAGACTTCATGGTCACTAAATTTTGAGGAAATCTTAATTGAAAATCATGAACTAATCACCTGGTCCTAACATTAGACACCTAAAATATATCCATAGGATTTGTACTCTTAAAGATGATAGCAATGTCACTAAAAATCAAAATTGGTATGATTTCAATCTCAAGTGAGAGGGGATATTGGTGTTTAAATTTTTAAATTCTATCTAATAATCTATGACAGCATTGTTTAATTTTTGAAGAATAGCATTTGCTGTCTAGAAATATTTTTTTGAAATCATCCGGACTTTTAAATCTCTATCATTCTGAACCTTCCATGAAATATGAATATTCATTTCTAATTTAGTTATCTATTAAATGTTAAAAAATCGGAAATATGAACAATTGAATTTCAGAGGATAACCCACAATACGAACCTGCACTAATGATGATTCAAATTAACAAATTAAGGTTCTTAAACAGAAGTCAGGATAAAATGTTTAAACTACATGATTCAACTACTAAAACTTGTGTATTTCTTAATTTAAATTCTGTTTATTATAGGCAATTTAAAAACCGCAAATTGGCAAAACTATAACCGGATTTATACTTTAAAAAGTAAGTGGTAGGAGAAGAAGAAAGATGAGTTGCTTGATAAATCTATGAAATACATATAGACAGAAGCAAGGACAAATGTTGATAAATAGATTCTCTAGCATATACGGTAAGGAACCTGCTCCATACCTGAAGCGATCGCCACAAAACAACTTTTAACTCTTCACTTAGATTCCTCCAATCATCAAGTGTGTATGGAACCTGTTCCCGCACAAGCGGTCCAAGAAAAGAGGATAAATATACCGACCTAGCCCTATTGGTATGCCTATATCATTGAACTCAACTTCAATTCGATCATGACTTTTAGAGGGAGTTTTTTTTGCTTTTGTTTGACCTCTACTGCCTCTTTTCCGAGATGAACTTGCAGTTTCAGCATCACTTGCTCTCACAATTTCCACCTCAGCAGCATCAGTCTGGTCAAGAAGAATTTCATTATCTAAGCGGGGTTCTTCTTCATCTAACAAAGCCCTTTCATCATTTGGGTCTTCTTCATCTAACAAAGCCCTTTCACCATTTGGGTCAGAAGGGCTATCGTGTAGTGCTTGTTCTTCGTCTTCATTGCAAATATTGGCTTGCTTCTTAGCATTGACTGCTCGTTTTTCCCCTTCACTGCAAGCACCAGCTGGAATCTTATACTTCCGCTTTGAATTATGCTTTTGGGATTCCTCGTCAGTCTTTTTTTGTTGCGAGTACGTACAGAGCTTGAAAACAACTCTTTTCTGCAAATGAAACAAGATATGAGATACTTAAAACTTTCATTATTTACCATCTACTCGCTAGAGGAATCTGGACCTTATAGTTAGTTTGTCGATATATGATCTCCGAATCTTTTTAACGTTATATTTTGAAGTATTCTAGAAGTTAATTATATCTTAAACAATATAACGAAAAAATTAATTAACAAAAGATTAATTATTTGTAATCAGATCGATATTCTTTTTTAATACATTAATGTAGAAACTTACTAGACCTTGTATGTTAACATGCAAAAAATTAACGTAGTATATATGTATAAACAAAAACTGTTATAGAGTAGTCATGTTAAACAAGTTCAATCCTTTTCCAGCTACAGTTCATGATTTGAAAATCAGTTCTTTGACTATGCAGATGAGAAAAATATATACCGTCCATGACAAACTGTAGTAGGCTAATGAATAAAATTGGACCCATAAATACATATTATTCACAGAAGATTCGTGCTTCTTTGGCAACAAACTAGTAGAACAGGATATGCGTTGTTTTATGAACATTGAGTACTCATAAACACATACTTTATGAACAGGATATGCATCCAAGTTGTTTTGTTATTAGAAGCATCCTGATTGAAAATAACTTAATAAGTAAAACATATCCAAGGCAACCGATTTTTTTGTTACATCCACACCGCATTACAAATGAAAGCTTGAGTTATTTTAAAACAAATATAGACCAGATCAGATGCAAAAAGGGTGAAGTAAACAAACTAAAAAAGAAACAAGAAATATAACATTAAATATGGTGTAAAATTGTTAAAGTAGGTTATTAAGTAGTTAATCGAACAAGATATACATATTTATTATTTTCAACACGGTTAAGTACAGACATAATTACCATGCAATGTTTTAATATATTCAAAAATACCTGATTTCAGGATGAACAGAATGGAGGCCTGAAAATCCTCGAAGATGAGTGACATTGTGGGATAGTTATAGAGCCAAATTTGCTGACTTTAATTCTTCAAGTACCAACTGAACAATTGAAAACAAGAACAGAAAAGCATTAGCTCAGAACTATCAGATGAAAATTTGCATGCTATAATTCAGATTATTTTAGTTCAAAAAACCAATAATTATGGGCTATTCCATTACAAATACATAACAGACAATGAACTAGGCCAAGATTGCCTGAGATGGTAGTTTATTGTGTCACATATTCATGCTTCCTACAAATAACAATCACAAATTAGAACCGCAAACGGACTGGAATTGTTTGCTACTCTAATTCAACGAATAAATTATATAAATCTAGCAAAATGAGTAACAAGACAATAAAATCTGAATCCATGCTTGCATTCCTTACTAAAACAAGTTTTGATAGTGAATTTAATAAATACAAAATGAGTAACACAACTTGAAAAATAAAAATAGAGACATTCGAAGAGTAAAACGAGTCTACAACTATGACTAATGCATTAGTCTAATGTATGGATCTGACTTAGTAGGTGAACATATAATCTACTCAATTTTCGTGAAATTAGCCAAAAAATCTATGAAGCACGTGGATGAGATCAATATTTTAGAAGTTTTCAGGAGGAAGGGAGTTCATAATGAAAGATAACGATTTCTTTGTAATTTGACAATGAGAATACGTTATATGATTTTGTCTAGGCTGAAGGTTGCAGAAACGTGGAGCTTTTTGTATTTGTTTAAATCGAATTCCAATTCTGTTTCATTAGCTAAAATATTCAAAAATTTAAACTATTCCTTCCTTACTAGTTATATAAGTATGTGAATGGATGGATTTTACTTCAAAGCTCTTGGCTACATACTTGTTCTTTAGTATGCTACTAGTAAAGCAACTAGTTTCTTCCGTGAATAGATTGTACAGATGATGGATAAATAAATGTTTAAGATAAATATGATATATATTTTTGAAATTATGCTATTTTGTGATGATTCTGTTGATGTTCGTTTTGTTCAATCAGTACACGGTAAATCAGACACTTCTCAGCATTCAAGCACTATAGTAAACACTATGTTTTTTTTCCAACGTGGTTAATTAGCGTCAAATGGGATTTGATCTCAATGACTTTACGCATACATACCAGTATTTCACAAGGGATATCACTTAGTCTACATGTTCTTGAAAGTAAGATGTTAAATTCTCTGCATTACAATTTCTCAAGCAACACAATTTTGGATATCATAGAGGCAAAACTATGTTGATTTACAGCGCTTGTAGCCCAGGTGATTGCTAAAAGCAACTCATACTTCACTGTAAGAACCATTTCAAGACCAGGTGATCGCATATTTTCTATTCCTCTCTCTCTATATGTGTGTGTGTGTGTGTGTGTGTGTATACACAATAATCATGGGTGTAGCTAGACTCTCCATGTCCAGACATGTTGATATTCAATATCTTCCATAATTCAATTTTGTGATTATTCGTACTTGCTATACAAAATTTGTACTTTGGTTAAAACGGTAAAACCATTACATAGTTTAACCCTGGACACAGCCAAGCTTTTATTCATTTAATAAAAAACAAAAATATATAAAGGTGTAAACTAAGGTTGAATAAAAGATCTTAGTTATTAAGGTTGAATCAACAATTTCAGTTAGAAATTAGGCATCGATGCATGGAAATTAGGGTTAAATCAAAAAGGAATCACAAAATCGAATCACAAAATAGATTTAGATGATTCGTACCTAAATATACCTAAGCGATTGCTTGCTGCCGCGAGGATGCTGAGTAATGCCGCGAGGACGTTGAGCAAGGACGGAATGGACGATGAAAAGGTAACTTGATCTTCAGTTGATGAAATTTGAGTGATTGCTGGTTGCCGCGAGGATTGAAAAGGGGAAAAAATTCTGTAGAAGTAATCGAAATAGGGAGAGAGTTTTCTAAGTATACGTGAGATGGAAAACAATGACTCTGGTCACGTTTATTTTTGGCTAGGCGGAAAAAGTTTTCTAAGGAGTGGGAACAAAATTTTTTAGCCACGAAACATATTTTGGAAAAATATTTTTGATTGCATTTACGATAAAACGCCACAGTTTTTTGCGACCGTAAATTATTTTTCTTGTAGTTGGCGGTCCCATGCATCCTTTAAGTTACTTGTACCTTATTACAGTTCACTTGAGTTGGTTTACATTATATAAGTATATATTGTCCTGACTCGAGTGTTTTGTGTTCTGCTTTACGCTCAGGTCAGCTTGAGCGTTCACAGCTTTGGATTCTTATTCTGGAGCTGGTCTTTGCTGGAGATTCTACCTATCTATTTATATATCTATTTCTGTTTCAGCTGTTCTAGTTTATCTCATGTATTAGTGAACTTCTATGTATCTGGGATTTCTATTATGTGTTTCAGATTGATATTATGTATTTGTTTTGAGACTTTGTTATAGTAGCTTCATGAAATACTATGTTATTTTTATGTTCCGCTGCGAGTTATTCTGATTGTTATGTGTCTGTGATTCTGTGTATTTGATTTCATTTGCTCCAAATTTATTTACAATACTTTATTTTGCATGATTCAAGTCTGACATGTGTGGATTATTGTCGATTTGAATGGTACAAAATGGCGGGTCGTTACATTTTCCCTATCTATCTGGAATTTTCAGGATCGAAATTCTGGGTTGTTACATTTGGTATCAGAGCCGAAGGTTAAGCAAGAACCTTAGCTCTGTTGGGTTTACTCATTAAGGATAGGGTAAGTGATACCCTAAAATGAGTTGAGTGTATATAAATATATGAGAGCGTACTTGTTATTTTCTTATAAAATGATTTTAAAAATGATTTTCATATAAGTTTATCTTTTGATCTATAAAGAAATATTTTTCTAATTATTAAATATATTAAAGAAATTAGTTGTTGATTATTGGTATTAAATAAAATAACGAGGATTAAGTGGTAATAGTAATACAACCAAATTGAAATTAAATGAAGATAAGTTTGAAATAGATCCAAATTGGAACTAATATCCTAAATTTGTAGTAGTAAGAATAAGATAAAAATGAATTGGTATCCAGATATGATAATCTTGGGTATTATCCTAAATGGTTATTGTGTTTAATAATGAAATATTTGTTAATGAGTAAGAAAAATGAAGTAAACTTTTAAGATGAGTATAACTTATAAATTGAAGTGGATTTTAAATTGTGAAGTTTTAAAACCCATTGGAATTATTTCAAAGTGTTGAAAGAAAAGAATAAATAACATTATTTAAAATATTTTTGAATATAATCTTATTTTAAAATAAGAAATTGTTTGGAAATTTTAAAGAATTTTTTTTTGAATTAAACCAAAGGTGTTTTAAAATTTTAAAATATAACTTGGTGTGCAAAGGAAATAAATATGTATATACGAAGGATATACATAATATCACAGATAATTTGAAATAAACTCTTAGTGTTAAGTTTTAAGTTCTTCCTTGGAATGTGATGTGAAACCCAAAGTGATAAGTCTTTGAACTTATAAGTAAGAAAGAATATTGATATAAATTTAAAATTTGAAATGGAGGATTCAAATTTGAGTAAGATTAATGGGATTAAATTGAATTTAACTTGGAGGAAGTTAAATAAGTTTGAATGAACAACCTGATTTGGAAATTTCAAGATGAAATTGAGATTTAACATAGGGAAGTTAAATGAGTTAATTTAGAAGGGAGGTATATAAGATCTCAAACGGGTTTGAGTTCTGGGAATGGGTAATAGATGCTATTGGTGAATGTTTTAAATAAATTGGATGTTTATTTACTTAGACTTATCCTAATATCATCCTGCTATTATCAATAATCTATGGAACTATGAATTGGTTTGTTTAAAATGAATTAAGAAGTAAATTGAGATAATATCTCTTCCATTATTGGAATTTAATGGAATTAAACTTTAATTTGAAATTTCTTAAGTAATTTTGATTTTAAAGATAAAAATTGAACTTGTAAAAATGAGATCACTTTGAACATTAAGATTTGAGTGTTTAAAATGAATATGTAAACTGAAATGGTTAAGGATTGGTTTCAAGATTGAAATTGGGTAATAAATTAAATTGTTTAAAAAGGATTTGAACTATGATTTGAACCTGGAAATAAGTGCGTGAATAAGTAAAGGTTAATTTGATTTAAGGAAATTGGATCAATATTTGAAATTTAACTCGAATTTATATAATTCGAGATGATTTAAGGTGAGATTGAATTTGAAATTAGTTCAAATTGAAATTATATTTAAATAATTTGGAAATGTGAATAAAATTGAATAATTTTAAATTCAATTGAAATTTAATTTGAATTTGGGAAAGAAATTGAGGGTAATTCAACTTGAATTGGGATTGAATCAATTTAATGGAATGGGAAAGTGATTGGAATGAAGATTAGGTAGTTGAACAGTTTGGCTGTAGACTATTTTTAAAATAGATTGTTTTAACGTAAATTTTCTTAAATCAATTATTCCAAGCTATTTACTATACAATCTTTCTTTTTAAAGCCAAACTATTTTATACTTATTTTACAATTATTTTTGGAACTATTTAACTATATTACAACTGTTTTATAAACTAATTACTATTTTTTAACTACTTTATAACTAATTACTATTTTACAACTATTTTGCAATTATCTAACTATTTTATAACCATTTGACTATTTTATAACTACTTAACTATTTTACAGCTATTTTGCAAACTAATAATTATTTTTCAATTACTTATCTATTTTTTAACTTTTAAAGCTATTTTCTAAATTAAGCTGGTCAGAGTGCAACCTGTTTATGATTAAATAACCATTTGAGATAAGAATTGAGGGGATAATCCAAATAGGAATTGAGGCAATTGTGAATAAATAAATAAGAATCTAAAGAATGTGAATAGAAAGGAGAAATTGATTTAGCTAATAACCAATGAAGATAAATACGTAGGATGTACGTATATTATTCTATTCGCATAGTGATTTTGTAACAACCCTAGATTTTTCATATATTTTAATACTTGACTTTATTTTATTTTGAAATTATTTTTAAACTTGTTTTATTTCAAACATTTCACATTTTTAAATATAAGTGTTGACTATTATGTGAATTATAATTTCAAACAGGTATAAATTGGATATTTTACTGAAAGATGAATTTCTGTTCAAACTGGTCAAACTTTGACTTTTAAATTTCAAATTTAAACATTTAAAACTCCTAAATTTTATCTTTTATTATGGAAATAGATTTAACAACTTGAATACTGCTTTTTGTTTCGTTGAAAACGGACTTAAACTGTGAAAGTTATGCCCATTTCAATTTTGAGTATAATTTGTTTTATTTTGCAATTTTGTCTATTTTAGATTATATAAATCATATTTTCTTTGTTATATTTTATTTAATATGTGTTAATATGTTATTTTATGTATATTTTTGTCTTTTAATATTTTTTTAAAGTGATAATATAATTTTTCCAAAATTTATTGCATATATTTTCTATTTTTAAAGGCTAGTTTCCATTTTTTGCTATTTTCTTCATTTAAATTATATTTAATTAAAATTTATTTATTTATTTTTATGCATGCATTTTATTTTTGTGTCTTTATCTTTATTTATAAATATTTTTCAAGTACACAAATTTTTTCCAAAGTTCATTTCATTTATTTTCAAATTTTCTAGCCTAGTTTACATTTTCTTTGCTATTTTCTTAATTTAATTATATATAATTAATATTTATTTATTTATTTTTGTTTATTTACTAAATTTTCATGTTTTTAACTTAATTTATACTTATTTTTTAGTTATTTAAAATTGCAAAAGAAATGGTGGAAATTTGAAGAGTTTTGCGACCTTTGATTTGCTTAAGGCATTTTGTCTTCTTGTCTTTTCACATTTCAACCATCACTTTTTCATTATTTGCTGCCATAACTCATTCCCTTCAGCCGACCACTTCTCCACTTCATTTTTCACGAATTCTTTTCTTATCAAACTCTAAAAAAAAGTTTTGGCCATCTTCAAGAAGAATTTTTGATAAAAACTTTCATTTTTTTTACATTTTCTACTAGAGTTACTTGATTTTTGCACTTGCAATCTCTTATGCAGTTCGGCCCCTCCATCTCCAGCGCCTTGGACACCTCCACCACCACCTATTCCAGCCATCATACTCTCCTCTCCACTGCCATTCCAGAGCCGAGGCCATCCATGTTGATGATCCACCAAAATATGAAGCAAACTCCACCTATATCTAACATAGCCTAGCTACCTTACTTCCATCACCTCCTCCATCACTTTGGCCGACTATACACCACCACCACCAGCAAATTCCTGACCTGAGCCCACTTCCACATCATCCTCAAGCCCACTACAGACCTGGCTGTGCCCTCCTTGGCCTTGGCCGAGCCCTCTAGTGCATAGGAATCCATGATATTTGCCTTGTAGTGTTAGTTCATGCTCATATATCTTTGCTCCATCATTTTGCCATGCTAGGCCCACGTTTAAGAACCCAAACCAGATCCAAACCATGCTTTTAGCCGTGCCATTTCAGATCTGGAGTTGAAGCATAGGTGGTAGAAAGCAAGTGCAAACACTTCGGTGATGTTTTGTGTATTCATTTCTAGCTTTGTTTAATTGAATTTGGGTTGAAAACTTATGATATATTTATTTGTTTTGTCTCATGTATCCAAGTAGAATTAATCTTTGGCTCTTCCACTCATCTTTGTGTCGTGTTATCGTGCTTGTTTGGATCTCATTCGTGCATTCGTCGTTGTGTCTCCAGCTCAAAACAGTGAGTTATTCTCACCAGACAACATGTACATATATAACTAGTAAATTGACCCCTTTTGAATCTGTAAAATGCATTATCATGGTGCACCTTCTATATTATGATTATATGATATTCACCCATGCTCATACACCTGTTATAACATCTGCTACTGTTATATTATGATGTTCTGTTATTTTTATCAGTTTATCACACTGCAAGTTCCCTTTAGGTTAGAATCACTATGGGTTGAAATGATACATACCCGAACGGACTTTAGAATAGGAGAAAATCGTTATGGGCTGAAATGATAGGCCTGAATGATTTTTAATTATTTTATTTTACTTGGGATTGTGGGTTTGAAATGATCAAACCCGGGTTTTCTTTGTAAATTACGGGTTGAAATGATATATTACCCGTATCACTTTACCTAGGCTAGAAAATGAAATACAGACCCGTTGTTAAAATATGTTTTTCTAAAAATTTTAAATTATTTTAGAAATGTAAATATTATAATATTTTGATTTAAATTTGATAAAAAATGATTTTTGTAAAGCATTATTGATTTTCTGAAAATTTATAAGTGAAATAAATAAATGGTAAAGTTAGAAAATCTGAAATGTAAGTTATTTTGGAAATTATAATTTGGTGATAAATAGAATTTAAATTAAATATTGAAATATGATAAATTTATGATATTTTGAATTAAATGAATTAAAAATGATTTTTATAATATATTAATGATTTTTGAATAAAGTTAAAATGTGAAATGAATGAATATTTAGGTTGAAATTTGGAAATATAACTAAAATTGGAAATTTGTGAATTTGGCTTAAAAGTGAATTTTAAGTTAAGTAAATAAAAATGAAATTAAGTTATATTTGAAAATTTTAAACTTAAATGTTAAGTTAAATTTAATTTAATGAATTTAAAATTTAATGTTGGAATTTAATAAGTGAATTATTATTAAATTTTGATTTTTGAATGGAGATTTAACTTTATAAAATCATGAATATAAGGGTATTTGAATGACTGTTTCAAAAGTGAAATTATATGACTTTATAAGCTAAAAATGTTTTAAATAAAAATATAATTTTTTGTGAAATTATATTGAATACTTGAAGTTAATTAACTGCATTTCAGAAATGCTATTAATTCTAATGTAAATGATAACACGGCATTTGTAAATGCTGTAGTTGATAATAATTAACCAAATGGCTAAGTTTAATTAAAGGCTATCATAGCATTTTTGTAAATGTTATAATTGTTGAATTTAACTAAGTTTTGTTCAAACTGATGTAACTCTATTATAGCATTTTTAAATGCTATCTTTTGTTAAATTGAACTATTATGAATGTAACTTTCTGTAGCAATTTCTAAATGCTGCGAAAGTTGAATTTTCATTTGTTTTAGTAAATCAAGTGAATAAATGAATTTTGAAAGACTAAATTTTTGTAAATTTAATAATTTAGTTATTAAATATAATAACTTCATTTTACGATTTAAAATGAAGTAATTTGTTTTGAAATATAAACTATTTTGAAATGTGTTTTGTAATTGTATTTAAATTAAATAAAAATGAATGTGGTTTGGAAGATATTATATTTTTGATATTTTGAAATGGATTTTGAATGATATTGAATTTTGAAATGATATTTGATTTTGAAGTATAAAATACCATTTTGAAATTTTAACCACGGGATGTATTTAATTTATAGTTTAACTGATTCTTAAAGGATGGGCGATCCCAAGCATCCTTTAAGTTATTGTGCATTTCTACTACAGTTCACTTGAGTTGGTTTACATTATATAAGTATATATTGTCCTGACTCGAGTGTTTTGTGTTTCACTTTACGCTCAGGTCAGCCTGAGTATTCACAGTTTTGGATTCTCTTTCTGGAGCTGGTCTTTGCTGGAGTTTCTTCTTATCTACATTTATACCTACTTTCTGTTTCATCTATTCTAGTTTATCTCATGTATTAGTGAACTTCTATGTATTTGGGATTTCTATTATGTTGTTTTCAGACTGTATTATGTATTTAGTTTGAGACTCTACCATAGTAGCTTCATGAACTACTGTGTATTTTATATTCCGCTGCGAGGTATTCTATTTGTTCTGTGTCTGTGATTCTGTGATTTGTATTTCATTTGCTCCAAATTTATTTACAATGCGGTATTTTGAGAAATTCAAGTCCGACATGTGCGGATGCGAATGGCTGAAAATATCGGGTTGCTACAGATTTGATCCAGATTTGAGCATAGAATTTCGGGATAGTATATCGATCCGAGTTGGGATTTTTCACTCGATTTTCGTAGGCGAACCTGGATATGGATTTTTGATTGGTTCTATAAATTCTCTATCATAGTTAGGCTATGTAAGGAGAATGCGGTTTCTAATCAAAAAACCAAATCTGAGTCCACACTAGGAAGTCGGTGGACGATACTAGTTCTGAAGTGAAATTGTGTGATCGAGTGAGCGATCAGATTGATATAGCATATGAATGATATGTGTACATTTACTGGTTTGAATGAAATTGATATTGAAAATTTATGGATAAGAACTGTAAAATGATTTTTGAAATGGAAAAGTATATTTTGAACAATAAATGATGAAATAAAATGGAAACTGGATATTTCTATGATTAAAGATTTATGTTATAAAGAAAGGTAATATGGTTGATAACTTTATAAAGAGTAATCAAATTTGAATATTTGATTTGGAATAAACAAAGTTATGTATCTTTTCTATGTATATGATAAACTCCCCTTGCTGAATCTATCGCCAGAAGAAAAGGATTTTTGAAAGTATTTGAAGTATAAAAAGGGAATTTATAAAAGTATGAAGTGATTCAAAGATTTTTCAAGGTTATATATATATATATGTATGTATGTATATATAAAGGATTTTATAAGAATGATTTGGGGAAAAGGTTTTTGGAACCTTTGGATTTGGAAAGGCTTTCGATTTTTAGAAAAAATCAATTTTGGAAATTTGAAAAGCCTAGTTCGAGAATTATCGATTTTGAGAAAGGAGATTTATATGAGATTCATACTAAGTGTATGATTTGAAAGATACTATATGTGTATAATATAAAGTGTTTTGAAAATGGCTTTGGAGAAAAAGGCGCTCCCATGAAATGAACTTCTTAGAAGTACCATAGGTTAGTACTGCCTTGAGCCCTAGGGGGGTTCTAAAGTGGATCCCGTGAGGAAGTTCAGACAAACTAAAGTTCCTAAGGATTATTGGATAGCGAAAGTCGAGGGCGCTGATGCCTACAAAAGTATTTGGGCTATGCTGTGACGACATTGTAACTCGATGTCGCTGCGATCTACTATGGACCATAGCAGAAACCATGTAGAGGTGAGTGTCAACAGTCTATGCTTTATTTTGCTAGGATGGCAATGTAACATCGGTAGACTGCGATCTATGGTCGAGGGAAGAAGTTTCATTTCTGGCAGAGAAATTCGAGGGCGCTGATGCCTACAGTTACATGGACTTTTGTTGTGATGGCAACGTAACCCAGGATGTAGTCGCGATCTGTAGTGGGTTCCATGGTGTAATTGAGGGGCGCGGAGTGCCTATAGTTATCTATGGATTTTGCTGGGATGGCAACGTAACCATCGGGTTAACTGCAACCATGAATGAGCGTGATGATTTCCATAGCATTCTCACCAAAGGTGTTTCATCTATTTTCAAAAAAAAATGTTTTTATATTTTCAATAAAATCATTTTCCAAGTATTTTCACTGGGTGTTGAAATGGGTTTACCAAGTACTTATAGATTTTCAGTCCTACGCCTGATCAACATACGACCGAATTTCTATATGAACGAGGACGGACCTGTTGAAACATCGAGTTATAAAATGATATTTTTATAGAACTATTTTGGCAATATTATATAGATTTTAAAGTGTTTTAAAAATGTTCAAAGAGAAAATTTAACTGATATTAAGTATTTTAATAAATTCTGGCTTCGTTCCTTTTCGAGGATGAAAAGATTCAACGGGGGAGGAATGAGATAACCCAGATTTTGGATATCTGTTAATTGGTATTTAACAGGATTAAAATTATTAAAGTACTAAATTTGTAAATTGAACAAATAAAATTATGATATATGTCTGGATATGTGCATAGATGAATTTGAGCTATAATAAGATAATTATTTGTTTAATAATCTCTTGATATAATTACTTAAATTGGCAAAATTCATTTTTGTTGTTTAAATTTATATATATATATATAATTGAGTTGATTTAAAATTGGATTTTAAAATTGAAATTGAATTTGAATTTGAAATTTGGATTTAAATTTGAAATTTAAAAGATATATATCTTAAATATATTTTAGATTTTAAAATATATGAATAAGGTTTTTTATTAGAATAAGATTTTTTTTACATTATTTTCGTTAAAGAATTATATATATATATATAAATTAAGAATGTATTTATTAAATAGTAAGATAAATACAGAAGTTTTAACTTAACATTTAAAAATAATTAAATATATTATATATGATTTTATTTAGGATATAATTGGTTTTTATTTTATTTTCTTTAAAGAGATTTTATTTATATAAATCAAGAAATGTACTTATTAATTTAGAAAATTAATATAAAAGCTTTTAAATCATTTTAAAATAATAAAAAAATGAATAATTACAAGTGTTGGCCTTTAAATCATGTTAAATACATGTGTAATGAGATTAAAATATGAGATAGACAAATGTTAACTAATGTAACAAGTGTCATCTTTGTATTTTCTTTTTCTTTAAATTTTAATAAATCCTAATTTACACTACATAAACTCGTATCTACTTTCTTCATTTCTTCTTCCTATCTTCTCTTTTCAAAGCAAAGAAAACTCATAATCAAGATCTATAAAGTAATCACCAAATCAAACTAAAACCCTGTATAAATATTTTAACAACTTAAGATCAAAAGCCTGTAATAAAATTCTCAAAATAGTTCAAAACCTGTAAACCATTTTATCTTTAACCTGGAATATTAAGCAAGATAATCAAGCAACCTTCTCAAACAACAAATAAGCTTCAGATTTCAAGTTTGTAGTTCATAAGTCAAAGTAACAACTAAGCATTTTAGATTTTAAAAACAAGATCACAACACTTCAAAGTTTCCATTTTTTTAAGCAATTGCTTAAAGCTCTCTGTACGTTTTTGTAATGATCCATAAAATTCGGTAATTAAATTTATTAATTTAAGAAGATTATGGTAACTTAATGTTGAAGGAAATAAAAATTTAGTGAATTATTAATGGAAATAATAACTTGGATAAGATTGGTAAGTAAAATTGTTAATAAGTTGGATGTAATTCCAATAAGTGAAACAATGTAGATGTTAATTATATTCTTATTTGTAATAAAAGAATGTTACCAAGATGAAATGATTAATTTGACTTAAAATCTTTATTAATGTGTGCATTAATTTATAATGGGATATAAAAGATAAATAAAATAAAATAATTTAAATGTATGACTTGGTTATAAGCGGAATATGAGAAAGCAAATATAATTATTGAATTAATGTGTGAAATAGTGTAATAGGGTGTAATAAGTTGGGAAGAATGAACATACAAGTAATTAAAGGTTACTTTAATGATGATTAATATAATAACGGAAGGTGAATGTAAATTGATTAGAAACGGAAGTTTATTTATAAGGCAGTAATTGATGAATAAAAAAGTTTGAAACCAAGTAGATAAATTTATTGAGAACATTTAATAGTAATTAATGTATATATTTGGCAATTGACAATTTATGAATTTGTTAAGATTGTAAAATTATAATCTAATATTACGTAATGTTAACTAAGGTAACTTAACTAAGGTAACTATTAATATTTAAACGAAATGCAAATCAATGGAATTAATTTAGACGTATACTTAGCTATAAATTGAATATATGAAAACAAAATGTAAGCATTGGATTAAATTAAGGAAATCAAATTATAATAAATGGTCATTTAATAAAACCAATGTTCTGGAAGTAATTATAATAGTTGTTTGAAATATGTATAAACTTTGATTTGGAAATCAATTGGATTTAAAATAAATTTGGTATTACATTGATGAGTTTAAATGTCATTTTATTTTTGTAAAGTAATAAGTGACGTAATAAAAGAATGCATTAAGATATAACCAGTGCTAATTAAAATTTATACTTAATGGACTGAATGAAATGAAAATTAATGAGGTTATGTTATACTTGACTATAAATGGCATAAGTGAATAAATGGAATATTAGATGAAATTAGTATGATGAAAATAAATGGTAACATTTATTTGTAAGTAATAGAAGCTTATTAATGTGACTAGAATTTAGCATAACGTTTATTGTATGTTACATATTCTTGTTGCTTGTTAATTTAAATTGGTAATTAGTTGCCATAAGTCTAATGTAATATTACGTTAATATTAATTAAGGTAATATATAGAAAAAATGTTAATGTTATTCATAATTGGGAAATTTTCTGAATTATAAAAGTGGGAATAAATATTTATTAATTTATTGGATTTGAACTATATTAATAATTGGATTTATTGTAATTAAGTGAAATTTAATTACTGCGTTAATTGAGATTTAGATGAAATTTAAGAATATTAATGTAATAGTCTGAATCCAATGTTAAATTTTTTCCATTTGATAGCAATGAAGGGAATAACATAATGAAAAGTCAATTAAATGGAATTATTGGTAATTTAATTTATAATTTCTGAATTTAGTGGAATCTAGATTAAACACAAAAAGTGAGGAATTAATCAACTTTGATTTACATCTAAATTTGTTTAAAATCATTGTAAATGATTAAGAAATTTAAAATGATAATAATTGTTAATTTTATAATTTAAATTGGAAATTTGATTTAATTAATTAATTTATTTAATTAGTGTAAAAATAGCCATTTGGGCCACTGACTCGGATTTCGATGAAACCAGTTTCATCGGATCCGTAACAATGAATTTTTGTAGGATTTCAAGTTTCGTAGCGATCAGACTTGTCGTTTGATCGTACGAAGTCGAAACGCCCTGAAATCAATGAAATTGAAATCAATTTGAAAATATTGATTTTAGCATAACTTCTTCATATGATGGAATTTGGACTTGAAACCTTTTCCATTGCGTTTAAATTATTTTAAAACATCTAGTTTGGTATACGGGTTGACCTAATTTCGTTCCGGAGTCAGAACGGACTTTTCGGGCCATTCATCGTTCAAGCGCGTTTATAAATCGAGTCCGTCTATTCTATTTCAGCCTTGTCTATAAATACCCTGTTATAAAACCTAGCCTACCTCTATTTCTTATTTGTATGTGCATACAATCCCTCTTCAAATCCTCCTCAATGGCAGGCAAACAAATTCTAGATCCAAACATAAATCAAATTCTAATCCGAAAATTCAAACTCCACAAACCCTATCAAATTTTATATGGATTTGAAGCTCTTGACGAGCGCTACCTAAATCTACAATTCGTTTTTCAATTTGAGTTTCGATGTGGCCAGAAATCAGTGAAGCATTCATGACCGTTCATCGCGCATCGATGAACGTTGACGGATCGTCAAATCTTTTCTGGGTACTGTAGAGAGGACTGAGGGGAGTGCATCCATGAAATTCGTTCATCAAACGGACGGTCAGATCGGCGAGAACAATTCAATTAGAGTTTGGCTTTTATTCGGTGGCTGTAGCTTTCGCCGTGGTCAGAAGGGGGTCGCGCAGCCCAGGAAGGGCATGCGCCCGACGCGGCGGCTCGTAGGGGAGGGGCGCAACTTGGATCGAACGCCGGTGATGCATGCGTTGGCAGTGATTTCGCGATATCAGGGTGGCGGCTTGTTCATTTTCAGCATGGGTTAGGGGTAGTGAACAGTGTTTTGCGTGAGGAAGTGCTGACGTGGCCTTGAAATGTCAGTGAGTGTTGTTTACTTTATTTTTAATTTTATTTTGGTTTCAAATCGTTATAACGTGAATAACTTTTACATACGATGTCAGATTTACGTGCGGTTTTCTCCGCTAGGATCATAATAAAATTCCACATTTTTTGACGCTAGTTTGATTGGATTTGAAGACTGTGTAATTTTTGGGTTTAAATTAGATTTAAATTCAATATAAATTCAAAAGGTGAGTGTTTTAACCCACTCACAACTTCTAAAAATTTTTGTTTGTTAAATTAAATTTTGTTGTGATTATGCATTTATTTTTGACTTTTTTCATATATTTTTAATCATCATCTCAGTTATTGCATTTATTTAAATTAAATCATTATTTAATTTATTATTGAATATAACTGCCAGTTAAATACCTATTATATATATATTATCAGTTATCTATTTGTATTGATTGATTGTTTTGGATGATGATTGTCATGGATGTGTGATCTGTTGGTGGATGAATGGATGTTTTATTTATTATCATCATAATCTGCAAGTTATTTATTGATTTGTCATTATTGATTCGGGATTGTGGTTTGAAATGATATACAACCGCAATTTTATTTTTAAATTGCGGATTGAAATGATAAATATCTGTATCACTTGACCATAGGGTAGAAAATTATATACAGACACCATAGTCTATATATAAAAATACTTTGAAATGTTTTCTATGGTTTTGGGAAGAATATACGGTTTAATAAATACAAATTTTTGATGTTATATAAATATTATTTTATATATATATATATAGTTAAATTCTTGAATTTGAGTTATGTATAAATTTGTTTAATAAAACTATAAGCTTAATAATGGAGTTTGACTTTTTTATATTATGTGGTTAAGTACCTGTTTAAAATATTATATAGATAGAGTTTAATGACTTAAATAAAAATTAAGTTGGAAGATAAATATGAAATTGGATTGAATTGAATTATTTAAGAATTTTACTCGAATAAATTGATTTGATATTTTACTAAAATAGAGATTTTAATGGGTATGATTTTATAACTGGATTTTTATTTTAGAGTGATTCAAATGAATATCAAGTTGATTTAAATGAATATATCAAGTTAAAAAAAATATCTAGTTGTTGAAGTTAAAAGTTTCACTTAAATTATATTGATTTATTAAGTAGACATTTCAATTCTAAATAATAGTAATTAAATTTGATATATGGAATTATCAAAGAATTAGTTTTGAAATGGTGGAATATTTAAAGCTTTGAATTATATGGAAATTGAAATGGTTTAACTGAAGGTTCAAATAGGTATTTGGAATTTATTTATGAAATTTTTAAAAGCTATTTTATTATATAAAGTAATTTAATATTTAAACCATTTAAGTATTCGAAGTTATATTTCAAAGCTATGGAGTTCAAGGTATATGGATTTGAAAGTACTATGATTTTGGAAAAAATATATATTTTGAAATAAAAATGATATCATGTTGATTTGGGTTTTAAAAACAGAAATGATATCATATTTATATAGTTTTAAATGGATATTATATTCTGGTTTTGAAGTATAAATTATTTTGAAATAACCGCGGTGTTATAATAACGTTTGGTTGTTGAAGAGACCGGGATCCGAAGTTGTCATACTCTCTGCCAACTCCGAAAACCACTTTAACCACTGTGTACGCGGTGGAGATTCCAGAATGAAGTAGGATGGCGGCGGCGTTTCCTTTGAGGTAAATACGTGGACCCAACTCCCGTGGGTTGGCATAAGGTGGCTAAAACAGGAGCGATCGACGGGTTAATGAGGTAGCATCTTTGATCGGACACATCCCTTAGATACTATAGTTGACTTTTGGATTGATTCGGTGGCCACTTTTGATTTTTTTTATTTGGAGGTGTGGCTCGATGTGGGCGATAGCTGTGCGCTACATGTTACCACCGACCCGGAAGCGTAATTGGTATATATACCCTGGCATTGCCTAGTTGTGTCGTGTCACCTACCCTAGCGCGCCTTGTATGAGTTTGGTTTTCTCCTGTAGCCGGTGTGATATCCGTTGGTGGCTTCCCGATCAGGAGGGACCATGATATTGGATGGACTACTGGGACTATTACGTGTTAAGGTGGAAAATGTAAAGCCTTAATGCTATTTAAAAGTAAGTTCATTTTATTAATAGACATTATTATAATAGTGAAATATTACTGCATAGTAAATAGTTTAACGGATCCTTAGGAGATGTGAATCCCGAGCATCTCTTAAGTTACTGCTCTCATATTTATTTCTATTGATTTAACTCATATAAGATATCTTATTTCTAACTCGAGTGTTTTGTCTTTTCAATTTGCTCGGGTGAGCCTGAGCATTTCAGGATGCGAAGACTTTAGCTATGGAGGACGAAGACGAAGATATCTATTATTATTATTATTATTATTTATTATAGTATTCCACATGCATATTGTTTCCGCTGCATTAATTATTATACTTTTGTATGTGTAACTTTGATATGTATTGTAGAAGTAAAATCGAATATTTTGTAAAACAGCTTGATGAACTATATATTTGATTATTATATTTTATCGTTTTACTACAAGATTCTGTTTTGTATTATTCCTTCCTTCTTTTTCTTATTTACCCTATAACAATCCGCCCTTCTGTATGGTTTAAGTCTGACGTGTGTGGTTTATCATCGATTTAATCCATGAAAAAAGGCAAAATATTACATCTTTTCAGGTGAGTAACATTCTTTTTTAAAAGCTTAAGTAAATAGAAATCTGGTTGCATGTGAATTTCTGGAAATAAAGTGTGTTCTGTGTGTGTGTGTATATAAGTGAATTTTCTGTTTATATATGAATGTATAGATGTGTGCATGCCGATATACCTGTGACATCTCTGTTCTTAATTTCAAAGCTAAGATTTTGATCAAAATTCATTATCTCCTAAACTAATCTCTGTTAGTACTTGGGCTTCAAACAAAATATGTTTGTTTAATCATAGATTAATGTTTAAAATTATATCTAAGTGAATTAAATTTGAAATTCTCTGGAAAACCGAGAAGAACAAAGCAAGCTTAAGATATGTAAAATTTCAAACATCTTAATTCATCGATTCAGGCATATAATTTGAATCCTCATCTAAAATCATGATTTTTTTAGAAGTGAAATCATAATTTTTAGTTTTGGTTTGAGCAAGCATTTCGGATTTGATTTGCATTTGAGTTTTGAGTGGTTTCTATCAAGGTGATCGGGGAGGTCGGGGAATTCACTGGAGGGAGAGTGATGTTCGGTGAGCTTGGAAAAAAATGCAGTTGGGTGTATAAACCATCGTGGCGGCGGCGGGCGGTCGGAATTGTTTTTAACCCTAGATTTTGTCTAAGTCAGAAATTTATTTACCTTGGTGCCTCAGGTGGATCGAGTTACACCAGATCTTGGTAAATGGTAGCGGGGAAGCTGGCAAAGGTGTGGCTGGAGGCTCAGGCATTCCGATGGTTGGAGGCGTGGGTTTGAGGAGGTTCTTGGTGATAGGGTTTGTAACAACCCTGCATTTTGTAATTATTTTAAATTGGAATTCCTGATTTAAAAACTTTATTTTATTTGTTAAAGTGGATAAAAAAATTTACTTCAAATATACATTTTGATTTTTATGTGAATTAGAATTTCAAACATGAATAAATTGAATATTTTCCAAAAATGTAAACTTTGGTCAATTTAGTCAAACTTTGACTTTTAAATTTAAATTTTAACTATTTTAAATTTTGAAATTTATCTTTTATTATGGAAATAAATTAAATTTCAAGAATACTGCTTTTTGTTTCGTTGAAGTCCGATTTATATTGTGAATGTTATGCTTTTTACAATATTGTGTGTAAATGGTTTTTTATTTATAAAATTGTTTATTTTAATTTTTATAAACAATATTTTTGTTTGATATAATTTGTGTATATATGTTTCATATGTCATGTAATGTATTTATTTTATTTTTAAAACATTTCATAAATGTTGTTATCATTTTAAATGTTTATTGTACAGTGTTTATATTTTTAAATGCTAGTTTCGATATATTAGCTATTTTCTTTTTTATTTTTTATTTTTCCTTACAACATTTATTTATTTTATTTTTTATTTTTTTTATTTTCTATAATATTTTTTGAATTGTATTTTGTTTATTTTAATTTAAAAGAATTAGAAATACCAAGAGGCAAAGACCTTTCATTTGCTGTGTCTTTTCTTTTCACCTGTGCCTTTTCATTTGCTTTTGACTCTTCAATTTTTTTAGCCATCCTTTTCTTTTGTTAAGCCATGAATTTCACTTGCATTCATGTGGAAAAACTTTCTCATCCTCTCAAAAAAAACCCACGGCCAAAGAAATTGGTAAGGACTTCTTCTTCTTTTTCTACCTTTTCTCTTCATTTTCTCCTTGTTTTCATTGATTTTGACTTGATCTTTCTTGTGTTTTGCTAGGCCTCTACCACCTTCATCTCCTTCGACCATCACTGTGACGCCCCACCTCTATACCCACGCTAGACAAGAACACTACGGAGTAATGCTGTCGACTAGCACGGAGAATAAGGCTGTTGAGGAGCGACCATCTGTATAATTGCTTTGTGCAAGTACCGATATGTCAGATAGTAATAATATAAGTTTTCATCTCATGAGGAAATCCGACATACAGATACAAACTCAAAGCTATCACACAGTGGCTATATAAAATCTTCGGAAACAAATATAGAAATAAACATAACACAAATCAGTCACAGACAATTCATATCACAAAGGCGGAAATAGATATGAATATAACACATGAAAGTGTTCATCAGAGTAGTGGTCAAAAGGATCCACAATAATACAAAGGAATAGATACAAGTGCTAGACAAAAGAATAAGTATACATCATAGAGTCTGTATCTCAAATGTATACAACAAAAACTACTAATCTAGAGTAGTTAGCCAAAAGATCAGATGAAAGTCCGATAAGGAGTCAAACAGAAGCACCTGTAAAATCTCAGTCTGACCCGAGTATTATTTAAGAAGAAAATAATAAACGGATCAGTCTAGCTATAAATATCAGATGAAGTGATATATAATAAGAGATATGACATAAACATATAATAATCACAATGCCAAGCTGTGATAAATAAGTAATTGAAAATCAACAAGAGATTAATCAATATCACAGTAATCTACTCAAGATAAAAAGGAATGTCATACTCCTAATTTCATTCACCAAGCCACAATAAATGACATATATATCAATGCCCATCGTAAAAGTTGGTGAAACATAAATTCCAGAAATCAACACACGAAATCCAGAAATCACAATAAAAAGGATGGCCAAGACATTGATGTAGTACAAACGGTACATCCAATGAATCAAATACACTGATGTAGTACAAACGGTACATCCAATGAATCAAATCACTTTGAAAGTGCATGGGTCGTTAGCCCACAAAGAAATGAGACGAAGCTCAATAAAATGAGGAATAGTCCTCCACATAGACAAAGAGACATCGCACATTGCTAGTCTAAACCACAAAGATGATCGTCATGATCAAAGAGAAGTGTCAATTACAGTAAGCTAGTAAATATAAAAGTTTAGCTTCATGTCCCATAACCACTTGCTTTAACTTAAACATTTACGAACAAACTGTAAATCTCCACTAGAAAAATGTCACAAGTGGTTCAATCGAACAAGTCCAAAAATTAACCGACGAAGTAAACGCAAGCGTTTCATACCACTCGTTTTACTAAGTCGTTTAATTAGATTTCTCATACGAGTGAGGTAAAGGCTTGTATATACTAATAGGTTGGAAAACGGTTTGAGAAAACGAGCTTTGTTATAAATTAGTGTTGAAATCATTTGAAGAAAGAGTTTTGATAATTACTACTAGTATAGAAAACCTTTATATTTTTAAAGTGACAAATCACAAAGAAAATTGTAAGAACAATCAATCACTAAAATTCACCTTCGAAGACGTGAATAAAATCCAAAGAAACCGAGAAAGAATCCATCGAAATGGATATTCAAAAATCCCTAAATAGGAGTCATCAAAGGCATAATAAATGATAACAACAAATAGGATCATCACGAATCGATTTAAATTGGAATTCTCAAGCGAAAGGGCAAGCAGGCAAAACACTGCTGATTCAGACGTCTGAAACAAGTGGTTCAGACGTCTAATCTGGAAATATAAAAATTTCCAGAACACAATTCAGACGTCTGAATCAAGTGTTTCAGACGTCTGAAATAGGCATATTTTAGCCTATTTCCTTTCTGGTTCCAAATGAACCAATTCAGACGTCTGAAACCATATATTCAGACGTATGAATCTGGGAATAGAAAACTTCCCAGAACAATATTCAGACGTCTGAATATCACGTTTCAGACGTCTGAATGAAGGGTTCAGGGCATTCCCTGAACCTAGGCCAAAAATGGCCAAATGAATATCGGAAACGATCAAACGAGCAAATGGCAACGACTAAGGAATTACGTCGAACGACAACCCAGCCTAAACGGCTCTTCGATACGCCTCAAATATCGATGTCCAATTATCCATAATATGATTTTCATAAATTAGACCAAAACACCAAAAATTGGAATATACACGAAATCAATCCAAACCAAAAATCAATTGCACACGAATAAACGTTAGGAATTCATACCTAACAATCGAAGATAATTATAGACAAAGATGTGAGATAAAAATCTCACTTTTGCACTAAAATTTATGAAGATGAAGCTTGAAAGCAAAGAGGAATCAACCACTCTTCAAATCCGACTCTAGAAGCTTGAATCTAAGCTAAAAAGAGAAACATTTCCCAAAGTTAGGTTTAGGAAATTTCTAAAATCAAGGAGAGAAAGAGTTGGAGAAGAAGAAGGAGTTGCTTACCAATGGGTTCTCATAGATTTTGGAGCAAGAACTTGGATTTTGCTATGGAACTAGGGCTTGGAGTTTTAATTTCCACTCTCTTCTACCATTGTTGTTAAAGCTTGAAGAGTTAGGAATTAGAAATGAAGTAATGAAGAGGAGAGGGGGATTGGGACTGAGTTAGTAAGTGGTTAATTGGCTCAGCCCAAACCAAAGCCCAAAGCAAAAAGTAGCAAAAATCAACTTTCTCCAAACATATCGAAGCTTATACTCAAAAAGGTCGCAAACGGCATTTTGAACTCAATGAGGGTGGTCTCGAGTCCTAATTCGGCTGTTTGCAAAAAGTAGCTTTTCGGACTAAAATCCGACTAACGATAAAATATTTAAATAAGATATTTAAATATAAAATCGATAAATATGCGGGTTGTTACAGACTCCCCTCCTTAAAGAAATTGCGTCCTTGCAATACTTAAGAAGAAAATAAGAAGTGACAACCATAGAAGCATATCAACACAAAAGAAAATTTGAAATAGGAAGTTCACCATAAAGAGCACGAAAGAGTTAGCACGAATAGGATCACTCGATAAATTCTCTGGATTCCCAAGAGCAATCCATAGGATTTGAGAACCATTGAACTATTATCAAAAAGAATATCTTTATATCAAAGGCGCTCAACCTCCAAAGCAACGATGCGAATAGAATGTTGCTCAAAAGTCAAATTTGGTGAAACTTCAATCCCTCAATAACACCGGGCTCAAGAATAAAAACCGGAAACATAAAAGCATTTCCATAGTTAAAAGACGTGGAAAACGTCAAGAATAGCAGAAAGTTGAGCCGGTGCAACGGCGTAGTACAAATACGGTACGCCCGAGAAACTAGAAACTCGAATAATTTGGAACACCGATGTAGTACAAAGACGGTACGTCCAATGAACCAAAAAGCCAAGACATTGATGTAGTAAACGGTACATCCAATGAATCAAATAGCAAAGACATTGATGTAGTACAAACGGTACATCCAATGAATCAAAAAGCGAAGACATTGATGTAGTACAAACGGTACATCCAATGAATCAAATAGCAAAGTCATTGATGTAGTACAAACGGTACATCCAATGAATCAAAAGCAAATACATTGATGTAGTACAAACGGTACATCCAATGAATCAAAAGCAAAGACATTGATGTAGTACAAACGGTACATCCAATGAATCAAAAAGCGAAGACATTGATGTAGTACAAACGGTACATCCAATGAATCAAAAAGAGAAGACATTGATGTAGTACAAACGGTACATCCAATGAATCAAAAAGCGAAGACATTGATGTAGTACAAACGGTACATCCAATGAATCAAACAGCAAAGTCATTGATGTAGTACAAACGGTACATCCAATGAATCAAAGACACTGATGTAGTACAAACGGTACATCCAATGAATCAAAAGCAAAGACATTGATGTAGTACAAACGGTACATCCAATGAATCAAAAAGCGAAGACATTGATGTAGTACAACGGTACATCCAATGAATCCAAAAGCAAAGACATTGATGTAGTACAACAGTACATCCAATGAATCAAAAAGCGGAGACATTAATGTAGTACAACGGTACATCCAATGAATCAAACAGCAAAGTCATTGATGTAGTACAAACGGTACATCCAATGAATCAAAGACACTGATGTAGTACAAACGGTACATCCAATGAATCAAAAGCAAAGACATTGATGTAGTACAAACGGTACATCCAATGAATCAAAAAGCGAAGACATTGATGTAGTACAACGGTACATCCAATGAATCCAAAAGCAAAGACATTGATGTAGTACAACGGTACATCCAATGAATCAAAAAGCGGAGACATTGATGTAGTACAACGGTACATCCAATGAATCCAATAAGGTGGAACATCGATGTAGTATAATAATAGTACATCCGATGAACCGAACACCATAAAAGAACATCGGACGCTAGTCCATAAAAGGAATGAGATAAAACTCAATAAAACAAAGTGTACCAAAACGTCCAATGAACTTGATGAAAAGATAATTCCATTCAGACATCATCAAAGAATCAACCACTAGTTGCCTACGACAAAGCGCAATGGCGACACGATTTCCCTTCTGGGAATAAAAAGAATATCAAGATCATAAGATGCAAGGAATCTCGAGTCAACCTGAAGTTTCTTATGAGAAAATAAATATCCCAAAGATTTATGATCGATGTAGAGAACAATTTCTCATCCAAATATGATGATGCCAAATTCCAAAAGTAAAAACAATAGCCGAGAGCACTAGATCATGAGTGGCGTATCTAGTCTCGATAAGCTAAAATGATTTAGAAGCACAAGTGATAGCACGTTCTCCTTTGCAAGAGAACGGCATCCAAACCAATACGACTAGTATCGGTACAAATAGCAAAGTCTTGGTTCCCCTCCAGGAATCACAAGAACAAGAGTATCGAAAAGAAAGAATTTCTTTTAAATAATCTTCTTTCCCGAAATGTTAAAACTTTCAAAATTACACTTATCATTATGTAATAATCATTCTAGAAAAATTTACTATTTTCAAGTTAATATACTGTGTCTGATTGTCTCATCAAAGCGTTTAGGAAATTCCTATCGATAACGTTGATCAGGCGCATCGACCAAAATTCTTAAAGCACTCAACGGGCATACAATCACAAAATCATCTTTTATGGGATAAATAAATCTCTTAAAAAGTTTTAAGAATATTCGTTGTTCGTTTCAAGAACAAAAATCCAGTTTTACTTATAAATAAATCTTATGAAAAAGATTTGCAAAATTTTAAATTACTATTTTCATCCAAAATCAGTAAATACAAGAATAGTCTCATCGAAATATTCATAGAATATTCGATTTATAAAATGGATGAAATAAGCTGGACAAATTGAATGACATAATAAGTCATTCATAAGAATCATAACGAGTGCGGAATGCAGTAAGTGGAATGCTAATTTCCGCAACTCGTAGCAAACGAAAACCGGTGGTAAAGTCAAACTGAAAAGACCTTAACACCACACAAAAGATTTCTTAGGTGATAATCCTAAGACAAACTCAAAAATATTGGAAAATTTCTCAAACTACATGAATGAGAGAAATAACACTTTCCTTATAAGTGGGCTTAAGGAAGAAAATGATGCCATCAAGTTGGAATCAAAATCATAAAGGAAAAATAGAAATCTGCTTAACAGATTGAAAATGTCGAAGATGAATAGTCCACTCGAAAAATAGGATATGGGCTTCACAATGATTAAGCCGATCCTTTCAAAAAATCAATTCCGAAGCCTAAGTAAAAATATCGGCTCGGAAAGAAAAGTCTCATAAAATAATTTCGACATCAATAAAAAGCAAATTGAGTGTTGCGGATCTACCATCCGGATTCACAATCCTCAAAGAAGTCATCAAGCCCAAAAATGTTTAAAAAGAATCAACAAGTTCTTTTGATATAAATTAGTGAGATGGAACCCATATCAAAAAGAACTCGAATAAGAAGATCACGAAATAAAACAATGCCATCAAGGATTGAGTGAAAAATACCTTGACCAAGAGAAGAGTTGCCAGGAGCTTGCAGCTTTCCTTCTCTCTTGCTTGGAAGCTTAGGACACGAGGATAAAAGATGACCCGAACCTTTGCAATACCGACAAAAGAGGGGTTTCGTGCACTCCCTTGCATAGTGGTCCGTGGAACCACAATTGTAGCATTGATCACGACTAGAGGTAGGAGTCTTTGCTACCGGAATTTGTTGCTTCCCTTTCTTATTAGAATTGGGGCCTTTGAATTTGACAGGCCTCTTCAAGTTATTGTCGAAGTTCTGTTGGGCACGCACAACTTCAACATCACCTTCATTATCGGCCTCTTCAAGACGAAGAGCGATATCAATAAGCTAATCAAATGAAACTTCAAGTTCAGAAGTAATGGCTTCTTAAGATTCTTATTCAAGCCATAGACGAATCACTGATTTTTCTTCATTGGGGTGTTAATGTATTCAACCCCGTATTTGGAAAGAGATTCGAAAGATGTGACATAGTCTGTCACAGAAGATTCACCTTGAACAAGGTCAATAAAACGCCGGGCCAAAGTTACTTTTTCAGCCTCCGGCACAAATTTCAATTCGAACCTTTCCCGAAATTGCTCCCAAGTGTGATCCGCTTCAATGATTTCAGAAATTAAAAGCTCATCCCAATCTAATGCTCTTTCTTGGAGCATGCTAGAAGCCACCTGGACTCGATGAAGGTCAATAAGGTTCATGCGAGAAAAGATGCGATCGCATGATTTGAGCCAAGCTTGAATTTCAATAACACTCTCGGATCCCTTGAATGGCCCTCCACCCAAATCGGTGTAGTCTCTGCACAAGCGTGCAAAACCGGATCTAGGATGAGTAGGCTCTGGATTGGGTCCGACAGCCTGGGCGTTCTTAACAAGATCTAAAAGCTGCTGGGCAGACATAAAAACTCCATCTTGGGGAGTAGCACTAGATTGACCGGCGCTGGGACAGCCTGGTCTAACCATTTCTCTTCTTTAAGAAAAAGAAGAGGAAAAAGTTATTCTCAGAATAAATTTCAATCAAACTTGATTGATAAAACAAGGAATCATAAAGAAATTAGGATGAATCGGTACGAAGACTCGAATTAAATCCTAAAGCACGACTCCTAAGAAAGACTTAGGACGATGATCCTTGTTATAATATTCCATATTGTTCCGAAGTTTGGCTCTGATACCAAGCTGTGACGCCCCACCTCTATACCCACGCTAGACAAGAACACTATAGAGTAATGTTGTCGACTAGCACGGAGAATAAGGCTGTTGAGGAGCGACCATCTGTATAATTGCTTTGTGCGAGTACCGATATGTCAGATAGTAATAATATAAGTTTTCATCTCATGAGGAAATCCGACATACAGATACAAACTCAAAGCTATCACACAGTGGCTATATAAAATCTTTGGAAACAAATATAGAAATAAACATAACACAAATCAGTCACAGACAATTCATATCACAAAGGCGGAAATAGATATGAATATAACACATGAAAGTGTTCGTCAGAGTAGTGGTCAAAAGGATCCACAATAATACAAAGGAATAGATACAAGTGCTAGACAAAAGAATAAGTATACATCATAGAGTCTGTATCTCAAATGTATACAACAAAAACTACTAATCTAGAGTAGTTAGCCAAAAGATCAAATGAAAGTCCGATAAGGAGTCAAGTAGAAGCACCTGTAAAATCTCAGTCTGACCCGAGTATTATTTAAGAAGAAAATAATAAACGGATCAGTCTAGCTATAAATATCAGATGAAGTGATATATAATAAGAGATATGACATAAACATATAATAATCACAATGCCAAGCTGTGATAAATAAGTAATTAAAAATCAACAAGAGATTAATCAATATCACAGTAATCTACTCAAGATAAAAAGGAATGTCATACTCCTAATTTCATTCACCAAGCCACAATAAATGACATATATATCAATGCCCATCGTAAAAGTTGGTGAAACATAAATTCCAGAAATCAACACACGAAATCCAAAAATCACAATAAAAAGGATGGCCAAGACATTGATGTAGTACAAACGGTACATCCAATGAATCAAATACACTGATGTAGTACAAACGGTACATCCAATGAATCAAATCACTTTGAAAGTGCATGGGTCGTTAGCCCACAAAGAAATGAGACGAAGCTCAATAAAATGAGGAATATTCCTCCACATAGACAAAGAGACATCGCACATTGCTAGTCTAAACCACAAAGATGGTCGTCATGATCAAAGAGAAGTGTCAATTACACTAAGCTAGTAGATATAAAAGTTTAGCTTCATGTCTCATAACCACTTGCTTAACTTAAACATTTACGAACAAACTGTAAATCTCCACTAGAAAAATGTCACAAGTGGTTCAATCGAACAAGTCCAAAAATTAACCGACGAAGTAAACGCAAGCGTTTCATACCACTCGTTTTACTAAGTTGTTCAATTAGATTTCTCATACGAGTGAGGTAAAGGCTTGTATATACTAATAGGTTGGAAAACGGTTTGAGAAAACGAGCTTTGTTATAAATTAGTGTTGAAATCATTTGAAGAAAGAGTTTTGATAATTACTACTAGTATAGAAAACCTTTATATTTTTAAAGTGACAAATCACAAAGGAGATTGTAAGAACAATCAATCACTAAAATTCACCTTCGAAGACGTGAATAAAATCCAAAGAAACCGAGAAAGAATCCATCGAAATGGATATTCAAAAATCCCTAAATATGAGTCATCAAAGGCATAATAAATGATAACAACAAATAGGATCATCACGAATCGATTTAAGTTGGAATTCTCAAGCGAAAGGGCAAGCAGGCAAAACACTGCTGATTCAGACGTCTGAAACAAGTGGTTCAGACGTCTGAATCTGGAAATATAAAAATTTCCAGAACACAATTCAGGCGTCTGAATCAAGTGTTTCAGACGTCTGAAATAGGCATATTTTAGCCTATTTCCTTTCTGGTTCCAAATGAACCAATTCAGACGTCTGAAACCATATATTCAGACGTATGAATCTGGGAATAGAAAACTTCCCAGAACAATATTCAGACGTCTGAATATCACGTTTCAGACGTCTGAATGAAGGGTTCAGGGCATTCCCTGAACCTAGGCCAAAAATGGCCAAACGAATATCGGAAACGATCGAACGAGCAAATGGCAACGACTAAGGAATTACGTCGAACGACAACCCAGCCTAAACGGCTCTTCGATACGCCTCAAATATCGATGTCCAATTATCCATAATAGGATTTTCATAAATTAGACCAAAACACCAAAAATTGGAATATACACGAAATCAATCCAAACCAAAAATCAATTGCACACGAATAAACGTTAGGAATTCATACCTAACAATCGAAGATAATTATAGACAAAGATGTGAGATAAAAATCTCACTTTTGCACTAAAATTTATGAAGATGAAGCTTGAAAGCAAAGGGGAATCAACCACTCTTCAAATCCGACTCTAGAAGCTTGAATCTAAGCTAAAAAGAGAAACATTTCCCAAAGTTAGGTTTAGGAAATTTCTGAAATCAAGGAGAGAAAGAGTTGGAGAAGAAGAAGGAGTTGCTTACCAATGGGTTCTCATAGATTTTGGAGCAAGAACTTGGATTTTGCTATGGAACTAGGGCTTGGAGTTTTAATTTCCACTCTCTTCTACCATTGTTGCTAAAGCTTGAAGAGTTAGGAATTAGAAATGAAGTAATGAAGAGGAGAGGGGGATTGGGACTGAGTTAGTAAGTGGTTAATTGGCTCAGCCCAAACCAAAGCCCAAAGCATAAAGTAGCAAAAATCAACTTTCTCCAAACATATCGAAGCTTATACTCAAAAAGGCCGCAAACGGCATTTTGAACTCAATGGGGGTGGTCTCGAGTCCTAATTCGGCTGTTTGCAAAAAGTAGCTTTTCGGACTAAAATCCGACTAACGATAAAATATTTAAATAAGATATTTAAATATAAAATCGATATATGTGCGGGTTGTTACAATCACCACCACCATACACTGCAGCCATCATCTCTGTTCCCCTTGTCCATATCTGACCATGCCTTCATATTGAGCCAATACCACAAAACTTTGCATCAATGCCTTGAAATCATGCCTAGACAAGCCTAGTTTCACCACCACCTTCACATAACACCTTGGCCACCACCCTAGCTCCACCACCACCTACAGACCTGACCTCTGGCCATCACTCCAGCACTGACTAGATCTGAAGCAAGCAAGGTCGAGCCCTATGATGACCAAGCCAAGCCAAAAATGTGACCAATCCCTACCTATTTTCTCCTTGACCCTTAGTATGCTTCATGTTGTAACTCCTCCATCTTCATCCATTTCTATCCATGCTATATTGATGCCATACCTGAGCCATGTTGACACCTAGGCCGAGTCTAGTATGGTGGGATCAACCCTATTTGATCATGTGACAAGCCATGTTGTGATGGTCAAGTACTTTTGGTGTTAGGCTCGGCAATGTTCTTTGTAGTTCTTATTTCCATTTCGTTTCAATTCATCTTTGTCTTGTATATATATGCTTATATTATCTTGTTCATTTGTTGTATACAAGATCAATATTAAGTGTGACGCCCCACCTCTATACCCACGCTAGTCAAGAACACTACGGTGTAGTGCTGTCAACTAGCGCGGAGAATAAGGCTGTTGAGGAGCGACCATCCATGTGATTTCTTATAACACGGTGGCTATAAATAATCTTTGGAAACAAACATAGAAATAAGCATAACACAAATCATTCACAGACATCCATATCACAAAGGTGGAAGAAGATATGAATATATAACTAACACATGAAATTGTACATCAGAGTTGTGGTCAAAAAGATCCACAATAATACAAAAGAATAGCAACATGTGCTATACAAAAGAATACAACTATGAGTCTATATCTCAAATGTAAACGACAAAAACTGCTAATCTAAATGGTCAGCCAAAAGTCAAAGTAGTAAATCCCGGGGGAGAAGTCAAGCAGAAGCACCTGTAACATCTCGGTCTGACCGGAGTATTATTTATAAGAAAATAATAAACGGATCAGTCTAGCTATAAATATCAGATAACATGATATAAACAATAGATATTGCAAGAACATATAGTAACCATAAAGACATACTATGATAAGCATGTAAATGAAGATCATCAAGAGATCAAACAATATCAAAAGTATCTTCTAAAAGATCCAAATTCACCTAAACATAAAAGCTGGAAAATCATAACAATGAAAGTCATGAAAATAGGTGAAGCACAAATTCCAGAAGACTACACAAGAAATCCAGAAATCACAATATAGGAGCATGAAAACTCACAAAATGGGAGTATGAAAACTCATCTACACGTGTAACACAAAGCGAGACGCTATCTCATGGTTGCAAGCCATTAATTTTGACACACGAATGGCCCGAAGACCGTGGGGCGCTACCCCACATATGTGATGGCGAAACATCACACAAATGCGATGGCGAAACATCACAAGAGCGGGGTCTGGTCTCCCTCGCCGACAAAGAGACATCGCACAGTTGCTAGTCTAAAACACAAAAATGATCGTCATGATCATCAAGAAGTGTCAATTACACTAAGTTAATAAATATAAAAGTTTAGCTTCATGTCCCATAACCACTTGCTTAACTCAAATATTTACGAACAAACTATAGATCTTCACTAGAAAATTGTCACAAAAGATTCAATCGCACAAGTCCAAGAATTAACCAATGAAGTAAACGCAAGCGTTTCATACAACTTGTTTTACTAAGTCGTTTAAATAGATTTCTCATACAAGTGAGGTAAAGGTTTGTATATACTAATAGATTGGAAAATGGTTTAAGGAAAAAGCTTTGTAGTAAAATAGAGTTAAAATTGTTTTGATGAAAGAGTTTTGATATTTACTACTAGTATAGAAAACCTTTATATTTTAAAGTGACAAATCATAGAAGTGATTGTAGAAACAATCAATAATAAAAGTTCACATTCGAAGACGTGGATAAAATCCAAAGAGACCGATGAAGAATCCATCGAAATAGATATTCAAAAATCCATAAAATCGACCGAGAAGCCCAAGATAGTTTGTTTCGAAGAATGGTCAACTCAGCATCTCAATAAAGCAAGTTCTGTCGAATGTTTTTCAGATAAGATCCCCTACGGAGGGAGGGTTCGGGGGGCTGGCAACCCCCCAAGGTCGGGGTACGGGGGCAACGCCCCCGCTACGGGGTTCGACCTAGTAGTCGAGCGACCTAAAGGGGCATGCGACCTAAAGGTGTTCGCGACCTAGTGGTCGGGTGACTTAAGGGGGTACGCGACCTAAGGGAAACTCGCGACCCAACTTGGCCGAGCTAAGGTAAGGTGCGACTCAACCAGGTGAGCGACCTAAGGAAGACGAACAACTTAAGGAAGTAAGGGGTCGAGCAACCTACGAGTTTAAGGGGTCAAGCGACCTAGAGGCGTTCGCGAGTTAAGCAAGGCAAACGACCTACTGGTTGCCGACCTAAGAGGGAATAAGGTCCAACGACCTAAGGGATCATGCGACCTAGTGGAACACGCGACCTAAAGGTCCAACGACCTAACTTATTCGAGCGACCTAATGGTTTAAAGGCCTAACCCATGTGAACAACTTAAGGTCATACGACCTAAAGGGGAACGACCTAAGGTAACACGACCTAACGAGGTAGGCAAGGCCGAGCGACCTAAAGGGGCATGACCTAAAGGCGAGCGACCTACGACTTACGACCTTGCGACCTAACTCCGAAGACGTTAGAAATGGCCAGAACGACCTACGGTCTAAGGTCCATACGACCTACGACCTAAGGTCTATACGACCTAACTCCGAAGTGAAAATTCAAGGAAGTGCGACCTAGCGTGATAACACATGAGCGACCTAAGGGTTAGGTCGCGAGCGACCTAACTCCGAACACAGAAAAATGGCCAGAACGACCTAAGTGCAGAAAATTCACCAAAACGCTAAAAATTGGAGTTTCTCGCCAATCCAATCCAAACCAAATGCTAATATGCATGCAAAAATGATAGGAAATCATTCCCAACAGTCCAATATGGTTATAGGCTAGAATTGTGAGATAAAAATCTCACCTTTTCACCAAATTATGAAGGTAAAGCTTGAAGGTGAATGGAGAAGCAACTACAAGCTTGAATCCAATGCTTTTCCTTGAATTTGGAGTTGAATGATGGAGTTGGAGTTGAAACCTAGGCTTGGAGTTTCTAATTTCCCTTTCCACTCACCATTAATGTTAAAGTTTGTGTTTGGTAGGAATTTATGAAGAGTGAGGAGAAGGAGAGAAGTGAGTTTGAGTTATAATGGCTAGACTAACCCAAAGTCCAAAGCGGGAAAAGTTAGTGAAATTTCACTAACTCCAAACCTATCAATATTTATACTTAAAAAAATTGTAAACGGCATTTCGAACTCAATGGAAGTGGTCTCGAGTCCTAATTCGACCGTTTGCAAAAAGTAGCTTTTCGGACCAATATCCGAATAACGATAAAATATTTAAACAAAATATTTAAATATATAATCGATAAATATGCGGGTTGTTACATTAAGGCTCTCTATTCATTCAAATCAAATCGTGCTTGTCGTGCCTTTGGAATCGCTCTTATGTGAGTTGTTTTAGTCTCCAGCTTGAAAAGGTGAGTCTTTCTCACTCTGACATATTTACTTATGAAAGAGTAAATTGATGGCAAGTGTTTAGTAATATAAAATGTTTATGCAAGTTAATGATGATCATATGATATGCTATGCCATGTTATTACCATGTTAAAACTGTAAATTATCACCTGACATCTGATATATAACATTATATTGTGACATTGACATTGTTTATGCATATATTCACACTGCAAGTTCACTGTTAGAACAGAATCACTATGGGTTGAAATGATACATACCCGAACAGATATTAGAATAGGGAAAAATCATTATGGGCTGAAATGATAGGCCTGGGTGATTTTTATTGTATTTTATTTGACTTGGGATTGCGGGTTTGAAATGATAGAACCCGGTTTTTTTTTAAAATTGCGGATTGAAATGATATATATCTGTATCCCTTAAGCTAGGTTAGAAAATTATATACAGACCCCACGGTATATTTTTAAATGATTTTTATGTAGATATGTATTTTAAAAGTATGAAATTTTGATTTAAAAATATATATATTTTATGGTTTTGGGAAAGCTAAATATTAAGTTTTGATTTTGTGAATTTAAGTATGTAAATTTGAAGTAAATTTGATTTTGACTTTAAAATTTATTTTAAAAATGTAAGTAAATAATGGAAATTAAATTTAAAGTTTTGAAATGATATTTAAAGTAAAATGTTAAGTTTTATTAAATTTATAAGTTAATAAACAGTGAATTTTGACTTATCAAATGAAAGTGAATTTTAATTGGATATTTAATTATAAAATTTTGTTGTGATAAATCATATGTTAAAATTATTTAAATGTGAAAATTTAAAGTTTAGAAATATGATTTATAAGTTTTAAATTTGCTAAAATTTAAGTTTTAAATGTTTCTGAAAGTTATAATAAAAGTTGGAATTTTATTAATAGCATTTCCAAAATGCTGTAGTCTTATGACAACAATTTTTTAATGCTGTTGTTTTTTTCTTTTGAATATAACTATGTTGTAATAACTAAATATCTATTACGGCATTCTATAAATGCCATTGTCCTGAACTAAACTATTTGGAAACTATAAGCCACGATAACACTTTATAATTGCTGTCGTTGCTATATTTTGACAATGTTTTAAAATGTTATAGATTTTAACACTGTTTGTGTTATATTTTAAAGTATTAAATGATTTAACTTTTGGAAATGGATTATTTGTGAAATATAAGGAGTTTTGAATATAATTTAATATTTAAATTTTAATTTTAAGTAATTTACATTGAATTTGAATTTAAATAAGGTTTACTTGGTTATGTGTTAAATGGAATGAAATGTTATGAGATAAATGAATTTTTTTTGAATGGAATTTTGAAATGTATTTTTGTAATGACATTTGAAACAATAAATGAATAAAATATTTTATTTTTAAACGATATTTAAATTTGAATATTTTAAATTGAATTCAAATAATGATTTGATAATGAGGTTTTGAAAGATATGATATTTTAATGATTTTGAAATGGTTTTGAATGATATAATCTTTATTTTGATAAAGAATGTGAATTTGGAATGATATTTGATTTTGATAAATGAATATTTGAAGTCTATATTTGTATGAAAGGATATTTGGTTTACTTGTAATTTGAGTTTATTTAAAAGACATGGGATTCATGAAATGAACATTTCAAAACTAAGTAATAATGAAGTTAGATTTGAGATATATGAAATTATAGAAATTTAGTTTCGAAATATGGTATATTCAAAGCTCTGGATTGATGGTTTGAATTGAATTAAATTGGAAATTTGAACTTTGGGTTTAATTGGATAAATTTGTGAAACATAAAGAATTAAAGGAATGTTCCATGATTTCAAATGATGATTTCGAAATGTTATGATTTTCAAAGTGTAATGATTTCAAGTATTTTGGTTTCGAAAGAGTCATAACTTTGAAAGTATTATATTTTTGAAAGGTAAACATATGTTTGAAATGGAAATGATAAACTATTTTGATTTGGATATAGTTTTGAAATAAAAGTGGTTTTGGTTTCGAAGTATAAACTATTTTGAAAGGAATATAGTTTTCAAATGAAATGATTTGATTTGATTTTTGAAGCATAAACTATTTTGAAATGGCCATGGCGTTATAATAACATTTGGTTATTAGAGTGACCGGGATCGGAAGTTGTCATACTCTCTGCCAACTCCGAAAACCACTTTAACAACTGTGTACGCGGTGGAGATTCCAGAATGAAGTAGGATGGTGGTGACATTCTTGAAGTATATTATGTGGACCCAACTCCTATGAGTTGGCATAAGGCGGCTAAAACAGGAGCGATCTCGGGCCAAGTGAGGTCATTCCTCCGATCGGACACATTCCTTCGATGCTATACTCTTATCTTGTAGTTGATTTGATGGCCATCCTCCGATTTTGATATGGGAGTGTGTTCCGAGGTGGGCGTATGTGGCTACTACGTTACAACTAGCCTGTAACATCCCGCCTTTTCGCACACTTTAAATCGACACACATGCCGGTTCAAACCATACGGAAGGGCGGATTGTTATGGGGTAAATAAGAAAAACAAGAAAGAAATAAAAAGAAAACAGAATCTCACAGCGGAAGGATAAAATATAATAACCAAATATACAGTTTATAAATTTGTTTACAAAAACATTGATTATATTTATATAATACATATCAGAGTTACACATACCAATAACAATGCAGCGGAACAATATGAGTGTAGTGGAATATAATAAATAATAATAATAGAAATCTCCGTCTTCGTCCTCCAGAGCTAAACTCTTCGATCCTGAAACGCTCGGACTGAATCGTGCGAATTGAAAAGACAAAACACTCGAGTCAGAACTAAAAGATCTTATGTAAGTTAAATCAACATAAATAAATATGAGTGGAGTAACTCAAGAGATGCTCGGGATTTACATCTCCTAAGGATCCGTTAAACTATTTACTATGTAGTATATTTCGCTATTATAATAATGTCTAATTGTAAAATAAACTTACTTTTAAATAGCGTTAAGGGGTTACCCATATAGCCCTTAACACAAAAAATATTCCCATAGTCTATACAGTACCGTAATCTCCCCCGTACTGGGCGTCGTCAGAGGGCACCCCATAGGTATGGTACAAAACAAAATCGTATCAGGCGCGCTAGGGTAGGTGACATGGCACAACTAGGCAATGCCAGGGTAGATATACCAATTACGCTTCCGGGCTGGTGGTAACGCGTAGCCGCAGCTACCGCCCACCTCGGACAAACTCCCCTCTAAAATCAAAATCAAAAGTGGCAACCGAATAAATCCAAAGTCAGAGTATAGTATCGAAGAGGAGTATCCGATAAAGGGCACTAACCCCCTTGGCCCGTCGATCGCTCCTGTTTTAGCCACCTTATGCCAACTCACGGAAGTCGGGTCCACGTATTTACCTTACAGGAAACGTCGCCACCAACCTACTTCATTTTGGAATCTCCACCGCGTACACGGTTGTTAAAGTGGTTTTCGGAGTTGGCAGAGAGTATGAAAACTTCCGATCCCGGTCTCTTTAACAACCCAACGTTATTATAGCACCGCGGTCATTTAAAAATAATTATACTTTCAAAACAAGAATATAATATCCATTTCAAAACCATTTAAATACGATATCATTTCCTTTTAAAACCCAAATCAATATGATATCATTTTTTTATTTCAAATACATTTCTTTTCCAAAATCATTCCACTTTTAAAATTTATAATACCTCGAAACCAAATATTTGAATTATAACTTTCCAACATAATACTTCGAAATCCATAGTTTTAAAACCATAACTTCCAAAACTTAAATGGTTTGGATATTCAAGAGTATGTAAATTAGCTGATCTTAAATTAATTTATAAAGTAAATAATTTCCACGCCTTTACCATTTATCCACTTTAATTTTAGTCTAAACCCATAAATTTAGATTCACTTTCAGTTTCAATAAAACACTTCGATTTCAATATATTTCAAACTTTGAGTATTTAACAATTTCAAAACTAAGGTTGGAAATTTCTATTCAACAATTTATTGTCCTATTATTTAGTTTTGAAATATTTGCAAAATAAATCCATAACCCTTTAAATAAAAATCAAATTACTTATAACTAAATGTTTCCTTCAATTTTATTTATACTAGAAATATTCATTTAATTCTGTAGGATCTAGATTAACCCTAGAGGGGGGGGTGAATAGGGTTATAGAAAATTTTCTCGATTTAAACACAGAAACAAACTGCAGAAATAAATATGCTGAAAAGTAAGTCACACACAAAATTTACCCAGCTTCGGCAACCCCTGCCTACTGCTGCATTCCTAGATTTCTATTAGAATTAAACAGTATCCCGCTTACAAACACTCTAACAGACTCACAAACCCTTGCTCCCGCCCACAAACACTCTACTAGACTCGCACCCCCTGCTCCGCCTATAGAGCTTTGCAAACTCACAAACTTTGCTCCCGCCTATAGAGTTTTGCAAACTCGCACACGCTGCTCACTGAACTAATTCTAACTAGACAATCTGACACTACCTACAACGTAGGTGGTGATTTACCAATTACTTTGATTCGAAAAGTAAAAAACAATAAATAAAAAAACAATTAAACCCAAAAACCCTATTTCAAATAAAATAAGTTAAATCCCCTTTAAACTAACAAGGTCGACCCCTTGTTTTCTTTCACCCGATCCACTTCTATTCTTTGACCCGTTCCTTTTGTCTTGTGAGAATAATGACGGCCGTTCCTCTTTGCCACTTAATTAGGGCTTCTGTTCCCTTGTGAAAATTGGGGCTTTGTTCGATCTGATTTGTGTTGCTCTTGCTCGCGCTCGTTCTCTGATGATTGATTCTGGTTTGCGTTGCTCCTCTGTTGATCGATTCTCGTTGCTTGGCTCACTCGTTCTCTGATGATCGAGTTCGTTGTTGATTCGGTATGTAATTTTTTCGTTGCTGGTTTAATGATTGCTTCAATTGAACTCGATGCCGATGATGATTTGGGTTTGGTATTTATATGAATTCGAAACACTTGATTTTTGCTCGTATCAATTTGGTACTTTCCTAAATTTTGTTTTCCTAATGCGCACGGCTTTCCTGATATATTTTTGGACTTGATGCTCACGACTTTGATTTTGATGCGTTCGATATTTACTTGATTGATACGGCAACAACTTTCCCTTTTACTTTGTGACTTTTTCGAAGATATGTACACTTGATTTCTGACTTTGATTTTGCTTCTTGGTCATCACAACACTGTTTTGATTTCGTGAATCATATCCACTCCACGACTCTGCATTACGTCGACCATCACTGTTTTCATCCTTAAGAGCTTCGTCTCTGGCATTGACATTGACATTGTATCACTGTTTGATTTTGTTTTGTGTCTGCATTGACATTATTGCTACCCGGTCGACATTTTATGTTTGTAGCTTGTGATTGCCACTGTGTTGCATTGTTATTGATACATGGTTGTTTTGTGCTTTGATATTATGACACTATTGCTTCAACTTGTCACTTGAAATTGTTGACTGATGTTCACTTCACTGTTGACTTGAGTATTTGGTTCCTTACTTTTCATTGTTGCTTGGATATTGAACTTGAGATGTTTTAGTTTGCTTGTGCTCTGCACTGTGTCTTGTTCACCATGTTGCAACTACTTGTTGTAGCTTGAAACTGTTTTGTCAATTTGAATTGCACTTGAGTTTAGTTTGCACTTTTCACTTGATATTGTGGTATTTGCTGTTATTGCATTCACTTCATGTTTGCATGAGCTTTGGTCATTTGCATTTGCACACTCCATACTTTGGTATTGTTCCATGTATTTGCATTGTACCATGCTGTTACCTGTACTTGGTGCATTGAGCATTTTCACTGTGTATCTTCACTGTGGTCTTGAATTTCTGGTTGCTTTGTGTAGTTGCCACTATATCTGTAGCTTGCATCTGTGCACATTGTTGCATTGTTGATGTTATTTGTAGTTTTCATTTTGTACTTCTTTGTGCTCTGGTCATTGCTTGTGAAGTTTGGTATTGCATCATTTTGTACTTGTGGTTCTTTGTTTGGTCTTGTCTGGTCTGCATACATGATTGTTGCAGTCCATTTTGCCGTTGGTCTTCATTCTGGTTGGCACTTGCATGCATTGTTGTAACTGGACATGTTGCTTTGAGTTGTCCATTGTTTGGTCTCTGTTTTCATTGGGCTGTAGTTGTTCAGGTGCATTGCCACACTGTACTACTCTTGTCTTTGCATCCCTTCATGTTGATTTTTGAAATTTCACTTGAGTTGAATCCAGTTTCAAAAACTCGGGTTTGACCTTGTGCACGTGTCGTAATTTTGAATATATTGCACGTGAGTTGAACCCAGCTTTTCATTTGGGTTTGACTTGCGCTCACCTGTCCCTGTAGCATTATCAAGTGTATATCGATGTGCACGGCCTTGTGGCATGTACAGTGATACACTGTGCATGTCACACTGTTCCTGTGTGATGAATTCAGATGTGAATGATGACGAACAACCCAAATAACTGAGGCAAATCATATTTTCAAAAAATCATATTTCATTTTATATTGCAAAAATATTTCTTTTTCAATTTTACTGCGTTAGTGAATATTTTTGCAGATTGCTCAGATGCTGCATTCAAACTGGAATGCAGTTGAAGACAAAATACGAGTGTGAGTGATATGTAGTGAAGTTATTAATGTAAAGATAATTGTGATGTATTCAAACATGTATATGTATAGTGAGAGCTTGAATTTGTACTATTCAATATTGTAATAAATATTTGTTTGAATAAAATTTCTGTTTGAATTCAAATTCCATTCAAATACTGTGTAATTTATTTTATTCAACAAATATTTATTTAATCTATGAAAAATAAAATAGTACATTAACAAATACATTTAAATGAATATATATGTTTATTATCATCAAACAAAAACATATAAGCGCATATTCATACAATCTCCCCCTTTTGATGATAACATACATATATTTAAGATTTTGACCGTGTTAAATGTATTTGAACAATGATATACACTAATTGCTTCCCCTATTTAAATGATTCCTCTCTACATGATGCTCCCCCTACATGTATGCATACAAATAGAAATATACAAATGAGCCTAGATGCAAATGGAAAATTATTTGACCTTTGCTTGATTTTATTTGACAAAATCTTAACTTTTCTCTCCCCCTTTTGTTATCAGCAAAAGAATAACAGTGTTATAAAAATAGGGATTAAGTGACAGACATGAATCCAACATTTAACTCAATTGAATATAGATATCAAATTTCAATAATACTCAAACAAAAATCATAATTACCCTTGTCAGGCGCATATTCCACTTTCAGAAGTGATGGGGATAAAATCATCAAAAAATCATACAGTTCTGTCTATTTGTGGTATATTTATTTTAGGAAATTTGAATATCTACTAACCATGCATAACCGTTAGGACTTTTAAATGAGATTAGTAGTATTCACAATTTTTATTTAAAAATAATTCAAGTATCTTCTAACCACGCATAACCGTGAGTACTTTTAAATGGGATTAGAATCAACTTGTCTGTTTTAAAAGCTCAATTTTGATATGCGTTCCATACATGCATTACCGAGGACTTTTAAATGAGCATGGAAGCACATATTCAAAAACCCAAGTAATTCACCCATGCATAACCGTGAGGACTTTTAAATGAGAGCGAATACTTTGGATATTTATTTTTATTGAAGAATATAATAAATTGAAGCACAGATAATTTCCTTTATAAATCTGAAGATATAATAAATTAAAGAATGAATAATTTCCTTTGTAAACTACCACAAATTTACATATTATATATGATTTTGATGAGTGATGGTCGATAGAAAGATGATAGAAATAGAAATGATCATGGAATTTTTACCCAACAAAAGTTTTTTATAACTCTTGTTATGAAATTCTAAAGAAATTTTTCTAAATATACTGTCTTGAGTAATGTATGACAAATATCGACACTCATCACATTTTCAATCACATTGATCTTTTCGATAATCATTAGGGAAACAGATAAGTTAAAATAGTCATTTAAAATCAAATTCAAAAAATGATTATAAAATCAAATTTTCAAAATGACTGATCTGAAAATATGAAAAGAAATGATTTTCTCAAAGGGGTTTTATAAGAGAAAGATCTGCTAAAAATAAAAAATTATTTCAAGTGGAAAAAATATGCATATATTTTCGTGAAAGAAATGATGCAATTAATAAGAATCACTTTCAACTCATACATTTTCTATCAACTAGATTACTAGTGATCTTCATCCGATATTTTTCATTTATTCCAAATTATCACAAATTCATTTTGATAGATCAGACTATGAAGTGTGCACCAAAACAGTGTTAGCAACATTTTTGCATTTGAATTGAAGCAGTGTAAATAATTGAAACTCGTGAATAATGCCAAAATCAAAAGTATTATCATCCAAAGAGTTTAATCCAGAAAGAATTTTCAAGCATAGTGTTATTGACATAATTGGTCAACAATTTTGAATAAATCAGTGTCAAAAATCATTATCCCAATATTGACTGATTTTAATTCAAAATTATGGTGCAGATGATCACATTCGTAAATATACCAATACCTGTTTTACCTTTACGATATTTTTCAATGTTGTTCATTGTGATTCTGTCACCTTTATACTAGGCTGAGGAACTTGCTTTGTCGTCCGTTGTGTCCTTGGAACAGTCACAATCCAAGTAACACTATTATTGTTCCTTAGCCTTCCTTCTCACCTTTACCAATTATCTTATACTTGCTGTTGTCTCCCATGATCACAATTCTACCTTTAAAATTTTCTAGGCTAAGGAGCTTCGATTTATCACCTATCATATGTCTAGAACAGCCTGAATCTAGAGATCATTCTAGTTTCTCCTTAGCCCGCCAACAAATCTACATAAAAAGAGAGAGGGAGGACCTAGAGAAATTCTTAGGTCCGGTGATATTAGTAACTGAAGCATTGTGAATAAACACTCCCTTTGGAACCCAAACTTGTTTTGTACTTTCATTCTTGTTCCAATAGACATGAAAATTCTTTTGTAGAATTCTTAGGAACCCAAACTTGTATAAATTTTGTGTTCTTGTTCCTACGACCATAATTTTCAACCCGATGTCCAGTTATTTCACTTCTAGCAAAGATACTCCTACCTTTTGCATTATCATCAACTTGTGTTTTCCCAAAACCTAGTCCTTTTCTGTTGTTAGCAAAGAGTTGATTTCCCAATAACATGTTAAATGATTTTTCTCCTCTTGAAAAGTTGTTCAGAAATTTCTCAAGATTTTGGACTTTGATTTTAAGTGATGTGTTTTCAGTTACAAGTGAGGTGCATCAATTTATAAAATCCTTTTTCCTAGTGTCGATGGTTTTCTTAAGACTCAAGTTTTCTTTTTCAAGATTCTCAAAGCTATTCTTAAGTCTTGATAATTTTGAATCTAAAATTTTACATTTTTTACATTCTAGGTTTTGAATATTTTCAAGTTCAGTTTCTAACCTAAAATTTTCACGAGCAAGTTCTCTCCTATCAGATTTCAGTTTTTCAATTTTAGATTCAAGAGTATCAACTACTTTAGTAAGATCAGAACACATAAAAACAAGGTCTCTATAGGAATAGTCACCTACCTCACTAGATTCCTCTGAGCTTGCTTCTGAATCTGATTTTGCCATGAGACACAAGTTAGCCTCCTCTAAGCTATTATTAGAAACTTCCTCTCCTTCTTCATCATCCCAAGTTGCTGCAAAGACCTTCTTCATCTTTTTCTTTCCTTTGTTGTTTATGAGAAGTGGGCATTGTTGTTTGAGGTGGCCATGCTTGTTGCAGTTAAAGCACGTCGGTTCATTATCGGAGTTGTCGGAATCTTTTGGCCTATTACCACCTATTTTCTTCTTGCGTGGCTTGAATCTCGACCATTTTGTAAGATTATTCACAGCCATTGCAAGCTCTTCAATCGGATCTTCTTCTTCTTCATCGCTCTCTTCTTTGCTCTTTAAGGCAATCGTTCTTCTTTGGTTCGGAGTTGTTGCGTTCCTCCTTTGCTTTTAGCTCAAGCTCATATGTCATCAAGTTACCAATCAACTCCTCCATGCTTAGTTTACTCAAATCTTTCGATTCTTGGATTGCCGTGACTTTTGCCTCAAAGTTCATCGGTAAGACTCGTAGCACCTTCCTCACAAGCTCTACCTCAGTGAATACCTTCTCGAGTGCTCTAGCGTTGTACATCAAAGTTGAAAAGCGTCCAAACATGTCCTTTATGCTCTCGCCTTCGTCCATCACAAAGTTCTCGTATTCATTGCTGAATAGGGCTAGACGAGAATCCTTGACTTGAGAAGTTCCTTCATGTGTCACCTCCAAAGTATGCCAAATTTCCTATGCAGTTTTACAATGAGAAATTCTATTAAATTCATTCTTATCAAGAGCACAGATCAAAGCATTCATGGCTTTAGCATTTGTAGTTTTTAATCTCTTATCGTTAGCATCCCACCTATCCCTAGGTTTAGGAATCTCAGTATCACTAACAGTTATAGTGGGAGATTTATAGCTAGTTTCAATAATATCCCAAACATCATAATCAACAGAACTAAGATAAATGCCCATCCTAACCTTCCAATAAGCATAATCACTCCCATTAAACATGAGTGGCCTAACAATTGATTGCCCCTCAGAAAAAGCATTATTTTATGAATTCATGACTCTAGAGTTAAAGAAAAATACCGTGCTCTGATACCACTTGTAGGATCTAGATTAACCCTAGAGGGGAGGGGGTGAATAGGGTTATAGCAATTTTTCTCGATTTAAACACAGAAACAAACTGCAGAAATAAATATGCTGAAAAGTAAATCACACACAAAATTTACCTAGCTTCGGCAACCCCTGCCTACTACTACATTCCCAGATTTCTATTAGAATTAAACAGTATCCCGCTTACAAACACTCTAACAGACTCGCAAACCCTTGCTCCCACCCACAAACACTCTACTAGACTCGCACCCCTTGCTCCGCCTATAGAGCTTTGTAAACTCGCAAACTCTGCTTCCGCCTATCTAGTTTTGCAAACTTGCACACCCTGCTCACTGAACTAATTCTAACTAGACAATCTGACACTACCTACAACCTAGATGGTGATTTACCAATTACTTTGATTCGAAAAGTAAAAAACAACAAATAAAAAAAACAATTAAACCAAAAACCCTATTTGAAATAAAATAAGTTAAATCCCCTTTAAACTAACAAGGCCGGCCCCTTGTTTTCTTTCACCCGATCCACTTCTATTCTTTGACCCGTTCCTTTTGGGTTGTGAGAATAATGACGGTCGTTCCTCTTTGCCACTTAATTAGGGCTTCTGTTCCCTTGTGAAAATTGGGGCTTTGTTAGATTTGATTTGTGTTGCTCTTGCTCGCGCTCGTTCTCTGATGATTGATTCTGGTTTGCGTTGCTCCTCTGTTGATCGATTCTCGTTGCTTGGCTCGCTCGTTCTCTGATGATTGAGTTCATTATTGATTCGGTATGTAATTTTTTCGTTGCTGGTTTAATGATTGCTTCAATTGAACTCGATGCCGATGATGATGATTTGGGTTTCGTATTTATATGAATTCGAAACACTTGATTTTGCTCGTATCAATTAGGTACTTTCCTAAATTTTGTTTTCCTGATGCGCTCGGCTTTCCTGATATATTTTTGGACTTGATGCTCACGACTTTGATTTTGATGCGTTCGATATTTACTTGATTGATACGGCAACAACTTTCCCTTTTACTTTGTGACTTTTTCAAAGATACGAACACTTGATTTCTGACTTTGATTTTGCTTCTTGATCATCACAGCACTGTTTTGATTTCGTGAATCATATCCACTCCACGACTCTGCATTACGTCGACCATCACTGTTTTCATCCTTAAGAGCTTCGTCTCTGGCATTGACATTGACATTGTATCACTGTTTGATTTTGTTTTGTGTCTGCATTGACATTATTGCTACCTGGTCGACATTTAATGTTTGTAGCTTGGGATTGCCACTGTGTTGCATTGTTATTGATACATGGTTGTTCTATGCTTTGATATTGTGACACTATTGCTTCAACTTGTCACTTGAAATTGTTGACTGATGTTCACTTCACTGTTGACTTGAGTATTTGGTTCCTTACTTTTCATTGTTGCTTGGATATTGAACTTGAGATGTTTCAGTTTGCTTGTGCTCTGCACTGTGTCTTGTTCACCATGTTGCAACTACTTGTTGTAGCTTGAAACTGTTTTGTCAATTCGAATTGCACTTGAGTTTAGTCTGCACTTTTCACTTGATATTGTGGTATTTGCTGTTATTGCATTCACTTCATGTTTGCATGAGCTCTGGTCATTTGCACTTGCACACTCCATACTTTGGTATTGTTCCATGTATTTGCATTGTACCATGCTGTTACCTGTACTTGGTGCGTTGAGCATTTTCACTGTGTATCTTCACTGTGGTCTTGAATTTCTGGTTGCTTTGTGTAGTTGCCACTATATCTGTAGCTTGCATCTGTGCACATTGTTGCATTGTTGATGTTCTTTATAGTTTTCATTTTTTACTTCTTTGTGCTCTGGTCATTGCTTGTGAAGTTTGGTATTGCATCATTTTGTACTTGTGGTTCTTTGTTTGGTCTGGTCTGGTCTGCATACATGATTATTGCAGTCCATTTTGCTGTTGGTCTTTATTCTGGTTGGCACTTGCATGCATTGTTGTAACTGGACATGTTGCTTTGAGTTGTCCATTGTTTGCTCTCTGTTTTCATTGGGCTGTAGTTGTTCAGGTGCATTGCCACACTGTACTACTCTGGTCTTTGCATCCCTTCATGTTGATTTTTGAAATTTCACTTGAGTTGAATCCAGTTTCAAAAACTCGGGTTTGACCTTGTGCACGTGTCGTAATTTTGAATATATTGCACGTGAGTTGAACCCGGCTTTTCATTTGGGATTGACCTGTGCTCACCTGTCCCTGTAGCATTATCAAGTGTATATCGATGTGCACGGCCTTGTGGCATGTACAGTGATACACTGTGCATGTCACACTGTTCGTGTGTGATGAATTCAGATGTGAATGATGACGAACAACCCAAATAACTGAGGCAAATCATATTTTCAAAAAATCATATTTCATTTTATATTGCAAAAATATTTCTTTTTCAATTTTACTGCGTTAGTGAATATTTTTGCAGATTGCTCAGATGCTGCATTCAAACTGGAATGCAGTTGAAGACAAAATACGAGTGTGAGTGATATGTAGTGAGGTTATTAATGTAAAGATAATTGTGATGTATTCAAAAATGTATATGTATAGTGAGAGCTTGAATTTGTACTATTCAAGATTGTAATAAATATTTGTTTGAATAAAATTTCTGTTTAAATTCAAATTCCATTCAAATATTGTGTAATTTATTTTATTCAACAAATATTTATTTAAACTATGAAAAATAAAATAGTACATTAAAAAATACATTTAAATGAATATATATGTTTATTATCATCAAACAAAAACATATAAGCGCATATTCATACAAATTCATCTTGAATAAAAATTCAGTTATAAATATCATACCTTTCAAAATTTCAAGTTAATAAATTCTACATCAACCTATGAAGTTAAATTCTTAATTAAGCTCAATTCAAATAAATTTCTGATTTATCTTCCAATCTTAATTGATTTGAATCATTTAAACCCTATATATACAAACAATACCTTAAACCTGTACTAAATCATAATATAAATTATTAAACTATGTTATTCAACTTGTTCATTTTTATTTAACAGATTTGTACATAGCTTAAATTCAAAAATTTAACTATATATGTATATAAAATAATATTTATAAAATATCAAAATTTAATATTTATTAAACCGCAATTTATCCAAACCATAGAAAATCATTTCAAAAACAATTATATATATATACCGCGGTGTCTGTATATAATTTTCTATCTTATGGTCAAGTGATACGGATATTTATCATTTCAATCCGCAGTTTAAAAATAAAAATGCGGTTGTATATTATTTCAAACTGCAATCCCGAATGAAATGAAAATGCATAATAACTTGCAGTTTATACAATATAAATACAGCATCCATTCATCCATCATATCAATCGTCAAACATTCATCAATTTATCATACAATTCAAACAATCACATCAATAAATAATAATTAATTACTGACAATTAATTTTCTAATAATGAATTAAATAACTGTTTAACTGTATTTTATACGCAATAATAAATAAATTTAACTATCATATTATATGCAATAATAATTTTTACTAAAATTTTAACAGATAGTTTTAATGCAGTGAATAAATTAATTAACAATTAACTGGCAGTTTTAAATGCAATAATGAATTAAATAACGCGTAAATTAAATGAATGCAATTTAACTGAGAAAATGGTGAAATATATGCCAAACAGCTACAAATAAAATTTTAAACACATCATAAATCAATTTAACCAACATAAGAAATCTTAGAAGTTGTGAGTGGGTTAAAATACTCACCTTTTGAATTTAAATCCAATTTAAACCCAAAATTTCAACAGTCTCCAAATCCATCCAAAACAGCGCCAAAACGTCCGTAATTCTAACACGATCCCAGCAAAAACAAACCGCACATGAATCCGAGCTCGTATGAAAAAGTTAGAAAAATTAGAAGATTGGAAAAATTTGGTCCTGAGTCGACTTCGGGTTCAACTTCGGTCCACCGCCTCAATTCCCCGGTGCTTGCCTGAATTTTTTGCCAAAACGACCCGCAGCGACCCGAGTAACTTTCTTCCTAACCCGAAGTAGATGCAGGGTTTTTGCCTCTGAAACTCGAAGCGCGACCAGAAGTTGCTGCAGATCCGCAATCTTTTTTCTTCTTCTGATTTTTGAAATTGAAATGGGATCGGGAAGCTTAGGGTTTGCAGTGGAATGAGGAAGAGCATACGTTCAGAATGAGGGATAAGTAATGACCTAGGGTTTATAACCACATATATATAGGCAAACAGAATAGAAAGGATGAGCTAGGTTGGATTTGGGTTGAACGATAATTGACCCGAAAAGCCCGTTTCGATTCCAGAACGGAAAAGGGTCAACCCATATATCAAAATATATGTTTAAAAATATTTTAAACGCGATGGAAAAAGTTTCACGTCCAAATTCCATCGTATGAAGAAGTCATGCTAAATTCAAATTTTCCAAATTGATTTCAATTGATTTAAATTGCATAAATTTCAAGGCGTTTCGAGTCCGTACGATCAAACGACAAGTCTAATAGCTACGAAACTTGAAACACTATTATAATTCACCATTACGGATCCGATGAAACTGGTTTCGTCGAAATCCGAGTTAGTGGCCAAAATGGCTATTTTTCTATTAATTAAATAAATTAATAATTAATAAAAAAATTCAATTTTTAAATTTCAATCTTAAAATTGACAGATTTTTCACTTTATATTTCTCAATTAAATTATAATGTTTTAACCAAATTAAAAGTCAATTTAAAGTTGATAAATTTAACAAATTTCAGTGTTTATCTCAAGCTCATTGAATTTAGAAATTGTAAATTAAATTTTCCAAATTTCATTTAATTTCATTTAATTTCCTTTCATTCTATTATTCAGTCTATTATTATCAAAAGATGCAATTTACATTGGTTTGTATCTATTGCATTAATATTCTCAAATTTCCTTCGTAATTTTCATTAACGTAGTATTTAATATTAAATTCCACTTTTTTTAAAATCTTACCCTTGTTATTCGAGTCTTATTGAATTTTATATTTCAAACAAATAAACAATTTTCATTTTATAACTAAAATTAACATTTATTACATCTTATAGAATTAATCATTTCAAATGACCAATCACATCTACCATAACTGCATAAATTATAAACTAGTAGATTTTTGTCATTTTTAATTCCTTAGATACTTAATATAGGTAAAAGCAAATTCACATACAATTTTTGTGTCAATTATTTCAGTAAATACAGTGTTCAAATGTCAACTGCGATTAATCCAATTAATTGCAAATTAATTCCAATAAATTTGATTTTATTCGATTACAACTTAATATTCACTCAATTATTACTCAACTAACATAGTTAACATTGTTTCATTTTTCATTACATTAATATTTATATATACATCTTAGATTTACTTATTAATTTATAATTCTTTAAACCAATTCACATCTCTATTTAAAGTAACTTAATTCACCAATTATAGAATTTATTTCAATTTCTTAAAATAACCTTTTTACTATACATTGAATCCAATTTATTTCTATAAGTTTCCAATTAAACAAATTAGATTTAATTTCGACCCTTAAATTGAGTCTATTATAACTCTATACCACAATTAACACTTGTCTCACATTTCATTCCATTGATATACTCAAATTTCATCTTCAATGCTAATTTTATTTCATTACCTAAATATACACCTTTTTACATTTTAAATTTGAATGAATATTATGTTTTCATATGTGTATTTCTATATATTGAACACATAAATTACAGTCTTCAAATACTTTACATTCTATAACTTAGTTTGCATACTTTTTCGTATTAATTTCTTAATTATCGAAATTTCAACTTATTCCCCAAACCCACAAATTATTACTCAACATAAATCTACGCTTTTATTACTTTATGTTCACACTTCCGTTACTATATAATAATCACCGAGTAACGTTATCATCAAACCAACATTAATTAATATATTAAATGCTTACATTTATTTCTCTATATCCAATTTATTTCAACTTTATTTACATTAATACTATTCCCTTTATTTTGGTTATTATTTATCAACTTGTTCTGACTTTATTACCTAAATTTCCGTTATTATAAAACTTTATATTTTTTTCATTTAAATTAAATTTTAAATTCCAATTCAATCAACCATTTCAACATGCAACTTATAATAATTGCTTACAAGTATGAATGGAATTACCATTTATTCCAATATTTTCTTAATTTACATTAACATATTAGTTAATTCCCTTTAAATGAAATTTATATCTAGGTATAATACTTACCCCATTTCATTTATTGAAATTTATTCAAATTGCTAGTAAACATGTTTTAAGTCACCATTTATAAAATTAAATTTAGCGTTCATTTCAATAATTGTTTATAAAGTTTTTTTCTGCTAAATTTAATTAAAAAACTTATTAATTTAACCAAATTTAATTCACGAAATTTACAGGTCGTTACACTCTCCCCCACTCAAAACTTTTCGTCCTCGAAAAGGAAAAAGAAGGGAGAAGGAAGAATTAAATAAACAATACATCTTATTCAAATATTAACTTTATACACAATAATTTACAAAATTTATTACTTTAAATAAAATATACCCATTTTATAATCATTATATCTTTTTATACTTGAATAAATAAAGTTTGGAAAAACATTTCAAAATAATTTCTAAGTCCAAAAATTTACGAAAAATTTCGACAAAGTCTCCCTTGTACGGAGAGGCTCGGGAGAAAATATAATATCCAAATATAACAATTATATTACATATATTATCCAAAATATAATATCCCAAACCCGGGAAAAATTTAAAATAGCGCTATAAACCGAAATCCAAAATGTACCTATTTGTCGGGCAATTTGCGCTTAATTTATGGAACCAAAAACAGTAGCAATTGCTTCCATAACCTGCATTTCACTTATAAAATCCAAAGGGTTAACAATTTACGTAAAGTGAAATTTTTAAGTGGTTTCAATCGCTAACAACAAATCAATACAACAACCATCAATTCAACAAACACATACACAACAAATACAAAACAACCATTCAATCAAACAAACAAATAGTTGTTCGGGTTCAAAACTTTTAAATTGTACGGAATGAAGAATAAACTACTAACGCATCATTTACTCAACAGTATTAGATAAACTAAATAGATTATTCATTCACCCCAAATCCAATTTTAAAGTACCCATTGCCCAAACAACCATCAACAACAAATCCAAACAACAATCCACTTAACTTATTATTAATTTCATTTCATACCTTTATTGTTTGATTTTCTTTTTATTTATACAGTAATTTATATTTTAAGTTTGCATTTACTCATTAAATGTTTGCTTCATTTATTTTTACTTATTACTTACAATTATTCAATTCCATTAACTCAGGTCATGCCAGTTCCTTTTTTATTTCGTTATAACTATTCATTCATTTATTATTGCATGTCCTAATTTATTTATTACAGTATTCATTTTCCTGCAAATTTTATTTATAAATAGCTTCAATTGTTTACTTAATTTCATTATCATTCATTTACACTACTTCATTTCATTTATTTATCAATTTAAACTTAAGTTTATAACATTAAATTCTCATTTAACAGCAATTTCATTGAATACTTTCATTATTTCAAATTTCTACTTGTATAATATTCTATTAATATTCTATTACAATCTCTTATTAAGCATTTCAACTTTTAATATTTGGTAAGTTATATATATGTTATTTAAGGGTGTAATTGGAAAGTTATACAAGTTTGTTCCATTTCCTTTAATTAATTCATTGTTCAATAAATTTTTACCTTTTTCTTACAAGTTACAATTTCAACTTCCTTTTTATTTCCTTTATAACTTAGCCTTAAATTTCTTACCTAAATTAGAGGTTTCAATTATTAATTGCTTACCTTTCATTTCACTACAATAATTGAAACAATTAATTAATGGAAATTAAGAATTTAATACCGGGTTAAAATTTCAATTTATTTTAAAACAATAGATAAATATATTCTTACAACTTATATATCTCTAATTATATTTAAAACAATTCAAACTTTATATATTTTTCAAAAATGAATCTGCAGTAGAACTACTACTCTGGCCTTCCCCTTTCGAAACTCGGAAATGAAAGTCGATGATGCGGCCACCATCACCGAAATTATTTTCCAGCGACAGAGAGGAAAGTACAAAATTTATTTCCTCCAAAATCTTCTTTAAAACAATTATTCCGAATTATAATAAATATTTATATCAGAAAGTACTTATAAACAATATTATTATATTCCAAATTTTATTCGAAAGAAATCTCAAAACCCCGGATCTTAAGTTCTAAATTTCCCAAATTTCATTTATTTTATTTTTCAATCTTATTTCTGTTATTATTTATACACTTTATTACCTAACAACCAACCTATTGCAGCCAAATACATATATCATTTGAAATTTTTTATTTTATATAGAAAATATAATTGGAAAAATTATTTCATTTACCTATATTAAAAACAAATATTATGTCGGTCTGTCCTATTAAGTGTTTAGAAATCCCTATTGATGTCATAGCGTCCCATGCACCAACCAGAATTTATAAATACAAAACGGAACAGATTAACTCAATATTAAAACCTTTTTATAACACTAACAAATACGCTCTCTCATATATATACACTCAGCGACTCCCATAGGGTATTACTACCCTATTAGTAAAGAGTCAAACCCCACAAAGCTAAGGTTTATCGCTAAACCAAAGCTCTGATACCATATGTAACATCCCGCCTTTTTGCACACTTTAAATCGACACATGTGCTGGTTCAAACCATACGGAAGGGCAGATTGTTATGGGGTAAATAAGAAAAACAAGAAAGAAATAAAAAGAAAATAGAATCTCGCAGTGGAAGGATAAAATATAATAACCAAATACACAGTTTATAAATTTGTTTACAAAAACATTGATTATATTTATATAATACATATCAGAGTTACACATACTAATAACAATGCAGCGGAACAATATGAGTGTAGTGGAATATAGTAAATAATAATAATAGAAATCTCCGTCTTCGTCCTCCAGAGCTAAAGTCTTCGATCCTGAAACGCTCGGACCGACCCGAGCGAATTGAAAAGAAAAAACACTCGAGTCAGAACTAAAAGATCTTATGTAGGTTAAATCAACATAAATAAATATGAGTGCAGTAACTCAAGAGATGCTCGAGATTTACATCTCCTAAGGATCCGTTAAACTATTTACTATGTAGTATATTTTGCTGTTATAATAATGTCTAATTGTAAAATAAACTTACTTTTAAATAGCGTTAAGTGGTTACCCATATAGCCCTTAACACAAAATATATTCCCATAGTCTATACAGTACCGTAATCTCCCCCGTACTGGGCGTCGTCAGAGGGCACTCCATAGGTATGGTACAAAACAAAATCGTATAAGGCGCGCTAGGGTAGGTGGTACGGCAAAACTAGGCAATGCCAGGGTAGATATACCAATTATGCTTCCGGGCTGGTGGTAACGCGTAGCCGCGGCTACCGCCCACCTCAGACAAACTCCCCCCTAAAATCAAAATCAAAAGTGGCCACCGAATCAATCCAAAGTCAGAGTATAGTATCGAAGAGGAGTATCCGATAAAGGGCGCTAACCCCCTTGGCCCGTCGATCGCTCCTGTTTTAGCCACCTTATGCCGACTCACGGGAGTCGGGTCCACGTATTTACCTACAGGAAACGCCGCCACCAACCTACTTCATTCTAGAATCTCCACCGCATACACGATTGTTAAAGTGGTTTTTGGAGGTTGCAGAGAGTATGACAACTTCCGATCCCGGTCTCTTTAACAACCAAATGTTATTATAACACCGCGGTCATTTAAAAATAATTATACTTTCAAAACCAGAATATAATATCCATTTCAAAACCATATAAATACGATATCATTTCGTTTTAAAACCCAAATCAATATGATATTATTATTTTATTTCAAATACATTTCTTTTCCAAAATCATTCCACTTTTAAAATTTATAATACGTCGAAACCAAATATTTGAATTATAACTTTCCAACATAATACTTCGAAATCCATAGTTTTAAAACCATAACTTCCAAAACTTAAATGGTTTGGATATTCAACAATATGTAAGTTAGTTGATTTTAAATTACTTTATAAAGTAAATAATTTCCACACCTTTACCATTTATCCATTTTAATTTTAGTTTAAACCCATAAATTTAGATTCACTTTCAGTTTCAATAAAACACTTCAATTTCAATATATTTCAAACTTTGGGTATTTAACAATTTCAAAACTAAGGTTGGAAATTTCTATTCAACAATTTATTGTCCTATTATTGAGTTTTGAAATATTTGCAAAATAAATCCATAATCCTTTAAATAAAACTCAAATTACTTATCACTAAATATTTCCTTCAATTTTATTTATACTAGAAATATTCATTTAATTCATCTTAAATACAAATTCAGTTATAAATATCATACCTTTTAAAATTTCAAGTTAATAAATTCTACATCAACCTATGAAGTTAAATTCTTAATTAAGCTCAATTCCAAATAAATTTCTGATTTATCTTCCAATCTTAATTGATTTGAATCATTTAAACCCTATATATATACACAATATCTTAAACCTATACTAAACATATAATATAAATTATCAAACTCCGTTATTCAACTTATTTATTTTTATTTAACAGATTTATACATAGCTTAAATTCAAAAATTTAACTATATATGTATATATAAAATAATATTTATAAAATATCAAAATTTAATATTTATTAAACCGTATCCTATCCAAACCATAGAAAATCATTTCAAAAACAATTTTATATATACTGCGGTGCCTGTATATAATTTTCTATCCTATGGTCAAGTGATACGGATATTTATCATTTCAATCCGTAGTTTAAAAATACAAATACGGTTGTATATCATTTCAAACCGCAATCCCGAATGAAATGAAAATGCATAATAACTTGCAGTTTATACAATATAAATACAGCATCCATTCGTCCATCATATCAATCATCAAACATTCATCAATTTATCATCCAATTCAAACAATCACATCAATAAATAATAATTAATCACTGACAGTTAATTTTCCAATAATGAATTAAATAACTGTTTAACTGTATTTTATATGCAATAATAAATAACTTTAACTAGCATGTTATATGCAATAATAATTTTTACTAAAATTTTAACTGTCTGTTTTAATGCAATGAATAAATTAACTAACAATTATCTGGCAGTTTTAAATGCAATAATGAATTAAATAACGCGTAAATTAAATGAATGCAATTTAACTGAGAAAATGGTGAAATATATGCCAAACAGCTACAAATAAAATTTTAAACACATCATAAATCAATTTAACCAACATAAGAAATCTTAGAAGTTGTGAGTGTGTTAAAACACTCACCTTTAGAATTTAAATTGAATTTAAATCCAATTTAAACCCAAAATTTCAACAGTCTCCAAATCCATCGAAAATAGTGCCAAAACATCCGTAATTCTAACACGATCCCAGCAAAACAAACCGCGCATGAATCCGAGCTCGTATGAAAAAGTTAGGAAAATTAGAAGATTGGAAAATTCTGGTCCTGAGTCGACTTCGGGTTCAACTTCGGTCCACCGCCTCAATTCCCCGGTGTTTGCTTGGAGTTTTTGCCAAACGACCCGGAGCGACCCGAGTAACTTTCTTCCTAACCCGAAGTAGATGCAGCGTTTTTGCCTCTGAAACTCGAAGCGCGACCAGAAGTTGCTGCAGATCCGCAATTTTTTTTTTTTGAAATTGAAATTGGATTGGGAAGATTAGGGTTTGCAGTGGAATGAGGAAGAGCATACATTCCGAATGAGGGATAAGCAATGACCTAGGGTTTATAACCATATATATATAGGCAAACAAAATAGAAAGAATGGGCTAGGTTGGATTTGGGTTTTGAACGATAATTAACCCGAAAAGCCCGTTTCGAGTCCGGAACGGAAAAGGGTCAACCCATATATCAAAATATATGTTTAAAAATATTTTAAACGCGATGGAAAAAGTTTCACATCCAAATTCCATCGTATGAAGAAGTTATGCTAAATTCAAATTTTCCAAATTGATTTCAATTGATTAAATTGCATAAATTTCAAGGCGTTTCGAGTCCGTACGATCAAACGACAAGTCTGATCGCTACGAAACTTGAAACACTATTATAATTCACCGTTACGGATCGGATGAAACTAGTTTCGTCGAAATCCGAGTCAGTGGCCAAAATGACTATTTTTATATTAATTAAATAAATTAATAATTAATAAAAAATTCAATTTTTAAATTTCAATCTTAAAATTGACAGATTTTTCACTTTATATTTCTCAATCAAATTTTAATGTTTTAACCAAATTAAAAGTCAATTTAAAGTTGATAAATTTAACAAATTTCAGTGTTTATCTCAAATCCATTGAATTTAGAAATTGTAAATTAAAATTTCCAAATTTCATTTAATTTCCTTTCATTCTATTATTTAGTCTATTATTATCAAAAGATGCAATTTACATTGGTTTGTATCCATTGCATTAATATTCTCAAATTTCCTTCGTAATTTTCATTAACTTAGTATTTTAATATTAAATTCCACTTCTTTTAAAATCTTACCCTTGTTATTCGAGTCTTATTGAATTTTATATTTCAAATAAATAAACAATTTCTATTTTATAACTAAAATTAACATTTATTACATCTTATAGAATTAATCATTTCAAATGACCAATCACATCTACCATAGCTACACAAATTATAAACTAGTAGATTTTTGTCATTTTTAATCCCTTAGATACTTAATATAGCTAAGAGCAAATTCACATATAATTTTAGTGTCAATTATTTCAGTAAATACAGTGTTCAAATGTCAACTGCAATTAATACAATTAATTGCAAATTAATTCCAATAAATTTGATTTTATTCGATTACAACTTAATATTCACTCAATTATTACTCAACTAACATAGTTAACATTGTTTCATATTTCTTTACATTAATATTTATATATACATCTTAGATTTACTTATTAATTTATAATTCTTTAAACCAATTCTCATCTCTATTTAAAGTAACTTAATTCACCAATTATAGAATTTATTTCAATTTCTTAAAATAACCTCTTTATTATACATTGAATCCAATTTATTTTTATAAGTTTCCAATTAAATGGATTAGATTTAATTTAAACCCTTAAATTGAGTCTATTATAACTCTATACAACAATTAACACTTGTCTCACATTTCGTTCAATTGATATACTCAAATTTCATCTTCAATGCTAATTTTATTTCATTACCTAAATATACACCTTTTTACATTTTAAATTTGAATGAATATTATGTTTTTATATGTGTATTTCTATATGTTGAACACATAAATTACGGTCTTCAAATACTTTACATTCTATGACTTAGTTTGCATACTTTTTCGTATTAATTTTTTAATTATCGAAATTTCAACTTATTCCCCAAACCCACAAATTATTACTTAACATAAATCTACGCTTTTATTACTTTACGTTCACACTTCCGTTACTATATAATTAATCACCAAGTAACGTTATCATCAAACCAACATTAATTAATATATTAAATGCTTACATTTATTTCTCTATATCCAATTTGTTTCAACTTTATTTACATTGATACTATTCCCTTTATTTTGATTATTATTTATCAACTTGTTCTGACTTTATTACCTAAATTTCCGTTATTATAAGCCTTTATATTTTTTAATTTAAATTAAATTTTAAATTCCAATTCAATCAACCATTCCAACATGCAACTTATAATAATTGCTCACAAGTATGAATGGAATTATCATTTATTCCAATATTTTCTTAATTTACATTAACATATTAGTTAATTCCCTTTAAATTAAATTTATATCTAGGTATAATACTTACCCCATTTCATTTACTGAAATTTATTCAAATTGTAAGTAAACACGTTTTAAGTCACCATTTATAAAATTAAATTTAGCATTTATTTCAATATTTGTTTATAAAGTTTTTTTTTCTGCTAAATTTAATTACAAAACTTATTAATTTAACCAAATTTAATTCACGAAATTTACAGGTCGTTACACTCTCCCCCACTCAAAACTTTTCGTCCCCGAAATGGAAAAAGAAGGGAGAAGGAAGAATTAAATAAACAATACATCTTATTCAAATATTAACTTTATACACAATAATTTACAAAATTCATTACTTTAAATAAAATATACCCATTTTATAATCATTATATATTTTTATACTTGAATAAATAAAGTTTGGAAAAACATTTCAAAATAATTTCTAAGTCCAAAAATTTACGAAAAATTTCGGCAGAGTTTCCCTTGTACGGAGAGGTTCGGGAGAAAATATAATATCCAAATATAACACTTATATTACATATATTATCCAAAATATAATATCCCAAACCCGGGAAAAATATAAAATAGCGCTATATACCGAAATCCGAAACGTACCTATTTGTCGGGCAATTTACGCTTAATTTATGGAACCAAAAACAGTAGCAATTGCTTCCATAACCTGCATTTCACTTATAAAATCCAAAGGGTTAACAATTTATGTAAAGTGAAATATTTAAGTGGTTTCAATCGCTAACAACAACCATCAATTCAACAAACAACATACACAACAAATACAAAACAACCATTCAATCAAACAAACAAATAGTTGTTCGGGTTCAAAACTTTTAAATTGTACGGAATGAAGAATAAACTACTAGCGCATCATTTGCTCAATAGTCTTAGATTTAACTTTAAAACTTAAACAAAATTTTGAAAAGAAAAAAAAAGTAGATTTCCTCGGGTCAAAGCTCGAGTAGCCATCGGGTTGAACCCGAAGCATATTTAAAATAGTTTTTAAAAAGTTTTTAAAAAGCAAGGTTTTGAATTTAAATAAATATAGTTTAAAACTCTTCATATATAAATTTCTTTTATATAAAATAAGTGTTTCTTTAACATTTGATTATGAGGTTTGTAAATTGTTTTAGATTTTGTTAAGTTAAATTTGTAAATCATTTTAAATCTTAAATTAGAAATGGAATTTAAAAGAAAATTTAAAAGTGTAATGTTTTAAATACACATGTTAATGATAATTAAGTCATTAATAAAGGAAATGATTTATCTTAAAGATAATTAAGGTTTTAATGATTAATGATTAATTAAGTTAATAATCAATGAGGTAATGATGGAGTAATTAATTTATTAATTAGATAATTAGAGATTATTAATTAATGACCAGGGGTTAATTAAGTTATTAAGTTATAATTAAGCATTAATCAACTAAGTAATTAGAGATTAATTACTTAAATGATGATTACTTAATGTAAGTAATTAAAGGATTAAATTTTTGAGGGTTAATTAATTTAACTAACAATTAAAGGTTAAATTAATTAATAATCAAGGTAAATTAATGAAGGTTAATTACTTAAGTAATTAAGGATTAATTACTTAGTGTAATTAATTAAAGGATTAATTAATTAAAGAAATTAATTAAGGGTTAGTAAATTAATGAGTGTGATTAATTAAAGGACAATTAATCAATGTAAGTGATTATAAGATAATTAATTTGGGTAATTAATTAAGGATCGATGTGATTAATATGGATGGCTAAAGGTTAATTAATTTGTGTAATTAATTAATAGTTAATTACTTTTTGTAATTAAAGGATAATTAGTCGAGGGTGATTAATTAAGATGGGTAATTAAAGGATGATTAATTAATTGGTTTGTAATTAACTAATGTTAAGTAAAGGTAATCTAAGTGATTAAAGATTAGTAATTAATTTAATTAGAGATAAATTAAATTAATTTTGGAAGTGATCAATCATGCTTATGAATGATTGAATGATGTTAAATGCCTTGAATTGGTTGATATCTCTGATATCAAATGTTTTGTGATATGATATGTTTGGGTAGACAATGATAATGTGGTTATCTATCGATGATAAATTGCTATGTAAAAAGTGACATCTGGTATTTACAGTTGAATTGTATTTCACTTGAATAACTTGGGTTAAGATGGTATTGAATTCGAAGAGACCAGGGTCGGGTATCAGTAAATACCTGAACCCACTTCGATTTGTAACCTACAATGATTCTTTATAGATTGATATGTGAAATTAATAGGCTGAAATGGAATAATTTAAATGACTGGACCATTTAAAACTATGTAAAGGTACTTAGGGATTGATTATGAATATAAGTGTTGACTATAGCAAGTTGTGAACTTGTAGTGATGGACGAGTTACCCCAGGTTTTAAGTAAGTTTTATGCATTTGTATTTCTTGTTAGATGGGTTTACCCACGCTAGTTTCCAGCTTGACCTGGGTATTACTATGACGTAATGCTCGGGTCAGACCGAGTATTATAGATTTTCAGGCGAGGATGTTCTGAAGCTCAGGAGGCGAGCTGGATGGCAGGAACATATGGAGAGTATTTTGCTGTGATATATTGTAGTTTATCTGGGGCATGTTGATTTTAACTGTCCAGTGTTTTGTGTAAATGTAGCGACTCTGATGTATTAACTAATATAGTTTTCCTTTGTATAACTGCTATTTTATTTGATATTATATTTTGATCCGCTGCGAATGTGAGAATCTGTGTTTTGGTGTTTCTGTTTCTTCTTCTTCTTCTATCTCTTTTCTTCTTTTCCCTAACTATCTAGAATTTTCGAGATCGAAATTCCGGGTCATTACACTAACCTTATAGATCAGATTGGCTCGAGGCAGCGAGAAGATTCAGAACTTGTGGATATTCTGGGTAGGATTAGCAAAGGAGAGGTCTATAGACATATCCAACGCTATTCCATCGATGGTAAAGGGTGGCTAAGGAGAGATGGAAGACTTTGTGTCCCCCGTACTAGTGATTTGATGAGAGCAGTTTTGAAAAAGGCACACCATTCTCGGATGGCTATTCATCCGGGTAGTGATAAGATGTGTAAGGACATAAAGAGAGTTTTTTATTAAAGTGGCATGAATAAGGATGTAGCAGAGTTTGTGGCTAAGTGTCTTGTGTGCCAAAGAGTTAAGGTGGAGCAGCAGAGACCTAGCGGATTGCTTCAACCATTGGATGTACCCGAATGGAAGTGGGATGATGTTTTGATGGACTTCATGGATGTTTACCTCGATCTAGGAAAGGCAATACCAGTATTTGGGTGTTTGTAGATCGTTTGACTAAGAACGTCCACTTCATTCTGGTCAATAGTAAGAGGACATCGCCTTATTAGCTACCTATGTACGCTCGTGAGATAGTCTGACTTCATGGAGTTCCCTCTAGTATAGTGAGCGACAGAGACCCTATCTTTACTAGAGAGTTTTGGAGGAGCTTGAATGAGGCTTTAGGGACATAACTTAGATTGAGTACAGCCTATCACCCTCAAATGGATGGCCAAACAGAGAGAGTTAGTAGAGTTCTTGAGGATTTGTTGAGGATCTGCATTCTTGATTTTGGAGGAACTTGGGAGGAGCACCTTCCTTTAGTGGAATTCACTTATAACAATAGTTTTCAGGCTAGCATTAGGATGGCCCCTTTTGAATCCCTTTATGGAAGACCTTGCAAGTTAACTTTTTGATGGTTGGAATCTACAAAAAGTTTGCTACCTGGTCCCGACATGGTTAGAGAGACTTCGAGAAAGGTTGGTTTGATTAGAAGAGGAATGAAGACAATCCAAGATAGGCAGTAATCCTATGTAGATAAGCGGAGAACAGATATTGAGTTTGAGGTAAGAGACTTGGTTTTCATTAAGCCATCTCTGCTAAGAAAGGTAGTAAGGTTTGAATCAAGTGGGAAACTTGCTCTCAGATTCGTAGGACCGTTCCCCTTTGTAGAAAGGTTTGGGAATATAGCGTATTGGATAAACCTACCGGAGAGGCTCGTGGGAGTTCATGATGTTTTTCATGTTTCGCACTTGAGAAAGTGCTTTGATTCAGCAGAGGTAGTGGAAACAAGCCAACTTAAAGAAGTTAAAGTGGATAAAGAAGCATCGGTTCGTCGCATTCTTACCAAGATCGTTGGATGTGATATTAAGAAGTTTAGGAATAAGGAAGTCCCATTGGTTAAGGTGCAGTGGGGAGATAGTATCGAGGACGCTACATGGGAGGCCGTGGAGGAAATATGTACCTCTTATCGGCATCTTTTTGATGGTACGTCTTAAATTTCCTATTTCCATATTTAGTTTTGAATAGATTCTTTTCTTTAGTATCCTTTGGGAGGGTAGATCTTAGGATTCAACCTATGAGTAGTAGGAATAAATGTAAACATGTTACTAGAACATGTTATGTATGTTGGACACTAGTGGTTGCAAGTGTTTGCTAATGGATGCTAATGGACGCATACACACACACTAGACACTATTATCTTTTAGGGATCGGCCTAACTAGTTAAAGCATATGCATTGGATGTGTGTGTACAAACTTTTTTATTTTATTTCTATGGTTTCCATAATGAGTGATTATCATATGATTGTTGCATTTTGGATGATGATTGTAGCACGTATATAGAACTATTGGTTACCATTGGGAAATTTGCATTCATTTGGATATATGGCACGGACATGATTGCATAAAAAGGAGATCGACTGAATCAGTTGACTGCCTAATTTTTTGCATCAGTTAGGAACATTGACACTACATTGTTACATATAACATTAGTTGCATTAGAAAACATAAGGATGATGGATGCAACGGATGATGGTTGAATACGAGGTTGTAGAATTTGGATGAAAATATTTATTTTATTCTTCTATACTTGGAGATTTTAGAGATGAAATCCTTTAAGGAAGGGAGAACGCAACAACCAAAAATTTAAGCTATAATAATTAAAAATTAGTTAAATAATAAAATAAATTTGTGAAATTTTCAGAATCGAGCTACGGGAGTAGCACCATTGGTCCTTAGTTTTTAAGTAAATTTTAGAATTTCTTTTCAGCCTATTTTATTCAGCAATTTTATTCATCTATTTTATTCAGTTATTTACAGTTATTTATATCTATTTACGGTTATTATAGTCATTTACATCTGTTTTAATATGGAATTTATCCTGTAAATGTTAGTTTCTTTTTATGGAGATTGAATCCCTTTTTACGCGAATAAATTAATAAGAGAATAATTCGCTAATATGGATTGAAATAGAAAAACATTGAATTTACAGAAATCGGATGTAAAATAAGAAAAACTGAAATAAAATGAACTGAAATAGGAAAATTGAAGACATTTGCAAGCATAATTATAACAAGAGGTTATAACTAAAAATGGAAAATAGAAGAGTAACAGTTGCAAGAACAATTATAACTTAAGTTATAATTAGAAAGGAAGAAATAACAAAGGAGGCTTATTTTAAAACTTAGATAAAGGTAATAAGCAAATAGAGAAGAAATAACAGAGGAGGCTTATTTTAAAACTTGGATTAAGTTAATAAGAAAACATAGATGTAGGGCCCGTACCAGCAGCATACCCTTTCCGATCTAGGATTGATGTTTCATAATAGATAGGTGAGGATGGGAGATGCTTATGATGATTAGGGCAAATAAGCGGCCAATAGATAGAGGCTCAAATATGGGAATTAGGCCAAGGGGCGCAAAACTAAAAGATTTGTTTGTTAGGACCAGTACCGATAGCATTCCCTTTTAGGACTAGGACTGATGGTCACAAAACATTTAAGTGAGGCTCAACATTCCCTTTTAGGCCTTGTAACGACCCGTATTTTTTTCCATTTTTTTGAATTATTAAATTTAATGTATTTGTTAAATAAAGGTGGTTAAAAATGAACAAATTTAATGATTTTGAATGTAAGTATAGGATATAAACTTGAATAAAAAATATCGAAATAAACTAATTCCGAAGATTTAAGTAATAACAAGTATTTAAAGTTAATGTTAAGTATTGAATATGTTTACAATCAATAGTTGAATTGATTAGTTGTAAATAAAGTAGTTGATTGATAACTAAAATTCAAAATAAAATCTAATATTGAGATTCGTTTGATATTGAACTATTAATTCTTTAAATTTAACATAAGAAATAATTGAATAGTTGAAGTCTGAATTTAAGATGACTAAAAAAATGACGTTGGAGGTTGATTTAAATTTTATATAAACAACAATGAAGATTGTTAACAGTTAAACTTGGATTTAAAAGTGAATAATTAGAAATCGAAAATTTTATATTATAATCGAGACGTTAAAATAGCGATCCGAGGCATATTCTTGGATTTTGACGAAACATGTGACGACCAAAACTCAATGTCCGACAAAAAACATCAAATTCGTATCGCCAGAGCTTGCAACAACATTAGATGATAAATAACACAGCGGAAAACAAAATATGATATCATTCATACAACATGAATACAATATCCGATACATTAATTTGATACAATGATAATCATCAACATCAGAGAATATACAACACAAAATATAACGGAATACGACAAAATATGAGATAAGTCTTCAACAGAATCCAATACTGCAACTCCAACCCAAAACTCCAAAGCTAGAGCTCCAACACTTCAAGCTCGACCCACCATCAAGGTTTCACTAAGCTAAGCAAGGTCAGTCGTGGACTCCAAAGACTCCAAAATGTATCAAACAGAAAGCTGAAGCTACCAAACGATATCTACTATCTGACTATCTGAAAAACCAAACTCTAGACTTCCCGTGTAGTAAATTGTAGGCACCCAGAGTTTAGGAAGGGAACAATAAACTCCGAGTCAGTCATGGGACTGGTATGAGCAAACAAAAACATTTGGTCTTTAAAAACAATCAAAAGATTTAAATTTGAAATCCGCAATGCTTTTTGGAAAATGAAACTACCATAAGGCCTCCCGCCACACACACTATGCAAACGCAGAATTGGAGGAGATTTCTCCTTATGATAGTAAAAAATGCTTGATACGCGAAAACCATTTTGATATTATTATTAGTGCATAGTGGAAAACATTTCGAAAGTACAATATTAATCTTAACCAGCATAGGAATTTTGCACTTGTGCCTACTATAGCTACCATGTTCAATAGCAGGTCACCGCCACATTCTATGACAGGTTATACAACTAAAACCGTACAGGGCTCGTATTATTTTGTTTGGATTTTCCAATAAATGGTCAGGCTAAGGAACTTCCTATTGCCACATGGGAACGCCTCTGGAGGGACGCCCCGAGAACCTACCTGGCTCTCTACCAACACAAGGCCGGTTACCCCCTTCTCGGGAAGTAAAACCTCATACATGCCACCCCCGGTCGTTTGCGACCTTTATACGAGGATCCTCTACACCAACAAGATCACACCATAATAAAATACTACGGTTCCCACATGAGTAAGTATCTAGGCTCCATACCATGATACCACCCTTTTGCAGAAGGAATGGACATACCATAGGGGAGCTACCCTTGAAACCTTACCGCATCTTCCCTGTTTCGACCATTACCGGTTTGTGAGGCTCGATGAGGTCTCGTACACAAAGCTACGCTTTTTCACAAAGCCATGCTTTGATCACAAATGATCAACAAATGATCATCAACACACAACATCACTTAGCATGCCACACTACCAAATTGGGAGTATATCGCTGATAACCTTCAACTACATAACCTCTGAGCTCGTACGTCTCAGAGAAGGGTGTTAAGCTAAGAGAATAAATTCTCCGCCACCAATAGATATGTATTTGAAAGAAATCTGCTTATATCTCAAAGTGTAATGTCAAATATACAACCATACAAGTCTGTTTCGGGTTCGAACAGAACCGAAGGCACTTCCGAAGAAGCCCTTGCAATCCGAGTATTCACAATCCCGTTCGGACTTTCCATCACTTAAGGAATCTCTATACCGTAGCTACTCAGTGCAGAGATAATTAATAGGTCATCCTATCGTTCTCGCAAATACCCGGCCACCACCGGTCTTCAAGTGCAATCCATAACGTCGTATCACTATTCGGAATGGGTTATATGACATAAGGTCCTCTCCCGGCTAAACCGAATAATGAACGCAATATTTAAAAATATATGGATATGGGATTTCAATTAAGTCACAACTTTAAAATTCGAAACTTTCTTTCAAATGGTTTAAACAAATTACCATTTCAAATCTTTTAAACAAAAAGATTCATTTCACAAAGTTCACCCAGTTTCACGAAGATCCATTCACGAATTTCAAAACAATTTCCGTTTTAATTGGATTAATCCATTAATCTTTAAATCAAAGATTTAACTTATAGCTTTCAAAACTGTTTTCAAAGATTCATCCATAACTTGGAAAACCATTTCAATTCAAACTTGAAATCCCTTTAATACAAATTGGTAATTCACTACTTATGTGAAAGCTTTTATCATTTGAAAACAACAATTTTATTTCGAAAAAATCCGATCTCATTTATACAAGTTAAAATCTTTGGGTTAATTCAAATTCCCAAACAACACTTTTAAAAAAAAATTTAAAACTTATATAAACTTATATAACCTTTTTTTAAGTTATAAATCCTCAACATAGAATTCAATTTCAAATTTTGATTTCAAATTTGAATCAAATTATTAAATTTCGAAACTTTATTAATTTATTCAAAATAACTTTCATTTTTAAAAACATCCTTTCCAAAGCTTTTCACTTAAAATCCAATCCATTTCCAAAACCATTTGGATTTAAATTCAATTTTAAAACTATTTAAAAAAAATCTGTGACTTAACCGATTACCACGTGCAATCCATATTTGTGTGTGTATAGTGTAGTCCAGGAGTTTTACCCAATAGAAGTGCAACATCATAAATCAGTACATATTCAAATACAGCAATATATTTGATAAGCAATATAAACTATAACGCTTATCTTTCATTCACGATTCACAGATATAGTAAATTTATCAATCACAAAGATTCACCATTACGATTCGATGTGGGTTTCGGACAACCAACTGGGATCCGACTCCCTGTCGCATCGAAATTTGAATGTCGTTTTACGGGCAAAGGGGTTTTCACATATATACAGAAACAAATCACAAATCATAGTTCAAATAAAGGCAATTCACATCACACAGTATCATAATCACAAACAGAAATTCCAATCCAGTACACAACATTCGATGATAGTCAATCATCTTCAATTTAAGGTCAAGGTGTTTTAAAAGGATTAACCACATAACTATTTTTATTGATTTATTTAAATCAATGGTTAACTATTCTTAATGAGAAATTAATTAAATTTTAGTTAATTATTCCTTAATCAATTATCTTAATTGACTACTAATTATAAATTAATTAACTTTGATTATCTACTTAACAATTCTTAATTAAATTAAATTAAACACTTAATTATTAATTAACCAAATCTTTAATTTCAAATTGATAAATCTCTAATCACTTAGTTAATTACAATTTTAGATTAATTAACCATTCTTAATTACCCTTTTTAAACAATTAATAATAATTATTTGTCTTAATTAACATTTTAAAAATCTTCTTTGAACTTTGAAATTGAAATTATTACTAACTACAATACTTTAATGCTAATTAATTAAATACTTAACTTAAATTATCTACTTAATTAAAATATTAATTAAGAGTTTTAAAAAACATGGTTAAGTATTACCTAAAATAATTAAAACTTGAATTAAAATCTTAACTTAATTTGTTAAACGTTTATTAAGTCGATAATGCTTAAACTTGGTGAAAAAAAATATTTTACTTAACTTCACTTTTATAATATTTCAGTTGAAAAAACCAACCCGAGAACTTTCCCCCATTTACTCGAGTTAAACTCGAGTTTCTCCCGTATCTTCCCTGCATCCTTCTTCCTCTTCACATACATTTCTTCTTCTTATTTACATTTTGTACAAAATTTTGAGTAATAGGATACAAAATACTCACGCAAAAACCAGGAAAAAGAACTCGAGCCAACTTCAGGAAAACCCGAATTCCCCTTCGAGTCTCCACGAACCAAAATCTTCCAGATATCAATTCATCGCCGTGCACGTGCACGGCGTCGCGCTGCCGTTCCGGCGAACCGCACAATCTCAAGCAAGTCGCAAATCACCCCAATGTACGAAATTGAAACTCCATTCTACTCTAAATTGTCCAAATCGAAATTAAGCATATCGTTTCAAAACCTGGAACCGAACACCCACAAAAATGCTTCGACTCGGTCGCTCCCACCACCAAAAACGCCACGACTTCGGCCTCACCACGTCAATCCCTTCACTACACTTCCCCAGAGTTTCGAGAAACTCAGTCAATCAGAGGTGATGAAACCACCTCGTTTCCATACACATCAAAAACTCGATGACGACCCCTAATTACGCCTCATCTCATCAATTTGTTCAATGGAAAAATTATTCAACAATTTTCCCATTACTATCGATTGCCAAACTTGCTTCAAGCAAGATCACATCATTCAAAATTGGTTCAATCATCAAAAATTGATCAAAATGCAAATTTTGTTCAAATATGAACAGTACTTGGAATACTTAATTAAAAATCATCATGTTAATTTTAAAAATCCTATCTTTGTATGCTTATTCAAGTTATATAATCAAATCGATAATTTAAACTACTCGAGTAAATCATATGATTCCGTATTTAACTGTAAAATTGATTTTGCAGAGTCAAGTTCTTCATTTTCAAGATAAAAAATTCTGGACCATGGTTTAAGTTTAAACAAACTTATTTTGTTTAAAAACCCTAAGTTAAAGATGTTTATATGAAAATTTATTAGATTTTTCTTGTTTATGTTCACTCTGTAACCAGAAACAGGAAGAACAACACCATCAAAGTACACAGTACCACATATACTTATATAGAACTAATTATTAAAAAAAATATGCAGCCAAGCATAAGGTTATTCCTGAATCAAATATACAAATTTAATTTTTTTTTGAAGTAGTATGTTTACTCACATCAAATTGAAGAACAGAGAGCGGCTCTGTGTTTTGAAACTGTAGTTTTGATCTTTTTTAAACTTGCTTTGTTGTTGAATGAATTGTTTAAGTATGTAAGATAATGATGTTTATATTTTCTTTTCTTTCAGCTTGCTGAGTTATTTTCTTGAACGAGAAAGAATAAGAAGATACATATATAAGAACAGTGTTTATACAGGGTAGACTATAACTGGTACAACAAATTTGGGTCAGAGATTTTATTTTCATTGACTAAACCAGATTATTTTTCTTTGTTTACTGAAATGAAGTTTTTATTTCGGCTGAGATGATAACATTACCAATCATTGCTTCCTTCTAAGTCTACACACTTAAGCTATTTGAATTATTTTGTATGTAGACATTTTATTTTTATTTTTATTTTATTTTATTACATAGATATTTTGTATGTACATCTTTGTTTTGTTATCTTCTTGCATGCTTACACAACTCATATAAAAATATACATGTACTTCATATGTTTACTTAAGTATTTATGTTTTATTTTTACTAACTATACTTAGTTCAAGTATAGAATTTAAAAAGAATGAATATTGATCTCTTCTTACATCTTCTTTTATACTTTTTATAACCTTTTTAAAGAAAATGGATTAAAACACAATTTATACCTTTAATAAATAATCATACATATTATTCTTTCCAAAGCATAATCTTTAAATCCAATTCATTTAAATACATTTTTAATTTCTAAATCAAAATTTTATTTATAATCCAATTAAATTGAAAATATTTATTTTGAGTTTCAAATCCAAAATTTTTAAATAAATAAGTATGTATATCTTATTAAATCTGAAAAGATTCAAATAAATCCACAGTTTAACCCAGAAATTTAATTTAATTACAAATTTAAATTCATCCTTAAACCGGGATCGTTACAGATTCCCCCCTTAAGAAATTTCGTCCCCGAAATTTGCCAAGGAGATAACTAAGAACAGATAAAAGGTAGGGAAATATCTTTTCAGATCAAAATGAATTTTTTTTATTCTGCATTTGGCTTACCAAATCAGAATATTAACAATAGATATGAGAACAAACTCAATCAACTACGAAACAATTGGGTTATCTGATCTACGAAGTATACAGGGGTATTGGTTAGTCCGAAGGGTTAATTAACCATTCGTAGAATATATCGAAATCCAATGAAATAGACAAAAATAGATTCGACTACGATCTCAGATTCAAGATTTAACTCATTTACAATTTGCTGAGAAATGAAACTATGTGTATTTCTCATGTCGGACAAACTCGAAAATTTAATTGTAAACGAGAAGGTTACCTTATAAAATTTCCTTTTCTTAATTAACTTTTGAGGTTGAAGAATCGTCTTGGATTGCATATAGCCTCGCTAATAGAGCTTGCTTCGTTGCTAGACAGTCCTTTGAAAATCCTTTCGCTCAATCGGATCCAGGCTTATGTTCGATAATGGTTTCCTTGCCTATGAATGGTTTTCCACCAAGTCTAGAAAAGCATTGATATAGATCAGCCAGATTTAGTTGAGATTGAATAGGAATATCTGTTGTTGCAGGGCTTTGACCAGTTAAAGTGGTACTTCCCTGTCCCCAATCTCGTCCTCTTCTTCCACTCATTCTTACTATCTGTGAATAGTAAGAAAAATGATTCAGGCTTTCGGACGAAATATCCTTAGAGAATACAACAGATAAAGAGAATAGACTAAGAAATTTGGGTTTTTTTTTGGTTTCACTGGTTGTACTCATTCTAGCGTATACTTCACCCTATCTCTAATGAGCCATCTAATGTGTTACACTCCGCAGCTAAAGTTCTTACTCAACCTCTAGCTCTGATACCAAATGTGATAGTCTCAGGTCTTCGACCGTCTGACAGCGGCCAATCTCGACTGGTAGGCTTTTCAACCATCCCATCCCCGTCGTGGCTCACAATGGTACCCAAACTTGCTTTTACGGCTAGCCTTTCGACTGTCACGCCTAACCGGCTAACCAACCCCTTAAAGAGGACATGTGGGGGTAAGAGTCTCCTGCTCGGCACCAAACAAAAAGTGAGAATCCCCCATCACGTTTCACCTAGATAAGGAAGTCTAGTCCGGGTTCGAACAGAACCGAAGGCACTTCCGAAGAAGCCCTTGCGATCCGAGTATTAACAATCCCGATCGGACTTCCCATCACATAGGAAATCTCTATACCGTAGCTATTCAGTGCAGCGACAATCGATAGGTCATCATATCGTTCTTGCAAATACCCGATCTTCACCACCGGTCTTCATATGCAATCCATAACTTTGAATCACTATTCGGCATGGGTTATATGGCACAAGGTCCTCTCCCGGGTAAACCGAATAATGAACGCAACATTTAAAAATATATGGATATGGGATTTCATTTAAGTCACAACTTTAAAATTCGAAACTTCTTCAAATGGTTTAAACAAATTACCATTTCAAATATTTTAAACAAAAAGATTCATTTCACAAAGTTCACCCAGTTTCACAAAGATCCATTCACGGATTTCAAAACAATTTCCGTTTTAATTGGATTAATCCATTTAATCTTTAAATCAAAGATTTAACTTATAGCTTTCAAAAATGTTTTCAAAGATTCATCCATAACTTGGAAAACCATTTCAATCCAAACTTGAAATCCCTTTAATACAAATTGGAAATTCATTACTTATGTGAAAGCTTTTATCATTTGAAAACAATAGTTTTATTTCGGAAAAATCAGATCTCATTTACACAAGTTAAAATCTTTGGGTTAATTCAAACTCCCAAACAACACTTTTAAAAAAAAGTTTAAAACTTATATAAACTTGTATAACCTTTTTTAAATCATAAATCCTCAACATAGAATTTAATTTCAAATTTTGAATTCAAATTTGAATCAAATTATTAAATTTCGAAACTTTATTAAGTTATTCAAAATAACTTTCATTTTTAAAAACATCCTTTCCAAAGCTTTTCACTTTAAATCTGATCCATTTCCAAAACCATTTGGATTTAAAATTCAATTTTAAAACTATTTAAAAAAAATCTGTGACTTAACCGATTTCCACATGCAATCCATATTTTTGTGTGTATAGTGTTGTCCAGGAGTTTTACCTAATAGAAGTGCAACATCATAAATCAATACATATTCAAATACAACAATATATTTGATAAGCGATATAAACTATAACGCTTATCTTTCATTTATGGATCACAAATATAGTAAATTTATCAATCACAAAGATTCACCATTACGATTCGATGTGGGTTTCGGATAACCAACTGGGATCCGACTCCCTGTCGCATCGAAATTTGAATGCCGTTTTATGGGCAAAGGGGTTTTCACATATATACAGAAACAAATCACAGTTCAGCATAAGGCAATTCACATCACACAAACAGAAATACCAATCCAGTACACAACATTCGATGATAGTCAATCATCTTCAATTTAAGGTGAAGGTGATTTAAAAGGATTAACCACATATCTATTTTTATTGATTTATTTTAATCAATGATTAACTATTCTTAATGAGAAATTAATTAAATTTTAGTTAATTATTCCTTAATAAATTATCTTAATTGACTACTAATTATAAATTAATTAACTTTAATTATCTAATTAACAATTCTTAATTAAAATAAATTAAACACTTAATTATTATTTAACTAATTTCAAATTGATAAATCTCTAATCACTTAGTTAATTACAATTTCAGATTAATTAACCATTCTTAATTACCCTTTTTAAATAATTAATAATAATTATTTGTCTTAATTAACATTTTAAAAATCTTCTTTGAACTTTGAAATTTAAATTATTACTAACTACAAAACTTTAATGTTAATTAATTAAATACTTAACTTAAATTATCGACTTAATTAAAATATTAATTAAAAGTTTTAAAAAACATTGTTAAGTATTAACTAAAATAATTAAAACTTGAATTAAAATCTTAACTTAAATTGTTAAACGTTTATTAAGTCGACAATGCTTAAACTTGTTGAAGAAAAATATTTTACCTAACTTCACTTTTACAATATTGTAGTTGAAAAAACCCAACCCGAGAACTATCCCCCATTTACTTGAGTTAAACTCGAGTTTCTCCCGTATCTTCCCCGCGTCCTTCTTCCTCTTCACATACGTTTCTTCTTCTCATTTACATTTTGTACAAAATTTTGAGTAACAGGATACAAAATACTCACGCAAAAACCAGGAAAAAGAACTCGAGCCAACTTCAGGAAAACACGAATTCCCCTTTGAGTCTCCACGAACCAAAATCTTCCAGATATCAATTCGTCGCCGTGCACGTGCACGGCGTCACGCCATCGTTCTGGCGAACCCCACGATCTCAGGCAAGTCGCAAATCACCCCAACGTACGAAATCGAAACTCGATTCGACTCTAAATTGTCCAAAATCGAAATTAAGCATATCGTTTCGAAACCTGAAACTCGAACACCCACAAAAATGCTTCGCCTCGGTCGCTCCCACCACCAGAAAAGCCACGACTTCGGCCTCACCACGTCAATCCCTTGCACTACACTTCCCTAGAGTTTCGAGAAACTAAGTCAATCAGAGGTGATGAAATCACCTCATTTCCAGACACATCAAAAACTCGATCATGAACCCTAATTACGCCTTTTCTCATCAATTTGTTCAATGGAAAAATTATTCAACAATTTTCCCATTACTATCGATTGCCAAACTTGCTTCAGGCAAGATCTCATCATTCAAAATCGGTTCGATCATTAAAAATTGATCAAAATGCAAATTTTGTTCAAATATGAACTGCACTTGGAATACTTAATTAAAAATCATCATGTTAATTTTAAAAATCCTATCTTTGTATGCTTATTCAAGTTATATAATCAAATTGATAATTTAAAGTACTCGAATAATTCATATGATTCCTTATTTAACTGTAAAACTGAGTTTACAGAGTCAAGTTCTTCATTTTAAAGCTAAAATTTTTTTTGGACCATGGTTTAAGTTTAAATAAACTTATTTTGTTTAAAAACCCTAAGTTAAAGATGTTTGTATGAAAATTTATTAGATTTTTATTGTTTATGTTCACTTTGTAACCAGAAATAGGAAGAACAGCACCATCAAAGTACATAGTACCACATATTCTTATATAGAACTAATTATTAAAAAAATAATATATATAGCCAAGCATAAGGTTATTCCTGAATCAAATATACAAATTTAAATTTTTTTGAAGCAGTATGTTTACTCACATCAAATTGAAGAACAGAGAGCAGCTTTGTCTTTTGAAACTGCAGTTTTGATCTATTTTAAACTTGCTTTGTTGTTGAATGAATTGTTTAAGTATGTAAGATAATGATGTTTATATTTTCTTTTCAGCTTGCTAAGTTATTTTCTTGAACGAGCAAGAATAAGAAGATACATATAAAAGAACAGTGTTTATACAGGGTAGGCTATAACTGGTACAACAAATTTGGGTCGGAGATTTTATTTTCATTGACTAAACCAGATTTTTTTTCTTTGTTTACTGAAATGAAGTTTTTATTTCGGCTGAGATGATAACATTACCGGTCATTGCTTCCTTCTAAGTCTACACACTTATGCTATTTGAATTATTTTGTATGTAGACATTTTTATTTTATTTTTATTTTATTTTATTACATAGATATTTTGTATGTACGTCTTTGTTTTGTTATCTTCTTGCGTGCTTACACAACTCACATACAAATATACATGTACTTCATATGTTTCCTCAAGTATTTATATTTTATTTTTACCAACTATACTTAGTTCAAGTATAGAATTTAAAAAGAATGAATATTGATCTCTTCTTACATCTTCTTTTATACTTTTTATAACCTTTTTAAAGAAAATGGATTAAAACACAATTTATACCTTTAATAAATAATCATACATATTATTCTTTCCAATGTATAATCTTTAAATCCAATTCATTTAAATACATTTTGAATTTCCAAATCAAAATTTTATTTATAATCGAATTAAATTGAAAATATTTATTTTGAGTTTCAAATCCAAATTTTTTAAATAAATAAGTATATATATCTTATTAAATTTGAAAAGATTCAAATAAATCCATAATTTAACCGAAAAATTTAATTTAATTACAAATTTAAATTCGCCTTTAAACCCAGATCGTTACAAAACCAGTTCCGTTGGATCCGTAATAGTGTGTTATTCTTAGATTTCAAATTTGTAGCATTTGGAGTTATTGTTTGGTCGTACGGAAAAGAAACGCGTCGAAACTAATATGGAAAATTCAATATAATGATTGGGTCCAAAAGGTATCTTCTCCATACAATCAAACTAGGACTCGAAACCTTTTCCATTGCATAGCGGTATAGCATTATGAATGCCTAGCGGCACGCCTCGATAAGAGTTTGGGATTTTGAGTTATGTAATCGAGATGGTTTGAAAATTTAAATAATATACGTATTCGTCGACTTGACGATTTTATTCACATCAGCACCTTTATCTCACTTCAGATCAGTGTAGCAAGCCTTCTACATGCAAGGCATCATGTCTCCATTTCCTTTATTATGCATGCAAATAGCACAGTGGAAAACAGAAGAAAAAAAGGATGGAAAGGTTAGAAAAAAAATTTCTCTAGATATACTCAACGTAAAAATGTGAAACTATTTTTAAAATTCGAGTTTTTCCATCCTCTTCAACTTAGTACATGTGTTGATGGTCGCAGTTTTGTTCTTGGATGGTCCACTGTGTAGTCGAGCTCGAATTTGAAACTAGAGTTGCACTTTAGTGAAATTTAGGCCTCAATTCGACCAACGAAGATTTTAAATGAATTCGTAAGGTGAAATAGAGGCGGCGCCCAGGAGTTGAGGGGGTTCGATCACCTGGGGAGGGGAGAGACCATGCACTATTGAGTGATGAGGGCAGCATGTCGCAGCTTCAAGGGGGCGTGTGAGCTTTGATTCGTGGGTATGGGCAGGAGCAGATCGTCGCGGGAAGAACGTTAGCGAGGTCGTCATGTTGTTTCGTGGACTGGAGTGCCATATCCTTGGTGTGCACGTACGTGTGCAATTGGGTGTGCACAGGCAAGAAGAATCAGGTAGGTTGGGGAAGAAAGGTAGATACGGGCCGGGTTTGATTTGTTTGGGCTTTTATATTTAGAAATTAGTTTAATATAATTAATTTATCGACGAATTAAAAAAAATTGTATCTTGGTCATACGAGGTCCGATTGGAACGAGACTTTTTGCATTGCGATCGCGGTGATGAGGGCTTTGCAATGAAACAGGTTTGGATGGATTTGGAGACTATCAAAATTTAGGCTAAAATTGGACGTTGTTCAGTTTTAGTTCCAAACCAGAACGTCTCGGAGACAACGAAAAAATCAAGGTGAGTGTTTTATAATGCTCACAATGTACTAGAACATTTTTATGCTAGTTACATTTGAATTTATGAAGTATATTAATTTATTGGATGTTGTTTGATAAATTTGTTGTCATTTGAATTAACCGTTATAAATTAAAATCGACAGTTAAATTTGAAATTGAAATTGAATTGCCAGTAGATCACCCAATATTAATAACTAGGACACTAGTATATTGTCTATTTGTATGAGTGATTGTGATGGATGCAAGTTGGTTGATATTTGGATGTTTTAATGTTTATTTGTTTATATATATTCTGTTATCACCCTATATATTATTTACAATGTATAAAACTGTAAATTTAATAATTTTGAATAAATTAAGAAAAAAGTTGAAATGATATATACCTATGACATTGTGATTTGGATTGAAATGACATATATCTATCTCTAAAATTAAATTGAAATAACGGATCACTTGGCCACAGGATAGAAAATTATATACGGACACCGGATTGGTTAAATTAAATGATTTTAAAATCTTTGATTTAAAATTATTTAAATGGTATTGATTGAAAAGAAATAAAAATAGATTTATAAAAATCTAATTAATCACGAATTCGAGTTTGAAATGTTGAAATAAAATTTTGGTTAAAATAAATTGTTCAATAATTGAAGTTAAGATTTTTGACATTAAAACAGTATATTATTGAATTTCATAAATTGATTTTTTTTAAAAGATTGAAATTTTATTCGAACTTTGAATATTACTAAGTAAAATTGACATAAAATGATATTTTGAAATTGAGCCTTGAATTTAATTGTATTTGAAATTTGGATTTTGAGTTGAATATTGAAGTTAAATTTAATTTAAGTGATTTAAATCGATGTTTTGAAAATCGAACTCGAATTTATATGAATCGAAATGATTTGAAAATTTGAGAATTGAATTTAAATTAATTCATATTGGAATTGAATAGAATTAATTGAAATTGAAATCGGAGTTGAATCAAACTTGAATCGAAAGGGAAAATTGAATTGATTTGAATTGAGGAGATTTGGAAATTGGATCAGTTTGACCTTGAAAGTATTTTCAAATAAGTTATTTTAGTATAAACTGTTTTAAACCTATATTCTTTAAAATATTCAAATTATTTTGATTTTCCAAATTATTTACTATACAAACCAGTTTAATACTCAAATTATTTTATATTTAACTAATTTAACAATTTAAACTATTTTTAGCTATTTTAACAATTTAAACTATTTTTAGTATGTGAACTATTTTAAAACCATTTAAACTATTTTTCAAAAATTCAAACTGGTCAAAGTAGAATTTTATTTTTAAATCATGAGTTTAAATAAGAATTGGGTTAAATGAAGTTATAACCCAAAATTGAAATTCGAAACAACATTGGAATCGAAATCGAGATAATAACGCGAATATAATTTTGACCTAAAATTGTATATTTTGAGTAAATATGATGATTTCGAGACGAAATTGGTTTTGAAGCAAAGATGAAATTTTGATATCAATTACGAATTGTTTTCGAAATGTAAAAGTACCATCCGGTGTGTAAAACGACGTTTGGTTGTTAAAGAGACCGGAGCCTGACATGGGCATACTCTCTGTCGATATCGAAACCACTTTAACAACAGTGTTCGCAGAGGAGACTCTAGAATGAAGTGGTTGAATTGGGCATCGTTTGCTAGATTCAAAGAAAGAGAACGATAGTGGATAGACTTCGGCATTTGTGCCAATTTGAAATGACTAAAACAGAATGGCTTAACAGGGCCAAATGGGCTAATTACCCCGAGTGAACATCCGTTCTTCGATTTTCTTGGACTCGGGCCATAATATTACTCTTGTTGTTGATTTGACTAGTGCGTCTTGATTTGGGATAGCCTCCCTTTGACTCGATATGGGATGGATGGACGCATCGGATGGTCATGGCTATGATGCGTTACCACTAGCCCTGCAACCCGAACTGGTAGTATCCTACCTTGGGCATTGCCTCACGTGCCTTGTCATACTTTTATCCCTATACGAGACTATACGATTTTGGCTTAGTATTGTTGTATCACGGCGCATCCCTATCCACCGACCATTTAATTGGTGTTTTATATGCAAACTGTACGACAATGTTTAAAAACGCGTTAAGGGGGATTAATGTAAAGCCTTAATGCTAAGAAAAATATTTATTTTACTAAATAGACATTAGATATATAGCGTATGCTACTACATATAAATATCTTGACGGATCCTTAATAGATGGAAAATCTCATTACATCTCTTGAGTTATTGCACGCATGTTGTACACTAGATAGGAGATGTGAAAACCCGTAAGCATCTTCGACGCCATTACACCCATGTTTATGCGATGTCGATTTGACTGACATAAGGATATTCTAGTCCTGACTCGATTGTTTTATCTTTTCATTACGCTCGGGCCAGTCCTGAGTTTTTCAACTTATAGAAGGTTCATTCTGGAGGATGAAGACGAAGATTTGGTATATTATTACTATTAGTAGGCATGCACCATGTTGTCTGCTGCATTATTTATTTATCTTTGATGTATATATATAAATTTGACGAAATTGTGTTGAATATAATCAAATGTATAATAGAAACAGCTTCATGAACTGTTTATTTGATTATTGTATTTTATGTTCCGCTGCGAGATTTTGTGTTTGTTTTCTTCTACTTTTCTATTATTTTCATATTTACCCCATTAATAATCCTTCCTTTTGAATGGTTTGATTGAAATGTGTGGTTTATTGTCGATTTAAACTTTCCAAAAAGATGGGTCGTTACAATTGGTATCAGAGCTTTGGTTTACCGATAATCTTAGCTTTGTGGGGTAACTCATTAGAGATAGGGTCGATAGCACCCTAGAATAAGTTTAAGTGTATTGATAGATATGAGCGCGTCTTTGTTAGTGAATATGTAATGTTTTATATTGTGTTGACGTATTAGCTGAGTGTTTATGAATTCTGGTTGGTACGGAAAGTACAATCATATCGATAGGGGTTATAAACTCTTAAAAGGAAAACCGACACGGTATTGTTTTGAAATAGGGTAAATGAAATAATTTTACCCAGATTATATTTTATATACAAAGAAATAATTTTTCAAAATTTTTTAGGGTATATATACTGTGAATTGGTTGTTAGAAATTATAATATTGATCATTATCATTTATTGTTTAATTAGTCAATATTCCTTAACTGTTGGCTATTATATGATTATAAGAAAATGAAATTGTATAAATGTGATTTGTAAAATATAATTTGCAAGTAGAATGAATATAAAATTTAGAGTTTGAGAAATTTAAATTCTGGTGTTTCTAATGATGGTTTCAGGGTTTGAAAAATGATATTAGTATTGTTTAAAAGTATATACAAATATAAACTATTTTCAAATAAATTTTTTTGAAAATAGAAATGAATTCAATACTCCCCTCTTCTGTCGCTGGAAAATAATTTCGGTGATGACTTCGCAGCATCATTGACATTCATTTTCGAGTCTCAAAGTGGGGGAGACTTCTGAGAAGCTTTGCTTTGAATTTTTTTTTGATAAACTGATTTTGGTTTAAACTCCAAAAGTATGATTTGATATATATAAGGATATAAGCATATATATTTATTTCAAATGATTTGAAATGAACTGGGCATTTAAAAAAATTTAGTTCTGTTAATAATCTTCAAATTATTTGAATGAAATGAAATAATTGAATAACTAGAATTTATAAAATAAGAGAATTAATAAGTCTATGCTAAGTGTTTTGGGAAATTTTAGAGTTGAAGTGTGCAACTCTTAAATTGGAAGTAAAGAAAATTTAAACAAGTAAAATAGCGAGCATTCTCATTTAGTAAAATGAATCAAATTAATTTGTATAGTACCAAATTGCATTCTAATATCATATAATAAGACTTACCGAATGTTAAAAGTTAAAATATGACTTTGATATGTAATGGATATTAAACAAGTATGCAAAACTTAATTGTAGTTAAAATGTGTATAAATGGAAATTTGGTTGTAATGACAAATGTTATATACTTAAATATATTATGAGATGATTAGTGACCAAATGGAATACGTAAGTTAGCTTAAGAAAATAGACAAATGAATCAAAAATATCTTTGTAAATGGGTTATAAAATTAAAAATGAATTTGCAAAGTAATTATGAAAATGAATATGAATGAAAAGGAAATTGAATTTAATTAAATTGTATGGAATATTAAAAAAATAAACTTAAGTAGGCAAATTCTGTGGATTGATGTTTAAGAAATGATAGTATAAAAGAATATGCTATGTAAAGAAATGGATATACTAAGTAAACAAAGGATATGAATAATGATTGTGAATAATTGGTTGTAAATGAAATGAAGGTAAGTAAACGAAACTTAATATGGATGAATTGGATAAAAAAATCTATCTAAAGTTATATGAAAGTTGTACGTATATTATTTTATTCGCATAAAGATTTGGTCCAGATTCGAGCACAGAATTTCAAGATAATTTATATCGATCCGAGTCAGTATTTTTCACCCGATTCTCGATGACGAACCCTGGATATGGATTTTCGATTGATTCTGGAATTCTCCATCATAGCATATGGATATGCAAGGAGAATGACAGTTTTTGATCAAGGAACCAGATCCGAGTCCGCAATAGAAAGTCATGTGGACGATACTAGTTTGGAAGTGAAAATGTATGATCGAGTGAACAATAAGATTTGATATTGTGTACGAATGATATATGTGCAGCCTTAAGTAAAGAAAATATTGGAACATAAAGATGAAAAATATAAAATGATTTTAAATTGTATGATTGGATATCACTGGTAAATAAGATGCAGGTATTTAAAAGTCAAGAAAATTTGGATGGGCAGACAAAAAGGTATGTGTTTATTTTTTCATTGGATTTGATGGTTTTATGATGGAGCCACTTGGATTTTGTTTTCTTTTGTTGATTTGGGGCCCAAGAGGTGTTTTGTAGTTGTCCCGATTGAGCCATGTAGAGAAGATTGCCAAAAAATTTTGTAAATCCGGGTGTTAGAATTTTTTTGAAGTTTTAAAATTTTGTAACTTGTTTTGATAAATAGGTTGTAAGTCCTGTAAGCTGATTGGAGTAGTGTAGTAGAAGGAGCACAACAATGGTTTATAAATTAAACTTTTTGTTTTATAAGTTAATTATTTCGAATAAATATATCAAATGTAAAATCTCTACTTAGTTTCTTTTCGAGGACAAAAAGTTTTGAGTGGGGGAGATTGTAACGACCCGTATTTTTAGCCCTTTTTTTACATTATTAAATTAAATGTAATTATTAAATAAAGTTGGTTAAAAATGAATAAATTTAATGATTTTGAATGTAAGTATAGGATATGAACTTGAATAAAATATCGAAATAAACTAATTCCGAAGATTTAAGTAATAACAAGTATTGAAAGGTAATGTTATGTATTGAATGTGTTTACAATCAATAGTTGAATTGAATAATAAATGCTGAATTCATTAGTTGTAAATAAAGTAGTTGATTGATAACTAAAATTCAAGTAAAATATAATACTGAGATTTGCTGGATATTGAACAATTAATTGTTTAAATTTAATATCAGAAATAATTGAATAATCGAAGTCTGAATTTAATATGACTAAAAAAATGACGTTGGAAGTTGATTTAATTTTTTTATAAACAATAACGAAGATTGTTAACAGTTAAAATTGAATTTAAAAGTGAATAATTAGAAATCAAAAATTTTATATTAAAATGGAGACGTTAATATAGCGATCCGAGGCATAGTCTCGGATTTTGATGAAACTAGTTCCATTGGATCCGTAATAGTGTTATTGCCGGATTTCAAATTTTTTAGCATTGGAGTTATCATTTGGTCGTACGGAATAGATATGCATCGAAATTAATATAGAAAATACAATATAATTATTGGGTCCAAAAAGCTATCTTCTCCATACGATCGAATTAGGACTCGAAGTCTTTTCCATTGCATTCGAAATAGGGTATAACATTATGAATGCCTAGCAGCACACCAAGGTAGGGGTTCGGGATTTTGAGTTGCGTAATCGAGACGGTTTTATAATTTAAATAATATATATATTTGTCGACTTGACCATTTTATTCACATCAGCACCTTTATCTCACTTTAGATCGTTGTAGCAAGCCTTCTACACGCAAGGCATCACGTCTCCCACTCCTTTTTTATGCACGCAAATAGCACAGTGAAAAAAAGAAGAAAAAAAGAATGGCAAACTTAGAAAAATAATTTCTCTAGATATACTCAACGAAAAATAGTGAAACTATTTTTAAAATTCAAGATTTTCCATCCTCTTCAATTTGGTACATGTGTTGATGGTAGCAGCTTCGTTCTTGGATGGTCGACTGTGTAGTCGAGCTCGATTTCGAAACTAGGGTTGCAGTTTTCGTGAAATCTAGGCCTCGATTCGACCAACAGAGATTTTAAATGGATTCGTGAGGTGAAATAGAGGCGGCACCCAGGAGTAGAGGAGGTCCGATCACCTAGGGAGGAGCGCGACCGTGCACTGTAGAGCGATGAGGGCAGCGGGTTGCGGCTTCAAGGGGGCGTGCAAACTTTGATTCGTGGGTATGGGCAGGAGCGGATCGTCGCGAGAAGAACGTTGGCAAGGTCATCATGTTGATTCATGGATGGGAGTGCCTTATCCTTGGTGTGCATATACATGTGCAATTGGGTGTGCATAGGCAAGAAGAATCGGGTAGTTAAGGGAAGAAAGGTAGATATGGGCCGGGTTTGAATTTTTTGGGCTTTTATATTTAGAAATTAGTTTAATATGATTAATTTATCAACGAATTAAAAAAATTGTATCTTGGTCATGCGAGGACCGATTGGGATGAGACTTTTTGCATTATGACCGTGGTGACGGGTGCTTCGCAATGAAATTAGTTTGTATGAATTTGGGGATTGTCAAAATTTGGGCTAAAATTGGACGCTATTCATTTTAGTTCCAAACCAGAATGTCTCGGCGACAATGAAAAAATCAAGGTGAGTGTTTTATAACGCTCACAATGTACTATAATATTTTCATGCTAGTTAAATTTGAATTTATGAAGTTATATGAATTTATTGGTCGTTGTTTGATAAATTTGATTGTCATTTGAATTAACCGTTATAAATTAAAATTGACAGTTAAATTTGAAACTGAATTGCCAGTAAATCACCCAATATTAATAACTATGACACTGTTGTGAATTATATTGTCTTTTTGTATGAGTGATTGTGATGGATGCAAATCGGTTGATATTTATATTTTTGAATGTTTATTTGTTTATATATATATATCTTGTTATCATCTTGTATATTATTTACAATGTATTAACTTGTAAATTGAATTATTTCGAATAAATTAAGAAATAGGTTGAAATGATATATACTTAAGACATTGTGATTTGGATTGAAACGATATATATCCATCCCTGTAATTAAATTGAAATAACTGATCACTTGGCCATAGGATAGAAAATTATATACAAACATCTCATTGGTTAAATTAAGTGATTTTAAAATCTTTGATTTGAAATTATAAGTGGTTTTGATTTAAAACAAATAAAAGTCGATTTATAAAATCAAATTAATCACGAATTCGAGTTTGAAGTGTTGAAATAAAATTTTGGTTAAAAGAAATCGTTAAATAATTGAAGTTGAGATTTTGAAGTTAAATCGTAATATGATTGAATTTTATAAATTGATTTGTTTTTAAAAGATTGAACTTTTATTCAAACTTTGAATATTACCAAGTAAAAGTGACATAAAATGATATTTCAAAGTTGAGCTCAGAAATTAATTGTATTTGAAATTTGGATTTTGAGTTGAATATTGAAGTTAAATTTAATTTAAGTGATTTAAATCGATGTTTTGAAAAACGAACTCGAATTTATAAAAATTGAAATGATTTAAAAATTTGAGAATTGAATTGAAATTAATTCAGATTGGAATTGAATTGAATTAATTGGAATTGAAATCGGAATTGAATCAAATTTGAATCGAAAGGGAAAATTGAATTGATTTGAATTGAGGAGATTTGGAAATTGGATCAGTTTGACCTTGAAACTATTTTCAAATAAATTATTTTAGCTAAACTGTTTTAATTATATATTCTTTAAAATATTCAAATTATTTTGATTTTCCAAATTATTTACTATATAAACCCGTTTAATACTCAAACTATTTTATATTAAACTAATTTAACAATTTGAACTATTTTTTAGCTATTTTAACAATTTAAACTATTTTAACTATTTTTAATATGTGAACTATTTTAAAACTACTCAAACTATTTTTCAAAAAATCAAACTGGTCAAGAGTAGAGTGTTTTTTAAATCATGGATTCAAATACGAATTTGGTTAAATGAAGTTATAACCCAAAATTGAAACTCGAAACAAATTTGGAATCGAAATTGAGATATTAGGCGAATATAATTTTGAGATAAAATTGTATATATTGAGTAAATATGTAGATTTCGAGACGAAATTGGTTTTGAATCAAAGTTGATATTTTGATATCAAGTATGAATTGTTTTCAAAATGTAAAAGTACCATCCGGTGTGTAAAACGACGTTTAGTTGTTAAAGAGACCGGAGCCGGACATGGCCATACTCTCTGTCGATACCGGAACAACTTTAACAACTGTGTACACGGAGGGGACTCCAGAATGAAGTGGTTGGATTTGACATCATTTGCTGGATTTAAAGAAAGAGAACGATGATGGATAGACTCGGGCACTTGTACCAATTTGAAATGACTAAAACAGGACGGTTTGACAGGGCCAAGTTGGCTAATTACCCCGAGCGAATATCCGTTCTTCGATTTTCATGGACTCGGTCCATATTATTACTCTTGTTGTTGCTTTCTATTGGTGCACCTTGATTTGGGATAACCTACCTTCGATTCGATATGGGATGGATGGATGCGGTGGGCGGTCATTGCTATGATGCGTTACCACCAGCCTTGTGACCCGAACTTGTAGTATCTTACCTTGGGCATTGCACCACATGCCTTGTCATACTTTTATCCCTATACAAGATCCATATGATTTTGGTTTATTTTTGTCGTATCATGGCGCATCCCTATCCACTGACCGTTTAACTGGTGTTTTATATGCAAACTGTACGACGATGCTTAAAAATGCATTAAAGAGGATTAATGTAAAGCCTTAACGCTAAGGAAAATATTTATTTTACTGACTAGACATTAGATATATAGCTTATGCTACTACATATAAATATTTGACGGATCCTTAATAGATGGAAAATTCCGTAACATCTCTTGAGTTATTGCACGCACGTTATACACTGGATAGGAAATGTGAAAACCCGTAGCATCTCCGACGCCGTTACACTCATGTTTATGCGATATCGATTTGACTTACATAAGGATATTGTAGTCCTGACTCGAGTGTTTTGTCTTTTCATTAAGCTCGGGTCAGTCCTGAGTTTTTCAGCTTATAGAAGATTCATTCTGGAGAACGAAGACGAAGATTTGGTATATTATTACTATTAGTAGGCATGCACCATATTTTCTGCTGCATTATTTATTTGTCTCTGATGTATATACATAACTCTAACGAATGTTGTGTTGAATATAATCAAATGTATAATAGAAACAGCTTCATGAACTGTTTATTTGATTATTGTATTTTATCGTTCCACTGTGAGATTCTGTGTTTGTTTTCTTCTTCTTTTCTATTATTTTCTTATTCACCCCATTAATAATCCTCCCGTTTGAATGGTTTGAGTTGACATGAGTGGTTTAATGTCGATTTAAACTGTCCAAAAAGATGGATCGCTACAGGTCTAGGTCTGATGGTCTCACAACAGTTAGGTGAGGCTGGGCACGCTTATGCTGTTTAGGGTAAATAAAAGGTCAAATAAGGGGCGACGATTAGTGCGTACGGGCGATGACCAAGCATGCGGCATCGATTAGGGTAAATAATTCGCTACTACGTCCTAAATGCTAAAAGAGGTGTCATTTTGCTGTGGGAACAACATGATTCGATCAGCTCACAGTGGCACAACAGAAATAGAATAGGCCGATCAAAGGGTAGAATTAGGATCTCAGCCTAATAAAGATAGCAATTGAGATAAGATTAGGGTTTCAGCCCAATCATAGCAGTTTAAACAAGTGCAAACAATCAAACGATCAAAGCAAACAGTCAAACAAAATCAGAACCAGTATTTTATTCGAATTTTATCTTTTCTGTATTTTTCTTTCATGTTAGAACTATTAATTAGTCAATTATCTTTATCTTGCTTAGAAATGCTAGTAATTACTTTCACTCACCAGACTTATCATCTGATCCACTTCTCTATTTCACCCTTTTCCTTCCATAGGCCAGTAGAGTTGAGTTGATTCAGGTTGTTTGGAGATCCATTTTTGGAGTTTTCTCATTTCAGATGTATTCTTCTACTTTTCACGTTTTTCATTTGTCTTATGATGAATTGGCACTTTTGAGAGGGATTACTATTGATTATGATTATTATTGTTACCTTCATACTCTGATTATGTGAGACCGAGATGTACTTTTATGAGACATGAGATATTTTGAGTTTTTGAGACATGTTATGTTTTTATGACTTATTTTGAGATGAAGTTTAATTTTGAATGATAAATTGTTTTTTAAATGTTTCCTCTGTTTTTAGTTATTTGTGTTGTGATCTTAGTCTCTGTGATGCTTTAGCTATATCTATAACGCACCATATCCTTTGGTGTGCCCTTTTTCGGAATACTAAAGGGTGCGGGGTGTTTCATTTGGTATCAAAGCCTAATGTTACATGATTCCTAAAAACTTGTTTTAAAAGTAAAGTATTTTTCAAAGGTAACATTTCTTCAAACTATTTTTCAAAAAGAAACTCTTAGAAATAGTTTTCAAGTATAAGAGAGTTGTTATAAAAAATCCCCTCAAAGTCCAGTTTAACATTTTTTCGATTCTTTCGAGCCTAAATTTTCTTTTCTTTGCATAGAATGGCGGACGCGCCAAATCTTCCAGAGGGTGTCCAAGTCCCTGGCTGGTTGCGTAGATACCTCCAAGCTATGACACCAGTGGTGGAAGGGCAAGCGTCCAATGCAGCACCGACGGGTTGAGTTAATACACCTGCAGCAGCCAATTTTTCTAAGCTATGCAAGGACTTCGCTAGTCTAAGAGGCAAGACATTTTCTGGCACGGAGGATTTCGTAGAGGCACGAACTTGGTTGAGGGATACTGTAACGACCCGTAGATTTCATGGATTTAATTTGGTTAAATTAATAAGTTGTAATTAAATTTAGAAGAAAAATAAATTAAAAACCTACTTATAGTAATTCGAAGTTAATTCAAATGATTTTAAGTGGTGAAAAGAATTTAACCTGTATATGAGTTGAATATGAGGAATTTGAGGAAAATATTAAACTAATATAATGTAATAAACTTTGTTAACAGTAAATGGAATATGATAATAAGAACAATTGCAAGTTTGTATTTATGGGCGAAATAATATTGATAGGTAATAATTGTTGTAGAGAATAAATTACAAATGTTATAAATTGTATAATGGTGACAACTATTGTTCGTTACCAATGCATTTAATTTATAGCGATTAAATGTAATTAATCATTGCCTTTTTGTAAGTTAAGAAGTAACTGAAAATTTTGAAGGAAAAATCAATAGAAAGATTAACTATATGCATAAGATGGAAAGTCGAATAGAATTCTAATAAATGATAATAATGGAAAACGTATACGATCAATGTCGGTAATTTGAAATACAATGTTGTTGAAATGATTAAATGTTTCTTGTGATAATTAATAAATAACGAAAGGAGTAAGCGTATTTATTTTAGAGTATTAATTACTATTGGGTAGAGATTTAAGTAACAACGTTTAATGCAATGTTAGTAATGCCAATTTAAGTCAATAATAAGGAATTGGAAATCATATCTATGAAATGATAACGAGAATACAAGGTGATAAATGCCAATTAAGGGTAATAATTAATAAACTTAATGAAATCCCAATTTTATATAAAATAATTTAAAAGTCAAGTTTGGCTATAATTTGAACATAAGTAAATTGAATTTGTAGTATGAAAATATATGCAAAAATTGATTTTTGTAATAAAAGATTTTGTATGTGACAAAAAGGTAACGGTAATGTTTATGGTAGGTTGCCTATTCATTTATTTAGATTTTTAGTTGGAATTGGGAATAAGTTTGTAATAAATGTAAATAAATGATACATTTATGTGAAATGTAACCAATGTAAATTTTATTTATAATATAGCAAAGGGTGAATTTAAGAAGTGAAATTGCAGAATTTGAAGCTAATTAATAATAGACATAGTAAAGATGGCAATCCAATCAAATACTTAGGAATAAAATTTATTGGAAGGTAACCTAACTTATAAATAAATGGTAAGTATTTAAGATATAATTCTATATTAATTGAAACTGATTGTAGATTTAGTGTAGTAATGTTAAGGCTAACTAAATTTGCTTTATAGATGGAATTATAATCAAGGTGGATAGGAAACGAACTTAAAAATATAATTAAGAACTAATAGGTGGCAAATTAATATAGTTTGTATTATGTAAGTAAACTTTGGTAAATCAAATTCTACCAATCCAAAGCTAACGTTTTGTTAATATAGATTTAAGTATAGAGAGCAATATTTATTAATTTAATTGAAGTATTGCAAAATAAATGAAAATTTAACGTCTAAATATTACGTTAATAGTAAGTAATTATTCTACTTATCATTACATTCATTTAGCCCATTTTGAAACTTAATCAACTAAAATTAATGTAATTGAAAGTTTTCAATTAATAGGAGAGAGAATACTAATTGTAATAGGTGCAATTAAATGCAGCTTATGTTTTGTGAAATATAAGGAAGTTTTGATTCAATCAAAAAAAAAACATTTACATCAATAAAATGAATGTTTCATCTACGAATGTAGGTTTAATTTAATTTAAATAAAAATATAGAAAGATTGACTTTTAAAGAAAGAAATATATGTTTATTTGAACTGTGTTTAGCTTACAAACTAATTACAAGAATAGGAAAATAATCTATTTATTACTCTTGTGTATAAACAATTTTTCTATTTTTTTTATGCATTTTAGTTGTCTGTTTTAAAATTTAATTTTGTGTGATTGCAATTAATGTAGTTCAAATATTTCAATTAAAAGAAAAGAAAACGGTGATTGCAATTAATAGATTTAATAATAAAAAAACGCGCGTTTTATGGTAAACAAAAAGGGTGTTTTAAAGGTAATTAGAGATCATTTTGGGAAAAACAAATCAAATGTTTTCATTTTTAAGGTAATTATAAAAAATTATTATGCATAGACAAAAACCCAAATGCGTAGAAATTCGAATATTACTTGAGTTAATGAAGTTAATTTTGGTGTGTTTAGGGTTAACAAAATTTATTAAGTAAATAATTGTTTTGAAATTTGAATCCTAAAAGTATGTTTACAGTATAGAGTTAGTCCATTCATTCCCTTTCTAATAAATAATTACCTCTTTTTAATATCTGCTACTTTTAAAAAGGTTGTTCATATTTACTATATTTCAAAACCAAGTTTGTTCATATTTACTTTATTTCTTTCCATTCATTTTCCAACTTCATTTTCTGAAACGTCATTTCATTTATTTCTAATTAATAGCGGTCTCTCTTTTCAAATCTCTTTGATCCTAAACCTAACCTTATAAATAAGATATAACGCAAATGAAACCACAGCCTCCATTATAATCTTCTTCTTTTTTTCCTTTTTTTTCCTTCAAATCTCCTTATTATCTCTGATTTTAATTTTTCCTTCCTCTTCAAATATACTTCTTTTTAAAATTTTCTTCTATTTCAAACCTTCTTCTTTCTTTTCAAATCTAGATCTTCTCTTCCATTTTCAGTTCTTATTTTAATCATTTTCGTTTTCAATTCTTCTTTTTCAAATCTTCTTTTTTTTCAAACCTTTTAAAAATGCATACATTCATATAATAAGGAGGAAAATTAAAGTAAATTGAAATAAAAGAAAAATTACGGAACAAAGTTAGCAATCAAGAAGAAGCATACGCGTTTTTCACGAGGGAAGAGTGGATGTGGCACGGTATTTTATTTTTGTTTAATTTATATTTGTTAATTTTTGATTTCAATTAGTTCTAATAATCATAACTCGTACATACGGACTCCGTTTCACGCAATTTTTTTTTGTTAGGATCGAAATTAAATTCCAGATCTTTTGACACTGGTTTGGACAGATTTGGAGACCGTCAAATTTTTGGGTTTAAATCGGATTTAAATTCGATTTAAATTCAAAAGGTGAGTGTTTTAACCCACTCACAACTTCTAAAAGTTTTTATGTTTGTTAAATTTAGTTTAGATATGAGTAGAAATTTATTTATGATTGTTTGGCATGTTTTATTCAGCATATCGGTTAATTCGCATTTATTTAATTTAACTGTCAATTTAATTCATTTATTGCATATTAATTGACAGTTAGAATTTATTTATTTGCATATAAACTACTAGTTAAACAGTTATAAATTTAATTGAATATAAAATGTTAGTTAATAACTGTCAATTATTTCTTGTTCTATTGTATATATATTGATGGTTGTTAAACTGACGATGTTTGAAATAATTTTGATTGATGATGGGTGAATGGATGTTTTATTGTATATCATTAAACTACAAGTTATCATGCATTTTCCATTTCATTCGGGATTGTGGTTTGAAATGATATACAACCGCAAATTTTATTTTTAAATTGCGGATTATAAATATCTGTATCACTTGACCATAGGATAGAAAATTTTATACAGGCACCGTGGTCTATATATAAATTATTTTAAAGTGATTTCTATGGTTTGGATGGGATACGGTTTATAAATTTTTTTTATATTTTATAAATGTTATTCTTCTATATATATATATATATATATATATATATATATATATATGAAGTTAAAAATTTTGAATTTAAGCTGTGTATAAATCTATTAAATAAAAATGGGAAAATTGAGAAATGGAATTTGATAATTCATATTATATGTTTGAGTTTGGAAATTTTAAGGTATGATATTTATAACTGGATTTTCCAAGATGAATTAAAAATGAAAATTCTAGTATAAAGTAAATTTGAGAAAATATTTAATTGCTAGAAATTGGAGTTTTATTTATGGAATTTATATGAATATTCAAGACTAAATAATAGAATATTAATTGTTGAAACAAGAAAATCCAACTTTAGTTTTGAAATATTAATACTCCAAATGGATATATATATATATATATATAGAAATTGAAGGGGGTTTTTGGAACTTGAAGTGATATTTAAATTATGGTTTAAACTTTAAATAAAGAAATATATTTGAAAAGCCATGGAAATTATTTTTCTTTACAAAGTAACTTTAAAGTTAAACCATTTATTTTACATTCGTTGAATGTCCAAACGATTCAAGTTTTAGAAGTTATGGTTTTAAAATTTTGAATTTTGAAATATTATGCTTTGAAAGTATATTTCAAATATTTGGTTTCCAGATATTTTAAATTTTAAACCAGCATGATTCTGGAAAAGAAATTATTTGAGGTAAAATGATATCATATTGTTTTGGGTTTAAATCGATATCGTATTCATAGTTTTGAAATGGAAAATTTTATTTTGGTTTTAAAGTATAAACTATTTTTAAATGACCGCGGTGTTATAATAACGATGGGTTGGCAAAGAAACCGGGATCGGATATGGACATACTCTCTGTCGATACCGAAAACCACTTTGACTAACCGTGTACGCGGTGGAGATTCCAGAATGAAGTAGGTGGTGGCGATGTTTCCTGTAAGGTAAATACGTGGACCCGACTCCCGTGAGTTGGCATAAGGTGGCTAAAACAGGAGTGATTCTCGGGCCAATGAGGTCATACCTTTGATCGGACGCTCCTCTTCGATATTATACTTTGACTTTGGATTGATTCAGTGGCCACTTCATTTTTTGATTTTGGGGGAGTTTGTTCGAGGTGGGCGGTAACTGCGGCTACGCGTTTCCACCAGCCCGGATAGCAATTGGTATATCTACCCTGGCATTGCCTAGTTGTGCCGTGTCACCTACCATACCGAGCCTTTACTACGAGTTTTGTTTTATACCATACCTATGGAGTGCCCTCTGACGACGCCCAGTACGGGGGAGATTACGGTACTGTATAGACTATGGGAATATATTCTGTGTTAAGGGCTATATGGGTAACCCCTTAACGCTATTAAAAAGTAAGTTTATTTTACAATTAGACACTACTATAATAGCGCAATATACTACATAGTAAATAGTTTAACGGATCCTTAGGAGATGTAAATCCCAAGCATCTCTTGAGTTACTGCACTCATATTTATTTCTGTTAATTTTACTCGCATAAGATCTTTTAGTTCTGACTCGAGTGTTTTTGTCTTTTCAAATTCGCTCGGATCAGTCCGAGCGTTTCAGGATTTGAGGATTTAGCTCTGGAGGACGAAGAAGAAGATTTGTATTACTAGTATCTACTATATTATTTCACTACACCATTTAATTCCGCTGCATTGATAGTATTGGTATGGGTAACTCTGATATTTATTGTACAAGTAAAATAAAATATTTTGTAAAATAGTTTCATGAACTGTATATTTGATTATTATATTTTATCCTTCCGTTGTGAGATTCTGTTTTGTTTTATTTCTTCTCTGTTTTTTTTCTTATTTACCCCATAACAATCCGCCCTTCCGTATGGTTTGAATCGTCATGTGTGTTGGTTTAAAATGTGCGAAAATGCGGGATGCTACAGATACAGAGTGGATATTTGAGCTGTTAGGATTGGAGGACCGAAAGAGAGTTCAGCTTGCATCTTGGCAGCTGAAGGAAGAAGCTTCTTACTGGTAGAAGATTTTAGAGATTGAGGGTAGAGACATTGGTTGGTTTGGATTTCGGAAAAGGTTTAAGAGAAAGTTCTTGTTGCAAGCTGAGGAAAGCATAAGGTTAGAGAAGTTCATTAGCTTAAAGCAGGGGTGTCTTTCAGTGAAAGAGTATATAAATCAGTTTAATGAGTTATCGTGGTTCGGAATGGAGCTTGTTAATACACCGCATAAGAAGGCCACCAAGTTCGCTAAGGGTTTGAACCAGCCTCTCCAAGGGTTGGCACTGACATATGTACCTATGAGAGCGACGTATGACTCACTGGTGGAGATGGCTCTCATGTCATATGTAGTTAAGAAAGAAGAGGTTAAGAAGGTTCCTAAATTATTAACATAACAAATCATTTAATATCCCGAAGCAACAAATCATTTCACACTAATATTCCCAAATACTTTCAAATCATAGCGTTGTCTTTTCAAAACATTTTGAAATCATTTTAAATATTGGGTTCTAAGTCCTCAAAATTCTCTTCGTTTATAAAACCATTCTTTATATAAACCACTTTTATATAAAATCACTTCAAAATATTTATTGTCAAATATTTCTCTTTCTTTTCAAAAGAAACCATTTCATTTAAAAGATAATATATTATTTTCAAATATAATAAAAATTCTTTTATTATAATTTCTACTTAACCAATATTTTCACTAAACACCTTTTAGTCAAATCGTGAAATAATCGTTAGGTGTTTGCCTGCAAATGTTTTCTACACAGCCCATGTCAAGTATAAAAAAGGGTAATAGCTCATATACCGATCGAGCGTAAATCACATCAATAAACAATAATCCATGCTTATAAACTGGTCGAGCAAAATCAACAACCAAACAACGATGATAACAACACATTATTTTTAACAATTCAACAAATTGAATAATAACATATGATCAGAATTAACTGGTAAATGTCCAAATTAATCTATTCAATTTATAATAGCAGAACGAGAATTTTTTCTTCTATTTAAGTGTCATTAATGAAATATAATTATTTAATCACGTTAAATGTAATTAAATTAGATCACTCCAAATTTACTACTAAATTATACCTCACAAATTGTGTCAATTAACTATACTTATGTGTTCTACTAGTCAATACGAATCTAGTGTCGAAAACCCGGGTTAAACGGACTTCGTATGGGGAAGTTAAACATTTTCAAAGTTAAACTTTTTAATTTACTAAATCAAAAAACTAAAGAAATTAAACTATTTAATCTCACCCAACAACCCAACTAAAGGCCCAAACACGTACCACCTAACCCCACAAAGTCTACATTTAAGTTAAACTAATAATTAACTAAATTAACTAAAAACTTAACTGATTAAATATAATTAGTCAGCCCACATGCTTTAGCAAGCCCGTTATTTAATCAACCCGACCCCAAAATCTGCTGCTGCCCTTCTCAAATTCAACTTTACTAGGAAGGCCAAGCTAAATAATTAAGTAAACTAATTTAACTAATCTAAACTAATTTATTAACTAATTATTTAGTAAATTAACGTACTAAACAAAAAAAATCAAAACACTAACCCATCATTATATTGCAAGGACCAACGGCCCAATGCCTCACCAGATAACAAACCCCAAGCCAAAAAATGAAACTGCCTCTCGCCTGCTCCATAATCATCTTCCCATGCACTCACGTTCCCACCTTAAATCTTCTTTCTCATATTTCTCATGTATCAAATCTTCCTCCATGTAAACATCCTCTTCCTTCATTTTCCTACCCAACTCACTCACTCAAGTGCACATGCACACTCCCTTACCTGCTCATGCATGCACACTTACACAAACACACACACAGTGCCGGCTCTAGCCATTTTGTTGCCCTAGACGAAGCTTGAAAATTGGAGAAAAATATTGCCCCAGACGAGACAAGGAAAATTGAAAAAAAAATTATTCTGCCTACAGGGATCAAACACTAAATCTCACAGAGAGCAACTCAATGCGCAACCAACTAACTAAGCTACTAAATCTCTATAAAATAAATGACAACAAAGTCTATTTATTTACAATCTATTATCCAGAATTAGTATATTATTGGTGATTGTTGCCCCGTCGAGGGGGTTGTCTCAGGCGGCCGCCTGCTCAGCCTGACTCCTGAGCCGGCCCTGCACACACACTAACTCAAACAAATATTCACACAAGTGAATTCACATACATGCATGCATTGGAGTGGAGAAAAGAAAGAGAAAGGAAAAGGAAAGAGAAGAAGAGAGAAAACGTGGCCTCTGTTTTCATGCATTTGCATTTGCGGTGATAGACAAAATGAAGAATGTGTGTACATCTATGTGTCAATGTATATTTGTTTTAGTGTGAGTGAATATAAATCAATATATAGTTAGAGGATGGGAGAAGGAATTGCAAAGAAGAAGGAGAGATAGAAAGAAATGTTGCCGTGTCACCTTTGACTGTGTAATTTTACCTTTTCTTTTCTTTTCAACTTTTGTTTCACGCATTTATAAAGAAAAGAAAAGAAAAAAATGGTCTATTCTCATGCAGCAAGAAATATGGAATGAATGTTGAGCATTGTCTAAATTGAGAAAGTGAAATGGAAATTGTGTACCCCTTTTTTCTTTTTTCTCCTTAATTAGCTGGGATGTTTGCAAATATATATAGCCAAAAATACTTAAAAGGCTAAGGAAAGAAAGTACGGAAAAAATTTAACGCATGCCATCAAACTTAAAAGCTAAGAAAATAAAGATAAGTGCATGGACATGGGATAAATCATAAGGGTAAGGAAGGAGAAGCAAAGTACAAGTGAAAACGTGGGTGAGCAAAGTTGTGGCCAAAAGATAGTGTACGTGTATGTTATGAGTGCATTTTGTTTTCAATTAAAAAGTTTTGCATTACATCGCAGTACAAAATCATGTTCTCATACGAGCCACGCACGGCAAAAATAAAAATATGATCACGTTCAACATCGTGGAACAATCATAAAGAAACAGTAAAATAGACAAATTAACTTATTACGTAAAGTTTCAAAAGTACCGACATTTGTCACAAAAAGTATTACACACAAATTTAATTGTTTTCTAAATTAAAAATTATGGAAAAATACGTCATTAAAAATCAAGTCTAAATTTGAAACATAGATTTTATTATAATATTAATTAAAATCTGAAATTTAATTGAATTAAATATTTAAATTTGAAGAATCAGAAATACAGGTCGTTACAGAACTGCCAAAGCAAAATCTCCTAAAGAAAAGCTTCAGTTGTTGACAAAGAAAGTGAAAATACCAAAAAACAACTGAAAGGTATGAAATTGTAAATGAAGAAACTGAAAGAGGAGAATGCAACTATAACGACCTGTCTTTTTGATCCTCGGTGGTTGACATAAATACATCCACACTATTCACGTATCGAACATACAAGTGTCGGAAAGACAAATTGTTAGGAAAAAAGAAAGAAAAGACAGAACAAAATCTCACATCGTGCCGAGTAGTATATAATATATAATAGATCTTTAAAAAAGAAAATTGTAATATGCATGCATCAAAATCAAAGTACATTTAGTCACTAATCATCAGCCTGGACAGTTATAATAACATGTCCTCATAAATGCTGACAAATAAAACAACACATATAGTGGAAATAAAGAATATACGAGAGATATAACTTAGATATTCAACTCGTCTTCTAAAGCTCCAAGGCATCCAATCTAGATCCGAAAATATGCTCGGTCTGACCCAAGCAACTTAAGAAAAATAACGTCCGGATCAGTCTGCTAAACCAACGTGAGAAACACATTTGAATTTTAATGTTATATAAAAACCTTTTGAAAATAAAGGTATCTTGTAAGACCACGACGCTCATAAACACGAATGAGTTTTTACCTTACGATAACCAAATCATATCGTAGGAAATCCTATGATATTATAACAATGTCTAGGGTTTAAAAATAAATATTGAATCATAGCCAAAAAATTTACATTAATTAGGTTTCAACATAATAGATATACAATTAAGTCCAAAGGCGCTTTTTGGAGAATGAATTTCCATTAATGATAAGGCTGCTGGGGTATCGTCTGCCACGTACACCTCGGGATAAAATATACCGAAGGTCTAACATGGACCCCTTGCAAATTAGGACCGGCCTACCCCTTGCTAGATAGTATCAAATATTTCATCACCCTGATTGCCAGGAAATAACCTCCGTGAGCTACCAGCATACATAATTCATCAATAAATATTGATCATGATCGGATGATGACAATACTCCTAGTTACCCACATAGCATTGAAGCATATCACATGTTTTAGTAATTCTTAATTGGTGAGGCTATAGACTTCGTTTTACCTTTTATATAGCAATCCCACTTGGGATGCTAACATTGCCAGGCAGAAATGCAATGTGAGCATCCATCCATACAAGTTCGTACTAAAGGTACTACTTCTACTGCATCCATTTTGGAATCACCCTCAGGATTAGTAGCAAGTAGCCCTGGTACATCAAAGAACTTTGTCATCGAAACCATCATCAAGATCTCTTATATTCGAATGCTTTTGCCGGTTTGAAGTTGTTTTTGCATAAAATATCCGATCTTGGTCTCCTCGAACCGACAATGATAGGTTAAAACCGACCAAATTTGATAGTCGGCTAGGGATTTATTTTCTTAGGGAAACCAACATTGGTTAAGCACATAAGCAACCACTAACATCTTTAATTAATACTTTTGCCAATTAAAATCACTTTGAAATTACTTGTATCAAAATACTTTTAAAAAGATATATTTACAAAACCTTTATACTCCTTAAAATACATGGAAAAATATCCATATATTTTTCTCAACGGTATAAGTAAACTCACAAAAACATTACACTTTCCCTACATAGAAAATGTGTTCATATACTTATCTCAACGGTATAAGTATAACCACAAAATATTATGACAGATTTCTTATTTCAAAAGGATTAAAACAAATGTTGTTTTAAAAGAAATGGAGATAACGATCGACCCAAACGCTATTCCTTTGGTGTTAAGCATGGAACGAATGTCCACGCTACCAAAATTAAGAAAAGTTTATTTGGAGAAATCCAACCTCAATTTTATTTAAAATTTATTCAATAAATCTTTTTTTAATAAATTTCTTTCATTTATGAACATCTCCTTTTCTAAAGTTCTAAATCCATTTATAAAACTCTTAATAAATCTCCACATCTATTTATAAAACTCTTTTATAAATATCCAAAGCCATTTATAAAACTCTTTTACAAATATCAAAAATCATTTATGAAACTTCTTTTATAAATACCCAAAATCATTTATAAAATTTATTTTATAATTATCCAAAATCATTTATAAATCTTCTTCCCAAATTTCAAGTTCTCTTTTCAAGTTATAAAACTCCCTTATTAATCTCTATAGCAAATTATAAAACCCTTTTATAAGTATAAGCACTAAATTTATTTCAAGTTTCCTTTCATAAGATATCATTTATAAATTCATTTATATATATGTACGTGTGTGTTATATATATAGAACTTCCTTTTATAGATTTCCAAACATATTGCAACTAATTACAAATTCCAAATTCATTTATAACTTCTTTTATAAATTTCTAAATGGAATTACAAACTCCCTTTTTTATAAAACAAAAAATCTAAATATAACCACAACTCCAATATATAATTATAAAACTCACATGCTTCCCATAACTGAGTCATTTCATATATTTCCATAAATTAAAAAATGGAATTATTTATTCTTGTTTATCAAAATGATACTTCTTTCCTTTTTATTTATAAGATATCGCTTATAAATCTTCTTTAAATCTATACAATACCATTTATAAATATGTTCTTTTTTTTCAACATTTTATATAAAATGTTTTCATAAATATCCATTTCTAAAATATCTCCACCTTCCTTTAAACATAATATCTCCCGCTATAAAATAAAAGATAACTCTTTTAACTTCCCTTTTTAAGTAACACTTATTATTAAATTAGTTTCCTACAAAGACAAGTACTTACAAAATAATTATTAAAACCCATATTTATGTATATGTGTGTGTGTATGAATTTAAAAGAATAAATAAAGAAGTTGAATCAAAATAGAAAGGTTCCAAAACTCATTTTTAAACCAAAGTATCACAGAAAACCCAAGATCAATTTTAAATCTTTTTCCAAATCGGAAACCATTTCCAAAATCAAACATCGTTTAACATTATTTCCAAAATACCATATCGATGCCAATAGTTACTATAGCACTTAACAAATCCTAGTGCTTCGTTTTTAACTAAAAAGGTTTAACTACTCACAAGTGTCGGTGTCACACCCAATATAATCACACAGTCAAATTTTAGCATTTAACAATCTACTTATCAGGAATGTAACTGAAATAAAATAATAGGAATATAATTGGAAATTAATAATCACAATTTTGAGAAACCCAGGTTTCTCTACAAATTTTTCTGTATTTCAAATTTTAAATACCAATTGCTTTTCACAGTGGATATTTTTACCAATCAGCCAATAATTTCAACCAAACACAAACATTAAAATTTTATCTATTATACAATATACCGATTCATCCAAAAATACGAGTTTAACTCACCAAGATTTCTATTATCCCCGAAGCATTTTGGTTTCGTCTAAAATGAAACAACGTCCAATTTTAGCACAACATTCCAATAGCTTCAATCTCAACCAATCCGATTTTAAGATAGAGATACCGATTCCACGAGTCTAACGCAACTGACCGCATCTGAATTCGATCTTGTATGAAATAGTTTTTGGGTTTACAAGAATTTGTAAATAATTAAATAATTAATAACTTAATTACATAATTAACAAACCGTAATCCAATCCTAATCCCATCATCTAGAATCCTAGCCATCATTCTCCCATACTCCCCGACGTCGCGAGTGACCTCCGTCCACCGCCGTAGTTCAACCGAAGGTAGCCCCATATATGGAAAACTGATCAGGAGCAAAAACACCACCCCTGACCTCCATTGTCGCCGCTAGCTCCTCCATCGAACCCAAAACCCGACGACATTAAAATCGAGATCCACGGAGCCTCACTCCTCAACTCGTAAATTCCATTGTCCATCACATTCAACATACCATGTCGAATTTTTTTTTAGTTGGGATCGAAGTCTAATTCAAACACCAATGGCGCCGATCAACGTCAGTCTGTGCCACTAGGGTTTGCATTAGGGAGAATAAAGGAAAAAGAAAAGAGAGGAAGGCTCCTTATATAGATCTCTAACCAACACCATTCAAGCCCAAAAATCTCGAACTCCAGTTGAGTCATGCTTACTGGCGTACCTAGCCAAATACCTTTATTCCGAACTCAATGGAATTATTTTCGAGGCCTAATTCCAACATAAGCAAAAGTTAAATTCTTGAGTCACTCGATTTATGAACCGAACTCAACCTTCTAACTCGAAACTAAACAGTCGAAATATATCCATGCTTATACTCACTCTTGCTCGCTTGGATCATCCGAACTCAACAGAAATAATCCCAATTCCTAAAAGTCTGTCTGCAAAAATTGAGTCTTCTAGCTAATAGATAGAATAAACCAATTAAATATTCTAAAAACCCTAAAAGTATGGGTTGCTACACTCTTCTCTTTAAAAATATTTCATCCCCGAAATCCTAAAGGACTTAGCGACAAACCCAAACATCCAAGCATATATGATGATATAAAAATCATCTTTAACTTATAGCAAATCAGAAAACTTCACATTAATCTATCCTGGACACTATCACACCTACCATGCACATGTCCACGCAAGATGAATAAGTAACAACAACCGCATTGATAGTGACGACTTTCCATATGGTCACTAAATTCCTAAGTCACTCAGGTCTATTCCAAAAATATATGCCGCCGATTCTTACGGTCATATCTAAACATCCTTGCTATAAATTCTCATCAGTTATGACCTAAGTTTTCGTAAAATTTCAACAACACCTTCTTTGTGCGGCTAGACCCGAAAAACTGCAACTTGCGACATATGGCCCAAACCAACAAAAGAAAACAAAGACCAAAAGTGGCCTCCCATAACTAAGGCATAAAATCACCAACCAACTACTAAATTCTAAATCTATTACATATCAATTTGTTGGGCCATAACCTCTGCTCATAAAACCAAAAGGAGCAAGCTTGCTGTTGCTTCATGTACCTGAATCTCACTTACATAACCCAAAAGAGAGTTAAACATGACAATGAAACAGTACAATAACTCAACAACATATAACATGAATCTAAGCATAAATAACAATCATCTCAAACCAACATGTCATATCAAATCATGTGACTTGCATTTCTAATGACAAAAGCATACCATTACATTAACGCTCGTACAATGTACATATGCCAATCCGTACGCAATATCAAATCGATCACTCGCTTGATCACATAATTTTGCTTCCAAACAAGTATCGCTCACCTGGCTTCTTTAATGCGGACTCCTATTTGGTTCCTTGATTAGAAACCATAGTTCTCCTTACATAACTATATACTATGATAGAGAACTTTAGGATCCTCTCAAGAATACGTATTAAGTGTTTGCCATAAAAATTGAGTGAAAATCCTTGTTCGGATCTGTGTAAGTCACCTCGAATTCATGTGTCTGAATCCGAATCAAAAATTAAAGTGATCTACAAACGACTTCCGTATTTATTCCAATTGGTTTCTTAGTTATACCAATTATTTTTATTCACATTCATTTTAAATCACAATTTATCGCACCAATAATGTTTTCCTTTAGTACTAACATCACTTATGAATCATTTAACTAAACCATCACTTCCATTATAACATTTTATAAAACACGACTTGCATTTAATAATCACTTTAAACTTAAGTTCATATTTATATGACACTCTCTACATCCTAAGAGTGTGTGTGTGTGTGTATATATATATATATACACAAATTTCAGATTTTATTTATTTATTTAACTAGAATGTACAACATAGTTCAAATTTGTTTTAACTTACTGTTCTCTTAAATTTATATGTTATAAAATATTATTTCCTTATGTTTCCACAAAATACTTAGCTCCAATTTTTGTATCAACTCGAAAGTTTTCGATTGTCCAATGATGTCTACGTAAATGTGCATATTTTTACCACCATATTTGATCTATTTAAATTGAATAAATGATCATATTGGGTATTTTAACTTATTTAAACCAAAATTCAAATTATTCCAAATTGTCACATATTCATCTTCATCCAAGGGGAAAATAGTCATTTTTGTGCATAAATTAACTTTAGAAAATTTAATTAGAAATTCCCATACTCTTTTATAGGAATCTGATTTCAACTATAAGTTGTTTCATGAAGAAGATATGCATGCACAAAAAGAACACAAAGGAATGAAGATGGAAATAATTCAAAGTGAAGATCATGGAGGACCCCACATATCCACTTACCTTGATTTTCAATTAGAGCCTAATGCATATGCTTATGGAGTTTATGGCTTCATGTACACTTAAATGATGATTGGTATAAGCTAATAATTACTTGGCCTCCACACTTTCTCAAGGGTGTTTTGGGCATTCCCCTAAAATATGAATTAGGGTTTGGCAGATGTATATATACCCCTTATGTTTCATGTAACACTTACTTAGTCTCTCTTTAGTTTGTTTCAGGCTCAAAATAAAACCAAGCTCTCTTCTTTCTTTTCTTGGCTACTTAGCCATTTCTCTTTATGTAATTTTTTTATGCAACTTCAATATATGTTCTTTTCCATTTCATGATTATTTACTTTTATGTTGTAGTGTAGATTTTTTGTTTGTTTATGCAAGTAGAATAGTTTTCATTTCACTTTGCTCTCTTTTCCTTTTCTTTTTATTTCATGTTGCAAGCTATATTTGTTGTTTTGATAACAAATATGAGAGGCTAATCCCTTTAATTTAGGGGTAATGAAGCCTCTAATCATATAGCTTCAACATTTTGATAATTATAGTTCTCTTTTTGAGCTTAATGACAATGCTTGAAGTGGTTTAACTTGTTGTTTTTTTGTTTTGAATTTGATGGCCTATATTGTTGACACCAAATAGGCTATGCTTAAACAATTACTAACACAAATGCCTCTTCATCGAAATATAATATGGCATAAGAAAGTGATTTGAAATTCAAATTTGACGGTCTATATTTCTAATTAATAGTTAATAGGCCATACTTAAAATAGATTTCATTTTCTACTTTGTTGACATTTTCATGAGAGTTAGTAAGTGATTGAAAGGTTGTGTTATATTTTGATGGCTTATGTTGAGCTAATTAATAGCACAATGAGCCATACTTATGATAAACACATCATTTAAATTCACTTATGACCAAAAAAAGAGAGATCATAATTTCATAATTTGTTGAACTATATGATCTAGACATTGGAATTATCTCTAAATTGTCATTTAACTCTCATATTTTTATCATTTTCTTTTTGTCATTTTTCTACAATTTTAGCTTCACACTTTTCAACTTTGGTTAATTTGATTGAATATAAAATTTTAAAATCAACAATTCCCTGCGGATCGACCCGTATTCGCCACGTACTATAAGTGTACGCCGTGCGCTTATGGTTATTTTTATTTCTAAATTTATCGTCGGTTTTCTAATCCGATAGAATTTCCGCCGATAAAAAAGTTTTTGACACCGTTGCCGGGGAATTGTTTTGATTTTATTTTTCTATTCTTCGAATTATTTTTATTTGATTTTTTTGTGATTTTATTTTGTTTGTTCGTTTGCATTAAAAAAAATTGTGTGCATGTTTGTTGTATGATTTGATTTTGTGTGCTTGCTTCTTGCCATTTCAATTAGTATTTGCATTTCTAGTTCCATTTGAAAAAATAATAACTATTCCATTGCTTTTTTACATTTTACATTGTCATTACATTTCTACGTACATTTTCATCCTCTCTTCCCTGATTACAATTTTTTCTCTGATTACATTTTTCTGTTTGCATTTTCTGTTCTACGCTTCAAACTGCCAAAACAACTTAGTGCCTCTCTGTCACAGTGCAACTCTTCTTCACCAACATCTCCTCTGCGTACAATCCTTTCACCAACAATACAACCTGACCATCCCCCTCTGCCTTCCTGTCAATCAATCGCTTCAAGCACACAGCAGCTACATCCACCATTGCATATTCATCCACCAAATTTACAAATCGACCACTTCTTACTCCAGATAAACTGTGCATCACCATCACACCCACATATCACTAGCATTGACAACTGCCTCCACTTCCATTGCCTTTCAAACATCCCATTGCCATTAACAAATATCAACCCACTGCATCTGTTGTTACCACTTCATTGATTCACTGACTGCCTCACAGTCACTGACCAAACAACTACTGCGACCATTCAATTCCATCACTGCACTACATCCTCATCTCTGCATTCACTTTTAACCATCCTCCATCCAACTTCACTTCTCCTGTGCACAGTCAGCAAACTGACACACCACCAACAACCCCTTTATTGCCTAATTTAACTCTGAACCACAACCAACAACATCCCATCATAGTTACCCTCCTCCTCTTCAATTTACTTCACCAAACAATACACAGTCATCCAAAATAACACAGCCACTGCTTCATCTTTAAAACATTACACTACACCACTGTCAAATACATACATTCACCAGTCACCTTCTACTTCCAGCAATACAACAACTACATCACTCGCACTCCATCACCGAAACTCCATCACTCGCGACTCACGAACTCCAATAACCAATCCCCTCACCACTGAACAAACAACTACAACCCTGCCTCACCGCACTTGTGTCCACTGCTCCCACCATCAACCTCCCTACCGCGACCAAGTCGTCCAAGTCATCACCACCATATACTTCGCTTCGGCCACTTAAACAATGTTATGATCCCAGTTCGAATAGCAGCCCAAAAGAGGTCAGAGAAGCAGTAGAGTCCACTACATGCCCGAGTTCATTAGAAAAGAAGCCAGAGATCATCAGTAGGGATGGGCATGGCGAAGACAAGAGAAATAATGCAAGTGAGCAGGAGTTTAAGGCCTGAGGTTAAAGTGTGTTGACTGTGTCAGCTGTGCATGTGCACGTGTAAAACATCTTCGGACTCAGAGGCTTCACACTGGCATTCAGGGTAAATGGATGGCACAGTTACATGTTTTTTACTATAGGGTGGAGTATAAAAGTGGGAGAGAAAACATTATGGCGGATTCCTTATCCAGAAGAGATGGAGACACCCAGCAGTTCATGCATATTTCTAGGGTACAGGCCACCTGGCTATCTGAACTCAAAAGCACTCTAAATAACTCTCCTCTATACTTGGAAATAATTAGAAAGATTTCTATGTGGGACTCTGCAGCTAATAAATATAAGCTAGTAGATGGTCTGCTCTTCTATAAGGGAAAAATATTAGTTGACCACCGCAATACTGAGCTATTGGATATTATTATCAACGAATTTCATGCTACCCCACTCAGTGGTCATTCTGGCATCAAGGCTACCACGAAGAGAATTAAAGTAGTATTTTATTGGGAAAAAACGAAAAGGCAGGTGGAAAAATTTATCAAAGAATGTGAGTTTGTCAAAGAAACAAGAGTGAAAATGTACATATCCTTGGACTGTTACAACCATTGCCTATTCCTGAGAAAATTTGGACTGATATCACCATGGATTTTATCACATGTCTACCTAGAAGCCAAAGATATACTATAATCTATGTAGTGGTAGATCGACTGTCTAAGTATGCTCATTTCTTCCCTCTGTCCCATCCATACACAGCCCATGGAGTAGCCCAAGTATTTTTTGATGGTGTTTCTAAATTACATGGAATGCCAATTTCAATTATCAGTGACAGGGACTCTCTCTTCACTAGTATATTTTGGAAGGAACTGTTTAAACTTCAAGGCAGCACACTCAAACTTAGCACCGCCTACCATCCCCAAACTGATGGCCAGACCGAGGTCATCAATAGAGTTATGGAAGGCTATTTGTGATGTTTTATAAGTCATAAATCCTCAGAGTGGTTGAGATGGCCAACACTAACTGAGTTTTGGTATAATACCACATGGAAGACAGCAACTAACACGACCCCTTTCCAAGCTGTGTATGGAATATCACCTCCTTCACTGCTCACTTATGTCCCAAATACTGCTAAAGTACCGTATATGGAAGAGATACTCTATTCCAGAGAGATCATTCTGTAGTTTCTAAAGGATAGTTTGAATTCTGCCAGAGAAAGAATGAAGAAATATGCTGATAACAAGAGAACAGAAAGGAAATTTGAAGTGGGTCACTGGGTTTATTTAAGGCTACAACCATATAGACATATAACCGCAAGGACTCTGAAGACACATAAATTATCACCTAGGTTCTATGGTCCCTATGAAATAGAAAGGAGAATTAGTGAGGTTGCCTATCAACTTAAGCTACCACCTGAAGTAAGAATACATCCAGTATTCCACGTATCCCCATTGAAGAAAAAGCTAGGTACTGGAGTTATTATACAAGAAAATGTTCCTAGTTTCACCAATGAACTGGTTAAGGAAACTGAATGCATTTTAGATAGAAGAATAGCTCCTCTCAACAATAGACCTGTAGTTCAAATCTTGGTTAAGTGGAAGGAGCTGCCCGAGTCAGAGGCCACTTGGGAGGAATATTGAGAAATGATCAAGAAATTTCCAACTTTGGACCTTGAGGCAAGGTCCATTCTAAAAGGGAAGGGGAGTTGTTATGATCCCAGTTCGAATAACAACCCAGAAGAGGTCAGAGAAGCAGTAGAGTCCACTGCAGACCACAGTTCGTCAGAAAAGAAGCCAGAGATCATCAGCAGGGATGGCCATGGTGAAGACAAGAGAAATAATGCAAGTGAGCAGGACTTTAAGGCCTGAGGTTAAAGTGTGTTGACTATGTCAGCTGTGCATGTGCACGTGTACAACATGAAGGGGACAAAATGCCAGGATTTGTAGCCGCAGTTGATTATGTATTTTAACCATCGTTATATTTGTAAAATGAGTTGGTTTGGAGCCGTTGTAATGTGCAATATAAATGTGGCTTAAGACTCTGCAGAGAAGATATGAATTTGATAAATAAATTAACTTTATTCTTTCTGTTCTTGTTACTGCAATATGCTTTCTATTCTCCCTGTCTATTTTCTTATGTTCTGAAATCTGCTCCGGACTTCTTTTAATCTACTTCAGTATCATCATTGCTTTCAGTAATCTAAATATTATTGCAGCAATTCTTTCCTCATCACCTCATTCCCATTCTTTTCATTGACGTTACCACTCAAGAACTTCTTCTTCCTTTCCCAGTCCGTATTCATTCCTTCTTCCCTGACCTATTAACCACCATGACTACTACCAGAAAACAAGCTAAAGAACATGGGCCCATCAAACAACTGCTGCCATCAACAGCAATTCGCAACCATTTCACGACCTTAGCCCATTCACCAATCAAAATCGCCTCATCTCCTACAACCGCCGAACCAACCATGCCATCAACCCTTGAAACTCGCTTCAATCGTGACCCTAAGTGCGGCCACCCCACTCGACTCACCTCAAATCGCCGTCCCCAATCATCAGTTAAACAAAGGTCTTCGATTCTTAATTTGATTTCGTTTGCTTTATCAAAGAGGCGATTTTTAATTTCATTTACTGAAGAGGATTTCGTGCGTGGTCATGAATTTTATTTCTTCTGATATTTGTTTAAGGATGTGGTTTTAATTGGGCCAGGCCCTTGTAAAAAAAGGAGTTTTTTTAGCCTTCTCTTTCTAAAAAAACAAAAAGAGTATGCTTTTGGTTTGGTTTGTTTTGTTTTAACTTTCAAAAAAATAATTTATTTTTTATTTTTTAGGTTCCATCCTTATATATATAATCATTGTATATATTTTGTTTAAGTTTCAGGTAGCAGGTGATAGAAGGGCTTGCTAAAGAATTGCTTGCTTTGCTGAGCTTGCCAAATAAATAACTGCTTGCTTATTTGTAAGTTTCTTTTTATTTGCCTTGCATTGTATATATCTATTGTTTTTGTTTGTCTTGCATTGCTGATTACGTGCGTTTGAAAAAAATCCATCGTAGTTGCATTGTTAATACACATTTAATTTCTATTTTGCATTTCATCATAGAATTTTTATTAATAATAACGATTAGACGTCGATAACACTTAATTGTATATTGATAATTTGTCTTCTTTGAATAATTTAATTTCTTGGTGTCTACACTATGGCAGAGTAAGAATCATTTATAAATATTACGGTGGTTCATAAATATTATAGTGGTTGTTCCTCTGAAGGTACTTAAATCTTCGGCTGCGTTGCTATGGTGATTCGTGGTGCATCGATAATTCCTGTCCGTTACCTGGCTGAGAACTATCTTGTTTATCTAAGACAACGTGTGAATATACAATCATGTGTTAATTTAGGATAAATAATTCTTAATTAGGGCCTTTCATTCATTTAGTTGCATTAGTTCATGCATATGTAAAAAAACAGAAAAAAATTTCAAAAATCCAAAACTAAAAAAATTGTAAATATTCCTTTTATTTTTCTTTGAAATTTTTAAATCCTTTTCCTTTGAAATTTCATAAATCCAAAAAAAAAATTTAGAAAATAAAAAAGCCAAAAAAAAATATAAAACCTTTATAAAAAAGCCAATTTTTTTTTTGAAAATCCAAAAACAAAACAAAAATCAATTTTCCATTTTGAAAAATAAATTCTATTTGTAAATATTTTTTTATATAAAAAACCAAAAAAAAACATTCTTGAAAATGTCCGAGTTTCCCCACTTACGTGAATTTTACAATAGTTGTGAAACTCAATATAATCCATATAATTTCGCTCCAAATTCATATGGATATTTTAACGACAACTATTGTTTAAACGATTCGAGTTTTGAACAACAAAATTTTCAAAATTGCAAACAACCATCAAATCTCGAAAATAGCATTGCTTCTCTACTTGAAATCTTTGCACAATAAAATCAAGATATAAGTGATTTGTGTAATTCGTATTGGTCCAACAACTCAAGTCCAAATTTTCAAAATATTCAAAATTTGAATCCACTTCAAAATTCAAACAATTTCGATTATAACCCTTGCCAATTCAATTTCGAACTCCAAAATTAATTTCAAACTCAACATGAAAATGTGATCCACGTTTCAAATAATTTTGGCAATGAGAATAGTTTCAATAACGATACGATTGAAAACCTTGGTTATCAGCAGATTCAAAATGAAAATTTTCAAATTAATAATCTTGAATTTGATTTTGTTTACCAAATGGAAAAAGATAACGGGGATTTATTACTTGAAAAATACAAAACTTTTCGTCAAAATCATAATCATATCTTATCTTGCGAAGAATCAAATAATAATCTACCGTTTATCGAAATTGACAATTCTTGTACTCAACGATTTCAAATCGAAAATTTTCAAGTTAATAATTACAAATTTGACTTTGTTGAGCAAATGGCTGAAATTTACGATGATCGCACGAATTTTTTGATTAAAACATTGGAAAATTTTCGTGAGCAACAAAATCAAATTTCAATGTGTGACGAGTCAAATGATAATCCATCTTTTACCCAAATCGATGATTTTCAAATAACAACTTTTGAATTTGATAATGACGATCATAATCAAGTTGTTGAAAATAAGGTAATTAAGTTGGATTTCAATGCTTTTGAGGGTGCGAAACTCGATTTAAACTTCGATCTTCCTTTTTCTAAAAATTTGAATACGACAACTTTGAATTTTAAACTCGATTTACATGATGAATTTGTTGATAATCCAACAAAGGAAGTCGAATTTAACGAACATGAGTTTTATGGAATTTTTGAAAACGAGTTGTTGAATTCGGAAGGGAAAAATTTCGATCACCAATTTGATTTTGAAATCGATATTTTGGAAGAAATTGAACTTCAACCAATTTTTCTGTTTACCCAAAAAATCATTGAAAATAAAATAACTCGTACGATTTTCAATCGAACGACTTTTGTTTTTCCAAATCCATATTCAACTTCGAAATCTTTTACGATTTGGTTTTTCATGCTTAAGCTGTGTCTCGCATATTTGACGAGGCAAATGAATCGGTCTTTGGAAGATCATTTCTTTTACTTTTTGACGATATACTTTCTCATCTCGTGTAAATACCGTTAATTTTCATTTAAATAAAGGTCGTGTTTTTATTTTTATTTTTCTCCTTCCACTAGGGTTGACTGTGGGGACACAGTCAAAATCAAGAGTGGGGGGAGACTCATCTTCATTTTCATTTTATTTTTCATAGTTTATTTTTCCTTTTTCTTTTAAAATGTCAAAAAAATAAGTTAAAAAATGAAAATAAAACCCAAAAACAATTTTTCTTTTGATTTGTTTTTAAAGAAACAATATAGGATAAATATATGGTTTTGGTTTACTAAATTGAATTTTTTGAAAATTTATTTTTCTTAAAAAAAATTAAAAATAAAGTTTGATTACAAATAACAATGGTTTAACTAGTATATAGGAAGATCTGTTTGTACTACAACACCTTTCGGAAGTTTTTGAAGAGATAATAAATGAAGAATATAAGTTGAAAATGAAGATTATCTAACAAAAACTCCAGATAACAGTAAAATAAAGACAAAGACAGGCAATTTATAGTGGTTCGGCGCGTTGCCTACGTCCACTGTGAAGTTTTTGCGATTTTATTGATTCTCTTTCAACGTTTACAAGTGATTACAGCAAGAAACAACGAATTACAACTGGAAATTCGAAATCAATCAGTGAGAATATGATGTAGGATGATGAAGATCTCGATTCGGTAGAGTCTGGGCGCTTGAGAGTCGAAAGATCCTTTTTCTGTTGGCTCTGGGGCTCTATTTATAGGTGTAGGATGCTGATATTTCGCTGAAAACTCAGGAGACCACTTCTGGTACGTGAGGGGGCCCACGCGCCCGGCCTTAGGAAATTTGGGCCCACTTTGGCATCGATTCGAACTCCATTTGAATCGACCATGAATTCATCCAATCGAGGTGAAATTTAGTGTGGACATTCTTCAACATGTATGCAAGCTTCTGTGAAAATTTCGTGGCATTTCGATCAGTAGATTGAGAGATATGATGGATACGAGATGAAGCTCTTCGAGTGGCTGTTTGGTTCGAAACCATCTCTTCGAACCGATGGTGGCACGCGCCTTCGTGTTGACGTGGAGCGCGCACTTCGCCTTGATCCGGATTTCGCTCCGAGTTGACCGCTTTGACTCCATGTATCTCGGCGCATTCGAACCGATGGATGACACGTCATCATGGCTAGTTGACTCAATGGATTCGAATGAAGCTTCATCGATGGATTCGAACAAGGCTTCAATGATGGGTTCGAACAAGGCTTCATCGATGGGTTCGAACGACCGACGCTTGCTGGATACGAACCTGCGTTTCTCTGATGGATACGAGCTTTGTAACTTCTTTGTGGATGCGAAGTCAATTGATGCGAACTTGAACCCTTCGATGGATTCAAAGTTGATGGAGTCGAACCCGAGGTACTTCAATGGATTCGAAGGTGATCGATACGAAGGTGATCGGTTCGAAACAGTGTTTGGTGATGGGTTCGAAATCTAGGTTTCTCCCTTCAAATTGAAACGATCATAACTTGAGCGTATGAACTCGGATTGACATGAAATTTGAGATGCGGACTTCTACGATCTTTCTTGTCATGTCCTATCAATTGTAGCTCAATCTGGACTCGAACAAAATTCAGTGATATCCATAGCGAAACGAAGGATGACCAATCTCTGAGACTAACTGCTCTCCGTTTTTGATCGATCTTTTGGTATCGCGGCTTTGCCAAAAAGCGGGATAACATTTTGCCCCCAACGTACGTCTTGTGGGAACATGACGTGCTTTGAATAGCTGCAATTTCTCTCTGAACAATCATTGCTCTCTTTTTTGTTGAGACTCGTATTCTGTATTGCTGTAACCTTGTGTTGATATGATTGATTGCTGTATAAGAGCACTTAGCCGTTGGCTGTTGTATTCATAACAAGATGTGTATTCGATCCCTATAAATGTTTAAAATCAGATGTTAGCCCGACATATATGCACATATGTTAGTTTGAACCTTGTTAACATCGTGCGTCCACGAGTCGTTGTCAGTTTTGTTTGCCATTTGAATTTCGTATCGATTCTCTCCTGAACCGATTTGGAAATTTGAGTTGAGACAACGCTTGACGGTTGTTTTGAAAAGTCCCTTCGTATCGACCCTCTCCTGAACCGATATAGAAGGTTGAAGGAATCAAATTTGTGTGGCGTGAATGTAATATTTCGAACCGATGGGTATGAGCATCGATGGGTTCGAGATTAACATTCGTATGGATGGAGTACGCTTATGCTATGATGGGTACGAAATCGACATTCGTATCGATGGCTTGAATGAGGACGAATCACCCATTCGAACTGATGAGAAAGGATGGATACGAAATCGTCGTTCGTATCGATAGGAAATGATGGATACGAATTCGTTGCTCGTATCAGTAGGTTGTGGATGGAGTTGTGGATTTGTTGATGAGCACGAAGGCTTCGAGTCGATGCGCTCACTGTTCGTTTCGCACTGATGGAGCTCAATGTACACTGTACAGCCTTTGTTGTATACTTCGTATCGATGAAGTGTGAGGTTAACTTCGAATCGATAAGGCCTTAGGCAGATGGGTTCGGATGGAGATTTCAAACCGAAAAGTGTTTTGACCGGTTGCGACCGGTCAAGTCCACTGGGAGGCGAATCGCCTCGGTTACCCTTTAGGTCCCATATAAATAGCAGAGACCTTGCCATTTTTCTCTTTTTACTTTTTACTTTGTATTTACTGTGCATTGCATCGTCTCGAAGCTTCGGAGAGAAACACTGTGTCATGTTTCCGAATCAATCAAGATCCAAGTCTTTAATTCCTCAAATCCATCACTCAAATTAGGTAATTAGCCTCGAATCCAAACGGCAAAGCTATTTCGAACCTACCTCTTCTTCATCGATTGGCCACTCCGGTGATTGGTAAAACCAGATCTGGTTTGGGAGAGCTTCGAAACCATCTGGGGACTCGAGTTCGAATCGATGATGGCGGCGTCATTTTTCCTTGGATTTCGCATCGATCCCTGGGATGACCTTATGAGGGTGACGCAGTTCGCACCGATTGATTATCTTGATGGGTCCATTCGAATCGATGGACTTCGAACCCATCAGCCACCGGTTCGAAGTCCTTAACCTTACATCGATACGAATTGCCCCTTGGTGACCGATACGAAAGGTATCGATTCGAACGTGATCGATGCTAAGTTGAGGTTTTCCGGATCGGTACGAACTAGCTAACCAAGGATCGGTTCGAAGTCATCCTTCATTGATCGATTCGAACTCGGCACTTGACCATCGATTCGAAGTGCGCCCCTTCTGTATCGATTCGAAGTTGTATTGTGATGGCTTCGAACGAGCTTCCTGTGATTGGTTCGAAACCTTCTATGATGGATACCAAAGTTTAACATTTTCTTAGCATAATTCCGGCGAGCTTCATTCTTGCATATTTGGACTTGATAATTAAACTGCATACTTGACCACCTTTTGAAGCTCGTCGATGGAACCATAACAACTTCTATCTAAATCAACTTCCATCATATGAACGGTTTAGTGATGACGGTCATTATAACTGGACTTCGTAGCTTTGTCGTTTGCATTCCTTTAACTCTGCGACATTTATTCAAGTAATGCATGGCACTGTACAACATTCATTCATACACTTTACACTGGGGAATGCACGGGCCCTTTGTCGTCTAACGATGGTTTCTCATGAGTTAGCTAGTCATGAAATCTTCAAGTTCGCACAAGCAGGAGATTCAAAGTACGGTCACTTCGAGACTAGAGATTCTGGATATCGAGCCTGAGATCATCGGTCCGGCCCCGGACGAATTCCCCAATGCGTCTTTCATTGCAAACCCATCGGATTCCGTTCGATCCAATATTTCTGAAGATATGTTGGGGAGAATATGCTTAAGGCACGGCCTGTCACTGGATGACGTGTTATTGCCGGGGCCGAATGATAAACCACACAATCCACCGAAGGGGTATACGGCATCTAATCGCCACGTGTGCGCGGCCGAGATGCTTCCTTCGTTCAATGAATACATAAGGGAAGTATTGTCTTTTTTGAGGATCGCTCCATCTCAATTACACCCGAACGAATATGCTTCCGTGAACAGTTTATTCATCGTCTTCATGGAGTCCCTTCATAGACCACCGATCCCGACCGAGATCAGATATCTATTCAACTTCAAAACCCGAGGTGATTATCCCTCTTTCACATTCTTGGAAGCGGTGAGGAATTGTCAAGTGGTCACTGGGTCCTGGACCAGGCTGAGTTACTACAGGACGGAATGGTTCTATGTCAGATGTCCTTCGGGGTTTGCCCGGCGATGGTTATTCAGACTTGAGTATAGCTGAGTTCTCAAATAATTACTAAGGCAATTATAGTCGAAACGAAACTTATATCCTTTTTCCATTTTACAGCAACGATTCAGCGACCTGAAGGTGAACAATTTAAGGAGATAGTTTGAGTACTTCGAGAAGTCTCGAATGAAGATAGGGATATCGAGTCGCTTTTGACAGATCGGAATCTCCGGACTTATGGGTTGATCGAACGGGGGCAGAGTATAAAGTTTGACGGGGCGCTAAGGACCATTTCGAAAAAACGAGTCAAGCACAAGAAGCCCAAAATTATTATTGCTGAGGAAGCCGATTGTAAAAGGACCTATACTAATGATGAGCCGTTGCCCGAGCCTACAGATGTGGTTCAGGATGTCACGGAGCAGAGAAAAGGCAAGGCAGCTGTTGTTAAGCCAACTAAAAAGGGGAGATGGAAATCGGTTGTTACGGCCCGATCCGCTTCCGGAGTTAGAATTTTGGAGATGTCTCCTCCGAGAACTGAAAGACTTTACGAAGGGCTCGCCGATATTCCAATTCCGGACGATGTGTCCCTGTAGCATGATGCCGGATTGGAAGAACTTTCAGAAACTTTAGTTTTGAGCGAGTCTTTTCCCACTGGTGTGGCAGACACATCTGGTTGGTCGGGGGGTTGCACATTCATACATATTTCACAACACTGCATAACCTTTGACTATAAACTACCTGTATCGAAGGGTGATTAATCCTACTTTGTTTTGTTCTACAGATACCATGTCCGGGCGAGGTTCAATGTTAGGGACTCTCTGACATGCGCGCAAGTCTTCATATTACGAGTCGCGCAGACGAGAAGGAGACAGAGATTACGACCAGGGACGCTCTGGGTATTCTAGTCAAGAAAGATATGTTGAAGATAAAGGCTATAAGCGTCGATCTTGGTCGCATACTCCTCCTCCTTCCAGAGATCTCATACAACCTCCTGCTTATGTCTCTCGCCCCTCTGAATCTTCTCAATACAAGTCGGCTTCTCAATCTTCTAGGCATGAATCCCGCCATTCTAGAAGCGAGACAATTACTGCATTCGCTACAGAACAGCCCCCCGGGGAAATTTCAGGGGAAGGAGCAATCAAGCTTGCTCAGCTAAAGAAAGACTTTCCAAATATCTGCTTTGACAACTACATCTTTCCTCCTCATTTAAAAAGTATCCCAGAGGAAGCCGAGCAGCTAGTTCATGACAACGTGCATGATTTTTATGCCCAGTACAAGGCGTGGGCGAAAGCGGCTGTCAAAGCGTCGGCATTGGCCTTTGAGCGTGGGGCCACCATCGAGAGGTTGCAGGCTGAGTTAGCTCAAAAGAGCCATATTATTGAGGTGCTAAACACTGAAGCTGAATCTTCTCGGAAATCTGAAATGGAGGCTATCAAAAAGGCCGACGAAGCCCAGGCAACGATGGATAGGATGAAACATGAGCATTATGCCACGGTAGAGGATATGGGCCATCGAAACACCATGGTCGCTGCCGAGAGGAACGCAGCCCTGAAGGAGTTAAATGAGCTTAAGTCCAAATTTGCCGAAATCGCCAAGGATAGGGATGATGCGAACAACGCAGTCCAGGAGGCGTGTGAACAAGCCGTGATGCTTCAGACTGAACAGGGTGCGGCAGTGGCCAAGGTCCAGGCGGTCGAGACGGAGGTTGAGGAGAAAGTTCAACAAGCGGAGGCCAGGCTGGAGGCCAATATTGAAGATCTTCTCATCACTTACAATTCCAATGTGTTGAGACACAGAAATTTGGCCTGGCTCCAAGATTACCCGGTACACCTCCGTAGCGCTTGGGGTCGATTGGTTGAGGAAGAAGAGGAAGCGCATCCGGATGAATCGGTCGACCGATTTGAACTCAAAAACCGATTGCTGGCAGATGATGAGAAAAAGATCCTCCATGACGCCATTAATGTTCATGAGAAGGAGATGATTGGTGGTCGATCTTTGGAGGTTGGAGAGGGATCAGGTGTTGAGCATCACGCTACTGTTCTTGAAATCACCGCTCCACCTCCGTTAGAGCCTGTATCCGCGGTTGATTCACAATCCGTTCCTGCTTATGACCCAGAACAGCCGCGGTTATCTCCTATTCGGGAGCACGTCTCTAAGGCCGTCCAACCGTCAACGAGTCAAACTGAGGAAGGTACTTTAAACATATCACAAGTGCGTTTACATTAAAGCGTTTGTTTTGAAGTGACTGCTTATAACTCCTTCTCTTCTTTGTTCAGTAACCGAAACTACTCCGGCATCTTCGGCTCAGGAGTCTATTCAAGGGCAAAAGGCCATCACCACTGAAACGACCGTCGTGACGACGACAGTGTCTACTGAGACAGCGCAAGGGAGATCCTTATCTCTTGACGAACAAATGGTGAGTGAGCTGCTTGGCCAACAGGGTGACCCTTTTACAGACTTGCCATTTATCATCAGTGATCTTCCGCCGGCCACTAGTTTTGTAACGCAGACCACCGCTGCTCCCAGCCAGGCCCAATCAGCTCGAGACGAAGAAATCTTGGCCGAGATCAACGCCGAAATAGAGGCCGCGGGGCGTGAGGGCAGTGCTGGAGTTAGGACTACGGTGCATAGTCCAGCACCTCTAAATGTGATATTGCCAAGTGGCTCTGTGGTCGGTACCCGGGTATCCGCCCCGTCTTCTATTGCAGGTCTGGTCCCTTCAACTCCTCCGGCGGGGAGCCTTTATTTAAGTTCAAGTTCTTAAGACTACGTGGAATTATGCCCCCGACCGAAGAGCGGCCACCGGAGAGGAAACCCTCCAAACGAAGGATTTCTGTTCCTAGTGATTCCGACGATGAACCACTAATAAGAAGGTCGAGAAAGAAGAAATAGATCGGCCTCTCAAACAGATGCTTTGGTAGATAGGAACTTGTTTTCGTTTTTCTTTAGTAGGTCCTGTATAGATGCAGGTTCAGCCCCTGCTAGTAGGAATTCTTTTTGGAAGAACTTATCTGCACGTAAGTCCTTATTTCTAGTCAGTGGAAATAAAATATCGCTTTTCTCATCCCAGCTATTTCTCTTCTTTTTCCTTAAGTGTTGTAATGATCGGTTTACGACCGTGCCTTTTTGTGAATTTTGAATGCATGTCCACACTCCGGGGATTTGAATAATTTGCGAGCAATAATTCGGTTCATGCTCTGAGAGCTCGATGATTGTCGATGCTTATGATATAGTTCACACTTTGGGAACTTGGAGTTAAGGCTTGTACTCCGGTCCACGCTCTGGGGACATAGAATTATTTCAACGTTTATACCCCAGTTCGCACTCTGGGAATCTAGAGTTAATGATTGTTTATGCTTCAGTCCGCGCTCCGGAGACTTAGAGTTATTTCAAGGTTTATACTCCAGATCGCACTCTGGGAATCTGGAGTTAGTGTTTATACTCCAGTCCGCGCTCCGGGGACTTAGAGTTATTTCAATGTTTATATTCCAGTTCGTACTCCGGGAATCTGGAGTTAGTGTTTATACTCCAGTCCGCGCTCCGGGGACTTAGAGTTATTTCAATATTTATACTCCAGTTCGCACTCTGGGAATCTGGAGTTAGTGTTTATACTCCAGTCCGCGCTCTGGGGACTTAGAGTTATTTCAATGTTTATACTCCAGTTCGCACTCCGGGAATCTGGAGTTAGTGTTTATACTCCAGTCCGCGCTCCGGGGACTTAGAGTTATTTCAATGTTTATACTCCAGTTCGCACTTTGGGAATCTGGAGTTAGTGTTTATACTCCAGTCCGCGCTCCGGGGACTTAGAGTTATTTCAATGTTTATACTCCAGTTCGCACTCCGGGAATCTGGAGTTAGTGTTTATACTCCAGTCCGCGCTCCGGGGACTTAGAGTTATTTCAATGTTTATACTCCAGTTCGCACTCCGAGAAACTGGAGTTAGCGTGAGGATTGTCGTGATCAATCCTTTTAGATATTAACGTGGTGACATGCCCCCGAGCTTGGGTTTCACATAGTGAGTGACCGGTCGTATCACAGTCACTCCCTACGTGAATTAAATCCCACCGTATGATGGAACTTAGCTCTCCGTGCATTATGATGTTTTGTGGCGTATTCAATAAATCACAGCTCTGGCTTGAAGAGATAGCATTTTATTGCTGAAATAAGAAAATATGGCAAAGTCAGTTGCCTTATTACAAGTTCAAATTTCAAAATGCGAAAATAAAATGCAAAGGAAATAACGGGCTAAAAGAAATAATGCCTGTCATGTGTAGTAGCGACGGAGACTCTCGCTATTCCAGGCTCTCGGTAGAGTAAGACCATCAACGGTCGATAACTTGAATGTGCCATCTCCGAGCTTTTGTGAAATCACATACGGTCCTTCCCAATTTGGTTTCATGTGAGAAGGAACCGGATAAATTCTTTTGAGTACAAGATTGCCGAGTTCGAAGGTCTACGGTCGGACCTTGGCATTGTATATTCGGGCGACTCGACTCCGATATGCGGTTGCCCTCAAATCAGCCTTTTCACGCCTCTCATCGAGCAGATCCAAGATTCGGCAAGTAATATGGCATTCGTTTTCGGATCATAATATGTCACGCGGTGAGAATGAACTTCCATTTCGACCGAAATAATGGCTTCAGAGCCATAAGATAGAGAAAATGGAGTGTGTCCGGTTGTAGTTTTGTGAGTCATTCGATAAGCCCATAAGGCCATAGGAAGTTCATCAACCCACTTGCCCCTGGCCTTTTCCAGTCGTTTCTTCAAAATAGATTTGATAACCTTATTAACAGCTTCGACTTGGCCATTCGCTTGTGGGTGTGCAACTGCGGAGAATTTCTTATGGATATGGAACCGCAGACAGAAATTCTTGAATTCAGCGCTGTCGAATTGGGCTCCGTTATCGGTGATAATAGTATGCGGGAGACCGAACCGACAGATGATATTACGTACTACAAAGTTGATTACTTTTTTCATCGTGATTGTTGCAAGAGGTTCGGCTTCCGCCCATTTTGCGAAGTAATCGACTACGACGATGGCATACTTCGCGCCACCTTTGGCCAAAGGCAATGTACCAATTATATCAATCCCCCATATCGCAAATGACCATGGACTGACCATTTGGGTTATCTCAGTAGGCGGGGCTCTAGAAATCCGAGCGTGTTTTTGGCATTTATCACATTTTTTGGCATAGTCCATTGCATCGCGACTTACGGTAGGCCAATAATATCCATATCGGAGTATTTTCTTGGCAAGTGCTTGCCCCCCAGTGTGGTCGCCACATTCTCCTTCGTGCACATCATGTAACACTCGTTTGATTTCGTCGTGTGCGATACACCGAAGAAGAGGAATAAAATATCCCCTTCGATACATAACTCCATTCTGAATGACAAATCGTGAAGCTTTTCGAAGAATTTGTCTTCTCTCACTTCGACGCTCGGGAAGTATGCCACGTTCAATGTAATCTTGGTAGGGGGTCATCCACGATTCCCTGCTGGTAGTAGCCTCAAATGTGCAACCAGTTTCCATCTGACCAATGCTCGGAGAAGATAGAGTTTCAACGGGAACGAGCCCCAACTGCTGAGCTTCGCCCGTACTTGCTAATTTTGCCCACGAATCGGCCTTTTGGTTATGCTCCCGGGGGATGTAGAAAATGGCATAATAATCAAACTGATCAAGAATCTCCCGGACTCGATTTAGGTAAGCAGCTAATCTTCGATCCTTAGCCTGATATTCACCCCGGACTTGACATACGATTAATTGGGAGTCATAGTAAATTTCCACCGCAGTAATTTTCAGATCGTGGGCCAGCTTCAAACCAGCAAGTAGAGCTTCGTATTCGGCTTCATTGTTGGTTGCACGGAACTCGAACTTTAAAGCATAACATATGGATCGGCCCTCGGGGGTTTCAAGGATTACCCCAGCACCCGAGCACCGATCTTTGGATGCACCGTCAGTGTGTAGCTTCCAGATGTACTCAGGAGATTTGCTGGTCTCAGGTAAGTCTTCAGGGACAGTGAACTCGGCTATAAAATCTGCTAGGACTTGACCGTGAATAGATCTCCTTGGAGTGTAAGTAATATCGAATTGACTCAGTTCGATGTTCCATTTGAGTAACCTACCAGACGTCTCAGGCCGCGTGAGGACCTGTCGTAACGGCTGATCGGTGTATATAGTGATGGGATGTGCCCAAAAGTATGGACGGAGCTTCCTCGAGGCAATGACTAGGCAGTAGGCTAATTTCTCTATCTTCGGATAGTTTCTCTCAGCTCCGGTGAGTTGTTTGCTAACATAGTAGACCGGTTTCTGCACTCGGTCTTCCTCCCGAACAAGGGCGGCACTGATCGCGCTCTTTGATACCGCCAAGTAAAGATACAACTGTTCGTGGTTGATCGGCTTTGAAAGAATCGACGGTGTGGAAAGATGTTGGACCAATGACTTGAATGCGTCCTCGCACTCCGTGGTCCATTCGAAGTTTCCCTTCCCTTTTCGGATCAAATCGAAGAATGGGATGCATTTATCGGTGGACTTTGATATGAACCTACTCAGTGCTGCTACCTTTCCGTTGAGACTCTTGACTTGCTTTATAGTTTTTGGAGTTTGTAAATTTTTGATAGCCTAGATCTTTTCGGGATTGGCTTCTATTCCTCTGGCGTTGACGATGAACCCAAGGAATTTTCCGGATGCGACTCCAAAATGACACTTAAGCGGATTGAGTTTCATCCCGTATCTTCGAAGGGTATTGAACATCGAATCCAAGTCTTTAATATGATCGGTAGAGTATCATGATTTCAACAACATGTTGTCCACATAAACCTCCATTGGTTTTCCAATCTGGTCAGCGAACATCCGGTTAACCAATCGTTGGTAAGTTGCTCCGACGTTTTTCAACTCGAAGGGCATGACATTGTAGCAGTACAGTCCCAGATCGGTTACGAAGCTCGTATGCACTTGGTCGGGCACATACATGGGTATTTGATTATAGCCAGAGTAAGCATCCATGAACGAAAGTAATTCGTGTCCAGCTGTTGAATCCACAAGTTGATCAATTCGGGGAAGTGGAAAGCTGTCTTTCGGACAAGCTTTATTTAAGTCGGAATAATCAATGCACGTCCTCCATTTCCCATTTGGTTTTAGGATAAGTACAAGGTTGGATACCCATTCTGGGTATAGAGCATCCCGGATAAACCCATTAACCTTCAGCTTATCAACTTCTTCTTTAAGGGCGGCAGATCTCTCTGGATCCATACCGTGCCTTTTTTGTTTGACCGGGATATACCGCGGGTCAATATTCAGGGCGTGGCTCGCGATGTCTGACGAGATTCCACACATATCAGAGTGTGTCCAGGCGATTACATCGATATTCGCTCGGAGAAAATCAACCAATTCCTGTTGCGTCTCTTGGCTTAACTGAGACCCAACCTTCAACATTCTTGAACCGTCATCATCATTGTCGATTGGAACATCAATCGTCATCTCAGCCGGAGAAGCTTGACTCTCCGTGGATTCCTCTTTGTTATCATTGTCTCTCGGGTCAAGATCTTTTTGGAATTGGTTGTGGTGCCCGGGCCAAGGCCCAGGCACCAATTGTCAATTGTCCGCAAAACGGACGCAAAGAGATTCCTCTACGCCCTTTCCTTTCTCTTTTCGCTGCGCCTCGCGCAACTCCGCAACATAACAGGCTCTTCCAGCAGCCTGATCTCCTTGAATGACTCCAATCGCACGGTGAGTGGGGAACTTCAATGTTAAACACCACGGGCCAATTGCTGCCCTGAATTCAGCAAGGGCCGGTCGGCCCAAGAAGGCATTATACAGAGAGTGAATATCTAAAACAACAAACTGTAGCATTCAAACCCTTCGGCGTTCTCCAATTCCTATCTCCACTGGCAACTCCACCACTCCAGTGGGTATATTAGCACTTCCATCGAAGCCATGGATTCTAGATTGACAAGGTTTTAAATCTTTGGCTTCCATCTTCATTTGATCATACGCTCTTTTAAACAAAATTTTCACCGAACTCCCACTGTCCACCAGGATCCTCTTCATCCAAGCAGGACCAACCTGGGCCGATATGACAAGTGGGTCAATGGTTGGGGCTTCGACCCTATCAGCATCTCGGTTTCTAAGTACGATGTCGTCTGCCATCGTTCTCTGTAGTTTGGCCGAAGCCCCTTCATCAAAACTACTACAACATTCAAAATCAACATGCCTGATCGAATTGGCATATGACTCCATCTCCTTCCATCTTCGGTCTGCCGGGTGGGGACCACCGCTGACCATATTAATAACTAACCTCCCGCCTATACAGGCAGGTTCCTCTCGTCTCTCTTGAGTTTGCACACGATTTTGATTGGATGGGCCTACGTCACCAGACTGCGGCGCCCGAACAAACTGATCCAGCTTCCTCTCTCTGATTAACTTCTCAATGAGGTCCTGCAAATGTCTACACTCATTGGTGTTATGTCCATAACTTCATGGAATCTACAGAACTTTCCTGTTTGGATCTTCCTCTCCGACGATGGTTTTGGAGCAGGCTTCTTATACTGCATAGCATTGCAAGTCTGTAGATACACGTTCTCCAACGACGTGTTCAATGGTGTATAAGTATCAAACATCGGGGCCCTACGTCGCGGGCCATGGCTCTAGTCTCGCTTTCTACTCTGACTATCACCATTTCTCGACTGCAGAGCTTGTTTATTCTGAACATTTAACTGGACTTTTCCTGAACTTTCACCAGATTGTTTAACTGCAACATTACTCTGAATCCCTTCATTGCTGGGTCTCGCATCGTCCTCTTTCCTAGATTGTTTTGCATCCTCACGCCTTAAGAATTGAGCGGCTTTGGAATAGAAACGATCCAACGATGCGGGGGGCTTCCCAGCTAGCCAATTTCCAAACTCAGAATCGGGGTCAATCCCCTTAGTCAAGGCCATCAAGATTGAATTATCATTAGGGTTAGTGATCTCCGCACAAGCGGCATTGAATCTTTCCAAATATCTCCTGAGTGTCTCCCCAGGAGCTTGAGTGACACTAGATAAAGTGTTGACGTCTTTAGGCCTGGCGATATGCATACGAAACTGTTCAACAAACTTAGTAGCCAATTGATCAAACGAAGAGATAGATCGTGGAGGTAATCGTGTAAACCACATTGTCGCAATTCCCCCTAAAGAAATGGGGAAACTACGACACTTTACTGCATCATCAGATCTTGCAGTAGTCATCGACCATTCTTATTTCAAAATATGTTGGTTAGGGTCGGAACTTCCTTCATACATGGGCAGAGTCGGCATCCTGAATCGCCGAGGAGGTTCGGCATATAATATTTCATCGGTTAACAGAGTATGACTTCGGGAGATTCCCCAATCGTCATTTGTTAAGCCCTGACTCTCGCGAATCATTTGGCATACCATGACTGAGAGGTCTGGTGTCGCTACATTCTGAGGGTGGCGAGCCAAAGTGTGGTCGGGTTCCACAGTGCGAGGTGGGATCGGGCGCTGTCGACGATCCGTATCTTGCCTCCTTGGCTTGATGTCTTCCGGGATATATGGTTCTGGAGCACGCTCCTGCTGGTGGTAATTCTGATTCGAGTGATTTCGGGTATCAACTCCTATGTCAACTACGGTGCCTTGGTTATCCGTAGTATGTTGTGGAACAGTGCCTCCTCGGGAGGAGGGTCCTGTATGAAAACTAGCAGACGGGCCAACTCTTATCTGTCCCACGGTCAATGCTGGCTGGTGGTCAACGGCCTATGCATAATTTCCCCCTAGCCTGGGACGGGTGGATCTGTGATTGTAGTCGGAAGAAGCAGAACTTTCAGTGGAGGAACGAGACGCATGATCCCTCCTGGATCTTCTACGCCCTTGGCGATCTAGTTGGTTGGCTAACTCAGTGTTAACGCGCAACTGCTCAGCTAGCTGTTGCCGACTTTGGGTTAGTTCTTGGAGCAACGTCTGGAACTCTTGCCTGGTAACCGGACCTGATGGGTCGGAATGCCCGGTATCATCTTGATTAGGTGGAGGTAGTTGCGTGGGATTCTATCTATCCCGGCCTTCTTGATTAGCGGCAGAAGCGGTTCTTGTGCTAACCATTTTAGATAATGAACTCCTTTCCTAGACTTCAGCAAATCTGAATAGAATGGAAGGAATCTGAAATTGAAATCTGGATCTCTCCCTTAGATTTATGCAATCTGGTATCGACGACAGATCCAAGGAGCAGGAGAAAAATTGGGTTCTCTCAGTGAAAGCACCAAAGTGTTTGTACCGAAATTGGGCACAACACCTTTTGGAAGTTTTTGAAGAGATAATAAATGAAGAATATAAGTTGAAAATGAAGATTATCTAACAAAAACTCCAGATAACAGTAAAATAAAGACAAAGACAAGCAATTTATAGTGGTTCGGCGCGTTGCCTACGTCCACTGTGAAGTTTTTGCGATTTTATTGATTCTCTTTCAACGTTTACAAGTGATTACAGCAAGCAACAGCGAATTACAACTGGAAATTCAAAATCAATCAGTGAGAATATGATGTAGGATGATGAAGATATCGATTCGGCAGAGTCGGGCGCTTGAGAGTCGAAAGATCCTTTTTCTGTTGGCTCTGGGGCTCTATTTATAGGTGTAGGATGCTGATATTTCGCTGAAAACTCGGGAGACCACTTCTGGCACGTGAGGTGGCCCACGCGCCCGGCCTCAGGAAATTTGGGCCCACTTTGGCATCGATTCAAACTCCATTCGAATCGACCATGAATTCATCCAATCGAGGTGAAATTTGGTGTGGACATTCTTCAACATGTATGCAAGCTTCTGTGAAAATTTCGTGGCATTTCGATCAGTAGATTAAGAGATATGATGGATAGGAGATGAAGCTCTTCGAGTGGCTGTTTGGTTCGAAACCATCTCTTCGAACCGATGGTTTCGAACTGATGGTGGCACACGCCTTCGTGTTGACATGGAGCGCGCACTTCGCCTTGATCTGGATTTCGCTCCGAGTTGACCGCTTCGACTCCATGTATCTCGGTGCATTCGAACCGATGGATGACACGTCATCATGGCTAGTTAACTCAGTGGATTCGAACGAAGCTTCATCGATGGATTCGAACAAGGCTTCAATGATGGGTTTGAACAAGGCTTCATCGATGGGTTCGAACGACCGATGCTTGCTGGATACGAACCTGCTTTCTCCCATGGATACGAGCTTTGTAACTTCTCTATGGATGCGAAGTCAATTGATGCGAACTTGAACCCTTCGATGGATTCGAAGTTGATGGAGTCGAACCCGAGGTACTTCAATGGATTCGAAGGTGATCGATACGAAGGTGATCGGTTCGAAACAGTGTTTGGTGATGGGTTCGAAATCTAGGTTTCTCCCTTCAAATTGAAACGATCGTAACTTGAGCGTATGAACTCGGATTGACATGAAATTTGAGATGCGGACTTCTACGATCTTTCTTGTCATGTCCTATCAATTGTATCTCAATCTGGACTCCGAAAAAATTCAGTGATATCCATAGCGAAACGAAGGATGACCAATCTCTGAGACGAACTGTTCTCCGTTTTCGATCGATCTTTTGGTATCGCGGGTTTGCCAAAAAGCGGGATAACAAGATCCACATGTGTTAATTATGAAATATATCGTAGCTGAAAATCTTTTTTTTTTAAAAAGTGGTTGATTTAAAGTAAAGATATAACAATTTTTTTGTCTTCTAAATTAAATGGTGCTAAGATGATTTTGCAAAACTCTTTCTCTCTCTCTCTTAAAAAAATAAAGTAAAATAAAATAATAATAACATCCAAAGCATTCTCATTTAAAAGTCCTCATAGTTATGCATGGGTGAAGTACTTGGAATCTTTGATTATGTGCTTTCATACTCATTTAAAAGTGCTCACGGTTATGCATGTATGGAACACATGCAAATAAAAGAAAAAAAGAAAAGACTTAATAAAAACCACCTACAGTCGATAGGTGTATGCATGAAAGTGTGTGCACTCGCCATGCTCTGTACTCCCCTCACACAAACCCGAAAGACAGTGCATAGGTGGTATATCTGGCCTCAGTTTACCTGAGCTTGGTGTGTAATTTTTCTTGCAAATAATGAGAGAGCAAGCAATTGTAATCCTAGCACTATTTTTACTTATTCGATTTGATTTGTTTTTGAAAAGAAATGAAAATACCACTTTGATAAACTTTGATAATCAACTAAGGATCCATTTCATAGTTACACTGTGTTATTAACCAAAACAACGAGTTAAACTATAGTCTATTTGTTATGACAACTTGATTTTTGTTGGAAATTTTGACGAGTAAATGACATAAATTTTCAAAATAATAACCAAAAACTATATTTAACTCATTCGTGTCAATTTAAAAATAAATCTTTCATTTGTAAATATTTTGAAAAACTCGCATTCATCTCTTTGTAAATAAGTCTTGCATTTTGTAAATATTTCATCCTGCATTTGGATTTTGTGGGTAGTATCCGTTGAAAACCCTCACGAGACAATAATCGTCCTACTAGGAACATCTAGAGGTTTAACGGCTTGTTGCATACGCTCAATGCAATCATGCTTCGTACGAAAATGGATTTATCTTATTATTTTTTATTCGAGGACGAATAAAAAGGTAAGTGTGGGGGTATTTGATATGCACGTAAATGTGCATATTTTTTACCACCATATTTAATTTATTTAAATTGAATAAATGATCATATTGAGTATTTTAACTTATTTAAACCAAAATTCAAATTATTCCAAATTGTCACATATTCATCTTTATCCAAGGGCAAAATAGTCATTTTTGTGCATAAATTAACTTGAGAAAATTTAATTAGAAATTTCCGTACTCTTTGTTAGGAATTTAATTTAATTACAAGTTGTCTTATGAAGAAGATATGCATGCATAAAAAGAACACAAAGGAATGAAGATGGAAATAATTCAAAGTGAAGATCATGGAGGACCCCACCTACCCACTTACCTTGATTTTCAATTAGAGGCTAAAGCACATGCTTATGGAGTTTATGACTTCATGTACACTTAAAGGATGATTGGTAGAAGCTAATGATTACTTGGCCTCCACACTTTCTCAAGCGTGTTTTGGGCATTCCCCAAAAATATGAATTAGGGTTTAACACATGTATATATACACCCCTTATATTTCATGTAACACTTACTTAGTCTCTCTTTAGTTAGTTTTAGGCTCAAAATAAAACCAAGCTCTCTTAATTCTTCTCATGGCTACTTAGCCATTTCTCTTTATGTAATTTTTTAATGCAACTTCAATATATGTTCTTTTCCATTTCATGCTTACTTACTTTCATGTTGTAATGTAGATTTTTTTATGCAAGTAGAATAGTTTTTCATTTCACTTTGCTCTCTTTTCATTTTCTTTTTCTTTCATGTTGCAAGCTATATTTGTTGTTTTGATAACAAATATGAGAGGCTAATCCCTTCAATTTATGGTAATGAAGCCTCTAATCATATAGCTTCAACATTTTGATAATTAAAGCTCTCTTTTTGTGCTAATGACAATGCTTGAAGTGGTTTAATTTGTTGTTTTTTGTTTTGAATTTGATAGCCTATATTGTTGACACCAAATAGGCTATGCTTAAACAATCACTAACACAAATGCCTCTTCATCAAAATATGATTATGACATAAGAAAGTGATTTGAAATTCAAATTTGACAGTCATTTCTAATTAATAGTTAGTAGGACATACTTAAAATAGATTTCATTTTCAACTTTGTTGTCATTTTCGTGAGAGTTAGTAAGTGATTTAAAGGTTGTGTTATAGTTTGACGGCTTATGTTGAGCTAATTAATAGCATAAATGAGCCATATTTATGATAAACACATCATTTAAATTCACTTATGACCAAAAAAAAAGAGAGATCATAATTTCATAATTTGTTGAACTATATGATCTAGAAAGTGTAATTATCTCTAAATTGTCATTTAACTCTCATATTTTTATCATTTTCTTTTTGTCATTTTTATAAATTTTAGCTTCATACTTTTCAACTTTGGTAAATTTGATTGAATAGAAAATTTTAAAATCAACAATTCCCTGCGAATCGACCCGTATTCGCCACATACTACAAGTATGCACCATGCACTTACGGTTATTTTTATTCTAAATTTATCGACGGTTTTCTAATCCGATAGAATTTTCACCGATAAACATCCAAAATCATCGAAAATTCTATTTCATTTCAATAATTAAAAACTATCAAATAATAAATATAATAGATTCACAACCAAACTACCTAATGCACAGGATACATGCATCAATATAATAACTTGACTGATAACTTCTCACTTAAAAACCTAGTTTTATTTCAACTTTATTTTGAAATAAATAATATATAAACATCTTCTTTTGTATATCAGATCATAATTTTGGAATTAAAAACAAAATCTATTTTATCTAAACAACTCTGTGGTAAAATACCATGGTAGCAATCCCTTACTTAGAAACTTGAAAATGAACATCGATGATGCTGTAGTCATCACCAGAATTATTTTCCAATGACCGAAGTGAGTTTAGTACTTTCTATCTCTTTCAAAATCATTCTGAAAGTATTATTTCTTTCAATACTATGAAAAAAACCATTTTAAAAAACATCGGATTTAAATTATCAAATTCTCATCTTAAATCCTTTTTAATTGTAAACTACGTTTATAAATCATATTTATATATTTTTCACTTTCTTATGCAAAACTATTTCACAAATGTATATCTTTATTTAGATTATAATAAACAACTTCTAGTAAAGTTAAATTTTAATCCAACATTATCATCGAACGGCATATAGTCAAATGTGAAATTGAATTCATAAGGTATTCGTTTTAATATTCCTACAATTACTATTTACCCAACGCTTGCAGTAAAAAGGGTAAAATTGCTCATAATCAACCACAATAGTTAATTCCCATAAAATGGTCAGGCATAACTACTTAATCAACAAACAATAGCTAATGCTTCTAACTGGGTGAGCATGACTAATTAAATAATAGATGATAATAATTAAATATTATCATTTCCTAGCAAACAAACACACAAAATATCTATATATTTTTTATAAAAATTATTCCTTTATATATAAAATAATCTTAGGTATAATTATTTCATACTAGTTTTAAAAACAATACTGTGTCGATTGCCTTATTTAAGTGTTTAGAAACCCTCGTTGATACCGTGGTGTCCCATATCTCGACCAAAATTCATATGCCACTCAATAGATAAATCAACACAAGATAAATCATTTTATAACCACTAATTAATACGTTCTCTTATATATAATACACTCAACTTATTCTAGGGTGTTACCAACCCTATCTCTAATGAGTCACTCATTCTTGAGCATTACTAACCTTATTTGTAATGGGTTTTACTCTACGAAGGACTAAATGTTCGCTCAACCTAAGCTCTGATACCACGTGTAACAACCCACCTTTTCGATCCCTAGAAGTCAACATCAATACATCTACGATATTCACATGCCGAGCATCCAAATGCTGGAAAGACAGATTATTAGCGAAAAGGAAAGAAAAGATAGAACAGAATCACACATCGTGCCACGTAATGTATAATATACAATAGAGCTTTACAAAAGAAAACTATAATATATATACATCAAAATCAGAGTACACTTAATCGTTAATCATCAGCCTGGACAGTTATAACAACCTGTCTTCATAAACGTTGACAAGTAAAACAAAACATGCAGCAGAAATAAAGAATATACGAATGATACATCTTGAACACTTATCTCATCTCCAAAAGCTCCAAGGCATCCAAACTAGATCTAAAAATATGCTCAGTCCAACTCAAGCATTATAAGAAAAATAACTCCTAGATCAATCTGGTAAACCAACATGAAAAACACACCTCAATTGAATTTTAATGTTATAAAAACCTTTTGAAAATAAGGTTATCTCATAAGACCACGTCGCACATAAACACGGATGAGTTTTTAACTTATGGTAACCAAACCATTTCATAGAAAATCTTCTGATAATATAATATTGTCATGGTTTAGAAAAATATTGAATAATGGTTGAAATTGTTACATTAATTGAATTTGAGCATAATAGGTATACAACTAAGTCTGAAGGCGCTTATTAGAGAATGGATTTCCATTAATGACAAGGTTACTAGTGTACCGCCTATCACAGTACACCTCTGGATAAAATGTACCGAGGGCCTGATATAGGCCCCTGCAAATTAGGATGACATACCCCTTGCTGGATAGTGTCGAATATTTCATCACACTAGTTAGCAAAAAAAATCATCTCGAGCTACTAACATACATAATCCATCAATAGATATCGATCAAGATCTGATGCTAACAATACCCTAATGGGAGCGACTCACATAGCACTAAAGCATATCCCTTGTTCTAGTATTCTCGGATGGTAATGCTAAAGACTACATTTTACCCTTTATATAGCAATCCCGCTTGGGATGCTAACATTGCCCTCCAGACGGAAATGCAATGCCAACATTCATCCATACAAGTTCGTTTTGTGTTTGAACAAAACCAAAGGCACTACTTCAACTGCATCCATTTTGGAATCACCCTTAGGATTAGTAGCAAGTAGCCTTTGTACATCAAAGAACTCCATCGTTGAAACTGTCATCAAGATCTCTTCCATTCGAACGCTTATGCTGGTTCAATGTGGTTTTTGGATAACATATCCGATCCCAATCTCCCCGAATCGACAACGATAGTTTAAATCTGGCCAAGTTTGATAGTTGGTTATTTAACTATCAAATAAAAACAACAATCAAATCAGACATTTATTTCCATAGGGAAACTAACAATAAGCACATAAGAAACCACTAACCTCTTTAATCAATCCTTTCATTAACTAAAATCACTTTGTAAATACTTGTGTCAAAATACTTTTACAAAGGAATACTCACAATCCTTTATACTCTTTTTAGTACTTGGAAAAATATCCATATAATTATCTAACCGATATAAGTATATTCACAAATACACTACACTTTCACTACTTAGAAATTATATTCATATAATTAACTCAACGGTATAAGTATATTCATAAAACATTACAATTTCCCTAATTAGAAAATATATCCACATACTAACCTTTGTGGTATAGTATATTCACAAAACATTATGAAATATTTCTTATTTCAAAATCATATCAAAATGATTAAACAAATATTTTTTTTCAAAGAAATGAAGATAAGGATAAACCCAAACACTATTCTTTTGATGTTATGCATGTAATGAATGTCCACACCACCAAAATTAAGAAAGTCAATTTGGGGAAATCTAATCTCAATTTCTTTTATAAATTTCTTTAATATATCCTTTTTAATAAATCTCTTTCATTTATGAACATCTTCTTTACTAAAATTCCAAATCCACTAAAAAAACTATTAATAAATCACCAAGTTTATTAAATAAACACTTCTATAAATATCCAAAGTCATTTATAAACCTTCTACAAATATTCAAAATCATTTATTAATTTTTTTATAAAAATCCAAAATTATTTGTAAAATTTCTTCAAGTTCTCTTTTAAAATCTTATATATATATATATATATATTACGAATTTAAAAGAATAAATAAAGAAGTTGAATTAAAATAGAATGTTTCCAAAACTCATTTATTTCACAGAAAGCTTATCAATTTTAAATCATTTTTCAAATTGGAAACCATTTCCAAAATCAAACATTATTTAATAGTACTTCCAACGTACCATTTCGTGGCCAATAGTTATTATAGCATTTAAAAATACAATTACTTCCCCTTTTCAGTAAAAAGGTTTAACTTTTTATAAGTCTTTTTGTCACATCCAAGATAGCCACATAGTCAAATTTCAGCATTTAACAGTCTATTTAACAGGAATATATTTAAATAAAACAGTAGGAATATAACTGGAAATTAATAATCACAACTTCGAGACATTCGGATTTCTCTACAAATTTTCCTTTATTTAAAATTTTAAATACTAATTGCATTTCAAAGTGGATATTTTAACAAATCATCCAATACTTCAACCAAACATAAATAGTAAATTTTTATCTATTATGTAATATACTGATTTATCCAAAGAGGTGAATTTAATATATTGAAATTTAAGTTATCCACCAAGCATTGTGGTTCCGTCTGAAATCAAACACAATTCGACTGTGGCGCAACATCCTAATAGCTCCAATCTCAAACAGTCTAATTCCAAGATGAAGATATTGATTCCACGAGTCCAACGCGACCGAGCATGTCTGAATTCGACCTCGTATGAAATAGTTTTTTAATGTACAAAATTTTAGAATTAATTAAATAGTTAATAACTTAATTACATAATTAACCCACTCTAATCAAACCTTAATCCCATCGTTTAGAAACTTGGCCATCATTCTTCCACACTCCCCGATGTCACTAGAGAACGTCATCCAACACCGCAGTTCAACCAAAAGTAGCCTCATCGAAGGCGAACTCGTCTGGAAACACCACCGACGACCTCCATCATCATCGCTAGCTCATCTGCCGAACCCAAAACCCAACGAAGTTGAAATAAGATCCACGGCGCCCCGCTTCTCAACTTGATAATCCCACCATCCATCGCACTTAACACATCGTGTCGAACAAACTTGTAATTGGGACCAAAGTCCAATTTAAATCCTAGCAGCTCCGATTAACGTGGGCTATCAGATCTTGGCATCTAGGTTTTGTTTTAGGGAGAATAAAGGAAAAGTAAATGGAGCAAGGTTCCTTGTATGGATCTCTTACCAACACTATTTACATCAAATAATCTTGAACTCCAATCGAGGCATGCTTACTGGCTTTCCTAGCCAAATATCTTTATTCTGAATTCAATGGAACTATTTCAGGTCCTAATTCTAACATAAACAAAAGTTAACTTCTCGAGTCGCTTGATTTATGAACTGAACTCGATCTTCTTACTCAAAATTAAACAGTCAAAATATATCGATGCTTGTACTCACTCTAGCTTACTTAAACCATCCGAACTCAATGGAAATAATCTCGAGTCCTAAAAAGACTGTTTGCAAAAATCGAGTTTTCTAGCTCATCGATAAGAAAAACCAATCAAATATTTAAATATCTAAGATATTTAAATAAAAATTAAAAATTATTACAATAGCTCTAAAAGAATGAGCTCTTGAAAAATGAAAATGAAGATTTGAGAAAATTGAATTAAAAGAAGAAAATGATGACAAATTTGATAATGATCCAATAAATGATGATGAAGCAATAGAAGATGAAGATAATGATTATGAAAAAATAAACCCAAAGATAGAGATAGATAATGTGATGAAAAATATAGATATTTTAGTATTAATAAAGAGGATAATGGTAATGATGTAGTTTTAGATGTAGACACTGATGGTCTTAATAAATAGAAAGCTGTTGAAGCTGATGGCGCCGAGAAAGACAAGAAAGAAGGTAATAATGATAATGCTGCTAATATTGACATTGATTAGGAAGATGGTGTTAAGGATAAATATAACAGAGACACTGATGATGAAAAACATGATAACGATGATAATGCACCTAAAAATGATAATGACAATAATCCAGATGAAACTAAAGTTGAAGGTAAAAATGACAAAGATGGTAATGATGGTGCTAATGGAGATGGTAATTGTAATTGATTGTGGCATCGATGGTGGTGGTGATGGTATTGGTGGTGATGATGATAATTACCAAAATGCAAATGATAAAGATGGTGGTGATCAGAATGCTAGTGCTGGTAATGGTAATGGTAATGGTATTAGTGGTAATGGTGATGCTGGTGCTGGTGACAAAGATGGTGGTGTTGGTGATAGCGATAATATGGTGATGGGGATAATGATGGCGATGGCGATGGCGATGGTGGTAGTAATGATGGTGTTGACTGGCGTAATGATTATGCTACTGCCAAAGATGACGACGACGACACTGATTAAATAGCAAGTCAATTTGAAATGGGTGTCATACCAAAGATAGTAAAAATGTAATGAAAAAAAAGAAGCTATATCAAAAAAAAAAAGAATGCATAGAAAAAAGTAAATATTTACAACTTACTGTTGAAATTAAGGCACATAAATATTTAGCAGGCATCTACATGATAGTAAACAAATAATTAACAACTGAATTTTTTTTGATAAACTAGGTGATAAATCAAAAGATCTAATCACAGAAGAACATCACAAAAGAATAATTCAAAAAACCATAAGTACATATTTAAAAAAAATTCATTTTTTCATATAAAATAAGATATCTCAAATATTTGACATATACTAAATATACAATTTCAATAGATTTTGGCATATCAGATATAGGCCTCCCAACATTCAATCTACTAACACATTCTAGTGAGAGCCAACATAGCAGTGAATAAGAAATGGAAGAATATGAAAATATTCAATAAAAAGTTGTTGTGGATTTTAAAATCAAGCTTTAAAAAGAGGAGAAAAAAGAAATCAAACAAAAGTTTCACCTTCTTCACCTGAAAATGAGTAAAACAAAAGCCAAAAAGAGATAAAAAGATCCAAGTTTCGAATATCCAACATAGAAAAAAAGACATTATTGAAAGAAATTGGATAAAAGAAAATTTGGAAAAGAAATTTAAGAACCTCCTCATCCTAAATATATATCAAACCAAAGCACTGAATTTGATCATGATATGTCTAAAATAAAGGAAGATACAAAGATATTGGTGCAAAAAAGCAAGCTTGCAAAAAATGGCTCACAAACGAAGAGATTCGCGAGCTTAATGTTTTTTGTCAAAATGTTGGAAATAGGTAATTTAATTTATTAAAACATGAAATGAATATATTCAAACAAACATACAAAAGTGTATGAATGCATTGCAAATATCTGCTTATCAAATATTTGCCCGAGGCAAATATTTTCCATGCAAATATTTTTCCAGTCAATTGTTTTCCGTAGTGTGTATGCCAAATAAATGTTTGAATACATATATTCACATACTAAAGTGTCAATTTCAGTCATAAACCATAATTAAATATTATATTCTAACCTTCGTACTATAATACATACTAATATAGTTTACTTCTTATTAAAACTGGAAAAACTGCATATTATGACCAGTACAATGACATTGAAACAAACGGAGTCAATATTTTGGACATATACAATAGGTTCATCGACTCAATGGTATTATATAAATTTAATATTCTTAGCTGAAAATAACAAAGTTAATGTATAATTCATATTTCAACGCAAGTTATAAATTGATACTCAGCAATCAAACTAAAGGAAAATCAAAATGACATCATATACTTAAAATCCTACGCAGCGGTATAAAATACATAAAATTGCAAATATATATAACTTGAAAGTTTGAAAACTAGTTAATATGCAATCATAGGTATCAATACTTTCAAACTACAAATCAACCTATGAATCATTGGTAGTCAATGTGCTGGAAGAAGAAGCTATGAACTGTGGAAAAATATTGACACCGTTGCATCATAAAAATCATTGTACGCTGTTAGAGTTTGATGCAGTTGACAAATCTTAAAAACATTATAATTCTAAAAGACCAAGAAGAAAAAAAATACTAAATGCCCACACAAACAGCAAGCAAAAATAGCGGTAAACTTAAAACATATTATTAACCACCGATGACAAATATTTTCCAGGTAAATATTAACATGCAAATATTGGCTAGACAAACATTTGTGAGACAAATGTTAGCCCGACAAATATTTGCTTGGATAATATTTGCCTAGCTAGTATTGCCTTTTAAATATTTACTTAACAACAAACCTATAATCACTTAAATGTCTTGATTATATTTTGTAGCAAGACAAAATAATGGAAGTTCTGAAGACACTTGATGCAAAAAATGGGAAGCAACTAATTGAACTTAATAATAAACCAATGAACTTTACGAGCTATCCACAATAAAAGAACTATTTGTAAGTATAAAATTTTATTTTGTAACAGTAAATTTAATAACATTAAAAAAATTAATCGATGCAGAATTGATTTTGCGATATTTGTTATGCGATATATAAAAGACATATCCAATGACATACAAACTGACAGCAAAGTAGACTTATATGAAGATCAGAAAATGCAGAAACTTAGAGCCCAAATACTATATGAGATTGTCACAGACAAAGAATATGGTTGGAAGTCAAAACCTTACATGGTCAAATATTGTAATGATTATTTAGCCATAGCAAATTTCGCATAAATACTAACAGTTTATATTATGTGGCTGAAAGTATCAAAACCTTGATGATAGTTGCTGGATGCTAGATATCCTATCTTACTTTTACATATTGAATGTTTTAGAAACAGTTTTGGAAGTTGTTAAAAACTTTTATCACAATGTAATATGAAGTGCTCAATGGCTGAACTGTAATGTCCTAGACGGGAAAAATGGTTAGGGAAACGTACAAATTTTATGTCTAACTCAAATATGCTACTTATTTATTTCTACATAGTTTTAATATGATGTAATGTATAGTTTCTTATATCTGAAATGTAATTTACATTATTCAAATAAATTTTTGTTATTCTCATACAGTAAAATATTGTATCTATAAACTAAAATCAGATATCTGGAAAATATTTGCCTGATAGGTAAATTAAGGGCAAATATTAGTCTGGCAAACGTTAGCATTATATATATTTGCCAGGAAACAATTACACAAGCAATAAATGCACAACTTAATCAAATGCTAACCAAATGATTGGTTATGGGCTCGGTAATATGCTCGTTCATATGATCGGTTATAGGTTCGGTTATGGGCTTAGCTATTGGCTCGATTATGGTTTCGGTTATGCGCTCGATTATGGTTTCATTATACTTTTCTCAAACATAGACCTGGTTATACGCATCATACACTCAATCAAGGGCTCAGTTAAGGGTTTGATCATGAGTTCGGTTATGGGCTGGCTTATGGGCTCAATCAAGGGCTCGGTCAAGTGCTTGGTCAAGTGCTTAGCCATGGGCTCGGTTAAGACTCAGTCATGGGTTTTGTCAAGGGCTCGGTCATGGGCTCAGTCATATGTTCAGTCATAGGTTCGGTCACGACCTCCATCGTAGTTCGATCATAGGCTCGATTTTGGGCTTGGGCATGGTCATGGAGCTAGGTCATGCCATCGGTCATGGGCTCTATTTTTGGCTTGGGTATGGGCTTGGTCATAGGACTTGGTCATGTCGTCGGTCATGAGCTCTGTCATGGACTTGCTCATATGCTCGGTCACGCGCTCGGTCATTGACTTGATTATGGGCTCGACTATGAGTGCATAACAAAGATATATTATTTAATCAAGGATATAATGGAATACAAATTAAAAAAAATTAAAATAGAATACCAAGCCTAATCGGATGCATATGAAACCAATCTATACCCAAAAAATATTGTTTAATCGGGCGTACCATCGAATGCGAAAGTTAGTGGGATGCTAAAACTAATTAGTACGTATGGATGCAGAAGCTAATCGGATGCCATGCCTAATTGGGTATGTATGGATGCAATAGCTAGCCGGAAGCCAAGCCTGATTGGGTACATATGGAACTAATCTTTACCCAAGATATATTGTTTAACCGAGCATACCATTAAATGTAAATGCTAATATGATGCCAAGCCTAATCGTTTACGTATGGATGCAAAAGCTAATTCGATGCCAAGCCAAATTGGGTACATATGTTATGACCAATTTACTACATAAAACTTTACTACCATATCCCATTAACATAATATATTTCGACAACAACATACATGAACTATAAGAATAATAACATGATCATTATTGAACTGTAAAAATAAAAATAACAACATGAACTATAATAATAACAAATATTGTAATGACAAATAATTGCCGAACAAATATTTGCCATAACAACAATGTACTGCAAAATCCTTTACTAACACATCCCACTTATATCCTGTAATTCAACAACAACTTATATGAACTATAACAATAACAACATGAGAATTACGTCCACTTACGATGATAACGAATCAATCATCGTAAATTTAACAAACTTGTAAACAGATGAATAGACGAGTGGATGATAAACGTTCAAACCAAATTCAAAATCAAATCGAAGTAGAAACACAAAACTATAAATAAAAACAACAAAACTCATCCAAAAAATAGCAACATAATTAATAATGTTATCCGACCTTTTAACCTGGCTATATCCAGACTAATTAGACAAGTTAGATTCGACGATAAGGCAAGTAGCCCAGAGAAGTGATCATGGAGTCCAAAGGTCAAGCACAGACAATGGCATGAAGCAACGATCAAGTGAGACCAAGAGATGGACTCTCCAAAATATTCTAAGTATGGATTAAAGCCTCCCCTAGGCAGGGGTCACTTCCCTTAGGTGAGGGATCAGATCATATCCCTTCCCTTAGGCAGAGGATCGGATCGTATCACTTCCCCTAGGTAGGGTGTTGGATCATATCTGCCCAGCAGTTCAACTCAACAAAAATCGATCAATATCTCCAAAATTATGAAGGAAACTATGCAAATAACTTTGAAAACATAAAACTAGCATCAAGACGGATCCACAGGAGGGATCATATTCCTTTAAGGTCATCTAGACTGATTGGCATCGGTGATCGGCCTTCACTTGTTGACGGTTTACATAGTGTATAACCCACAAGCCAACATCCCTCTTCAAACCTTCCCAACAGAATCTCCTCTTCATATCTTGATACATCTTGGTTCCTTCGGGATGAATCATAAACTTGGATGGATGATATTCCCCCAAGAACTTCTTTCCTTAAGTCCTCGACATTAGGAACACACGACCATCCCTTCTTTCTCAACCATCCCCTTTAGTCAAGACTAAAATCTTTAGATCATCGATCTCAGTTCCCACCTCAAGCCTTCTAATCCGCTCGGCTAATAATGGACCCTCTTTCCACTTAGAAGCAATCCTTTCGATCAACATTGGTCGAACTTTCTAACTAGACCACATGGCGATGCTTTGACTAGAACTAGCAGTCGATCTTAACTACACACTACAATTAGTCAAAGCTTCTAAGTCTTTCCATTCTACTAACATAGCTAACATCACATTCTGATGTCTTCTTCTAAGAGCATCCGCTACCTTATTTCCTTTCCTAGGAGTATACTCTATACAAAAATAATAAACTGCTAAAGACTCCAGCCACCTCAGCTATCTCATATTCAACTCCTTCTGAGAGAATTAATACCTTAAGGAATTATGATCTGAGTATAGCTCGAATCTCTTACCTAAGAGATAATATATCCATATCTTCAGCATGAAGATCACCACCGCCAACTCCAAATCATGAGTAAGCTATCTTACTTCATGCGGTCTAAGCTATTATGAAGCGTAGGAAATAACTTTATCTTCTGCATCAACACAGCTTCTAATCCAGTCCCATATGCATCAGTATACACCACCAACCCTTGGCATCCATCTAGATTTACCAATGCATGGGCGTTGATCAACAAATGCTTTAACTTAAGGAATTCTTCCTCAAATTTGTCGGACCAGACAAACTTCACAACATTCCTGGTCAACTTAGTCAAAGGTGCGGCTATCCACAAGAAATCCTTGATGAATCTCTTGTAATGGCCAGCAAGACCAAGAAAACTTCTAATCTCAATCAACAAATCTGGTCTCTTCCAGTTATTAAGAGCGTCGACCTTATTTGGGTCGACCGACATGCTTTTTAATTAAACCACATGAACAAGAAACTTAACCTCTTTCTTCCAAAAATGATACTTAGAAAACTTTGCTTTCAGCTGATGCTGCCTCAGCATCTCAAGCACTACTCTAAGATGATATTCGTACTCTCTCTTATCCTCAGAGTGTACTAAAATGTCATCTAAACACCAACACGAACATATCCAAATACTCTTGGAAAAATCGGTTCAACAATCCACAAAGAAAGTAGATGCATTCGTTAACTCGAATGGCATTACTAACCATTCATACGGACCATACCTAGTACGAAATGATGTCAATGGAATACTGTCCTCTGCTACTCTTAACTGATCGAAACCCGTCGCTAAATCCAATTGGAAAAATACTCTGGCTCCACAAAACTGATCAAGTTTATCGTCGATTCTTGGCAAGGGATACTTATTTTTAATTGTCTTCTCATTTAACTTACGATAGTTGATACACATCCTTAATGATCCGTTCGATTTCTACAAGAACACCGTGGCCGCTCCCTAAGGCGAACTGCTTGATTTAATAAAATTCCCTTCTTTTGGATCCACTAGCTACACCTTTAATTCCTTCTTCTTGGTCGGTTTCAACCTGCTAGGTAATCTACTTATAGGTTTAGCTCCAAGCATAAGATCTATCTAAAACTCAACAACTCATTTCGGTGGTAGTCCTGTAATTGGCTAAAAAACATTGGCAAACTCTCTTGCTATCCTAACCTGACTTAACTCTTCTTCCATTTCCATAGCACTTAATAAAGCATAAACACTTTGGTCAGAATTCTCCACTGAGACTATGATTCGGTTATGACTATCAAGTTGTCTCAATGAGCCTAGCAAAATATCCTAGCATCATGTTTACCCAACCAATCAATACCCAAAATGATTCTGAAATCTATGAAATCAAAAACATACAGACTGCATGCAAACTTATGACCTAGCAAATCAAGTTCTAACTGGTTACATCTCATTTTCTAGAGTTTCTTACTCTTGGATTCGAAACTCTTAAGGAAGTAACAAGGTATATAGTTTCTAAACATAACCTATCAACCAAACACTAGGATATAAATGAATGTGATGCACTGGTATCAAACAGTATCCTAATAGGTAAACTATGAATCAAAAGCGTACCTTCAATCACCATCTTTCCTTTCTCAGCAGCACTTGGTCTAACAGATTATGGTCCAACAGCAAAGTCTTTTCTCCTGTCCGCCCTAACTGGTTTTGGACATTGATTCCTATAATGCCCAACCTAGTCACAGTTAAAGCACTTCACATTCTTCTTTTCTGCAGCCTTCTTCCCCTTGCCTATCCGGCATTCATGCGCATAATGAACTTTCTTATCACACTTGAAGTAGACCAGATCAGCCTTTTCTTTCATGGCATCCTCTCCTTTCTGGGCCTCTCTCTTAAAGAACTTCCTCTTCTTTCCCTGAGGACCCTAGGTTTCTACTAGTTTCTCCTCCCCCTAAATAGTGAGCATTTCCTCATATCAGATTGCCATATCCACAACAAATTTACAAGGATCACATAGATGTGGTAGGGTTGCCCTAGCAATATCGGGTTTCAATCCTCGAATGAACTTCTCATTCCTTTTAACGACGATGTCTATGGTAGCATACCCATATCGGGACAACTAATCAAACTTAGTAGCATACTCAATTACCGACATCTCTTCCTACACCAAATTCTTAAAATTTCTCAACAATGCTAACTTAACAACTTTAGACAAAAACCTCTACTCGAATCTTCTTTGAAATTCTACCCAAGTTAACTCTTCCTCGGAAACTCCAACAGTAACATTATTCCACTAATGGAGCACTGCTCCTTACAATTATCTAGAACTAGTCTCCTCTTTTGCTCATCATTCAATCCCAAGTCAGTGAAGATTCTCTCACAATGCAACAGCCAATTATCAACTTCTATGGCATCCTCTATTTTCATGAACGGATTCCCACCAAGACCGGTGTAGTCTCTTCTCAACTTAGCATAGTTATTCCCAATTGGAGCCACGAGATTAGCTCCTCCAACATTCCCGGCTACACCAGCTGCTGCTGCAGCTTGCATTAGATTAACGAAGAACTGATACATCATCCCTATATCATTGGCGAATTTCCAGCACCCACATTGGTATCTGCATTTTGATTAGCATTAGCCTGTCGACCCGGGTTCCTCCTGGTGGGACGAGCATTTCCATTCGTTGTGGTGCTTCCTCAACCAACATTTCCTCTTCCTTTTCCTTCCTACATATCTTCTTTCTCGTAAATCTGCATATGAACCTTAGTAAGATACAAAAGAATGGTCTAAGAGAGAGGGGAATACGTACTTATATATATACACATATATCAAATACAAGTATGTTATTATAGCATTAGGAAAAAACCCGATCTTATTTTCTGATTCATTAGATTATTTTTGAAAAATCTTTTAAGTTTAAATTTCTTTTAAGTTTTCATAAACCAATGTTCTGATACCAATTTGTAACATCCCCCACTTGGAGGCCCAAAACAAATGGCTATGGATACCGCAGTCATCCACGATTGTTAATCATTAGTGACCAAATACAGTAATGTTAGATACATTGATATAATAGAAACATATGGATATGGAAATTTTTTGAAATCATTGAAGAACTTTCAAATTCCATTTTAAATTATTTCAAATTTATTACATAATCCCATATTCGAGAACCACGTTCAGAGAAATTATAATTATCACAACATACGCCAAGAGCGATATAAAAGGATGCTCGCTTGGATTATCAGAGTATATATCTAAGCAATTAAACAACTTTGCCTTTACAATAAAACACAGCGGAATCATAATAGAAAAGAACTCCTATTAGCTAGCTTGCCTCCCACACGTCACCGAAAGCTTATCCATCTAACGAGGTACCTGAAAACCTCAATTCTCAAACTATTAAAGTTAATTGAGCACTCGGGAGTTTAAGGGGAAAATGTAAACTTCGAGTTAGATATAAATCCTTATATGAATAATAACCTACCATCCAAACCATTTAGATATCTAATGAAACCACGACGCTTAGCGAAATGGGTTTTCCCTCATTAGTATCTTATCTAAAACTTTTTAATAACCATATACTATGCTTCTACATCCACAATGGTTAAAACATTGCAATTCAAAATATTATAATGATCTACAAACAAGTAAATAAATTCTGGATTTCCCATTCCCATTCATTTGACTATCTGTCTCAATTATAATTTCTAGGGTCACTATTCACCCATTAGTTTTCATGGGCTCACTAATAACTTATTTAAAGCTTATAGACTATCTGTCTGGTCTCATAGTTTTCATGGGATCACTAAGAACCTATTGGCCCCTACCAATAACATCATTCTTTCATGGGTTCTCCTTGAGCCTATTAGTATCTCCAACAACTTCTCTCGTCTCATATTTTTCATGGGTTGACTATGACCCTATTGACTTCTGTCAATAACATTATCCGGATATAATATTTATGTGTTCACTACGAACCTATTGGCCCTACCAATAACTCTTGCTAAACTGTTTTCATGGGTTTACAATGAACCCGTTTATCCGATAACTTCTTTAATTAGTATTTAGGCATCCTATATTCTGTTCTACCTGATCTACTGGACACAATTCTACTCATATAAAAGTTAACACAATTTATAATCACTACTAGGTCAACCTAACTGGTTATTCTGCCCTTTCTCCCCAAAATACATTTATGGGTCCATTTTACGGTGAATATGTATATTAGATGAAGTAAACATAATAAAATAATAACGCTAATACTTTATGATATAATATCCTTGAAATTAATTTCATATAAAAAATGGCTAATCCCTTTAACCTATGGTTTTATCAAGAAAAGCTCCTTCAAAAACTCCATACTTAAAGCTATTTCAAAACTCCTTTATTTCTATCATGGTTTTCCTTTAAAAATGAGATTGGGTTCTTTCATTTTGAAAACTAAGGCTTTCGAAACCTTAGACCTTTACTTTCAAAACTATTGGAAAACCTCCTTTGAAAGCATTCAAATCTTTTTTTCAAAACACTAAGCATATTCCCTTAGAAACACTTTAAAACATATCTTTTGAAACCATTAAAACATACCTTTCAAAAATATTAAACCATCACTTATTAACTCATAGAAACATAGCTTCGAAACCATTTGATAGTACGCCTTTCAAAACAATTTGAAAGTACCCCTTTCGAAACCATTGGGTTTACCTTAAAAATATCTTTTGGTTAAAATGAATATAGATGAAAGTACCCCTTTCGAAACCATTAACCTTAATATAAAAGAGTTTGGGAAAATTGATGGCCTCAGAACCATCCTTTCGAAAGCTTAAATCTAAGTATAACATTTGGAGGGATAGCTTCGAAACCCCTTTCGAAAACATTGCCTTCGAAACTTTTAATACAAATGGCTACAAGAGCCTTTTCGAAATCTTTAGGAAGTGGCTTATTACATTTATAAAACAAAAGCTACCTTTTGAACTCGTTGATAACTTCAATCCCTTCGAAAGGCATAAGGTCGGCAGCATAGTTTCGACTGGGTTCAAACTACCCTTTCGAATGCATTAATTTAAAAAACAAGGCAACTCATTTGAAATCTACACTTTAAACAAAAAGGCGGTGAATTCTTCGAAAGCTGTAGTAAACCCTTTCAAAATCTTTCTTTTGGAAACAAGGCAAGCGCGTTCTTTAGATAGTAAAACAAAGGCTTAACCCTTTCGAAAGTTAGGTTTCAACTCTATACCTATCGCTATTCTCCAATCCACTACGTACCAACGTGTTGATACCTTGTGTATTTATCTCCACTTGGTTGAGGCGGAAGTATATGGTCGAAAGTTGGCTACTGAAAGTGGCGAAACATCATTTCTGTACGAAAATAGTTTTATTGCCTTTTCAAGTAATTTCATTTTAACCAACCTACCTATTTGTAAAAATTTAATTAGTTGCCATAAACTTTTCAAATTCTTTCCAAAATAGAATTGGCACATTCATTTCATATCTAATTAAAGGTAATTCGCAAAATAAGCCCTTCCCTTAAGCAAAATAATTTAAAACATTTAAATCCTCCAAATGAATTAATTTAATTTTCATAGTAAATTACTTTGAAAAAATCTCCAAAAATCATAGAAATTCACTATTAATATGCTATCTAACATATATAAATTTTAGACCCAAAATCCTACACATAATATACGAAATAATTTTAAACCCAAATTATTTATTTCTTCCTTCAAAAATTCACAATAAATTTTCCATAGCTTGGAAATTTTAAAAATTAAAACGCATCTCCACAATAATGTCTTACATAACATATTAATTCCTCATGGCATTCGAAATCCAGATACGATTTTTTCCTAAAAACCGAATTAAACATTTATCAAACAATCTTGTCTAAATCAAACATATCACAGAATCCATGCATATCGTCATTAAAATCATCATACAAGGTTTTAAACATAAATTCGAAATCAAATGATCTTTAAAAACAAAAATAGATATGGTTTTCTTTATTATTCACCTTGATTAGGATAAGGAACTTGAGATTTGATCTATGATTAATTCCCCTTGCTTGATTGTTGAGCTTTAATTGATTTTCCCCTTTTCTTTTCCTAGGTTTATAGCTGGCTTGAGCTCTCTTTGATTTACATTTTTGAGTTTTGAAAAAATGAACGTGTAGAGAAAATGGAACTTGGGTTTAGGCGTTATGGGATTAAGGTAGAGGCTAATCCTAATGATGCCCTTGCGTTCTACCTTTATTAGTTAATGCATGAAAACATTTTCATAACCCATTATTCTTATTCAATTATGTAACATCCCGCCTTTTTGCACGGTTTAAATCGACGATAAACCACACATGTCAGACTTAAACCATACAGAAGGGCGGATTGTTATGGGGTAAATAAGAAAAAGTAGAGAAAGAAAAAAAGAAATAGAATCTTGTAGCGGAATGATAAAATATAATAATCACATAAACAGTGCATGAAGCTCTTTTACCAAACATTTGATTTTTCTTCACTTGTACAGTACAATATTAGAGCTACCCATACCAGAGAATAATAAAATGCAGGGGCGTATAATGCAGAATAATAAAATAGATAATAGTAATAAATCTTAGTCTTCTTCCTCCAGAGATAAAGGCTTCAAATCTTGAAATGCTCAGGCTAAACCGAGCGAATTGAAAAGACAAAACACTCGAGTCAGAACTAAAAGATCTTATGTAAGTTAAATCAACGGTAAATAATATGAGTGTAATGGCGTCATAGATGTTTACGGGATTTAACATCTCCTATCCAGTGTCTAACGTGAGTGCAGTAACTCAAGAGATGCACGGGATTCACATCTCCTAAGGATCCGTTAAACTATCTACTATGTAGTAATATACGCTATTATAATAGTGTCTACAGTAAAGTATAATATACTGAAAATAGCGTTAAGGCTTTACATTTTTCACCTTAACACACTTTTATATTCCCACAGTCTATACATTACCGTAATCTCCCCCGTACTGGGCGTCGTCAAAGGGCATTCCATAGGTATGGTACAAAACAAAATCGTATAAGGCGCGCTAGGGTAGGTGACACGGCACAACTAGGCAATGCCAGGGCAGATATACCAATTGCTATCCGGGATGGTGGTAATGCATAGCCGTAGCTACCGCCCACCTCGACCCAAACCCCCAAATAAAAAAAATCAAAAGTGGCCACCGAATAAATCCAAAAGTCAAAGTATAATATCAAAGGGATGTTTCCGATCAAAGGTGCTACCTCATTGGCCCGAGAATCTCTCCTGTTTTAGTCACCTAATGCCAACTCATGGGAGTCGGGCCCACGTGTTTACCTCAAAGGAAACGCCGCCACCATCCTACTTCATTCTGGAATCTCCACCACGTGCACGGTTGTTAAAGTGGGTTTCGGAGTTGGCAGAGAGTATGACAACTTCCAATCCCGGTCTCTTCAACAACTAATCATTATTATAACACCGCGGCCTTTTCAAAATGGTTTATACCTATAAAACCAGAATATAATAATCATTTCAAAACAAAAAAATTTTTGATATCATTTCTTCTTTTAAAACCAAATAAATATGATATCATTTCAATATATTCTTTTCTAAAACTCATTTCAAAGTTATAATATTTCGAAACCAAATACTTGAAATATAGCCTTCCAAAACATAAAACTTTGATTTTCATAACTTTGGAATATAACTACACCACTTAAATGGTTTAAATATTAAATTGCTTAATATAATAAAATAGCTCCTTCACCTTCAAAAATCAATTCCAAATATAGGTTTAAATCCCCAAATAAACAAATAAATTTCCATATATTTCAAAGCTTGAATATTCCACCATTTCAAAACTAAATTTTTGATAATTTCATATATATCATTTTCAATTACTATTATTTAGATTTGAAATGTTTACTTTAAAAAACAAATATCATTAAAGTAAAACCTTTAAACTTTTAAATAACTTGATAATATTCATTTAAATCGACTTGATATTCATTTAAGTCCTCTAAACCGAAATCAAGTTATAAAAATCATACCCTTTAAAATCTCAAATTTATTTAAATTTCAAATAAATTTTATTCGAGGATAATTCTTAAACACTATAATTCGAATCAAATTCATATTTATCTTCCAACATTAATTTTATTTAAGACATTATAAACTCTATAAATAAAATTTAATTAAATACTTAACCATATTATATCTCAATAAAATCAACATTTATTATTTAACTTCCTTATACTTTTAACCAATTTTATACATGGCTTAAAACCAAGAAATAAATTATATATAAAATAGTATTTATAAATATCCAAATCAATATCTCATAAAACCATATATTTCTTTACAAAACCATAGAAATCATTTCAAAATATTTATATATATATACCGCGGTGTCTGTATATAATTTTCTATCCTATGGTCAAGTGATACAGATATTTATCATTTCAATCCGTAATTTAAAATAGAATACGGTAATATATCATTTCAAACCGCAATCTCAAAAAAAAAGTGCATAACAATTTGCAGTTTATAACGATATAAAATACAACATCCATTCATCCAATATCAATCATCAACCATTGATTACAATAATCATCCAAAACAATCAATCAATACCAATAGATAACTGATAATATATAGAACAAGTATTTAACCGGCAGTTATATTCAAAAATAAATTAACTGAAAATTTAACTTGCAGTTTATATGCAATAAATAAATTTGATACCAAAATTAATTCAAATAATGCAATTTAACTAAGATGATGATTAAATATATACCAAACAGCTATAAATAAATTTCAAATCACATCATAAATAAATTTAACAAACATAAGAAATTTTAGAAGTTGTGAGTGGGTTAAAACACTCACCTTTTGAATTTAAATTAAATTTAAATTCAATTTAAACCCAAAATTTTGATAGTCTCCAAATTCGTTCAAACCTATGCCAAAATGTCTGGAATTTTAATATGATACTAATAAAAAAACCGCACGTGAATTGGTGTTCGTATGTGAAAGTTATCACGATTTAATGAGTTGAAATCAAAATTAAAATAAATAAAACAAAAACAAATAATGCCTACCCAAATCAGCTGCCACGTCGGCCTTCTTCACGCGTTGACCAACCCTTCCCAGTATGAAATGTCGTTCCAGAAACCCTAGCCGCATGAACCCTCTCGCAATGCACAACTCAAATCTCATCAGAGCCGCCATTGACACCGGCCATCGCGCCCACTCAGCTCCGTCTCCCACGACCTCTGCTTGGCCCTGACCCCACGCGACAGAGTCGCGTTCCCTCCGGTCACGAAACTCACCGTAGAAGGAGCAGCCGCCGCCCCATATTGAAACCCTATTTGAATTTTTCACGTCAATCCAGCCGTCGATTCGCCAAACTAACCACATAGATCGACTCCCCTCGGTCCCGTCTGCAATACCCAGAAAGGATTTCCCGATCAGACGAAGTTCATCGTTGAGTGATGAACGACCGAAAATTATTCCTCGATTTCTAGACAAATAGTATGTCGAATCGAAAAGCAAGTTGCAGATCTGAGTTACGATCTTTGAGAGCTTCGAATTGAGATAAAATTTGGCATATATTGTTGAGTTTGAAATTTCAGCTTTGGATTTGATTTGGGATTGCAATCAAAATTTGGGTTTTTCTGCCATTGAAGTGAGGGGGTGAATAGAACGTATAGAAATGAGGAACGGAGGCTGCTAGGGTTTATAGCAGGATATATATAGGCAGGGTTGACATTTGAATGGATGGGTAAGATAGATTTACGCGCTAACGCCAAATTGGCCCAAAAAGCCCTTTTCGACTCCAGAATGCAATTGGGTCAACCCATATATCAAAATAGATTCTTTAAAATATATAAAACGCGACGGAACAGGTTTCACGTCCAAATTCCATCATATGAAGAAGTTATGCTAAAATCAATATTTTTCAAATTGATTTCAATTGATTTTATTTCAAGGCGTTTCGAGTCCGTACGATCAAACGACAAGTCCGATCGCTACGAAACTTGAAATCCTATAATAATTCACTGTTACGGATCCGATGAAATGGTTTTGTCGAAATCCAAGTTAGTAGCAGTAATGGCTATTTTTACACTAATTAAGTGAATTAATTAAATCAAATTTCCAATTTAAATTCTAAAATTGACAATTCTTATCATTTGAATTTCTTAATCATTTACAATGATTTTAAACAAATTTAGATGTCAAATTAAATGTTGATTAAATCATAAATTTCAGCGAAAATTCAAATTTCATTATATTCTTCAATTTATAAATTAATTTTTCAGTAATTCCATTGAATTCACTATTCATTCTTATTATTCTATTCATTACGGTCAAATGGAGGAAATTAACATTGGGTTCAAAGCTATTACATTAATATTCTCAAATTTCAACTTAATTTTTCAATAACATAATAATTAAATATTTACTTTCATTCATTTGCAATTTATCCAATTATTATAAATTAAATTCAGTAAATTGATAAGTCTTGTTATCCAATCCTTTAATCCAACCAATGTCATAATAGGAAAAAAATTAACAATATTTCCAATAATTCCCTTAATTTACATTAACATAACATTAAATTAGATTTATTTGCAATTGATTACATACACTGTTCTCACCCTATTTCTTAAATTTTACACTAAATCATCAATTATAGCATTTATTTCATTTACTTAAAATAATCCCTTTATTATAAATTGAATCCAATTAATTTTTATATATTCCAATTAAACTGATTAGATTCAATTCCAACCTTTCAATTGAGTCTATTTTTACTTAATAATGCAGTTAACCTGCCACACATTTCATTCCATCAATATATCCAAATTTTCAACTTCACTTTGTATTAACTATTATTTTCAAATATATTGAAGTTGTCAAATATATTCATTTATTATAATTAGAACCTCAATTAATTCATATATTCATACAATACTTACCTTTATTTACTTAAAATGAAATCTCATTCCCAAATATAACAGTTACAACAAATTAATAGGACAATTAAATAGTAACTTACGACCGTTACTATTTCTTTGATTCATTAATTACAATTAATATCCTCAATAAATTCATGTACTTGGTCTCATGCATTCTATTACACCAATTTCCACCTTATAAATAAATTTTACGTTACTAATTTAATTTGCAGTCACACTTTCCGTCATTATATTAATTGAATTCCATTCTAGTTAATATTTTTATTAATGATTCACTAATTCAACATTTCCATTTGTTGCTTATATTAAACTTATAACCAAGTAAGACAATTTTACATTATTTTCAATTAATTGCAATTTTATTCTAAATTGTAAATTTTAATTACAATTGCTACATCTAATTTCTAACATTGTATCACATCCCCATAAATGTAACATTTATTTATTTTTTACTAAAACTTATTTCCAATTCCATCCACTAATTAAACAGGTAACTTATAGTAATTATTTACATGCCGAGGTTACACTTAAGTTTAACCAGCTTCAACCAATTATTATAATTACCTACATAATACCGAATTCATTCAATTACTATAAATTATGTACAAATCCTTTAATTTACACTACTTTTACGCTTATTTACTTATTTTAAATTTAATACACAAGCGCACATTTTACACTATTTCACTTTTATTGATTTTTCTTCAATTGTCAACAATTGGTTGCTACAATTCATTCTTAAACTTTTATTTCGATATAAATTATAAAATTTTATTTCTTTCTAAATTTAATTACAAAATTTAATTAAATTAACAAAACTTATTCATCAAAATTTACGGGTCGTTACACTCTCCCCCACTCAAAACTTTTCGTCCCCGAAAAGGGAAAAGAAGGGAAAAGAAGAATTAAGAAATCAATAAATCTTACTTAAAATATTAGATTTATACACAAATAAATTTAGAAAATTTAATAATTTAAATAAATATCAATTTATACTATTAAATCCCTTTATACTCAAATTAGTAAAGTTTGGAAGACATTTTCAAATTTTTCTAAGTCCAAAATTTACGAGAAATTTCGGCAGAGTCTCCTCTGTACGGAGAGGCTCGAAAGAAAATATAATATCAATATAACAATATACAACATATATTTTCCAAAATAATATATATATATATATATATATATATATATATATCCCAACACGTGAAAAACAATATAATAACGCTATAAACCGTAATCCGAAAACTTACCTATTTATCGGGCAAACAACGCTTAAATTATGAAACCAAAAGCAGTAGCAATTGCTTCCATCACCTGTATTTCACTTATATAATTGAAAAAAGTTAACAATTATATAAAATGAAATATTTAAGGTGGTTTCAACCCTGAACAAACAAATTAATACAAACATCAATCACTTGCAATAAGGCATATAACCATCACATAGAATCAATACAAATCAATCATCCATTCATATCAAAAAAAATAAATAGTTGTTCGGGTTCAAACTTTAAATTGAACAGAATGGAAAATAAACTACTAAGTGTACCCTTCACTCAACAGTCTTAGGTGAAACTAAATAGATTATTCATACATCCAAACAAATTTAAAGTATCCATGCCCAAACAACCATAAACCAAAACAAACAACAAACAATTTCAAACAACAGATTTAGTTTATCCTTATTAATTCCATTCATACAATAATTTGTCTTTTAAATTCACATTTATGTCATAAAAAATTTATTTAGAAATAACTTCAACTTATTTACTTAAGTTTGAAATTTCTTACTTACAATACCTGCCTTCTATTATATTTAATTAGTATTATTTCAATTATACTTAATTTTATAACAATTTCAACTTCCAATTCTTATTTATTAAAGAATTTCATTGAATACCTTCATTTTTCAAATTCTTTACTTGTATAATATTCTATTACAGTTTCTTACTAACATTGTAACTTTTATTATTTGGTAAGTTATACTTATATGCTTTTAAGAATGCAATTGAAAATCACACAATTTTTTCTCAATTCTTTTAATTACTTAAATGCTCAATAATAATATCCTTTGTTTTATATGTTACAAATTTAAATTTCTTTTTATTTAGTTTACGACTTAGCATTAACTCTCTTATTTCCTTTAGAGGTTTCAATTTATTAATTACCTACGTTCCAATTCACTATAATAATTGAAACTATTAATTAATGGAAACTTAAGAACTAAATATCGGGTTAAAACTCAAATCATTTTAAAATAATAGATAAATATATACTTACAACATATATATCCAATTATATTTAAAAAAAATTAAAATTCATATTTATTTATCAAAATAAATCTGTAGCAAAACTACTACAGTGGCCTTCCCACTTCGAAACTCGAAAATGAATGTCGATGATGCGGTCGCCATCACCGAATTTTTTTCAAGCGACAGAGAGGGGAGTACAGAACTTATTTTTTTCCAAAATATTCTTTAAAATAATTCTTCCAAATTATATTGAAATATTTATATCAGAAAATACTTATAAACATATTATTATATTCCAAAATTATTCGAAAGAAATATTCAAAAGCCCGGAACTTAAGTTCTAAGTTTCCAATTTTCATTTATTTTATTTTCAATCTTATTTCAACGATTTTTTATAAATTTCATTACCTAACAACCAATATACTGCAACCAAATATATGTCTTTTATAAAATTTATTTTATATATATAGAAAATATAATAGGCAAAATTATTTCATTCACCTATATTAAAAACAAATATTATGTCGGTCTGTCCTATTAAGTGTTTAGAAATCCCTATTGACGTCAGAGCGTCCCATGCACCAACCAGAATTTATAAATACAAAATGGAACAGATTAACACAATATTAAAACCTTTTTATAACATTAACAAATACGCCCCCTCATATATATACACTCAGCGACTCCCATAGGGTATTAAACCCTATTAATGAAGAGTCAGACCCCACAAAGCTAAGGTTTATCGCTAAACCAAAGCTCTGATACCAGATGTAACATCCCGCCTTTTTGCACAGTTTAAATCGACGATAAACCACTCACATCAGACTTAAACCATACAGAAGGGCGGATTGTTATGGGTAAATAAGAAAAAGTAGAGAAAGAAAAAAAGAAATAGAATCTTGGAGTGGAACGATAAAATATAATAATCACATAAACAGTTCATGAAGCTGTTTTACAAAACATTTGATTTTTCTTTACTTATACAATACAATATCAGCGTTACCCATACCAGAGAATAATAAAATGCAACGGAGTATGATGCAGAATAATATAATAGATAATAGTAATAAATCTTCGTCTTCTTCCTCCATAGATAAAGGCATCAAATCCTGAAATGCTCAGGCTAACCCGAGCGAATTGAAAAGACAAAACACTCGAGTCAGAACTAAAAGATCTTATGTAAGTTAAAACAACGGTAAATAATATGAGTGTAACGGCGTCATAGATGTTTACGGGGTTTGACATCTCCTATCCAGTGTCTAACGTGAGTGCAGTAACTCAAGAGATGCACAGGATTCACATCTCCTAAGGATCATTAAACTATCTACTATGTAGTAATATACGCTATTATAATAGTGTCTACAGTAAAGTATAATATACTGAAAATAGCGTTAAGGCTTTACATTTTCCACCTTAACACACTTTTATATTCCCATAATCTATACAGTAACGTAATCTCCCCCGTACTAGGCGTCGTCAGAGGGCACTCCATAGGTATGGTACAAAACAAAATCGTATAAGGCGCGTCAGGGTACGTGACACGGCACAACTAGGCAATGCAAGGGTAGATATACCAATTGCTATCCGGGCCTGTGCTAACGCATAGCCTCACCTACCACCCACCTCGAGCCACACCCCCAAATAAAAAAAATCAAAAGTGGCCACCGAATCAATCCAAAAGTCAGAGTATAATATCGAAGGGATGTGTCCGATCAAAGATGCTACATCATTGGCCCAAGAATCACTCCAGTTTTAGCCACCTTATGCCAACTCACGGGAGTTGGGTCCATGTATTTACCTCAAAGGAAACACCGCCACCATCCTACTTCATTCTGGAATCTCCACCGCGTACACGGTTGTTAAAGTGGGTTTCGGAGTTGGCAGAGAGTATGACAACTTCGGATCCCGGTCTCTTCAGCAAGCAATCGTTATTATAACACCGCGGCGTTTTCATAATGGTTTATACCTTTAAAACCAGAATATAATATCCATTTCAAAACAAAAAAATTTCGATTCTTCTTTTAAAACCAAATAAATATGATATCATTTCAATATATTCTTTTCTAAAACTCATTTCAAAGTTATAATATTGCGAAACCAAAATACTTGAAATATGGCCTTCCAAAACATAAAACTTTGATTTTCATAACTTTGGAATATAACTACACCACTTAAATGGTTTAAATATTAAATTGCTTAATATAATAAAATAGCTCCTTCACCTTCACAAATCAATTCCAAATATAGGTTTAAACCCCCAAATAAACAAATAAATTTCCATATATTTCAAAGCTTGAATATTACACCATTTCAAAACTAAATCTTTGATAATTTCATATATATCAATTTCAATTTCTATTATTTAGATTTGAAATGTTTACTTTTAAAAAAATAAATATCATTTAAGTAAAACCTTTAAACTTTTAAATAACTTGATAATATTCATTTAAATCGACTTGATATTCATTTAAGTCCTCTAAACCGAAATCAAGTTATAAAAATCATACCCTTTAAAATCTCAAATTTATTTAAATTTCAAATAAATTTTATTCGAGGATAATTCTTAAATGCTATAATTCGAATCAAATTCATATTTATCTTCCAACATTAATTTTATTTAAGACATTATAAACTCTATAAATAAAATTTAATTAAATACTTAAACGTACTATATCTTAATAAAATCAACATTTATTATTTAACTTTTTAATACTTTAAACCAATTTTATACATGGCTTAAAACCAAGAAATAAATTATATATAAAATAATATTTATAAATATCCAAATCAATATCTCATAAAACCGTATATTTCTTTACAAAACCATAGAAATCATTTCAAAATATATATATATACATATATATATATATATATATATATATATATATATATACACCGCGGTGTCTGTATATAATTTTCTATCCTATGGTCAAGTGATACGGATATTTATCATTTCAATCCGTAACTTAAAATAAAATACAGTTATATATCATTTCAAACCGCAATCCCAAAAAAAAAAGTGCATAACAATTTGTAGTTTATAACGATATAAAATACAACATCCATTCATCCAATATCAATCATCAACCATTGATTACAATCATCATCCAAAACAATCAATCAATACCAATAGATAACTGATAATATATAGAACATGTATTTAACTGGCAGTTATATTCAAAAATAAATTAACTGAAAATTTAACTGGCAGTTTATATGCAATAAATAAATTTGATACCAAGATTAATTCAAATAAATGCAATTTAACTGAGATGATGATTAAATATATACCAAACAGCTATAAATAAATTTCAAATTAAGTCATAAATAAATTTAACAAACATAAGAAATTTTAGAAGTTATGAGTGGGTTAAAACACTCACCTTTTGAATTTAAATTGAATTTAAATTCAATTTAAGCCCAAAATTTTGACAGTCTCCAAATTTGACCAAACAAGCGCCATAATGTCTGCAATTTTAATACGATCCTAACAAAAAAACCGCGCATGAATTGGTGTTCGCATGTGAAAGTTATCACGATTCAACGAGTTGAAATCAAAATTAAAATAAATAAAGGAAAAAAAACAATACCTACCCAAATCAGCTGCCACGTCGGCCTTATTCATGCGTTGACCAACGCTCGCCAGTACAAAATGTCGTTCCAGAAACCCTAGCCGTATGAACCCTCTCGCAATGCACAACCGAAATCTCATCAAAGCCGCACCGACACCGGCCATCGTGCCCACTCAGCTCCGTCTCCCACGACCTCTGCTCGGCCCTGACCCCACGCGACAGAGTCGCGTTCCCTCCGGTCATGAAACTCACCAAAGAAGGAGCAGCCGTCGCCCTATATTGAAACCTTAGTTGAATTTTTCACGTCGATCCAGCCGTCGATTTGCCAAACTAACCACATAGATCGACTCCCCTGAGTCCCCTCTACAATACCCAGAAAGGATTTCCCGATCAGACAAAGTTCATCGTCGAGCGATGAACAGCCAAAAATTGTTCCTCGATTTCTGGACAAACAGTATGTCGAATCGAAAAAAGAGTTACAGATCTGAGTTACGCTCTTCAAGAGCTTCGAATTGATATAAAATTTGGCATATATTGTAGAGTTTGAAATTTCAGCTTTGGATTTCATTTGGGATTGCAATCGGAACTAGGGTTTTTCTGCCATTGAAGTGAGGGGGTGAATAGAACGTATTGAAATGAGGAATAGAAGCTGCTAGGGTTTATAGCAGGATATATATAGGCAGGGTTGACAATTGAATTGATGGATAAGATAGATTTACGCGCTAACGCCAAAGTGGCCCAAAAAGCCCGTTTCGACTTTGGAATGAAATTGGGTCAACCCATATATCGAAATAGATGCTTTAAAATATTTAAAACACGGTGGGACATGTTTTACGTCCAAATTCATCGTATGAAGAAGTTATGCTAAAATCAATATTTTTCAAATTGATTTCAATTTCATTTATTTCAAGGTGTTTCGAGTCCGTACGATCAAACGACAAGTCCGATCGCTACGAAACTTGAAATCCTACAATAATTCACTGTTAGGATCCGTTGAAACTAGTTTCATCAAAATCCGAGTCAGTAGAAATATGGCTATTTTTACACTAATTAAATAAATTAATAATTTAAATCAAATTTCCAATTTAAATTCTAAAATTGACAATTCTTATCATTTAAATTTCTTAATCATTTTCAATGATTTTAAACAAATTTAGATGTCAAATTAAATGTTGATTAAATCATAAATTTTAGCGTAAATTCAAATTTCATTATATTCTTCAATTTATAAATTAAATTTTCAATAATTCCATTGAATTCACTATTTATTCTTATTATTCAATTCATTATGGTCAAATGGAGGAAAATAACATTGGGTTCAAAGCTATTACATTAATATTCTCAAATTTCAACTTAATTTTTAAATAACATAATTATTAAATATTTACTTTCATTCATTTGCAATTTATCTAATTATTACAAATTAACAGTAAATTGATAAGTCTTGTTATCCATCCTTTAATCCAACCAATTGTCATAATAGGAATTTTTTTTAACAATATTTCCAATAATTCCCTTAATTTACGTTAACATAAAATTAAATTAGATTTATTTGCAATTGATTACATACACTGTTCTCACCCTATTTCATAAATTTTACACTAATTCACCAATTATAGTATTTATTTCATTTACTTAAAATAATCTCATTATTATAAATTGAATCCAATTAATTTTTATATATTCCAATTGAATTGATTAGATTCAATTCCAACATTTCAATTGAATCTATTTTTGCTTAGTTATGCAGTCAACATGCCTCACATTTCATTCCATCAATATATCCAAATTTCCAACTTCCCTTTGTATTAACTATTATTTCCAAATATATTGAAGTTGTCAAATATATTCATTTATTATAATTAGAACCTCAATTAATTCATATATTCATACAATACTTACCTTTATTTACTTAAATAAAATCTCATTCCCAAATATAACAGTTACAACAAATTAATAGGATAATTAAATAGTAACTTACAACCGTTACTATTTCTTTGATTCATTAATTACAATTAATATCCTCAATAAATTCATTTACTTGGTCTCATGCATTCTATTACACCAATTTCCACCTTATAAATAAATTTTAGGTTACTAATTTAATTTGCATTCACTCTTTCCGTTATTATATTAATTGAGTTCCATTCTAGTTAATATTTTTATTAATGATTCACTAATTCAACATTTCCATTTGTTGCTTATATTAAACTTATAACCAAGTAAGACAATTTACATTATTTTCAATTAATTGCAGTTTTATTCTAAATTGTTAACTTTAATTACAATTGCTACATCTAATTTCCAACATTGTATCACATCCCCACAAATGCAACATTTATTTATTTTTTACTAAAATTTATTTCCAATTCCATCCACTAATTAAACAAGTAACTTATAGTAATTGTTTACATGTCAAGGTTACACTTAGGTTTATCCAGCTTCAACCAATTATTATAATTACCTACATAATACCGAATTAATTCAATTACTATAAATTATATACAAATCCTTTCATTTACACCACTTTTACGCTTATTTACTTATTTTAAATTTTACACAAATGCACATTTTACGCTATTTCACTTTTATTGATTTTACTTCAATTGTCAACAATTGGTTGCTACAATTCATTCTTAAAATTTTATTTTGATATAAATTATAAAATTTTATTTCTTTCTAAATTTAATTATAAAATTTAATTTAATTAACCAAATTTATTCATCAAAATTTACGGGTCGTTACAAATTAGCACGGCCTCTAATTAATTTTCAATTCTCAAACCTCTTATCATACTGATATTTACATTATTAAATTTTATTTATCTAATTAAATTTCTTGAATAATGTTACTAAAAATTAGGGGTGTTACAGATGGCAATGTCAATCCACATTAACTACAAATGGATGTGATTAGACCATCCATCGGTTAGTTCTTTTCCTTGATTCGACAAGGGAAACATCAATCATGGAATGGATGTGACCTGATCAACCATTCTTCAGTTCCCGCCTAGGGTATGCCAACATCTACACCAAAAGTAGATGTGATTGATTGTCCAGTACCCAACTCATTCTTGAAACCCGACAGAGCTTCAAAGTCTTCCCCCAGGAAGGAAAAATCTAAAATATAATATAGAATAAGCATGATTTAGCCTTCTATGAACTAACTCTGACCTCAGATTTGACAAAAATAGTATAAAAATTAAGTAGATGTGACTTGCCCATCCACTTATTGACATTTGCCCTTTACTTGTAGGGCATAAGCAAGAATCAAGATGAATGTGACTTGACCGTTCATCAATCAACTGTGAGTGTAACGCCCCACCTCTATGCTCGCAATAACAAAGAATATTAAAAGGAATACTGTCTGTTATCACGAAGAATAAGGCTGGATAGGAGCGGCCATCCGTAGTTAGACCTTACACTAGTATTAGTTACCTCGATAGGAGTGGTATATATTTTTATTTTTCATCTCATATTTATTTACTCCCTTCGACATACCCAATTCTAGTATAAAACGAACTACGATGGTTCATAATAGTTTAGGACAATATATATAATAATAACTCAGATAATGTAAATGCGGAACACAGATATAATAGAAAGTCTCATATATATATATATATATATATATATAACTGATGTCAGTTGATGTGCATGTGATACAATACAGATGATACAACTACAACTGTCGACTCTGGATGTTACATATACAAGTACGTTATCGTATATAATATACATGAATACATATCTTCCTATACAAATAAACCGATTACTATAAATGACGAAGACTACTCCAAAAGACATGAAGTGACTTCATAGCTCAAGCAGCAACCCAAAGTAAGATACCAACGACCTGTATATACTCGGTCTGACCCGAGTACTACATTCAAAAGAAAATAATACACTGGTTAGTCTAATTCAAACTCAGTTATTAGTGCACAGAAGCAATAACAATTAGACGACAGTCAGAATAAATTCACCTATCCGATCCTTTACAAGGAAATAGGATAACGGTGAAAATAACACGTAATAGTGTTAAACAACAAATCAGCAGATTCAAAATATCTACAAAGATAGATGAAATGATTATCAATAAAGATAATTTAGAAAACGTCTGAATTGCCAAAAACGGCGATTAACAACAAAAAATCATCAAATCAAAACCAAATCAAATTATGATTCAAAATGTATTGAATTTGCAACATAAAACAATTTTAGAAACAGCAAAACATCAATTTTGATTGGCTGCCGTGCACGCTATCATGTACGGCCTTGCCAATACGACATACGAAATATGAAACGAATCAATGAATCAAAAACAAAAGAAATATCAATTAAAATCAATACTGAGTGGCTGCAGTACACGCACGCGTGTACGGCCTCGCCAACTCGAGTCACGAGGTCAAATCAAAATCAGATTCAACACAAGTGAAAATGGGCTCAACCGAAATTCAAGGTATCACTGCACAATAAAACTGTGCATGTACACAGGTACCTGAAATAAAAACAGTTTCAAGCTCAAGAAGCAACAAGGTCAAGTTTTGAAACAGTTAAATTGAAAAAAAAAACATGAACAACACTGATTCAAATGAATCAGTGATACAAAACAGTGCAACTAGACAACAAGCTGTAAAACCAAGACTAAAGGCTACAAAACAGTATGCATCAGATCTGAAAGATAGATGTATGCACATCAAATCACAAGCTACATGAATACTCCAAAACAACATGTACATATATGAAGACTACAGGCACATGGTCAAGTGCACTAGTTCAAAAAGGCACAAGAAAGTCAAAGTGCACAAGAGATACAAGTGCCGACACAACAGTGCACCAGTACAACACTACAGGATCAAGTAAGTATATGCACATCAAACCAGAAAAGTGCATAAAGACTACAAGTTCAAATGTCAGTGTAACTAAAAATGCTACCATGGATCAAAGATCAAAGAAAGTAAATGATCCAGTTTCAACATGAATACACAGTACAGAGGTGACAAACAAACATCATACAAGCATAGGTGAATGTGCAGACTACAGTATGCACTGGAATGCAACAAGCTAGTCTACAAGCACAAGACAGTGGTAACTACACAATGTAACTGGTCATAAGTGAACAAACAAGTTCAAGTAACTTCAAGTACATGAATGCACAGGTTAAAGTGACTCAAAAACAGAATGAATGCCTGTACAAATGCAACAACAAGGAAGTAAAGTCAAGAGACTCAAGTACAGACATGCAGTGGCAAATGCATACAACTGCAGCACCAAAGTCTCGAGTGAACAAGACTCAACATGAATGATCAGGTAATAGGCATATAACCATCAAGTTAGAGCATGCTAGAGAATCATAAACCAAGTGTACCCAAATGTACTACATGTATTCAACATGAAATGAAGTTTATATGTCAAAAGGTCAGAGGCAATGCAAACACAACATTGCAGTATAAATGGTGAATGCAACGTATTACAACAAGTTACAGTATGGATCGACATGAAATAATGTTTATATGCCAAAAGGTCAGAGGCAATGCAAACACAACATAGCAGTATAAATGGTGAATGTAACTTATTCTTTAAACTGTGCTTTGTTAAAATCCAATCAAATGCACTGCATCTCGAATACAAGATACAGGCACCAGTGGAACAGAATGTCACAGACTATACATGATGAAGCAACCAAGTTAAATAACCGAAATCAAACAAGTGACAGGGGTTCAAATGTATAGTAGATTCAATAATATCACAAAGGTGTCAAGGCCGACATCAACAAGTCAGTGCCAAAGTCAAACCATCAAAATCGAAACCAAGATAAGCAAAGAAATTCAAGCTGTAAATATCGAGGAATCTAACAAAATCAGAAATCAAAACTCAGTCAAAAATCATCAACTATCAAAACAAGCTCGACATCACAAAAATCAAGTTCGCAGTCGAAGAACACTGTAGGTCAAAGTCAATGCCGAAGTCAAAATACTTCCACAAAAAAAACAAAGTGACCAAAGCTTACTTCAATTCATAGCCGAGGGGAAAACACGAAATCACACTTTCAAAAATCACGAAAACTTTGAACTAGATGTGAGTGAAAGTTATATCACTCACCTTTCTCTTTGACGAGGGCTCACGCCAGACAAAACCAAAGTCGACTCGATCGAATAGATGTAGCCACAAGCAGACATGAAGCGTCGATCGCCAAGGCTAGGCCGAGATCATCAGTGGAATGGGCTACCGGAGTCGAAGCCTTCGATTTGAACGAGCCCTAGTTGTTGAAGATGAAAACGAGGCCACCATTTTCTTTTCGTTTATCTCGGTTAGGTTTTCGAATGAGAAGGTAAAGAGGGACGGGTCGAATTGAATTAAAAAGGGAACGACATCGAAAATAAACATGGGCCGATATTAAAAATTTAAAGCCCGTAATCCCTTAACAAATTTCAAACTAATATCAACAAGATAAAATCCCTATAGCAATTAACAACCGATATAATCGTCATTTGACGATAATTAACTGTTACTAAACTCTGGGATGTTATAGTGAGTCTGTGGAGCTTAATCGGAAGTATAAACACAATTAGGACTAGACATGACCATCCATGCAGTACATCTATCAACTCAAGACTGGGGACAGAAGTGTGATCATCCAAGAGCTGACTATGACGGCTCAATACTATGACTGATGCGTAGTGTTTACAACGACTCGAGGATATGACCGAAAGGATGCCTAGAGATTGAATCATCGAATCGATGCCCAGGCTTATGGGTGACTTACTATCATACCAACCCAAACGATGAGCCACGGATCATGAGTACATTGAATGGAAAGCATGTTACTTGAATACAGAGGTAGATTCAAACTCAAAGCAAAAACCAATCATTGTAAATAATCGCTTCAAGTGTGTAGAACCCATAAATACCAAATTTAACAAATAGTCTTTGTTAGATGGATTAACCTGCCCTCGTGCTATGTGTAATCTAGTGCGATGTTATGATGTGCAGTTCACTATTATACGACAGCTATGGCAAAACTCATGAGTTCAACTGGAGTGACCGTCTTCACTGATTGTCCAACTAGATTTCATATCGATGGTTATCCACAACAGTTATGCTCAAATTCAGGGGATCGGCTATCGGCGCATAGGAGCTTGTAACACCCTATATTTTTATAATATTATTTAGGATATTTAATTATCTATATAAAATAAAATAATGTAAGAGGATTAGTGGATTGAGATTTGATTTAACTAAGTGTAGCCGTGCCATGTTAAATGTAAATCAAGTAGGAAATAAGGGATGGCAAAATAGGAAATAGGATGAACTTATACCCTAAACCCTTAGAAAATCAAACACACATTCATTTCATTTTCTCAAGCAAAAACACTCTAAGGCTGGCAACCTTTTTTAATCTCAAGGGAAGAAAAAGCTTGAATTTTCAAGAGGAAGATGTAAATCAACATATTCAACAACAAATCCCACATCTTTAATCACAAAGCTAAAGTGAATGATTACTACATCTTATTTTTCTTATAATATTCGGATTTAAGGATAACCCAAAATAATTTCGCATGATAGTGCTATGTTTTGGAATATTGAAAGTTTAAATATGCTTGTTGATGATTTATGCATGTTCATATTAGTTTTTATGGTACGTTTGACATGAAAATCCTAATAATGACATCTAAATGCCTGGAAAAATTAAATGTAGATTGGAAATGATATTTTAGAGATCGGTTTCAATTTTCATAATTTTCTGAATTAATGTGGATTTTATATTAATTTTATAATAAAGAAAATAATTTATTGGGTTATAAATAATTTATCGATAAATTAAAATTAATTTAGGTCTGAAATTTATTTATGTTAGAAAACGTATTAGAAAGGATTTTCTAGAATTTTTGTAGAATTTTCCGCAGTGTTTTTGATGAATATATATAATTATTTAAGGTATGTGACTTAAATGTTTTATACGTTTAATTAAGGAGAAGGGGTGTTTTGCAAATAATTTAAATTAATTAATTTTGAAATTATAGCAGCACTTTTAGAAAAGAAAAATTAGAAACCAATAAACTTCTACAAACAAGGTGGTTTAGTTAAAAAGTTTACTTAAGAGGGGTTTAAATCAAAAATTCATGCTAGAAGCATGTTTCACCTCTTTTGGGTTTTGCTCAGGTAGCTTTCGACTAGGACCTTTTGCCTCCTTCCACAAACCAATGCACATAGTATCAATGAATTGGTAAATCGTGAATTGGACAAAGGGCGGAAGGTAAGAGTCGAAACCAAGGGGTTCCGAAAGGGTCGAAGCACCTTTTGTTTTAAATGATAAAAGCGACTGCTTGCTTTCGACTTAGGGCTTCCAACTAAGCCAATTGATTTAAAGAAAGGTTTCAAGGTTACGCTTATATTCTAAGGAATAGTGTTGGACTAAGTCTCCTTTCGACTAAGTCAACAGTTTTAAAGGTTGGTTTCAAAATAGTTGCACCTTTGTTTTTAAATAATAGCTTCTGACTATGTCGAAACCTTTACTACCGCTTACTACTTTCGAAACAGGCTTTCGAAGGAGGTTGTTTCATTTTATGAAAACCCTACCGCTTCTCCAATTACTTCATAAGGTGTGGTTTCGACACCATCATTTCTCTACTTAGTTATAGCTTTTGAAAGAGTAAGCTTTCGACTCTATTGCTTTTGACCCTTATTAATTTTTAAAATAATAACCCAAAGGTTTCGACTAGATAGTGTCGAATGATTTCGAAATGTATTTTCCACATGTTTTATATTGAACCCAAATGCTTTCAAAGGGTTTAAGGTTTTTAATACCTTCGAAGGTTTTTAACGAAGGTTTCGAATGGAGTAGTCCCCCAATGGTTTCGAAAGGTCCGAAAGAAAGGTTTTCCAATGGTTTTAAATAAGTTTAAAGGAAATGTTTTTCCTATGGTTGTGAAAGGCAATGTTTATTGGCTTTAAAGTGGGATGTCTAAGGTTTTTAGCTTTTGAAGGAAAAGGAATTTTAATGGTTTTGGGAGGTTTACATGAATGGTTTCGAAAGAAGGATTTGGCCTATCGGCCTAGATAAAAGAAACGGTTTTGCATGCTTTCGAAAGGGTACTTTCAAATGTTTCAAAGTTTTCATCAACAAATATTTGAGTAAAGTATATATAGCATGGCAACGTGATTTTTAGTAAAGCATAGAGCATATGTATTCTCCTTATGTAAGTTTGATTTGAAGGACTTAAATCATTTTGAAAAAGGTTTTCAAGGAAAATTATGGGAAGGTATCCCTATGTAAATTGGCTCAGATATTAGAATAACCGATGAGACTTTTACAGGGTCACGCCCTATACGTTAGCTATTGGCCCCGGCTAATTTAGTCTAAAATTCCAGTGTGTAGGGCTTTTTCACAGGTAAGACTAAAATTATGATTACACGCAGAAGGGAATATATATTTGTGTATAGATAGGTTATTGGCGAGTTTGCAAAACCATTAGGGTCAGGTGACCCTGAGAGATGTGAACTTAGGGATAGACCGTCCATAAGAGAAATATTTAACGATAGTTAAGGACCGATCGTCCAAAAGAGGTATGTCTGACAGATGTTAGATTATTTTGTTATTGTGTCTGGTAGGCTCTAGTCAGCCAAAGGTTAATAGTCAGCCAAACAAAACCAAATTGTTTGAATATATAGTTCTTTTATTACCTGATATGTATGTTTACATAATGATGCTTTATAGTGTTCAAGCAGTTTTTGTTGCAGGAAAACATTTGCAAAAGATATGTTTTAAAAAAATGTTAGTGACGGGAACCCGTTCATCTAAGCGGCGTGGTCTCACTTAACATTAATAATCGAGATGTATAGTATTATTCATACCAGGCTTTATGTCTGACTAGAAGTTTATGTTTACCCCTTAAACTCTTGGGTGCTCAAAATTAATTTGAGTAGGCTGAGGATTGAGGTTCTTTCAGGTTCTATTAGGATGACGAATAAAGCTACCGGAGGCGAGCAGGAGGCTAACGGATAGCGATTTGGAAGTTGCAGCTCTTTGTTTTGTTATTTGTTTCTACTGTGTATGTATTAAGTCAATTATGACTATACGACTCTGATCATCGAAAGGGGCATCTTCATATGTCGCTCTCAGCGTATTTTGTTATAAGTATATTTTATTATTGCATGGGAAACGTTTAGGGATTACGTAATCTGAATATTGGATATCTGTTCTGAAATGCAATGGAAAAAATGTTATTTTGAAATCTGTGCTTTGTTTCATATTCAAGTGCTTTTGATATTATTGAAACCATTAACATAACTGTATTTAGTTATAGATCACTGCAGCATTTGTATCGCTTAGCTTTGGGCTTCTAGATGGGGGATGTTACAACTTGGTATTGGAGCATAAGTTTATGAAATACTTTAACTAAAAAATGATAAAATGTAATCCATAGGAAATACAGTTAGGATTGGGGTATGGGATGATGCTATAGTAACGTACTTGTATTTGCTATATATAAGTATACGCTTTATCTCTAGACTCCTACCTTTGTTAGGCTATTCTTGTGTATATCAGGAGGCTTGAATACAGATTTGGACGAAAGAAGAGGAAGAATTAATCTAGAAGGAGATAGAACCACCATAAATGGAAATGCACGACCAAATGCTAGAAGAGGTCAAGGTTAGGCTTAGTAGAATGTTGATGCTGGGGTTCCCCAAGTGGATATAGGAGCCATATATCAGTTCTTCATGAAATGATGCAAGCTCGAATCACAGCTAGACTTATTGGAGGGAATGCTGCTGGAGGTGGAGTTTAGGAAGCTCCAGTGGTCAATCAGTATGCTAACTTGAGTAGAGACAATACTAGGCTTAGCAAAAAGCCGTTTATTGTTATAGAGGATGCAATCGAGGTGGAAAACTAGCTGTTACACCGTGAAAGGATTTTTGCTGACCTAGGGCTCAATGACGACCAGAAAAGAAGACTTGCTTCAAGACAGCTTCAAGGAGCTACTTTGTTTTGGTGGAATACCGTAACTACTGGTGTGGATGAAGAGACTATGACATGGGCAGAGTTCAGGAGGTGGTTTCAAGAATGGTTCATGTTAGTTATGGTGCAGTCTGTGTTGGTTAGGAAGTTTGTTGAGTTGGAACAAGGGGAGATGACAGTTTTGGAGTATGCTAGTAGATTCGAAGAGTTAGCCCAGTATGAGTATGCCACTATTGACACAATGTTGAAAAGAAATGAAAAGTTTATTATAGTTTTGAAATCAAAGTTGGCTAGAGCTACTTTGCCACACATCAGAGATCCATGTGATGTAGTTGTGGAAATGGCGTTGAGACATGAGGAGATGTTAGCTTGTTTGGAGAAGAAGAACAAGGAGAAGGAGGTACGAGTTGGATAGGGCCACAAGAGAAAGTTTTTCCATATAAAGAATGCTTAGTAAGGAGGTGCGGAAGAAAGGAAAGTCTACAATGGTCTGCTATAAATGCGGCAAGAAAGGACACTATGCCCATGAGTGTCGTACTGGAAAAGCAAAAGGAAAGGAGGTGATTGGAAAGAAGAACATTAGATGTTTTAATTGTGATCATGTCGGCCACTACAAGAACTAGCGCAAAGAGCCAACTAATGGTGATAAAGTCCAAGTGTTTGCATTGGAGCCTTTTACTTCAAAGCCAACAGTGTAGGAGAAGGGAAAGGCTGTGTTAGGAGGTACGATTCAGATCCATGATACATCTGTTAGCGTTTTATTTGATGAGGGTGCATCTCATTCTTTTATATCTTGATGTTTGGTAGATAAACTTAACATAGAAACCACATATTTAGTTACTTCCTTAAGAGTTACAAATCTAATAGGAGAATATGCGACACTTAGGATGAAGTGTGACCACTTAGAGTTTGACTTTCTAGGTTACCCATTGTTTGTAGTTTTCATGTATTTGACTTTGTTGGGTTCGGAATTACATTGGAAATGGATTAGTTAAGTAAATATGATACTAGGATATTTTGCCTAGATAGGAAAATATCACTTAGACACCTGGATTATAGTGATCAGATAATTTGTACCACAGAAAACCCTAGTTGTGATGTGAATTCTTTGTTAGGTGTTATGGAATTATAAAATGAGTTGAATTGCGTTTCCATACTTAGAGAATTCGCGAATGTGTTTGAACCTGTAGTTGGATTACCACCGAAATGTTCCATTGAGTTTCGGATTGATTTAGTGCTTGAAGCAGAACCAGTAAGTAGGCCTCCAAGTAGGTGACACCTATAGAGATGAAGGAGTTAAAAGCTCAGTTGGTGGATATGGAAGGCAAGAGTTTTATTAGACCAAGATGTCCACCTTGGGGAGTAGCCGCAGTATTTGGTAAGAAGCCGGACGTATTGTTAAGGCTATGCATCGATTATCATAAGCTGAAAGAGAGGACAATAAAGAATCGATATCCATTGCAAAGAATTGACAAATTGTTTGATCAATTGAGTGGAGCCATGGTATTCTCTCAATTAGATTTGGTGACAAGATTTCATCAGCTTAAAGTGGCAGAAGATAATATACCTTTAACTATGTTCAGAATGAGATATGGGTCAAATGAATGGTTAGTTATGCTATTCAGACTCACTAATGCGTCAAATTTCTTTGTGGATTTGATGAATCGAATTTTCTGAGAGCACATGGATAGATTTGTGTTGGTTTTTATAGATTATATTCTGATATACCCTAAGGGTGAGAAGGAGCATGAAGTTCATCTTAGAATCATGCTTGAGACGCTAAGGTAGCATCAACTAAAGACAAAAGTTTTCGAAGTGCTTTTTTGGAAGAAACAAGTGAAGTTTCTTGGTCACGTGGTTTCGGAGAAAGGATTGTCAGTTGATCCAGAAAAGATCGAAGCCTTTAATAATTGGAAGGGACTAGAAATGGTAACTGAGATAAGAAGTTTCCTAAGATTGGCGGGATATTATCGGAGGTTCATAAATGATTTTTCACGGATAGCTACACTGATGACTAAGCTAACACGAATGGATGTGAAGTTTTGTGGACCGATAAGTGTGAGGATGCATTCTAGAGCTTGAAACACTTATTGCCCCATGCACCTATGCTAGTGGTTCTGGAGGGAAATCAAGATTTAGTTGTCTATACTGATGCATGTGGTACTGGGTTGGGAGCTGTACTAATGCAGAGTGGTAAAGTTATTCGCTACGCTTCTAGACAACATAGATCGCATGAGGTTAGGTATCCGATGCATGACTTGGAGTTAGCTGTAGTTATATTTGCGTTGAAGGTGTGGAGGCATTACCTATCGGAAGAGAGGTTTGAGCTCTATATGGATCATAAATCATTGAAGTACTTGTTCTCTCAGAAGGAGCTGAACATGTGACAATAGAGGTTTTGGAATTTTTAGTTATGATTTTGGAATTGAGTACACACCAGGGAAATGCAACAAGGCTATAGATGTGCATAGTAGAAGGCATCAGAATGCGGTATTAGCTATGATAACAGAATGGAAAGACTTAGAAGGATCTGCATGGTTGTTTTGTTTGGAAGTTCGACCGGTATTGATTGAGAAGATCGCTTCTAAACAGGAAGAGGATCTAGTGTTAGTAGATAGGATAAGGAAATTAATGGATGGAACGGAGAGTGATGACTTAAAGGATTTCCCTATTGACCAAAATGGATGGTTGAGAAAGAAGGAAAGATCATGTGTTCCAAATGTGGGAGACATAAGGAAGGAAGTCTTGGGGGAATGCCATCATTTGAAGTTCGTTATTTATCTAGGAGGAATGAAAATGTGTCAAGATATGAAGAGAAGTTTCTTCTAGGAGGGCATGAAAAGGGATTTTGGCTTATCGGTGAAACAATGTTTGAACCGTCAATAGGTTAAATGTGATATCCCGGAATTTTAGACAATATCAATTTAATAATCTTTATATAAAATTAAATTGATATTGACAATATTGATTAATAAAATATGTTTTGGTTTAATAATCAGATTTAATAAATATTTAATTTGTGATTTTATCTTTTAAAATGCTAAAATAAATGTTTAAATTATAATGTATATATATATATATTTGTATATATATTATAGTTTAACTTTGTTAGGAATTTGACTTACATAATAATGAATAAATAAAGTTTTTTTTTAAATTCTAATAAAAATATTGAGTAATTAGAAAATTATGTTTGAAATTAATATTAAGCTTTTATAAATCTATTTAAATTAATAACTATATGGTTTGATAATAAATGTAATTGTTTAAAATTTGTCTTAGTTTAATTTTTGTTTTAAATTTAAATAAAAGTTGATTTTATTTCTTTTTAAAATATTATTTGATTAAATATGAATTGAGTATATTTTATAAGTTTAAAATATAAGATGGCATATGATTTAAATTCATTTAAATATAAAAGTGATTTATAATTTCTTTATAAATCATATAAAATTTGTTAATTAGTTATTTTTAAGTCATATTAATTTTCATAAATATCAAAGGAAAATAGAATCTTCATTTTTTTTAAAATTGATTTTGGTTTTTATTTCAAAGAATTAATTTGATATGGCAATTATATTTTGAAATTCAAATTTATTGATTCTTTAAAATATTTTGTAAGTTTAAAATTATAAATAGTTTTATTTACATTTTCTTAAAAGAAGTAAATCATATATATATATTCATTCTAACATAAAATAAATTAAGAAAACTCTTTATAAACATTTAAATTTATAACTTAATTTCATAAAGACAAGTGTTAATAAGTTAGTAACTTAAACAACATGTGTTAAATGGTGAATCAAGTAAAATGACAAGTGTCATTTTATTTTATTCTTTTCTTTATTTTTGTTAAAATATTTTCAGCCCTCTTTTAAAAATTTTTTCATTTCCCCTCATTCTCCTTTTCAAAACAAAGATAAAGAAATCAAAAGAAAACTTCACTTAAAATATGAAATCTTCCCAAATCAAAACCTGCATTACAAACTTTGAAATCTGTAACTCCTCTTAAAAACTAAAACCTATAACAAGAATATCATCATGCAACCTATAGTTCAGTTTCAAAAATCAAATAAGAAATCATTCAATCCTGAAAAACAAAATTCGTGCAAAAGAAAAATTCAAGCAACCTGAAATCAGATTAGCAAACTGTAGAACAAAGGTCTGCATTTCTTTCTTTTTCAACCTGAAGACCAACTGAAATTGCATCTCTGGAATCAACTTTGAAATAGGCCTGCATGCATGAAATTTGGACAGGAAGCAAAAAAATTTCTAAGCCTGCATGTATAAAGTTTTGGTCAGAAAGCAAATGCCAGCATCTCAATTTTTTTTAAAAAACTCAAAAGCTGTTTTCAAAACAAAAGTAGGCTCTGTTCTTCAAGTTTCTGGTGAGTAACTCCTAAATTTTTCTTTAACAAAATTTGGTTGCATGATATTATCTTTAGAATAAATTGATATGCATGATAAATTTGCAGCAAATTGTTGATATGATTTTCTGGAAATTTCTTTATACTTGTATAAGTATGTTTGCTTTGGTTAGTTTCAGTAATGGCTGATGTACCTGTCTTAAGCCCTTAAATTCAAACTTTAGTTGTCTCATGTCTTAATCATTATTGAGAAAATGGATTACAAACTAACTTTGTTTGGTAACCATAAATCTGAGCGTGAAAATTAAATAAGGCAAACTTAATTAAAAATCTTCTCTGGAAATCAAAAAGGGTTCAGTAAATCCTGATATTGTTTTAAAACATAAAATTCCTTAATTTATTAAATTTAGATGGTGATCTCAAACCATTCAATGAAACAAGATTTTTAAATCAGAGTATACAATATATAGTTTAAGTTTTAAAGGTAGTTCACCTTGGCCCGGAAAAGGGTGAATTTGGGAAAATGCTGTTGATTATAGGATTTTGAGAGTTTGTTGTTTCATGTGGGTAAAGATGAGTAATCTGGAACTTTATTTAAATTATCAACCTGATGATTTAATCTCTGGACTAACAGAGGAATGGGGAAATTGATCTGTAACCCTAGTATCATGATCAGTTAGAAAATTTCGATCTTTCTCTCTCCAGGATTGATCGAGTGTTTGGGGTTTTTGATGAATGGTTGCTGGACCCTAGGGGAGTAAGTAGCCGGAATTGTAGCTTCATCGATGATCGACGGAGGGTGAAATCGTTGTTGACAGGTTTAGAGTTGAAGGAAAGGCTGTGTTTCCAGGTTTTGGAAAATAGAGGGCTGCTCTGTTTAATTTTGGGAAATGGGGATTCTCTGATGCTTTGGTGTTCAGGTGGACTCAGGGGTGGATGTGGATGGAATGATCATCACTGATGATCGGGAAGATGGCCATGGCTATGTGCATGTGCATAGTGGTTTATGGAGGAGATTTAGTTGCTGTAATATGGTGGAGTTGTTGGTGCTCGGGTCATTCCTGCATTTTCCCGAAGTAATGTATGAATTGACTCGAAGTAAATTAGTATTTGACTCGGGTAGTTTACTTTGGTGCAGTAACTTATTTCTGTAACCAGATTCTACTTCAGGTTTTAAATTTTAAAACTAAATTTAAAAATAAGCAAGGCTAGTTTAAAATCTGAGCCTAAAGTAAGATTAAACTTTGAATTCAAATAGATTTGAATTCCAGATTTGAATAAATTGCAGTAATAAAATAAAGTATTTAATTAAATAATTAAATCTGCACAGTTTCTGATATTAAGTGATTTTTAAAAATCTGGAAATAAGATTTAAAACAGATTTAAATTTCTAAGTCAAAACTGAATTTGAAACCTGAATTCAAATTAGAAGTTGAATTTGAATAAAAATAAATTATAAGTTTAAATGTTACTATCAAATGGAATATTTTAGGATTTTATAACTTATGAAATGAAATTAAAAACAGAGTTTTAAATTTAAATATTTGAATTTAAAACTAAAAAAATTGATTTGAATTTTGGTTATAATTTAAATAAGATTTGAATTTATATGTTTCAATATTATTTGAAATATTTAAGGTATTTTAAATTTATTTAAATTGAATATAGGCTGAAGCTAAATGATTTTTCTAAAATTTGTTTTAAGAGGTAAGTGATTCTTTAAAATGAGAATTAAAGAGTTTTTAAATATTTAAAATCTTGTTTAAGTTTAAATTTAATTTCATTTTAATTTCAATTTAAAATGGAATTTATAAATTTAAAATCAAATTTGTTTTTAAATGACTTTAATAATGATAATTTAAACATTAATGAGATAAAAGATTTTTATTGTTTTGAAACTTAATTATCTGATCAAGGTAATTAAGATTTTAATTAATTAATTTAATTAATTAATAATTAGGTTAATTAATTAAATAGTTAAGGGTTTATTTAATTAAAAGATTTAAGTAAGTTAATTAAATTTGATTAAAGTATGATTTAGGAATTAATTTAAATAAGATTTGATTATTTAATTAATGAATTGATTTATTAATCAAGTAATTAATAATTAATTAAGTTTAATTATCACTTGATTAATTTAAAAATTAGAAATTAATTAATGTGTATCTTTAAATAAATTAAGAAGTAATATTGATTAATTCAATTAATTACTTTGGAAAGGTAATTAAAGATATGTTATTGGTTAAGGAAGGTCATTAACATGGTATTATTTTATAATTAATTAATGTAATTAATTTTAGTAATTAATTGTATTAATTAATTTAAGATAATCCTTTGAATTGTTTAAGTAGATTACTTAGTGAAAGTAAATTAGGAAATTAATTACTAATTGTAATTAATTAAGTTTATTTTGATTAATTAAGTAAATTAATTAAGTTTAATTAATTTAAATTAATCATTGATTTGATTTGAGAAGTAATTACAAATGGAAAATTACTTAGTGAAGAAAATAAATTACTGGATGTAATTTAATGGAGGAGTTTTGGAATTAATTACTTGTGTAATTAATATGTAATTAGTATGTTGAATAATTACTTGAGTAAGTAATTAATAATTAATTACTTAGTGTAATTAATTTAGGTTTTGATAATTAAGTTATTTGAGAATGGTTAAGAGAAGTAATTAATTTAAGTTAATTACCTATGTGATTAATCAAGTATGATTAACCAATGGAGATAATTGCTAATTAATTTAATAGAGTTATTTAAAATAATTAGAGATCATTAATTTATATAATTAATGATATGATTAAGGATTTATTAATTAAGAAAATTAATCAATAAAGGTATTAGCTAATTAATTAAGGATTAATGTAATTAATTATGATTAATTAATTAATGAAGTAATTACAGGTTAATTACAGGGATTGGTTTGAATTAATCAATTTATGAAATTAATTAGAGGTTAATTACTTGAATGTAATTAAAAGATAATTAATCTAGATGATTAATTAGGGTAACTTGTTAAGAATAATAAATTGATGTGAAAGCAAGATTTATATGGATGAGTAATTAATTTAATTTATTTTAAATTAATTTAAGGAAGAAGTAATTAATTTAATTCATTTTAAATTAACTATAGATTGGATAGATAAGTCTTTGCTTATGAATGATGATTGATATTACCCTGAATGGTTGGAATCTCAGTTATGAGATAAATGTTATTGTGTGATTTGGATGCTATGGTTGCATTGGGTTGACAATATGATTTATCTGTTTGAGTTGATAATATTGATTATCTATTATGATGTTGGGAATTATCTATCTGTGTGTAATATAGATAATATTGAATTAAATTGTTTTAAACCTTTAAAACAACTTGGCCCTAAAAGACACGCTTTGGTTTTCGATGAGACCGGGATCGGGTTTCCATATTTGGATATCCGAAAACCACATAGATTCCAAATAATGTTAGGTCGTTAATCCAAGTGGAGCAAGTGAAGACTCGAGGTGTAAGGGCTATACGTCAGTATAACTCTGTGGGTGATTCCGTAATGAGTTGACGGAATAGTGCTTATAGATTCGAGATGGTGATTCAGAGTGCAAGGGTTATCGTCGTTAACTCTGTGGGTGATTCCGTAATGAGTGTAACGAGATAATGCCTTCGGTTTCGTTCGAACCCGGAACGAACTTGTATGGATCGAATGCTTTCAGAACATCGTCAGGTGGACGATGAGCATTCTAAGTGTTATGTCCTATAAAGGTAATCGTAGCCTCAAACCTCATCAACCGGGAATGGCTAAAACAGGGGAGATGCAGCAAGGCTTCGTGGGTATCTCCCACTGGAGAGCGAGATTGATCCCTGTCTAGAAGTCCCTTTATATTCGGCTGTGTGGGCAGTTGGTTGCAAACAACTGCGGGGTTGTCTTGTTCGGAACTGTTCAGTAAGGAACGGCGCCGACCTTGTGTTGCAAGGGAGTGGGAGTACTCCTCGGTACGGTGATCTAGGCCACGTACTGTGACGGGCGGTACCCCAGTAGCCCTGCCATTGTATGGAATCCAAAATCCAATAAGTGCAAACGGTTTTGATTGTATCACCCACTTTTATGGCTAGTAGCTGGAATTTAATCATGTAACAATTTCGGCTATTTCTTATTTATTTGAAAACACTAGACACTATTATAATATCATCGGATTTCCTATCAAATGTTTTGGTTAGCGTAAGGTAAAAACTTTTCCATGTTTATGTGTGAGAAGTCTTACGTGATACCTTTCTTTTCAAAGGTTTTTAAAGTTAAGCAACCTTAACCTGTTACTCACACCAGACCCATGTCTGACCTGGAGTTTATTTTTGTTTTTCATAAACTCTTGGGTACTCAAATTTTTATGAGTAGATAAGGGAATTCAGGTTAGGATTCAGGTTAGCTATGACGAATTATGGAGGAGCAATGGAGCAGGAGGCTTCTGCGTTAGATATAGTTCCACTGTGTTATCTCTGTGTTGTGATTGTACTGAGTTGTAAATACTAGACATGTGTTTATAATTGTCTAGTATATGTGATGTGTATGTTGTGTATCTCTGATTGGTATTGTATATTATGTAAATACTTATGATATTAATATAATTTATTCGTTCCGCTGTTGAGATTCTAGTGTTGTTTCTTCTTTCTCTTCTTTCTTTTCTTCTTCTATCCCTTTCTTTCTTAATTCATGATGCGATTTTCCGGGAGTGGAAAGTCGGGTCGTGACATTAAAGCCAAACATCAGAAGCCGAGTGGATTACTTCAACCATTGGATATCCCTATATGGAGTGGGATTCCATTTCTATGGATTTTATTGATGGGTTGCCAATATCTAATAGAGGGAATGAAAGTATATAGGTCATAGTGGACAGATTGACCAAGAGTGCCCATTTTATTCCCAATAAGGCAAATAGGACGACACCTATATTGGCTAAATTATTTATGAAGAATATGGTGAGACTTAATGGAATTCCTAGTAGTATTGTTAGTGATAGAGATTTCTTATTCACTAGCGAGTTTTGGAAAAGTCTACAGAAAAGTTTAGGAACAAAGCCCAAGATGAGCACCGCTTGCCATCCACAGACTGATGGACAAAAGGAAAGAGTTAACAAGATCCTGGAGGACTTGTTGCGAGCTTGTAGGTTAGACTTTGGTGGATCATGGGAAGACCACTTACATCTAGTCGAGTTTTCATATAACAATAATTATCAAACTGGTACAGGGATGGCACCATTTGAGGCTTTGTATAGATGACTATGCAAATCCCTTCCATGTTGGTTAGAAACCGGGGATAGATTGTCCTTGGTCCTGATTTGGTAAAAGAAGCAGCAGAAAAGATTGAGATGATAAGAGCGAGAATGAAGGAAGCTCAGTCTAGACAGAAAAGCTATGCAGATAGAAGACAAAAAGATTTAGAGTTTTTGGTTAGAGATTGTGCTTTCGTCAAAATATCACCGATGAAAGGTGTTATCAGGATCGAGAAGACGGGGAAGTTACCCCCAAGGTTCGTAGGACCATTTCCTATTTTAAAAAGGATCGGGAAACTCACACATATAGTAGGGTTACCGAGTCGCTTAGCGAGAGTCCAAGATGTTTTCTATATATCTCATCTAAGGAAATGTGATAGGGATCCAGAAACTACTATAGCATCAAATATGTTAGAAGATTTAGTAGTGGAACTAGATATTACTATAGTTAGGAAGCCTATCCGGATAGTTGAAAGAGATGAGATGAAATTGAGGATAAAGATAGTCAGATTAGTGAAAGTCCAATGGAGTGACGATACTAGAGACTGTACTTGGAAAACTGAGAACAGGATTAGAGAAGCTTATCCTGACTTATTGATGGTATGTTTTACCTTTGATTGTGTGTTGTGTGCCTCGTCGTAATTTTAAGGACGAAATTCTTTAAGGAGGGGAAATTGTAACACCCAATATTTTGTAACATTATTTAGGATATTTAATTAGCTAAATAAAATAAAATAATGTAAGGTAATTAGTGGATTGAGATTTGATTTAACTATGGGCAGCAGTGCCATGTTAAATGTAAATCAAAACAAGAAAACATGAATAAAAGTGTTAGGAAATAATGGAGGAAAATGGGAAATAAAGTGAACTTATACCCTAAACCCTTAGAAAATCAAATACATGTTCATTTCATTTTCTCAAGAAAAATCAATTTAAGGTCGGCCACCATTTTTAATCTCAAGAGAGGAAAAAGCAAGGATTTTCATTAGGAAAAAGTAAATCAACTTATTCAACATCAAATTTCACACCTTGAATCACAAAGCTTAGGTACTTCCCATTTTTCTTGTAGTTTTCAAATTTAAGGATAACCCGAAATGATTTTGTATGGTAATGCCATGTTTTGGACGATTGAAAGTTTGAACATGCTTGTTGATGATTTATACATGTTCAAATTAATTTTTATGATATGTTTGACATGAAAACCCTATTAAATGACATCCAAATGCCTGGAAAATTTAAATGTAGATCTGAAATGGTATTTTAAAGATGGGCTTCAATTTTCGTAATTTTATGAATTAATGTAGATTTTATATTAATTTTCTAGTAAAGAAAATGATTTATTGGGTTATAAATAATTTATGGATAAATTATAATTAATTTGGGTCTGAAATTTTTATATGTTAGAAAACATATTAAAAAGGATTTTATGGAATTTTTGTAGAATTTTCCATATAAAATTATTAAGATATGGGACTTAAATATCTTATATATTAAACTAAGGAGAATGGGTGTTTTGCAAATGATTTAAATTAATTAATTCTGAAATTGTGGGAGCACTCTTAGAAAACAAAAAGTAGCAACCAATAAATGTTCGAAAAATAAGGCAGGTTAGTTAAAAATCTTATTTAAAAAGGGTTTAAATCAGAAATTCATGTAAAAGCATGTTTCGCCCAGGTAGCTTTCGACTAGGACCCTCCATCTTCTTCCACAAACCAATGCACATAGTATCAATGTGTTGGTAAACCATGAATTGGACAAAAGGTAGAAGGTAATAGTCGAAACCAAGGGGATTCGAGAGGGTCGAAGCATCCTTCTGTTTTAAATGATAAAAGCGCCTGCTTGCTTTTGACCAAGTAGCTTTCGACTTAGTTGGCTTCTGACTAGATCGAATGATTTAAAGAAAGGTTCTAAGGTTGCGCCTTTGTTCTCAGAATAAGCTTTCAACTAAGTCAACGGTTTTAAAGGTTGGTTTCGAAATAGCTACATCTTTTTTTTTTAAATAATAGCTTCCGACTATATCGAAGCCTTTACTGTCGCCTTCTACCTTTCGAAACAAAGCCTTCGAAGGGGGTTGTTTGGTTTTGTAAAAACCCTACCATTTCTCCAATGCTTTCGGAGGGGGTGATTTCGACACCATCACTTCTCTACTTATTTATAGCTTTCGACTCTGTTTCTTGTGACCCTTCGTAATTTTAAAAAGAATAACCCAATGGTTTCGACTAGATAGTCTAAAATGATTTCAAAAGGTATTTTCCAAATGTTATAAATTGAACCCAAATGCTTTCGAAGGGTTTTAAAGAAGGTTTCGAATGGGGTAGTTCCCCAATTGTTTCAAAAGGTCTAAAAGAAAGATTTTTCCAATAGTTTTAAGTAAGTTTAAGGGAAAGGTTTTTCGTATGATTTCAAAAGGCAGTGTTTATTGGTTTTAAAGAGGGATGTTTGAGGTTTTTAGCTTTCGAAGGAATAGGGATTTCAATAGTTTCGGAAGGTTTACATGAATGGTTTTGAAAGAAGGATTTGGCCTTTCGGCCTAGATAAAAGAAAGTATTTTGCATGCTTTCGAAATGGGTACTTTCAAATGTTAAAAAGTTTTCATCAACAAAGATTTGAGTTAAGTATATATAGCATGGCAAGGTGATTTTTAGTAAAGCATAGAGCATATGTATTTTCCTTGTGTAAGTTTGATTCAAAAGTCTTTAATCATTTTGAAAAATATTTTCAAGGAAAATTATGGGAAGGTATCCCTAAGTAAAAATGACTAAAATATTAGAATACCAGATGGGACTGGTATAGGGTCGCACCCTATACATTTGCTATTGGCCCCGACTAATTTAGTTCAAAATTCCAATGTGTAGGGCTTTGTCATAAATAAAACTAAAATTATGATTACAAACAAAAGGGAATATATATTTGTATACAGATAGGTTATTGGTGAGCCCTAAAGATTATTAGGATCAGGTGACCCTAGGAGATGTTAAATTAGGAAGAGACCGCCCAGAAGAGAAGTATTTAACAGATAGTTTAGGACACACCATCCAGAAAAGATGTCTCTAACAGATGTTAGATAGTTTAGTTACTGTTTCTGGTAGGCCCGAGTCAGCCAAAGATTAACAGTCAGCTAAACAAAACTAAAGTGTTTGAGCAGATAGTTCTTTTATTACCTGATATGTATGTTTACATAACGATGCTTTAGTTTTCAAGCAGTTTTGGTTGTAGGAAAAGATTTGCAAAAGATATGTTTTAAAAAAATGTTAGTGAGGGTAAACCCATTCCACTAATCGACATGGTCTCGGTTAACATTAATAACCGGGATGTATATCATACCAGGCTTTATGTTTGGCTCAAAGTTTATGTTTTCCCCTTAAACTCTTGGGTGTTCAAAATTGATTTGAGTAGGGTGACGGTTGGGTTCTTTCAGGTTTTAGTAGGATAACGAATAAAGCTATCAGAGGCGAGCAGGAAGCTAACAGATAGTATTTAGGAGTTGCAGTTCTTTGTTTTGTTATTTGTTTCCACTGTGTATGTATTAAGTAAATTATGACCATATGGCTCTGATCATCCAAGGGGGCATCTTCATATATCGTTGTTGGCGTATTTTGTAGTAAGTATATTTTATCATTGCTAGGGAAACGTTTTGGATTATGTAATCTGAATATGGAACATCTATTTAAATGTAATGGAAAAATGTTGTTTCTAAATCCGTGATTTGTTTCATATGCAAGTGCTTCTGATATTATAGATACCATTGACATAACCGTATTTAGTTGCCAGAAGTTAATACTATAGATGACTGCAGCATCTGTAGCGCTTAGCTTTAGGCCTCTAGATAGGGGATGTTACAAAGCTTGTCATCAATATTCAGGGCATATATATATGCATATATCTGAATTAACGTTCAAACAAATAAGCGTGTCCATCCATATAAGTTCAAATCCATACGGGCATACATATGCATGCATTCATGTCCAAGGTCAGAAAGCAAGTATTCATTTGAGCAAAAAATGTTCATATATGCAAGAGTATAAGGCATGCTCACATAGAAGAAGAAAAACTAGAGTTTACCTCTAGACAAGCAAGCCCGAATTTGAGTTCAAGATCACAAGGCAGAGAGCCTGTTTCAGTTGTACATGTCAATTCATCATATGCTGGAGATCACTAATGGGATCGGCACCGATCCCAACCCTTGCTACGTGATCTTTTCAATTCCATGCCTTTACTGATCCCTTACGTAGCTGCCTGTATATGAATACGTTATCCATTACTTATTTAGATAGGATATCAAAAATGTTTTGGTTCAACTATCGATCCTCTATATGGTATACTTTACAAACACTAGGGCTAATTACGATCCTATCCTCTACATTTTGAGATTCTTCTATCACAGTTCAATTCAATGCCTACAAATTCAATGCTTGGGAAACCCAATTCAAGGCTTGTTAAAAATAACCTTGTATGTAGTTTCATCACTAATAAGCTAATATTTCATATGCTTGTGATTATTCAATTCATCACTTATCCGTTAACCAGTTTCAAACTGCCGATCACAAGCCTACTACCAAGCCCCAAACTTACATCCACTAAAGCAAACTTCTCCTTCCCACAGCCAATCCTGACTCTGACCACCAGTGTGAAATTGAACCACAACATAGGTAGTCCCACATACTCTAATTCACCATTTGTTTGAAGTTAAGTATGCGGTCAGATTCGAACTAATTTCGAGTTTGGATCAATCTAATTGGATGAAGATTTGATCTAGAGTAGCGCCGTAGACTATACGGGGAATATGTAATCGAATCGATAAAGGACTTGAGTGGATTCAAAGGATTTTCGAACTCTAAAATCTAGCACTGGAAACTAGAAGGGAGCTGTGTTTGGTTCCGGAATGAACAAATGTAAAAGAGGGAATCGGTGGAAGAATGTAAAAGAAAAATAAAATAAAGAGGAGGGACTGTAAGTGGGTTATATCTCATGCGTATTTGGGTCCAAAAAGAATGTAATGCGACTCATTACATAGGGGGTTCAAAGTGTTAAACATATGCGTTCGGAATCTGTGCCGTTCCCCCCAATAGGGGTCGGTACCGAATCCTACTCCAAAAAAAGTTTGTGCTTGTATGAACTCGATGCATATCATGAGACTTGACAATGACCCGTTGACATATGAATGTACTCGGTAACAAAAAACAACTAAAATGTGCACATAGATGTACGTGCACATGTATATACCCAAAAATCAACTTCTTGAATCGATGGAAATTGAATTATTACCTGAGAACTCCTAAGAGAAAAGACCAGTACAAATAATCGAGTCCTACTAACTTGATTGACAAGCTCAATGGAACCAAGCATAGACAAAGGCGAAGGATTACATCTCGGATTTATACAGACTAATGTTGATCAAGCATTATAGCAAACCAAAAGACATATGACTCTTTGGTGAGACTATTTGACAGGAGGATAACAACTGTTTAGGAAACTAAATGGAATCCTTTTCGTTGACTTTGATTTGCTTCAATTCAAAGCATGTCATGTTTGAAACAAGACGTACTTTGACGGGCAAGTGTTATCCTACCTTTTGACCCGGCTATATCCAGACTGATTGGATAAGTTAGACTCGATGTTGACGAGGCAAGTAGCCTAGAGAAGCGATCATAGAGTCTAGAGATCAAGCATAGACATCGGTACGAAGGAACGATCAAGTACGATCAAGAGTTGAACTCTCTAGAATATTCTAATTATGGATTAGTGTCATTCCTAGGTAGGGGATCAGTACCTATCCCTTCCCCTAGGCAGGGATCAGATCATATCCCCTCCCCTAGGTAGGAGATCAAATCATATTACTTTCCTTAGGTAGGGGATTAGATCATATCCCTTCCCCTAGGTAGGGGATCAGACCGTATCCCTTCCCCTAGGTAGGATATCATATTGTATTACTTCCCTAGGTAGGGGATCAGATTATATCCCTTCCTCTAGGCAGGGGATTAGACCATATCACTTCCCCTAGGCAGGGGATTGAATTGTATCACTCCCCCTAGGCAGGGGGTTGGATCATACCAGCCTAACAATTCAACTCAACGGAAATCGATCGATATCTCCAAAATCATAAAGGCAACTTTGCAAACAACTTTGGAAACATAAAGCTAGCATCAAGATGGACCCGCAGGAGCGATCGCATGGGCTACAAGGTCATCTTAATCGATCAACATCGATCCTAATCCTTGGGAGTTGAACCACAAAACTTTTGGGAAACCACGTTTACATCGTGAGATTCTACCTATGAAATTTTAGGAAGATATTTAGTCATCTTCCCCTATAAATACAGTGACCATTCTCTATAAGGGGGATCCTTCTTTCTACGGCCAAGGCTCTGTCGTTACTATTCTTTATTCTTGTATTACTAGATCCCATCTAATCCAAATCTCTTGTAATCAAACAACTAGTGCAAGATCAATAAAAGAATCAAGAGGACTTAGGTCAAAATTGCTAAATCACCATAAAAATTTGTGTCTGATTTACGTTTTCCGCTCTATTTAAATTTTATTCTTCATTTATTCTCTACTAGAAATCTATTGGGCGTTTGTGATCAATTTTGGGGCAGATAAATTACAAATTCCCATAACCCGCCCATTTACAAATTATAATCTACATCCTTTTTTTTAATTAAAAATGTGGAAAATTTTCACACATCCTTGTTTTGAAACATAACCCGCATAACCCTACCCACTTTCTTCCTCTTCCTTCTAGTCATTCGATCGAACCCAAAAGCAATAAAAAAGACGCAAAACCTCAAAATCATACAAAATACCTAATTTTCAAAATAGGCTTTCTTACACTTTCGATCGACAAATTTGAAGTGAAACTAGTCGATTACCTTTTCAATTAAGCCCAAGCAATAAGAAATTGAAGCTATTTCCCAAAAAATGAAAAATATAAGTAAATTAGTTGAAAAGGATCTTTAATGCTTGAATGTACCAAACAAATATGACTATTGTGACGAACATCCATCGGCTCAACCTAAAAATCAAAACATCGAAGTATAATAGGTAATTGGAATTTTGATTTTACTACATTTATATGATGTATATAAGTTACAAGGAACTTATGGCAAATATTTGACATAAATTATTTTGGTATTTGATAGAGTAGAATTGTAGATTTGTGCACAATTAGAGGAGGATGAAAAATAACAAATGGAAAATATTTTGTATATATTATTTTATTAATAGATATATTAGAATTGTAGATTCATATACAATAAAACGAAAGGTATATTAGAAAGGAACAAAAGAGAGATCATGGGATATATTTCCTAGTCAAATATACAACAGGCAAATATTTGAAAGGAACTAGGAAATATATGTTATGCCACGAATGAATAAATGAATAAATTTGTAAATATCTTTTATAAAACAAATAATTAACAGATTATATTATGTTTTGAATAGCACAAATAAACAGTTTGAAAATGGCAACATGCAACACATGAACATTGTTCAAGAAGCACGTGAAAGTGTGATTAACAAAAAAAACTATTATATTTTTTTTTGTTTTTTCATGCTCAGATTCCAAGTCTCACAATTAGTAGTAGTAGGCAATAAATAAATATTAAAGCGATGGGAGTAGAAAGTAGTATGCATAATTGCTACATTATTGCATGACCAATGTTTGGACGGAGATGTCTTAAGAAATTGTTAAAAGCACTGATCATAAAGGCTACACTAATAAATGATTAGTTTATGAATTTCAGTCACATACAACAAAATGTTCTATATAATTAGATATTGGATCACCCTTAAAAAATTAACTACTAATTAACATTAGGTATATTATGAAGACCTATTTCTTCGACTCTATGAAATCGACCCTAATACTTCCTTGGTATTCACGTGCCGCAAATCCAAGTGGCAGAGAAGCGGATTCTCTAGGTAAGAAAGAAAATAATGACATAACATAATCTCACATATATTATTTCATCATAAACTTTACAGTAGAAATTAAAATACATTTATCAGAGTTAAACATAGATAGTTATAAATTTCTGTCCATACAAATACAGAATACTATAGCACAAGAGTGCGGTGGAAATAGATAAAAGTCTTCAGAAAAGTCTTCTAACTTCATGCTTTGACCTCCATTCAGATTTCTTCTAAACTAAATCTGACTACTAGGCTATCCGGAAAATTAGGGCACCAAGAGTTCAGGAAAAAGAAAAAATAAACTCCCGATCAGTCATGTGACTAGTGTGAGAACTCAAAAATATGTATTTTGAAAACAAAAAGGTATCTTATAAGACCACGCTGCACATAAACATGGAACGGGTTTTTACTTTATGATAACCAAATATTTATTACGTAAAAAAATAGGGATATTATTTTTACTGACATTTCTTTGAAAATATTTGCAAGTAAACTTATTAGTCTTAGCCGAAATTGTTACATTGATTAAATTCCAACATATTAGCCACAAAATGGGTTCCATTAATAAAATGGCAAGCACTTATTGGAAAATGGATTTTCATACAAATGACCAGGTGAAGGGACTACCTTTCGGTACATCTCTAGAGAAATGTACTGAGGCTACAAAACATTTGCACCTCTACCAACACAAAACTGGCTTACCTCCCCGTAGGTAGCACCGAATATGTCATCAACTCGGTCGTTATAGACCTAATTCGAGCGCTTGTTTATCACACACCACATTATTTAAACCCAAACGTCACATCGAGTAGAAATATATCTAGAAGGGGACGATCATACCCTTATGGTTGCGAACCACATAACCTTGCTGCATCTACCCTGTTTCAGCCATTTCTGGGTGTGAGGCTTTTGGTAACAATTACCTTCAATATAGCAGATCATCTTTGAATGCCACAATGACATTCCATGGTCACCGAACTGATTTCTAAAAAGGTATAACTTTGGAGCTCGTACGTCTCAGGAAAGGGTGTTAAGCTAAGAGAAGTTACCATCTTTGCCACCAAACAAATGATTCATTTATAGAGATCGCTTATGTAACTAGAAATGCAACGTCAAACATTCGTCCACACAAGTTGTCCAGGGATAGTAAACTGAAGGCACTCTCCTACCTAGAGCTAATATGTTAATGGTAAATTTACTATTACCAGCCAATCGGTTACCATTTTCGAGTGAAATTGGTATACCAGTTTAATCAATATGGTAATGGTAAATTTACCATTTTCTACAGTAAATCATCGATAACATTTCTTCAATACCAGCAGTAACGGAAATTTTACCAGTAAATTTATAATACATGTATATTCATGTAACATGCTTTATTATAGGCATTTAGAACCAAGCAAATGATTAAATTTAGTTAATTAACCAAGTGAAATAATTTTAAATACACTTCATTTCTTTCTCGTTTATGTCTTTTATTAAGTGACACTATAAATTGTATAACAAAGCATCATTATGGTGTGAATACTTGTTATGCACTAACCTTTTTTAGAGAAACGATAATTTACCATTACTACCAGATTATCGGTATACCGGTCTTCGGTATACCAGCCTATTGGTAATGGTAACGGTAAGCAATTTTCGCTTACCAGGCGACAATATTTCTGAAATGGTAATGGTAACAGTTACCATAACAGCCCTCTCCTACAATATCCAGTCGGAAGTTACCCCTAAGATTAGTAGCGAGAAATCCTTGTGACCCGAAGAGTTTCAAAAATGAAGGGACCACTGCTACTTTAGTATTTGGTAGCTAACCAGAATTATCAATCAGTAGTCCTTCCACCCCAAAGATCTTTGGTCTTCATCCTTCATTTTCTTTATCAGGTCTTCATTTTTCGAATGTGCACATTGGTTCGAAGTGGTTTTCAAATAAGAATCACCGAGTCTGATCTCAGTTCCTTCGAACCAGTGATCGATAAAGAGGTCAAGTAAGTAGGCGAATGGTATTTAATTAATTCACTTCTTTTAACAATTTAGAGGTATATAACTTGAAAAACATTTCTTTCCGGTGTATATAGAATCATTAAACCTCTTATCAAATCCTTTGGTTACTTATAAACCTTTTTACATTGGGAATAATTCGAAATCAATTCATTTTTCACTTAGGAAAACATTTCGAAATCATTTCATTTAAATCTTAACAAAGACCTCTTAATTAAAAATTCATAATTTTTATTGAGTTAATACCATGTTATCTAGAATGTTGATCCAAAATCAGTAAATATTAAATGAGAAGAATCTATAGAAATTATACATGCTTTTTAAAAAACAATTACTTCTTTTGGATCTATTTATGAGGAGTTATACTCAAATGAAAAAACGGTATTTTCGACCATTAAAACTAGGCTCGAAAATGCTTTAGAGGGAATGAAGTTTTTTGCATAGCTATGCTTAGAATAGGAAGAAGTGGTCAACTAGAAAGTTGTAGCCACTGAAATTTGAACAGTTTAAGAAAAGAGTTTTATGATTTGGAGTTGAGATGAGAAAGTTATGGCTCGTTGAATTGGATGGAAGAAATAGAGTAGAGATGTATTTATGGCCTTAAGTTTATACAAAATATACCACATCATATCCTTCCTTCCCATCACTCATGTGCTCCCTTCACCATTCATCACATCGCACGCCACCTTACCTCCCTCCTACACCTATTAGGATGGCCTAAGTCACTTCGTGCATGGACAAGGCCATGTGACATGTACTTGATTGACTTAAGGTTAGCTTAAGTATTAAGCTTTTACAAATATCGTAATTATGCTACATGTATATACATATGGTTCCATTCGTGTGTGCACATGAAATGTTTATGCATGTATGTTCATGCCTTAATATAGGTATGTGTATATCATTTAGGTTTTCAAGTCATTCAAACGACGTTACACAGCTTATATACGTCAAACTGTTGAAAATCGGATAACCAAATACCGGTCATATTTTTACTTTTTAGCTAAAATACATATATTTGTAAACAAAATTTGAAATCAAATTCCTTATCATTTTAAATGAAGTAAAATGATCGCACTTGAAATATAAACCATATAAATTAATATTAAAATTAATTACAGTATTATCTATAATACCGATAAAGCAATATTGGTTTTCCCTTATATTCTCAAGTCAATATTTATCTTTATAAAACTATTATAAATAATTTATTATCACTTCACAACTATTCAAAATGAACTATCATCGTTTAAAATAATTATTAAATCATTAAATCTCAATTTAAATTCATAAATCTATATTTAAATACGATGCTATTATTGGTGATGACATAAATACATTTAATTTCCAAAATAAAACAATTAATTTTATTTAATATTCTTGTTCAATTATAAAATTAAGGGCATGTATCCAGCTCTGTGCGTGACATTTTATGATTATAGAGCTAGTTATCGATAAAATAGTTTTCGACCATTTTATCGATTTAACTTTCAAGGGAAATATTTTTGTAAATATTTATTCAAAATAAGATTATTATTATTTATTATCACTAAAAACAATATTGTTTGTACTATCAACCTTTATTTGAAATTTTTCAAAAATAAATATAATTTATCAAAGTGATAAATTTCATGGTCGTTACATTTATACATAAAGACAACTTCAAGTTTGTAGTAGTATGATCCACCATTAGCAACTTTTCTCAATAAAATTGAAATTGAAAGCTTGTTCAATAAGTGTATAGTGGTTGTATGATTAGAGGCAATTATTTTCCAGGAAAATATTTTCCAGGAAGAGTCAAAGTATCAGTACAATAAAGAAGGATGCTGTTATAACGGAATAAATTTCCAATTTTCCCCAAACCTTCTCACATACCCGAATCACATCAAAACAAAGAATCCTTAAATTCTGAAGCCGCAGCAACCCCAATATCATAATCTTTAGAATATAGACCATCCGATGATGATGATGTTAATCCTGCAAAATGCTAAAAGGAAAACAACTAGCAATAAGAAGTAGGTCCAAAAAACACCTCTCTAAGAAGAAAAAAAGAGCCAAAAGAAAATTCAAAAAGCTGTAGAAGTAGCTTTAAGTCTTTCTACACATTAGTAAAAACTTTAATGAAAAGAAACTACTTCATGAAGCACACATGGAATTATTGAAGAAAACTTCATTCTTTAACATCATCGGTCCGTTCTTAGAAAAAGCTATAAGAACTAAAGATATATCAAAAGAACCAACACTTATTAATATAATAATAGATTTCTTTCCAATTGAATAAATTTTTTTTTTATTTTCAAGATATGAAAGCAATTTTAGAAGGAAGTGACATCACAAAAATTTTCGAATTCCCAAATGAAGACAACACTATCAACCCAGCATCTCATTTGAAAGATTCTGACATGAATTCTAAAGTTAAAGCATTCAAAGAGAAATATTTTAGCAATTCAAAAATGATCAAAGAAAAAGATATCAAAATAAGCGTCCGGTTAGCTTTAAAAACCAAAATAATAGATGAAATAATTGATGCTGTAATGTTGCTTTTGATTTCAACAAACTTATTCTTCAATCCAAACTCGACATTTCCTTTGGAGCTGCTACCATATTTTAATAAAGTGAAGCAAAAGAAAACTATTTCTTAGCTACCAACAATTGAAAACATTTGATGAAGCAAGTAAGAAAAAATAAAGAAAGTCCAAGAAAATTATACGCATGTGTAACTCTGCTCCTTTTAAATCTAATACCTTACTTTATTTTTCTTAATTTCTACCATAAACTAAACTAACATCATATACCACTATGTGAAGTATTGGTTTTGTGATATTACACAAATATTGTACCAAAAATAAGTTATAGACAAAATGAGCCAGCCCTTTTTAAATGGATACTATTGATAGTTACTCCAAGAAAAACCAAATGCTTCCTTGACAAAATGGTAAACCTCCTAACGACACATAAAAATACTGTTATAAAAAGTAGATGGCAAATATTTGCGTGGCAAATAGTTTCTAAGAAAATAAAAAAGATTATTTTTCTAATTTGCAGAAAAAGAAGAAAAAGAAAAAAGAGAAATAAAATGGAGCTAATATCTACCAAAGATAGAACTTCTAAAGAAAAAGCTTTAGTTGGTGATAAAAAATATGAAGATATAGAACTAGAAATGAAGAAGCTTAAAAAGGAGAATGTAGCTCTAAAAAAATATAACAAGCTCCTGGAAAAAGAAAATGCGGATTTGAAATATAGCAAAGGTAAATAAAAATTTGATAAAGATTATAATAATGATGAGGTTGATAATGATCAACTTAATGATGACATGATAATAGATGATGATGATTATAAATGAGATGAAGATGAAGACAAAAACGGAGATATTGTTGACAAAGAGTATGATGGTGGTGGTGATGGTACTAATAAAGGTAAAGATGCTGTAACACCCCACACCCTTTAATATACCCAAAAGGACACACTAAAAGGCATGGTGCATTGTAAGTATAACTGAAACTAACAAAGACTAAGATTCACAAGACAAAAATAGGTAAAAACAGTGGAAACTAAAATAATAACTTATTCAAAACAAAAACTTCTTAATTGCTCCATAAATCAAATAAGTCAAATACCAATTACAACATACATGTCTCAAAACCGAATATGTCTCATGAATTAAAAACTCGTAGTCTCAACAAAAATCAAAGTATAAATATCCCTCTCAAGTGCCAGTACAAAGAAAGAAAAATGGAAATAAAAGTAGGGAAATACATAGCAAAATCTTCTCTAAGAAACCTTGGAGCAACTGCAATCCACCGCCCTCTCCTTTGATTGCCTATGGGGGGTTTGGGGGGGGGGGGGGGTAGGAGGAAAATAGAGGAGTGGGTCAGAATAAAAGTCCGGTGAATGATAGTAACTATTAGAATTTTAAGCGAAGTAAAAGTAATAGACTCATCAATAGTTCCAGTATATACAAAAGGAAACGAAGGAAATAGGAAAGCGATAAACTGAAGAATACACTTAAACTATTACAATTGATAAGATAGATCAACTTTGATTGTTTGTACTTGTCTTTGATAGCTGCTTGATTAGGCTGAATTCCTAATCCTATAATTAGGCTGAAATCCAAATTCTACCCTTTGATCGACCTGCTATTCCATAGACCTTACAATGGACTAGATGCTACATAACTCCCTACATAGCAACCAATGGTAACTATGAAAGATACACAAAGCACCCACTTTGGACTAGATGATACATAGCTCCCTACACAGAAGGCGATGATGTGTATGGAAGACACACATACTAAGCGCTTGGGACTCATAGAGATTACTGAGCACCGTAATGGAAGTCGTACGCGTAATTGCTACCATGCTCATGCTACGTGTTGCCCTACCTATTGGGTCATATTATTACCTAGACTCAGCATAAGCGTGCTTCTCATCTCACTTCAAGATTATGTGAAACACCATATCCAAAGAAAATATAGGGGAATGCTGCCGGTAGTGGCTCGTCATCCAAATAATATCTAATAGCGCCCTTGTCCAATTCCCCCATGATTTGAACATCTCTATATTGACCAATTTCTACCACTACTAGCATCAGAGTGCCCTTCGTCTCACTTCATGTTTATGTGAAACACCATACCCATAGAAAATAATAGGGGAATGATATTTGGTACAGGTCCTACTTTAATCCTTTGCTTATTAACTTAGATAATTATTTAAATAAGCCTTTACTCTTGTTCTTACTATCTTTGCTTATTAATTTATCGTAAGTCTTAAAATAAGCCTTATTCTGTTCTATTTCTTATTATAACCTACGTTATAATCATGCTTATTACTTAACCCAAGGTCTAAGTGTGAAAATAAGCATCTTTTCTTCTTTTATTCTTTTTAGTTATTATTCTAAGTTATAGCTAGGCCAATCTCTTTAGTTCAGTCCAATTAATATCATAATTAGGAATAATTTCAGTACAATTCCATTTATATTAAAGTCTTTATAATTCACATCTTATATTCCATTATTACAGATTTCTTATAATTTAATCGAATTTTGCGTTAATTCCATTCTAATCCATATGAGAAAAAGAAGGAGGAGGAATAAAAGAAAACTGAAAATAGAAGGAAATCCAAGGCATAAGAAGAAGATGTAAATAACGCATAAATAACAGTAAATAAACTAAAATACTATAAATAAATTGTAAATAAATGGAAAAGCTAGAAATAAACTAAAATTAACTGAAAATAATTATAAAAATTGTAAATAAATTACTAAAAAGGTTATTCAAAAAATCATAGTAAAACTACAACTATTGGAAACCCTATTATTTTAAATCACCTAAAGGAATTTAAAATAATTACAGTTACTCACCTCTGGTCCTTAGCTCTTCACTTCGGACCTTCACAAATCCGCTTGGGGCTATTAAATATTTTTATTTAAAACGATTTTCTCCTTGAAAAGTTATTCCGCTTAGGGTCCTTCCTGAATAGGTGAACCCAATTAGAGAATATCTTAGAATGAGAAAACGTGTTGGGCCTAGGGTTCTATTTATAGGGGTAGAAGTGGATCTAAGACCATTGGATTTGGGGATTAAATAGGATGCAACCATGTCATAGATTGAATAGAGATGATTAGATGCAGAAATGGAAGGACCAGGTCGAGTTGAAGAATGCAAAATACGTCACTCACGTTTGTTCGTTCGCTAAAAAAAACAAGGCTGGTCGACTGCCTTGAGCCTCGATCGACCTGGCCTATATATATATATTTATATATTTATATATTTTATACTTATTTTGTTTAATTCATATCAAGTTCATTTTAGCTCGGATTCTGACGTTCTATATATGGAAACTGACTAGAAAATTACCACAGACACAATGGTGCAACTCTAGTGGTTCAATTCTGCAAATTTCATAAAATTATTTTGTTATTTAATTAATTAATGAATTAATTATCACGGATTAAATTTTGGGTTGTTACATTCTCCCCTCCTTAAAGGATTTCGTCCTTGAAATCATTAAGGATAGAAAAATAAAATAAAAGTTTCCATCCAAGTTCTACAACCAACTACTCAATCATCACCCATTACATCCATTGTCCTTAAGTTTTTCTAATGCGATTTATGATACTTATGTAATTAGTCAAATGTCAATGTCCTTAACTAATGCAAAAGATTAGGTGGTCCACTGATTCACTGACCTCCTTTTATGCAATCATGCCCATGCCATGTATCATAATGAATGCGAAAATTTTCTGATGATAACTATTAATTCTGTATGCGTGCTATAAACATCATCCAAATGCAATAGCCATATGTGTTAGCACCAAAATTGGTCACCAACACCCTTGAGAAGAGTTATGTAGAGAGATTAATGAAGAGATTAAATTAAAATAGAAGAATAGTGTAATTCAATGTTAAAAGAACAATAAAAACGAGAACACCAGATTTATAGTGGTTCGGCGTAATTGCTTACATCCACTTTGAATTTGATCTTTATTGCTTTCTCAATTACTTTAATATAGATACAATCCATAAATCAATCACTTGAATACAAGTTTGAATTAAAAAGAGGAGAGTATAAAAAATGGCAGAGTCTCCCCAGTGTTCCCGGGAAAAGTTCCTTTTCAGTGTGCCCCTACCCTTCTATTTATAGACGGAGATGGGTTGGACTTCCGTGGTGGGCCTGGTGGCTGAATATCTCGGTCCAAATGGAATAAGCCCTGTGTGCCGACCCAAACATGTCGAACAGCCAAATGCCGAACCCCCATCTTTATGCCGAACGAAGTGAGGCCTGACGCTCTACATGCCGACCACCCATTGGTGCCGAACGACTCTGGACGACGAACGATAGGTGATGGCCGAACGAGATTTGTGTCGTACGAGGTGAGATGTTGAGTGAGGGGTGCAAGCCGAACGAGGCTGGAATGCCGAACAGTCCAGGAATGCCGAGTGAAGCATGAATGCCGAGCGTTCTAGAAGCCGAACGCTCTTTAATACCAGTTGACCCAGTCATGCCGAACGTTCTTGGTGCCGAGTGCTCCTATATGCCTCCATAGATGCCGAACGATATACAATATCGAACGTTTCTCAATGTCGAGCGTCCTTCTAATGTCGAGCGCTCTTGATTGCCAAAACATGTCGACTGCATCAATCACGTATATCCTCAGGCTCTTCTTGGCTAGAATCTTGTCTAGTGCTAATGTTAATTTCTTCTACTGTCGTCTTGTAGCCGGGCCAAGGTGCCGGTTAGCACTTGCCCCCTAAAGTGTGTCGTGTGAAGCAACGCGACATGCTTTGAATCAGTGAGTATTCCTTGTCTCTAGAAAGAAATCCATCATGTTCCTTGAACAGTCATTATCCTTTAATTTTATCCTCCCAAGGTGTCGTATCCTTCTTTGGTCATCATGATGCTTGGTCGATTCTCAATGTTATAAATCCAGGGTTGTAGTTCATCAGTGGCAATCCGTGTCTGATTCTACAGTGGTAGTAAGCTTCGGCTATCTGATCTAGTATTTTCGTAATAACCCCAGGCGAGAATTCAATTTATGTTGATTTCAAGAAGTCGAACTTTTTTGGATGTACACATGCATGTTCGGGTACATGTTCTTGCCATTGGCTCTCGGATGTGTTTTATATGCTCATAAGTCCTTGCCAATTCCATCTAGTTAATAGCAATTCAATTGCGATTCCTTGTTTGTATTTTCTCAAACCAGTAAGCAAGAGTGTATGGAGTACGGCCAGTCACGGATCCATGGGTAGTTCTATAAGCCCATAGTGTTGCTGGGAGTTTTTCCACCCACTTGCCTCTAGCCTTTTCCAAACTTCTCTTCAGAACGGGCTTTATGATTTTGTTTACATCTTCACCCTATCCATTTGCAATAATAATAGATCATAAAAGGTCATAAGGACAGATGACGTTACAGACAGTGAGGTTTATTATTATTATTATTATTATTATTATTATTATTATTATTATTATTATTATTATTATTATTATTTTGGTTGTGGCTAAAAGTTATTTGTCTGCCTATTTGGTTAAGTAAACAACTGCTATGATGGTGTATTTCGCACCAAGAAGATGATTTCAATGCCCCAAAGTGGCAAACGACTATGGACTAGCCATTTGAGTAATTTCCATCGGCGGGGTTCTTGGATTTTTTGCGAACATCTTGCACTCGTCGCATTGTCTAGCATGATCAACCGCATCTGGATTGATAGTTGGCCAGTAATACTTGTAGCAGAGTATTTCTTTATCATGGTTTTCCCCTTGATGCTATCGCCACATTCTTCTTCATAGACTTCCTTCAGGACTCGTTTTATCTCATCATGGGCTATGCACCGGAGTAAGGGGGTCGAGGATCCCCTTCGATACATTATTCCGCTCTCCATTACATATCGCGAAACCTTACGAATGACTTGTTGTCTTTTGCTCCTTCTTTCGGGTAAGATCCTATGTGGTAAATATTGCTTAAATGGGGTCATCCATGATTCCTTATAAATTTCAGTTTCTAAACGAAATCTACCTTCATCATATTTATACTCGGAGCATGTAAGGTTTCAACGGGAAACAATCCCATCTGCTGCGCATCGCCATTGCTTGCAAATTTTGCCAATGAATCGGCTGCTCTTTTTTTCTCACGCGGGACATATGAAATATCATAATACTCGAGATTCGCTAGCAGCTTGTTATCCCGCCTTCTGGCAAGGCCGAGATACCAAGGAACTAGCTGGGAAATAAGGGTCACATGTCCTAAATTTTGAATGATTGTCGGTTTATTACAAATATCGATGGACTTTGTCCAAGTCCGGATCGGGCTACAATTGATAAGACACGTCAAGCAGGGCTTTAGAAACCAACATTCCAAGTTTCCGGGAAATCAGAGTTCGTATGCTCAAGTTATCGCCAATGGAAATGGAGGAGACAACCTCGGTTCGAATCGATCAAAAGAAGTTTAGGCTCGAATCCGTGAGAGAGCCTCACAATCGAATCGATAAGCCATGCAGTGGTTCGAACCCATCCTCCTAAAGCCTTGCTTCGAATCCATGAAGAGCTCCATTGCTTCAACTCCATCAAACAAGCCCTCACTTCGAATCCATCCAAAGCTTTCCTTAGTTCGAATCCATCAAGTCACCCCTTCCTTCGAATCCATCCCAATGGTTTCCTTTCGAACCCCTCAAGGCGAGATGCCTCGAATCCATGGGACTACTCCACTTCGCTTACATCAGAGCATATGAGTTTGTATCCATCAGAAGGGCCCCGCCTCGAATCCATCAAGCAGGTCTAGGTTCAAGTGCACGAGACATAATCTCGCTTCGAATCCATCAAGGAGGAGACATTCGAATCCATGCAGTTGATTCACTTCGAATCCATCGTTGAAGCATGATCGAATCCATCATTTTCCTTCCCACTTCGACTCCACGAATGCTACCTCGAATCCACTAGGTCAAAGCGGCTAAAGTGATCGATTCGACCCTATGGATTCGACCCTAAGGAATCGATTCGAACCAGGCTTGTTGACCGAAAGCGCAATCTTGAATCGGTCATAACTTGAAATCTACAAGTCCAAATGCTATGAAATTTTCACAAGAGCTTTCACGTACATAGAAGAATGTCCACGCCAAGTTTCATCACGATTGGACACTTTTTGATTAATTCGAACCAAGGGTCGAATTGATCCCAAAGTGGGCCCGGATTTCCAGAATTCGGCCATGTGGGCCCCCCACACGTGCCAGAAGTGGTCTTCCCGAATTTTAGGAGAAATATCAGCCTCCAGCACCTATAAATAGAGCCCCTGGTCATTCAGAAAGGGGATCGGAGAATTTTAGAGATAAAGCACGTCTAGACGCTGCCAGAATTGCTTCAGAGCACCACCGCTGCCTTTGATTTCGAATTTTGGCTTACTACTTGCTGTACTTTGACATTAAAAAGTTGTATTCTCCGAATATCAAGCAATAAAGTAACGAAACTTCATAGTGGACGTAGGCAAATCGCCGAACCACTCTAAATCGTTGTCTCTTGTGCAATTTACTTCCTGCTATTTGGAGTTTTTGTTAGATACTCCACGTTTTAATTTACTTTCTTCATTTATTATCTCTTCAAAAACTTCCGACGAGTGTTGTGCCCAATTTTGACACAAACACTTTGGTGCTTTCACTGAGAAAACCCAGTTTTTCTCCTGCTCCTTGGATCTGTCGCCGATACCGGATTGCATAAATCTAAGGGAGAGATCCAGATTTCATCTTCAGATTCCTTCCGTTCTATTCAGATTTGCTAAAGGCTAGGAAAGGAGTTTACTATCCAAAATGGTTAGCACAAGAACTGCTTCTAACATTGGTGATCAAGAAGGTCGGGATAGGCAAAATCCCACACAGCTACAGTCCACTAATCAAGATGCTGCTGGGCATACGGATCAGTCAGGTCCGGTCACAAGACAAGAGTTCCAGGCGCTACTCCAGGAACTAACCCAAAGCCGACAACAGCTAACTGAGCAGTTGTGCGCTAACGCTGAGTTGACCAATCAACTAAATCGCCAAAAACGAAGAAGATCCAGAAGGGATCAAGCTCCTCATTCTTCTACCGAAAGCTCCGCTTCATCTGACTACAATAACAGATCTACCCGTCCCAGGCTAGATGGAAACCATGCGCAAGCTGCTGACAATCAACAGGCGTTAACCGTTGGGCAAATAAGGGTTGGCTCATCTACCAGCTTTCATACTGGACCCTCTTCCCGAGGAGGCACTATTCCACAATACACTGCGGACGATCGAGCTGCTACAGCCGCTGCAGTTTACATAGGAGTTGATGCTCGAGATCACTCCAATCAAAATTATCATCAGCAGGGATAGGCTCCAGAGCCATATGTCCCAGAAGACATCGAGCCAAGGAGGCGAGATGCAGATCGTCGACAGCGCCCGATCCCACCTCGCACTATGGAACCCGACCATACTTTGGCTCACCACCCACAGAATTTTCCAATGCCAGACTTCTCAGCCATGGTACGACAAATGATTCGCGAGAGTCAAGGCTTAACAAATGACGATTGGGGAATCTCTCGAAGTCATACCCCATTTACTGATGACATATTGTATGCTGAACCTCCCCAACGATTCAGAATGCCAACCCTTCCCATGTATGAAGGAAATTCCAACCCAAATCAATATATTCTGAAGTATGAATGGTCGATGACTGCTGCGAGAGCTGATGACGCAGTAAAGTGCCGCAGTTTTTCCATTTCCTTAGGGGGAATTGCGACAATGTGGTTTACACGATTACCGCGCGATCTATTTCTTCGTTTGACCAGTTAGCTACTAAATTTGTTGAACAATTTCGCATGCATATTGCCCGACCTAAAGATGTTAATACCCTATAAAGTGTCACTCAAGCTCCCGGAGAAACACTTAGGCGATATTTGGAGAGATTCAATGCTGCATGCGCAGAGATCACCAACCCCAATGACAATTCCATTCTAATGGCTTTGACTAAAGGAATCGACCCTGATTCCGAGTTTGGAAATTGGTTAGCCGAAAAACCTCCCGCATCGTTGGACCGTTTCTATTCCAAAGCCGCTCAATTCTTGAGGCGTGAGGATGCGAAACAGTCTAGGAAGCAGGACGATGCAAGGCCCAGCAGTGAAGGGATTCAGAGTAATGTTGCGGTTAAACAATCCGGAGAAAGTTCAGGAAAAGTCGAATTGAATATCCAAAATAAACAGACTCAACGATCAAGAAACGGTGATAACCGAGGCAAGAAGCAAGACCAGAATCGTGGTCCGAGGCGTAGGGCCGCAATGTTTGACAGTTATACACCGCTTAACACGTCGCTGGAAAACGTATACCTACAGACTTGTAATATAATGCAATACAAGAAGCCAGCTCCGAAGCCTTCGTCGGAGAGGCAGATTCAGACAGGAAAATTCTGTAGGTTTCATGAAAGTTACGGGCATAATACCAATGAGTGTAGATATTTGCAAGACCTCATTGAAAAGTTAATCAGAGAGAGAAAGTTGGACCAGTTTTTTCGGGCGCTGCAGTCTGGTGGAGCGGGCCCATCTAATCAAAATCGAACGCAGAATCAGGAAAGACAAGGTGAACCCGCTCACACGGGCGGAAGGTTGGTTATCAATACAATAAGTGGTGGTCCCCATCTAGCAGACAGAAGCTGGAGAGAAATGGAGTCATATGCTAGCTCAATCAGGCATGTGGACTTTGAATGCTATAGTAACTCGGAAGACGGAACACCGGCTAAACAACAAAAGACAATGGCTGATGAAATCGTGTTTAGAAATCGAGATCCGATAGAGTCGAAGCTCCCACAATTGACCCGTTGGTCATATCCGCTCAAGTTGGTCCTGCTTGGATGAAGAGGATCTTGGTAGACAGTGGAAGTTCCGTGAATATATTGTTTAAAAAAGCATATGTTTTAATGAAATTGGAAGCTAAGGACTTAAATCCTTGTCAATCACGAGTCCACGGCTTCAACGAGAGTGCAATGACACCAACCGAAATAGTTGAATTGCCAGTAGAGTTGGGAGCGGGAGAACGCCGAAGAGTTTGGATGTTGCAATTTGTTGTCTTAGATATTCCTTCCCCGTACAATGCTTTTTTAGGCCGACCGGCCCTTGCTAAATTTAGGGCTGCTATTGCCCCATGGTGTTTAACTCTGAAGTTCCCTACTGTCAACGGGATAGGAGTTGTACAAGGAGATCAGGCTGCTGGAAGAGCCTGTTATGTTGCTGAGCTGCGAGAGGCGCAGCAAAAAGAGAAAGGAAAGGGTGTAGAGGAATCTCTCTGCGTCCGTTTTACTGACGATTGACAATTAGCGCCTGGGCCTCGGCCTGGGCACCACAACCAATTCCAAAAGGATCTTGATCAAAGGGACAATGATAATAAAGAAGAATCTACGAAAAGTCAGGCTTCTCCGGCCGAGTTAACCATTGATGTCCCAATTGACGATGATCACGATAACTCGAGAATGTTGAAGATCGGGTCTCAGCTTAACCAAAGGACACAACAGGAATTAGTTGATTTTCTCCGGGCGAATCTCGACGTGTTCGCTTGGACACACTCTGATATGTGTGGAATCTCGCCTGACATCGCGAGCCACACTTTAAACATTGACCCGCAGTACATCCCGGTCAAACAGAAAAGACGTGGTATGGATCCAGAGAGATCTGCTGCTCTTAAGGAAGAGGTCAACAAATTAAAGACGAATGGGTTCATTAGAGACGCTTTATACCCAGAATGGGTGTCCAATCCCGTACTTGTCCGGAAACCAAACGGGAAATGGAGAACATGTATCGATTACTCTGACCTGAATAAAGCCTGCCCGAAAGACAGCTTTCCACTTCCCCGGATCGATCAACTAGTAGATTCAACCGCCGGACATGAATTGTTATCCTTCATGGATGCTTACTCAGGTTACAACCAGATACCCATGCATATACCGGATCAAGAACACACAAGCTTCGTAACTGACTTGGGGTTGTATTGCTACAAGGTCATGCCTTTTGGATTAAAGAATGCTGGCGCTACTTATCAACGCTTAGTCAACCGAATGTTTGCCAATCAGATTGGGAAGACTATGGAGGTCTATGTGGATGACATGTTGGTGAAGTCACGATACTCTAATGATCATGTCAAAGACTTGGAGTCAATGTTCAATATCCTCCGGAAATACGGGATGAAGCTTAATCCACTAAAGTGTCATTTTGGAGTCGCATCCGGAAAATTCCTTGGGTTCATTGTCAATGCCCGAGGAATAGAGGCCAACCCCGAGAAGATCTGGGCTATCAGAAATCTCCAAACGCCGAGAACCATAAAGCAAGTTCAGAGTCTTAATGGGAAAGTTGCAGCACTGAGCAGGTTTATCTCGAAGTCGACCGACAAATGCATTCCCTTCTTCGATTTGATTCGAAAAGGGAAACGAAACTTCAAATGGACCGCAGAATGTGAGGGCGCATTTCAATCGCTAATCCAACATCTTTCCGTACCACCAATCCTCTCAAAGCCTGTAGATCATGAACAGTTGTATCTTTACCTGGCGGTATCAGAAAATGCAATCAGTGCTGCATTAATTCGGGAGGAAGACCGAGTGCAAAAACCGGTCTACTACGTGAGTAAATGATTGAACGGAGCCGAGAGGAATTATCCAAAGCTTGAAAAGTTGGCATATTGCCTAGTCATTGCCTCGAGGAAGCTCCGTCCATGTTTCCAGGCTCATCCTATTACTGTGTACAACGATCAGCCGTTACGATAGGTCCTTACGCGGCCTGAGACGTCTGGTAGGTTACTAAAATGGAACATCGAACTGAGTCAATTCGACATAACTTATACTCAAAGGAGAGCCATTCATGGCCAAGTCCTAGCAGATTTCATAGCCGAATTCACTATTCCTGAAGACTTGCCCGAGACCAGCAAATCTCCCGAATACATCTGGAAGTTGTACACCGATGGTGCGTCAAACGATCGATGCTCAGGAGATGGGGTAGTGCTTGAAACCCCCAGGGACGATCCATATGTTATGCTTTAAAGTTTGAGTTCCGTGCAACCAACAACGAAGCCGAGTACGAAGCTCTACTTACCGGACTAAAGCTTGCCCGTGATCTGAAAATCATTGCTGTAGAGGTCTACTGCGATTCCCAGTTGGTGGTTTGTCAAGTTCGAGGGGAATATCAGGCCAAAGACCGAAGATTAGCCGCTTATCTAACTCGAGTTCTGGAAATGCTTGAACAATTCGACTACTATGCCATTTTTTACATACCCCGAGAGCACAATCAGAAAGCTGATTCTTTGGCAAAGTTAGCAAGTACGGGTAAGGCTCAACAGTTGGGGGTTATTCCAGTTGAATCCCTATCCTCTCCGAGCATTGATCGAAGGGATACCGATTTCACATTTGAAGCTACCTCCAATAAGGAGTCGTGGATGACTCCTTATCGAGACTATATTGAACGTGGTGTATTGCCCGAGCAATGAAGCGAGAAAAGACAGTTCTACGAAAGGCCTCACGATTTGTTATTCAAAATGGAGTCATGTACCGGAGAGGATACTCTGTTCCTCTCCTCCGGTGTATCGCGCACGATGAAGTCAAACGAGTGTTACACGATGTACACGAAGGAGAATGTGGCGATCACACTGGGGGGCAAGCACTTGTAAAGAAAATACTTCGATATGGGTATTATTGGCCTACTGTTAATCGCGATGCTGCAGACTATGCTAGGAAGTGCGACAAATGCCAGAAACAAGCTCGAATTCCTAGAGCTCCTCCTACTGAGATAACCCAAATGGTCAGTCCTTGGCCATTCGCGGTATGGGGAATAGATATCATCGGCACACTGCCTCTGGCCAAAGGTGGCGCGAAGTACGCCATCGTCGCAGTTGATTATTTCACCAAATGGGCTGAAGTTGAACCCCTTGCGATAATTACAACAAAGAAAGTAATCAACTTTGTAGTACGTAACATCATCTGCCGTTTTGGTCTCCCACATACTATCATCACCGATAACGGAACTCAATTCGACAGTGCTGAATTCAAAAATTTCTGTCAATGATTCCACATCCATAAGAAATTCTCTGCAGTAGCGCACCCTCAAGCAAATGGTTAGGTTGAAGCTGTTAATAAAGTTATCAAGTCCATTCTAAAGAACCGACTAGAAAAAGCTGGGGGCAAATGGGTCGATGAACTTCCTATGGCACTATGGGCCTATCGAACGACTCATAAAACTGCAACCGGTCACACCCCGTTTTCTCTATCTTATGGTTCTGAAGCCGTTATTCCGGTCGAAATGGAAGTACGCTCTCATCGTGTAACGTATTACGATCCGAAAACAAATGCCATATTACTTGCTGAATCTTTGGATTTACTCGATGAGAAGTGCGAAGAGGCTGATTTGAGGGCAGCCGCATATCGAAGTCGAGTCGCCCGACTGTACAATTCCAAGGTCCGCCCGCGAACCTTCGAACTTGGCGATCTCGTACTCAAAAGGGTCTATCCGGTCCCTTCGCACATGAAGCCAAATTGGGAAGGGCCGTATGTGATTTCGCAAAAGCTCGGAGATGGCACTTTCAAATTATCGACCGTTGACGGTCTTACCTTGCCAAGAGCTTGGAATAGTGAAAGTCTTCGTCGCTACTACATATGAAAGACTTTACTTATTTATCTCTTGTCAATTTATTCCTTTGCATTTTATTCTAGCATTTCGAGATTTAAATTTGTAATAAGGCAACTGACTTTGCCATATTTTCTCATTTCAGCAATAAAATGCCGTCTCTTCGAGCCAGAGCTATGATTTACTAAACATGACATACAATATCACAATGCAAGGAGAGCTAAGTTCCATCACGCGGTGGGATTTATTCAAATAGGGGGTGACTATGATACGACCGGTCACTCGCTAAGTGAAACCCGAGCTTGGGGGCAGAACACTACATCAATATTCACAGGGATTGATACACGACAATCCCTCCTCCAACTCCATATTCCCAGAGTGTGAATTGGAGTATAAACTTCAACTCTCGGTTGCCGGAGCGCGAACCGGAGTATAAATCCACCGCTCCCAGAGTGTGAGCCAACACCAAATTCCCAGAGTGTGAATTGGAGTATAAACTTCAACTCTCGGTTCCCGAAGCGCGAACCGGAGTATAAATCCATCGCTCCCAGAGTGTGAGCCAACTCCAAATTCCCAGAGTGTGAATTGAAGTATAAACTTCAACTCTCGGTTCTCGGAGCGCGAACCGGAGTATAAATCCGCCGCTCCCAGAGTGTGAGCCAACTCCAAATTCCCAGAGTGCGAATTGGAGTATAAACTTCAACTCTCGGTCCCCGGAGCGCAAACCAGAGTATAAGTCTAAATTCTCGGAGCGCGAATCGGAATATAAAACTCTATCTCCAAATTTCCAGAGTGTGAACTGGAGTATAAACGTTAAGTACAAGTTCCCGGAGAGCGAACTAAGTTATAAACACTGATAATTAATAAATTCCCGGAATATGGGCCGAACTGTTAATTACAGATTATGTTAAGTCCCCAAAGTGTGGACACGTATTCAAGGCTTATGGCATATGTGAGCACGAGCTAATCAATACGATACTTGAGTAAAAAAGAAAAGAGTTATTTTCCATGTTATCAACAAACAAAAAAGGAGTTTGATTACATGATAAAACTAAAAACATTTCATAAAGTGGGTGCCGAATCCACACTTATACACGGCCTAGAAAAGAAGAAGTAGAAAGAATTGCCCTTTCACGACTGCATGGTAAAACAAGAAGTTCACTCTTTCTTCTTCCGGGGTTTCTTCTTCGGGGTTGAGCCACTAGACCCCCTACCCGGCTTCTTGCGAGATTTCTTGTCTTTCTTTGGAGCATCCTCAGGATCTGGCATGATATCCACGTCTTCCTCAGAGCTGGAAGGGATAGAGATCCTTTTACGAGGACGAACCGGAGGCGGAGAAGCCGTAACAGGTGGAGAAGCTTCGACGTTAGAAGTTATAGCTGTGCCGGTGAGAGAAGTAACCATTGAAGGAGTTAAGCTCGGTGGAGCAACATCACCTCCGGAACCACCAGCCGTCGTCACCGCAGCCATTTCAGCGCTTATCTCGGCAAGGATTTCTTCTTCTCGGGAAGATCGAGCAGCGCCGGAAATAATGATGGTCGGCATAAACGAGCTAAAAGTTGGGGCAACTCCATCCATTGCAAAGGAAGGATCGGTAAAAGGTTCACAGGGTTGCTTGAGAAGTTCCTCAATCATCTGAACATCAAACGACATCGAACTCCCCTCTCCCATCTCGCCGGTTATGGAAGTAGTTGTAATAGCCTCAGTAACGACGGCTCCTTGCATTAGCTGCGAAGTTTGTGGTGTTGGAAGTGCTGGCGCATCACTTTCAGTCACTGGTCGAAAAGAAATGAGGATAATTAGTCAAATGATCAGTTCCAAGTTCGACATTCCAGAAACACTTAAGCAACATTTAGAATACCTTCTTTGCCTCGGCTCAGTGATGGGACGAGTTCAGAAACGGTAGTTGTACCGAGAGACAGTTCCGGTCGATCCGGGTTATAAGCAGGGACAAGATGTGGACCGACTGTAGTGGTTACTCCCGATGAGGTCGGGGCATCAACTGAAACATTCTCACTATAATGTGCAGCTCCAGAACCCTCACCAGTCTCCATATGGTGAAAACCAAGTCTCTCTCTCTCAGCGGAAATCATCGCATCATGGAGAAGTTTCCTTTCCTCTTCGCTTAACAAGCGAGATTCAAGTTCAAATTCGTCTATGGCGCCTTCCGGGAGAGATGCTCTCTTGTTCGCCACCAATTTTTTCCAAGCACTGAGTAGAAGCGTAGAATAATCTCCGAGCCACGAGAGATTCCTGTGCTCAAGTACATTAGCATTATAAGTGTCAAGAAGATCATCAAACTCGGCTTCTACTCTGAATATCTCCGCTTGAACTCTCCCTTCCACTTCTGCCTCCACCGCTTCAACTTTAGAAACCGCCGCGTCTCGCTCAGCTCAGAGAGACACAGCTTGCTCGCACGCTTCCTGTGCGGCCGTGTTAGCGTCATCTTTTTCCTTGTTTAAGTTGGCGAATATAGCCTTTAACTCCTCAAGTTCTCTAACCGCCGAATCTCGCTCGGCCTCATCATTTTTGTACCGATGGCTCAAATCTTCAACTAAAGTACAATGCGCTTGTTGCATTTTCGCCATCTCAGCTAATGTCTCGTCGGCCTTCTGTAGCGACTCCAGTTCGTCCTTGCGAGAAGATTCCGTTTCAGATTGAAGTACGTCAACAATACGGTTCTTCTGAGCCAAGTCTGCTTCCAGTTTCTCAATAACTTTGGCTCGTTCGAAGGCTACTTTCGAGGCTTTAACAGCCGCCCTGTACCATTCTTTATACTGAGCATAAAAATCCCGGGTATAGCTGAGGGCGGTGTTCACGGCCTCTTCGGGAATTCTTTTGAGATTGGGTGGAAAGATATAGGCGTCAAAGCATATTTCTGGAAAATCTTTCTTCAACTGTGCAATTCTAATAGCTCCTTCACCAGACGGTTCAAGAGGGGCCTCCTCCACGGTTACGGTCGTAGCCTTATCGGTCCTTGAACGATGTGGACCAGGTTTAGAGATTTGTTGAGATGACGGTTGCCATGAAGGTTCGACTGCAGGTGCCTGGCCCCTGGATGGCGGAGGAGAACGAGAGGGTGAACGGTACCTTCGGTCCCTATCAGAACGCTCCTGGCTAGAATAATATCAGGAATGGTCCCTATCGCGATGCTCTTGCTCATAATACCTCCGCTCACGATCTCGGTCAGAATCCATACGGCGAGACTCATAACAGGATGAAGAATGATGCACTCGCTGAAGTTTATCAAGTGTAGAAGGACGATTCGACATGGCACCTGTAAAGAAGAAACAATTCGATTAAGTGCCAAGAAAAAGCACTGCAATGCATGTGGAAGTCATGAAGTGTTGTGAAAAGTGTAAAAATGCGTAAACCCCCCGACCAACCAGAAGCGTCGACTACACTAACGGGTAAAGATTCGCTTATATCAAGCGCTCCCCGGAGCTCTTCCAACCCGGACCCGTGGTGGAGAGATACGTAGTCCGGAATGGGGATGTCGTCCAACCCTGTGAAAAGGTCTCCAGACTGGCAAGGAGAGGCGCTGGAAACAGTAACCCCAGGTTGGGAACGGGTTACGACTACAGACTTCCATCTCTTAAACTTAGGTACAGCAGCCTTGCCTGTCTGACCCTCTTCTATTCGAGAAAGGTCGGCTGCTATCTCAGTGTCTGTGGGCGTTCTTTCATCGTCGCTCACTTCTCTTATCACAACGCTAGGCTTTCTTTTTGCTACTTCCCTCTTCTTCCTCAGGGCCGATTTCGCCAATCCTTCAATTACAATACTCTGCCCCATCTCAATCAAACCCAATGTCCTTAAGTTATCGTCGGTCAATAGCAAGTCTATGTGCCTTGAGTCGCGTGGAACCCTTTGCAAGCTTTGAACGACGCCTCTATAATGCCCACCAGTAGGTCTCGAAATGATGGCTGCAAGAATAGCAGAGTATTAGTGTAAAGTATTAAAAGTGACCATTCAAAAACGAATTATGATACTTACGCCTGGATAACCATCTCCTGGCAAACCCAGGGGGGCATCGAACAAAAAACCACTCGTTCTTGAAATAACTAAGCCTGGTCCAGGCCCCAGTCACAACCTGACAGTTCCTAACTTCCTCCAGAAAAGTAAAAGACGGGCTATCACCCCTACTTTTAAAGTTGAATATGTGCCTAATCTCGTTAGGTCTTAGCGGGCGAAAAAGGCAGTCCATAAATATGACAAAGACGTTGTTCAGTAATGCATGCCCGTTGGGATGGAGTTGTGAAGGAGCGATTCCCAAATACGACGGCATCTCTCTGATATATTGGTTAAAAGGAGGAAGAGATCCAGCCGCACAGGCATGACGGTAGAAGGCAGTATATCCTTCAGGTGGGTTGTGTGGTCTGTCGCTAGCACTAGGTAATAAAACATCATCCAGGGATATGTTATGTTTCGAACATATCCGGCCCAACAGAGACTCCGAGATATTGGACTGATTAGAATCGACAGGATCTTCGATAAATATGGCCTCCGGCAACTCATCCGGGGCCGGATCTACGACTTCAGGAGGGATTTCCGGAATCTCAAGCACTGGAAGAGGCGAGCTTTGTGCTTCTTGTTGTCGAGAACTCGAAGATTCCATAATTAACTAAATCACCAGAAAGCGGCGTTAAAATACATAAAAAGCCCATGCATTCCCCCGGTGCAAAGTGTATGAGTATGTCGTGCGGTGCAAGTGCTATGCAAAAAATTTAAGCAGATTCTACAAGATGAAACGAGATGTCCGAACGATGAAACTTTGGAATTTGAGAATGAAAACGACCGTCATCGCTGACCGTCACTTTCACGCCACCCAGATGCTACTGACCAATCCAAGTATAAAATCGTTATATTTAGTTTGAGTCATGGTGCCATCGGCGAGCTCCAAAGGGAAGGTCAAGTAAAATTCGATTATGCAAGGCCGAAGCTCGCCGGAGTCAAGTATATTAAAAGTTCAGTAAGTTCATCAAAGTTCAGCTTGAAATTGGTCGTAGTTCAGATATTGAAGCAAATCAGAAGAGTGGAAGTCCCAGGAGCAAGAACGTTCGAATCGATCGACTCGAATGGACACGAGTCGAATCGATGAACTTCGAATTGGTACGCCCCAACTCCATGCAGTTCGACTCGATGAGACTCTAGGAACAAAGGATCTGTTCGAATCCATGAAGCTCTACATACTTCGAATCGATCAAAGTTGGACTCTTTCGAATCGATCACCATATCATTACTTCGAACCGATCCATATTAAGCTCCTTCGAATGGATCAGAATATCGCTATTTTGAATCGATCGCCGCGACCCCTTTTTTCCTTTGCAACCATCGATTTGAAGCTATGTATTCAAAATCGACTCAAATTGTTCATTCTCGGATCGATGCGAAGCAATGAGAGACGACACTTTGATCGATGCGACTCGAATAACCTCACTCCTCAGTTCCATTAAGTCGAACCACCTTGTCCAAATCCCACCACTCCTCACAATTTTCAAAAAGGAAAGGTTGAATCGATGTCAAAAACATCCAGTCCCATCATCCCTAACTCGGTTTGATTCACTGATTACCTGACTTGATAAAATCACAAGGGAAAGCCTAAAGAATTCGATCGATTCGTGGAAAACGCGCTTGTTTTAAGCTCTGGAAGATCAATTCGAAGAAGAAGCTACAACAATAGTAAAAAGTGAAAAGTGAAAAAAGAGCCCAGCCTCACGTATTTATATGAATCCCAGGGGAGAAACGGGACGATTCGTCTCCCGGTCAAAATGACCGACCCCAATCGGTTATCGATTCGAACAAGCCACGTTCGAATCCATCACGTTTGAATCCATTGCCTTCCTGTCTTTACACAATCGAATCCATCCCAACTTAGTCGATGCGAGGCATCATCGGTTCGAGGAAGCACTGAGCAGATGCCAGACAATCGATTCGAACGAACGTAACTTCGAATCCATTAAGACGACATCGATGCGAAGCATCATCGATATGAAGCACATGAACAAGGGCTAAATTGAAGAATCCTATTAATTCGAAGTGCCTATTCCACAACCATCAATTCCACCGATTAGAAACCCCATCGGTTCGAACGAACATGCTTCGAATCCACTAGATACCATCGATGAGAACGAGCGTGGTGCTTCGATATGAAAAGCATACTTGTCTACCTTTTACATCGATTCAGGAGAGGATCGATACAAGAGGACGATCATAGACAATAATAAAACTATGTCTCAACTCGAATCTCAAGATCGGTTCAGGAGAGGACCGATGCAGAATTCGATAACAAGCCAAACTGACAACGATTGGCAATCGCGCAACGTTAACCAAAGCCAAAGTGGTACATATATGCACATGTGTATGACTAACACTTGATCTTTAACATTTACAGGGATCAAATGTTCAACTCGTTATGGTTACAACGAATGACGACTTTCAGAAGAGCATGTCCTGATTGGCCAACGTGAAACCGCAGCTTTTCAAAGCACGTCATGTTTACACAAGACGTACTTTGGGGAGCAAATGTTATCCCGCCTTCTGGCAAGGCCGAGATACTAAGGAACTAGCTGGGAAATAAGGGTCACATGTCCTAAATTTTGAATGATTGTCGGTTTATTACAAATATCGATGGACTTTGTCCAAGTCCGGATCGGGCTACAATTGATAAGACACGTCAAGCAGGGCTGTAGAAACCAACATTCCAAGTTTCGGGGCAATCAAAGTTCGTATGCACAAGTTATCACCAATGGAAAATGGAGGAGACAACCTCGGTTCGAATCGATCAAAAGAAGTTTAGGCTCGAATCCGTGAGAGAGCCTCACAATCGAATCGATAAGCCATGCAGTGGTTCGAACCCATCCTCCCAGAGCCTTGCTTCGAGTCCATGAAGAGCTCCATTGCTTCGACTCCATCAAACAAGCCCTCACTTCGAATCCATCCAAAGCTTTCCTTAGTTCGAATCCATCAAGTCACCCCTTCCTTCGAATCCATCCCAATGGTTTCCTTTCGAACCCCTTAAGGCGAGATGCCTCGAATCCATGGGACTACTCCACTTCGCTTACATCAGAGCATATGAGTTTGTATCCATCAGATGACCCCGCCTCGAATCCATCAAGCAGGTCTAGGTTCAAGTGCACGAGACATAATCTCGCTTCGAATCCATCAAGGAGGAGACATTCGAATCCATGCAGTTGATTCACTTCGAATCCATCATTGAAGCACATGATCGAATCCATCATTTTCCTTCCCGCTTCGACTCTACGAATGCTACCTCGAATCCACTAGGTCAAAGCGGCTAAAGTGATTAATTCGACCCTATGGATTCGACCCTAAGGAATCGATTCGAACCAGGCTTGTTTACCGAAAGCGCAATCTTGAATCGGTCATAACTTGAAATCTACAAGTCCAAATGCTATGAAATTTTCACAGGAGCTTGCACGTACATAGAAGAATGTCCACGCCAAGTTTCATCACGATTGGACACTTTTTGATCGATTCGAACCAAGGGTCGAATCGATCCCAAAGTGGGCCCGGATTTCCAGAATTCGGCCATGTGGGCCCCCCATACGTGCCAGAAGTGGTCTTCTTGAATTTTAGGAGAAATATCAGCCTCCAGCACCTATAAATAGAGCCCCTAGTCATTTAGAAAGGGGATCGGAGAATTTTAGAGACAAAGCACGTCTGGACGCTGCCAGAATTGCTTCAGAGCACCACCGCTGCCTTTGATTTCGAATTTTGGCTTACTACTTGCTGTACTTTGACATTAAAAAGTTGTATTCTCCGAATATCAAGAAATAAAGTAACGAAACTTCATAGTGGACGTAGGCAAATCGCCGAACCACTCTAAATCGTTGTCTCTTGTGCAATTTACTTCCTGCTATTTGGAGTTTTTGTTAGATAATCCATGTTTTAATTTACTTTCTTCATTTATTATCTCTTCAAAAACTTCCGACGAGTGTTGTGCCCAATTTTGACACAAACACGGCTCCTGAACTTGGACCAAATACAGGGCAAGTCTCTGCCCCCTTGCTTGGTAGTCTCCCCGCACTTGGTACACCACCAGTTGCGAGTTGCAAAAGATTTCAACCGATCTTACACTCAGTTCTTTGATGAGTCTTAAGCCGGCAATCGATGTTTCATACTTGGCTTTGTTATTTGTTGCTGGGAATTCAAGCTTCAAAGCATAACAAACTGATCGGTTTTCACGAGTCACAAGAACTATGCCAGCCCCTAAACAACGGTCGTTAGATGCCCCATCGGTATTCATCTTCCATCGAACGGGAGGTATGACATTGTGGCCGTTTGCGTCGTCTGACACAGTGAATTCAGCAATGAAGTCTGCTAGTTTTGCCCCTATATGGTCCTTCGTGGAAGGTAGGTAATATCAGACTGACTCAAGTCGATATTCCATTTTAACATCCTTCCAGAAGTTTTCGGTCGTTGGAGTACCTGTCGCAAGGGTTGATCAGTGTAAACACTGATTGAGTGTGCCTGAAAATATGGACGAAGTTTTCATGATGCAATCACCAAGCAATAGGCTAATTTCTTGATCTTGGACTAATTTCTCGATGCCCCCGTCAGACGTTTACTAACATAGTAAACTAGCTTTTGAACTCGGTTGTTAACGTAAAAATCAGACGCTAACACCCCGGTGTATGTAGAGTAAATGTGAAAGCACCACCCGTTAATACGAGAATTAGAGATAAGCAGAAAATTACAGAAAAGCAGTAAAAGACACAGTTTTTATAGCGGTTCAGCTTATAGTCAAGCCTACGTCCACTTTAGTTCTCTTTATTACTGACTTAAGTACAACTTATACAACTTTCTTCAATTACAACACACTTTGGACTAGTAGCTCAAACTTCGATGTAGAATAATCTTTTGAGTTCATATTGATTGATGTAGATTCTCTCTTGAAGTTTGTCGTAGTGTCCTTGGTTCTTGGGGTGCTTGAAGTGTTGTTTGAGTTGAGAAAATGGCAGAGTGTTGATGCTCCGGAGAATGATCCAAAAGTCCCCTGAATGTTGGAGCTAGTGCTGTATTTATAGGGTGAACTCGGAGTTAGGTCGTAGGTCGAAGGGCGACCTAGGGATAGGTCGGGAACGACCTAAGATTACAGCTTAACAAGGTTGCTCCTGATCCTCTCTGAGCGAGCTAACGGGTTAGGCGACTTAGGGACAGGTCGGCTATAATTTAGGTCGTGGGTGACCCAAGGAATGGCAGGGGAGAGAGATGTGATCTACCAATTATGGCCTAAAGAAGTTGCTCTGACCAACTTAGGTCATGAGCAGCTTAGTGGAAGGGATTAGGTCGTTAAGTCACATCACCCCATAGGTCGTTAACCCGCTGTTGGTCTATTAGCTCATTAGGTCGCTTCATGGCTTAAGCCGCTAACTCGTTGAGTCGTAGGTCGCTGGGCCATCTGATCCTTTAACAGGTTAAGCCGTTAGGTCGCGATACCTCTTAGGTCGGTACTTCACTTCAGCAGTTAGGTCGCTGGTCTTCTTAAGTCGTAGAGTACTTAAATCGTTAGGTCGCTGTGTTTCTTAACTCGGTCATGCTTTAGGTCGTTAATAGGCTAACTCGTTAGGTCGCTTGGGCTGTTAGGTCGTCAGGCCCTTTAAGTAATTAGGTCGTTGCTTCATTAGGTCGGTGAGCTACGAATTTGAGGAGTTAACATCGGTCCTCTTCGCGAACAAAAGCCGTACTGTTAGCATGCTGGGATACTGCCAAGTACACATACAACATTTCGTGGTCTATTGATTTCGATAGCACTGAGGGACTTTCCAAATGCCTTACCAGAGCTCGGAATGCTTCCTCACAATCGGATGTCCACTCGAAATTGCTCTTTCCTTTCTTTACCATATCGAAGAAAGGAATACACTTGCCTGTAGCTCTGGATATGAATCGACTCAACACAGCTACCTTTCCATTCAAGCTTTGTACTAGCTTCATAGTTCTGGGCACTTGTATGTCTCGGATAGCTTTGAATCTTCTCCGGGTTAGCTTCGATTCCCCGTGCATTCACAATGAAACCAAAAAATTTTCTCGACGCTGTGCCAAATGAATACTTCAAAGGATCGATTTTCATTTCATATAGCCTAAGTATATCAAACATCTCCGCTAGGTCTTGGATGTGGTCGTTTGACTGCCGTGTCTTCACGAGCATGTCATTCACATAGACTTCCATCGTTCTACCAATCTAGTCTTTAAACATTCGATTCACCAGATGAAGATAAGTTGCTCCCACGTTTTTCAATCCAAAAGGCATTACTTCATAGTAATATAGCCCCACATCTCTGACAAAACTTGCGTGTTCTTGGTCTAGAATGTGCATCGGGATGTGATTCTATCTCGAATACGCATCCATAAAAGACAATAATTCGTGTCCGGCCATAGAGACGAGCTGGTCGATTCTAGGTGAAGGGAAACTATTATTTGGGCATTCTTTATTCAGATCGGAGTAATCAACACAAGTTCTCCACTTCCCGTTTTATTTCCTTACAAGCGCAGGGTTAGAAACCCATTCAGGGTAGAGGGCATTGCAGACGAATCCATTGGCTTTGAGTTTTTCCACCTCCTCTCTGAGAGCAGTGGACCTCTCCGGGTCCATGCCTCTCCTTTTTTTGTTTTATAGAGACGTATTTCGGGTCTATGTTCAACATATGACTCGCAATAACGGGAGAAATCCCGCACATATCAGAATGTGTCCAAGCGAAAACGTCTAGGTTCGCTCGGAGGAAATCAGTATGATCTTTGGCCAATGATAGGTCGAGTTGCGATCCAATCTTAAGGACTCGTGATGAGTCATCCCGGCTAACTGGTATGTCAATCGTCAGCTCATTAGGTGCCATCCGAGATTCTTTGAGTTCAGATGTAACTATTTTTCATAACATTTGATGTGAAATGTGGTTGGGACGGCCAATGTTGGTGGTTACTCTGGTCGAATCCTAGAGTCTTGTCATGAGTTATTAAGTCTAATAGTGAAGTGCTCTGAATGCTCTAATAGATTATCATCAAATGGTCAAAGATCAGGCTTAAAAGCGCATTGAAGGAAATGTCGAGTAGGGGTCAGCCTTGAGTTGCATGCAACCGTATAGCTGGATCTTGCTATGAGTTTGAATTTGCTTGTATATTCGAGTAACGCACTTCCTATTCAATGTATTCATGATCCTTTACCCGTCCTTTGGGTTGGAGTGAAACTTAATTGCCCATGAGCTAAGGTATCGATTTAACGATTCTATCTTTAGGCATCCTTTCGATCGTAGCTTTGAGTAGCTGTAAGCACTATATATAAGTTTCAATACCGAGCTATCGTAGCCAGTCTTTGGATGACCATGCGTCTGCTCCCGGTCTCGGGTTGATAACTGTTCTGCATGGATGGTTGAGTCTCATCCTAGCTATGTTTATAGTCCCATCTAAACTTCAAAAACATAAAGTTGATCGATGAATAGTCGGTTCACATTCATGTTGCTTCTAGCTCATGCCCCCAGGTCTGGGGCATATATATCGATAAGTAGGAAGGTCAGCCATGCCCACTTTAGCGTTACTCTCTTTCCCGTTGGATCGAGGACCAGGTCAATCGATGGGAGACGGGGTCTCGCCTATTTTGGATTTTATCGTGGTTTTTCATTCCAAGAGGAATACTTCGATGCCCCATCAGTTTTAGGGCGTAATTCGAACACTGTACGGTCATCCACGTCTACTTTGGTTCATGTCCTGTAATCAGATCTCGAGGTAAAGTTGGCTACAAATGCAGTTGGGTCATGCCCATCTAGTTTCATACTCCTCCTAATGGATCGAAGGAGGGTGCTGGATAATTTTTGACAAAATCTTCATGGTTTACTCTCCTTCCCACACTTTGGATGTTATAGTCTTTCAAGGAACATCCCATCACATTCGTATGTGCTTAGTGCAGATCGGTATTGACCCTCGATATGAGGTATGATATAGTCAGTTGCTCGTAGCATTGAACGCCGTTTAGATTAGTTCTGTATTAAGGCCTCCATGTAGTCGTTGTCTTAAGTTATAAAGAACGCCAAGCTAGAGCTGTAGTAAGCTGTCGTATTCAGCTTTTAGTGATCTGTACCCCTGCTCCCAGCATTGATTTAGCCAGGCCACTAGTTGGGTTGTCGAGCTCCATCCTTAACGAGTTAATAATCCTCCCGTCGACTTTTGACCGAAGTTTGCAGAATAGAGAATGGTCGGAATCCACTCATCTATTTGTTGATGTTTATACACCACTCTACATTCTGGCGACTTAGTGTTATTCTCCTTCCGGTTGACTCGCGCCCAATTTGTGTTCATGCTTCGGTCCACGCTCCGGGGACTTAGAGATTTGTCGAACGGTTTATGCTTTAGTCCACAGTTCGAGACGCAGAAATTTTCGTCAACTCGTTTATACTCCAGTCCGCACTCTAGGAACTTAGAGTAATCTAGTCCGCTTCTGGGATTTAGAGATTCTTCCCAAGTCGTCTATAATCTAGTCCGTGCTCTGGGGACTGAGAGTACCGCAGTCCGTACTCTGGGGACGTAGGGGTTTTTTAGTCGTTTATACTCGAGTCCGCACTCTGGGGACTTAGAGTACTCTAGTCCACACTCTGGGAATTTGGAGGTTTAAGTCGTTTATACTCTAGTCAGCACTCTGGGAACTTGGAGGTTTAAGTCGTTTATACTCTAGTCCGCACTCTGGGGACTTAAAGTACCCCAGTACGCACTCTGAGAACTTGGAGGTTTAAGTCGTTTCTACTATAGTCCGCACTCTGGGGACTTAGAGTACTCCCGTTCGCGCTCAGGTGATCGAAGCGCTTGATGAAGACAAGTCCGGAACCTCCTCTCCTACCGACGGGGGTTATGAAGTAGAAATTACAGGCGCCTCTGAGCACACAACCGAATTGAGCATGAAGGAGCGGCTCGAAAAAGAGAAGGAGGAGACGGCCAAGGTCAAAGTCGATCCCCGAGTTGTGGACTTGGACGATCCTTTCAGCCGTTGAAGGTCATCCTTCCTGGCGGGTCCAAGCCCATGGAAGTTCCTTGTACTTTTTCAGTTGCTACCCCTCTATCAAAGAAGAGTACTAAAAGTAAATGCTCTGGAGAGGAGCCGTCTGGAAAGAAGTTGAAGAAGCACAATAAGTGATTACTATCCTCGTTCGATGAGAGTTAGTTTAAGTCATGTAATTATTTTCATCTATTTCCATAGTCCTTGTAAATAGAATGTCGACTCCGAACTTTGGAGGGGTTGTAATAGAAACTTATTTCTGAATAAAGTTTAGTACCTTTTTCTATCTTACAAAAGACTCTTATTGTTCAGTTTTCTTTGTGATTGTGATTTTAATCCAAGCAGTTGTGAGTAACATAGACTTCTCGGTCCATCTTCATATAACTCGAAAACTCTTCGGGAGTTGTTGAACTTCCATTCTGTGCTTCGAGCACATAGAATACTTCTAGCCCGTATGTCAGGGATTTGATAAATTCAAGTCATCTGTGTCATAGTTCATATTTAGGTAACTTGGAGATCCAAATCACTAATATTCGAGTCCGCGCTCTGGAGAGTTAGGGATTCAAGTGGTTTATACTCGATTCCACACTCTGGGGACTTAGAGTACTCCAGTCCGTACTCTGGAGACTTAGAGATTCTTAGGTCGTTTATACTCAAGTCCGCACTCTGGGGACTTCGAGTACTCCAGTCCGCGCTCTGGGGACTTGGAGGTTTAAGTCGTTTATACTCGAGTCCGCACTCTGGGGACTTAGAGTACTCCAGTCCGCACTTTGGGGACGTGGAGAGTTAAGTCGTTTATACTCGAGTCCACACTCTGGGGACGTAGAGTACTCCAGTCCGCACTCTGGGGATTTAGAGATTTAAGTCGTTTATACTCTAGTCCGCACTCTGGGGACTTAGAGTACCCTAGTCCGCGCTCAGGGGACTTAGAGTTTTAATCATTTATACTCGAGTCCGCACTCTGGGGACTTAGAGTACTCCAGTCCACGCTCTGGGGACTTGGAGATTTGAGTCGTTTGTACTCTGGTCCGCACTCTGTGGACTCAAAGTACTCCAGTCCGCACTCTAGGGACTTGGAGATTTTGAGTCGTTTATACTCTGGTCTGCACTCTGGGGACTAAGAGTACTTCAGTCCATGCTCTGGGGACTTGGAGGTTCAAGTCGTTTATACTCGAGTCCGCGCTCTGGGGACTTAGAGTACTCCAGTCCGCGCTTTGGGGACTTGGAGGTTTAAGTCATTTATACTCGAGTCCGCACTCTGGGGACTTAGAGTACTCTAGTCTGCACTCTGGGACTTAGAGGTTGAAGTCGTTTATACTCGAGTCCACACTCCGGGGACTTAGAGTACTCCAGTCCTCACTCTGGGACTTGGAGGTGGAAGTTGTATATACTCGAGTCCGCGCTCTGGGGACTTGGAGGTTTTTATTGAGAGCTGTCGTATTTCCACCCTTTGATTTACATTTCATATACCGTATCAAGGCTAACGTTGTCGAAAGAACAATCGAACCACGTTTGCTCATGGGATGGGATTCTACCCCCAGCATGAGGGACGAAACTTGAAAAATGGACGATTGTTTCTCGTCCGCTTGGTGATTATAGCTCTTCCAATCAAGTCAAGGAAGGAGGTATATGACAGATGGTTGGATCACATCCATGTCGGGTTAGATAGCCAAATCTCATACAATTTGCTCCATATCTCTTTCTAGAAACCAAGAATAATGGATTATTGAGTAGACACAGTAGGTTGCATATGTTTTAAGGTGCAGTCGTGTCCATGTATTGGGAGGGATGGTTAATGAGTAGGCAGTCACCACAACTACTTCAAGTCGGGCTTTCGAATAACCTTTTGTGTTCAAGGCAGGATATGATGTATAGATGAGCAAACCACGTCCACTCTAGAAAGATCCCGGCGTCACTGAGCTTCAGGAGGGGCATCTGTATTTTGTTGAACATTGTTCTATGACTCGATTTAAGTGGATGATAAGGCCATACCCATTCCAAGCCTTGCTTAGGTCTCCAAGTCAAAGATGGAGGTCGATGAATGGATGATTGGTCATGTTGACTTTGTATTGGGCTCTGATCGTGATGAACTTTTTAATATCTAGTCCATAGCCCCAAATCAAAGGCATATGGTTGATGATGAGCGATTGAATTATGTTCGTCTAGATGTAACTCCACATGACCGATCATGGTGTGCGTAGATTGGTTGGCAGCCAAATCTGAGTACCTGGTCACATCTCATTGATAAGTGAAGCAGCATCGTGTGCTCTCTATTCGACTTTGCCACTGGCTCCTTTCAAAGGGATGTCGGCCGTCGGCCATCCAATTGATAATCATAGCCCTTTATTAATAGGCATCGGATATTCGCTGCCCGCCATTCTGCAGGACTTGTACATACTATTGAAGCTTTCCTTTCCAGATCAGCTTTTCGATCACACCTCGGAGGTGTTTGTAATCGCCCGTGTTAGGACTAGTGAGCATCTGGGAATATACAACATTCCCCTGATTTTCTTTAGACTTTGGTGTACTCTCTTGAGGTTGGTTTCCAGTACCACTCCGAATCGTGAGTCTTCAAGTAGAGGTTGTCAATTGAATCTTTCAAAGAGCATATGAGCCGAATTTTGACGTCTTGTTTCGGCTACTGGGATCTACATCCTTAGCCAACGGGCCTTCAATGTTATTTTTCTTAGTCTGTTCCGCTCCTCAACACTTTGGTTTAGATTCATTTTTGTCTTAGAAACGATCCATGGTCGTAGGAGGCTCTCCAGCTAACTGGCTGCCAAAATATATATGGAGGTCGATTCTCATCAAGGGTGATCAATATGATATCCCTTTGAGAGTATCGTTTGAGTTGCGGTTGTTTATCCGTTCCTTAATTGCCATTCAGAAGTTGTCGCTAGATCCTCTATGCCCTGGTCGATCAAGGGATGTAAGGGAAGTAGATAGAATATTTCTTTATTAAGTTGAGTTTTGAATTCACTATCTGGAGGCACTGCGCTGCGGCTAGGGTTCGGGGGTTTCGATTGGCATGACAAAGTTGCTCGGCATACAAGATTGTTCAGCCAAGGTGGATCGGCCAAAGTGGATCGGCCAAGGTGGGTCGGCTAAGATGGATCAGCCAAGAGTGGCTCGGTCAAGTTGGATCGGCCAAAGATGGTTCGGCCAAAGTGGGTCGACCAAGATGGATCGACCAAGAGTGGCTCGGTTAAGTTGGATCCGCCAAAGTTGTTAGGCCAAGGTGGATCGGCCAAGGTGGGTCGGCCATGGGGGATCGGCCAAGATGGGTCGACCAAGGTGTGGCTTGGTCAAGTTGGGTCGGCTAAAGTTGTTCGGCCAAGGTAGGTCGGCCAAGGTGGGTCGGCCAAGATGGGTCGACCAAGGTGTGGCTCGGTCAAGTTGGTTCGGCCAAGGTAGGTCGGCCAAGGTGGGTCGGCCAAGGTGGGTCGGCCAAAGTTATTCGGCCAATGTAGGTCGGCCAAGGTGGGTCGGCCAAGATGGGTCGACCAAGGTATGGCTCGGTCAAGTTGGGTCGGCCAAAGTTGTCCGGCCATGGTGGATCGGCACACCTTTTCTGCAGCGTTCGGCTAGACTTTTTCTGAAGCGGTCGGCATATGCCTTTTCTGGGGTGATCGGCATACGCCTTTTCTGGGGCGATCGGCGGAATTGCCTTCAGAGGAGGGTCGGCCTTCATTCAACTTGAGTGCAAACTTCGACATCCAATCACCAAATCTTGCGTACATCAGTGAACCCAATCCTTTCACATGAACATGAACATGAACATGAACATGAACATGAACATGAACACTTGATTAACTTACGGTTATTAGCTTCCTATAGATTTTTTTTCAAATCTGAGTAGAATAGGAAGTTTTCTAGTAAACAACTGGATCTATCTCGCGAATATGGAAATCCACTAGTAGATGATGATCCAATCAAGATGAGAATTCAATTCTCGGTGAAAGCACCAAAATGTAAGCACCAAAATTGGTCACCAACACCCTTGAGTAGAGTTATGTAGAGAGATTAATGAAGAGATTAAATTAAAACAAAAAAATAGTGTAATTCAATGTCAAAAGAATAATAAAAACGAGAACACCAGATTTATAGTAGTTCGGCGTAATTGCTTACATCCACTTTGAATTTGATCTTTATTGCTTTCTCAATTACTTGAATACAAATATAATCCGTAAATCAATCACTTGAATACAAGTTTGAATTAAAAAGAGGAGAGTATAAAAAATGGCAGAGTCTCTCCAGTGTTCCCGGAAAAAGGTCCCTTTTCAGTGTGCCCCTGCCCTTCTATTTATAGACGAAGATGGGTTGGACTTCCTTGGTGGGCCTGGTGGCTGAATATCTCGGTCCAAATGGAATAAGCCCTGTGTGCCGACCCAAACATGTCGAACAACCAAATGCCGAACCTCTATCTTTATGCCAAACGAAGTGAGGCCGGACGCTCTACATGCCGACCACCCATTGGTGCCGAACGACTCTGGACGACGAACGATAGGTGATGGCCGAACGAGATTTGTGTCAGACGAGGTGAGGTGTTGAGTGAGGGGTGCAGGCCGAACGAGACTGGAATGCCGAACAAACCAGGAATGCGGAGTGAAGCATGAATGCCGAGCGTTCCAGAAGCCGAACGCTCTTTAATACCAGTTGACCCAGTCACGCCGAACGTTCTTGGTGCGGAGTGATCCTATATGCCGAGCATTCCATAGATGCCGAACGATATACAATATAGAACGTTTCTCAATGCCGAACGTCCTTCTAATGTCGAACGCTCATAATTGCCAAAACATGTCGACTGCATCAAACCCGTATATCCTCAGGCTCTTCTTGGTCAGAATCTTGTCTAGTGCTAATGATAATTTGTTCCACTGTCGTCTTGTAGCCGGGCCAAGGTGCCCGTTAACAATATGAAAATCATCCATTTATAGCAACCATGGAAAATAAAATAAAATGTGCACACATCCATATGCATATGCTCTAGTGTCCTAGTTAGACCGATCCCTAAAGAATAATAGTACCTAGTGTACCTATTATCCATTGGCATCCACTAGCAAACACATGCAATCACTAGCATACAACATTCATAACATGTTCTATTAACATGTTTACATCAAATCCTACCATCCATAGGTTAAATCCTAAGTTCTACCCTCCCAAAGGATAAAGGAAAGAACCTATTCAAAACTAAAGATGGAAAATAGGAAATTCTAAAAATTACTATCAAAGAAATGCGGATATGAGATACGAGTTTTCTCCAATTCAAATTTATTCTTTTTTAAAGCCTCTTTAACCGTGTCGGAACTAAGGCAATCCCTCTGTAGACTCTATCCAACATGAAGGCGACTAGCCGGTCTTCCATAAAGAGCTTCAGAAGATGCCACTCGAATGCTAGCTTAAGAACTACTATCTTGTGCGAATTCCACTAAAGAAAGATGTTTTACCCAAGTTTCTCCAAAATCAAGAATACTCATACTCAACCATGTATGCCTTACAATCGTACTAATTTTGCTTCACTATTCTTTTTTAGCCTGCTCACATGAATCAACAATCCTAGGTTCTCACTATTGCCCTATATGCTTTACGGGAAACTCTATTATTATTTCCAATAGTAATTACTGCCGTCTCCTTTATAGCCTTACACCTTTTTCGTCACTCCTTAGGGAATGATTCCTATCTATTCCATTTTAAGAGTTTGATTTGGTATTTATCACTCCTTAAGGAATGATTCCTATCTATTCCACTTTTAAGAGTTTGGTTTGGTATTTATCCTCTCATTTCAAAAACTAAGGCTTTTAAATTTTCAAATCCCAAAATCTTAAAGTTTTATCTTTAAATTCTTCTTAAATTCAGAAATACTCGGTTGCTTGACATTTTTATGTTTGTAGGTTTGCATCCTTACATCCTTTTGAATTTACATTATTTCCCAAACCTAGAGGGAAAAACTTTCAAATTCTAAGTCCAAAACTAACTCCTTGCTTTCCTTTAAAGACCTTTTCGATTTTCTATAAAATTTGCAAACTCTACTTTTATTAAGTTTTTCATTTCAAAAATTTATTTACTATTTCACTAAACCATTTCCTTTTAAAATATCTTTAAAAAATCCTTATGTGTTTTCAAAACATCTTCTTATTATACCTTACGGTCTCATACCTTGATATATAGGAACAACCTTCTCAAATAAGAAATTATTAATTCTAAAATCTTCTATGATCCTTTTAAAAGAGAATTTCATGTTTATGTGAAATTACAAGGAACTTATTTTATACTTTTCGAAATAGGCTATACAAAATATGGTGCTTTTCATACCTTGTATATCTCTTTCATGTATTCCTTATAACTTGCACAAAACATTTTTATTGGTTTCATAGAAAATAATACCATTATTCTTTTCTTTCCAATAGAGTAAAATATGTTTAAATTATACTCTTCCATGATAAATATTTTCTAATATCTAACTTACACATTTTCCTTTCAGAAAGACTTATCTTCAAAACTATTTTAATATTTCCATAACTGCAAAAACACTTCCTTATATTATTAAAAATAATAAGTGTACTTTACAAACCATTTTGTTTCTATACTTAGAAATTACCTTTTAAAATACATTTTTTACCTGGGTTAAAACGGATGCTGCGTAAAATCCCGTTACGACAACCCAAAAAATACTAGTGTATGGATTCAATTTAATAAATACCAATAAATCTCATATACCCATGTAAAAATATTTCTCTTGGGAGTCGCTTATTATAACAACAGTGTTATAGCCTATGCTCCTCTTATTTTTCAGGAAAACATTTGTTACAACAATAAAAGTTGTTGTCAACATTTTCGATACTTGATACACATCAGTTTTTTATATTTAAAATCTTTATTTACTTACAATGAAACTAGTGAGTTAAATATATATATATACACGCACACACACACACACTCCATAATTCTTCAAAAAGAATTCCAATTTTTCATTATATAAAATTCAACTTAAATTTCATACCATTCTTCAAAAACCCTATATTTATTTTCTAATAATGAAAATTTTAAATTCTAACAATTACATTCTTTTCAACTTCTTAAATTTTGAAAATTTCATTTTATCGGGCTTGGCATAAAGTGGATTTTGTCCTTACTAATCTAGGAGTACTTTTCTTAAACTTTGGAAATCCCATTTTCTTACTAAAGCCTTTTATCTACACATGGGTTTTCATCTTTTCTTACCAACTGAACCTATTGTACACCCCCAATCTTTGCCTACCTCTCTTTGGATTTCCACAGTCCGATCCTAATATACAAAACCATTTATCAAACTTATTCCATGTGTAGACATTCACTATGCCCCAAGTAACGCACTTCCATATGCCAAAAGTGATACTTCAAGTATTTTGCTCTCAACTGACGAACACAAAGCATATAAAGAACCACCTTTAGACGGATAACATGCTCTCCTATACTTCTTGGAAAACATCGAAATGTCAACCATGAATACCACCACGAACTTTAATTTAGGACATCTCTATAAACATGGTTTATCATATCTATAGAATAGACCTAGACATTAGTTAGCCCAAAATACATAACTAACCACTCAAAGAATCCGCCGGGTGTCCTAAATGCAGTCTTCGCAATGCTGTCATCAGTTACCCTAAGCTAATGTAATCCAATGGGTAGACCAAGCTAAGAAAGTACTGAAGAGCCAACTAACTGATCGAAAAGATCATCTATCTTAAGGAGTGGATAATGGTTTTTCTTTGTGAGCTTATTCAATTCTATATGGTCAATGCAAAGTCGAAGAGAACTACCTGCTTTAGGAGCAAAGACGACCAGCGCTTCGTATTCCGATATGTTTCTTCTTATGAAACCTTTCTCAAAAGCTCACGGATCTGCTTGCTCAATCCCTTCCTTTCCCTAGGCACTATATGCCATACGTGTAATGGTACTGGCTAGAAAAATAAATCCTGAAGTTAATCTCTCTCTTAGGGGGGTAATCCCTTCCTCCTCAAAGATGTCTATAAAATCTGTAATGACAGGAACTGAATCTAACTCTAATGATTACGAATCAAGGGAATAATGGAAGCTAAACATAACTGACCCTTCCGGGTCACAAGTAATCTCAAAAGTCCTACTGATTCTAATCTAACGATTCCCCTCTCCTAGTCTAATATAGCTCCATATATGGTAGCCAATCCATACCTAAGATCATCACATATCCCGAGAATGCCAAAACATAGGCGTCGTAGTAGAATTCTACGCCTAGGATATAAATTTTCAAGCCCTTACAAACCATAAATAAGTGTGCAGATCCTCCTATGGGGTTTGAAACAACAACGGGGTCTACTACTAAAGGTATGTCTATGTGCAAAAAATCCACAAGAGAACTAGAGATAAAAGAGTGTAATGCTTCAGAATCGGAAAGAGTTTGAATGGGAAAATCAGAGAGAGATTAATCCTTCTAAAGAGATTTTCCTATCTCTATCCAAATCACTGTTAGAAAGTGCAGATCCAAAGCTTGTACCTGAGCCGTAAGTGCGTTTGCTTTCTGCCCCATTGTCTATGGACAAGCTCTACTAAGATGACCAGGCTGCCCATAGTTATTGCATTTCCCACTTTTCTTGATCCACTTCAGAGGTCCTCCAAATCTAACATCCTAAACCTCCAACTTAGCTCATGCTACCTCGAAATCCTCTGCACCAAAAATTGTTCTGCCTCCTAGACTAGTAAAGTTCTTGCATATCTTGGAAAAATTGGTTGTTGTAGATGGATTAAAGGGACCTCCACCTACCGGTGTTGTATTAGGCGCTTGCCCTTGGACCTCTGATATCGTAGCTCTATGGAACCAGTTAGCCATATTATGCAAGAAAAGGAAACTTAGGCTTGAAAGAATCGAAAGAAGATTGAACTGGACTTTTGAAGGGATTTTTATAGAAACTCTTTGTACCTGAAAGACTACTTCTATAATAAGAGTTTCTTTTTAAAAAATGCTTCTAATTTGAAGATATGCTACTTAAAAATAGGTTGCTTTTGGAAAAATACTTTATTTTCAAAACAATTTTTCAGGAATCTTGTAACCTTAGGCTCTGATACTAAGTGTAACACCCCATACCCCGTAGTACACCCAAATGGACACACTAAAAGGCATGGTGCATTGTAGGTTTAATTGAAACTAACAGAGATTAAGATTCACAAGATAAAAATAGGTAAAAACAATGGAAACTAAAATAAAAACTTATTCAAAATAAAAACTTATTCAAAATAAAAACTTCATAAATTAAATAAGTCAAATAATAATTACAACATACATGTCTCAAAATCCAACATGTATCATGAAATAAAAACTCGTAGTCTTAAAAAAAATCAGAGTATAAATATCCCTCTCAAGTGCCAATACAAAGAAAGAAAAATGGAAATAAAATTAGGGAAATACATAGTAGAATCTTTTCCAAGAAACCTTCGAGCAATTACAATCTACCGCCTTCTCCCTTGATTGCCTATGAGGGGAAGGAGGCAGGAGGAAAATAGAGGAGTGGGTCAGACTAAAAGTCTGGTGAATGATAGTAACTACTAGAATCTTTAAGCAAAGTAAAATTAATAGACTCTTCAATAGTTCTATTATATACAAAAGGAAACAAAGAAAATAGGAAAGAGATAAGCTGGAATATACCATTAAACTATTACAATTGATAAGATAGGTCAACTTTGATTGTTTGCACTAGTCTTTGATAGCTGCTTGATTAGGCTAAATTCCTACTCCGATAGTTAGGCTGAAATCCTAATTCTGCCCTTTGATTGGCCTGCTACTCCATAGACCTTACTACATATAACTCTTCACACAGCAGTCAATTGTAACTACGAAAGATGCAGAAAGCACCCGTCGTGGACTAGACGATACATAGCTCCCTACGCAAAGGGCAATGATGTCTACGGAAGATACATATACTAAACGTTTGGAACTCATAGCGATTACTGAGCACCGAAATCGAAGTCGCATGCTTAACTGCTACCATGCTCGTGCTACCTGTTTCCCCACCTATTAGGTCGTATTATTATCCTCAACTTAGCATAAGCGTGCCCCTCGTCTCACTTCAGGATTATGTAAAACACCATGTCCATAGAAAATGTAGGGGAATGCTACCGTTACTGCCCAGTCATCCAAACAATATCTAATAGAGCCCTTGTCCAAATCCCCCGCAATATAAACATCTCTGTATTGACCAATTACAACCACTACTAGCATAAGCGTGCCCCTCATCTCGCTTAAGGTTTATGTGAAACACCGTGCCCATAGAAAATAATAGGAGAATGCTATTTGCTATAGGTCCTACTTTAATTCTTTTCTTATTGATGAACGTATTTTTTTGCATTTTAAACCGTTTGTTTCATATATTTTTATTTTAATAAAGCGGTATTATATGGGTATTTTGTTGTGGTTTTGCACATCATAGATTCCAAAGTGCAACGTTGAAATTAATCGGTTGTGCCGTCCAATGGTTCAAATGACACGCAAAAAAAAAAGAATGCAACATTTTGAGTACCGAATAATTCGAAGAGAAAGTACATATCGTTCATGAAGAAATGCATCTCACATCCCCAACATGTGTACTATTCATGCAAGAAGGCAAATGCAAATATTAAAAATACACTTTCAAAGATAAGCCTGAAAATCTCTCAAAGCAAGGCCACTGGCTAATCAGATAACAAAGCAAAGACCAATTCAAAGTGAGGTGGTCTTATTTTTCTCCAAATATCAAGCATATGAACCTAAATAGTAGGGTTATTTGTGGAGGATGAAGTCTTTAAATAGAGAGAGCAATGCACATGGAAAATCATCTCTTACCCCATCACTCTTCTTCTAGTTTAATTTTGATTTCAGCAGTGTTTTTATTTCGAACAGAATATGTAGGATTGTTAATTAGATTTGGCAATTTATTTATTATTGTTCTTAGTTATCTTCTGCATTCTTTTCAGTTAGTTGATAAATTCAGTTCATGTTATTTCAGTTGTTTGCTCTATTATTTTCTTTTAAGCACTTTTATTATCTGCTCTGATTTCTACAATTTTATATTTTAACTGCAATTTTGATTAGATACGAAATCAATTTGGAGTATATTATTGTTTTTACTTCCTGTTTAAGATCCTCCATCGAATTTGTTTAACACGCCTAAGATTTAAATAGGGATTTCAAATATTTTAAAACACAATTCCCTGTGTTTGACCAGCATACTACACGCCTGTGCGCTTGCAGAATTAATTAAAATTTGTGCTTTTTTAATCAATAGAAAAGTCTCAACAAGTTTTTGGCGCCGTTGCCGGGGATTTGCTATTTTGAAAATTTCCGATTTTTCTATTTTTTAGTCTATTCGTGTTAATTTATTTTTTCTGTTATATAATTTTTTTTCCATTTTCCAGTTCCTTTCACAAAAGTAGCGTTTTACTTTAAAAAAATCGTTTTTTTCTTTCGCTGCATGTTATCAAGTTTCACATTGGTTTAGTTTCTGTTACAATTTCTTTTCACGCTGCATTCATCTACAGTGATTACATGTAGCTCAACTAAGTAAATCTCAGCCATCTAATAACAAGGATCTAGGGATCAAGCTATTACAAACAGTGGAGTTTGAATCACTAGCACTGCTCAGTTGCATTGGATGGACTGCCATACCCCTATGTAGGTAATTTTCTACTCTACAGGTACCCAACTGAAAACTGTTTAAATTTACTTTTGGCTACTACACCTTGATTTGTTTATGCGCATTTTGGCAAGAAATAATTTTAACCGTTTAGAAAGCCAAAATATTTCATTAAACAAATCAACGGAAATTTCAAATCAAACAAATATGAGCAATCACAGTTCACAACACGGTTCACATCACAGTTCACACCACAATTCACCAAAATTATCACCTAAATCACATGTTGGAAATAATGAATTTCATGAGAACCGACCATTATCCCTTAGAGACTGATGCTATCCAACACGGACTGTTCAACCTTCAGTTAATTCATTTCCATCTGCCGAAGGAAATAATTTTGAGCTAAAACATTCTTTTATCCAGGGGGTACCAAAATTCACCGGGTCTGAAAATGCATATGAATTTCTTAGTGAATTTGAATTATACGCTTCTACAACTAAAATGCAACAACTTTCTAATGAATCCATCAAGCTAAGGCTCATTCCATTTGCACTTCTAGAAAGTGCGAAAAGATGGCTTAATTCTCTTCCTAAAAATTCAATTTAAAGTTGGGACGATTTTGTTACTATATTTTTAAAGAAGTTTTTTCCTTTCCACAAAACTCTTAAAATTCGAACTGAAATCAACCAATTCTCTCAGAATGAAGGAATAACTTTTTCAAAATATTATGAAAGGTTCAATCAATTGTTATATAGTCACGCATGTCATGCAATCCATAAACATGTTTTGTGCCAAATCGTTTATGAAGGGCTTAACTATCAAACAAGATCCCAACTCGAATCAATGTGCGGAGGAGACTTCATGGCAAAAACAGATGAGGAAGCATGGGAAGTTTTAGAAGAGTACTCAGAAAAGGATATGCAATGGGAAATAATTCGTGTTCCAATTCGTACTCCAAACAGAGAAGTACATGCCCTTGACCCATCACATCTTCCTCTAGATGCTCAAACTCCTCAAGAAGGACTACCCTAATTACTACACATAAAACCAAATCAATGCTAGAGCTCAAAATAGTCCTTATTCATCTACATACAACCCTAACTGGAAGCATCATCCAAATTTTTCGTAGTCAAATCCTAACAATGTGGCTAATCCATCGCATATGTATCCGATGATACCAAATTCGAATTATCGAGCCCCAACTTCTAATGCTCAAAATTCACAACCAACTCCTCAAAAAAAATCTTCGAATCAACCATATAGGCATCCTAATTTCAATCCATCAACTCAACCTTCTCGGCCTTCATAAGAAATCGCTCGATTGGAAAAACAGCTCTCTAAACAAAATGAACAAATCACTAACCAAGATGCAAGAATTGAGCAAATCACCAAACAAAATAAACAAATGTTGATAATGATGAAGGATCTCATGAAAATCAATGAGAAAGATAAATTGCCTAGCCAAACCGAAGTGAATCTAAAGTATAACTCTCGAGGAGTAAATCTTTGTGAGGATGAAGATGTAAATTCGGTTAATGCTGTCACCACATTAAGGTCTGGAAAGAAGGTGGATAACCATGTCGGCAACCCCGACGTCCTTCTTAAGTCTTCCCTTGTTCAAAATTCTGAAACTCAGTCAACACCCACTGTTCTTAATCCAAACAACTCTAATTCTTCATCCAAGGTTGGCAATCCCGTCCACTCTTCACTTTCTGATGTTGGCAACCCCAACATTTCAGCTCCCTTACCTTTACCCTCTAATATCACACCTTCTTCTTCGAATGAAAAAACTACCGAACGAGTCTATAAATCCATAGCTCCATTTCTCATAGACTCAACAAAAAGAAGAAGCCGGCTAATTTTGACCGAATTCTTGAAATCTTCAAACAAGTTCGAATCAATATTCCACTTCTTGATACCATCGAGCAAATTCCTCAATAGGCTAAATGTCTGAAAGAGCTATGTACTCAAAAACGCGCCACTAACGTTCCTAAGACTACATTTCTAACTACAAACACTAGCTCTGTTCTTTCAAATCCCTCCCCAATCAAGTATAAGGACCCCGGTTGTCCCACAATCGGCTGTAAAATAGGTAACACACACATTAGTCATGCTTTACTCGATCTTGGAGCGAGTGTGAATCTTTAGCCTTATATGTGTACTGTCAACTTGGACTAGGGGAATTAAAACCTACAAACATCACAATTCAACTAGCTGATCGATCTGTCAAAAAAACATTGGGCACAGTTGAAGATGTTTTGATACAAATCGAGCAATTCTATTTCCCAATCGATTTCATAGTCCTAGAGATCGCACCTGTCTCAAATCCTAACGGTCAGATTCCCTTGATTTTAGGTTGTCCATTTTTAGCAACATCAAATGCTATCATAACTTGTAGGAATGGTCAACTCCGACTTTCCTTTGTGCACCTAACCATTGAACTAAATATATTCAATCTTAACAGACAACCAAGGGATCTTGAAATAGAAGAAGTTGACATGATCCAAACAATTGTAGAAAATGATTTTAGTGAAATTACGGAGTCTCTTAACATGTGCCTAGATCATTTTAATTCCAATTTAAATGAAGATAAATAAATTTATGGATTAAATGATATGCTCTGCTCTTCTCATAATTCACTAGAATTCAATCAGTTGATGCCCACTGAAGCCTCAAAAGAAGTACGCACTAAATTAGACCTCAAACCTCTTCCAAACGATCTTAGTACGCATACTTAGATTCTTCAAAAAAATTCCCTGTAATCTTGGTATCCGATCTCACTAAGGACCACGAAGAACAACTTTTGAAAATTTTAAGGGAAAATAAAGAGGCAATAGAATGGGTAATCGCTGACATTAAGGGAACTAGTCCATCAATCATTGAAAATCGAATACATTTAGTCGACGAGGCTAAACCCACTCACGAAGCTCAAAGGCGATTAAACCCTAATATGAGAGAAGTGGTAAAGGAAGAAATTATCAAATGTTTAGACAATAACATTATCTACCCTATCTTTGATATTACTTGGGTAAGTCCAGTAGAAGTTGTGCCCAAGAAGTCTGGAATCACTATGACAAAAATGAGAATAATGAACTTGTTCCGACAAAAGTCAAAACAAAATGGCGCCTTTGCATCGACTATCGAAAACTCAACGCAGCAACAAGAAAATATAATTTTCCCATCCCTTTCGTTGATCAAATGCTCGAAAGCTTAGCCGGTCAATTATATTATTGTTTTCTTGATGGTTAATCCGGCTATAATCAAATTCCAATTGCGCTAGAGGACCAACACAAAACAACATTCACATGTCCCATCGGAACTTTCGCTTATCGTCGCATGCCCTTCGGTCTTTGTAATGCTCCCGCTACCTTTCAGAGATGTATGATGAGTATATTTTTTGATATGGTAGAGGATTTCTTAGAAATATTCATGGACGATTTTTCAATCTATAGGTCATCTTTTGATCAGTGCCTCCTCCGTTTAGAACGTGTCTTAAAGCGATGTAAGGAGAAATCTCTTGTTCTTAATTGGGAAAAATGTCATTTTATGGTTAAGCAAAGAATAGTCTTAGGTCATGTTGTCTCTAAAAATGGCGTAGAAGTTGACAAATCTAAAATTGATCTTATTGTTGGCCTTCCTCCTCCAAGGTCCGTAAAGGACATTTTCTCATTTCTCGGCCATGTAGGATTTTATAGGAGGTTCATTAAAGATTTTTCAAAAATTTCAAAACCTCTTTCAAATCTTCTGGCTAAAGACGTTAAATTTGAATTTTCCATTGAATGTAAAACGTCTTTTGAAACCCTCAAATCGATCTTGATCACTGCACCTATCATCCAATCTCCAAATTGGACTTTTCCTTTCGAATTAATGTGTGACGCTTCTGATTATGCCATTGGAGCCATCTTGGGTCAACGAATCGATAAACTTCCTCGAGTCATCTATTATGCTAGCAAAACTCTTAATGAAGCTTAATTGAATTACTAAACCACAGAAAAAGAGGTTTTAGCAGTTATCTTTGCCTTCGATAATTTTAGATCATATCTCGTAGGTTCTAAGTTATAGTTTACACCGATCATGCCGCCTTGCGGTATTTACTCACGAAAAAGGATGCCAAACCCCGCTTTATCCATTGGATTCTCCTTCTTCAAGAGTTTGACGTAGAAATACGAGATAAAAAGGGTTCTGAAAATGTCATAACCGATCATCTTTCTCGTATAGTTCATGAAAACTAGGATAACTCTCAAATCAATGATCATTTTCCCAATGAACAAATTCTTTGCCTCACCAGTGCACCATGGTACGCATACATCGTAAATTATCTTGTCACAAATGAAACACCTTCCCATTGGTCAAAACAAGATAAACAAAATTTCTCTCCAATGTTCGAAACTTTTACTGGGGCGATCCTTATCTCTTCAAATATTGCACCGATCAAATCATACGTAGATGTGTCCCCGAACATGAATTCCATAGCATCCTCTCTTTTTCACATGATCAAGCATGTGGAGGACATTTTGGAGCAAAGAAAACTGCTGCCAAGGTGTTACAGTGCGATTTTTATTGGCCTTCTCTTTTTCATGATGCCCACAAATTTTGCTCCAAATGCGCTAGATGTCGACAAATAGGTCATATTTCCAAACGTAACATGATGCCCCTAAACCCAATCCTTGTCTTCGACATTTTTTATGTTTGGGGCATCGATTTCATGGGTCCTTTTCCTAATTCTTTTGGAAATTTCTACATCCTACTTGCAGTAGATTATGTGTCTAAATGGGTTGAGGCCATTCCCACTAGAACGAATGACAATAAAGTTGTTGTCAAATTTTTGAAAGAATACATATATTCCCGTTTTGGCACACCTCGAGCCATTATAAGCGATAACGGTTCTCATTTTTGCAATCGTGCTTTTGAATCTCTTCTTAAGAAATAGTCTATCACTCATAAACTATCTACTCCATATCATCTACAGACTAATGGTCAAGTCGAGATTTCCAATAGACAAATTAAACAAATTCTTAAAAAGAACAGTTAACTCCAACAGAAAAGATTGGTCATCTAAATTGATGGACGCCCTTTGGGCATTTCGCACAGCTTATAAAACCAATCAACGAATGTCACCATACCGATTAGTCTTTGGAAAAGCATGCCATTTACTCGTTGAGCTCGAGCACCGCACACTTTGGGCAATCAAATACCTTAATTTTGACATAGAAAAAGCTGGATCGCATCATAAATTAAAATTGTCAAAATTAGAAGAACTAAGAAATGAAGCATATGAAAATGCAAAGATTTATAAAGAGAAAACTAAATTTTATCATGGTAAATCCATACTTCGTAAGACATTCGAAGTAGGTCAGAAAGTTCTCTTATATAATTCCAAACTTCATTTATTTCCGGGAAAATTGAGATCCCGTTGGACAGTCCATATATTGTGAAAATAGTGTACCCTTATGGTGCAGTTGAAATTGAAAATTCTAGGGACAGTTCCATTTCAAAGGTCAATGGACAATGCTTGAAGCCATTTCTAGAGTTTGAACAACACGAGGACGACGAATTCGTGGATCTTCATGAACCTAGCTATTCGGCATGAGCCACTCACTATCTTGTACATATCAGGTTGTATATTTTTTATTTTACTTTTCTGTTTTACATTTGCATTTGCATTCCAATTGACAGTTGGGACACTGTCTCTTTCCAGTTTGGGGGGACGCATATCTCATTTTGTTTATTCATATTTCATAGTGTGGCATCATTTAAAAAAATCATCTCATTATTTGTTTTCAAATTTCCTTTTAATTTTTTTCTCATTTCCCATTATTTTCTAGACTTCGATTTATTTTTAATTAGTCAAGACAAAGTAAGTAAGCAGATGAAGTCAATTGATGAAATTTTTTGTGAATTACTAATTTCAAATGTAAAATATAATGAAAAGTTTAATTACAAGCGATAATTGTAAGGTTAGTATATAGGGGGATACGTAGGTGATGGTTATGAAATCCTTTCTAAAATGTAGTCTTTGTTTTAAAAAAAAGTGGCAGATTTAAAGTACATGCGTTGACATTTCAAATCACTGAAGTTAAGTGGTGTTAAGTTGATTTGCATAACTTTCTTTAGTTAATTTCAAAAAAAATATATAATAATAATAAGAAGAAGAAACACCTAGAGTCGATAGGTGTGCACACTTATAAAAGTGTGTGCACTCGCCATGCTCTGTACTCTGTAGGATCTAGATTAACCCTAGAGGGGGGATGAATAGAGTTATAGCAAATTTTCTCGATTTAAACACAGAAACAAACTGCAGAAATAAATATGCTGAAAAGTAAATCACACACAAAATTTACGCAGCTTCGGCAACCCCTGCCTACTACTACATTCCCAGATTTCTATTAGAATTAAACAGTATCACGCTTACAAACACTCTACTAGACTCGAAAACATTTGCTCCCGCTCACAAACACTCTACTAGACTCGCAAACATTTGCTCCTGCTCACAAACATTCTACTAGACTCGCAAACATTTGCTCCCGCTCACAAACACTCTACTAGACTCGCACACCCTGCTCCCGCCTATAGAGTTTCGTTTACTCGCAAACTCTGCTCCCGCCTATAGAACTTTGATTACTCGCAAACTCTGCTCCCGCCTATAGAGCTTTGCTTACTCGCAAACTCTGCTCCCGCCTATAAAGCTTTGCAAACTCGCACACCCTGCTCACTGAACTAATTCTAACTAGACAATCTGACACTACCTAATCCCTAGGTGGTGATTTACAAAGTTTTGATTCGAAAAATAATAAACAATAAATAACCCTAAAAATAAAAAGCCATTTTAAAAAATTCTCTTTAGAGAAAATAGGCCGGCCCCTTTAATTTGTCATGTCTCCTTTGTTTGCTTCGTTCGTTTACGGTGGCCGTTCCTCTTTGCAACCTGATTAAGGCTTCGTCCCTTGTAATTTATAATGGCGGCTTGCGTTTCTTCTTCGTTCCTCTTCCTTCAATAAATTAGGGCTTTCGAAGTTGCTTTTGCTTCTGTGAGAATTTGCTATGGCTTCGGCTTGGCGCAAATTAGATTTGTACTTGGCTATGGCTTCGCACTTCGGTGAGTTCGATTTTGCTTTTGGTAAGATTTTAGCTCTGTTCCTCTTTGTTTTGTTTTATTCGAACTCACACGTTCTGCCGATGATGATGTTGGGTCTTTTATAGGGTTCGTTACCCTATTTTCTCGTTCGTCTGATAATTTCATATTTGTTGCTTTTATCGTTCGATTTTGTTTGGATGTTTGCGACGAATTCTGACCTGTTCATGTTACTTGAATAACACGGTTTTAAACCGTGACTTGTTCAGTTTGCTTGGCCACTATGGTATTGATTTGTGACTTGGTCAATTTGCTTGGCTATCACAGTGAACGCTTGATTGACTTTGACAATACTGATTTTGTGAATTTTTACTGCTGGCTTCGGTCTTGGCTTTGATTCATTTCGTGATGACCATTTCAAAGATGCGCACTTTTTCATTTTTATACTGCGTTGATTATTTGTGTCCGCTGCGAGTTCATTCATATTGTGTTGGTGGCAATCTTGTTCTCTGGTATCTTGATTTGTATCTGATCTGTGTACATTATTGTACTTGTGGTCTTTGTTCATTGGACTGGCTGTTGTCTTTGTTGTTGGGTTGCACTTGGTCATTTGTTAACCTGCATGTAGTTGGCTGTTTGCATTCATGAATGCATATTGGCTTGTTAGTTTTGCATTGTATGGTCTATTCTGCATCACCGTAGTTTGTACATGCATTTGCCACACTGTACATATGATGGCATCACATGCTGCTATGTCTTTAGTCTCGGCCTGAACCTTTGCATTTCATACATACGTATATGCTTCATTTGTCTTGTTGACATGGTTTGATGTGAGGCTGTAGTTGCATTGAGTATATGTGTTCATTGTGATGGCTGTGATGGCATTCATGTTGCAGTGACATGTTTTCCTGTATTCATGTTCTTGTAGTCTTCATTTTCGGCCTTGACTTTGGTTGATGTGCATGTCGCTATTGCATTATGTTGGTCTGACTTGTATGTTGATATTGTGGTATACTTGAGCTTCAGTAGTTGTACTCTGGTTGGTCATTGTTGCATTACTGTACTTGGTTAAATTCATTGCTGAGTTGATCATGTTTCTGGTCTCTGTGCATTTCTCTGCGTTCATTTGAGTTGTTTATCATGTTGCATTCACTCCATTTTGCATTGGTGCATTACTGTCATGTTGGTTCGAATTGCACTTGCTCTTTTGTACTGTTTCACCATGTCACTTGATCTGTTTCATCTTGATGTTGCTTTAACTGCCGCTGTTACATTCATTAGCTTTGCCTTCTCTCCGGTCATGTCTGATCTCTGGTTTACCATTTGCATTCACTACAGTTTGATATAGTTTTGAACTGTACAGTATGGTCCATGAATGCAAGATATTGAACTTGTATATATTTGCACATTTGTTACTGTCACTGCTGCAGTCGCTATGCAGTTGCTATGCCTTCGGTCATGTTGCCTTCAGTTGCTTGTACTATCTGGTCTGACCTGCACACTTATTTATGCTTCATTTTTTTTAACTTGATGCCTTGAATTTGAGACCTCGGCAGTTTGGTTTCATTTGATATCATTTTCCTGAGTCACTTGTTTTGCTTGATGGTCTTATGGCACTGCTTGCAGTCATACTGGGTTTGTTTATGTTGCATCGACTTTGCATACTGCCCTGATCTGTGTTGAATCCAGCTTGAGGCTCGGGTTTGACCTTGTGCTGTGAGTTGTGACATTTATGTTATTGCACGTGAGTTGAACCCGACTTTTCATTTGGGTTTGACCTGTGCTCACCTGTCCCTGTAAATCAATCAAGTGTATATATCGGTGTGCATGGCCTTGTGGCATATACAGTGATACACTGTGTATGTCACAAGTTGTTCGTGTATGATGAATTCAAATTTAAATGATGACGAACAACCCAAATAACTGAGGCAAATATTATTTTCAAAATCCATTTTTTATTTTAAGTCGCAAAAATATTTCTTTTTCAATTTTACTGCGTTAGTGAATATTTTTGCAGATTGCTCAGATGCTGGATTCAAACTGCAATGCAGTTGAAGATAAATACGAATGTGAGTGATATGTAGTGAGGTTAACTGTAAATGTAAAATTGTGATGTATTGTAATCAAAGTTGTATATTTATAGTGAGAACTTGAAATTGTAATATTCAAAATATTTGTTTGAATAAAATATCTATTTGAATTCAAAATCTGTGTTATTTATTTTATTCAGCAAATATTTATTTAAACTGTGAAAAATAAAATAGTATATTAACAAATACATTTAAACGAATGTATATATGTTTATTATCATCAAACAAAAATCATATAAGCGCACCTTCAACAATCTCCCCCTTTTGATGATAACAAACATATATTTAAGATTTTGAATGTATTAAATGTATTTGATCGTTCAATTTGCTCCCCCTATTTAAATGCTTCCTCTCTACATGATACTCCCCCTACATATATGCATACAAATAAAAATATGTAAATGAGCCTATATGCAAATGGAAAATTATTTGACCTTTGCTTGATTCTATTTGACAAAATCTTAACTTTTCTCTCCCCCTTTTGTTATCAGCAAAAGAATAACAGTGTTATAAAAATAGGATGAAGTGACAGACATGAATCAAACATTTAACTCAATTGAATATAAATATCAAATTTCAATAAAACTCAAACAAAAATCATAATTACCCTTGTCAGGCGCATATTCCACTTTCAGAAGTGATGGGGATAAAATTATCAAAAAATCATACAGTTCTGTCTATTTGCGGTATATTTATTTCAGGAAATTTGAATATCTACTAACCATGCATAACCGTTAGGACTTTTAAATGAGATTAGTAGTATTCACAATTTTTATTTAAAAAATGAAATCAAGTATCTTCTAACCATGCATGACCGTGAGGACTTTTAAATGGGATTAGAATCAACTTGTCCATTTAATCAATTAATTTTGATATGCGTTCCATACTTGCATAACCGTGAGGACTTTTAAATGAGCATGGAAGCACATAATCAAAAATCCAAGTAATTCACCCATGCATAACCGTGAGGACTTTTAAATGAGAGTGAATACTTTGGATATTTATTTTATTGAAGAATATAATAAATTGAAACACAGATAATTTCCTTTATAACAATAAATTGAAGAACGAATAATTTCCTTTGTAAACTACCACAAATTTACATACTATATATGATTTTGATGAGTGATGGTCGATAGAAAGATGGTAGAAATAGAAATGATCATGGAACTTTTACCCAACAAAAAAGTTTTTATAACTCTTGTTATGAAATTCTAAAGAAAATTTTCTAAATATAATGTCTTGAGTAATGTATGACAAATATCGACACTCATCACTTTTTCAATCACTATTGATCTTTTCGATAATCATTAGGGAGTTAGATTAGTCAAAATTTGTCATTTAAAATCAAATAAAAATGACTAATCTGAAAATATGGTCCAAAATGATTTTATCGAAGGGGTTATATGAAGAAAAAATTTTGCTATTTGAAAAATTATTTCAAGTGAAATATATGCAGATGTTTTCTTTGAAAAAAAAACGATGTAGCAAATGAATGTTTCAAAAATTAATCACGTTACACTAATAATTTTTCTATCAACTATATTACCAGTGTAATCTGCATCTGAATTTAAATTTCACTCAATATTCACTCGTTGAATGTCAAAGACCAGATTGTGAAATTTCAACAAATTATCTCATAATTGTTTTCAACAATTTTTAAATGAAATTCCCTTGGATTTGAATTGAGACTGTGTTAACAATCAAACAAATATCATAGTGTCGGTTTCAGAAACCGTAGGATAAACAATTATATTCATGAGTAATCAACAGTCAATCAACATCATTATTATTTCAAAAACAATTTCTTGAATTTTCAACAATTTCTCAAAAACCTTTTTAACAGCTTTCACATGAAATTTGAAATCGTGCAAATTTACAAGCAGTGACCAAAATGTCAAAACAAATATATCTACGTGTAGCATGAGTAACCATCATTTGACCGAACAAATTTATATGGATTAGTTCAAAGTTGAAAATCTGATTGGTCATCATTTAAGCACAAATCAAGGTCATAAATAAGAACAAGTCATTTAGGATCATATCAAGTAAGTCCGAATCAGTCAACCATCATAATTACTCCAAGTAATTCTATTTAAAGATGATTAGTCAATATTTTGAAAAAAATAGAATCAAAATCATCATCTTTTGTTCATCTCAATATTGGCTGATTTAATTCAGATTATGGTGCAGATTATCACATTTAATATATCGTTCAAAACATATTTACCTGTTTTACCTTTACGATAATTTTTCGTCGTTGTCCATTGTGATTCTGTCACCTTTATACCAGGCTAAGGAACTTTTCTTTGTTGCCCATTGTGTTTCTGGAATAGCCAAAATCCAAAGAACACTGTTGTTGTTCCTTAGACTGCCACCACACCTACACGATGAAAGATTTTTGTGACCTATTTGTTTTTATAGGTCCATGATTGTTAGTGGCAGAATATGAAAAATATGTTTGTGGAGACCCAAAACTATTTATATATGTTCCTTTTGGCACCCAAATTTGTTTGACTTTCAAAGATTTTATATTTGTGCCTTTTGGAACCCAAATTGGTATAGTTTTTACGTGTTTGGGTCTATACCAATAATTATTTTGATTGTGTCCAAATTTTCTACAAATTGTGCACATTAAATTGACTTAATTAAATTTTGTGTTCTTGTTCCTATGACTATAATTTTCAACATGATGTCCAATTATTTCAGATCGAGCAAAGACACTTTTACCTTTTGCATTATCATCATCTTGTGATTTCCCAAAACCTAGTCCTTTTCTATTGTTAGCAAAAATTTGATTTCCCAATAGCATGTTGAAAGATTTTTCGCCTCTTGAAAAGTTATTCAAAGATTTCTCAAGATTTGGACTTTTCTTTTTGGTGATGTGTTTTCAGTTACTAGTGAGGTGCATCTATTTATGAAATCCTTTTTCCTAGTGTCGATGGTTTCCTTAAGATTCAAGTTTTCTTTTTCAAGATTCTCATAGTTATTCCTAAGTTTTGATAAATCTAAATCTAAAATCTTACATTTTTTACATTCTAGGTTTTGAATATTTTCAAGTTCAGTTTTTGACCTAAAATTTTCACGAGCAAATTCTCTCCTATCAGATTTCAGTTTTTCAATTTTAGATTCAAGAGTATCCACTACCTTAGTAAGTTCAAGACACATAAAAAAAAGATCTCTATAGGAATACTCACCTGCCTCACTAGATTCCTCGGAGGTTGCTTCTGATTCTGATTTTGCCATACAACACAAGTTAGCCTCCTCTGAGCTGCTATCCGAAACTTCCTCTCCTTCTTCATCATCCCAAGTTGCTGCAAAGGCCTTCTTCTTCTTTTTCTTTCCTTTGTTGTTTTTGAGAAGTGGGCATTTTGGTTTGATGTGGCCAGGCTTGTTGCAGTTATAACACGTCAGTTCATTATCGGAAATTTCAGAATCTTTTGGCCTATTACGACTTGTTTTCTTCTTGCGTGGCTTGAATCTAGACCATCTTCTAAGATTATTGACAGCCATTGCAAGCTCTTCAATTGGATCTTCTTCATCTTCATCGCTCTCTTCTTTGCTCTTTAAGGCAATCGTCTTCTTCTTTGGTTCGGAGTTGTTGCGTTCTTCCCTTGCTTTTAGCTCAAGCACATATGTCATCAAGTTACCAATCAACTCCTCCATGCTTAGTTTACTCAGATCTTTCGATTCTTGTATTGCCGTGACTTTTGCCTCAAAATTCATCGGTAAGACTCGTAGTATCTTCCGCACAAGCTCTACCTCAGTGAAGACCTTCCCAAGCGCTCTAGCGTTGTATACCAAGGTTGAAAAGCGTCCAAACATATCCTTTATGCTCTCGCCTTTGTCCATCACAAAGTTTTCGTATTCATTGCTGAATAGGGCTAGACGAGACTCCTTGACTTGAGAAGTTCCTTCGTGTGTCACCTCCAAAGTGTGCCAAATTTCCTGTGCTATTGTAGAATGAGAAATTCTATTAAATTCATTTTTATTAAGAGCACATATCAAAGCATTCATGGCTTTATCATTTGTCGTTTTCAATCTCTTAACGTTAGCATCCCACCTATCCTTAGGTTTAGGAATTTCAGTATCACCAACGATTATAGTGGGAGGTTTATAGCCAGTTTCAATAATATCCCAAACATCATAATCAACAGAACTAAGATAGATACCCATCCTAACTTTCCAATAAGCGTAATCGTTCCCGTTAAACATGGGTGGCCTAACAATAGATTGCCCCTCAGAGAAAGCATTATTCGGTGAATTCATGACTCTAGAGTTAAAAACAAAATACCGGGCTCTGATACCACTTGTAGGATCTAGATTAACCATAGAGGGGGGTGAATAGGGTTATAGCAAATTTTCTCGATTTAAACACAGAAACAAACTGCAGAAATAAATATGCTGAAAAGTAAATCACACACAAAATTTACCCAGCTTCGGCAACCCCTGCCTACTGCTGCATTCCCAGATTTCTACTAGAATTAAACAGTATCACGCTTACAAACACTCTAATAGACTCGCAAACATTTGCTCCCGCTCACAAACACTCTAATAGACTCGCAAACATTTGCTCCCGCTCACAAACATTCTACTAGACTCGCAAACATTTGCTCCCGCTCACAAACACTCTACTATACTCGCACACCCTGCTTCCGCCTATAGAGTTTCGTTTACTCGCAAACTCTGCTCCCGCCTATAGAACTTTGATTACTCGCAAACTCTGCTCCCGCCTATAGAGCTTTGCTTACTCGCAAACTCTGCTCCCGCCTATAGAGCTTTGCAAACTCGCACACCCTGCTCACTGAACTAATTCTACCTAGACAATCTGATACTCCTTAATCCCTAGGTGGTGATTTACAAAGTTTTGATTCGAAAAATAATAACAACAATTAAAAGACAATAAATAACCCTAAAAATAAAAAGCCCTTCTAAAAAATTCTCTTTAGAGAAAATAGGCCGGCCCCTTTAATTTGGCCCGTCTCCTTTGTTTGCTTCGTTCGTTTACGGTGGCCGTTCCTCTTTGCAACCTGATTAAGGCTTCGTACCTTGTAATTTATAATGGCAGCTTGTGTTTCTTCTTCGTTTCTCTTCCTTCAATAAATTAGGGCTTTCGAAGTTGCTTTTGCTTCTATGAGAATTTGCTATGGCTTCGGCTTGGCGCAAATTAGATTTGTACTTGGCTATGGCTTCGCGCTTCGGTGAGTTCGATTTTGCTTTTGGTAAGATTTTAGCTCTGTTCCTCTTTGTTTTATTTTATTCGAACTCACACGTCCTGCCGATGATGATGTTGGGTCTTTTATAGGGTTCGTTACCCTATTTTCTCGTTCGTCTGATAATTTCATATTTGTTGCTTTGATCGTTCGATTTTGTTTGGATGTTTGCGATGAATTCTGACCTGTTCATGTTACTTGAATAACACGGTTTTAAACCGTGACTTGTTCAGTTTGCTAGGCCACTACGGTATTGATTTGTGACTTGGTCAATTTGCTTGGCTATCACGGTGAACGCTTGATTGACTTTGACAATACTGATTTCGTGAATTTTTACTGCTGGCTTCGGTCTTGACTTTGATTCATTTCGTGATGACCATTTCAAAGATGCGCACTTTTTCATTTTTATACTGCGTTGATTATTTGCGTCTGCTGCGAGTTCATTCATATTGTGTTGGTGGCAATCTTGTTCTCTGGTATCTTGATTTGTATCTGATCTATGTACATTATTGTACTTGTGGTCTTTGTTCATTGGACTGGCTGTTGTCTTTGTTGTTGGGTTGCACTTGGTCATTTGTTAACCTGCATGTAGTTGGTTGTTTGCATTCATGAATGCATATTGGCTTGTTAGTTTTGCATTGTATGGTCTATTCTGCATCACCATAGTTTGTACATGCATTTGCCACACTGTACATATGATGGCATCACATGTTGCTATGTCTTTAGTCTCGGCCTGAACCTTTGCATTTCATACATATGTATATGCTTCATTTGTCTTGTTGACATGGTTTGATGTGAGGCTGTAGTTGCATTGAGTATATGTGTTCATTGTGATGGCTGTGATGGCATTCATGTTGCAGTGACATGTTTTCCAGTATTCATGTTCATGCAGTCTTCATTTTCGGCCTTGACTTTGGTTGATGTGCATGTCGCTATTGCATTATGTTGGTCTGACTTGTATGTTGATATTGTGGTATACTTGAGCTTCAGTAGTTGTACTCTGGTTGGTCATTGTTGCATTACTGTACTTGGTTAAATTCATTGCTGAGTTGATCATGTTTCTGGTCTCTGTGCATTTCTCTACGTTCATTTGAGTTGTTTATCATGTTGCATTCACTCCATTTTGCATTGGTGCATTGTTGTCATGTTGGTTCGAATTGCACTTTCTCTTTTGTACTGTTTCACCATGTCACTTGATCTATTTCATCTTGATGTTGCTTTAACTGCCGCTGTTACATTCATTAGCTTTGCCTTCTCTCCGGTCATGTCTGATCTTTGGTTTACCATCTGCATTCACTACAGTTTGATATAGTTTTGAACTGTACAGTATGGTCCATGAATGCAAGATATTGAACTTGTATATATTTGCACATTTGTTACTGTCACTGCTGCAGTCGCTATGCAGTTGCTATGCCTTCGATCATGTTGCCTTCAGTTGCTTGTACTATCTGGTCTGACCTGCACACTTTTTTATGTTTCATTTTTTTTAACTTGATGCCTTGAATTTGAGACCTCGGCAGTTTGGTTTCATTTGATATCATTTGCCTGAGTCACTTGTTTTTCTTGATGGTCTTATGGCACTGCTTGCAGTCATATTGGGTTTGTTTATGTTGCATCGACTTTGCATACTGCTCCGATCTGTGTTGAATCCAGCTTGAGGCTCGGGTTTGACCTTGTGCTGTGAGTTGTGACATTTATGTTATTGCACGTGAGTTGAACCCAGCTTTTCATTTGGGTTTGACCTGTGCTCACCTGTCCCTGTAAATCAATCAATTGTATATATCGGTGTGCACGGCCTTGTGGCATATACAGTGATACACTGTGTATGTCACAAGTTCTTCGTGTATGATGAATTCAAATTTAAATGATGACGAACAACCCAAATAACTGAGGCAAATATTATTTTCAAAATCCATTTTTTATTTTAAGTCGCAAAAATATTTCTTTTTCAATTTTACGGCGTTAGTGAATATTTTTGCAGATTGCTCAGATGCTGGATTCAAACTGCAATGCAGTTGAAGATAAATACGAGTGTGAGTGATATGTAGTGAGGTTAACTGTAAATGTAAGTTTGTGATGTATTGTAATCAAAGTTGTATATTTATAGTGAGAGCTTGAAATTGTACTATTCAAAATATTTGTTTGAATAAAATATCTGTTTGAATTCAAAATCTGTGTTATTTATTTTATTCAGCAAATATTTATTTAAACTGTGAAAAATAAAATAGTATATTAACAAATACATTTAAACGAATGTATATATGTTTATTATCATCAAACAAAAATCATATAAGCGCACCTTCAACATACTCTTCTCATGTAAGCCCGCAAGGCAGTGCATGGATGGTATATCTGGCCTCCGCATTCTGAGTTAGGTGTATAAATAATTAAATAAATAATCACCTAAGGATTACTGACCTTTTCTGACATAGTCAGCATCGGTTTGCACAATCCGCCAAGCTTTGTCCCAACTCTTACGTAAGCCCGCGAGGCAGTGCATGGGTGGTATACCTTGGTCCAAAATTTAGGTGTAAAAAATACGAATAAAGAGAGACTAAGATTTGAAACCGAAACACTTCTTGACTTTGTTGATTTGGCTTGTTATACAAATGGAAATGAAAAATACCACTTTGAAAAAATACTGTGATTAACAGTGAAGAATTTATATCATGGCTGCACTATGTTATCGACTGAAACAACTGGCCAAACTAGAATCTAATGCATGAAAACTTGAGTTATATTGAAATTTGTGTTAGTGAGGAACGAAAAATTTCTAGAAGTTGACTAAAACTGATATACATTATTTTGTTGCATTTATTCTGAAGTAAATCGAGTCTCCATTTGTTAAAATTTTGCATTCATGTAGTACATTGGAATCATCACATACTGCATTTGGATTTTGTGGGTAGTATCCGCTGAAAACCCTCACGAGACACCCCTCGTCCTTCTAGGGACACCTAGAGGTTTAACGGCTTGTTGTATATGCTCAATGCAATCGTGTTTCCTACGAAAAAGGATTTAGTTAGTTTTGTTTTCTTGCTTATTTGAGGACAAATAAAGTTCTAGTATGGGGGTATCTGATGAATGTATTTTTTTGCATTTTAAACCGTTTGTTTCATATATTTTTATTTTAATAAAGTGGTATTATACGGGTATTTTGTTGTGGTTTTGCAGATCATAGATTCCAAAGTGCAACGTTGAAATTAATCGGTTGTGTCGTCCAATGATTCAAATGACACGCAAAAAAAAGAGTGCAACATTTTGAGTACCGAATAATTCGAAGAGAAAGTACATATCGTTCATGAAGAAATGCATCTCACGTCACCAACATGTGTACTATTCATGCAAGAAGGGAAATGTAAATATTGAAAATACACTTTCAAAGATTAGCCTAAAAATCTCTCAAAGCAAGGCCACTTGTTAATCAAATAACAAAGAAAAGTCCAATTCAAAGTGAGGTGGCCTTATTTTTCTCCAATATCAAGCATATGGACCTAAATAGTAGGGTTATTTATGGAGGATGAAGTCATTAAATAGAGAGAGCAATTCACTTGGAAAATCATCTCTTACTCCATCGCTCTTCTTCTAGTTTAATTTTAATTTCATCAGTGTTTTTATTTCGAACAGAATACGTAGGATTGTTAATTAGATTTGGAAATTTATTTATTCTTGTTCTTAGTTATCTTCTGCACTCTTTTCAGTTAGTTAATAAATTATGTTCATTTATTTCAGTTGTTTGCGCTATTATTTTATTTTAAGCACTTTTATTTTCCGCTCTGATTTCTACAATTTTATATTTTAATTGCAATTTTGATTAGATTCGAAATCAATTTGGAGTATATTATTGTTTTTATTTCCTGTTTAAGATCCTCCATTGAATTTGTTTAACACGCCTACGATTTAAATAGGGATTTCAAATATTTTAAAACACAATTCCTTGTGTTCGACCTGGATACTACACGCCTGTGCGCTTGCAGAATTAATTAAAATTTGTGCTTTTCTAATTAATAGAAAATTCTCAACACTTATTAACTTAGATAAATTATATAAATAATACTTTACTCTAGTTCTTACTACCCATGCTTATTAATTTATCCTAAGCCTTATTCTGTTCTATTTCTTATTAACCTATGTTATAATCATGTTGATTACTTAAAATAAGGCCTAAGTGTGAAAATAAGCTTCTTTTCTTCTTTTGTTCTTTTTAGTTATAATTCTAAGTTATAACTAGGCCAATCTCTTTAATTCAGTCTAATTAATATAATAATTAGGCATAATTTCTGTCCAATCCATTTATATTACAATCTTTATAATTTACACTTTTATTTCATTATTTCAGATTTCTTATAATTTAATCCAATTTCATGTTAATTTTATTCTAATCCATATGCGTGAAGAAGGAGGTGAAGTAAAAGAAAACTGAAAATAGAAGGAAATCCAAAGCGTAATTAGAAGATGTGAATAACGCATAAATAACAGTAAATAAACTAAAATACTATAAATAAACTGTAAATAAATGGAAAATCTAGAAATAAACTAAAATTAATTGGATATAATTCTAAAAACTGTAAATAAATTACTAAAAAGGTTAATCCAAAAATCATAGTAAAACTACAACTATTGGAAATCTTGTTATTTTAAATCACTTAAAGAAATTTAAAATTATTACAATTACTCATCTCTGTTCCTTAGCTTTTCCCTTTGGGATTTCAAGGATCCACTTGGGGTTGTTAATTATTTTTATTTAAAACGATTTCCTCCTTGGAAAATTATTCTGGTTGGGGTCCTTCCTGAATAGGTGAATCCAATTGGAGAAAATCTTTGAATGAGAAAAAGTGTTAGGCCTAGGGTTCTATTTATAAGGTAGAAGTGGATCTCCGACCATTAAATTTAGGGATTGAATAAGATGCAACCACGTCATAGGCTGAATAAGGGCCATCGGATGCAGAAACGGAAGCACCAGATTGAGTTGAAGAATATAAAATACGCCACTAACGTTCGTTCGCTGAAAAACAAGGTGGGTTGACCGGGCGGTGGACCGCCCTTGAGCCCAGGTCGATCGGTCGGTCACCTGGCCTCTATATATATATTCTGCTTATTTTGTTTAATTCATATCTCGTTCATTTTAGCTGGGATTTTGACATTCTATATATAGAAATTGAACAAAAAATTACCACGAACATAATGGTGCAACTCATATGGCTCAATTCTGCTAATTTCACAAAGTTATTTTATTATTTAATTAATTAATGAATTAATTATCATCGATTAAAATTTTGGGTTGTTGTAGATGTCGATGATGATGTTGGAGGTATAGATGTTGATGTTAATGGAATTAACGCAGATAAAGTTAGTGAAGGAGATGGTGCTGAGAAAGCAAAAAAAGACAGCAATGAGGATAAAGATGGAAATGAGAAAGACAAAGTTGATGATAGTGATGGTGCTGCCAATGTTGATGATAATGAGCCAAATGGTGATGAAGATAAAGACAAAAAAGATGGCGATAAGGAAAGTGATCCTAAAGAAGGCGATGATGAGGGTCCAAATAGTAATGAAGATAAAGACAAAAAATACGGTGATAAGGAAAATGAGCCTAAAGAAGGTGATGATGAGGGTCCAAATGAAAAGAAAGCTAAAGCCAAAGTGTGACGACCCGGAATTTTAGACATTCAAAATAGGAATATTTAATTAATTTAAAATATTCGAAAGTTAATTTTTAACTTGAATTTCAAATATCAATATTTATTGGATAATTAAATATTGAATTTAATTATCGGAATTGGGTAAATTAATGAATCTGGAGCTTTAAGCCGGTTAAAAATAGTTTAAAGGATTGGAAAATTTATATTAATAATACTGAAGGTGATAAAACTATTAAAATTGAATTTGAAAGCGCTTGGTTAAGTTTTGAAATTTTATAGTTTAAATTGAATTTAAAAATAGCCTTCCGAGGCACAGTCTCGGAATTCGACGAAACCAGTTCCATTGGATCCATAATATTTAATTATTACCGGATTTCAAATTTCGTGGCTTTCGGAAATAACGTGTGATCGTACGGGGTATAAACGCTTAGTCGGTAATTACCGATTTATATTAAATATTATTATCCAAAAAAAAATCATCAGCCAAAATTATCTCACATCTATCTTTCTTTTCGTCAGCTACGCGCCACCCTAGTATCTGTTTTCGTCGCCCTAGTTGTCTCCCCCCTTCATTATCACGCAAACATCATTCTTCTTTCAGAATTTCACTGAGAACAATAAATGGCTGAAGTCGATAACAATCTTCTTCATTCCATCTTAACTTAAATAAATGGCCGAGTTGTTTTATTCACCAGCCTTCCCTCTTTCGAAATTCCTATGGCCGAGAAAAATATATTCAATTTTTCCTCTAAAACCAATCGCGACCGAAACAAAATCAAGCGAGAGAAATCATAACCCTCTTCCTTTTTTTCGTTCGAGACCCATGCCCTTTTTCCCTTTAACCTTCAGTGTATCGAAAGGATATTAGGACGGCAACTTGAATTCGATTTTGAAATCTGGGTTGGCTTCGCATTCGCCTTATCGCGAGGCTCGGGGCAAGCGAGGGAAGGGTGTCGCGTGTGATGTTGGGTGGGTCGTCTGGGAGTTCGCGACGGCATGGCGCTCGAACTTGATTCGAGTGGGATGGGGTTTTCGCGAGGGGGCCGAGCTCGATGGAGATTCACGTGGAGGCAAGAACGAGGGTTTGGAGTCGCGATTCGCATAGGGAGGCAGTGGACCGGCTTAGGCTGGATTGGTCTCGCGATTCGAGTCTGGTGCTCGTCTTGCATTGAAGCAGGTGAATGAAGGCGTTTCTGGAGGCGCCTGTTTTAGGTATTCGATTTTAGTTTTCTTTTTATTTAGTTTAATTAATGTGTTTAAGTTGAATTTTAAATTAATTCTGGTGATGATTTCAATTTACCAGTGATTTTTGTTTTTAGGTTGGAAGTGTTTTGATTTAAAGAAATTTCTTTTTCTTATAAGTATATATATGCAGTGTCAAAAATTGTGTATATATATATATATATATACAAATGCTCATTTTAGAGTTACTGGTTCATCCTAAAATAGTGAATTGGTAATTAAGTTGTTCAATTTTCTTATTTAATTATTTTAGTTATCAAAGGAATTTTAAAAGAGGAAATTATTAGTTTAAGCAAAATTATCAGTTTAAAATAAATTGTTTAATTACTTTAGTTACTAGAAGAATTTCAAAAGGGGAATTAGTTTAAAATATAATTATTTGTTCGAACCAAATCATTCGTTTAAATTAAATAAGTAAGTAGTAATTAACTGTTCGAACAATTCGAATATTGATTAAATCATAAAATGTTTATTCAAGGTCTAAATCTTAAAGTGACAAGCTGGATTGGAATTCGAAGGCAAATAAAGTTAAAGGTGAGTTAATCTCACTCAGTTTAAATTTAAATTTAAATGATTAAATTTAAATAATTGTTTGAATGGTTGAAATTGATTGATTGATGTGCTATCGAATGATATATTCTGAAATTAGTAAATAATGTTGTGCTAACATTTGTGGATGCAGGGAAACAGGCTGGAGGGATCCAACTGGATTCCTCAAATTTATTAGATTATTTAATATTCTGTGTGATGAATATTTGATATCCTGTGATTGTTTTATGGATAATTGGAATATTGGATAGTATGGTTGGATGGAATAACTCAGTATAAAGAGTTACCAAAATCTATGGAATTGGATTTTTGAAAGGTAATAAAAGAGTAAAATTTTAAGTAAATAATTCTAGTAAATTGGAATAAATTGAATAATGAAGTGAAAATAAAATAAAATAGAGTGATTTCTAAAATCTAACAAAATATGGAATATGAGGAAATTTAATTAACAGAGGAATAGTAAATTCTGGAACTTAAGTGAATAAAAGTCATTATTTTAAATGTAAGGATTAAATTTAAAGGTAAAGAAAGGAAATTGAGGAATCTGAATTTGATATTTTTCAGTTTAAAGATTTTAAAACATAAATTGGAAATTAAATCTAAAGTTAATAAATTTTGAAATAAATGAAGTAGGAGAATTTATTTCATGGTAAAGTAAATGGAAATCAATTGTAAAATTGATTTAGGTGTTGAAATTTAAATTTAAAGTGAAGAGAGATTTTGGGACTTTATGACTGGGTTATAAAGTGAAATAAAATGTCGGTGGATATTTTATAAATTCAAGGTAAGAATTTATTAAAGGAATGGGGATTTGTTTAAAAATAAATGGTGATGTATTTTTAAGAAATGGGAAAGAGAATAGGATTTCCCTGGATAGCTAAGTATGGTTTTCAAAAATATTTAAAGTTTTTAAGATCGTTTTAAAAAGCAGGTTTTGGAAAGTTTATTATTTCTAAATCTAAATTTTTAAAGCAAGTATATTTTTCTAAATCTATTATTGAAATAACTATATAAAGTAACTTGGTATTGAGTTTAAAAGAGGAAATTTAGTTTATATTTTATAAATTGTCTTATACAAAATATTTTGTTAGTATATTTATTTTAATAAAATATTTAAGTTATAATTTTAAAAGTTATAAGTATATTTTATAAAAAAAATGTTTTTAAATTATTTTAAACTTAAGTGTTTGTACTTGGCGTTCCAATGGAAATAATAATTGGGAATGTACCCTGGGAAGGGAAAACGGGTTTTGAAACTGTTTTCAAAAGGGGTTGGAAATTGGAAATGTATATCTCGGGAAGATATTTTGGGATTAATAAATAATTTGGGAAATTATTTATTGGTTGATGGATGTTTGTGAATATTAATTGATAGTTAAATAACCGACTATCAATATTGGACAAATGCGCTGATCGTGTCGAAGAGACCGGGATCGAGATTTATTTCTCGAAAACCACTTCGATCCGGTTTGTACGTTTCGTGCGAAAAACGTGTTCAGAGTCGAAGATGGACCAGTGAAGTGCAAGGGCTAGTCGCTACTAATCCTGAGGATATTTCCAAAATGGATGTAGTAGGAATAGTGCCTTCGGTTCCGTTCGAACCCGGGACGGACTTGTATGGACGAATGCTTGCGAAACATCGTCAGGTGGGCGATGGGCATTCTAAGTGAAACGTTCTAAAGGTAACGCTTAGCCTCAAGCCTCATCAAATGGGAATGACTGAAAATCAGGGGATATGCAGCAAGGTTAGGTGGGTAGCACCCAAGCAGGGTGAGGTCATTCCAGTCTAGATGTCCCTTATTTCTTTTTCGGCTTAGTGGTGCGGTTGCTGATCCCAACCGCGGGGTGATCTCACTCGGGACTGTCCAGTAAGGGATGGTTCCGGCCTTGTGTTGCAGGGGATGAAGGGAGTAATCCTCGGTACGGTGATCTAGGCCCCGTACTGTGACAGGTGGTACCCCAGTGCCTAGTCATTAGTTGGAAATCCATTCTCCCTACGAGCCTTGTACGAGTTTTGTTTGTATTACTCACTTTTGTGGCTAGTAGCTGGAATTTAATAATGTAACAATTTCGGCTATTTTATAAGTACTTGTGTATAGACCCTATTATAATATTAGGGGATTTCTATAAAATTGTTTTAGCTATCGTAAGGTAAAAACCCGACATGTTTATTTGTGGCGTGGTCTTACGAGATGCTTTTGTTTTTCAAAGGATTTTTGAAACTTTAATAATAAATTGGTGTGATTTTCTCACGCTGGTAATCCAGACTGACTCGGGTGTTATTTAACTGTAATGCTCGGGTCAGACCGAGTATTATAGGATACAGGATATGATGCTGTGGAGCTCAGGAGACGAGCTGGATGACGAAACGTACTCTCGTACTTGTATATTTATATGCGTATTCCGCTGTGTTGAGTTGTTGCGTACCCATTGTATGATATTGATGTTGAGTTGTGACTGATGTATTCTGATGATGTAATGTATGTAAACAGATATATTTGATTTTGAGTAAAGATTATTTACTATCTATTATATTTTATTCAGCTGCGATGGTTAGATTCTAATGTTGATTTTGTTTTCTCTTCTTCTACCTCTTCTTCTTAAACCCAAATGGTTCATATTTCTGTGCAACTTGAGTTAATTGTTGTAGAATAGTGTTGACTCAAGGGGTAGGGATTTGCGGGTCGTTACAGTTGGTATCAGAGCTTAGGTTGGCGACAACCTAGGCTTTGGTGGGAATTACTCAAGTAGAGTCCGTAGTACTCTATAATGAGTTTGAGTGTATTAATAGATATGAGCGCGTAATTGTTAGTGAATAAAATGATTTTTATATTGTGTTGATTGGTTTATTGAGTGGTTTATGGATTCTGGTCAATACGAATAATTAACGTTATTGATAGGGATCTCTAAACACTTGAATAGAACAATTCGACACAGTATTGTTTTAAATAGGGTAAATGAAATAATTTTACCCAAATTATTTTTGTATATGAAAGAAATAATTTTCAGAAATTATTATAGTATTTGGATGCTTGATTGTTAAGGAAGGATAATATTAAATTATTAACGCTATTGTGTAAAAATTGAATAAGAAATTGAAACTTATAACCAAAGTTGAAGAATAAATCTATATAACAAAATGGAATTTGAAAATATAGATTATAAATGAAATGTATAAATTGAGATAAATTAAGATTTCCAGAGCAATGTTGAAATAAATCGGGATGAATTTCAAATTTGGAAATTTGGGAAAAGTTTAAATTCCTTGGATTTGAAAATGGTTTCAAAGTTTTGGAGAAATAATAGTGGTATTATTTCGGGAATATTTTGAATTGGGATTGAATATGGAGAGATTTGGAATTTAAAAATATTTGGAAGGGACTTTAAAGAGATAAAAGCATCTAATTCTCTTTCGGTCGCTGGAAAATAACGTCAATGATGACTGCAGCATCATCGATGTTCATTTTTGAGTTTCTAGAAGAGAAATTGCTACCAAATTGTTTTAAATTGGAAGTGGTTTGCGAACTGGGCTGGGTTTTGAAATTCAAAAAGATAATTGAATTTTCCAAAGTATTTTGAGATGTTGATTTCAAAGGGATTTTGAAATTCTAGAAAATTGTTTAAACTCTGGAATCTTGTTTGAAATGGTTATGGAATAATAAAAATATACTTGACTAAATCCAATGTATAATTCCGAAGTAAAGTGTAAAAGGTAAAATGTGAGTGTGGTTGATTGTAAATAAATGAAAATATGAATATAAATAAGTTGAGACTTATAAAATTTGGAAGTAAAATGAATAAGCTAAATAAAATTGTTTGGAATGGTAATGAATAAAATCCAAAACTTAAATCATAAAATAGATTGTACTCCAGTAAAGTAGTTAAAGCGGTTTTTGAAATAAAAATCAAATATTGGATATAAAATTTGAATTAACTAGGTGAAAATAAATTAGTTAATGGAATATGGAAATGGAATTCGAATTGGTTAATTAAAAAAATTGAACTGTGAAAACATAATAGAATTTGAAAGTGAAGTTTGAGTTATAAATATACATTCAGCATGGAATTTGTAAGTAAATTAAAAATGAAGTGAAGCTGTTTGGAATTGAATTATAATAGAAATGATTTGAATTGCCAATAAAATCCAATATGAATATAACAAATTAAATATGTGCATAGATATTATTTTGATAAGTTGAGAATGTGAATTAGCAATTTGAATTGGATAGAATTTGATGAGAATCAAATATAATGGAATTGAACTTAACTTATGCAATTTGACTAAATCGAAGTAAAATCACTTAAGATTGTAGCTAATTGAAGTTTGGCTTCAAAAGCCATTAAATAAAAGTTTGGGTTGAATTAATGGTATATAGGCATGGAAGATTGTCGAGATTAAAAAAAAAAGGTTTTGGAATGAAAATTTGGCGAATATGAAATAAGATGCAATTGGATGAGGGGTGAATAAATTAAAATGGAATGGAATTAAATGTAAATTGAATTGGAATCGATTTAAATGATTATAAGCTTAGGTGACCATTTATTTGTATAAGAATAAATTGTCTTTTGTCGAAAATGAGAATTAAATATATTAGATGAAGTGATAAAAGTGAAATAGATTGATTTTAAATCAATTAAATTTGATATGAGTTGTTTCGATTGAAAATAGATTGTATGCAAACAAGTGAGTGTAAGTCACTTAAGTACGATAAAGTGGTTTGAAAATTTGTTGAAAGCAATTGAGTTAGCTTTAAAACCATATAAATTGCTTATGAAAATTGTTTATGTACATTAGTCATGTAATGCATGTGTTTAACTATTGAAAGTAAGTGAAATTATTTATATATAGCACTTACATGTTTGAATTGAGTAAGTACAGGTTCAGGGAAGCCGTTTTGGCTGGATTTGATTGCGCAATTTGCTAAAATAAATCGCCGCTTGCTTAAAAATGCTAAAATAAGGTACGCCTACGCAATACAAATAGGAAATATGAACTGTTTTTCTGTTTTCCGACCGTGTGGGTCGATGTATATTGATTTCCGGCCTGAGGCCGATGTATATATGTTTTTGTGCATCCTGCGATATCGCAGAAGTCTCTCTGTACAAAGGAGACTCTGCCAAAATTTTCCGTAAATTTTGGGAGTTAGAAAATTTTTGAAAATGTTCACTAACGGTAAATGATTTGATTTGTAAGCAAATGAAATTGGAGCTAAATAATTGAAATCTAATTGAAAATGTGAAGGTAAAGAAAGTGGAATTGAAGAAACTAAAGGGATTAAAGTTTGCAAATAAACTTTAATAAAAATTAAAATTAATTAGTAAGTGCAACTAACTCAATATTCTAAATGGAAGCCAAATTGAATTTAAATGGAATTGTAAAGGCAAAAGTGATTAGAAATGAATATACACTTCAATAATGAAGTAAAATAAAATGTAAGAAATATGCGAACTATTTATATTGAACTTAAGAAATGAATAATGAATTTTTAAGTAAATTTGGAATTGAGAAATTTTTTCCAAGTGAATAATCGAATGGAGATAAACTGAAAGTTGTGAATTGGGATGGTGGTGAATAAGAGAATAGAAACCCAAATGAATGTGAATAAAAGAGAATTGGGATAGCTTAAAACCAATTGGGCTAATTACGTAAGGTGTACGTATATTATTTATTCGCATAGCAATGATCCAGGATTCGAGCACAGAATTTCGAGATAAATTTGTCGATCCGAGTTAGAATTTTTCACTCGATTTTCGACGGCGAACCTGGATATGGAGTTTGATTGATTCTGAAAATTCTCTATCGTAGTTTACGACTATGCAAGGAGAATGACGGTTTCTGATCAAGAAACCAGATCTGAGTCCGCACTAGGAAGTCGGGTGGACGATACTAATTCGGAAGTGAAATTGTGTGATCGAGTGAACGATCGGATTTGGTAATTGCATACGAATAATATGTGTGCATCGTATGGGCTTAAATAAAGCAAATATTGAAATTTGTGTAAAAGTAATGCAAAATGATTTTGAATGTTGTGGATGGACATTATTGTTATAACAGGATATACAGGTGATTTAAAAGCAGAAGGAAATTGATGTTTGATTTCAGAAGATAAAATTTAAATGGCCCGACAAAAAGGTATGTATTTGAATTTCTATATGAAATTTGATTGGGTTTTTGATCTAGCCACTTGGCTTTTGTTTTCTTTTGAGATTTGGGAGGCCGTAGAGCCATTTTTGTAGTTGTACCGAGCTAGCCGCGCAAAGGAGACGCTGGCGAAATTTTTCGAAAATTTAGAGAGTTAGAAAAATTTTGAGAAAATTTTGATAATTTAAAATTTGAATTCAAATTTAAGATTTGAATCGATAAGTAAGTATGTAATATGGTTTAAGGGTTATGGATAAGTTTAAAAGGCTAGGATAGAGTTAGAGTGTCTTCGATAAAAAGATTTGTTTGCTAAGTTGTTAAAAATTGTTTGGTTTGAGGAAATAGTTAATGGGTTATAGATCAGTCTTCCAACTAGTAATTTCGGGGACGAAATTCTTTTAAGGGGGGAGGAATGTGACGACCCGGAATTTTAGACATTCGAAATAGGAATATTTAATTAATTTTAAATATTCGAAAGTTAATTTTTAACTTGAATTTCAAATATCAATATTTATTGGATAATTAAATATTGAATTTAATTATCGTAATTGGGTAAATTAATGAATCTGGAGCTTTAAGCCGGTTAAAAATAGTTTAAAGGATTGGAAAATTTATATTAATAATACTGAAGGTGATAAAACTATTAAAATTGAATTTGAAAGCGTTTGGTTAAGTTTTGAAATTTTATAGTTTAAATTGAATTTAAAAATAGCCTTCCGAGGCACAGTCTCGGAATTCGACGAAACCAGTTCCATTGGATCCGTAATATTGAATTATTACCGGATTTCAAATTTCGTGGCTTTCGGAAATAACGTGTGATCGTACGGGGTATAAACGCTTAGTCGGTAATTACCGATTTATATTAAATATTATTATCCGAAAAAAAAAATCATCAGCCGAAATTATCTCACATCTATCTTTCTTTTCGTCAGCTACGCGCCACCCTAGTATCTGTTTTCGTCGCCCTAGTTGTCTCCCCCCTTCATTATCACACAAACATCATTCTTCTTTCAGAATTTCACTGAGAACAATAAATGGCTGAAGTCGATAACAATCTTCTTCATTCCAACTTAACTTAAATAAATGGCCGAGTTGTTTTATTCACCAGCCTTCCCTCTTTCGAAATTCCTATGGCCGAGAAAAATATATTCAATTTTTCCTCTAAAACCAATCGCGACCGAAACAAAATCAAGCGAGAGAAATCATAACCCTCTTCCTTTTTTTCGTTCGAGACCCATGCCCTTTTTCCCTTTAACCTTCAGTGTATCGAAAGGATATTAGGACGGCAACTTGAATTCGATTTTGAAATCTGGGTTGGCTTCGCATTCGCCTTATCGCGAGGCTCGGGGCAAGCGAGGGAAGGGTGCCGCGTGTGATGTTGGGTGGGTCGTCTGGGAGTTCGCGACGGCATGGCGCTCGAACTTGATTCGAGTGGAATGGGGTTTTCGCGAGGGGGCCGAGCTCGATGGAGATTCGCGTGGAGGCAAGAACAAGGGTTTGGAGTCGCGATTCGCATAGGGAGGCAGTGGACCGGCTTAGGCTGGATTGGTCTCGCGATTCGAGTCTGGTGCTCGTCTTGCGTTGAAGCAGGTGAATGAAGGCGTTTCAGGAGGCGCCTGTTTTAGGTATTCGATTTTAGTTTTCTTTTTATTTAGTTTAATTAATGTGTTTAAGTTGAATTTTAAATTAATTCTGGTGATGATTTCAATTTACCAGTGATTTTTGTTTTTAGGTTGGAAGTGTTTTGATTTAAAGAAATTTCTTTTTCTTATAAGTATATATATGCAGTGTCAAAAATTGTATATATATATATATACAAATGCTCATTTTAGAGTTACTGGTTCATCCTAAAATAGTGAATTGGTAATTAAGTTGTTCAATTTTCTTATTTAATTATTTTAGTTATCAAAAGAATTTTAAAAGAGGAAATTATTAGTTTAAGCAAAATTATTAGTTTAAAATAAATTGTTTAATTACTTTAGTTACTAGAAGAATTTCAAAAGGGGAATTAGTTTAAAATATAATTACTTGTTCGAACCAAATCATTCGTTTAAATTAAATAAGTAAGTAGTAATTAACTGTTCGAACAATTCGAATATTGATTAAATCATAAAATGTTTATTCAAGGTCTAAATCTTAAAGTGACAAGCTGGATTGGAATTCGAAGGCAAATAAAGTTAAAGGTGAGTTAATCTCACTCAGTTTAAATTTAAATTTAAATGATTAAATTTAAATAATTGTTTGAATGGTTGAAATTGATTGATTGATGTGCTATCGAATGATATATTCTGAAATTAGTAAATAATGTTGTGCTAACATTTGTGGATGCAGGGAAACAGGTTGGAGGGATCCAACTGGATTCCTCAAATTTATTAGATTATTTAATATTCTTTGTGATGAATATTTGATATCCTGTGAATGTTTTATGGATAATTGGAATATTGGATAGTATGGTTGGATGGAATAACTCAGTATATAGAGTTACCAAAATCTATGGAATTGGATTTTTGAAAGGTAATAAAAGGGTAAAATTTTAAGTAAATAATTCTAGTAAATTGGAATAAATTGAATAATGAAGTGAAAATAAAATAAAATAGAGTGATTTCTAAAATCTAACAAAATATGGAATATGAGGAAATTTAATTAACAGAGGAATAGTAAATTCTGGAACTTAAGTGAATAAAAGTCATTATTTTAAATGTAAGGATTAAATTTAAAGGTAAAGAAAGGAAATTGAGGAATCTGAATTTGGTATTTTTCAGTTTAAAGATTTTAAAACATAAATTGGAAATTAAATCTAAAGTTAATAAATTTTGAAATAAATGAAGTAGGAGAATTTATTTCATGGTAAAGTAAATGAAAATCAATTGTAAAATTGATTTAGGTGTTGTAATTTAAATTTAAAGTGAAGAGAGATTTTGGGACTTTATGACTGGGTTATAAAGAGAAATAAAATGTCGGTGGATATTTTATAAATTCAAGGTAAGAATTTATTAAAGGAATGGGGATTTGTTTAAAAATAAATGGTGATGTATTTTTAAGAAATGGGAAAGAGAATAGGATTTCCCTGGATAGCTAAGTATGGTTTTCAAAAATATTTAAAGTTTTTAAGATCGTTTTAAAAAGCAGGTTTTGGAAAGTTTATTATTTCTAAATCTAAATTTTTAAAGCAAGTATATTTTTCTAAATCTATTATTGAAATAACTATATAAAGTAACTTGGTATTGAGTTGAAAAGAGGAAATTTAGTTTATATTTTATAAATTGTCTTATAGAAAATATTTTGTTAGTATATTTATTTTAATAAAATATTTAAGTTATAATTTTAAAAGTTATAAGTATATTTTATAAAAAAAAAATTTTAAATTATTTTAAACTTAAGTGTTTGTACTTGGCGTTCCAATGGAAATAATAATTGGGAATGTACCCTGGGAAGGGAAAACGGGTTTTGAAACTGTTTTCAAAAGGGGTTGAAAATTGGAAATATATATCTCGGGAAGATATTTTGGGATTAATAAATAATTTGGGAAATTATTTATTGGTTGATGGATGTTTGTGAATATTAATTGATAGTTAAATAACCGACTATCAATATTGGACAAATGCGCTGATCGTTTCGAAGAGACCGGGATCGAGATTTATTTCTCGAAAACCACTTCGATCCGGTTTGTACGTTTCATGCGAAAAACGTGTTCGGAGTCGAAGATGGAGCAGTGAAGTGCAAGGGCTAGTCGCTACTAATCCTGAGGATATTTCCAAAATGGATGTAGTAGGAATAGTGCCTTCGGTTCCGTTCGAACCCGGGACGGACTTGTATGGACGAATGCTTGCGAAACATCGTCAGGTGGGCGATGGGCATTCTAAGTGAAACGTTCTAAAGGTAACGCTTAGCCTCAAGCCTCATCAAATGGGAATGACTGAAAATCAGAGGATATGCAGCAAGGTTAGGTGGGTAGCACCCAAGCAGGGTGAGGTCATTCCAGTCTAGATGTCCCTTATTTCTTTTTCGGCTTAGTGGTGCGGTTGCTGATCCCAACCGCGGGGTGATCTCACTCGGGACTGTCCAGTAAGGGATGGTTCCGGCCTTGTGTTGCAGGGGATGAAGGGAGTAATCCTCGGTACGGTGATCTAGGCCCCGTACTGTGACAGGTGGTACCCCAGTGCCTAGTCATTAGTTGGAAATCCATTCTCCCTACGAGCCTTGTACGAGTTTTGTTTGTATTACCCACTTTTGTGGCTAGTAGCTGGAATTTAATAATGTAACAATTTCGGCTATTTTATAAGTACTTGTGTATAGACCCTATTATAATATCAGAGGATTTCTATAAAAATGTTTTAGCTATCGTAAGGTAAAAACCCGACATGTTTATTTGTGGCGTGGTCTTACGAGATGCTTTTGTTTTTCAAAGGATTTTTGAAACTTTAATAATAAATTAGGTGTGATTTTCTCACGCTGGTAATCCAGACTGACTCGGGTGTTATTTAACTGTAATGCTCGGGTCAGACCGAGTATTATAGGATACAGGATATGATGCTGTGGAGCTCAGGAGACGAGCTGGATGACGAAACGTACTCTCGTACTTGTATATTTATATGCGTATTCCGCTGTGTTGAGTTGTTGCGTACCCATTGTATGATATTGATGTTGAGTTTGACTGATGTATTCTGATGATGTAATGTATGTAAACAGATATATTTGATTTTGAGTAAAGATTATTTACTATCTATTATATTTTATTCAGCTGCGATGGTTAGATTCTAATGTTGATTTTGTTTTCTCTTCTTCTACCTCTTCTTCTTAAACCCAAATGGTTCGTATTTTTGTGCAACTTGAGTTAATTGTTGTAGATTAGTGTTGACTCAAGGGGTACGGATTTGCGGGTCGTTACAGTAAGATGACAAAGATGATAACGCCGGTGGTGATGCTGATGATAATGTTGATGAAAAAGAAATAAAGGAGCAACAATAGCAGGAAAAGGATGAAAAGGAACAAAGTAACATCATGAGCAGAAGGAGAATGAAAATAAGCAACAGAAGGAGGATGAAAAGGAAGTTACAATGTAAGGAAAAATATACGAGACAAAAAAGATAAATGTTTAAAATTAAGAAAATTTTTATATGGCAAATGTGCAAATATTTTCCTTGTAAATATTCGGTATGTTATATAAATAAAATATTTCATAGGATTCACTTAAATTAGTGAAGAATAAAGATGCAATTAATAGTGAAGTCAACAAGAAGATAAAAGAAAAAAACCCCGACTTAAAATAAAAAGGTATGACTTACAAATACAATTAATTATTGCGTCAAAATATATGTATGTCAAATATTTAACACACACATACACACTTACAAATATATAGTATAGATACTTATTTCCATAATATGTAGATTCATCAAAAAATGTTCCCACTGATGGTCGGAAAGAAAAACCAAAAACATTGGAACAAAGAAATATTGTAAAATAACATCTAAAGTCAAATAGAGAAAGCATTAATTACTCAACATTCAAACTATCGCTATCAAGCAAAAGCCAGGAAAGCAGCCAAAAATTAACTCAAGTTCAAATGGAGATTAAAAAAAGTGGCTGCAGAATATGAAATAAAGAAGAACAAATAGAGAGAAAAATCAAAAAAGATTAAAAGAGTAGTTTCTCCATCTTCACTACCTAAGAGAATTGAAACTGAAAATAGAAGAGGAAAGGTAGAAGATCCAAATTTCTAATACAAGCCACCAAAAAAAGAAAATACACAAAAAATCCAAAAAAGAAATGCTGACAAAAAATAAGTCAAAAAAGTTAATATTCTTAATATACCCGAAGAAGAAGAATCCGAGCATGGCAGATCAGAAACAAATAAAGATGCGGTGATAGATCTTGAAAAATGAAAGCTTGCAAAAAATGGCTTTCAAAGAGGCAAATCAGTAAACTAAAAGCTTTTTACAAACATGAGGAAAATTACCAGGTTACTTTAATAAAACATAACATGCATACGTACATACATATATGTATGCATACAAGGAAAATATTTTCCATATACACATGCTTATCAACTTGAAATAATACAGACTATTGTGATTTTGATATTGTTAAAACAGGAAAGCAGTATTTTATGACCCAAACAATGACGTTGAATTAACAGGATTGAATATTTTGGATATGCTATTCAACAATTTCATTGATTCAAAGTATATAATTTTACAACATATTTTCAATAATGTATGATAAATATAGATACAAATAAGAAAATTAATATATAAATTTAAATTTGATGTAGGTTATAGACTAGTTCATGGAAACCAAGCTTAAGCCAAAACATAAAGGCATTGTTTACATACATTCCTATGTAGTGGTATCACATACTTAAAATCAAAAATACATACCACTTTAAAGCTAATTATACCCTAAATACAGGTATCTATTATTGATGGCTACAAACCCAAATATGACTCTTTGGTTGTCAAAGTGCAGGAAGAAAGAGCACTGACTTGCAAAAAAATATTTATATCACTACATCTTATCAACCACTATAGTTAACGGATATGACTGAAACTGATTCAATTCATCGATATTGGACTGTTTTGTTACTATATTAGGAATAGGTCAAAATATTACTGCCTTTAATGATTCAATAACACGCAGTTTTGATTAACATGTTGAGCGAATGGTTAAATTAACCAACTACGTCTAATGCACAAATTTTTCAAAAAGTTTCAAACAACTTACTAAATATTGAGATAGCTTACCAAATATTTTTTAAGACAGAAAGAAAAAAATAAAGTAACCGCGGATACTTGAAATCAAACTCAAAACTATTAAATATTTGTACGACAAATATAAGCAGGGCAAATATTTGCCCCCTAAAGTTCGATATTCTTTAAAATATTAGACTTCTGGTTCAATGACATCAATATTGGACTGTTTTGTTTGCAATGGTGCAGAATTGATTGTGCGATATTTAGAAAGAAAAAATAATAATAATCCTCTAAAACGTGAAATTAAACTCAAAGCTACTAAATATCAAATGAAAAATATAAGCAAAGCAAATATTTGCTATTCTATAAAATATCAGACTACTAATTCAATGACTTCAATAATGAAATGCTTTGTTTGAAATGATGTGGAACTGATTGTGCGAGATTTTTTTTCCATCATCTAATGAGTCTTTTCCAATCACATCATTCTATTATATTCTTTAATTTTTACCCAAACACCAAGAATAATACTGCTCTAAAACTCAATCAATGCTATCGCCTACAACATTATCTTTCTTTTGTCATCACATTTCATTATTTCCATAATATCAACCCGAAGGATATCTTTATTGGCCTCAGTCACTTCAAACTTATCAAGAAAACAGTCTCTACCTCCACAACATCAACTATTACAACTCATCTCATTTGAACAAATCATATCAACATTTACAACTATGTGCATATCATTCCTACTATTGTGTGCATCACTATTGTAACGATCCACCGTTTTAAACGGTCTAAATCGACAATAAACCATATATGTCTAATTCAAACCATTCAAAAGTGAGAATTGTTAATGGGGTAAATAATAAAATAAAAGAAAGAAAAGAAAACACATAATCTCATAGCAGAACAACAAAATATAATAATCAAATAAATAGTTCATGAAGGTGTTTTACAAAATAACATTTGATTATACTTTATAATTCAAATCAGAGTTATACGTACATCAGAAATAAACAAATAATGCAGCGGAATACAGAATGCAATGGAATAATAAATAGAAATAATATACTAAATATTCGTCTTCGTCCTCGAGAAAATAGTCTTTAATACACTGGAAAGCACAGACTGACCCAAGCATGATGAAAAGACAAAACACTCGAGTCAGAACTAGAAGTTCTTATGTAAGTCAGATCAAAATAAGTGAAATAGAGATATTAGTGCAATGGTTTCATAGATTCTATGGGATTTTCATCTCCTATCAAGTGTACAACGTGAATATAATTATTTAAAAATGTTTCAAATAATTCGAAATATCAATCTTAATCATCTAATTAAAACAAATCCGAAGTTTGAATTAACTTAAAATGTTAAAATAATTCAATTGCAAATAAAATTCAAATTCAAGAAATTATATGGGTATATGTCATTTCAACCAGTATTAAAAATCAACATTTTCAAACCAATGAAAACCGCTCGGGTTTATCAATCTTAATCATCTAATTAAAACAAATTCGAAGCTTGAATTAACTTAAAATGTTAAAATAATTCAATTGCAAATAAAATTCAAATTCAAGAAATTATATGGGTATATGTCATTTCAACCAGTATTAAAAATCAACATTTTCAAACCAATGAAAACCGCTCGGGTTTATCATTTCAACTCATTACGATTTTCCCCTAATCTATAAAATCATTCGGATATGTATCATTTCAAACTATAGGGATAACAGAGATATAGACATAAATAACATCCAATCATCCAGAATTTCAACCAATAACGTCAATCCAATCATCCAAATATCAACAACTGAACATATAACACAATCATCATTAAAATCAATCAATAACTACCAACAATCTACTGGTTATCATTTTCCGGTATTTAACTGGCTATTCAAATTTCAGTATTAAATTAAATTGCAATTAATTTCAATAAAAGTCAGATTTAACTAGAATGAAAATTTAAAATATACTGAACAACAACCAATCAATTTCTATTCACATCATAAATTCAATATAACCAACATAAGAAAATCTAGTAGTTATGGGTGTTCGCTCACCTTTTGTGGCTACGAAGGTGAAGATAAAATGGAGCAATATGGAGATTCCTGGCAAAGATCCAAATGCAAAGCAAATCCAACAAAGCTTAGACACGAACATGAATCAATAAACAAGTTCCAACTATTTCCAACTTCCAAACTACCCAAGATCCAAACTACGGACAAACCTGAAACTAAGTCATCTTAAAGAAAATATTCGGACTAGGATATTACTGAATTTTCAAAAGTGACTATCTAAAAAATTGTTTCAAATTATTTTCTCTCCACTTTCAAAATTAGAATCACTCAAAAAGCTTCTGCCTTGAGGAAGTTATGGTCAAAACAATCAGAGGTGTTTTCTATGTTGAAAATATGAGTTCGAAAATACTTCGAAAAGGTTTGAGTCTTTGGCATAGAAAAATAAGGAATTTGAAGAACTGATCTAAAAGAAAACTTAAGCAACTGGAAAAATAAATGGTTTTAAAAAAAGAATCACATAATTTGGTTCATTCCTGAAGGAGATATGAATGATACAACACGGGGTATTTTCATCCAAAACTGGACCCGAGAAAAGGACTTGAAAAATAGAGTTTTTGATATAGAAATATTCGGAATAGGAAGAAGAGCTCAACAACAAAGATGTTGCCATTGAAATTATACACGTTTTCAAAAAAAGTTATTAGATTTGGAGTATTTTAATGGAATATAGAAGTCATGGAAATAAGGGGAAGAAAGAGGGAAAGTAGGAAAGGGAAAAAGAAGGTAAACAAATAAAGAAGAGGAGGAGGAAGGTGGAAGGAGATGGTGGAGAGGGCGGCCGCTATAGAGGAGGGAGGAAGGGTTGAAGGAGAAGAGGAAAGGAATTTTGATTTGTGAGGTTTTTGGAGTTTTAGACCTGGAGTTCTCTGTAGATTTTCAGAAGGAGGAAGAAGTGTGAAGAGAAAGTTTATCAGGAGAAAAATTATGTACGTTGATGTTATCAAATAACAAGTATAAGGTCGTAGGCAAAGGAATGGTCACATAACCGACTAGAATCCCTTAGTTAACCAAGGCCCATTAGACCAAACAAACCCGATATGCCTTAGCCAAATTAAACACAACTAAACACTACCAATTCATGTTATTTTTTCATAGTAATTCAAATTTTTAGAGCAATAGGAATTTGATTTTGATGAAACAAAAGTGGAGGAAAGTTTAGAATTCTGTCTAGTATCATATAAAAAGAATAAAATTTTAAAATTCAAATTAAAAATTTTCAGTCAAAAGTCAAACTTTGACTAAGTCTGACCAAAATTTAAAATTTCACAAATTTTTTATTGTATTAAATTTGGCCAAATAAAACACTCAACATAACAAATTCATTTTTTTTTAATTTTTATTCAAATTCAAAATACTTCCAATTTTAAGTTGCTAAAAATTATGGATCGTTGCAGTTTATCTTAACTAAAAGATGTAATATAAATTAATGCAATATTAATTTGTTTCCCCTTATCATATTTAAAAGGTTAAATGTCATTAACTAAGCATCCAATTCTCAACCAATTACATTCAAACCTGTGTTATCATCCTTATTATTCAATCAACAATACCCTATGAATTATATTAACATAAGTTTACATTTTATTACATTCATTATTTTACCGTTAACTTTTTTTACCATATTAACTTCAATAATTAATTACATAAATTTTCATTGAGTTCCAAATTAATTCCAAACATTTTAAATAATGAGACGATAAATGAACAATTGTTATCATTAAGTAATTTAATCATATTTATAAGTTTATTATCTACAACAAACGTTACAACTACTTACATATCACTGATTATATTCAATTTCAATTAACAAAATATAATTCCAACATTCAATTGCCTTAATTCCATTAATTACCCATTTAATATTCGAATTGATAAATTAACGAGAAGATAATTACAATCATCATTTATAATAATAGTTCATATCTATTATTGTAATGACCCATAATTTTCGATAATTAAAATTAGTTAACGTAATAAAGATTTGGTGATTAAATGAAGGAATAAAAATTTGTAATTTAGTAACAAGAACATAACTAGAATAAAAATTAATAGTATTAATTAAAGGTAATTGATAACTGCGTTAAAGGTAATTCCAATTAATTAAAAGGATTAAAGCAGTATAATTGATATATATTGTAAATTAATGGTAATAATGTATGTATTAATTGATAATTGGGTTAAGGAGCAATTGATAATTTAAAGGATGTATTAGTTAATTAAATAATGTGTAATAAATGGAAATTGGATAAAATTAGCGTGCTGAGAGTTGTTATAACATTTGCTTGTAAAAATAAAATCACAAATGTTATTAAATGTAGAAATGGTGATTATTGTTATTTGTTACCTATTAGTTTAACCTATTAATTCAAATTAAAAATAAATTTCAATAAATGAAATTAAATACAACGTTAAAATGAGTTAAGATAACGACTACAGAATATCAATGTAATAAGTTACAAACCAATGTTAAATGTATACATAGATCCATAAATGATGGAATATATAGATATAAATCAAGTGATAAAATTGTTGGAATTTAAATTTTAATAATTGGATTTATTGCGATTAAATGTTATTAAATATTATGTAAATATGAGTTAAGACAATAACTGTAAATTATGAATGTAATAAAAGGAATAGAAATGTTAATTATATTCATAATGTAAAAAAATTGACTTAATAAAAGAGTTAAATCAAGCTAAACAAATTAATTGGGATTTTTAAATTATAATTAATGTGTGAAATTGTAAAAAAATCAATATAATTGAAATATAGTGGTTAATACAAACAAAAAGATGGAAATTTAAGCATATTAGTGAAATAAGATATCATCAAAAATTAACTATGTTATTAAAGTAATGATTGATTGAACATAATGATTGATATCAAAGTATAATCGATTCATTGGAATCAAATTATAATTAATTGGATATAATTACGGTTGGAATCAAACACCATAATCAGTTAAATAATTAACATTGAATTGACATGAAAATTTATATTACATTATTGTAAATGTCTAGGTAATCAAAAAAAATGAAAATTTGTTAGTTTAAAAATATTGAATTAAAAAGTGATTTATTTAATTTAATATTTATTTATTTAACTAATTGGAAAATAGCCATTTTGGCCACTGTCTTGGATTTTGATGAATCCCGTTTCATCAAACCCATAACGATGAATTATTGTAGGATTTCAAGTTTCATAGCGATCGAACTTATCATTCGATCTTACGGACTCAAATTGCGTAGAATTAAATTAAATTGAAATCAATTTAAAATAAGCTAATTTTAAAGCAACTTCTTCAAAATTCGGACCTGAAACCTGTTCCATTTAGTTTCAAAATATTAAAAACATCTACTCTGTTATATGGAATGACCCATTTTGGTTTCAGGAACGAAACAGGCTTTCGGGTCGTTTATTGTTTAACTTTTAAATCACTCTTGTCCGTTCATTTCTATTTCGGATCTACCTATAAATAGCATGTTATAAACCTTAGCCGCTTCTTATTTCCATTATTCTGTACGTACATTTTTTGTCTTCTCCTTCCCAATGGCAAAACCAAATCAAACTTCAAAAACCTAATTCCCAAATTGCAAATTCAGTTTGAAACTCAACTTCAAAAATCAAATTCCTCTAAACCATATCAAATTATATACCGATTCAAAGCTCTCGATGAGCGCAAGCGAGATCTACAGTCTGTTTTTCGATTTGGTTCTCTGCGTTCGAAAAACAGTGATTTAATCTCAGCCGTCGAAACTAGGGTTTCGATTTTTGCGGTGGAGTGATATCCTGGCGACGATCAGAGGCTATAGGCTTGTTGCCATCGTCGAGCTAAGTGCATCCATGGGCTCGTTCGCATTTGTAGAGTTGAAATTTTGCTTGAATTAGCCGATGCTGGTCAGCGGTGATGGTGATGCCTAGAGCATCGCGTGGGGTGGACGCGGTCCAGTAGGGGTCGGCTTGGGCCAAGCAGTCGCGTGAGACGGTTGGATGTTGTCGAAGTTGTTCAGAGTGGCCACCTTTTTTGGTGAAGCCGGCGGCAGGAGAGGTGGATCCCATATATGTTCAACAAAGAAGGAGATAGGGCGCGTAGTTTTAGGTGACGTGACATGTAACTATATTTTTTTTTAATTATTTAATATTTTGATTTCAAGTTGTTCTAACTTACATAACTTTTATGTATGAACCTGGATTTACATGCGGTTTGTTTCGCTGGGATCGTATTGAAATTCTGGACGTTATGACGCTTGATTGGACAAATTATGAGACCGTTCAAATTTGGACCCTAATTTGGATTTTAATTCGATTTAAAATCGAAGGTGAGTGTTTTAACCCACTCACAACTTCTAAAAAAATAATGTTCGTTAAATTAAATTTACGATCTGATTAGAAATTTATCGATTTCTATTTGGTATGTTAAAATTGTCATTCTAGTTAAATTTGATTTTTATTGCATTTAATCATCGTTTAATTTAATATTGAATTTAAAATTGTCCATTTAGTACCTGTATTGATTATTAGCTATTTATTGATGTTTATTGGTTGATTTTGATGATGATTGTGATGTATGTTTGATTGTTGGTGTTGGAATATCAATGTAATAAGTTAGAAACCAATGTTAAATGTATACATAGATCCATGAATGATGGAATATATAGCTATAAATCAAGTGATAAAATTGTTGGAATTTAAATTTTAATAACTGGATTTACTGCGATTAAATGTTATTAAATATTATGTAAATATGAGTTAAGACAATAACTGTAAATTACGAATGTAATAAAAGGAATAGAAATGTTAACTATATTCATAATGTAAAAAAAATTGACTTAATAAAAGAGTGAAATCAAGCTAAAAAAATTAATTGGGATTTTTAGATTATAATTAATGTGTGAAATTGTAAAAAAATCAATATAATTGAAATATAGTGGTTAATACAAACAAAAAGATGGAAATTTAAGCATATTAGTGAAATAAGATATCAACAAAAATTAACTATGTTATTAAAGTAATGATTGATTGAACATAATGATTGAAATCAAAGTATAATCAATTCATTGGAATTAAATTATAATTAATTGGATATAATTACGGTTTGAATCAAACACCATAATCAGTTAAATAATTAACATTGAATTGACATGAAAATTTATATTACATTATTGTAAATGTCTAGGTAATAAAAAAAAAATGAAAATTTGTTAGTTAAAAATATTGAATTAAAAGCTGATTTATTTAATTTAATATTTATTTATTTAATTAATTGGAAAATAGCCATTTTGGCCACTGTCTTGGATTTCGATGAATCCCATTTCATCAAACCCATAACGGTGAATTATTGTAGGATTTCAAGTTTCGTAGCCATCGAACTTATCATTCGATTATACGGACTCAAAATGCGTAGAATTAAATTAAATTGAAATCAATTTAAAATAAGCTAATTTTAAAGCAACTTCTTCATGCAATAAAATTCGGACCTGAAACCTGTTCCATTTAGTTTCAAAATATTAAAAACATCTACTCTGTTATATGGGATGACCCATTTTGGTTTCAGGAACGAAACGGGCTTTCAGGTCGTTTATTGTTTAACTTTTAAATCACTCTTGTCCGTTCATTTCTATTTCGGATCTACCTATAAATAGCATGTTATAAACCTTAGCCGCTTCTTATTTCCATTATTCTGTACGTACATTTTTTGTCTTCTCCTTCCCAATGGCAAAACCAAATCAAACTTCAAAACCCTAATTCCCAAATTGCAAATTCAGTTCGAAATTCAACTTCAAAAATCAAATTCCTCTAAACCATATCAAATTATATACTGATTCAAAGCTCTCGATGAGCGCAAGCGAGATCTGCAGTCTGTTTTTCGATTTGGGTCTCTGTGTTCGAAAAACAGTGATTTAATCTCAGCCGTCGAAACAAGGGTTTCGATTTTTGTGGTGGAGTGATATCCTGGCGACCATTAGAGGCTATAGGCTTGTTGCCGTCGTCGAGCTAAGTGCATCCATGGGCTCGTTCGCATTTGTAGAGTGAAATTTTGCTTGAATTAGCCGATGCTGGCCGGCGGTGACGGTGATGCCTAGAGCATCGCGTAGGGTGGAGGCGGTCCAGTAGGGGTCGGCTTGGGCCAAGCAGTCGCGTGAGATGGTCGGATGTTGTCGAAGTTGTTCAGAGTGGCCACCTTTTTTGGTGAAGCCGGCGGCAGGAGAGGTGGGTCCCGTATGTGTTCAATAAAGAAGGAGATAGGGTGCGTAGTTTTAGGTGACGTGACATGTAACTATATTATTTTTTTAATTATTTAATATTTTGATTTCAAGTTGTTCTAACTTACATAACTTTTATGTATGAACCTGGATTTACATGCGGTTTATTTCGCTGGGATCGTATTGAAATTCTGGACATTATGACGCTTGATTGGACAAATTATGAGACTGTTCAAATTTGGGCCCTAATTTGGATTTTAATTCGATTTAAAATCGAAGGTGAGTGTTTTAACCCACTCACAACTTCTAAAAAAATTATGTTCATTAAATTAAATTTACGATCTGATTAGAAATTTATTGATTTCTGTTTGGTATGTTAAAATTGTCATTCTAGTTAAATTTGATTTTTATTGCATTTAATCATCGTTTAATTTAATATTGAATTTAAAATTGTCCATTTAGTACCTGCATTGATTATTAGCTATTTATTGATGTTTATTGGTTGATTTTGATGATGATTGTGATGTATGTTTGATTGTTGATGTTGGATGGCTGGGTGTTGTATTTTCATATGTTAAAACACTGCAAATTCCTTATGGGTTGAAATGATACATACTTGAACGATCTATAGAGTAGGGAAAAATCATTATGGGTTGAAATGATAGACGAGCGGTTTTATGGATTTTTAATTAACTCTAGACTACAGTTTGAAATGTTATATGAAATTATAAATTACGGATTGAAATGGTAAATATCCGTATCACTTAACCCTAGGGTAGAGAATTAAATACGGGCTCCAGATTGGTTAAATTTAATGATTTTTGAATCTTTGAATTTTGAATTTAGTTAACTGGTATTCTAAAATAGAAATTAATTTATATAAACTGAATTATTTTTGATAATCCAAATGTTAATGTTGAAATTGGAATTGAATTAATGAATTGTTCAAAGGATTCAAATTTGAATTTCAAAGTTGAAGTGTCAAATATGAATGAATTTCTTGGAATTGAGAGACCGAAAATGTTTGGATATTGTTTGCACCAGAATTGGTCACAACACTCTTCGGGAGTCGTTGAAGAGATAATAATGAAGAATGTAAATTCAAAACGAATATTATTTAACAAAAACTCCAATCAACAGTAAAGTAAATGCGTAGACAAGCGATTTATAGTGGTTCGGTGTGTTGCCTACGTCCACTGTGAAGTTTTTTGCAGTTTTATCGATTCTCTTTCAATGATTACAAGTTATTACAGTAATCAACAACAAGTTACAACTGGAAATTCAAAATCAACAGCAAAGTTATGATGTAGGAGGATGGAGATCTCGATCCGGCAGAGTTTGGGCGCTTGAGAGTCCAAAGATCCTTTTTCTGTTGGCTCAGAGTCAACAGCAAAGCTTTTTGGCAAAGACGTGGAGCGCACACTTTGCCTCGATCCGGATTTCGCTCCGAGTTGACCGCTTCGACTCCATGTATCTCGGCGCATTCGAGCCGATGGATGACATGTCACCATGGCTAGTTGAATTGGTGGATTCGAACGAAGCTTCATTGATGGGTTCGAACAAGGTTTCATTGATGGGTTCGAACAAGGATTCATTGATGGGTTCGAACGACCGATGCTTGATGGATACGAACTTGCGTTCCTCTGACGGATACGAGCTTTGTAACTTCTCCATGGATACGAGGTCCATCGATACGAACTCGATGGATTCGAAGTTGATGGTGTCGAATCCGAGGCACTTCGATGGATTCGAAGTTGATCGATACGAAGGTGATCGGTTCGAACCAGTGTTCGGTGATGGATTCGAGACACCTATAACGATGGATACGAAACCAGTGCTTTTTCCCTACAAATTGAATCGATCATAACTTGAGCGTATGAACTCGGATTGACTTGAAATTTGAGATGCTGACTTTTATGATCTTTCTTGTCATGTCCTATCAATTGCAGCTCAATATGGACTCGGACAAAATTCAGCGACATCCATGGTGAAATGAAGTAGGACCAATCTACGAGACGAACTATCCTCTGTTTTCAATCGATCTTTTGGTATCACGGCTTTGACAAAAAGCGGGATAACATTTGCCTCCCAAAGTACGTCTTGTGGAAACATGACGTGCTTTGAATAGCTGCAATTTCTCTCTGAACAATCATTGCTCTCTTTTGTTGAGATTCGTACTCTGTAATGCAGTAACCTTGCGTTGATATGATTGATTGCTGTATAATAGTGCTTAGCTGTTGGTTGTTGTATTCGTAACAAGATGAGTATTTGATCCCTGTAAATGTTTAAAATCGAATGTTAGCCCGACATATATGCACATATGTTAGTTTGACCCTTGTTAACGTCGTGCGTCCCCGAGTCATTGTCAGTTTTGTTTGCTATTGAATTTCGTATCGATTCTCTCCTGAACCGATTTGAAAATTTGAGTTGAGACAACGCTTGATGGTTGTTTTGGAAAGTCCCTTCGTATCGATCCTCTCCTGAACCGATATAGAAGGTTGAAGGAATCGACTTTGTGTTGCGCGAATGTAATATTTCGAATCGATGGGTATAGGCATCGATGGATTCGAGATTAACATTCGTATTGATGAAGTACGCTTATGCTATGACAGGTGCGAAATCAACATTCATATCGATGGCTTGGATGGGTACGAATCACCCATTCGCACCGATGGGAAAGGATGGATACGAAATCGTTGTTCGTATCAATAGGAAATGATGGATACGAAATCGTCGTTCATATCAGTAGGTTGTGGATGGAGTTGCGAATTTGTTGATGTGAACAGGGGCTTCGAATCGATGTGCCCACTGTTTGTTTCGTATCGATGCGATTCGATGCTCCGTTGTGTGTTTCGTATCGATGAGGCTTCAAGCGCATGGATTCGAAGGCAGATTTCGAACCGATCTTTTAATTGACCGGTTGTGACCGGTCGAGTTAACTGGGATGCGAAACGTCTCGGTTGCTTTCAAGGCTCCATATGAATAGCAGGGGGTTTGCCATTTTTCACTTTTTCACTTTTTACTGCCGTCTTGTGTTTATTTAGTTTTGCATCGAGTTGAAGCTTCAGAGAGGAACTGTGTCACGTCTTCGAACCAATCAAGATTCAAATCCTTAATTCCTCAAATCCCACACTCAAATTAGGTAATTAACCTCGAATCCAAACGGAAAAGCTATTTCAGACCTACCACTTCTTCATCGATTGGCCACTCTGGTGATTGGTAAAACCAGATCTGGTTTGGAGGAGCTTCGAATCAATCTGGGGACTTGTGTTCGAACCGATGAGGGCGGCATCATTTTTCTTTGGATTTCGCATCGATCCCCGGGATGCCCTCATGGAGGTGACACAGTTCGCACCGATTGACTATCTTGATGGGTCCATTCGAATCGATGGATTCGAATCCATCAGCCATCGGTTCGAAGTCCTTTACATCGATACGAATTGCGTCTTTATGACCGATACGAAAGGTATCGATTCGATCGTTATCGATGTTAAGTTGAGGTTTTCTTGATCGGTACGAACCAGTTAACCAAGGATCGATTCGAAGTCATCCTTGATTGACCGATTCGAACTCGGCACTTGATCATCGATTCGAAGCGCGCCTCTCTGCATTAATTCGAAGTGGTATTATGATGGGTTCGAATGAGCTTCATGCGATCGATTCGAAACCCTCCATGATGGATACCAAAGTTTGACATTTTCTTAGCACAATTCTAACGAGTTTCATTCCTGCATATTTGGACTTGAATATCGAACTGCATACTTGACCACCTTTCGAAGCTCGTCGACGGAACCATAACAACTTCTATCCGAATCAATTTCCATCATATAAACGGTTTAGCGATGTGACGGTCAGCGATGACGGTCATTATAACTGGACTCCGTAGCTTTGTCGTTTGCATATTTCCTTTAACTTTGCGACATTTATTCAAGTAATGCACGGCATTGCACAACACACATTCATACACTTTACACTGGGGAATGCACGGGTCCTTTGTCGTCTAACGATGGTTTCTCATGAGTGAGCTAGACATGGAACCTTCAAGTTCGCAACAGCAAGAGATTCAAAGTACAGTTACTTCGAGACTAGAGGTTCCAGATACTGAACCTGAGATCATCGGTCCAGCCCCGGACGAATTTCCCAATGCGTCTTTTATTGCCAATCCATCGGATTCCGTTCAATCCAATATTTCTGAAGATATGTTGGGGAGAATATGCTTAAGGTACGGCTTGTCACTGGACGATGTGTTATTACCGGGACCGAATGATAGACCACACAATCCGCCGGAGGGATATACCGCATTCAATCGCCACGCATGCGCGGCCGGGACGCTTCCTCCATTCAATGAGTACATAAGAGAAGTACTATCTTTTTTGAGGATCTCCCCATCACAACTACACCCGAACGGATATGCTTTCGTGAACAGCTTGTTCATCGTCTTCATGGAGTACCTTCATAGACCACCAATCCCGACCGAGATCAGATATCTATTCAATTTCAAAACCCGAGGTGATTACCCCTCCTTCACATTTTTGGAAGCAGTGAGGAATTGCCAAGTGGTCACCGGGTCCTGGACCAGGTTAAGCTATTACAGGACGGAATGGTTATATGTCAGATGTCCTCCGGGGTTTGCCCGGCGATGGTTATTCAAACGTGAGTATAGCTGAGTTCTCAAATAATTACTAAGGCAATTGCAGTCGAAGTGAAACTTATATTTTTTCCTTTTTACAGCAACGATTCAACGACCTGAAGGTGAACACTTTAAGGAGATAGTGAGAGTACTCTGAGAAGTCCCAAGCGAAGATAGGGATATCGAGTCGCTTTTGATGGATAGGAATCTCCGGACTTATGGGTTGATCGAACGGGGGCAGAGTATAAAGTTTGACGGGCATTAAGGACCGTTTTGAAAAAATGAGTCAAGCACACGAAGCCCAAAGTTATTATAGCTGAGGAAGCCGATTCTGAAAGAACCCATACTGATGATGAGCCATTGAGCGAGCCTACAGATGTAGTTCAGGATGTCGCGGAGCAGAGAAAAGGCAAGGCATCTGTTGTTAACTCAACTAAGAAGGGGAGATGGAAATCGGTTGTCACGGCCCGATCCGCTCCTGGAGTTAGAATTTCGAAGATGTCTCCTCCGAGAACTAAAAATCTTTATGAAGGGCTCGCCGATATGCCAATTCCGGACGATGTGTCCCTGCAGCATGATGCCGGATTGGAAGAACTTTCAGAAACTTTAGTTTTGAGCGAGTCTTTTCCCACTGGTGTGGTAGACACATCCGGTTGGTCGGGGGGTTGCACATTCATACATATTTCACAACACTGCATAACCTTTGACTGCCTGTTTCGAAAGATGATTAATCCTACTTTATTTTGCTCTGCAGATACTATGTCTGGATGAGGTTCAATGTTAGGGAGTCTCCGACATGCTCACAAGTCTTCATATCATGAGTCGTGCCGACGAGAAGGGGACAAAGATTACGACCAGGGACGCTCTGGGTATTCTGGTCAAGAAAGATATGATAAAGATAGAGGCTATAAGCGTCGATCTCGGTCGCGTACTCCTCCTCCTCCCAGAGATCCCATACAACCCCCCGCTTATGTCTCTCGTCCCTCTGAATCTTCACACTACAAGTCGGCTTCTCAATCTTCTAGGCATGAATCCCACCATTCTAGAAGTGAAACGATAACTTCTGCTGTTACAGAACAGCCCCCTGTGGAAATTTCAAGGGAAGGAGCAATCAAGCTTGCTCAGCTAAAGAAAGATTTTCCCAAACATCTGCTTTGATAACTATATCTTTCCTCTACACTTAAAAAGGATCCCAAAGGAAGCCAAGCAGTTAGTACATGACTACGTGCACGACTTTTATGCCCAGTACAAAGCGTGGGCGAAAGCGGCTGATAAAGCATCGGCGTTGGCCTTTGAGCGAGCGGCCGTCATCAAGAAACTCTAAACTGATCTGGCCCACCGGGATCATATCATACAAGTGCTAACCGATGAAGCCGAGTCATCTCGGAAGTCAGAGACGGATGCTACGAAGAAAGCGGACGAGGCCCAGGTAGCGATGGACAGGATGAAGCGTGAGCATTACACTACGGTGGAGGACATGGGCCACCGAAACACCATCGTGACCGCCGAGCGGGACGCGGCCTTGAAGGAACTTAATGCACTCAAAGCCAAATTTGCCGAGATCACTAAAGACAGAGATGACACGCACAACGCGGCCCAAGAAGCATGCGAACAAACCGTAGTGCTTCGGACTGTGAGAGATGCGGCAATGGCTAAAGTTCAGGCTGTCGAGGCCGAGGTTGAGGAGAAGGTTCAAAGGGCAGAGGCCAGGCTGGAGGCCGACATCAAAGATCTCCTCGTTACTTACAATGCCAATGTGCTGAGGCACGGAAATTTGGCCTGGCTTCAGGATTATCCGGTACATCTTTGTAACGCTTGGGTCCGACGGATGCATCAATTGACCAGTTCGAGCTTGAGAACCGGTTGCTGACCGAAGACGAAAAGAAGATCCTTCATGATGCCATAATTTCTCATGAGAAAGAGATGATTGGTGGCCAGAACCGGGAGATTGGGGAAGGATCGGGTATCGAGCATCATGCTACTATTCTTGAATTTACTGCTCCACCTTCGTTAGAGCCTGTATCTACGGTTGATTCACAATCCGTTCCAGCTTACGACCCAGAACAGCCACGGCTATCTTCTATTCAGGAGCATACTTCTGAGGCCGCTCAGCCGTCCGCAAGCCAAACTGAGGAAGGTACTCTAAACTTATCTCAAGTGTATTCCAAATAGGGAGTTTTTTGTGAAGCAGTTACTAATAACTTCGTCTTATCTTCGCCTAGTAACTGGTGTTGCGCCGATTGTCGCGGCTCAAGAATCAAGTAAAGGGGATAAGGCCATCACCACTGAGACTACCGTCGTAACATCGGTGTCAACTGAGGCGATGCAGGGGAGCGCACTATCTCTTGATGAGCAAATGGTGAGCGAGCTGCTCGGCCAGCAGGGTGACTTCTTTACAGACTTGCCGTTCATCGTTAGTGACCTCCCGCCAACCTCTAGTTCTTCAATGCTTACTGCAGATGCCCCCCAGCCAGGCCCAAGCGATTCGTGACGAAGAAATCCTGGCCGAGATTAATGCAGAGTTAGAGGCTGCGGGGCAAGGTGGCAGTATCGGTGGCAGTACAGCGGCGCATAGCCCAACACCTTTAAGGGTAATATCATCAGGTGGCAGTATCCCATCTTCCGTCGCGGATCCAGTCCCTCCTACTCCTCCAGTGGAAAGCCTTCATGTAGATTCGAGCTCTGAGGAGGACATTAACATTATGCCCCCAGCCGAAGAGCAACCACCAGAGAGGAAGCACTCCAAACGAAGTATCTCTGTCTCTAGCGAGTCCGAAGACGAACCGCCGATAAGGAGATCTAAAAAGAAGAAGTAGATGGGCCGTTTAAGCGGATTTTTTGATAGATATGAACTTGTGTTTTTTTCCACTAGTAGGCCATGTATAGACGCAGGTTCGGCCCCTGCTAGTAGGAATTCTTTTTGGAAGAACTTATTTACATGTAAGTCCTTGTCTCTAGTTAGTTGAAATAAAATTTAATTTCTCTGTTTCAATTCTCATTTCTTTTGTGCTTAAGTATTTGCAGTGTTTAGCTTTTAGTCCGGTGTACTTGTGGTGTTTTACCGTCAAGTAGAGTTCGTTTTATTTGCTAAGTCTGAAAATCTTGGTCATATGTTGTTATCGATGAATAAGTTGAACTTCGGACATTGTATCACTTTGGTTGGTGATTAACACTTAGCTTTTTTGCCCCTAGTCTCGGGGAACAACATTTGCATCTTGGTGGTTGATCGCGCTTATTGCAAATTTTAAGCACATGTCCACGCTCTGGGGACTTAGGGTAATTTGAGATCGATAATCCGGTTCGCACTTTGGGAATTTGAGAGTTATCGATATTTGTAACACGGTTCGTGCTCCGGGAACCTGGAATTGATGTTCATACTCCACTTCACGCTCTGGGAACTTGGAGTTAGTATTGATATTTTGGTTCGCACTCCGGGAACTTGTAATCCATATTTATACTCCAATTCATGCTCTGGGAAGTTGGAGTCCGTTCGCGCTCTGGGAACGAGTTGTTGGATGTTTATACTCCAATTCGCACTCTAGGAAGTTGGAATCCATTCGCGCTTTGGGAACGAGTTGTCGGATGTTTATACTCCAATTCGCAATCTGGGAAGTTGGAGTGCGTTCGCGCTCTGGGAATGAGTTATTGAATGTTTATACTCCAATTCGCACTCTGGGAAGTTGGAGTCCGTTCGCGCTCTGGGAACGAGTTGTTGAATGTTTATACTCCAATTCGCACTCTAGGAAGTTGGAGTCCGTTCGCGCTCTGGGAACGAGTTGTTGAATGTTTATACTCCAATTCGCACTCTAGGAAGTTGGAGTCCGTTCGCGCTCTGGGAACGAGTTATTGGATGTTTATACTCCAATTCGCACTCTGGGAATTTGGAGTCCGTTCGCACTCTGGGAACGAGTTATTGAATGTTTATACTCCAATTCGCACTCTGGGAAGTTGGAGTCCGTTCACGCTCTGGGAACGAGTTATTGAATGTTTATACTCCAATTCGCACTCCGGGAAGTTGGAGTCCGTTCGTGCTCTGGGAACGAGTTGTTGAATGTTTATAATCCAATTCACACTCTGGGAAGTTGGAGTCCGTTCGCGCTCTGGGAATGAGTTATTGAATGTTTATACTCCAATTTCCACTCTGGGAAGTTGGAGTCCGTTCGCACTCTGGGAACGAGTTATTGGGTGTTTATACTCCAATTTGCACTCTAGGAATTTGGAGTCCGTTCGCACTCTGGGAACGAGTTATTGGATGTTTATACTCCAATTCGCACTATGGGAAGTTGGAGTCCGTTCGCGCTCTGGGAACGAGTTATTGAATGTTTGTACTCCAATTCGCACTCTGGAAAGTTGGAGTCCGTTCGCGCTCTGGGAACGAGTTATTGAATGTCTATACTCCAATTCGCACTCTAGGAAGTTGGAGTCCGTTTGCGCTCGGGGAATGAGTTGTTGAATGTTTATACTCCAATTAGCACTCTGGGAAGTTGGAATCCGTTCGCGCTCTGGGAACGAGTTGTTGAATGTTTATACTCCAATTCGCACTATAGGAAGTTGGAATCCGTTCGCGCTCTGGGAACGAGTTGTTGGATGTTTATACTCCAATTCGCACTTTGGGAATTTGGAGTTAGTTGTAGGACTGTCATGTGTTGGTCCAGTTCAGCCTTTGTTGTGATGGCTTGCCCCCGAGCTGGGGTTTCACTTAGTGAGTGGCCGGTTGTATCGCAGTCACTCGCTATTTGAATAAATTCCATTGTTTGATGGAACTTAGCTCTTCGTGTGTCGTGATTGTTGAACGTTGCATTCGGTGAATCACAGCTCTAGCTTGAAGAGATAGTAATTTATTGCTGAAATAAGAAAATATGGCAAAGTCAGTGCCTTATTACAAGTTCAAACTTCAGAATGTAAAGGAAATTGCAAAGTATTCATAGATAGAATGAGCCTGTCGTGTGTAACAGTGACGAAGATCTTCGTCATTCCAGGCTCCTGAGAAAGTTGGTCCGCCACTGATGGCGTTTATCACCAATCTTCCGCTGGGACAAGTTGAGTCCTCATGTCTCAGCCGATTGGGTTCATTGTTTTGATTTGATAGGCCCGCTTCTCTGGGCTGCGGTGTCCGCACAAACTGTTCCAGCTTCTTTTCTTTGATCAGTTTTTCAACGAGATCTTGTAAGTGACGACATTCGTTCTTATTGTGCCCGTAGCTTTCATGGAACCTGCAAAACTTTCCCGTTTGGATTTGTCTCCCTGACGACGATTTTGGTGTAGGCTTTTGATACTGAATTGTATTGCAGGTTTGTAAGTACACATCTTCTAGTGATGTATTCAGAGGAGTGTAACTGTCAAACATTGGATTCTTGCACTGCGGGCCATGATTTTGATCTCGTTTTCTAGTTTGATTCACGCTCTCTCTTCACCGAGCTTGTTTGTTTTTAACGTTCAACTGAACTTTTCCGGAGCTCTCACCGGACTGTTTGATTGCAACATTGCTTTGGATCCCTTCCGTACTTGGTCCTGCATCAGTTTTCTTCCTGGACTGTTTCGCGTCTTCCCTTCTCAGGAATTGAGCCGCCTTGGCGTGGAAACGGTCCAATGATGCAGGTGGTTTTCCAGCTAGCCAGTTGCCAAACTCAGAATCGGGGTCGATCCCCTTAGTCAACGCCATTAGGATGGAGTTATCATTTGGATTGCTGATCTCCGCACATGCAGTATGGAATCTCTCTAAGTAGTGTCCGAGCGTTTCTCCAGGAGCTTGAGTGACGCTAGATAGAGTGTTGACATCTTTCAGCCTTGCGATGTGCATGCGGAATTGTTCAACGAATTTCATGGCTAACTGGTCGAACGAAGAGATGGATCGAGGTGGCAATCGAGTGAACCACATGGTAGCGATGCCCCCCAAGGATATGGGAAACTACGAGACTTCACTGCATCGTCAGCTCTGGCTGTGGTCATCGACCATTCAAATTTTAGAATATTTTGGTTGGGGTCGGAGTTTCCTTCGTACATGGGTAGAGTTGGCATTCTGAATCGTCGTGGTGGTTCAGCAGTAAGGATATCGTCCGTAAAAGGGGTGTGACTTCGGGAAACTCCCCAATCATCATTTGTGAATCCCTAGCTCTCACGGATCATCTGACGTATCATAGTTGAAAGATCCGACATTCGCGCGTCTTGTGCGGCTTGCACCGGAGTATGATTACGTTCCATTCTTTGGGGTTGGACCGGACGTTGTCGACGGTCCAAATCTTGCCTTCTTGGCTCATAGTCTTCTGGGACGTATGGTTCAGGAGTACGTCCGCTATGACGACGGTCCAGGTTCGACTGATCTTGGACGTTGACCCCTGGTTCAGCCGCAATGTTACTAGTGCGGTATTCTGTGGTGTGGTGAGGGACGGCACCTCCTCGGGAGGAGGGTCCGGTTTGGAAACTGGCTGATGGACTAACTCTCAATTGTCCAATGGTCAGTGCCGGCTGATCTCCAGCGGCTGGCATGTGACTCCCATCTAGCCGGGGTCATGGAGATCGATTATGATAATCGGAAGACGAAGAACTTTCGCTGGAGGAGCGAGAAGCATGGTCTCTCGTGGATCTCTTTCGCTTTTGGCGATCCAGCTTGTTGATCAGCTCAGCATTAGCACGTAGCTATTCTGCTAGTTGTTGCCGACTCTGGGTCAGCTCTTGGAGTAGCAACTGTAACTCTTGTCGGGTAACCGGACCCGACGGTTCCGAGTGTCCAGTAGCATCTTGATTAGATGGAGGTAGTGGAGCAGGATTTTGTCTATCCTGTTCTTCTTGATTGATAGAGTTAGAGGTGGTTCTTGTACTAACCATCTTGAAAGTTAGATTCCTTTCCTAGACTTTATGCAAACCTGGATAGAAGGGAGGATCTCTCTCTTAGATTTATTCAATCCGGTATCGATGACAGATCCAAAGAGCAGGAGAAAAGCTGGGTTTTCTCAGTGAAAGCACCAAAGTGTTTGTACAAAATTGGTCACAACACTCTTCGGGAGTCGTTGAAGAGATAATAATGAAGAATGTAAATTCAAAACGAATATTATCTAACAAAAACTCCAATCAACAGTAAAGTAAATGCGTAGACAGGCGATTTATAGTGGTTCGGTGTGTTGCCTACGTCCACTGTGAAGTTTTTTACAGTTTTATTGATTCTCTCTCAATGATTACAAGTTGTTACAGCAATCAATAGCAAGTTACAACTGGAAATTCGAAATCAACAAAAAAGTTATGATGTAGGATGATGGAGATCTCGATCCGGCAGAGTCTGGGCGCTTGAGAGTCCAAAGATCCTTTTTCTGTTGGCTCTGGGGCTCTATTTATAGGTGTATGTTGCTGATATTTCGCTGAAAACTCGGGAGACCACTTCTGGCACGTGAGGAGCCCACGCGCCCGACCTCAGGAAGTTTTGGGCCCACTTTGGGATCGATTTGAACTCCATTCGAATCGATCAGAAAATCATCCAATCGGGGTGAAATTTGGCGTGGACATTCTTCAACATGTATGCAAGCTTCTGTGAAAATTTCGTGGCATTTGGATCAGTAGATTGAGAGATATGATGGATACGAGATGACGTTCTTCGTGCAGCTGTTTGGTTCGAAACCATCCCTTCGAACCGATTGTTTCGAATCGATGGTGGCACGCGCCTCTGTGTTGACGTGGAGCGCACACTTCGCCTCGATCCGGATTTCGCTCCGAGTTGACCGCTTCGACTCCATGTATCTCGGCGCATTCGAACCGATGGATGACACGTCACCATGGCTAGTTAACTTGGTGGATTCGAACGAAGCTTCATTGATGGGTTCGAACAAGGTTTCATTGATGGGTTCGAACAAGGCTTCAATGATGGGTTCGAACGACCGATGCTTGATGGATACGAACTTGCGTTCCTCTGATGGATACGAGCTTTGTAACTTCTCCATGGATACGAGGTCCATCGGTACGAACTCGATGGATTCGAAGTTGATGGAGTCGAATTCGAGGCACTTCGATGGATTCAAAGTTGATCGATATGAAGGTGATCGGTTCAAATCAGTGTTCGGTGATGGATTCGAAGACACCTATAACGATGGATACGAAACCAGTGCTTTTTCCCTTCAAATTGAATCGATCATAACTTGAGCGTATGAACTCGGATTGACTTGAAATTTGAGATGCTGACTTCTATGATCTTTCTTGTCGTGTCCTATCAAATGTAGCTCAATCTGGACTCGGACAACATTCAACGACATCCATGGTGAAACGAAGTATGACCAATCTCCGAGACGAACTGTCCTCTGTTTTCAATCGATCTTTTGGTATCACGGCTTTGCCAAAAAGCGGGATAACAGATATAAATGTGAAATTTATTTTAAACAAATTTAATTAATTTAAACTGTTCTAATCATTTTCAAACTATTTAATTTATTTTAACCTAATCAGAACCCACTTAATCCAATTTAATCTATTTTACCTATTTTAAACTAATTAAATTTACTTAATCTATTTTAGATTTATTTAATATAATTAAATCTATTTAATCTATTTTAAATATATTTAATCTATAAAAAATTACTTAATATAATTTAAATCTATTTAAATCTGTATTTAGTCTATTTAAATCATTTTAAAAATAATTAAATTAAATTTAAATATATCTAAACTATCTTTACTATTTAAACCATTTTAAATCCACTGAAATTATATAAACTATTTATAATTACCTAAACTATTTTCTAAAATTTCAGAGTGTTTAAAGTTGACGTATTTATATTTAAATTCTTAATGATGACACGACCTAAGTTGGAATTAAGAATTGATACCCTTTGTAAATGACATATTTGAGCAATAGGATGATTTTGGAAGAATGATTTAATTAACCTATCTTATCGATAAACTCAAAAATGAATATGACTTTGAGAGTAAATATGATTTTTGAAATTGATATGATTTGGAAGTGAATATGATTTGAAAGTGAATATAGTCTGAAAGTGAATGTGATTTCAAAAGAGATATGATTTGAAATCGAATATGGTATTCTTATATAAATTGTGAATTGACTTTTGAAATGTAAAAGAACCATCCGGTGTGAAATAAGTGTTTGGTTGTTAAAGAGACCAAGATCGGATATTGCCATACTCTCTGCCAATACCGAAAACCAATTTAACAACTGTGTACGTGGTGGAGATTCCAGAAATTAAGTAGGATGGTTTGGCGGAAAATTTCGGCATGAGGCATGACATGACCCGACTCCCGTGAGTCAGCTTAGATGTGACTAAAATAAGATCCATGTCGGGCCAATGAGGTCGCACCTCCGATGGGACATATTTTTCGATACCATATTATGACTTTGTGATGATTTGGTAGCCACCCCTTAATTTTGATTTGGGAGTGTGTTCCGAAGTGGGCGGTAGTAGCTGCTATGCGTTAGCACCAGTCTGGATCCGCAATTGGTATATCTACCCTGGCATTGCCTCGAATGTCGTATTTATATGCCCTAGAGCGCCTTCTACGAGTTTGGTTTGTGCCATACCTATGGAGTGCCCTTTGAGTAAACCTCAAGGAGGAGCTTACGGTACTGTATGGACTATGGGAATATATAAAATGTGTTAAGGGGGATATGGGTAACGCCTTAATGCTATTTTAATACTTTACTTTATTGTAGACACTATTATAATGGTGTATTGTACTACATAGTTGATAGTTTAACGAATCCTTAGGAGATGGTAATCTCGAACATCTCTTAAGTTACTGCACTCATGCTAGAGACTGGATAGGAGATGTCAAACCCCATAAACATCTCTAACACCGCTACACCCATATTTACCATTGATCAAACTTGCATAAGATCTTTCTGTTTTGGCTCGAGCGTTTTGTCTTTCCAATTCGCTCGGGTCAGCACGAGCATTTCAGGGTTGAAGACCTTATTTTTGGAGGATAAAGACGAAGATTTGTACTAGTATTATTTATTATAATTCGCTGCATCATGTTATTTCGCTGCATTTATTATTTACTTCTTCCTGTTTCTGTAACTCTGATTTCGTGTTGTAAAAGAATAGTCAAATGTATTTATAAAATAGCTTCATGAACTGTTATTTGATTATTTTATATTTTTTCCATTCCGTTGGAAGATTCTGCATTTGTTTTATTTCTTTCTCGTTTTCTTATTTACCCCATAACAATCTGCCTTTTTGAATGGTTTGAGTCTAGCACATGTGTCTGCTTAAAATGTCCAAAAAGGCAGGTCATTACAGTTACTATCGGAGCTTTGGTTTAGCGATAACCTTTGCTTTGCGGGGTCTGATTTATATTTAGTTGGGTAGTAATATCCTAGAATAAGTCGCTGAGTGTATATATATGAGAGAGCGTATTTGTTAGTGTTACTAAATGTTTTTATATTGTGTTAATTTGTTCCGTTTTATATTTATAAATTCTGGTTGGCGCATAGGACACTATGACATTGATAGGGATTTCTAAACACTTAATAGGGCAAAAAAACATAATATTTGTTTTGAAATATAGGTAAATGAAATAACTATGCCAATTATATATTTTATGTCCAAAATAATAATTTTATAAATAATATATTTGGTTGTGATATATTTGTTTGTTAGGTAGTGAAATTTATGAATATTGGTTGAGAAATGAGATTGTAAATATAATGGATATAAATTGGAAAATTTTAAAACTTAAGTTCCGGGATTTTGAAAATTTCTTTCAAAAAATTTTGGAATAAATACTAATATTATTTGGAAGTATTTTCTAATATAAATTTTTCAATATAATTTGAAAGAAATGTTTAAAAGAAAATTTTAGAAGGAAATAAATTTTCTACTCCCCTCTCTATTGTTGGAAAATATTTTCGGTGATGAGTGCACGCATCTTCGACGTTCATTTTCGAGTTTCAATGTGGGAAGACCATGTAGTAATTTTACTGCACAATTGTTTTGATAAATAAATCTTGATTTTTAAATTGGAGATATGATTTGATATATATAAAAGATATATTGTATTTATTATTTTAAAATAATTGAAACGAACCCGGTTTTTTGGTTCTTAAGCTTCTGTAAATTAGAAATTGAAATTATTATAATGAATTGAATTTTGACTATATTAATAATTGGAAACTTCTATGATGAAAATAAGAAATTTAATGTTAAAATGATTAATGAAATAGATAAGGAATGGAAATTTTAAAACCGTAATTAAAAAGGGAAATGAAAATAAGAAAAGGGTAACTATTGAACATTTCGTTTACTAAATAAATAAGAGAAACTTGTGTAACTTTCTATTGCATTCTAAAAGACATTTATATATAAGTTACCAAATTATTAAAAGTTGATATGTTAATTAGAATATGTAATGGAATATTATCCAAGTAAACTTGGAAAAAATGGAAGTGTTCAATGGAATTACTTCTATAAATAAGAAATTCTAATGATATAAATTGTAATAAACTGAAGTTAATAGTTCAAATGCTACTAACTAAATGTAATAGAAGTGAATAATGCAAGAAAGGAGATTATAAACTTAGGTAACATTTTAAGTTATTTATAATCAGATTGCATGGGAAAGGTGAATGCTTTAAGTAAATAATTATAAATTTGAATTAATAGTGAAGCCATTTATAATTAAAATGAGTACTATATAAATTGAATGATTTTAACTTCAAAGAACATTAGAAATGATTTAAAAGTGGAATTGATGTTCAATAATACCATATATGGAAGAATGAATGAGAAAAATAATAATTTATAAATGGTAAATTTAATTGTACAGAAACTTACCTAATGATGCATAGTTCAATAATTGAAATAAATAACTTATTTAGGCAATGAATGTAAAGTAATAAAATGAAAGAAAATGGCACTGTATGAATAAAGGAGAAATGAACTTTTCTAAGTAATAACGAAGGTAAATTAATGAAAATAAACATTATATGATGAGAAAAGAAAAATTAATGACGAAAGAAAAAGGAAATCAAACTAAATTGTAAATGTGAAGTAAACTGAAATAAAAGGTATACAATGCTTCAATAATGAATTCATTGATGATCCAAATAATTGAAATGGATATAACTTATGTAAATAAGTATGTAAATTAAAGAAATAAGCCTTGCATGAATGAATGAAATTTAGAATTTTGCAAGTAATGAAGGAGAATTAAAGAAAAATCATTGTATGAGGAAAAAAAATGAAAAATATGAAAAAATGAAAAATAAATGATGTGAAAAGATAAATAGAGTAAACTTAAAAATGTGTTGAATTATTGTTGTTTTACTTATGGATTGGTTGGGAAAGGATACTTCTATTTTGTATAATGATGTATAAATAATCTATAAAGTTTTATCTACGACTGTTGAGTGTATGGTTTACTTCACAGTTTATTTATCATTTTATATGATTAAAAGTCTCTGAACCTGAACATACCCTTTGTTTTTAGTTGTTATGGATGGATATTTGCTCTCTTTGTTGAAAATGATGTATGTACTATTGTTTTCAAATGATTATTGTTATATGGTGATGTTTTGTTTGTTATTTAGTTGAAACAACTTAAATATTTCCCTTTTATAAAATTATTAACTCTTTTAGATTGTATAAGCGAAATGCAGGTTTGTGGAAGCAATTGTTATTGCTTTTGGTTTGAAAATTAAGCGTTGTTTGCCCGACAAATAGGTATATTCTCGGATCATGGTTTTCTAGTGATATTATATTGTTTCCAGTGGTTTGGGATATTGTATTTTGAAAATATTTAATAAATATTGTTATTATTGTTATTATTATTTCGTCCACACCTCTCCGTACATAGGAGACTCTACCGAAATTTTTCATGAATTTTGGACGTAGAATATTTTGTAAAATGTTTTTCAAAATTTTGTTAACTTGAATATAAAAGGATTTAATTGTTATAAATTGATATATATTAATTAAATTACTTAATTATGTAAATTAACTATTTATAAATTTAATATTTAAATAAGATATATTAATTTCTCAATTCCTTCTTTTTCTTTCCTTTCCCTTTTCGAGGACAAAAAGTTTTGAGTGGGGGAGAGTGTAACGACCCATAATTTTCGATATAAAATTAGTTAATGTAATAAAGATTTGGTGATTAAATGATGGAAGGAATAAAAATTTGTAATTTAGTAATAAGAATATAACTAGAATAAAAAGGAATAGTATTAATTAAAGGTAATTGATAACTTCTTTAAAGGTAATTTTAGTTAATTAAAAGGATTAAAGAGGTATAATTGATATAGATTGCAAACTAATGGTAATAATGTTTGTATTAATCGATAATTGGATTAAAGGAGTAACTGATAATTTAAAGGATGTATTAATTAATTGAATAATGTGTAGTAAATGGAAATTGGATGAAATTAGCGTGATAAGAGTTGTTATAACATTTGTGTTAGCACCAAAAATGGTCACTAACACCCTTAGAGAGATTGTGTAGAGAGATTAATGAAGAAAGTAAATTAAAATAGAGAACAATATGTAAATTTCAGTGCAGAGAACAAGAACACCAAATTTATAGTGGTTCAGCGTAACTGCCTACGTCCACTTTAAAGTTTATTTCTATTGATTTCCTTGATAGTTGATTACAGATACAATCCATTTCTAATTACTTGAATACAATTGCAAAATAAAAGATAAGTCTTGAGTGAGTGTTGAATGCGGCAGAGTTTCCCCAGTGTTCCCAAAAAACTCCTCCTTTTCACTGTGCCCCTGCCTCTCTATTTATAGGCGAAGGTGGGTTGGGCTTCCCTAGTAGGCTTGGTAGCTGGAGCATATTGAACTGATCCGTACTGATGAATTAAATTGACAAGAACATATAAAAGCTTTTAACTCGTAGTGCCAATGCCTGAGTCCAAAATTGAAAGCATCGCAAGGCTGGTTTTCGGAGACGGTCAGCGATGACGGTCTTCAAAGGCGACAGTCCCAAGCTCGACTTTATATCATTAATTCTGCGACTCATAATCTCTTAGCACTTACACACGAATAATTGCACTAGTTCACACACCACACGGGGGGGAATTGTTGTTAATTCTGACGTCGATTGTTTTTCCAGTATAGTTCAATTAGGTACTCTATAGGATTCAATATTTATTGGAAATGTCTAAGAGATGTAGCTTCGCCACGATTTCAGATAGACCGAGACCGTCCACCCGACAAAAAGTCGCGGATGTTTCAAATCCGTCAACCTCCCCTGCACATAACTTAGCCCCCGATGCTTTGGAGGCAGCAATTCTCTTGGATAATCCTGTTGAATCACAGGCTTTGAAGTTCAATGAAGTTGCACTCCGGCGAAAATGCTCCATCCATGGGATCCCTTTGACGACATATTGGTTCCCTCGGGGTACGATCGTCCACACTTGCCCACTATTGGATACACGGCGTGTAATAAATTCATGTGCTGGGTTGGCAGCGTGCCACCATTCAGTTTATTTCTTCGGGATATGCTGCAGTACATTGACATTGCCCCATCGCAATTGCACCCGAACGGCCACGCTTTCATCTACGGCACCGATATCCTCTTCATGACTGTCCTCTCTAAGCCTCCAACTTTGGGGGACATCAGATACATTTATGTGATCAAGAAGCGGAGAGATAGCCCCTCTTTTTTGTTCCTCGAACCGCACCACAAATGCCAGATTTTAACCGGGGCGTGGAGCAAGTTTTCCCTGTACAAATAGGAATGGTTCTATGTGCGTTGCCCTCCTGGTTTCGCGAGAAGATGGGTTGAAGGAAGTAAGTCTTCTTCTTGAAACAATACTCATGTTTGGTCGAAGCTATGCCTTTTCTAACTCTTGTTTCATCTTCTCAGGTATCAACCCACGTCCTGACGGCCACGGATATTATGAGGCCGTTGAAACTATTAAAGCTCTTCCCGTCCAAGAACGAGACATCCGAACTCTTATTTCAAATGAGTCACTATCGAGGTTCGGACTATTAGCAGAAGGTCGTCGGGGTAGCCTCCCTGAGGGCATCTCCATACCCAAGCCCACATCCGGTAAAAGGAAAAAATTAGCTGAGTCGTCATCACGTCACACCCCTGTTACATAGGAAGAGGGGGAAATTCAAGGGAATGAAACACCCGGAGCACAAGGTGAGAACTTGGGTCCCACTCAGGATCCGATAGTCGACGTACACTATATCGAAACGTCATTTTCCCCTTCAAAGAGGAAAAAGGGATTGACATACAAGTTTAGAAAGGAGAAGGTTGATCGAACTTCAAAAGTTACACTCATTCCAACGGAGAAAGAGACCTCTTCACAGCATGTTGAATGTTTTTTAAGGGCTTATCGAACCTCTCCATTCCCGATGACCTGCTCAATTATGACTTCGATGATCCGGAAGAATTTTAACTTCACTCGCCCATCAGAGGAGATGCGGGCACTCTAGCCCAGAGTCAAGGAGAGAAAACTTCCATTAGTAATGCAACTGGTCCGTCGGGGGGAAACACTAGGACATGCACAAATACTTGCACTTCAATTTTCACTTAGATTTTCGTCGTCGTGCTACTCTTCTCATTGCTAACTCTTTCTCAAATTTCGTATAGGTGGCATGGGACGTACACACGACAATGATCGCCTCCGCGGGTTGTCTATTTTCTATCACTCCGGGCGTGACTCAGGTTCCAGGAGACGTTGGGACAGAGACGACGATGGCGATAGGGATTTTCATTCCCAGGACTCGTTATCTCGGAAGAAAACATACTATCAGCCCAAGTACCACCATCATCCCTCTTCTCATTCGGAACAAAGCGAAGACAAGCGGAACCATAAGGGGTCGTAATCCGATGCCCTCCGGGATCAACACTCTGACTCCTCTACCACTCAACAGTCCGAGATCCTCACAGGAGAGCCGAACTTTCAAATCCGTCTCCTCCCGCTCCTGTAACAGACCCAACAGTATCGGAGAGGCTAGACGAGCTTAAAGATAAATTTCCTAAAATCTGCTTCGACGACCTAAAATTCCTCCCGACGATTCATCCTATCCCCGGTCATGTCAAGAAGAGTGCCATTGCCTGTACCAACGACGTTTATGTTCAACATGACGTGTTTGTTCACTTGGCTGAAAAACTTTCTGAAGTCTCCGTGGAGCGCCAAATGAAATTGATCGGCTGAAGCTTGAGGCTATCCACGACAAAGACATCATTAAGACTCAGGACGAAAAAATCGCAACTTACAAGTCTGAAATTGAAGTCGCCCATCAGAGCACCAAGGACACCGCGGAGGCCGTCACTTGTCTGGAAGCAACTCACAAGAAAGAACATGACGAGGCGGTTCAACGCTGTGGGGCTTTGGCTCTAGAGAAGGACTCGTTTCAAAAGGAGAGGGATGCATTCAGCCTCCGAGTCAAGAAAGTTGAGGAGCATCTCCGCGGAGAGAAGGAAGAGAAAACAGCAGCCCAAGAGCAGTCACAACGATACTGTGATGAGATCGTTTCCACTCGACTCTTGAAAGAAAAACTTGAGGATGAGCTTTCCAGAGTCGAGGCGTTAAAGAGTGAGGCCCGTGAAGAGGGAAAGAGGATAGCTTCCATTGATATCGACTCGCGTCTTGAGGTGGCTAGAGAAGAAGGTAGGGAGGAGGTCAAAAATATGTTTGACCCGCTAATTGACGAGTTCAACGCCCACATTCTCATGCATCGAGACTTGACTTTCTTGGGAAAGTGTTATCTTGAATATCTGGCTGAGGCGTGGGAGACTTTAATCAAAATCAGAAAGGCCGAGCACGGTACCGAAGAGATTGACGAGGGGGCCTTGATAAAAGAATTCCTCAAGGGAAACGAGCCTTCGAACGTGTCTGCAGCTAAAGCTATATATGGCAAAGGCTCCTCCTCAAAGAAAGGGAAAGAAGGTATTACTGGTCCATCCGGGGTCATGCCTCTAGCTCATGCACCTACTCGACCGGCCGATCGGCCGATACTCGATCCATTTGCGTGCCATATTGGTTACAATCCGGAGGACCCCGGCCTTGGCGTCCATATTCTGTCTCCCATTCCGGAGGGTGAGACCCCCTTGACGGCTGAGAGCCTGCCAGAACCTCTTAGATAACTCTTTACTTTAAGATTTCAAATGCCGCCATTCTTTATGAAGGACTATTGTATTCTAGTGCTTGTTTTTCATGCTTCTACGTAGGTTGTTCTGATCCTGGGCCCACTCCGAGGAGCGATGTCGCCAAGTAGGTGGAGGAAAAGATAGGTGAGGCCAGTCAGGCAGGAGAAGCTCCCGGACCAGATGCTCAGGTGATTGGGGCGCTGGATGAAGACATATCTGAGACTTCTTCTCCCATCGAGGGGAGTTATGAAGTAGAGATCACAGGCGCCTCCAAACAGACATCCGAGATGAGTATGAAGGAGCAGCTCGAGAAGGAGAAGAGAGAGACGGCCGAGATCAAGGTCGAGCCTCGAGTAGTGGACCCAGATGATCCCTTGCAAAAGCCATTGAAGGTCATTCTCCCTGGTAGGTCCAAGCCCGTGGATTTTCCCCGTACTTATGCAGCTGCTACCCTTCCATCAAAGAAGAGCACCAAGGGTAAACACACAGGGGAGGAGCTGTCCGAGAAGGCCACGGAGGTGAGGAAGTCGAAGAGGCACGAGAAGTGACCATTACTCTTGTTCAACGAGAGTTAGTTTAAGTTATGTAATTATTTTCATCTACTTCCGTAGTCTTTGTAAATAGATTGTCTACTCCGAACTTTGTAGTAAAAACTTTGTCTGAGTAAAGTTTAGTTCCATTTTTTTGTCTTCCAAAAGGCTATTGTCATTCAATTTTTGTATGATTGTGATTTAAATCCGAGCTGTTGTGAATAACATGGACTTTTCGGTTCACCTTCACATAGCTCGGAGATTCTTCAAGAGTTGTTCATTCTTCCTTCTGCGCTTCAAGCACTTAGAATATTTTTTAGTCTGCACATCGGGGACTTAGAGTACTCCAGTCCGCGTTTTGGGGACTTGGAGATTTGAGTCGATTATACTCAAGTCCGCACTCTGGGGACTTAGGGTACTCCAGTCCGCACTCCGGGGACTTGGAGATTTTGAATCGTTTATACTCAAGTCCGCACTCCGGGGACTTAGAGTACTCCAGTTCGCACTCCGGGGACTTGGAGATTTTGAGTCATTTATACTGGAGTCCATGCTCTGGTGACTTTGAGTACTCCAGTCTGTACTCCGGGGACTTGGAGATTTTGAGTCGTTTATACTGGAGTCCACGCTCCAGGGACTTTGAGTACTCCATTCTGCACTTTGGGGACTTGGAGATTTTGAATCGTTTATGCTCGAGTCCGCGCTCCAGGGACTTTGAGTACTCCAGTTTGCACTCCAGGGACTTGGAGATTTTGAATCTTTTATACTCGAGTCCGCACTCCAGGGACTTAGAGTACTCCAGTCCCACTCCGGGGACTTCGATATTTTGAGTCGTTTATACTTGAGTCCGCGCTCCGGGGACTTTGAGTACTCCAGTCCTCCCTTCGGGGACTTGGAGATTTTGAATCATTTATACTCGAGTCCGCACCTCGGGACTTAGAGTACTTCAGTCCGCACTCCGAGGACTTGGATATTTCGTGTCGTTTATACTCGAGTCCGCACTCCGAGGACTTAGAGTACCCCGGTCCGCACTCCGGGGACTTGGAGGTTTTGAATCGTTTGTGCTTGTTCGTACGTCGGCCAGAATAATATGGTTTCGTATGCCTGTCACAGGATCATCATATGCAGAGACATTAGTAATTTATAGAAAAGATGGCTTCAAGCCTTTATTAATGAAAGCAAGCTGAATTGTCTTACTATATGCCAAGAACTAGAATAAAGGCGTACTGGAAATAAACGCAACTAATACATGAAAGAAATAGACTAAGTATAATAATGCCGTAAGTGCTCGCTACTCCATGCTCGGGGGAGTGTTGCACCATCGACGGTCGTTAGCTTGAAAGTTCCTTCTCCAAGCTTCCGTTCGATGACGTATGGACCTTCCCATGCAGGATTCATATGAGACGGGATCGGAAAAACTCGTTTCAAAACGAGGTCTCCCACACTAAAAATTCTTGGTCGGACATTTTCATTATAATATTTTGCGACTCTATGTTTGTATGCGGCCGCTCTCAAATTGGCCTCTTCGCATTTTTTGTCAATGAAGTCTAATGATTTCAATAAAAGATTCTGGTTCGACTCGGGGCCGTAATAAGTTACCCGATGTGATGGAACTCCCAGTTCCATGGGTATGACAACTTCGGTGCCATATGCCAAAGCGAATGGAGTGTGGCCAGTCACGGTTTTATGGGTGGTCCTATAGGCCCAAAGCGTTGTTGGAAGTTCATCCACCCACTTGCCTCTAGCCTTTTCCAGACGTTTTTTCAATATGGACTTGATTATCTTGTTTACAGCTTCCACTTGTCCATTAGCTTTCGGGTGAGCAACTGCTGCAAACTTCTTTTCAATGCTATACTTCTGGCAAAATTCTTTAAACTCCTTGCATTCGAATTGAGTCCCATTGTTTGTAATGATGGTACGTGGAAGGCCGAAACGGCATATGATATTTCGTACGACGAAATTAATAACCTTCTTGGTGGTTATTGTGGCCAGACGCTCTGCTTCTGCCCATTTGGTGAAATAGTCGACCGCAACTATTGCATATTTCGCTCCACCTTTGGTTATGGGTAAAGAACCAACTAGGTCAATTCCCCACATTGCAAATGGCCAGGGACTAACCATTTGCGTGAGTTCCGTCGGTGGAGCTCTCAGGATTTTTGCATATATCTGGCATTTATCACATCTTCTCACATAGTCTGCAGCATCCCGATTCACATTTGGCCAGTTGTATCCATAACGGATGATCTTCTTTGCTAATGTCTGCCCCCAGTATGGTTGCTGCATTCTCCTTCATGGACTTCCTCCAGGACTCGTTTTATCTCACCATGGGTAATGCATCGGAGTAGTAGGGTCGAGAATCCCCTTCGATACATTATTCCATCGTGTATTACATAACGAGAAGCCTTACGAAGGACTTGTTGTCTTTCGCTCCTTTCTTTGGGTAAGATCTCGAATAGCAAGCACTGCTTGATTGGGGTCATCCACGATTTATCCTCGATTTCTGTTTCTAACACGAAATCTACCTCCATCATATCTATACTCGGAGCATGGAGGGTCTCTACAGGAAATAATCTCATTTGTTGTGCGTCGCCTGTGCTTGCGAATTTTGCCAGTGAATCGGCTGCTCTGTTTCGCTCACGCGGGACATGTGAAATATCATAATACTCGAGATTCGCTAACAGCTCCTGGACTCGAACCAAATATGGGGCAAGTCTCTGCCCCCTTGCTTGGAAGTCTCCTCGCACTTGGTTCTCTACCAGGTGCGAGTCGTTGAAGATTTCAATTGATTTTACTCCCAGTTCTTTGATAAGTTTCAAGCCGGCGATCAACGCTTCATATTCGGCTTCGTTATTTGTTGCTGTGAATTCGAACTTCAAAGTGTAGCAGACTGATCGGTTCTCAGGAGTTACAAGAACTAAGCAGACCTCTGAACAACGGTCGTTAGATGCCCCATCGGTGTACATCTTCCATCGAACGGGAGGTTGACATTGTGGTCATTTGACTCGTTTGTCATAGTAAATTCAGCAATGAAGTCATCTAGTGCTTGTCCTTGTATGGCCCTTCGCGGTAGGTAGGTAATGTCGAACTGACTTAACTCAATATTCCATTTAAGCATTCTCTCGGAAGTTTCTGGTCGTTGGAGTGTCTTCCGCAAAGGTTGATCAGTGTAGACACTCGTCGAGTGTGCCTGAAAATACGGGCGAAGCTTGCGTGATGCAATCACCAAGCAATAGGCTAGCTTTTCAATCTTTGGATAATTTCTTTCTGCCCCCGTCAAACGTTTATTAACATAGTACACTGGCTTTTGAACCCGGTCTTCCTCGCGAAACAAGGCTGTACTGATAGCGTGCTGGGATACAACCAAGTATATGTACAACATTTCATGGTCTATTGGTTTCGACAATACCAACGGACTTTCTAAGTGCCTTACAAGAGCTCTGAATGCTTCCTCACAGTCGGATGTCCATTCAAAATTCCTCTTTTATTTCTTTATGACATCGAAGAAAGGAATACACTTGTCTGTGGCCCTGGATATGAATCGGGTCAGCGCGACCACCTTTCCGTTCAAGCTTTGCACCTGCTTTATGGTTCTGGGCACTCATATATCACGGATGGCTTGAATCTTCTCCGGGTTTGCCTCGATTCCTCGTGCATTCACAATGAAACCCAAAAACTTTCCCGACGCCACGCCGAATGAACACTTCAAAGGATGGATCTTCATTCCATATTGTTTGAGTATGTCAAACATCTCCGCTAAGTCTCGGTCATTTGACTGCCGCAACTTCATGAGCATATCATCCACATAAACTTCCATCGTTTTACCAATCTGGTCTTTGAACATCCGATTCACCAAACGCTGATAAGTTGCTCCCGCATTTTTCAATCCAAAGGGCATCACTACATAGCAATACAGCCCAACGTTTGGGACAAAACTGGTGTGTTTTGGTCTGGGAGGTGCATCGGGATTTGGTTATATCCGTAGTACGCATCCATAAATGATAGTTACTCATGCCCGGCAGTTGAATCGACCAGCTGGTCAATCCTAGGCAACGGGAAACTATCCTTCGGGCATGCTTTGTTTAAATCAGAACAATTGACACAAGTTCTCCATTTTCCATTCGCTTTCTTTACTAGTACCGGGTTAGTAACCCATTCCCGGTAGAGGACGTCGCGGACGAACCCATTGGCTTTGAGTTTGTCCACCTCCTCTTTGAGAGCCACGGACCTCTCTGGGTCCGTGCCTCTCTTTTTCTGTTTCACAGGAACATGTCTCTGGTCTATGTTCAACATATGACTTGCAATTGCAGGAGAAATCCCAAACATGTCGGAATGTGTCCAAGCGAAAACATCAAGATTCGCTCAGAGGAAGTCAGTAAGGTTCTCGGCCACCATGGGGTCGAGTTGTGATCCAATTTTAAGAATTCGTGATGGGTCATCCTGGCTGACTGGGATATCAATTGTTAGTTCAGGTGTTGAATTTGTTTCCCTAGGTCCCCCATCATCGTCTCTCGAATCTATGTCTCTATGGATTCGATGCCCGAGCTAGGGCTCGGGCGCTACTTGTCAATCATCAGCATTTCGGATGCAGATGGACCGGTCCACAACCTTTCCTTTCTCTCTACGCTGATCCTCTCTCAGCTCAGCCACATAGCAGGCTCCTCCGGTCGCCTGATCGCCGTGTACCACTCCAACACCACTGTCTGTGGGAAATTTTAACGTCAGACATCAAGGGGCGAATGCTGCCCTAAATTCTGCCAAGGCTGGACGTCCTAGAAATACGTTATATGGAGAGTCAACGTCCAACACTATGAATGGTAGGATCCGTACCATCCTACGCTCGCCTTGCCCCACTTCAACTGGTAACTCCACATATCCCACTGCATTCGTTGCTGCGCCGTTAAAGACGTGGATTCTGGCTTTAGACGGTTTCAAATCCTTAGTTTCTAGCTTCATTTGGTCGTATGCCTTCTTGAAGATGATGTTAACGGAACTTCCACAATCAATTAGAATTCTCTTCACAAATGTCGGCTCGATAGTCGCAGATATGACCATCGGGTCGATGGTAGGGGCCTCCACCTTATCCGCATCTCTGCTCCTAAATACAATGTTATCATTCATCGTGCAATGCTGCTTTGCAGGGTCCCATCTTCCACATTCGAACAACACTCATACTCCGCATGTCTTAAAGAGTTAGCATATTGCTCCATCTCCTGCCAATTCTTATCCGCAAGATGTGGTCCGCCAGCATTCGTGTTGATAACCAATCTACCCATAGTTAGAGTATGTTGTTCTGGTTGGCATGGAGCTGGCCCATGTTTGGGTCCGATGCTTGTCTTCCGTCTTGAGGGTCTTTGACGAACTCCTATAGTTTCTTCTGTCTAATCAGCTTTTCTATAGCGTTATGGAGGTGTCTGCACTCCTCTTTGTTGTGCCCATAAGACTCGTGAAAGCGACAGTACTTCTCAGTCCGCTTCTGTTCCTCCATTGATTCCTTTGGGCGTGGTTTCCTATACTGAAAAGTGTCGCAAGTTGACAAATAGATGTTCTCAAGTGATGCATTGAGCGGGGTGTATTCATTGTAGGCCGGGATCCTTGACTTCCATTTCCCTGTCTCTCTTTTCTTTCCGAGATTTCCACCTCCGGATCCTTTAGACTACCCAGGCTTATTTTGGACATTGACTTAAGCTATTCCCGAATCATCGCCGGTTTGCTTCGTGGCGACGGTACTCTTCACAGTCTCCTGAGCAGGCCCTGGTGCCTTGTCTCGTCTTGTCCATCGAGCTTCTTCCATTCTTATGAACTGATGAGCTTTCGAGTAAAAACGTTCCAGCATGGCTGGGGGCTTTCCCACCAACCAATCTCCGAATTCAGAGTCTGGATCCACTCCACGCATTACCGCCATCAAAATTGCGTGGTCGTCTGGATTGCTCACTTCGGTAGTAGCAACATGAAATCTCTGCAAGTATGCTTTCAACGACTCTCCCGGAGCTTGGATTACGCTTGCTAAGGACATCACATCCTTTGAACGAGTGGTGTGTATCCTGAATTGCTCTATGAATTTCAATGCCAATTCGTCAAAGATGGATATAGATCGTGGGGAAAGTCGAGTAAACCATATGATGGCAATTCCGAACAGAGTGATTGGGAAGCACATTCACTTGGTTGCATCATTAGCTCTTGCAGAATCCATCATCCATCCATACCTCATCACATGTTGCCTGGGATCAGTCTTTCCTTCGTAGGCTGGGATAGTCGGCATATTGAACTTCTTGGGGGTACTCAGCCCGTAGGATACCATTCGTAAAGGGAGTATGGCTTCTGGACACTCCTCAATCTTCTTTGTCAAGCCTTGGTTTTCTCTCATCAACTGCCTGACTATAGCTGTTAAGTCCAGAGTTTGTATGGAGGATGGAAGGTTGGGCTCTGCTCCATGGGACTGTGCGGGTTGGTGCCCCGCTTGATATGGGTCTTGGAGATTCGGGTGTCCGGTCTCTTCGCGGGCTTGATTCCCAACGCCTGCTTGTACACCTTCATCCTTACGGCGTACTAGGATATTCATTAGCTGACGTTGAACTATCAGATTCAGAATAAGGAGCAGGGTTACCTCCAGCATTCTGGTGCTGCTGCTGAGTGAGCTGAGTCATGAGGTTAGTGTCGGCTTGAATCTGCTCAGCAAGTTGCCTTCTACTTTCCTTGAGTTCTCTTATCAAGTCGTTGAACTCTGTTCGGAAAACGACTTCCGCTTGGTTTTGGGTGGAGGGCCCTGCACTTCTTGTTGCTTGCTGATTTCTAGGTCCAACTTGTTGTACGCTAGCAGTTTCGTGGACATCTGCGTTATGGGAGGCCAATCTGGTTCGTGGTCTTCCCATAGTAGAGTTGTTGGTTATAACTCTAAATAGAATCAACAGACGCCTTGTCAATGACCTTGGATCTCCTCTTGGGGATTTATGCAATCCAGTAGGTACAAAGCTGATCCTAACAGCCTGAGAATTCAATTCTCAGTGAAAGCACCAAAATGTTAGCACTAAAAATGGTCACTAACACCCTTAGAGAGATTGTGTAGAGAGATTAATGAAGAAAGTAAATTAAAATAAAGAATAATATGTAAATTTCAGTGCAGAGAACAAGAACACCAAATTTATAGTGGTTCGGCGTAACTGCCTTCGTCCACTTTGAAGTTGATTTCTGTTGATTTCCTTGATAGTTTATTACAGATACAATCCATTTCTAATTACATGAATACAATTGCAAAACAAAATATTAAGTCTTGAGTGAGTGTTGAATGCGGCCGAGTTTCCCCAGTGTTCCCAAAAAACTCCTCCTTTTCACTGTGCCCATGCCTCTCTATTTATAGGCGAAGGTGGGTTGGGCTTCCCTAGTGGGCTTCGTAGCTGGATATCACAGCGCAAATGGAGTAAACTCTGTGTGCGGACCAGCACATGCCGAACGACCAAATGCCGATCCATCATCTTCTTGCCGAATGATGCGGTGTTACGTAGGAAGAGTAGGCCGAGCAATCAATCGAACCCGGACGAGATTGACAGAGTGCCAAACAATCTTTGGTTGTCAAACATTCTCGGGAGGCCGAACAATCTCTGGATGCCGAACGATCTTATGTTGAGCGTCCTTGGTATGCCGAACAATCTCCTCATGCCGAGCACAGCGAAGCCGAATGCTCTGAGCACCGTGGGAAGCATTTTCACCGAACGATACTGGAAGCCGAACCAGTGACTTGGCCGAACGATGTTGTACGCCGAGCAAGCTTAGGCCGAACGATACTTTGGCCAAACCTTACCCAGGCCGAACTATATCATGGCCGAACGATTCTTAGGCCGGCCAATAGTTAGGCCGAACGATAGTTTAGCCGAACAATGTTTGGGCCAAACGGTAGTTGTTGCAGGACAATTCTACCATGCCGAACGTTCTCACATGCCGAACGTTATTCTACCGAACGTTCTCCCAATGCTGAATGCTCTGCCATGCGAATGTTCCATAGACGCTGAACGTACTTGGATGTCGGTCGCCGATCGATCCAGTTGAGCCGACCGGTGGAAATGCCGAATACTAAGTTGCCTGGTCAAATCCCCACGAAACAATTTTCTTGTAAATAATAAAATCACAAATGTTATTAAATATAGAAATGTTGACAATTGTTATTTGTTACCTATTTGTTTAACTTGTTAATTCAAATTAGAAATAGATTGCAATAAATGAAATTAAATACAGCGTTAAAATAAATTAACATAATGACTATAGAGTATCAATGTAATAAGTTAGAAACCAATGTTAAGTGTATACATAGATCCATTAATGATGGAATATAAAGATTTAAATCAAGTGATAAAATTATTGGAATTTAAATTTTAGTAATTGGATTTATTGCGATTAAATGTTATTTGATATTACGTTAATATGAGTTAAGACAATAACTATAATTATGAATGTAATAAAAGGAATATAAATGTTAATATTATTCATAATGTAAAAAAAATTGATTTAATAAAAGAGTGAAATCAAGCTAAACAAATTAATTAGGATCGTTAAATTATAATTAATGTGTGAAATTGACAAAATTTCAATATAATTGAAATATAGTGGTTAATAAAAATAAAAAGATGGAAATTTTAGCATATTAGTGAAATAAGATATCAACAAATATTAATTATGTTATTATAGTAATAATTGATTGAATATAATGATTGAAATCAAAGTATAATCAATTCACTGGAATTATAATTAGATTTAATTACGGTTGGAATCAAACACCGTAAGCAATAAAATAATTAACATTGAATTGACATGAAAATTTGTATTATATTATTGTAAATGTCTAAGTAATCAAAAAGGATGAAAATTTGTTAGTTTATAAATATTGAATTAAAAAGTGATTTATTTAATTTAATATTTTATTTAATTAGTGGAAAATAGCCATTTTTGCCACTGTCAAATTTCGATGAAACCAGTTTCATCGAATCCGCAATGATGAATTATTATACGGTTTCGCGTTTCATAGCAATCGGACTTGTCGTACGATCATACGGACTCGAAACGCCTAGAATTAAATTAAATTGAATTGAATTTAAAATAAGCTAATTTTAAAGAAACTTCTTCATACGATGGAATGAGGACCTGAAACCTATTCCATTGAGTTTAAAAATATTGAAAACGTCTATTTTGATATATGGGATGATCCATTTTCGTTTCGGGAATGAAGCGAGCTTTTCGGGTCGTTTATCATTCAACTTTTAAATCAATCTTGTCCTTTCATTTCTATTTCAGATCTACCTATAAATAGTCTGTTAAAAAACCCTAGCCACTTCTTATTTCCATTATTCTGTACGTACATTTTCTGTCTTCTCTTTCCCAATGGCAGAACCAAAGCAAATTTCAAAACCCTAATTCCCAAATTGCAAATTCAGTTTCAAGTTCAACTTCAAAAATCAAATTCCTCCAAATCATATCAAAGTATATACCAATTCGAAGCTCTCGACGAGCATAAGTCAGATCTGCAGTCCGTTTTTCGAATTGGGTCTCTACGTATCTGAAAAACAGTGATTTAATCTCGGCCGTCGAAACTAGGGTTTTGATTTTTACGGTAGATTGACATCCTGGCGACGACCAAAGGAAATAGGCTTGTTGCTATCATCGAGCTGAGTGCATCCATGGGCTTGTTCACAATTACAGGGTTATGATGTCACCTGAATTGGTCGGCGGCGGTGGAGATTCCCGTGGCATCGTGTGGAGTGGCGGCGATCCAGTAGAGGTCGGCTTGGGCCAAGTAGTCGCGTGAGATGGTTGGATGTTGTCGAAGTTTCTCGGAGTAGCCACGTTTTTCCGGTGAAGCCGACGGAAGGAGGGGGTTCTCGTGTGTGTTCGATCGAGAAGGAGGTAGGGGTCATGGTTTTAGATGATGTGTCATGTAACTATATTATTTTCTAAATTACTTAATATTTTGATTTCAAGTTGTTCTAACTTACATAACTTTTACATTTGAACCCGGATTTATGCGCGATTTGTTTCCTGGGATCGTATTGAAATTTCGGACATTTTGACACTTGTTTAGACAAATTCTAAGACTGTTCAAATTTGGACCCTAATTTGGATTTTAATTCGATTTAAAATCGAAGGTGAGTGTTTTAACCAACTCAAAACTTCTTAAAATTCTTATGTTAGTTAAATTTACAATGTGATTAGAAATTTATTGATTTCTGTTTGGTATGTTAAATTTGTCATTCTAGTTAAATTTGATCACTATTGCATTAAATCATCGTTTAATTTAATATTGAATTTAAAATTGTCCATTTAATACCGGTATTGATTACAAGCTATTTATTGATGTTTTTGGTTGATCTAAATGATGATTGAGGTGTATGTTTGATTGTTGATGTTAGATGAATGGATTTTGTATTTTTATATGTTATAACACTTCAAGTTCCTTATGGGTTGAAATGTTACATACCCGAACGATTTATAGAGTAGGAAAAAATCGTTATGGGTTGAAATGATAGAACAAAGCGGTTTTATGGAATTTCAGTTAATTTGGGATTGCAGTTTGAAATGATATATAACCATAAAATTCTAAATTGCGGATTAAAATGACAAGTCTCCATGTCACTTGACCCTAGGGTAGAGAATTATATATGGACACCGGATTGGTTAAATTTAATGATTTTTGAATCTTTGAATTTTGAATTTTGAATTCAGTCAACTGGTATTTTGAAATAGAAATTGATTTATAATCCAAGTGTTAATGTTCAAATTGGAATTGAATTAATTAATTGTTCAAAGGATTTAAATTTGAATTTCAAAGTTAAGGTGTCAAATATGAATGAATTTATCAGAATTGAGAGACCGAAAATGTTTGGATATAACTGTGAGGTCGCACCTCCAATCGGACACATTTCTTCGATACCATATTATGACTTTGTGATGATTTGGTAGCCACCCCAAGATTTTGATTTGGGAGAGTATTTCGATGTGGGTGGTTAGTAGCTGCTATGCGTTACCACCAGTCCGGATCCGCAATTGATATATCTAGTTGGCATTGCCTCGAGTGCCGTGTTCACTTGCCCTAGAGCACCTTCTACGAGTTTAGTTTGTACCATACCTATGGCGTGCCCTTTGAGTAAACCTCATGGTGGAGCTTACGATACTGTATAGACTATGGGACTATATAAAATGTGTTAAGGAGGATATGAGTGATGCCTTAATGCTATTTTAATACTTTGCTTTATTGTAGACACTACTATAATAGCTTATTGTACTAGATAGTAGATAGTTTAACGGATCCTTAGAAGATGGTAATCTCGAAAAACTCTTATGTTACTGCACTCACGCTAGACACTGGAGAGGAGATGTCAAACCCCGTAAACATCTCAAACTTCGTCACACTCATATTTACTATTGATTTAACTTACATAAGATCTTTTAATTCTGACTCGAGTGTTTTGTCTTTTCAATTCGCTCGGGTTAGCCTGAGCATTTCAGGGTTGAAAACCTTATTTCTAGAGGACGAAGACGAAGGTTTGTACTAGTACTATTTATTATATTCTGTTGCATCATGTTGTGCCACTACATTTATTATTTATTTCTTCATGTTTCTGTAACTCTGATTTTGTGTTGTAAAAGAATAGTCAAATGTATTTATAAAACAGCTTCATGAACTTTTATATGATTATTATATTTTGTCATTCCACTGCGAGATTCTGTATTTGTTTTATTTCTTTTTCTTATTTACCCCATAACAATCTGCCCTTTTGAATGGCTTGAGTCTGGCACGTGTGTCTGCATACAACGTCCAAAAAGGCAGGTTATTACAATTATCTTATCACTTACGACCAAGGGTTATAACAAAATGATTTTATATTCTATATTAACATATTCCAATCAACTACGTACAATCTCATCGTTAAATGCATTATTTAGTTTATTTGATTATTTACAATCATAACTAAATAACCATACAATTATATCCAATGATTGAAATTGGATTAAAATGGTTATCAATTACATTAAATCGACATTATTGTATTACATCCTAATTTTTTTGTCATTACAAATCAAAAATTTTAATTTCTTACAATATTAATATTTCAAAATTATATTAAACTAAATATTTTAGATACCGAAAAATGCGGGTCATTACAACTATTCCCCTCACTCACTTGCATAGGCAAATAAGAACATCATTGAATTGTTTTATAATCATGCACTAATGCAGCATCATTCGTTAACTGTAGAATAACATGATCAAAGCCATAAACATATGCCGGACAAATATTTGCCGAACAAATACTTGTCGGCCAAACAAATTTATCAAAGTATTCTTCAAAACATTAATTATGCCATTATGTTTGAAATGTGAAATTGATTGTGCAATATTTGTAAAGGATTAATATATTTTCTTATAACTGCATTGGCGTATCGCTGTAATTATCATACAGAAATAAACTTCAATAAAACAATAACTACTAACACAAATACAAAGTACATATCAACTAGGGATGAGTTTACATCATTTTTCAATTCCGGACTGTGAGTAAATACACAACCTATTACACAACATATTAACGCATCGACATATTAATGACTTAGCTCGATCATGGGCTCGGTCATACACTCGATAATGGGCTAGATTATTGTCACTTCCCTCATTTTAAGGTCCAAAACTAAGTGCTTGAAATGCTAAAGTCACCAATAGTATTAATCTTGGATGATACAATGCGGTTATGTAAATCATATCAATAACATCAAAAGCATAAGAACATGAAATTTTCTTAACTAGAATTTTTCATTTCATTTCAAAGACAATATTTCATATTCATTACATAATCCCAAACATTGCCTAAGTTAAGATAAAATACAGTCATTACAAAATACAACAAGAGCGAGATATGAAGATGTCTCCTTGGTTGATCAAAATTACTAATAGACAGTTATATCATCGTTATTTACATACACTTCAACAAAATAAATTCAACATAACGGATTAATAATATATAGAGATAGACTCCTAAGTAGCTAACTTTGCTTTCTGCACATCTCCGGAATCTTTATTCGCCAAAACCTACTTAACCTGTAAACCCTTACTCCCGACCTACTCATATCAACTTTTCAGCACTTGAGAGCTTAAGAGGAAAAAATAAACTTCAAGTTAAAAAACGTTCAATGTTCCATCTCGATTTATAAATATTCAGTGAGACCATGCCGTTGAGTGGACCTAGTTTTCCCCTCACTGATATCCCTTTTAATATATATACCTTTTGCATAATAACTCTTGCAACTACAATGGTTAAAATGGACAATTAAAAATATAATGTGCTTGCATGCAACATGGGTAATCATGACCAATCTGTCTAAATCAATGGACTATCTATCCCAACATTATAGTTTTCTCATGGTAACTACAAACCTATGGCTGACTCATGCCTACCAGGTATATCAAATTCTCTAATATACTATTAGAAGACAACTGGACAGTTTGTCCTAACCTTTCTATCCCTAGGGTCATTTTAATCCTAATAGTTTTGTGGGCTCACCAATAACCTATCTCATCTTTGTGTATTCCTTTATACGTGTGAACCTAATTTTAGTCTTACCCATAACAAAGCCCTACGCCCTGAAATTTTGGACTTATATCAGCCAAGGGCTAATAGCTAAAGTATAAGGTACTACCAATCCTATCTATTTTTCTAACCGCTGAGCCAATTCATCTTATCACGATTTATATAAAGGAGATAAGAACATTAATCTCTTTAGCAAAATTCTGGGCTAAATACCCGTTTTATTCCCTTGAAAACATATATCATTATAATTGGTATAACTTTGGAAATCATACCTTTAAAACAAGGAAAATTCTAGCCTGTTACTTTATTCAAAATGTTTATGCCATGACATATGTTTTTATAAAATACAATATATGAATCTTGAAATCAATTGGAGGTCTTTGCGGCCAAAACAATCAGACCATATATATTGATAAAGATCAGTGCCATCATCGCCATTGGGGTAATCACCCCTCTTCAAAAACACATCAAAATCTTTAACTTATAAAATATATAGTCATATGGCCATTAGCATAATAGTCGCGGTTCATAGAGTGTTGCGTCATATAGTATAAAACTTCGTCAGCATAGTATAAAACCTTAAAAGAAAGGTGTCGACATTGATGTGTCTTGGCACCAATGCCTTAGAGAAAACGGCACCATAAGGGCCGAAGTTAAAATAAGCGGCAACCTTGCCTTCTTCAAAAATAGGTTAAAAATATTAATGTGACGCCTCACCCCGAGATCCACACCAATAGAGAATAATACAAAATAATATTGTCAGCTAGTGCAGAGTATAGGGCTGGTTAGAAGCGACCATCCATGAATTTTACCTAAAGAAAGCATTGACAAGTCGATTATATTCTATACATTTCATGAATCAGGTAGAATCGGCATATACAATTCAGGCATAAAACAAAACTATGGTGGCTAAAATAAAATTCAAAACAATATATAATAGTATACAGATCGTAGAATCATAAATCAGTCATAGCGGAATATAATAGATACAAGTATGGATGACACATAGTAGATACACGATGTAGACTACAAATATACAAAGTGCTATATCTCAAAATGAATATTTGCATAAAAGGAGTATAATCTAGATAAAAAATATAAATATATTAAATATATGCATAAGATAACAAAAGAGAACTGCTAGCTAACAAGTAAGACATCCACTTTAAAGCCTTAAGCTGAAGGACCTGAAACATCTTGGTCTGACCCGAGTATTATAAACTAATAAACGAGTCAGTTTAGACTAGAACAATTAAGTTAGCATGATAATGAAGGGTAAAGTGATCTAGATCTCAAATATGATTATAAAGGTAAGTACCCAATAATGTTATACATACTTAAATAACTTTAAATATGAAATCACCTAATGATCAAACATCAAATAGCTTTTTAAAAGCAAAACCCCAAAATGATTTGGTGATAAAATAAATAACATTAAATTTGAGAAATCATAACTAGGAATCCAGAAAATCTTATAAATGGGGGATAAGTGCAAAAATCCAAGATTGGTGAATAAATTCACCTATATGCATGTAAGTCCAACATAGACGTAAATGTTTAGAACATCAGGATAGGTACGAGACCTATAAACATCAAGATAGGATATATTCCTATAAAACATTGATATGAGATCGAGTCAAATGAACATAAAGATAGGTATAAGACCAATAACATCAAGATAGGTACGAGATATATAACATCATGATAGGAATAAATCATATAAATATCAAGATATTAGTGTTATGTACCTTTATACAGCAACCTAATAGGTAACAACTATGAGTCCCATAGCACACGTGTTTACCCAAATGTCTACTAGTGATAATAACCTCCACTCATGTGTAGTAATGGTTCAGTCGGATAAGTCCGAAAATCAAACAGTAAAATAAACGTGAGCATTTCATACCACTCTTTTTATTTAACTGTTTAAGTAAATTCCCATCCGATCTTAATTTATAAAACATATCACTTTCAAAACAATTCTTATAATTATTGGTTTATAGAGAAAATATACATATATTAGCACACTTTTCAAATAATTACACGAAATCATTTAAAACTATTATAAATCAAAATAGTTAATATATATATATATATATATGGATTTCTAAATTTTTTTATATATAATTTTGATATTTAATGTGATTTTACTAAAAGGATCTGTCCCTGAAATTAGTCTTTTCATAAATTTGGTTTGAAAACATGCATAAAAATGTGCATTGCTTCTGTAACGACCCAGAATTTTGAACAATTTAAATTGAAAATATTTAATCAATTTTAAATATTTGAATGATGGTTTGACTTGAATTTCAAATTATCAGAATGAATTTGGCGATTTAATTTTAGAATTTAATCTATTGAAAGTTGAATAAAAATTTGAATCCTCAATTTTAAACTGATTTAAAATAATTTAAAGGCTTAGAAAATTCACATTGATAATAGTGAAGATTATAGAAGCTTCAGAATTTGAATTTGAAAATGAATTTTTTAGTTTTGAAATTTTATCATTTAAATTGAATTTAAAAATAGCCTTTCGAGGCACAGTCTCGGAATTCGACGAAACCAGTTCCATTGGGTCCGTAATATTGAATTATTACCAGATTTCAAAATTTGTATTTATCGGTGTTGTTTTGTGAGCATTCGACACCTAAACGCGTTGAAATTTGTGTTGAAAAAAACAAACTAAATTCAAAAATTAAAAAAAGAAAAGAAAAATATAATAAAATAATATGATAATCTTTTTATCAGCTACGCCTAAAATCACGCCATAACTCACGTCCAAAATCATGCACCCTTCACTTCAAAGCATGGTCGATACCCCTCTCTTTTTCATTAAGAAAAAAAAGGAAAATCAAACGAAAAAAATTTAATGGCGGCCTCGTACATCTCGTTCGTCTCCAAAGAATTAGGGCTTCTTGAATTCAAAGGCGGTCGAACTCAGTAGCTCGATCGCTCTACTCGCGGCTGCTCCTACTTGCTTCGACTAAGGTGAGTGAATTCATCACTCACATCTAAGTCGAATTTGGTGATTTTTGTGACTTCTTCCAATTCGTGCTTGTGTTGCTTGAGTAACTGATTTTTTTATGGCTTGTTAGATATTGATGATTTCTCAGATTTTATCAATTTCGTATAATTTGATATTCGATACTTATGATATTGAATTTTGACTTGGTTCGATTTATTGGTTTCCACGGCCGTGTTTATGCTGTGACAATTTTGGTTACTGACTTGTTTAAATATACTGTTTTTGTAAAAAGATTCGAATTTCAAATTTGTGTTCGACTGTGATTTGTTTGACTTCGTTTCGGCCATTCGAGTATATTTTGATGTTGATGATATATCTTCGCCATTCCATTTTCATTTTAATACTAGGATTAATCTCTGACTTGTTTAATGTCGGCTTTAAGGTGGATTTACTTTGACTATTTTGAACTTGATTTTTTGTAGTAGTCTGCACTTAAGTGATACGTTTGTTGTCGTTTTAAAAACAACCTAATATAATAAAATCTCTGAAAATTGTTGATTCCGGCCACCTTATTAGGTTGCTTCATAATGTATACACTGATAATCAAGTAGTATTGATTTGTTCTATATCAACTTGGAATTCTGGAAGTATTACACTCGGACTTGATTGATTACCTTGGCCACTGTTTTGATCATGTTCCTCTATGAACTTGAAGTGGCACGAGTTTTTTTTTTTTTTACTTCGATGTTTGACACTGTCGAACTCGGCTCTGACTTGATAATGTTTTCGATTTTGGCATTGTTCGAACTTGCCTATTCTGGAATTGTTGTACAACTCGTCTGCATTTCTGGCTTGTTCGAATTATTGCTTGATGCTAGTTTTCGAGTTGCTCTGTTACTTGATGACCATTTCCATTCTTTGTTTTTGTTTAGAACTGGTGCTTGCATTTGACTTCGGTCACTTGATTTCTTAAAATGTTGGTGATATTGTTGAACTGTACCATACCATTGTATGATTTTGGTAGTCGATGAATTCTAATGGCTTCGGCCTTGGATTGAGATTGCTGTATATTTGTTGCTTATGTACATTTGCCTGAGTCACTTGTAACTGCTGTTACATGTTGTTCGATCTCGTTGACTTCGACTTGGTCATGTGGAGTTGTAGCTTGCACTGTGCATTCATGTGCTTGCTGTGTTGCCATATTTATTCCCCTGTTTTCTTTGGCTTCATTTGATTATGTAATGTTGCATCACTCGATGTTGCCTTGTTGCCCTGTTCCCTGACCTTTTTGCCACTGTTCATTGAGCTGCACATGTTTCATTGGCAATTTGTTGCTTCCCTGACCTGTGCATTCCATTCTCGTGTGTTTATCCTTGTAGTTTAGGTTTGCAGTTGCCCATGCATACTTGAGGTGGCTGCAGTTTTTTGGTTACAGCTGCCCTTTTTATTTTGCATTGCATTGATGCAAATGGATTGTTTTTCTGACTTGTGTTTTTCTTGTTCGACATGAAGTCTGATGCTTGAATTTGTAGTGCCACTTCATATGTGCATGCTGCATATTCACATGTTAGCAATTTGGACATTTTTAGACTTATGTATAGTCTGCACTTGCGTTCCACTGTTGTATTTGAGTTCATGTGCTATTGCTTGGCGAACTAAATGTTTGAGTTTATTTGTCTAGTTTTCAAATGTTTGCTGCGTTGACTTGTTGCACTGGTAGTGTACTATGCTGGTTCATATTTTACTCTTCGGTTTGAGTCACTTTCCTACTGTGTATGTCACTGCATACTGTATGTTGAATTTTTTTTTGATGGGTTTGGTAAATTCACTTGATATTGTCACATGCTACTCGGTTACTGTGGCATACATGTTGAACTCCTTCCTTCTGTTGTAGTGTTAGTTATTGCCTCTGGTCATTTTGTTCTCTGTAGCATATTTGGATGTCTTCACTGTCGACTGATGCCTTTACTTCATGCATTCATGTCCCAGTGATGCGTCAAGTTGTAAATGCTATGCTTGATCACGTGCGTACATATGCTGTTATTCATGTACATGCTTGTATCTTTGAAGTTGATTGACTTGCAGTTTGGTGGTCATATCCACTTGCTGTTGATTTTCAGGTGGCTGCACTTTTTTTTGTAGTTTACCCTTGTAATCTTGTGGTGACTGCAGTTTTGTTGCAGTTTTCCCATGTATCACTCGATGGCATTTGGTCGGTTTTACATGTATACCATGTGCATGTCACTTCGCTATCTTTTTGATACTCCTGTCTTTGTTGTAATTGTTGTATTGCGACTTATACATTGATTTGTATATTGAGTTGAATCCAGCTTAAACGCTCGGGTTTGACCTTGTGCCTGTTTGTGTACATCATCACTGTAGTGGCAAGGCAGTGCACGCAAGCGTGAACTGCAGCCACACGGCATGGCTTTTATTGATATCCTATTTTGTTTTGATTTATTGATCTTTTGCATATTCCATATGCTATAGTAGCGAGGCAGTGCACGCAAGTGTGAACTCCAGCCACACAGATTTAACGCTTTAAATATGGCGAGGCCGTACACGCGTGCGTGTACTGCAGCCTTAATAGATTTGATGTTTTAATTGATGTTTTCTATTGATGGAAATTGTTTTATGTTGCCAATTCAATATATTTGAATCGCATTTTGATGATTTTGTTGTTAATTGCCGTTTTGGCAATTCTGATGTTTTTTTCTAAGTTACCTTCATTAATAATCCCTTCATCTATCTTCGTTGATAATTTAAATTTGCTAATTTGTTGTTTTAACATTGATTAAGTGTTATAAATTTCCGTTATCCGATTTCTTTATTAATAGGGTCGAATAGACGAGAATTATTGTGAGTGTCGTCTAATTGTTATTTAATTATTATTGCTTCTGTGCACTAATAACTGAGTTTGAATTAGACTGACCCGTGTATTATTTTCTTTTGAATGTAATACTCGGGTCAGACCTAGTATTTTGTAGCTTGAAGATTTTCGGGCAGCGAAGTTAGAGAGAGAGGGGGAAATCGCTTCACTTTAGTTTGGGAATTTTGTACTTAAAGAAATATTCCGCTGTATAAAGTTAATTCATTGTATAAACTTTGATATATGTAAAAAAAAATTCATTTTTGTGAAATATCATTATTCTGTGTTTCTGTGGCTGATTCTGTTTAAACTCTATAAACTAAATAACAATCCGTCATTTTGAACGTTTCAAGTTGGTTTAATTACCGACTGGGGCGGTCAGAAGGGCGGGTCGTTACAAAAGTGGTATCAGAGCTTTGGTTTATACAAAGCTCAGTTTATGATGTTTAATATGAATAGTCACTAGGATCACTTTAAAGAAAACAATTTTCAAATCTAAAGAAGTATTAAATTGTTTTCTTTGAAAAATAAAAGGTATTTTGAAATTTCAAATCTTTTTCGGAAATTACCCTCTCTAAATTTAGGTTTACGATAGTTTCTATTTGGTAAGGTCTCCTTAGATTTGAGTCTCGACCATTTGAAAACCATTATCGAATTGCTGAGATTTATGAAAAATAAAATATAAGTTAAGTGAATTAATGAATTGGTTTAAATTAAATATTTTGAATATCTCCAAAGAAATAATTGGGAAATAAAATGACATGTCAATTTAGTTATAGCCAAGGGGATCATTGAACTATAACTTGGGAATTTGATTCTGAATCCTTTTGAAAATTGATTTCAAATGTTTTGAAAAACAATACTGGTAGTATATACAGGAAGAAAAATTTTCAAGTAATTTTTCAAAATATTTTTGAAAATAATAAAATAAAATAAAATTTGTTTTTATGTTTCAAGCAAAGTTTAATACGCAAGTATGTATATATATATGTATTTTTCAAATGTTTGAAACAAAATCCGGAGTTGAATCTCAAGTTTGGTTGAATAATAATCCTATATATCAGGATAATGTAAATTTGCAAATTGTCTTGGGAAGGAAATTTATTTGTTGACTTAACTGTATGAATCATACTAGTTTTGATGTAAAGCTTATATTTCAAGTTTAAACTAATGCCTAAAAAAGTTCATGTGGAGATATAAATCTAATGGAACCAAGTCGATGAATGGCTTACTAAAGAACTAGTTGATTATTTTTGGAAATAGAAAACCAAATGCAAAGTTCAAATGGGATTTAGATTTCAAATTTGAAGTTGTCAACATGATAATCCATAATAGGTTTAATAGATTCAGTGATGAATTTGAATTTGAGCATCAGAGAATTAAGTTAAGTAAAAAACTTAATATTGAAAAGGTTGAAGTCGGTTTAAAACCAATATTGTGAAAAGTATGCGGAATTCAAACTATGAATTAAGTTGAAGTTGAAAAAGTTAATGGTTTTAAAGATATTTCAAAATGAGTTAAGTATCGGATACATAGATTTCAACATTCATTGTCGAAATAGACGTTTTCGAGAAATAAGGAAATGGTGGACTATAACACTGTTGTTATAGTAAAGGGTTTCCGAAAGGAAATGTTTTATATAGTATTGGGATTTATATATCTATCTTAAATTCGAATCCCTATACTAGTGATTTTGAGTTGTCGTAACGATGTTTTTCGCAACATTCGTTTTGACTCAAATAAATGTGTTTATAAGAACGCTTTCCTTAAAGAATGGAATATATACTTGATTATGATTTAAGCATATTGAATATTTTCCAAGTGTTGAAAATAAATGGATTTGTGAATTACTTATTATTAAATAAGTATGGAAATGTTTTCCAATATGAAATGAAAGGTTTGAAATTTTATCTTTTAAAGATAAATTGAAAAGTGAATATTTGAAATTGTTTCAAAAGGTTAAGTGTGGAAAATTATATATATCTTGTAAAGATATTTATGGGAAATTTGAACAATTAGTTCAAATTGAAATTTTTCAAAAAGACTGAATCTTGAGTTAAATTGAGTTTAACTTCGACACCAAAAACAATATAAATTGAGCTTTGAATTTCGGATAGTCGATTTGAATTGTATGTCTAACATGGTGAATTGATGACATAGAAATTGATCTCTATTAAATATATATCCGTGGTGGCGGAGAATTTATTCTCTTAGCTATATACACCCTTCTCTAAGACGTACGAGCTCAGAGGTTATATATCGGTAGGCATCAATTATGTGTTGAGAATTGACGATGTAACGTGAAATCCAAATCGAATGTGAAGTCGATAATAAATTGAATTATGAGTGTGAATTGGGTTTGAGATAACCTTAAAATTCCAAATCGACTTAGAGGAAAATTTTTGGTAATGAGATGAAAAATTTAGGAATCCTCTATTCGTTATAGGTATGGGATATTGTGGTTTTCGGAACTTATATTTGAGAATGTAGTAAATTCGAAAACCATCAGTTTGGAAAGTAATTGTTATGGAAATCCTATGTAAGTTTACATAGCTATGATATGTACGAAATGTGAAATGAAGTACTATATGTATATGACATTATGTTTTCTAAACTGAGGATATGGAAAAGTACCTTCCATTTAAAATTTGTGAAGGTGTTGGAACTCGGTATGAGTGTCCATTTGAAATTCGTAGCTACGTAGAATTTCCATAAGTTAGAGTGTCCATTTGGATTAGAATCCCTCGTCATAGGATAATGTTGATGGGATCATGTTGATTGAAGATGATGTATGCTAGCGTAATTTGAGCGGCATGATGCCTACAGTTACAAGCGATTCCACTGGTATAGTGGCACAACCGCCGCGTAAACTGCGATCTAGATGCCAAAGCGTAATTTAAGGGGCGAGATGCCTACGGTCACAAGCGATTCTACTAGGATAGTAGCGTAACCACCGTGTGAACTGTGATCTATGGCAACAACCATGGCGAACTTCAAGAGATGTGAAATCTACATATTACAAGCGATTCTACTGGGATAGTAGCGAAACTGCCGGGTAACTATGATCCATGGGGGAACGTGCTTTCCATATCCATTTTTAAAAAGATTTTTAAGTATTTTCACTGGGAGTTGAAGCAAGTATATTTAGTAATTGGAGATTTTTAGTCCTGCGCCAGGCCAGCTATGTCTAATGTCTGTAAGAACGACGATAGACTTGTTAAACTTCGAGTTAGTAAGTATTTTTAAAACTTTAAATAGCAAATCAATAGTCCAAATTAAAATTACATAATTCCAACCTAATAAACTAAGGAAGAAGATCTTTAAAATATCTTGAAAGTCCACAGCTTTGGAAAAGATATGATATGCAAATCTCTAACATGAAGAATTTTAAGTTTAAATCTGAGTTTTGTAAGTCGAAAATTTTGGTAAAAGACTTTTGCGTCTTGATTGTAGAAATCAATGAAAAAAGGAGACAATGAACAAATATAGTGGGATAAAACAAATGGAATGAATCCTATATTTATTTATTTTTAATAAGTTTCGAACTTGGTAAAATTGTGTAGGGTATTATTATCGGTGAGATTTTAACAATCGTTTTTCCTAACTTATAATTTCGAGACGAAATTCTTTTAAGGGGGGAAGATTGTAACGACCTAGAATTTTGAACAATTTAAATTGAAATATTTAATTAATTTTGAATATTTGAATGATGGTTTGACTTGAATTTCAAATTATCAGAATGAATTTGGCGATTTAATTTTAGAATTTAATCTATTGAAAGTTGAATAAAAATTTGAATCTTCAATTTTAAGATGATTTAAAATAATTTAAAGGCTTAGAAAATTCACATTGATAATAGTGAAGATTATAGAAGCTTCAAAATTTGAATTTGAAAATGATTTGTTCAGTTTTGAAATTTTATCGTTTAAATTGAATATAAAAATAGCCTTCTGAGGCACAGTCTCGGAATTCGACGAAACCAGTTCCATTGGGTCCGTAATATTGAATTATTACCGGATTTCAAATTTCGTATTTATCGGTGTTGTTTTGTGAGCATACGACACCTAAACGCGTTGAAATTTGTGTCGAAAAAAAAGAAAATTGAATTCAAAAATTAAAAAAAAGAAAATATAATAAAATAATATGATAATCTTTTTACCAGCTACGCCTAAAATCACGCCATAACTCATGCCCAAAATCACGCACCCTTCACTTCAAAGCATGGCCGATACCCCTATCCTTTTCATTAAGAATAAGAAAAAGAAAATCAAACGAAAAAATTTTAATGGCGGCCTCGTACATCTCGTTCGTCTCCAAAGAATTAGGGCTTCTGGAATTCGAAGGCGGGCGACCTCAGTAGCTCGATCGCTCTACTCGCGGCTGCTCCTACTTGCTTCAACTAAGGTGAGTGAATTCATCACTCACATCTAAGTCGAATTTGGTGATTTTTGTGACTTCTTCCAATTCGTGCTTGTGTTGCTTGAGTAACTGATTTTTTACGCTTGTTAGATATTGATGATTTCTCAGATTTTATCAATTTCGTATAATTTGATATTCGGTACTTATGATATTGAATTTTGACTTGGTTCGATTTATTGGTTTCCACGGCCCTGTTTATGTTGTGACAATTTTGGTTACTGACTTGTTTAAATCTACTGTTTTTGTAAAAAGATTCGAATTTCAAATTTGTGTTCGACTGTGAGTTGTTTGACTTCGTTTCGGCCATTCGAGTATATTTTGATGTTGATGATATATCTTGGCCATTCCATTTTCGTTTTAATACTAGGATTAATCTCTGACTTGTTTAATGTTGGCTTTAAGGTGGATTTACATTGACTATTTTGAACTTGATTTTTTGTAGTAGTCTGCACATAAGTGATAACGTTTGTTGTTGTTTTAAAAACAACCTGATATAATTAAATCTCTGAAAATTGTTGATTCCGGCCACCATATTGGGTTGCTTCATAATGTATACACTGATAACCAATTAGTATTGATTTGTTTTATATCAACTTGGAATTCTGGAAGTATTACACTCGGACTTGATTGATTACCTTGGCCACTGTTTTGATCATGTTCCTCTATGAACTTGAAGTGGCACGAGTTTTAGTTTTTTTTACTTCGATGTTTGACACTGTCGAACTCGGCTCTGACTTGATAATGTTTTCGATTTTGGCATTGTTCGAACTTGCCTATTCTGGAATTGCTGTACAACTCGTCTGCATTTTTGGCTTGTTCGAATTATTGCTTGATGCTAATTTTCGAGTTGCTCTGTTACTTAATGACCATTTCCATTCTTTGTTTTTGTTTAAAACTGGTGCTTGCATTTGACTTCGGTCACTTGATTTCTTAAAATGTTGGTGATATTGTTGAACTGTACCATACCATTGTATGATTTTGGTAGTCGATGAATTCTAATGGCTTCGGCCTTGGATTGAGAGTGCTGTATATTTGTTTCTTCTGTACATTTGCCTGAGTCACTTGTAACTGCTGTTACATGTTGTTCGGTCTCGTTGACTTCGACTTGGTCTTGTGAAGTTGTAGCTTGCACTGTGCATTCATGTGCTTGCTGTGTTGCCATATTGATTCCCCTGTTTGCTTTGGCTTCATTTGATTATGTAATGTTGCATCACTCGATGTTGCCCTGTTCCCTGACCTTTGTTGCCTCTGTTCATTGGGCTGCACATGTTTCATTGGCACTTTGTTGCTTCCCTAACCTGTGCGTTCCATTCTCGTGTGTTTATTCCTGTAGTTTAGGTTTGCAGTTGCCCATGCATACTTGAGGTGGCTGCAGTTTTTTGGTTACAGTTGCCCTTATTATTTTGCATTGCATTGATGAAAATGGATTTTTTTTTCCGACTTGTGTTTTTCTTGTTCGACATGAAGTCTGATGCTTGAATTTGCAGTGCACCACTTCATATGTGCATGCTGCATATTCACATGTTAGCAATTTGGACATTTTCAGACTTATGTATAGTCTGCACTTTCGTTCCACTATTGTATTTGAGTTCATGTGCTGTTGCTTGGCGAACTAAATGCTTGAGTTCATTTGTCTAGTTTTCAAATGTTTGCTGCGTTGACCTGTTGCACTGGTAGTGTACTATGCTGGTTCATAATTTACTCTTCGTTTTGAGTCACTTTCCTACTGTGTTTGTCACTGCATACTGTATGTTGAATTTTTTCTTCTGATGGGTTTGGTAAATTCACTTGATATTGTCACATTCTACTTGGTTACTGTGGCATACATGTTGAACTCCTTCCTTCTGTTGTAGTGTTAGTTATTGCCTCTGGTCATTTTATTCTCTGTAGCATATTTGGATGTCTTCACTGTCGACTGATGCCTTTACTTCATGCATTCATGTCTCAGTGATGCGTCAAGTTGTAAATGCTATGCTTGATCACGTGTGTACATATGCCGTTATTCATATACATGCTTGTATCTTTGAAGTTTATTGACTTGCAGTTTGGTGGTCATATCCACTTGCTGTTGATTTTCAGGTGGCTGCATTTTTTGTTGTAGTTTACCCTGGTGATCTTGTGGTGACTGCAGTTTTGTTGCAGTTTGCCCATGTATCACTTGATGGCATTTGGTCAGTTTTACGTGTACACCGTGTGCATGTCATTTTGCTATCTGTTTGATACTTCTGTCTTTGTTGTAATTGTTGTATTGCGACTTATACATTGATTTATACATTGAGTTGAATCCATCTTAAACGCTCGGGTTTGACCTTGTGCCCGTTTGTGTACATCATCACTGTAGTGGCAAGGCAGTGCACGCAAGCGTGAACTGCAGCCACACGACATGGCTTTTATTGATATCCTATTTTGTTTTGATTTATTGATCTTTTGCATATTCCATATGCTGTAGTGGCGAGGCAGTGCATGCAAGCGTGAACTCCAGCCACACAGATTTAACATTTTAAATATGGTAAGGCCATACACGCGTGCGTGTACTGCAGCCCTACTAGATTTGATGTTTTAATTGATGTTTTCTATTGATGGAAATTGTTTTATGTTGCCAATTCAATATATTTTGAATCGCATTTTGATTATTTTGTTGTTAATTACCGTTTAGGAAATTCTGATGTTTTTTCTAAATTACCTTCATTAATAATCCATACATCTATCTTCGTTGATAATTTAAATTTGCTGATTTGTTGTTTTAACACTGATTAAGTGTTATAAATTTCCGTTATCCGATTTCTTTAAAAGGGTCGGATAGACGAGAATTATTGTGACTGTCGTCTAATTGTTATTTAATTATTATTGCTTCTGTGCACTAATAACTGAGTTTGAATTAGACTGACCCATGTATTATTTTCTTTTGAATGTAATACTCGGGTCAGACCGAGTATTTTGCAGCTTGAAGATTTTCGGGCAACGAAGTTAGAGAGGGGGAAATTGCTTCACTTTAGTTTGGGAATTTTGTACTTAAAGAAATATTCTGCTGTATAAAGTTAATTCATTATATAAACTCTGATATATGTAAAAAATTCATTTTTGTGAAATATCATTATTCTGTGTTTCTGTGGCTGATTCTGTTTAAACTCTATAAACTAAATAATAATCCGTCATTGTGAACGTTTCAAGTTGGTTTAATTACCGACTGGGGGCGGTCAGAAGGGCGGGTCGTTACAGCTTCTCAAGGTCCATATATTTTATCTATGACATAAAATTGTTGACCAGAAAAATGGAACAACACCCTAGTTTGAGGTTGAAAGCAGCAGCCCTATTTTGACAAGCAATATCACAGATAACAAATATCAAGAAAGAACAGAAAAAGAAAGTAGACAGAGAATTTTTGTAGTGGTTCGGCTATTACTGAAGACTACAACCATTTTATAATTTTATTATAGACTCATTGCCGTTACAACAGATATTTGATTATAAGGCTTTGATTATCTTAAATTAAGTTGAATCCCTAGAGTTGGAATCCACTGTAGAATCACAGTTGAATAATTTTAGAGATTGTTGTAAGGGAGGTAGGGAGCGAAGAATCGTTCCAGTAGTGCTTCAGCAACCAGTCCGGAGAAAATTCATCTTATGTTGCAGGTTGGATGGTATTTATATGGATCAGAGACCTTCTAGCCAGGCCCTGCCTTCATCAGCTCACAACTAGGTAATAGACGGCCTAGGGAGAGTTTGGCTCGTAAAACAAGTCAATGCCATGGGTCGCTAGTGACCCATAGATTTGGCTTGTATGCGAGCCAACGCCCTGCCTCTTTTCTTAGTGTTCCATAGCTTGTTTGTTTGAAGGCTTGAAGAGAGGTATGGTTCACCGACGATCCAACCACATAGGATTTTTCTAGAGTCTAGAAATGGAGATGTTTCCATAGCCTTATATTTTTGTAGTTACGTTTGATGGCCAGTCACTTGCTTTTTACGTTCAAGTGCTGATAAGACTAAAGAAATATTGATCTCTCGGCTTCGTTGATCCCAGTCGCTGTCTTAGTCGTATAGCCTGACCCTTGTCAATCCCTTATCTTAGCTTTTGTGGTCAAGTCATGAACCATCATGTCTACATGAGGTTGTTCTATTTTTTATTGGATTCTGATGTGTTAATAACCCATATAACATCATGATAAAGTCCTGAACCAGTAGAAGCCAATAGAAAACAAAAAAATCTTGTGTAAATAGGATGGTTCAAGACTTAACCAGGAAAGCTAAGACAAGGGATCGACAAGAGCCAAGCTATAAGACTATGACAATGACATGGATCAATGAAATCGAGAGATAAGGATTCCTTTAGTCCATCAGCAGCTGAACGTAAACAGCTAGTGACTGACCATCAAAACATAACAATAATGATAAAAGGCTATGGAAACATCTCTAATTCCAGACTCTAGAAATATCCTATGTAGTCGGATCATTAGTGACTCATGCCTCTCCTAACCCTTTTAGAAAAAACAAGCTGTGGAACACTAAGAAAAGAGGCAAGACATTGGCTTGCAAACGAGCCAATTCTATGGGTCACTAGCGACCCATAGGCCATGGGTCGTTGGCAAACCATGGCATTGACTCATTTTGCAAGATGAACTCTCTCCATGTCATCTATTACCTACCTCCAAGCTGATGAAGGCAGGGCCTGGCCTAAATGGTCTCCGATCCATTTAAATACCATCAATCCTACAACATAAGAAGGATCTTCTCGGGATTGATTGCTGAAGCTCGGCTGGAACGATTCATCACTCTCTACCTCCCTCAAAATAATCTCCAAAGGAATTCACCATGATTCTCTAGTGGATTCCAACTCTAGGGATTCAACTTACTTCAAGATAATCAAAGCCTTGTATTCAAATATCTCTTGTAACAACAATCAGTCCATGATAAAACTATAAAGTGGACGTAGGCTTCATTAACAGCCAAACCACTATAAAATTTCTCTGTCTACTTTCTTTTACTGTTATTTCTAGATATCGGTCATCTATGATATTATCCGTCAGAACAGGGTCGGTGCTTTCAAAGTCAAACCAGATTGTTGGTCCTTTTTTTGGTCAACATTTTGGTGCTTTCACCGAGAACCCAACTAAGGTCCAGATCTAGCTATCTACTTTGGATTTCATAAGTCCAGAAGTTAGACCCCTAATCTTTGCTTAAAGAACTCGTTGTTTTAAAGTCAATGGCTTCTGGAAGAAGAAGAACTACCTCTGCGAGATCCATAGGAGCAGCAATAGCTGCAGAAGGTGTTAGTCTCCAGGAAGCTGAAGTGTTACGACCCATATTTTTATAATTAAATATATTAAAATGAATAATATTTTTAGATATAATATTGTTTGAAATTAAAATTTATGATTTAATTATGTGAAAAATATCAGCATACGATTCAATAATGTTGTTTGAATGTTATTGGCAACTGTTTAAGGTTATTGCAATTAATGGTACTAATAAAGGTAAACAAGGATTTAAAACAATGTTGTATTAAAAGGTGATATTATACATAATTAATAGAAATAGGTTAATACAGAATGAAATCAATATTTGGTAAGTAATTTATCAACCTTTGTTTGTAAACAATAGGTTAATAGAGGTGAATTATTTATGTATAACAATTGATTTATTATCATATTGATATTTAATCCGTTTGAAATTAATTGTAAATCAATTGAAATTAATCTAATTAAATGTTACAGTTAATACGAATTAAGATGATAATTGTGGTATAAGAATGTAATAAAATTTAAAATAATGCTAGTTATATTCATAAGGTAACAGTTGATTCAATAATAAGAGTTTTGGCAACTTTCTCAGATTTCAATGAAACAATTTTCATCGGATCCATAATAGTGAACTACTATAGGATTTAAGTTTCATAGCGACCAGACTTATCGTTTGATTGTGCGAGCTCGAAACGCATAGAAATTAATTAATATAATTTTAATGAATATAATTTGATTTTAAAAGCCAACTCTATATATGATGGAATTAGGGTTTGAAACTAGTTCCATTGAGTTTAAAAATATCCAAAACCTATATTTTGATATATATTAAATAACCTACATTCATTTCAGAAACAGAACGGGCTTTTTGGGTCTTTGTTATCCTTTCGATCCAATTCAATATGTCCATTCATTTTATCCATCTCTGTCTATATAAATAGTTTTTTTCTTAGAAATCCTAGCTATCTATTCCCATTTCTGTACGTATCTTCAAATCATCTACCTATTCAAAATCCTTAGCAATGGCTGTCTTCCAAAAACCCTAATTTCAATTTCAAAACCAATTTCAAAATTCAAACTCTCCAAACCCTATCATATTATATATCGTTTTGAAGCTCTTGATGAGCACAATCTAAATCTGCAATTTTTTTTTGATTTGATGCATCATTTGACTAGAAAACGATAAAGAAGCGTTGGCCATCCATTTTAGGGCTTTCGATTTCAATGGTAGATCGTCAATTATATGACGATCAGAGGGTATTGTGTGGTAGAGGGCGATTAGAGGAGTGCACCCATGGGTTTACTTCATGTCATAGAAGATCGAAATCATCGGAAATGGCAAGATGGTTGAATGGCGGTAAACGTCTACTGGCGGCGGTGCATTGGTCGTGGTGAAGCCCAATGGGGTGGTAGAGCACGAGGAAGATGATGGTGGCTTCAGACCAAAGTGGCATCGCGTGTAGTGGCAGCTGAAATTGCATGAAGGTCGGCAACTATATGATGAGTTGCATGAGTGGTCGAGTCGAGGCATCTGCTAGAGTATCTGGGTGATGGTACGATTTACAATATTGACCTCATGTTTATTTTAATTTTAATTTAATTTTCAGTCTTCTAACATGTATAACTTTTACATACGAACTCGGATTTGGACGTGGTTTCTTGCTTTAGCATCATATCAAAATTCTGAACGATATGGAACTTGTTTGGCTACATTCTAAAACTGCAAAATTTCGGGACTTATTTGGATTTTAAATCGACTAGAAATCAAAGGTAAGTGTTTCAACCACTCGCAAATACTAAACCATCTTTTGTCAGTTAAATTATATTTATGACGTGATTAGAAATTTAATGACTATTGTTTGGTATATTTAAATTATCATTTAAATTTAATTTTAATTTATATCAAATTTAATTGTCATTTAAATTAATATTGAATTTAAATTGTTAGTTAAATACCTTATAATGATAACCAGTTAATTATTGTGATACATTTGTTGATTTGGATGTTGATTATGATAGATGTTATTGTTGACCTTTTCAATGATTGGATCGTTATATCTATGTTATCACTATGGGTTTAAATGATACATACCTAAACGACCTTATATATTAGGGAAAATCGTTATGGGTTGAAATGATAAACCCAAGCGATTTTATTGATTTTCGGGATACGAGTTGAAATGATATATAACTAGGAAATTTAACTATTTTAGGGTTGAAAAGATACATATTCTATCATTTGACCATAGGGTAGAAAACTATATACAGACACCGTTGGTTGATTTTAAATTATTTTCTTAATAGTAAAGTATGTTTGATTTATAAATTTGATTTTAAATTTAATTTAATGATTTTACTTAAAAATTTATGTTTGAAAAATAATTTATTTTATATGTTTTAAATGTTTCAAATTATACGCTAATTTATGGTTTTAAATGTAAATTTAAGATTTTAACTTATAATTTATTTAGTTTTTAAATATATAATTTAAATTGTTTAAATTTTAATTTAACAAAATATTTAATATAGTTTAAAAGATTTATTTCAAATTTAATTCATATAATAAAATAAATTTTTAATTTATATGATAAATATAATTTTAATTTGATATAATAAATATAGTTTTAATTTAAGATACTAAACATGGACTTTATAGTAACTTTAATAGATAAAATATTCTATAAAAGGTTTCGTAAGGGATCTATAAAAGTTTTGTAAGTGATTTTATAATGGATTTTAAAAGAAGGGTTTCATAAAAGATTTTTATAAAGGATTTTATAATGGTTTATAAAGGAGTTATAAAGATGTTTTTATACATAATTTTATAAAGGGATTTATAAAAGGAACTTGTTTAAAGGGGAAGAGTTGTAAATTGTTTTAAGAATTTATAAATAGCTTTATAAATGGTTTTAAAGCATATAAATAGTTTATAAAATGGTTTAAGAGAGATTTATAAATTATTTTCAAAATTGATTGCATGAAATCTTCCTTGATATTTGTGAATATGTTTATACTTTTAGAATAAGTATATAGATATCTTGGTATGGAAGTATAAACTGTTTTCGGGATTATTATTGAATTTTTTTTATAAAGTAAGCATGGTGTGAAAAATATAATGATTAGTTGTTAAAGTGACTGGGGTCGGATATTGCCATACTCTCTGCCAATTTCGAAACCACTTTAACAACAGTGTACGTGGTGGAGAATCTAGAACGAAGTAGGATGGTTTGGTGAACGCAACTGTATGAGGTATGAACGCAGCCCTGACCCTCTGGGTTAGATTGATATGGCTAAAACACGAGCTATACCGGGCCAAGTGAGGTCGCTCCTCCGATCGTGCACATTTCTTCGATGCCATATCTGTTACTTTGTGATTGATTTTTTGGCCACCGTCGATTTATTTTTGGGAGTGTGTTCCGAGGTGGGCGGTAGTAGCTGCTTTGCGTTACCACCAGGCCAAAAGTGCAAAACAGTAGAATCCTACCTAGGCATTGCCACGAATGCCTTGGCATATGCTTTATCGAGCCCATTGCGATTTTGGTTTCTGTCGTACATATGGAGCGCTCCCTGATAGCCCACCAGTTTGGTGGAGTTCAATGTACTATGTAGACTACGACATTTATAAAATATGTTAAAGGGGATATGGCTACCGCCTTAATGGCATTTTAATACTTTACCGATAGACAGTATATATAGCGTATATTACTACATATAGATAGTTTAACGGATCCTTAGGAGATGGAAATCCCAAACATCTCTTATGTTATTCAACGCACATTGTACACTGGATAGAAGATATAAAATCTCGTAAACACTGAAGCCGTTACACTCATATTTATTTATAATGATTTAACTTACATAAGATCTTTTAGTTCTGACTCGAGTGTTTTGTCTTTTCATTACGCTATGGTCAGTCTGATCTTTTCAGTATTGAAGACTTTACTTCTGGAGGACGAAGATGGAGTTTAGTATATATTATTAGTATTCTTCCATTGTATCATGCTGTTCCACGGCATTATCCTATTATACCTGTTGTATGTATAACTCTGATATATTGTGAAGAAATGTAATCAAATGTTATTTGTAAACAGCTTCATAAACTATTTATTTGATTATTATATTTTGTCATTCCACTATAAGATTACGTGTTTTGTTTTTCTTCCTTTCCTCTTATTTCCTTATTCATCCTATTAATAATCCTTCCTTTTGAATGGTTTGGGTTGACATGTGTGGTTTATTGTCGATTTAAACCATCCAAAAAGGTGGGTCGTTACAGTTGGTATCAGAGCTTTGGTTTAGCGATAACCTTAGCGTGTTCGGGGTTAACTCATTAGAGATTGGGTTGTTAATTCCCTAGAATGAGTTTGAGAGTATATATATACGAGAGAGCATATTTGTCGGTGTTATATAAAAATGTTTTTATATTGTGTTAATTTGTTCTGTTTAGTATTCATAAATTTTTCGGTACATAGGACATTATGACATCGATAGGGATTTCTAACCACTTAATAGGGCAGACCGACACAATATTGTTTCTGAAATATGGGTAAATGAATAATTTTACCTAGCATTATATCTTGTATATAAAAAGAATAATTTTTATAAATGGATATAGTTGTATGTAATATGTTTGTTTGTTAAGAAGTGAAATTTTATAAATATTGGTTGCAAAATAGGATTTACAAATAAAGTAAATATAAATTGGAAATTTGAGAACTTAAGTTCTGGGTTTTGAAACTAATTTTCGAAAGATCTTGATATATAATATTAGTATTATTTGGAAGTATTTTGATCGAAATATTTATTTGAAAGAAATGTTTTAAAATAATTTTAAAAGAAATAAATTCTGTACTCTCCTCTTAAGTCGTTGAAAAATAATTTCGGTGATGACCGCGACATCATTGACATTCATTTTCGGGTTTTAAAGTGGAAAGACCACTGTAGTAGCTTTGCTACACATTTCTATTGATAAACAAATTTTAGTTTTAATTTCCAAGTATGTTTTTCTATATAAAAGATATAAGCATATATTATTTGAGATAATTTGTAATGAAATCCATGATTTATTTCTCAAGTTTTTTGTTAATCAATGATTTTCCGTTATCATAATAGAATGGAACTTGACTATTTTTAATAAGTTGGAAACTTCCAAAATTGAAATCTGAACTAAAAGGTAATTTTTTAATGGAAATATAAGAAATTGGATATTTGTAACTTGTAAATTAAAAGATTATGAAAATTAAGAAGATGTAAATTGTTGAACATTTTTGTTAACTAAATTGAATATGATAAATTTGTATAACATTCAATTACATTCTTAAAACATATATATTACTTACCTTAAATATTTAAAAAGTTGAAATGTTAAATATGAATATGTAATAGAATATTATACAAGTAAAAGCTTAATAATAACAATGCTTGAAAATGAACATATGTTTATAAATGAAAATTTAGATGCATAAGGAATATATAAACTTAAGTAAATGGTTGAAATGCTTAATAATCAAGTTTAATAGTAAAAGTGAATATCACTAAAGTAAATGGTTATAAACTTAAGAAAATGTTGAAATGATTCATAAATATATTTAAATTAAATGATACTATATATGAAGGAATGAATGTAAATTCAAAGTTAAGAAATTTAAGTATGAATTTATTCACAAACGAATATTAGTATTAAATGGAAATCAAGTTTTATAAGTAAATAATAATTGTGAATTAAATTTTCAAAGAAACTTATATAATATTTTAAGAATTGATTTATTAATGTTCTAAATAATTTATTAGAAAATTACATAAGTAAGTGAATGTAAACTAATGGAAAAATGACATTGTATGTATGAATGAAAATAAATAATGTGTGAAAAGGAAACCAATAGAATAAACTTAAATGACATTAAAATTTTGTATTGTTTGGCTTATGGGATGTTTGGGAAATGATACTTCTAATTGTTTGAGGATGTATGAATAATCTATAAGTAATTATCTCAAGCTGTTGAGCATAAGGTACGCTTGGTAGTTATTTATCATTCTTGTACGATGAAATTTTTTCAAACCTGAACAAACCATTAGTATGGTTGCTATGGATATATGATGGATTCTTTGGTTGCATATGATGGTCGTACTTCTTTTTGTTTGCATACGATTATTATGTATTGTATGTTGCTTGTACTAGTAATTGGAACAACTAATATATTACTCTTTTTACATAATTAATAACTCTTTTGGATTATGTAAGTGAAATACTAGTTAATGGAAGCAATAGCTACTGCTTTTGGTTTCATAAATAAAGTTTGTTTGCTGGACAACTAGGTACATTTTCGAATTACAGTTTTGCAATGATATTTTAATTGTTTTCCCATGGTTTGGGATGCTTATTATTGAAATATGATATATATATATATACACTGAAATTATTGATATTATTTTTTTTTCGGACCTAACCGCGCAAAAGAGACTCCGCCGAAAAGTTTCAAAATTTTGGGACTTAGAAATTTTTTGTGGAAGTGAAAACATTTTCAAACTTCTATTAAACTTGAATATTAAAGATTTAACTGTTTATAAATTGATATATTTTATTTAAAATACTTAAATATGTAAGCTAAATAGTTTATAAATTAAATTAAATAGTATTTTGAAATATAATATTGTGAGAAATTAAAATTTATGATTTATTTATGAGAAAATTAATTAGCATACGATATAATAATGTTGTTTGGATGTTACTGGCAGCTGTTTAAGGTTATTGCAATTAATGGTAACAATAAAGGTAGACAAGGATGTAAAAAAATGTTGTATTGAAAAGAGATATTATACGTAATTAATTGAAATAGGTTAATATAGAATGGAATCAATATTTGTTAAGTAATTTATCAACCTTTATTTGTAAACAATAGGTTAATAGAGGTGAATTATTAATGTATAACAATTGATTCATTATCATATTGATATTTAATCCGTTTGAAATTAATTGTAAATCAATTGAAATTAATCTAATTAAATATTGTAGTTAATATGAATTAAGATGATAACTATAGAATAAGAATGCAATAAAATGTAAACTAATGCTAACCATATTTATAAGGTAATAGTTGATTCAATATTAAGAGTGTAAATCGAAATAAAAGAAAGTGATTGGAATTAAATTATTTTTAATTTGGATTTTATTTCAATTGTAATTAAACGCTGAAATTATTGCAATATTTAAACCTTGAAATTAACATGGAAAATTTATTTTAAAAGATTATTAATTTCTATGTAATCAAGAATGATAAAATTGTTAACTTTTAAAAATTTAAATTTAATGGTGATTTAATCAATTTAATAATAATATATTAATTAATGTGAAAATTATCCATTTTGGTTACTGTATCGGATTTCGACAAAACTAGTTTCATCGGATCTGTAACAGCGAATTTTTATAGGATTTCAAGTTTCGTAGCGATTGGACTTATCGTTTGATCGTGCGAGCTCGAAATGGGTAGAAATTAATTAATATAATTTAAATGAATATAATCTGATTTTAAAAGCTAACTTCTATATATGATGACTTAGGGTTTGAAACTAGTTCCATTGAGTCTAAAAATATTGAAAACCTTTATTACGATATATATAATAACCTACTTTTGTTTCGAAAATGGAACGGGCTTTTCGGGTCGTTGTTATCGTTTCGATCCAATCCGATATGTCCATTCGTTTTATTGATGTCTGTCAATATAAGTAGTTTTTTCTATGAAACCGTAGCTGTATATTCCCATTTCTATACATATCTTCAAATCATCTACCTGTTCACGATCCTTCTCAATGGATGTCTTCCAAAAACCCTAATTTCAATTTCAAAATTCAAACTCCCCAAACCCTACCATATTATATACTGTTTTGAAGCTCTTGATAAGCGCAATCTAAATCTTCAATTTGTTTTTTGATTTGATGCATCGTTTGACCAGTAAACGATGAAGAAGCCTCGGCCGTCCATATTATGGCTTTCGATTTCAACGGTAGATCATCAATTATATGACGATTAGAGGGTACTGCGTGGTAGAGGGAAATTAAAGGAGTGCATCCATGGGTTTACTTCATGTCATTGATGATCGAAATCGCTAGAAATGGCGAGATTGTTTAATGGCAATGAACGGCTACTAGCGGCAGTGCACTGGTCATGGTGGAGCCGAAAGGGGCGGTGGAGCACGAGAAAGATGGTGGTGGCTTCAGATCAAAGTGGCATCACGCGTGGTGGTGGTGGAAATTGCATGAAGGTCGTCGATTGTATGATGGGTTGCGTGATTGGTCGAGTCAAGGCATCTGCTAGGTTTCGGGATGATGGTATGATTTACACTATTGCCTTCGTTCTAATTTTAGTTTAAATTTAATTTTCAATCTTCTATCGTGTATAACTTTTGCATACAAAATTGGATTTGGACTCGATTTCATGCATTAGGATCTTATCGAAATTCCGGCCTGAAACGACCCGACTTCCTACCTCCAGGAAATCGCATCATTTTGAAGAAAGAAAGGGATAGAAGAAGAAAAGAAAGAGAAAGAAGAACACAACAACATCAGAGAACTCACAGCGGAACGAATAAAATATAATAATTAACATAAAATATTACATAGTATCAGATTACATCAGAGTTACATAATTATACAACACATATTAGACAGTTATAAACATCTGTCTAATTCATACAACTCAAGTACAACAGAAGAAACAGATACCAAACACAGCGGAACCAATATATATCTACACGTCGAAGCCTCCTGCTCCATTACTCCTCCAGAATTCGTCAAGCTAACCTGAATCACTTGACTACTCATACGTAATATGAGTACCCAAGAGTTTAATAAAACAGAAAATAAACACTCGGGTCAGACAGGGGTCTGGTGTGAGTAAACGGGTTAAAATTGCTTAACTTTAGAAAACCTTTGAAAAGAAAGGGTATCACGTAAGACTTCCCACACATAAACATGGAAAAGTTTTTACCTTACGCTAACCAAAACATTTGATAGGAAATCCAGTGATATTATAATAGTGTCTAGGGTTTTCAAAATAAAATACAGAAATAGCTGGAATGCTTACATCTCACGTTCCAACATAGTTGGGCACAATCAAAACCGTACAGGCACTTATTGGATTATGGATTCCATCAATGGCAGGGCTACTGGGGTACCGCCCGTCACAGTACGTGGCCTAGATCACCGTACCGAGGAGCCACCCTAACTCCCCTGCAACACAAGGCCGGACCCATCCCTTACTGGATAGTTCCGAACAAGACAACCCCGGCGGTTGTCCGGAATTCAACCGCCCCACACAGCCGAAATAAAAAGGGACTTCTAGACAGGGGTAAATCTTGCTCTCAAGTGGGGGCTACCCACGAAGCCTTGCTGCACCTCCCCTGTTTTAGCCATTCCTGGTTGATGAGGCTTGAGGCTGCGATTACCTTTATAGAACACATCTCTTAGAATGCTCATCGTCCGCCTGACGATGTGCTGAAAGCATTCAATCCATACAAGTTCGTTCCGGGTTCGAACGAAACCGAAGGCACTATCTCGTTGCACTCATTTTGGAATCACCCTCAGAGTCAACGACCATAGCCCTTGCACTCTGATTCGCCATCTCGAATCTATAAGCACTATTCCGTCAAACTCATTACGGAATCACCCACAGAGTTATACTGACGTATAGCCCTTACACCTCGAGTCTTCACTTGCTCCACTTGGATTAACGACCTAACGTTTAATTGGAATCGATGTGGTTTTCGGATTCCAAATATGGAAACCCGATCCCGGTCTCATCGAAACCAAACGCCATTTTAATGTCCAAGTTGTACTTAAGGGATTTAAACAGTTTTAAAACTTATATACAGGATGATATATAACAGGTAGATGAATAACATTATCACAATAGATAATTCATATCAACATTCATCTCATAAAGCAGCATATCACATATATCATAAACATCCAAATCATCCATTATCAACCAAACACCCAATATCAATCATCCAATATCATTCAACATCCAATATCAATCATTCAATATCAACCAATCATCCAAAGCAGAATTGATTAACTGTTAATCAATTTAATTAACCTCTAATTAAATTAATTACTATCCTTTAACCACTTGGATTATCTTAATCCTACTTCATTGATTTATCACAAATCAAATTCATTTATCATTCCTTAATGATCTTCTTAAATTAATCTCCCTAGATTAATTATCCTGTAGTCATATTCAAGTAATTATCCATAACCATATTCAGTAATTAACCTTTAATTACTATCATTAATTAAAATAATTAATGATCCTTCATTGATTAATTAACTATAATTAATTACATTAATCTTTAATTAATTACAATTAATTAATCACACTTAAATTAATTACTTTAATTAATTACTTACATTAATTATATTAATTAATAATCTTTACTAATTAATAATCCTTTAATTAATTAAATAATTAACTTGTAATTAATTATCTCATTAACCATAAACAGTAATTAACAATTTGTAATTACTTATCTTAATTAATTAACTTCTTAATTAATTATATTAATCCTTGATTAATAAATCAAATTAATTAATCTTTAATTACTTCATTAAGTAATTATTAAACAATTTAAATTAATAATTAATCCTTAATTAATTACTTTAATCATTAATTATAATCCTTGATTAATTACTCTTAGTAATTAACCCTTATTTAATCTTATTCCTTAATTAATTAATCACATTAATTAATTAACTTAAATAAATTAAGTAATTAACTCTTAATTACTTCTATTAATAAATCTTAATTACTTCCTTAATTCATTGCTTAACAAATAATTAATTTCAACATTGAATAACTCTTAATTCATTAACAAATTAATTACTTCATAATTAATTAACTTTAAAAACAATTAAGTTAATCAGTTCCCAATTAATAACTTTAAGTGATCATCCATTAATCACTTCCAATTAATTACTCGCATGAGTAACTCCTCCAATTACTTCCATAAGCAAATCCTGTAATTACTTTTCATAAGTTATTAGCATTTTAATTACATTTTAAAAATTAACCATTGATTACTTTATTAAGTAATTACACTTAATTAATAAGTGATTATTTAAAATTAAATAAATAATTAACCAATTATTTAAAATTAATTAAACAATTAATTAATTAATTTCTTATATTTCAAAATCCTTAATTAATTAAGAAAACATTTATCTTAATTAAACCCTTTACTTATTAACATAACATATTAATTAAGTATTCTTAAGTTCATAACAAAAATATAATTTAGCCATATTCATTTTCACAAAATAAATCATTTGAATTAACCAAATTTAAATAGCTTGAAGACACATTATTCAATTTGGTTTACAAAATTATAACATTAATTTTATTTGGAAATAAGGTATTTAGAAATCAATTTAAACTTATTTAGTTTCAAAATAAATTTGAAAACTTAGCTATTAAACATTACTTAGAAAATTTACTTAAACTTTGATTTAATATTCAAATTCAAAACCTTCCTCATTTAAATTTAAAATTCAAATAAAATTAAGTTAAATTACTTTCAAAACATACTATTAAAAATTTCAATTAAATTCAATTAATATTTTAAAAGTTTGATTAACTTAACTTCAAATTAACGAGTTTTAACTTGATACATTTATTCCTTTTATAAACTTGTTTATAATTTGAAGCTTGATTTTATAACAACAAATAGTTTTAATCCAGTAACTTATATTACTACACTACTATACTTTACAGAAAACCCAGAAGGAAAATCGACCTAAAACACTCGAGACAACCCACTCTAACCCGAGCCTGCCCAGCAAAACTTCCCCCTGCACCTCGTCATCGAGTCACACGCGAGCATACGCGATAGTTTCTTCGAGTTTCCCCCTGGCAAGAACACGAGCAAGATACGGTAACCCTCCCGAGTTAAAGTCCTTCTTCCCCAACCAAAACTTGCTACACATTCCAGAACCCCATACATGCACAGACCCAAATCACGGTGCACATGCACCCCCACCGCCGACCTCCTACGATCATCGCGACCTCCAACATCCGTCACTACACTACTAGCGAGCATCCACGAAGTTCCAGATCAAACAATACACATTCGATTCGAAATTTCGCCATTCGAATGGAAAACTGCAGAAGACGCAACCCCAATACTCCTCCACGGCCGACGCTACAATGACGAACTCCCCTCTCCGACCTCTCCATTGAAGTGCCACAACTCCATACTACATTTTCCCCAAATACAACCGAACTCGATCCACTCTATGCGTCAAAAATCCCAAAATAGACAAGCCGAGCTTAAGAACAGACAAACCCTATCTTGCTCAATTCCAAACTCTTCTGACATTAGAAAAATTAATTTACATTTTTACCATAATCAATAGTCTAAGCACAAGCTTCAATCCGAGTTTCAAACCAAATTAATGTTTGAATAATCGGAATTTCACAAAATTCCCAATTTTGAATAAAACTCAAATTCACCATATTTACACCATTAAAATTTAGGATTTCTACTTCTATATTCATGTTTCCATACCACAAACACAAACATATTCTTTTAAACAAAAATTAGGATGGTTAAATTTTTCCTTTAAAGTTTGGTTACTGTAAATATTCTATATCCTCATTCCTGTAGCTACAAACCATATAAAACAAATTTTAAAAATTTAAATCAAACTATAACATGCATTTTCCCTTTATACAAGTCCAAACAGGTTATTGTTTGAAGGATTTGGGTTTAAAAAAGATGAAAACCCAATTCTGCATAACTACAGAGTTTTAAATTTAACACTACAGAGACTATGTACTTATGATAATCATGCATTCTCATAATCAAACATTCATTATCAAAACAAGAATTCACTTGCATGCATTATTATTCAATCAAAGATTAAGCCAAACTATATTTAAAATGATTACTCACTTGATTAAATTGCAGAGAGCAGAAAGCAGAAACAAAGCATGGTAGTTAAACAAATAAAACTGTTTTTAAAAGAGATTTTACTCACTTTTTCTTTGAAGAGGCAGAGCAGTATTATTTCCAGGCACTGAATCTTAAATTTGAAAAGCTTTTAATTGTTGTAGAAAAACCTTGCATGCATGCTTTAAATTTGATGTTGAACTTGATGAATTGCAGGTTACAATCTTTATTTTTCCAGGCTTGATCTTTAATTCATAAAATGCATTTGCTTGCTTTACAATTTGATGCTGTTGATTTCTCTTGCATTTTGAAATTGCAGATTACAAATGCATATTTTGATTTTCATTTTTTTTCATTTTGATTTGAAGATTTGTTTGTTGAGGAGAATAGATTTTAAATTCTCAGGTTTTGATATTTTCAGATTTGAGAAAATAAACTTCTGGTTGCCATTGAAGTTTGAAAGAAAGAAAATGTTTTTGAAAGAAGTTTGTTTTCTTCTAAAGACATTTATTGAAAAATAAAATTATAAGCTGCCACATGTTGTTAATTTAAACAAATGTCACTAAGTTATTTTTAAAAACTTACAAGTGTTACTCCATTTTATTAAGTTATTTATATTATATATGTATTCATGAAATGTTTATATGCATTAGTGTAATGTTTTTATGATAATAAGCCTTGAATTTTAAAGAAATATACAAATATGAAATCTTTGTTCATGTATCCTATTAGCATTTTAAAAGAAAGCAAAACAAAATGTTTAAATCTTTTTTTTAAACTATCATATTTTAAAAACTATTTATATTTTGAAAACAAATCTTGAATAAATCTTTAAATTAACTTTTGAAAATATTTATTTTTAAAACAAAGCTTGTTTGAATCATTTTAAAACTGTCTTATTTTAAAATAACATTTATTTCATATCTTAGGAAACAGATTAAATTAATCTTTAAATTATCTTTTTGAAAAACATTATGTTTTTAAAAAACAAGGCTTCAATTTCAATATTCATTCATATATAAATTATTAATAGATTAAATTAAATTTTCAAAACAAATATCCAAATCATAACATATGCATACTCATATATTATAATTTGAGAATTCAATTTTTAAATTAAAACAAAAGATATTCCCATTCACAATATATATCAACATATATATTATAAACAGAATAAAATCTCATTAGCTTTGGAAAATAATTCTTATCAATATTGTCAGATTACAATTTGTTAACCTTTAAAAGATTAAATTAACCAATTTAAATTAAAATTACAAAGAAAATTACCAAATCAATTAAATTATTTACACAGATTATTAAATCGATATTGCCCAAAATTCCGGGTCGTTACAATCCTCCCCCCTTAAGAATTTCGTCCCCGAAATTTAAAAGCAAAGTTAATATAATAACCCAGCAAAGATTTTAATTTCAATTAACAAAGCATTCCTAACAACCAATTACTAACAACCAAAACAATCAATCACACAAACAAACTTAACTAATTATCCTGACATACGTCAGAATAAAACTCTAATACTATCTCGAGTTTCCCCAAGTAAAAAAAAATTTACCGGGAGACTCGCTCCACCAAAGCTAAACTAACAAGCTACACCATCTAAATCCAGAGCTCCACTCTTCTCTAGATCCATCAATCTGAACAGAATATCAGATTATCCTCAAATCCAGCTCAACATCCAATTCCAACTGAACTGCAGATTCAACAACCAATTGATGAATCATACACGTACTCCCTCAGAGGTACGTGAAACACAATGAATTCCAACTATCCAAACTGGCAATTCAATCTCCTAGACAACAAATCTTATCTTATCAGAACACAGATAAGAAATCTCAAGCCAAGGCACTAACCAACCAATCTTACTCAATTTCTGCTCTCTTAACCAGAGAAATCTTAACAGCAATGAAGTCTCCAACTTCGAATTCCAACACCTTACCTCATATCTGTATAACTCAACAGATAATCCTGAGCTGGCAATCTCTTCCGATCAGCTCAACCTATGCTGATACTTCCAGGAATAACTAGACCAAAACAAACTAGCTTCTGGATCCTATCCAACGGAAAACTCTTCCAAAATCCGTCGAAATCCAGAACACAAATTCTACTATTCAAGCAATAGCAAACAGAACTTGCTTCCTTCCTTGCACAGCTTCTACCTCGCTTCCGCTGCACAACTCTGATTCTGAAATGAAGGAGAATACTGTTGATGAACATGAATACAAACTTATCCAATATATCCAGGAATTTTTTTTTCATCAAATCCATATAATCTTAGTGACACATTCAACTTGGTCATACAACCTTACTACAGAATCCAATTCAAAAACCACATCCAACCAAATCCAAATTCCAAAAATAAATTCTTGAGCTGCTACACCAACTCTTCTACTAGGCTAACCACCAAATCACTTCTGGAACCAAACAATATGGATCTCAATTCCTGATGCAGACAATCCTTCTGATTACATCAGTAGCTCTTACTTCCTCATGAGAATCCTCAGTCTCAAACAAAGAATGCTCAAGAAAATTCCAAACCAATCGCAAGTCACTTTTGCGATCTAACCTAATTCAGATTCCAAAGAAACTGTTCTCTCTTTACCAATTAGAACAGCTCTTAAACTTTCCCAAACAAAGTTAACTCTTCAAGATAACTTCCACCATCTGCTCGGACTGCTAAAGAAGAACCACAAAGATTTCTTGAACCATCCGAGAAACAATCAACTTTGCTGCTTCCAACTCTATCTCGATGATACTGCAAGGCTTAAAGACCTTCTCGTCAGCACACCAACACTTCGAGCTGAAACTACTACCACAGCTATCCAAAGACTCCAAATCCAAATGCTTCTCGAAAACCAAAACCATCTACATACCACTCAATTAACCTCTGAGATGGCAGACATTCCAAAAGAAACTCGAGCTCCAAACCAAGCATCAACATCTCACTCTCCTTAAGGAATGACAAATGAGACCACGTCGAAGCAAAACAACTCATAGACCTTAGTCTCATATTCCAGAACAGCCAACTTCCAAACTAAAGATCCAGATAACTTCTCCACAAACGAGTCTTCCCTGAGGCAGGTAAAGACTACTCCTCAACCACTTCTAAAACTGCATCAAGGGGAAACATCTTCTGAAAATATCCATGGATACTACATCTCATCATGCATCACTTACTACTGCACTTCCATCAAATCCAACTCAAGAATAATTCGCTTACCCGAGCGAAATCCAAACTTATTCTTCAAAGATAAATTCCGAATCTTTAAAAGATTTCCTTCGGATATCAGAGAAACTCTCACTCCAAACAACAAATCTCACTCGAGACGGTATTAGGTCTACAGTCTCGACAAATACTTCCAACCTCAAACATATGGACCTCATCCATCAGTGGTAATCGTGTTACAAACACACACACACCACTACTCCATCTATCTACCTCTAAAACTTACGTTGGAAAATCTGAACGGATAACCCAACAGATTAGGTAGATATAGATATATATATATATATAGTTATATAAAAATTACAAATACGCTCTCTCAAGAAAGACACCACTACAGAGCCTAGGTATTCACTCAACCTAACGCTCCCTAAAGAAAGATATACTTCAGAGCCTAGGTATTCACTCAACCTACTGCTCTGATACCAAGTGAAACGACCCGACTTCCTACCTCCAGGAAATCGCATCATTTTGAAGAAAGAAAGGGATAGAAGAAGAAAAGAAAGAGAAAGAAGAACACAACAACATCAGAGAACTCACAGCGGAACGAATAAAATATAATAATTAACATAAAATATTACATAGTATCAGATTACATCAGAGTTACATAATTATACAACACATATTAGACAGTTATAAACATCTGTCTAATTCATACAACTCAAGTACAACAGAAGAAACAGATACCAAACACAGCGGAACCAATATATATCTACACGTCGAAGCCTCCTGCTCCATTACTCCTCCAGAATTCGTCAAGCTAACCTGAATCACTTGACTACTCATACGTAATATGAGTACCCAAGAGTTTAATAAAACAGAAAATAAACACTCGGGTCAGACAGGGGTCTGGTGTGAGTAAACGGGTTAAAATTGCTTAACTTTAGAAAACCTTTGAAAAGAAAGGGTATCACGTAAGACTTCCCACACATAAACATGGAAAAGTTTTTACCTTACGCTAACCAAAACATTTGATAGGAAATCCAGTGATATTATAATAGTGTCTAGGGTTTTCAAAATAAAATACAGAAATAGCTGGAATGCTTACATCTCACGTTCCAACATAGTTGGGCACAATCAAAACCGTACAGGCACTTATTGGATTATGGATTCCATCAATGGCAGGGCTACTGGGGTACCGCCCGTCACAGTACGTGGCCTAGATCACCGTACCGAGGAGCCACCCTAACTCCCCTGCAACACAAGGCCGGACCCATCCCTTACTGGATAGTTCCGAACAAGACAACCCCGGCGGTTGTCCGGAATTCAACCGCCCCACACAGCCGAAATAAAAAGGGACTTCTAGACAGGGGTAAATCTTGCTCTCAAGTGGGGGCTACCCACGAAGCCTTGCTGCACCTCCCCTGTTTTAGCCATTCCTGGTTGATGAGGCTTGAGGCTGCGATTACCTTTATAGAACACATCTCTTAGAATGCTCATCGTCCGCCTGACGATGTGCTGAAAGCATTCAATCCATACAAGTTCGTTCCGGGTTCGAACGAAACCGAAGGCACTATCTCGTTGCACTCATTTTGGAATCACCCTCAGAGTCAACGACCATAGCCCTTGCACTCTGATTCGCCATCTCGAATCTATAAGCACTATTCCGTCAAACTCATTACGGAATCACCCACAGAGTTATACTGACGTATAGCCCTTACACCTCGAGTCTTCACTTGCTCCACTTGGATTAACGACCTAACGTTTAATTGGAATCGATGTGGTTTTCGGATTCCAAATATGGAAACCCGATCCCGGTCTCATCGAAACCAAACGCCATTTTAATGTCCAAGTTGTACTTAAGGGATTTAAACAGTTTTAAAACTTATATACAGGATGATATATAACAGGTAGATGAATAACATTATCACAATAGATAATTCATATCAACATTCATCTCATAAAGCAGCATATCACATATATCATAAACATCCAAATCATCCATTATCAACCAAACACCCAATATCAATCATCCAATATCATTCAACATCCAATATCAATCATTCAATATCAACCAATCATCCAAAGCAGAATTGATTAACTGTTAATCAATTTAATTAACCTCTAATTAAATTAATTACTATCCTTTAACCACTTGGATTATCTTAATCCTACTTCATTGATTTATCACAAATCAAATTCATTTATCATTCCTTAATGATCTTCTTAAATTAATCTCCCTAGATTAATTATCCTGTAGTCATATTCAAGTAATTATCCATAACCATATTCAGTAATTAACCTTTAATTACTATCATTAATTAAAATAATTAATGATCCTTCATTGATTAATTAACTATAATTAATTACATTAATCTTTAATTAATTACAATTAATTAATCACACTTAAATTAATTACTTTAATTAATTACTTACATTAATTATATTAATTAATAATCTTTACTAATTAATAATCCTTTAATTAATTAAATAATTAACTTGTAATTAATTATCTCATTAACCATAAACAGTAATTAACAATTTGTAATTACTTATCTTAATTAATTAACTTCTTAATTAATTATATTAATCCTTGATTAATAAATCAAATTAATTAATCTTTAATTACTTCATTAAGTAATTATTAAACAATTTAAATTAATAATTAATCCTTAATTAATTACTTTAATCATTAATTATAATCCTTGATTAATTACTCTTAGTAATTAACCCTTATTTAATCTTATTCCTTAATTAATTAATCACATTAATTAATTAACTTAAATAAATTAAGTAATTAACTCTTAATTACTTCTATTAATAAATCTTAATTACTTCCTTAATTCATTGCTTAACAAATAATTAATTTCAACATTGAATAACTCTTAATTCATTAACAAATTAATTACTTCATAATTAATTAACTTTAAAAACAATTAAGTTAATCAGTTCCCAATTAATAACTTTAAGTGATCATCCATTAATCACTTCCAATTAATTACTCGCATGAGTAACTCCTCCAATTACTTCCATAAGCAAATCCTGTAATTACTTTTCATAAGTTATTAGCATTTTAATTACATTTTAAAAATTAACCATTGATTACTTTATTAAGTAATTACACTTAATTAATAAGTGATTATTTAAAATTAAATAAATAATTAACCAATTATTTAAAATTAATTAAACAATTAATTAATTAATTTCTTATATTTCAAAATCCTTAATTAATTAAGAAAACATTTATCTTAATTAAACCCTTTACTTATTAACATAACATATTAATTAAGTATTCTTAAGTTCATAACAAAAATATAATTTAGCCATATTCATTTTCACAAAATAAATCATTTGAATTAACCAAATTTAAATAGCTTGAAGACACATTATTCAATTTGGTTTACAAAATTATAACATTAATTTTATTTGGAAATAAGGTATTTAGAAATCAATTTAAACTTATTTAGTTTCAAAATAAATTTGAAAACTTAGCTATTAAACATTACTTAGAAAATTTACTTAAACTTTGATTTAATATTCAAATTCAAAACCTTCCTCATTTAAATTTAAAATTCAAATAAAATTAAGTTAAATTACTTTCAAAACATACTATTAAAAATTTCAATTAAATTCAATTAATATTTTAAAAGTTTGATTAACTTAACTTCAAATTAACGAGTTTTAACTTGATACATTTATTCCTTTTATAAACTTGTTTATAATTTGAAGCTTGATTTTATAACAACAAATAGTTTTAATCCAGTAACTTATATTACTACACTACTATACTTTACAGAAAACCCAGAAGGAAAATCGACCTAAAACACTCGAGACAACCCACTCTAACCCGAGCCTGCCCAGCAAAACTTCCCCCTGCACCTCGTCATCGAGTCACACGCGAGCATACGCGATAGTTTCTTCGAGTTTCCCCCTGGCAAGAACACGAGCAAGATACGGTAACCCTCCCGAGTTAAAGTCCTTCTTCCCCAACCAAAACTTGCTACACATTCCAGAACCCCATACATGCACAGACCCAAATCACGGTGCACATGCACCCCCACCGCCGACCTCCTACGATCATCGCGACCTCCAACATCCGTCACTACACTACTAGCGAGCATCCACGAAGTTCCAGATCAAACAATACACATTCGATTCGAAATTTCGCCATTCGAATGGAAAACTGCAGAAGACGCAACCCCAATACTCCTCCACGGCCGACGCTACAATGACGAACTCCCCTCTCCGACCTCTCCATTGAAGTGCCACAACTCCATACTACATTTTCCCCAAATACAACCGAACTCGATCCACTCTATGCGTCAAAAATCCCAAAATAGACAAGCCGAGCTTAAGAACAGACAAACCCTATCTTGCTCAATTCCAAACTCTTCTGACATTAGAAAAATTAATTTACATTTTTACCATAATCAATAGTCTAAGCACAAGCTTCAATCCGAGTTTCAAACCAAATTAATGTTTGAATAATCGGAATTTCACAAAATTCCCAATTTTGAATAAAACTCAAATTCACCATATTTACACCATTAAAATTTAGGATTTCTACTTCTATATTCATGTTTCCATACCACAAACACAAACATATTCTTTTAAACAAAAATTAGGATGGTTAAATTTTTCCTTTAAAGTTTGGTTACTGTAAATATTCTATATCCTCATTCCTGTAGCTACAAACCATATAAAACAAATTTTAAAAATTTAAATCAAACTATAACATGCATTTTCCCTTTATACAAGTCCAAACAGGTTATTGTTTGAAGGATTTGGGTTTAAAAAAGATGAAAACCCAATTCTGCATAACTACAGAGTTTTAAATTTAACACTACAGAGACTATGTACTTATGATAATCATGCATTCTCATAATCAAACATTCATTATCAAAACAAGAATTCACTTGCATGCATTATTATTCAATCAAAGATTAAGCCAAACTATATTTAAAATGATTACTCACTTGATTAAATTGCAGAGAGCAGAAAGCAGAAACAAAGCATGGTAGTTAAACAAATAAAACTGTTTTTAAAAGAGATTTTACTCACTTTTTCTTTGAAGAGGCAGAGCAGTATTATTTCCAGGCACTGAATCTTAAATTTGAAAAGCTTTTAATTGTTGTAGAAAAACCTTGCATGCATGCTTTAAATTTGATGTTGAACTTGATGAATTGCAGGTTACAATCTTTATTTTTCCAGGCTTGATCTTTAATTCATAAAATGCATTTGCTTGCTTTACAATTTGATGCTGTTGATTTCTCTTGCATTTTGAAATTGCAGATTACAAATGCATATTTTGATTTTCATTTTTTTTCATTTTGATTTGAAGATTTGTTTGTTGAGGAGAATAGATTTTAAATTCTCAGGTTTTGATATTTTCAGATTTGAGAAAATAAACTTCTGGTTGCCATTGAAGTTTGAAAGAAAGAAAATGTTTTTGAAAGAAGTTTGTTTTCTTCTAAAGACATTTATTGAAAAATAAAATTATAAGCTGCCACATGTTGTTAATTTAAACAAATGTCACTAAGTTATTTTTAAAAACTTACAAGTGTTACTCCATTTTATTAAGTTATTTATATTATATATGTATTCATGAAATGTTTATATGCATTAGTGTAATGTTTTTATGATAATAAGCCTTGAATTTTAAAGAAATATACAAATATGAAATCTTTGTTCATGTATCCTATTAGCATTTTAAAAGAAAGCAAAACAAAATGTTTAAATCTTTTTTTTAAACTATCATATTTTAAAAACTATTTATATTTTGAAAACAAATCTTGAATAAATCTTTAAATTAACTTTTGAAAATATTTATTTTTAAAACAAAGCTTGTTTGAATCATTTTAAAACTGTCTTATTTTAAAATAACATTTATTTCATATCTTAGGAAACAGATTAAATTAATCTTTAAATTATCTTTTTGAAAAACATTATGTTTTTAAAAAACAAGGCTTCAATTTCAATATTCATTCATATATAAATTATTAATAGATTAAATTAAATTTTCAAAACAAATATCCAAATCATAACATATGCATACTCATATATTATAATTTGAGAATTCAATTTTTAAATTAAAACAAAAGATATTCCCATTCACAATATATATCAACATATATATTATAAACAGAATAAAATCTCATTAGCTTTGGAAAATAATTCTTATCAATATTGTCAGATTACAATTTGTTAACCTTTAAAAGATTAAATTAACCAATTTAAATTAAAATTACAAAGAAAATTACCAAATCAATTAAATTATTTACACAGATTATTAAATCGATATTGCCCAAAATTCCGGGTCGTTACACGGCCCATGGAACTAGTTTGGCTGCATTCTAAGATAGTTAAAATTTCAGGCTTAATTTGGATTTTAAATCGACTAGAAATGAAAGGTGAGTGTTTCAACCACTCGTAAATACTAAACCATTTTATGTTAGTTAAATTAAATTTATGATGTGATTAGAAATTTATTGATTGTTGTTTGGTATATTTAAATTGTTGTTTAAATTTAATTTGAATTTATATCGAATTTAATTGCCATTTAAATTAATATTGAATTTAAATTGTTAGTTAAATACCTGATAATGATAACCAGTTAATTGTTGTGATTTATCGGCTGATTGGATGTTGATTGTGATGGATCTTATTTGTTGACCTTTTGGATTATTGGATGGTTATATCTCCGTTATCACTATGGGTTGAAATGATATATACTTGAACGATCTTATGGGAGAAAATTGTTATGGGTTGAAATGATAAACCCGAGCAATTTTATTGATTTGGATATTGTTGATTCCGGATATGGGTTGAAATGATACATATAACCGAGAAATTTAACTATTTTGGGGTTGAAATGAATACCCTATCACTGGACTATATTGTAGAAAAATAAATACGGACACCATTGGTTGGTTTTAAATTAGTTTCTTAATAGTAAAGTATGCTTGATTTATAAATTTGATTTATATTTAATTTAATGATTTTACATAAAAATTTATATTTAGAAAATAAATTATTTTATATGTTTTAAAAGTTTCAAATTGTAAGCTAATATTTGGTTTTAAATGTAAATTTAAGATTTTAACTTATAATTTTGTTTAGTTTTAAAATATATAATTTAAATAGTTTAAATTTTAATTTAATAAAATATTTAATATAGTTTTAAAATATTTATTTCAAATTTAATTTATATAATATTTATTTTAATTGATATAATAAATATTTTAATTTTATAATAAATAAAGTTTTAATTTAATATAATAAATATAGTTCTGATTTAAGATAATAAATATATACTTTTATGATAACTTTAATAGATTAACGTTTTTGTAAAAGGTTCTGTAAAGGATTTATAAAAGTTTTGTAAGTGATTTTATAAAAAATGGATTTCATAAAATATTTTTATAAAGGATTTTATAATGGTTTGTAAAGGAGTTATAAAGATTTTTAAACAGAATTTTATAAAGGGTTTTATAAAAAGAACATTTTTAAAGGTAAAGAATTGTAAAGTGTTTTGGGAATCTATAAATAGCTTTATAAATGGTTTTAAAGCATTTAAATTGTTTATAAATGGTTTAAAAGAGATTTATAATTTTTTTTCGAAATTGATTGAATGAAATCTTCCTCGATATTTGTGAACATGTTTATACTTTTGGAATAAGTATATAGATATCTTGATATGAAAGTATAAACTATTTTTTGGATTGTTATTGAAAATGATTTATTAAGTGAGCATGGTGTGAAAAATATAACGATCGGTTGTTAAAGAGACCGGGGTCGGATATTGTCATATTCTCTGCCAATTTTGAAACCACTTTAACAATTGTGCACGTGGTGAAGAATCCAGAACGAAGTAGGATGGTTTAGCGAACGCTACTGTATGAGGTATGAGCGCAGCCCTGACTCCTTGGGTTAGCTTAATATTACTACAACATAAGCTATACCTGGCCAAGTGAGGTCGCTCCGCTGATCGAGCACATTTCTTCGATGCTATATTTGTGACTTTATGATTGATTTGGTGGCCACCATTGATTTGATTTTAAGAGTGTGCTCTAAGGTGGGTGGTAGTAGCTGCTATGCATTACCACCAGTTCGGGAGTGCAAAACAGTAGAATCCTGCCTTGGGCATTGCCTCACATGCTTTTTCATATGCCTTACCGAGCCCATTATGATTTTGGTTTGTGTCGTACCTATGGAGTGCTCCCTGATAGCCCACCGGTTTGGTGGAGTTTACAGTACTGCATAGACTACGACATTTATGTTTGCACCAAAATTGGGCAACACTCTTCGGAAGTTTTTGAAGAGATAATAAATGAAGAAACTAGATTGAAAATGAGGATTATCTAACAAAAACTCCAAATCACAGAAAAGAAAATTGCACGGAAGACAATAATTTAGAGTGGTTCGGCGTTTTGCTTATGTCCACTATGAAGTTTTATCACTTTATTGCTTAATACTTGAAGATTACAAGTGTTTTAGAGCGAAGTACAGCAGATAATAGACTTAAATTCGAAATCAGCAACAGTGAAAACGATATGGAGTGATTCTGCAAGCGTCCGGGCATGCTTTTTCTCAAGAAATTCTCCGAATCCCTTTCTGAATGACCAGGGGCTCTATTTATAGGTGTAGGAGGCTGATATTTCGCCCTAAATCCGGGGAGACCGCTTCTGGCACGTGAGGGGGCCCACACGCCCGGATTCTAGAAATCCGGGCCCACTTTGGGATCGATTCGAACTCTAGTTTGAGTCGATCAAAAAAGTGTCCAATCAAGGTGAAATTTGGTGTGGACATTCTTCAACATGCATGCAAGCTCCTATGAAAATTTCATAGCATTTGGACTTGTAGATCTCGAGTTATGATCGATTCAAGATTGCATTTTCAGTTGTCATGCTTGGTTTGAATCGATCCCCATCGAATCGATAGGGTCGAATCGATGGCTGGCGAACGTGAACGACGACGTGTTGCGCGCACTTCTTGGGTCGATCCATCTTTTTCTCCGAGTTTACTGGGTCGCGTCCATGGTCTTAGCCGCCTTGACTTAGTGGATTCGAGGTAGTGGGTTTGAAGATGTGTTCCTTCGAATCGATTGAATGGATGTTCCTTCGTATCGATCAGGGTATACGATAGTTGATCGATACGAAGGCTTCCCAATTGAATGGTTTTGAGGCAAGTCGTGGGATGGAGTCGAGGTAAGGTTACAGGATGGAGTCGAAGTGAGGTTACAGGATGGATTCGAAGTGAGGTTACAGGATGGATTCGAAGTACTCTGCCCTACTGGATTCGAAGGTCTTCATCCTGAAGGATACGAAGCGAAGTAGCCCCATGGATTCGAAGTATCTTGCCTTGAGGGATTCGAAGTTGGGGACGTTTGATGGGTTCGAACCACGGCTTGGTTCTTTGGATTCAAACATGGGGCTTGCTCTGATGGATTCGAACCTAAGGTTATTCCCTCCACTCTTCATTGGCGATAATTTGAGCATACGAACTCGGATTGACTTGAGATTTGAAATGCTGACTTTTACGATCTTTCCCGTCATGTCCCATCAATTGTAGCCCAATCTGGACTCGGACAAAATCCAGCGATATCCATAGTGAAGCATAGTATGACCAATCTTTGAGACGAACTGTCCTATGTTTTCAATCGATCTTTTGGTATCACGGCTTTGCCAAAAAGCAGGATAACATTTTCCCCCCAAAGTACGTCTTGTGGAACATGACGTGCTTTGAAAAGCTGCGATTTATCTCTTAACAGTCATCGCCCTTTTGTCGAAGGTTGTAACCTTGCTTTGATATGGTTGATTGTTTGCAGGATAGTACCTGGCCGCTGGTCGTTGTAATCGTAATCAGATTAGTATTCGATCCTTGTGAATGTTTAAAATCGAATGTTAGTCCGACATATATGCACATATGTTAGATTGACTCCTGTTAATGTCGTGTGTCCACGAGTCGTTGTCAGTTCTGTCCGATATTGAATTTCGTATCGATTCTCTCCTGAACCGATTTGGAAATTTGAGTTGAGACAACGTTTTATGGTTGTTTTGAAAAGCCCCTTCGTATCGATCCTCTCCTGAACCGATATAGAAGGTAGAAGGACCGACATCGTACTGGTGAATTTAGAATTCAGTGGATATGAAATGCTTTTTCGTATTGATATGCAGTGGGTGGAATCGAACAAAAGCTTCGAATCGATGGAACTCTTTGATGATGGATTCGAAACCATCCTTCGACTCAATGTGATGGTGGACCCAGGTTTTTATCGATAATAATCAATGGACACGAGACGATCGTTCGTATCGATTGGCCGTGCATCGCTGTGAGTCGATGAACTCTTCGAATCGGTGGAGTCGATCGTTCCTTAGGTCTTAGTAACACCATGCTTCAAATCATTTTTGATGGACTCGAGGGAATGGATTCGAGGTTGGACTCTGTATCAATGCAAGCTGGAGTTCGAATCGATTCCAGTGCTCTAGCTTATGGTTTCGAACTCGCTGCTTCAAACCACTTCGATGGCTTCACCTATTGCTACCGGTTATACTCATCGGGATACGAATCGCCACAGAACCCCTATAAATACTGAGGCCTTATTCACTTTTCATTTTTTACTTTTTATTTTCGTCTTCCTATGTCTTCGAACCCATTTCGATCTTTCAAGAACCAGGTTGAACTATTTTCCTTCCTTCGAGTCGAGGCGATATCCAACTTCTTTCGAACCGATTTATACATTCAGGTAGACGAAATTTTTTAGATTCGAAGATTCAAAAAACAAACCTTTCCATCGTGTTTCGTTCATTTCGATCTTGGCTGGCCGGAGAAGGAACACGGATGGGTCCTTCGTGTCGATCCTTTGCGATCGATTCAAACATCTTGCCTATGCGATCGATACGAAGCTTAAGTATTTCATCTGTCTTTTGCTGCCGGTGATCGATTCGATGCCTCTATTGACGATGGATGCGATGCTTGAGTTGCTGATCGATATGAAGGGTTCCGGTTACCATCGATTCAAATCGTATCGATTCGAACAGAGTCAATTCGAAGTTCCGTCTCTTCGGTCGATTCGAACAATTGAAATCTGGCCCCGATCGATTCGAAGGATTATCTTTTCGATCGATTCGAAGTATTATCTCTTAGATCGATTCGAAGTGACTTATATGGATACATAACTTTCGCATATTTAGCGTATGATTGCGACGAGCTTTATCTCTGCATATATGGACTGAACTTTTATTGTGCATACTTGACTGCCCTTCGAAGCTCGTCGATGGAACTATAACTTAACACTGTGACAACAAACTTTAACTTGAATCAACTGTCAACATCGGGATGGTTCTGTGATGGCGGTCAGCGACGACGGCCATCTCGACCGGATCTCTGATGTCTTCGCTGTTTGCAAATTTTCTCTAACTCTGTAGAATTTTTTTAAGTAATGCACAACACTACACTGCACCACACATACTTCACACTGGGAATGAACGAGTTTTTTATGTATTTAATGTTGCTTTCTGATGAGTTAGTTAGTTATGGAATCTTCGAGATCTCAACAAAAAGAAGTACAGAGTTCGCCTCCTCCAGAAATACTTGAAATCCCTAACATTCCTCCCGAAGTAGTTGGTCTGGCTCCGGACGAAGTGCCGGAAGCCATATTTATCGATGATCCTATCGACTCCGTTTTGTCCAGTATTTCTGAAGCCTTACCGGGCCGGATCTGCTTGAAACATAACTTATCCCCGGACGATGTTTTGCTACCGGGCGTTGATGACAGACCTCACAACCCGCCCGAGGGGTATACTGCTTTCTATCGTCATGCCTGTGCGGCTGGAACTCTCCCTCCATTTAACCAATACATCAGGGAGATGTTATCGTTCATTGGAATCGCCCCCTCACAACTCCATCCCAACGGACACACATTGCTGAACAGTGTTTTTGTCCTATTTATGGATCATCTCTTTCGTCCTCCAAGACCAACCGAGATTAGACACATATTTAACTTCAAGAGCAGGGGCGATAGCCCATCTTTCACCTTTTTGGAAGCAGTTAGAAACTGCCAGATTGTGACGGGAGCCTGGACCAGACTCAGTTATTTTAAAAATGAATGGTTTTTTGTTCGATGCCCCAATGGTTCGCTAGGCGATGGCTGTCTAGGCGTAAGTGTCGTAAATTGCACAAGCCTTCTTTAAACAATCATTATCCGTACTTGTACTAATATCAGGTGTTCTTCTTGCAGCTATCATCTCAAGGCATGACAGTGGATATTACAAAGGCGTTGTCCGAAGTTTACAAAAGGTCCCGAGTGATTTGTGGCACATCGACTCGGTGTTAACTGGTGATAGCTTAAGGACGCTGGGTTTAATTGAGATGAACCAGAGTATTGTTATCGAGGGGTTGGCGAAACCGGCTTTGAAGACAAAGAAGAAGACGGTGAAGAGAAAACCCGGCATAGTGATAAGAGAAATGACCGATGATGAGAGGACGCCTACTGATACCGAGTTAGCGGCTGATCTTTCCCGAGTAGAAGAAAAGCTGAAAGGCAAGGCTGTTGTCCCTAAACTTAAGAGACGGAAGTCTGTAGTCGTATCTCGTTTGATCCCCGAAATTACTACCTCTGACGCTGCTCCTTGTAAATCAGGAAATATTTTTATAGGACTGGATGACATTCCCATCCCAGAATACGTATCTCTCCACCACGAGTCCGGGTTGGATGAACTCCGGGAAGCATTAGAAATAAGAGAGCCTTTACCTGTTAGTGCAGTCGATACTTCTGGTTGGTCTGCACATTTGCATACACTTTCATAACACTACACGACTTACGCACAAATTGTATTCTTTCGCCTGGTATTTAATTGAATTGCTTCTCTTTTTCAGGTGCTATGTCTGGCCGTCAATCTACACTAGACAAACTCTGAAGAGTGCATCACCCTTCGTCTTATTACGAATCTCGACGTGGAGACTCCGATCGCAATCGTGAACGGAGGCATCATGGCCAGGAATATTATGCAAGGGATCATCATCGTAGTTACTCTAGTCAGGAGCGATCGGACAGAGATCGGAGATACCGCTCCCCTTCTCGTTCTCCTTCGCCACCCCGAAGCCATATTCAGGTATATGAGCCTCTGCGACATCAACCGTCTTCGCAGGTTTCGAGGCTCGAGCCACATCGTTCTAGAACTGAGGTTCTTATGACCACGGCTGCGGAGGAGGCCCTTATCGAACCATCCGGTGAAGGGGCTATCAGACTTGCTCAATTGAAGAGGAACTTCCCGGAAATTTGCTTCGACGCTTGTATTTTTCCTCCTAATCTTAAAAGAATTCCCGAAGACGCCGTGACCACAGCACTTAGCTATACCCACGATTTCTATGATCAGTACAAAGAATGGTATAAGGCGGCAGTTCAAGCTTCAAAAGTAGCCTTTGATCGGGCTAAAATTATTAAGAAACTGGAAGCCGACTTGGCTCAGAAGAACCGTATTGTCGATATACTTCAATCTGAGGCAGAATCCTCCCGTAAGGCCGAAGTTGAGTCGCTAAAAAAGGTTGATGAGACATTAGTTGAGATGGAAAAGATGAAACGGACACATTGCACTTTAGTTGAAGACTTGGGCCATCGATACAAAAATGTTGAGGCCGAGCGGGATGCGGCAGTCAAAGAACTAGAGGAACTAAAGGCTAAGTTTGCCGATATAAACAAGGAAAAAGACGATGCTAATACGGCCGCACAAGAAGCGTGTGAGCAAGCTGTGTCTCTACGAGCTGAGCGTGATGCGGCAGTCGCAGGGGTTAAGGAGGTTGAAACAGAAGTGGAGGAGAGAGTCCAGGCAGAGAGGTTCAAGATGGAGGCCGAATTTGACGAACTCTTGGACACATATAATGCCAACGTGTTAGAGCATAGAAATCTCTCCTAGCAAGGAGATTACTCGATGCTTCTCTACAATGCCTGGAAGAAATTATTGGAGAACAAGAGGATGTCTTGCCCGGATGGAGTATTAGATGAGTTTGAGCTCGAGTCACGTCTGCTTAGCAAGGATGAGAGGAGAACTCTTCACGAGGCGATAATTTCGGTCAAGAAAGAAAAACTTGGCATCCATCAAACGGAGATCGGTGAAGGTTCGGGTGTCGTGCATCATAGTGAGAATATCGAAGTCCCTATCCCGACTTCGTCCGAAGTTATCACCGCGGTTGACCCACAAGTTATTCCTGTTTACAATCCGAACCAATCTGGGTTATCTTCTGGTAAGGCTGCCGTCTCCGAGCCTGTTCAAGCTCCAAGGCAAGGTAAGGAAGGTACTTTGATTATTTCCCCCACGTCCTAAAGTAACGATTTTTTGAGAGAGTTTATTGGACTGATTATTTTTTCTCTCCTTTGTTTAGTGACTGAGAGTGCCGCATTCGTGCCCCCAGTTCCTCTGGTTCTATACCCTACGCATGGATTTATTGCCACCGAGGCGATTTCAACTGCTGCCGTGGACGGTGATATTGGAGAGGGGATCTCGATGTCATTCGATGCTCAAATGATTGAAGAGCTACTTGGTCATTCTCTTGACCCAATTCCTGATCCCTCATTCGCGATGAGTGGAGCTGCTCCAGTTTTCAGTTCTGTCGTGACGACCACCAGCGTATCCAGCGCAGCTCAGTTGTCTCGAGAAGAAGAGATTTTAGCTGAGATAAGTGCTGAGATGGCCACGATGGTAACGGTCGGTGGTCCTGGTAGCGACACTGCCCCTTCAAGCTTATCTTCTTTAATGGTGATATCTCCCGGTAGCACGGTGTCCGTCTCAAGCGTTGCCGAACAGACACCTGTCACAGCTCCCATGCCTTCGGTTCGTCCTTCCAAAAGGATCTCTGTCCCCTCCATCTCTGAGGAAGACGTTGATATCATGCCAGATCCAGAGGATGTTCCAAAGAAGGGCAAAAAGTCTCGTAGGAAGCCAGGTAGTGGATCCAGCGGCTCAACTTCGAAGTAGAAGCCCCGGAAGAAGAAGGAGTGAGCTTTTTGTTTTATCATGTAGTTGTGAATAGCAATTCTTTTACCACTTATTTTGTTCTTTTAGAGCCGTGTATATGAGTGGATTCGGCCTCCACTTAATTGAAACCTTTTGACTTGCCATGTAATCAAACCTGTTTTTGTTGGTTGATGGAATGGGAAGTTGCTCTTTTCTTTTACTTAAGTGTTTTGCAGTGTTTGTTTTTTTTTTATCTGTCAAGTGTGAAAACATAATTTCGTGTCATGATTTGATGAATGAGTTGAACTCTGGACATAGTATCACTTTGGTTAGTGATTAACACTTAGCTTTTTTACCCCTAGTCTCGGGGAACAACATTTGTATTTTGGTGGTTGATCGCATTTATTGCAAATCTTAAACACATGTCCACATTCTGAGGACTTAGGATAATTTGAGATCGATAATCCGGTTCGCACTCCGGGAATTTGAGAGTTATCGATATTTGTAACATGGTTCGCGCTCCGGAAACCTGGAATTGATGTTTATACTCCGATTCATGCTCCGCGAACTTGGAGTTAGTATTGATATTTCGGTTCGCACTCCCGGAACTCTAACATAGTGTTTGTGCTTCAATTCGTACTCTGGGAATTCGAAGGTAGCGTGTATGCTTTGGTCCGCACTTCGGGAACTCATAATCTATGTTTATACTCCATTCACGCTCTGAGAAGTTAGAGTTAGCACGGATGCTTTGGTTCGCGCTCCGGGAACGGTGGATTTGATGTTTATACTCCAATTCACGCTCTGGGAATTTGGAGTCCGTTCGCGCTCTGGGAACGAGTTGTTGGATGTTTATACTCCAATTCGCGCTCTGGGAATTTGGAGTCCGTTCGCACTCTGGGAACGAATTATTGAATGTTTATACTCCAATTCGCACTCTGGAAAGTTGGAGTTCGTTCACACTCCGGGAGCGAGTTGCTGGATGTTTATACTCCAATTCACACTCTGGGAAGTTGGAGTCCGTTCGCACTATGGGAACGAATTATTGAATGTTTATACTCCAATTCGCACTCTGGGAAGTTGGAGTCCGTTCACACTCCGGGAACGAGTTGCTGGATGTTTATACTCCAATTCACACTCTGGGAAGTTGGAGTCCGTTCGCACTCTGGGAACGAATTATTGAATGTTTATACTCCAATTCGCACTCTGGGAAGTTGGAGTTCGTTCACACTCCGGGAACGAGTTGCTGGATGTTTATACTCTAATTCACGCTCTGGGAATTTTGAGTTAGTAAAAGGATTGTCGTGTATCAATCCTTGTAAATGCTGGTGTAGTGTTCTGCCCCGAGCTCGGGTTTCACTTAGTGAGTGACCGGTCGTATCACAGTCACTCCCTGTTTTAATAAATCCCACCCGTGATGGAATTTAGCTCTCCGTGCATCGTGATATTATACGTCATTTTCAGTGAATCACAACTTTTGGCTCAAAGAGATGGCATTTTATTGCTGAAATAAAAGAAATATGGCAAAATCAGTTGCCTTATTACAAGTTCAAACTTCAAAATGCAAAAATAAAATGCTAAGGAAGAAACTGACTAAAAATAGATAAATAATGCCTGTCATGTGTAGTAGCGACGGAGACTTTCGCTATTCCAAGCTCTTGGTAAAGTAAGACCGTCAATGGTTGACAACTTGAACGTGCCATCTCCGAGCTTTTGTGAAATCACATACGGCCCTTCCCAACTTGGCTTCATGTGCGAAGGGACCGGATAAACTCTCTTGAGTACGAGATTGCCGGGTTCAAAGGTTTGCGGACGGACCTTGGCATTGTATATTCAAGTGATTCGACCCCGATATGCGGCTGCCCTCAAATCAGCTTCTTCACGCTTCTCATCAAGTAGATCCAAAGATTCAGCAAGTAATATGGCATTCGTTTTCGGATCATAATATGTCACACGATGAGAGTGAACTTCCAATTAGACTGGAATAATGGCTTCAGAGCCATAAGATAGAGAAAATGGAGTGTGTCCGGTTGTAGTCTTGTGAGTCGTTCGGTAAGCCCATAGAGCCATAGGCAATTCATCAACCCACTTGCCCCCGGCTTTTTCCACTCGTTTCTTCAAAATAGACTTGATAACCTTATTGACGGCTTCAACTTGACCATTTGCTTGAGGGTGTGCTACTGTAGAGAATTTCTTGTGGATGTGAAATCGTTGACAGAAGTTCTTGAATTCAACACTGTCGAATTGGGCTCAATTATCGGTGATAATAGTATGCGGGAGACCAAACCGACAGATGATGTTGCGTACCACGAAGTTGATTACTTTCTTTGTCGTAATTGTTGTAAGAGATTTAGCTTCAGCCCATTTGGTGAAGTAATCAACTGTAACGATGGCGTACTTCGCGCCACCTATAGCTAAAGGCTATGCACCAATTATATCAACTCCCCATATTGCAAATGGCCATGGGCTGACCATTTGGGTTATCCCAGTAGGTGGAGCTCTGGGAATTCGAGCGTGTTTTTGGCATTTATCACACTTTTTGGCATAGTCCATAGCATCGTGATTTACGGTAGGCCAATAATATCCATATCGGAGTATTTTCTTTGCAAGTGCTTGCCCCCCCAGTGTGATCGCCACTTTCTCCCTCGTGCACATCGTGCAACACTCGTTTGACTTCGTCGCGTGAGATACACCAGAGAAGTGGAACAGAATATCCCCTTCGATACATAACTCCATTCTGAATGACAAATCGTGAAGCTTTTCGAAGAACTTGTCTTTTCTCACTTCATCGTTCGGGTAATATGCCACGCTCAATGTAGTCTTGGTAGGGGGTCATCCATGATTCCCTGTGGGAAGTAGCTTCAAATGTGAATTCATTCTCTGCTCGATCAATGCTCGGAGAGGATAATGTCTTGACAGGAATGACTCCCAAGTGTTGAGCTACGCCTGTGCTTGCCAACTTTGCCAACGAATCGGCTTTCGATTGTGCTCTTGAGGTACGTAGAAAATGGTATAATAATCAAACTGATCAAGAACTTCCCGGACTCGGGCTAGATAAGTGGCTAGTCTTCGATCTTTGGCCTGGTATTCACCCCGAACTTGGCATACTACCAACTGTGAATCACCGTAAATTTCCACAGCGATAATTCTTAGGTCACGGGCTAACTTCAACCCAGTAAGCAAAGCTTTATATTCGGCTTCATTGTTGGTTGCACAGAAATCAAACTTCAAAGCGTAGCATATGGATCGGCCCTCGGGGGTTTCAAGCACTATCCCTGCGCCCGAGCACCGATCGTTGGATGTACCATCAGTATATAGCTTACATATGTATTCGGGGGATTTACCAGTTTCAGGTAAGTCTTCAGGAGTAGTGAATTCGGCAATGAAATCTGTTGGACCTGACCGTGTATGGCTCGTCTCGGAGTATATGTGATGTCGAATTGACTCAGTTCGATGTTCCATTTTAATAACCTTCCAGACGTCTCAGGTCGTGTGAGGACTTGTCGTAACGGCTGATCGGTGTACATGGTGATGGGATGAGCCTGAAAGTATGGACGGAGCTTCCTTGAGGCGATGACTAGGCAGTATGCCAATTTTTCTAACTCTGGATAATTTCTCTCGGCTCCGGTTAATCGTTTACTAACATAGTAGACCGGTCTCTACACTCGGTCTTCCTCCCGAACTAACGCAGCGCTGATGGCGTTTTCAGATACTGTCAGATAGAGGTATAACTGTTCATGATCAATAGGTTTTGAAAGAATCGGCGGTGTGGAAAGATGCTGAATTAGTGATTGAAATGCACCCTCACATTCTGTAGTCCATTCGAAGTTTCGTTTCCCTTTTCGGATCAGGTCGAAGAAGGGTATGCATTTGTCAGTTGATTTCGAGATGAACCTGCTCAGTGCTGCAACCTTTCCATTAAGGCTCTGAACCTGTTTTATGGTCCTTGGAGTTTGAAGATTCCTGATCGCCCAAATCTTTTCGGGGTTGGCCTCTATTCCTCGGGCGTTGACGATGAACCCAAGGAATTTTCCGGATGCGACACCAAAATGACATTTTAGCGGATTAAGCTTCATTCCGTATCTCCGGAGGACATTGAACATTGACTCTAAGTCTTTGACGTGATCAGTGGAGTATCGTGATTTTACCAACATGTCATCTACATAAACTTCCATAGTTTTTCCGATCTGGTCGGCAAACATTCTGTTGACTAAGCGTTGGTAAGTCGCTCCGGCATTCTTTAACCCAAAAGGCATGACCTTGTAGCAGTATAGTTCCAGGTCAGTTACGAAGCTCGTATGTTCTTGATCGGGCACATGCATGGGTATCTGATTGTAACCATAATAAGCGTCCATGAAAGATAATAATTCGTGCCCGGCCGTTGAGTCCACAAGTTGATCGATTCGGGGAAGTGGAAAGCTGTCTTTTGGACAAGCCTTATTTAAGTCAGAGTAATCGATGCACATTCTCCATTTCCCATTTGGTTTTCGGACTAGTATAGGGTTGGATACCCACTCCGGGTACAAAGCATCCCGGATAAACCAATTCGCTCTTAGCTTATCAACTTCTTCTTTGAGGGTGGCAGATCTCTCTGGATCCATACCGCGTCTTTTTTGTTTGACCGGGATATAACGTGGGTCAATATTCAAGGTGTGGCTCGCGATGTCCGGTGTGATTCCACACATATCAGATTGCGTCCAAGCGAATACGTCTAGATTTGTTTGGAGAAATTCGACCAATTCCCGTTGTGCTTGTGGGTTTAGCTGAGACCCAATTTTCAACACTTTTGAATCATCATCATTCTTAATTGGAACATCAATCGTCAGCTCGGCTGGAGAAGCTCGACTTTCTATAGACTCATCATTATTTCCAGTGTCTTTGGGGTCTAGATGTTTCTGGAATTGGTCGTGGTGCCCGGGCCGAGGCCCAGGCACTAATTGTCAATCGTCGTTGAAACGGACACAGAGAGATTCCTCCACGCCCTTTCCTTTCTCCTTTCTCAGCGCTTCTCGCAGTTCGGCAACATAGCAGGCTCTCCCAGCAGCCTGATCTCCCTGAATGACCCCAATCCCACGATCAGTGGGAAATTTCAAAGTTAAACACCACAGGGCAATCGCTGCCCTGAATTCGGCAAGGGCCGGTCGGCCCAAAAAGGCATTGTATGGAGAGTGGATATCTAGGACAACAAATTGTAACATTCGGACTCTTCGGCGTTCTTCAACTCCCAACTCCACCGGCAACTCCACCAATCCAGTGGGTATATTAGCACTTCCATCGAAGCCATGGATTCTAGATTGACAAGGCTTTAAATCTTTGGCCTCCATCTTCATTTGATCATATGCTCTCTTAAACAAGATATTTACTGAACTCCCACTGTCCACCAGGATCCTCTTCATCCAAGCAGGACCAACCTGGGAAGATATGACTAGTGGGTCTATAGTTGGGGCTTCGACCTTATCAGCATCTCGGTTTCTAAATACGATGTCATCTGCCATCGTCCTCTGTTGTTTGGCCGGAGCCCCTTCATCAAGTGTACCGCAACTCTCGAAATCCACATGCCTGATCGAATTGGCGTATGATTCCATTTCCCTCCAGCTTCGGTCCGCTGGATGAGGACCACCACTAACTGTATTTATGACCAATCTCCCACCTGTACGAGTGGGCTCCTCCTGTCTCTCTTGGTTTTGTGCACGATTTTGGTTTGACGGGCCCACACCACCAGCCTGCGGTGCCCGCACGAATTGATCTAACTTCCTTTCCCTGATCAATTTTTCAATAAGATCTTGCAAATGCCTGCAATCATTGGTATTGTGTCCGTAACTTTCGTGGAATCTATAGAACTTCCCCGTTTGAATCTGTCTCTCCGACGATGGCTTTGGAGTCGGCTTCTTGTACTGCATCGCATTACAAGTTTGTAGATACACGTTTTCCAGTGATGTATTCAGTGGTGTATAGCTTTCAAACATTTGCGCCCTACGCCGCGGGCCACGATTCTGATCTTGCTTCTTATTTCTATTATCGCCGTTCCTCGGCCGGGTTTGCTTGTTTTGAATATTCAATTGAACTTTTCCAGAGCTCTCCCCTGACTGTTTAACTGCCACATTGCTTTGAATTCCTTCATTGCCGGGTCTCGCATCGTCCTGCTTCCTAGATTGTTTCGCATCCTCATGCCTTAAGAATTGGGCGGCTTTGGAGTAGAAACAATCCAACGATGCGGGAGGTTTCCCAGCTAGCCAATTTCCAAATTCAGAGTCTGGGTCAATCCCCTTAGTCAAGGCCATCAGGATTGAATTATCATTGGGGTTAGTGATCTCTGCACAAGCGGCATTGAATCTTTCCAAATATCGTCTGAGTGTCTCTCCTGGAGCTTGAGTGACACTAGATAAAGTATTTACGTCTTTAGACCTGGCAATGTGCATACGGAACTGTTCAACTAATTTAGTAGCCAATTGGTCAAATGAAGAGATAGATCGTGGTGGTAATCGTGTAAACCACATCGTCGCAATTCCCCCTAAAGAAATGGGAAAACTACGGCATTTTACTGCATCATCAGCTCTTGCAGTACTCATCGACCATTCGTATTTCAGAATATGTTGGTTAGGGTCGGAATTTCCTTCATACATGGGGAGAGTCGGCATCCTGAATCGCCGAGGAGGTTCAGCATACAATATGTCATCAGTGAACGGAGTATGACTTCGGGAGATTCCCCAATCGTCATTTGTTAAGCCCTGACTTTCGCAGATCATTTGGCATACCAAAGTTGAGAGGTGAGGTGTTGCTATATTCGGAGGGTGGCGAGCCAAAGTGTGGTCGGGTTCCACAGTGCGAGGTAGGATCGGGCGCTGTCGACGATCCGTGTCTCGCCTCCTTGGCTTGGTGTCTTCTGGGACATATGGTCCCGGAGTATGTTCCTGTTGGTGGTAGTTCTGGTTGGAGTGATTTCGGGTATCAACTCCTATGTCAACTGCGGTGGTGGTGGCTTGGTTATCCATTGTATGTTGTGGAACAGTGCCTCCTCGTGAGGAGGGTCCTGTATGAAAACTGGCAGAAGGGCCAACTCTTATCTGCCCAACAGTTAATGCTTGCGGGCGACCAGCAGCAAGCGCATGACTTCCGTCTAGCCTGGGACGAGTAGATCTGCCGCTGTAATCAGACGAGGCAGAGCTTTCAGTGGAGGAATGAGGGGCGTGGTCCCTTCTGGATCTTCTACGCCTTTGGCAGTTTAGTTCATTAGTCAACTCAACATTAGCACGTAATTGTTCAGCCAGCTGTTGTCGACTTTGGGTTAGTTCCTGAAGTAATGTTTGGAACTCTTGTCGAGTGATCGGACCTGATGGATCTGAATGCCCGGTATCATCTTGATTGGGTGGAGGTAGTTGCGGGGGATTTTGTCTATCTCGGCCTTCTTGGCCAGCGGCGGTAGAAGTGGTTCTCGTGCTAACCATCTTGAGGTGTAGAATCCTTTCCTAGATTTTGGTAAATTTGAATAGTATGGAAGGAGTCTGAAATTGATGTCTGAATCTCTCTCTTAGATTTACGCAATCCGGTATCGAAGACAGATCCAATGAGCGGGAGAAAACCTGGGTTTTCTCAGTGAAAGCACCAAAGTGTTTGCACCAAAATTGGGCAACACCCTTCGGAAGTTTTTGAAGAGATAATAAATGAAGAAACTAAATTGAAAATGAGGATTATCTAACAAAAACTCCAAATCACAGAAAAGTAAATTGCACGGAAGATAATAATTTAGAGTGGTTCGGCGTTTTGCCTACGTCCACTATGAAGTTTTATCACTTTATTGCTTAATACTTGAAGATTACAAGTGTTTTAGAGTGAAGTACAACAGATAATAGACTTAAATTCGAAATCAGCAACAGTAAAAACGATATGGAGTGATTCTGGCAGCGTCCGGGCGTGCTTTTTCTCTAGAAATTCTCCGATCCCCTTTCTGAATGACCAGGGGCTCTATTTATAGGTGTAGGAGGCTGATATTTCGCCCTAAATTCGGGGAGACCGTTTCTGGCATGTGAGGGGGCCCACACGCCCGGATTCTAGAAATCCGGGCCCACTTTGGGATCGATTCGAACTCTAGTTCGAGTCGATCAAAAAAGTGTCCAATCAAGGTGAAATTTGGTGTGGACATTCTTCAACATGCATGCAAGCTCCTGTGAGAATTTCATAGAGTTTGGACTTGTAGATCTCGAGTTATGATCGATTCAAGATTGCATTTTCGGTTGTCATGCTTGGTTCGAATCGATCCCCATCGAATCGATAGGGTCGAATCGATGGCTGGCGCACGTGAACGACTACGTGGTGCGCGCACTTCTCGGGTCGATCCATCTTTTTCCCCGAGTTTACTGAGTCGCCTCCATGGTCTTAGCCGCCTTGACTTAGTGGATTCGAGGTAGTGGTTTTGAAGATGTGTTCCTTCGAATCGATCGAATGGATGTTCCTTCGTATCAATCAGGGTATACGATAGTTGATCGATACGAAGGCTTCCCAACTGAATGGTTTCGAGGCAAGTCGTGGGATGGAGTCGAAGTAAGGTTACAGGATGGAGTCGAAGTGAGGTTACAGGATGGATTCGAAGTGAGGTTACAGGATGGATTCGAAGTACTCTGCCCTACTGGATTCGAAGGTCTTCATCCTGAAGGATACGATGCGAAGTAGCCCCATGGATTCGAAGTATCTTGCCTTGAGGGATTCGAAGTAGGGGACGTTTGATGGGTTCGAACCACGGCTTGGTTCTATGGATTCGAACATGGGGCCTGCTCTGATGGATTCCCACCTAAAGCTATTCCCTCCACTCTTCATTGGCGATAATTTGAGCATACGAACTCGGATTGACTTGAGATTTGAAATGCTGACTTTTACGATCTTTCTCGTCATGTCCCATCAAATGTAGCCCAACCTTGACTCGGACAAAATCCAGCAATATCCATAGTGAAGCATAGTATGACCAATCTTTGAGACGAACCGTCCTATGTTTTCAATCGATCTTTTGGTATCACGGCTTTGCTAAAAAGCGGGATAACAATTTATAAAATGGGTTAAGTGGGATATGGGTAACGCCTTAATGATATTTTAATACTTTTCTTTACTGATAGACACTATAAAATAGCGTACATTACTACATATAGATAGTTTAATGGATCCTTAGGAGATAGAAATCCTGAACATCTCTTAAGTTATTACACGCACGTTATACACTGGATAGGAGATGTAAAATCCTGTAAACATATCTGAAGTCGTTATTATCATGTTTATTTATATTGATTTAACTTTTATAAGATCTTTTAGTTTTGACTCGAGTATTTTGTCTTTTCGTTACGATCGGGTCAGCTTGAGCTTTTCATTGTTGAAGACTTTATTTTAGAGGATGAAGACAGAGTTTAGTACTATATTATTAGTATTATTCCACTGTACCATGTTGTTCTGCTGCATTATCCTTTTATACCTGTGTATCTATAATTCTAATATATTGTAAAAAATGTAATCAAGTGTTATTTGTAAAATAGCTTCATGAATTGTTTATTTGATTATTATATTTGTCATTCCACTGTGAGATTCTGTGTTTTCTTTTTCTTTCTTTTCTCTTATTTTCTTATTTACCCTATTAATAATCTTATCTCTTGAATGGTTTCAATTGACATGTGTGGTTTATTATTGATTTAAACTATCCAAAAAGGTGGGTCGTTACGTGAAGTAAATGGTGCTAACTTAGGAAATGAAGCACCAGGGTCCTCGAGTCAGCATATAGTTGTCACTAGGGATGAGTTGAATAAGATGGCTGAACAGATCATCCAAAAGGTGGAAAATAGTCAAAAGGATCAAATTATGACGACCCATATTTTCGCGTTCGAAAATCGACATCCATACTTCACTCGTATTCCAATGCCGCAGATTCAAACGTAAAAATCCGATTCACCGGAGCTTATAACACATTAAGTACAACAACACAGCGGAAGAAAACAATGAATATTATTGATATACAACATTTGTTACAACTGAATATCAGTACAAATCAGAGCTAGAAAAGTTAATCTTCGACAGAGCAACACCAATATTATTTTCAAAAGGAAGAAGGTCAGAAATCCCAACAACTCCATCACTAAAGCCAAAGCTCCAAAGACTCCAGCTCCAAATCGAAACTCGAACCATCATCAATGCTGAAGTGAAACAAACTCGATCCCAATGCGATTGCCATACCAAAAAATTCAAAGACCAAAGACTGAAGAAGATTTCCAAATGCTACCAAACCAAAGACTTCAAAGGCTATCGAATCTACACCTACTATTTGATTATCTGAAAAATCCAACTCTAGACTGCCCGTGCGGAAAATTATGGGCACCCAGAGTTTATATAAGGAACAATAAACTCCAAATCAGTCATGGGACTGGTATGAGCAAACAAAAACAGTTTTATTTTTAAAACAAGCAACAAAAAATTTAAAATTTAAATCCACAATGCTTTTTGGAAAATGAAACTACCATAAGGCCTCCCGCCACACACACAATGCTAATGTAGAATTGGAGGAGATATCTCCTTATGATCGTGAAACATGCTTGATACGCAAAATCCTTTTGATATTATTATTAGTGCATAGTGCAGAAAATCTTTCGAAAGTATAACATTAATCTTTGCCAGCATAGACATTTCGTACTATGCCTACTATAGCTACCATGTTCAATAGCATGTTACCACCACATTCTATGGTAGGTTATAAAACTAAAACTGTACAGGGCGCGTATTGTTTCTTTGGATTTCCAACAAATGGTCGAGCTAAGGAACTTCCTTAACAAATGGGACTCCTCTAGAGGGACTCCACCAAGAACCAAACCGGTTCCCTCCCAACACAAGGCCGAGTTACCCCTGCCCGGAAGTAACATCTACAAGAAAGCCATCCTCGGTCATTACCGACCTTTATCCCGGGATTCAACAAAAAATAGCAACAACCGCACAGTTAAATATCTGGGCTTCATACCATGATATCACTTTTATCCAGAAGGAAATGGACATACCCTAGGGGTGCGACCCCTAAAAACCTTGCTGCAACATTCCTGTTTCGACCATTTCTGGGTTGTGAGGTCCGATGAAGTCTCGTCCACAAAGCTACGCTTTTCACAAAAGCCATGCTTCGATCAACAAATGATCAGCAGCATTTTGTATGCCACATTACCAAATTGGGAATGTATCACTAGTTACCATCAATTACATAACCTATGAGCTCGTACGTCTCGGAGAAGGGTGTTAAGCTAAGGGAATAAATTCTCCGCCACCAAACAGAAATGTATTTGATAGAAACCAGCATTACACCTCAAAGTGTAATGTCAGACATACATCTATACAAGTCTGTTTCGGGTTTGAACAAAACCGAGGGCACTTCAAAGAAGCCTTTGCAAATCCGGATAATCCCTAATCATGTCCAGACTCCCCATCACAAAGGGTGATTAGATCTCTATACTAGGGCCATTCGGTGCAAAGACATTCGACATGTCATCCTTCTGCTTCCGAAAATATCCAGTCCTCACCACTGGTCTTCAAACGCTATCCATATCGTCATATCATTATTCGGAATGGGTTATATGACACAAAGTCCTCTCCCGTCTAAATTGCATAACGAGCGCTCAATTTTTGAAAACATATGGATATCGGGATTAGTTAGTCACAACTTTAAAACCCAAAACATTTTTTCAAATGGTTTAAACAAATTAATATTTCAATCTTTCAAACAAATGATTCACCCTTTAAAATCCACTTCAATTTGGAACCAGGGTTCACCAATCTTTCACAAAGATTCATTTATAACTTTTAAAACAATTTCATTCCAATCCTAAATCTTTTATACAAAAGTTACCTTTTAAGAACCTTTTCAATTTCAAAACAAAGTTCAACAATCTTCCACAAAGATTCAATTATAGCTTTCAAAACAATTCACAATTCAAACTTGAAATCTTTTCAACACAAATTGGAAATCCTTTCTTTATATGAAAGCAATTATTATTTGAAAACAAATAGTTTTCGTTTTGAAAAAATCAGATTACATTTGCACGAGTTAAAGCCCTTCAAGTATAAAACTTGGTTTAAATTCAAATTTCCAAAATAATATTTTTAAAATGGTTTAAAACCCATATAGACACATTTATAATTTGTATAACCTTTTTAAACCATAATTTCCAAACATAGAATTCAATTTCAAATCTTGAATTTAAATTCAAAGCAAACTATTTAAATTTCAAAACTTTATCAAGTTATTCAAAATAACTATTATCTTTAAAACTCCTTTTCAAAACTTTTCATATTTAACCCAATTCCATTTCCAAAACTATTTGGATTCAAAATTCAATTTTTTAAAACCATTTCAAATATCTGTGACTTAACCAATTTCATCGTGCAATCCATATTTGTGTGCGTATAGTGTAGTCCAGGGATTTCATCAATCATTATATATTCAAGCACATCAATATCGATAAGAGGTATATTCCTATAACGCTTATCTTTCATTCACAGATTCATAGATAAATAATATACATTCATCATAGATAAAATAAATTACATTCATTTTAACTCGAATCAAAATAATTCATAACACAAAACATTACACACAGAGATATCAACAATTCAAAGCATTTCATATAATTCAAACATCCATAAGTAAGAGTAATTACTCATCCGATTAATTTAAATCAGGTTAATCACTTATGAATAAATTATTAATCCTGGTTAATTAATATTAGTTGATTGCAAACCATCTTAATTAATTAACCTTTAATCATTTATTAATTAATATTTAATAATAAATTTATTTAACCTTTAATTATTAATTTATCAACCTTGATTAATAAATAAATCAACATTTAATCATTAAATAATTAACCTTTAATTATTTAATTATCCTTTAAATTAATTACCCTTAATTAATTAATTAATTAATTAATTAATTAATTAACTAACCAACCTTAATTAACTACCATTTAATTAATTATCCTTAATTATTTCAATTAAGTAATTATCTTTAAGTAATTAATTACTCTTAATTACTTACATTAATTAATCTAAATAAATTAATTATCCTTAATTAAATCACATTAATTAATCACATGGATTAATTCTCCTTTAGTTAATCACTTTAATTAATTAACCTTTAATTAATTATGTTAATTAATCACCCTAATTAATGCCATTAAGTAATTATTTTTTTATTTACTTTTATTAACAAATTAACCCTTTATTTAGTTACATTAAATAATTATTCAGTTATCAGTCACCTTGATTAATTAAGTAATTAGCTATTACATAAATTTTATTATCCTATTCAATAATTGATTATCCTTTATTTACCAATAAATGATTCTTAATAAATCAAGAACTTAATTTAGTAAAGTTAAACCCCTTTCCTTAATTAACTATTTAATTACATCTTTATTAAATTATATACGGAAACATTTAATCAACTAGTTATAAAATTACCTAATATATAACTATCTTAAAACAAAACAAATTTAAAACATTTGACTTTAGAATAAAATCCTTGAAAAATTTGTTTAAACAAATTTTAATAAATTACTTTAGAAATCTGGTTATTATTTATAAAATCTAAAACCAGGTACATTTTTCCTTTCAAATTTTAAGATCTGAAACTTAAGACACTTCATCTCCGAGCTAATACCCTTATATTTCCCGAACTCGGCATTGGGTTCCTTCCTTTCTTCCTCTGCTTCGAGGCAATTCAGCATTTCACCGATTCGAACCCCGAGTTTAACCTTCTTCCCCAAATCAGACCGATACGCACTATCACATGCATGTTTACAATCGCCAGATCAACTTCCGATAATCGCTAAGTCCTCCGGCATGACGACGAATGCGTCCTCATCTATCTCGAACACCCAGCAAAACAAAAAACATCGAGAAACAAAATCGAGCATCCCAAACAAAACTAGAACCCCACTGCATCGTCTCGTCCCACCTCGTCGTGCCACCGACAACCATGAATCTCGACCACAGCTTCGTCACATCACCTCGCCACTATCCCCATTGTGCGATCGACCTAAAGTCCTTAAAGATGACGCAGTGACCACGTATACATAGTCGACAAAAAAGGCTCATCGAACCCTAGTTCGACGTCGTGACAATGCCACGGCGATGTCAAAATTCCATCACCATTTTTCTATTGATTCCCATTGTTCACCCTACCTCCAGGCCCAAGTTCGATGATCAACTCCTCGTCGATCACGTTAAATCGACATTTTAAGCCATTTTGATCAATTTGAATTTTCTCATAAAATACAAACTTAAAAATTATAAGATCTTTGCCCAAAATCATCAATTTGTAATACAATCATGATTTTGTAATTGGATCTTATAGTTAAAATATTTGATTTTCCTGATATAAAATGATCTTACTGTAAATTACCCTTTTCACAATATTTAGTTGATATTGTTGTTTGGAACTATTTTTAAAAATAAGTTCACGCTCATACCCTTATTTTATTTTCAATGATCTTGTTTTGATATTGATCATATAAAGAACAGTTATTTGTTTTAATGGCCTTAATCCTATACTTAAATAGAGGGATGAATATATCTATTTGCATATATATATATATACATAACAATTATCTAACTATATATATAGATATACAGATATATTTTCACTTAGATAAATAAAACTCATAACATGCACAGGCATCAATCACAAGTATCAATATATATGAACAAATCTAGATACCATAGGGTAGTTTGCTCACCTGGTGTAAAAGCAGTGAGGTTTTCTTTTAGACTGAAAGTATTCTTTTTGATGCTGAATTTTGAAGTTGAGATGAATCTGCTACTTGTTAAAGTTGTTTTGATTTCTTCATTTCCAGGCTTGAAGATTTTTGAAAGCTTGCTTACTACCTTCGGATTTGTTTTCGAATGGGATTGATACTGATCTGAGCTTGCTTGATTTGTATTCAAATCTGCTCTAGGTTTTTAATTTTCCTGAAACTGATGCTTGTCCCAGGTTTTAAGCAGATTTCTAATTTTTACTCCAGGTTGATGTCTTGAGACTCTGATATTGAGATGATTTTGTAGTTTTATTTTTAAATTTGTTTCAGTTTCTCTTTTGATCATGTCGCTTAATTTCAGGTTTGGGAAACTGATCTGAAACATTTTTTTTTCTGTTTTGCAATTTTATTTTTCAGGTTTGAGAAGTTTAAACTAATTCCTTCCTTATGCATGTTATTCTAAAATTTAATTTAGAAGAAAAAAATTGTATGCCACTTGTTAATTGAATTAACACATGTAATTTTGCATGTGATTATCAAGCCACACTTGTTTAACTACAAGGATAATTAATATACACTTGTTAATTCAAAAACAATTATGTTTAGACCTTTACTTTATTTTATTTATAAATTATTTCTTAGTCCTTTTTCTTAATTAATTTAGAATTTTTGTTTTTATGTTTTGTACATTAATTCATGAATTATATTTTCGTGTGTTTATATTTACATATATACAAGTCTTATTTAAATTTTAAACCCAAGTTACCAACCCTTTAAATAAATAGATACCTATCTTAATATTTTTTAAATGATTAACCTTGAAAACCATTGTAAATATTATGTTGAATTCAGACCATACTTTCCTATTTATTATTATTTAAATTTTAAAATTTATAGTTTAAATGAATGAATGTTTATATTTGTACTTATATAAAGAAAAATGATTTGAAAACCAATTATACACAAATAAATAATCTTATATACATATACACTATAATTTTTTCAAAATACAGAGTTAACGAATCCAATAATTATTCAAGATATTTAATTTCTAAATTTCAAATTCAAAAATTAGTATACGATCAATTTGTATTTATAAGAATAAACAAACAATATCTTTTTATAAATGTATATCTCATTCCCCAATTTTCAGTTTAAATTTTACAATCAAATTTACAATTAAATCCAAAAATTATATTAATTACTGATTTAATTCAAATTTATTCCCAAAAAATTAAATAAATTACCAATTCAAATTTAACTCAAAATCAAGGTCGTTACAGATTCCCCTCTTAAGAAAATTCATTCTCGAAATTTGCATGGGAGGCAATAGAGGATGGATACACAAAAATAGAGAATCAACTCATCAATCAAGCTGATTATCTATTCTGCATTTGGCTTACCAAATTAGAATATCATTAATAAATATGAGAACGAACTCATTCAATACTATATAAGATACTTGGTTCACCAGATCTACGAAATAAGCAGGGACTTTGGTTGTTTGAAGGATAACTAACCATTCATAGAATATATATGGACCCAACAGAACAAACAATGGATGCTCAATTCAGATTGGAATATCCCAAAGTATATACTAGCCTATCCCTCTTCTTACATCGATTCACACAAGAAATTACAATAGAATTTCAAATTTGGTTTTAATCGAAATCGTTTTATCGATACAACCCAATTCAGCTTTATATTCTTGTTTACCAATTTATTTCAATTTTAAAATTTCAAATTCATCAAGGTTATAAACAAAAAGCTAATAGAGAAATCGATAATCAGAATGTGAAGTAAGAACTTATCTACTCGATTCGTAGGGCCACCATCACCCCAAAGCTTCTTCTTGTAGCTGTCATGAAGCAATCAAAGAATTGAACTGGATCAAAGGAGATTGACAGAGAAAAGATTATTTCTGTTGTTGCTGGGTATTGACCATTTGTAGTGGTACTCCCATGTCCCCTATCTCGTCCTTTTCTTGCACTCGTACTTACTATCAGTGGATAATAAAAGAATCTACTGAGGCACACGGACGGTATCTTAGGGATATACTCATTCTAAGGTATACTTCACCCTATCTATAATTAGTTACCTAATGTGTTATACTCCTGAGCTAAAGTTCAACCTTCATCTCTGATACCAAATATCACGGTCTAGGCTTTTCAACCATCAACAGTGGCCACTCTCGACTAGTAGGCTTTTCAACCATCCCAGCCCTGCCGTGGCAGACATTGGTACCTCGTTGTTGCTTTTACGGCTGGCCTCTCGACCCCCCTAACCGGTAAGCCAACCCCTCCCCAGGGACATATAGGGGTAAGATTCTCCCGTTCTTCACCAAACGCGAAGCGAGAACCCCCTATCATGCTGAACTTGTAGCACATGCGATCCATATCGTCGTATCATTATTCGAAACGGGTTATATGATACAAAGTTCTCTCCTGGCTAAACCAAATAACGAGCGCTCAATTTTTAAAAACATTTGGGCATTGGGATCTTAGTTAGTCACAACTTTAAAACCCAAAACTTTTTTTTCAAATAGTTTAAACAAATTACCATTTTAATCTTTTAAACGAAAAGACTCACCCTTTAAATTCCACTTCAATTTGAAACCAGGGTTCACCAATCTTTCACAAAGATTCATTTATAGCTTTTAAAAAAAAATTATTTCAATCCCAAATCTTTTATACAAAAGATACCTTTTAGATCCTTTTCAGTTTCAAAACAAAGTTCAACAATCTTCCACAAAGATTTAATTATAGCTTCAAAACAATTCACAATTCAAACTTGAAATCTTTTTAACACAAATTAGAAATCCTTTCTTTATATGAAAGCTATTTGAAAAAAAATAGTTTTCATTTCGGAAAAATCCGATTACACTTGCACAGTTAAAGCCCTTCAAGTATAAAACTTGAGTTAAAGTCAAATTTCCAAAATAATATGTTTAAAAATGGTTTAAAACCCATATAAACACATTTATAATTTGTATAACCTTTTTAAACCATAATTTCCAAACATAGAATTCAATTTCAAATCTTGAATTTAAATTCAAATCAAACTATTTAAATTTTAAAACTTTAACAAATTATTCAAAATAACTTTTATCTTTAAAACTCCTTTTCAAAAAATTTCATATTTAACCCAATTCCATTGCCAAAACTATTTGATTCAAAATTCAATTTTTTAAAACTATTTCAAAAATCTGTGACTTAACCAATTTCCTCATGCAAGCCATATTTGTGTTTTTATAGTGTATTCCAGGGGTTACATGCAATAGCGCAACGTCATCAATCATCACAGATTAAAACACATCAATATCGATAAGCGGTATATTCCTATAACGCATATCTTCCATTCACTGATTCACAGATAAATAATATACATTCATCACTGATAAAATAAATTACATTCATCACAGCTCGAATCAAAATAATTCATAACACAAAACATTACACACAAAGATATCAACAATTCAAAGCATTTCATATAATTCAAACATCCATAAGTAAGATTAATTACTCATCTGATTAATTTAAATCAGATTAATCAGTTATGAGTAAATTATTAATCTTGGTTAATTAATATTAATTAATTACAAACCATCTTAATTAATTAACCTTTAATCATTTATTAATTAACCTTTAATAATAAATTTATTTAACCTTTAATTATTAATTTATCAACCTTGGTTAATAAATAAATCAACCTTTAATCATTAAATAAATAACCTTTAATCATTAAATAATTAACCTTTAATTATTTAATTATCCTTTAAGTTAATTACCCTTAATTAATTAATTAATCTTTAATTAATTACCATTTAATTAATTATCCTTAATAACTTCAATTAAGTAATTATCTTTAAGTAATTAATTACCCTTAATTACTTATATTAATTAATCTAAATTAATTAATTATCCTTAATTAGATCACATTAATTAATCACATGGGTTAATTCTCCATTAGTTAATCACTTTAATTAATTAACCTTTAATTAATTACGTTAATTAATCACCCTTATTAATGCCATTAAGTAATTAATTTTTTTATTTACTTTTATTAACAAATTAACCCTTTATTTAATTGCATTAAATAATTATTCATTTATCAATTAACTTGATTAATTAAGTAATTAACTATTACTTAAACTTTAATTAATCCTATTCAATAATTGATTATCCTTTATTTACCAATAAATGATTCTTAATAAATCAAGAACTTAATTTAGTAAAGATAAACCCTTTCCTTAATTAACTATTTAATTACATCTTTATTAAATTATATATGGAAACATTTAATCAATTAATTATAAAATTACTTTATATATAATTATCTTAAAACAAAACAAATTTAAAACATTTGACTTTAGAATAAAATCCTTGAAAAATTTGTTTAACCTTTTTTAAATAAATTACTTTAAATATCTGGTTATTATTTATAAAATCTAAAACCTGGTAATTTTTCCTTTCAAATTTTATGACCCGAAACTTAAGACACTTCATCTCTGAGCTAATACCCTTATAAAACGATCTTACTGTAAATTTCCCTTTTCACAATATTTACTTGATATTGTTGTTTGGAACTATTTTTAAAAATAAGTTTACACTCATACCCTTATTTTATTTTCAATGATCTTGTTTTGATATTTATTATACAAAGAGCAGTTTAAATATATTTTTTAATGGCCTTAATCCTGTACTTAAACGAAGAGATGAATATATCTATTTACAGATATATACACAACAATTATCTAACTATATATATAGATATACAGATATATTTTCACTTAGATAAATAAAACTCACAACATGCATAGACATCAATCACGAATATAAATATATAAAAACAAATCAAGGTACCATAGGGTAGTTTGCTCACCTGTTGTAAAAGCAGAGAGGATTTCTTTTAGACTGAAAGTATTCTTTTTTATGCTGAATTTTGAAGTTAAGATGAATCTGCTACTTGTTGAAGTTGTTTTGAGTTCTTCATTTCCAGGCTTGAAGATTTTTGAAAGCTTGCTTACTGCCTTCGGATTTGTTTTCGAATGGGATTGATATTGATCTGAGCTTGCTTGATTTGTATTCAAATTTGCTCTGGGTTTTTAATTTGCCTGAAGCTGATGCTTGTCCCAGGTTTTAAGCAGATTTCAAATTTTTACTCCAGGTTGATGTCTTAAGACTCTGATGTTGACATGATTTTGTAGTTTTATTTTTAAATTTGTTTTAGTTTCTCTTTTGATCATGTAGCTTAATTTTAGGTTTGGGAAACTGATCTGAAACATTTTTTTTCTTTTTTGCAATTTTATTTTTAGGTTTGAAAAGTTTAAACTAATTCCTTCCTTATGCATGTTATTCTAAAATTTTATTTAAAAGAAAAAAATTAAATGCCACTTGTTAATTGAATCAACACATGTAATTTTGCATGTGATTATCAAGCCACACTTGTTTAACTACAAGGATAATTAATGTACACTTGTTAATTCAAGAAAATTTATGTTTAGACCTTTACTTTATTTTATTTATAAATTATTTCTGTCCTTTTTCTTAATTAATTTAGAATTTGAGTTTTTATGTTTTGTACACTAATTCATGAATTATATTTTCATGTGTTTATATTTACATATATACAAATCTTATTTAAATTTTAAACTCAAGTTACCAACCCTTTAAATAAATAATATCTATCTTAATGTTTTGAAAATGATTAACTTTGAAAACCATTGTAAATATTATATTGAATTTAAACAATACTTTCCTATTTATTCTTATTTAAATTTTAAATTTTATAGTTTAAATGAATGAATGTTTATATTTGTACTTATATAAAGAAAAATGATTTGAAAACCAATTATACACAAATAAATAATCTTATATACATATATACTTTAATTTTTTCAAAGTACAGTGTTAACAAATCCAATATATTACTCAAAACATTTTATTTCTAAATTTCAAATTCAAAAATTAATATACAATCAATTAGTATTTATAAATGAATAAACAAACAATATCTTTTTATAAATATATATTTCATTCCCCAGTTTTCTGTTTAAATTTTACAATCAAATTCACAATTAAGTCCAAAAATTATATTAATTATTGATTTAATTCAAATTTATTCCCAAAAATTTAAATAAAATTCCAATTCAAATTTAACTCAAAACCGGAGTCGTTACACTAATGGATAAGCTCAATGCTTTGATAATCCTACAATCAAACCCCGCTCTAAGGGCTATGCCTGAACCAGTAGCTTCTATAGAACAAGAAAATTCCTCTATTTTCGACCTGCATAGAGGAAATGGAAAGCTGCCACTAAGAAGGGTAACAACAGAATGTACCCTGGAGGAAAATGATAATACGTCACCTGACGGAAGGCAACCAAATTTGAGTTTGAATCAAAGGGCCAAAACTCAGCAGGAAGATCTAGCTGTGAATCTCTCCGAATCAGAAGATGGAGAACATGGCAATCAAATAGGGAAAAATGTCAACACATTTGATGATGGTAGAAACATCCAGACCGCCCCCGTTAGGCCAAATGCCAGCCAACAAGTCCTGCGGGAATGGCACTTCTGAAGACCGGAGAGCCTAAGCTTCAACCCACGTGCTAAGACCGTTTGCAGAACCAAACACTTGGTGTAGTGACAGATTGCCACCCACAGGACTACTGGACATCAAAGGCATACATAATAGACATGGTCAGACGGCTGATGGACGAGAGTAAGAACCGAAAGAATGATGAATGGGGTTCTCGCTCGAGTCGGACTCCTTTAACCGACGAGATCTTGAATATAAGATACCCAGACAAACTCACTATGCCAATTAACCTTTTTTACGAGGGAATAAAGGACCTAAAACCCTATTTGTATAAGTATAGATAGTACATGGATAGAGCCAATGCTCCAGAGGCCGTCCCCTGCCGATGTTTTTCCTATTTTTCTAGACGTAGTCGCATTTATGGGTTCACCAGACTCCCTCCAAGATCTGTTTCTACTTTAGACCAACTTGCAATGAAAATTCTTAGCCAATTTGGGCTTCATACCACACAACCGAAGGATGTCATGTTCCTATCAGGATTGATCTAAGGGTGCAACGAGTCATTGAAATCATTCATGAGCAGGTTTAGCACTGTGGTAACGGATGTAAGCAACCCCAATGAGGATATAGTTTTTATGGCATTAGTCCACGCTATTCACCCAAAAATGGAGTTTGGGAAATGGATTAAGATGACACAACTTACCAATAGGAAAGACTTCAATCATAAAGTAAGCCAATACATGAGATTGGAGAAACCACAGGAGTTGGAAAGAAAGTCTACTGGTGCACAATAGATGAATGTCAGACAAAATGACACAACGGAAAATCAAAACACGTGCAATCCTGGAAGCACTCAAGGAGCTGCGAAAAAGAGTAGGAATCAGAAGAGAAGTAACCAGAACTTCGATAAAAGAAATAATGGTGGCAGCAACAAAAGATTTAGAGGGTTTAGACAGGAAGACTATACCCCTCTGAGTGACACTCCATAGAATATTTATCACTCAACACAAGAAACTAGAGAGTATAAGAAGCCTCTCAGATAAGAGGCAACTGAACAACAAAAGCGCTCAGGGGAATTCTACCGCTTCCATGAGATGCATGGGCATAATACGAACGAATATTGCTACCTTAAAGACCCTATCGAAGGATTAATCCGAGGCAACAAACTTCAATAATATGTGAAAAAGCCATAAAACCCAATCATCCTATGGTACCTCAACCTCCTAGAGAGCAAAGAAATCAAGCTGGAACTAGCTAAGAAGGGTTAAAATAAACTGACCAGAGGCTTATTATCGAAACAATATCCAAGGGACCACACCCCATGCAAAGAAGATGGGGAGAGATGGAGCGATATGCAATTTCATTAAAGCATGCCCCAATGAATCATGTTTAGCAATAGATGATGAAACTTCGGTCAAGCAGTAAAATGTCCTAAGCGATGACATAGTGTTCTGCAATCGGGACATCGAAGGGATTGAAGCTCCAACTATTGACCCAATAGTGGTGACAGTAGGAATCAGTCCCACCATAGTCCACTGTCGGTTGATAGTGGCAGGTCAGTTAACAAACTTTTCAAACGTACTTTTGATCGAATGAAGATTGGCATGAAAAGCGTATCTGCATGCCAGACTAAGATTCAGGAGTTTACCGTAGAACCCAAGCAAACAGTGGTAACAATTGACCTACTCATAGAGCTTGGAGAGGGTGAGCGACGAGTCACCTCATTCAGACTTTTATGATTGTGGATGAAATTTCAACATACAATGCATTCTTGGGACGACCTGCATTAGCTGATTTAAAAATAGCATTAGCCCAATGGTTCCTTACAATGAAGTTCCCTATCGAGCAAGGAGTTGGAATTGTGAAGGGAGACCAAAGCGTCACCCAAGAATGCTATATCATGGAATTGTACGAGTCGAGAAGAAAGGAAAAAGGAAAGGATGTGGGTAAAATCCTTCGCATTTATGACTCTCCGAATAGCAACTACAAAGTCACCCTTGGCTTGGGAACCATAACCAATTCGACAAGGCTTTGGACCCTACGAGGAAGAGCTCAAGAGAAGATTGGGCAGCACTGGCAGAACTGACGGTGTCTGTCCCAGCTTGTATGGATGACCTAACGCGGGTCTTCAAGATTGGGTCGGATCTTGGAAACAAGATGCGGTCAAAACTAACAAAGTTCCTCCATGCCAATTTAGATGTGTTTGCTTCGACATACTCCGATATATTTGGGGTATCATCCAAGATTGCCTGTCATGCCCTTTAAATTGACCCTAAATTCACCCCAGTTAAGCAAAAAAGGCATAGATTGGGCCCTAAACAGTCCAAGGCATTGAGAGAAGAAGTAGATAAACTGATGGCTAATGGCTTCATTTGAGATGCAACCTACCATGAATGGGTATCAAACCCTGACCTAGTCAAGAAGTCCAATGGAAAATGGTGAACCTGTATTGATTTCTTGGACCTCAACAAAGCCTCTCCGAAGGATAGTTTCCCGCTCTCTAGAATTGATCAACTAGTTGATAAAATAATGGGACATGAACTGATATCATTTATGGATGCGTACTCGGGCTATAACCAAATCCTGATGCATGAACCAGACCAAGAGAACACCGGCTTCATCATCGATTTGGGACTATACTGCTATAGAGTAATGCCATTCGGTTTGAAAAATGCAAGAGTAACGTACCAACGGCTAGTGAATACTATTTCAAACGCCATATTAGGAAGACTATGGAAGTTTACGTAGATAATATGTTAGTGAAATTCCAAGTAGCTTCTAACCATCTAGACAATATCGCTGAAATGTGCGAAATACTCTGCAAATACAGGATAAAGCCCAACTCGCTTAAATGTCACTTCGGAGTAGCCTATGGGAAATTCCATGGATTCATACTAGGTACCCGGGCCATCGAAGCGAATCTAGAGCAAATAACATCATTACAGGAAGTCCAAGCCCCTAAAAATAAGAAGGAACTTCAAAGCTTGAATGGAAAAGTCGCAGTGGGTCGATTCATCTTAAAGGCTACAGACAAATGTATTCCGTTCTTTGATGCGCTAAAGAAGGGAAAGAAAAACATTGAATGGAGTGAAGCTTGTCAAGCAGCTTTCAAGGAATTGCTACGACACATGAAAACTCCCCCGATCACATTGAAACCAGTCGACATAGAAGATTTGTTCGTTTATTTAGTAGTTTCCCCACACACAATGAGCACTGCTCTTATGCGGGAAGAAGCAAGAATCAAGCGACCCATGTAGTACTTTAGTAAATGATTCACCAAAGCTGAGAAGAATTATTCAAAAATGGAGAAGCTAGCATATTTCCTTCTAATCGCGTCCTAGAAGTTACGACTATACTTCCAGGCTCAACTGATTAATGTACTGACTGACCAGCCTTTGAAGCAAGTTTTATACTATCCAGAAACTTCTAGACAACTACTCAAGTGGAATATAGAGTCGAGCCAGTACGATATCACATACCATCCAAGTAAAGAAATTAATGGGCAAGCGTTGGCCGATTTCATTGCCTAATCTACCGTAAGGGACGAGGAGGTGAAATTTCAGTCGGAAACAGGCACACAATGGAAGTTTTTTGTCGATGGGGCATCAAACGACTTCTATTCGGTAGCAGGGATAGTGCTTGAAACCCACGAGGGGCAATCCATTAGCTATGCTTTGCGCTTGGAATTGCCAGTAACAAATAACGAAGCAGAGTATGAAGCATTGATCATTGGACAAAAGGTTGTAAAGGAACTCGAGATAAAATCCATTCACATATACAGTGAATCCCAACTGGTTGTCTGTCAACTGAAAGGAGCACCAAGCGCATAGCGAAAATCTCGCCCCATACCTGTCCAAAGTATAAGAGCTGTTAAGTGATATCGAGCACTACACCATAACTCACATCCCACGGGAGCAAAACACCAAGGCGGACTATTTGGCCAATCTAGCAAGCTTCGAAGAAGCCCAGTCATTAGGATTGGTTTCGGTTGAAATGCTAACCAACCCAAGCATAGATGAAATGGATGTGGACTGGATTCTAGAGGCCACTGTCGAGCCAGATATATAGATGACATCGATAAAGGACTATCTACTTGCAGGAACCTACCAACTGACCGAAATAAACAAAAGAAGCTCCTTTGCAAGGTGCCACGGTTCATGACATAGGATGGGATACTCTATCAAAGGGGATTCTTGACCCCTCTTCTTAGGTGTGTAACGATGATGAAGCACGACGAATCTAGAAGGAAGTACATAAAGTAGAGTGCGGAGACTACGTGGGGGGCAGACGCTGGAAAAGAAAGTTCTTCGATATGGATACTTTTGGCCAACAATAAATCGCGATGCCACAGATCATGCGAGAAGGTGCGATTGCGGTCAAAGATTCAACAAAATTATGCGAACTCCTTTAATGGAACTGACACAAATTGTTTGTCAAGATAGGAACAAGTCCTATAAAAATCGAGATATATGTGTTATTGTTACCCTAAAAATCAACCTCTCGACTAAGTCGAAAGGTCTTTCAACAAAGATAAAGGAAAGAGAAGAAAAGCTCGAACCTTTCGAAGGAGTCGAAGGGATGTAGTCATCAAAGTTTAACAGTCCCAAACCTTTCGAAGGAGTCAAAAAGTTCTATCTTTCAGTGTCCAAGGAGTTCTTGACTTTCAAAGAAGATGAAGAAGTCAAAGAAAATATGAGCAACTCTATGGTGACCATTTCGAAAGAATAACAAGCCTTTGGAACCGGTTAAAGCACACTAAGGATATCTTTCGACAATGTTGAAAGATTCTATGAAGAAAGCAACACTCATAGGTCAGCAAAGAATGGAAGGCAACCTTTCGAAAACATTGAGGGGAAGCACACCTCTCGACAACAATCATGTGAAGAGCAACCTTCCGACAAGATAGAATTGTTCAGAACAGTATATAGAAGGCAAATCCTTCGACAAAGGCTGAGGTTCATAAAGGCGTAAAGAAAAGCAGACCTTTCGACATTGTCAAAAGGTCCAAAATGGCATATGAAGGGAAAAACTATCAACAAAGTCAAAAAGTTCATAGCTGCATATAAAAGAAAGACCTTCCGACCTAGTCGGGAGCATGGAGTCGAAAAGGGGAGGTGCTTACACCTATAAATAAGACCCGAAGGGTCATGTTTTAGGGATCTGATTTCTCTCATTCTAATCTTGTATCATCTTAATCAAAGCATTGTAACCCTAATTGGGTGTTGATTTGGAGAATTTAACAAAATAAAGCTTTTTCCTAGATAAAGAGGGAAGTCGTAAGCTTTGTCAATTACTTTATTGTTTGCTTAAATTTTTGTTTGAGTAACTCCTATTTTCAGGTTCAAACTCATAGAAAGGTTCTTGCCGATAAGGCCGAAAACACTTCTGTTTCAAATAACTACTGCAACCCTTCGATAAGGTCAACAACTCAACCGATACCAATATACGCTGTAACCTTCTGAAACCATCAGCTTTGAGGCTAAACCTTTTGACAAGGTCGAGAGCTCTATATGCTATAACAATACCAAAAACCTTTCAAAGCTTTAGTCCAAGTGGTCTAACCTTTCAACAAGGTCGAAATCTATTCTCTTTGTAGAAATACCTGGATTTGTAGGGCTTAAATCAAAAGAGGTCATTCTTATACTTTTCAACAAGGTTGAAACCCACTCCATATAAATGATCTAACCTTTCGACAAGGTCAAAAGCTACTATATTTCCACCAAGGAATTTGATATCCAGCCTAAACCCAAAGAAGGCTATCACCAAAACCTTTCTACAAGATTAAATCCAATCTTTTAAGGACAAACTCAAGGAATTTTAACATAACCAAAAAGAAAACTTCTGCAAGTGATCTCATACAAGTTCAAATGAGACGAAAGGTCATTGAATCCAAGGACTAAACCTTTCGTTGACGTCGAAAGGTTTGATCCACGAATCATTAACAAATAAAGTTAAATAAAAAGACAACTCCCAAGGGAATTTCACTTGCTGCTCTCAAAAAGAATATTTATCTTTTCCAGTATTACTTTAGGGTGTTAACAAGAAATCTTGTTAACAGTTATATAATTTCATACAGTAACCGAATAGTTAATGACTATGAGTCCCATACCACATGTTTTTACCCAAACATTTACTATATGGTAATAAACTCCCCTTATGTATTAATGGTTCGGTCAAACAATTTCGGAAATTAACCGGTAAAATAAATGCGAGTGTTCTATGCCGCTCGTTTTATTTAACCATTTTAGTTAATTCCTTATTCGATCAATATTGTGCTATTTATAAAACATTTTGCTTTTAATATAATTGTTATTATTATTGGTTTATAGCAGAAGTGTGTGTGTGTGTATCCGTACACTTTTCAAATCACTACATGAAATCGTTTAAAACTATTATAAATAGAAATATTTAATACACACACAGATATATATTATATATATATATGGATTTCTAACTTCTTTATTTATATTAGATTGATATTTATAATATAAGATGCCATATATTTACATAGGATGACAAAAGAGAACTGCTTGCTAACAGGTAAGATATCCACTCTAAGGCCTCAAGCTGAAGGACCTGAAACATCTTGTCCTAATCCGAATATTATAAAATAATAAACGGGTTAGTTTAGACAAAAATAAATGAATTATCACGATAATGAATGGCAAAGTGATTTAGATCTCAAATATGATTATAAAGTTAAGTACCTACGAATGTTATGCATACTTAAACAACTTCAAATATGAAATCACCTAATGATTAAACATCAAAGGGTTTCTTAAAAATAAAACCCAAAAATGATTCAGTGATAAGATAAATAACATCAAATTCCATAAATCACAACTAGAAATATATAAAATCTCATAAAAGGGGGATAGGCACCAAACTCCAAGATTGGTGAATAAATTCTCCAATGTGCATGTAACTCAAGATAGTCGTATATGTCTGTAACATCAAGATAGGTATGAGATCTATAAACATGAAGATAGGATCGAGTCCTATAAGCATCATGAACGAGCCATATAATCATCAAGATAGGTACGAGACCTAAAACATCAAGATAGGAACAAGGCTTATAAACATAGAGATATAAGTGTTGTATAATTTCATATAGTAACTGAATAGTTAATGACTATGAGTCTCATACCACAAGTGTTTACCCAAATGTTTACTATATGGTAATAAACTCCACTCATGTATTAACTTTCGGTTGAATAAGTTTGAAAATTCATCGGTAAAATAAATGCGAGCATTCTATACCACTCTTTTTATTTAACCATTTAAGTTAATTCCTCATTCGATCAATATTGTGCAATTTATAAAACATTTTTCTTTCAAAATAATTCTTATAGTTATTGGTTTACAGCAGAAGTGTGTGTGCGTATCCGTACACTTTTTAAAATATTGCAAGAAATCGTTTAAAACTATTATAAATCGAAATATTTAATATACATATACATATACATATATACGGATTTATAATTCTTTATATATCTTAGATTGATATTTAAAATGATTTCACCAAATTGATTTGTCCTTAAAAGTAGTCTTTTCATAAATTTGGTTTGAAAACGTGCATAAAAATGTGCATTGCTTCTCAAGATCCATAGAACATCTCTGTGGCATAAATCATTAAACGAATTCATCAGTTCATAATCAAAATCCAGAAATATCAATGAAATCAATATTGAAAATCATCACCAGAAGTCAACCAACCAGTTTCCAGGAGTCAACTTGGATAAATGTGTGATAAATGAGTCGATAGTTAGCATAGAATATAGCCTGAACATCAAGTCTAGAACGCAACCGGTGCACCGGTTGGACTGATGTTCAGGCGATTTCAACGACTCCCCATCATTCCGTTTTCACTTGTTTCTCAAGTATGGCTTCCTTAATGACCTGAGGTACCGAATATGCAGTCATGAAAGCATATAGAGATGTATAATTGGATGAAATGCAAGATTTCACAAAGTGGTTTCAGTAAACATGAAAGACAATTCATATTGCCTAGTAATTCAACAACAATTTAAGATCATAAACACTTCTACAATCTAGCACAAACATGTAACAGCAACTACATCTAATTTAAAACATGCAACAACAACTACATCCAATTTATGTCTAGAAATTGTGAGATGAACTCAACTAAACAAACCCAGGATGGAAAATTAGGGCTTAGAATCTCCTATGGTTTCTCATACCATCTCAACCTAGCTATGAACAAAAAATGGATAGGAATTGATCAAAATCAAAAATCAAAGTTGAAATAAGTCATAAAATTGATACATAGATGGATAGAGAAGATTACCTTTTATAAAAACACACTAAAATAGGTTAAAAGCCCCTTGATTTCACTCTTTAATTTGCAAACTTAGGGATTTAGGGTTTTTGTACTTAGGAAATTTTGATTTCTAGCTTTGAGATAAATAAGAAATGAGAAACGTTGTACATACATTTTTCTCATTTCTATTACTTTGGTTTTGGGCTAAATGGGTAAGGAATGTGGATCCAATAGCCAAGTGTTGCCAATTCTCTCAAAACCAAAATGTAACTAATTTGTTGTGTTTCATTTTAACATTTTGTACATACTAATTTAATTAAAAAAAATATTCTAATTTAACTAATATTTATTTCTAAACTTTCCACAATATAAATAACATGTCAAAATCTCACTTTTATCAATATTGCAATATTTTATCAAACTTAATTACAACTTTTAAATGAAAAGTTATCCTTTTATACTTTTATAAACGTACCCTTAATTAAAAAATCATTTTTCAACAATGGAACTATTTCCATACAATTTTTTTTTTATTTTCACCAAAATTATTCTTATATAATTAGACATAAGAATTAAATATCACAAAAAGAAAATTCATTAAATTCTCAATTTATTAAACTTCAAATCCATTTTAAATTTAGAAAAACAAAAATTTATAATTTCCGCAAATTCATTCAATTTAATTAAATTATGTTTTAAATTTAGATTCTAGGTAATATCGATCGGGATCGTTACAATTAAGGTCTGCAGTCATTAAAGTCGAAGTGATAAAACACGACAATATATATTCGAAGTTAAAAAATGTGGCTTTCTTGCCTTTCGGAGTCATTATCAAAACATGCGACAGTGTTTGCACCGCTATGAGTCACTTTAAAAATAATAAGGTCAGCAACATGGAAGATATGCGCACCATGTCCCTGTTTTATAAAATACGGTAGTTAAGTCATACAGCGGTACCAACGTCGAAGTCTATGACGTCGACCTTGATTTTACTCCTCTTTCATCAGCCAAGACCAATACATTTCATATAAACCAAAGTTGATACCCTATGAATTGCCCATGATTGACATCTAAGACTATAAATGTGGTGAGATGAGGGGCGGCAACATGAACTTCGACGTGGTAAAGCCATAATTAGTGCAAAAGTTGTTTTATTGTCGATAAAAGTAATTTCTTTTCACCAACTCCATATGTTTGTCAAATTCTTATTGGTTAATAACTTTCTTTACCAAAATCTTTTCCAAAAAACTACTATAGAGCAGATTTTACATTTCCAAAATAATTTGCAAATCATAAATTTTATATTAATTTTTAATATAATAATTAAGCTTTCTAACTTAAATAATTCATATTAAACCATAAAAACTTGAGGAAAATCCCCAAAAATCACAATAAATCAAATTTGATACTCTTTAACATATTAAAATTTCTAAGCCAAAAACTTTATTTAATTATTTTTAATAATTAAAACTCGAAATAATTAATTTTTTGCACTTAGAAAATTTATAATAAATTCAAACTTTCTTGAAAAATTATGAAATTAAAAACCCACTTCTAAACTAATGTTTCCAACATCATATTAGAAATTCAAGTCATATAGGTGTCATAGATAGGTTTTCACACTTAAACCTATTAATTAATATCATAATGCATATAATCATTCAAAGTACCACAACATGACATATTACAAGAAAAAGATTTAGATTTAATACTTAAAAATAGAAATAATAATTAAAATATGAGATGAATAACTATTATTCACTTTGATTTGATTAGAAAGATTTGAGATTTGAATTTTGAGTTGATTTCCCCTAAGCTTTCCTTTAGATCCCTAGCTTTATCTTTCTTTTGAATATCTTGTAATGGCAGGCCTTTGTTTTGATTTAGATTTGCTTGAATGAAAGTGAGGGAGGAATGAAAATGAGAGAGAGAGAGAGAGTATGTATTAAGGAATTATGCCCCTTTCCTATTTTTCCATCCTCATATATCCTATATCTTATAAATGTTCTAATCAACCTTATTAATTCATTCATTAAGATATGGCCTGTTTAATTATCAAATCCCAATTTCCTTTTCTTTCTACATTATTTTATTTAATTTATCTTATAAAATATCATAAATAATGTTAATGAAAATAAAATTTGTTGTAGACTCTCCTTTATAAAGAATTTCGTCCTCGAAATTACGATAAGATACACTACAATAATCATAACCACAAACATAGAACATACCATCAAATAAGTCGGGAAAAGTGTCTCTAATCCTGTCTTCATTCTTCCAAGTACAGTCTTTCTCGTCGTCGCTCCATTGGACTTTTACTGATTTGACTGTCTTGTTTCTTAACTTTTTCTCATCTTTAGTCACTATATGAACTGGCTACCTAACTGTAGTTATGTCCGGTTCCACTTCAACGTTTTCTAATGTAGTTAGAGTTAGAGTAGTTTCTGCATCTCGAACACACTTCCTAAGATGAGAAATATGGAAAACATTATGGAATCCTGCGAAACTATTCACTAACTCTATCCTACAAAAGAGTTTCCTGATTTTTTTCTATAGTAGAAAATGGTCGAACAAACCTAAGTGCTAATTTACCCAACTTCCCAAATCTTATCATACCCTTTAGCTGTGATGTTTTGACGGAAACATGATCTCGAACCGACAATTCTATGTCTTTTCCTTTGTTATTTGCATAACTTTTTTGCTTACACCGAGCTTCCTTTATTCTAACTCTAGTCAATTTAGTCATTTATGTGGCTTTTCTTACCATATATAGACCAAGAACTAATCTATCTCCAGTCTCCAACAAACATACTGGTGATTTACACGGTCTCTAATACAAAACTTTAAAAGGTGCCATCTCTATACTAGTCTGATAACTATTGTTATACGAGAATTTGACTAAGTGTTGATGGTCTTCGCATGATCTTCCAAAATCTAGCATACAAGCTCTTAACAAATCCTCCAAGACTTTGTTAACTCTTTTTGTTTGCCTATCGGTCTGTGGATAGTAAGTGGTACTCATCTTAAGCTTGGTACCTATAGCTTCTTGTACTCCCAGAATTCACTAGTAAATTAAGAATCTCTATTACTGATTATACTACTAGGAACTTTATGTAGTCTAACAATATTATTCATGAACAACTTAGCTAAAACAGGTGTAGTCCTTGTTGATTTAACAGGATTAAAAGTGCGCATTTTTGGTCAGTCTATCAACCATGACCCAGATACTTTAATTTTCCATGTTTGACCTTGGCAAACCGTCTATGAAATCCATAGATATATAATCCTATTTCCAAAGTTGAAGCAATTCACTAGGCTTTTGATGCTTAACTTTTATTTGTTGGCAATTCAGACACTGTTTTACTCTTAAGCTTACATCCATTTTCATACCTTCTTAGAAGAAACTCCTTTTCATACCTTCATACATCTTAATCCCTCCAAGATGAATAGTAAAGTTTGATCAATGATACTCCCTAAGGACTTCATTCCTTAGGTGTTCCACATCTTGAACACATATTCATCCTTTCTTCCTTAGTCATCCATTGTGATCAAGATATTTTTCTTTCTTTCAAATCATCTGTTTCAGTTCCACCTTCCTATCTTATAATTCTTTTAGCTAGAAATGGATCATCTCTTTGCTTAGAAGTAATTCTTTCGATCAATACCAGTCAAACCTCCAAGCAACATAACATTGCGGTACTTTGGCTAGAAATAGCAGTCGATCTTAACCACATAAAAGTAGTCAATGCCTCCAAATCTTTCCATTTCAATATTATTGCTACATTGCATTTTGATGTTTCCTACTAAGCATGTCTGTCACTTTGTTTCCTTTCCCCGATATGTACTTAATTCCAAGATCATAAGTAGTTAAAAACTCCAATCATCTTTGTTGTCTCATAATCAACTACATCTGAGAGAATAAGTATCTTAGTGACTTGTGATCCGTATACAACTCGAATCATTCTCCTAGAAGATATTATCTCCATGGCTTCAAAGTAAATATTATGAAAGCCAACTCTAAGTCATGAATTGGATATTTAACTTCATGCAGTCTGAGCTGTCGTGAAGCATAGGCAATCAATTTATCCCTCTGCATTAACAGAGCTCCTAATCCCGTTCTACATGCATCTGTATACACCACCAAATCTTGAGTTTCATCTAGGACAGTTTAAACTGGCGCATTGATGAATAAATGTTTCGGCTTCTAGAATGCCTCCTCACCTTTATCAGTCCAAACATACTTCATCCTTCCTTATTAGTTTAGTCATCAGCGCTGCTATATGGGAGAAATCCTTGATGACTCTCCGGTAGTAGCCAGCTAATCCTAGAAAACTCTTTATCTCAGTCATCTCACGGATCTCTTCCAATTTTTTGCAGACTCTATCTTGATTGGATCCTCAGAAAACCCTTTTTCTGAGACTACAGGACCAAGGAACTTCACTTCTTTCTTCCAAAAATCACAGTTCAATGGTTTTGCCTTTAGCTAATGCTTTCTCAATGTTTCAAGCATATTCTAAGGCGACTCTCATAATCTCATTCATTCCTAGAATATATCAAAATGTCATCTATAAACATTAACACGAATCTATTTAAGTGCTCTCGAAAGATTCGGTTCAATAAATCCACAAGGAAAGCAAGCACATTAATTAGCTCGAATGACATTACTAACCACTTGTACGAACCATATCTTATTTGAAATGCCGTAAAAGGTATACTGTTCTCTGCCACTCTCAACTGATGGAACCCTATCGCCAAATCTAATTGATAAAATACTTTGGCTCGACTCAACTGATCAAATAAGTCGTCGATTCTCAACAAAGGATATCAGTTCTTTATTGTCTTTTCATTCAACTTACATTAATCGATATACATCCTTAATGACCCATCTGGTTACTTCATAAACACCACGGCCACTTCCCAAGGTGAATTGCTTGGTCTAATAAAACCTTTTCCTTCTAAGCCCACCAGTTGCACCTTCAATTATTTCATCTCGGTAGGTGGCATTCTACTAGGCGTTCTATCTACAGGTTCAGCTTCAGGTATAAGATATATTGAACATCAGTTGCTCATTATGGCGGTAGTCCTGTAACCGACTAATAAAAACATCTGCAAATTCTCTAATTACAAAAACCTGATTCAACTCATCGTCCTCCTCCATCGCATCCAACAAGCACAAACGTCCAAAATTGGATTCCCTGCTTGTTATACATTTTGATTACTACTGTTAGGGTGTCTTAGTGATATTCTCCAATCTTAGAAAAATATCCTAGCATCATATTTATTTAACCACTCCATACCTAAAACAATCCCAAAGCCAAAAAATAGAGTACATGTAAACTACTGCCAAATACATGATCTAGTAATTCAAATTCTATGTGGTCACATCTCATCCTTAGAGTTGCATATCCTCTTATCGGATTTGCAACCCTTAAGGAAGTAACTAGATATTAGGGTTCTAGGTTAAACTTATCTACCAAACTACGAGATATAAAAGAATGTGACGCATTGGTATCAAATAATACTCTAATAGGTAAGTCATGAATCAAAAGTGTACTTCCCATCACAGGCTTTCCCTTTTTTCCTTTCCTATGGGTCTCAAAGTACTTGTTCCATGGCAAACACTTTCCCTTTCTTAACCTAAGTTGGTTCCTTGCACTGATTCTTGTAATGTCTGATCTGGTCATAGTTAAAGCATCTGATGTTCTTTCTCCCAATTACCCTCTTTCTATCACTGGAACGACATTCATTTGCAAAATGCCCTTTCTTGTCACACTAATAACACACAACCTCAGACTTCCCTTTCTTGGCAGCTCTACCCTTTTGAGCTTCCATTTTATGAAAGAACTTCCTCTTTTGATTCTGTCCACCTTGATTCTCTCCTAGCTTGTTATTACTGAACAAAGCAAGCATCTCTATATCTCAAAGCCATCTCCACGACAACATCACATGGTTCCTTGAGATATGGTAAAGTTGCTCTAGTTAGCTTAGGACTCAATCCATAGATGAACTTCTCATTCCTTTTGATCATTATATCCATGGTAGCGTACCCATATCGGGACATCTCCAAAAATCTGGTTGCGTACTCAAGCACCGTCATATAACCTCACCAACTCAGCAAACTTCCTTAATAGAGTTGACTTTGTGATCTCAGACATGAACCTCTCTTCAAACCTTCTTCTAAATTCAGCCCAAGACAAAGTTTCCTCTACTACCCTAATAGTCACATTATTCCACAAGGATAATGCAGCTTCTCGTAGTTGCCTGGATGCTAATCTCCTCTTATGTTCATCATTCAAATCAAGATCAGTGAAAATCCTTTCACTATGAAGCAACCAATTCTCCACTTCAATTTCATCTTTCTTTCCAATTAAGGGTTTCCCTCCATTTCTCTACCCAACACAACATAATTGTTAACGACTAGAACATTTTGATTAGCTCCTCTGGCATTTCCTCCAACTAATCCAGCACCAAATGCTACTTGTTTCATGTTGACAAAGAACTGACACATTGCTCCCATATCAACGATGGTGTTCTAGCACCTACATTGACAACTGTCTTTTGACCCGAGTCCCTTCTAGCATTGGGCCTGACATTTCCATTTGTATTGGGTGCTTGCTCCACTGAGATTCACTCTTCCGTTTCCTGCCTCCATATCTTACTTCCTTAAATTTGCATTCGAACCTTAGTAAGATACGGAAGAATGGTTAAATAAAATGGTAGAATAGGGATAAAGCATATACCTATGTATAGCAAATACAAGTACGTTACTATAGCATTATCCCATATCCAAATCTTATTCTTTGATTCATTTGGATTATGTTTTAAACATTTTTAAGTTCAAAAATTATTTTAGTTTTTACATAAACTATTACTTTGATACCAAAACATCACATACCCTATTTTAAGGCCCGAAACTAAGCGCTACAGATGCTGCAGCCATCTATAGTGTAACGACCAGGATTTTCCGACCAATTTAAGTAGACGAAAACCCGTCCAATCTAAAACTATGAAAAAAACAACCAATTTAACATAACATAATCTGATAAATATACAACACAACTAAATGTATAGGATACTATTTCAATAATACAACTTATCAGAGTTCCAATTATTTATTCTACAAGGTATGCATTAATACAAAAAATACTCAAATACAATAAATCTATCACTGCACAACTCTGGTGTGAAAGACTGCAATAGCTATTCCTACAAACTCAATAAACATGTTAATGGGGAATAAAATAGTTATCAGAAAAGATATAAAATAGCATGATAAATGTTAAACAACAACCAAGAAAAAATATAATATTATTGAGGCTGCATCGTTACTACTAGTGACTACCTATGTACCCCTATCTAATGGGGTGGTACTTAATTAGATACAGGATCAAGCCAACAGAGTTCTACTATTCAGATATAGGACTCAAAAGTAGTCCATGATGCAATATATGTAATATATGAATGTCACTCCTAAAAATTACCTGCTTAGGCTTATTATCCTTAAATTTAGATTTCTAAAATCTAATTACCTTTATTATTTCAAAAATATTCTCTTTTGAAAATGGTTATTCAAAACCAATCTCCTGAAACAAATTATCAATTATTTCAAATCCTTTTGAAATATTATATATCTCTTTTATGTTAAATTATACTTTTCTCCAGGATACAAAAAAAATCACTGTTGATAATGGTATCAAATACTCTGTATAATGATATAGTGTTGTATTTGATATATTTATTTGAAAATCCCAAAATACTACTATAAAAGCATATCAAAATATATGCAACTAAATCGGGAGGATTATCCCATAAACAAGGCAACTGTGTCCCAGCCTCTCTAAAATAAATAACCCTCTATATAAAGAGAGGACTATAGCAGGGTTACACAAACCCTCCACTCACTTTTTAGTTATGGGTCACTCGAATCATCAGTAACGTAACAAATCATTTTGTTTCTCGAAGTGACAAATCATTTTGCACTAATAATCATAAATCCTTCTGTTAGCACCAAAATTGGTCACTAACACCCTTGAGTAGAGTTATGTAGAGAGATTAATGAAGAGAGTAAATTTGAATAGAAGAATAGTGCAATTCAATACAAAAAGAACAACAAAAACGAGAACACCGGATTTATAGTGGTTCGGCGTAACTTCCTATGTCCAATTTGAGTTTAATCTTTATTGCTTTCTCCATTACTTGAATACAGATGCAATCCGTAAATCAATCACTTGAATACAAGTTTGAATTAAAAAGAGGAGAGTATAAAAATTGGCAGAGTCTCCCCAGTGTTTCCGGAAAAAGGTCCATTTCACTGTGCCCCTGCCATTCTATTTATAGACGAAGATGGGTTGGACTTCCCTCACGGGCCTAGGAACTAGGTATCTTGGCCCGTGGTAAGTAGCTTCTACGCACCGAGCCAGGTATGCCAAAACATGTCGATTGCATCAAACCCTTATACCTTCAGGCTCTTCTTGGTCAGAATCTTGTCTAGTGCTAATAATAATATCTTCAACTATCATTTTGTAGCCGGCCCAAGGTGCCGGGTAACACCTTCCAAAACACAGTATTGTTTATTCCCTCAATTCTTTTTGAAATGAATTTCAAACCACCGAGATTTAAGTTCTCAAAATTTCCTTTATAAATAGAACACACTTTATAAAAACCTTTATATAAATCACTTTTTATATAAAATCACTTCAAAAATATTTATTTACAAATATCTCCTTTTTCTTTAAAATAAAACATTTCATTTCATATTCTTTCATGAAAACCAACTTTCAAAACAATTTCATTTAAATTGAAGTAAATAAATATCATCACTAAAAACCTTAGAGTCAAATTGTGAAATAAATCATAATGTGACATCACCTTACTTGGAGACCCAAAACTAATGGCTATAGACGCTGTAGTCATCCATAGTTATTAATTTTCGAAGACCAAATACCACTGTGCTAGATTCATTGATACACAGACCAAAAGGATATGGAAAATTTTAACAATTTAAAAACACGTATCCACATTCCATTAAAAACATATGATGTTCATTACATAATCCCAAAAACGTTAACCACGTTCAACTAAATATAATTATTACACATACTCTAAGAGCGACATATAAAGAAGCCCCCTTGGTTGATTAGAGTATATAGTAAGGCTAATAAATTGGTCTTTACATCCAAATACATAGTGGAAAAAGAAAACTCTAACTAACTGCCTCCTGCATGCCTCCGGAAGCTTTATTCGTCTAAGAAGAGAACTTGAAAATCTTAACTCTCAAACTACTGAAATCAATTCAGTGCCCAAGAGTTTAAGGGGAAAACAAAAACTTCAAGTCGGACATAATGCCTGGTATGAACAATAATCTAACATCTCAATCCTTTTAGATATCTAGTGAGACCACTCTGTTAGGAAATAAAATCTACGGTTTCGATGACAACACCTATACAATGGAAATCGAATATGCATATTTATTTATATATATACAAGTACTTGCTAGAACAACATCACTAGAAAGACTAGAAGAAAGGTTCAAAGAACACTATAAGAGACTACAAGTCGATACGTACAAAGAAGCAACAGAAAAGATGCACAAAACAGACATGCACAAGTATCAGACGTCTGCGTACACAAACCAGATGTCTGGAAAAGTCCTTTGGAACGACAAACAGACTGAACCAGACATATGGTAATAGCACTCGGACGTCTGAAAATCTACTATGTACAAAAAATATATAGTATCAAACGTCTGATACAAATATCAGACGTCTCATTTCGAACTCGGATTTTAAATTTAAACTTCAACTACTACATTCGAATAGACATCTCCGCTTCTCTTCACTGCAACTCTTCATCATCAATAGTAGCAACTATAGAGCACTTGTTAATGGATGCAACAACTCAAAGAACCTCTTTATAACTATATATATCATCAAGATTCAAGAGAATAAATTACCTTATTTACTTACGCTCTCTAATTACATACTCTATCATATATTCTTGATTTCTAGCAATCTATACTTGTATTTCACTCTTTCAAATATTCAGTTCTTCACAGATAATACTCTCTAGATATATATTGGAAGCATTTGTACTAATTATTTAATATCCGTGTTATAGAGCACACATTTGACAAGAACAATTTATTGTAACCAACCCTATTCCTCCGGGCGAAGTGAGGGTGTTTGATTGTCGAATTTCGAAGGGGAGCTTCAGGACTGGACGTAGGACGGGAGGTCCGAACCAGTATATAATCCTGGTGTGCTTATTCTATATTTACTTAGATTAATATTGCTTTTAGTTGCATCATATATTTTGTCATACATACTTGCACATACACTACACGATCCATCCTGTAGACTTAAATTGGTATTAGAGCACGGTTTGATCAAAACACGGTAACACATTTTTTGAATCACTCTAATATGGAATTATTTTTTTCAAGTAGGTCAATCCACAGCGCAACCACCACTCTTTAATGGTTCTAACTATGCACATTAGTCAACACGTATGAGAATTTTTATGGAAGCTAATGGATTAAAAATTTGGTCAGCCACTCAAAATAAATATGAAGCACCTAACACTACTATGAACACATGGAATGATGCAACAAACACCGCATCTTCTAATAATTCCAAAGCTATGAATGCTTTTTTTGTTCATTAGATAAGAATGAATTTTCACGTGTCATATTATGTAACACTACATATTATATTTAGTGTACCTTACAAGTTACACACGAAGGCACAAACAAAGTTAAACAAACTAAGATTTCAATTTTAAAAAATCAGTTTTCATCATTTAAAATGAAACAAAATGAATCTATAGTAGATATGTACTCTACATTCCAAACCATTCAACATGATTTATTGGCACTTGGAGTCAAATTCACAAATTTTAATTTAATATCTAAAATACTCAATTCTTTAACTCTAGAGTGGGAAAGAAAATTATTACCTATCAAAGAAGTTAATGACCACTCTTAGTTGAAGAATTGATAGGAAATTTAATGTCCTATGAAGTTAATTTGCCGACACGAAAAGAACAAAATTCGAAAAAAAAAACATAGCATTCCCAGCATCAAATGAAGACTCTGACTCAGACGAAGAAGAAATTGTATTTACTACCAAAAACTACAACAAATTCAAGAAGTTTAGGAAAATTAATATATTTCTAAAAGGAGGAAAACCAAGCTCAACAAATCAAACATCAATCAAATGCTATGAATGTGACCAATTTGGACATATGAAGAAAAATTGTCCCAAGCTCAAAAATGATAAAAATAAGAACAAATTTGTAAATTTCAAAAAGAAGAAAGCTTTAAAAGTAACATGGGATGACTCAGATTCTTCATCATCACCAGATAGTGATAGCGATAGTGACGGAGAACAAGCTAATGTATGCTTTACGACACAAACTGATAAGGTATGTCCCAAACTTAGCTATGATGAATTAATAAAACTTAGCATGGAATTAGATGATAAATTTAGACAAATTAAAAAATTGAATAAAGAACATATAGCCAAAAAAAATTAGGGGTTGAAGTAGGAATGTTAAAAGATGAAAAAAATCATTTTAGAGGAGGAACTAGAATTATCTCAAGAAAAAATTAAAAATATTTTGGTTGAAAATTAGACTATAACTATTGATTTTGGAAAAACTAGACTAGAAAAGGATAACTTGTTAAAAGAAAATATCAACTTGAAGAGTAATATAGAAACATTGAAAATTGAAAATTTAGAATTAAAAGAAAAATTAGATAAAATTACAAATAATGTTTCAGACATTAATAAGAAAAACAAGATTTGGAAAATCTTATCAAAACTTCAGAACCATCAGGTAATAGAAATAGAATAGGGTTTAAAAATATACCTAAACAAAAAGGGAATATTATTAAGAAATATAGTTGTATTTATCAAAAAACTAGAAGATCACCTAAGTCTAATACGAATACTAAAAATATAAAAAAATTGATTCCTAAGACAAATAATAATTCGATTAGACAAAAATATATTAATAATTTTTTGAAATAATGTAGTCTATAATAAAAAATTATGTTCATAAATGTACCAAATCATCTTGGGTATGGCTACCTGCTCCTCCTAACATCTAGGACCATAACAAAGTATATTGGTACCAATTAAATCATTTTTTATTTTGTGAGTACCCAAAATAAAAAATAAGGAGAAATGGATACTTGATAGTGGTTGCTCTAAACATATGATCGGAAACTCAAAAATGTTATCGAATATAACATACATCGATGGTGGAATAGTTACTTTTGGAGATAACTCAAAAGGATACTTCGTTGGCATCGGAGAAGTCATCAACTCTGCTATAAATCATTTTTGATAATGCCAAAGGGGGAGAAATAATAAAAAACACAATAAACGATGGAAAGAACATATTCAGGGGGAGATTTATAAAATTATATATAAGTACATTGTATAGTTGTCATCATCAAAAAGGGGGAGATTGTTAGGAAATCAAATCTACGGTTTCGATGACAACAAATATACAATGGAAATTGGATATGCATATATATATACACACACACAGGTACTTGCTAGAACAACATCAATAGAAAGACAAGAACAAAGGCACAAAGAACACTATAAGAGACTACAAGTCGATAGGTACAAAGAAGCAACAGAAAAGATGCACAAAACAAACATGCACAGATATCAGACGTCTGGGTGCACAATCTAGACGTCTCGAAAAGTCCTCTGGAACAACAAACAGACTAAACCAGACGTCTGATAATAGCACTCAGACGTCTGAAAACCTACTATGTACAAAAAATATATAGTATCAGACGTTTGATACGAATACCAGATGTCTGATTTCAAATTCGGATTTTAAATTTAAACTTCAACTGCTGAATCCGAATAGACATCTCCATTTCTCTTTGCTGTAACTCTTCATCATCAACAGAAGTAACTATCAAGCACTTATTAATGGATGTAACTACTCAACGAACATCTCTACAACTATATATATCGTAAAGATTCAAGAGAACAAATTAACTTACTTACTTACGCTCTCTAATTACATACTCTATCATATATTCTTGATTTCTAGCAATCTATACTTGTATTTCACTCTTCCAAGTATTCGGTTCTTCACAGACAATACTCTCTAGACATATATTGGAAGCATTTGTACTAATTAGTCAATATCCGTGTTATAGAACACACATTTGACAAGAAAATTTATTGTAGCCAAGCCTATTCCTCCGGGCGAAGCGAGGGTGTTTGATAGTCGAATTCTAAAGGGGAGCTTCGGAACTGAATGTAGGATGGGAGGTCCAAACCAGTATAAAATCCTGATGTGCTTATTCTATATTTTCTTAGATTAATATTGCTTTTAGTTGGATCATATATTTGTCACATATACTTGAATATATACTACACGAGCCACCATGTAGACTTTCACACTCCTCTTAGCGTAATGGGTTTTCCTCTCACTCGTACCCTAAAATTTATACAAAACCATATACTATGCTCCTGCATCCACAATGTTTAAAACATACATTTCGAAACATTATGATGATATGCATATATACAACCTTTTGGATTTCCCATCCTCAATTTAAATTGACGCCTTGTCATAAATTACAGTTTTTAGGGTCACTATTAACCGATTAGTTTTCAAGGGTTTACGAATAACCTTTTTCATTAGACATGGACACCTTATCGCATTTCGTTGTTTTCATGGGATCGCTAAGAACCTATGCAATCCCGCCAATAAACTTAATTAATTCATGGATTCCCTTGAACCTATTAGTCATTCCAATAACTAATCCCCTTATCCTAATTTTCATGGGTTGACTAGGAACATATGGATTTATCCAGTAACTCATTTCTCATCCTAGTTTTCATGGGTTGACTAGGAACCTATTGATGCTTCCATTAATTTCATCCTTATCCTATTTTTTGTGGGTTGACTAGGAATTTATTGACTGATGTCAATTCTTAATCCGGATATAGTTTTTACGTGTTCGCTACCAACCAATTAGCCCCTGCCAACCTACCTTAATAGTTTTCACGGGTTTACTGTGACCTATTGGTTACCTCCAATAACTACATAATCATAGTTTTCATGGTTTACTATGAACATATCTCTCAAACAAATTCAAGGTTTAGAAGAACACTCTAGCTCCACTCAACTGATCGAACAGATCACCTATCCTCAGCAGAGGTATCTATTCTTAATCGTCCTTTCATTTAACTTATGATGCACATCCTTAACGACCCATCTAGTTTGTTCACGAAAACTATGACCACTCCCCAAGGCGAACTACTTTGTCTGATAAAATTCCTCCCTCCAGATCCACTAGCTGCACTTCAGTTCTTTCATCTCAGTCGGTGTCACCCTGTTAGGTGGTCTACTGATAGTTTCAGCTCTCAGTACAAGATCTATCCAAAACTCAATAGCTCATTTCGACGGTTGTCCTGTAATTGGCTCAAAGACATCTGCAAATTCCCTTGCCGCTCGAACCTGAATTATTTCTTCTACAACCTCCATTGCACTTAACAAAGCACAAACACTCTTACTAGAATTCTCTACTGAGAAGATGATTCGTTTATGACTATTTAGGTATCTCAATGATATTTCCCTATCCTGGCAAAACATCCTAGCCTCATACTTACCCAACCAATCCATACCCAAAACGATCCTGAATTTTATGAAATAAAAAACATACGAACTGCATACAAACTTATGATCTAACAAATCAAGTTCTAATTGGTCACATCTCATCCCTAAAGTGCATACCCTCCTATTGGATTCACAACCCTTAAGGAAGTAACAAGGAATGCGGGTTCTATGCATAACCTATAAACCAAATATTGTGATGTAAATAAATGTGACGCACTAGTATCAAATAGTACCCTAACTGGTATACTCTGAATCAAAAGTGTACTTTCCAGCATAGGCTTTCCTTTTACTAGAGTAGTAGGCCTAGAAGAAGATGATAATCCAATAACAAACACCTTCACTTTGTTCACCCCGACTGACTCTGGAAACTGGTTCTTATAATGCCAACTTGGTCGTAGTGAATCATTTTAGATTCTTCTTCTCTGCAGGCTTCTTCTCCTTGCCCGTCCAGCACTCATGAGAATAATGGACCTCCTTATCACACTTATAACAACCAAATAAGCCTTTGACTTCTTGGCAGCCTCCACTTTATGGGCTCCTTTTTTCTCGAAGAAATTCATTTTCTTTCCCTAAGGACCCTGGGACTCAACTGGCTTCTCTCTAGCTGAAACAGCAAGCATCTCCTTATGGATCATGGACATCTCCACCACCACATTACAAGGTTCTCTGACATGAGTCGTAGTCATTCTACCTAGCTCTTGCCTTAGTCCATGAATAAATCTCTCATTCCTCCTGATATAAGTGTCAACTAATGCATATCCATATCGAGGCAGCTCATCAAACATAACAGTGTACTCGATCACGGACATATCTTCTTGAATAAAATCCATGAAATTCCTCATCAATGCCAGCTTTTCAACCTTAGATAAGAACCTCCACTCAAACCTTCTTATATAATCAGCCCATGTCAGCTCTTCCTTCGAAACTTCGGCATCACACTGTCCCATCAATAAAACACTAACCCTTGCAACTGTCTAAAGGCTGGCCTTCTCTTTTCTCCATTATCCAAGCCTAAATCAATATAGATCCTCTCACAGTTGAAAAGCCAATTCTCAACTTCAACAGCATCCTCTGTTCCAACAAAAGGCTTTCCACCCAAACTAGTGTAGTCTCTGCCCAGCCTAGCATAAATATAACCAACTGGAACTGCAGGATTAACTCCATCAACATCACCACTAGCTCGCGCTTGCAAAAGATTAGCCAACAACTGATACACTATCTCCGCATCTATTGGCAGATTTCCAACAGCTACATTGGCTTTAGCATTTTGGTTAGAATTAGCCTGTCGACTTTGATTCCTCCTGGTATTAGGTCGACCATTTCCATTGGTTGCGGTGCTTCCTCCACCTAGATTTCCTCTTCCGTTTCCTGCTTCTATATCCTCTTTCTTGTAAATCTGCATATGAGCCTTAGTAAGATATAGAAGAACGGCCTAAAAGAGAGGGGAACACGTACTTAGATATATATCATATACAAATACGTTACCATAGCGTTTACCCAACCCGATCATATTTTTAAATCTGTAGGATTAGGTTTCAAAAAGCTTTTAGGTTTTAGTTTTTTTAAAAGTTTCATAAACCTATGCTCTAATACCAACTTGCTACATCCCCTAACTTGGAGGCCCAAAACTAACGGCTATGGATTCTGCAGTCATCCATAGTTATTAATTTTCGACGACCAAATATGACGGAGCTAGATCCATTGATACATAGATCACAAGAATATGGAAAATTTTAACAATTTAAAAACACATATCCACATTCCATTTAAAACATATGATGTTCATTATATAATCCCAAAAATGTTAACCACGTTTAGCAAAACATAATTATTACACAATGCGAAGAAAGACATATGAAATTCCCCCTTGGTTGATCAGAGTATAGAGTAAGGCTAATAAATCTGCCTTTACATCCAAATACATAGCGGAAAAAGAAAACTAACTCACTAACTGCCTCCTGTACACATCCGGAAGCTTTATTCGTGTAATAAGAGAACTTTAAAACCGTAAATCTCAAACATCTCAAAATCAATTGAGTACCCGAGAGTATAAGGGGAAACAGAAACTTCGAGTCGGACATAAAGCCTGGTATGAATAATAATCTAACATCTCAATCCTTTAGATATCTAGTGAGACCATGCCTCTTAGCGGAACGGGTTTTCCCCACACTAGCACCGTGAAACCTTTATAAAACCATATACTATGCTTTTGCATCCACAATGGTTAAGACACACATTCCAAATTTTTTTGATGATATACATGTATAAAACCTTTTGGATTTCCCATCTCCAGTTTAAATTGACACCATGTCATAAATTATGGATTTTAGGGTCACTATTAACCTATTAGTTTTCATGGGTTTAATAATAACCTTTTTCATTACACATGACATGTTGTCCCATTTTGTAGTTTTTGTGGGATCACTGAGAACCTATAGGCTTCTGCCAATTAACTTAAATAATTCATAGGTCCCCTAAACCTATTAGTCATTCCAATAACTAATCCCCTTATCTTAGTTTCATGGGTTGACTAGAAACCTATGGATTTATCCAGTAATTCACTTCTCATCCTAGTCTTCATAGGTTGACTAGAAACCTATTGATGCTTCCATTAACTTCTTTCTTATCCTAGTTTTTATGGGTTGATAGGAAACTACTGATGCTTCCATTAGCTTCTTTCTTATCCTAATTTTCATGGGTTGACCAGGGACCTATTGATTGATGTCAATTCTTAATCTGGATATAGTTTTCATGGGTTAACTACCAACCAATTTGCCCCTACCAACCTACCTTAATAGTTATCATGGGTTTACTATCAATCTGTTGGTTACCTCCAATAAATACATAATCATAGTTTTCATGGGTTATTATGAACTTATCTCTCGGACAACTTCAAGGTTTAGGTATCATATACTTTGGTCTCCCCGACTTCCTGGATGTAATTCTACTTATTCAGGAGTTTAATTAATTTATATTCACTACTGGGTTAACCAAGCGGTTCTTCTACCCCTTCATCCTCCAAAATACAGTTATGAGTTCTTTATCATGTGAATATATTCATATTTGAAGAATCAAACATAAAAATTTAACAATGCCACTACTGTGGGTTTAAGGTCCTTGAAATACCATTCATATATAACATAGTTCATCCCTTTAACTTATAATTTTATCAAGGCAACACTTCTTCAAATTCACAAACTTAAAGTCATTTCAAAACTACATAATTTAAGCCATGGGTTTTTCCATTAAAAGTTTGAGTTTAGGTTTTAAAACCTTTCAACTCCTTTGAAACCTTGCTTTCGACCTCAATAGGATGACCTCCTTCGAAAGCATAAAAATCTATCTTTAAAACAATAGGCCCCTACCTTTCGAATACTATAAAATATTTCATTCGAAACCTTCCAACCATGTAAAATTATTATTATATAAGTATAGAAGAATAGCTTCAAAGCCATTTGAAAGTATCCTTTCGAAACCGATGAAGGTTACCCTTCGAAACCATTGAAAGTCCCACTCGAAACCGATGAAGGTTACCCTTCGAAACCAATGAAAGTCCCCATTTCGAATACATTGGGTTTATACTTAAAACATCATTTTGGGTCAAAGTGAACATAGAAGAAGGCATCTCTTTCGAAACTATTCTCTATTTCAAAAAGTATTAGGGAAGTTTGATGGCGTCGAAACCATCCTTTCGAAGACGTTAAAACATCTGGGTAAAACAATTGAAGGTTAGCTCCGAAACCCCTTCCAACACCATTGCCTTCGAAACCCCTAACCCCTTTCGACAGTATTAGGAAGTGGCTTTTGGTAAAAATAACAGCACCATTCGAATACATCCGAGTCTTCAATAACATCGAAAGGTCATCAATTCATAGAAGATTTTTAACTTGGTCGAAACGCCCCTTTCGAAAGCTTTAAACAAAATGTAAGTAACTCCTTCGGAAGCTACTTCTTTAAAACACTGGCGACAGCTCTCTTTCGATAGCCTCTTTTGGAAATACTTTTGCAACCAAATGTTTCGACTAGGGCGAAACCCTTTTATAAACAGGAAAACGTTCTTCTTTCAAAACCACATAAAACAAAGGAACCAACGCCTTTGAAAGCTACCCTTCGACACCCTACCTTCCGCCTTTCTCCAATTCTTTACATACCATCAGAATGATACCTTGTGTATTGGTTTACTAGTCTCCACCTAGAATTTTTCGACTAGATTGGAGGAGGAAGGTCTGAGTCAAAAGGTCCTTCTAAAGAAGGCAGAACCCCCTTTTTGAGCAAAATGTTGTTTTTACCAAATAAAGCAAACTTTTTACAATAAACTTGCCTACTTGTAAACATTTGATTGGTTGTCATAAAATTTCAAATAACTTGGATAATATTTTCCAAATATTATTAGGTCTACAATCATGATAACTTTTAACAAATAAGCCTTTCCTATTAACAAAACAATTAAATCACTTAGGTCCTCCTTTCAAAATAATTTAATTCCCATAGTAAATCAATTAGTAAAAATCTCCAAAAATTCCAGAAATTCTCTTTAATCATGTTCTCTAACATATCAAAATTTCAAACCCAATTCCTTAATATATTTTCCAAAATAAATTTATAAATCCAATTAACCATATTTTGATTTGAAAATTCATAATTAATTCTCCACGACTTGAAAAATTACAAAAATAGAAATACAACTCCAAAATCATGTTTTCCATAACAAAAATTTTTCCCATGACATTTAAAAATTATTTGCTCTCAGTTTTACCCTAAAAGCGTGCATATATCCTTTAAACAACCTTGTTTAAACCAAATCATAAATCAAGCATATTATCATCCATTATATCATAAAAATAGATTTACCCTTAAATCCAAAACCATATGATTTTAAAACCAAAATAAAGATGTAGTGATTATTATTCATCCAAGGTTGGATAAGGAAATTGAAGATTGATTGAGATTGATTTTTTCTAGCTTGAATCCTAAGCTTTACTTGAATTTCTCTTATCATCATTCTTCCTAATGGCCGGCCTTGCCATTCTTCTTACGTTTTAAAATTTGCACGTGGTAAAATGAACGTGTATGGTTAAGGGATAATAGTATAAGGGTAGGAAATATAGGAGGTTATTTACCCTAATGCCCTTATGTTTAAGTACTTAATACTTAACCATTTATAAGTTCATTTAATCTAAATTATCACGACCACTACATTTTTATTAATCAACCTCAATCTCCTTATCTATATTATTCAATTTAATTTATTCTAATTAAATCTCCTGAATTATGTAAATAAAATTAGGGGTGTCACACATAATGTAACGACCCGTAAATTTTGACAGTTTTATTTATTTAACTAATTGAATTTTTGTGAAATTTTAAACAATAAAATTTGAAAATGAAAATTTAATATTTGGAATACATCTACCAACATAGAAAATGAAAAAATTTAAATTAATAATATGGAAGTTTATTCTATTATGTAATTTTATTTCAATTCAAATCAGTTAAAAATTGATGGTAATAAAATGTTTTTCAAACCTGAATATTTTTCTATAAAAAATTTGTAAATCATCTTCTGAGAGAGACATCATATTTCGTTTCATCAAATTTGAGCTGCTATTGCTCCGTTTATCTTGTTTTCGACAAAATAGCAGCATTTTTTCGGTACCGAATATCGACTTTTGATAGGATAATCGTACCACTGATTTCTGTATACCTTTTGATCATCTCGTCGTGCTGATCTCCGCGGTATATTCAATTCTGTGTTTTGAAATCTAGTACGTAGCAGAATCTGTGTGGATTGTAACCGTATCGGTAACCAGTTTGTGCGTTTGGTTTCTCTTTGATCATTTAGCTGCCTACCAGTCGAATACAAATAGCCAATAGCCATTTGTCCTTTTTTTCCTATTCCTTTCATTCACATTTCTCATTTGAGAAATACGTATCAAAAATTTTCTACAAACTTTCTTCATTTTATTTTCTGTCAAACGTTTCATTTGGTTTCACCCATTCAAACTCGAAGTTGTTGATGCCTAGGCCCGAAGTTTCGCCTATTCATACTCGAAGTTGTCTCCATTTCACCTCTTTCCTCTTCCCTTCCACCCGTCAACCATTACTGCTTCGCCCCTACCAGCCAAAACCACCAAACACCCAGATCACGCTACCAGCCACCATTTCTTCTGACCCAGGCAACTTACCTCATGCCACAACTGTCGCCTCTTCCTTGTATCATTGCATCCACACCAAGCCGAAATCCCAAGCTTCATTGCTTCATCACTTCCAAGAGCAGCCATCACATGGCCAAGCTCCTCCTCCACCTCTCCCCTTGGCCGAACGCATCCACCAAGTGCTCCTCTCTTTCATATAAGCAGGTAATATATATATATATATATATATATATATATATATATATATAATACAATATAGGTTTATATATATGAAGTGTTTTATGGCCTTAGCCGGAAAGAATTTTTTTATATATATATGGTCTAAAACTCTTGATTTTTTAAGTATTTTATATATATGTTAGTTTATATGAGGTCAGTTCATAAACATTTTATAGTACGCATAGGTTAATTTTTATATACAATATGTATATGTTCGAATGTTGCTTGCGTCATTAGGTTACATAGGTTAGATTTTTGAAAGTAAGTATTGGTATACATATTATATACTGATTTTCAAATAAATAAATTAGTTTACTGTATAAGTTTAAATATGTTTTATAAAGTATATTATAGATCATATAATGATGTTTTGTGTGTTGTTAGTTGCGTCTGCTATGTATCTTAGTTTTAGGATATTGTTGTATAGCTTATAAGTTTGTATATATATATGCATTTATATAAAAGTTATGTTCTAAGTACATATATATATATCTATATGTAAGTATATATATATATAGTTTATATATGTCAGTTTTCTAATATATATGTTTTCATTTTAGCTATATGACTTCAGATTTTATAATATATGTTTAAGATTGAAGCCGCTGTAGTTAATATAAGTTAGTGCTTGTTTATATTAATTATAAGTTGTATATTTTAATTTGGAAGCATCTCTGGTTTTGGCTTGATACATATTTTTTTTTTTATATATATATATGTGTTTATATTACATTTGTTAATATTCCAAGTATTATAAGTTTATACAGTTTATAAATGGTATGTATGCGGCAATATGATATATATATATGTGTGTGTCTGCTTTGTTGTATATGTAGGTATATATTAGTTTAATTTATACATGTGTTTGGGTTTTGTATCCATATACATTTAAATTGATTTTTGAATATATATATATATAGTTATATTCCGTGTTTCGATCTATTGTTATGTATATTTGTAAAAAAATGAGTCTGTTAATATATATTTGTATAAAGTTAGTCTTTTTTGTTATATTTAAAGTATATTTAGTCTATACATTGTTTGGGTTGCTGTTTATATACATAGCATGTGGTCCATATGTATATATGTTTTAGCTACGTTGATTTTAAATAAGTGTATATATAAGTATTTATTTCAAAATATATGATGTATATATGTTGATTTTATTATGTGTGTTCAATTAAAACAATGATTTTAATTATATATATATTATTTTAATATTGTTTAAATTAAATATTGAAATCATGGAAATAATAATAATAACAATAATATATAAATTCTGTTTCTTTCTAAATGATTCTGATTTATTTTATCAATTCCTTCTCAATCAGGCTTTATCCGTCAAATTCGTGTCTATCTCACTTTGCTTTGGAATTTGTAGCTCATTTCTTTGTGAAATCTATCCAGCCTCGAAAGATGAGCAATCACTCACGATTAACGTTCATATATTTATTAAATTGGATTTCAATTGAAACGACAATTGAAATATGCTACTGTTAGTTATTTACATTTCTATATATATGTTGTTATCTATATCTATTCACCTATGACATCTGACACCATTATCTGTTATTTATATTGATGATATATGCCTATTATATTATTATCATATTTGTTATCACTCTGCAAGTTCCATGTTAGTATAGATTTCCCTATGGGTTGAAATGATACATACCCGAACGATCTGTAGAATAGGAGAAAATCGTTATGGGTTGAAATGATAGACCGAAGCAATTTTCATTGAATTGAATTTGGGATTGTGGGTTGAAATGATATATACCCGTATATGTTTAAATTGCGGATTGAAATGATAAATATCCGTATCACTTGACCATAGGATAGAAAATTATATAGAGACACCATTGGTCTATATATAAATATTTTGAAATGATTTCTTTGGTTTTGGGAAACAAATATATGGTTTAATAAATATTGATTCTTAAGATATTATATATATTTGTAAATGATTTCCAAGGTTTTGAAATTTAATTTACTTAAGAATCATACTCAAATAAGTTTGATTTGAAATTTATTAAATTTAGGATTTTAAAGATATAATTTTATAACTTGATTTTTAATTAAAAATGATTTAAGTGAATTTGGTATATATGTATGAAATTATCGAATTTAGTCTTGAAATATTGAATATTTAAAGTTTGAAATATATTGAAATGGAAATGGTTTATTTTATAGTTCAAATCTGTTTTTTTAAATCGATAATTTGAAATGGTTTATTGAGGAACTGAAATAAATTGAAATTGATGATTTGAGATTTTGTTAAAGTTGAACTTTTAGAATTCGAGTTGATTTGGAATCGATTTGTGAAATTTGAGGAAACTATTTTATTATATAAAGTATTTTTAAATTATATTTAAAACTATTGTGTATTTTACCTTATAAATTATTTTAATATAAACTATTTGAATATAAATCATTTTTTAATATAAACTGTTTTTAATATAAACTATTTTAATATACTAACTATTTTAATATAAACTGTTTTAACTTATAACTATTTTATATAAACTATTTACTTTATAAACTATTTTATTATACATACTATTTTAATATCTAAACTGTTTAAGTGGTGGAAGTTATGTTTTCAAAGATATGAATTTCAAAGTATTATGTTTCGAAAGTGTTATAATTTTAAGTGTTTGGTTTCGAAAGCGTTATAACTTTGATTTTGGAAGTGAATATATTTGAAATGGAAATGATATCGTATTGATATGGTTTTTGAAAAGGGCAATGATATTTTGGTTTTGAAGTATAAACTATTTTGAAATGACCATGGTGTTATAATAATGATTGGTTGTTAAAGAGACCGGGATCGGATATTGTCATACTCTCCGCCAATACCCAGAACCACTTTAACAATCGCATACACGATGAAAATTCTAGAATGAAGTAGGATGATGGCGACGTCCTATTGAGGTATATATGTGGACCCAATTCCCGTGAATTGGCGTAAGGTGGCTAAAAACAGGAGTGATTCTCAGGCCAAGTGAGGTCATTCCTCCGATCGGACACATTCCTTTGATACCATATTCTGACTTTGTGATTGATTTGGTGGCCACACTTGATTTTTTTATTTGGGAGTGTGTTCAGAGGTGGCAGTAGTGTCTGTTATGCGTTACCACTAGCTCGGATGCGTAATTGGTATATCTACCCTGGCATGCCTTGTTGTGCCGTGTCACCTAACCTATCAAGTCACTATGAGTTTCTTTTGTGTTGTACCTATGGAGTATCCTCTCGTAGCCTCCCGATCTAGAGGTATTACGGTACAGTATAGACTATTAGCACTATAAAATGTGTTAAGGGGGATATGGGTAATGCCTTAACGCTATTTTAATAGTTTACTTTACTTTAGACATTATTATAACAGCGTATATTACTACATAGTAGATAGTTTAATGGATCCTTATAGGGTGGTTATCCCAAACATCCTTTGAGTTACTTGTATTTCTGCTGTTATTTCACCTAAGTTGGATTTATTGATATAAGGATGTTAATCCTGACTCGACTGTTTTGTGTTTTGCTTTACGCTTGGGTCAAACTGAGTGATACAGCTTTTGAGACTCACCTTTGGAGTTGGAGCTTCATTTTGGAGATCGATCAACATTTTTTCAGCTTGTACTTATTCAGTTGATTCCAGTGATGTATTCTGATCTTATATTTGACTATTGTATTTGAAACTTCTATTGTATCTTATTTAACTCTGATATATATAGTAGCTTCATGAACTACTATCATTTTGTTTCCGCTGCATATTGTATATTACTCTGTGTCTGTGATTCTGTAATTTATTTATTTACTGTACATGCTGAGTTTTGCCAATATAAATTAACAATATGGTATTTTAAGCAATTCAAATCCGGCATGTGTGGATGCGAATGGTTGAAAATATCAGGATGTTACACATAAGGTTTTAGCCTACAATTTTTTCTACCCAACCCATATGAAAACAAAAGAAAATGAGAAATAGCTCATAAACTAGTTGAACGCATGTCACATAATCAATCAACAACAATAACAAATACATCCGTTTATCCAATAAAAATTAGTCTACATATTAATTTACTTTAAAACAATCATTTTACTTATAAACATAGAATAATGATTTATCTGCTCAATAGATGTTCAATATATTCTATTTATTTTAGTTATAGCAAAACAGTGTTTTATTCTGCTAATTGAACGTCACCAATGAAGTATAATTAATTTAACTACGTTATTAATTAAATTAATATAAGAATATTCAATCGCTATTATTTTATCCAAATTTTATACTTCACCAAATATGTCAATTAATTACACTAATGTATTCGTGTCATTATGAACCTAACGTAAAAATCCGCAGGTCAAGCAGACTTAAAACGACTGAGTTATGAATTTTTAAAGTTAACACATTTTAATTAACTTGTTTAATAAACTAATATAAACTGATTCTCACCCATTCCTTGGCCCAAGGCCCAAAACACCTTCACCTTCTTCATATTGCCTCTGCTTGTTTTAGAACTTACGGACATGCACTCTCCATAATAACCACACCTTATTTCCCCATTTCGTCTCTCGTTTCTTGACGAAATCTCACGCCGTCAGCTCCGACGAACTATTCTTCACGTCCCCTTCACATCGGAAACCACCACTTGAAGCTCGGCTCCACCTATGTGACCCAAACCTACTTCCTTCCCACCAGTGCTTCCGACCACCACGTCCTCCACACCCCTCCGTTTTGAGAACAACAAGAACAAAAATCGTTGCTCTCTTCGTCCTCTACAATTTTCTTGTTGGTGACTTTTGCTAATTCTTGGTGTACTGGAAGTTATTTGAAAATGAATTAAGAAAGGGAAGGGTTTTTATGTTTCAAAATTTGGTAGAGAAGAAAAATGGAATACGCCAAAATGTGCACATGTTTTGTGTCCTTCCAAATGTTTTCATGCTCATGTTGTTTTATAACCAAACATTAGAAAACAAAATCTTTATGTATTTGTACATTATCCCACCAAACATGGCACAAACCAAGGCCATTAAAGAAGGGAAGAAACACGGAACAAAGTTTGTGTACGTGTTTGCAAATTTTAGTAAATTTTTTTATGGTATGCCGCCACAAAATATCACATTCGCATACGAGCTGCAATGGACAGAAATAAAAATACGATCGTGACAATAATGTGAGATGATCATAAAACAACAGCAAAATTTGCTGGTTATTTTATTTTGTGATGCTTTAAAAGCATTGACATTTTCCACAAAAGCACCAAATGAAAATTTAATTAATTTTGAAATTAAAATTTATGAAAAAATCATATAAATTAAATTAAAAATAATTCATCAAAAATCAAGTCTTAACTTGAAACAAGATTTCACTATACTTAAATTCGAATTCGAATATTTAAATAAAACTAAATATTCAAAGTCGAAGACTAAAAAATTATGGGTCATTAAATTTTCCCCCTATGAAAATAATTCTACCCCGAAATTCCAAGAACATAAAAATATAACAAAAACCAAACAATTAACAAAAGCTATGCACACCAAAAATAATATCATCCATAATCCCACTTAAAGGTACGAAGCCTTATCCTGTCCTTTTTTAATCAAATAAAGGTAGTTCCATTTTAGAATTCCTAGGTTGATTTACTAACTCTAGATAAATTTTTACTTAGGCGCCTAACCTAAGCTTTGATACACAGCTATAACCACTCAAATTTCTCGACTAGTCAAAATCGATGAAAACCCGTCTATTCTAAAACCACGAATAAAAACTACTAATTTAACATAAATAATCTGATAAAACTAAATGTATATGTACAATTTTAATAATACAACTTATTTGTGATGACCCGGAATTTCTAGCAATTTAAATTTGAATGGTTAATTGATTTTTAAAATATTTAAAGGTTAATTTTAACTTGAATTCAAGATATCAATATTTACTTGATAATTAAATCGTTGAATTTTATAGTTTAAACATTTTATTTAATAATTGAGATTGGGTAATTGTTGAATCTGAAATTTCTAAGCCTGTTTAAATAATTTGAAGGCTTATAAAATTTATAATGATGATACTGGAAATAATAGAATGGTTGAAATTTATTGTAAAGGTAATTTGTTCAATTTTAATAATATATCGTTTAAATTGAATTTAAAAATAGCCTTCCGAGGCACAGTCTCGGAATTTGACGACACCAGTTCCATTGGATCCGTAATGGTTAGTTATTATCAGATTTCAATTTTCGTAGCAATCGGAGTTGTCGTTTGACCATGGCAGCTCAAAACGCTTAGATTTATTCTATCGATCTAATTTAAAATTGATCGTTTTCTTTTGTAACTCGCACATACGATCGAATTAACCTTCGAAACACGTTCCATTGAGTTCGGAACATGGGTAAAACCCTATAATCACCTAGCGGCATACCCTAAGAATAGTTCGAAATTTTAAATGGCATTTAACGAGGCGTTCTGGAAATTTTATAATATAAATAAATCTAGGTACCTTATCAGCCAGAGATATTTTAGTAAGCAAGCGTACACAGAAAGCCGTTCCTACCCTATATCTCATGCCCGTTCCGTTCTTTTTTTTTTCTTCAGGAGTAAACGAACGCAAACGTTAAAAAAAACGAATCGAATTGAATAATGGCCGTTGCCTTCGAAACATTATAACAAAAAAAAATCGTTGAAGCCGAGATATAATCAGATCTGGGAAGCGCACGAGGAAAAGTGAAGGGGTGGTGCAGTTCGCGATCTAGGGTTTTGAGCCAGTGTGTGCGGCCGCGTGTAGGTGATGTTGCACGCGATTTTCGAGTGTAGGGAAGGACGGTGCAATGGCGATCGACTAGGGGAAGACGCCTCAACATCAGAGGCGCGACTGGGTGTCGAAGCAAGTCGGCAGCTGCTGTTGTCATGGGGAAGAAGTCGCGACTATAGGAGAGCGACTCGCGTGGATCGTGTCAGGAGACGGCATGGTCATGCGAGCTTCGAGGTAGCTATTGCTAATCGCAGTGGAAGTGTTCGTCAATGGTGAGTAATTTTATCCTCTTTGTTTTATTTTTACAGCACTATTGTTCTTAAACCCTAGGTTAAAAAAAACAAAAACAAAAGGGTAAAGAAAGGAAATTGGGATTGAATAATCATTTATAAATCCTTAAATTAAATGCTTTTCAAAACTTAAATCATGACAGCTTGATTGATAATTCATGAAATAAGTTAAAGATTAATTAGGTAATTGATTTACAATTATTGAATGTGTAATTTTTAATTGGTGATTTATAAATGGGAATTAGGTTTTAGAAATTAACAATGAAGGTTAATAATAAATAGCTAGGGAATAATGAATTAAAAATCTCTGGAGAAAGAAATAAATTAATAATCACTGGATGTAGTTAATTGAATGAAGTGGATTGTCAATTGTGAATCAAAAATTGTTTGGATGTGTTCTGATGATCTAGTGATTTTAGATTTGGTTATTTCTCGAGTTAATCGTGGTTTGACTCGAGGTATATGGATTTTAAATGGTTGTAAAAATATATTCAATAAGGGTTAATGATCGACGATTCATTAATTGGGTAGGATAATTTAGATGAAAATTTATCAATTAAATTAATTTATGATTTGGGTTTATTAATTAAGTTTATATTAATTTGGAATGATCATTTGATGGTTTAATAAGTAATTACTTAATGTAATTAATAAAATAAAAATACTAGTGTGATTAAACGAGAGATAAATTAAGATAATTTAATTAAGGAGAATTAATTTATTTAATAAGTAAAGAAAGGGGATAGATAATCACAGGCTGAGATAAATCAAGAAGTTAATGTTTGCGGTTTAATTAATGATTAATTATTGGATATAATTAATTTAGCTGAGGATAAATCGAAATATAATTGAAAATCATAAGCTTATATAATTTATGATGTAATTAGAGGTTGACAATTGGAATTGATTAATCAATAACAAGTGAGGTATGAAGAAATTAATTAATATAAGCACTTAAGAATTAATGAGAGTAATATAGTTAATTAATTTATGAAGCAATTGAGATTACTTATTGATTTTGGTTAAGTATAATTAATATTGGGCAGTTAATTAAAGGTAGATGGTGGAATGAAAAATATAATTAATCTAGGGTGATTAATTAAGATGAATATGAGGGGTTGGTTTGTTAATTGACTTGGAATTAATTAATGATCGATGAAGGAATCTAAGAGATTGAGATTAGAAATTTCAATTAGAATCAATTGCAGTAGATTGGAAATGATCAAGTTTTCTTATGGATGATTGAATGGTATGGGATGTCTTGAATATGATCTGAAGAGACCGGGGTCGGGTATTAGGAAATACCCGAAACCACTTCGAATTTTTATAAATTGATATGTGGAAATCAATAGGTTGATATTAAATGATTAAGTGAATTGGATTATTTTATCTAAGTTTGGTACTTAGAAATTGATGTGTGGTATAAGTGTTGCCTATAGCAAATTGTGAGTTGTTAAATTGATATAAGATACCCGAGTTTATATAAAGTGTTTGCTTTGGTATTATATGTTAAATTGAGATTACTCACGCTGGTTTCCAGCCTGACCCGGGTGTTACTTTGGTGTAATGCTCGGGTCAGACCGAGTATTACAGATTTTCAGGTAGGTACGTTTTGGAGCTCAGGAGGCGAGCTGGATGGCAATAGCGTATAGAGTATTTCCGCTGTACTTATATTATTATTAATCTGAGACTTGATAATTGTATGTATTCAGTGACTGAATGTATGTGAAACTCTGGTGTATATTAAATGAAATCGACAGAAATAGTATTCTTTTGTAAACAGTTATTATTTATTATTATATTTTATACGCTGCGAAGGTGAGTTGTTGATGTTTCTGTTCTTCTTCTTCTATCTCTTTCTTCTTTTTCATAACTATCTGGAATATTAAGCTTTGAAAATTTCGGTTCGTTACATTTGGTACCAGAGCTAAAAGGTTAAGCGAGAACCTTGGCTCTGGTGAGAATTACTCATTTAATAGAGTCTGTAGTACTCTAGAATGAGTTGAGTGTATATATATGAGCGCGTACTTGTTATTTGCTTATATAAAGGTTTTAAATGATTTTATACAAAAGTATATTCGATATATAAAGAAATATTTGATTCTAATAAATATTAAGGCGATTGGTTGTTAAATTATTGAAATTAAATTAATAAATAATATAATACAACCAAATTGAAATCTCGAACCTGAAATTAAATTGAGTAGAAATAGAAATGCAACCAAAATAAATCTAATTGATTGAAAATGGAATGTTAAATCTAGTCCAGAATTCGGAAATTTTGTTTCAAAGTAATGAAAATAATAATATAAATAAGTATTATTTGGATAACTTGGACTTGTTGGAAACAATGGGTTTTTTGAAATTTGATTTGGATTTAAAACCAATGGTGGTTTAAAATTATAAAACATGGCTGAGAGGGATAAGAAATAAATATGTATATATGTATGGATATACATGAGATCAAAGATAGTTTGAAATAAACATTAAGAGATTGAGTTTTGATTTTTTTTCCCCTGAAGTGTGATGTAAAAACCCAAAGTGATATAAGTTTTTAAGTGGGAAGATTATTATTGTGAAGTTTAAGGATTGAATGAGGTTGATTGGATTAAGTAAAATTGAATTTAACTTGGGAGAAGTTAAATAAGTTGAATGAACAATTTGAATTAGTAGTTTGTGTGATCTCAAATCGGGTTTGAGATTTAAAAATTGAAAATGGATGGACGTTTTAAAATAAATTGGATGATGTCATCCTATTGTTAATAAAACTCTTTAAATTGGGAATGGAATTGTAAAAAAAAAATTGAATAATTGAATTGTAAAATAAACTTGTTTAAGAACTGGCTTCAAACTGGAAGATAAAATTTAATAATAAATTAGATTTTTAAAAGAAAATTGTATTGAAAGCTTGTTTGAACCTTGAAATACATAAGTTAAGATAATTTAAAATGGAATTTTGAAAATTGAACTCAGAAATTAAACTGGTTAAAACTTTGAATAAAAGTTAATTGGGTTTAAGAAGGTAAACCAACCTTTGAGAGTTTAACTCGAATTTATATAATTCGAGATAGTTTAAATTCAAGATTTAAATTGAATTAGTTCAAAATTGAATTTAGTTTGAATTAATTAGAATTGAGGTTGTCTTGGAACTAAATAAATTTCAATGGAAATTGGAATTATTCAAATTGGAATTGGATCAATTTAAATGGAAATTTAAGTGGAATGGTTGGGAAAGTGAACAGTTTGACTCTTGACTATTTTCAATATGAATTGTTTTAATATAAACTTATTTTTCTAAGCTATTTAATATATACAACTTTTCTTTCTTAAAGCCAAATTATTTTATACTTGGTTTACAATTATTTTTGAAGCTATTTAACTACTTTTCAACTGTTTTATAAACTAATTACTATTTTTCAACTATTTCACAAACTAATTTCTATTTTACAACTATTTTGCAATTATCTAAATTTTTTGAAACTATTCAACTATTTCTCAACTATTTTACAGTTAGTTACCTATTTTATAGCTATTTTGTAAACTAACAATTATTTCTCAACTACTTATCTATTTTTAAAATTCAAGCTATTTTCTAAATACAAACTGGTCGGAGTTTAAACTGTTACTGATTAAATACCCAACTGAAATAAGAATTTAAGTGATAATCCAAATGGGGATTAAGGAAAATGTGAATAAGTGAATGTGAATGGAAGGGGAATTGATTTAGCTAATAATCAATGGAAATAAATACGTAGGATGTACGTATATTATTCTATTTGCATAGTGATTTGATCCGGATTCGAGCGCAGAATTTCGAGATAGTTTATCGATCCGAGTCGGGATTTTTCACTCCATTTTTGACGGCGAACCTGGATATGGATTGTTGATTGGTTCTGGATATTCTCTATCATAGTTATAGCTATGCAAGGAGAATGACGGTTTCTGATCAAGAAACCAGATATGTATCCGCACTAGGAAGTCGGGTGGACGATACTAGTTCGGAAGTGAAATTCTGTGATCGAGTGAGCGATCAGATTGGTATAGCGTACGGATGATATGTGTACATCGTACGAATTTGAATGAAATTGATATTGAAAAGAGTAATCAAATTGGGATATTTGGTTATGAATAAACAAAGTCGTATATCTTTGTTATATAAGATAAATCTTTTATTGTTAAATCTATTGCCGGAAGAAAAGGATTTTTGAAGGTGTTTGAAGTATAAAAAGGAGTTTTATACAAGTTTGAAAAGATCCAAAGTTTTTAAAAAAAATTATATATATTTGTATATATATAAAGGATCTTATGAGAATTTTGGAAAAGGGTTTTGGGAACCTTTGGATTTGGAAAGGCTATTGATTTTTGGGTAAAATCAATATGAGAATTTGGAAAGCCTCGTTTGAGAATTATCGATTTTGGGATAATCGATTTTGTATAAATGAGCTTTGTATGAGATCATACTAGGTGTATGATTTGAAGATACTATATGTGTATAGTATAAAATATTTTGATAATGGCTCTGGGGAAAAAGGCGCTCGCTTGAAATGAACTTCTCAGGAGTGCCACCGAGTGGTGCTGCCTTGAGCCCAAGGGGGTTCTAAAGTTGATCCTGTGAGGAGTCCGGACAAAACTACTTCCTGGGGATTATGAGTAGTGTATACCATAGCGGAAGTCGTGTGTGCCGCTGAGAGGCAACAGTCTGCGTTTGATTTTATATCGGTAGACTGCGACCTATGGTATAACATAGCGAAAGTCGTGTGTGCCGTTGAGAGCCAACAGTCTACGTTTGATTTTGTATCGGCAGATTGCGATCTATGTAGGAGTGGAGAGGTTTCATTTCGACAGCGAAAATCAGAGGCCGCGGAGAGCCTGCAGTTACATGGACTTTTGCTGTGACGAAAACGTAACCCTGGATGTAACTGTGATCTGTTGTGTGGGATCCATGGCGTAATTGAGAGGCCACGAAGAGCCTGCAGTTACATGGACTTTTGCTGCGATGGCAACGTAACCCTGGAATGTAACTGCGACCATGGATGGTGGTGATGATTTCCAAAGCATTCTCACCAAAGATACTTCCTCTATTTCCAAAACTGTTTTCTATATTTTCAATAAAATTATTTTTCAAAAGTATTTTCACTGGGTGTTGAAAACGGGTTTACCAAGTACTTATAGATTTTCAGTCCTACGCCTGATCAACGTATGACTGCATTTCTGTGAGAACAAGGATGGACTGGTTGAGACATCGAGTTATAAGAAGTATTTTTGTAAAGAGCTATTTTATTAAGTATGAGGTGAATTTAAAAGCATTTCTAAAATTTTTAAATAAAGATGTTGGGGCTTTGGAAAATAAAGGAATTCCAAACTTGAATTTTAATGAAGTGAATTTCTAATTAAAATCGAACATTGATTTAGAAGTTGAAAGTAAGCTAATTGGCTAAATAATTATTTGGTTGAGTATGTTAACAAAATTTAACTTTGGTAAATAAATGGATTGTAAATTAAGAATGGAGTTTGGAAATGAATTTGTAATTAGAATTCGACTTAGATTTGTTAATGAATTGAATAGGAAAGGATGCTATAAAATAAAAATAAAATAGAGTTGGATTGGAAAATATGATGGTTTGAATTACAAATAAAATTCAAGGGTGATTTGAATAATATTTAATGAAATTTGGAAGTAAATTGGATATAAGAGAAGTGATTATGATAGAAATGGTTTGAGTACAAAACAAAACCCAAGTGAATAGAAATAAATTGAGGATAGCTTTGTATTAATAAAATAAATTCGATAACGAATTAAGTAATTGAATTAACAATTTAAAATGGGTTAATTGAGTTAAATAATAAATTGAGAAGGTGAATTTAAAATTAGAATTTAAAATGGATGAGCTAACTGAATTTAATGGAAGTTGATTAAATGGGAATCAAATAGAAGTAAACTTAAGTTTGATGTTGGAATAAATTAAAGTAAATTCACTTAAGTTTAAAATTGATAGGAGTTGGCTTCGAGCAAAATTGAAATGATCATAACAGTCTGGGTTAAATTAAATTGGAAATGGTTATTGATGTATTAGTTGAATGTGCCAAGCTTAATAGATTGTTTTGAATGACTCCAATGTGGGGATGAGATAAAGTGCAATGTACGGTTGGTAAATAAATTAGAAATGAAATGAAATGCAATAAATGGTTGGTGACAAAAATTAGAAATGAAGTGGAATTAATTACAGAATGAGTTGAAAAGTAATTTGAAGTAGTTATAGACTAAAAATAAATACTATGTTAAGCGAATATAGTCGAAATTACATAAAATAATTATCGTTTGACGTAAACAAAAGTAACTAAAAAAAATTCTGAATTAATAGAGGCAAATAAAAATTGATTTTGAATCATTTGAAGTGAATATGAGCTTGTTCGGACTAAAAACCAATTGGATGTAAGAAATTGAATTACAAACCATCAAATTGAATAAAATGGCTTATGAATTGGTTGAAAGCAATTATATTAGCTTTAAACATTATATAAATCGCTTATGGAAAGTATTTGGTGCTTGTTGTTTATGTATTGCATATGTTTAGCTATTGAAAGTAAGTGGAATGCTAATAAATTCTCTATATATGGCACTTACATATGTAAATTGAGTAAGTACAGGTACCTGAAGGCCGTTTGGCTGGATTTGGATTGCACTAAAAGCTAAAATAAATAAGCTGCTTGCTTAAAATGCTAAATAAGGTACGCCTACACAATAAAAATAGGAAATATGAACTGTTTTTGCTTTTTCCGACCGGGTGGGTCGATGTATATATATTTATATCTCTTGTCAAATTGCAAAAGCTCCTCCGTACAAAGAGGACTCTGCCAAAAAAATTCGAAATTTTGGGAGTTAGAAAATTTTTGAAATTTTTTGGGAAAACTTTTGTTAACGACAAAACAATTTCAAATTGGAAATTTAAGTAAACTAGTAAATGAAATTAATATGAATCAATTTAAATGAAAGATGAAACTCAATATTAGAAATCGAAAATAAATTGAATTCATGTGAAATAGTGAAAACTAATTTGAATAGAAGTGGGCATGAAACTTATGTCTAGAGATGTACAAAGTAATTTGAAAATTTGCGATTGAATATTATTGCTAAATAAGTTATGCAGGTATTATAAAGGGAAAAGAAAATTGGATTTGATTCCAACAGATAAATTTAAATTTGCCCGACTAAAAGGTATGTATCTTAATTCCTGAATGAAATTGGATTGGGTTTTTGATGTAGCCACTTGGCTTTTGTTTTCTTTTGGAATTTGGGAGCCCGTAGAGGCCTTTTGTAGTTGTGCCGAGCCAGCCGCGCAAAGGAGACGCTGACAAAAATTTTCGGAAATTTAGAGAGTTGGAAAATTTTTGAGGAAATTTGGATAATTCAAATTTTAGTTTTAAATTGAAATTTAGATGATTAAGCAAAGGGGTATTGTTTGAAACTATAGAAGGTTTGGGAAAGTTGGTTGATGTGATAGTGGTCTTTAATATAAGGTAGTTGGTAGGATGTTGAATTGTGAGTTTTGGGAAAAGTAAACGGGTATTGGTTCATTCTTCCTAGCTAGTAATTTCGAGGACGAAATTCTTTTAAAGGGGGAGGAATGTGATGACCCAAAATTTCTAGCAATTTAAATTTGAATGGTTAATTGATTTTTAAAATATTTAAAGGTTATTTTTAACTTGAATTCAAGATATCAATATTTACTTGATAATTAAATCGTTGAATTTTATAGTTTAAACATTGAATTTAATAATTGAGATTGGGTAATTGTTGAATCTGAAATTTCTAAGCCTGTTTAAATAATTTGAAGGCTTATAAAATTTATAATGATGATACTGGAAATAATAGAATGGTTGAAATTTATTGTACAGGTAATTTGTTCAATTTTAATAATATATCGTTTAAATTGAATTTAAAAATAGCCTTCCGAGGCACAGTCTCGGAATTTGACAACACCAGTTCCATTGGATCCGTAATAGTTAGTTATTATCGGATTTCAATTTTCGTAGCAATCGGAGTTGTCGTTTGACCATGGTAGCCCAAAATGCATAGATTTATTTTATCGATCTAATTTAAAATTGATCGTTTTCTTTTGTAACTCGCACATACGATCGAATTAACCTTCGAAACTCGTTCCATTGAGTTCGGAACGCGGGTAAAACCCTATAATCACCTAGCGGCATACCCTAAGAATAGTTCGAAATTTTAAATGGCATTTAACGAGGCGTTCTGGAAATTTTATAATATAAATAAATCTAGGTACCTTATCAGTCAGAGATATTTTAGTAAGCAAGCATACACAGAAAGCCGTTCCTACCATATATCTCATGCCCATTCCCTTCTTTTTTTTCTTCAGGGGTAAACGAACGCAAATGTTAAAAAAAAATCGAATCGAATTGAATAATGGCCGTAGCCTTCGAAACATTATAACAAAAAAAATCATTGAAGCCGAGATATAATCAGATCTGGGAAGCACACGAGGCAAAGTGAAGGGGTGGTGCAGTTCGCGAACTAGGGTTTCGAGCCAGTGGGTGCGGCCGCGTGTAGGTGATGTTGCGCGCGATTTTTGAGTGTAGGGATGGACGGTGCAATGGCGATCGACTAGGGGAAGACGCCTCAACATCAGAGGCGCGACTGGGTGTCGAAGCAAGTCGGCAGCTGTTGTTGTCATGGGGAAGAAGTCGCGACTATAGGAGAGCGACTCGCGTGGATCGTGTTAGGAGACGGCATGGTCATGCGAGCTTCGAGGTAGCTATTGTTGATCGCAGTGGAAGTGTTCGTCAATAGTGAGTAATTTTATCCTCTTTGTTTTATTTTTACAGCACTGTTGTTCTTAAACCCTAGGTTAAAAAAAACAAAAACAAAGGGGTAAATAAAGGAAATTGGGATTGAATAATCATTTATAAATCCTTAAATTAAATGCTTTTCAAAACTTAAATCATGACAGCTTGATTGATAATTCATGAAATAAGTTAAAGATTAATTAGGTAATTGATTTACAATTATTGAATGAACAATTTGTAATTGGTGATTTATAAATGGGAATTAGGTTTTAGAAATTAACAATGAAGGTTAATAACAAATAGCTAGGGAATAATGAATTAAAAATCTCTGGAGAAAGAAATAAATTAATAATCACTGGATGTAGTTAATTGAATGAAGTGGATTGTCAATTGTGAATCAAAGGTGGGTAATATCTCACTCTGGATTTTATTTAAATTTAAAGGGTTAAATTTAATAAATGGATGAATGATTAAATTGTTTGGATGTTTTCTGATGATCTAGTGATTTTAGATTTGGTTATTTCTCGAGTTAATCGTGGTTTGACTCGAGGTGTATGGATTTTAAATGGTTGTAAAAAAATAATTCAATAAGGGTTAATGATCGACGATTCATTACTTGGGTAGGATAATTTAGATGAAAATTTATCAATTAAATTAATTTATGATTTGGGTTAATGCATTAAGTTTATATTAATTTGGAATGATCATTTGATGGTTTAATAAGTAATTACTTAATGTAATTAATAAAATAAAATTACTAGTGTGATTAAACGAGAGATAAGTTAAGATAATTTAATTAAGGAGAATTAATTTATTTAATAAGTAAAGAAAGGGGATAGATAATCACAGGCTGAGATAAATCAAGAAGTTAATGTTTACGGTTCAATTAATGATTAATTATTGGATATAATTAATTTAGCTGAGGATAAATCGAAATATAATTGAAAATCATAAGCTTATATAATTTATAATGTAATCAAAGGTTGACAATTGGAATTGATTAATCAATAACAAGTGAGGTATGAAGAAATTAATTAATACAAAGCACTTAAGAATTAATGAGAGTAATATAGTTAATTAATTTATGAAGCAATTGAGATTACTTATTGATTTTGGTTAAGTATAATTAATATTGGGCAGTTAATTAAAGATAGATGGTGGAATGAAAAATATAATTAATCCAGGGTGATTAATTAAGATGAATATGAAGGGTTGGTTTGTTAATTGACTTGGAATTAATTAATGATCAATGAAGGAATCTAAGAGATTGAGATTAGAAATTTCAATTAGAATCAATTGCAGTAGATTAGAAATGATCAAGTTTGCTTATGGATGATTGAATGGTATGGGATGTCTTGAATATGACCTGAAGAGACCGGGGTCGGGTATTAGGAAATACCCGAAACAACTTCGATTTTTTATAAATTGATATGTGGAAATCAATAGGCTGATATTAAATGATTTAAGTGAATTGGATTATTTTATCTATGTTTGGTACTTAGAAATTGATGTGTGGTATAAGTGTTGCCTATAGCAAATTGTGAATTGTTAAATTGATATAAGATACCCGAGTTTATATAAAGTGTTTGCTTTGGTATTCTATGTTAAATTGAGATTACTCACGCTGGTTTCTAGCCTGACCCGGGTGTTACTTTGGTGTAATGCTCGGGTCAGACCGAGTATTACATATTTTCAGGTAGGTACGTTCTGGAGCTCAGGAGGCGATCTGGATGGTAATAGCGTATAGAGTATTTCCGCTGTACTTATATTATTATTAATCTGAGACTTGATAATTGTATATATTCAGTGACTGAATGTATGTGAAACTCTGGTGTATATTAAATGAAATCGACAGAAATAGTATTCTTTTGTAAACAGTTATTATTTATTATTATATTTTATACGCTGCGAAGGTGAGTTGTTGATGTTTCTGTTCTTCTTCTTCTATCTCTTTCTTCTTTTTCATAACTATTTGGAATTTTCGGCTTTGAAAATTTTGGGTCGTTACATTATTAGAGTCCTAATTATTTATTCTATAGGTTATGCTTTAATATAAAGAAAATCAAATACAATAAATCTACTGTTGCACAACTTTGGTGTGAGAGACAGCAATAGTCATTCCTAAAACTCAATAAAAAGGTCGATGCAGAATAAAATGGTAAGAAGAAATGATTCAAATCGGATGATAAATGGCAAACAAAACAGGAAAATAATATGTTATTATTGGGGCTACACAGCTATCACTTATGACTCCCTACGTACCCCTATCTAATTGGATGCACAATTAGATACGGATCAAGGCAATATAGTTCTCCTATTTACAAATAGGACTTAAAATAAGCCCACGACGCAATATATATAAAATATGAATGCAACTCCCAAAAATTACCCACTTAGGCTTATATCCTTATATTTATATTTCCAAAATCTATAAGCCTTTATTATTTCCAAAATAATATCCTTTGAAATACTTATTGTAAACAATCTCTTCGAACTAAATTCCCAGTTTGATTTCAAATCCTTTTGAAATATAATATATCTCTTTTACATCAAATTATATTTTTCTTTGGGATATAAAAAAAATCAATTTTGAAAATGGTATCAAGAACTCTGTATAATAGTACAGTGTTGTATTTGATATATTTATTTGAAAATCCCAAAATACTACTGTAAAAGCATATCAAAATATATGCAACAGGATAGGGAGGTTTCTCCTATAAACAAGGCAACTAGGTCCTAGCCTCTTTAAAATAAATGAGTATATCCCTCTATATAAAGAGTTGACTACAGCAGGGTTACACGAGCCCTCCGCTACTTTTTAGTTATGGGTTACTCGAATCATCGGTACCATAATAACTCATTTTGTTTCCCGAACTGACAAATCATTTCGCATTAATAATCATAAATACTTCCAAAACGCGGTATTGTTTATTCCCTCAAATATTTTCGAAATCAATTTCAAACCAACGAGATTTAAGTTCTTGGAATTCCCTTTATTTATAAAACACATTTTATAAATACCTTTATATACTTTTATATAAAATCACTTCAAAATATTTATATCCAAATATCTCCTTTTTCTTTAAAATAAAAAATTTCATTTTATATACATTCATGAAAACCATCTTTTAAAACAATTTCATTTAAATTGAAGTAAACCAATATCATCACTAAACACCTTATAGTCAAATTGTGAAATAAACCATAAGGTGTTAGCCTTTTCTACCCAAGCCATGTAAAAACAAAAGAAAATGGGAAATATCCCAGCTGGTCGAGCATCTATCAAATAATCAATCAACAACAATAATAAATAGCAAACACATTAATTTATCCAATATTAATTAATCTACATATTAAAAAACTTTAAAATAATCATTTTACTTACTAGCATATAATCAGGATTTATTCTGCTCAGTAGACGTCCAGAATAATCTATTTATTTTAATTATAGCAGAATGGTGCTTTATTCTGCTGATTGAATGTCACTAATGAAGCACAATTAATGTAACTACGTTATTATTTAAATTAACATAATCATATTAATCACTATTATTGTATTTAAATTTTACACATCACCAAATGTAACAACCGTGGTTTAGGAGATTTCCTGTTAATTTTGATTATATCGGTAGTTATAAATTAATATTGTAAATTAACATAAAATTGGAGATTTTAAATTGTTTATTTGGAATAAATAATAAATTTTGTGAATAAAATGAGAAAATAAAGTTTAAAAGCTTTATTTTATTTTTTCAGTTCAGATTGAATGGAAAATCTTCTTTATTTAGAGAAAATCCAATAATTTTATTAATTATTGCAAATTACTTCTTCTAATAATTTTTAAATGAATTATTTGATATTTAAATGGTGTTTAATTAAATAAAAAGTTGGAATTTGGTTTAAAAATGACTATTAATTATAAAATTGAGTTTAAAATGGTTTGTTATATTTTTCTAACTAAGAAAATAATTTTTGTTGAATTTTAGAAGTTAAATATGTGGTTTCATGAATTTATTTGGCGTAAATAGTGTACTTATGTAAAATAGAGGCTTTTAATAGTAAAAACGTTTTTAAACTAAAATTAATCATTTTATACAATGAAAAAAATATCCTTTATTTCATGTGTATGTAAGTTTACATACTTTGTTTGGTTGAAAGTTTGAAAGAAAAATGAATTTGTTTTATTATATAGTGTAACTATGTGAACATTCTAATTTAAATGTGAATTGATTACTTAGGCCGTTAAATTTTCTTTTAAATAATGGGTCCAAATCCGATTAGTGCTCATAACCAGTTAAGAGAAAGTGGGAAAACAAATTACAATATATTCAAACATCATCTCCTTCCTCTTCAAGCTGAAAGAAAACCAAACTCAATTCTTTTTGCAAAATCCAAGCTTATTTCTTCAAATTAATTCATCGAACTGAGATCTTTTTCAATGTAGAGCAAAACAAAAAGGTAATCAACCCCAAATCATCACTATTTCATCAAAATCTTTTTTTGAGGAGATGGTTTTCTAATTGCAGTGAATTTTCTTCTTGCATGTTGTTTCTTCTTACTGTACAGGTTTTGGAGGGTCAAATTCACCAGCAAGCTTCCACCTTTCTGTATCAATCCAAGTTTTTGCACAACTAGAGCAAGTTGAGTTGAATAACTCACATAATCTAGCAAAACAAATCTCCAAATTGAAAAAAATTGTGAATAATTTAGCCTATGTATATAAATTTCTATGTTTTTTTATCTCTGTTTGAAATCCGTTTATGTTGCTTCTTCGAATGCTCGTATCTTTTGATTCCAACAACGAAATGCTGCCAGAATTCTTTCATTTGGTATTTTATATGTTGAATTCGGTCTCTGCAAAATTTCATTGCATTATATGGTCATTTCATGCTTAAAACTCGCTTCAGAAAATCCAGGTCGACATGGGCCTCCTCATGTTTGTGGACAGCCCTATCGACCTACATGTAGACATGTGTGTGTGAGTTCTAGGCAATTTTCTTCATACTTTCTGCAACCTTTTGCCCTTTGTGCTATGCTTTTATCACTTGTTCTTGTGCGCTTTTGAGATGTTTTTGAATGAGATTAAGGGCTATGATGCCAATCAATAGGCTAGCCAAGATTTGGTGAGTTTCAAATTTAAATTTGAATTAAATGTGAATATCTGTTTTGGAGTATTTTCTATGTTTTTCATCGATTTCGAGCATTTTTTCTTCCAAACAAATTTTGATACAATTTTACAATAAATTTGCTTTTGAAATTAGTATTACATAATATTTTAAATTATTTAAAGTTATTAAAAGATATTTATTCCCTATAATAAGGAGAATCTTCAATAAATTTATTTCAAAATGATTTTAGAATATTGTTCTAAAATCCCATTTTCTCAAGTAAATTATTTTATAAATAATATACACTATGTTATACTCTTTAGACATATGAGGTAGAGAATTAAATGATTTAGTAAAACCCATGGTATGGACATGTGCGTTTACTTTTTCGGTTAATTCCAGACTTGTACTATTGAAGCTATTCTAAGCTATTGATTTGAGTTGATATTTTAGATTTTCCATTTTATGGTGTGTTTTGAGATTTAAAATTCCTATTTTTAGGAATTTTCTAAGGTGGCCAATATTTGGCGAGTTTTGTGGTTTGAGAACTCCTATTTTAGGAGTAATGGTCGATGAGAACCATTACGATGTTTTTATACTTGCCGATGATATGAGGCAAGTCCAGAGTTGGTAATTTCCTATTTAGAGATATATAGTTCATGAGGAACCATCACGAAGTCCATTTATACTTGTCAATGTGTGAGGCAAGTCATGAGTTATTTGGGATTTCATGAGTTTGATGATGTTTTCTATTGTGGCATTGACTAGTGGTAAGTAAACCGCTTAGGGAGAACGTGTGGTATGGGATGCACATTACCACCTTTCGGATTCCTAGTTGAGAGTTTATGATACATTCACGAGTGAATGCCAGTACTTGAACTGTTGGTTTCTATGTTTACATATTCTTATATATACATAGCCGAGGAGCTATTTATGGGCGGTTAGGTCATAAAAGAGGCCGGGGGCTGTAATACACGATACTTGGTAGGCTGTTGGGTCCTTTCATATTTTATAGCCGTTGGGCAATTTATTGGGTTATTGAGTCCAATCTGGGTTTCTGTAGCTACAAATGGCTGTTGGGTCCTTTCTCTTTTTATAGCTGTTGGGCTATTATTGGACTGTTGGGTCCATATTTTATTTATAGCTGTTGGGCTTTTTATTGGGCTATTGGGTCCTATTTCTGAGTTGAGATTATGTTCTTCTTTAGAAATATTCGAGCTTGCCTTTTTGGCATATTTCAAGTTCGAGTTTCCTCTATTAGGAGGATATATATGGCTTACTACTTTGGCATATTTGTGTTTGAGGTTCCTCAATTTTGAGATTTCATTTGTATTTTGCCATTTTGACAAGTTTTGAGTTTGGGTTTTATGCCAATGAAATATGGCGTATTTTGAGTTTTGAAAATTCTCTAATTTGAGAGTACTTTGTATTAGCCAATTTGCTAGATGTGTGATTCGAGTCTTCTTTTTTTTTAAGTGATAAGGTTAGAGAAACCTTTACAGCTACTTTTGGCTATCGTCGATGATATGAGGCGACTATTATACTTCATGATCTATCTTGAGTTCTTTTCTTTAGAGGTTATATATGCTTAAGTGATATTTTTCACTTAAGTTAGGGACTTGTATTTCCATTGTCTCTTCTTAATTGAGAAGAATTATCATACTTACCTTATGCTTCATATTATTGCCTATCTTTTCTAAACTAATTATTTTAGTTAGACTGACCCATGTATTTTATACTCGGGTTAGACCGAGTTATTTCAGATTAGTTACATTCTTTTAGACTTATCTTCACTTTGACACTCTAGCTTGGATATATCTGTTATCATCCTTTTTGTTATAGCCTTTTTTGTGTTGACACTGATATATATGTATTATTGACTCGATGTATATTGTGGTCGTCATACCACATATATTGTATCATTTTGTATTACATTGGAGATGTATATGTATGTGTGTGTGTGTGTATGTGTGTTTTTCTGCTTTTCTATGATGTGATTTGCATTTGGTTGTTATATTTTTTCTGATAGATTCATTAGCCACCTATAGTTTTGTATTAGGCATTTATCGAATATGTCCATCTACTTGAATTTGAAAAATAAAATATAGAGCACAAATTGTCGTGTTCAGTAGATGTTTAAGACAAAGCTATAGATGGTCGCTCCTAACCAGCCCTATTCTCCGCATTAGCAAACAGTATTACCCAGTAATACTCTTTGCTAATGTCGATATCATGGTGGGGCGTCACACCAACTCTATCAATTAATTATATTAATGTATTCTACATGTCATTGCAAACCCTACACAAAAATCCACAGGTTAAGCAGACTTAAATTGAGTGAGTTATTAATTTTTAAAGCTAACCCATTTTAACTTAAACTTATTTAATAAAATAATATAAATAAACTCTTACCCACTCCTTGGCCCAAGACCCAAAATGCCTTCACCTTCTTCACGTTGCCTATGCATGCTTTAGAACTCACGGCCATGCACTCTCCATAATGATCGCACCTTCTTTCCACCTTTCCTCTCTTATTTGTCGATGAAATCTTACGCCATCAGCTCCAACGAACTTCTCTCCATGTCCTCTTCACATCGGACACCACCACTTGAAACTTGGCTCAATCTATATGACTCAGAACTACTTTCTTCCCATCAGCACTTTTGGCTACCACTTCCTCCATACCCCTTCGTTTTGAGAACAACAAGAACGAAAATCGTAGCTCTCTTCACCTTATACAATTTCATATTTGTGACTTTAGCTAATACTTGGTGTATTGTATGCTTTTTGAAAAATTAATTAAGAAAGGTAAGGTTATGTCATGTTCGAAAATTCGGCAGAGAAGAAAAATGGAATATGTAAAAATGTGTACATGTTTTGTGTCCTCCCAAATGTGTTCATGCTTGTGTTGTTTTATAAACAAACTTTAGAAAACAAAATCATTATATTTTGTCCGTTCTCCACCAAAAATGTTACAGACCAAGCCCTTGAAGGCCAGAAACATGGAACAATGTTTGTGTGCGTATTTGCTAATTTTATTTAAAAGTTTTATGGTGTGGCGCAGCACAATATCACGTTCGCTTACGAGCCGCGAGTGACAGAAATAAAAATAGGATTGTGCACAACAATAAAATACATTGTTTATTTTATTCTATGATGTTTCAAAAGTACCGACATTTGCCGCAAAAAGTGTCACAGAAAAATTTACTTATTTTTCAAATTAAAATTATAGAAAAATCTTACAAATTAAATTAAAAATATGTCATCAAAAATCAAGTCTTAATTTGAAACTTAGATTTTTGTAACGACCTGTAAATTTTTAATAATTTTATTTGTTTTATTTATATATTTAATTGAAATTTTGTGAAATTTTAAACAATAAAATTTTGAAATATAAATTTGATATTTGAAATGCGTATAGTTAAACATAGCAACTGGTAAATTTTCGTCCGAAAATATGAACTTTATTTTCGTGTGTAAATTTATTTTAATTAAATCAGTTAAGAATAGATGAAAATAAAGCGTTTTCGAAACCTAAATATTTTTACATAGAAAGTTCTAAATCATCTTCTGAGAAAGATGGCATTTTTCGTTTTTCCAAATTGGACATCTTTAGCTCCGTCGATCTTATTTTCCTGCATTTTTCCTACATTTTCCGCTAATAGAAAATTCAAATTTTTTTAATTCAATCATACCACTAATATATGTATACCATTTTGATCGTCTCGTCGTGCTGATCTCTACGGTATATTCAATTATTAATTTGAAATTCGGGACACGATGAAATCGATGGACTGATCAGCGTATTTGTTCCGTAATTGGACCGATGCTTTTTCGTTGCTTCGTGGGACAATCAATAGCCCATAGCTATTAATATTAATTGAATTTGTCATATCTGTCAATTTCTATTCCTGCGGACCTTTCACTTTCATCTCGGTTCTTATGTTGTTTTTTGGAAAGAACATTTATAAAATATATAAAGCTTATATTTAACACTCGGATATCATTTTGCCTCTGAACAGTTTCTTCTTGCCATCCCTCTCCTCCTTTTGCATTTATTCCAAGCTTCGTGCGCATAAAAAAAAATACCACGTGACCTGTGTCTCCTCTTCCTCGCGCATCACTATCGGCCAGATGTCCAACGTCTCCTCTACACGACCCCACTTCCTCTTCTCCGCGTCCAGGCGACTATGGTCGCGCCTCTCCCCGTCTCTCTCTCTCTCCCGTTTTGCCTCGGCCTTCGAGCCTTCCCTTCCTTATTTTTCCTCCACTCAGTTGCCTTCCACCATCTGATCCGTGTTGTCGCATCCTCCTCATCTCAGCCAACCAAGGTAGCCTCCCTACCTTATCTTTGAATTCATGTTGGATATTTTATATTCTGTGTATTACAGAATGCTATAATATTTATGTATACTGGTTTCAGAAATAAAATTTAGAACATATAACAGTAATATGTATATATTTGGGTTCTGTAAAAGCTAGGTTCATATTCATATTTTGTTCACCTTTATATTAGTTTGTTTACAGCTAGCCTATTTTATATAAATGTATGTAGTGTCTGTTGCATGCGTATGTGTTATATAACAGTATATATATTTTTTAAATATAAAGTATCTTTTTTTATTATATAATAAAGTGTGGATTATATGTTATATATATGTATGTATGAGTTGTATAATCTGTTCGTTTACAATCTGTAGTATATATATGTAGTTATAATATAGTGTGTGTGTGTGTGTGTATATGCATAGAATTCTTTTATTTAATATTCTAACTAAATATATATGGTGATATGTTAATATATTGTAATCTGTTGCTGTATATATATACACGTGTTATATTAAATTTTCTATAAGGTTTGTCTATTAAACATATACATACTTTAAGATCTATTATATATATATGGTTATATAAAAACTTGTTGTATGTACATTAGTTTTAAAGTGACAGTCATATTAACATAATGCTTTACATACATGTATATAGCTTTCTTTTGAATAGTTGAAGTTTGAAAAAAATGTAAGTTGCAGGTGGTATTTACTGTTGTTTGCATAAAGTTAATATAAGTCTAGTCTGTTGGTTTCAAAGATTTTATTGTATAAGTTGTTTATATATATAAAAATCTATTGTACAAAAGTCTATATAAGCTAATGAATTTTTTATGTATTAATGATATATAGGTCACAGAAATTTTTACATAGGTCTAAGTGCTATATTTTTATGTGTTTTGGTGAGTGCACATTGTTAGTATTGATATAAAGCAAGTGATATAGACTTTATTCTAATATTGATTTCTAAAAGATATAACTTGTATATTTATAATATTAGTTCATATAAGTTTAATTTTAAACATATTATATATGCAATTTGATTTTTACATAAATATATATGTGTTCAATTTTTCTCTACACATTTAATAGATATGGATAGGAAAGCGTACAACGTGAATATTCTATTATATGTGTGCTTTAATGTTTGTTTTAAGTATTGTTTTGCTAGTATATTTATATTTATATAAAGTTACTGTATATGTATCCGATTTTGAAAGTATATAAACTATCGTGGGTAATTTGTACTTACAATAAGTTTATAAATACCCGTTTTATATTTGTTAGATACATTATCGATTTCAAAGTATACATATGTCTTCATTTCTAATTATACTGTGTAAATGTGTTTATTTTTAATACATGTGTTTAATTTAAAACAATGATTTTGAAATATGTATACATATTTAATATATGTTTGAAATTAGAACATGAATATATATATATATATATATATATAGTTATATATGGTTATATAAGTTGCTTATACAATTTATCTTTATCGATCCAATTCTGATTTGATTCCTTCAATTCCTTTTTATGAGCTTTGTTCGACGAATCGTGTCCATCTAGCTTTGCTTTGGAATTCGTACTTGGATTCATATCTCAATTTCATCGTTAAATTTCTCTAGCCTCGAAAGGTGAGCAATTACTCACGATTAATGTTCTGTTATTTATTAAATTTGATTTCAATTGAAACAACAATTGAAATATTGCTGCTGTTAGTTATTCACACTGTTATATATGTTATTACCTGTATCAGTTCACCTGTGACATCCGGTACCATTATCTGTTATTTATACAATGATAGTCCAGTTTGGATGATAAATGATTGATTGTTTAATGATTGATTTGGACGTTAAATTGTTAATTGTTGAAAGTGATAAATAATATGCAATTGAATTTGATATAGGATAGTTAATAATTTAAAATTTATATATGTCTTGAATTTGGTTAGTTAAATTTGTATAATATGACCCCGTTAAATGCTAATAAATTGACATGTAGGATTTGGCTGATTTCACCCTGAACCATCGAATGTATATTGTTTAAATTGATGATGTATGAAATTGAAAAATGGATATCAAGTGAAGAACCGTATAAATATTAGTGTAATAATCTTTAATCTACATGAAATGATAGTGTAGATTCTAGAAATAATTATATTAATTTGCACAAACAATAATGTGAATTAATACGATTATTTCGGGATTATTTAAATTAATTATTGGATTGTTATTGATGTTGATATTGCTTATTTATTAACTTCATCCCCGTTATCACACTACAATTTCCCTTTTCTATGCTTTGATTTTTGAATTGAAATGGAATCTGGTTGAAATGATAAGTACCCAAATAAAACTCTGACTTAGGATAGAGAATTAAATAAAACCCGATTGGTCAATAATTCGATTTAAATTAAAAATAAAGATTTTATTAAAACGAAAAATAAGGGTTTTAAATGAAGTTGAAATTTGAATTCTAGTGAAGTAAATGTTAATATTTAATAATCTGAAACAAAATATTAACAAGGTAATTGATGAAAGAACGTTGTTTAATTTAATAAATGATTGAATTAGTTTTGCAATTATTAATAATTAAGTTTGGAAACTATTCGATAATTAATTTTTGAAATTATTTAATATTTTAATGAGACCGAAATATTTAATAATTAAATAAAATTGAATTATTTGATAATTGAAACGGGACTTCTTTAATAAGTGAAATTGAATTCTGCAATAATTGAGCTTTAGAAATTTGTTTAGATTAAATAAGTAAATAAGTGAAATTGAATTTCTTCAACAAGAAATAAAATGTGATTTATTGAAATTATTGTAAGACTTGAAATTTAAAGAAGTTGATTTGACGAATTTAATTTAATTAAACCTCGAAGTTTGATATGATATAGGAAAACTTAAATTGATTTAATGAATTGGAAATTTAATAGAAATTGTTTTGAATGATAAATTAACTTAACGAATATTGAATGAAATCGATTAATGAATTTAAATTGATTTGGATGTTAAATTAAATTAATTTATATGATTACGGAATAAAATTTATATACAAACTTGAATCAATATTTGAATTGTTTAAATAAAAAATCAAAATTGAATTATAAGATTTTGAAATAGTAATTTGGAAGTTTTGAAACGTGAAATATGGAAATTGATTCAGAAAGACAAACGAAATGTTGGTTTACAAATTCTAATTGAAATTGAATTTGATTTGGTTTTTGAAATTTATTAAACGACCAATCGGTGTAATAATTATGAAAGTTGTTAAAGAAACCAGAATCGGTTATGGACATACTCTCTGGCTAAACCGAAAACCACTTTAATAACTATACGCGGAGTGTGATCCAGAATGAAGTGGTTGGAATGATGTACGTGATGACTGAAGAAAGAGAACGATAATGGATAGCCTTGACACTTGTGTCAAACTGAAAATGACTAAAACAGGAGCCGTGCCGGGCCAAATGGGGTTAGCCACCTCGACCGAACACACTTCTTCGTAAACTACTCATTACTTGTTATTGATTGGTGCACCCTCGTAATTTTGGGAGTGTTGTTTCGCGGTGTTGCGATCGTTGCGGCGACGCGTTCTCACCAGTCCGGATCAGGCAAACGGTAGTTTCACTACCTTGGGTATTGCCTCATGTGCCTTGTCATATTTGTATCCCTATACGCGACCACTACGAATTTGTTTTGTGTTATACCTATGGAGTACTTCCTGATATTCCACTAGTTTGCGGTGGAGTTTACAGTGCTGTACAAACTATAACGCTTATATAAAATGTATTAAGGGAGATAATGGTAACGCCTTAACACTATCTTGATATTTTATATTAATGATAGACATTATCTATTTAGCGTATATTACTACATAGTAGATAGTTTAACGGATCCTGTGATGCCCCACCTCTATACCCACGCTAGCCAAGAACACTACGGTGTAATGCTGTCAACTAGCACGGAGAATAAGGCTGTTGAGGAGCGACCATCTGTGTAATTGCTTTGCGCGAGCACCGATATGTCAGATAGTATAACATGCATTTTATTTCAAGAGGAAAATCCGACATACCGATACAAACCCAAAGCTACTACACAGTGGCTATAATAATCTTCGGAAACAAATATAGAAATAAACATAACACAAATCAGTCACAGACAATTCATATCACAAAGGCGGAAATAGATATGAATATTACACTAGGAAGTTACATCATAGTAGTGGTCAGAAAAGATCCACAATAACACAAAATAATAGCAACATGTGCTATACAAAAGAATACATCAATGAGTCAATATCTCAAGAGTATACAACAAAAACTACTAATCTATGTAATAAGCAAAAGGTCAGAGTAATGGATCCCTGGAGAGAAGTCAAGTCGAAACACCTGCAACATCTCGGTCTGACACGAGTATTATTTATAAGAAAATAATAAACGAATCAGTCTAGCTATAAATATCAGATAACATGATATAGAACGAAAGATATGGCATAGACGTATAATATCCATAATGGCATACTACTATAAGTATGTAAATGATAATCAACAAACGATTAATCAATATCAAAGAATCTTCTCAAAGATCCAAAAAGGGTATCATATCCAAAACTTGCATTCATAACAAGTTAATGACACACAAATCACAAATGCACAAATATTAATAAAACTTATCAATGGAAATCACGAAAATTGGTGAAGCGCAAATTCTAGAAATCATCTCAAGAAATCCAGACAATGACACACAAATTCACGTATGCACAAATATTGATGAATCATATCAATAGAAATCACAAAAATAGGTGAAGAAGAAAGTTCCATAATTCGACACACGAAATCCAGAAATCACACAAAATAGGGGGCAGGCCTATCACACGAACGGGAGCATGAAAACTCACCAACTTATGTATCACACGAACGAGATGCTATCTCATGGTAGCTAGCCATTAATTTTTGACACACGAACCGCCCGAAGACCATGGGGCGCTACCCCACATATGTGAGTTGAAACTCACACAAACGGGGTTTAGTCTCCCTCGTAGACAAAGAGACATCGCACAATTGCTAGTCTAAACCATAAAATGATCATCATCGATCATCAAGAAGTGTCAATTACAATAGGCTAGTAAATATATGAGCTTAGCTTCATGTCCCATAACCACTAGCTTAACTTAAATATTTACGAACAAATTGTAGATCTCCACTAGAAAATTGTCACAAAAGTTTCAATCGAACAAGTCCAAGAATTAACCGACGAAGTAAACGCAAGCGTTTCATACCACTCGTTTTACTAAGCCGTTTAATTAGATTTCTCATACGAGTGAGGTAAAGGTTTGTATATACTAATAGATTGGAAATCGGTTTGAGAAAACGAGCTTTGTAATAAAATAGTGTTGAAATCGTTTTGATGAAAGGGTTTTGATATTTACTACTAGTATAGAAAACCTTTATATTCTTAAAGTGACAAATCACAAAGAAGATTGTAGGAACAATCAATCACTAAAATTCACATACAAATATGTGAATAAAAGCCCAACGAAACCGATAGAGAATCCATCAAAATGGATATTCAAAAATCCCTAAAAAGGAGTCATCAAAGTCATAACAAATGATAACAACACATAGGAAACAACACGAATCGATTAAAGTTGGAAATTCAAACAACTAGGCGAAATAGGCAAAAATGCACCAGGTCGGTCGGCCGGCTACAGAGCTCGGTCGACCGGATCAAAAAATAGAAATGCTCGGGGTAGCAGGTCGGTCGACCGGACCATGTGTTCGGTCGGCCGGACCTGTAACCTACACTTCCTAACAGAGGCTGGGAAGTGCTTGGGTAACAGGTCGGTTGACCGGACCCTGAGGTCGGTCGGCCGAACCTGTAGTCAGCACCCCTCATGCCCAACGAATGAATGCCAATCTCCTCCAAATTTCTATCGGACGAGCAACGGCACTAAGGGTTTACGCCAATCGACTACCCGGCCATAGAAGCTCCTCGGTTCATCACCAAAACATGATCAAAACATCAAAAGTATGATTTTTAAAGAATTGAACCCAAAACACCAAAAATTGGAATATTCACCAAATCAATCCAAGCCAAAAGCAAATGCACACGAATAAGTGTTAGGAATTCATACCTAACATTCGAAGATAAATATAAGCATAGATGTGAGATAAAAATCTCAACTTTGAACCCAAACGATCGAAAAAGAAGCTTAGAAGCAAAGGAGAATCAACCTCTCTTCAACACAACCCAAATGAGCTTGAATCTATGCTCAAAACAAGAACATTCCCAAAATTAGGTTTAGTAAATTCTGAAATTGGTAAGAGAATAAGTTGGAGAAGAAGAAGATAATGCTTACCAATGGGTTCTCTTGAATTTGGAGCTAGGATTTTGATTTGCAAAAGAAAACTAGGGTTTTGGAGTTTTAATTTCCAATCTCTCCCACCATTATTGCCTTAGAACTGAAAAGAGAAGAGAATGAGAGTGAGTGGGGAAGAGTGGCACAGATTTGAGCATAAGTTAAACATAGGGCTGAGCCCAAAACCAAACCCAAAGTGAAAAGTAGCAAAAATCAACTTTCTCCAAACATATCGAAGCTTATACTCAAAAAGGTCGCAAACGGCATTTTAAACTCAATGGGAGTGGTCCCGAGTCCTAATTCAACCATATGCAAAAAGTAGCTTTTCGGACTAAATTCCGACTAACGATAAGATATTTAAATATAAAATCGATAAATATGCGGGTTGTTACAGACTCCCCTCCTTAAAAGAAATTGCGTCCTCGCAATATTTAAGAAGAAGATATGTAGTAACAACCATAAAAGCATATTCAACACAAAAGAAATATGAAATAAGAAGTTCACCTCAAAGAGCACGAGAAAGTCCGGATGTGTTCGCTCGATGTACTCTCTAGATTCCCAAGAACAATCCTTAGGATTTAAAGACCATTGAACTTTAACAAGCGCAACATCTTTATTTCGAAGTCGTTTGACCTCCCAAGCAATGATACGAATAGGATGTTGCTCATAAGTTAAATTAGGCGAAACTTCAATCTCTTCCACAACACCGGGCTCAAGAATAGAATCAGAATCTCGAAGATATTTCCGAAGTTGAGAAATGTAAAACACGTCATGCATAGCAGAAAACTGAGCCGGTAATGATAGGCGATAAGCCACGGAACCAATACGTTCAGTGATAGGAAATGGCCCAATATATCGAGGCGCCAATTTTCCCGATCGACTGAAACGTACAGCACCCTTCATAGGTGATACACGAATGAACACAAGATCTCCCATAGAAAATTGTAACTTCCTTCTTCGGTTATCGGCATAGGATTTTTGTCTACTCTGGGCTTCTTTCATCCTATGTCGAATAAGTTCAATCTTTTCTGTGGAATCACGAATAAAATCTGGACCTAAAACAAGCTTCTCACCGGCCTCAAGCCAACAAGAAGGAGATTGGCATGGCCTTCCATAGAGTGCCTCGAAAGGTGCCATACCAATACTAGATTGGAAGCTATTATAATAGGAAAATTCGACAAGAGAAATATGATCTTCCCAACTTCCACCAAAATTAAGAACACATGCACGAAGAAGATCTTCAAGAGTTTGATTTACACGCTCCGTTTGTCCATCGGACTGGGAGTGATAAGCGGTGCTAAAATTAAGCTTCGTTCCCAAAGCTTTTTGAAGACTCTTTCAAAATCCACTAGTAAACAATGGATCGCGATCACTAACAATAGAAGTAGGAACACCATGTAATTTAACAATCTCTTTAACAAAGAGTTTGGCCAAAAGAGGATCGGTTCGGTTAGACCGAACGGGAATAAAATGGGCAGATTTAGTAAGTCTATCAACAATCACCCATAAGCTATCATGACCCGATCGAGAACGGGGAAGGCCATCTATAAAATCCATGGAAATTTGGTCCCACTTCCAAATTGGAATTTCTAAAGGTTGCAATAACCCACCGGGCCTTTGATGTTCGGCCTTAACGAGTTGGCAAGTCATGCAACGCTTAACGAAGTTAGCGATGTCAAGTTTCATTCCCTCCCAATAATAAAGTCGCTTCATATCCGCGTACATTTTACTACTACCGGGATGAATGGTAAATTTAGAATGATGAGAATCTTCTAAAATATCTTTACGAAGATCACCAATACTTGGCACGACAAGTCTACCAAATTTCCGAATGCCGCCACGAGAATCGATATCAAAGTCTTTCAAACCTTCAATATCAATTTTATCCTTAATATTTTGGCCGAGAAGAGCCAATTCAGGATCTAGCCTTTGAGCTTCAAGAATGCGGTCAAAAAGAGAAGGATGAGCCTCAAGGCTACACAAAACAAATGATGAGCATAAATCGGATACGCGGTCTCGAATCTCACAAGTGGATAAGATCTCGAGATCGTTCCATTCGGATATCATCATAGAAACAACAGCTTGTTATTTACGGCTAAGAGCATCGGCGACACGATTACCCTTACCGGGAGTGTAAAGAATATCAAGATCATATGGTGTAAGAAATTCGAGCCAATGCTGTTGACGCAAATTAAGTTCCTTTTGGGAGAATAAATACTTCAAAGATTTATGATCGGTATAAAGAACGAATTTCTCTCCCAAAAGATAATGACGCCAAATCCGAAGAGCAAAAACAATAGCCGCGAGCTCTAAATCATGAGTGGAATATCTAGTCTCAGCAGGCTTTAATTGCCTAGAAGCATAAGCAATAACACGTTCTTTTTGCATAAGAACGGCACCCAAACCAACGCTACTAGCATCGGTATAAACAACGAAATCTTGATTCCCCTCGGGGATAACAAGAATAGGAGCATTAGAAAGAAGTTCCTTTAGTTTCTGAAAAGACGTTTCACATTTGTCCGACCAAATGTATTTAACACCTTTCTTCGTTAAGCTAGTGAGAGGCACGACAATCTTAGAAAAGTCTTTGATAAAACGGCGGTAATAGCCCGCCAATCCGAGAAAACTACGAATCTCTGTCACACTCTCCGGTCTCTTTCAATCTTGAATCGCTTCAATCTTTGAAGGATCCATGGAAATTTCGGATTCTGAAATAATATGACCGAGAAACTTCACACGAGATTGCCAAAAGTGGCATTTAGAAAATTCTGCCTTTAATTGATTACTCCTAAGAGTTTCCAACACAATCCGAAGATGTTTTTCATGCTCCTCCTCGGTTTTAGAATACACAAGAATATCATCGATAAAGATGAGAACAAATCGGTCGAGAAAATCTTTGAAAACCCGATTCATAAGGTCAACGAAATACGCCGGAGCATTCGTCAAACCAAAAGGCATGACAAGCCATTCATAAGATCCATAACGAGTACGAAACGAGGTCAATGGAATGCTATCTTCTACGATACGAAGCTGATGAAAACCGGTAGCCAAGTCGAATTGTGAAAAGACTCTAGCACCACTAAGTTGGTCAAATAAATCATCAATCCGAGGTAAAGGATATTTATTTTTGATAGTAAGATCATTAAGCTTGCGGTAGTCAACGCAAAGCGTAAGTGTACCATCGGATTTCTTCACAAAAATAGCTGAAGCTCCCCAAGGCGAGGAACTAGAGCGAATAAATTGCTTCGTCTCCAATTCGGATAATTGTTTACGCATCTCCTCGTTTTCTTTATTGGACATACGATAAGGAGGGCGAGTGATAGGTTGAGCTCTAGGAATGAGATTAATTCTGAACTCAATTGCTCGCTTAGGTGGTAATCCTAAAACGGGCTCGAATATGTCGGAAAATTCACGAATGACGTAAATAAGAGAAATAATATCACCCTCATCATCATCATCGTCATCTCGAGGATTTAAAGAATACAAAGATGCGACCAAGCTGGAAACCGAATCTTGAAGATTAATAGAAATCTGCTTAACAGATTGAGGATGTCGAAGATGAATAGTCTTCTCAGGACATAGGATATGAGCTTCATAACGGTTAAGCCAATCCATTCCTAAAATCATTCCAAAGCCTAAATAACGCATGACATGCAAATCGGCTAGGAAAGGAAAATCACACAAAATAATCTCGACATCTTTACACAATAAACTGATTGTTGCGGATCCACCAACCGGATTCGTAATTCTCAAAGAAGTCATTAAACACAAAACATCCAAAGAAAAAGTATCAACAAGTTCTTTTGACATAAAAGAATGGGACGCACCCGTATCAAAAAGAACTCGAATAGGATGATCACGAAATAAAATAATTCCATCCAGAATATAATGAGAAATACCTTGGCCACGAGATGTGTTGCCAGGGGCTTGAGCAACATTAAGCTTTCCCTCCTTTCTATTTTGAAGTTTGGGACATACATGCATAAAATGGTCCGGGCTTTTACAATAGCGACAAGTACGAGGCTTTAAACACTTGTTCGCAAAATGGTCTCTGGAACCACAGTTAAAGCATTTCCCTTCTGTAGAGGAAAAGGTCTTTGCAGCAGGAGTTGCTTGCCTCCCTTTTTTATTAGGATAGGGGCCTTTGAATTTGTTTGGCCTCTTCTTGTTATTGTTGAAGCTTGGTTTGGAACCCACCTCTTCAACATCATTCTCCCTATCCGCCTCTTCAAGACGAAGAGCGATATCAACGAGTTGGTCGAAAGAAACTTCTAATTTTAGAAGTAATGGCTTCTTGAGACTTTTGTTTAAGCCATAGACGAACCTATGGTTCTTCTTTAAAGGGGTGTTGATGTATTCAACCCCATATTTGGAAAGCGACTGGAAGGAGACGACGTAATCAGTCACGGAGGACTCACCTTGAACAAGGTCTATAAATCGTCGAGCCATTGTCACTTTCTCAGCCTCTGGAACGAATTTTAATTCGAAGCGTTCTCGGAATTTCTCCCAGGTGAGATCCGCTTCATTAATCTCAGAAATAAGAAGCTCGTACCAGTCCAATGCTCTTTCTCGGAGCATACTAGAGGCCACCTGAACTCGGTGAAGGTCAATAAGATTCATGCGAGAAAAGATTCGATCGCATGACCTTAGCCAAGCCTGTACTTCAATAATAGTTTCGGAACCTTTGAATGGCTCCCCATCCAAATTAGTATAATCGCTGCACAAGCGTGCAAATCCCGACTTTGGGTGAGTAGATTTCGGGTTAGCTCCAGCTGCTTGAGCATTTGTCACTAAATCAAGAAGCTGTTGAGCAGTCATAAAAACTCCATCCTGGGGTGGAGTGCTAGATGGTACGGCTCTGGGGCGGCCTGGTCTAGACATTTCTCTTCCTTAGGAAAGAAAGAAGAAGAAGAAAAAGGTTATTCACCAAATTGAATATCAAGCAATCTTGATAGATAAACAAGGAATCATAAGGAAAATAGGATGAATCGGTACGAAGACTCGAATTAAATCCTAAAGCACGACTCCTAAGATGGACTTAGGACGATGATCCTTGTTATAATATTCCATATTGTTCTGAAGTTTGGCTCTGATACCAAGCTGTGACGCCCCACCTCTATACCCACGCTAGCCAAGAACACTACAGTGTAATGCTGTCAACTAACACGGAGAATAAGGCTGTTGAGGAGCGACCATCCGTGTAATTGCTTTGCACGAGCACCGATATGTCAGATAGTATAACATGCATTTTATTTCAAGAGGAAAATCCGACATACCGATACAAACCCAAAGCTACTACACAGTGGCTATAATAATCTTCGGAAACAAATATAGAAATAAACATAACACAAATCAGTCACAGACAATTCATATCACAAAGGCGGAAATAGATATGAATATTACACTAGGAAGTGTACATCAGAGTAGTGGTCAGAAAGATCCACAATAACACAAAATAATAGAAACATGTGCTATACAAAAGAATACATCAATGAGTCAATATCACAAGAGTATACAACAAAACTACTAATCTAAGTAATAAGCAAAAGGTCAGAGTAATGGATCCCTGGAGAGAAGTCAAGTCGAAACACCTGCAACATCTCGGTCTGACCCGAGTATTATTTATAAGAAAATAACAAACGGATCAGTCTAGCTATAAATATCAGATAACATGATATAGAACGAAAGATATGGCATAGACGTATAATATCCATAATGGCATACTACTATAAGTATGTAAATGATAATCAACAAACGATTAATCAATATCAAAGAATCTTCTCAAAGATCCAAAAAGGGTATCATACCAAAAACTTGTATTCATAACAAGTTAATGACACACAAATTCACCAATGCACAAATATTGATAAAACTTATCAATGGAAATCACGAAAATTGGTGAAGCACAAATTCTAGAAATCATCTCAAGAAATCCAGACAATGACACACAAATTCACCTATGCACAAATATTGATGAATCATATCAATAGAAATCACAAAAATAGGTGAAGAAGAAAGTTCCAGAATTCGACACACGAAATCCTGAAATCACACAAAATAGGGGAGAGGCCTATCACACGAACGGGAGCATGAAAACTCACCAACATATGTATCACACGAACGAGACGCTATCTCATGGTAGCTAGCCATTAATTTTTGACACACGAACGGCCCGAAGACCATGGGGCGTTACCCCACATATGTGAGTTGAAACTCACACAAACGGGTTTAGTCTCCCTCGTAGTCAAAGAGACATCGCACAATTGCTTGTCTAAACCATAAAATGACCATCATCGATCATCAAGAAGTGTCAATTAAAATAAGCTAGTAAATATATGAGCTTAGCTTCATGTCCCATAACCACTAGCTTAATTAAATATTTACGAACAAATTGTAGATCTCCACTGGAAAATTATCACAAAAGTTTCAATCGAACAAGTCCAAGAATTAACCGATGAAGTAAACGCAAGCGTTTCATACCACTCGTTTTACTAAGCCGTTTAATTAGATTTCTCATACGAGTGAGGTAAAGGTTTGTATATACTAATAGATTGGAAATCGGTTTGAGAAAACGAGCTTTGTAATAAAATAGTGTTGAAATCGTTTTGATGAAAGGGTTTTGATATTTACTACTAGTATAGAAAACCTTTATATTCTTAAAGTGACAAATCACAAAGAAGATTGTAGGAACAATCAATCACTAAAATTCACATATGAAGATGTGAATAAAAGCCCAACGAAACCGATAGAGAATCCATCAAAATGGATATTCAAAAATCCCTAAAAAGGAGTCATCAAAGTCATAACAAATGATAACAACACATAGGAAACAACACGAATCAATTAAAGTTGGAAATTCAAACAACTAGGCGAAATAGGCAAAAATGCACCAGGTCGGTCGGTCGACTACAGAGCTCGGTCGACCGGACCAAAAAATAGAAATGCTCGGGGTAGCAGGTCGGTCGTCCGGACCCTGTGTTCGGTCGGCCGGACCTGTAACCTGCACTTCCTAATAGAGGCTGGGAAGTGCTTGGGTAACAGGTCGGTTGACCGGACCCTGAGGTCGGTCGGCCGAATCTATAGTCAGCACCCCCCATGCCCAACGAATGAATGCCAATCTCCTCCAAATTTCTATCGGACGAGCAACGACACTAAGGGTTTACGCCAATCGACTACCCGGCCATAGAAGCTCCTCGGTTCATGTAACGACCCAGAATTTTTATTAATTAAAATATGAATATTTAATTAATTTTAAATATTAATAAGTGAATTTATAAGTCGAATAAATTTTTATTTGAATTATTGGATTTTAATTGGATAATTAAATCGATAATTTAATACGTTAAATTATGAAAATAATTGAAAATTGAGTTAAATATGATTGAAAATGATTTGTAAAATTTTATTTTATCATATTGAAGTTAGAATGATATTTTAGAACTTTTAAAATCGAATTAAAAATTAATTTGTGAAAATTGAATATTTTAATATTTAAAATCGACTAGTGAAAATAGCCAATTTTTGAACAGTCTCAGAATTGAACGAAACCAGTTCCATTGGATCCGTAATAGTTAGTTATTACCGGATTTCAATTTTCGTGTCAATCGGAGTTATCGTTTGATCGTGGCAGCTCGAAACGCATCGATTTATTTTTAATTTAAATTTGGCGAGTGAAAATAGCCATTTTTCAAAAAGTCTTGGATTTCGACGAAACCAGTTTCATCGGATCCGTAATGTGATATTATTGTAAGGTTTCAAATTTCAAGTCAATTGGATTTACCGTTTGTCCTGTACAAATTAAAACGCCTAGAAAATCGCTTAAATCGGTTTAATTCAAATTGAGCGTTTATAGCCATAACTCGCACAGATGTCCGAATTAGCTTCCGAAACCTGTTCCATTGTGTCCGGAACGCGGGCCTAGGAATGTCAGTTTCGGCGCGTAAATTGGAGTTCGGAATTTCCGGATGAATAGTGTCGAACGAAATTCTATAAATGCACCCACCTCTTCATAAATTAAAAAAATAAAATAAAATAAAACTTGAAACCCTAGCCGCCACATTTATCACCAATGGCCAGAATTGTCTCTTCTTCCTCCCTCGATAACTTCAAATCCGTTTACATTTACAAGAAACGTTCAACTACAATGTTGAAGAGGGCAACACGAACTACAAGATCAACGGTGGAGATCGCGAATGGCTTCACGGATTGATGGGAAATCGAGTGCAAACGTGGCCGTTGATCACACGTGCGTGCGCATCACGAGGAGGCCGAGTGCCACCATAGTCAGGCCGAGCATAGGGGAGGTCATGAGCTTCAAGATGGTGGTGGTTTGATCGTGTATAGTCGAGTATTTGTGGAGAATAATTAAACCCTAGTTTGTTGTTATGGGTTTGGTGGTTGCGGCCTTTACCTGTAGAATGCACGCATGAAGAAGATGAAGATGGGGATGGTCCAGATGTGGGGGTGCTGGATCTTGTGGCTAGGATTTGCTGTAGGGTTTTAATTATTAAGTTATGTTGTAATTTAGTTATAAAATCATGTATAAACTTCATAAATTCATATCTTTTTCATACGAGGTCAAAAACGCGCGAAACCAGTTGCATTGGGATCGTATGGACGAGCACTACGCGATGGGGTTGGTTTGGAGTCGTTTGGAGTTAGTGAGAATTTTGGGTAAAATTAAACGTCCGTTTAATTTTATTCGAAATAAATCGCTAAAACGGAAATAAAATCAAGGTGAGAACTTCTCACTCAATCGAATCAGTTTCGATTTTATTTTAAATAGTTAGATTTAAAATATTTGAATGCATGTTTGAATGTTGATTAATATCTATTGATTGTTAAAATAGACATTATGCGCCGTTAGTAAGCGAATGTTATTTAATAAAAACATATACCGCGAATATTTCATAAACAGTGAAATTGGTATTATAAATAATATCAATATATATATATTGGAATATGTATATATTGCAGTTGTTGATTTCCCGTATTTTTTAGCGGATGAGACCCTATTGCGCCGTTATTAAGCGGATAATATTTAATAAGAACATATACCGCGATAATTTCGTACTGGAGCGAAATTGGTATTGTGCTAATGTTTTTGGATGCAGGAAAACAGGTTGGAGGGATCCAACTGGATTCCTCAACAGTATTTATTTGATTTCAGATATTTTGATATTTGATGGATTTTCATATTGATATATGATATCGTTGTTGTCGTGATTGACTATTTGGTGTGTAGCATCATTGGACCCAGATTTTGGGATTTTAAAATGATTTTTAAAGTGATTTTAGAAAGTATACGTTTTATAAAATAATTTTGGAATTGATCCATTTTAAATAAATAAACGTTATAATTTTTAATGTTATAAAAATTATGATTTTGTGAAATACAGTTAAAAACTGATTTTTGAGAATATGATGCTATTGATTTTATAAAATAGTTTAATTGAGATATTTTAGAATTATTGTGAAAAGTTTAAATATAGGATTTATAAAAATTTGATTATTTTATAAATCAAGAGAAAGGATGAAATTATAAAGGAAATTAAAGACGTTTTAAAAGAATAATATAAATTGATTTATATTAAGAGATTTATAAATGGATATTTATAAATTGAAATATTGATATTATAAAACGAGTTTTTTTATAAGTGTTTGAATGAAGTGAAAATGAATTTTGTAAATGAATGGAATTTATAGAATTATAAATGGTAAAGTTATGAATGAAATTTATAAATAGTAAGATTTATAAATTTATAAAGTTATTAAAGGAATAGATTTGGGTGAATAAGCGAATCTTATAGATTTTAAGATTTATAATTATGAAGTTCAAAGTAACGGTTTTTGCAAACAAATTTATTATAAGTAATTAACTTATAATATGAACTTTTAGTTTATAATTGAGTTATAAACTGGAATAGGTTAATAAAAGAATTTATAAAAAGGAAGTTTTTATAAATAAATAGAAATGGAATTTATAAACGTTGTTTTATAAATTCGCAAATGACTTATTTTGACAAGAAAATTTGTTAAAACCTATAAGTGGAGTTATATTCACATTTTTGAATAGTGAATAATCCTTTGAATTAAAATGAATAAAAGGATGAAATTGTTAACGAAGTTTATTCACATATTTCAATAGTGAATAACACGTTAAAGAAATTGTTTTGAATGTGATATTTCAAATAGGATTTAAAACGATCTAACGATGTTTTAAAATATGTTGAGACTCGAAACCATAGATTTCAACATTTATTGTTGAAATAAACGTTTTCGAGAAATAAAAGGAAATGGTGGACTATAACACTGTTGTTATAGCAAATGATTTCCGAAAGGAAATGTTTTGTATAGTATTGGGATTTATATATCTATCTTAATTTCGAATCCCTATACTAGTGATTTTGGGTTGTCGTAACGATGTTTTACGCAACATTCGTTTTGGTCCAAATAAATATGTTTAAGAGAATGATTTCCTTAAAGAATGAAATATATACTTAATCTCGATTTAAGTATATTGAATATTTTCCAAGTGTTGAAAATAAATAAAATTTGTGAATTACTTATGAATAAATAAGTATGGGAATGTTTTTCCAATATAAAGTGAATATTAGAGAATTTATCTTTTTGAAGATAAATTGAAATGAAGAATTGAAATCGAATATTCATTGATATTTTGGAATTATAAATTCACTAAGGAATTTATAAAGGAAGTGGAATTTGTTTAAAAAAATAAATGTTGATTTATTTTTAAAGTGTGAAAATTTTATATCTAGTAAAGATATTTTTGGAAAATAAATAATTTGGAAAATTATTTGGAAACTGGTGATGTGTGCATATCCATTGATAGTTCAATAACCGACTATCAATATTTCCCTTTGAATGGGTAATTGATGTGATTTGTTTGAATGTAAATGCTACACTAATTTTTGAATAAGCGCTCACTATTCGGGTTAACCGGGAAAGGACCATGGGGTCGTATAACCCATTCCGAATATGTGATACGTCGTTATAATTGCGTTGAAGATCGGTGTTGAAGACCCGGTATTTGCGAGAGCGATAGGATGACCTGTCGATTTACTCTGCACCGAGTAGCTACGGTATAGAGTTCTCCATATGTGATGGTGAATCCGATCAGGACTGTGAATATCCGGATTGCAAGGACTTCTTTGTAAGTGCCTTCGGTTTTGTTCGAGCCCGGAACAAACTTGTATGGATTGTGTGTCTGACATTACAAGTTGAGATATAAAGCCGATTTCTTTCAAATATATTTCGGTTGGTGGCGGAGAATTTATTCTTTTAGCTTAACACCCTTCTCTGAGACGTACGAGCTCAGAGGTTATATAGTTGAAGTTATCAGCGATATATTCCCAATTTGGTAATGTGACATGCTGAGTGATGCTGTAAATGATCATTGTGTTGATTATTGTGATAGGATCATTTATTTGATCGTCTATCTTAGTGATCATTGTGTTGATCATTTGTTGACCCAAAGCATGGCTTTGTATAAAGTATGTTTTTGTGGACGTGACTTCGTCGAGCCTCACACCCCGGAAATGGTCAAAACAGGAAAGATGCGGCAAGGTTATGAGGGGTAGCACCCTTTAGGGTATGTACATTTCCTTCTGGATAGAGGTGGTATCATGGTATGGAGCCCAGATATTTAACCTATGTGGTTACTACGAATTTATTACTTTGTGGTTGTTGGTTTTCGGGATCCCGTGAGAAAGGTCGTTTACGATCGGGGAATGGCGTACTCGTGTCAGTAGTTACCCAGTTAGGGGTAACCCGGCCTTGTGTTGGCAGAGTTCCGGTTTGGTTCTCGGGGATGTCTTTCCAGAGGCATTCTCATGTGGCAATAGGAAGTTCCTTGGCCTGATCATTTGTTGGAAATCCAAAGAAACAATACGTGACTTGTACGGTTTTAGTTGTATAACCTGCTATGGAATGTGGCGGTAACCTGCTATTGAACATAGTTAGCTATAGTAGGCATACGATAATGGTCGTATGTTGGCTAAGATTTATATTCTACTTTTGAAATGAATTTCTTCTACACTATGCACTAGTAATAATATCAAATGTTATTTTAAATGCGTATCAAGCATCTTTAACTATCATAAGGAGAAATCTCCTCCGATTCTGCGTTTGCATTGTGTGTGTGTGCGGGAGGCCTTATGGTAGTCTCATTTTAAAAGCATTGCGAATTGACTTTAAAAATATCCCTCTATTTTGATTTCAAAGATAAATAAACTGTTTTGAGTTCTCACACCAGTCACATGACTGACTCGGAGTTTATTGTTTTCCTTCCTAAACTCTGGGTGCCCACCAATTTCCACACGGGCAGTCAAGAGTTAGGTATATCAGGATATTCTGGATATTCTGGAGTTGCTGGAGGCAAGCTGGATGGCAGGGCATATTATTTATATAGTATTTCTTTTCCGCTGCACTGTTTGTTGTATGTTGTTGTACACTCTGATGATATGATGATATGATGTAATGTATAAAATGTAATAACTGATATAGTTCTTTGTTTAAAGATTATTCATTTATTATTATATGTTGTTCCGCTGCGAATTGTGAGATTCTGATGTTGTTCTTGTTTTCTATTCCGTCCTATTTTCTTCTGTTTTTCTTTTTCCTCTATTCTCTTTTTCTTCTATTTTCTTTCTGTTCTATCTTCTATTTTTCTTTTCCCTCCATCTTCTACCTTATCTATTATCTTCTTTTCTTTCTCTTCTTTTCTACTTTTTCTTTTCCTAAATTCTTTTTAAAACCCATAACTATTCGGTTTTTCGGCAACGAAAAAATCGAAGCGTTACATTATTCTCTTTTTCTTCTATTTTAAAATATTCTGTTTTCTTTTCTATTCTATTTTCTAATTTTCTGTTTCCTCTTCCCTCTATCTTCTATCTTTTTCTCTTCTCTTTTCCTAAATTCTTCTTTTTAAAAACCCTCAGTGTTCGGTTTTCCGTCGTTCGATTCCTCGGCAGTCGATAAAGTGAGTGTCGATGTCGAATTTTCGGAAGACGAAGAATCGTGTCCTGACAATGTGGTATCGGAGCTTATGGTTAAGCGACAACCATGGTTCTGTTGGGTATAATTCATTAGAGATAGAGTCAGCAGTACTCTAGAATGAGTTTGAGAGTAATAATAGCTATGAGAGCGTATTTGTTAGTGAATATAAAATTGTTTTATATTGTGATGATTGGTTTGTTGAGTGGTATATAGATTCTGGTTAATACGAGTAATTAACGTTGTTGATAGGGATCTATAAACACTTGAATAGAACAATTCGACACAATATTGATTTTTAAATTGGGTAAATGAAATAATTTTACCTTGATTATATTTTATATATGAAGGAATAATTTTTCAGAATTATTTAAGTGTATATAAATTGATTGTTTAGTTGTTTGAATAATCTAAATTGAAGAATAATTGTATAAGAAAAGGAATTATAAGAATTGAATTATAATTAAAGTGATTTACAATTGTGAAATAAACTTATATATATAAGAAGTGAAACTAATGAATATATTTATAAATTTAGTTGTAAATAAAAATGAATTTAAAGTTGAATGGAATTGCCTTTGGGTATCAAAGTAAATTATTAAAGTTAAGTGATAAATATGAACTTAAGTTATGTAAATGAAATTCAACTGTTGTAAATGAATTGGAAATTGAATTGAATTAATGGATTGAATATTAATCAATTAAATGTGAATTAAGTTGATATGAAATATGAATTTAAGTGTTAATTCATTAAAATCTAATGTTATAGAAAGTTGAATAATTGAATGAAAATCAATTAATTAAACCAATTGTAAGCAAAGTAAATGAATATAAGCAAAGGAATTTGGTTGTAATTATTATACATTGATTGTTATATGATTGTTAGTTGATTGTATATAATTCATTAAGTGTTAATGAAATTGATTTAATAAAATTGGAAGCTAAAGTAATTGAAATTCAATTGGAAATTAAGTGAAACTTAAATAGAATTGAATTTGATTTGGAAGTGAACCAACTTGAATATGAATTAGTGAATATAAACTAATTGAAAATGAATGTTAGTAAAAACATCCACTATTAATGAATCTAATGTGATTTAAATTGAAAACCCAATTCATTGAATATTAATAAGAATATAAATGAATATATATTGATTATGAATTTGTTGAATGCTAGTTGGTTGATGTTTGAATATGTTGCATTTGCTATGTGACATATATAGTTGTTATGGAGATATATGTTGTATATTGAGGTTATTTACATATGTGCATGTTCTCATGTTGTTTTTTGAGTGTTTAGTAGGTGCGGATCGCATTTGCTTCGCATTTGGAGCTCGCTTTTGCGCTATATTAGCCGTATATGCTCGCTAATAAAAATATAAGGTACATATCTCGGATTAAATATCGTACTTTTACACTTTTTTCCCTGCGGGATGCCTCATTACTTGATGAGATGTATATTTGTGATATATATACTGTCATTTTTTTTTTCGGATCGAGCCGCGCAAAGGAGACTATGGCAAATTTTTCCGAAAATTTAAGGCGTTAGAAAAATTTTGAGAAAATTTGGAAAATTTTGAAAACTTTAAACTTTGATTTGAAGTTGAAAGTTAAACAATAGTGATTGTTTTGAAAAGATAACTAAGTATGATTTGGAAACTTAGTAAAGATTTGTAAGGAATTTAATTATGGATTTCGGAAAATTAATAGATTCTATAACTTTTCTTACTTGTAATTTCGAGGACGAAATTCTTTTAAGTGGGGAAGATTGTAACGACCCAGAATTTTTATTAATTAAAATATGAATATTTAATTAATTTTAAATATTAATAAGTGAATTTATAAGTCGAATAAATTTTTATTTGAATTATTGGATTTTAATTGGATAATTAAATCGATAATTTAATACGTTAAATTATGAAAATAATTGAAAATTGAGTTAAATATGATTGAAAATGATTTGTAAAATTTTATTTTATCATATTGAAGTTAGAATGATATTTTAGAACTTTTAAAATCGAATTAAAAGTTAATTTGTGAAAATTGAATATTTTAATATTTAAAATCGACTAGTGAAAATAGCCAATTTTTGAACAGTCTCAGAATTGAACGAAACCTGTTCCATTGGATCCGTAATAGTTAGTTATTACCGGATTTCAATTTTCGTGTCAATCGGAGTTATCGTTTGATCGTGGCAGCTCGAAACGCATCGATTTATTTTTAATTTAAATTTGGCGAGTGAAAATAGCCATTTTTCAAAAAGTCTCGGATTTCGACGAAACCAGTTTCATTGGATCCGTAATGTGATATTATTGTAAGGTTTCAAATTTCAAGTCAATTGGATTTACCGTTTGTCCTGTACAAATTAAAACGCCTAGAAAATCGCTTAAATCGGTTTAATTCAAATTGAGCGTTTATAGCCATAACTCGCACAGATGCCCGAATTAGCTTCCGAAACATATTCCACTGTGTCCGGAACGCGGGATAAACTCTAGGAACGTCAGTTTCGGCGCGTAAATCGGAGTTCGGAATTTCCGGATGAATAGTGTCGAACGAAATTCTATAAATGCACCCACCTCTTCATAAATTAAAAAAAAAAAAAAAACTTGAAACCCTAGCCGCCACATTTATCACCAATGGCCAAAATTGTCTCTTCTTCCTCCCTCGATAACTTCAAATCCGTTTACATTTACAAGAAACGTTCAACTACAATGTTGAAGAGGGCAACACGAACTACAAGATCAACGGTGGAGATCGCGAATGGCTTCACGGATTGATGGGAAATCGAGTGCAAATGTGGCCGTTCATCACACGTACGCGCGCATCACGAGGAGGTCGAGTGCCACCATAGTCAGGCCGAGCATAGGGGAGGTCATGAGCTTCAAGATGGTGGTGGTTTGATCGTGTATAGTCGAGTATTTGTGGAGAATAATTAAACCCTAGTTTGTTGTTATGGGTTTGGTGGTTGCGGCCTTTACCTGTAGAATGCACGCATGAAGAAGATGAAGATGGGGACGGTCCAGATGTGGGGGTGCTGGATCTTGTGGCTAGGATTTGCTGTAGGGTTTTAATTATTAAGTTATGTTGTAATTTAGTTATAAAATCATGTATAAACTTCATAAATTCATATCTTTTTCATACGAGGTCGAAAACGCGCGAAACCAGTTGCGTTGGGATCGTATGGACGAGCACTACACGATGGAGTTGGTTTGGAGTCGTTTGGAGTTAGTGAGAATTTTGGGTAAAATTAAACGTCCGTTTAATTTTATTCGAAATAAATCGCTAAAACGGAAATAAAATCAAGGTGAGAACTTCTCACTCAATCGAATCAGTTTCGATTTTATTTTAAATAGTTAGATTTAAAATATTTGAATGCATGTTTGAATGTTGATTAATATCTATTGATTGTTAAAATAGACATTATGCGCCGTTAGTAAGCGGATGTTATTTAATAAAAACATATACCGCGAATATTTCATAAACAGTGAAATTGGTATTATAAATAATATCAATATATATATATTGGAATATGTATATATTGCAGTTGTTGATTTCCCGTATTTTTTAGCGGATGAGACCCTATTGCGCCGTTATTAAGCGGATAATATTTAATAAGAACATATACCGCGATAATTTCGTACTGGAGCGAAATTGGTATTGTGCTAATGTTTTTGGATGCAGGAAAACAGGTTGGAGGGATCCAACTGGATTCCTCAACAGTATTTATTTGATTTCAGATATTTTGATATTTGATGGATTTTCATATTGATATATGATATCGTTGTTGTCGTGATTGACTATTTGGTGTGTAGCATCATTGGACCCAGATTTTGGGATTTTAAAATGATTTTTAAAGTGATTTTAGAAAGTATACGTTTTATAAAATAATTTTGGAGTTGATCCATTTTAAATAAATAAACGTTATAATTTTTAATGTTATAAAAATTATGATTTTGTGAAATACAGTTAAAAACTGATTTTTGAGAATATGATGCTATTGATTTTATAAAATAGTTTAATCGAGATATTTTAGAATTATTGTGAAAAGTTTAAATATAGGATTTATAAAAATTTGATTATTTTATAAATCAAGAGAAAGGATGAAATTATAAAGGAAATTAAAGACGTTTTAAAAGAATAATATAAATTGATTTATATTAAGAGATTTATAAATGGATATTTATAAATTGAAATATTGATATTATAAAACGAGTTTTTTATAAGTGTTTGAATGAAGTGAAAATGAATTTTGTAAATGAATGGAATTTATAGAATTATAAATGGTAAAGTTATGAATGAAATTTATAAATAGTAAGATTTATAAATTTATAAATTTATTAAAGGAATAGATTTGGGTGAATAAGCGAATCTTATAGATTTTAAGATTTATAATTATGAAGTTCAAAGTAACGGTTTTTGCAAACAAATTTATTATAAGTAATTAACTTATAATATGAACTTTTAGTTTATAATTGAGTTATAAACTGGAATAGGTTAATAAAAGAATTTATAAAAAGGAAGTTTTTATAAATAAATAGAAATGGAATTTATAAACGTTGTTTTATAAATTCGCAAATGACTTATTTTGACAAGAAAATTTGTTAACACCTATAAGTGGAGTTATATTCACATTTTTGAATAGTGAATAATCCTTTGAATTAAAATGAATAAAAGGATGAAATTGTTAACGAAGTTTATTCACATATTTCAATAGTGAATAACACGTTAAAGAAATTGTTTTGAATGTGATATTTCAAATAGGATTTAAAACGATCTAACGATGTTTTAAAATATGTTGAGACTCGAAACCATAGATTTCAACATTTATTGTTGAAATAAACGTTTTCGAGAAATAAAAGGAAATGGTGGACTATAACACTGTTGTTATAGCAAATGATTTCCGAAAGGAAATGTTTTGTATAGTATTGGGATTTATATATCTATCTTAATTTCGAATCCCTATACTAGTGATTTTGGGTTGTCGTAACGATGTTTTACGCAACATTCGTTTTGGTCCAAATAAATATGTTTAAGAGAATGATTTCCTTAAAGAATGAAATATATACTTAATCTCGATTTAAGTATATTGAATATTTTCCAAGTGTTGAAAATAAATAAAATTTGTGAATTACTTATGAATAAATAAGTATGGGAATGTTTTTCCAATATAAAGTGAATATTAGAGAATTTATCTTTTTGAAGATAAATTGAAATGAAGAATTGAAATCGAATATTCATTGATATTTTGGAATTATAAATTCACAAAGGAATTTATAAAGGAAGTGGAATTTGTTTAAAAAAATAAATGTTGATTTATTTTTAAAGTGTGAAAATTTTATATCTAGTAAAGATATTTTTGGAAAATAAATAATTTGGAAAATTATTTGAAAACTGGTGATGTGTGCATATCCATTGATAGTTCAATAACCGACTATCAATATTTCCCTTTGAATGGGTAATTGATGTGATTTGTTTGAATGTAAATGCTACACTAATTTTTGAATAAGCGCTCACATTCGGGTTAACCGGGAAAGGACCATGGGGTCGTATAACCCATTCCGAATATGTGATACATCGTTATAATTGCATTGAAGATCGGTGTTGAAGACCCGGTATTTGCGAGAGCGATAGGATGACCTGTCGATTTACTCTGCACCGAGTAGCTACGGTATAGAGTTCTCCATATGTGATGGTGAATCCGATCAGGATTGTGAATATCCGGATTGCAAGGACTTCTTTGTAAGTGCCTTCGGTTTTGTTCGAGCCCGGAACAGACTTGTATGGATTGTGTGTCTGACATTACAAGATGAGATATAAAGCCGATTTCTTTCAAATATATTTCGGTTGGTGGCGGAGAATTTATTCTTTTAGCTTAACACCCTTCTCTGAGACGTACGAGCTCAGAGGTTATATAGTTGAAGTTATCAGCGATATATTCCCAATTTGGTAATGTGACATGCTGAGTGATGCTGTAAATGATCATTGTGTTGATTATTGTGATAGGATCATTTATTTGATCGTCTATCTTAGTGATCATTGTGTTGATCATTTGTTGACCCAAAGCATGGCTTTGTATAAAGTATGTTTTTGTGGACGTGACTTCGTCGAGCCTCACACCCCGGAAATGGTCAAAACAGGAAAGATGCGGCAAGGTTATGAGGGGTAGCACCCTTTAGGGTATGTACATTTCCTTCTGGATAGAGGTGGTATCATGGTATGGAGCCCAGATATTTAACCTATGTGGTTACTACGAATTTATTACTTTGTGGTTGTTGGTTTTCGGGATCCCGTGAGAAAGGTCGTTTACTATCGGGGAATGGCGTGCTCGTGTCAGTAGTTACCCAGTTAGGGGTAACCCGGCCTTATGTTGGCAGAGTTCCGGTTTGGTTCTCGGGGATGTCTTTCCAGAGGCATTCTCATGTGGCAATGGGAAGTTCCTTGGCCTGATCATTTGTTGGAAATCCAAAGAAACAATACGTGACTTGTACGGTTTTAGTTGTATAACCTGCTATGGAATGTGGCGGTAACCTGCTATTGAACATAGTTAGCTATAGTAGGCATACGATAATGGTCGTATGTTGGCTAAGATTTATATTCTACTTTTGAAATGAATTTCTTCTACACTATGCACTAGTAATAATATCAAATGTTATTTTAAATGCGTATCAAGCATCTTTGACTATCATAAGGAGAAATCTCCTCCGATTCTGCGTTTGCATTGTGTGTGTGTGCGGGAGGCCTTATGGTAGTCTCATTTTAAAAGCATTGCGAATTGACTTTAAAAATATCCCTCTATTTTGATTTCAAAGATAAATAAACTGTTTTGAGTTCTCACACCAGTCACATGACTGACTCGGAGTTTATTGTTTTCCTTCCTAAACTCTGGGTGCCCACCAATTTCCACACGGGCAGTCAATAGTTAGGTATATCAGGATATTCTGGATATTCTGGAGTTGCTGGAGGCAAGCTGGATGGCAGGGCATATTATTTATATAGTATTTCTTTTCCGCTGCACTGTTTGTTGTATGTTGTTGTACACTCTGATGATATGATGATATGATGTAATGTATAAAATGTAATAACTGATATAGTTCTTTGTTTAAAGATTATTCATTTATTATTATATGTTGTTCCGCTGCGAATTGTGAGATTCTGATGTTGTTCTTGTTTTCTATTCCGTCCTATTTTCTTCTGTGTTTCTTTTTCCTCTATTCTCTTTTTCTTCTATTTTCTTTCTGTTCTATCTTCTATTTTTCTTTTCCCTCCATCTTCTACCTTATCTATAATCTTCTTTTCTTTCTCTTCTTTTCTACTTTTTCTTTTCCTAAATTCTTTTTAAAACCCATAACTATTCGGTTTTTCGGCAATGAAAAAATCGAAGCGTTACATTATTCTCTTTTTCTTCTATTTTAAAATATTCTGTTTTCTTTTCTATTCTATTTTCTAATTTTCTATTTCCTCTTCCCTCTATCTTCTATCTTTTTCTCTTCTCTTTTCCTAAATTCTTCTTTTTAAAAACCCTCAGTGTTCGGTTTTCCGTCGTTCGATTCCTCGGCAGTCGATAAAGTGAGTGTCGATGTCGAATTTTCGGAAGACGAAGAATCGTGTCCTGACAGTTCATCACCAAAACATGATCAAAACATCAAAACTATGATTTTTAAAGAATTGAACCCAAAACACCAAAAATTGGAATATTCACCAAATCAATCCAAACCAAAAGCAAATGCACACGAATAAGTGTTAGGAATTCATACCTAACATTCGAAGATAAATATAAGCATAGCTGTGAGATAAAAATCTCACCTTTGAACCCAAACGATCGAAAAAGAAGCTTAGAAGCAAAGAAGAATCAACCTCTCTTCAACACGACCCAAATGAGCTTGAATCTATGCTCAAAACAAGAACATCCCCAAAATTAGGTTTAGGAATTTCTGAAATTGGTAACAGAATAAGTTGGAGAAGAAGAAGATAATGCTTACCAATGGGTTCTCTTTAATTTGGAGCTAGGAATTTGATTTGCAAAAGAAAACTAGGGTTTTGGAGTTTTAATTTCCAATCTCTCCCACCATTATTGCCTTAGAACTGAAAAGAGAAGAGAATGAGGGTGAGTGGGGAAGAGTGGCTCAGATTTGAGCATAAGTTAAGCATAGGGCTGAGCCCAAAACCAAACCCAAAGTGAAAAGTAGAAAAAATCAACTTTCTCCAAACATATCGAAGCTTATACTCAAAAAGGTCGCAAACGGCATTTTAAACTCAATGGGAGTGGTCCCGAGTCCTAATTCAACCGTATGCAAAAAGTAGCTTTTCGGACTAAATTCCGACTAACGATAAAATATTTAAATATAAAATCGATAAATATGCGGGTTGTTACAGATCCTTAGAGGATGGTTATTCCAACGTCCTTTGAGTTACTTGTATTTCTGTTGTTATTTCACTTGAGTTGGATTAATTGATATAAGAAAGTTAATCCTGACTCGAGTGTTTTGTGTTTTGCTTTATGCTCGGGCCAGACTGAGTGTACTAGTATTCAAGACTCACCTTTGGAGTTGGAGCTTCGCTTGGAGATTCAGCCATCTATCCAGCTTTCAGATATTCAGTTGATTCAAGTGATGTATTCTGATTCTTGTATTTGACTATTTTATTCGAGACTTCTCTTGTATCTTATTTAACTTTGATATATATATAGTAGCTTCATGAACTACTATCTTTTGTTTTCGCTTTATTTATTACCCTGTGTCTGTGATCTGTGATTATTTATTTACTGTATATGCTCAGTTTTGCCAAAAATAAATTAACAATTCAGTATTTTGAATTATTCAAGTCCAACATGTGCGATGCGAATGGTCCAAAATAGTGAGCCGTTACAATTTTATTATAATTAAATTCAAATTTGAATATCTATATTAATTAAATAACAAAATTTGGAGACTATAAAATTACGGGTCGTTACATAAAGTATTAATCTTCGGTGATAACAGTCGAATATGTTAATCATTTTAATAACATCAGTGTACAACAATGTGAAATTTTCATAATCAAACTTTCTCATTTCAGTTCAAAAAATATATTTCATATTCATTACATAATTTCAAATTTTGTGCAGGTTCAGATAAAATATAGTTATTAAAAAATACTCCAAGAGCAACATATGAAGATGCCCCCTTCGTTGATCAGAGTTACTAATCCACAATTATATCATCTGTCTTTACATACACTTCAACAATATAACATCAACATAGCGGATTAATAATATATAAAGGTAGACTCCTAAATAGCTAGCTCTTCCTCCTGCACGTCTATGGAAGCTTTATTCGCTGAAACCTACTTAACCTATAAACTCTTACTCCCGACTTACTCAAATCAAATTTGGAGTACTCGAGAGTTTATGAAGAAAACATAAACTTCGAGTCATACAAAAAGCATAGTGTGAATAATAATATGCCATCTCGGTTTATAGATATTCAGTGGGCTCATGCCATTGAGTAGAATGGGTTTTCCTCTAACTTATCCCTTTTAAAATAAATCTTTTGCAAAATAACTCCTACAACCATAATGGTTAAAATAGACAGCAACAAAAATAATGTGCATACATGCAACGTGGGCAATCATGACCAATCTATCTAAATCAATGGACTATCTATCCCAACATCATAGTTTTCTCAAGTTAACTACAAATCTATGATTGACTCAAACCTATCGGATATATCAGATTCTCTAACATACTGTTAGAGGAAAACTGGAAGGTCTGCCCCAAACTTACTTTTCCTAGGGTCACTCTGAACTTAATGGTTTTGCATTCTCACTAATAACCTATCTCACCTTTATGTATTCTTTTTTGTTCGTAAACCTACTTGTAATCTTACCCATAATAAAGCCCTACCCTATAACAGTCTCATCTGGTTTTCTAATCTCTTAGTCAATTCATCCTATCATGATTTATCTAAAGGTGATAAGAACACTAAAGTAGTAAAATTGTAACGACCCCTAAAATTCAATAATTAAATTGGTTAAATTAATAGGATTTTCATAATTAAATTTAGAAAAAAATAAAAAATTTATAATTAATATTGAAGTAAATGTTAGAATGAAATATAACAATGGTAATTAAAACTAATTATTTGTAATTTGAATAAAATTCTAATAAATGAAGTAGTAAAAGTGCTATACCTGGATATAAATTGAATATGAGAAAATAAAGGTAAGTGTTGAATTAATTATTGAAATAACACATTGTTAACAGTAATTGGATGCAAATTAAGGAAATATGTTAATGCAAGTTAATAATTAATGAACTTGAATGAACATGCCAATTAAATAAAATAATTTAAATGTTATGACTTAGTTATAAATGGAATATAATAAAAAATGTAATTATTGTATTAATGTGTGAAATAATATGATAGATAGAAATTGTTTGTGAAGAATAATGGTATAAAGGGATAAAGGTGACAAATGGTGGTTGTTACCAGTTAATTTACCAATTACAAATAAGGGTAACTAAATGTTACTTTAATGCTAATTAATATAATAGTAGAAAATGTGAATGTAAATTTAATAGAAACGTAAATTTATTTATAAGGTAGTAATTGATGTAATAAAAGTATGAAACCAAGTAAATAAATTAATTGAGAATATAAATCGTAATTAATGTACATATTTGGCAAATGTAATAAAATGGAAATAGTAGTTAATACAAAGAAAATATGGATATTTGAATATAGCAGTGTAATGAAAGACAAACAAATCACTCCATTGAAATCTAATTTATAATAAGTGTAATTATTGTAGCAATTGGAATTAATTATTATGCAACTGAAATAAAGATGAAAATGGAAATATTGAAGTATGTAATGCAAGGGTATCACAAATAGTAAAGGAATAAAATTAGTGTTATATATGGAATAATAACCTGGGTTGATAGGTAACAAACTGTTAAATGCAATTAAAAGCAAATAGGTGATAATTAATATAGGTTGTTTATTTATTTAATGTGTTAAATAAACTTTGGTAATCAATTACAATAAATCTTAATTTAACGTTTTGTTAATGTATTAGGATATATACCAAAGTAAATGGTACCTAAGATGATAATAATTGGATTAATTGCAATTAAATGAAATTTAATATTTAATTATTACATTAATTGAAATTAAAATGAAACTTAGTATTACGTTTATGTGTAAAGGCCCATTTTCCCGTACCTTTTGAATCGACAATAAACCACACATGTCTAACTCAAATTGCACGAAAAGACGGATCTTTAAGGGTGATAAAGAAAAGTAGACAGAACAGAATCTCACACGAATGGAATAACATATAATATTGAACAAATATTTTTACAGCGGAAAACTTTTAAAAACATATATCAGAGTCTAACCTAAATTCAGCTTGGACAGTTATAAAACCCGCCCTTACAAATGCTGACGAACATCAAACAAAATACACTAAGCAAAGGCAATAAAGGAATATGTCCATACGTCGATGAATATCTCCATCTCTCCTTTGGAAACTCCAATTGTCTTCGACTATCCTGAAACTACTCGGATCTGACCCGAGTATTGAAAATACCCAGATCATGCTTGATAAACCAGTGTGAGAAAAACTCAATAATAAATGACAGTGTCATATATCAGCCTTTGGATAAAATCCTTTGAAAATAAAGAGTATGTCATAAGACCACGCCCACACATAAACACGGACGCGTTTTTACCTTATGATAACTAAAACACTTTTATATTAAAACATTTGATATTATTTCTAATGACATCTCTTTTAAAACATTTGCAAATAAAATTATTAATCTTAGCTGAAATTGTTACCATTATTAAATTCCAGCATACTAGGCTCTACAAACAAAACCGTAGGTTCTTATTGGAGAATGGATTTCCATACAAATGACCAGGCGCAGGATCTACCTTCCGAAATGGGTACACCTCTAGATGGATGTCCCAAGAAACCATCACAAAGCTTCTCTACCAACACAAGAACGGCCTACCTCTTTAACTAGATAGTACCGAATATGTCATCCCCCGGTCATTACCGACCTTTAACCGAGCGCTCGTTTTCCATACACCACATTAATATACATCCCAAACGTCATAGTGGGAAGAAATATATCTAAAAGGGGATGATCATACCCTAATTGGGAATGACCCACTTAGCCTTGCCGCATCTAATCCTGTTTCGGTCATTTCCGGTTTGATGAGGCTTGAGGTTACGATTACCTTTTCACATAGCGCATATCACATCTTTGAATGCCACATTGCCATTTCCGTTTAACTACTAATTGCCTTCCACAAAAATACAACCCTTGAGCTCGTAAGTCTCAAGGAGGGTGTTAAGCTAAGAGAAGTTGCCTTCTCCGCCACCACTGATGTACGTTTGTAAAAACCAATGTACGTAATCGTTAGAAATGCAATGTCAGGCAAACGTCCATACAAGTTGTCCCGGAACATAACAAATCGAAGGCACTTTCCTCGGCCATTATTAGGCGAGAAGCCCTTGCAATACGCAAAATCTCCATCACGAGGAGACCACTGCTATATATAACTCTATAATGGGTGCAACCCTGAGAAAATCAATAAGCAGTCCTCACGCTATGAAGATCCACGGTCTTCAATAATCATCGTCTTCAACATGTCTTCACGTACGAACGTATACATTAGTTCGAAGTGGTTTTCGAATAGGAATTAACCAAATCCGACTCCGGTTCTTTCGAAATCCAATATCGATTGAAAGTGAATATGAGTATATAGGGTTTATTAAGTCTCTTTTCAAATTCTCTTCCTTTTGACTTAGAGTGATTTCTAAGAAATTCATTCTTTTGCTTTGGAAAATATCTCAGATTTCCTTACTTAATTCTTGATCCAAACTTCTTTACTTTTAAGCGGGTAAAAAACAATGTTATTTAAGACATCGTTTACGATAAACCCTAAGTCAATCTTAACAAACATTTTTGAGTAAATAGGATCGTAGAAATCATTCATTTTGGAGATTGCTTAACTTTTGGATAATACCAATCTTCTTTTAATTTGGAAAACTTAACACAGAATCTTTTTTTAATTTAAGAGCATTCAGACTTTCCTTTCGATCTGTTCCACCCCTCGCCTAAGAAAAGAAAACATAGGCCAAGTAAGTTCAGGGCACTGGTTACTCCATTCCTAACCTTAGTTAAACACCTTGTTTTATCTTCTCAGATCTCATAGGCGGGACAAATGTACTGTCATTTCCGCATACTCAGATTTTTCAACTTTTTTTTGGAATTGCTTATGAATATTCCAAATTATCTTTCAAAACGCTTAATTATCCTTTTTAAAACATTCATAATTTATCCTGGAAACGTCGTTATATTTAAACTCATATTCCAAAAGTTATAGAATTCGCAACAGAAAAGTGATGCGGAAAATGCTATATAAGCTTATTTGAATTAAACAACTTTTAAACATTCGATAATTCATATTTTTCAATCCAAATCTCTTTTAAATCATTTAAATAGATTTATCAAATTTATTCCATATTTTTTCACAATTAAAAACAACCATTCAAACAAATTTCCTGTTATGGTCACTAAACTACAGTAGCGCGATTTTTCTTGAAAATTGATTTGGACTTAATTCAAAATCTACTTATCGAAACTTTGATTTTATTTCTTCATTTAGAAGATATGGATATAATAGTCCGAAATTTTCTTATCTCGAAGAATTCCGAGCTATATTCCACTCTATACACTATTTGAACTTTTTGGCGCGAAATCGCGAACTACCGTTGCGCGACGCGTCTAGTTTTAACTTATTTTTCAATCTTTGAAGTAATCAATTCAAATTTGATTTCAACACTTATAAAATCATTAGAAACCATTTTAAATCAATATTTTCACTTTTTAAAAGTATTTGGAATATATTTTCACTATTACCATATTATAATATTATTTTATTCACATTATTTTAATATTAAATTTTAAATTCCAATTTCAATTCAATTTCAGTTCTAATCTCAAATTAAGCACATTTAAAACTTAGATTTCGAATCTAATTTCAATTTAAACTTCAATTCATTCTCAAACTAAACTTCACTTTTTCAAAATCGATTTCAATTTCAGTTTCACTATTCATCTTAATTTCAATTTCTAATTAACTATCATTTTCAAATCCGATTCACTTCAAATTTCAAATTCTCTTTTATTTTAACTTTAATTTTATTTCTAAATGAAAAGAGACTTATTTTTCCAAAATATCTCATATCACTAAAATATGGTCTTATTAACAAAAGTGATTACTTAATCAAAATAAACATATCCAATATTCATATTTTTCACTAACATAACATACATTCAACCAATCACATGCATATGATTTCAAATCTAACATTCACTATTAATATCATAACGGTATATATTATCACAATTCACTTAATTTACTAACTATCAAATCATCCATATTAACAATCAATTTGGTATAAACATTCATATGTCATAAGGGTGTAAATATGATTTATAACATAATCAAAATATAAATTCAAAAGCAATGAGAATTTCTCACCATAAACCAAAGCGATTAACTTCCTACCAACATTCCAATCAACCAACACTTCACTAATTAATTCCTACTCCATTAAACACTGGCAAACAACACCCTCTCCCATCAAATAGCTTGGCCGAGGCTTGAGATGGAGATTGGCCGAAAATATAGAGAAGAAGCGGTAGAGCTTTGAACTTGAATTCCTAAGATTTAGATACGAAAAATAGGTCATCTTCTCTCTTGTTTTTGACTCTCTTACTCACAAAATTTGAAAAACTTATTAACTGAAAAGTTGTTGCAGATTCTTTTCTATTGAATTTGAAAAAAAGAATCATTTGAATCCAAGTGGTTTTTAGGGAAATATGTTCAAAATAAAAGACCTATTCTCGGATTCACAAAAATAAAGCCCAAAAATACACTTTAAATAATTGAGTTTCAGGTATAGCAAACCTCAAAACTGGAAAAAGTGATCAACATAAAAGTTGTAGCCTCCGAAATTTTATATGGTTTAACAAAAAAAAATTTCTAAATTTGGATCTGTTATGATCAAGTTATAATCAAAACAAAACGGTCTATTTTCTGGCTTAAAAACTGGGCCAGAAAATGCACTTGAAATAAGTGGAATTTTGACATAGTAATCTTTGGAATGAAACAAAGTGATAAACATGAAAGTTGTAGCCACTGGAAAAATACATGATAAAAAAAAGAATTTTGCGTTTTGGTTCTGTATTGAAGAACTTATGGCCGAAAGAAGAAGAGGTAAAATATAGAGCAAAAAAGGAGTTTGTTTTGAAGAAAATAAACATTGATTTCTTTTGAAAATTTTATAAATATTTTAACATTATTTCTTTATAATATTTTTCTATGGCATGGAAGACATTAGAGTGAAGAGGAAGAAGATGAAGAAACTTGAGAAAAGAAGAAGAAGAAATGTGAATGAAAGTGAAGAAGGAGGTGAATATTTATAGAAAAAGAAAGAAAGTGATAATTTACCAAAATAACCTCTTACCAAATTACCAAACTAACCTTACTTCAACCTAAAGCAATCTCCACTTTTTCAAAACTTAACATCACCTTTCACATCCTTAATTTATGTCTTAATCCCTTAAGAACTAATCTAAGTAAAATAATAATTATGTTGGCTTTTGATGTGATATTGATTTGATGTTTACTTTGACTTTTCTTACTTACTTTTGTTAATTCTTACTTACTTTTCTTAATGACTTCTAGAAGTTTTCTAACATTATTTAGTAAAAGTAAACTTGATTAGTTAATTAATTAATACTTACACTATTAGAATATATGTTCCTATATAAGAAAATAAAGGTGCGACGACGTTGCGACAACTTTTAATCGACAAAACGTCGTTTTTCGACAAAATGTTTTACGGTCACATTTTAAAGTTTTAGTTAAACTATTTATTTATGTAAACCAAATTTAAAAATGAACTTTTCACATTTTTAAATAAATTAAAACAAGTCTCTTTATATTTTAAAATCATATTTAATTAATATCATAATCTCTAATTTTATAGTGTATGTAAAACTTATAAAATGCGACAAATTTCTGTTATTTTTATAAAACGATTATTAACAAACTTTTAAATATTTTAACATACATTTATTATCTTTATTAGATGTTTTAAATAGGATTTATCTTTTTAGACAAATATTAAAATCCATTTTTTAAGCCTTTATTTATTTTTAACAAAACTTAGCTTTTGTCGATTTGTTCTAAAATCCAAATTTATACTTTTTAATACATTAACTATAAGAATAGATAATTATTTATATATATAACATATTTATTTAAGATTTAAACTCCTTTTAAATTTAAATTGAACGAAATCTCTCATTTTCGAAGTAGCGAAATTATGGGTCGTTACATTCTCCCCTACTTAAAAGCATTTCGTCCTCGAAATGAAATCGAAGAAAAAGGAATCTATCCCATACTCCTCTCCTCAAATACTTTGGCTTACTTCTACCGATGATAGAAAAGAAGAAGGCTGATATCATAACAACACTAAAAAAGATGATGTCAAACATACATACCAAGATTTTCCACACTAACCTAAGTACTTATCACATACTTACGATGTAACGACCCAATATTTTCAACCATTCGCATCCGCACATTTGTCGGACTTGAATTGTTCAAAATACTGCGTTGTAGAATAAATTTGGCAAAACTCAGAATATACAATAAATAGATCACAGAATCACATACACAGATATCAGAATCTCGCAGCGGAAATTAAAAATTTAGTGGTTCATGAAGCCACTGATATAACTTCAACAAAACAGAACTTACATTGTCTATAATCCTCAATACAAATTTTAAGACATAAATAGAGATAGAGTCTTCAAAGTCTTGAATTCCAGAAAAGATAAAGGCTGAAACAACTTCCAGCAGCGCGAATGATCTACTGGGTGTCCTAGCTACGGAGAAGAAATTGAAGCTGCAACTCAGGCTGACCCGAGCGAAAAATAAAACATAACACTCGAGTCAGGACATACATACTTATATAATGTAAGCTAATTCAAGTGTACTGTAATATAGAGCAAGTAACTTAAAGGATGCTTGGGACCGCCCATCCTCTAAGGATCCGTCAAACTATTTACTATGTAGTATATTGCGCTATTATAATAGTGTCTATTTATAAAATAAACATACTTTTAAATAGCATTAAGGCTTTACATTTTCCACCTTAACACGTAATAGTCCCAGTAGTCCATCCAATATCATAGCTCCTCCTGATCGGGAAGCAACTAGAGGATACCACACGGGCTACGGGAGAAATCTAAACTCGTACAAGGCTCGGTATGGTAGATGACACGGCACAACTAGGCAATGCCAGGGTAGATATACCAATTGCTATCCAGGCTGGTGGAAACGCGTAGCCGCAGTTACCGCCCACCTCGGACTAACTCCCCAAAATCAAAATATAGAGGTGGCCACCGAATCAATCCAAAATCATAGTATAATATCGAAGAGGAGCGTCCGATCAGAGGAATGACCTCATTGGCCTGGAATTGCTCCTGTTTTAGCCACCTTATGCCAACTCACGGGAGTCGGGTCCACGTATTTACCTTACAGGAAACGCCACCACCGACCTACTTCATTCTGGAATCTCCACCGCGTACACGGTTGGTCAAAGTGGTTTTCGGTATCGACAGAGAGTATGTCCATATCCGATCCCGGTCTCTTTGCCAACCCATCGTTATTATAACCCGTGGTCATTTAAAAACAATTTATACTTTAAAACCAGTATAAACATTTCCATTTCAAAACTATAAATACGATATCATTTAAAACCCAAAACAACATGATATCGTTATATTCAAATATAATTCTTTTCCAAAACCATACTGCTTAAAATTTATAATATCTGGAAACCAAATATTTGAATTATACCTTTAAACCATAATATATTGGAAATTTTTCTTTAAAAAAAACATAACTCCCAAAACACAAATGGTTTGGATATAAATGGTTTAACTTTATGGTTACTTTGTAAAGAAGATAATTTACATAGCTTTACAAATATATTTCTTTATTTTAAACCATAATTTAAATATCACTTCATGTTCCCAAGACCATTTCAATTCCTATATATATATCCAATTGGAGTATTAATATTCAAAACTAAGGTTGGATATTTTTTTCTTTCAACAAATTAGTGTTTATTATTTCGTCTTGAATATTCCCATAAATTCCATAGATAAAACTCCAAAATTATGCCATTAAATAATTTCAAAATTTACTTAACACTAGAATGTTCATCTTAAATTTATTAAGAAAAATCCAGTTATAAATCTCATATCTTAAAGGTCTCCAAAACTTAAACATAAATATAATTTATCAAATTCCTTAAATTTCAAAACAATCAAATTCCAGATTCTATAGCACTTAGGAAATGCTACCTAAAGTTACGGGTAAAACTAGTCCAATTTCAAAAGACAGCATTTAAATGCTTTAGTAGATTGTTTAACTTAATAAATATTTCCAAATATAACTTATATATATATTTCTTAACTGAAATCTTATCCTTTCAAAAATCCAGAATTTCCAAAATAAGTTATATTCCAAAATTTTATTCAAATATTTATTTATTTATTTATTAACATTTATAACTCATTCAAAATCAATATAAAATCCTTTAAAGATATTAAATCAAATATTTAACTTCCAAAATAATTTTAAATATTTCAGAAAATATTATAAGGACCACGGGCCTGTATATAGTTTTCTAGCCTAGGTCAAGTGATACGGATTTATATCATTTCAATCCGTAATTTACAAACCCCGGGTTCTATCATTTCAAACCCGCAATCCCAAGTTAACAGTTAAACAGTTAACATAATAATAGCACAGTAATCATCATTTAGGCCTATCATTTCAGCCCACAACAATCTAAATTTAACAGGGAACTTGCAGTGGTGATTTAAGCAGTAAATAACAATTAAAAATATAACTGCAGAAATAATATAACAGATAAATAACTGATGAGATGTCAATTTAAATGGGTTCATCATTCTACATCATACTACAGACAGATAATATCTAAATAGAATGTTTACACATACACTTGCGATAATTTACACAATATATGTACATATGTCTGGTGAGAAAAACTCACCTGAAAGTTGCAGAAAATTTGAATACAAAACGACGATTCACCGATAAAGCACGACAGAGAATAACGATCAAATTCTTCTGACGTAGATTCAAATCTAGAACAAAATTTCAATTATGGAATACGTGACTTAAAAATTTACGATCAAAGAAAATGAGAATAGAACGGGGTTTGTTTGCTTTGCTCGACCACTCCACCGTGTACCGTGACCAAAACATACCCTAAACGAGAACCGGGTAACACTAAACTACGACAAAATTTCTAAAGGCTGACTGACAGAAGGTGAAGTTTTCCTACTCTATACTTTGTACATGTGCACACTCGTATCCCATGCAAACTCACGCCATGAATAGAACATAACACTTCTCTGTGTCCAAAATTTTTACCCTGAGAAAAACTCAACTGCTTCGGGCCAAGCAAGTCGTTGCTTCGAGTCAGCACCTATATTGCTTCGAGTTAAATATGTCAAATCTACGGGTCATATGCAAAACTGGTGAACACTTATCCCTATTTCTCTGTTATCCGAATACTTACAGATGCCCATGTTTGTGTTGCCCAACTATCTTCTAACTCATATTTACTTCTAGAATTCAGCTTCACCATCAGATTATTTTTTTTTTTTTTTTTTTCTTTTTTTTTTTTTTCTCTTTTTTTTTTCTTTTTTTCTTTTTTTTTTTTTTTCTTTTTTTTCTTTTAAAACCTAGTTGTTCCCCATTTCTACCCAGGTTGATACTAACTAAATATGCAGGCATGTATTACTAAATATGCAGACATGCACAACAGGGATGAAGTACTAACAGTACATAAAATGGAGATGAAGACTTCAACACCCAGGAAAACAATGACCAGACCAAAGTGCAACATTATGGATGCAATATAGATATGAAACTGAAACATATTAGATAATGTAAACTGGAATGGATATGAAGACTGAACATATCAAAAATTTTGAAAATACAAAGTTTCAAAATGAACCCAATAGGCTACAGTTACAAAACTCAAGTGAAGCAAATAATGCAACAGTAGCAGGTATATATGAATACAACCTCAATGCAGACAAGCAGACACACTATCTACATACATATATAACATCAAGCTATGATTCAAACAACAAGATAACATATGGTTTCAAGGGTCTGTTCATATTGTAAGAGCAGAGATATGGGATGCAGACAACTAAAGCATGGTACGAAGCAACATGTAACATTTCACATTTTATCAAAGTAATATAAGACAGTAGTGTGCAACTTGACATGCAAACTGCCACAAGACCAATTCAAGTGAAAATACCCAACTCAAATAAACCAACTAATGCAGACTGTCAAAAAAAAATGGATCAATAATGCAACCAGGTTATAAGGGACAAGCTATTAATACCTGTACAAGACTGCAACAATTCGAATGAGGGTGAACTCAAATGCATACAACAATTCAAAGTGCAAAGTGAGGATCATCATGCATGGACAGTGCAATGTGACTGAATACAAGTCAATGCCAAGAAAATGCAATACAAATAGGCAAACAAAATGGAAATGAAGACTGGAGCAACATGAGGCATGCAATACTCAGTACATATCTTTATTACAAGAACAATTATGCACTTCAACTACTTAGTTAAACAAAGTATTTTAGTAGCATCTGCACTTACCAACTTATCAATTTAAAAACAAAAACTTGGTGCAGCTGTTCTTATCAGTTTAAATCAAAAATTGATATCATTTGTTCTTAACAGTTTAAACAAAAAAAAAAATCAAATAGTATCTGTTCTTATTAGAATTAAAACAAAACCAAGTAGTATCTGTTCTTGACAATTTTAAAACAACCCAAATAGTATCTGTTATTATCAATTTAAAAAGAACAAAGTTATGAAAGTATTAGTGGTTATCAATTTAAAACAAATCGCAATTACTGTCTGTTCCTACCAGTTTAAAACTTAAAACTAATAACATCTATATCATAATCATATGCAGACTTGCCAAACTTCCTAGCCTAGACAACAAGTCACAGATCTACACACAATAATTATGGACATAACTCGTACAACATGGGGAGGCCGAGCAAGGTGATGAAGAAAATCAGAAAATGAAGAAGAAGCAAATCTGGACGAAAGGAAAAATGCTATTACCTGATAGATCTCGGGCTCAAGAAGGAGGCAAGGCAGAGCGAATAGTGGAAGGGAAAAAGAGCTGGTGTAAATATAGATGATGTTTGTGAAGTTCCATGGGGATCATAAGTGTAGATAACGCATCAGTTTTTAAAGAGCTTTTTCATGTGTGATTGTACTTTTGATATGTATATAGGCTATGAATAGGTGCATAGTTCGAACGTTATATAGTAAAACTTAATTTTTGAGGCATCAGTTTCTTTTACTTACGTGATTTAAGGAATGGGATAGATATATAGTGGTTTGAATGTAACTGATGAGCTACATCAGTGGAGGAGATAAATCAATAGTTATAATTTATGCGAGATGCCAGAATTGCAAGCCTTGATTTGTTGATAAATAGTGGTTTAAATCTTTGTATGAAAATATGTGTGAATGCAAAAGTCAGTGAGTTACATGGCTGAAAGGAAGGAGTGCATCAGTTATTCTTTAAAAATAGGTAAGAGGTTCGAACGTTTCTAGTAGAAAACTTGATTTTTATACTGACAAATATTTGGACCATGCATTTGATTCGTCTCAGTTTTATTTGTTTTCTTAAGTATCAGTTTTATTTTTAACTGTGTAAATATGAATACGTGTGTGATGATTCATTTATTTTTAAATAAATTTTGATTTGTATTAAATATGTTTACAAATGTATTTGGACGTTGCAAAATTGGAAAAATATGATCTGTGGCAAGATCAGAGGAAGAGCAATCAGTGGTTTATGACATCAGTTACAAAAGGAATGAAATAAAGGGAGGGACCGAGAGTTACACCACATATAAAGTTTAAAAATATGTAAATATGAATGCGTGATTTCAGCATGCTTTAAATCCCTTATTTAGTTTGATTAAAATAAATGAAATGGCTAGACTTAAGAATTAATTTATGAAAGAAAACTGACATGCGGAGGCAAGTGTAAATGAGTATATTACGTGATTAAGGAAACCCCTGATTTAGCATGTCACATAAGAATGGTAAATGTTAACCGTTTCAAATAATTAACCATTTCTAACCTTGCACTTGAATGTTTTAAACTGTTGCACGGTCCAAGGGAGAGAGAGCTATCAGTTTATAGGAAGGTAAATGTGTTATATGCGTGATTTAAGGTAGAGCCATTTGCAAGCAGAAAATGGGAAAGGTTGGAATTTGCTTCCAATAATATGTCTTGGCTGTAACGCAAAAGCTTGGTTTAAGGCATACGTTGATTTATCTTTAGACATGCAAACTTTTAATATCCCATTTGTTGCAAACTAAACAGTGTGATATAAGATTTAGGCAGTTACACAACTGGATTTAATGTATGCGTGATTTAAGTTTGATGGCTGATATAAGTGCAAAGGAAAAATATCAGAGAGGGATTTGAACGTTACTTAAAAATCAAAACTGAAACGGAAATTTAAAAGAGGGAGAGTTGATTTTCTTAGATGTGAACGGTAACAAAAAGATTTGTACACAGGGGTTGATTTTGCACTGATGTAGGGATGAACGTATGTAATACAATTTATTTTATCAATCGGTCAGTTAACGAATAATAAAATAATGTTTGGTATAAAATCACTGACTGATGTTTCTCTCCAAAATATTTGGAAACACGATTTTTACACTACGTTAAACAGACGCAGTCAAAATATCAAAAATTTCTGTAAAATAACATTTTAAAAACACACGTTTTATTACGTTGCTTTATACCCTAAAATTTGACGCGTCTTTTAAACGCGAAATTTTACAGTTTAAACATAGCTTAAATTTTTTACAGTTAATATTAGATTTTATTGACATATACAATTTTATAAAATATATCTTCAAATTAAATAATTAACTATATTGTTAAACACAATTTATATAAATACATTTTTAAAATTAAATAATTAATAATAAAATAAATATCTAAAAACTAGGGCTGTTACACTCTCCCCCACTTAAGAACTTTTCGTCCTCGAAAAGGAACGAAAGAAGAGAAACAAAGAAGATAAGCTAGATAGACAAGAATCTTAAACGGATAGTTCCGGATTTGAAGCACGAAGAAGGTTCTCTAGAATTGGTTTTACCCCTTCAGTTTGACTGTCAGTCTATGGGTGCTCAGCGGTGCTCAGGTCCCGATGAGTAACAAAGATCTCAAAGATTATAGAAAGATTTCTAAATAGACTGGTATAAGCGATAGCATCCCAATCCGTAGCAGATAAGGAAACCAAGGACATTTAAAGATAGTTCAAAACAAAATAAGATAATAAATTTGAGATCATAATATTTTGAAAATCATTACGATTTATAGATATTATCATTTGGAAATCATACTACTAAAATCATAACCCTTTTAAAATAATCTTCATTTATTTAATTATAAATTTTCAAACATTATATTTTTAGAATAGCAGCACTGATAATATGTTATAGTAGATATGATAGTATTCCTAATCAGTTTATTATTTTCTTAACTCTAAATTCTTAACAAATATCCTAACCACTTTATTTGAAATACCTATTTTAAAAAAATAAGATATTCCTTCAATAAAAATTTTTATCCGAAACCCAAAATCTCAATTATCAAATTTAGCAATATTAGAATATGTCCTAACTATTTAAATCATAATTATTCACTTAGGGAATAACTTTAATTAGAATTTCTTAGTTAGATTTAAGGTTCCATGTTAAATCAACTTTGATTATTAGGTTCCTTTGAATAAATTTCTTAAATTCCTTTTTCTATATCTACCTCCATTTATCTTTTACAACTAAAATTTTAGTGTATAACATTTATTATAACCACCTAAATTTTAATTATAAAATCCCCTTTTTATAATGTATATTATCCAATTACATTGTTAACTTTTGAAACTCAAGGTAAGTTATATTGAATGGAATTGAGTATTATACAACTAAACTTTCAAATTCAATTATTTCCTGTTGGAATTTCTTATTCAAATTTATTTTTATTAAATTATTCCTCAAGATAAAACTTAAGAATTAAATTTCTGATTCTTCTTCAAACCATTTAGAGATAAATAAATATATATACATAATATGTCAAATCAAATATAAATTATATATATTAAGTCATACTTTAGAAATTCAAATCAATTAAAATCTCAAGGAAACACTGTAGCCAGACTACAGAATGGTCTTTTCACTTCGAAACTCGAAAATGAATGTCGATGATGCTGCAGTCATCACCGAAATTATTTTCCAGTGACAAAGAGAAAAGCACTAATTTTAAAATTTCTTTGGAAACAAATTTCTATACAAAAATACTTATTACATCCTTTTAAAATTTAAACACAAGGTTTGAAATCATCAGAAATTTAATTCTCAAGTTTTAGTTTTAAATTCATTTCTGTTTCCAAATTAATTTATAACCATTGTTTTATATTCACTTATTTATTAGACAAACACATGGCTTACAACACCATAAATAAAATCAAAACTATTATCTCTTGACAACTAGTTAAATTAATTATAAAATTTTGAAAATTATACTCATATATATAATATTAGATTTTAATTTCAAATATAGGAATAAACTTCTCAACCAGGATAGAGACTCAAATTTGATGAACTCAAATCAAATAGAATTCAAGATAAATTGAAATCAGAAGATCAGAATAAGGAAACTGGGTAAGTCTATATAAGTCGCGGACAACCTTGACCTAGTCATCCGTGACTTAAAGAGCCATATCGATGTGGTTGGGGTAAATCTACATTTGATCCGAAGAGATAGAATTTGGAATAACCAAAGATACTAGCATATAAACCGAGGATAAATATAAATCTCCGGTGAATCAATGCTAATGGTAAAGGAGTTTCACCCCTTTATTAGAATAATGGCGAGACCGCCAATTTACAATAAAGATCATCCGAAGTGGAGTTATGAGATACTCCAGAATCTAAAGCAGATGAAAAAGTGAGTGATACGAATGAGCTTTGGAACCGTAGGGAATGTTCCAAAATTCGAAAAGAGAGTGGTTCAATCTCGAATGAACGTGATTCTGTAAATCAAATTTACCATACATTCTAAGTTTTGCCTAGAACCAAAGCTCTGATACCAAATGTAACGGGCCGCGCCAGTGGGGTAACACCCACCGTAGCATACAACGGTACCTCTGTTCTGCCTTTACGGCTAGCCTCTCGACTACACCACCAACCTCCACGAGGACATGTAGGAGTAAGAGTCAACCGTTCGCTACCCAAACCAGGAAGCGAGAACCCCCTATCATGTTGCACCGAGTGCAGTGGCAGACACAGATATCAGAATCTCGCAGCGGAAATTAAAAATTTAGTGGTTCATGAAGCCACTGATATAACTTCAACAAAACAGAACTTACATTGTCTATAATCCTCAATACAAATTTTAAGACATAAATAGAGATAGAGTCTTCAAAGTCTTGAATTCCAGAAAAGATAAAGGCTGAAACAACTTCCAGCAGCGCGAATGATCTACTGGGTGTCCTAGCTACGGAGAAGAAATTGAAGCTGCAACTCAGGCTGACCCGAGCGAAAAATAAAACATAACACTCGAGTCAGGACATACATACTTATATAATGTAAGCTAATTCAAGTGTACTGTAATATAGAGCAAGTAACTTAAAGGATGCTTGGGACCGCCCATCCTCTAAGGATCCGTCAAACTATTTACTATGTAGTATATTGCGCTATTATAATAGTGTCTATTTATAAAATAAACATACTTTTAAATAGCATTAAGGCTTTACATTTTCCACCTTAACACGTAATAGTCCCAGTAGTCCATCCAATATCATAGCTCCTCCTGATCGGGAAGCAACTAGAGGATACCACACGGGCTACGGGAGAAATCTAAACTCGTACAAGGCTCGGTATGGTAGATGACACGGCACAACTAGGCAATGCCAGGGTAGATATACCAATTGCTATCCAGGCTGGTGGAAACGCGTAGCCGCAGTTACCGCCCACCTCGGACTAACTCCCCAAAATCAAAATATAGAGGTGGCCACCGAATCAATCCAAAATCATAGTATAATATCGAAGAGGAGCGTCCGATCAGAGGAATGACCTCATTGGCCTGGAATTGCTCCTGTTTTAGCCACCTTATGCCAACTCACGGGAGTCGGGTCCACGTATTTACCTTACAGGAAACGCCACCACCGACCTACTTCATTCTGGAATCTCCACCGCGTACACGGTTGGTCAAAGTGGTTTTCGGTATCGACAGAGAGTATGTCCATATCCGATCCCGGTCTCTTTGCCAACCCATCGTTATTATAACCCGTGGTCATTTAAAAACAATTTATACTTTAAAACCAGTATAAACATTTCCATTTCAAAACTATAAATACGATATCATTTAAAACCCAAAACAACATGATATCGTTATATTCAAATATAATTCTTTTCCAAAACCATACTGCTTAAAATTTATAATATCTGGAAACCAAATATTTGAATTATACCTTTAAACCATAATATATTGGAAATTTTTCTTTAAAAAAAACATAACTCCCAAAACACAAATGGTTTGGATATAAATGGTTTAACTTTATGGTTACTTTGTAAAGAAGATAATTTACATAGCTTTACAAATATATTTCTTTATTTTAAACCATAATTTAAATATCACTTCATGTTCCCAAGACCATTTCAATTCCTATATATATATCCAATTGGAGTATTAATATTCAAAACTAAGGTTGGATATTTTTTTCTTTCAACAAATTAGTGTTTATTATTTCGTCTTGAATATTCCCATAAATTCCATAGATAAAACTCCAAAATTATGCCATTAAATAATTTCAAAATTTACTTAACACTAGAATGTTCATCTTAAATTTATTAAGAAAAATCCAGTTATAAATCTCATATCTTAAAGGTCTCCAAAACTTAAACATAAATATAATTTATCAAATTCCTTAAATTTCAAAACAATCAAATTCCAGATTCTATAGCACTTAGGAAATGCTACCTAAAGTTACGGGTAAAACTAGTCCAATTTCAAAAGACAGCATTTAAATGCTTTAGTAGATTGTTTAACTTAATAAATATTTCCAAATATAACTTATATATATATTTCTTAACTGAAATCTTATCCTTTCAAAAATCCAGAATTTCCAAAATAAGTTATATTCCAAAATTTTATTCAAATATTTATTTATTTATTTATTAACATTTATAACTCATTCAAAATCAATATAAAATCCTTTAAAGATATTAAATCAAATATTTAACTTCCAAAATAATTTTAAATATTTCAGAAAATATTATAAGGACCACGGGCCTGTATATAGTTTTCTAGCCTAGGTCAAGTGATACGGATTTATATCATTTCAATCCGTAATTTACAAACCCCGGGTTCTATCATTTCAAACCCGCAATCCCAAGTTAACAGTTAAACAGTTAACATAATAATAGCACAGTAATCATCATTTAGGCCTATCATTTCAGCCCACAACAATCTAAATTTAACAGGGAACTTGCAGTGGTGATTTAAGCAGTAAATAACAATTAAAAATATAACTGCAGAAATAATATAACAGATAAATAACTGATGAGATGTCAATTTAAATGGGTTCATCATTCTACATCATACTACAGACAGATAATATCTAAATAGAATGTTTACACATACACTTGCGATAATTTACACAATATATGTACATATGTCTGGTGAGAAAAACTCACCTGAAAGTTGCAGAAAATTTGAATACAAAACGACGATTCACCGATAAAGCACGACAGAGAATAACGATCAAATTCTTCTGACGTAGATTCAAATCTAGAACAAAATTTCAATTATGGAATACGTGACTTAAAAATTTACGATCAAAGAAAATGAGAATAGAACGGGGTTTGTTTGCTTTGCTCGACCACTCCACCGTGTACCGTGACCAAAACATACCCTAAACGAGAACCGGGTAACACTAAACTACGACAAAATTTCTAAAGGCTGACTGACAGAAGGTGAAGTTTTCCTACTCTATACTTTGTACATGTGCACACTCGTATCCCATGCAAACTCACGCCATGAATAGAACATAACACTTCTCTGTGTCCAAAATTTTTACCCTGAGAAAAACTCAACTGCTTCGGGCCAAGCAAGTCGTTGCTTCGAGTCAGCACCTATATTGCTTCGAGTTAAATATGTCAAATCTACGGGTCATATGCAAAACTGGTGAACACTTATCCCTATTTCTCTGTTATCCGAATACTTACAGATGCCCATGTTTGTGTTGCCCAACTATCTTCTAACTCATATTTACTTCTAGAATTCAGCTTCACCATCAGATTTTTTTTTTTTTTTTTTTTCTTTTTTTTTTTTTTTCTCTTTTTTTTTCTTTTTTTCTTTTTTTTTTTTTTCTTTTTTTTCTTTTAAAACCTAGTTGTTCCCCATTTCTACCCAGGCTGATACTAACTAAATATGCAGGCATGTATTACTAAATATGCAGACATGCACAACAGGGATGAAGTACTAACAGTACATAAAATGGAGATGAAGACTTCAACACCCAGGAAAACAATGACCAGACCAAAGTGCAACATTATGGATGCAATATAGATATGAAACTGAAACATATTAGATAATGTAAACTGGAATGGATATGAAGACTGAACATATCAAAAATTTTGAAAATACAAAGTTTCAAAATGAACCCAATAGGCTACAGTTACAAAACTCAAGTGAAGCAAATAATGCAACAGTAGCAGGTATATATGAATACAACCTCAATGCAGACAAGCAGACACACTATCTACATACATATATAACATCAAGCTATGATTCAAACAACAAGATAACATATGGTTTCAAGGGTCTGTTCATATTGTAAGAGCAGAGATATGGGATGCAGACAACTAAAGCATGGTACGAAGCAACATGTAACATTTCACATTTTATCAAAGTAATATAAGACAGTAGTGTGCAACTTGACATGCAAACTGCCACAAGACCAATTCAAGTGAAAATACCCAACTCAAATAAACCAACTAATGCAGACTGTCAAAAAAAAATGGATCAATAATGCAACCAGGTTATAAGGGACAAGCTATTAATACCTGTACAAGACTGCAACAATTCGAATGAGGGTGAACTCAAATGCATACAACAATTCAAAGTGCAAAGTGAGGATCATCATGCATGGACAGTGCAATGTGACTGAATACAAGTCAATGCCAAGAAAATGCAATACAAATAGGCAAACAAAATGGAAATGAAGACTGGAGCAACATGAGGCATGCAATACTCAGTACATATCTTTATTACAAGAACAATTATGCACTTCAACTACTTAGTTAAACAAAGTATTTTAGTAGCATCTGCACTTACCAACTTATCAATTTAAAAACAAAAACTTGGTGCAGCTGTTCTTATCAGTTTAAATCAAAAATTGATATCATTTGTTCTTAACAGTTTAAACAAAAAAAAAAATCAAATAGTATCTGTTCTTATTAGAATTAAAACAAAACCAAGTAGTATCTGTTCTTGACAATTTTAAAACAACCCAAATAGTATCTGTTATTATCAATTTAAAAAGAACAAAGTTATGAAAGTATTAGTGGTTATCAATTTAAAACAAATCGCAATTACTGTCTGTTCCTACCAGTTTAAAACTTAAAACTAATAACATCTATATCATAATCATATGCAGACTTGCCAAACTTCCTAGCCTAGACAACAAGTCACAGATCTACACACAATAATTATGGACATAACTCGTACAACATGGGGAGGCCGAGCAAGGTGATGAAGAAAATCAGAAAATGAAGAAGAAGCAAATCTGGACGAAAGGAAAAATGCTATTACCTGATAGATCTCGGGCTCAAGAAGGAGGCAAGGCAGAGCGAATAGTGGAAGGGAAAAAGAGCTGGTGTAAATATAGATGATGTTTGTGAAGTTCCATGGGGATCATAAGTGTAGATAACGCATCAGTTTTTAAAGAGCTTTTTCATGTGTGATTGTACTTTTGATATGTATATAGGCTATGAATAGGTGCATAGTTCGAACGTTATATAGTAAAACTTAATTTTTGAGGCATCAGTTTCTTTTACTTACGTGATTTAAGGAATGGGATAGATATATAGTGGTTTGAATGTAACTGATGAGCTACATCAGTGGAGGAGATAAATCAATAGTTATAATTTATGCGAGATGCCAGAATTGCAAGCCTTGATTTGTTGATAAATAGTGGTTTAAATCTTTGTATGAAAATATGTGTGAATGCAAAAGTCAGTGAGTTACATGGCTGAAAGGAAGGAGTGCATCAGTTATTCTTTAAAAATAGGTAAGAGGTTCGAACGTTTCTAGTAGAAAACTTGATTTTTATACTGACAAATATTTGGACCATGCATTTGATTCGTCTCAGTTTTATTTGTTTTCTTAAGTATCAGTTTTATTTTTAACTGTGTAAATATGAATACGTGTGTGATGATTCATTTATTTTTAAATAAATTTTGATTTGTATTAAATATGTTTACAAATGTATTTGGACGTTGCAAAATTGGAAAAATATGATCTGTGGCAAGATCAGAGGAAGAGCAATCAGTGGTTTATGACATCAGTTACAAAAGGAATGAAATAAAGGGAGGGACCGAGAGTTACACCACATATAAAGTTTAAAAATATGTAAATATGAATGCGTGATTTCAGCATGCTTTAAATCCCTTATTTAGTTTGATTAAAATAAATGAAATGGCTAGACTTAAGAATTAATTTATGAAAGAAAACTGACATGCGGAGGCAAGTGTAAATGAGTATATTACGTGATTAAGGAAACCCCTGATTTAGCATGTCACATAAGAATGGTAAATGTTAACCGTTTCAAATAATTAACCATTTCTAACCTTGCACTTGAATGTTTTAAACTGTTGCACGGTCCAAGGGAGAGAGAGCTATCAGTTTATAGGAAGGTAAATGTGTTATATGCGTGATTTAAGGTAGAGCCATTTGCAAGCAGAAAATGGGAAAGGTTGGAATTTGCTTCCAATAATATGTCTTGGCTGTAACGCAAAAGCTTGGTTTAAGGCATACGTTGATTTATCTTTAGACATGCAAACTTTTAATATCCCATTTGTTGCAAACTAAACAGTGTGATATAAGATTTAGGCAGTTACACAACTGGATTTAATGTATGCGTGATTTAAGTTTGATGGCTGATATAAGTGCAAAGGAAAAATATCAGAGAGGGATTTGAACGTTACTTAAAAATCAAAACTGAAACGGAAATTTAAAAGAGGGAGAGTTGATTTTCTTAGATGTGAACGGTAACAAAAAGATTTGTACACAGGGGTTGATTTTGCACTGATGTAGGGATGAACGTATGTAATACAATTTATTTTATCAATCGGTCAGTTAACGAATAATAAAATAATGTTTGGTATAAAATCACTGACTGATGTTTCTCTCCAAAATATTTGGAAACACGATTTTTACACTACGTTAAACAGACGCAGTCAAAATATCAAAAATTTCTGTAAAATAACATTTTAAAAACACACGTTTTATTACGTTGCTTTATACCCTAAAATTTGACGCGTCTTTTAAACGCGAAATTTTACAGTTTAAACATAGCTTAAATTTTTTACAGTTAATATTAGATTTTATTGACATATACAATTTTATAAAATATATCTTCAAATTAAATAATTAACTATATTGTTAAACACAATTTATATAAATACATTTTTAAAATTAAATAATTAATAATAAAATAAATATCTAAAAACTAGGGCTGTTACATACGATTATATACATATACATCAAGTCAAACTTCTATTGTACTCATCCTAGTGCATATTGCACACTTAAGATAATATATACAACAACCAAACAAGACTATGCATCCAAAACAACCACACTGATACTATATCAAGATAAATGAATACCACCACATAACTCTTTATTTGACCTGAGCATGTACTTTACCTGACGTCTAACATCAGTCCAACCACTATATCTTAGTGCCTACTATTTGAGATAACTGTCTAACTACTATGTAGACAGACCCAACACATCATACTATACGTGATATTTGATTCGATCTATTATTTGAATCCACAACTTTTCTTTTGAACTAGTATCGATCCCCTGATTTTCTAGTGCGTACTTTGATCAGACTTTTTGATCACAAACCCTTGCTTCCCTTGCATAGCTCTCAACTATGATAGAAAACTCGAGTACATAATCATAAATTGTCATCAATGTTCGCCATCAAAAATCTAGTGATAAATCCTTTTCAGATTGGTGTAAACATCTCAAAGTTCTGTACTCAAATCTTAGATCAAAATTTATGTGCCAAAATTATCTACGTTTAACATATATACTTATCCACATTCATCTTTACCTAACACAGTTTTTCAAAACTTCTATTAATCCAACTTTATTTCACAACCATTTACCTTTTACTAAATCCATTATTACTTAAGCTCATAAATATCACTTAAACTTGTACAATATACTTTTACTTCCTAAGAGTATATATACATATCCCTAATCTTCAAACCATCATCACTTCAATTAGGGTCTTCAACAAATGTGGAATTCTATTATTATCTCAAACAAATAAGTTATAAAACTCGATCCTTAGTTTTCTTTGCTTCAGGTTTCCATTTAGCTATTATTATTTATCCAATCCATATATTAATAAGACAACTTTACTATGTGTAAACTTTTTTCTTACTGATTCTATGATTAACTTACTTAACTTATTTACCTATCCATTTTCTAAATCAAATTTATTAATCTTAAATCCATCAAATACCTTATAGTCAAATTGTGAAACTTAATTCACATGGTATTTGGTATTAACCTTTTTTATCTAACAATCAAACTACTAACCATATAATTCAAAAATATCCACTTCTAATCTTAGTTCATATTGAATTACAAATGTTACCCTACATGTATCATTAATTCAAAGTTTTTATATTAGGATGATATATTTTATATCTCTTATTCCTAAATTTCACTTTGATTTTAACCTGGTCAAAGTGTCTAAATCTAAAATTACCTTATCTCCTTATAAGTTATAGGACTTATCCTTTCATAATATATTTACCCAAAATTTCAATTTTGGCTTATCTTTTCTATCTTATTGATAAGAATCTTTTCTAAGTGTACATTTTCTCTTCACTTTCTCTAATTACACTTCTAGCTTTAGTATTATCATCAAATATCTTATAATCAATTGTGAATTTTACTTCATAAGATATTTGTACTTAGCTTTTAAATCCATCCATTATGATAATCACTTAATCATCATTATTTCTTAATACCAAATATATAGGGGTATATGATTAAAGTTCTAAATTCTAGCTTTCAACTAATTGATCCTATATGAAATATCTTATAGTCAAATTGTGCAATTCTAATCACAAGATATTCATATTTTAGTTTCACTAAGCAAGGTCACAATCAATCCTTAACTTCTAACCCAAAAGATAATAGTGTTCCCTTTAATATTTATAATATAAACCCAAGGTAAAATTATTTCATCTACCAATTTCTTTAAAACAAAATCATTTTTATAAAATTAACAAATACGCACTCATATATATAATACTCTCGTAACTCATTCTAGGGTGTTAATAACCCTATCTCTAATGAGTTACTGATCCTAGGATATTACTAATCCTATCTCTGATGAGACTTTACCCATAATAGAGCCAAGGTTCTCGCTTAACCTTCAGCTCTGATACCAAATGTAAAGGCCCGTTTTCCCGTACCTTTTGAATCAAAAATAAACCACACATGTCTAACTCAAATTGCACGAAAAGACTGATCTTTAAGGGTGATAAAGAAAAGTAGACAGAACAGAATTTCACACTAATGGAATAACATATAGTATTGAACAAATATTTTTACAGCGGAAAACTTTTAAATACATATATCAGAGTCTAACCTAAATTCATCTTGGACAGTTATAAAACCTGCCCTTACAAATGCTGACGAACATCAAACAAAATACACTAAGCAAAGGCGATAAAGGAATATGTCCATACGTCGATGAATATCTCCAGATCTCCTTCGGAAACTCCAATTGTCTTCGACTATCCTGAAACTACTCGGATCTGACCCGAGTATTGAAAATACCCGGATCAGGCTTGATAAACCAGCGTGAGAAAAACTCAATAATAAATGACAGTGTCATATATCATCCTTTGGATAAAATCCTTTGAAAATAAAGAGTATCTCATAAGACCACGCCCATATATAAACGCGGACGGGTTTTTACCTTATGATAACTAAAACACTTTTATATCAAAACATTCGATATTATTTCTAATGACATCTCTTTTAAAACATTTGCAAATAAACTTATTAATCTTAGATGAAATTGTTACCATTATTAAATTCCAGCATACTAGGCTCTACAAACAAAACCGTAGGTTCTTATTGGAGAATGGATTTCCATACAAATGACCAGGCGTAGGATCTACCTTCCGAAATGGGTACACCTCTAGATGGATGTCTCGAAAAACCATCACAAAGCTTCTCTACCAACACAAGACCAGCCTACCTCTTTAACTAGATAGTACCGAATATGTCATCCCCCGGTCGTTACCGACCTTTAACCGAGCGCTCGTTTTCCATACACCACATTAATATACATCCCGAACGTCATAGCGGAAAGAAATATATCTATAAGGGGATGATCATACCCTAATTGGGAATGACCCACTTAGCCTTTCCGCATCTAATCGTGTTTCGGTCATTTCCGGTTTGATGAGGCTTGAGGTTACGATTACCTTTTCACATAGCGCATATCACATCTTTGAATGCCACATTGCCATTTCCGTTTAACTACTGATTGCCTTCCACAAAAATACAACCCTTGAGCTCGTAAGTCTCAAGGAGGGTGTTAAGCTAATAGAAGTTGCCTTCTCCGCCACCATTGATGTACGTTTGTAAAAACCAATGTACATAATCGTTAGAAATGCAATTTCAGACAAACGTCCATACAAGTTGTCCAGGAACAGAACAAACCGAAGGCACTTTCCTCGGCCATTATTAGGCGAGAAGCCCTTGCAATCCGCAAAATCTCTATCACAAGGAGACTACTGCTATATATAACTCTATAATGGGTGCGACCCCGAGAAAATCAATAAGCAGTCCTCACGCTATGAAGATCCACAGTCTTCAATAATCATCGTCTTCAACATGTCTTCACGTACGAATGTATACATTAGTTCGAAGTGGTTTTCGGATAGGAATTAACCAAATCCGACTCCGGTTCTTTCGAAATCCAATATCGATAGAAAGTGAATATGAGATGTAACATCCCGCCTTTTCACACGGTTTAAATCGACATACGTGCCAATTCAAACCATACGGAAGGGCGGATTGTTATGGGGTAAATAAGAAAACCAGACAAGAAATAAAATAAAACAGAATCTCACAGTGGAAGGATAAAATATAATAATCAAATATACAGTTCATGAAGCTGTTTTACGAAAACCCTTGATTATATTTACATAATACATATCAGAGTTACACATACCAATAACAATGCAGCGGAACAGTATGAGTGTAGTGCAATAATAGTAGATAATAGTAATATAAATCTTCGTCTTCCTCCTCCAGAGCTAAAACATCAAATCCTGAAACGCTCGGACTGACCCGAGCGAATTTGAAAAGACAAAACACTCGAGTCAGAACTAAAAGATCTTATGTGAGTTAAATTAACAGAATTAAATATGAGTGCAGTAACTCAAGAGATGCTCGTGATTTACATCTCCTAAGGATCCGTTAAACTATTTACTATGTAGTATATTGCGCTATTATAATAGTGTCTAATTGTAAAATAAACTTACTTTTAAATATCATTAACGCTTTACATTTTCCACCTTAACACGTAATAGTCCCAGTAGTCCATCCAAAATCATAGTCCCTCCTGATCGGAAAGCCACCAGAGGATACCACACGGGCTACGGGAGAAATCCAAACTCGTACAAGGCGCGATAGGGTAGGTGACACGGCATAACTAGGCAATGCCAGGGTAGATATACCAATTGCTATCCGGGCCAGTGGTAACGCGTAGCCACAGCTACCGCCCACCTCGAACTAACACCCCCAAATCAAAGAAATCAATAGTGGCCACCGAATCAATCCAAAGTCAGAGTATAGTATCGAAGAAGTGCTTTCGATCAGAGGAATGACCTCATTGGCCCGAGAATTGCTCCTGTTTTAGCCACCATATGCCAACTCACGGCAGTCGGGTCCACGTATTTACCTTGCAGGAAATGCCTCCACCAACCTACTTCATTATGGAATCTCTACCGCGTACACGGTTGTTAAAGTGGTTTTCGGAGTTGGCAGAGAGTATGACAACTTCCGATCTCGGTCTCTTCAACAACCAAACGTTATTATAACACTGCGGTCATTTAAAATAATTATACTTTAAAACCAGAATAAAATATCCATTTTAAACCCATATAAATATGATATCCTTTTCATTTCAAAACCACTCATTTTGATATTATTTTTATAAAACCCAAATCAATAATATCATTTTTATTTCAAATATATATATTTTTCCAAAATCAAACTGCTCTAAAATTTATAATATCTGGAAACCAAACATTTAAATATATAACCTTCACAACATATTACTTTGAAATTTATAGCTTTAAAACCATAACTTCTAAAACTCAAATGGTTTGGATATTCAACGGCATATAACATAAAATGGTTTGAATTTAAGATTAATTTATAAAATAAATAATTTCCGCGACTTAAGAATTTTATTTTCTTAAAATTAAATCTAAATCCACAAATTTTTAATTCACTTTTAGCTTAAATAAACCACTTCAGCTTCAACATATTTCAAACTTTGGATATTAAACAATTACAAACTAAGGTTGGAAATTTCTATTCAACAATTAAATGTCCTATTAGTTTGAAACATTTGCTTAAAATAAATTCCATAATCATTTGGAAAAACTCAAATTATCTATAACTAAATATTTCCTTTAATTTAATTATACTAGAAATATTTTTACTTAATTCACTCTTGAATAAAGTTTAGTTATAATTATAAGGCCTTTTGAAAATTTCAAGTAAATAATTTTTTCATCAACTTATGGAGTTTAATTCTTAAATAGGCTCAATTCCAAATAAAATTTCAAATTTATCTTACAATATTAATTGATTTGGATCATTTAAAACTCTATATATATACAATATCTTAAATCTGTACTTAACCATATCATATAAATTATCAACTCCATTATTCAGTTTACCCATTTTTATTTAACAGATTTTTTTCATAGCTTAAATTCAACAATTTAACTATATATGTATAAAAAAATATTTATATAATATCTAAATTTAATTATTTAACCGTATCGTATCCAAACCAAAAATCATTTTCAAAATAATTTTATATATATACCGCGGTGCCTGTATAAAATTTTCTATCCTATGGTCAAGTGATATGGATATTTATCATTTCAATCCGCAATTTAAATTATAAAAATGCGGTTGTATATCATTTCAAACCACAATCCCGAATGAAATGAAAATGCATTGTAACTTGCAGTTTATACAATATAAACTATACCATCCATTCATCCAAATATCAATCATCAACCATTATTTACAATCATCATCAAATTTAAACAATCATTGATATAGAGCATATAAAATATATAGGTAATAAATAACAGGTATTAGCTAATAGTTTATATTCAGTAATAAATTTAATAACTGTTAAACTATCAGTTTATATGCAACTAAATAAATCTTAACTGTCAAATTATATGCAATAATAAAATAAATTAACAGGTAAATTAAATAAATGCGATTTAACAGAGATGATGAATAAAACATGCCAAACAGTCATAAATAAATTTCTACTCATATCTAAAATTAATTTAACAGACATAAGAAGTTTTAGAAGTTGTGAGTGGGTTAAAACACTCACCTTTTTGAATTTAAATTGAATTTAAATTCAATTTAAACCCAAAATTTCGACGGTCTCCAAATTTGTCCAAACCAGCGTCAACAGATCCGAAATTTTATTACGATCCTAACAAAAAAATTTCGTGTGAAACGGAGGTCGTATGAAAAAAGTTATTCGATTTATATCGTTTGAAAACAAAATAAAATAAATAGAAAAAAAACCATGACCTAAACAAATGCCACGTCACCCCAAACTCGCGCCCTCTTCTCCCTGTCGAACCCTAATCACCTTCGTTCTGGAAAAAATACACCCGCCATCTTCTGATCAAAAACGCCACCTCCAAGACGACTTCCACCACAATCGGCCTGTACCACCATGTCGGCCTCGTCACGCCGCCCCCTCCACCAAGGACCAGTCCTCCACGGCGCCTCCACACAATACCAGGCCGAGAGTGACATCGGCCCTTCCATCATCGATTTCACACGCAACCAACCCCTTTTAGACCAAAGTAGCCGCATGGATCTTGCCTGCTCGACGACCTCTACTCAAAGATCACCTCCGATCGTTCCGAAATCGCAGATCCACCGTCGAATGCCCAAAATAATAACGAACGGCCAGAACTAAATCTCTGATTTTAGGCCAACCGATAACTCGAATCGAGAAACCAATTTCAGATCTGAGTTCCCCTCGTCAAAAACTTCAACATATATTTTTTTGAAATTTTCTAAGGTGTTTGAATTTTTGACTTTTGATTTGATTTTTGAAATTTGAAAATAGATCTAGAATTCTTTGTTGCCATTGAAGAAGAGGAGTACAGAGCTTCCTATACGTAAAAGTGAAGAATAGGGGCTGCTAGGGTTTATAACAGTCTATTTATAGACAAACATCAATAGAATAGATGGACACGAATCTAAACGTGCTACACGATAGTTGGCCCAAAAAACCCGTTCTGACCCCGAAACGAAATTTGGTAAACCCTTATATCAAAACAAGTATTTTAAAATATTCTAAACGCGATGGAAAAAGTTTCACGTCCAAATTCCATCGTATGAAGAAGTTATGCTGAAAACAATAATTTCAAATTGATTTCAAATTGATTTCAATTAAATTGATTTGAAGGCGTTTCGAGTCCGTACGATCAAATGACAAGTCCGATCGCTACGAAACTTGAAATCCTACAATAATTCACTGTTACGAATCCGATGAAACTATTTTCGTCGAAATCCGAGTCCGTGACCAAAATGGCTATTTTTATATTAATTAAATAAATTTAAAATAAATAAATAAAATCAAATTCTATATTTAGATTCTAAAATTTTCCTATTTTATCACTTTTAAAAATTCCTAATCATTTACAAAATCCCAACAAGTTTAGATGTCAAATTAAAGAAGGTAAGTTTTTAAATTTTAATATAAATCCTTAATTTCATTAAATTCTCAAATAATAAATAATATCCTAAAATTTCTTTTAGTTAAATAAATTAATTAGTATTCCCTTCATTCCTATCAATAGATGGATTTAAATATTGGATTCCAAATAATCACACAATTTTCTCACATTATTTTTATTTCAAATAACGACTTATATAACTATACTCAATCCCATTTTATTGCAATTAAATTCAACTATTAGACTTTAAGTTTCCATATAAACAAATAATTCCTGATTCCCATTCTTAAATTCACTATTTATCATATTACCCTCTTGGGTACCATTTATTTTAATATATATATATATATATATATATCCAAATACTTTAACATTTCCCAATTGTTTATCTCAATTGCATAACATTAAATTTATATTTATTGCAATAGTTTCTGGTTTAATTGAACGAACTAAGTATATAACTCACATTTATAAGTTTGTTATTTCCACTCACATATTATTATTAATTTACAGGTATAGTGTTTTTATTCAATCATTATTTATTATATATTAATTAGATAAATTCAATATTTAAGTCCTTTTTAAATTTATTACTAAATATCCAATTACCAATTATTTTCCTTCAAATAATTCATGTCCCCGTAAATACTTACATTTACACTTTAAAATTATTTTAATATACCCATTCCAACAACTCTTAAACCTTATCTTTACGTTTCACACGCTTGTAATATTTAATTTACATTTATAACAATTCAATGTTGGCATCTATTCCTATTAATTCATTCAATGTTTACTGCTCCTTATTTCAATTTCTTCCATTTACAGTTGTGACTTCCCTATTCACAGTTACTTTTGTATACTCCTTTCCTATTTAAACCAAATATAACAAATTCCAATTAAATCCAATTTTTTTCCTTTAAAATAAGTCATAACATTCGAATCACTCTATTAAATTGGAATGCTTCATTTAAGTTACTTGCATTAACATAATTCTTTAAATTTATTCTCATTTACGGCTAATCAATGCTATATTACATTAATAAATTTAATATCTTTCTTTGTTTGATAAATAACCTAGAATGCACTTACATTCATTCATTTCATTTATGGGTATTGCATTAAATTTTAATTTATTAGCTAATACCAACATTATTACCATTCATTACAATTAGATTCCAAATTTTTATTCAATACCCTGAATGAATAACATATATATTAACCGAATCCTTACATTTGTTTTTCTTCATATTTAAAATCAAATCATAAAATTTAAATGATTTAATTGAATTGGAATTTCATCCAAGTCATAAATTATTAACTTGCATTAACATGATTGCTTAAGTTATTCCAATTACCTTTATACTCTTTTATTGCATTAAATCAATTTAATATTTTCATTAATTTCTCATATCAAATTTTTATATTCAGGTAAGAATCCTTTTTCTACTTAATTCATTTGGATTTTATTCAAATTTCTATAAATAGGTTTTAGGTCACCATTTACATAATTTAATTTTGCGTTTATTCCAATATTTATTTATAATTTAAAGTTTCTACTAAATTAAATTACAAAACTTATAAATATTAACCAATTTTAATCCACTAAATTTACGGGTCGTTACAGGAGTATATAGGGTTTATTAAGCTCTTTTCACTTTAATTCTTTTCGGATTATTTCGAATTTTTTCCTTTTGACTTAGAGTGATTTCTAAGAAATTCATTCTTTTGCTTTGGAAAATATCTCAGATTTCCTTACTTAATTCTTGATCCAAACTTCTTTACTTTTAAGCGGGTCAAAAACAATGTTATTTAAGACATCGTTTACGATAAACCCTAAGTCAATCTTAACAAACATTTTTTAGTAAATAAGATCATAGAAATCATTCATTTTGGAGATTGCTTAAATTTTGGATAATACCAATCTTCTTTTAATTTGGAAAACTTAACACAGAATCTTTTTTAATTTAAGATAATCCGGGCTTGCCTTTCGATCTGTTCCACCCCTCGTCTAAGAAAAAACATAGGCCAGGTATGTTCAGGGCACTAGTTGCTTCATTCCTAACCTTAGTTAAACACCTTGTTTTATCTTCGCAGATCTCACAGGCGGGACAAATGTACTAGTCGTTTCTGCATACTCAGATTTTTCAACTTTATTTTGGAATTGCTTATGAATATTCCAAATTATCTTTCAAAACGCTTAATTATCCTTTTTAAAACATTCATAATTTATCCTGGGAAACGTCGTTATATTTAAACTCATATTCCAAAAGTTATAGATTTCGCAACAGAAAAGTGCTGCGGAAAATGCTATATAAGCTTATTTGAATTAAACAACTTTTAAACATTCGATAATTCATATTTTCCAATCCAAATCTCTTTTAAATCATTTAAATAGATTTATCAAATTTATTCCATATTTTTTCACAATTAAAAACATCCATTTAAACAAATTTCATGTTATGCTCACTAAACTACACTAGCGCGATTTTTCTTGAAAATTGATTTGGACTTAATTCAAAATCTACTTATCGAAACTTTGATTTTCTTTCTTCGTTTAGAAGATATGGATATAATAGTCCGAAATTTTCTTATCTCGAAGAATTCCGAGCTATATTCCACTCTATACACTCATTTGAACTTTTTGGCACGAAATCGCGAACTACCGTTGCGCGACGCGTCTAGTTTTAACTTATTTTTTAATATTTGAAATAATCAATTCAAATTTGATCTCAACACTTACAAAATCATTAGAAACCATTTTAAATCAATATTTTCACTTTTTAAAGTATTTGGAATATATTTTCACTATTACCATATTATAATATTATTTTATTCACATTATTTTAATATTAAATTTTAAATTCCAATTTCAATTCAATTTCAATTCTAATATCAAATAAACATATTTAAAACTTAGATTTCAAATCTAATTTCAATTTAAACTTCAATTCATTCTCAAACTAAACTTCACTTTTTCAAAATCGATTTCAATTTCAATTTCACTATTCATCTTAATTTCAATTTCTAATTAACTATCCTTTTCAAATCCGATTCACTTCAAATTTCAAATTCTTTTTTATTTTAACTTTAATTTCATTCTAAATGAAAAGAGACTTATTTTTCCAAAATATCTCATATCACTAAAGTATGGTCTTATTAACAAAAGTGATTACTTAATCAAAATGAACATATCCAATATTCATATTTATCACTAACATAACATCTATTCAACCAATCACATGCATATGATTTCAAATCTAACATTCACTATTAATATCATAACGGTATATATTATCACAATTCACTTAATTTGCTAACTATCAAATCATCCATGTTAACAATCAATTTGGTATAAACATTCATATGTCATAAGGGTGTAAATATGATTTATAACATAATCAAAATATTAATTCAAAAGCAATGAGAATTTCTCACCATAAACCAAAGCGATTAACTTCCTACCAACATTCTAATCAACCAACAATTTGCTAATTAATTCCTACTCCATTAAACACTAGCAAACAACAACCTCTCCCATCCAATAGCTTGGCCGAGGCTTGAGATGGAGGTTTGCCGAAAATATAGAGAAGAAGTGGTAGAGCTTTGAACTTGAATTTCCAAGATTTAGATCCAAAAAATAGGTCATCTTCTCTCTTGTTTTTGACTCTCTTACTCACAAAATTTGAAAAACTTATTAACTGAAAATTTGTTGAAAATTATTTTCTATTGAATTTGAAAAAAAGAATCATTTAAATCCAAGTTGTTTTGAGGGATATATGTTCAAAATAAAAGAGCTATTCTCGGATTCACAAAAATAAAGCCCAAAAAAAAAACACTTCAAATAATTAAGTTTCAGGTATAGCAAACCTCAAAACTGGAAAAAGTGATCAACATGAAAGTTGTAAACATAGTGAACTTTGGAATGAAACAAAGTGATAGACATGAAAGTTGTAGCCACTGGAAAAATACATGATTTAAAAAAAAGAATTTTGCATTTTGGTTCTGTGTTGAAGAACTTATGGCCGAAAGAAGAAGAGGTAAAATATAGAGCAAAAAAGGAGTTTGTTTTGAAGAAAATAAACGTTGATTTCTTTTGAAAATTTTGTAAATATTTTAACATTATTTCTTTATAATATTTTTCAATGGCATGGAAGACATTAGAGTGAAGAGGAAGAAGATGAAAAAGCTTGAGAAAAGAAGAAGAAGAAATGTGAATGAAAGTGAAGAAGGAGGTGGGTATTTATAGAAAAAGAAAGAAAGTGGTAATTTACCAAAATAACCTCTTACCAAATTACCAAACTAACTTTACTTCAACCTAAAGCAATCTTCACTTTTTCAAAACTTAACATCACCTTTCACATCCTTACTTTATGTCTTAATCCCTTAAGAACTAATCTAAGTAAAATAATAATTATGTTGGCTTTTGATGTGATATTGATTTGATGTTTACTTTTGAGTTTTCTTACTTACTTTTGTTAATTCTTACTTACTTTTCTTAATGACTTCTAGAAGTTTTCTAACCTTATTTAGTAAAAGTAAACTTGATTAGTTAATTAATTAATACTTACACTATTAGAATATATGTTCCTATATAAGAAAATAAAGGTGCGACGACGTTGCGACAACTTTTAATCGACAAAACGTCGTTTTTCGACAAAATGTTTTACGGTCACATTTTGACGTTTTAGTTAAACTATTTATTTATGTAAACCAAATTTAAAAATGAACTTTTTACATCTTTAAATAAATTAAAACAAGTCTCTTTATATTTTAAAATCATATTTAATTAATATCATAATCTCTAATTTTATAGTGTATGTAAAACTTATAAAATGCGACAAATTTCTGTTATTTTTATAAAATGATTATTAACAAACTTTTAAATCTTTTAACATACTTTTATTATCTTTGTTAGATGTTTTAAATAGGATTTATCCTTTTAGACAAATATTAAAATCCATTTTTTAAGCCTTCATTTATTTTTAACAAAACTTAGCTTTTGTCGATTTGTTCTAAAAGCCAAATTTATACTTTTTAATACATTAACTATAAGAATAGATAATTATTTATATATATAACATATTTATTTAATATTTAAACTACTTTTAAATTTAAATTGAACGAAATCTCTCATTTTCGAAATAGCGAAATTACGGGTCATTACATTATGAGTTTAAGACAATAATTACAAGATATGAAGATAATAGGATGAACTGAAATCTTAGTTTATTTGTAAAGAAATAAGTGATGTAATAAAAGGATGAAATCAAGATAAGTTAATTAATTGAGACTTTAATTACAAATAATGTGTGAAATTGACCAAAGTATAGTAAATGGAAATATGATAGTCAATAAATAAAGGATGGAATGAGAGCACTAATGTAATGAATGTAAAACTTAATAAATGGATAAATTGAAATGAAAGGTCAGGTGAAATATTGAAAATTGTTATAATTGGTTATGAGATCGAAATGTAAGAAATGAATATAAATACTTAATTAGCTAATGGAATAATAATAATATAGTTAATGGTAATTAAATAAAAGCAGAAGTATCTAAGAATTGTAACATTTGCTTGATAATAGGGAATTCATAAGTGTAACTAAAGTCATGGTAACACTTGTTATAAGTTACTCGTATACTTGGTTTAATAATTAAAATGGGAATCAATTAGAATTAAATGAACTTTAATGTATATTAATAAGAATTTATGAAATAACTAAAGGTGTGAATGTAACAAATACAAATAATGTTAATTTATGACACAAATTTATGTAGAGAATTTATTTTCCTTTATTGGGTGTTAATTAAATCTTTAAAGGATGTTAATTTTGGTATGTTTAAGGTTAACAAAATTAATTAAGTGAACGATTGTTTTGAAATTTGAATTCTAAAAATTTGTTTACAGTATAGAGTTGGTCCATTCATTTCCTTTCTAATTAATAATTACCTTTTTTAATACCTACTACTTTCAAAAAGGCTGTTCATATTTGCTATATTTCAATACCAAGTTTGTTCATATTTACTTTCTTTTTTCGTTCATTTTCCAACTTCATTTTACTAAAACGTCATTTCATTTATTTCTAATTGATAGCAGCTTTTTCTTTTCAAATCCCTTTGGCCCAAAACCTAACTCTAACCTTATAAATAAGATATGATGCAAATGAAACCACAGCCTCCACTCTAATCTTCTTCTTTTTTCTTTTTCTTTTTTTCCTTTAAATCTCCTTATTATCTCACATTTTAATTTTTCCTTCCTCTTCAAATATTCTTCTTCTTAAAATTTTATTCTATTTCAAACTTTCTTCTTTCTTTTCAAATCTTGATCTTCTCTTTCATTTTCAGTCTTCTCAATTTAATCCTTTTCCTTTTCAATTCTTCTTTTTCAAATCTTTTCCAAACCTTTTAAAAATACATACATAAATACATACATATATACATACAAAGATATATATATATATAATAAGGAGGGAAATTAAAGTAAATCAAAATAAAAGAAAAATTACGGAACAAAGCTAGCAATCAAGAAGGAGACTAAGGAAACATAGAGCGAAGCTATTGATTAGAAGTCTATTATTTTCAGATTCACATAAAGGTGAGTGTTTTAACCTACTCACAACTTCTAAAATTTCTTATGTGTATTAAATTAATTTCTTATGTGATTAGAAATTTATTTATTGTTGTTTGGTATATTTTTATCATCATTCCAGTTAAATTAAATTTATTGAATTAAATTGTTATTCAATTTATTATTGCATATAAACTGCTAGTTAAATTAATTTATTATTGAATACAAACTGCCAGTAATTACCTGTTATTTATTATATGTTCTATATTTATGTTATTGCTTGAATTGGATGATGATTGGGATAAATGGTTGATGATTGATAATGGGTGAATGGATGCTGTATTTTGTTTTGTTATAGACTGCATGTTGTTCTGCATTTTTATTTTCGGAATTGCGGTTTGAAATGATATATAACCGTATTTATGTTTTAAATTACGAATTGAAATGATAAATATCCGTATCACTTGACCATAGGATAGAAAATTTTATACAGACACCATGGTCTATATATAAAATATTTTGAAATGATTTTATATGGTTTTGTAAAGAAATATATGGTTTTATATCAATAATGATTTAGATACTATATAAATGTTAGTTTATTATTGATTTTTAGCTATGTGAAAATTTGTTGTTATAAATAAGTTAATAATAAAGTTTTATTCTATTTAAAATATAATATGGTTAAGTATTTATTTAAACTATATTTTAATATAGAATTTATAATGATTTCCACAAATTAAGGTTGCAAGATAAATTGGAAATTGATCTGGAATTGTATTTAATTGAGAATTTTATTTAATAAAAATCGATTTGGGACTCATTGAATTTGAGATTTTAAAGATATGATTTTTACTTGATTTTTATTTAAGGTCATATAAATGAATATATCAAGTTTGAATAAGCAAGGGAAATATTCAGTTGTTTGAAATTTGAGTTTTATTTAAATGATAGTGGATTTATTATGCAAATATTTCAAAACTAAATAATAGAACATCGAATTGTTGAATCACAATTATCAGATTAGTTTTGAAATTGTTTAATACTCAAAGTTTGAAATATATTGAAATTGAAATGGTTTATTGAAACTGAAAGTGAGTTGAAAGTGATGAATTGAGATTTAATTTAAGTGAATAAAATTGTCAAGTCGAGGAAATTATTTTACTTTATAAAATGATTTTAAATTCAAACTATTTTATTTTATATATTGTTTGAATATCCAAACCATTTAAGTTTGGAAGTTATGGTTTAGAAGCTATGAAATTCGAAGTATTATGTTTTGAAAGGTTATATTTCAAGCGTTTGGTTTTGAAATATTATTATTTTGAAAATGCTATGATTGTAGGAAGGATATATTCGAAATAAAATGATATTATATTGATCTGGGTTTTAATAAAACGATATCATATTGATGGGTTTTTGAAATGGAAAGGATATCCTATTTATATGGTTCTGAAATGGATATTATATTCTGGTTTTAAAGGAATAAACTATTTTGAAAAGACCACAGTGTTATAATAACGTTTGGTTGTTAAAGACACCTGGATCGGAAGTTGTCATACTCTCTGTCAACTCTGAAAACCACTTTAACAACCGTGAATGCGGTGGAGATTCCAGAATGAAGTAGGATGGTGGCGACGTTCTATTAAGGTATATACGTGGACCCGACTCCCATGAGTTGGCATAAGGTGGCTAAAACAGAAGCGATTCTCAAGCCAATGAGGTCATTCTTCTAATCGGACACACTCCTTCGATATTATACTCTAACTTTTGGATTGATTCAGTGGCCACTTTTGATTTTTGATTTGGGGGTCTGGCTCGAGGTGGGCGGTAGCTGCGCGCTATGCGTTACTACCAGCCTGGATGCGTAATTGGTATATCTACCCTAGCATTGCCTTGTGTTCCGTGTCACCTACCCTAGAGTGCCTTGTATGAGTTTGTTTTTCTTCCGTAGCCCATGGAGTATTTAGGGTAGTCTCCCGATTTGGAGATGCGCTGATACTGAATGGACTACTGGGACTATTATGTGGTAAGGGCTATATGGGTAACCCCTTAACGCAATTTAAAAGTAAGTTTATTTTACTATAGACATTATTATAAGAGCGAAATATTACTACATAGTAAATAGTTTAACGGATCCTTAGGAGATGTGAATCCCGAGCATCTCTTAAGTTACCGCACTCACGTTAGACACTGGATAGGAGATGTCAAACCCCGTAAATATCTCTGACACCGTTCCACTCATATTATTTACCGTTGATTTAACTTACATAAGATCTTTCAGTTCCGACTCGAGTGTTTTATCTTTTCAATTCGCTCGGGTCAGCCTAAGCACTTCATGATTTGGAAGACCGTATTCTGGAGGACGAAGACGAAGATTTATTATTATTTACTATAGTATTCCACTACATTCTTACTATTCCGCTGCATTATTTATTGTTCTCCGGTATGTGTAACTCTGATATGTACTGTATAAGTATAATCAAATATTTTGTAAAACAGCTTCATGAACTATATATTTGATTATTATATTTTATCGTTCCGCTACAAGATTCTGTTTTATTCTTTTTCTTTCTCTTCTTTTTCTTATTTACCCCATAACAATCCGCCCTTTTGTATGGTTTAAGTCAGATGTGTCTGGTTTATCGTCGATTTAAAGCGTACAAAAAGGCGGGACGTTAAAAAAATTCTAGGCTAAATACCCATTTTATTTCCTTGAAAACATATATCTTTATAAATGACTTATCTTTGGAAATAATACCTTTAAAACAAGGAAAATTATAGCCCTTTACTTTATTTAAAATGTTTATGCCATGATGCTTTTGTGAAAAAACAATGATGAATCTCGAAATTATTGGAGGTCTCCGTTCCTCAAAACATGTGCCATGACGCTAAAATAATCAAACCATGTATATTGATAAAGCTCTGCGTCATCATCGCCATTGGGATCATCGACCCTCTTCAAAAGCACGTCAAAGTCTTTAACTTATAAAACATATTGCTATATGTCCATTAGCATAAATTTTGCACTTCGTAGAGTGCCGACGGCATATAATATAAAACTTAGTTTCATAATATAAAATATTAAAAGATAGGCATCAACATTGACGAGCCTCGGCACCAATGCCTTAGGGAAAAGTGACATCATAAGGCAGTACTTAAAATAAACAACTTCCTTGCCTTCTTCTTTAAAAATAGGTTACAAAGATTAAGGTCGAAAATCATTAAAGTTGGAGTGATAAAACATGACACTACATTGAAAGTCCATGAATTTCGAATAATATGATTATATCTATTAAATAAAAATTACATCAAACTAGCAGTATAAAAATTTCCTTAAATAAAGTGCACCAAAGATTTTATATTGGTTCGAACTTCTTGTTCTATGTCCAGTCCCAGTCTCCTTTTGGATTTAAAATAACTACCTCACTTAACCCAAAGGAATAGGTATTACAAACCGCCTAAGCTGTCGAACAGGACTTGCTGCCTGAAGTTCTCCAACAAGACTTCGCATATAAATATGTAGAATTTTTTGTGATTACTTATGCTCTTGTATAGCAAGGATTAGCTAATAAGTACAACTTTCCTATAATCTTCTTCTTTAGTGGTATATCGAGTGTACGTGAAGAAATGAAAAAAAAATACCATAAGAATTGTTTTCTTGAATGAGCATATGATCAAAAAGGTAAAGCAATTTAAGATTGTATGAATTCTTGAGAATTCAAAAGATAGAAAGAACTATTCAATGGAATTCTAAATTCAATTGCTTTATATAGGTAATTAATGAATGCAACTGTGAAATCGATCAAGAGAAAGAGTTGCACCCATTACTGAAGAGGAATGTCTCTTCATGGAGAAGAGCATCTCTTTAGAATTTTGAATTGAAAAATTTGTTGTTAAGACGTTTAGTCGATTATATGAAATCAACCTGTCGATTGAATTTGATCAAAGATGGTAATTTTCAAAACAGAAAAGAAATAACGCAAAAATAGGTAGTTTCAGTCGACTGAGATCTTCAATTTAGTCGACTGAACACATAGTTAGTCGACTGTTTTGAAACATTCGGGTGTATGACTCTACCATTAGAGTTTTGTTAATTTTTTCCTGATCAGGCGACTGATATAGGCACTTCAGTCGACTGACTAATGCTGATTTCGAATTTTTATATTTTCTGCAAATACTTTTTTATCGTATGTACTTTTACATACCACTAGAAGAGATTTTAACAATCTATAACTCTAGACTAAGACTCTGTGACTGATATTTCTTTGTTTCGTCATCGTGGTCTTCTTTACGTCGATATTTTTTTGTTTGAATGATATGTTTTACTGCACAAGTGTTTAGTATACATAATATATTTTTGTTTAGTTGTAACTATCAAGATATCAAAGTACGAAGTTCTAACATTCTCCCCCTTTTGATGACGACAACGATACAAGTTAATTTTTAAAATTAGTCGATTTTTAGATTTTTCTTCCTCTAAGAATATACTCAACCTATCGATACTGTCGATTTTGTCTACCTTTTCTCCCTCTTTGTCATTGAAAAAAAGGAAATAGATATCAATTAGGAGTAATATGAATGATTATAAGGATAGAACCCTCTAGTATAAATTTATAGGTGTACAAACTATCAAATTGTTAAGCCCTTGAAGAACACATCATAATATTACATAAAATATTACATAGAACATCACATAACACTAAAACTACATAACCATATTGTCATATGATCAAAGCACCACAAATATAACTAACGAGATAACAATAAAACACCGTAAGTTTTTAAAGACACAGAGAAATAACCTTACCACATAATACTGAAATATGGAAAATGCATTAGTAGAGATAAGTCCATAACAATCTTACCAAACTTCAAATGCCATGACTCCGACTTGTCTCGCCATGCTCATCGGAATGTTCTCTTTCTTCCTTATCTGAAGATGTTGACTATGCTAAATGTTTCGGATTCATACGAGTCTCATTTAAGGGTAGAGGAGATGCGTAGGATGTGGATGTGGTGCAAGATACCTTATCTTATATTTTGTTCGTGAATCCCTTAATTTTGCTGAGTTTGCTATCAATCCTAGTCATAATGTGCTCAACTTGTGAAAAACGCTGATCAAGCTTACTCTGATTGCGGGAGATGGTGATATAGGATTGATGTGCTTGATTTTCTAAGGTTATTTCTTCTATGTCATCTTCATCGTGTTGAGCTTGAAGATCTTGAGAGGAGGAGGTTGTAGTAGGATTGGTAGGTTAGGGGGCTTCTCTTTTCACTTTCTATTGATAATAAGATATAATATTGTGGTTTTCTTGTGGAATTTTTATGATGAATCATCTTTCTGACCTTTGGGAACGACATTTAATACATCCTCGATATGTGTGTGCCGTTGCCCACGCAGTCGAACGATAAATTGTCTTTTAGTAAAATAAAGAACATAACAAGACAAAATAGATGAACCTTACATCGAAATGGTTACATATAATATGAAATGAAATAGTACACAAGATTACTCCTTATACGGAGTTATCAGAGGTATAAAATAATACTACATCTAAGAGAATGATAGCTATACATTATGACTTTTCATTTTTAAAATACAAAATACACTTACATAATCATTCAACGGAATTAAATAACTAGATAACTAATGAGCCGCTTGCTCGATCACCGTCTTAGAAGAGATCCAATGAAAACTTGTTACTCTCGAACTACCCAAATATAATTGAGTAGCCTAGAATATAGAAAAATAAACAACTTAGGTCAGACAAAATGTCTGGTATGAGTAAAAATATGAAATAAATGGGGTGTGCTTAAACAATAATATGTGGGACCACGCGGCTAACACGGAATGAGTTTTCTCCCACATAAACAACAACCAAACATAACAAAAATGGAAATGAATAACAGAGAACAAATCTACACATAAATGTTGGGTACAATTAGTATAACATTTAGATTTGAAAGAATGGAAATAGTTCGAATAAAAATCCAAACTAGATAGAATGGATAAAACAAGACAACAGTCCAAACTCAATAGAATGGACTAAACAAGATAACTATCCAAACTCGATAGAATGGACAAAACCAATAATTAACCACCGCAAAGAGTGGTTGACTCTTCCCATTGTAATTAAAGAAAACAGATTCAAAGGTTCGAATCAAATAAGAAAAGGAAATTTTCCAACAAATGACTAGGAGGATGCGCTCCCTTACCGAAAGTATACCTCTAAAAATATACTCGAAACTCCGATGGCTCTAAGAAACCTCCAAGACGGACCCCACCAACTGTTACCGAGTATCCTAGTATATCACATCTCAATTCATAACACTGAATCCAATCTAGAGTGGATGTGAAAAATACCTTAATGGGAGCAACCCTACATATTAGGCCCCACTCGCTCTTTGGGTTTAGTCATTTCCGACAAAGGATAACAAAGCTCAATGGAGCAACACATCATTTTAGGGTGACGACAATAAAGAAGTTGAAGTAACCGATAGTTGAGAAACCACTGTTGAGGATATAAAACGATCGTATATGGAAATTAAGTCTTGTATACTTAATACCACTCATCGAATTCTAACTCGTACTATTTCTTGGTTAACAACAATACCGAACAAGCTATGGTAGTGTTACTCTAAAGTCACGTCTCACGATTATTCTTAACTTTTGAAATAGTGATAAGTCAACTTCTTTGACATTTAGTGCTAAGTATACAAATAAATTATTCCCCTATAAGTGAATCATATTATGGAAATTAATTCATTTTCATAAACGAATCAAACTTTTCTTTTCTTCTAAAAACCTGAATTTGTGCTTGCCCTCACATTACAAGTATTAGCTTTAAAACACTTTGTTAAAAGAGTTCACAAACTTCAAAACATCAATTTAAAAACGATTTAACAACATAAAACACCTTTATTACATTGATTAATTAACTTTAAACTTCATCACAGAATTTAATTTTTCCACTTCAAATGTCTTTAAATAATAAAAAAGGTAAACCACTTTTAAAACTTATTAATTCAATTAATTAGTAAACTATAATTAATTAAATTAATAAGTAATTAATTATCATTTTTAAAATGAATAACAAAGACAAAACATCCTTGTTACTTTGATAAATTCACTTCGAAACTTGATAAATTAAGTCTATCAATTAACTCCAATAACCTTTAGTTAAAAAGAGTAATAACCTTTAAAATATCATTAATTAAATTAATTAATAAAGTTAAATATAATTAATTAAATTAAATAGATAAATAATTAATTCTCATTATTTAAAATGATTTATTAATTGTAAAAATCAATAAAGGAAAGATAAATTAGAGTTAAACAAGATGATAAATTTTAAAAATATCATTTGTTAAGAAGATTTGTTAATTTAAAAGCATCATTAGAAAATTGATTAATTAACTTTAATTCTTCATTATTTAATGATTGATTATCCTTAAACATCACTAAATAAAATGATTAACTAAATTTAAACATCATTAAATAAGATGATTAACTAATTTAGACAATCATTAACTAAGTAAGTTAAATTTAGAACACATCATTAACTAAGTAATTAGTTAGCCTTAATCCTTATTAATTAAGTAGTTAATTAAATTAAATAATCATTATTAAAATAATTAATTATTTTTGAAATCATCATTAATCAAAATCTTGTTTAACTTTCAAAATAATTCCAGGCACGAAGATGAAACAAAATTGTTTGATAAGAAGTGATTTTTTGAAAGTGCCAATGTAGCGACTATCTCCATACGGGCAGTTCGGCGAACAAACTTATGACATTCGCCGTACAACCAAATATCACATAGCAATGCTTTAAGAATATATACAAAAAGCATTCATAGGCAACAAATATAAACATGAATATAGTTTTAAAGCTTTGGTTTTTTGTGGGTGAAATTTTACTTACTAACCAGTTTGTTAACTAAAATTTACTTAATATGTTTGCATCCATCACACATATATATTTCCAAACCAAACATGAACAAATTCACATCATATCCAAACCAAGCAAGCAATATATATCACAATATTGTGGGTCCAAAAATGCTTTACAAAGAAATGTGATTTGGACATGGTGAAGCTCAAAACTCAAAGAAGTTATACAAATAAAAAATTTAGCCATTGGAATTTTATATGGTTTGAAAAAAATAAATTCGGTATTTGATTTAGTTATGAGAAAGATAAGTTGGAAGTAAAAGTGGTGAAATTGAAGAAGTGAAAGAGGTATTTATAAGCAAGAGAAAATGTAAATTACCTAAACATCCTTTGTCCTTTACCATTCACATTGTTTTGCCACCTCAACACCCTCCATCATACATGACATTTCCACATCCACCTTGTCCCACCTTATCGGGTCAAACAAAACATGTTTAAGAATGTTTTATACTCGAGTTGCCAAAGTGTCAAATCATGTCTTTTAAGGCATCTTTTGGTATATACATGTATATACTTAAGTAGACATAATATGTATATATCAATATGTCCTAACTAATTTACGTTATTAACCATTTAAATGATATCTCAAATATAAACAAGGCTCACAATATTTCAAACAACTTTTATACGATGAAACGTCGAAAACTCGAAAAACAGTTTCGGTTACATTTTCGATTTTCTTCGAACTAGATATTTTTGTAAAGTAATTTTAAAAAATATTTTTTCTTCAATACTTATTACATAAAATAGTCTTTGTTTTAATTATAAAAATTACTATTTGAATGTCTAAAATTAATTAAATATTCGAAAATTAATGTCGTGAAATTTCGAGTCGTTACACTCTCCCCATTAAAAGAATCTCATCCTCGAAATTTACCACAATCCTATCCCCGAATGCAGACTATCCTAGAAATCCTTAATACATTAATCAAAAGTAATATATCCAGCAAAAACTAGTATGATATAAATCTATATGCAACCAAACGTAAAGAATACACTGAAATAAAATACTGCGCATCCAATCATATCAAAAGGTAAATTTAGAACTAAATGCCCGAGTTCTTATATTCAAAAACATATTTTCAAATTCCTTCAAAAAGAAACATATTAAAATCAAAACAAAAAAAAATAACTAGGTGGGGGTACTCCTAGCAAAACATGTAAAACTCTATAATCAAAGCAAAATAGAGCATCCAGTGGTATTCCGGATCCTCCTAATACAGCAACCAGAGTGAACAATTACTATCTCTTTCTCAGTTTTTTTCCAAAATCACATTTTCAAAAGCACAGGATTTAAGTTCTAATAAACAATAATTCAAAAACCTTGGTTTATAAAAAAGTTTCTTTTGACATTATAAACTATGGTATATAAGACTACACAATCAATCAATAAAATTCAATTAAGTCAAATCAATCAAATTCCGTAAAGGAATACAGTAACACTATCAGTCATTCAAATTCCATAAAGAAAAAATCTAACACTCAACATTATTTAAAATGTCAAAAGATTAATAAAAAACTTCTAACTTAGGTTCAAAACTTTCTTGATTGCCAAAATATACAGATAATTATCTAAGCATACCATTCTTTGCTCATTAGCCTTATTGCTTCGAAGGTTATCCAAACTTACTCGAAAAAAATTGAAACTTATACTCTAAAATATTGGTTTCTGGGCTACACACTTTCTAAATAATATAAATTTGCATTTAATATTTTATTTAATACTAAAATTGTCTATGAATTATTTCATAAATTTTCATCTAAGTTTAAAAATATATTATAAAGTCGTTTCTTTATAAAGCGTCAAATAATAACTTATTCCACTTTATTTACTTGTATAATACCTTTCCAAATCCTAAGGGTATATACAAAACAAAAACAAAAAATTTTCTTATCACAATTTTGGTGAAAATCGAATCAAAATTTTGGTCTTTTAAAACCGAATCAACCTCTTGACCACTTCAACGTAGAGTCTTCAGAAGGACAATGTTCATGGGTTGACTCAAAATAATAAATAGTTTATCCTACTCACATGTTTTAAACAAAAGTTATGGTTTAATAAACGATGTCTATTAAACATTCCTACCTTTTCACATTAGGTGTTATAATCAATCATGTTTATGGACTAACCAATAACACCGGTTAGTTTACACTACTTAGATACTTAAATAATTTCTATCATTTTGATAAAACAGCATTATCAAAACTTTCATATCTAATCTAACCCATTTAAATCGGTGTTAAATTACCACGTAGATTATTTAAGGGTAAAATTCATTTATTAAAACAATCTGTTATGAAAAATACTTTTTATTTTGGAAGTCAATTCCCTTTTAGGCAACTTAAAGATCAAATAACAAGTTATAAATTTCAAAATTCATCTTTGAAAGCACACTACATATTTTTTTTTAAAATAACTTCAAACAATTTTTTTGTTACAACTCACTTTGGGTTCATTCGGATTTGAAATCATTTCGATCGTACAATGATAAAGAGAATAATTGACCAAGTACTTCACAACATTCCCCTAACAGCATCTAATCGTCACTTAGAAGATAATTCAGACTATCAAAAAACTAATCAAATTATTTTCCTTTAAATTATTCAAAGAAAAAGCATTCTACTTAAAATTTATTTTCCAAAATATTTATACTTTAGAAATATTTTCAAATAATATCATAATTACATTTCTCAAAATCTGTTGAAATCATTTTAAACAATTCCAGAATTTAAATTTCCAAAAACTCTTTAAATGTTATTTGGAAAGAGAAAATTATAATACTAAGTGCATGAAAACAAGGGTCAAAATAAATGTCATTTTAAACATCATCTACTATAATCTCAAAATTATTTACACTTAGCTTTATTTATAAAAAATTCTATTTAAAACTTCTCATTTAAAAACTATCATTTATTAATTTAAGACAAAATTTATTATCTCAAAGGATAATTAAACAATTTAAATACCTTTTACACATTTGAAGCAATGTTAATTTTCATAGGGGATGATTTATAATTTTCTTTTTAAAAACTTAAAACCATACAAATTTTCCAAGGAAAATATATAGAATTTAAATTTTTTTATTAAATTTAAAATAACATTAATTATCCTAAAAGAAACGAAATCACATTTATAACGTCTTTTATAAATCTAAAACAATATTAACTGTCCTAAAAGATAATTAATAAAATTTACAATTTTCTTTAATAAATAAATCGACTATCTTTAATGAAAAAGTTAATCACTTTCATCAAATCAATTAATTTATATTAAACTCGCTTATTAAATCAATTGACCATCTTAAAATATTATTTATCAAACGATTTATTGAATTCAAAAAATCATTAATTCAAATGAATAATTACTTTTAAATATCATTAATTAAAATGGTCATTAATTTTCAAATATCATTAATTAAAATAATTTACTAAATTCAAAATATCATTACTTAAAATGATTAATTAAATCCAAATCTCTTTAATCAAAAAGGTTAATTAATTTTAAACATCACTAGTCAAAATGATTAATTAATTTAAAATATCATTAATTAAAATGATTAATGAATTTTAAACGTCTACATTTGGGAAAACACAAGCTCAAGTTACAGTGAAGGGTTTAGGAATGATATTTAGTAAATGACAGTATAGCAGAAATTGCTATAACGACATTTAAATAGTTTAAATGAATATCTAAATTAATTTCAATTAATTAGTTAAACAAATCCAACTATCATCCAAGAAATCAAAAATAGTTTATACCATTATAGATATGATATAGCAAATTTGGATGTGAGTTAAATTTTCATTTAAACGATTCTCCTTTATTATGATTAATTTTTTTGAAATATTTATCCTCTAAATATATTATCCTACTATTCTGATTATATTAAAAAACATTTTATTAAAAGTTTACTTTTAGCTTAACATTATTAAAAGATGACTTTTAACTTAACCCTTTGGCCGAACACCTTATAATCAAACTGTGAAACTTTATTCACAAGGGGTTACTTCCATGATTCCCTAATTCCATTTACTTGACCTATATCTTACTAAGGAAAATTCCTTATGAACTACTCAACAATAGTTAATGCTCAAATTGGACGAGCGTAACTAATCAAATCCTAATTGATAACCATAAAATATTATCATTTCTGAATAGTCAACTCAACCATACAACTATATTAGTTTTGAAAATAATTCTTATATATATATATATATATAATATATTCTTAGGTAAAAGTACTTCATTTACCATTTTAAAACAACACTGTATTGGTAGATTTGTTCAAGTATTTAGTAATCCCTATCGATAATGCTTATCACACGCATCCACCAGAATTCATATACCACTTAATGGATCAAACAACACAATATAAAACATTTTAATAACCCTAAAAAATGCGCACTCAATATATACTTACACTCTTAGACTTATCCTAGGATATTACTAATCCTATCCGTGGAGAGTTTACCTCACCAAGGCTTAGGGATTCACTAAACCTAAGCTCTGATACCGTTTGAGACGACCCACCTTTCTGACCCCTGGGAACGACACTTAATACATCCTCAGTATTCGTGTGTCGTTGCCCAAGCACCCGAAAAACAAGTTGTCTAGGGGTAAATTAAAGAACGGAACAAGACATAATAGATGAACCTCACATTGGAATGGTTACATAATAATATGAAATGATATAGTACAAAAGGTTACTCCTTATAAGGTGTCATCAGAGTTATAGAAAAGACTACATCTAATAGATTGATAGCTATACATTATGACTTTTCATTTTTAAGATACAAAATACGCCTACATAATCATACAATGGAAAGAAATAGCTAGATAACTAACGAGCAGCCTGCTCGATCACCGTATTCAAAGAGCTTCAAAGAAAGCCTGCTATTCTAGGACTACCGAAATATAATTGAGTACCCGAGAGTTTAGGAAAAATAAACAACTCATGTTAGAAAAAATGTCTTATATAAGTAAAATTATGAAACAAATGGTGTATTTAAACAATAATATGTACGACCACGCCACTAACGCGGAATGGGTTCTGTCCCACATAAACAACAATCAAACATAACAAAAATGGAAATGAACAATAGGGAACAAATCCAAATATAGACGATGGGTATAATTAGTATAACATTCAAACTTGAAAGAATAGAAATAGTCTGAATAAAAATCCTAACTGGATAGAATGGATAATACAAGTCAACAGTCCATACTCGATAGAATGGACTAAACAAGATAACTATCCAAACTCGATAGAGTGGGCAAAATAAATAATTGGACACCGCGAAGAGTGGTTAATTCTTCTCGTTGTAATTACAGAAAATATATTCAAAGGTTCGAATCAAATAAGAAAATGACTTCCAATAAATGACTAGGGAGTTACGCCCCCTTACCGAATGTATACCTCTTGAAATATGCATGAAAACTCTGATGCTCTCGGAAACATCCTAGCCAGACTTCACCAACTGTTACCAAGTATCGGAATATTTCACATCTCAATGTGCAACATCGAATCCAATCTAGATTGGATTTGAAAATACCCTAATGGAAGCAACCCTACACAGCTTGGTCCCCTGTAATGACCTGTAAATTTTAATGGTTTTTTTAGCGTAATTAAATGAAATTTTTGTGAAATTTATATAATTGAATTTAGAAATAAAAATTGGATATTTGAAATGCGTCTATATAAACATAGCAAATGGTAAATTTTCATTAGATAATATGGAAGTTTATTTTTTGTTTCATTTTATTTAAATTTAAATCGGTTAATATTAGATGATAATAAAATATTTTCCAAACGTGAATATTTTTATATTATAAATTTGTAAATCATCTTCTGAGTGAGGCGTTATATTTCTTTTCATCAAATTTGAACTGCTATTGCTCCGTTTATCTTATTTTTGGCATTTTAGCAGCATTTTCGGTACCGATTATCGACTTTTGATAGGATGGTCGTACTACTAATATTTATATACCATTTCGATCATCTCATCATGTCGATATCCGTAGTATATTCTTTGTGTGTTTCGAAGTCTGGGAGACGGTGAAATCCATGGAACGATTTCAATATCGGTTCCGCATTTGGACCTTTTAGTTTCCCTGCCATTCATTTGCCCTCAGCTGAAATGGATAGCCATAAAATTTTTACTATTTCCCATATATTAATGTTGGACCTTTAATCATCCTCTGGCCTTGAAAATAACGCGTCCCCTCTAACTCATTCTTCCCATTTCATTTCTCTACTCTCTAAAAAAAGGAAAAAAAAGTGAGGTTCATAATGCTTCCTAGAATGTGCATATTTCCTCGCCTTCTACTCTTCTTTCCCTTGCCATTCCTTCCACGCATGCTACTCCAGATTCACATGCTACAAACACAGCCGCGTGCAATTCGCCCTCCCTCTTGGCCAAACCCAATCGAGCCTCATGGTCATGATATAACTAACAACTGCATGCCGCGTCCATTCTCTCCATACTCCGCCACCTCTACAAGCCTAACCCTATAGCATCCGAGCCTATCTTCCTCACCAAAGCAAGCTTCAGCTTACCATTCCTATGCTCATGCCTCTTCCAAATCACCTCCGTGCACAGCTGAGCACGCGCATCCTCCACCTCCATGGCATTGCTGCCTCAACCTGACAACCTAGCCACCTCTCTCCCACCATGGCCGCAAGCCTCCTCCATCTCAACCGAGCTCCTCCCCTCTCCTCCTCTATCGCATTGATGTAGGTGAGTATATGTATATTACTATATATATATTAGTTTATATATAATGTTTATAAAGTGTGTAGATTATCTTGTACAAGTATATGTTTGGTTACATTATATATTTGCCAGCAATTATGTGTTATATATATTTGAAATTGTTGAATCTGTTATATATATATATCAATATGTATAGGTTTATATTTTGTTATATATAATATGTTAGTATATGAATAATATGTTAATTTTATATGTCAGTTATTGTTTATATAGTTTTGTTTATTTACAGTTTGTTGTTTACAGTTTTTAATATTTCAAAGTTTAGTTTGTTTATAATTTATGTTGCAGTTATTGTTTACAGATTAAATTTTGTTTAAAGCATATAAGTATAAATGAGTTTGGTTTTATATATATTATGTTAAAGAAGAAATTATGTATATTTTATTTTAATCTATACATATACATTAGAGTCTACATATGACTTGGTTAGCCGCATATATTGTGGCATATATATATACACAGTTTGCATTGATGTTGTTGTAGCCAAAATATATATATAGATATATATATATATATATGCATGATCTAGTTCGGGTTTATATAAGCACACATTGTTTGGTTGTAGTTTGTACATTAGTTATTTATATATAAGTATACATAGTTTTGGCAGTTTTATAATAAGTTTTTATATTTAGCAGTTTTGTAAAACCGTTAAGTTTTAATGTATAGATTCATAATTGGTTATTATATATATATATATGATGATGTTGTATATGAATATGTATAACTTATTACTCATGTATGTAAAACTTATGAGTTATACAAAAATTTGTTTGTTCATATATATGTGTACATATATATATATATATATATATATATATATATATATATATTATGTTGATATTTTGAAATATATATATTTATATGATATGTTATGTTGATATTTTGAAGGTATAATATATATACATATATTTAGTTCAATTCATACCAAGCTGATTCTGATTGTTTCATCGATTCCTTGTTATCAGCTTTGTTCGTCAAATTCGTACAAATCTCGCTTTGCTTTGGAATTCGTGCTTGGATTCATAACTCATCTCGTTCTTGTTCATCTCTAGCCTCAAAAGGTGAGCAATCACTCATGATTAACATCCTTATATTTATTAAATTTGATTTCACTTGAAACGATAGTTGAAATATGATGCAAAATTTAACTGTAAATTGTAGAATTGCAATATATGATATGCTATGATCTGTAACCGTTCACCTATGAGATATGACACCATATCCTGTTATTTATATTTTATTTTCACTGATAATATATGTCTGTTGTTGATATGTTATATTATATTCATAACCGTTCTCACTCTGCAAGTTCCCTATTAGTATAGAATTCCCTATGGGTTGAAATGATACATACCCGAATGATCTAGAGAAAATCGTTATGGGTTGAAATGATAAACCCAAACGATTTTCATTGAATTGAATTTTTGGATTGCGGGTTGAAATGATATATACCTGTATATATTTAAATTATGGATCGAAACGATAAATATACATATCACTTGACCATAGGATAGAAAACTATATATAGACACCGTTGGTTTATATATACATATTTTGAAATGATTCCTAAGGTTTGGAAAGAAACTATATGGTTTTAATAATTATTGATTTTAAGATATTATATATATAATTATTAATTTTATAAAGGTTTGAATCTTAGATTTTTAAAAAAAAATTATATGCTTGGAAATTTTAATTCGTAAGTTAGTTTTGAAAATATAATTTTAAGGTTTTACTTATAATTTTACTATTTTAATATATAAATAAATTTAATATAAAATAAATTTAATAATAAGATTTAATTTAATAAAGTTTATTTTAATTAGTATGTATTATGTTTAAGTATTTATTTAAAACTATACTTTTAAAATAAATGTTATAATAATTTTAATAAATTCAGGTTGGAAAGATAAATTTAAATTGATTTGAAATCGTATTATTCTAAGAATTATATTTAAATAAAACTGATATGAGACTTATTGAATTTGAGATTTTAAAGATATGATTTTAGAAGTTGATTTTGATTTAAAGTGATTAAATGAATATTTCAAGTTTAAATAAATTGAAGGGAATAATTAGTTTATTTAAATGATATTGGATTGACTAAGTGAATGTTTCAATATTAAATAATGGTAAAGTTGAATTAGAAAAATAAATGAATTTATCAACTTTAGTTATTGTAAATGTTTGAATATTTAAAGCTTTGAAATGTATTGAAATCAGAATGTTTTAATTGTAGCTCAAATCTATATTTGAAATCGATATCAAATTGTTTGTTGAGATTGGAATTGAAATGGAAGAACTTAGATTTGAGTTAAATGGGATTTTGGAATTCAAGTTAATTTGAATCGATTTATGAAATTGGAGGAAACTATTTTATTTTATAAAGTATTTATTATATATGAAAAACTATTTATATATATTTTTTTATATATAAACTATTTTAATTTATAATTATTTTGACATACTAATTATTTTAATTCATAACTAATTAACTTATTACTATTTTAGTATACTAATTATAATATATAAACTACTTTATAATATAAAATATTTTAATATATATATATATATATACTATTATTAATATCTAAACTATTTAGAGGAAAGTGTTATGGTTTCCAAAGTTCCGATTTTCAAAGTGTTATGATTTCCAAATTGTTATGGTTTCAAAGGTTTATGATTTCGAAGAGTTATAATTTTGAAAGTGTTATGATTTTGGAAATGAATATTATTTTAAGCAAGTAATGATCTAGAATTGATATGGTTTTGAAATGATATGATATTCTGGACATGAAATATTAATTATCTGAAATGAAATGACCATAGTGTTATAATAACGTTCGGTTATTGAAGAGACCGGGATCGTTTATTGTCATACTCTCTGCCAATACCAAAATCTACTTTAACAACCATGTATGCAGTGGAGATTTCAGAATGAAGTAGGATGGTTGGCGATGATTCTGTATGAGGTATATACATGGACCTGACTCCCGTGAGTTAGCATAAGATGGCTAAAATAGGAGCAATTGACGGACCAAGTGCGGTAGCTCCTTCGATCGGACACACTTCTTCGATACCATTCTATTACTTTATGATAGATTGGGTGCACCCTTGGATTTTTGGGAGTGTAGATCGAGTTGGGCGATAGCTGCGGCTATACGTTGCCAACAGCCTGAAAGTGTAATTGGCATATCTACCCTGGCATTGCCTAGTTGTGCCATGTCACCTATCTTATCGAGACCACTACGAGTTTGTTTTGTACCACACCTATGGAGTGTCCTTTGACAACCTCTAGTACGGAAGAGATTATGGTACTGTATAGACTAAGGGAATATATAAAAATGTATTAAAGGGGATATGGGTAACGCCTTAATGCTATTTTAATACTTTTACTTTAATAGACATATTATAATAGCCTATTGTACTATATAGTAGATACTTCCGTGGATCCTTAGAGGATGGGTATCCTAAACTTCCTTTGAGTTACTTGTATTTCAGTTGATATTTCACTTGAGTTGGATTTGTTGATATAAGAATGTTAACCCTGACTCGAGTGTTTTTTGTTTTGTTTTATGCTTGGGTCAGACTGAGTTTCATAGCATTTGAGACTCACAATGGAGTTGGAGGTTCACTTGGAGATCCATCTTTATCTATTCAGCTTTTAGTTATTTAGTTGACTAGTGAGATGTTCAGACTATGTTATTTGACTATTATACTGAAACTTCTATGTATTCGAGACTTCTGTTGTATCTTGTTTTTACTCTGTTGTATATAAATAGTAGCTTCATGAACTACTATTCTTTTGTTTCCACTGTTTATTGTTATATTACTCCGTTTCTGTGATTCCGTGATTGATTTATTTACTGTAATTGCTGATTTTTGCCAAATATAAATTAACAATCTGATATTTTAAGCAATTCAAGTCCGATATGTGTGGATGCAAATAGCACGAAATATCGGGATCTTACATCCCCACTCGCTCTTTAGGTTTAGTCATTTCCGACAAAGGATAACAAAGCTTAATAGAGCAACACATCATCTTAGAATGATGATGATATAGAAGCTGAAGTAACTAATTGCTGAGAAACAAACTATCAAGGATATAAAAGGATCATATATGGAAATTAGGTCTTGTATACTTATCACCACTCATCGAATTCCAATTTGTACTATTTCTTGGTTAGCAATAATACTGAACAAGTCAAGGTAGTGTAACATCAAAGTCATATCTCATGATTATTCTTAACTTTTGAAATAAAGACAAGTATACTTCTTTGACATTTAGTGCTAAATATACAAATAAATCATTCCCTTATAAGTGAATCACTTTATGGAAATTAATTCATTTCCATATACGAATCAAATTTGTTTTCTATTAAAAACCCGAATTCGTGCTTGCCCTCACATTACAAGTATTAGCTTTAAAACACTTTGTTAAAAGAGTATACTAACATCAAGAAATCAATTTAAAAAGGATTAAATAACTAAAAACATCCTTATTACATTGATTACTTAACTTTAAACTTCATCACACAATTTGACTTTTGAACTTCAAATGTCTTTAAAAAAGAAAAAAGGGTAAGCCACTTTTAAACCATACTAATTCAATTAATTAGTAAACTATAATTAATTAAATTAATAAATAATTAATTATCATTATTTAAAATAAATAACAAAGTCAAAACATTCTGGTTACTTTGATAAATTCACTTTGAAACTTCATAAATTAAGTCGACTAATTAACTCCAACAACCTTTAATTAAAAAGAGTAAATCACCTTTAAAATATCGTTAATTCAATTAATTAATAAATTTAAATATAATTAATTAAATTAAAAAAATAATTCATTAATTCTCATTATTTAAAATGTTTTACTGATTAAAAACATCAATAAAGGAACGACTAATTAGAGTTAAACAAGTTGATCAATTTTAAAAAAATCATTTATTAAAAGATTTATTAATTTAAAAGCATCATTAGCAAATTGATTAATTAACTTTAATTCATCATTATCTAATGATTGATTATCCTTAAACATCATTAAATAAAATGATTAATTAAATTTAAACATCATTAAATAAGATGATTAATTAATTTAAATGATCATTAACCAAGTAAGTCAAATTTAAAACACATCGTTAACTAAGTAATTAGTCGACCTTAATCCTTATTAATTAAGTAATAAATAAATTAAATAATCATTATTAAAATAATTAATTATTTTTGAAACATCATTAGTCAAAATCTTCCTTAATTTGTAAAACAATTCCATGCACAAAGATGAAACCAAATGGTTTGATAAGAAGTGATTTTCCGAAAGTGCCAATGTAGCGAGTATCGCTATACGGGCAGTTAGGCAAACAAACTTATGAGGTTAGCCAACCAAATATCACATAGAAATCGTTTAAGCATACATACAACAAGCATTCATAGGCAATAAATATGAACATGAATATAGTTTTAAAGCTTTAGTTTTTATGGTGAAATTTTACTTACAAACTAGTTTGTTAACTAAAATTTACTTAACATGTTTGCACCCATTACACATATATATTTCCAAACCAAACATGAACAAATTTGAAATAGACTGTGCTAAAGGGTCGTCTAATATGGATAAATTACTTATGCGGAATAACAAATAAGCAAGTAAATAATTGATGCAGTAAAGAAAAATGACACCAGAGATTTTTACACTGGTTCAACTCCAGTTCTACGTCCAGTTCCAAACTCCTTTTAGAATTATAGCTAGCAACCCTCACTTAACCCGGAGGAACATGCATTACACCGTCGGAGCAACCGAACAGGACTTTGACCGCCTGATCAACAGAATAGGACTTTGACTGCCTGAGCAACAGAACAGGACTTCGACCGTCTGTGCACCAGAACAAGACTTTCCTACAAACTGGATTTGACTTGACTTTGTGTGTTCTGAATAACACAGATTTGTCACTTGTAGTACAACCTTCCTATAATCTTATCCTCAAAGTAGATGTGTGTATTTATGTGTGTATGAAGAATAGTAAGTATAATATTTCTTGTAGAGTACGAAAATTAATACGTAAGCAATGATTGCATGAAAGCTTGTATATATTGAACTTGAGAATGATAAGTGCCATAGATCAAAAGAGAATAGAAAATTAGGTGATTTGAATCTGTAAATCTTGAGTGTGTATATAGTTTGCATGGAGATATGACTGCTAGAGATATATATCTATCTAAATCTAAGAGATGCAACTTTCCATGAAGAAGAAACCTTTTGGAGAAAAGAAGCGTCTTTTGAAAAATATGACAGTTGTAGTATTCAATGGACTGAAGTTGCTTAGTCAGTCAACTGAATTTAGACGTGCAAAAATATCTACACAATTTCAATCGACTAACTTAAGTAGTTCAGTTGACTGAATGTTGTATATTAAAAAATTTCAAACAGCATTAGTCGACGGACATATAGTATTCAGTCGGCTGAATACTTTTTTATCAGTGCACATAAAACTTTGAGTATATATATGAAAGTTTTATAAAATGTATGCAATTATTGTAAAATGAATTTGTGAGTGATGATCTTTGAGGATATATTTTAACAAAATTTTATACTAGACTGTTTACTTAATGACTCTAGTTACATTAATATGAGCCATATTTGAGTTAATGAGTTCGGATTTGCCGTAGTAATAGATTCGTGAAGAACTTTCGTCTCTTGTTAGCATTCAAAACCCTATGATCCAATATTCTCCTCCCTTGTGATGATGACAACTCCATTTGCAACGAGTGAATCTTTGTATGATTTTGTTAAAATATCTCTCCCCCTGAGTAATATGCTTGCAACTTTTATATTGTATTCTCCCCCTGAATCTTGTTATGTTTCCTGTAAATAATTTATATTTTTCTCCCTCTTTATCATTGACAAAAAGGAGAGTACTCAAGGTATAGGGTAGTTAAAGTATGAATAATATGGTACAGGAACACACATACATATGAAACTAAAACTTAGCGCATAACATAGAAAAAAAACGGTCACACCCTTCAAGAATAATAATACAACACGACATACACATAGAAAATATAGAGTTTTAGATTGTTACACAATACCACAAGAACTTAAAGATTAAAAATGTCTGAAAGAAAAATATAACATCATAGAAAAAATACTTATTCATTACCTTCACTTCCACCGTTTGAACTTTGTTCGTCACCTTCGGTTTCTTCATCATCCTATTCGTCACCTACCTCTTCAGCTTCTTCCTCCTGCTCCTCATTAGATGTAGACCAAGTGAAATGTTATGCCGATCGTTTCCTATGATATTTTTGTACATGGACGGAGGTATAAGATTGTTAGGAGCATGTAACAGCTTCCTAGATATTGCTGAGGAAGGACTTAATATAATTGTTACCTGGTACTTTGGCCCGACCATATGGCGATAGTCGCAGAGCTCATAGTTGAACCTAGACGGGACTCAAGCAAAGAGAGGATTGGAAATATAAGAGACCGATGTAACTCGAGTTTAGCTCAGCCTATGTACATGGACTGGCGTATTTGACACTGTCTTGGCGAAAGTGGTTCGGCATTGCAGTGTAGACATGGTGTGTCGGCTAAGATAGGCAAGGCAAAGTGGCTCGGTGTGGATGGGTTTGGACCCGGTGGTTCAATCGATCTTAGTCCGGCCTTAGGAGTATTAGGTCATGTGTCGTTCGGTCTTGTGGGATGGCATGTATCGCTCGGTCCAACAAGTCACAGTGGTTTGTCATGCATTGCTTGGTCAAAGGTGGAAAGCCAAAGCTGCTTCGGTTGACTGAGACTTGGCATTGGTGGCTCGGCCTTAATGGTTCAACATATGTGGATCGGTGTAGCTAGTTCAGTGTGCAATGAAATAGATAGTATATTCTTGGAATCTATAGCAAGGTGAGGAGTTCAACACTGCTTTACTTCGAGATACACCACGAGTTGCTCCGGGACCCTTGAGAAGTTGCTTCGAGTCAGTTACTAAACGACCACAGTTCAGACATAGGGGATCGACAATACATGGTTTGGCCATACTCGTTCGGTATTGCCAGGGTCGGCCAGTTTTGAACTGATACTAGTGGGTCGATTTATCTTGGTCATGGGTCTGCACAGGGGGCCAGCCTACCTTCGTCTGTAAATAGTGTGATAGGGGTATAGTTTAGGGGACCATTTTTTGGGAACTCCAGGGATACTCTGCCATTTCTTGTACTCAATTCTCTTCTGTTCAAACTTGCATTCAAGTTGTTTCTTTACGGATTGTATCAGTACTCAAGTAATTGAAAAAGTAATAAAGACCATATTCAAGGTGGACATAGGCAATTACGCCAAACCACCATAAATCTAATGTTCCCTTTTCTGTTGTTCTTTTTGCATTCAACTGCATTGTTTCTCTTTTTTAATTTACTTCTTCATTAATCTCTCTACACAACACTATTCTAGGGTGTTAGTGACCAATTTGGTGCTCACATTTTGGTGCTTTCATTCAGAGTGTGCAATCTGAGGCTGTTATGATATATTGTGTCGCTACTGGATTGAAGAAATCCCCCTAAGGAGATCCAAGTTCATTCTCAAGAGTACAAAGATTCAATTCAAAGTTCTGACAAATAACTCTAAGATTGGAAGACCATGTGCCAGATCATCCTCCCACAATGCAGATGTCAACGAGACTGCAAGCATCGAGCAAGTAGGACTGAACAATCAACAAGCTAATCTAGGTGCAGGGACCACTACCATCCTAAACTAATCAGAAGTCGTCACCAGAACAGAGTTCAATGAGCTGATGAGAGAACTTGTAGAAAGCAGGTGACAGCTTAATAAACAAATTCAAACTAACGCCAATCTCATGACCCAAATTTCTCAGCAGCAACACTAAAATGCTGGAGGAAGCCCGCTTTCTACTCATCAATTGGCAACTCTGCTTTATCAAATGAACATCACAGTCGTAGATGCCGTAGGATTGAAATGGCACAAACAGGTGCAGTAGAACAATCCAACAGAAATAGTCCGGGCTCCCTACCTGGGACTATGGCCCCTTACCTGCACCTAGAAAATTGCGCCCTGGTTGGAGTGGTAAACTTAGGATCTGGAGCACGAGTGGAAGCTGTTCCATCGGCTCGCTAGGGTCGTAGCGAAGCAATTCCTCAGAACGTACATTTGGGTGATCACTTACCGAGGAGGCACCAGCTGGAACGATCACGCAGGATGGATTCTAACTTGCCACATTCCATCCAAACCACGGATTTATCAACTATGGTTAGACAACTAATGTGGGAAAATCAAGGCTTATCTAACAATGATTGGGGCGTATCTAGGAGCCATATACCGTTCATAGATACAATCCTACAGGCTGAGTACCCCGAAAGTTCAGTATGCCTATTGTTCTAGCCTATGAAAGGAAGACTGATCCCCGATATCATGTAATGAGATACAAGTGGATGATGGACTCGGCTAGGACAAATGATGCAACTAAATGCAGATGTTTCCCAATAGTCTTTTCCGAAATTGCTACCATGTGGTTCACTCGACTTCCTCCATGATCAATCTCTTGGTTTGATGAGTTAGCGACAAAATTTATGGAGCAATTTATGATTCATACCACTCGCCCAAAGAATGTGATGCATTTATCCAGTGTGATCCAGGCTCCGGGGGAGTCGTTAAAGGAATATTTGCAAAAATTTCACGTTGCCGCTACAGAAGTTAGCAACCCGAATGACCATGTTATTATTATGGCCGTGATGTGAGGAGTAGATCCGAACTCAGAATTTGGTGATTTGCTGGTAGCAAAACCACCAACTACCTTGGAACATTTTATTCAAAGGCAAACCAGTTCATGAGAAGGGAAGAGGCCAGTTGGACAAGGCGAAGCAGTGCGCCATGGCCCAACAAGGAAGCGATGCAAAGCAACATTGCGGTAAAGTAATCCGACGACAACTCTGGCAAGGTCCAAATCAATGTTTAAAATAAACCAGAACAGTCTAAAGGACCTAAAGGAGGAAATTCTGGAAGAAAGAGAGAAGTAGGAAAGTGGAAACCAAGAATCCTAACCTATGGTGAATACGCTCCTCTGAACACATCTCTTAAGAATATTTATTTATCAACTTGTAATACATCCCAATACCGAAAGTCATGCCCAAAGGAATCCACTAAGGAACAAAAACAGACCAAGAAGTACTGTCGGTTTCACAAGACTTACGGGCACAATACTAAGGAATGTAGACACCTCCGTGATGCTATAGAAAAACTAATTCGGCAAAAGAAGTTACAGCAGTTTATTAAGAATGCGTAGGAAGGCAGACAAGAGACATCTGACCCCAATCGCGGGCAGGCTCTACATCGACCTGAGGATCCCGCTTGGACCATAAGTAGACTGATCATAAACACGATAGTCGGTGGGCCTCGCCCGGCAGATAAGAGTTGGCAAGAAATGGAACGCTATGCTAATTCCCTAAAGCATGTAGATATCGAACGCTGCTCGAACACGGAAGATGGGACTCCAGCGAAATAGCAATGAATGATGACGGATGATATAATGTTCAGGAGCAAGGATGCCGATCGGATGGAGACACTTACCATTGATCCGATGTCATCTCAGCTACATTGGGCCGGTGTTTGTAAGAAGGATACCGATTGATTGTGGGAGTTCTGTTAATATTATGTTCAAAAAGGCGTATGACCAAATGAAGATGGAGGTGAAGGATCTGAAACCATCTAAAGCCCATATTCACGGCTTTAATGCTGCAATCACTGATGCAATAGGCTTTGTTGAAATTCTAGTTGAGTTAGGAGAAGGTGAACGTAGGAGGTTATGGATTCTACCATTTATTGTTTTGGATGTTGATTCCCCGTATAATGTGTTTCTAGGCCGACCGCCCTGGCAGAGTTTAGGGCAGCTTTGGCCTCATGGTTTTTAACCTTGATGTTTTTGACGGATGAAGAGTTTGTGTAGTGCATGGCGATCAAGTGACTGGTCATGCATGTTATGCTGCTGAGCTGAGAGAGGCTAAGTGAAGAAAGAAGGGAAAGGGTATGTACAACTCAGTCTGCATCCATGTTGCTGAAAATAGACAAGTAATGTCCAAGCCTTTGCTCGGTCAACACGGTCGGATCTATAGAGACATAGATCCGAGAGACTATGACAAAGAACCCAAGGAGGCTAAAGCAGCACCTGAACTGACAATTGACACTCTAGTTAGCCATGATGACCTATTAAGAGTGCTTACGATTGGATCACAACTCAACCCCTCAATGATTGAGGATCTTACCGATTTCCTTCGAGCGAATCTAGATGTTTTTGCTTGGACTCATTTTGATATGTGTGCGATTTCTTCTGCCATCGCAAGTCATATGTTGAACATTGACTCGAAATATGTGCCAATGAAGCAAAAAAGGAGAGGCATGGTCCCGAAAGGTCCACTACTTTCAGAGAGGAGCTAGATAAACTCAAGGCCAATGGGTTCATCCACGACGTCGTCTATCCTGAATAGGTATCTAACTCCATACCGGTGAGAAAGGCAAATAGGAAGTGGAGAACCTATGTTAATTACTCAGACCTGAACAAGGCATGCCTTGAGGATAGTTCCCATTGCCTAGGATTGATCAGTTGATCGACTCGACAGCGGGACACGAATTATTGTCATTCATGGATGCATATTCAGGATACAATCAGATCCCGATGCACATTCCAGATCAGGAGCACACCAGTTTCATCAATGGCGTTGGATTATACTATTATGTAGTGATGCCTTACGGATAAAAGAACACAGGAGAAACTTATCAACGTTTGGTGAGTTGGATGTTTAAAGACCAGATTGGTAGAACAATGGAAGTCTATGTGGATGACATGCTCATGAAGTCACGACAGTCAAATGACCACATTCGAAACTTAGCGGAGAAGTTTGATATATTTAGGTACAATGGAATGAAAATCAATCCACTGAAATGTTCCTTTAGAGTTTCATCGGGAAAGTTTTTGGGATTTATTGTCAATGCACAAGGAATCGAAGCCAACCAAGAAAAGATTCAGGCTATTCGGGACATACAAGCTCCCAAAACAATAAAGAAAATACAAAGCCTGAATGGAAAAGTCGCCGAATTGAGTTGATTCATATCTAGAGCGACAAGTGTATTACTTTCTTCGATGTGATAAAAAAAGGGAAGAGAAATTTTGAATGGACGCCGGACTGTGAGGATGCATTTCATGCTCTAGTAAGACACTTGGAGAGGCCCTGGTTCTGTCAAAGCCTCTAGACCATGAGGATTTATATGTTTACTTAGTAGTATCTCAACACGCCATTAGTGCGACTTTGGTTCGCGAAGAGGACTGAGTCCAAAAACTAGCGTACTATGTTAGTAAATGTTTAATGGTGGCAGAGAAAAATTATCCTAAGATCGAGAAGATAGCCTACTGCTTGGTGACTGCTTCACGCAAGCTCCGTCTATATTTTTTGACAAACCCGGTCAGTGTTTATACCAATCAACCTCTAAGGCAGGTGCTCTAACGACCAGAAACTTTCGGAACGCTACTCAAATGGAACATTGAGCTGAGTCATTTCGATATCACTTACCTACCATGGAGGGCTATTCAAGGCAAGTAATAGTAGACTTCACTGCAGAATATACCACACCCGACGAATCAAGCAGTAGTGATGTAATCCACGTTGTTCGATGGAAGCTATATGCCGATGGGGCATACGACGACCGTTGTTCTAGGGCTGGTGTTATTCTAGTAACTCCTAAAAACCAATCAATTTGTTATGCTTTGAAAATAGATTTCCCAACTATGAATAACGAAGCTGAATATGAGCATTGATTGCCGGCTTGAAGCTTACCAAGGAACATGGAGTAAAATCAATTGAAATCTTTTGTGACTCACAATTGGTGGTGTACCAAGTACGGGGAGACTATAAGGAATAAGGACGAAGGCTTGCCCCATACCTTGCTCGAGTTCAAGAACTATGGGCGAACCTGGCATATCCCACGTGAATAAAATAGGGTAGCCAATTCATTGGCAGAACTCGCAAGTACACGTGATGCACAACAGATGGGCTTGGTTCCCATCGAAACCTTGCATGCCTCGAGTATAAACGAAATGGAAGTAGATTTTGTGTTAATGACGAAAACTGAAATGGAGTCGTGGATGACCCCGTTCAAAGAATACCTGCTACATGGAACTTTGCCTGAGAAAGAACGAGAGATGACAAGTCGTTCGCAAGGCCTCGTGGTACATAATGTAGGATGGAATCATGTATCGGAAAGGATTCTCAGTTCCTTTACTTCGGTGCATCGCCGACGATGAGATAAAGCCGGTCCTCCGCTATGGATACTATAGGTCGACCGTGAATTGGGACACCGTAGAATATGTAAGAAGATGCGAAAAATGACAAAAGTATGCAAAGATCCCGAGAGCCCCGTCGACGGAACTCACGCAAATGTTTAGTCCATGGTCATTTGTAATATGGGGGACTGATATAATCGGCTCCTTACCGATCTCCAAAGGTGGTGCGAAATATTCAATTGTCGCGGTTGATTATTTCATAAAGTAGGCAGAAGCGGAGCCCTTAGCTACAATCACCACCAAAAAGGTCACTAATTTTGCTGCGCGAAACATTATATGCTGTTTTCGCCTCCTACAAACTATCGTTATGGACAACGGAACTTAATTTGAGAGTAGGGAGTTCAAGGAATTTCACTAAAAATATGGCATTGAGAAAAGGGTTGTGGCGGTCGCTCACCCTAAAGCCAATGGACAAGTTGAAGCCGTAAATAAAATAATCAAGTCTATATTAAGAAACGTTTGGAAAAGGCCAGAGGCAAGTGGGTGGATGAGCTTCCGACAGCACTCTAGGCTTATAAGACCATCCACAAGTCCGCGACTGGCCACATTCCATTCACCTAGGCATACGGCACCGAAGCTGTTATACCCATGGAACTTGAAGTTCCCTCTCACCGGGTGACTCATTATGATCCTAGGATGAATTGGGATCTCTTAATAGAGTCGTTGGACTTTGTCGACGAAAAACATGAAGAAGCAGATTTGAGGACAGCTGCATATCAGCACCAAGTCTCTCGATATTATAATGAAAAATTTCGACCGAGAAACTTTGATGTGGATGACGTTGTTTTCAAGCGAGTTTTTCCAGTCCCGTTGCATATGACCTTACATAGGAAGGTCCACACATCATCGAATAGAAGCTTGGGGAAGGAACCTTCAAGCTAGCGATTGTTGATGGGGTAACGCTTCCCCGAGCATGGAATAGGGAGCATTTACGTCGTTATTACACTTAGTCTGTTTCTTTTGCATTTTAATAGCAGTTGTTTCCAATATGTGTTTCCTTTGTGGTTCTCTATTTTCGACATGTAATAAGACAATTTATTTTTTCCCTACTTTTTATAATCAATAAAGGCTTGAAGCTGTTTTTCTATGATTGAAAAAATTTCTCAGTCCTCGAAGCGCGGACTAGAGTACTCTGAGTCCCCAGGGTGAGGACTAGAGTATAAATGATTCAAAAAATCTCTAAGTCCCTATAGCATGGACGAGAGTACTCTGACTCCCTGGAGTATAAACGATTCAAAAAATCTCTAAGCCCCCGGAGTGCGGACTAGAGTACTCTAAGTCTTCGGAGTGCAGACTGGAGCATAAACGATTCATAAAATCTCTGAGCCCGGGGAGCACGGACTAGAGTACTCCGAGACCCTAGAGTGTGGGCTGTAGTATAAACGATTCAAAAAATCTCTAAGTCCCCTGAGAGCGGACTAGACTACTCTGAGTCCTCGAAGTGTGGACTAGAGTACTCTGAGTCCCTGCAGTGCGGACTAGATTATAAACGACTCAAAAAATCGCTAAGTCCCCATAGCGTGGAGAAGATTACTCTGAGTCCCTGGAGTGCTGAATAGAGTATAAATGATTCAAAAAATCTTTAAGTCCCCGAAGCGCGGACTAGAGTACTTTGAGTCCCCAGAGTGTGGACCAGAGTACAAATGACTCAAAAAATCTCTAAGTCCTCAGAGCACGGACTAGCGTACTTTGAGTCCCCGGAGTGCGGACTGGTTTATATTCTTTTCAAAAAATCTCTAAGTCCTCGAAGCGTGGACTAGAGTACTCTAAGTCCCAGGAGTGCGGACTGGATTATAAACTATTAAAAAAATCTCTAATTCCCCAGAGCATGGACTAGAGTACTTTGAGTCCCCAGAGTGCGGAATAGAGTATAAACGATTCAAAAAATATCTAAGTCCTCAGAGGGCAGACTAGAGTACTCTAAGTCCACAGAGTGCGAACTATAGTACAAATGATTCAAAAAATCTCTAAGTCTCTAGAGCGCAGACTAGAGTACTTTGAGTCCCCGGAGTCCCGGCTATAGTATAAAAGATTCAAAAATTCTCTAAGTCCCCCGACGCAGACTAAAGTATAAATAATTCAAAAATCTCCAAGTCACGTGGAAGCGGACTGGAGCTTACGTAACCCACAAGACTTTGAATTTAAACTACAAGTTAGGTGATAAGCTAAACGATGAGAGTCTATGAATACAAAGAAACAAATTTTATTTACTAAATGAAAATTAAGTCCCATTACAACTTCTCTGAAGTCTGAAGCCAAATCCTATCCACAACGACTATAAAAAAGAGAAAGAAACTATTACATGATTTAGGTTTATTCAGACTGAGTGAGGTATGACAAAATGATAGCTAGCTCTTTGACTTTTTCTCCTCTTCGGCTTCTCCAAAGGCTCCTCGACCAAACATTTTCTCCTGGACCCCTTGCTTCCCAATGGGGCGGTATCTGGGGGAGAAAGAGGGACCTCCAAAGGTATGGTCCCACAAGGGAGAATTACTTTCAGGGGCCTATTTAGAGGATCATCAAGTTCCACCCTTGAGGTTGAGGTTCAATCTTAACCTCGGCTTTCTTTTTCTCCTCTTCCATAATTTGCTCCTCCATGCTAAGCTTTGAAGTATGTTCTGAGTCGCTTATGATTTCAACCTCGTCATGTTCATCCACAAGAGAAGGATCTTCAAGTTTATCCTCATCTTGCTCCTCGATCATTTGAGCATTGGGCCTAGTGGTATCCCAAGCATGAGGTGCCTCAATCATTTTCTCTTCCAGCTCTCTGGCCACTTCGCTCCTTGGGTTCGACTCGGGTTCAGAGTGACCTATACGAGTTCATTAGAAACAAATGTTAGAACACATTCATCACTAGCCAAATGTGATGAATTCCTAAACTCTAAAGAGTGAAGCTACTTACCAGCTTCCAAATGACTCTAAGTGGATCTTAGAGTATCACCCTCCAGACTAGGAGATAGAATGTGAACACTAATCCCAGGTTTCTCCAGGTCATAACCAGTATGCTGCTCGGGAGGCTCAAGTAATGAGCTATCGGATGCTGAGTGGGAGGAGCAACTGGAAACTCAGTGCCGGACGGGCCAGTAATAGCGTCCTTAGTTTTGATGACGATGAGTCTCTTACGAAGAGGGCTTTTGCTGCTGATAAGTCTAAAGGCTTGTCTTTCCTCGAAGAAATTCCCTCACAAGAGCTTCTTCGATGCCCAGCTCAACATTTTAATTTTTATCAAAGTGTCACATGCTTCGACCAATGATTCTAGGTAACCTTCGCCTAGAAAAGATTGGTCGTGGTGCATGAGAACTCATGCATTATACTCGATAATGAGCGGATCAAATAAGCATTTAATTTCTTCTCTGTCGGCCTCAGTAGTAGCCTTGAGACAAGAGTTGACTTCTGTGAGCGCCATTTTCTTACCCTCATCGCAAGTTACCTCCTTTAGCACTTCAACCTTGGAAAGTTCCTCAGCAAGCTTCGTCTTTCTGAGTCTTGTTGCGACAATTTCATCACAATATCGTTGTGACTCTTCCTATGCGGTAGTTTTCTCTTCTTTATCTTTGGCAAGCAGCTCCTCTTGTTTTTTAACCCGTCGAGAAAGAATATCATTTCCTTTCTATATAGATTCTTTCTCTAAAGCTAGGGCACAGTTGCATTGTAATGCCTCATCGATTTCCTTCTTGTGAGTGACCTCCAAGCAATTAACTGCCTCAATTGTTTCCTTGGCATTTTTCTAGGCGGCCTCAAGTTGAGCTCTGTACAAGGATAGCTCTTCATCCTGGGTTTTGATGATATCTTTATCGTGAATGGCTTCAATTTTTAGGAGATCGATTTTGTGTTCACGTTCCATGGAAACCTATGAAACTTTCTCAGCTAAATGTACAAATGCATCATGTTGGATGTGAGCATCTTTGTTACAGGCGATGATGCTTTGTCTGACATGTTCGGGAATAGGATGAATCGTAGGGAGAAATTTCAATCCATCGAAGCAGATCTTCAGGAATGTGGCCTTATGCCCAGCAAATTTTTACGCTGTATATGGGTCATGTGCGGAGGCTGGGGGAGTCTGCCTAGCTAGAGTCACAGATTTCTTATGGGGCTAATGGGACTTCTTGGTGCTTGACGAGCCAGAAAGTTGATCGCGGGGAGTTTCGAATTGGGATCCCCTCTGAGCAGATTTCTCCCTCTTGTGCTTTGACCGAGGAGGAGGATTGTTTAGATATGAGGGATAGCTGTAAGTTCTTCCTCTGGAAGGCGATGACTCTCTGGGATGATAATCTCTATCGCTGTTGTCATCCCTGCCTTGTTGTCTACCTGATCTTGAATTCCGGCTGGAATGATAGAAGATAGAGGATCGTGAAGGCAGTCAATGCCATATGTATGCCCCATATCACCTGTGTAGAAAACCAAGTGAGGAAGATTTGGTGGGAATCGTATGATGATTAAAATTCCAGTGTAGGATGAAGTGTTAGTGTTTATGTGTGTCTTAATGTTTCCCCTCGATGGACCAGTGTTTTTCGCTTTACCTATTGGAGTTTTCTCTCCTTGATGATGAGCTTGAGCACCTTCATCGCTTCTCGTGGGCGAATTAAGTCCCCATAGCCTCAGGGTCATTGAAGCCATAATTTAGTAAGTCGTTAGGGATGGTCAGATCAGATATACACTTTAATGAGCCCTCTAAATTTTAGGAAGACGACGTTTTCTCAACTAGAGTTATTGTAACCTTTGAGGTTCCGCCCACTATTTTCTTTTTCAACTTATAGGCTAGGTACTTTTTTCTTTTTGAGGAGGGAGGCGGTTCGTCGATGTCGGGTGCATCAACTACTGGTGCTAAGTCAGATCCTATATTCTCATTAGTCACTTCTGGCACCTCGGTTTCTTTGCTTTCACCTTGCTCGGTTGTATCGGAGGCCCCTCTACCAGGTCGCACCGGTGGTCCGGCCCGCTCCTTGCCTTTTCCCACAGTGGATCCAGTTGTAGTAGTGCTAATTGGAAGGATAGTTCAACCGCCCTCCTCCAGCAATCCAAACCTTGAAAGAATTTCGTGGGAAATAATAGATTTGATATCCCGGTTTCTCACAATAATAGCTTGAATGGCCTCCATGGCCTTAGAATACCCAGCACCTTCAGGTCGTGGGCGAATACCTATAAGAATCAAAGGAAATTTAGAAAGGATGACTTCAAGCCTTAGAAAAATATTAGTCTAGAAATGAATCTTTCTTCCTTCCAGCTGTCTTCTCGCAAAGCCAGGGGACATTGTACGTAAAACCACTCTTTCTTTTACTGGGAAAATTTACTCCATACGCCCGTCAGGATTTGACAATTGGAATGTGGCTCAAGAAATATGAAGGATGGACTATCAGAACGTTTCTTCAAGCAATAAATATGATGGATATCCTTGGGAGTCGGGAGTCTGAATAAGGTGCTCATAAAGAGGACACAAGTACCATGAATAAACGCATGACTATTTGGGTGTAGCTGTGTCGGAGAAATCGCAATATACCACAACACTTCACGGAGGAATGAATTGAAAGGTGGCACACTTTCGACCCAGCACATGAACTTGTTGCATGCGGTATATCCGGCTGGGGCAGGTGAGGCCGATCTTGTCCTGACGGAACGAAAACATCATCAAAGTGGATTCCATGGATTGAGCACAACTATTAAAGAGAGGCTTCACCAATTTTTTAGGCTTGTGAATCAACAGGATTATATAGAATAATGGATCCATCTATAACATCAGGAGCCAGGCCTATAATTGCAGCAGGTGGATCCGGAATACCAGGTGTAGAGGTTGTCGGTGGATTTGAAGTTCCTACTACCTCCTGCCGAGAACTGGGCTCAGGCTTATCAGAAACTGTAGTAAAGCTTGATTTTTTGGGCATCTCTGAAGAACGATAAATGTGAATTGATACTTGTTTAAGCTATACTTAAAAGACAATAGATTTTAGATATAACATACAGTATTCCCCCCACGTGATGTGTGAGCTAGTGTGATGGTTCAAGCAAAGAGTGTAGGTAAATTAGATTTCTAAAGGGTAAAATGTAGCACGACGAGCTTTAAGTTGTCATCTCTAAAAGTTTTGAGTTCACATTTACAATGGTTCAAATTATGAAGTTTTAAGTCCTAGTCGGTTCCATGCCCTTGAACTTAGGTTCATATCATGGATTCGTTGGTATATGATTAGGTATAGAAATAAGTGGCTATATTATATTCTATGATTCGAGGTCGAATAAGTTTGTGTGCCATTGTCGATCCCCATACTAAGGACCGTTTGTCCATTCAAGTGTATATATGCCGAGCCATACAACCTCACTCAGTACCAACTCTTAAAATCTATCTCGCTTCATTCGCCCTTTTCCTCACTCTACTCACCGACCCACTTTCCTATGGACTACAGAATGCTTACCTAGACTAAGGACAACATATCCACCCTACTATGAGGTACCGACCCACTCCTCTCCTAAGCTCCTACCTACCTATTCTACTGACAAAGTCCTAGTGACCCGTACCTCCTTGGACGACCTATTAGCACACTACGTTCAAGGTGCAGAACTCTTCTCCCTCACGAAACATGACTTTCTTCTCCTATACATCACCGAACTCCATTCCTAACAACGCCAATGCTAACTCCTCTTAGTCTGGTGTAAACTCTCATAAAAAACACTCCATTATCTGCTCTTATCACTCACACTTCGCCACATTTTTCTCCTCTTCCCTTTTTATTATGCATGGCTGTATGCACCTAAGGTTCAAACCTAGTTCGAGTTAAGGAGGGGACGGGCAAGAAGTTCATAATAATATGTGAAGACTCACCTTTATGTGTGTTAATTCGGAGTTGGAGTGAGTAATTCTCGGAGTTTGGAGTTGAGGGGTGTGCTGAAATCGCTTTCGGAGAATGTTAGAATCAAAAGGAGAGTTAGTTCGGTGGAGCGAAGGAGGTGGAGTTTGGAGCGGTACTGAGGAAGATGAGATATAGAACGAGAAGTGGAAAGAAAAGAACGAAGAGATGGATTTTTATATGGAGGACGAGAAGATAAACGGGCTATTCCTGATGGAATCGGTCAGCATGTGTTGCTAGGTCGGTGAAGCAAGCACCAACCATGTGGGTCGGTATTAGTATGACTGGCCAACCATTCTACAAAAAGAACTGATTGTGTGGATCGGCATCCTTATGCCGACCCAATTTCGTTAAAGAAAAGGTATATATATATAATAACTATAATCATAAAAATAATAATAAATAAATAAAAATGATATTAAAATAAAATGTGTATATATATACACGCATGTAACGATAATCAAAGATGACAGTGCAATTGAAAGGTCGATTTCACCTGATAGGTGGAGAAGCATGGGTTTAGAAAACCCAGTATGATCCAGCCTTAAGAGATCATATACCTCCTGCTTTCGTAAAGTTAAGAACAATATCTAAACGACTGATGATTATCATTCTAAATGAAATAGCTCCTAAAAGTAAGGACTCGTCGCTGATTCAAAGCACGTCGTGTTGATTCACACGATGCATTTTGGGGGGGCAAATGTTACCCGACACTCTAGCCCAGCTACATAGTGATAGTCGTAGAGCTCATAGTTGAACCTTGATGGGACTCAAGCAAAGAGAGGATTAAAAATATAAAAGACCGATGTAACTCGAGTTTGGTTCAGCCAATACACATGGACCAGTGTATTTGACACTGGCTCGGCCAAAGTGGTTTGGCGCTGCAGCGTAGACATGGTGAGTCGGCCAAGATAGGAAAGGAAAAGTGGCTCGGTGTGGATGAGTTTGGACCTGGTGGTTCGGCCGATTGTGGTCTAGCCTTAGGAATATTAGGTCGTGTGTCATTCGGTCTTATGGGATGGCATGTATCGCTCGGTCCAACAAGTCACAGTGGTTTGTCATGCATCGCTCGGTCAAAGGTGGAAAGCCAAAGCTGCCTCGGTTGGCTGAGGCTCGACATTGGTGGCTCGGCGTTAATGGTTCAACATATGTGGATCGGCGTAGCTAGTTCGGTGAGCAATGAGGGAGATAGTATATTCTTGGGATCTACGACGAGGTAAGGAGTTCGACACTGCTTTACTTCGACTATACTCGTTCAACATTGCCTGGATCGGTCAGTTTTGAACTGATACTAGTAGGTCGATCTATCTTGGTCGTGGGTCTGCATAGGGGGACCAGCCTACCTTCGTCTATAAATAGAGGGGTGGGGGTACAGTTGAGGGGACCTTTTTTTAAAAACTCCATGGATACTCTACCATTTCTTGTACTCGCTTCTCTTCTGTTCACTTTCATTCAGGTTGTTTGTTTAGGATTATATCTGTACTCAAGTAATTGGAAAAGTAATAAAGATGATATTCAAAGTGGATGTAGGCAATTTCACGAACCACTATAAATCTATTATTCCCTTTTCAGTTGTTCTTTTGCATTCAACTGCGTTGTTTCCCTGTTTTAATTTACTTTCTTCATTAATCTCTCTACATAACTCTATTCAAGATAATTAAGCTTATTATTGACTTTGGAGACATTTTTATCGACTCTAGAGACAGTTGATTCAACTCGAGATAGACGATTATCGAGAAGTCTTTGATTACGAGCAACGGTAGTCGTGGCTTCATGAGGTTGAGCTTGAGGGTCTATTTCTTGAATCTCGTAGACTTCTTAAATAGGTCGAGGAGGTTCGGATGAAGAAGAGGCTTGCATATGTGGAGTTTGTTAATGAGCTTGTTGGGAGGAAGGTTGTGCTTGACCCGTGGTTTGGCTTTCAAGCCAATGTTCATAATTAATTATGGTGTGGTCAAAATATTGCTTTGGTAGGTTCATGAGACTAAGGTTAGTATTCAAGGAACCTATGTTTGAACATTCGGAATCAACAAAAGGAACATCGAAATGTTTGAGAATGCGCATGATGTAAGCGCCATAGTAGATCATCCTCATTCGACCTTGGTTACAAGTTTGAAACTCATCTAGAATGATCTTCGCCCAGTTTACTCATCCATTTCCCCAAATGGCATATAAGAATTGGAAATCACGCCGATAGACTTTTTCATAGCTTCCGGTGCAGGGATTGTTGGTGTGGGTAAGCACTCTATGCATAATGCGAGCTTTTGGCCTTAGTGTTGCCGCTTTTAACTCCTCTAAGTAATCCGAGAGGAACAAATGACTAACTTGATCATGAGTATCCATGTTTATGGTAATCTAGGATAATTCGTCATCCTTATTTGGACATTGTAGAATCCATGAAAGTCGTTGTAGTCGAGGAAAAATATTTTTACCACATACTACCATCCAAATGCAATCATCCGAATTTGTAATTGTGTGGTGATCTAGATTTAAGTTGGCGTAGAAAAGTTTAACAAGGAGGTGGTTAATCTTATTATTATCTGTCGCAACATCAATGCGGTGGTCCAATCTGCTACGACAAGCTAAGTCATGAATAGCATATGAAGAAAAATAAGGGAATTTGATAAAAGAACCTTCAAAAATCCTAGAGCTTTGCATTTCTTCAAAGCGTTGCACTGCGTTGCCATTGTGTAGCTATGCTCTTATATGCGAATTTGAAGAACTTGATATAGCTTGAGAATGTCGAGGTCTTTTAGGAGCCATTAGAAAAGCTAGGGTTTTGGTGATGAAGTGGGAGGATTAATTGAAAAGAATTGGACAAATTGATGAGAGAGTTGATGAAATTCTAAGTGAATTTGAGGTTGAAAAAGATTTTAATGGGAGAAGGTTTAAAAGATTGAAGGTAAAAAAGTGAGTTTGGTAAAGGTAAGAAGTAAATTTCTAGAGGCTGAAAGAAGATAGAAGTTGGGTACCCAGTATCAGTCGATTGAACCTTTATAGGTAGTCGATTGTTCTGTGTATGAAAATATAATTTTATAAGTTCAGTCGACTGGCCCCATGGTTCAGCCGAACGATCCTTTCCTGAGAATTTATAACATGAAAACGCCGAATTCTGTCCATTGTCTGGGAGAGCCAGTCGACTGACTCCAGAGGAAAAAAATAAGTTGGAAGACAAGTTCAGTCGACTAACTATTTGATTCAGTCGACTGGCGTTGTTGAATTTTCAGGCTGAATCTTCTTAAAGAAAAAAATGTGTTGAACAGCATATAAATTTTTTTAGAATAACATGGATCAAATAATTTATATACCAGTACAATATATATATATATATATATATATATATAATAAAGATGATTGGATGAAGAGGAAGGAGTGTGATAGTCTTCCGGTTCCACTTCCATATTCTCTTGCAGAGGTCGTAATGGTGACCAGCCTTGTCCAAGTTCCTAAGAATTCAGAGATACGGTGGATATTTAGGTGATGGTTCCCATGGATTACGATGTGAACAAGCAGTTGGTTGATGAACCGTGTTGTGTGAAGACGAACCACAAAATTTAAGAGCCACTTATTCAAGAAAGCTTAGCCGTTTTGCATTCACCTTCGAGCGTCTCCCATTGATAGTGATGAATGTCGTCTATTTTTTCTTTGGTAGACGGCGAGCCAAAAAATAGGGAGCGTTTAGCTCTTTTGACGGGAGGGGTATAACCAGTGTGAATATTAGATGGTGGAACAGTAGAAACGGGTTCATATATAGGAGTCGGCGTTGGTAGATTCATCGATTCTAAGGTAATGGATGCATACGTAAGAGAGGATGATATAGAGTTGTTTTCTGAAGACATCGATTTTGAAAAAAAATAACTTTTATTGTTGGTCTTCCCTTTTTATTAAATAATATGGTGATAAGATAGTGAAAACGATAGTCTTTTATAAGATAAAGATTTAAAAAATAGACAGCAAAAAGAGTGGATTGCAACAATTTTAAATAAAAACCACTAATTATATAAGAATGAAAGGATTAGAGTAACTACGAAGGAGAACCATAAAACTAAATCTATTTTTGGTGAATAGATAGGATATTTTAAGGTAAAGATTAAAATAATAGTCTTTAAAATGAATTGAACTGTATTATCGAGTATAAATTTTGTAAAAAAAATTATAAATCTTTTAAAGACATTATTCCTCATTCTCTTCTAAGTTTAATAAAAGTATTTTCATTCAAAGGTTTGGTAAATATATCGGCCAGTTGATTTTCAAAGGGCACAATCTAACTAAGTCCTTTTCGATATTATCATGAAGAAAATGATGACGCATGTCAATATGTTTAGTTTGTGAATGATTGATAGGATTTTTTAATAAGTTTATAGCACTTGTGTTATCACAGTAAATAGTAGATTTAGATAAGTTCATACCAAAATCTTTAAGTGTTTGTTGTTGTTAATCGGTTGCTTGGCCCGGCCACAAGATGATAATTATAGAGGCTTTGATTGAATTAAAACCAGACTCAAGCCAGTAAGAGGTTGGAAATATAGGGAATTGATTCAATCTGAGTGGTTCGGCCTATATACATGGGTCGGCCTTTACGCACGGTTCGGCCAAGGAACGGGGACGTGTGTTGTTCAGTTTTGTGAGATGACGCGTGTCGCTTGGCTGGGGAAAGGTGTTGGTAGGACCTCAACACATATTGCTCGGTCGGAAATGGGAAAACAAGATGGGTCGGTCTAGGTACTTAGCAGAAGCTGTTTGGTCTGAATTATTCGACACACCTCGTTCTGTCGAGGTAGCTCGACATTTCTTGTTTGGTCCTAGAAAGTTTTGTTCAAAGTGGCTTGGCCAGTTTGGGGAGGCAAAGTGGTTCGGTCTGGATAGTCCAGCAAATATCGTTTGGCTTGGACGAGCTAGCAGGCATCGTTCGATCGTGCTTGGGAGGCTGTTGCTGTTCGATCCAGAGTGGTTCAGCACGAGTGATTCGATGTATCTGGCTCGGTGCAAGGTGAGCGAGATAGCCCACTCTGGAAGCCAACGGCGAAGTGAGGAGTTCAGCATTTTTCTACTTTGAGACTCACTGCAAGTTGTCGTAGTCCTGTGATGGCTTGCTTCGAGTCATTTGCTATACGTCCACTAATAAACTGCATTGGTTTGGCATTTCTCGAACGGCCGAGAATCATTCGGCACACCTGGACCGGCCAACCAGATATTACCATATTTGGATCGAGTCATCTTGGTCATGTGCCCATGTAGGTGAACTAGCCTGTTCTCATCTATAAATAAAGGGACAGGGGTGCAGTGAAAAGGGACTTTTTTCGAGAACTCTAGGGGTACTCCACCATTTTTGGTGCTCGCTTCTTTCAATTCAAACTTGTATTTGAGTTACTGGTTAATGGATTGTATCTGTATTCAAGTCGTTGAGAAAAGCAATAAAGATTACCTAAACTGTGGATGTAAGCAGTTAAGCCGAACCATTATAATTCTGGTGTTCTTGTTTCTGCAGTTAGTTTTGCATACATTCCTCTATTTTAATTTATTATCTTCATTAATCTCTCTACACAAATCTTTTCTTGAGTGTTAGTAACCAATTTTATTGCTAACATTTTAGTGCTTTCACCGAGAATAACATTCTATGGCTGTTAGGATCTACTTTGTCGCTACTGGATTGAAGAAATCCCCTAAAGACGATCCAAGTTCATTCACAAGAAGTTCATAGATTCTACTCAGAGTTTCAACCGACAACTCTACAATGGGAAGACCATGTACCAAATCAGCCTCCTACAATGCTGATGCCAAGGAGACTACTAGCGTCCAACAAATAGAACCTAGCAATCAACAAGCTAATCCAGTTGCAAGGACCGCCACCGTCCAAAACCAAATAGAAGTTGTCGCTTGAAAAAAGTTCAACGAGCTGATGAGAGAACTCGTGGAAAGCAGGGGACAGCTTAATGAGCAGATTCAATCTAACGCCAATCTCATGACCTAGCTTACTCAACAACATCATCGGAATGCTAAAGGAAGTCCTGCTACCTACTCATCTTCTGAGAGCTCTACTTCGTCTGATGAACATCCTAAGCGTAGATGCCATAGAATTAAAACAGCGCAAACAAGTGCAGTAGATCAATCCAACAGGAAGGGTCCTGGTTCCCTACCTGGAGTCGTGGCCCCTCACTTGCACCTAGGAAACCACTCTCAAGAGGGGATGGGAAACTTAAGATCTGGAGCACAAGTGGAAGCTGACCAATCGGCTCACCAGATACGCAATGAAGCAAGTCCCCAGGACACTTGTTTAGGAGATCACCAATCAAGGAGGCACTAGCCGGGATGGTCACGCAGGATGGAATTCAACTTGCCACCTCCCATCCAGACCCTAGACTTGTCAGCCATGGTAAGACAGCGGATGAGGGAAAATCAGGGCTTATCCAACGATAGTTGGGGCAAAAATAGAAGTGATACTCCATTCACATATGTTATCCTACAGGCTGAATACCCTCGAAAGTTTAGTATGCCGACTATTCCAGCATATGTGGGGAAGACTGATCCCAGATAGCATGTAATGAGATACGAGTGGATGATGGACTCGGCTAGGGCAAATAATGCGACCAAATGTAGATGTTTCCCAATAACCCTATCTGGAATCGCTACTATGTGATTCATCAGACTTCCTCCATGATGGATCTCTAGAAATTCATAGAGCAGTTCAGTATCCATACCACTCGTCCAAAGGACGTGATGTCTTTATCCAGTGTAATCCAGGCACCATGGGAGTCCTTAAAGGAATATTTGCAAAGATTTCACGTTTCTTCTACTAAAGCTAGCAACCTGAACGACCATGCTATTCTCATGGTCGTGATGTAAGGGATTGATCCAGACTCGGAGTTTGGTGATTGGCTGGCAGGAAAACCTCCGGCTACCCTAGAACATTTTTATTCAAAGGCACACCAGTCCATGAGAAGGAAGGAAGCTAGGTGGATGAGGCGAGGCAGCGCGCCAGGGCTTGGAAAAGAGATGGTGCAAAGCAACATTGCGATAAAAGAGGCTGGTGATAATTCTAGAAAGGTCTGGGTTAATGTTCAAAACAAGCCCAAGCAGTCTAAAGCATCCGGAGGGGGAAATTCTGGAAGAAAGAGGGAAGCCGAAAAGTGGAAACCAAGGATCCCGACCTTCAAAGAATACACTCCTCTGAACACATCTCTGGAGAATATTTATTGTCAACTTGTAACACCTTCCAATAGCGAAAGTCACGCCCAAAAGAAATCACTGAGGAACAAAAGCAGACTGGAAAGTACTGTCGGTTTCACGGGACCTATTGGCACAACACTGAGGGGTGTAGACACCTCCGTGATGCTATAGAAAAACTGATTCGATAAAATAAGTTACAGCAGTTTGTTAAGAATCCGTAGGAAGGCAGAGTTGGAACGTCTGACCCCGATCGTAGGCAGGCTCCACGTTATCCTAAGGAACCTGCTCGGACCGTAGGTAGACTAATCATAAACACGATAGTTTGTGGGCCTCATCCAGTAGACAAGAGTTGGCAAGAAATGGAACGCTATGCTAATTACTTGAAACATGCAAACTTTGAATAATGCCCGAACTTGGAAGATAGGACTCCAGCGAAACAGCAACGAATGATGACGGATGATATAGTGTTCAGAAGTAGAGATGCCAATCAGGTAGAGGTACCTACCATTGGCCCGATGGTCATCTCGGCCATGATTGGGCCAGCGTTTGTGAGAAGGATATTGATTGATTGTGGGAGTTATGTCAACATTATATTCAAAAAGGCGTACGACTAAATGAAGATGGAGGTGAAAGATCTACAACCATCTAAAGCATGTATTCATGGTTTCAATGGTGCAGCAATTATTATGATAGGTTTTGTTGAATTACCGGTTGAGTTAGGAGAAGGTGAACGTAGGCGGGTATGGATCCTATCGTTCATTGTTTTGGATGTTGATACCCCATATAATGTTTTTTTTGGCTGACCGGCCCAGGTGGAGTTTATGGCAGCTTTGGCCCTCTAGTATCCGACTTTGAAATTTTCAACCGATAAAGGAGTTGGTATTTTGCATGACGATCAAGCGATTGGTCGTGCATGTTATGTGGCTGAGCTGAGAGAGGCCCAGCGATGAGAGAAGGCTGTATACGACTATGTATGCACCCACATTGCTCAAAATTGACAAGTAATGCCTGAGTCCTGGCTCGGGCAACTGGGTCAGATCTACAAAGACATAGGTCCAAGAGACGATGATGAAGAACCTAAGTTGTCTAATGCAGCATCGGCTGAATGGACGATTGACTTCCAGTCAGCCATGACGATCCATCACGGGTGTTGAAGATTGGATCACAACTCACCCGCTTGATGATTGAGGATCTTGTTGATTTCCTCCGAGCGAATCTGGATGTTTTCACTTGGACACATTCTGATACGTGCAGAATTTATCCCATCATAGCGAATCATATGTTGAATATAGACCTGAAATACATGCCGGTGAAGCAAAAAGGAGAGGTATGGACCCAGAGAGGTCCGCTGCTCTCAGAGAAGAAATGGAAAAACTCAAATCCAATGGGTTTGTCCGCAACACCCTTTACCCAGAATGGGTCTCTAATCCTGTACTGGTGAGAGAAGCGAATGGGAAATGGAGGACCTGTGTTGATTATTCAGACCTGAGCAAAGCATGCCCTAAGGATAGTTTCACTTACCCTGAATTGACCAGTTGGTTGACTCAACGGGTTGACACGACTTATTGTCATTTATGGATGCGTATTAAGGATACAATCAAATCCTAATGCACATTCTAGATCAGAAACACACTAATTTTGTCACGGATGTCGGACTGTATTGTTATGTGGTGATGCCTGTATGGTTGAAGAACGCAGGAGCGACTTAGCAGCGCTTGGTAAATTGGATGTTTAAAGACCAAATTGGTATACCAATGGAAGTCTATGTGAATTACATGCTTGTGAAGTCACGGCAGTCAAACGGCCATATTCGAGACTTAGCGGAGATGTTTGATATACTTAGATACAACAAAATGGAAATCAATCCACTAAAGTATTCCTTTGGTGTCGCGACGAGAAAATTTTTGGGCTTTATTGTCAATGCACGGGGAATTGAAGCTAATCCAGAAAAAATTCAGGCTATTTGAGACATATAAGCGCCCAGAACTAAAAAGCAAGTATAGAGCCTGAATGGAAAGGTCACCGCGTTGAGTCGACTCATATCCAGAGCAACCGAAAAGTGTATTTTCTTCTTCAATGTGATAAAGAAAGGAAGGATAAACTTTGAATGGATGATGGACTGTGAGGATTCGTTCCAAGCTCTAGTAAGACATTTGTAAAGGCCCCCGATTCTTTCAAAGCATATAGACCATTAAGTGTTATATGTATACTTGGTCGTGTCTCAGCCTGCCATCGGTACGGCCTTGGTCCGTGAGGAGGACCACATTCAAAAGCGAGTGTACTATGTTAGTAAACATCTAACGAGGGCAAAGAGAAATTATCCTAAAATTGAGAAGCTAGCCTACTATTTGGTGATTGCATCACGCAAGCTTCGCCCATATTTTCAGGCACACCCGATCAGTGTTTATACCGATCAACCTCTACGATAGGTGCTCCAATAACCAAAAACCTCTGGAAAGTTGTTAAAGTAGAACATTGAGTTGAGTCAATTCGATATCACCTACCTGCCGTGGAGGGCTATCCAAGGGTACGCGCTAGCGGACTTCATTGCAGAATTCACGATATTAGACGAGCTAGGCAATGATGATGTTATTCCCCCATTCGATGGAAACTATACACCGACGGGGCAACCAACGAACGTTGTTCTGAGGCTGATGTTATTCTTGTAACTCTCAAAACTGATCAATTTGCTATGCTTTGAAGCTCAATTTACTAGCTACGAATAATGAAGCTGAGTATGAAGCAATTGGTTGCTGGACTAAAAGTTACTAGTGAACATGGAGTAAAATCGGTTGAAATCTTTTGTACCTCACAATTTGTGGTATACCAAGTGCAGGGAGACTATCAAGAAAACGGGCTGAGACTTGCCCCATACCTTGCTCGGGTCCAAGAGCTGTTGGAAGACCTTGAATATTATGATATTTCACGCATTCCATGTGAACAAAATGGGGAAGCCGATTCATTGCCAAAATTCGCAAGTACTGGTGATGCACAGTAGAAGGGCTTGGTTCCCGTCGAAATCTTACATGCTCCAAGTATACATGAGATGGAAGTAGATTTTTTGTTGGAAACGAAAACTGAGAGTGAGTCGTGGATAACCCCATTTAAACAAAACCTGTTACATGGGACTCTGCCTGAGAGAAGGAACGAAAGACGGCAAGTCATCTGCAAAGCTTCATGGTATATAATGCAGGATGGAATAATGTATCGAAAAGGATTCTTAGTTCCCTTACTTTGGTGCATTGCTCGTGACGAGATAAAGCGGGTCTTGAAAGAGGTTCATGAAGGAGAATGTAGTTACCATACTATGGGGCAGACATTTGCGAAAAAGATCCTCCGCTATGGATACTATTCACCAACCGTGAATCAGGATGCCGCAGACTATGTAAGAAGGTGCGAAAAATTTCAAAAGTATGCAAAAATCCCGAGAGCTCGCCCGACGGAACTCACACAAATGGTTAGTCCCAGGCCATTTGCAATATGGGGGATCGATATAATAGGCTCGTTGCCGATCTCTAGAGGTGGTGCAAAATATGCAATTATTGCGATCGATTACTTTACCAAGTGGCCGAAAGCAGAGCCCTTAGCTGCAATCACCACCAAAAAGGTCATTAATTTCGTTGTGCAAAACATCGTATTTCGTTTTTGCCTCCCACGAACTATCATTACGGATAACGGAACTCAATTTGAAAGTAGGGAGTTCAAAGAATTCTGCCAAAACTATGGCATTGAGAAAAGGTTTGCGGCAGTCGTTCACCCTGAAGCCAATGGACAAGTTGAAGCCATAAATAAAATAATCAAATCAATATTTAAGAAATGTTTGGAGAAGGCTACAGGCTAGTTGGTGGATGAACTTCCGACAGCACTCTGGGCTTACAGAACCACCCATAAGTTCGCGACTGTCCACACTCCATTCACTTGTATATGGCACTGAAGATGTAATACCTGTGGAACTTGAAGTTCCTTCTCATCGGGTAACTCATTATGGTCTTAAGACGAATCAGGATCTCTTACTGGAATCGCTGGGCTTTTTGACGAAAAACGTGAAGAGGCTGATTTAAGGGCAGCTACATATAGGCATTAAATCGCTCGATATTATAATGAAAAGTTCGATCAAGAACCTTTGAAGTGGGTCATCTAGTTTTGAAGCGAATTTTTCAACCCCATCACATATGAATCCCATATAGGAAGGTCCATATGTCATCAAGCGGAAGCTTAGAGAAGGAATGTTCAAGCTAGCGATTGTGGATGGCAAAACGCACCCCCGAGCATGGAATAACGAGCATTTGTGCCGTTATTACACTTAGCCTATTTCTTTTGCATTTTAGTAGAAATTGTTTTCAATATATGCTTCATTTGTTTTCTTTCGTTTCCATATGTAATAAGACAATTCGGCTTGTTCCTATTTTTTATGATCAATAAAGGTTGAAGCCATTTTTCTGTGAAATGATGATGTCTCATGTGTTATAATTCCATGGCAAAAATTAAATTACATTATTCTTTCTGGCTTATGAATGCATACACAAAATTAAAAGTCAATCGATAAAATAAAAATCTCTAAGTCCCCGGAGTGCGAACTAGAGTACTCTGAGTCCTCGGAAAGCAGACTAGAGTATAAATGACTTAAAAATATCTAAGTCCCTAGAATGCGGACTAGAGTACTCTGAGTCTCCGAATTACGGACTAGAGTATACAAAATTTAAAAATCTCTAAGTCCCTAGAGTGCGAACTATAGTAGTCTGAATCCCCAAAGTGCGGGCCAGAGTATAAGCGACTTAAAATTCTAAGTCCCCAGAGTGCGGACTAGAGTACTTTGAGTCCCCAGAGTGCGGACTAGAGTATAAACGACTTAAATATCTCTAAGTCCCCAGAGTGCGGATTAGAGTACTCTAAGTCGCTAGAGTGCGGACTAGAGTATAAACGACTTAAAAATCTCTAAGTCCCCAGAGTGTGGACTAGAGTACTCTGAGTCCTCGGAGTGCAGATTAGAGTATAAATGACTTAAAAATCTCTAAGTCCCCAAAGTGGGGACTAGAGTACTCTGAGTCCCCAAAGTGCGGACTAGAGTATAAACGACTTCAAAATCTCTAAGTCTCCAAAGTGCGGACTAGACTACTTTGAGTCCCCGGAGTGCAGACTAGAGTATATATGACTTAAAAATCTCTAAGTCCCCAGAGGGCAGACTAGAGTACTCTGAGTCTCCAAAGTGTAGAATAGAGTATAAACGATTTAAAAAATCTCTAAGTCCCTAGAGCGTGGAATAGAGTACTCTAAGTTCCCGGAGCGCGGACTAGAGTATAAATGATTCAAAATTTCTAAGTCCCCGGAGTGTGGACTAGAGTACTCTATGTCCCAGGAGCGCAGACTAGAATATTTATGATTCAAAAAATTTCCAAGTCATGTGGAAGCGGACCGGAGCTTATGTAACCCACAAGATTTCAAGTTTCGACCATAAGTTACACAATAAGAAAAACCGTGAGAATCGTGGAAGACAAAGAAACAAAACTTTATTTACTAATCAAAAATAAAGTTCAATTACAACTTTTCTAGAGTTTAGAGCAAAAGATTATTCGCAATGACTACAAAATAAATAGAAACAACTACATGATCCGATTTCATTCGAGCTGAATGAGGCAAGGTCGGATAGCTACCTTTTTGATTTTTTCTCTTTCTTCGGCCCCTCCAAATGCTCGTCACCCGAATGTTTTCTCTTGTATTCCTTGCTTCCTAGTGAGGTGGTGCCCGGAGAAGGAGGAAAAACTTCCAGTGGCATGGTCCCACCGAGGAGAATGACATTCAGGGGCATGTTTAGAGGATCATCAAGTTCCACCACCTAAGGCTCAGACTTAATTCCAGTCTTCTTCTTCCCCTCTTCCATGATTTGCTCCTGTAGGCTCAGTTTCGAAGTCTGCTCAGAGGCGCCCGTGATTTTAACCTCATCGTGTTCTTTTGCAAGTGAGGGATTCCCAAGTTTTTCCTCATGGAGCCCCCCAATAATTTGAGCATCGGGTCGGGGAGTATTCCTAGCGTGAGATGCCTTTACCAATTTCTTTTCCTTCTCCGTCGCAACTTCGCTCCTTGGAGTTGGTTCAGGATCAGAATGACCTACACAAAGTCATAAAAGAAAAACGTTAGAATACATTTATTGTTTGTTAAAAGCGATTTCCCTTTAACCCTAAAAAGAAAAACTGCATACCAACTTCCAGATGACTCTCGTCTGTTTTAGGAGTCTCACCCTCTGGAATAAGGGGAAAAATGTGAGCATCAAGCCCGGGTTTCTCTAGGTCATAGCCAGCATGCTATTCGAAAGGATTGAGTGATGAGCAACTAGCCGGCTGGGCGGAAGGAGGGACTAGAGACTCAGTTCAGGATGGGCCAGCAGCGTCATCCTTCCCTTTTGATGAGGAGGAATCTCTTCCGTAGAGAACTTTGGCTACAGATAAGTCAGAAGGCTCGTTTCCTCGAAGCACTACCTTCATAAGAGAATTCCCATTAACCTCTTCAGTGCCCAGCTCTACTCGTTTAATTTTTATTAGAGTATCCCATGCTTCGACTAATGACTCGAGTTAACCCTCGCCCAGAAAAGATAGACCATGAGAACTCGAGCATTGTATTCAGCAATTAGCGGATCAAATAAACATTTAATTTCTTCTCTACCGGCTTCAGCAGCTGCCTTGAGACGAGAATCGATTTCTATAAATGCCATTCTCCCTCCTCACGGGTTGCGTTCTTTGACGCTTCATCTTTAGAAAGTTCTTCATCGAGCTTCGTCTTAAAAAGTCGTGTTGCAACGACCTCCAATATCGCTGTGACTCTTCTTATGCAGCGATTTTTTCTTCTTTCTCTTGAAGCAGCAGCTCCTCTAGTTCTTTAACTCACCGAGTGAGGATATCCTTTTCTTTTTGTATGGAGTCTTTTTCTAGGGCTAGAGCGCCACTATGATGAACTGCCTCATCAATTTCCTTTTTATGAGTGGCTTCCGGACGGCTGACTATCTCAGCTGTACCTTTATCATTTTGGTTGTCAACATCAAGTTGAGATTTGTACAAGGAAAGCTCTTCGTCCTATGCCTTAATAATGTCTTTATCATGGATGGCTTCAAGTTTCAGGTGATCAATCTCGTATTAACGTTCCATAGAAACTTCTGACACTTTTTCTGCCAAATGAACAAATGCATCGTGCTGGATATAGACATCATTATTGCAGGCTGGCGCTTTATTTGACATGGCCTGAATTAGGTGAATCGCAGGAAGGAATTTCAGCTCGTCGAAGCATATCTTCGAAAATGTGGCTTTAAGCTTGGTTAATCTTTCGGCTATCGACGGATCATGTGCAGAGACTGGAGGAGTTTGCTTAGCCGGAGTCACCAACTACTTATGGCGCTGATGAGACTGTTTAGTGCTAGACGAGCCGGAATGTTGGTCATGGGGAATTTCGGATTGAGATCCCCTCTGAGCAAATTTCTTCCTACTGTGCTATGAATGAATGGGAGGCTCATTGGTGTATGAAGAATGACTGTATGTTTTTTTTTTGAGAAGACGACGAGTCTCTAGGACAGTAGTCCCTATCGCCGCTTTATTCTCTTTCTCGACGTCTACCTAATCCTGAATCCCGACTGGAGTGGTGGAGGATAGAAGACCCGCGAAGGTAGTCAAATCCATAAGGCATCCCATATCACCTGCACAGAAATCAAGTGAGGATTTAGCGAGAATAATATGATGGCTAAAATTTAAGTATAGGGTGAAGTGTGAGTGTTCTTGTGTGTTCTAGTTTCTCCCCCCGACGGACCAGTTTCTTTTTTTTACTTATTGGGGTTGTCTCTCCATATTGACAAGCCGGATCACCTACCTCGCCTCTCCCGGGCTAATTAAGTGCCATATCTCCTAGGTCGTTAAAATCGAAATTCAGTAGGTCATCGGGAATGGTCAGGTCTGAAAGACCTTTTAGTGAACCATCTGGGTGTTCGGGAGACGAATTTTTCCCAACTGGAGTGATTATAACTTTAGAAGTCTCGCCTACTGTTTTCTTTTTCATTTTAAATGCTAAGCTTTTTTACCTCTTCGAAGGGGAAAGCGATTTGTCAATGCCAGGTGTCTGTTATTGGTGCGATATCGGAACCTAAGTTCTCATCAGTCGTTTTTGGCACCTCGGCCTCCTTTATTTCACCTTCCTTAGGTATATCAGGGGCTCCTCCTGTAAAGGGCATCAAAGGCCCAGCTTGCCCTTTTCCTTTTCTTATGGTAGATCTGGTTGTAGCGGTGCTAGTTGGAAGACTAGTTCGACGACCTTCCGCCAGCAATCCAAACTTTAAAAGCGATTCATTGGAAATAACGGATTTGATCACCTGGTCTTCCACGAGAATAGCTTGAATTGCCTTGCTGGCCTCAGAATACCCAGTACCTCAGGACGTGGGCTGATACCTTTAAAAGTCGAAAGAAGTTTAGAAAGAATACACTTCGTTCCATAGACAAACATAGGTCCAAAAATGGAACTTACTCCCTTTCAGCCATCTTCTCGCAAAGCCAGAGGGCAGCATACATAAAACCATTCCTTCTTATATTGGAAGAATTTACTCCATGCCCCTGTCAGGATCTGACATTTGGAGTGTGTCTCAAGGAATATGAAGGATGGACTATCAAACTGTCTTTTGTAGCGATAAATGTAGCGGATATCACCGGGAGTGAGGAACCATAATAAGATGCTTATGAAGAGAATACAGGTGCCATAGATGAACGTGTGACTATTGGGATGTAGCTATGCCAGGGCGATCCCGATGTACTATAACACTTCATGGAGAAAGGAGTTAAAAGGTGGCATGTTACTAACATAGCACATGAATATATCGCACGCTCTATATCCAACTAGGGGCAGGTGAGGCAGATCTTGCCCCGATGGAACTAAACATCATCAAAGGGATTCCATGAATCGTACACAGCCGACGAAGACCGGGTTCGTCGATTTTTGAAGCTTGTGAATCAATAGGATTATCCAGGATAACTGCTCTGTCTATAATGTATGGAGTCGGGCCTACAACAACAGTGGACGGGTCCGGAATGGCCGTTGTAGATGTTGTCGGTGAATTGGAAGCTTCTACTACCTCCTGCCGAGAACTTGGCTCAGTCTTATCGGAAACTGTAGCAAAGCTCGATTTTTTGTACATCTTTAGCGAACAAGGGATGTGAACAGATATCTGTTTGAACTATACTTGAAAGACAATCGATATCAGATACAATGGCAAAAATATTACCCCCGTGTGGTGTGTGAACTTATGCAATCATTTAAGCATAAGTATAAAGTAATTAAATACTTCAAAATCGATGAAGTGTGATTGAGCATTAAATTATCATCTTCAGAGACCGTCATCCCTGACCATCTCCGAGATCTTGTTCTATGATTGATAGTTGGAGTCTCGAAATCGGACATTGGCATCATGTGATGAAGGCTATTAATTACTTCTGTTGAGTTGAATTCGTATTTATATTTGTTAAAACCATGGAGTTATTAGTCCGAACCAGTTCCATATGCTCATGCACTTAATTTCTTATCATTGTTCGTTATTTTATGATTAGGTGTGGGTATATGTGGACTTGACATCTGCTTCGTTTCAAGTTAAAGCGATCTTGATTATCGATGCCGATCCCAAGATCCAAAGTCGGTCGACTCTCTAAGCCTAAATACCAAACCTCTCATCTACAAACTACAAAATGACTTTCTAGACCAGAAACACCTACCTACCTACTCTCCTCTCTCTCACTTTCTAATCACCTACCCACTCTCCTAAGTCCCCACCGAACTACACTCTCTCCCTCAATGCTGAGCGGCTCCCTCATTCAAAATACCGACCCGCTCATGCAAACTCCGACCGACTCACAACGACATGCGAAGTTACCAAACAACACTCTCGCTCTCTCAGAAATACTGACCCTTATCCCCAAAAAGGGTTTACTGACCTAGCCCTACTCCAAAGACCCACCTCTCTGCATCCTAACTCTCTACGTCATCGACCTCAAGACTAAAGCTACACTGCTTCTCTTTGTAATCCACAAACGAGCTCCAGTCCTAAAACCCAACCTCCACTTTGGCTTTCTCCACTTCGCCATCTCCTACCGAACCTGTGAGCTAGAACATAGAACGAGACTCTAGACCTAGAGTAGTAGATTGGACGATAGACTCATACCTATGTGAGAAGTTTGAAAGTCGTGATGATTGTGGGGCTAAGAGATGGACTTTTTCGAATTAGTTGGAGACTGGAGTTTCGATGTTAGAGATCTAGATCTGGAAAAGGGGAGGATGGATTAAATGGAAGATGGTGATTGGGAGAAAAAAGGTTGGCTGGCTTGTGAAAGTGGAACGAAGGTAAGAAGAAGAGAAAGGAGCAAAGGATGGGTTTTTTATATGATCAGCGAGGAAGGTGAACAGGACTTAACCGGTAGAGCCGGTCAACACATATGAATAGGTCAAAGAAGGAGAACGTGGTTCAAACCGATCGTGTGGGTCGGTATTGTTATGTCGAACCATATTTTGACTTGAAATGATAACGGATTAATGAAGATACATGTATACTTATAAAAATATGTGTATAAACATGTAAATATATACGTGTTATGTTCCGAAGGTCCTTCCTAGTCCATCCTTTAAGAGATTGGATTCATCGAGCTTTTAAAAAATAAAAAAACGAGACTTAGGTGTCGGATGATTACCATTCCGAATGAGCTAAACACCTAAGAGCAAAGACTGACTGCTGATTCAAAGCACGTCATGTTGGTTCACACAATGCACTTTGGGGGCAAATGTTACCCTGTTGCTTGGCTCGGCTACAAGATGATAATTATAGAGGTTTTGATTGAATCGAGACCAGACTCGAGCCAGTGAGAGAATGGAAATATGTGGAATTGATTCAATCTGAGTGGTTCGGTCTATACACACGGGTCGGCCTGTACGCATGGTTCGGTCGAGGAAGAGGGGACGTGTATTGTTCGGTTTCGTAAGATGGCGTGTGTCGCTCGGCTGGGGAAAGGTGTTGGTAGGAACTCAACACATATCGCTCGATCGGAAATAGGAAAATAAGATGGCTCGGTCTAGGTGCTTATCATATGCTGCTTGGTCTGAATTGTTCGACACGCCTTGTTCGGTCGAGGTAGCTCGGCAATTTTCATTCGGTCCCGGAAAGTTTTGTAGTGGCTCGGCCAGTTTGGGAAGGCAAAATGGTTCAGTCTGGATAGTCCAACAAATATTGTTCGGGCGAGACGAGCTAGCAGGCATCACTCGATCGTGGTTGGGAGGCTGTTGCCGTTCAATCAGGAGCGTTTTAGCATGAGTGATTCCGTGTATCTGGTTCGGTGCAAGGTGAGGGAGATAGCCCACTCTTGAAGTTGTAACAATCCTGTATTTTGTGTTTATTTTAATTTTATATTTTAATTATTTTAACTGAAATTCTTGATTTAAAAACTTTATTTTATTTATTAAAATGGATAAATTTTGTTATTCTAAATATAAATTTTGATTTTTATGTGAATTATAATTCCAAACCTGAATAAATGGAATAATTTCAAAAAAATGGATTTTGGTCAAATTGGTCAAACTTTGACTTTTAAATTTAAAATTTAAATATTTGAATTTTTCAAATTTTATCTTTTATTATGAAAATAGATTTAATTTCAAGAATACTGCTTTTCATTTCGTTGAAATCGGATTAACATTGTGAAAGTTATGCTTTTTACAATATTGTGTGTAAATTGTTTTATTTAACAAATTTGTTTATTTTAATTTATATAAATAATACTTTTTGTTTGTAAGATTATGTTCTAATTTGTGTAACATGATATGTTATGCATATATTTTATTCTTTCAAGACCTTGGTGTTTAATTGTTTAAAGGAGTTCGAATTTTTAAAATTTCTTGAATTAATTAGCCCAATTTTAAATAAATATAAACAATTTCTTTAATGGTAGATTTTGGTTAAATTTTGACACTAATTGAAATTTTAAATTCTAAATTCTAACTTCAAATCTTTTATATAAAATATATATCTATATATATTTACAACATTTATTTCGCTGTTTTTTTACTTATATGGGTTATATACTTTTAAATTAAGTAATAAAAATGTTGTAAAAAGGTAATAAATTATACGTTTTAAATTGGTACGTTTATATCCGTTCTTGTTTAATTTACTTGGCACTATAAATGGTACATTATTTCTTGATATATTCTTTAGCATATTTATTAAATAAATAAGAAACGAATAGATTTAAAATTACGTTATTTTGTTAATTATTTTGGGCGTACGTTTCATTTTAATTATGGCATCTATTATACACACTCTTTGACTTCATATCTTAGCTGTTAAGAATCAATCAACAGCCATTCAAATATGATTTCCTGCCTTACAAATCACGTGTAAAACTTTCCACTTTCATTTGCGTCTCCGTATTTAATTGGAATATAATCTTTGATTTACACTAGCCGTTTCAAAATCTTTTGTTTCTTTCCATTGGCTTCTGTATATTTAATAGAAATGAATGCCTAAATTTTCTCTTGCCACTTTATACAAAATTTCTTGCCTTTCTCCCACTTAATCAACGCAAGCTTCCCTGATAAATATTCAAAACCCACGTACATAAATACCCACCGCATATTATTTGGCTTTCATCTCCTCTCTTGCGTGTGAAGCTTCTCCTGTAGGCAAATGGCTGCACTTATTTTTTTTCTTATTTCTTTTATTTTTCTTCTTCTTGTTTTTCTTTTTTTTCCATTGTTTCACTCCATCAAGTGCTCGGCTCTTCACCACCACGACAGGCCTGCGCCCCTCCACCACCACCACTTTCGGCCTTGCTCCTCTCTTTTATTTAAAGGTATATATATCCATAAGTGTATATAAATATGTTATCTAATCTTGCTTAAATAGGTTTGCTTTTTTATATCTATAAGTTTCTTATATCTGTAAGTTATAGTACGAACGGTATAGTTATATATAAGTTGATTTTTAATGTGTACGTGTGTTTTAAAAATAAAAAATAAAATAACATAAAATAAAATTAAAGTGAAATAAATTATAGGTAGCTATAAGTTTTATATGAGCCTGCAAATCTATAAGTTACATTGTTCTATAAAAATTGTATTAGCAGCATAGAGTTATATATTGCATGCATATATAGGCTTACAGCATAATATGAAAAGCTTACAGTATATTTTGTTATGCATATAGAATCAAGTATGTAAATCATATAACCTATTATTTGTATAATAATATAAGTTAAGTGTTTAATAATGTTGTTAACATGGGTTCGACCTGTTGTGAATATTTTATTTTATTTCGAAATATATTTGTTTAAAGTATCTGTTTGTGTTAGGCAGCATATCTGTAAGTATTATATAAAGTATATTATGTAGATATTTTATTTTTTTCAAAAACGATGATTTTAGATATATATTTAATTTAATATTTGTTTAAAATTTTGAATTTGTATACAAATTATTTTAATATATAAACTATTTAAAGTATTTTAATATATGTACTATTTTCAACATCTAAACTGTTTAGGCGTTTTAAATGTAAACAGTTATTTTTATTTCAACATTCGCCTTAAAAATTTAATATTGATTTCATGGGAAGACAATATATATATATGTATATCGTTGCATATGGATTTGTATTTGTCTGCATATATGTTGGGTCGGTTTTCAAACTTATATTAGTGTTAGCGTTTAAGATGGATTTAAGGAAATTTTAAGGAAACGTATGAATTGTATAAACATTTTATATTGAGTTTGTTTAAATTAAAAATTTTGGGACATGATATGGATTTAAAAATATATGTTTGAAATTATTTTCGAAACAAATAATAATATATAAAATGAAATAGTTCCTTTATATCAAAACAAATTCAATCGTTCTCATCGATTTCCCATTATCGGCCTTGTCCGTCGTGCCTGTTTTCTACATCAAATCATATCCATCTAGCGTTGCTTTGGATTTAGTAGCTCATTTCTGTGTCGAATCTCTCTAGCCTCGAAAGGTGAGCAATCACTCACGATTAACGTTCTTATATTTATTAAATTTGAATTCAGTTGAAACGACAATTGAAATAGGTTGTTGTTAGTTATTTAAATTGTTATATATGTTATAATCTATAACTGTTCACCTGTGGGATATGACACCGTATCCTGTTGTTTATATTATATTGTTAATGAAGATACATGCTGATTGTTACATTTTATATTATCTGTAATCACTCTGCAAGTTCCCTGTTAGTATAGAATTCACTAAGGGTTGAAATGAAACATATCCGAACGAACTATAGAATAGGAGAAAATCGTTATGGGTTGAAATGATAAATCCAAGCGGTTTTCATTTGAATTAAATTTAAGATTGCAGGTCGAAACTCGTATATATTTAAATTAAGGATTGAAAAAATAAATATCCGTATCACTTGACCATAGGATAGGAAATTATATACAGACACCGTTGGTCCAATATAAATGTTTTGAAAATAATTTCTATGGTTTTGGAAAGAAAATATAGTTTTAATAAAGACTGATTCTTAGAATATTATATGTATAAAAATGAAAATTTTATGTATAGACCTAATAATAATATTTAATCTAATTGAGATTTATTTAATACATATAACATGTTTAAGGATTCGTTTAAATTTATATTTCAAAATAGATTTGGTAAAATTTTGAATAAGTTAAGGTTGAGAAGATAATGTTGAATTAATTGGAAATGGTATTTGATTAAGAATTATATTCAACTAAATCGATTTGAAACTATCGAATTCAAGATTTAAGATATGATTTTATAACTTGGTTTTGGTAAAAGGGATTAAATGGATATTTTAAGTTTAAACAAATTAAAGGAAATATTCTGTAAAATGTAATCGAAGGCTATTTAAATGATATTGAACTTGTTAAGTGGATATTTCCTGACTAAATAATAATGAAGCTAAATCAAGATCTATATGAAACTATTAGATTTAATTTTGAAAATGATGAATATTAAAGCTTCGAATATATCGAAAGTTTAAATGGTTATTGAGAATTGAATTGAATTAATGAACTGAGCTTTGAATAAATGGGAATTTGGAATTTGAGTTGATTGAAATCAATTTGTGTAGTTGAGAAAATTTCAAATACTTTATAAATTATTTAATATATACTATTTTGGAAAATAGAAATATTTGAAAGGGAAATGATATTTTGGTTTTGAAGTACAAATTAATTTGAATGACCACGATGTTATAGTGTATATTTCCACCTTGTAGATAGTTCTACAGATCCTTAGAGGATGGTTATCCCAAACATCCTTTGAGTTACTTGTATTTCAGTTGATATTTTACTTGAGTTGGATTTATTGATATAAGAATGTTAATCGTGACTCGAGTGTTTTGTGTTTTGCTTTACGCTTGGGTCAGACTTAGTAATACAGCTTTTGAGACTCACCTTCGTAGTTTAGAGCTACGTTTGGGGATCCAACTATCGATTCCGCTTTCAGCCCTTCCAGTTGATTGGTTCAGAGAAGTCATCTGCTCGTACTAGAGACTTGAGATATTCTGTTGTATTTTATTTCTAACTCTGATGTTTATATAGTAGCTTCATGAACTATTATTTATCTATTCCACTGCATTATATTACTCTGTGTCTATGATCTGTCATTATTTATTTACTTTTTATGCTGAGTATTGCCAAATTTTTATTTACAACACGGTATTCTGAGGAATTCAGGTCCGACATGTGTGGATGCGAATGGTTGAAAATACCGGGTCATTGCAGTTGGTATCAGAGCTTTGGCTCTAGGAATACTTAAGCGTATGTGGCAAATTTAGTTATAGAATCACTTTCGTTCGAGCTTGAATCTCTTCCTATTTGATTCGATTTCCTTTGAATTTGGGAACATTCCCCTCGGTTCCAAATCCATTCTTGTCTTTCCCTATTCGTGTTTTCTAAATTCTGAAGTATCCCATAGCTCCACTGATTGATTTGTAAAGGGTGAAACTCCTTTACAATAGCATCGATTCACCGAAGATTTATATATCCCCGGTTTAGATGATGCTATCTCTGGTTATGTCGAATTCTATATTTGGCGATCGAATGTTGATTTGCCTTGGAATTCCACATCGATCATATTCCTAAAGTCACGATTGACTTAGTTAAGGTTGCCCGCGATTTATAGAAGTATATCCATCTTCTATTTTGTAATTTAATTATCTCATCTTCAATCGAGTCTATCTTCGAATCAGGATTCTATTGATTAGAGTTCCACTAATTTAAATCTCTATCTTTGTTTTGAAATCCATTCTTGAATCATCCTCTGAAAATCAGGTTTTGTTTGTATTTTGAAATTTTGAAGATTATACAAGAAATGGATTTATATAAAAATAATTTATAACTGAAGGGTTTTAGTTTAAAATTCGAGAGATTGAATTCTAGTGTTTTGAAATTGGTTTTAATATTTCTGAAAATATATAATAATACGATTTGAAAGTATTTTCTGAATAAGAAGTATTTCAAATGACTCAAACGAGTTCCAATGATTTCAAAGAAATTTCAAAGAAGTTTTTAAGAAAATAGAAGTCCAGAACTCACTTATGACGCTGGAGAATAATTTCGGTGATGAGTGCATGCATCATCGACGTTGATTTTCAAGTTTCAAAGTAGGGGAGAGGCCACTTTAATAGCTTCGCTATGCAAGTGATTTTGTTAAACCGATTTTGATTTCAAATTCTGAAGTATAATTCAAAATTCAAAAGATATATGTATATATACTTGAAACGATTTGAAGTAAGACGGTGTTCAGTCCTCGAATTTCGGATTTGATTTGGTATAACCCTATCTTTTGAAATTTGATTTACTGATCTGTGGTGATTTCCAACCCATGGATTGTAAATATGATTTCTTCGACCATTTTGAAGGTTCGAGCACTTCCAAATCAAGGTTAACTTTTCAAAGATAAGTAATTTTGGAAAGTATAAAGTATTTGATTAGTATATAAGATTAGTTTTGTATGTTTTAATATGATTTAAATAAGTTTGAAACTTCTTTGTTAAGTAAACGAATAATACTATTTTGAATTATACTAGTAGGAAATATAGATTTGAAATGTTTTGAAAAACTTATATATATATATATATATATAATAATCTTTCTAATGGTAAATTGAAATAAATAGTTTAAAGGTTTTAAGAGGGATGGTCTTAAAACTTAGTAACCATTTTGGGGTAAAAATTGATTTTGAAAAAAAATATATGGTTTCGAAAATAGATTGAAATTTAAACCCAATATTTACATGATGTTTTGGAAATGAATTTTGTTTGACCTCAATTATGTTGATTTGAAAATTTGAATTATGTGCTAAACTTATGATTTTGAAAACTTTGAAACTGAAGATATTTGATTTGGAAGAAATGATTTGGTGAAATCGGGTACGATTTTTGAAACTGAACTGATATCGAAATGAATTGAAATTGAGAACCTTGTTTTACTAAATACTTGATTTGGGAGTCGTCGAACTTATATAAATTTGATTTGTATAAGTATGAAGTTGATTTGAAAAATTTGATTTAAAAAGGTACTCAATTTGAAAGTGAAATCTTATATAATCGAAATCTATATAAGTGTGATTTGATATACTATTGATTTTGGAAAGTATTCGATTTGGAAATGAAATCTTATATATAATGGACTTTATATAAGTATGATATTTGAAAGTGATTTGAAAAGATACTATATGATACATATTTTCGAAGTAAAGATATGGAAAGTGCCTTCTGCTTGATATCCAATTTGTGGCCACATCTTGGATTCATTCTATCGATATTATTCTCTCTGATTTTGGTTTTCCAGATGTAATACTCGAGTGTCCCACCGTGGCATAACCCATGGTTTTGTTCTTGGCGCGACTGCGTACGTAATTCGCCTGGCTGAGATGGCCCAGGGGTACGGATGTTTCGTGGGGGATCCAGGCGTAACCATTGTGTATCCTGTGATCTAGTAGGTCGTTTTTAGTAGCGAAATCCACAGGGCTGAGAAAGCTTAAAGATATGGATGTTTCATGGGGGATTCAGGCGTAACCTTTGTGTATCTGCGATCTACTAGTCATCATGACGAAATTCGCAGGGCTGAGAAAGCTTACGGATACGGACGTTTCCTAGGGGAGTCAGGCGTAACCTTTGTGTACCTGCGATCCATGGTTGGACAAATGGTTTGGTTTTTTTTTTGATTGTACTTTCCATATCCGTTTTTAAAATATTTTCAAGTATTTTCACTGGGTGTTGAAACAAGTCTACTAAGTTCCTAGAGAATTCTAGCTTTGCACCTGATCAACGCACTGCCAGAGTCTAAAGAAACAAGGATAAACTTGTTAAGACATCGAGTTATAAAAGTATTTTGAGAAAGTATCATATAAAGGATATTTTGATCATTTATTTTACCTTTCTAAATAATTGAAATTTATAAAATTTTAAAATAATGGTTCATCCTTGTCTTTCAACCTATTTTCCCTTCTAGCCATTCGTACTTTCCACCTAGATAAACTTACCTATAACAACAGTTATCAGGTATAATTTTAATCTTCTTTTCACCTTTTCTTAGCCCTATTTCATTCTATTTTTTTTGTGTTTTCCGTACCTTGTTCCTTTACGAGGACGAAAAGATTTGAGTGGGGGAGAGTGTAAAAACCATGTATTTTGTTTTTATTTTAATTTTATATTTTAATTATTTTAACTGAAATTCATGATTTAAAAACTTTATTTTATTTATTAAAATGGATAAATTTTGTTATTGTAAATATAAATTTTGATCTTTGTGTGAATTATAATTCAAAATCTGAATAAATGGAATAATTCCAAAAAATGGATTTTTGGTCTAATTGGTCAAACTTTGACTTTTAAATTTAAAATTTAAATATTTGAATTTTTTAAAATTTATCTTTTATTATGAAAATAGATTTAATTTCAAGAATAATGCTTTTTGTTTCGTTGAAATCGGATTAATATTGTGAAAGTTATGCTTTTCATAATATTGTGTGTAAATTGTTTTATTTAACAAATTTGTTTATTTTAATTTATATAAATAATATATTTTTTTGTTTGTAAAATCATGTTCTAATTTGTGTAACATGATATGTTATGCATATGTTTTATTTTTTAAAACCTTGGTGCTTAATTTTTTAAAGGAGTTTGAATTTTTAAAATTTATTGAATTAATTTTCCCAATTTTAAATAAATATAAACAATTTCTGTATTGGTAGATTTTGGTTAAATTTTGACATTAGTTGAAATTTTAAATTTTAAATTCTAACTTCAAATCTTTTATAAAAAATATACATATTTACAACATTTATTTCGTTGTTGTTTTACTTTTGTGGGTTATATACTTTTAAATTAAGTAATAAATGATGTTGTAAAAAGGCAATAAATTATACATTTTAAATTGGTACATTTATATCCATTCTTGTTTAATTTATTTGGCGCTATAAATGGTACGTTCTTTCCTGATATATTCTTTAGCATATTTACTAAAAAATAAGAAACAAATAGATTTAAAATTACGTTCCTTTGTTAATTATTTTGGGCGTACGTTTCGTTTTAATTATGGCATATATTAAACACACTCTTTGACTTCATATCTTAGCTGCTAAAAATCAATCAACAGCCGTTCAAATATGATTTCCTACCTACAAACCACGTTTGAAACTTCCCACTTTCATTTGCATCTCCTTGTTTAATAGGAATATAATCTCTGATTTACACTAGCCATTCCAAAATCTTTTGTTTCTTTCCATTTGCTTCAATATATTTAATAGAAATGAATGCCTAAATTTTCTCTTGCCACTTTAAAAAAAAATTCTTGCCTTTCTCCCACTTAATCAACGCAAGCTTCCCTGATAAGTATTCAAAACCCACGTACACAAATACCCACCGCATATTATTTGGCCTTCATCTCCTCTCTTGCCTGTGAAGCTTCTCCTGTAGGTAAATGGCTGCACTTATTTTTTTTCTTTTTTCTTTTCTTTTTCTTCTTTTGTTTCCATTGTTTTACTCCATCACGTGCTCGGCTCTTCACCACCATGACAGGCCTGTGCCCCTCCACCACCACCACTTTTGGCCTTGATCCTCTCTTTTATTTAAAGGTATATATATCCATAAGTGTATATAAATCTGTTATCTGATCTTGCTTAAATATGTTTGTTGTTTTATATCTATAAGGTTTTTTTATATCTATAAGTTATAGTATGAACAATATAGTTATATATAAGTTGATTTTTAATGTGTACGTGTGTTTTAAAAATAAAAATTAAAATAACATAAAATTAAATAAAATTAAAGAGAAATAAAATATAGGTAGGTATAAGTTTTATATGAGCCTGCAAATCTATTAGTTACATTATTTTATATGTTTACTTAAGCTTTAAAAAATGTATTAGCAGCATATAGTTATATAGTGCATGCATATATAGGCTTACAGCATAATAAGAAAAGCTTACAGTATATTTTGTTATGCATATAGAATCAAGTATGTAAATCATATAACCTATTATTTGTATAATAATATGAGTTAAGTTTTTAGTAAAGTTGTTAACATGGGTTCAACCTGTTGTGTATATTTTAGCTTATTTAGGAATATATTTGTTTAAAGTATCTGTTTGTGTTAGGCAGCATATCTGTAAGTATTATACAAAGTATATTATGTAGATATTTTATTTTTTTCAGAAACGATGATTTTAGATATATATTTAATTTAATATGTGTTTAAAATTTTGAATTTCTCTACAAATTATTTTAATATATAAACTATTTAAAGTATTTTAATATATGTACTATTTTCAACATCTAATCTGTTTAGGCGTTTTAAATGTAAATAATGATTTTTATTTCAACATTCGTCTTGAAAATTTAATATTGATTTCATGGGAAGACAATATATATATCGTTGCATATGCATTTGTATTGGTCTGCATATATGTTGGGTCAGTTTTCAAACTTATATTAGTGTTAGCGTTTAAGATGGATTTAAGGAAATTTTAAGGAAATGTATGAATTTTATAAACATTGTATATTGAGTTTTGTTTAAATTAAAAAATTTGGGACATGATATGGATTTGAAAATATATATTTGAAATTATTTTAGAAACAAATAATAATATATAAAATGAAATAGTTCCATTATATCAAAACTAAATCAATCGTTCTCATCGATTTCCCATTATTAGCCTTGTCCGTCGTGCCTGTATTCATCAAATCATATCCATCTAGCATTGCTTTGGATTTAGTAGCTCATTTCTGTGTCGAATTTCTCTAGCCTCGAAAGGTGAGCAATTACTCACGATTAACATTCTTATATTTATTAAATTTGATTTCAGTTGAAACGAAAATTGAAATAGGTTGTTGTTAGTTATTTAAATTGTTATATATGCTAATATCTGTAACGTTCACCTGTGAGATATGATACCATATCCTGTTGCTTATATTATACTGTTATTGATAATACATGCCTGTTGTTATATTTTATATTATCTGTTATCACTCTGCAAGTTCCTTGTTAGTATAGAATTTACTATGGGTTGAAATGATACATACACGAATGGACTATAGAATAGGAGAGAATCGTTATGGGTTGAAATGATAGACCCAAGCGATTTTCATTTGAATTGAATTTGGGATTGCGGGTCGAAAGGATATCTACCCGTATATATTTAAATTACGGATTGAAATAATAAATATCTGTATCACTTGAACATAGGATAGAAAATTATATACAGACACCGTTGGTCCAATATAAATGTTTTGAAAATAATTTCTATGGTTTGGGAAAGAAAATATAGTTTTAATAAAGACTGATTCTTAGAATATTATATGTAAAAAAATGAAAATTTTATGTACAGACCTAATAATAATATTTAATCTAATTGAGATTGATTTAATATATATAATATGTTTAAGGATTCGTTTAAATTTATATTTCAAAATAGATTTGGCTAAATTTTGAATAAGTTAAGGTTGAGAAGATAAAGTTGAATTAATTGGAAATGGTTTTTAATTAAGAATTATATTCAATTAAATCGATTTGAAACTATCGAATTCGAGATTTAAAGATATGATTTTATAACTTGGTTTGGTTAAAGGGATTAAATGGATATTTTAAGTTTAAAGAAATTTAAGGAAATATTCTGTAAAATGTAATCTAAGGCTATTTAAATGATACTGAACTTGTTAAGTGGATATTTCCTGACTAAATAATAATGAAGCTAAATCAAGATCTATATGAAACTGTTAGATTTAACTTTGAAAATGTTGAATATTAAAGCTTTGAATATATCGAAAGTTTAAATGGTTATTGAGAACTGAATTGAATTAATGAATTGAGCTTTGAATAACTGGGAATTTGAGTTGATTGGAATCAATTTGTGTTGTTGAGAAAATTTCAAATACTTTACTTTATAAATTATTTAATATATATACTATTTTGGAAAATAGATATATTTGAAAGGGAAATGATATTTTGGTTTTGAAGTATAAATTAATTTGAATGACCACGGTGTTATGGTGTATATTTCCACCTTGTAGACAGTTCTACGGATCCTTAGTGGATGGTTATCCCAAACATCCTTTGAGTTACATGTATTCCAGTTGATATTTCACTTGAGTTGGATTTATTAATATAAGAATGCTAATCCTAACTCGAGTGTTTTGTGTTTTGTTTTACGCTCGGGTCAGACTGAGTGATACAGCTTTTGCGACTCACCTTCGGAGTATAGAGCTTCGTTTGGGGATCCAACTATCGATTCCGCTTTCAGCCCTTCCAGTTGATTGGTTCAGAGAAGTCATTTGCTCGTACTAGAGACTTCACTGCATCTAAGATATTCTGTTGTATTTTATTTCTAACTCTGATGTTTATATAGTAGCTACATGAACTGCTATTTATCTATTCCGCTGCATTATATTACTATGTGTCTGTGATCGGTGATTATTTATTTACAGTATATGCTGAGTATTGCCAAATTTTTATTTACAACGCGGTATTTTGAGCAATTCAAGTCCGACATGTGTGGATGCAAATGGTTGAAAATACCGGGTCGTTACAGAAGCTAACGACGAAATGAGGAGTTCGGCACTGTTGTGCTTCGAGACTCACTGCAAGTTGTCCCGATCCTATGAAGGCTTGCTTCAAGCCATTTGCTAGACGTCTAAAAATAAACTGCACTGGTTCGGCATTTCTCGACTGGCTGACAATCTTTCGGCATTCCTGGACTGGCCAACCCGAGATTGCTGTATTTGGACCGAGTCATCTTTGTCATGGGCCCATGCATGTGAACCAGCTTGTTTTCGTCTATAAATAGAGGGGTAGGGAAGCAGTAAAAAGGGACCTTTTTTGGGGAACTCCAGGGATACTGCCATTTTTGGTACGTGCTTCTTTCGGTTCAAACTTGTATTCGAGTTATTGGTTTATCGATTGCATCTGTACTCAAGTCGTTGAGAAAAGCAATAAGGATTAAATTAAACATTGGACATGGGCAGTTACGTCAAACCACTATAATCCTGATGTTCCTGTTTCTGCTGTTAGTTTTGCATACATTCCTCTGTTTTAAATATTTAATCTTCATTAATCTCTCTACACAAATCTTTTATTGAGTGTTAGTGACCAATTTTGGTGCTAATAGTTGCTTGTAAATAACTTGAGCACATGCTAAAGCAGCAGAAATATATTCTGCTTCACAAGTTGAAAGTGAAACATAATGTTGTTTCTTGCTAAACTAGGGGACTAAGGAATGTCCAATGAAGTGACAAGTCCCGCTTGTACTCTTACGATCCGTTCGACATCCTTTAAAGTCAGCATCGCTATATAAAACTAACGTGAAAGGACATTCTTTTGGATAGAAAAGTCCAAAATCTTTGGTTTTGCTTAGATAACGCAATAATGGTTTCACTGCTCGCATATGCGATTCTTTAGGATTTACTTGAAATCTAGCACATAAACAAACACTCATTATTATGTCAGGTCTACTACCAGTAGGATAAAGTAATGATCCAATTATGCTTCGATATAATATTTGGTCGACACTTTTACCATCTTCATCTCTACGAGATGTAATGTTATACTCATTGGAGTTGGTTTGGTAGAAGTATTTTCTATACCATAGTGTTTAATTAGATTTATTCTATATTTTCCTTGATTAATAAAAATACCATTTTCCAATTGTTTAATTTGTAAACCAAGAAAACAAGATAATTCTTCCATATGTGACATTTCAAATTCTTGGTCATTGTTGTAGAAAAGCCTAACATAGTTCTTCATTTGTAGAACCAAAAATAATATCTTCTACATAAATTTGAATAATAAAAATATCCTTTTTAGTTCTTTTAATAAAAAGAATTTGATCAACCTTCCCAATTTCAAAACCAGAATTTATTAGATAGCTCTTAAGACGTTCATACCAAGCAAGGGTGCTTGATTTATACCGTATAAGGCTTTCTTAAGTTTATAAAGGTGGTTAGGAAATTCATCATGTGTAAATAAAGAAGGTTATTCAACATAAACATTCTCTTTTTATATAACCATTTAAGAAAGCACTTTTAACATCCATTTGCTAAAGTCTGAAATTATGAAAACATGCAAAGGCCAATAAGATTCGTATTGCTTCAAGCCGTGCAACTGGAGGAAACATTTCTTCATAGTCAATTCCATCTTCTTGATTATATCCTTGTGCAACTAATCAAGCTTTATTCCTAGTTAAATTACCTTGTTCATCTGCTTTATTTTTGAAAACCCTTTTAGTACCAATAATTGTTTGATTGCTTGGTCTAGGAATTAGTTCCTAAACTTCGTTTCATTCGAATTGGTTTAGCTCTTCTTGCATAGCTATAATCCAATAGTCATCAGTAGAGGCTTTTTTATATTTTTAGGTTCAATATTCAAAACAAATGCTACATGACTCATTGATTAAGTTGATTTCTAGTTCTAACATTTGAATCAATTTCTTCTATGACATTTTCTATTAGGTGACCTCGTAAAATTCAAGGAAGAGATCTTTATTCATTTTCATTATGAACAATGTTTTCATCCTCTTTAAAATTATAAACAATGTTTTCATCTTCATCAAAGTTATTTTGAGTAATTGTATTTGTGAACGTCTTAGGTATATTTTCATCATCCCCCAAATATTTACTAAAATTGAAATTTTCGTCGAATGAAACATGAAGTGTTTCTTCGATTGTTTTTGTTATTTTATTGAAAATTCGACAAGCTTTGCTTCAATCTGAATATCCTACGAAGATTCCTTCATCGGATTTTGGATCGAATTTTCTAAGCTAATCTTTTGTGTTTGAGATAAAACATTTTGAACCAAAAGTTCTAAATTATGAAATGTTTGGTTTTCTTTAATGAAAAAGTTCATATAGAATGTGTTTTGTTAAAGGTCGGATGGAAAAATGATTTAGAACATAGCATGCAGTTGCTACAGCTTCTGCCCAGAAATGTTTTGGTAATGTGCTTCAATTTAATAGAGTTCTTGCATATTCTTGTAACGTTCTATTTTCCTTTCTACAACTCCATATTGTTGTGGTATTCTAGGAAAAAAATTATGATAAATTCTCTTTTTATTACAAAAATATTCAAAAGCTTCATTTTCAAATTCACCTCCATGATCACTTCTATTATTCCAAATTTTTAATTTTTTGAGATTTTGAATTCTCTTTGCAAAAATCTTGAAATTTTCAAAAGTATTACTTTTATTTTTTAGGAAAATAATCCAAGTATATCTTGAGAAATCATCTACTATAACAAATACTTATTTACTACGATTCATAGATTGAATTTGAGTTAGACCATAGAGATCTAGATGTAATAGTTCTAGCAGTTACAATAGAAATATTTTTCTTTGATTTAAAGTTGATTTTGATAATTTACCTAATTGGCAAGCATTAAAAATTTTATTTACTTTAAAGTTCATTTTTGGTAAACCTTTTACTAAATTATTTTTATATAATTTATCCATAGCTTTGAAATTAATATGAAAAAATCTTTTGTGCCATAACCAAGGATCATTTTCTTTGGCTATTAAACACATATTCGTATTATAATTTACATTCATATTTAAAATATGAATATTTTTGTCTCTAAAACTTTCAAAAATAAGATTTTTATTTTGATCAAAAATGCTACATTTATTTTCAGAAAAGAAAATATTAAATCCTTTATCACACAATTAGCTGATGCTAAGTAAATTATGTTTCAAATTTTTAACTAATAAGACATCTGTAATAAGAGGTAAATTAGATATACCATTATTGCTCACACCGCCTTTGCTGATGACATATCCTTTGGAATTATCTCCAAATGTGATAGAACCTCCATCTAAGTAACTAATGTTTTTTAGCATCCCTTTATTTCATGTCATGTGTTTTGAGCAACCACTGTCTAGTTTCCATTTTCCTCTCTTTTTAGATGGTACCTGTAATATATAAAATTAACATTGGTACCCACCATTTTATTTTGGGTCCTAAGAATTAGATCTTAGGAAGCCAAACCCAAGAGGGATCGAAATTCCTTTTGAAAACAAAATCTTTGTTTTTATGAACAGTTTTTATAAAGATTTTATATACTTATTTCTAATTAAAGAATTATTTATTTTAGGAACCCAAATTTTAATTGATTTAGTAGAATCTGAAACTTTAGAACTATATTTTTCAACCTTATTATTACTTTTATATGAAGTATTCTTTTTCTTTGGAATAATTCTAAACGATTGTTTATATCCTAGTCATCTTTTATTTGAAGTAGTTTGAGAATTTTCTATAATTTTGAAAAGATTTTCTCTACCTTTGTTAAAATTAGAAACATTTTTACTATGGTCTTCTAACTTTCTTTTTAAGGCTAGAATTACCTGACTCTAAAATCTTGATATTTGCTTTAAGGTCATGATTCTCAATTAATAAAGCATCATTTTTTTCTTTCTAAGTTTCTATCTCTTGACTTAGCAGAAAAAGTTGAGATGTCACCTTAGAATAAGATTCTTGAGTAACTTGAAGTTCTTTTTCTAAAATTTTCTTTTCAACTCTTAGCATTTTTACTTTGATTTCAGTTCTATTCAGTTTTTCAAGAATTTCTTTGTACTTTCTATTTTTTCCTTTTAATTTGTCAAGTAATTCTGAATTGATTTCCAAAAGATCATTAAAGGTTAGATCACTTACCTCGTCTTTTGTGGCCATAAAGCAAATGTTGGCCTGTTCTGAATCACTATCTGAATCACTTTCTAATGATGAAGATGAATCTTTATTATCCCATGTGACAGAGAAAGCTTTCTCCTTGAATCTTTGTTTTTTGTGGTTAAAATTTATCTTTCTTTCCACGACAGTCTTTCTTGATGTGACCTTTCTTGTGACATTTATAACATTCTGGAGCTGGTAATGATGGTTTGTTGGTCTTGTTATTGCTGCTGGAGTTATTCTTGTTATTTCTAAATTAGTTGTTCTTTCTAAATTTCAAAAACTTTTCAAAAAATTTAGCCATGAACACCATATCTTCTTCATTTGAATCTGATTCATCTTTTTCTTCCTGGAATGCTATATTCTTCTTATCTTGAGCCTGTACTCATTTTGACTGGAGATTAACTTAGATTTCCAATCAACTCTTCTGGTTCTATCGTCGAAATGTCGTTAGCTTGTTCGATTGCTAAGACTTTTTGTTCACTCATCCGTTAGTGAATTGAGGATTTTTGAAACAATATCAAAATTTGTTTATGTTTCTCCTAATGCTATCATTGAATGATATATAATTTGAAATCTAGAGTACATTTCATTTATAGTCTCATCTTGCTTCACTTAAAATTTTAAAACTGATTTTTGTGCATAGAAATTTTACTCTGTTTTACTTTGATAGTACCTTCATGTGTAATTTTAAGTGTACGCCAAATTTCATGAGTAGTTTTACACATGCTAATTCTATTAAATTCATTTTTGCCTAATGCACGGTATAACATATTCATAGCTTTAGCATTTGCAGTAGCATCTAATTTTTTTGTGTTAGATGATGTTGAATAATCCGTGGTAGGAATAATATATATTCAGATTGAATAATGTTCCAGGTCTCATAACTACTTTCTTGTATGTAGATTCTCATTTTAGTATCCCAATAGTTATAGTTCATTTGATTAAATAGAGGTGGTCGTGCAGTAGATTGACCTTCTAAAAAGGTGGTGTTAGCAACGGTGCTAGTGTTGTTTTACATATTAAACCAATATCAAATAACTTTGTTACGGTTATATGATGGTGTTACTTTGATACCAAATAAAATAGAATGTGCCAAAGGATCGTGTAATATGGATAAATTACTTGTGCGGAATAATAAATAAGTAAGTAAATAATTAAAACAGCAAAGAAAAATGACACCAGAGATTTTTATACTACGTCGAACTCTCGTTCTATGTCCTGTCCCAGACTCCTTCTGGAATTATAGCAAAAAACCCTCACTTAACCAGAAGAAACATGTATTACACCGCCTAAGCAATCGAACAGGACTTTGATCGCCTAAGCAACAAAACATGACTTTGATCGCCTGAGCAACAGACCAGGACTTTGACCGCTTGAGCAAGAGAATAAAACTTTGACTGTCGGAGCAATAGAACGGGACTTTCTTACAAACTGGATTTAACTTGACTATGTGTGTTCTGAATAACACGAATTTGTCACTTGTAGTACACCCTTCATATAATCTTATCCTCAAAGTAATGTGTGTATTTATGTGTGTATGAAGAATATGAAGTATAATATTGCTTGAAGAGTATGGAAATGAATACGTAAGCAATGATTGTATGAAAGTTTGTATATATTGAACTCAAGAATGCTAAGTACTATAGATCAAAAGAGAATAGAAAATTAGGTGATTCGAATCTATAATTCTTGAGTGTGTATATAGTGTGTGAGGAGACATGACCGCTCGAAATAGATATCTAGCTAAATCTAAGAGATGCAACTTTCCATGAAGAAGAAACCTTTTAGACAAAAGAAGTGTCTTTTGAATAATATGACAGTTGTAGTCTTCAGTCGACTGAATTTTCTTAGTCAGTCGACTTAATTTAGACATGCATAAAAATTTGCACAGTGTCAGTCGACTGACTTAAGCAGTTTAGTCGACTGAATGCTGTATACTAAAAAAAATTTCAAACGGCATTAGTCGATTAACGTATAGTATTCAATCGACTGAATAATGATTTTGGTGCACATAAAAACTTTGAGTATATATATGAAAGTTTTATAAAATGTATACAAGTTTTGTATAATGAATTTGTGAATGATGATCTTTGAGGATAGATTTTAACAAAATTCTATACTAGACTGTTTACTTAATGACTCTAGTTATATTAATACCAATACGAACCATATTTGAGTTAATGACTTCGAATTTGCCATAGTCGTAGATTTGTGAAGAACTTTCATCTCAAGTTGGCATTCAAAACCTTATGATCCAACAAAATTCACGTCATATCCAAATCAAGCAAGCAATATATATCACAATATGACTAAAGAAAAATATTTCCCAAAAAAAAGTTAACAGCTTTACTCACCCGAAAGCTATCCAAACTCTCGCTAACTTAAGTTATTACCTAGCACTTCCATTCCTAAGAAAAAGACCCTTAATACACTACGTAGGGTCGGCCTAGAAAGAAAAAGGAAGTGAAACTTGTTTTGGTAAGGTCGAAACACTTTGGATAATTATCAAACTCTCAAAAATGAAAATGAAAATAGGACAATTTCCAACTAGTTTTGGACTATTTTTTCTCGAATTTTGTAAATGTGGTAAAGAGGAAAGTTATAAAAAAAAATATTTTCTTTACAATTTAAAAAGAAATCAATCAATTTAAATTATTTTTGAAGAAGATATGATCAAAAGAATAAGGATTATTTTCCGACTTGAAATTCTAGGTCTGGAATGCTCAGCAAAGAAATGAGATCTGGATATGGTTAAGCTCCGAATTAGAAGAAATGATACAAACAAAAGTTGTAGAACTGGAATTTTCCACGGTTTGAAAAAATGGAATTATGCATTTAATTTAGTTATGATAAAGATATGGTAGAAGCAGAAATTGAAGAAGCGAAAGAGGTATTTATAGGGAAGAGAAAATGTAGATTACCTAAAAACCCCTTGTCCTTTACCCTCAATATTGTTTCTCCACGTCAACACCCTCCATCATACATGGCATTTCAGCCTCCACCTTGTCCCCCCTCATCATGTCAAAGAAAACATGTTAAAACATGTTTTGTACTCGAGTCGTCGAGGTGTCAAATCATATCTCTTAAGGCATCTTTTAGTATATACATGTATATACTTAAGTATACATACTATGTATATACCAATATGCCTAAACAAATTTACATTATTAACCATTTAAATGTTGTTTCAAATATAAAAAAGGCTCACAACATTTCAAATAACTTTTACATGATGAAACATCAAAAATTCGAAAATAGTTTCTGGTCACCTTTTCGATTTTTCTTCGAACTAAATATTATTGTAAACTAATTTTGAAAACTATTTTATCTTCAATATTTATTAGTTAAAAGAGTTTTTATTTTAATCATAAAACCTATTATTTGAATATTTAAAATTAATTAAATCTTTATAAATTAAAGTTGTGAAATTAAGGGTCGTTACAAGTTTTATGAGACAAAGAGTTTTGGAATCTAGACAACCAACTGTAGTAAACTCAGAAATCAGAAGAGGTACTCTAAAAATCATTAAAATAGCATGATATATTCTCCATAATGGATTGTTTTGACTTGACGTTGATGAAATGTTTCAATCCGTAAATACTTTTGCCTGATCAACATTTCAAAGGCCCCATAATGCGTAAAGAAATTGATAGTTTTGTTAAAAAACAACTTCATAGCTACCAGTCCTTGGTTTTATAGAATGGGTAAAGAATATGTGCAAAATTCTACCTTTTGGACGATAAAATTTTGTTGTCAAAATTTCTTGATTGTCAACTAAGAAAAGATGGCTAATTTCATCATGGATATCCATGTTAACGTCAATGTCATCAGGACCTTCTCCTTCCAAAGGGCAGTTTAAAATTGGTGAATATTAAGCTTAGGTCCCTAATAAGTTTCAAAATACACAAAAAACATAGTAAAAAAAGTATGGAAATTGGGTCCCTAGAATTAAGTTACTAAGTAATTGCATATAGTCACGTAATTATTCATTGAATAATTGCAGGCATTTATCAATTATATCCAAAATTTGCATAAATTTATGCAATTTTTTAGTAAATAATTATGGAAATTTCAGCAATTTTTTGGTGAATAATTGCGGAATTTTCCACAACTTTCTAAAAAAATTGCAAAAATTTCCACAAATTGTTTGTTGAATAGTTGCGGAATTTTCCGCAAATTTTCATTGAATATTTGTGAAAATATCAGCAATTTTTTAATATAATTGCGTAAATTCTACAATTATTCACTGAATAATTCCATAAGTGTATGCCATTATTCGGTAACTTAATTCTAGGGACCTAATTTACAAACCTTTTTTACGGGTTTTTTTGTGTATTTTGAAACTTATTAGGGACCTGTGCCAAACTGTCCCTTAGAATTAAACCTAAACTTATTATGGGTAGATAGATTTTAACACCGCAAACAAGGATCCATATTTAATTCTCTCTATTATGTGGATGCATTAAATCTAAATTCAAGTTAGCATAGAATAATTTTTAACAACAAGGGGTAAATCTTATCAAAATTGATAAGGGGTCAATGTGGTTTGCTTTAGCAAATTTTCAAATAAGATTGCTTCCAAATCTCAAAGTTTGACGAATGAGCCTTCAAAAATTCTCATTTTCTTCATATAGTTAATTCCTTAAGCATCAACGTCATTGTAAAGCCAACTTCTGATTTGAGCTTCGGATGGCCCAGTAGTGGTAGATTATAAATCTCATTGATGTTTAGGAGGCATTTTAGTTGATTTTAACAAAACAAAATTGGGCTTTGTTTATCTATTTGGAGAAGAAGGTGAATGAGGAGGTTTGGTAATGTTAAATTTATAAGGATTAAATAAGTGTCAATTTTTTAAAGGGGTTGGTATCTTAAAAGATATGAAATTGAATGAATATAATTTTTTAAAAACCATGAAATACGCAAATAGTCGACTAACTTGAAAATTCGGTCAACTGAAATCTTTTTGAAAAATAAAATTTTCTTCTCGTCCAGTCGACTGAATACTCATTCAGCCGACTGAGACTATGATGATATTATTTCTATCCCTCGTTCATTCAACTGAACTAAGGCATTTAGTCGAATGAACCTGTTGTTTTTGTAAAAGTTCAAGTTTTTATAAATTTTGGTTATTTTGAACTTTATAATATGTTGTTTTATGATAAATTTATTAATTATGATAAGGAAAAAATACAAGGTTATTTAAAATGTAAAGAAATAAATTAAAAATGATAATCAAATTTATTTATTTTTCTTCACTAGGATCGGACTCATCTGCAGGAAAATGTTCCTATGAGTTTGGTTCAATCTTAGTTTGCTCATTCGAATGAAGTAGTGGAGATCGCCTATTTGTACGAATAGAATCGTGATTCCAATCTTTGTTTAGTGGCCTTGGTTCCTAAGAATTTCTTGGAGCTAAGTCGTGATTATTAACCAAAAATTTTATTAAACGAGGAGAGTTTTTACGGATGCTATTCTTAATTGGTGAATATCCACAAATTGCCAAAACACATCTTTTAAGAAAACTAAGATGTAATGCTTCTCTTTCTAAACTCCCATCATTTTTTGTTGATAGTGAAAATTTTCATTACTTTTGGTATTGGAAGATGATGATTCAAGATTAGTTGAACAATTGACTTTCTTACCCTTTATAGAGTAACCGGTGTGATATGTAGGTGATGGAATATTTTTTAGTGAGGATGGCTAATTTGAAGGAGGAGCTTTTTTTAGGATGATGAATAGGAGCTTTTAGAGGAAGGTGAGCTATGGTTGATACACAAATAGGATGAATCGTGGTTGGAAGATATTGTTTGAACTTGTATTATCTTTAATTTTAATGTTGTAGCGTGGATGTATGTTTTTAACAAACACTATTGTTTATGTATACCCTGTTTTGTTAAATTTCACATTTGTTTTAAAGGTTGACAATTGTGGATGTATGTTTTCTTACAAACACTATTGTTTATGTAGACCCTGTTTTGTTAAATTTCACATTTGTTTTAAAGGTTGAGAATTATTTTGATGCATTAGCCTTTCATTTTTCTTTATTAAAATTCTGTATTTTTTCTTAAAGATTGATACTAGGCCTTTGTATTTATTTTACTAATAAAAAAACAAAAAAAATGTATGTGATTGATAAAAGAATTTTAACAAAAATATTTAGTGTAATTCGTTCAATAACACATGCTAACTTCACTACTCAAATTATTAAAGGAATTTTCATTTAGTGATTTCGTGAAAACGTCTGCGATTTGATTTTTCAGAGAAAGTGTAACGACCCAGAATTTTATTTAATTAAAATTTGAATATTTAATTTATTTTAAATATTAATAAGTGAATTTATAAGTCAAATAATTTTTATTTTGAATTATTGGATTTAATTGAATAATTAAATCGATAATTTAATATGTTAAATTATAGAAATAATTGAAAATTGAGTTAAATATGATTGAAAATGATTTGTAAAATTTTATTTTATCATATGGGAGTTAGAACGATATTTTAGAACTTTTAAAATTGAATTAAGAGTTAATTTGTGAAAATTGAATATTTTAATATTAAAATCGACTAGTGAAAATAGTCAATTTTTGAACAGTCTCAGAATTGAACGAAACCAGTTCTATTGGATCCGTAATAGTTAGTTATTACCGGATTTCAATTTTCGTGTCAATCGGAGCTATCGTTTGAGCGTGGCAGCTCGAAACGCATCGAATTGTTTTTAATTTAAATTTGGCGAGTGAAAATAGCCATTTTTCAAACAGTGTCGGATTTCGACAAAACCAGTTTCATCGGATCCGTAATGTGATATTATTGTAAGGTTTCAAATTTCGTGTCAATTTGATTTACCGTTTGTCCGGTACAAATTAAAACGCCTAGAAATCGATTTAAATCGGTTTAATTTAAATTGAACGTTTGTAGCCATAACTCGCACAGATGTCCGAATTAGCTTTCGAAACCTGTTCCATTGTGTCCGGAACACGGGATAAACCCTAGGAATGTCAGTTTCGGCGCGTAAATCGGAGTTCGGAATTCTCGGGTGAATAGTGTTCATAAAATTCTCTATAAATAGACCTTAATTTCCAAAAAAATAAAAAAAACACTAAACCCTAAACCTAACTATCATCAGCCGCCATTAACAATTTCAAAGGCTGAAAACATTCGATTTTCTCCTCTCGATCTCTCTTAATCCTCACCGTTTCAAGCTACGACTTCAACTACAAAAATGTCAAGCGCATCGAGATCTATGGATTGAACGGTTATGATCGAATTTGGCGTCGCATGGAGGAAGTTATGGGGGGCCGACGCCTACAGTTCACGCACGCGAATTGATGAGCATAAGGAGGCCGAGCTTCGTGCCTTTGGGGCCAAGTGCAGTACTTGTCGAGCTCCTCGACATGGAGCTACCTGATCGACATATAGTTGTGTGTTTTGGGTGCAAAATTCAAACCTAATTTGCTTTGTTGGGTTCAGTTGTATACGTGAGTGGCCTGTAGGGTATTGCGTGATTTGGGAAGAAGGGGGAGAGGCCTTAGATGCAGATCACACGGCCAAGATTTGCTTTGGTATAAAATTAGTTAATTAATGTTGTAAATATGTTATATAAAAATCGTGTACAAACTTGTAAAATACATAACTTTTTCATACGAGGTCGAAAAAATGCAAACTCAGTTGCTATGGAATCGTATGGACGAGCACTACGCGATGAAATTGGATTGGATTCGTTTGGAGTTAGTGAGAATTTCGGGTAAAATTAAACGTCCGTTTAATTTTATTCGAAATAAATCGCTAAAACGAAATTGAAATCAAGGTGAGAACTTCTCACTCAATCGAATCAGTTTCGATTTTATTTTAAATAGTTAGATTTAAAATATTTGAATGCATGTTTGAATGATGATTGTTATCTATTGATTGTTAAAATAGACATTATGCGCCGTTAGTAAGCGGATGTTATTTATTAAAAACATATACCGCGAATATTTCATAAACAGTGAAATTGGTATTATATATAATAGCAATATATATATATTGGCATATGTATATATTGGAGTTATTGATTTCCCGCAATTTTTGTTTAGCGGATGAGACCCTATTGCGCCGTCTATTAAACGGATAATATTTAAATCCCATATACCGCGATAATTTCGTATTGGAGCGAAATTGATATTGTGCTAATGTTTGTGGATGCAGGAAACAGGTTGGAGGGATCCAACTGGATTCCTCAACAGTATTTGTTTGATTTCATATATTTTGATATTTGATGGATTATCATATACGATATATCATATCGTTGTTGTCGTAATTGACTATTTGGTATGTAGCATCATTGGACCAAATTTGGAACTTTAAAATGATTTTTAAAGTGAATTTCGAAGATATAAAAGATTTTTGGAATTGATCCATTTTAAATAAATAAACGTATAATTTTTAATGTTAAAAAAAATTATGATTTTTGAGAAATATAGTTAAAGGTTGATTTTTGAAAATATGGGTTAATAATTTTATAAAAATAGTTAAATCGGAATTTTTTTAATTTATTATAAAAAGTTTAAATATAGGATTTATAAAATTTAATTATTTTATAAATCAAAATGGTGAAATTATAAAGGGGTTTAAAGACGTTTTAAAAATAATAATAATAATAATATAAATTGATTTATATTAAGAGATTTATAAATGGATATTTATAAATTGAAATATGGACATTATAAAACGAGTTTTTATAAGTGTTTGAATGAAGTGAAAATGAATTTCATAATTGAATGGAATTTATAGAATTTTAAACAGTGAAGTTATAAATGGAATTTTATAAACAGTAGGTTTACAAAATTTATAAAGTTATTGAAAGAACGAATTTTGGATAAATAAACAATCTTATAAGTTATAAGATTTATAATTTGGGAAGTTAAAAGAACGATTTTGTAAAATAATCGTTTTATAAGTGTTTAACTTATAATGTGAACTTTTGTTTTATAATTGAGTTATAAATCGAATAGGTTAATAAAGGAATTTATAAAGGAAGTAGTTATAAAGTAAATAGAAATGGAGTTTATAAACGTTGTTTTATAAATTCGCAAATGGCTTATTTTGATAAGAAAATTGCTATAACTTATTTATGGAGTTATATTCACATTTTTGACTGTGAATAATCCTTTAAAATAAAATGTATAAAATGATGAAATTGATTTAACGAAGTATATTCACGTTTTTGAATAGTGAATAATATGTTAAAGAAATTGTTTTGAATGTGATGTTTTAAATCGAATTAGAACGATCTAACGATGTTTTAAAATGTGTTGAGATTCGAAACCATAGATTTCAACGTTTATTATTGAAATAGACGTTTTCGAGAAATAAAAGGAAATGGTGGACTATAACACTGTTGTTATAGTAAATGATTTCTGAAAGGAAATGTTTTGTATAGTATTGGGATTTATATATCTATTTTAATTTCGAATCCCTATACTAGTGATTTTGGGTTGTCGTAACAATGTTTTACGCAACATTCGTTTTGGCCCAAATAAATATGTTTAAGAGCATGATTTCCTTAAAGAATGAAATATATACTAAATTTCGATTTAAGTATATTGAATATTTTCCAAGGGTGAAAATAAATAAAATTTGTGAATTACTTATGAATAAATAAGTATGGAAATGTTTTTCCAATGTGAAATGAAACGTTTTGAGAATTTATCTTTTTGAAGATAAATTGAAATGAATTATTGAAATCATATGCATGGATATTTTGAAATGTAAATTCACTAAGGAATTTATAAAAGAAAGTGGGATTGGTTTAGAAAAATAAATATTGATTTATTTTTGAAGTGTTGAAATTATATATCTAGTAAAGATATTTTGGAAAATAAATAATTTGGAAAATTATTTGGAATCTGGTGATGTTGTGCATATTCATTGATAGTTCAATAGCCGACTATCAATATTTCCCTTTGAATGGGTATTTGATGTGATTTGTTTGAATTTGAATGCCACACTTATTTTTGAATAAGCGCTCACTATTCGGGTTAACGGGGAAAGGACCATGGGGTCGTATAACCCATTCCGAATATGTGATACATCGTTGTGAATTGCATTTGAAGATCGGTGTTGAAGACCGGATATTTGCGAGAGCGATAGGATGACCTGTCGATTGACTCTGCACCGAGTTGCTCCGGTATAGAGTTCTCCATATGTGATGGGGAATCCGATCAGGATTGTGAATATCCGGATTGCAAGGACTTCTTTGTAAGTGCCTTCGGTTTTGTTCGAGCCCGGAACAGACTTGTATGGATTGTATGTCTGACATTACAAGTTGAGAAATAAAGCCGATTTCATTCAAATATATTTCTGTTGGTGGCGGAGAATTTATTCTTTTAGCTTAACACCCTTCTCTGAGACGTACGTGCTCAGAGGTTATGTAGTTGAATGTTATCAGCGATATATTCCCAAATTGGTAATGTGATATGCTGAGTGATGCTGAAATGATCATTGTGTTGATTATTTGTGATAGGATCGTTTATTTGATCGTCTATCATGGTGATCATTTCTATGATCATTTTTTGACCCAAAGCATGGCTTTTGTATAAAGTATGTTTTTGTGGACGTGAATTCGTCGAGCCTCACACCCCGTGAATGGTCAAAACAGGAAAGATGCAGCAAGGTTATGAGGGGTAGCGCCCTTTAGGATATGTGCATTTCCTTCTGGAAAAGGGTGGTATCATGGTATGGAGCCCAGATACTTACTCATGTTGAAAACACTTTATGATTGTGTGAATTGATTGCGAGCGCTCGGTGAAAGGTCCCAAAGGACCGGGGGATGGCATATTCGGTCAGTTGTTACTCAGTTAGGGGTAACCCGGCCTTGTGTTGGTAGAGATCCGGTTTGGTTCTCGGGGATGTCCATCCAGAGGCATTCTCATGTGGCAATGGGAAGTTCCTTGGCCTGATCATTCGTTGGAAATCCAAAGAAACAATACGAGACTTGTACGGTTTTAGTTGTAGAACCTGCTTCCTCAGGAAGTAGCTATAGTAGGCATAATATAATGGTACCTATGCTGGCTAAGATTTATATTCTACTTTCGAAATATTTTTCCTACACTATGCACTAGTAATAATATCAAATGTTATTTTAAATGCGTATCAAGCATCTTTGACTATCATAAGAAGAAATCTCCTCCAGGTCTGCGTTTGCATTGTGTGTGTGGCGGGAGGTCTTATGGTAGTCTCATTTTTAAAAGCATTGCGAATTGACTTTAAAAATATTCTTCTATTTTGATTTTAAAGATAAATAAACTGTTTTGAGTTCTCACACCAGTCACATGACTGACTCGGAGTTTATTGTTTTCCTTCCTAAACTCTGGGTGCCCACCAATTTCCACACGGGCAGTCAAGAGTTAGGTTTATCAGGATATTCTGGATATTCAGGAATTGCTGGAGGCAAGATGGATGGCATGGCGTATTATTAGTATATAGTATTTCTTTTCCGCTGTTTGTTTGTTGTTGATGTTGTACACTCTGATGATATGATGTAATGAAATGTAATGTATAAAATGTAATAACTGATATAGTTCTTTGTTTAAAGATTATTCATTTATTATTATATGTTGTTCCACTGCGAATTGTGAGATTCTTATGTTGTTCTGTTGTTTTCTGTTCCGTTCTATTTTCTTTTCTATCTATTTTCTGTCTTTCCTCTCTTTTTTTCTTTTTTTTTCTTTCTTAAACCCTCAGTGTTCGGTTTTCCGTCGTTCGATTGCTCAGCAGTCGATAAAGTGAGTATCGATGTTGAATTTTTGGAAGTCGAAGAATCGGGTCCTGACAGAAACAAACTAAAGTGATATTTCATATTTCTCTATGTCATCACATAGAAAGTGATGACGAATATCAATGTGTTTGGTACGAGAATAATGTACTGGATTCTTTGACAAGTTAATAACACTTGTATTATCAGAATAAATTGAAGATTTATTAACGACTATCCCGAAGTCATAAAGAGTTTGTTGCCTGTAAATTACTTGTGAACATGCCAAAGCAGTAGATATATATTCTGCTTCACACGTCGATAGTGAAATACAATTTTACCTTTTACAAAACCACGATACTAGGGACTGCTCGATGAAGTGAAAAGTACCGTTCGTACTCTTTCTGTCCTTTCGACTCCTCCGAAATCAGCGTCGCTATATGGAAAAAGTTCAAAAGGCATTCTTTCACATAAAAGAGGTCATAGTCTCTAGTGTTGCTTAAGTAACGCAGAATTCATTTCACGGCTCGAAAATGTGATTCTTTGGAATTTTCTTTAAACCGTGCATATGAACAGACAATCATCATGATATCTGGGCGACTAGCGATTAAATATAGTAAAGATCCTATCATATTTCGGTAGATCTTTTTTTTAAAGCACCACCCTGGAGGGAAGAGCTCCCGCCTAGAGAGTCCGCCAACCCTAGGAAGGTTTTGCTAGCCACAGTATAGAGGTTTGATTTCCCAACCATGTCATAGGATTAACAGGAATCCACCTCCACGCCTTCAGCGGAGTAGGGCAGACAGGTATCGAACGCACGACCTCATTAACAGGAGGCAATTGTCTCAATAACTACGCCACAACTTTTGGACCGGTAGAGCTTTTGATCCATACTTTTTCCATTTTCATCTCTATAGAGATGAATCGTAGTGCTCATATGTGTTGGATTACTAGTTGTGTTTTCCATTCCAAAATGTCTAATTAAATTATTATAATATTTTTCCCGATTAATAAAATTTCCATTACTTATTTGTTTGATTTGTAAACCAAGAAAATATGAAATTTCTCCCATACGAGACATCTCGAATTCACTTGTCATTATTTTTGAAAACTCATTACACAATTCTTCATTTGTAGATCTAAGTATGATATCATCTATAAAAATTTGTATAACTTATATTTTCCTTATCTCGTTTAATAAACAGAATTTGATCAACTTTTCCAATCTCAAATCTAAAATCTATAAGACAGCTCTTTAGTCCTTCATACCTAATACGAGGTGCCTGTTTCAAACCCTAAAGAGCTTTCTTGAGTTTATAGACATTATCGGGAAATTTTTCACATTTAAAAAGAGGCAGTTGCAATACATAAACATTTTATTTAATAAAATCGTTTAAAAATGTATTTTTAACATTCATTTGATAAATTTTAAAGTTATGATGGCAGGATAAGGACAATAAGATATGTATTGCTTCTAATCTTAGGATGGGAGAAAAACTTTCTTCATAGTCTATCCTTTCTTCTTGATCATATCCTTGTGCAACTAATCTATCTTTATTTCGTATATACTACCATTTTCATCAGCTTTATTTTCATAAATCCATTTATTACAAAGTCTATTTGATCATTTGGTCTTGGAACCAATTCCCAAATATCATTTCATTCGAATTAATTTAACTCTTCTTGCATGGTGAAGATCCAACGGTCATCGGTTGAAATTTCTATAGGATTTTTAGGTTCTATATTAGATATAAAAGCTACATGTCCCATTTGATTTAATCGGCTTCTAGTTATGAAATTTTTATTTAATTCACCAATTATACATTTAACCGGATGATTTTTTAAAATTCGTGGTGGTGTTCTAAATTTATTTTTAATTGAATTTACTGTAGTTTGTTGTTCCTCAATTTTAGTTATAGTATTTTGAGGTAGATTTTGTATAATTTGTTATTCTATAACATCTTCTTCATTATTATTCTTTAAATTTTCGTCAAATGAAACGCGTAAAGTTTATTCTATAGTCTTTATACGTTTATTATATATTTCATATGTTCTTCTTCACTCCGAATTTCAATAATTATTCCTCCATCGAATTCTGGATCGAACTTTTCTAGTTAATCATTGTATTTAATATAAAAAACTTTGGTCCAAAAATTCTTAGATATGATATATTATGCTATATACCGTTAAAAAGATCGCATGTTTATGTTTAGTTAGGGGTGGAATAGTGACACAATTTAATACATAGCATGCAGTAAACGCTGCTTTTGCCCAAAAATGTTTTGGTAATTGACTACCACAAAGTAGAGTCCAAGCACATTCCTGTAACGTACAATTCTTTCTTTCTATAATTCCATTTTGTTGTCAAGTTCTAGGAAACAAGAAGTTGTGACTAATACCCTTTTTATTACAAATTTTTTTAGAAAGTTCATTTTTGAATTCGCTACCATGATCGCTTTTAATATTTTTAACTTTTAAAAATTTTGAATTTTGAATTGTTTTTGCAAAAATTTTAAATGATTCGAAAGTATCACTTCTATTTTCAAAAATAATGTTCATGTATATCAAGAGAAATCATCTCCAATTACAAAAACAATTTGTTAAGATTTATAGATTGAACTTGAGTAGGACTGAATAGATCCAAATGTAGTAGTTCAAGAGGTTGTAATATAGAAATGATTTTCTTAGATTTAAAAGATGATTTTATTAATTTTCTTAGTTGGCATGCATCACAAATATTATTTATTTATAATTCATTTTTTGGTAGTCCTTTTACTAAATTGTTTTTAGATAATTTCCTAATAGCTTTATAGTTTACGTGACAAAATCTTTTATGCCATACCATGGATCATTATCTTTGGCTACTAAACAAATATCTATATCGTGATTAATTTTCATAGTTAGAATATAAATATTTCTTTCTTTGATTCCTTTGAAAATTAGATTTTTATTTTGATTGAAAATTTTGCATATATCTTTTAAAACTGATATATTTAAACCTTTATCACATAGTTGACCAATACTTAATAAATTATGTTTTAAATTTTTAACTAATAGCACATTAGTAATAAGAGGTGAATTAGACATACCATTGTTGCTTACATCTCCTTTTCTGATGTCGTGTCCTTTAGAGTTATCTCCAAAAGTAACGAAGCCTTCATCTGAGTAGATACTATTTGTTAGCATATCTTTATTTCCCATCATATACTTAGAGGAACCACTATTTAGTATACATTTTCCTTTCTTTTTATTAGGTACCTGTAAAAAATATTGAAATGATATTGGTACTAATTCCCTTTGTTAAGGTCCTAAGAGTTAGGTCTTAGGAAGCTAAAGCCAATAGGGTTTAGAGTTCCCTCTGAAAATAAATTTTGAATTCTTACGAACGTTTGAAATATAATCTATAAACTTTTTTTCTTATCAAATGGTTGTTAATCTTCGGAACCTAAATTTTTATAGTCTTAGACTTATTAATTTGTTTCCTTTGACTGTCATCATTCTTTTTGAAATCAGTATATAATGAACTATATTGTTGAGTTCAAGTCTTAACTTCTTTTCTAGGTTTGACATATCCTAATCCTTGTTCACTAGAAGTAGATTGTGAACTTTCTGTAATTTTAGAAAGATTCTTTCTACCTTTAGTAATTTAGAAATATTTTTAGTAATTCTTTCTAACTTAGGTCTAATACCAACTAGTTCTAGTTCTTATATTTTGTTGCTAGAATTTTAATTGTGATTCTCTTTTGTTAATACATCATTTTTATTTTTTTGAGTTTCCATTTTGCTACTTAACATAGTAAGCTGTGGTGATATATTAGTACAAGAATCCTGAGATTTTACTAATTCCTCTTTTATTTTTATTTTCATCTTTTAGCACAGAAACTTCTAGTTCACTTCTATTCAATTTTCCTAATGTATCTTTATATTTTCTGTTTAAATATTTTAGTTTATCTAATAACTCGGAATTTATTTTAACTAGATCATCGAATGAAAGTTCACTTACAACGTCATTAGTAGAATGAAGCATACATTTGCTTGTTCAGAGCCACTTCACTATCTAATGAAGAAGATAAGTCAGAATCATCCCAAAATACTAAAAAGGTCTGCTTTTTCTTTTTATAAAATTTCTCGCTCTTATTTTAGAAATTATTCGTCTTTTGTTCTAGGCAGTCTCTCTTTATGTGACCCATCTTATCACATTCGTAACACTTAAGTGAGGAAGTTAACAGGTTGTTGTTCGTATTTCTGTTGTTTCCAAACTTCTTATTCGTTTTGAATTTCAATAATATTCTGAAATTTTTGGCCACAAAGGCAATACTATCGTCATCTTCATCGGAACCTTCATTTTCTGCTGGAAACGCAATTGTTTTTCTGTCTTAAGCTTGTACTCATTTTGCATGTAAATTCAACTTCATATGACATGTGATTTCCTATTAACTCCTCTTGTTTTAAGGGTTTGAAATGTCATTAGCTTCTTAAATAGCTAGGAATTTCACTCATCCGTTAAAAAGTTTAGGACTTTTGAAACGATATCAAAATCTATGTATTTTCTCCTAGTGCTAGAAGTGAGTGATATATGTCTTGAAATCTAAAGTACATATCATTTATTGTTTTATCTCGCTTCATTCTAAAAATTTGAAATTGATTTTTAAGCATTGAAATCATGCTTTTTTGTCCATGTTTTCACCTTCATGAGTTATTTTAAGAGTATTCCAAATTTCATATGTTGATGTGCACATACTAACTCTATTAAACTCATTTTTATCTAAAGAGTTAAATGACATATTCATAGCTTTAGAATTAGCAGTGGCATCTAGATTTCATTTTGCTTGACTATTGTGCATAAGTAATGGTAGGTACAGGGTATTCTTGTTGAGTGATATTTCAAGTGTCATAACCATTAACTTGCATGTATATCCTCATCATAGTTGACCAATAATTATAATTTAACCCATCAAATGGTGGTGGTCGTGCTGTAGACTGACCTTCAATAAAACTTGATGTAGTATTATCCATATTGTTTAAATATCAAAAACCGTGTTATGCTTGTATGATAACCTTGGTCTAATACCAAATGAAAGTCTATGCTGATTGAGTAATATGATTATATCTACTAAATAGAACTAATATCAAACTAGCATTATAAAAAATGCATTAAATAAAGTGCACCAGAGATTTTTATACTGGTTCAAACATCCTTTTCTACGTCCAGTCCCAGACACCTTCTAGATTTAAAATAACACCCTCACTTAATCGGAGGAATAGGTATTACAAATCGCCTACACTGTCGAACAGGACTTTCCACCTGAATATCTCCAATAAGACTTCACCTATAAATAAATAGAATTGTTTATGACTGCATATACTCTTGTACATCAAAGATTAGCCAATATGTACAACTTTCTTATAATCTTCTTTTTGAGTAGTATATTGAGTGTACGAGAATAAATGGAATGATTTTTATCACAAGAATTTTTTTCTTGAATGAGCGTGTGATTAAAAAGGTAAAGCAATGTAAGATTGTATGAATGCTTGGATTCAGAAGATAGAAAAAATTGTTCGATGGAATCATAAACTAATTTGATTCATATAGATAATTAATTGACACAACTGTTAATGAAAAGAATCGATCAAGAGGAAGAGATGCAGCCAATGTTGAAGAGGAATGTCTCTTCATGGAGGAGATCATAATTTTAAATTCAAAAAATAGCTGTTATAATGTTTAGTCAACTAAATGAAATCAACCAGCTGACTAAAATTTATCAAAGACAGTCATTTTCAAAACCGAAAAGAAATAGTGCAAAATAGGCTGTTTCAGTTGGTTGAAATCTTCAATTGAGTCGACTGAACACACGGTTAGTCGATTGTTTTGAAGCGTTTGATTGACTGACTTTTTCAGTGTAGTTTTGTTTGATTTATTCTTGGTAGGTCGACTGATAGGGGCACTTCAGTAGACTAACTGTTGCTAATTTTGAATTTTTCTGTTTTCTACGAATACTTTGTGATCGTGTGTACTTCTATATACCATTAGGTAAGATTTTACAATCTATTTAACTCTAGAGTAAGACTCTATGACTGACATTTTTTGTTTTGTCATTATGATCTTCTTTTCGTCAAGAATGTCTATAACGACCCGTAAATATATCACTTTAAATAAATGATCGTTTAGTTTTATCGATAATACAAATAATTTTGTGACTAATTATTTGTAATAATTTATATGATTTTAAAAATAAAACATGATCATTTTTATTAGTTTTTAAGGATAATAAAATTTATTATCAAATTTGTTTACTAAAATATGCATATTAATTTAAAAGAGAAAATATGATCGAAAATCAAAATCGGGATTTGTGACGATATAACGTGTGGGAGACGTGCAATGTTGTACGGATATGTTAAATACACATATACATGTACATATGCATACATGAAAACATGCACATAAACATATATATATCAAAATAATTAAGTATAAAGATATAAAATAAAATATATAAGATATTTTGCGCAAACTTACTCCTTAAGCTTTTATAAGTCAACATATGCACACATGAGAAGATGGAAGTGACGTGCACATGGAGGGATGCTTCTAGCCGTGCATTTGAGGGGGGAGGTTTGTTGGAGAAGCCTTGAAATGGTGTTGCAAAAGGTGATGTGTACATGTCTTCTTTTACACTTTTCCTTTCCTATAAATACCCTACCCTCTTCTCTTCATTTTCATTCACCTTCAACTTCATATTCTTAAGCTTTTACTTCCACTTTAGTGGATTCCATCCTAAGAGAAACAATGTCAAAATTTTATTTTAAAAAGCAATTAAATTTATAATATATAGTTATATATAGAAAAACACCTAAAAACGATTCAAAACTCCTCATTTGGTTGTTGTTCTTCACAAACTCCACTCACTCCACCATACGCTGAGCCCACTCCTTGCAAATCATTTAAAATCACTCGAATAGTGGAGCTATAGTGAATATTTAAGCAAATCATTTAAAATCAAAGGTGAGAACTCCTAATATATTATACTATATGTTGGACGATGACATGATGGTGCAAATGGATGTTTAATATGCTTTGATAATCTAGTTTGGTTGTTTCCATATGAATGTTGAATATAAATGCAAGTCACGAATATACACGTCGATAAGGGCAAAGGAAATCATTTTCCTTGAATTAATGAAATTATGTATATTGAATTGATAAACCTCTTAAAAATGATTTAAATGTATTGGAATTGTTTTAGCAATATTTAAAAGTGTTTTGGTGAAGTTCGATAAGAAATGGAAAATTTAGTTAAAAATAAGCGCGTCACATAACGGCAGTTCGCGATTTCATGCTATAAAAGTCAAATTAGCGTCAAAGTTGGAAAATAGCTCAGAATTCTTCGAGATAATAATTTTTTGAATTATTGTATCCATAGTTTTCCAACAAAGAAATAAAATCAAGATTTCTATGAATAGATTTTGAAATATGAGTAAAACAAATTTTGGAAAAATCACGACTTTGCGGTTCGTAATCCAAAACTTAATTTCTTTTAAAAATGATGTTTTAAAATGTGGAATAAATCTTATAAATGTTTTAAAATATTTTTTAATGTGGAATAAATTTTATAAATGTTTCAATATATTTCACAAATGATTTGAGTAATAAAAAAATTCAAGTAATAAAAAGTCGTTTTGGTCAATATAGCTTAAAAAGCACTTTCCATGGCACTTTTCGCAGCATTTTTCTATAGCTTTTGAAATATAGTTTTGAACTTAACAATTCTTTTAAAAACCTTTTATAAATATTTTTAAATGAGTTATAAAGTGTTTTAAATACGATTTGAAGAATTTTTGGACCGACTAAAGATTTAGAGTCGATCAAATAACTTAACCGCCTTATGGGTGTAAGAAAGATAGTGTCTAGGCTTGAATCTGGAAAATCAGTTTCCTGCTTTGTTTGACTATTCGGACTGGCCCAACGGAGGGTTAGTGAATTTGGTTTACTTGGATAAATATCTTCCTAAATGAAAATGAAACAATTTCGAATTTATTCCTAGTAAAAAGGAGTTTAAAAGTTATCAAGGGACTTTATAAAAGAAGTTTAATATTTCTATACATACGGGGAAGAAGGTTTTATAAATGTATATCTCCAAAAGATATTTCGATAAAAGAACTTAATCAATTAAATAATGATTCCTTGTTCACTTATCCACTTTTTATCGATGATTGATTCAAAGAAACCGGGGTTGAATCTGGATAATTCCTATCTGAAGACCACTTCGGACCAATTTACGTATTCAAAGTGAAGACATGAAGATAATTATGGAAGATGGAATTTAGGGCTACTTGTCACTAATCCTCAAGGAAATTTCTCATTTCTTATTATGTGGCAATAGTTCTACATTTAAAATCTTCGATGCATGGACTTCTTACTGTTAATCCTAAGGTTAATTCTCGATAGGATATGGTAGGAGAATGCCTTTGGTTTCGTTCAGTCCTAGAACAAACTTATATGGATTGATGTCTAACATTGCATTATTGAAATTTCATTGTTGACTTCTATAAACATACATCTGTTTGGTGGAAGAGAAGGCAACTTCTCTTAGTTTAACACCATGCTTTAAGACGTATGAGCTCAAAGGTTGTACATTTGTGGAAGTCAATAGGGATTGATGTAATGGCATTGTGGCATTCAAAGGAGATGATGTGCTATCAGAAAGGTAGTCGTGCCCTCAAGGCTCACGCCCAGAAATGACCCAAACAGGTTAAATGCAGCAAGGCTATGTGGTTCGCAACCATTAGGGTATGATCATCACCTTCTAGATATATTTCTATCCGCCATAATGTTCGGGTTTAAATTATTGTGGTGTATGCTAAGAGACATCTCGGATAGGTCAGTAACGACCAGGATGATGACATATTCGGTACTATCTAGGAAGAGGTGGGCCGATCTTGTGTTGGTAGAGGCCCATCAGTTGGGCCTCGGAACATTCCTCAAGAGATGTACTGCCGGAAGGTAGTCCCTTCGTTTCTTCATTTGTATGGAATACATTCTCCAAGAAGTACCTTCCATTTTGTTTGTAGAGCCTAGAATGATGGAATTCAATAATGGTAACAATTTCAACTAAGATTAACAAGTTTACTTGCAAAAATTTTCAAAGAGTTGTCGGTAAAAATAATATCCATTATTTTCATGTGAGAATATTTTGGTCATCATGAAGTAAAACACATTCCGTGTTTAAGTGCGGCGTGGTCTTATGAGATACATTTTTGTTTCCAAAACACGTATTTTGAGTTCTTATACCAGTCTCATGATTGACCTGGAGTTTATTTTATTTTCCCTTTAAACTTTGGGTGCCCTATTTCCTGGGCAGCCAAGTAGTCAGGATTTTGTTTAGAGTGTTTTGGGGAGGAGCGTGTTGTTGGAGCATGAACGTGGAGCTGGAGCACCCAATGTGGATGTTTATCTATCTATTTATTTTTATTGTTTTGCTGTGTCTAAGTTAGTTGTAACACAACTGTGGAAGTAGGCAACTATAACTGTTCTTGGCTGGGTTAATTCATACAGAAAACTATGATGTACCCTAGTGAGGGTGATTGTATGTAGTATCTATCTATTTTACGTAATGTGTGAATTTGTATTTCTATCTTTTACTTTACTTTACGTCTAAAATCTGCATTCCCGGCACTTGGATTTATGGCATGTGAATACCGTAGATGTATTAGTGTCGATTTTTGAGAGTCGAGGAGATAGGTCTTCACATTTTCTATCAAAGCTAAAGGTCAAACGAGAACCTCGACTTTTGGAGGGCATAGCTCATTAGAGATAGGGTTAGTAATGCCCTATATTGTGTTTAATCTTTGAGTACATGTTTAGAATTCTTGTCTGAATAAAAGTTATGCTATACACACATTCCCTAAGATAATTTCATCTTTATATTTTAAATTTATCTTACTAAATACAAGTAGCAAGACATGAGTACTCATAAAGGATGAAAACGGGGAAATAGCAGCACCACAACAACTAATTGTCAAGCTCCAACCCTTGCTATAGAAGAAATATCTTCCGTACAACCGCAGCTTAATTTTGCCACCCTGTGGAAGAATTATACCAGCTTAGAAGGAAAACCATTCAAGGGTATAGAAGCTGTCGTTGAACTATAAGCTTGGGTTAAATCATGCAAAAGGATCTTTAAGATTTTAGATATCAATAATGGGAAAAAGAGGTTCTTAGCCTTGTGATGGCTACAGGAAGGGGCTTTGGCTTGGTGGGAGTCCATTACATTGAACGAATTAGAGGACACTTTCTATTGGGAAAGATTTAAAAAGGTTTTGGAGGAGCAGTACATGCCAGCGTCTAGGAAATCTCGTCTTTACAGCTTTATGGATTTGAAGCAAGAAGAAATGACTATTGACAAGTATGCGAATAAGTTTAATGAAATATCTTGTTTTAGGCCAAGTCTAATCGACACACCATTAAAGAAGAATGAGAAGTTTATTTCCAAAATGAATGAGAAATATAAAAGCAGGATGACTGCCCATGTTAAATGGCCATTTATAGATTTATTAGATATAAGATTCCATTATGAAACATTGGATAAGAAGAATCTCATGGTAGTTTAGACCAACAAGAACAACACCAGTAAATGGAAGAAGAGGAAGTTTAATCAAAATAGGGAAAAGCCAGGTCAAGGCAAATATGGAGGAGGAGCCCAAGGTAACACTTTGAAGGATGCTACGTGTTATAATTGCCAACAAAAGGGACATCTTGCGACTCATTGCAAGAACCCCAAGGTTTATAGGTCACCACCGAACTGCTATAACTGTCATCAGCCACAACACATCATTAAGGATTGCCCGATCATGAGAAAGGGAGAGTGAGCCAGAGTCTACGCAATAAAGGATTAGCCTTCAACCTCTTAGGATGTGAAGGGCAAGGGAGGTTTGGAAGGTAATATTTTCATCGAAGATGTTTTAGTTAGAGTATTTTTTGATACAGGAGCTTCTCATAGTTTTATTTCTTAGAAAATTGTAGAATAATCAAAACTAGAACCTAAAATAGTTGATACCCTAATTGCGTGACAAATCCTATAGGTGGTACTAATAACCTTCGCATGAATTTTGAATAAGTTTAAATTTCCCAATCTTTTCATAAATTTCCTTTTGACATATTTTTCCTAGATTTTACTGGATTTGAAATTTTACTTGGTATGGATTGGTTAACTAAACAAGAAGCTATTCTAGATTGCGTAAAAAGGATAGTTTTCGTAAAAACCAAGTTGAGGAAGTTTATAGAAATATCTTGTGAAGATCCTAGTCCAAGGAAGGGAAGTTTTCTATATGCATTAGACTCATCACAGGAAGGATTAGGAACCACACCTGTTGTTGAAGAATTCCCAGAAGTTTTGAAGAAGTAAAGAGTTTGCCCCCACATCGAGAAAGAAAATTTCATATTGACTTGATTTTCGGTGCAATGCCAATTAAACAACGAGACCGTAGGATGGCTCCGAAGGAGAGAGAGGAGTTAAATAACTAAACCCAAGAGTTATTAAGGAAGAATTCATAAGGCTGAGTCACTTAAGTTGGGGATCGGCAGTGGTTTTTGTCGCCAAGTTGGATAGATCTCTAAGGTTGCGTGTAGATTACTGGGATCTGAATAAATGAACAATTAAGAACAAGTATCATCTACCTCGAGTATATAACTTGTTTGATCAGTTAAATGGTGTTCAGGTATTCTCAAAAATGGATCTAGCTACAGGATTCCATCAACTGAGAATCGCAGAAGAATGCATCCATTTAAATGCATTTAAAGGTCCAAACACTTTCATTAAGCGGTTAGTTATGCCTTTCGTGCTAACAAATGCACTCGCTTATTTCGTAGACCTTATGAATAGAGAATTTAGGGATGTACTTAATAAATTCATGTTAGTCTTTATCGATGACATCGTTATCTATTCTAAGACAAAAGAAGAACACGAGAGACATCTAGAAACCGTACTGGAGATATTGAGAAATAATGTGCTTGAAGCTAAATTATCAAAATGCCATTTCTTGGATAAGGATGTAGATTCCTTGGACATATAGTGTCAAGGGACGGGGTTTCAGTGGATCCTATAAAGGTTGCGGCAGTTCTAAATTGGAAACAACCATAAACTCCTAAAGAAGTTCGTAGCTTCTTTGGTTTGGCAGGATATTACGGAAGAGTCATTTAAAACTTCTCGAAGATTGCCTGCCACCTAATGAAGTTTACCATGAAAGATGTCAAATTTATCTGGACCCCTAAATGTGAAGCAGCATTCCAAGAACTTAAAAAGAATTAACAACTGCTCCAGTCCTAACAATTATAAATGGAAATAGTGGATTAACCATTTATACAGATACTTGTGGAGAAGGAGTTGGTGTAATTCTGATGCAGGAAGGGAAGGTAATTGCTTATGTAGGAAGACAACTAAAGGCTTATGATTAAAATTATGCAACGCATGACTTAGAATTATTAGTTATGGTGTTTGCATTAAAAGTATGAAGGCATTATTTGCTGGGTAAGAAGTTTTCAAAGTTTGTTTCAATAAAACTTTGAATTGATCTTAGTAAATAAAATTTCTTATTTTTATAAGGTAAAAAGTTTGAGCTCTTTATAGATCATAAATCTTTAAAGTATCTTTTCACTTAGAAGGATTTAAACATGATGCAGCAACATTGTTTGGAATTTCAAGCATCTTATGATGTAGATATTTTATACACACCAAGGAAAGCCAACGTAGTAGCTGATGCGTTGAGTAGGAAGTATGCTATTGTTTCTTGTTTAGTAGTAACTCCAACTATTCTAGAAAGAAAAGCCAATAAAAAAAGAGAAGATAGACAGTTTGAAAAGTTCATTAAGGCAACTGAAAGGAATAAATTTAAGCTTTGAGGTGGATAAAAATGGACTGTTACGGTTGAATGGGCGAATTTATGTTCCAAATGTGGAAAATCTAAGGCAGGAGGTATTACTGTCCAAACTCAGCATTCATCCGGGAGTTGACAAAATGTATAGAGATATGAATTGCATATTTTGGTGGAAAAGCATGAAAAGGGACATATCCATTTATGTTAGCAGATGCGCCAATTGTCAACAAGTTAAGAGCGACCAGCAGAAAATTGCAGGGTTACTTCAACTTCTAGAGATTCCAACTTGCAATTGGGATCAAATATCAATAGATTACATTGATGGTCTACATCGAACGAGGAAAGGAAACGAAGGCATTTGGGTTATCATACATCGATTTATTAAAAGTGCACACTTCATTCTAATTAAGCCAACAAGGACTGCTGCAAGCTTTGCAGATATACATATGAAGGAAATTGTACAATTTCAAGGAGTTTCGAGAAGTATAATAAGCGATCGGGATCCAATCTTTACAAGTTAGTTTTGGGAAGCATTACATACAAACAAGGCTCAATATAAGCATTGCCTTTCCCTCCCAAACTGATGGACAGACAAAGAGAGTTAACCGTGTTTTGGAAGATCTTCTTAGGGCATGTATTCTGGACTTTGGTGGCTCCTAGGAAAACCATTTACTTTTAGTAGAGTTCTCTTATAACATCGATTATCAAGCTAGTATCGGCATGGCACCGTATGAAGCTCTATATGGTCGTCCATGCAGGTCACTAGCATGTTGGATCGAAATCGGAGACCAGTTAATACTTGGTCCTAATATGATATAGAAGCTCCAGAAAAGGTTGATATGACTAGAAAGAAGCTAAAGGAATGCCCAGAGTAGACAAAAAAGTTATACATATCAAAGTCATTGAAATCCAGAATTCTCAGTTGGAGATTCAGACTAATTGAAAATCTCTTCGATGAAAGGAGTAGTAGGGTTTGGAAGGACGGGGAAGTTAGCACCTCGATATATTGGACCATTTCCCATTCTTGAATGAATTAGTCCACTAGCTTATTGAGTGCAATTGCCAGAAAGGTTGGCAGGAGTGCACAATGTCTTTCATGTATCCCATTTAAGGAAACATGTGATGAGCCAGAGCAAATCATAGAAATAGCTGCTCAGGAAGACTTGAAGGTGGAACAGAATTTAGCAGTTATCAGACGTCCTATTCAAATCGTTGATCGTGATGAGAAACGATTAAGGAGGAAGGCAATATGGTTATTCAAAGTTAATGGAGATAAAATGCTGAGAATTGCACTTGGGAAACAGAGGATGGAATGAAAGAGTCATATCCCCATTTTAGTATTGAAGAATGAACCGTATCATTATAGTGTACTCACTGCTTATGGTGTAGTCACTTGTTCATACTTTTGTATATGTTCCATCATATCGAATATATTTTTTTGAGCTATTTTCTCTTATCTTAATTTCGAGAATGAAATTCTTTTAAGGAGGGGAGTCTGTAATGACCCGTAAATATACACTTTAAATAAATGATCGTTTAGCTTTATCAATAATACAAATAATTTTGTGAATAATTATTTATAATAATTATATGATTTTATACATAAACATGATCATTTTTATTAGTTAGTAATGATAATTAAATTTATTTTCAAATTTGTTTACAAAAATATGCATATTAATTTAAAAGAGAAAATGCGGCCGAAAATAGGAATCGCAATTTGTAACGATACAAGGTGTGGAAGTTGTGCAATGTTATAGGGATATGTTACATACACATATACACGTACATATGCATACATGAAAATATGCACATAAACATACATATATAAAAATAATTAAGTATAAAGAAATAAAATAAAATATATAAGATATTTTAAGCAAACTTACTCCTTAAGCTTTTATAAGTCAACCATGCACATATGAGAAAATGGAAGTGATGTGCATATAGGAGGAGGCTTCTAGCCGTGCATTTGAGGAGGGGAGGTGTGTTGGAAATGCCTTGAAATGGTGATGCAAAGGGTGATGTTTACATGTCTTATTTTACGCTCTTCCTTTCCTATAAATACCCTACCCTCTTTTCTTCGTTTTTATTCATCTTCTTCTTCATATTCTTAAGCTTTTGCTTCCACTTTAATGGCTTCCATCTTAAGAGAAATAATGTAAAATTTTCATTTCAAAACGCAATTAACATTATAATATATAGTTATATATAGTAAAACACCTCAAAAAAATTCCAAACTCCTCATTTTCTCCTTGTTCTTCACAAACTCAACTGAGTCCACCCTATTTTGAGCCCACTCCTTGCAATAACCTAGGTCGTGCACCCCTAGCCTTCTTAAATCTTGGTCGAGGCATTTAGGAGCAAAAATACGAAGTATAGTGAGCTTCGAAACTCGAGTAACGGAGCTATAGCTAATTTTTAAGTAAATCATTTAAAATCCAAGCAGAGAACTCCTAAACTATTATACTATATGTTGGATGATGATATGATGTGGAAAATGGATGTTTAATATACTTTGGTCATCAATTTTGGTTGTTTCATATGAATATTGAATTTATATGCCAGTCATGAATATACATATCTATAAGCACAAAGGAAACCACTTTTCTTGAATTATTGAAGTAGTGTATATGGAATTGGTAAACCTCTTAAAATGGTTTAAAATGTATTTGAAATTTTTTATGAATATCTAGAAGTGTATTGGTGAAATGTGAAAAGAAATGGAAAATTTAAATATAAAAAAGTGTGTGGTGTAACGGGAGTTCACAATTTCACGCTATCAAAGTCAAACTAGTGCAAAAGTTGAAATATAGCTTGGAATTCTTTGATATAAGAACTTTCTTAACTATTTTATCCATTTCTTTCCAAAGAAGAAGGAAAACAGAGATTTCGATAAGTATATTTTGAAATATGAGTAAAACAAGTTTTGGAAAAATCCTGATTTTGCAGCTTGGAATCCAAAACTGAAATTCTTTTAAAAATGATGTTTTAAAATGTTTTAAAATATGGAATAAATCTTATAAATGTATTTAAAGTGATTTGAGCAATAAAAACGTTTTTCAAATAATAAAAGGTCATTTTGATTAATATAGCTTAAAAAGCACTTTCCGCGGCACTTTTTCGCACTTTTCTACATCTTTTGAAATATAGTTTCAAATTTAATAATTCTTTTATAAATATTTTTAAATGGTTTATGAAGTGTTTTTAAATTTTATTTGAAGAATTTTTGGAATAATTAAATATTTAGAGTCGATCAAATAACTTGACTGCCTTTTGGGTGTCAAAGAGATAGTGTCTAGGCTTGAGTTTGGAAAACCAGTTTCCTGCTCATCCTGGCTATCCGGACTGGCCCAGCGGAGGGGATAGTGAATTAGGTTTACTCACATCAAAATCTTCCTAAATGAAAAATGAAACGATTTTGAATTTATGCCTAGTAAAAAGGGGTTTTAAAAGTTACCAAAGGACTCTATAAGAGAGGTTTAATATTTCCGTATATACCAGAAAGAAGGTTTTATAAATGTATATCTCCAAAAGAGATTTCAATAAAAGAACTTAATCAATTAAAGAATTATTCCCTATTCACTTGACCTCTTTTAATCTATGATTGGTTCGTAGAAACTGGGTCGGATTTGGATAATTCCTGTTCGAAGACCACTTTAGACCAATTTACGTATTCGAAGTGAAGACCTAAAGATAATTATGGAAGATGGAACGCAGGGCTACTTGTCGCTGACCCTAGAGGGGAATTTCCATATCATATTATGTTGCAAAAGTTCTTTATTTAAGATCTTCAATGCAAGGACTTCTCACTACTAATCTAGGATTAATTCCCGATAGGATATGGTAGGAGAATGCCTTCGGTTTCGTTTAATCCCAGAACGAATTTGTATGAATGGATGTCTGACATTGCATTCTTGTAATTTCATGGTTAACTTTTATAAACATAAATCTGTTTGGGGGTGGAGAAGGAAACTTCTCTTAGCTTAACACCCTTCCCTGAGACGTATGAGCTCAGAGGTTGTATATTTGTGGAAGTCAATAAGTATCGATGGAATGGTAGTGTGGCATTCAATGGAAAATGATGTGCTATGTGAAAGGTAATCATGACCTCAGACCTCACACCCGCAAATGACTGAAACCGGGTAGGTGCAACAAGGCTATGTGGTTCGCAACCATTAGGGTATGATCATCCCTTTTTAGATATATTTCTACCCGTTATGACGTTCGGGTTTAAATTATTATGGTGTATTCTAAGAGACGTCTCGGATAGATCAGTAACGACCGAGGTGATGACATATTCGGTACTATCTAGGAAGAGGTAGACTGACCTTGTGTTGGTAGAGGACCAGCAGTTGGGCCTCGGTACATTCCTCTAGAGATGTACTTCTAGAAGGTAGTCCCTTTACCTGGTCATTTGTATGAATCCATCCTCCAATAAATGTCTGCCATTTTGTTTGTAGAGCCTAGTATGCTGGAATTTAATAATGGTAACAATTTCGGCTAAGATTAATAAGTTTACTTGCAAATGTTTACCAAGAGATGTCAGTAAAAATAATATCCCTTATTTTTACATGAGAATGTTTTGGTTATCATAAGGTAAAAATCCATTCGTTCTTAAGTGCGGCATGGTCTTAAGAGATACCTTTTTGTTTTCAAAACATGTATTTTGAGTTCTTACACTAGTCCCATGACTGACCCGGAGTTTATTTTATTTTCCCTTTAAACTCTAGATGCCCTATTTCCTAGGCAGCCAAGTAGTTAGGATTTTGTTTAGAGTATTTTGGGGAGGAGCATGCTAGATGAGATTTTTTGAGAATTGAGCTGGACCACCCAATGTGGATGTTTATCTATGTATTTATTTTTATTTTTCCACTTTATCTAAGTTAGTTGATACCGGTAAGTGTGGGAGCAGGCAGTTATAATTGTTCCAAGCTAGTTAGTTCATACAAAAAAATCCAATGTAACCTGGTGAGGGTGGTTGTACTATTTATTTTAACGTAATATGAGAATTTGTGTCTCTATCTTTTACTTTACTTTACCCATGAAAATCTGTCTCCCTAGCACTTGGATTTATAGCATATGAATACCATGGATGTATTATTGTCGATTTTCGAGAGTCAAGGAGATGGGTTTTCCAAATGTCTCTTTATTTGATTTATATCTTTTCTTGCATAGGTGGTTAGTATACATAATATATTATTGTTTATTTGCCACTGTCAAAATATCAAAGTATGAGGTTCTAACATATATGGCCGAAGTTAAAAGATGCGACATTCTTGCCCTTTGGAGGCATTATCAAAACATGTGACAGTGTTAGCACTACTGTGAGTTACTTTGAAAACAATAGGGTCGAAGATGTTGAAGAAATGTGGCACCGTGCCCCTTTTATATAAAATGCGGCACTTAAGTCATGCATCAATGCCATCGTCGAAGTCTATGACGTCGACCTTGATGTTGCGCCTCTTTCATCAACCAAGACTAACACATTTCATACCAACCAGAGTTGATACCTTATTCATTGCAATGATTGACTTCAAGGACCATAAGCGCGATGAGATGATGGGCAGTAACATAACCTTCGGCGTGGCAAAGCCATAATTAATAGGAAAACTGTTTTATTGCTAATAGGAGTAATTTCTTTTCAACAACTCCAAATGTTTGGCAAATTCTTATTGGTTAATAACTTTCTTTAGTAAAATCTTTTCCAGAAAACTTCTGTAGAGCAGATTTTTAAATAATTTGCAAACCATGCATTTTATATTAATATTTTAATATAATAATTAAGCTTTTCTAGATAAAATAATTCATATTAAATCACAAACACCTGGGGAAAATCTCCAAAAAATCACAATAAATCAATTTTGATATACACTTTAACATAAAAAAATTCAGGCCAAAAACTTTATTTAGTTATTTTTAATAATTAAAACCCAAAATAATCCATTTTCTACACTTAGAAAATTAATAATAAATTCATACTTTCTTGGAAAATTATGAAATTAATAAACCACTTCTATAATAATGTTTCTAGTATCGTACACAAAATTTCAAGTCATTTAGGTTTTATATGACAGGTTTTCATACTTAAACCTATTAACTAATATCATAAATGAATCTAAATATTCATCAATAAGCATATAATAATTCAAACTATAATAACATGGCATATTACAAAGAAAAGATTTAGGTTCTATACTAAAAAAGAAAATAATAATTAAAACATGAGACGCATAACTATTGTTAACCTTGATTAGGGAGATTTGAGAATTGAATTAAGAGTTGATTTCCTCTAAGCTTTCCTTTAGATCCCTAACTTTATCTTCCTCTTGAATCTCTTGTAATGCCCAGCCTTTGTTTTAATTTAGGTTTTCTTGAATGAAAGTGAGGGAGAAATGAAAATAAAGAGTATGGATTAAGGAATTATGCACCTTTCCTTTTTTTTCCTCTTCATATTTCCTCCATCTTATTAATGATCTAAGTACCTTTATTAATTCATTCACTAATATGTGGCCTATTTAATTATCAAATCCCAATCTCCCTATCTTTGTAAATTATTTAATTCAATTTATCCAATTAAATATTCTAAATAATATTAATCAAAATTAGGGTTGTTACAATTATGGGCTTGGTTATGAGTACATGACCAAGATATATTATTTAACCATGGATGTAATGAAATACAAAATTAACCAAATGCCAAACTGAATACCAAGCCTAATCGAACGCATATGGAAAAAATCTTATACCTAAGATATATTGTTTAACCGAGTTTACCATCCAACGTAAAAGCTAATAGGATGGCAAGCCAATTCGGGTACGTATGGATGCAAAAGCTAATCGGATGTCAAGTCTAATCAGGTATGTATGGATGCAAAAGTTAACCAGATGTCAAGCCTAATTGGTACATATGGAAGCAATTTATACTTGAGACTAACCGAGCGTGCCATCAAATACAAAAGCTAATCGAATGCCAAGCCTAATCGTTTATATAAGAATCCAAAACTAACGAGATGCCAAGCCTAACTAGGTATGAATCGATGCAAAAGCTAACCGGATGCCAAACCTAATCGAGTATACATGGAATCAATCTATACCCAAGATATATTGTTTAACTCAGCATATCAATGAATGTAAAAGCTAAATGGATGCCAAGCCTGATGGGGTACGTATGGATGCAAAAGCTAACCGAGTGCCAAGCTTAATCTGGTATGTATGGATGCAAAAGTTAACTGTGTGCCAAGCCTAATCGGGTGCATATGGATGAAAAAGCTAACCAAATGCCAAGCCCAATCGTGTGCGTATGGATGCAAAAGCTAACTGGATGCCAAGCCTAATTAGTTACATAAGGAACTAATCTATACCCGAGTTATATTATTTAACCGAGCGTATCATCAAATGCAAAAACTAACAACATGTCAAGCCTAATTAGGTACATTCGGATGAAAAAACTTATTGAATGCCAAACTTAATCTAGTGAATATCAAAGCAATCTATATCCAAGCTATACGAACGTACCATCGAATGTAAAAGCTAATTTGATACCAAGCCTACTCAGGTACGTATGGATATAAAAGCTAACCAGATGTCAATCCTGATCGGGTACATATGGAACCAATCTATACCTGAGATATATTGTTTAACCGAGCATACCATTGGATGTAAATGCTAACCGGATGCCAAGCCTAATCGAGTATGTAAATATGCAAAAGCTAACTGGACTCCAAGCTTAATCAGGTATGTGTGGATGCAAAAGAAAACTGAATGCCAAGCCTAATAAGGTATATATGGAACCAATCTATACCCAAGATATATTATTTAACCGAGCGTACCATCAAATGCAAAATCAAATCGGATGCCAAGCTTAATCGGGTATGTATGGATGTAATAGCTAACTGAATACCAAGAATAGCTGGGTACGTATAGATGCAAAAGCTAGCTAGATCCCAAGCCTAATCGGGTATATTTCGAACGATTCTATACTCGAGATATATTGTTTAATCAAGCATACCATCGAATGTAAAAGCTAACCGGATGTCAAGCCTAATTGGGTATATATGATGCAAAAGCTAACCGAATATTAAGCTTAATCCAGTACATATGGACCAATCTATACCCGAGATGTATTATTTAACCGAGCATATCGTCGAATGTAAATGCTAACCAATTGTCAAGCCTAATCGAGTATGTATGGATGTAAAAGCTAACTGGATGCCAAACATTATCGGGCATGTATGGAACCATATATACCAGAGATATATTATTTAACTGAGTGTACCACCGAACGAAAAAGCTAATCAGATGACAAGCCTAATTGGGTATGTATTGATGCAAAAAATAACCGGATGCCAAGCTTAATCAGTTACGTATGGAACCAATCTATACGCAAGATATATTGTTTAACCAAGCATATCATCGAATGTAGAGGCTAATCGGATGCTAAGCCTAGTCGAGTATGTATGGATACAATAGCTAACCAGATGCCAAGCCTAACCGGGTACGTATGGATGTAAATGCCAACCGAATGCCAAGCCTAATCAGGTATATATGGATGCAAAAGCTAATTGGATGCCAAGCCTAACCGAATACATATGGAACCAATCTATACTCAAGATATATCGTTTAACCGAGCTACCATCAAATGCAAAAGCTAATCGAATTCTAAGCTTAGTCATGTACGTAAGGATGCAATATCTAACCAGATGCCAAGCTTAATGGGTACGTATGGATGCAAAAACTAACCGGATGCAAGCCTCATCGAGTACTTATGGAACTAATCTATACCCAAGATATATTGTTTAATTAAGAATACCATCGAATGCCAAAGTTATTCGGATGCTAAGCCTAATCGGGCATGTATGGATGCAAAAGATAACCAGATGCCAAGCGTAATCGAGTATGTACGGATGCAAAAGCTAACCGGATGCCAAGCCTAATCTGGTGTGTATGGATGTAAAAGCTAACCAGATGCCAAGCCTAATTGGTGAATATGGATGGAAAAACTAACTGGGTGCCAAGCCTAATCGGGTACATATGAAAATGATCTATACCTAATATATATAGTTTAACCGAGAAAACCAAGGAATGCCAAAAAAACCAAATGCCAAACCTAATCAGGTACATATGGATGTAAAAGCCTACTGAATACCAAACCCAATTGGATACATATGAAAATTATCTATACCCAAGATCTATTGTTTAACATAAGTTAAATATTTGCCAGGCAAATATTTACCAGAATTTTAAGTGTTAAACTGTTACTAACCAAACAAAGTAAATTATATTACTAACCAAACAAATAAGTAAAAGTAAAAAAAATTAATTCAATAAGGAAAATCATGACATCACATTAATAGTCTTAACAATGAAAAGGCAATAATGTATAAAAATTAAACTTTATTTCTTAACAAACAAGATCTTTTGTTGTGACACAATTTCTTATATAAAACCAAAATGTTTGTACTGATTCCCCTCACCAACTGACTCAATCTGTTTATAAGAAGGAGGCCTTCTTGCACCATGTCTTCTCATAAGGATTAATTTCAACATCTTCAGGTAACATGTCTTTCATTTGAAAATTAACAATTGGATGAATCGGATGAGAATAAGATGCTCGAAAAAAGGACACTCTGAAATAGTCCTCGGATAAATATCCAAATCGAAAGCAAGAATGCATATAAGAGCATGAGCACATGGAAAACCTTAAATCCGCCATAAGTTACAAATACATCGTCGAACACTCAAATCAACACAATAAGATCGAGTTGATTGAACTTTATAAACATCAATAGTAGATCTAGTAACTTCCTATAGAATACCCTCAAGGTATAATTCCTTTAAATTCTTCTTCATAATAGGGAACAATTGACTATTCCAATTTTTACTTAACTAACGTCAATCAGACATATGTTTCATGAGCTTTAAACGAATTCTATCTAAACATGGAGTGATATATAAATGTATTTCCTCTAAAATCCATCGATTAAAACTTACCACACAATTAGAACTTGTTTCACTATATCGATTACCAATAAAAAGACATCATCTATAACGACCGCACTCCAACCTTCGAAAATCGGCACCCGATACATCACCCGTATTCGAATGCTGAAGATTCACACGTCGAAGTCCGTATCACCGGAGCTTATAACGCATTAAGTACAACAACACAGTGGAAAAAGAAATGAATATCATTGATACAACAATGGACACAATATCTGATACAATATGATACAACAGATGCCCAACACTATCAGAGCCAAAAATGCACAACAGCAGCAACAGCAGCGGAAAGATAGCACCAACATAGGCTCCAAAAGAATCCAACATCCATAATGCAACTCCATCTCCAATGCTTCAAAAAGCAAATAGCTCAACCCAAAAGATCAAAGACTTCCAAATCCAAAAGCTCAAACTCCAATCATGTTGCGATGAAGCAAATGTGATTCTGAACCAAAGACTTCTAGGTCCACAACTGAACTAGCTTTCGATTCCACTAAAAACCTGACTGTAGGCTGCCCGTGTGGAAAATTTGGGCACCCAGAGTTTAGAAAGGGAACAATAAACTCCAGTTCAGTCATGGGACTGGTGTGAGAAAACAAAAATGGTTTATCTTGAACAAAACAAACAAAAGGAGGTAGAAAGAAATCCACAATACTTTTTGGAAAAAATGAAATTACCATAAGGGCTCTCGGTACACACAATGCAATCGCACACTTAGGGGAGATTTCTCCTTATGATAGTCAAACATGCTTGATACGCAAAATCCTATTATATTATTATCAGTGCATAGTGCAGAAAACATTTCAAAAGTATAATATTAATCTTAGCCAGCATAGGTACCATTATATTATGCCTGCTATAGCTACCACCTGAGGTGGCAGGTTATACAACTGCAATCGTAAAGGGCGCGTATTGTTTTGTTTGGTTTTCCAAAAAAAGGTCAGGCTAAGGAACTTCCTCACCGAATAGGAATGCCTCTGGAGGGACGCCCCAAGAACTTAACCAGCTCTCTGCCAACACAAGACCGGGTTACCTCTATAACTAGGTAACTGCTGACACGAGTATGTTATCCCCTAGTCGTCATCGATCTTTATCCGAGGTACCTCTACACCAACAAATTCCAACAACCACATAGGTTAAATATCTGGGCTCCATACCATGATACCACCTTTTATCCAGAAGGAAATGCACATAGCCTAAAGGGCGCGACCCTTATAACCTTGCTGCATTCTTCCTATTTCAACCATTTTCGGGTTGGTAGGTTCAATGAATTCTCGTCCACAAAGCTACGCTTTTCACAAAAGTCATGCTTTGATCAACAAACGATCAGCAGCACTTAACATGCCACACTACCAAATCGGGAGTATATCACTGATAACTATCAACTACATAACCTCTGAGCTCGTACGTCTCAGAGAAGGGTATTAAACTAAGAGAATATATTCTCTGCCACCAAAAAGAAATATTTTTGATAGAAATCAGCTCTATGTCTCAAAGTGTATTGTCAGACATACAACCATATAAGTCCATTCCGGGTTCGAATGGAACTGAAGGCACTTCCAAAGAAGCCCTTGCAAATCCGGATATTCCCAATCCCGATCGGACTACCCATCACATATGGAGTTCTCTATACCGGAGCAACTCAGTGTAGAGTCATTCGACAGGTAATCCTATCATCTCGAGAATACCCGGTCCTCACCTCCGGTCTTCAAATGCTATCCATTTCGTTGTATCACTATTCGAAAAGGGTTATATGACATAAAGTCCTCTCCCGGCTAAACCAATAATGAGCGCTTGATTTAAAAACATATAGATATTGGGATCTTAGTTGAATCACAACTTTTCAACACTTATTACCCAAAACCATTCTTTTGAATGGTTTTAAACAAATTTCCACTTTTAATCTTTTAAACAAAAGATTCACCCTTTTAAGATCCTCTTCAATTTAAAAGCAAAGTTCACCAATCTTTATCAAAGATTTATTCATAGCTTTCAAAGCAATTCCATTTCAAATTTGAAACCCACTCAACAAAAACTGGAATTTCTTTCTTTATATGAAAGCAATTATCTTTTGAAAATAAAGAGTTTTCGTTTCGAGAAAACCACTCAAATATGCACAAGTTATAGCCTTTTAAAGTTTAAATTGGAAAATTAGCGAACTGCCGTATACTCGGCAAGTCCCGTTCAAAACCCCAAAATAGTTCTTTTAATATACTTCAAAAATGGTCTAAAATACATATATATATATATATATATATATATTCATAACTTGTATAATCCTTGCAAACCAAAAATAGTTTCAAAATAGGACATAGTATATTCAAATTAAATTTAGATTTCAAAACTTCCTTTTCAAAAGCTTTTCATATTCAACCCAGTTTCACTTCCAAACCAATTGGATTCGAAATTCAACTTCTAAACAAAATAATATTTAATTTCAAAATATCTGTGACTTAACCGATTTCCCGTGAAATACATATTTTTGTGTGTGTGGTGTAGTCCAGGGGTTTTACACACAACAATAACATATCACAACCATCATCAATTCAAGCACAAAAGTATAGATAAGCGGTATACTTCTATAATGCTTATCTTCTTTCATAGATTCACAAATAAATATGTAAATTCATCCCAGATAAATAAATCACAATTCACAGCTCAATCATATCACAAAGTTATTACACATCAGGGATATCACACAATTCAAAGCATTCCATACAATCTAAATATCCATAAGTAAGATCAATTAGTCACCTGATTAATTTAAAACACATTAAATACTTATGAATAAATTACTAATCCTGGTTAATTAACATTAATCGGTTACAAACCATTTTAATTAATTATCCTTTAATCATTAATTAATTAACCTTTAATGATAAATTAATCAACCTTTAATTATTAATTAATCAATCTCAGTTAATAAATCAATCAACCTTTGATCATTAGATAATTAACCTTTAATCATTTAATTATTCTTAAGTTAATTATCCTCAAATTATATTAATTAATTAACCCTTAATTAATAAATCTTCCCTTAATCACTTTCATTAATTAAATAACCTTTAAATTAATTATTTATCCTCAAATTAATTACCTTAATTAATTAATCACTTTATTTTAATTATTCTTTAATCACTTGATTGACCAACCTTTAATCATTAATTAATTATCCTTGATTACTTTCATTAAGTAATTATCTTCAGGTAATTAATTAACTTAATTAATAAATCCTTTAATTTAGTTACATTAATTATTCTTTAATCTAATCACAATAATTAGTCAGCCTTAAATTTATTACACAAAGTAATTAGCCTTAATTTAATTACATAAAGTAATTAGCTTTTAAATCAATTACACAAAGTAATTAGCCTAAATTTAATTTCACAAAGTAATTATTCATCAAATAACTTTAAAAACATTTAATCTTTAAACCATTAATCTTTAAAAAAAATTATTATTATTAATCTATAAGTTAACTTAGATTTTTAAGTTAATTAACAACTAAAAACATTTCATCTTTTCGATTAACTTCTTAATTTCAACATTTAGTTTATTTAAAATAAACTTAAAAATTTATTTAAAATAAAGAAGTAAACATTTTAGCTTAATTAATTTAAAAATGATTATTTTTTAAACTTTAACTAATTAACCAAAACTAGTATGAAACATTTATTATCTTAAATTAACAAGAAGGTGATCAATCTGGTTTTAAATTTAAATCTGAAAAAAACTTGTTAAATTAAAAATTCAAAAATTGTTAAAATTTGAACCCGAGACCAACTTGAAAAACCCCAAGCCTTTCCCCTAGTTAAATTCCAAAGTACTCGAGCCTTCCCCCGAGTTTCTTCCTTCCTTTTTTTTCTTTTTTTTAAATTTAAGTTTGAAAACCTGTTATATGTTAATAACTGTGAATCCACCTGAGAACACCCCTGAGCTAATTACCCAGCTTCCCGAAATCGACTTCGAGACTTCCCCTTCTTCTCAAAACCCAATATCAACCCTAGACCAGATACAAGTGCACACGCGTGCACGTGTACGCCGCGCCCACCGTTCTTTGACCATCGCTACGATCCACGGCAAATCATCGACGACCCCTACGAACCTTCAGACCACCCAGTTTTGCCCATATCGATCGGAATTGAAAATCGAGCTATCGAATCACTCAAACCCGAACTCGATCATTAGAAGATCATCTCGCACCGCCGCCCACATTCGACTGAGGCCTCTCCGACCTCTCCAAAGTAACGTCACGAAACCCTGCATCGATTCCCCCATAAGCGATCACCTCCGATGGTCTAACGACGCCATACGAACATTAAATACAATGATGACCAAAACAACACCCCCAACCCTAGTTCGACTTCCCCCGAACTCCTCGTCGATCTATAAATCAAGTGAACATTTTTCTGATGATCAATAACCTACAAACTACCCTGGACAACCAGGTCGAACTTCAACTCATCATCGATCGGTGACAATCGACGGTAAACCCTAAACCCAAAATCGACCAACTTAGGATTTCTCGACAAATACCAACTTAAAATCATGAAATGATCATCAAAAATCATTAAATTGAAATATGAATCAGATGGTAAAACATAAACATGTATTCGAGATAATCAAATTTTGACTTATATTCTATTTTCTACTGTTATTTCTTATTCTTGAAATAATTTCACAATTTAATTACTTGAAACTATTTTTAAAATTTATATCACCCTGTTATAATCACATTGCATCTATAAATCCTAGCTTAAGATCGTTTGTAGGGGAAGATATGAATTTTTCCATGATGAAGTTGAGCCTGTTAATACAACAGAGCATATATATTTACATATACATTCACATGCCCAGATATATATACACATGCATTTGTATATATAACTAAAACATTTTCTAATTACCACACACATCCATTATCATAGGCAAACCAAGATTTACAGGTTCAAAAGTTTGCTCACCTGAATTTTGGAAGCAGAGAAGAACAAAGAACACAAGCCTGGAATTTTTGCTTTAAAACCTAAAATTGATTGATCTTTGAATTTCTAAGTTGAATCCAGATCTCCGCTAGCTTCAGGTTCGAGTTGCAAAAGATTGTTTGTTGTAAAACTGAGTTGAATTTGTTAAATTTTGAACTACTTCAGGCTTTTAAAATTTTCTTTAATCTGATCTTGGTTTTAATTTGATAAAGATTGTTTTCTAGAACTTGATATTTGGTTTGAATTGCAACTTGAATTTGCTGCATGCTTTTGTTTTCAGGTTTGAATTGAAAAACTGAGAAACTGATTTTGTTGAACTGCTTTGATTCAGGTTTATATCTTCTCAGGTTTAAATGCTTTGAGTTTTATCTCTGGTTTGTGATTTTAGTTTTCTTTTGTTTTTAATTTTTAGTTTAGAGGAAATGAAAGTGAGGAGTTTAGGAAATAGCCTAATTATCTTTCTTATATATGTTATTTATATCATTAAATTTTTAATAAAACCATTTTTCCACTTGTTAACTATGCTTACACTTGTTAAGGTATGTTAAAATTTAGTTTACAATTGTCAATTACATGAGTTAATTATATTGCACTTGTTAAAAACAAACATTTTTATGTTTAAACCCTTTGTCAAACTTTTATTTATTTATGTAGATTATCTATTTTATATTTACATATGTTTTAAACTTCTATATATTTACAAATAATATTTTTAAAGGAAAATGTTATAATCTTTATAACCAATCCTATTTTAAACTTAATTTATTATACTTTTAAATGTATGAATGTTTACATTTTCTATTATTAAATTAATGCATATCCTTTTTATAAATATTTAAAATTTTAAAGAAATGGATTTTTCTAAAAATCTAATTACACATTAATAATTTAAACATGCATATATATATTTATTAAAATTTAACCTTTAATTAGCTTTTGAAAATTTATTTATATGTAATTTTAAAACATAACTTCAATATATATGTATGTATGTATGTATGTATGTATACATATATATATTCCAAAACAAACTTATATTAGTTTTAAATTATAGAGTTTTCATATTCAAACTATTTCTCAAAAATATTTATTTTTGAATTTCAAATCCAAAATTCAATTTACACACACAGATATATATATATATATATATATATATATATATATATATAACAACACATATCTTTACTAATTTTGAAAAGTTTCAATTTAATCGAAAATTTATATTAATTAACAAATTAAATTTGACTCAAAATCGAGATAGTTACATCAGTAAACTTTTCAAAAGGTAAACCATGCAAGAATTTTCCACTTTTACCCCACCAGCACTTTTAAACTCAGACAAACTTGATTAAATACTTCTACTGTAGTAGCATTAGCAACTCGATAAAACAATGGAATAATCCTTTTCTTTTTACCTTGAGGACAACTTAGTGTTAGAAAACTCTTCGAATTATTCAAAGTAACAAGAACCGTAAGTTGAATCTAGACAAACTTAAGAACAAGAAGCAAAAGACTAGGATGCTGGTTATATATAAAAGTGAAATTACGATCATAGTTACATAACATTTCCCAAAAGCTACATCAGAAACCAATACCAATTAAGTTCATCTTCACCGGATACAATCCCACAAGCCAAAGTAAAAAACCTAGAATAAATAAAAATAGTTTCATCACATATTCAAAACAAGAAATAAATGCACAAAATACAAAAAATATAACATCAAAGGTATGCAAATATTTGCCGTAATATACAGAAAATATTTGACATTGCAATATTTAATAACCTAAATCATCCAACATTGCAAAAAATTAAACCATTCGAAAGAAGTTGGACAAGTAAATGAAATAGCCTATATAATATTAATTTACCAAACAAAATAACAAGAAAATGAACATATGAATAAAATGAAACAATGCAGGTATGTCAAATATTTGCCATGAAATTATGACATATAAATATTACACGAAATGAAAGGTGGATTGTAACGTGAATTGATAATTAAAATAAATTTTTGAATAATAATTTGAATTTTTCAAATTAGATAGGAAATTTATTTATTTGGACATTGATTTTAAAATTAACTATGGAGTTGAGATTGGATATTTAAAATCCTATAAATAAAAAATTAACATCCTAAAATCTATCAATTAAATTTACAATATATTTTAAACTTTTGAGATTTAATTTGAAAATATATTGGGAAAAAATCTCAAACCAATAAAATAAGTAATAAACTATATATAAGTAAATTCCAATTTATTTTTGAGTTAAAATATTAAAATAATAAATATTTAAAAGAAAGAAAAAATTATTTGAATTCAAATTATATATATATACATATAATACATACTTTCTTTTGAAAGAAAAAATTTCACTTATAATAAAAATTAGTTTTAGAAATCATTTCTTTCTTTAAATTGGTATAAGTAGAAGTAATAGACATAAATGAATTTTTATTCAAGTGAATTGAAATTTGAAATTAAATTTAAATTGAATATTTTAAAATAAGTGGCATTTAAATAATGTATACAATGTATATACATTAAGGAATAATGTGTATAATGAAATATTGGTTAAAAACAACTCTTTTTTTAACATTGTATATGTACATACAAATGAACGAAAAGGTGTATTCATTTACAAAGCAAATATGACATAAAATTTATTTAAAAATTTCTTTCGTCTTTGAAAGTTTCAATGATAAACATACACAAGATGGTGGAGTAAACAATAACATGGGGATATCATGATGACTTCTTACAAATGGCATCAAAAATAATTAATTGAATAAAATAATTAAATTAAAAATTACAAGAAACTTTTGAGCTCCCCCATATGCAATCATAAAACAACTCACCAAATCTGAACAACAATAAACAAAAGATTTGAGGCATTTAAAATCTCAACACCAAGGAAAGAAGAAAATAAGAAAAAAAAAGGTAAAGTCAGAAATATACAAATCTAAAACCAAAAGTTTCCAATTCAAATACAAGAGCTTGGGACAATTCAAGCAAATCATCACAGCTTTAAAAACAAAGCATTACAGTTCAGAACAGAAAAATCAAGCTCAGGCAGATCAAATAATCAAGCAGGAATTCCTGATCGAAACAAATGAAAGTAGAAGATAAAAACTATCTCTGTTTTTGGAACAAGAAAATCTAGGTTCAAAGCCACAAACCTGAGAAAATCAAAGTTCAGGCAAGCAAAAAGAAATTCAAAAACATCTTAAAAATCATGAAAAAAATCTTCAAGCTTTGGAAGAACAAAAGCCAAGCTTGCAGATTTGTTTTGGGAAAAAAGAAAGAAAGAGGGGAGCATCAGTTTTGTCAAATGCATTTTTCCCTGGTAATAATTGAAGTTGTAAATCAGAACTTGTTTTCACAATTCAATTCATCTGGAGCTAGCAATTTGCAAATCAAACTACAACCTGAAGCAAGGTTGCAATGCAAACATTCAACTCTAACATTAATTAATAAACAAGAGATTCAACTTCAACCTGTAAATCAGAAAAGAACGAATTCAACTTGTTCGAGCAGTAGATTCAACTCATCAGAGTTTCATATTTAAGTCCAGATCGATATCTCAACAATTTCCTATCAAGGATAAAACATCAAAACAAATTCCGGGCTCAAAGCCTTCTCTGCTTCTCTGTTCCAGGTGAGCAAACTTGAACCCATCTGTGTGTTTTGACATCTGAATTTATACCTGAATTATATTATGGAAAATGATTGTCTGGTTGCTAATTTTGTCTGCATGTTTGTATATATATGAGCAAATGTATGTGTACATGTAGAAACATGCTGCTGTTCCAAAATCAACAGGTTATAAACCAACTAAAAAGGTAAATAATCCTTGCTAAGCCTGTTTTAGGCTTAGATCCCTAAAGAATAAATAATGATAACAATGTAACATTACTAGTAAAATTATTTTCAGTAAGAATATTTGGTAATTATCTCTGAAACTTAAATTCTCAGTAAAATTTCTTCAACCCAGGAAAAAAACAAACATCTGGATTTCAAACTCTGATTATAGGAATGAATTCATGCTGCAAAAAGATGATTTTTGATAGTCATTTTAAAGTTTTTAAGTTTATATTTAAAGAGAATTCATGGGATGTTCAAAAGTGGAATTTTTGTCAAATTCTGACGAACTGTTGTGTTTTGATGGTTGTAATCTTCGGTGATGGTGGCTGGAACATCGGCTAGCCTGGGAGAATTATTATGTGAAATTTTTAACTGCGGAGGTGGAAGAACGTTAGCCATATAGGGTTTTGGACCCAGTTTTATTGGCGAAGTTGATAGGGGAATATCATCGTCGATGGTGACCAATAGGTGATCGGTCTAAAGGGGTTAGAAACTAAAGGTCAAGGCGAGCTTATGATGTGAACGGCGTCGTTGATGGTGGCGTAGGTCATCATGGCGAGGCGTTTGCAGACGATCGGTGTATTCCTAATTTTTGGAGCGAATCGTTCGATTTTGATTGTTTGGCAAATTGATGGATCTTGGTGTTTGGAATCATCGATGAGGTCTTCATCGACATGCTGGTGATCGGAACGATGACCGAGGGTGGTCAGGCCTCTAGTGCACGTGCACGTGCACGTTGGAGTTTGGGGAAGATGAGGGATGCATCGGGATACACTCGAAGATAGACTCGTGAATTCTGGGGGGTTGCTCGAGTTCGATGCAGTGACGCTTGCTAGTTTTACTAAATACAGTGGTTTAAAAAAAATTAAAAAAAAAAGAGTTAAAAAGAAGGGGAAGGAAGAACTCGGGTACTTGGTGGATTTACTCGGGTATAACTTCAGGTAGGATGAGTTTTGCTCGAGGTCGTGTGCGATGCAGCTCATGTGGTAGGTGTGTAATAGTTAAGTTTTTAAAGCAGAAACATTCTTAAGCTCCAGGTTTTAAAAGCTGAAAGAAAATTGGTTACCAGGTTCTATTGTAAAGCATGAACAAAATTTTAAAGTTATTTTAAATGATTAAAGAGTAATTAACCAAAATGATTTTTGGTTTATATAATTATTTAAAAGGAAAATTATCAATAGGGTGGACTAATTAATGTGATGGTCTAAAAGTTAATATGTTAATATGATTAATTGAAAGATGATGAATGAAATGGGAAATTAAATAATTTAAGGAAAATTATTAAAAGTTGACGAATGGTAATTAAGGGTAATTATTTAAGGACAAATTTATTACGAAAGTAAATTGAAGATAATTACTTCGTGTAATCAAATAAAAGATAATTATCTTGTGTAATTAAATAAAAGCTAATTACTTAGTGAAAATAATAAAAGATAATTAAATAAGAGTTAATTAGTTAATTAAAGATGATTAATTAAATGGTAAATTAAACGATTAAAGGTTAATTATTTAGAGGTTGATGAATTAAAATTGAAGGTTAATTAATTTATTATTAATGGTTAAATTAATAAACGATTAAAGAATAATTAATCAAAATGATTTGTAATTCATTAATATTAATTAACCAGGATTAGTAATCTCTAAGTAGTTAATCTGATTTGAATTAATTAGACAATTAACTGATTTTACTTAGGGATGTTTGGATGTTTTGGGTGATTGAATTATTTGATATCCTTGATATGTGATGTGATGCTATGTAATGCTTTGCGCTGAACTATTATATCTGTGATGAATATACTGTTGTATGAATATGAAAACCCCTTGACCCGTAGAACGACATTTGAATTTCGATGCGACAGGGATTCGAATTCCAATTGGTTATCCGAAACCCACATCAAATTGTAATAGTGAATCTTTGTGATTGATAATTTATTTTATCTATGAATCTGTGAATAAAGATAAGCGTTATGGGTTATACCGCTTATCGATATGATTGAATCTGTGATGATGATGTTGTGCACTATTGTGTTGAACCCCTGGACCACACTTATACACACACAAATATGGATTGCACGTGGAAATGGGTTAAGTCACAGATTTTGAAAATAGTTTTAAAAATTGAATTTTTGAATCAAAATAGTTTTGAAATTAGAATTGAAAGCTTTTGAAAATGAGTTTCAAAAATAGAAGTTATTTTGAATAACTTGATTGAGTTTTGAAATTTAAAAAAATTTGATTTGAATTTGAATTCAATATTTGAAATTGAATTCTATGATTTGGAAACTATGGTTTAAAAATGTTATTCAACTTATAAATGGGTTATATGGGTTATTAAACCATTTTAAAAGTGATGTTTTTGGGAATTTAAATTTAACCCAAAGATTTAACTTGTATAAATGAAATTGGATCTTTTTGAAACAAAAACTATTTATTTTCAAATAATAAAAGCTTACACATAAGAATTAAACTTCCAATTTATGTTAAAAGGAATTCAAGTATGAAATAAAAATAGTTTTCCAAGTTATAGATAAATCCTTGGAAACGTATTTTGAAAGCTATAAGTTAAATCTTTAATTTGAAGATTTAATTGAGTTAATCCAAATTGAAATGGAAATTGTTTTGAAATCTATGAATGGATCTTTGTGAAACTGGGTGAAACTTTGTGAAATGAATCTTTTTGTTAAAAGATTTGAAATGGTAATTTGTTTAACCATTTAAAAGAAAAGCTACGGATTTTTTAAGTTGTGACTTACCTAAAATCCTATATCCATATGTTTGAGAATATGGCGCTCATTATTCGGTTTAGCCGGGAGAGGACCTTGTGTCATACTACCCATTCTGAATAGTGATACGACGTTATGGATTGCATTTGAAGACCGGTGTTGAAGACCGGGTGTCTTCGAGAACGATTGGATAACATGTCGATTGACTCTGCACTAAGTTGCTCCGGTATAGAGTTCTCCCTAAGTGACGGGAAGTCCAATCGGGATTGTGGATACCCGGAGTTGCAAGGGCTTCTTCGGAAGTGCCTTCGATTCTGTTTGAACCCGGAATAGACTTGTATGGTTGATGTCCAACATTACACTTTGAGATATTACTGATCTCTATCAAATATATTTCTGCTTGGTGGCGGAGAATTCATTCTCTTAGCTTAACACCCTTCTCTAAGACGTACGAGCTCAGAGGTTATGTAATTGATATTCTTCAATGATATACTCCCAATGTTGTAGTGTGACATGCTAAGTGCTGCTGTGTGTTGATGATCATTTGTGATCAAAGCATGGCTTTTTTATAAAGCGTAGCTTTGTGGACGAGACTGCATCAGGACCTCACACCCCGGAAATGGTCGAAACAGGAAAGATGCGGCAAGGTTATGGGGGTCGTGCCCTTTTGGGTGTGTCATATCCTTCTGGAAAAGGGTGGTATCATGGTATGGAGTCCAGATACTTACTTATGTGGATACTGCAGATCTATTACTTTGTGATTGCTTTGTGGTTTAGAGGCGCCTCGGATAAAGGTCCCAAAGTACCGAGGGATGGAATGCTCGAGTAGTAGTTACCTAGTACAGAGGTAACCCGGCCTTGTATTGGCAGAGATCCAGTTAGGTTCTCGGGACGTCCCGCCAGAGGCGATCCCATGGACAGTAGGAAGTTCCTTAGCCTGACCATTTGTTGGAAATCCAACCAAAACAATACGCGCCCTGTACGGTTTTAGTTGTATAACCTGCCGTGGAATGTGGTGGTAACCTACTATTGAACATGGTAGCTATAATAGGTATAAGTGCGAAATGCCTATGCTGGCTAGGATTTATATTATACTTTTGAAATAGTTTTCCACACTTTGCACTTATAGTAATAATATCAAAGAAATTTCCTCGTATTAAGCATATTTGACTATCATAAGGAGAAATCTCCTCCAAGTCTGCGTTTGCATTTTGTGTAAGGTGGGAGGCCTTATGGTAGTTTCAATTTCCAAAAAGCATTACGGATTTCAAATTTAAATTCTTTTGTTTGTTTTAAAGACCAAATGTTATTGTTTGCTCATACTAGTCCCATGACTGACCTAGAGTTTATTGTTCCTTTCCTAAACTCTAGGTGCCTACAATTTTCCCACACGGGCAGTCTAGAGTTGGGTTTTTCAGATAGTCAGGTTTAGTAGATTATCTGGAGCTAGTTCAGTCTTTGGATCAGGACTGCACTTGCTTATCTTTGTGGATCGTTATTGGAAGTTCGAGCTATTTCTGGATTTGGTGCCTTGGAGATGGAGATTACAGTTCTGGAGTTCTTTCTTGAAGACTATGTTGGATTTTTGTTCCGCTGCTAGTGTTATCCTTTTCTTTCCCGCTGCTGTTTTCTTGTATCATATCTATGATGTATATTGATATTCATTGTATCATTCAGTTGTATCAAATGTTGTATATTGGTTTATATTCATTTCTTCTGTTGTGTTGTACTTAATGCGTTATAAGCTATGACGGACCAGATTCAACGTTTGGATCTGCGGCATTCAAATACGAGTGTCATATTCGGTGCCGATTTTCGAAGGTCGAGTCAGGGTCGTTACACGGATAAATTATATTATGATTTTCAGAACTGATTCATTACCATGTTTACCATTCTTAGCCGCGGTAGACATAATACAACCTTGGCCTCCATCTTTAATAAAGTCACATCCAAAAAATCAAAGGACGACAATAATAAAATCCATATTTTCATGCTTCAAACCTAAGGAAAACCCTCTCAAATTCATGAGTAACGAAATCACCTTGGAGTTCAACAATACTGCTACGATTACACTCAACCACAACTTCACAAAAAGATTTCAAATGACGATATGAAAGCCAATCATTCCAATGCATTTCTTACAAAGCTAATCTTTTCTTAGTATAAGCAAAATAGTAATTTAACACAATATTGTACTCAGTCTGAAATAAATGAAAATTATCTTTTTTTTACATAAGAGGATTTGAACGAAAAAAATCAACAACCAACTTCTTAACTAGTTTGCTAGAAATCTGTGGATGGTTAACATCAACAATACTAGCTCTATATGAATGATTAGGCTGCATAGTTTTGATAACAAAAAAGTTTAGTAGGTTAAACTTGTAAGAAGCATGAATGCAAAAAGTATAACCCTCCCATGAACAAACAGCTATAACTCGCTCTCTATCATTTTTAAGAACGATAAGTTTACAACCTTTCCTAATATAATATATCATAAGATACAATCGAAACTCCATAATGCCACCAGCAAATCTTTGACCAACACTAGCAAATTAGGTTTGCTAGAATCATTTTTTAACAACCGTTTTAAAGTAGAACTTGAATCAATTGAAGAACAAACCACAGAAGAAGCAGATGATTCACACTCACCAAAAGAACCAACAAATGAAGAACTATAAGAAACAACATCGGGGGATATACTTTTACACTGCATAGATATAACTAAAATGGGCAGAAAATCATCATGGCTATGAGAAACAAGCAAGAATATACTATACAAATTAGAATTAGTTTCAATAACTTTTTTCCTCTCATCTCTTTCATAAACTAGTTCAATGGGACTATATGTTAATTAAAACCAATCATTGCAAATATCATTTTTCAATCTCAACACACAATCACTAAAACCAAGATGTCTACGATAAGTATCAATCCAATAGAAAACGACAAGAACATCAATAAGCTTAGAGTTGAAAAAACAAATAAAATGTTAGAATAATAGTAAAATGACATACCAACATAAAACCAATTTACAACATAATGTTAGAATCACACGTTGTTATGAAAAATTTCTGCCTGGAAAATATTTGTCGAGCCAGGCAAACATTTTCCATAAAACCAATTTACAGCATAAAACTTTGCTGCCGTCCCCATTAATATATTATAATTCAGCAGCATACGTGAACTATAACAGTAACAACATGATCATTAATGAGCCATAACAATAAAAATAACAACATGAACTATAATAATAATAATATTGTAATGGCAAATATTTGCCCAGCAAATATTTGCCATAACAACAACGTACTGCATAAATTTCACTTACACATCCCATTACTATAATATAATTCAACGACAACATATATGAACTATAGTAATAACAACAAGAAAATTACAACCATCTACAACGATTACAATAACAATAAATTTAACAAACTTGAACATAAATGAATACATGAATGGAAGACAAACCTTCAAACCAAATTCCAAATGAAATCAAAGAAAAAACACAAAAAAGTTAAATAAGAACAGCAGAATTCAACTAAAAAATAACAACATAATTAATAAAAAAATGGAAAACAAAAGAAGATGAAAATAACTATGTGTAAAAAAACTAATCTTGGATTCAATTTTTAACGTAGAACAAAAGAAAATATGTGTCACCGATCGAGATGCAGAAGAAGCGGTTGAAAGAGAAGCGGTTGAAAGAGATGAAGATGGAGCAAAAACTGATTGAGATGGAAGGAAAATGTAATAACCCAAAATTTTACCACTTTAAAATATACTATTCAAAGTAATTATGAATATAAATTAAGTAAGGTTATATGATTCAAAAAATATTAGATCGGATTTGGAAAGAAAAGTATACACAAAAATAGTAACATTGTCTATGTCGACAAAAGTAACAAAATGCTAACTTCAAAAAAGTAAATTTCAATGGTTAAATAAATTATTTTAATTAATTTATGAGTGTTTATATTTTTAAATAGCAATAAACAAATTTATTTTTAAATTTGGTTCACATAAATAAATAGTTTAACTAAAACGTCAAAATGTGACCGCAAAATATTTTATCGAAAATCAACATTTTGTCGATTAGAAGTTGTCGCAACGTTGTCGCACCTTTATTTTCTTATATATGAACATATATTTAAATAGTGTAACTATTAATTAATTCAATAATTAAGTTTACTTTCACTAAATATACTTAGAAAATTCTAAATGTAGTTAATAAAAAGTAAGCATAAAAAGACAAAAAGAGTTATAAAAGACAAAAGTAAACATCAAATCAAACAAACATAATTATTATATTCTTTACTTAATACTTAAGTGAAAATGACATAATTGAAATGTGATGTTAAGTGTTGAAAAAATAAGGCTGTTTAACAATTAAGTAAAGAGTATTTTGGTCATTTTACGTAACAATATTATATTTCAAACTTTTTTCTATAAATGCCTACCATTTCTTTCACAAATTCCACACACTTTCCATTCTTCTTCTTCCTTTTCTAAGCTCTCTTTTTCTTCTTCCTTACAGCTTTAATGGCTTCTTCTCTTTCATTTCCTTACTAACTTTTTCAAAACCATATCCAACAAAGTCAAAACTCTACCAAACTTTGCCAAAGACCTTAGAATGTCATCAAAACATGGTTTAGCATCTAAAAAGTGAAGAAGTGATGGAGGAAGGGGAGGATCAAGGGGAGGCCGAGCCTTATTGATGTTGTTGGAATGTTTGGCCAATAGAGAAGAAGAGGGAAATACTAGTGGTCAAGAGAAAGTGGAAGTGAAGTGATGGCTGAGCACTAAGAAGTGAGTTGGAGTTGTTTTGGTGATGGTTTGGTGAAGTTATGATGATTTAGTGAAGTGTTGGATTAAATGAATGTTGGTAGAAAGTTAAACGATTTGGTTAATGATGAGTACTCATATTTTAAGTTACTAATTCCCAGAAATATTTCAAGTTAATTACATAAAAAGTTTTGTAAATCTTGGATGATTAAATGTTTGATAACTTGGTTGATATTATGGTTGATTATATATTTGTGATTTGGATGATAACTTGGTTTGATAAATGATAAGAGAAATTGTTAGTAAGTATAGTTAATTCAGTGGAAATTAAATCCATATAAATATGTATATGGAAATTATTTAGCATCTTAATGACTTTAAAATATCTAAAAAGATTGAAAATGATATTATAACAATATAATATTATAATATGAAATGAAATGAAAAATGAGTTTTAAATGACAAAAATATTTTTTTTAAAATAAGTTAAAATAGTTTAAATATGGTTTAAAATAAAATTTAAGTGTTTCGGACAAGTTCTGAAGCAATTCGCAAAATTGGTCAAAATTGAGCTTGTTGCGTAGTTGTAGTAAGGAAATTTCGACCCGTAATTTCAAATTAATTTAGATAATAATTTGTAAGCTGAATTTCTTCGAATAAAAATTTATTGGTCCATAATGATAATAGTTTTCTAATGAAGAAAGAAAATCAAAATTTCATCACGTAGAGTTTGAAATATGTCCAAAATAATTTTCTAAAAACATCGCGGTTTTGCAGTTCGGAATCCAAAAGGGGATTTCTTTATAAATGATATTTTTAAATTATTAAAAATATGAAAAAAAAATATGATAAATCTTTTAAAAAAATTTAAAAGACATTTAGTTTGAAAAAATGGATTTCTAAATGATGTAAAAGTCGTTTTGAAGAATATAGCTTTTCACAGCACTTATTGCAACGCTTTTGCAACGTTTTTTAAAAACTTATGAATTATGAACTTAAACTTAATAATACTTTTTCAAATCTTTTAGAAATGTTTTTAAAAGAATAATTAATTGTTTTAAATGATGATTAGGAAGTTTAATAAATCATTTATAAAAGGAAGATTAATAACCGAGTATGCGGAAACGACTAGTACATTTGTCCCGCCTGTAAGAGCTGAACGGTAAAACAAAGTGTTTAACTAAGGTTAGGAATGATGCAACTAATGCCCTGAACTTAACTGGCCTTTGCTTTATCTTTTAGATGAAGGGTGGAATAGATCAAAAGTAAAGCACGGATACTCTAAAAGATCATATTTAAGTTTTTCCAAGATAAAAGAAACGAAACAAATTCTTTGAGTGTTAGTTAACCGCTTAACCTATTTTATTCGATGATTGGTATGAAGGAATCGAGATCAAATTTCGATGATTCCTATCTGAAGAACTGGGGTCAGATTTAGGTGATTCCTATCCGAAAATTCCTTCAACTAATTTTTGAAAAAAATACATATTTAATACAAAGATAATTGAAGATACATATCTTCATAATGTAGGTTTACTTGCCGCTAGTCCCTGAGGTGAAATCTACCATATTTAAAGAGGCAATAGTGCTCTGTAATGAAAACCTTCGATTTGAAAGATTGAAGCTAAGGAAGAAATCTTTGATTAAGATTTAATAAATGATTTGCGAATATTTTCCCTAAGTTAAAAGTTATAACTTGAATATAAGAAAATTTTAATTAAGAATAAAAGAATGATTTGGAAAAGTTTTCTAAGTAAAAGAGAAAATAATTTGAAATTCTTCCAGTATTTAAGAAAGGTTTAAATAAATCAAATGATTAAATAAATAAGGCTTAATGATTCCATATACTCTTGGAAAAAAACGGAATAAATAGAAAATAATATATCTAAGAAAGGTATTTGATTTAAATAAAAGATGAAGTAATTGATTAATGATTGATATCCACGAATGAACTTAATATCTTTTTATTGATAATTGGCTTCAAAGGAACCAGGGTCGGATTTGAGTGAATCCTATCTGAAAATCACTTCGAACCAACGTATGCGTTCAAAAGTGAAGATATGTTGAAGATGATGATTATTGAAGATCAAGGATCTTCATAGCGTGAGGATTTCTTGTTGGTATGCTCTGGATTGCTCCTATTATAGAGTTATTTATAGCAGTGGTCTCCTTGTTGCGGAGATTTTTTGGATCCAAGGGCAACTTGCTACTAGTGGTAGTAAGAGAGTGCCATTGGTTTCGTTCAGTCCCAGAATGAACTTGTATTGACGAATGTCTGACATTGCATTTCTAAGGCACAACGTTTGATTTTAAAAATGTACATCTTCTTGGTGGCAGAGAAGACAGCTTCTCTTAGCTTAGCACCCTTCTCTGAGACATACAAGATCAGAGGTTGTATGCTTGTGGGAGTCAAATAGTGATCAAAGGAATGACAGTATGGCATTCAAAGTGGAACCTGTTATGATCAAAGCGTGGTTTTGTATGAAAAGAGTTGCTTTGAAGAAATTGAGCGTAGCCTCACTAGCCTCACATCCCGTAAGATGATATGGAATACTATGTGGTTTGATAGATACAAATTCGGAATAAGTGAGTACGTATGGTGGTGTCTAATACGTTAGGCCTTTGGGGGAAAACGTCCCTCAAGGCATTTATTTCCCCAATTTAATAAAGTAGTTAGCTTGAGAGAAGCATAGAACTGCTGGTTATCAGTAGTAGTGTGGCAAGTACAGTTCCAAGTGACTTGCTTGAGAAAGGTGATTAAGGCACCGCGGGGACTATGTTTGTTACACGTGGATCGACGAAATGGCCACTAGTTCCCTATCATGTTGAAAATCCAATCCTATTACGAGATTTACGGATTTGATTGTAGCCCCAAAATAGCTTTGATGACTTGCAAACATTTCAACTACCCTTTTTGGTATCATATATTCCGTTCGGTATATTCCGTTGACCTTGTACAGATATATTACCTTAGACTTAGTTTGGGTATTGATACCTTATTTGAATAAGTTTATTTGAAGTTGTTTTCCAAAAGAATGTCATTAAAGATAATATCAAACTACTTTGGTATAAAAGTGTTTTGATTATCATAAGGTAAAAACCCATCCGTATTTATATGTAGACGTGGTCTTATGCGATACCCTTTTCTTCAAAGGTTTTGATAACATACTCATTTTAAATTTCGAGTATCTCATGCTAGTTTATCAAGCCTGATCCAAATGTTTTTAATACTCGGGCAAATCCGAGTAGTTTCGGGTTTAGTTGAAGAGGTTGGAGAATCCAAAGGAAAGCTGGAGATCTTCATCATCGTATTTGACGAATAATATTATCCGTTACATCTATTGCATTTATTTTGTTGTTTTCAGCATTTGTAAGGACAGCGGCTTAAAACTGTCCACGCTGAATTTAGGTTAGACTCTGATATTGTATTTTAAAATTTTCAGCTGTAAAGATTATTATTGAAATAATATGTGTTATTCCATTCGTGTGAGATTCCGTTCTGTCTTTATTTTCTTTCCACCCTTAATGGTCTGTTTGTTCGTGCAATGAGTTGGACATGTTTAGTTTAATGTTGATTTAAAGGGTACGGAAAAATGGTCATTACATTTGGTATCGGAGCTGAAGGTTAAGCAAGAACCTTGGCTTTGGTGGGGCAATGACTCATCAGAGACAGGGTAATTAATTCTAGGGTGAGTGACTCATTAAAGATAGGGTTAGTAATATCTTAGAATGAGTTTGAGTGCATTATATATGAATGCATATTTAAAAGTGACTGATAAATTATTTTATGTTGAATTATCTGTTGAGTGATTTGTGGATTCTGATCGCTGCGCTTAATCACCGTTATCGATGAGGGTTCCTAAACATTTAAACAATGCAAACCGACATACTGATTTTGAAAAAATTGGTTAATGAAATAATTCTACCTATGATTATATTTTGAACATAAAGTATATATTTCGAAAAGTTGTATAGTTTGAAATCAGGATAGTGAAATTTAAACATGAACATTCGTGATCAGAATTTAACAGTTTGACTATAATATGTTTCATAAAGATAATCGATAAGTAAGAAATCTGATAAGATAATTAAGATCTTTAATACTAATTCTAAAATAATAAATTAAGAAATGATAATGTTAAGTTACTATCATAAATTGATCAATTGTTTGATTTAGTAGTTTAAGTACAAATACCTTGTGAATTAAATTTCACGATTTGATTATAAGGTGTTTGATAATAACATTTGCTTAAGGAATGGACATATAAGATAAAAATGTATTTAAGTGATTATGTAAAAAGGTAAATGTAAAAGAAATGGGAATTCAAATTCGAGTAAAAGAATTATGGAAATTTAAATGAAGTTAATTAATATAAGATAAATTTATAAAATGAATTTATAAAATAGTTTTTATAAAGTAATCTCTAAAGCATTTTGAAAATGGTATTATTTCAAATAGAAAGAGTTATTTTATGATAAATAATTCGATTGGCTCGAAAATAAACTAAAAATGGGTAAGAGATGTATTCGGATGGTAAACACTTCTCTTAAGTATTACTCTTCTTGTTAAGTGAATATATGATACTATTGGTAGTACCCAATTCCCTGGCATTATTTTAGAGTTACTCGATCTACATAACTTTTTTAAGTAATAGAGATAATTTGAATAATTAACTGATAAATTGATTGGTAATATTTAGAAAAGTGTTTAAACTAAGGATAAATTGGGATCGCTAATTGCTAAAATAAAGTGGAATTTCCAACGATTTTGGACAATCGAAAATTTCTGAATCCTACCTAACTCAAAGATGAGAAATTTATGAAAACTTTGGTAAAAGATTGAAATACTTTGAGTAAATGAAATAAGACAAGGATAATTTACAAATCTGATTTATAAAGAAAAAAAAAGATTCAAGAGTTAAGAGTACGAGGATTTAAGTATGGATGGTTTTAAAATTTGTTTTTTTAAATCTAGGAAAATGACAATAATGATTCTTTAAAAAGGTAATTATAACCTAGAAAAAGTTTTGTTAATGAATTCTAGCATAAATTAAGGATTTGGACTTAAGTCTTTAAAATATGATTGATTTACATAAGTTATAAGATGCATTAGCTTAAGTAATAGTTTTACGAAATGATTCATAAATAATATTAATGTTAAAGGAAATACACCGAGTTAAAAGATTGTGGGAAAACTTTCTTATAAAGATAAATTATCTTTTGAGTGAAAAATGGTTCCTTTGGAATATTTTCTTTTAATAAAAATATTTGAAAATAAATAATTAAAGGGATTATATAAAGAAGCATCTTTATAAAGTGTTTGAGCTTAAGATAAAGTTTTTATGAAAGTTTTTGAAAGTTAATAAATATGTATATTATATGTAGATCATTTCATCGCACAAATTTAGAACTAAGATTCGAGTTTGGAACTTTGAGGTGTTTACAGTGGTCCGAAAAAAGATTTATCACTCGATTCTTGACGATGAACATTACTGAGGATTTGTGGTTAGGCACTTTAGTTTTCTATCATAGTTGAGAACTATGCAAGGTAAGCAAAGTTTCTATTGTAGAAGCTTGATCAGAATCCGCATTAGAGGATCAAGCGATCGATACTAGTTTGAAAAATAAATTTATGTATTCAAATAGGAGATCGAATAAGATATTTCATATTGATGATATGCGTATATTATATGGAATTAAATTTAAAAATAAATGTTTTAGGAAAACTTTTGTTTTGGGTAATTTCGAGGACAAAATTCTTTTAAGTATGGAAGAATGTAACGACCCAAAATTTGACCACTTTAAAACATACTATTTAAAATGATTATAAATATAAATTAAATATGGTTATATGATACAAACAATATTATATAGGATTTGGAAAAAAAAGTATGCATAAAAATAGTAACATTGCATATATCGACAAAAGCGATAAAATGCTGATTTCAGAAAAGTAAGTTTCAATGGTAAATAAGTTATTTTAATTAATTTATGTGTGTTTATATTTTTAAATAGCAATATATAAGTTTATTTTTAAATTTGGTTTACATAAATACATATTTTAACTAAAACATCAAAATGTGAACGTAAAACATTTTGTCGAAAATCAACATTTTGTCGATTTAAAGTTGTCGCAACCTTGTCGCACCTTTATTTTCTTATATATGAACATATATTCGAATAGTATAAGTATTAATTAATTCACTAATCAAGTTTATTTTACTAAACATACTTAGAAATTCTAGAATGTAATTAACAAAAAGTGAGCATAAAAAACCAAAAGTGTTATAAAAGTCAAAAAGTAAATAGTTCGTCTTGTACTCCAAGGATTCAGACAAAAGGAAGAACTGGACTATTTTGATACATATTCACCAGTGACGAGGATAACATCAATTAGGATGCTTATTGCGATTGCATTCATACTTGATTTAGAAATACATCAAATGGATGTAAAAACTGCATTTTTGAATGGTGACCTAGAGGAAGAAATATATATGAAGCAGCCTGAAGGGTTTCTGAGCTATGAAAGGAAAATAAAGTATGCAAATTAGTAAAGTCGCTTTATGGCCTTAAACAAGCTCCAAAACAATGGCATGAAAAATTTGATGAAACTATGTTATCAAATGGATGCACAATAAATGAATCAGATAAATGTGTCTACATGAAACACACACATTTAGGATATGTCATTGTTTGTCTTTATGTTGATGACCTGTTGATCCTAGGAAATAACAAAGCCATAATAACATCTACAAAGAATATGTTATTCTCTAGATTTGATATGAAAGACCTAGGACTGGCTGATGTGATATTGGGTGTCAAAATTTTGAGAACACCAAAGGGATATGCATTATCCCAATCACATTACATCGGTAAGATACTTGAAAAATTCAAGCAATATAATATAACTATTGCAAAATAACCCATAGATATGAACCAAAATTGGGTAAAGAACACTGGTGATGGTATCTACCAGCTTGAATACTCTCGTATACTAGGAAGTATCATGTATGTTATGAACTGCACTAGGCCAGATACCGCATACGCTGTAAGTAAGCTGAGTAGATTTACCAGCAATCCTGGTAAACATCATTGGAAAGCGATAATCAGAGTTCTAGGATACCTAAAGTATACACAGAACTATGGTATACACTATACAAACTACCCTTCAACAGTGGAAGGATACAGTGATGCCAATTGGATAACTGGATCACAAGATACAAAGTCTACAAGTGGATATGTGTTCACATTAGGAAATGGAGCAATATCATGGAAATCATCCAAACAGACTTGTATAGCTAGATCTACGATGGAATCAGAGTTTATTGCACTAGATAAGACCGCAGAAGAAGCAGACTGGCTTCGAAGTTTCTTGGAAGATATTCCAAATTGGAGCAAACCTGTGCCTCCAATATGTATACATTGTGATAGTCAATCAGCAATTGGAAAAGCTAATAGTACACTATACAATGGTAAATCTAGGCATATTTGTCGTAGACATAAAACAATTAGACAACTTCTCTCTATTGGAGTTATCACTATAGACTACATAAGGTCAAAGGATAACATAGCGGATCCACTAACTAAAGGCTTGCCAAGAGAGAAAGTTCAAACCTTATCGATGGGAATGGGGTTAAGGCCCATAGAATAAAAGTTTTTTTTTTTAATGGAAACCCCACCTAGTTGACTGGAGATCCCAAGATCTAGGTTCAAAGGGACAACTAAGTTTAAGAGAAACTTGACAGCACTGTTACTCACAAACCATTAATATGATAAGTCAGTGCTTTGTTTGTTGGAAAAATAGGATATGTATTGATACTTTTAATGATGTCTGTACTTGAGGAATTGTGAATACCCTTTACAGAATCACCTAAGTAAGTGCGAAGGCGCCCCTTCAAAGAGAATTATAAGGCCAAATTCTCTAAGCACTTATGATACCAGGCAGGTGTTCAAGGCAAAAATGAACACATACAGAGAACGAAGGATTATAAGAAACATTTGTCGTGTGTTATCTATTGTAGAATTACACAAAAGGCTTACAGTTCAAGGACATTCTATATCTACTGATTCGCCTGTATTTCAAATAGGTAAACACTAGGAAAGTTCAAGGCCTCTGTGCTACTTTAACCGATATGATAAATGGTTCGTGAAACTAAGAACAACTGTTCATTCATGTGGGGGATTGTTAGAAATGAATGAATGAGGAAGTGGGGAAGAGGAAGAATAAGAGTGTGTATTGAAACAAAGTCCCACATCATGGGATATTTGTTTCAATATCAACTTATATATCACAACCCATTATACTAATTCAAAAGAAAAGAAGAAGGTGACATGAAAACTTGTGGCAATGTAGGCTTTGGGCCTTCATATTAAAATGTCAAAGATTGGGCCTTGGGCCTTGGGGCTCTTGGGGTCTCGTGATTAAATGGGCCACCGACTGCTGTTGGGCAATGCTAAAATGGCTATTTTTCGATCGGTCGAGTCTGTTCGTCTGAATGGTCACCAGATGCAGCCATTCACTTCCAGGCGCGCGCACGCAACGGTCACTGCTGTTGGTTTAAGGGTCGCAACCTTTCCAACAGTCACGACCGCTCTGAATGGGCACCTCCTCCGGCCTATAAATAGGCGGCCAGAATCTGAGAATGATTCATTCAGTTTTATCTCAAATTCTAATCCTTCTTCCTCCAACATCTCTCTGTTCTAGTGCTATAATCTCTTCAGTACGTCGGCGCTCCGTCTGCAACCACGCTGCGGGGCTGGTCCGTTTCATCCTGGGGAACAAATTGCTAACACCCGTGAAACTACATACGGCAGCAATATTGTTTCAAGGAAACAGTTTCTACAGGACTCGGACTCTTTAATCGGTAACACTTTTCATACGGATCTAGTCAGGCATTTTTCTATTACAATTTCACAAAATTAGTGACAGTTTTTACCGTTACTACTTCTGCACTATTCTGTAACTGTTATTGAAGTTACGGTTGGTTTCGTAACACTTTACGGTAGTTGCGAATAACATTCTTGAAACAATATTGATTGTTGTAGACGACAATGTCATAAAATAGCAACAACAATAATTCTGCACCGACACAGACGGTGACAAACACTCAGCCAACGCCTCTGCTTCCGACAATGGCACTGTCTCATGGAGAAAGGCCAAAAAAGTTCAACGGGACAGACTTCAAACGTTGGCAACAGAAGATGTTGTTTTATCTAACAACATTAGGCCTCGCCAAGTTTCTGACCGAAGATGCTCCTGAATTGGCGAACTCGAACCCGATGCAATCAAAGTGGAGGCCGCAAATTTCTGGAAAAATTCTGACTTTATGTGTAAAAACTATATTCTGAATGGTCTGGATAATAGCCTCTACAATGTCTATTGTACTGTTGCAACATCCAAGGAACTCTGGATGGCCTTGGACCGAAAGTACAAAACTGAAGATGCAGGCATGAAGAAATTCATCGCTGGCAAATTTCTCGACTTCAAAATGGTAGATTCAAAGACTGTGATCAACCAGACTCAAGAAGTGCAACTGCTCATCCGTCAACTGCATGATGAAGGGATGATACTTAGCGAATCTTTCCAGGTTGCCGCAACCATTGAGAAACTTCCTCCATCGTGGAAGGACTTCAAAAATTACCTTAAGCATAAGCGTAAGGAAATGACAATGGAAGAACTCATAGTTCGTCTGCGAATAGAGGAAGATAATAGAAATTCTGAGAAAAAGATCTCTCAGAATATGGATGCCAAAGCAAATGTTGTTGAGTCAGATAAACCTAACAAGAGAAAACGTGAGAATGCGCCTCGGAAGTCGAAGAAGAAATTTCAGGGTTCTTGCCATAACTGTGGAAAGAAGGGGCGTAAAGCAGCCAAATGTCGCGCTCCCAAAAAGAAGAAATTAGAAGCAAATACGGATGAAGTTACAAATGGCATTTCCGATATGGATTTATGTGCAGTAATATCAGAATGCAACCTTGTTGGTAATTCAAGGGAATGGTTTGTGGACACAGGTGCCACTCGACACATATGTGCTAATAAGTGGATGTTTACAACTTATAAAACTGCAACTGATGATGAACAACTTTTCATGGGCAATTCATCTACATCAAAGGTCGAAGGAAAGGGAAAAGTTGTGCTGAAACTAAATTCTGAAAAAGAGCTTACTTTGAGTGATGTTCTTCACGTTCCAAAAATCCGCAAGAATTTGATATCAGGGCCCTTGCTTAGCAAGCATGGTTTCAAATTAACCTTTGTATCCGATAAGTTTGTATTATCAAAAAATGGAGTGTATGTAGGAAGAGGATATGTATGTGATGGTTTATTCAAGGCAAATGTAACAACTATTGTACCAAACATTGATATGTAAAAGTGAATCTTCTGCTTATATTGTTGACTCTTCTAACATATGGCATTCTAGATTAGGGCATGTTAATTTTGATACACTGCGAAAAATGATTAATCTAGAATGTATACCAAAATGTACATAGACTCCAACTATAAATGTCAAGTTTGTGCAGAAGCAAAATTGACAAGAACCTCGTTTCATCATGTTGAACGAGAAACTGAACCTCTAGACCTTATACACACTAATGTATGTGATTTGAAAATGTGTCAAACTAGAGGAGGAAAAAGATATTTCATTACGTTTATTGATGATTGTACTAGGTACTGCTATGTGTATCTCCTTAGAAGCAAGGATGAAGAATTCGATATGTTTAAACAGTATAAAGCAGAAGTTGAGAATCAACTCAACAGGAAAATTAAAGCTTTAAGAAGTGATAGAGGAGGAGAATATGAATTTCCTTTTGAGGAATTCTGGGCTGAGCACGGTATTATACACCAAACTACAGCACCATATTCACATCAATCGAACGGTATAGCCGAACGGAAAAATAGATCTCTTAAAGAAATGATGAATGCTTTATTAATCAATTCTGGCTTGCCAAATAACTTTTGGGGAGAAGCTATTCTTTCGGCAAACCATATTTTAAATAAAATACCACGAAAGAAAACATCCAAGTCTCCTCACGAACTTTGGAAAAATAGACCGGCATCCTACAAATACTTAAAAGTGTGGGGTGTCTTGCCAAAGTAGAGATACCTAAACCAAAGAAGGTCAAGATAGGACCAAAAACAATTGATTGTGTATTCATTGGATATGCACAAAACAGTGCTGCTTATCGATTTTTAGTACACAAATCTGAAATTGATGATATTCATGAAAATACCATCATTGAGTCGAGAAATGCAAGATTTTTCGAACATATATTCCCTTTAAAGCAGGGCACTGACAGTGATGCTCATAAGAGACCAAGGGAAGATGAAATCTCCAATTCTCTTGAGGATACTGAAGACAACCTTCAGCAAATAAGTGCTGATCAACAAGTGGAGGAACCAAGGAGAAGTAAAAGGTCTAGAACCTCAAAAACCTTTGGACCAGACTTCTATACCTTTATGTTAGAAGATGATCCATTGACATACAAACAAGCTATGTCCTCCAGCGATGCCCCTTACTGGAAAGAGGCTATTAACAATGAGATAGAATCCATTATGGCTAATCATACCTGGGAATTAGTTGATTTACCTCAAGGATGCAAGACCTTAGGTAATAAAGGGATATTTAAAAAGAAATTGAAACTTGATGGTTCAATAAACAAGTACAAAGCTCGTCTTGTAGTCCAAGGATTCAGACAAAAGGAAGAACTGGACTATTTTGATACATATTCACCAGTGACGAGGATAACATCAATTAGGATGCTTATTGCATCCATACTTGATTTAGAAATACATCAAATGGATGTAAAAACTGCATTTTTGAATGGTGACCTAGAGGAAGAAATATATATGAAGCAGCCTGAAGGGTTTCTGAGCTATGGAAAGGAAAATAAAGTATGCAAATTAGTAAAGTCGCTTTATGGCCTTAAACAAGCTCCAAAACAATGGCATGAGAAATTTGATGAAACTATGTTATCAAATGGATTCACAATAAATGAATCAGATAAATGTGTCTACATGAAACACACACATTTAGGATATGTCATTGTTTGTCTTTATGTTGATGACCTGTTGATCCTAGGAAATAACAAAGCCATAATAACATCTACAAAGAATATGTTATCCTCTAGATTTGATATAAAAGACCTAAGACTGGCTGATGTGATATTGGGTGTCAAAATTTTGAGAACACCAAAGGGATATGCATTATCCCAATCACATTACATCGGTAAGATACTTGAAAAATTCAAGCAATATAATATAACTATTGCAAAATCACCCGTAGATATAAACCAAAATTGGGTAAAGAACACTGGTGATGGTATCTACCAGCTTGAATACTCTCTTATACTAGGAAGTATCATGTATGTTATGAACTGCACTAGGCCAGATATCGCATACGCTGTAAGTAAGCTGAGTAGATTTACCAGCAATCCTGGTAAACATCATTGGAAAGCGATAATCAGAGTTCTAGGATACCTTAAGTATACACAGAACTATGGTATACACTATACAAACTACCCTTCAACAGTGGAAGGATACAGTGATGCCAACTGGATAACTGGATCACAAGATACAAAGTCTACAAGTGGATATGTGTTCACATTAGGAAATGGAGCAATATCATGGAAATCATCCAAACAGACTTATAGAGCTAGATCTACGATGGAATCAGAGTTTATTGCACTAGATAAGACCGTAGAAGAAGCAGACTGGCTTCGAAGTTTCTTGGAAGATATTCCAAATTGGAGCAAACCTGTGCCTCCAATATGTATACATTGTGATAGTCAATCAGCAATTGGAAGAGCTAATAGTACACTATACAATGGTAAATCTAGGCATATTTGTCGTAGACATAAAACAATTAGACAACTTCTCTCTAATGGAGTTATCACTATAGACTACATAAGGTCAAAAGATAACATAGCGGATCCACTAACTAAAGGCTTGCCAAGAGAGAAAGTTCAAACCTTATCGATGGGAATGGGGTTAAGGCCCATAGAATAAAAGTTTTTTTTTTAATGGAAACCCCACCTAGTTGACTGGAGATCCCAAGATCTAGGTTCAAAGGGACAACTAAGTTTAAGGGAAACTTGACAACACTGTTACTCACAAACCATTCCTATGATAAGTCAGTGCTTTGTTTGTTGGAAAAATAGGATAAGTATTGATACTTTTAATGATGTTTGTACTTGAGGAATTGTGAATACCCTTTACAGAATCACCTAAGTAAGTGCGAAGGCGCCGCTTCAAAGAGAATTATAAGGCCAAATTCTCTAAGCACTTATGATACCAGGCAAGTGTTCAAGGCAAAAATGAACACATATAGAGAACGAAGGATTATAAGAAACATTTGTCGTGTGTTATCTATTGTAGAATTACACAAAAGGCTTACAGTTCAAGGACATTCTATGTCTACTGATTCGCCTGTAATTCAAATAGGTAAACACTAGGAAAGTTCAAGGCCTCTATGCTACTTTAACCGATATGACAAATGGTTTGTGAATCTAAGAACAACTGTTCATTCATGTGGGGGATTGTTAGAAATGAATGAATGAGGAAGTGGGGAAGAGGAAGAATAAGAGTGTGTATTAAAACAAAGTCCCAAATCATGGGATATTTGTTTCAATATCACCTTATATATCACAACCCATTATACTAATTCAAAAGAAAAGAAGAAGGTGACATGAAGACTTGTGGCAATGTAGGCTTTGGGCCTTCATATTAAAATGCCAAAGATTGGGCCTTGGGCCTTGGGCCTTGGGGCTCTTGGGGTCTCGTGATTAAATGGGCCACCGACTACTGTTGGGCAATGTTAAAACGGCTAGTTTTCGATAGGGCAAGTCTGTTCGTCTGAATGGTCACCAGATGCAGCCATTCACTTCTAGGCGCGCGCACGCAACGGTCACTGCTGTTGGTTTAAGGGTCGCAACCTTTCCAACAGTCACGACCGCTCCGAATGGGCACTTCCTCCAGCCTATAAATAGGTGTCCAGAATCTGAGAATGATTCATTCAGTTTTATCTCAAATTCTAATCCTTCTTCCTCCAACATCTCTCTGTTCTAGTGCTATAATCTCTTCAGTACGTCGGCGCTCCGTCTGCAACCACGCTGCGGGGCTGGTCCGTTTCATCCTGGGGAACAAATTGCTAACACCCGTGAAACTACATACGGCGGCAATATTGTCTCAAGGAAACAGTTTCTACTGGACTCGGACTCTTTAATCGGTAATACTTTTCGTACGGATCTGGTCAGGCATTTTTCTGTTACAATTTCACAAAATTAGTGACAGTTTTTGTCGTTACTACTTCTGTACTATTCTGTAACTGTTATTGAAGTTACAGTTGGTTTCGTAACACTTTACGGTAGTTGCGAATAACATTCTTGAAACAATATTGATTGTTGTAGACGACAATGTCTCAAAATAGCAACTACAATAATTCTGCGCCAACACAGACGGTGACAAACACTCAGCCAACGCCTCTGCTTCCGAGAATGGCACTGTCTCATGGAGAAAGGCCAGAAAAGTTCAACGGGACAGACTTCAAACGTTGGCAACAGAAGATGTTGTTTTATCTAACAACATTAGGCCTCGCCAAGTTTCTGAGCGAAGATGCTCCTGAAGTTGGCTAACTCGAACCCGATGCAATCAAAGTGGAGGCCGCAAATTTCTGGAAAAATTCTGACTTTATGTGTAAAAACTATATTCTGAATGGTCTGGATAATAGCCTCTACAATGTCTATTGTACTGTTGCAACATCCAAGGAACTCTGGACGGCCTTGGACCGAAAGTACAAAACTGAAGATGCAGGCATGAAGAAATTCATCGCTGGCAAATTTCTCGACTTCAAATTGGTAGATTCAAAGACTGTGATCAACCAGACTCAAGAAGTGCAACTGCTCATCCGTCAACTGCATGATGAAGGGATGATACTTAGCGAATCTTTCCAGGTTGCCGCAACCATTGAGAAACTTCCTCCATCGTGGAAGGACTTCAAAAATTACCTTAAGCATAAGCGTAAGGAAATGACAATGGAAGAACTCATAGTTCGTCTACGAATAGAGGAAGATAATAGAAATTCTGAGAAAAAGATCTCTCAGAATATGGATGCCAAAGCAAATGTTGTTGAGTCAGATAAACCTAACAAGAGAAAACGTGAGAATGCGCCTCGGAAGTGGAAGAAGAAATTTCAGGGTTCTTGCCATAACTGTGGAAAGAAGGGGCGTAAAGCAGCCGAATGTCGCGCTCCCAAAAAGAAGAAATTAGAAGCAAATACGGCTGAAGTTACAAATGGCATTTCTGATATGGATTTATGTGCAGTAATATCAGAATGCAACCTTGTTGGTAATTCAAGGGAATGGTTTGTGGACACAGGTGCCACTCGACACATATGTGCTAATAAGTGGATCTTTACAACTTATAAAACTGCAACTGATGATGAACAACTTTTCATGGGCAATTCATCTACATCAAAGGTCGAAGGCAAGGGAAAAGTTGTGCTGAAACTAACTTCTGGAAAAGAGCTTACTTTGAGTGATGCACTTCACGTTCCAGAAATCCGCAAGAATTTGATATCAGGGCCCTTGCTTAGCAAGCATGGTTTCAAATTAACCTTTGTATCCGATAAGTTTGTATTATCAAAAAATGGAGTGTATTTAGGAAGAGGATATGTATGTGATGGTTTATTCAAGGCAAATGTAACAACTGTTGTACCAAACATTGATATGAATAAAAGTGAATCTTCTGCTTATATTATTGACTCTTCTAACATATGGCATTCTAGATTAGGGCATGTTAATTTTGATACACTGCGAAAAATGATTAATCTAGAATGTATACCAAAATGTAACATAGACTCCAACTATAAATGTCAAGTTTGTCCAGAAGCAAAATTGACAAGAACCTCGTTTCATCATGTTGAACGAGAAACTGAATCTCTAGACCTTATACACACTGATGTATGTGATTTGAAAATGTGTCAAACTAGAGGAGGAAAAAGATATTTCATTACGTTTATTGATGATTGTACTAGGTACTGCTATGTGTATCTCCTTAGAAGCAAGGATGAAGCATTCGATATGTTTAAACAGTATAAAGCAGAAGTTGAGAATCAACTCAACAGGAAAATTAAAGCTTTAAGATGTGATAGAGGAGGAAAATATGAATTTCCTTTTGAGGAATTCTGCGCTGAGCACGGTATTATACACCAAACTACAGCACCATATTCACCTCCATCGAACGGTATAGCCGAACGAAAAAATAGAAATCTTAAAGAAATGATGAATGCTTTATTAATCAGTTCTGGCTTGCCAGATAACTTTTGGGGAGAAGCTATTCTTTCGGCAAACCATATTTTAAATAAAATACCACGAAAGAAAACATCCAAGTCTCCTCGCGAACTTTGGAAAAATAGACCGGCATCCTAAAAATACATAAAAGTGTGGGGGTGTCTTGCCAAAGTAGAGATACCTAAACCAAAGAAGGTCAAGATAGGACCAAAAACAATTGATTGTGTATTCATTGGATATGCACAAAACAGTGCTGCTTATCGATTTTTAGTACACAAATCTGAAATTGATGATATTCATGAAAATACCATCATTGAGTCGAGAAATGCAAGATTTTTCGAACATATATTCCCTTTAAAGCAGGGCACTGACAGTGATGCTCATAAGAGACCAAGGGAAGATGAAGTCTCCAATTCTCTTGAGGATACTGAAGACAACCTTCAGCAAATAAGTGCTGATCAACAAGTGGAGGAACCAAGGAGAAGTAAAAGGTCTAGAACCTCAAAAACCTTTGGACCAGACTTCTATACCTTTATGTTAGAAGATGATCCATTGACATACAAACAAGCTATGTCCTCCAGCGATGCCCCTTACTGGAAAGAGGCTATTAACAATGAGATAGAATCCATTATGGCTAATCATACCTGGGAATTAGTTGATTTACCTCAAGGATGCAAGACCTTAGGTAATAAATGGATATTTAAAAAGAAATTGAAACCTGATGGTTCAATAGACAAGTACAAAGCTCGTCTTGTAGTCCAAGGATTCAGACAAAAGGAAGAACTGGACTATTTTGATACATATTCACCAGTGACGAGGATAACATCAATTAGGATGCTTATTGCAATTGCATCCATACTTGATTTAGAAATACATCAAATGGATGTAAAAACTGCATTTTTGAATGGTGACCTAGAGGAAGAAATATATATGAAGCAGCCTGAAGGGTTTCTGAGCTATGGAAAGGAAAATAAAGTATACAAATTAGTAAAGTCGCTTTATGGCCTTAAACAAGCTCCAAAACAATGGCATGAGAAATTTGATGAAACTATGTTATCAAATGGATTCACAATAAATGAATCAGATAAATGTGTCTACATGAAACACACACATTTAGGATATGTTATTGTTTGTCTTTATGTTGATGACCTGCTGATCCTAGGAAATAACAAAGCCATAATAACATCTACAAAGAATATGTTATCCTCTAGATTTGATATGAAAGACCTAGGACTGGCTGATGTGATATTGGGTGTCAAAATTTTGAGAACACCAAAGGGATATGCATTATCCCAATCAAATTACATCGGTAAGATACTTGAAAAATTCAAGCAATATAATATAACTATTGCAAAATCACCCGTAGATATAAACCAAAATTGTGTAAAGAACACTGGTGATGGTATCTACCAGCTTGAATACTCTCGTATACTAGGAAGTATCATGTATGTTATGAACTGCACTAGGCCAGATATCGCATACGCTGTAAGTAAGCTGAGTAGATTTACCAGCAATCCTGGTAAACATCATTGGAAAGCGATAATCAGAGTTCTAGGATACCTAAAGTATACACAGAACTATGGTATACACTATACAAACTACCCTTCAACAGTGGAAGGATACAGTGATGCCAACTGGATAACTAGATCACAAGATACAAAGTCTACAAGTGGATATGTGTTCACATTAGGAAATGGAGCAATATCATGGAAATCATCCAAACAGACTTGTATAGCTAGATCTACGATGGAATCAGAGTTTATTGCACTAGATAAGACCGCAGAAGAAGCAGACTGGCTTCGAAGTTTCTTGGAAGATATTCCAAATTGGAGCAAACCAGTGCCTCCAATATGTATACATTGTGATAGTTAATCAGCAATTGGAAGAGCTAATAGTACACTATACAATGGTAAATCTAGGCATATTCGTCATAGACATAAAACAATTAGACAACTTCTCTCTAATGGAGTTATCACTATAGACTACATAAGGTCAAAAGATAACATAGCGGATCCACTAACTAAAGGCTTGCCAAGAGAGAAAGTTCAAACCTTATCGATGGGAATGGGGTTAAGGCCCATAGAATAAAAGTTTTTTTTTTGATGGAAACCCCACCTAGTTGACTGGAGATCCCAAGATCTATGTTCAAAGGGACAACTAAGTTTAAGAGAAACTTGACAGCACTGTTACTCACAAACCATTCCTATGATAAGTCAGTGCTTTGTTTGTTGGAGAAATAGGATAAGTATTGATACTTTTAGGGATGTCTGTACTTGAGGAATTGTGAATACCCTTTACAGAATCACCTAAGTTAGTGCGAAGGCGCCGCTTCAAAGAGAATTATAAGGCCAAATTCTCTAAGCACTTATGATACCAGGCAGGTGTTTAAGGAAAAAATGAACACATACAGAGAACGAAGGATTATAAGAAACATTTGTCGTGTGTTATCTATTGTGGAATTACACAAAAGGCTTACAGTTCAAGGACATTCTACGTCTACTGATTCGCCTGTAATTCAAATAGGTAAACACTAGGAAAGTTCAAGGCCTCTGTGCTACTTTAACCGATACGATAAATGGTTCGTGAAACTAAGAACAACTGTTCATTCATGTGGGGGATGATTAGAAATGAATGAATGAGGAAGTGGGGAAGAGGAAGAATAAGAGTGTGTATTGAAACAAAGTCGCACATCATGGGATATTTGTTTCAATATCACCTTATATGTCACAACCCATTATACAAATTCAAAAGAAAAGAAGAAGGTGACTTGAAGACTTGTGGCAATGCAGGTTTTGGGCCTTCATATTAAAATGTCAAAGATTGGGCCTTGTGTGTAACGATCCTAGTTTTAAAGACGAATTTAAATTTATAATTTAATTGAATTCTTGGATTAAATTATGGATTTGTTTAAAAAAAATTTCAAATTTGATAAGATATGTATACTTATCTATTTTATAAATTGGATTTGAAACTTATTTTAAATATAATTGAATTGGAATTGAAATAAAGTGTTCAAAATAAAATAAAATAAAACTACGTATCAATATTGAATATAGGTGTATAGAGTAAAATATAAAGTTAAATGTTTTCAATTGAATGGAATTATAAACAAAAGTTTGATTTGGGAATTCAAAATGAAGTTTTTTTAAAAATAATAATAAAAAGTATAAAATAAAATGTAAGTTATAAATCAATGTTTAGTAATCAAACTATAAAATAAAAACAAACAAAACTAGAATAAAATTTACATACATAAATAAAAATATAGGAAAGAGGCTGCAACAAGTAAGGAACATGTTAAAAAAAAATATAGAATACAAAGCAAATAACAAAACAAATACATACATAAATAAAAATATAATAAAGGTGTTGTAAACAAAATATGTACAGATAACTAAAATAATATTACATTAAGTAATGCAAGATGTAAACAAGTACTAAAGAGGAAGACTAAAAATAAAATAAAATAAAACAGAAATACAGGTTTGAAACAAGACAAGAAATAACATACAAGTATAATATTAACAAAGGTTTGCTATAAATTCATATGCAATACAAGATAAAACATAAAGTACTTAACAATAAATGCAACATACCTTTGCATTAAATGCAAGCATCCTTAACATGCTTTTTGTACAAATGATACTGCATACTTCCTTTTTATATGCATCAAACCCTCATTCCAGTTCGTTCATGAGTAAGCAAACCAGAAGAAAAAAAATATAAGCAATATCATTCAAGTTCAAAGGAAACAAAGCAAGTAAAAAGAAATAGAAAAAGGAAAAATCAAAACTGCAGGCCTTAAAAGAAACAGGATTATTTTCTGTTTCAAAACCTTTCAAAGTGAGCAAACTTTCTTTCTTTTATTTGACTTCTTTGTTTTTACCTGTGAGTAATCTCATCTTTTGAAATTTAAAAAAATGTAATCGATTGCTTGCATATCGGTGAATAAGTAAGGTGGTGTTTATATATATATATATATATATATGTATGAGTTTTCTGGAAAATGAATGGTATGCAGGTTTTGTTCATATATGTATATTCTCTGTTTAAACTCTAGAAAGAAAAAAATTAATTTCTCTTGACCTATTAACTGTTTAGACTTAAGATCAAAACAAAAATTGTTGTTTGCACATGAACTAAGTGTTGAAAATCATTTCGAATCGAAATAACTTATCTATGCTTCTGGAAATTAACATAACTGAGCAAAGCTCTTAACAAGTTAAATTTCAAGATGTTTAATTTTCGAATTCAGATATGAAGATTGAATCCTCATACTGTAATATGAATTTTAAAGCAAGCATCATGATTTTTAGGGCTAAGATGAAGGACCGGTTCATAGATGAACTGGGATTGGGTTTTTATGAAATTCAGGCGGCCGTAGAGGTTTTGGGGAATGGGCTCCCACGTGGAGGTAGGAGGGTGATTGGCGCGTCTGGGAAAAATAATGGAGTGGTGGTTAGACCACGCTGTTGGCGACGGCGAGTGGTTTAAGTTCGTAAACCTAGTTTTGGTGGGGCGTAGAAATTTGATCGCTGAAGCCTCTACAGTTGATCGAGTGTAACGACACTTAGGGGAAGGCTAGTTTGGGGTTTGCCAGAGACGAGGCCGGAGGGTGGTGACGTTCAGGTGGTCAGAGGAGGAGGAGCATGCGATTTCATGATGATGGCTTTTGCTCCATTTTCGCATCAGTGGCTCGGTTTCGATTTAGCAATGACTTTGGATTTTGGGGTATGCGAATCGTGGCTGGGGATCGTTTGTGACGTGCTGGTGAGTTCGTCGTCGCTAAGGGATGGAAAGCGTGGTTGTGCACGTACACGTGCAAACGTGTATCTGATGGTTTCTGAGGTGTTGGGAAGAAGAATGTGAAACTGTGAAGGAAGCGAAGTTACTCGAGTTGATACTCGGGTAAATGTTGGGTTTGCTTCGAGTTAGGTTTAGGGGCCTAGGTGCGTGTTCCTGTATATAAGTTTAAATTTAAACCAAGCTGAAGAAAAAGAAAAAAAAAAGAAGATCAGGTAGAAAAGAAGAAGAAGAATAGAGGGAGAGTGACGTGAGAAAGGGCAGGGGTTGTCTCGAGCTTTACTCGAGTAAACGTTTCGTTTACTTCGGGTTCCAAATTCTTTGTGACTGAATCAACTTGTAGCCTTCAAGTTATTTTGTTAAAGTTTTAATATTGACAATTTAAAGCTAAGATTTGATTTAAAACCACTGATGGATTTTACAAATATAAAGTGATTAAATTAATTTAAAGTATAAGTGATTAACAATGTAAAATTAACTTATATACTTGTAATTTAATAAATAACTTAAGGATTAAATAAATTTGTAGTTTGAAATTAATCTTGTGTTTAAATCAGTTTAAACTTAAGAACTTAAATTAACTACTTAAGGTTAATTAATTAATAATAGTTAACTAATTAAATGATTAAAATTGGAAATTAATGATTAACTAAGAAATTAATTGGTAATTAATGGGCAATTGAGTTCTATAAAGTAATAATTTAGATTATTAATAAAAAAATTCGAATTAATTAATCAAACGAGTATTTAAGTAATAACTTAAATAATTTAATAAGTTGGTTAATTAGTAATTAATCAAGCGGCAGAAAATGGTATTCTTAAGTAATTAAGTTAAATAGATCAAACTTTATTGATATGAGAAGATGATTCTTGTTTGATTTACTTTGATATCTATTTGGTGATATTCTATGATACTCGGTGATATACTCTGGATATATCTGTGTATGATTTATCTATGATAACTGTTATGTGAATTCAACGTATTGGATTTAAACTGTTTAAACTATTTAAACAACTTTGCGTAAAACGACATTTGGATTTCGATGTGACAGGGATTCGGATTCCAGTTGGTTATCCGAAACCCACATCGAATTGTAATGATGAATCTTCGTGATTGATAAATTTATTTTATCTGTGAAACTGTGAAGGAAGATAAGCGTTATTGGTTATACCGCTTATCGATATTGATATATTTGTGATGATTGATGTTGTGCACTATTGTGTAAAATCCTTGGACCACACTATACACACACAAATATGGATTTCACGAGGAAATCGGTTAAGTCACAGATTTTTAAATAAGTTTGAATTTGAATTTTTAATTCAAATATTTTTGGAAATAAATTATGTTTTAATGTGGAAAAGCTTTTGAAAGCTGTTTTAAGAATAAAAGTTATTTTTTGAATAACTAATAAAGATTTGGAATTTAAATAATCGGATTTAGATTGAAATTCAAAAGAAATCTGAAATTGAATTCTATATTCAGTATTTATGATTTAAAAAGGATTTTTACAAGTTATACGGGTTTAAACCATTTTTAAGCGTTGATTTGGAAATTTGAATTAAACCAAAGATCGTAACTTGTATAAATGGAATCGGGGGTTTTTTTTTCCAAAATAAAACTATTATTTCTAAGTGATAAAAAGCTTTCATATGAGTAAGAACTTCCAATTTATATTAAAGAGATTTCAAGTTTGAATCGAAAATGATTTTTCCAAGTTATGAATGAATCTTTGTAAATAAGTTTTGAAAGCTATGAGATAAATCTTTGATTTAAAGATTTAAATGAGTTAATCCAATTGAAACGGAAATTGTTTTGAAATCCGTAAATGAATCTTTGTGAAACTGAGTGAACTTTGTGAAATAAATCTTTTTGTTTAAAAGGATTTGAAATGGTAATTGGTTTAAACCATTTGAAAGGAAGTTTGGAATTATTAAGTTGTGACTTAATCGAAATCTCATATCCATATGTTTTAAATTTTGCGCTCACTATTCGGGTTAGCCGGGAAAGGACCTTTGGGTCGTATAACCCATTCCGAGTATGTGATACGTCGTTATGGATAGCATTTGAAGACCGGTGTTGAAGACCGGGTATTTGCGAGAGCGATGGGATGACCTGTCGATTGACTCTGCACCGAGTTGCTCCGGTATAGAGTTCTCCATATGTGATGGGGAATCTGATCAGGATTGTGGATATCCGAATTGCAAGGACTTCTTTGTTAGTGCCTTCGGTTCTGTTCGAACCCGGAACAGACTTGTATGGATAGTATGTCTGACATTACAAATTGAGATATAAAGCCGATTTCTTTCAAATATATTTCTGTTGGTGGCGGAGAATTTATTCTTTTAGCTTAACACCCTTCTCTGAGACGTACGAGCTCAGAGGTTATGTAGTTGAAGGTTATCAGCGATATATTCCCAATTTGGTAATGTGACATGCTGAGTGTTGCTGTGAAATGATCATTGTGTTGATTATTTGTGATAGGATCATTTGTTTGATCGTCTATCTTTGTGATCATTTCTATGATCATTTGTTGACCCAAGCACGGCTTTTGTATAAAGTGTGTTTTTGTGGACGAGACTTCGTCGAGCCTCACAAACCGGTAATGGTCGAAACAGGAATTGTGCGGCAAGGTTTTCAGGGATAGCGTCCCTAGGGTATGACCATTCCTTCTGGAAAAGGGTAGTATCATGGTATGGAGCCCAGATATTTACTCATGTTGAAAAACTTATTATTATGGTGTGATGTTGGTTAGAGAGCTCTCGTTTAAAGGTCCCAAAGGACCGGGAGTGGCATATCTGAGGGTTTGTAATATCCCTTGGGAAAAGGGGTTCCCGGCTTTGTTTAGCAGAGAACGGTTTGGTTCTCGAGGCGTCCTTCCAGAGGCGTTTCCATGTGGCAATGGGAAGTTCCTTGTCCTGACCATTTGTTGGAAAAATCCATTCTTCAAATACGAGCCTTGTACGGTATTAGTTGTATTACCTGCCATCTAATTATGGTGGCGCCCCACTGTTTGGATGGTAGCTATAGTAGGCATAGTTCGAAATGTCTATGCTGGCTAAGATTTATATCTTTACTTTCGAAATGAATTTTCTCTACACTATGCACTAGTAATAATATCAAATGTTCTTTTTATTTCGTATCAAGCATCTTTGACTATCATAAGGAGAAATCTCCTCCGATTCTGCGTTTGCATTGTGTGTGTGTGCGGGAGGCCTTATGGTAGTCTCATTTCTAAAAAGCATTGCGAATCTATTTAAAAATATTTCGTTGTTTGTTTTTTTTATAAATAAACTGTTTTTGTTTGCTCACCCCAGTCCCATGACTGATCCAGATTTTATTGTTTATTTCCTAAACTCTGGGTGCTCAAAATTTTTCTACACAGGCAGTCTAAAGTTTGGTTTTTTAGATAATTAGGTTTAGTAGATTATCTGGAGCTAGTTCAGTTTTCTTTGGATATGGATGAGACTTGCTTAGCTTGGTGCAATCAGGATGGTGGATCGAGATAGGAGTTTTGGAGCTTTGTCTTTGGAGCTTTTTGGATCAGAGTTGCAGTATTATATTCTGAGAAGACTTATTTCATATTGTATCGTGTTCCGCTGTATTCTATGTTGTATATTCTCTGATGTTGATGATTATCATTGTATCAAATTGATGTATCGGATATTGTATTCATGTTATATCAGTGATATCATCTTTTATTTCCGCTGTGTTTTTTATCATTTAATGGTGTTGCAAGCTCCCGCGAAACGAATTTGATGTTGTTTGTTGGACATCGAGTTCGGGTCGTGACAATTGGTATCAGAGCAGAAGGTTGAGTAAGAACTTTAGCTACGGAGTGTAACACCTTAGATGGCTCATTAGAGATAGGGTGAAGTATACCCTAGAATGAGTACAACCAGTGGAACCAAAATCCAAATTTCTTAATCTATTTTCTTTATCTGTTGTTATTCTCTGAGATATTTTGTCCGAATGCCTAAATCAGATTTCTTACTATTTACAGATAGTAAGAATGAGTGGAAGAAGAGGATGAAATAGGAGACAGGAAAGTACTACTTTAGCTGGTCAAAACCCTGCAACGACAGATATTCCTATTCGATCTCAATTGAATTTGGCTGATTTATATCAAAAGTTTTCTAGACTAGGTGGAAAGCCATTCACTGGCAAAGAAACCGTTATCGAAGCACAAGCCTGGATTCGATCATGTGAAAAGATTTTCAAAGGACTAAAGTTATAAGATGATCAGATGCGATTGATAGCTTCATGGCAACTCCAGGAAGAGGCTTTAGTTTGGTGGGAAACTGTTACCGTGGATGAGTCGACAGATGAATTTACTTGGAGTCGTTTCAAGGAAGTGTTTGAGCAGCGATATATGTCGTCTGCTGGTATCTCTAGAGTGTACCAGGAGTTTATGGATTTAGAGCAAGGGAGTTTATCGTTTGAGGAGTACTTGAACAAATTTATTGAATTATCTCGATTTGGTCCAGAATTGGTGAATACACCGTTAAAGAAGAATGAAAAGTTTATTCGGGGAATGAACAAGGAGTTTCAGGAACGGATGACTACTCACGTAAAGGAATCTTTTTCTGAATTGATTGATATGGGCTATCGATATGATACTCTGGAAAAGCAAAAAGATACGGAGGAGAATGTAGATGCAAGTAATCTGAATTGGAGAAAAAGGAAGTTTGGCGGAAGGAAATCGAGGAAAAATAAAAGAAAGAAGAGTATACCGAAGAAAAAGAAGGATGTTACTTGTCTCAATTGCCTGGAAAAAGGTCACTACTCGGATAAATGCAATAATGATTGGAAGCCAGGAATGAGAGAGCCATTTATGAGGCCAGATCAGGAATCTACTGGATGCTATAAATGCCGCAAGCCGGGACATAGGATTAATAATTGTCCAGCCAAGAAGCAAACTTTAGTAAAGAAAGTGTATGCAATTAGAGATGATTCTTCAACCTCAACAAGCTGATTTAGGAAAAGAAATTTTGTAAGGTAATCTTCTCGTTTACGATTAAATTGTTCGAATTTTGTTCGACACTAGAACTATCCTTAGTCGTATTTCTCAGCAATTCGTAAATGAATTAAATCTTGAATCTGAAATCGTAATCGAATCTATTTCTATCTATTTCATTGGGTTTCGATATATTCTACGAACGGTTAGTCATCCTTTCGAACTAACCAATACCCCTGTATACTTTGTAGATCAGGAAACCCAATTTTTCATAATTGATTGAGTTGTTCTCATATCTATTGTTGATATTCTGATTTCGTAAGCCAAATGCAGAATTGATATCCAGTTTGATCTGGAAAGATATTTCTCTATCTTTCATCTATCTTTGTTATCTCTCTATGGTGAATTTCGAGGACGAAATTCCTTTTAAGGGGGGAAGTCTGTAACGATCCTAGTTTTAAAGACGAATTTAAATTTATAATTTAATTGAATTCTTGGATTAAAGTATGGATTTGTTTAAAAAAATTTCAAATTTGATAAGATATGTATACTTATTTATTTTATAAATTGGATTTGAAACTTATTTTAAATATAATTGAATTGGAATTGAAATAAAGTGTTCAAAATAAAATAAAATAAAACTACGTATCAATATTGAATATAGGTGTATAGAGTAAAATATAAAGTTAAATGTTTTCAATTGAATGGAATTATAAACCAAAGTTTGATTTGGGAATTCAAAATGAAGTTTTTTTAAAAATAATAATAAAAAGTATAAAATAAAATGTAAGTTATAAATCAATGTTTAGTAATCAAACTATATAATAAAAACAAACAAAACTAGAATAAAATTTACATACATAAATAAAAATATAGGAAAGAGGCTGCAACAAGTAAGGAACATGTTAAAAAAAAATAGAATACAAAGCAAATAACAAAACAAATACATACATAAATAAAAATATAATAAAGGTGTTGTAAACAAAATATGTACAGATAACTAAAATAATATTACATTAAGTAATGCAAGATGTAAACAAGTACTAAAGAGGAAGACTAAAAATAAAATAAAATAAAACAGAAATACAGGTTTGAAACAAGACAAGAAATAACATACAAGTATAATATTAACAAAGGTTTGCTGTAAATTCATATGCAATACAAGATAAAACATAAAGTACTTAACAATAAATGCAACATACCTTTGTATTAAATGCAAGCATCCTTAACATGCTTTTTGTACAAATGATACTGCATACTTCCTTTTTATATGCATCAAACCCTCATTCCAGTTCGTTCATGAGTAACCAAACCAGAAGAAAAAAAATATAAGCAATATCATTCAAGTTCAAAGGAAACAAAGCAAGTAAAAAGAAATAGAAAAAGGAAAAATTCAAAACTGCAGGCCTTAAAAGAAACAGGATTATTCTCTGTTTCAAAACCTTTCAAAGTGAGAAAACTTTCTTTCTTTTATTTGACTTCTTTGTTTTTACCTGTGAGTAATCTCATCTTTTGAAATTTAAAAAAATGTAATCGATTGCTTGCATATCGGTGAATAAGTAAGGTGGTGTTTATATATATATATGTATGAGTTTTCTGGAAAATGAATGGTATGCAGGTTTTGTTCATATATGTATATTCTCTGTTTAAACTCTAGAAAGAAAAAAATTAATTTCTCTTGACCTATTAACTGTTTAGACTTAAGATCAAAACAAAAATTGTTGTTTGCACATGAACTAAGTGTTGAAAATCATTTCGAATCGAAATAACTTATCTATGCTTCTGGAAATTAACATAACTGAGCAAAGCTCTTAACAAGTTAAATTTCAAGATGTTTAATTTTCGAATTCAGATATGAAGATTGAATCCTCATACTGTAATATGAATTTTAAAGCAAGCATCATGATTTTTAGGGCTAAGATGAAGGACCGGTTCATAGATGAACTGGGATTGGGTTTTTATGTAATTCAGGCGGCCGTAGAGGTTTTGGGGAATGGGCTCCCACGTGGAGGTAGGAGGGTGATTGGCGCGTCTGGGAAAAATAATGGAGTGGTGGTTAGACCACGCTGTTGGCGACGGCGAGTGGTTTAAGTTCGTAAACCTAGTTTTGGTGGGGCGTAGAAATTTGATCGCTGAAGCCTCTATAGTTGATCGAGTGTAACGACACTTAGGGGAAGGCTAGTTTGGGGTTTGCCAGAGACGAGGCCGGAGGGTGGTGACGTTTAGGTGGTCATAGGAGGAGGAGCGTGCGATTTCATGATGATGGCTTTTGCTCCAGTTTCGCATCAGTGGCTCGGTTTCGATTTAGCAATGACTTTGGATTTTGGGGTGTGCGAATCGTGGCTGGGGATCGTTTGTGACGTGCTGGTGAGTTCGTCGTCGCTAAGGGATGGAAAGCGTGGTTGTGCACGTACACGTGCAAACGTGTATCTGATGGTTTCTGAGGTGTTGGGAAGAAGAATGTGAAACTGTGAAGGAAGCGAAGTTACTCGAGTTGATACTCGGGTAAATGTTGGGTTTGCTTCGAGTTAGGTTTAGGGGCCTAGGTGCGTGTTCCTGTATATAAGTTTAAATTTAAACCAAGCTGAAGAAAAAAAAAGATCAGGTAGAAAAGAAGAAGAAGAATAGAGGGAGAGTGACGTGAGAAAGAGCAGGGGTTGTCTCGAGCTTTACTCGAGTAAATGTTTCGTTTACTTCGGGTTCCAAATTCTTTGTGACTGAATCAACTTATAGCCTTCAAGTTATTTTGTTAAAGTTTTAATATTGATAATTTAAAGCTAAGATTTGATTTAAAACCACTGATGGAGTTTACAAATATAAAGTGATTAAATTAATTTAAAGTGTAAGTGATTAACAATGTAAAATTAACTTATATACTTGTAATTTAATAAATAACTTAAGGATTAAATAAATTTGTAGTTTGAAATTAATCTTGTGTTTAAATCAGTTTAAACTTAAGAACTTAAATTAACTACTTAAGGTTAATTAATTAATAATATTTAACTAATTAAATGATTAAAATTGGAAATTAATGATTAACTAAGAAATTAATTGGTAATTAATGGGTAATTGAGTTCTATAAAGTAATAATTTAGATTATTAATAAAAAAATTCGAATTAATTAATCAAAAGAGTAATTAAGTAATAACTTAAATAATTTAATAAGTTGGTTAATTAGTCATTAATCAAGCGGCAGAAAATGGTATTCTTAAGTAATTAAGTTAAATAGATCAAACTTTATTGATATAAGAAGATGATTCTTGTTTGATTTACTTTGGTATCTATTTGGTGATATTCTATGATACTCGGTGATATACTCTGGATATATCTGTGATGACTGTGTATGATTTATCTATGATAACTGTTATGTGAATTCAACGTATTGGATTTAAACTGTTTAAACTATTTAAACAACTTTGCCGTAAAACGACATTTGGATTTTGATGCGACAAGGATTCGGATTCCAGTTGGTTATCGGAAACCCACATCGAATTGTAATGATGAATCTTCGTGATTGATAAATTTATTTTATCTGTGAAACTGTGACGGAAGATAAGCGTTATTGGTTATACCGCTTATCGATATTGATATATTTGTGATGATTGATGTTGTGCACTATTGTGTAAAATCCTTGGACCACACTATACACACACAAATATGGATTTCACGAGGAAATCGGTTAAGTCACAGATTTTTAAATAAGTTTGAATTTGAATTTTTAATTCAAATATTTTTGGAAATAAATTAAGTTTTAATGTGGAAAAGCTTTTGAAAGCTGTTTTAAGAATAAAAGTTATTTTTTGAATAACTAATAAAGATTTGGAATTTAAATAATCGGATTTAGATTGAAATTCAAAAGAAATCTGAAATTGAATTCTATATTCAGTATTTATGATTTAAAAAGGATTTTTACAAGTTATACGGGTTTAAACCATTTTTAAGCGTTGATTTGGAAATTTGAATTAAACCAAAGATCGTAACTTGTATAAATGGAATCGGGGTTTTTTTTTTCCAAAATAAAACTATTGTTTCTAAGTGATAAAAAGCTTTCATATGAGTAAGAACTTCCAATTTATATTAAAGAGATTTCAAGTTTGAATCGAAAATGATTTTTCCAAGTTATGAATGAATCTTTGGAAATAAGTTTTGAAAGCTATGAGATAAATCTTTGATTTAAAGATTTAAATGAGTTAATCCAATTGAAACGGAAATTGTTTTGAAATCCGTAAATGAATCTTTGTGAAACTGAGTGAACTTTGTGAAATAAATCTTTTTGTTTAAAAGGATTTGAAATGGTAATTGGTTTAAACCATTTGAAAGGAAGTTTGGAATTATTAAGTTGTGACTTAATCGAAATCTCATATCCATATGTTTTAAATTTTGCGCTCACTATTTGGGTTAGCCGGGAAAGGACCTTTGGGTCGTATAACCCATTCCGAGTATGTGATACGTCGTTATGGATAGCATTTGAAGACCGGTGTTGAAGACCGGGTATTTGCGAGAGCGATGGGATGACCTGTCGATTGACTCTGCACCGAGTTGCTCCGGTATAGAGTTCTCCATATGTGATGGGGAATCCGATCAGGATTGTGGATATCTGAATTGCAAGGACTTCTTTGTAAGTGCCTTCGGTTCTGTTCGAACCCGGAATAGGCTTGTATGGATAGTATGTCTGACATTACAAATTGAGATATAAAGCCGATTTCTTTCAAATATATTTCTGTTGGTGGCGGAGAATTTATTCTTTTAGCTTAACACCCTTCTCTGAGACGTACGAGCTCAGAGGTTATGTAGTTGAAGGTTATCAGCGATATATTCCCAATTTGGTAATGTGACATGCTGAGTGTTGCTGTGAAATGATCATTGTGTTGATTATTTGTGATAGGATCATTTGTTTGATCGTCTATCTTTGTGATCATTTCTATGATCATTTGTTGACCCAAGCACGGCTTTTGTATAAAGTGTGTTTTTGTGGACGAGACTTCGTCGAGCCTCACAAACCGGTAATGGTCGAAACATGAATTGTGCGGCAAGGTTTTCAGGGATAGCGTCCCTAGGGTATGACCATTCCTTCTGGAAAAGGGTAGTATCATGGTATGGAGCCCAGATATTTACTCATGTTGAAACACTTATTATTATGGTGTGATGTTCGTTAGAGAGCTCTCGTTTAAAGGTCCCAAAGGACCGAGGGTGGCATATCTGAGGGTTTGTAATATCCCTTGGGAAAAGGGGTTCCCGGCTTTGTTTAGCAGAGAACGGTTTGGTTCTCGGGGCGTCCTTCCAGAGGCGTTTCCATGTGGCAATGGGAAGTTCCTTGGCCTGACCATTTGTTGGAAAAATCCATTCTTCAAATACGAGCCTAGTACGGTATTAGTTGTATTACCTGCCATCTAATTATGGTGGCGCCCCACTGTTTGGATGGTAGCTATAGTAGGCATAGTTCGAAATGTCTATGCTGGCTAAGATTTATATCTTTACTTTCGAAATCAATTTTCTCTACACTATGCACTAGTAATAATATCAAATGTTCTTTTTATTTCGTATCAAGCATCTTTGACTATCATAAGGAGAAATCTCCTCCGATTCTGCATTTGCATTGTGTGTGTGTGTGCGGGAGGCCTTATGGTAGTCTCATTTCTAAAAAGCATTGCGAATCTATTTAAAAATATTTCGTTGTTTGTTTTTCTTAAAGATAAACTGTTTTTGTTTACTCACACCAGTCCCATGACTGATCCAGAGTTCATTGTTTATTTCCTAAACTCTGGGTGCTCAAAATTTTTCTACACGGGCAGTCTAGAGTTTGGTTTTTCAGATAATTAGGTTTAGTAGATTATCTGGAGCTAGTTCAGTTTTCTTTGGATATGGATGAGACTTGCTTAGCTTGGTGCAATCAGGATGGTGGATTGAGATAGGAGTTTTGGAGCTTTGTCTTTGGAGCTTTTTGGATCAGAGTTGCAGTATTATATTCTGAGAAGACTTATTTCATATTGTATCGTGTTCCGCTGTATTCTATGTTGTATATTCTCTGATGTTGATGATTATCATTGTATCAAATTGATGTATCGGATATTGTATTCATGTTATATCAGTGATATCATCTTTTATTTCCGCTGTGTTTTTTTATCATTTAATGGTGTTGCAAGCTCCCGCGAAACGAATTTGACGTTGTTTGTTGGACATCGAGTTCGGGTCGTGACATTGGGCCTTGGGGCTCTTGGGGTCTCGTGATTAAATGGGCCACCGACTGCTGTTGGGAAATGCTAAAACGGCTATTTTTCGATCAGGCGAGTCTGTTCGTCTGAATGGTCACCAGATGCAGCCATTCACTTCCAGGCACGCGCACGCAACGGTCACTGCTGTTGGTTTAAGGGTCGCAACCTTTCCAACAGTCACGACCGCTCCGAATGGGCACCTCCTCCGGCCTATAAATAGGCGGCCAGAATCTGAGAATGATTCATTCAGTTTTATCTCAAATTCTAATCCTTCTTCCTCCAGCATCTCTCTGTTCTGGTGCTATAATCTCTTCAGTACGTCGGTGCTCCGTCTGCAACCACGCTGCGAGGCTGGTCCGTTTCATCCTGGGGAACAAATTGCTAACACCCGTGAAACTACATACGGCGGCAATATTGTTTCAAGGAAACAGTTTCTACTGGACTCGGAATCTTTAATCGGTAATACTTTTCATACGGATCTAGTCAGGCATTTTTCTATTACAATTTCACAAAATTAGTGATAGTTTTTGCCGTTACTACTTCTATACTATTCTGTAACTGTTATTGAAGTTACAGTTGGTTTCGTAACACTTTACGGTAGTTGCGAATAACATTCTTGAAACAATATTGATTGTTGTAGACGACAATGTCTCAAAATAGCAACAACAATAATTCTGCACCAACTCAGACGGTGACAAACACTCAGCCAACGCCTCTGCTTCCGACAATGGCACTGTCTCATGGAGAAAGGCCTGAAAAGTTCAACGGGACAGACTCCAAACGTTGGCAACAGAAGATGTTGTTTTATCTAACAACATTAGGCCTCGCCAAGTTTCTGACCGAAGATGCTCCTGAAGTTGGCGAACTCGAACCCGATGCAATCAAAGTGGAGGCCGCAAATTTCTGGAAAATTCTGACTTTATGTGTAAAAACTATATTCTGAATGGTCTGGATAATAGCCTCTACAATGTCTATTGTACTGTTGCAACATCCAAGGAACTCTGGATGGCCTTGGACCGAAAGTACAAAACTGAAGATGCAGGCATGAAGAAATTCATCACTGGCAAATTTCTCGACTTCAAAATGGTAGATTCAAAGACTATGATCAACCAGACTCAAGAAGTGCAACTGCTCATCCGTCAACTGCATGATGAAGGGATGATACTTAGCGAATCTTTCCAGGTTGCCGCAACCATTGAGAAACTTCCTCCATCGTGGAAGGACTTCAAAAATTACCTTAAGCATAAGCGTAAGGAAATGACAATGGAAGAACTCATAGTTCGTCTGCGAATAGAGGAAGATAATAGAAATTCTGAGAAAAAGATCTCTCAGAATATGGATGCCAAAGAAAATGTTGTTGAGTCAGATAAACCTAACAAGAGAAAACGTGAGGAAGTCGAAGAAGAAATTTCAGGGTTCTTGCCATAACTGTGGAAAGAAGGGGCATAAAGCAGCCGATTGTCGCGCTCCCAAAAAGAAGAAATTAGAAGAAAATACGGCTGAAATTACAAATGGCATTTCTGATATGGATTTATGTGCAGTAATATCAGAATGCAACCTTGTTGGTAATTCAAGGGAATGGTTTGTGGACACAGGTGCCACTCGACACATATGTGCTAATAAGTGGATGTTTACAACTTATAAAACTGCAACTGGTGATGAACAACTTTTCATGGGAAATTCATCTACATCAAAGGTCGAAGGCAAGGGAAAAGTTGTGCTGAAACTAACTTCTGGAAAAGAGCTTACTTTGAGTGATGTTCTTCACGTTCCAAAAATCCGCAAGAATTTAATATCAGGGCCCTTGCTTAGCAAGCATGGTTTCAAATTAACCTTTGTATCCGATAAGTTTGTATTATCAAAAAATGGAGTGTATGTAGGAAGAGGATATGTATGTGATGGTTTATTCAAGGCAAATGTAACAACTATTGTACCAAATATTGATATGAATAAAAGTGAATCTTCTGCTTATATTGTTGACTCTTCTAACATATGGCATTCTAGATTAGGGCATGTTAATTTTGATACACTGCGAAAAATAATTAATCTAGAATGTATACCAAAATGTAACATAGACTCCAACTATAAATGTCAAGTTTGTGCAGAAGCAAAATTGACAAGAACCTCGTTTCATCATGTTGAACGAGAAACTGAACCTCTAGACCATATACACACTGATGTATGTGATTTGAAAATGTGTCAAACTAGAGGAGGAAAAAGATATTTCATTACGTTTATTGATGATTGTACTAGGTACTGCTATGTGTATCTCCTTAGAAGCAAGGATGAAGCATTCGATATGTTTAAACAGTATAAAGCAGAAGTTGAGAATCAACTCAACAGGAAAATTAAAGCTTTAAGAAGTGATAGAGGAGGAGAATATGAATTTCCTTTTGAGGAATTCTGTGCTGAGCACGGTATTATACACCAAACTACAGCACCATATTCACCTCGATCGAACGGTATAGCCGAACGGAAAAATAGATCTTTTAAAGAAATGATGAATGCTTTATTAATCAGTTCTGGCTTGCCAGATAACTTTTGGGGAGAAGCTATTCTTTCGGCAAACCATATTTTAAATAAAATACCACGAAATAAAACATCCAAGTCTCCTCACGAACTTTGGAAAAATAGACCGGCATCCTACAAATACTTAAAAGTGTGGGGGTGTCTTGCCAAAGTAGAGATACCTAAACCAAAGAAGGTCAAGATAGGACCAAAAAAATTGATTGTGTATTCATTGGATATGCACAAAACAGTGCTGCTTATCGATTTTTAGTACACAAATCTGAAATTTATGATATTCATGAAAATACCATCATTGAGTCGAGAAATGCAAGATTTTTCGAACATATATTCCCTTTAAAGCAGGGCACTGACAGTGATGCTCATAAGAGACCAAGGGAAGATGAAATCTCCAATTCTCTTAAGGATACTGAAGACAACCTTCAGCAAATAAGTGCTGATCAACAAGTGGAGGAACCAAGGAGAAGTAAAAGGTCTAGAACCTCAAAAACCTTTGGACCAGACTTCTATACCTTTATGTTAGAAGATGATCCATTGACATACAAATAAGCTATGTCCTCCAGCAATGCCCCTTACTGGAAAGAGGCTATTAACAATGAGATAGAATCCATTATGGCTAGTCATACCTGGGAATTAGTTGATTTACCTCAAGAATGCAAGACCTTAGGTAATAAATGGATATTTAAAAAGAAATTGAAACCTGATGGTTCAATAGACAAGTACAAAGCTCGTCTTGTAGTCCAAGGATTTAGACAAAAGGAAGAACTGGACTATTTTGATACATATTCACCAGTGACGAGGATAACATCAATTAGGATGCTTATTGCAATTGCATCCATACTTGATTTAGAAATACATCAAATGGATGTAAAAATTGCATTTTTGAATGGTGACCTAGAGGAAGAAATATATATGAAGCAGCCTGAAGGGTTTCTGAGCTATGGAAAGGAAAATAAAGTATGCAAATTAGTAAAGTCGCTTTATGGCCTTAAACAAGCTCCAAAACAATGGCATGAGAAATTTGATGAAACTATGTTATCAAATGGATTCACAATAAATGAATCAGATAAATGTGTCTACATGAAACACACACATTTAGGATATGTCATTGTTTGTCTTTATGTTGATGACCTGTTGATCCTAGGAAATAACAAAGCCATAATAACATCTACAAAGAATATGTTATCCTCTAGATTTGATATGAAAGACCTAGGACTGGCTGATGTGATATTGGGTGTCAAAATTTTGAGAACACCAAAGGGATATGCATTATCCCAATCACATTACATCGGTAAGATACTTGAAAAATTCAAGCAATATAATATAACTATTGAAAAATCACCCGTAGATATGAACCAAAATTGGGTAAAGAACACTGGTGATGGTATCTACCAGCTTGAATACTCTCGTATAATAGGAAGTATCATGTATGTTATGAACTGCACTAGGCCAGATATCGCATACGCTGTAAGTAAGCTGAGTAGATTTACCAGCAATCCTGGTAAACATCATTGGAAAGCGATAATCAGAGTTCTAGGATACCTAAAGTATACACAGAACTATGGTATACACTATACAAACTACCCTTCAACAGTGGAAGGATACAGTGATGCCAACTGGATAACTGGATCACAAGATACAAAGTCTACAAGTGGATATGTGTTCACATTAGGAAATGGAGCAATATCATGGAAATCATCCAAACAGACTTGTATAGCTAGATCTACGATGGAATCAGAGTTTATTGCACTAGATAAGACCGCAGAAGAAGCAGACTGGCTTCGAAGTTTCTTGGAAGATATTCCAAATTGGAGCAAACCTGTGCCTCCAATATGTATACATTGTGATAGTCAATCAGCAATTGGAAGAGCTAATAGTACACTATACAGTGGTAAATCTAGGCATATTTGTCGTAGACATAAAACAATTAGACAACTTCTCTCTAATGGAGTTATCACTATAGACTACATAAGGTCAAAAGATAACATAGCGGATCCACTAACTAAAGGCTTGCCAAGAGAGAAAGTTCAAACCTTATCGATGGGAATGGGGTTAAGGCCCATAGAATAAAAGTTTTTTTTTTTAATGGAAACCCCACCTAGTTGACTGGAGATCCCAAGATCTAGGTTCAAAGGGACAACTAAGTTTAAGAGAAACTTGACAACACTGTTACTCACAAACCATTCCTATGATAAATCAGTGCTTTGTTTGTTGGAAAAATAGGATAAGTATTGATACTTTTAATGATGTTTGTACTTGAGGAATTGTGAATACCCTTTACAGAATCACCTAAGTAAGTGCGAAGGCGTCGCTTCAAAGAGAATTATAAGGCCAAATTCTCTAAGCACTTATGATACCAGGCAGGTGTTCAAGGCAAAAATGAACACATACAGAGAACGAAGGATTATAAGAAACATTTGTCGTGTGTTATCTATTGTAGAATTACACAAAAGGCTTACAGTTCAAGGACATTCTATGTCTACTGATTCGCCTGTAATTCAAATAGGTAAACACTAGGGAAGTTCAAGGCCTCTGTGCTACTTTAACCGATACGATAAATGGTTCGTGAAACTAAGAACAACTGTTCATTCATGTGGGGGATTGTTAGAAATGAATGAATGAGGAAGTGGGGAAGAGGAAGAATAAGAGTGTGTATTGAAACAAAGTACCACATCATGGGATATTTGTTTCAATATCAACTTATATATCACAACCCATTATACTAATTCAAAAGAAAAGAAGAAGGTGACATGGAGACTTTTGGCAATGTAGGCTTTGGGCCTTCATATTAAAATGTCAAAGATTGGGCCTTGGGGCTCTTGGGGTCTCGTGATTAAATGGGCCACCGACTGCTGTTGGGCAATGCTAAAACGGCTATTTTTCGATCGGGCGAGTCTGTTCGTCTGAATGGTCACCAGATGCAGCCATTCACTTCCAGGCGCGCGCACGCAACGGTCACTGCTGTTGGTTTAAGGGTCGCAACATTTTCAACAGTCACGACCGCTCCGAATGGGCACCTCCTCCGGCCTATAAATAGGCGGCCAGAATCTGAGAATGATTCATTCAGTTTTATCTCAAATTCTAATCCTTCTTCCTCCAACATCTCTCTGTTCTAGTGCTATAATCTCTTCAGTACGTCGGTGCTCCGTCTGCAACCACGCTGCGGGGCTGTTCCGTTTCATCCTGGGGAACAAATTGCTAACACCCATGAAACTACATACGGCGGCAATATTGTTTCAAGGAAATAGTTTCTACTGGACCCGGACTCTTTAATCGGTAATACTTTTCATACGGATCTAGTCAGGCATTTTTCTGTTACAATTTCACAAAATTAGTGACAATTTTTGCCGTTACTACTTCTGTACTATTCTGTAACTGTTATTGAAGTTACAGTTGGTTTCGTAACACTTTACGGTAGTTGCGAATAACACATATCATTTACCGTTAGTTTGGTGTATTGTATGCTTCAAAATGAAGGCAGTATAAGTTTATATTAGGATCTATGAAATCTAGGAAAAATTCTTGCCTAACCAAAGATGGAGGGAAGTCAATCTACTATGAATCTAGATTCAGTTTCAAATTTGTTAGGATATTAAGTAGGAAAAAAAAAGATAAGAGGGATTCAATGTGAATTCCCTGTTTGTCCGGATTTTGTTTCCTCTTTATCTACATTAATCTCTACACCTTCGACTTGAATGTTTTTTATTTGATTACAGGCACGATTTTTTTTATTTGAGCAATTTGTGTTTCGCTTCAACATGAATTCTTCTGGCACATCTCGCTACATGCATTATTTTCTTTCCCTGATACAACTTACAACTATGCATAAAAAAAGGAGAAAAGAAAGTGAAAAGGTTTCAGGTCTGATTTATAATTTGATTGATTACGCTTTTTTTATTTCTTATTTTTCCATTTTATTGTTGTTCCTCATTTCTTTGTTTTGATTTACAGAATATAGAAGGGGTTGTTGCATTTTCTCCAAAAGAAATCAAATTCAACTGTTATTAACCCAACATCTAATACACATCATTTATTTCTTCAACACTTTATACAAACCAATAATATTTCATTTCAGGACTCATCTTTTTCTACTATTGTTGATTTTTTTTCTTTTTTTGGAAAGTAAAACTAAATGTTTTGTGACTTCGCAAATTGGTATATTTTAATCAAATGCTGCAAGAGATGTTGATAGTGAATGTGTGTAACATGAGAACAATGAGTTTCCAATGTTGATTGGTTTGTATGGGATGATATCCATGGTTCTATTGGGTTTGTACTGATCAAATCATGTCCCTGAGTTCAAATGTGATGAATTTATATATGCTGATGCTCAAGGTTTTCTTTTTCTACTATTTGAGTTCAAATAGTCTTCAACCATGAAAGGTTCGAGCGCTCTACAAGTTTAGAATCAGCAACTAACTCGATTGGAGCGTTTTGATGGCGACAATTTCACTCGTTGGCAAGAGACGATGAAATTTTTCCTGGTCACCGTCAAATTGTTCTACATTTTGGGAGATAACTTGAAAGATATCCCCGAGGAAACTGATAAAGATGATGCTGCTCTAAAGGCTAAACATGAAAAGTGCAAAGAGGACGATTTCCTATGCAGAGGCCATATTCTGAATGTCCTATCTACCCCAGTCTACAATGTTCATAGGACCTTGGAAATAGCGAAGGCACTCTGGACTGCACTGGAGAATAAGTACCGCATATCCGAGGCAAGTAATAAAAAGTTTCTTATTTCTAATTTCATGGATTTCAAATGGTCACCAATAAGTCCATAATTGGACAAGTAAGCGAATCTTACTGTTGGTGAATCAACTTAAAGATGCTGGAATTGATCTCTCTTAATCTTCTGTTGTTGGAGTTATAATTTCTGGACTTTTACATAGTTGGAATGATTATAAGAAAAAGATGAAGCATGCGGAAAGGGATTATAATTTAGACGGTTTACAGCGTCATCTTCGTATAGAAGAAGACTCTCACAAATGCGATCTAGATGATAATCCGCAAACTTAGTCTCATTCTAAGGCAAATAATGTTGAAATTACTAATAAGTTAATGCCAAAGAATGAGACGCAGTTTAAGAAGAAAAATCATTCCAAAACCAATAACAAAAAGAAAGGTGCTTGTTATTTTTGTAACAAGCCCGGCCACCATGCCCGAGACTGTCGTCTGCGAAAGAAACAACAAAAAGTGAATGTGGTCGAAGACTCGCTTGTGGCTGTAGTGCAAGAGGCGAACTCCGTTAGCGGCATTGATAATGATTGGTGGTTTGATACTGGAGCAACTATTCATATTTGCAAAGACCATAACCTGTTAAAGAATTACGAAGAAAATAAAGGAGATGCCGACGAAGTTACTAGAGCAAATAAGGTTCCAAGCAAAGTTCTGAAAAAAGGCACTGTAGAACTTCCTCTCACCTCTGGAAAAGTTCTTACACTGGTCAATGTATTTTATGTACCTGATATGTGTAAGAATTTGGTCTCTGGATACCTTCTTAACAAAGGAGGATTCAAGATGGTGTATGAGTATGATAAGCTAGTATTGTCTAAGAATGGTAGATTCATTGGACAGGGATACTCTTGTAACGGCTTGATTAAGTTGAATCTAATAAAGAAATCTTCTATTTATATTGTTGATTCTATTAATTTATGGCATGGTAGATTAGGACATGTTAATTATAATTCCATTAGAAATATGAATAAATTAGGATTAATTTCTGATCGTGATTTCGATACCATCTCTAAATGTGAAATATGTGTTCAAGCAAAAATACATCGGAAATCCTTTAAATCCGTAGAAAGGAAAACTGGTTTGCTTGAATTGGTATATAGTGATGTGGGTGGCTTAAAAAGTCATATCACCTATGGTGGTAAGCAATACTATATAACATTCATTGATGATTATACTAGATATGCATATGTATATCTAATGAAAACTAAAGGCGAGGCTTTTGATAAATTCAAAATTTACAAAGTAGAGGTCGAAACAGAATTAGGAGTTAAAATTAAAATATTACATTCAGATCGTGGTGGTGAATATTTCTCAAATGAATTCACCTTGTTTTGTAAACAACAAGATATAGTTCACCAATGTACTGCCCCATATACACCACAAAAAAATGGCGTTTCTAAAAGGAAGAATAGAACTTTAGTAGAAATGGTTAATGCCATGCTCATAAGTTCTAATTTACCTTATAACCTATGGGGTGATGCTATGTTATTTGCATGTTATATTTTAAATAGAGTACCACTTAAAAAGAATAATATTTTCCCCTTATGAATTATGGGGTAATAGGAAACCTAACCTAACTAGACTTAAAATTTGGGGTTGCTTAGCATATGTTAGAAAACCAGACCCTAAACGACCAAAGTTAGGAAATAGAGCATTTAAATGTGTCTTTATAGGATATTCACTTTATAGTATAACTTATAGATTCCTTATTCTTGACACCCTAGAAGTTATAGAATTTTTAGATGTATAATTTTTTGAAAATCAAACTGTTGAGATCCCATTGAGATCATCTAGTCCAGAACCTAGTATGGCTAATGATATCAATGACGATGATTATGCTTCCGCTCAAAATAGCAAAGAAGTATCAGTACCAAATAATAGCACTAAACAACGGAGAAGTAAAAGAGTAAGAATAGAGAAGGACGATGGTCCTGACTTCATTACATATCTTGTAGAAGGCAGTAAGGACGAAGTCCTTAATGTGACTAAATATGTAATGAACGTTAATGACGATCCCAAAACTTATTCTGAGGCTATGAGTTCTAAAGATTCCAATTTTTGGAAAGAAGCTATCAATGATGAAATGAATTCCATACTCTTAAACCAAACTTGTGTTTTAACTGATTTACCTCCTGGTGCTAAACCTATAGGATGTAAATGGATGTTCAAGGAAAAGTTGAATACAAATGGATCCATTGATAAGTTCAAAGCCAGATTAGTTGCTACGGGATATAAGCAAAGATATGGAGTAGATTACTTTGATATATATGCTCCAGTTGCTCGCATATCTTCTATATGATGTTTAATTGCACTTGCATCAATTCATAAGTTAATCATACATCAAATAGATGTAAAGACTGCTTTTCTAAATGGAGATGTAGAAGAAGAGATATATATGGCACAATCTGAAGGTTTCAAAACCCCAGGCCAAGAAAAGAAAGTTTGCAAATTAGTGAAATCTCTTTATGGCCTGAAGCAAGCTCCCATGCAATGCCATGAGAAATTTGATAAAGCTGCACTATCGTATGGATTCATTGTTAATGATGCTGATAAATGTATTTATAGCAAATCGGATAACAACGGTAGTGTTATAATATGTTTATATGTTGATGACATGCTAATATTTGGTTCCAATATATCCTGTGTGAATGAAACTAAAAAGTTTCTGTCTTCTAAATTCGATATGAAAGATCTAGGAGAGGCTGATGTAATTTTAGGAATTACAATTGTTAGGAAAGAGGGAGAGTTATTATTATTACAATCTCATTACATAGAGAAATTCCTACAAAAGTATGGTCATTACGATGACAAACCAGAACCAACTCCTTTAGATCCTAGTATTAAATTAGAAAAGAACACTAGACGTACTATCTCTCAACTAGAGTATTCCAGTGTTATTGGGAGTCTTATGTATGCTATGCATTGCACTAGACCAGACATCGCACATGCTATAAGTGTATTGTGTCGATTTACGAGTAATCCATGGTTCGAACATTTGAAAGCTATTTTCAGAGTTTTAGCTTATATGAAAGGAACCATTGAATATGGTTTATCTTATAAAGGATATCCTGCTGTGATTGAAGGATATAGTAATGCAACCTGGAACAATGTAGAATCCAAATCCAAGTCTACGACTGGATTTATCTTTACATTAGGAGGCGCTGCTGTGTCTTGGGCTTTCAAGAAGCAGACCTGTATTTATGACTCAGCAATGTTGTCAAAATTGAATGCATTAGAAGATGTATGTAAAGAAGCAGAATGGCTTAGGAATTTATTAATGGAAATCCCTTTATGGAAGAAGCCATCTCCAGCAGTCTTGATTAACTATGACAATCAAGCAATGATCTGCAATGTGTCTAATAAGACATATAATGGAAAGTCTAGACATCAAATGGTGAGACAGTTACCCAAAAGAGGAGTTATAACTGTTGACTACATAGAAACGAAGAAAAACTTGGCCGACCCACTTACAAAGAGTCTTCCAAAGGCAATGGTTTCTATAAAGTCACAAGAAATGAGACTAAGGTTTGTGAATGAAGGTTGATCATCCTTAACAGAAACCCAACTATGTCTTGAAAAGGATAGACAAAGTTCAGTGGGTACCAACAAGTTAAGAGAATGATTATGGAACACTAAATTGATAATCCCATAATATTTAGTGTTGGATTCTACAAGAACAAAGGATGGATATATCCTTAACAAGTTTAGAACCTTAAAAGGTGTATTGTAGAAACACCTTAAGAGACTTACCTATATGAGTATGGAAATCAGGCCGTTTCCTAAGAAAGTAATACCGCTTTCTAAGTAGACTCATGAACCAGGATTTAAGCACATGGCCATTAACGTGCTAAGCAATACAAAACACTTTACCTATGGAAATCAATATGTGTGATTGTTCTGGTTATATCATTAGGGATACTTGGTTCAAGATTCATTCACCATAGAATCTCGATGAGGCTTTGAATGGTTTGCACTAAATAAAGGTTCAAATCTAAAAGTTACATTTTATTTATGTGTTGTTTTTCACGATGATGCAAAACTTGATCTTAGAACTACATAGGCTTGATCCCACTTGGGTATGTAGGAAGTCACTTTAGTGATTCAGCCATCCTATTTATTTATTTTGAAAATTGGAGGAGATTGTTGTAAAATTTTCAAAAAAAATTATTTTGGGTTTTGGATTTTAATTTGGAAGAGAAGAGGTGAAGAGGAAGAAGAGAACAAATAGTCCCACATGGTAGAAAATTATACAATAATTTTGTATAAATATAGCTTTCTCATGTGGATGTTGGGGCCTTAGGGCTCCCACATGTTTGCTTTGTTGTGAGGAGAGAAGTCATGCAACACCACACCCGCGACGCCTCCATCTGTTTGTCCGACCGAACCGAACCGCGCCGGGTCGGGTTTCGGGTTCGGACCCGAAAATATTTTTGGATCATATGTGAACAGTAACGGGCCAAATTTCAGCCCGTTAAGGACCCAGAACCGAATTTCTGAAATTGAATAAACGGCGGAAAATTGCGACGGTTTTCTAAACGTTGCAAAATATGAATGGACGCGACGTTTAAATTGAATCTGTTCGTAACAGTTGCGAACCGTTGCAAACGGTTATGATGTTTCGCGGATAGGCACCTCTTCACATCTATAAATAGCAATGCCCAGAAAATGTTGGGAACAGTTTTCATTTTCTAAATCTTCTTCTTCTTCTTTGTAGAGCATTTTGCGACGCCGGACAGTGTTGCTACACGCTGCGCCACAATTGATCTGTTTTGTGACGCCTTCAAGGTGTTGCAAATTCAGAAACAGTCGCAGAATTGCTCTCTTCTTCCTCTTCATTCTATTCTATACAAATTGCATCATTCAGAAACCGTTACTAAAGTGTTCTTGGTCGGAACAAATGCGTACAAACTTTGAATTCGATTACGCTGTTATAGGGCTTCATTGAATCCTGAAAGTCGATAGTTCAATAACCCGTTTGTACCTGGTGTTGAACTATTGTCTGCAAGAATCTATTCCATAGATCCTTCAAGTCAGAAGTACAGCATTATCTTCATCGCATTTGTTCTAAAATTCGCCTCGAACCACAAAATCCCCAACAGGCTTTATTTCTAATTCATATTTGTTTGTGCATAAAGTTTTTTGAAATAATGTTAAACTTCTAGTAACTTTGGATATTCACTCTTTTTTTATGCTTGTAAATTTTGGAAATGAGGATCTGACTTTCTTTTTCCCCATACTAATGTTGGTTTAAGCTAAAAGGTAAAAAATTAGCAAGTGATCAAACAAAACATTTGCACTTCATGCTACTACCATGTGTAAAGTATGTCATGACCCTGACTCGACCTTCGAAAATCGGCACTGAATACGACACTCATATTCAAGTGTCGCAGATCCAAACGTCGAATCTAGTTCGCCGGAGCTTATAACACATCAAGTATAACAACACAGTGGAAGAAAAAGAAATTAATATCATATACAAGAATAACAGAGTCAATAAACAACAGCGGAAAACAGATAGAAAAAGAAATAACTCCAATATTAAACTGCAACAGTATCCCATCTCCAAAAGCAAAGGCTCAAAACTCCAAAGATCTCCAATCCAATAAGCGAGAACCAGCATCACGTTGCACCAAGCTAAGAAAGGTCAGTCCATGAATCCAAAGACTCCAAAGAATTCCAAGATGTCCAAAGAATACCAAAGAGAAAGCTGAAAGCTACTGAATCGATATCTATATCTGAAAACCCAACTTTAGACTGCCCGTGTGGAAAATTATGGGCACCCAGAGTTTAGGAAGGGAAAAATAAACTCCAGGTCAGTCATGGGACTGGTATGAGCAAACAAAAACATTTGGTCTTTAAAAACAAACAAAGGAATTTAAAATTTAAAATCCGCAATGCTTTTAAGAAAATGAAACTACCATAAGGCCTCCCGCCACACACACAATGCAAACGCAAACTTAGAGGAGATTTCTCCTTATGATAGTCAAATATGCTTGATATGCGAAAACCATTTAATATTATTATTAGTGCACAGTGGAAAACATTTTGCAAGTATAATATTAATCTTAGCCAGCATACATACCATTATAGTATGCCTACTATAACTACCATGTTAAATGGCCGGTTCTACAACTAAAACCGTACAGGGCTCGTATTATTTTGTTTAGATTTCCAACAAATGGTCGGGCAAAGGAACTTCCCAAATAAAATGGAACGCCTCTGGAGACACTCCCCCGAGAACCTAACCGGATCTCTGCTATACAAGGCCGGGTTACCTCTGTAACTAGGTAACTACTGACATGAGCATGCCATCCCCCGGTCGTTACCGACCTTTATCCGAGGGCCCTCAGTCCAACAACCACATAGTAAAGTATCCGGGCTCCATACCATGATACCAACTTTTTAGAAAAACAACATAAGTAAATATCTGGGCTCCATACCATGATATTACTTTTTATCCAGAAGGAAATGGTCGTAACCTCAGAAGGCGCTACCTCCAAATAACCTTGCTGCCACGATTCCTGTTTCGACCATTACCGGGTTGTGAGGCTCGACGAGGTCTCATCCACAAAGCTACGCTTTACACGAAAGCCATGCTTTGATCACAAATGATCAACAAATGGTCATCAATACACAGCAGCACTCAGCATGCCACACTACCATATTGGGAGTATATCACTGATAACCTTTAACTACATAACCTCTGAGCTCGTACGTCTCAGAGAAGGGTGTTAAGCTAAGAGAATAAATTCTCCGCCACCAATAGATATGTATTTGAAAGAAATCAGCTTTATATCTCAAGGTGTAGTATCAGACATACAACCATATAAGTCTGTTCCGGGTTTGAACAAAACCGAAGGCACTTCCGAAGAAGTCCTTGTAAATCCGGGTATTCACAATCCCGATCGACTTCCCATCACTTAGGAAATCTCTATACCGTAGCTACTAAGTGAAGAGACAATCGATAGGTCATCCTATCATTCTCGCAAACACGCGGTCTTCACCACCGTTCTTCAAATGCCATCCATAACGATGTATCATTATTCGAAATGGGTTATATGACACAAGATCCTCTCCCGGCTAAACCAAATAATGAGCACAATATTTAAAAAAAACATATGGATATTGGGATCTCAGTTAAATCACAGCTTAAAGCCCAAAATCTTTCATTCAAATGGTTAAAACAAATTACCATTTCTAATCTTTTAAACAAATAAAGTTCATTCCCAGAAACCTTTCAATGGTTTAAACAATTTCCATACTTTAATCTTTTAAACAAAAGATTCGCTTTTTAAAACCCCTTTCAATTTTAAACAAGATTCACCAATCTTTTAAAAAAGATTCATTCATAGCCTTCCAAAACACTTTCATTTCAAATTGGATTAACTCATCATGTCTTTAAATCAAAGACTCATTTCACAGCTTCCAAAATAATTTCCAAAGATTCATTCACAACTTTTAAAACAATGCCCGTTTCAATCTTTTATATATAAAAGATACACAATTTAAAATCCTCTTTGATTTCAAAATAGGGTTTAACTACCTTTGACAAATATTAAATTTTAGCTTTCAAAACCATTCAATTTCAAATTTGAAATCTTTCCATTATAATTATTATTCGAAACTACTTGTTTTCGTTTCAGAAAACCCAATTCCATTTCTAAAGTTACCTGGATTCAAAATTCAAACTTTAAAACCATTTCAAAATATTAAATCCAAATATCTATGACTTAACTGATTTCCTCGTGAAATCCATATTTGTGTGTGTATGGTGTAGTCCAAGGGTTTAACACAATAGTGTAACATTATTCAATTATCACAGATCAAAACACAGAAATATCGATAAGTGGTATAATCTATAACGCTTATCTTCATTTATAGATTCATATATAAATGTATCATAGATGAATAAATAAATAAATAAATTGCTCACGGCTCAATTCACAGAATAGAATATCACAGATCAATCAATTCAAGGCAATTCATACAAGGCAAACATTCATAAGCAAGGTCAAGCATTCAATAATCATTTATATGTAGGATTAATTAATTGTTTAATCCTAATTAATTCAGTTAATTTCCAATTAAATTAATTACTTATGAATTAATTATCCAATCCTGATTAATTAATTACAAATCATTTGATATAAATTAATTAATCAATCACCTTAATTAATTACATCAATCGATCACTTCATTATTAATTATTCCTTAATTAATCCATTATAAATTACATCATTAATTATATCAATTAATGATCTCTAATTATATTTAAATTAAATTACTTTATTTAAATTAATTACATTAAGTAGTTAATCTTTAATTAAACACAATTATTAATCATCCTTGATTAATAACAAAAGTAATTACCCAAGTTACTTCATTTATAAATCATATTCACTAATTACCTCCCAGTAATTATCGTTTATTACTTCCCTAAGTAATTATCTCTACTAATTACACTAAGTAATTACACTTATCTAGTTATCAAATGATTTTCTTAAATTAATTAAACTAAATTAATTAATTAACTTAAATTAATCACATTACCAAAATTAATTACAATAAGTAATTAATCCTTTAATTACTTTCATTAAGTAATTACATTCAAAAATGTATAATTGATTATCTAAATTAATTAATCTAATTAATTATCAAAATTAATCACATTAATTTAATAATCCCTAGTTGATTATCTTAATTAACTAATAACCTTTCTTTAATAACTTTCTTAGGAAATTATCTTATATTAATTCATTATTAATCATTTCTAATTATAAATTAATCTAAATTATTTATTTATAAATTAAATAAATCATTCTTTAATTACCTTATTAATTAAATCAATTTATTACCTTAATTATCTCTAAGATAATTAATTTCTTTATTAATGATTTCATTAACATTTAAATGTATTTTAAACATTACACTTTAAATTTAAATCCAAATTCCATTTTGAATTTAAGATTCAAAATGATTATATATTTAAACAATTACCAAATTCAAATATCCACTTATAACCCTATATAAGAAAAATTCTAACTAATTTACTAAAATTTTTATTTAAAAATTCAACTTTAAAATACATTACTTTTTATCTTGCAAATTCAAGTTAAAACAATTTATTTAACTCTTCACTCAAATTTAAGAAAACCTTTATAAAAGAATTTTATCAAAATCAAGTTAAACATTTGTTTGAAAACAAATATACTTTTAAAAGCTATTTAATTTAAACTTTTTCAACACACATTCAGATTCAAAACTAATTTAAATTTCCAGATTTGGATTCAAAGGGACTTGAATCCATTTTCTTTTCATTTTGATTTAAACTTTGATTTTAAACTTTGTTTTAAAATCTTGATTTAAAACTTAATTTAAAACCCAAATTTCATTTTAAAACTTTAAGATTTAAAAGTTAATTTGAAAAACTGAACTTAACTTTGAATTTAAAACCCAGTTTAAATTCTGTTTTTTAGATTTTAAATTAAATTTAAAAATTTGAAAACTGTCGGGTTTTAAAATCCTAAAAAAACCCACTTTTAAATATTTTAAAACTTTATGATTTAAAGACATTTGAATCTAAACTTCATCCTAGATTTAAACTTATTTAAATCTGGATAGAAAATTTAAATTCCATTTTAATTTTCTTTTAAATTAGATTTGCAGACAGGTTTTATAAAACCCGTAACATACAAAAATAACCCGAGGCAAACAAACTTGCTTCGAGACACAACTTCATCTACTTCGAGTAAATACTCAAATCACTCGAGTAAATCCCGAGACCAACTTCACTACACAAAACAAAAAGTCATCAGAAAATTGAAATGCACGGTGCACATGCACTGTGGCTCTGGCCAACTCCAGCCACCTTCGACAGCCTTCACACATCGCCGATCATCATCAGGCATGATAACGATCCCCAGAATTCAACATAGAAGCTCGAATCAAAATCGAGTTCTATATCAAACCTGGAACACAAACTGCCATCAACCCCCAAACCTGAAAACTTTGCTGCTCCTCAAACTCCGACCATCAGATCGCCAGAACCTCCGGCCATAACTTCGTCTATAACCCAGCTTCCATCATCCAGAAACTTGCTGCACTCAATCAATCATAGGTGACGAACGAGTTGAAAACTTAAGCCTTGAAAAAATTAGGTTTACGAATTTAAAATGTTCGCCACCTCCACCATAATCATCTGACCATCACCACCGTATTTTTCATGGCCTCCCCACTCACTTCTCCACCTCCATGAAGAAGTACAACCTTCCAGATCCACTAGATCCACAGTTTTCCCAAAATTTCCAAATTAGTGCAAACCGAAATTGCACTAACAAAACCATAACTAAAAAATGAAATTTTACTTTCTAAAATCATGATTTAGTATATGGATTTAATTCATGTTACCGAATTGTTAAATTAACAAATTTGAATTTTCACAAATTCAAACCTCCCTGTTCCTTTTTGATTCCCAAAACAAATTTAAAGGTATTTTAACTTAATTAAACTTTAAAACCTAACTGTATAAATCAAGTAAGCATATCTTGTTTAGATCCTAGGTCAGAACAACAAGTAGATCAAGCAGAGTTGAATTTTAAATCAAACCTGTGTTTGAAATTTTAAATGCAGAGATGTATTACAAGATTATATAACATGCAGATATCCTTTTCACAAGAACACATGATTTTAACCATATATAAACACAAAAACATCATTATCTTCATACTTAAATCAAGAAACCAGATACTTAAGTATTAAAAAAAAAGTTACTCACTTATATGATTGAAAGACAAAGAACAAATTCAAGGCTAAATTGCTCACCTGGAATTCAATGTTTAAAGGAAGAGACAAATGCTTGCCTGTACACATTTTTTTCTTTAATTTTTGATTTTTTTTTCTGCAACTTATTTTATTTGACAGAATTTGTGTTACAGTTTGATTTCAAAATTACAAATTAACCAAACTATAGAGTATAGAGTTTACCTATTCTTTTCATTATACTTTAATGTTTTCAGGTTTCAGATTGAATCTAGCATGCCTAAGTTTTGAGATGCATTTGATTTATGATTAAACTTTTGGTGAGAGGATCTTGCATTTGTACATTTCACTGATCTCAGGAAAAAATTGTTTCCAGTTTTTTTTTTGAATTCATTTCCAGGTTGCAGCTTGTTGATCTTGTCAAAGTTGTTTTGGTTTGCACTCTTCTTGATTTGGCTTTCTTTTCGTTGAATTTGTAAATTTTAGATAAAAAGGAAAAATCCTTTGCTTGCCACTTGTATTATTATGTTTACATTTGTTAGTTTCTTATATTTGTCTTTCAACACTTGTTAACATATAGTTATTTTATGTTTAAATCCTTTTAGTTAATTTAACTATAAATTTTGTTCAAAACCCCTTTTTATTGTACATTTGTTTTTAATGTTATATACTTTTGAGTGCAAGCCTTTATATTTAAATCTTATTTTATTTTTATTTTACAAACTTATATTAGGAATCCTATTTAAAAATGGTTTGATTCCAATTTATACTAATTATGGGTTTAAATGTTAAAAACAATTATTTAATACTTATACAAATTAAAGAAAAAAGGTTTGAAATTAAATTATACATTACTAATAAATATTTATAATTAATGTTTTATTCTTGTTTATATGTTCTCATTAAAAATATCTATTTAATATAATTTGGAATACAAATCCTTATTAATTTAAAATAAAAATGTTTTCAAACCCAATATATTTATAAGATTTTTAATTTTGAATTTTAATCCCAATATTTAATTTAAACTAAATTAATAAATATAAATAAATAACAGAACATATCTTTAATAAATCTTAAAACTTTATAATTCTATTTAAAATCTAAAATAATTATTTATCCCAAAAATTTCTAATTAATGCACAAATAGATTCACAATTTAATTTCAAAAATTAAATTAATTATCAAATTATCCTGGATAAAATTCAGGGATGTTACAAAGTAATTTGCAACCATCATTTTTTTCTCAATGGGACGGTTTTTAATTTTGATCTGGCATCCAAATTAGTAAATAAATTACTTGAAAATGTAGTTAAATTTAGTAGTTATGGTAGGTATTGTTTGTACCAAAATTGGACACAACACCCTTCGGAAGTTTTTGAAGAAGTAACAGTGAGGAATATAAATTTAAAATGAAGATTATCTAACAAAAACTCCAAAAAATAGAAATGTAAATGCACAGACAAGCGATTTAGAGTGGTTCAGCGTGTTGCCTACGTCCACTATGAAGTTTTTGCAACTTTATTGATTCTCTTTCGACAATTACTAGCGATTACAGCAACAGCAGCGAAATACAACTTGGGATTCGAACTCAGTAGCAAAAGTATGATGCAAGTCTTGATCTGGCAGGGTCTGGGCGCTTCAGAATCAAAAAGATCCCTCTTTTGTAGGCTCTGGGGCTCTATTTATAGGCGTAGGAGGTCGAGACTTGGCTCAAACTTCGAGAGATTCGCTCTGGCACGTGAGGGGGCCCACACGACCAATTCTAGAAAGTTTCGACTCGATCTGTGATCGATTCAAAATCATTTCGTATCGATCAAGATCATGTCCGATGGAGCTGAAATTTGGTAGGAACGTTCCTTGGATCGTACGTAATCTTCTGTAAAAATTTCATGGCACTTGGATCGGTGGATTCTGAGTTATGGTCGATACGAACTTGGGCTGCTTGGTGGCTGTTTGGTTCGAATCCATTAATTCGAATCGATCACATCTACTCGATGATAACGCGCGTGAGCAAGTTGACGTGGCGCGTGCTCTTCGTATCGATCCTCTTTTCACTCCGGTTTGATCGAGTCACTTCGAGTATTTTGCCGCGTTCGCATCCATAACTAAAGCGTCATCTCTAGCCTATTTGACCTGATAGATACGAACAAGTAACTATTCATGGATTCGATCAGGGGTCTCTAAGTACAATACGTAACCATCTGATGGATACAAATATCGGGTATCTGATGGATACGAAGAGCCATAACTCGATGGATTCGAATAGCAGCAATCATTGATCAATACAAACAGATGAAGACTGATGGTTACGAACTAAACATTAGTTGTCCAATACGAACCATACTACTTACTAATCGATACGAAACCGATCGATTCAAAGTATGGCATAATGATGGAGGCGAAGTGAGATAACCTGATTGATGCGAACAGTAGTTGCCAGATGAATTCGAATAACCACCTATCGATGGTTGCGAACTAGATGGATACGAAGTAGGCCCTAGCCACTCGATACGAAATGCATGCTCTGTTGATGGATACGAATGAGATCGATACGACCCGGGGTTCCTTGATGGATACGAAGATGCTGCCGCTCTGATGGATACGAAGGTGATGGATTCGAACCAGAGCTTGGTGATGGATATGAAAATGGGGTTATCACCTTCAATTTGCATCGATCATAACTTGAGCATACGAACTCGAATTGACTTGAAATTTGGAATGTGGGCTTCCATGGCTTACTTTGTCATGTCTTGTCAGTTGTAGCCTAATTCGGACTCGGACAAAATTCATCGACATCCACAGCGAACTTGTGCATGCTCAATACCCAAGACGATTGATCCTAAGTTTATAACTAGTTCCTTGATATCTCGGCCTCGCCAAAAGGCGGGATAACATTTGCCCGCCAAAGTACATCTTGTGGAAACATGACGTGCTTTAAAAATCTGCAGTCTTCACTCTGAACAGTCATTGATCTTTTGTCGAAGGTTGTAACCTTACATTGCTATAACTAATTGTTGTATGATAGTGCTTAGTTGTTTGTCGCCGTAACCGTTATTAAATGAATATCCAATTCCTGTTAATGCTGAAAATAAGATATTGTTTTGACATATATATATATATATATATATGTGTTGATCTAACTCTCGTTAACGTTGCACGCTCACGAGTCGTCGTCATTTTTCTTGTATAGAATCTCGTATCGATCCTCTCCTGAACTGATGTGAAATTTGAGTTGCAACAACGATTGACAATTGTTTTTTAGCATTCCTTCGTATCGCTCCTCTCCTGGATCGATATAGAAGTTCGAAGAGTTGTTCGTGCATTGATATGTTTGGCATTTATGGATACGAATCACCATTTCGTACCGATGGACTTCGATTGTTGTGGGTCGAGCATCGATAGATATGAATAAGTAGTTTCAAATCGATGGAGTTCAATGCCTTTAGGATTATCTTCATCGCTTTTTTCGTATCGATGAACTATGTTGTTTGATATGAGTAGGCGATCCATAATTCGTATCGATGAAAATTGACTTATGGATGCTATGAACCGATGGATTCGAACGGCACAGTTCGCGTCGGCGCCTTGTGGGTGGAGTCAAACCAATCGAAACGAACTGCATCTTCGAACCGGTAAGTCCTGGTGGTAATTTTGCCTTGACAAAGGCAAGGGCCGATGGATTCGAATGGATCATTCGAATCGACTAGTGGATTGACCGGTTGCGACCGGTCACGTGGACTGGGAGGCGAATCGACCCGGTCCTTCCCTAGGCTTCATATAAATACTCGAGGCTTCGGCCATTTTCACTTTTTTTACTTTTTACTCCAGCATTCCCTATTTTTTACCTCTACATTGATCCACGCTCTTCGAGAAAGAAAAGGAACCGCACGGTGTTTTCGAATCGATTAGAATCCCTCGAGTTTTAACTTCAATTTAGGTAATGAATCGGTTGTAACTAAATCCAAACGACGAGGTTATCTCAGATCCACTTCATCTTCATCAATTATCCATTCTGGCAACCTTCAAGATTGGATCTGGGTCAAAGCTTGGGCGAAAATGGCCATAGCGATGTCTCTGCTGGTTGAAGAAGAAAGGATGGAAAAAATAAATTGATCTGTGCTTCATGTCGATTTGGGGACCTGTTTTCGAATCGATGAAGGCAATGATGTTTCTCCTTGGATTTCGCATCGATCCTTGGAATATCCTAATGGTGACGTTGTAGCTCGTATCGATGGTGATGGTGGTAGGTCGTATCGGTATGAAATGATCGATACGAAAATCTAGTGAATGGTCGTTTCGAAGTTCTCAGCTTTAGATCGATACGAATTTACTCTCATGTTCGATATGAAAAATATCGATTCGAACATGATCGATGTTTAGATGAGACTTTCCTGATCGGTACGAACCTGACAATCAAGGATCGATTCAAAGTAATCCTTTTTTGATTGATGCGAACTCGAGCCTTGACGATCGATTCGAAGCATGCCCCCAGGATCGATATGAACGCGTATCCTGATGGATTCGAAAAAGCTTCATGTGATCGATTCCAACCCATCCCATGATGGATACAAAATTTTTAACACTCTTTCGCACAATTCCGACAAGCTTCATTCTTACATATTTGGACTTGACAGTTAAACTGCGTACTTGACTACCTTTCGAAGCTCATCGATGGAACTATAACAACTTTAAACCGGATCGATTGCTAACATTTAGATGATTTAGTGATGACGGTCAGTGATGACAGTCATCCCGACTGGAATTCGGTTACCTTCGTTGTTTGCCAATCTTTCTCTAACTCTGCAAAATTTATCTAAGTAATGCACAACACTACACAACACACACTTTACACAAGGGGAACACACGGGATCTTTAGCACCTAATGATGATTTCTCGTGAGATAGTTAATTATGGAAACTCCAAGCTCGCAGCCACAAGAAATTCATAGTATAATTCCTCCCAGACTTGAAATACCGGACATCGAGGCTGAGGTCATCGGTCCTGCCCCGGACAAGTTACCCAACGCATCCTTCATCAACAATCTGCCAAACTCTGTCTCGTCTCAAGTTTCTGAAGATATGCTAGGGAGAATATGCCTAAGGCATGGTCTGTCGATGGGCGACATATTATTTCCAGGACCAAACGACAGACCGCACAACCCATCGAAGGGATATACCGTATTCAACCGCCACGCGTGCACAGCTGGGACACTCCCTAGGTTTAACCAGTATATAAGAGAAGTGTTGTCGTTTTTGGGGATCACCCCCTTTCAGCTACACCCAAATGGATATGCCTCGCTCAATAGCTTGTTCATTGCATTTATGGAGTATCTCTATCGACCACCGCTCCCGATTGAAATCAGATACTTATTCAACTTCAAAAGTTGAACAGATAGCCCATCCTTCACATTCCTAGAGGCGGTAAGAAACTGTCAGGTGGTCACAGGGTCTTGGACTAGACTGAGCTATTTCAAGACAGAGTGGTTCTACGTTCGATGTCCTCCAGGATTTTCTAGGCGATGGCTATTTAGACGTGAGTATTGTCATCTTCTGGGATAATTGATAAGACAGCCATAGACGAAGTCGAGCTTACATTTCTTTTTTCTTTCTTTACAGCAATAATTCAATGACTTGAAGGTGGATATTTCAAGGAGATAGTTCAGGTTCTCCAAGAAATCCCAAGCGAAGAGAGGAATATCGATTTGCTCTTGACGGATAGGAATCTCAGAACTCTTGGGCTGATCGGGAGGAGACAAAGCATAATGCTCGACGGTGCATTAAGAACTGCCTCGAAATAACGAGTTAAACGAAAAAAGCCTAAAGTTGTCATAATCGAGGAGGCTGACTCCGAGAAAACTCACACCGATGAGGAACCATTGGGCGAACTTGCGGATGTTGCCCAGGATATTGAAGAGCAGAGAAAAGGCAAGGCAGCCGTCTTCAAACCATCTAGAAAGGGGAGATAGAAATCTGTTGTCACGTCCCGGCCCGCCTTCGGAATTAGAATTTCGGAGATGTCTCCCCCAAGAACAGAAAGTCTTCACGAAGGGCTCGTCGATCTTCCCATTCCGGACGATGTGCTCATGCAGCGTGATGCCGGATTGGATGAATTCCACACGCCCTAGTTTTAAACGAGTCTCTGCCCGCTAGCGTTGTTGACACATCCGGTTGGTCGGGGGAATGCACGTACATACACATTTCACGGCACTACACAATTTTTTAACCGTATGTTGCCTTTCGCTGAAGATTATTAATTTCGTTTCCATTTTTGCTTTGCATACACCATGTCCGGTTGAGGCTCAATGCTTGGCAGCCTACGCAACAAACGTCGATCTTCATCATACTATGAATCACGCAGGAGGGAAGGAGATCGGGATTATGATCAAGGGTATCCCAGCCAGGAACGGACAGACAGGTATAGGGAATTTGTTCACCATTCTCGATCATGCACTCCCCCTCCTAGAGCTCTCGCACCTCCTCCGGCTCATGTTTCAAGGCCCCCAGAGACTTCACGGCACAAGCAGTCTTCCCACTCCTCACGGTCCAACTCTCATCGCCAAACTGAGGTAGTAGACCCTTCAACCACCGCATAGGCCCTTGTCGAACCCACTGGGGAAGGAGCGATAAGGCTTGCTCAACTGAAAAAGGATTTTCTCGACATCTATTTTGATGGGTTTGTTTTCCCCCGCGCTTAAAAAGGGTACCGGCGTCGGTCGAAACCACGGTGCATGATTACATTGCAGATATATTCTTCCAGTATCAGGAGTGGTCGAAGACCACGAAAAAAGCATTGAAAGTGGCTTCTGATCGAGCAGTCAGGATTGAAAGCTAGAGAAAGAACTCGGTCGAAAAGATTGAATTATTCAAGCGCTCAATACTGAGGCCGAGTCTTCTCGCAAATCATAGATCGAGGCTCTTAAGAAAGTCGATGAGGCCCGGGCAGCGATGGATAGGATGAAGCGAGAGCACTATGCTACAGTAGAGGATATGGGCCACAGGAACACCATCATCACCGCTGAGTGGGACGCAGCCCTTAAAGAGCTTAACGAGCTTAAATCTAGATTTTCCGAAATCATAAAGGAAAATGATGCTGCTAACGTTGCCGCACAGGAAGCGTGCGATCCAGCGGTAGTGCTCCGGAGGGAAAGAGAGGCGGCCATGGAAAAGGTCCGCGAGGTGGAGGCCGAAGTTGATGAGAAAGTTCAGCTGGCAGAGACCAGGCTTGAGGCGGACATAGAGGAGCTGCTTGTCACATACAACGCCAATGTGCTGAGACATAGGAACTTGGCATGGCTCGACGATTACTCCACACATCTATACAATGCCTGGAATTTGCTGGTCGTAGAAGGGAAGGCGGTGCTATTGGGTGGTGCCCTCGATGAATTTGAGCTGGAGAACCTCATATTAAGCGAAGAGGAAAAGAAGGTTCTCCATGATTCTATGATCTCTCATGCAAGAGAGAGACTAGGCACCCACTACTTAGAAATTGGGGAAGGTTCCGGAGTCTAGCACTCTGCTACAAGTTCTGAGATTATAACTTCATCTCAATCCGAGCCTACTCCAGTGACCGAGCCCCAGCTCGTCCCGGCCTATGACCCTGAACAGCCACGCCTATCTCCTATTAGGGAGCATTCATCCGAAGCTGTTCCGCCAACCACAAGCCGAACTGAGGAAGGTACTCTGAACAAATTCCATGTGTATATGAAGTGAAGGACTTGTTTTTTGAAGTGTGTTCTAACAACTTGTTTTCTTTCTCGTCTAGTGAGCGAAGTTACACTGACAGCGCCTCCTGCTATTCAAAAGCCACATCAAGTGCAGGAGGCCATCATTACTGAGGCGATTACCACGACTGCGGTCGCACCGATGGAGATGACACAGGGGAGCTCAATTTGTTTTGATGAGAAAATGATGAATGAGCTCTTGGGCCGAAATAACGACCGTTTTGCGGACATGCCGTTTGTTCTTGGCGCGTTCCCGCCTACTTCCAGTGCTTCTTCATAGTCCATCACTACCCACCGTGAAGCCCGTGCTGCTCGTGAAGCAGAAACTTTGGCCAAAATTAATGCTGAGATGGAGGTGGCGGCTCGCGGCGATGATTCTGAAGGTGGAGTGACGGCGCTGGGTCCGACTCCACTTGTGATGATATCACCCGGTGGGACACTGGTTGATACTAGAGTTTCTACTCCGCCCTCTGTTGCAGATCCAGTTCCCTCGAGTCCTCCTGTGGAGAGCATCCCCGTAGATTCGAGTACGGAGGAAGACATTGACATTATGCCTTCGTCTAGAGATTCTCTGCCTAAAGAGAAAAGTTCGAAACGAAAGATTGCTAGCGGTGCCGGCGGCTCCTCATTGAAGAAAAAGCCGAGGAAGAAGGAGTAGATAGATTCCTTAGGCACACTTTTGGGGTAGATAGGAGTTTACTTTTGTTTTAGTGGGTCGTGTATAGACGCGGATTCGACCCCCGCTAGAGGGCATTTTCTGGAAGAACTTGTACAAAAATTCTTGTTCCCAGTTAGTTGAAATAAAACTTTATTTTCTTTACTTCAACTGTTTTTCCTGTCTTTTATGCTTAAGTGTTGTAACGTTCGAATCATCGCTTAGTATGCTTATAGAGTATCAGTTCTGGAGCTAAACTGTTTCAGTCAATGCTTCCCACTTAAGCATTGCCCCTAGCTTGGGGATTCGGTTATAATGGTTGGCTAATGATCACACTTTAACCTCTGCCTTCCAAACTTAACATCGTCAAATTGATGTAGAGGCAAGGGAAGGGTAAGAGGTTTCAGTTGTGTGCGTTCACTAATAATAATCGCATCCAAACTCCGGGGATTAGCATTTATATTTCGGTGGTCAATCGCACCTATTACAAATCTTGAGCACATGTCCACACTCCGGGGACTTTAGGATAATCTGCGATTGATAATCTGGTTCGCAGTCTGGGAATCCGAGAGTTATCGACGTTTATGGCGTAGTTCGCACTCTGGGAACTTTGATTCAGTGTTTATACTCCAATTCTTAATCTGAGAATTTGGAGTTGGTGTTTATACTTTGGTTCGCTCGCCGAGAACCTAAAGTCGATGCTTATACTCCAATTCGCACTCTGGGAATTTGGAGTTAGTGTTTGTACTCCGGTTCGCACTCTAGGAACCCAGAGTTGATGTTTATACTCTAATTTGCACTCCGGGAATTTAGACTTGACAGAGGGTCAGTCACATCTGTTTGGACTTTTTAGAGGATCGTTCACACTCTGGGAACGATAGATTTGTCGGGATCGTGGATGGTCGGATCACACCCACCCTAAATTAACAAGCGAGGTCGTTAGATGGATAGGTCCATCCTCCTCTAACTCGGTTAGGATACGGTTGGAGTCGTTAGGTAGACGGGTCTGCCCTCTCCAAAACCGTACTTTGAATTTTCACACTCCAACTCGCACTCTGGGAGTTCAAAGTGGTTTTAAATATTGTCGTGTATCAATCCTTTTCTATATTATCGTAGTGGCTTGCCCCCGAGCTTGGGTATCACTTAGTGAGTGACCAGTCATATCACAACCACTCGCTATTTGAATAAATTCCACCGTTTGATGGAATTTAGCTCTCCGTGCGACGTGACGTTGTGCGTCATATTTAATAAATCACAGCTTTGGCTCGAAGAGATGGCATTTTATTGCTGAAATGAGAAAACATGGCAAGCTCAGTTGCCTTATTACAAATTCAAATTTTGAAATGCGAAAAAAGATTGCAAATAAAAGAATGAATCGGATAAATGAAGCCTGTCATATGTAGTAGCGACAGAAGTTTTCACTATTCCAAGCTCTTGGCAAAGTAAGACCGTCAACGGTCGACAACTTGAATGCGCCATCTCCGAGCTTTTGAGTGATCACATATGTCCCTTCCCAATTTGGCTTCATGTGTGAAGGGACCGGATAAATTCTTTTCAAAACGAGATTGCCAAGTTCAAAGGTCCATGGTCGGACCTTGGCATTGTATAATCGGGCGACTCGATTTCGATACACGGCTGCCCTCAAATCAGCCTCTTCTCTCTTCTCATCCAGTAGATCCAAAGATTCAACAAGTAGTATGGTGTTCGTTTTCGGATCATAATAAGTTACACGATGAGAAGGTACTTCCATCTCGACTGAGATAACGGCTTCTGAGCCGTAAGATAGAGAGAAGGGAGTGTGTAGACTTATGGGTCGTTTGATAGGCCCACAAAGACATAGGTAATTCATCAACCCACTTACCATCAGCCTTTTCCAGTCGTTTTTTAGAATAGATTTGACAACTTTATTAACAGGTTCGAGTTGGTCGTTCGCTTGGGGTTGTACAACCGCAGAGAATTTCTTATGGATGTGGAATCGTTGGCAGAAATTCTTGAATTCAACACTATCGAATTGAGCTCGGTTATCAGTGATAATGGCATGCGGGAGACCAAACCGGTAGATGATATTGCGAACTACGAAGTTGATCACTTTTTTCGTCGTGATTGTCGCAAGTGGTTCAGCTTCAGCCCATTTAGTAAAGTAATCGACTGCAACGATGGCATATTTTGCTCCTCCTTTGGCAAGTGGTAGAGTACCAATGATATCAATGCCCCATACTGCAAACGGCCAGAGACTGATCATTTGGGTTATCTCAGTAGGTGGTACCCTAGGAATTCGAGCATGTCTCTAGCACTTATCACATGTTCTTGCATAATCTGATGCGTCACGGTTCACAATTGGCTAGAAATATCCATATCGAAGTACTTTCTGCGCGAGGGCTTGCCCCCCAGTGTGATCGCCACATCCTCCCTCATGCACATCACGTGACACTCTTTTGATTTCATCGTGTGCGATGCAACGGAGGAGGGTAACGGAATATCCTCTTCTATACATGATTCCATCCTGAATGGTGATCCACGAGGCTTTCCGAAGAATTTGTCGCCTTTCACTCCTACGCTCGGGCAGTTCCCCGTGCTCGATGTAGTTTCGATAAGGGGTTATCCATGACTCTTTTTCGGGAGCGATTTCAAATGTAAAATCAGTTTCCATCTGATAAATGCTGGGAGAAGATAAAGTTTTAACAGGAACGAGTCCCATGTGCCATGCTTCGCCCGGACTTGCTAACTTGGCTAGTGAATCGGCCTTCTGGTTGTGCTTACGGGGTATGCAGAAAATGGTGTAGTGATCGAATTGACTAAGTACTTCTTTGACTCGAGCTAAATAGGCCGCTAGTCTTCGATCCTTGGCCCGATATTCACCTCGAACTTGGCATACGACTAGCTGAGAGTCGTAGTAAATTTCCACAGTAGTAATTTTCAGATCACGGGCTAGCCTCAACCCAACAGGTAAGGCTTCATACTCAGCTTCATTGTTGGTTGCACGAAACTCGAATTTCACAGCATAGCATATGGATCGGCCCTCGGGGGTTTCAAGTACTACCCCAGCACCTGAGCATCGATCATTGGATGCGCCATCGGTATGCAGCTTCCAGATGTATTTAGGAGATTTAGTGGTTTCAGGCAAGTCCTCTGGGATGGTGAATTCGGCTATAAAATCTGCTAGGACTTGACCGTGAATGGCTTTTCTTGGGGTATAGGTGACATCGAACTGGCTTAGTTCGATGATCCACTTGAGTAACCTACCAGACTCTCAGGACATGTGAGGACCTGTCGTAATGGCTGATCGGTGTACACGGTAATAGGGTGAGCCTGAAAATATGGACGGAGCTTTCTCGAGGAAATGACTAGGCAGTAGGCCAATTTCTCCAGCTTTGGATAGTTTCTCTCAGCTCCGGTTAACCACTTGCTAACGTAGTATACCGGTTTCTGCACTTGGTCTTCCTCTCGAACTAGGGCAGCACTGATTGCATTTTCTGATACCGCTAAGTAAAGATACAACTGCTCATGGTTGATAGGCTTCGATAAAATCGGCGGTGCGAAGAGATGGTGAACCAGTGCTTGGAATGCGCCTTCGCACTCCATAGTCCATTCGAAGTTCCGCTTTCCTTTTCGGATCAGATCAAAGAAAAGGATGCATTTATCGGTAGACTTCGATATGAACCTGCTCAACGCCGCTATCTTCCCGTTGAGACTCTGAACTTGCTTTATTGTTCTTGGAGTTTGCAAGTTCCTGATTGCCCAAATCTTTTCTGGATTGGCTTCTATTCCTCGAGCATTGACAATGAATCCAAGTTACTTTCCAGATGCAACTCCAAAGTGGCACTTTAGCGGATTGACTTCATCCCATACTTTCGAAGGATGTTAAACATTGACTCCAAATCTTTGATGTGATTAATGGAGAATCGTGATTTCACCAGCATGTCGTCTACATAAACTTCCATGGTCTTCCCAATCTGATTGGCGAACATCCGGTTGACTAGATGCTGGTAAGTTGCTCCGGCGTTCTTTAGTCCAAACGGCATGACTTCATAGCAATAGAGCCCCAGACCTATTACGAAGCTGGTATCTTCTTGGTCAGGTACATGCATGGGTATTTGATTATAGCCGGAATAAGCGTCTATGAAAGATAATAATTCGTGTCCAGTTGTCGAATCTACAAGCTGATCAATCCTAGGAAGTGGAAAACTGTCTTTTTGGCAAGCTTTATTTAGATCAGAATAATCAACACATGTCCTCCATTTCCCATTCGGCTTTTGGACAAGTATGGGATTGGATACCCACTCCGGGTATAAAGCATCTCGAATAAATCAGTTTGACTTGAGCTTATCGACCTCTTCTTTAAGGGCGGCAGATCTCTCTGGATCCATGCCACGCCTTTTCTGTTTGACCGGGATAAACCTCGGGTCAATATTTAGGGTATGTTTGCGATGTCCGACGAGATCCCATACATGTCAGAATGTGTTCAAGCAAACACGTTGAGATTCACCTAGAGAAATACAACCAATTCCTGCTATGTCTCTCGGCTCAACAAAGAACCACTTTTTAACATTCTCGAATCATCATCATCGTTGCCGTCGATCGGGACATCAATCATCAGTTCATCCGGGGAAGCTTGACTTTCTATGGATTCCTCCTTGTTCTCATTGTCTCTAGGGTCAAGATCCCTTTGGAATTGGTTGTGGTGCCTGGGCCAAGGCCCAGGCACCAATTGTCAATTATTTGCAAAGCGGACACAGAGAGATTCCTCTATGCCCTTTTCTTTCTCTCGTCGCTGCGCCTCGCACAGCTCTGCAACATAACAGGCTCTCCCAGCAGCCTAATCTCCTTGTAACTCCGTTCCCACGATCGGTAGGGAACTTCAAAGTTAAACACCACGGGGCAATTGCTGCCCTGAATTCAGCGAGGGCCGGTTGGCCCAAAAATGCGTTATAGGGGGATTGAATGTCCAACACAACAAACTGCAGAATCCGGACTCTCCGGCACTCTCCAACTCCTAGCTCCACTGGCAACTCCACTACTCCGGTGGGAATATTGGCACTTCCATCGAAGCCATGAATTCGAGATTGGCAAGGTTTCAGATCCTTGGCTTCCATTTTCATTCAGTCGGAAGCTCTCTTAATAAGATATTTACCGAACTCCCACTGTCAACTAGGATCCTCTTCATCTAAGCAGGACCAACCTGGGCAGATATGACCAGTGGGTCAATGGTGGGGGCTTCGACCCTGTCAGCATCCCGACTTCTGAACACAATGTCATCAGTCATTGTTTTCTGTTGTTTGGCCGGAGCCCCTTTATCAAAATTACTGCAACACTCGAAGTCCACATAGCTGATAGAACTGGCATACGACTCCATATCCCTCTAGCTTCGGTCTGCTGCATGGAGGCCACTGCTAACTGTATTTATTACCAATCTCCCGCCCGTACGAGCGGGTTCCTCTCGTCTTTCTTGACTCTGGACACGATTTTGGGTCGACGGGCCCGCACCACCAGATTGCGGCGCCCGCACCACCAGATTGCGGCGCCCGCACGAACTGGTCTAACTTTCTCTCCCTGATCAACTTCTCAATGAGGTCCTGCAAATGTCTACACTCATTGGTATTGTGGCCATAACTCTCATGGAATCTACAGAATTTTCCCATTTGAATCTGCCTCTCCGATGACGGCTACGGAGCGGGCTTCTTATACTGCATAGCATCGCAACTCTGCAGATACACGTTTTATAACGACGTATTCAATGGTGTATAGTTATCAAACATTGGAGCCCTACGTCGGCGGGCCAAGATTTTGATCTCGTTTCTTATTCTGGTTATCATTGTTTCTCAGTTGAGACTGCTTGTTCTGTATATTCAACTGTACTTTCCCAGAACTCTCTCCCGACCGTTTAACTGCCATATTACTTTGAATCCCCTCACTACTGGGTCTCACGTCATCCTTCTTCCTAGACTGTTTTGCGTCCTCACGCCTTAAGAATTGAGCGACTTTGGAGTAGAAACGATCCAACGACGCGGGAGGCTTCCCTACTAACCAATTGCCAAACTCAAAGTCAGGGTCAATTCCCTTAGTCTGTGCCGTTAGAATTGAATTGTCGTTGGGATAACTGATCTCTGCACATTCTGCGTGGAAACTTTCTAAATAGGGTCTAAGTGTTTCCCCTGGGGCCTGGCTAACGCTGGATAAAGTGTTAAGATCTTTAGGTCTGGCAACATGCATGCGAAACTGCTCTCCAAACTTTGTAGCCAACTGGTCAAACGAAGAAATAGATCGTAGTGGTAGCCTTAAAACCACATTGTTGCAATGCCCCCCAGAGAGATGGGAAAACTACGGCACTTCACAGCGTCATCATCCCTTGCCGCACTCATTGACCACTCATATTTCAAAATATGCTGATTGGGGTCAGAATTTCCTTTATACATCGGTAATGTTGGCATCCTGAATCGCTGAGGAGGTTCAGCATAAAGAATCTCATCTGTGAAAGGGGTATGACTCCGGGAGATTCCCCAGTCGTCGTTTGTAAGACACTGGCTTTCACGGATCATTTGCCTAATCATGGCTGGAAGGTCTGGCATTGCACCGTTCTGTGCTCGTTGGGCCAAAGTGTGGTCGGGTTCCACATTGCGAGGTTGGACCGGGCGCTGTCGACGGTCGATGTCTCGCCTCCTTGGCTCAACGTCTTTTGGGACGTAAGGTTCAGAAGTACGTCCGTATTGATTTCCGGCATTAACCCCTATGTCAACTGCAGTAGCGGTGGGACGTTTATCTATGGTGTACTAAGGGACAGTCCCTTCTCGGGAAGAGGGTCCAGTATAAAAGCTGGCTAATGGCCCAACCCTTAGCTGTCCGACAGTCAAGGTGGGCTGATGTCCGGTGGCCTGTGCGTGACCTTCGTCAGGTCGAGGACGAACGGATCTTTGGTTGTAGCCAGATGAGGCAGAACTTTCTATGAGGAGCGAGAGACTTGATCTCTTCTATTCCTTCTATGCTTCTGGCGGTTTAGCTGGTTGGTCAGCTCAACATTTGCACGCAGTTGTTCTGTCAACTGCTGTCGACTCTACGTTAGTTCCTGTAGCAATAACTAGAACTCTTTCCTAGTAACCGGGCCTTGTGAGTCTGAGGGTCCGGTTGCGTTCTGGTTGGTTGGTGGCAACTACGTTGGATTTTGCCTATCCCGGCCTTCCTGGTCGCCAACATTGGAGGTGGTTCTTATGCTAACCATCTTGAGGGCTGAATTCCTTTCTTAGACTTTTTGCAAATCTGAATAGAATAGAAGGGATCGAACTTGTGATCTGGATCTCTCTCTTAGATTTTTGCAATCAGGTATCGATGATAGATCCAGGGAGCAGAAGGGAATCTGGGTTATCTTCTCGGTGAAAGCACCAGAGTGTTTGTACCAAAATTGGACACAACACCCTTCGAAATTTTTTGAAGAGATAACAGTGAAGAATATAAATTTAAAATGAGGATTATCTAATAAAAACTCCAAACAACTGAAATGTAAATGCACAGACAAGCGATTTAGAGTGGTTCGGCGTGTTGCCTACGTCCACTATTAAGTTTTTGCAACATTATTGATTCTCTTTCGACAATTACAAGCGATTACAGCAAACAGCAGCGAAATACAACTTGGAATTCGAATTCAGCAGCAAGAGTATGATGTAAGTCTTGATCCGGCAGAGTCTGGACGCTTCAGAATCAAAAAGATCCCTCTTTTGTAGGCTCTAGGGCTCTATTTATAGGCATAGGAGGCCGAGACTTGGCTCAAACTTTGGGAGATTCGCTCTGGCACATGAGGGGGCCCACACGACCAATTCCAAAAAGTTTTGACTCGATCTGTGATCGATTCGAAATCATTTCGTATCGATCAAGATCATGTCCGATGGAGCTGAAATTTGGTGGGAACGTTCCTTGGCTCATCCGCAATCTTCTATGAAAATTTCATGGCACGTGGATCGGTGGATTCTGAATTATGGTCGGTACGAACTTGGGCTGCTTGGTGGCTGTTTGGTTCGAATCCATTGATTTGAGTCGATCACTTCGACTAGATGATAATGCGCGTGAGCAAGTTAACATGGCACGCGCTCTTCGTGTCGATCCGTTTTTCACTCCGGTTTGATCGAGTCACTCCGAGTATTTCGCCGCGTTCGTATCCATAACTAACGCGTCATTTCTGGCCTGTTTGACCTGATAGATACGAACAAGTAACTATTCATGGATTCGAACAGGGGTCTCTAAGTACAATACGTAACCATCTGATGGATACGAATATCGGGTATCTGATGGATATGAAGAGCCATAACTCGATGGATTCGAACAGCAGGAATCGTTGATCGATACGAACAGATGAAGACCGACGGTTATGAAATAGACACTAGTTGTCCAATACGAAGCATACTACTTACCGATCGATACGAAACCGATCGATTCGAAGTATGGCATAACGATGGAGGCGAAGTGAGATAACCTGATTGATGCGAACAGCAGTTGCCAGATGAATTCGAATAACCACCTATCGATGGTTGCGAACTAGATGGATACGAAGTAGGCCCTAGCCACTCGATATGAAACGCACGCTCTGTTGATGGATATGAATGAGATCGATACAACCCAAGGTTCCTTGATGGATACGAAGATGTTGCCGCTCTGATGGATACGAAGGTGATGGATTCGAACCGGAGCTCGGTGATGGATACGAAAATGGGGTTATCACCTTCAATTTGCATCGATCATAACTTGAGCATATGAACTCGGATTGACTTGAAATTCGGAATGCGGGCTTCCATGGCTTAGTTTGTCATGTCTTGTCAGTTGTAGCCTGATTCGGACTCGGACAAAATTCATCGACATCCACAGCAAACCTATGCATGCTCAATACCCAGGACGATTGATCCTAAGTTTATAACCAGTTCCTTGATTTCTCGGCCTTGCCAAAAGGCGGGATAACAGGTATGAACACATATTTACATTTAAGTCAACAATTCATGTGCCTGAGTAAGTCTCCCTTATCAAAATTTTCCTTTTTATAGTCTGAACTATTTTTTTTTATTTTCTATATTTATGTTGTTGTTGTTTGTCTACTAAATAAACATTTCATGTAATTGTTTCTTGCATAGTTTAGATGATGATAAGTGCTTGATCTAAGGATGTATCAACTCGTATATGTTAACATTTATTTCTTGTAATTTGTTGGATTCTAAGTTTTTGAATATTGGAGAAAAGACTATTATAATAACTTGAAATTTAACAAGTCTAAAAGAATCAGATTTTTGCATGCTGCTTCATTGCTTCTTTGAATGTATTATGATACAACACATGAGTTATTTGTAATAATTGCACAATCAATAACATAATGAGTTCAAATGTTATTTGCAATATTTTCTTTAAATTAAATATTATCATAACAGCATTTAACTTATAACTCTACCTATGTCGTTCCTCTTTTCTCTTAGTTTATTCATTCTTGCTAACGTATATTATAGCTTTTATTAAAAAAGATTAGTTGATTATAAAAGATGATAATGTGGTTGCTTACAGATATAGAATAGGGCTACCATGAACATGCTACAACATGTTGAAATATATGTTACCTATGGTTATCCCAGTGTGAAGAGTGTGAGAGCACTGATCTACAATAGTGGTATTGGAAAACTTAGCAAGACAAAAATTGCTTTATTGGGTCTAAAGGAAATGCAGTGATCTCCATTAAAGATATCATTCACAAGGTAATAATAGTTGGCAAACGCTTTAAGAAGGCAAAAAAAAATTTTGGACCTCAAAACAATTCATTCTAGTTGTAGACTAAGATCTTGAAGAAAAAAACTTTCTCAAATAAGACCTTATTTTTCTTTCTACCATGCAACTGTGCTTCATAAGACATTAGATTACAAGTTCATTCTTTAATTTTCAATAAACTAATATCATTGGCTTCATCTATTACTAATATCTTTTGTTCCAATTTAGAAGAGAGTGAATTAAGAGTTTTTCTAACTTGATACTATTCTAGGAAAATTTTACCTAATGATACTAATGAATGAACTATTTCCTAACATCTAGAATACATGCTAGAAAATGACTCATTTAGTTTCATTTTAAAAGTTGAAATTGGTTGGTTAGCATAAAAATCTTAGTTCGTTTTACTTTACTAGTACCGTCATGTATAAATTGCAATATTCTTCAAATTTCATAAGCAGTCTACAAACAGAAACTCAATTAAATTCATTTTTATCTAAAGAAGAAAAAAAATATTCATGGTCGTAGATTTGTTGAGTGCTTGTGTCTTTTGGTCTGATGTCCATGTTGAGTATTCAGTTTGTGGTTCAGTGTAATCATTCTATGTAATGTTCCAAATATCAAAACCATTGGATTGCAAATAAATATCCATCGTATATGATCAGTAAGTATAATCGCTACCATCAAATAAGCTCTAGCGATTGATTATCCTTCTATAAAAGTGTCAAAAAGTGCACTAGCACTGTTACTAGCCATTTATACTTTTTTAAATATCAAATAATCAGTTTTTGTAACCTAATGCTCTTATACCAAACAAAGAAAATGGTGTAGTACTAATGTGTATGGATTTTAAGGCTACTTTAACACTAGAAGTCGGGGATGAATAATGTTTTATAAATTATATGGAACTTTTCTAAATTATTTCAAGGTTTAAATTCAAACACAGATAATCATCACACACACACACATACATATTAACAGACGGTCACATATATATTTATAAATATAGTAAAAGTAAAAGAGATGACATCAGGAGTTTTACACTGGTTCGAACTAACTAATCCTACATCCAATCATATGCAGGGTATGTTTAGATTTCCTTTCCAACGTCAATTTTAAACAGGTAGCATGCAAACTAGAATGTAGTCTTGATTTCAAGGCGACGATATACAGCCACCTGACCTTTTGAGTTTAGGGTACACTCTTTTGATTTAATCGGGCAACAAGATCACTGTTGGCCGAGTTTTTAACCAAGCATATTTCAACTGAAAGTAGAAGGCCAAAACGAAGACGAAATGGCTCACAAACTTGGAAAACCTCATGGAAGGACTAGAAGATGAAACTTGAGAAGTTACTAGTCAATTAGAGCAAAAAAACAGCTCTCGGAACCGAGAGGAACGTCTTGGTACCGAGAGCTATTTTCTCCAATTTGGATTGACTCAACTCCATATACCTCAAGTACAACCTCAACGGATTGTAACCAAGTGCATCTCCTCGAGGACGGACAAGCAATATAACGACCTTGGATTTCGGACACTTCGTATTTAAATATCTAAATTATTTAAATATTTGAATCTTTTATTCAATTTATTAAAATGATTTAATAAGCATTTTAACCTCCTTTTAAACCATAAGTAGTGATGAAAACTTGTTTTTGAAAATTATTACAAAAATATATACTTTGGAAAAAATCGATAATATGACCGAAATTTGTTTTATTGATAAACGGCTATTTTCTCAACAGAAGTTGTTTAAAATTATTACACATGTCTAAGTAATAATTATGGGTATAATTAGAAACTAAAAATATTTTCATGTTTATGGCTAACTAAATAGGAAAATGAACATATAAGGAAAATGAGAAAAAATGGAAATAATTAACTCTTAAGCTAATATCCAATGAACACATTAGCCACTAATTAAATGATTTCCTTTTCATACAAGCTTGGAAGCCTCTAGAAGCTTCCTATAGGATAAGAGGTATTATGGTAAGAGTATAATAGTAACTAGCCTAAAGAAGAAGTGACATAAAGTAAAAGTAAGCTTAAATGGAAATGGTCAAGTGTTAAGTAAACGATAAAGTGGATGTGATAGTAGGTAAGCCTTGCAAGGGGAGGTAAGAGTAAACTTTTGCTTCACCACTTAAAGCCTATAAATAGAAGGGAGAGGTTCAATTAATAGTAACAAATAACTTCCTAAGCTTGAGATGAAGTAGGAGGGTCGAAATGGTGGAAGTGCTTAAGAACTAATCCACTAATTACTCTCTAACTTTTTTAAAAGTTAACCAAATCTTCTCTATTCTCCTTTAAACATTGGCTTTAGGCCTATGACATCATGGAAGGCATGATTAGAAAGTAAGAAGTGGGAGAAGGTGAGAGGAAGAGAGGGGTCTTCGATGGGCCGTGAGCACGATGGAGGAGGAGGAAGATGGCTTTGGTTTGTAAGTGCTAAAAGTTTGACCTCTAGGCTTGTGTTGATGGACGGAGGTGGTTCTTTGGTTCTTATGGCTTTGTGCTTGGGTTAGGCATGGATCTAAGTGAGTTATCTCGCTATCTCTTAAGTATATTTTGTGTATATATATGTTGTGTTTAAATGATAAAGTTAAAAGTGACGTTAACTAAGTAAACTCGTAAATTTTGGACCTTCTTGCTTTTGAAAACAAATGATAACTTTATATTCAATAACCTCGCTTATATTACCCTTTTAAACATGTGGCATGGCCTTGACCTAATGTTTAATTAGTTGCTTAGCTTGTATGTTCAATTGAAGTAAGCTTGAAAGTGTTTGAATAGTCGTTATAAGTACACTTCAGAATCCCTTGTTTTCGGGAAATTTTGTAAATAAACATAAAAATTTTCTTTATAATTTCTTTCCATTTTTTTAATTACCTTAGAGGTAATACTTACTACAAAAGTTTCAAGTCTTAAATCATTTTTTAGGTGGTTAAAACTAGTCGTAAAGATGGTTCTTTTCAACGTTTTTTAAACAAGTACTTTTAATAGCACTTATGAATGCAGTAGCAAGTTGCTTAAAGTTTTAATTGTTTAAAGTGTGACATTTTGGCTAGTTTTTCATGATTTAAATGGTGTCTAAATTATTTTATTAAACCTTTATGTGGAAGTTCTTTTAAAACGTATTTGAGTATGAAGAAAAAGAATAGAAGTTTAAACAGGAAAATGGACACAAGGAAGAAGCTGAAAAAAAATTAGTCTCAGGGACAACAAGTTTGCATTTTAGCCTGAAGGACATTTTCTAGTGTAAGTTGAAAATGATAGTTACAACGATCATTTTATGATTTACACTAAAAATGTCCTCGAGCCTAAAAAGCAAACTTTTTGTCCCTAAAACTAAATTCTTCTCCAACTTTTTCGTTGAGTCTAAAAAACCCCAAGTTTAAATATAGTTTTAATGATTATTTATAAATTTTGAATGTAAAGTGCTGCAAAATGTGAAACATGTTTTTTTATCAAACTTCTAATTTAGTTATTTTCAACTAATATTTCACATAATTATTTAAAACCTATTAACAAGTATTTCTAAATTATTATTTTATATATATAAGTTTTGACGAAGGTGATAACTATGCTTAATACTAATAAACCGACGAGTAAACTTGTTTGTTCATGAGATTCAAGAATGAGGTATTTAGGCAAAGGTTGGAGCAACTAGTGCCCAAACTTACCTAGCTTCACTCTTGAACGAGGAACAATGTAAGTTGAAATGTCAAAAACATGTTAATCTTGTTGTTTACTTACTTGTTTTAGAAAGGTAATTAACTTTGCTTAATTCTAAAAGCCGACGAAGTAGATTTATCTATTTATGAGAGTTAAAGATTGATGTCAACTAAGGACGGAGCAATAGAGCTCTAACCTATCGAGCTTCTCTTTGGAATGAGGAATAATTAAGTCGGGAATGTCAAAACGAGTTAAGTATACAAACATTGATTTGTATAAGCAACTGTTTTAACTAGATAATCAAATAATCGACTATCGAACTTAACTTATTATTAAACTTATATCTTTAAAAGGATGTTTTAAAGATAGTCACAGGTAGGAAAATGATTTGTTTTATTGTAACAATGTCTTAACCACATTCATCTTTAACCATTTTCAATTGTACCTTAGGATGTAAATAGATCTTTAAAATAATGTGTTAAAGATAAGCATAAGCGAAATTCGTAACGATCCGGATTTTTAACTAAAATTAAATTGATAATTAAAATAATTTTTTGGATAAAATTGTAAATTAATTTGAATTTTTCAAATTAAATAGGATATTTGTTTATTTGGATATTGATTTTAAAATTTAATTGAGACTTTGAAATTGGATATTTAATATCTTATAAATAAAATGTAACATCCGAAAAATTTATCAATTTAAATTAATAATATATTTTAAACTTTTGGAATTTAATTTTAAAATAAATGGAAAAAAAATCTTAAACAAATTAAAATAAGTGGTAATAGTATATTGATAAATTCAAATAGGTGATAATAACATATAGATAAATTCTAATTATATTTTGAATTTGAATTATTGAAATAATGAATGTTTTAAAAATGTAATTTAAATTTGAAATCTTATACATCTGTACTTTACACATATGAGTAAAGATTGAATACATATTAAATTTAATTTAAATTTTTCAAGGTGAGTGTGAATATATAAATGGACATGAGAGTTTATATTTCAAGTTTAAAGTGAAGCTTGAATTTAAATTTAAAATGAATGTTTTAAAAATTAGTAGCATTTAAAATTATTAAGGTGTAACATATGTAATGTAAATATTGGTTAAATTCTTTCAACATTGTACATGTATGTATGTATACGAAAGAATAAAGATATACATTTATTTTTAAAGTATATAAGATATAAATATAAATTTATAAAATTCATTTGCTTTATAAAAATCAAAATGGCTGAATATACATCCACATGGAAGGTGGGGTAGAATGATAACAAAAATCTAAAGATTAAGATTTTCTTCTTACAAATGGCACAAACCATCATTGCTTAAATAAATTAATCAAATAAAAAATTCATAAAACTTTTCACCTTCCCAATTCAAATTTTTAAACCTCCAAATCTTTGAAAAGTTTAATAATCAAAAGATCTTGCAATCTTTAAACTCAAACACTCAAGCAAGAAAAGAAAGTTCGGAAAAAAGAAGGAAAAAACTGCCTATGTTCAATTCAATTCAAAAGAGAAAGAAGAATGTCTGAATCATCTTAAAAGCTTTAGGCTCAGGTAAGTTTTGTTTTAAACTTTGTAGTTTATAAAATTATGATTTTTAAATCATATTTTAACAACAAATTCAAATCAAACTGCAGATTTGTCTTAAAATAGTGAAGCTTCAGGTTTGCCAAAGAGCAGTGCAAAGTTTTTTTTCTAGAAATAATTTAAAAGACAAGTAACTTTCTTTTTAAAGTTGAACTTGAAGTTATAATTTGTAATTAAGCAAGAATTTAATAAAATTATATTCAAAATTTTGTAAGAAGATGCAAGATCAAAGCTTCGTTCTATTTCTAGTTTTCAAAGTTTCAGAAAAAAAAATAGCTTCTCTGTCCTATTAAAAATCCCAACTGGAAGTAAAATAAAAACCCCTGTTATTAATAATTTAAGTGAATGAACATAACAAGAGTAATCATAGATTTGTAATCATCATTTGCAGATCTATGTTTAAAAAAGAATTAAAGTAGAAAAAGAAGTAAGTTGCCAAGCTTCATCTCTGTTTGAAACTGTCAGGAACTTCTGGAAAACATGTGAGTAAACTCTTGTTTTCTTTTAATCATTTTTGTTGTGTGTGTGCGCTTGGGTGATGTAGGAAACTTAATCTTTGTTTGGCATGCAAGAATTTTGGTATATGATTGAAGTCTTGGTTGTGCATGTTGATTATACAAAATGCAATCTCTGTTTAGCTTTAGGAAAACAAAGAAAAAAGAAACCTGTCAAACCCATTCTTCCCCTTTGTCTCTATTTGATCTGAATGATCAATAATGGTTGGTCATACATTATGTTTCAGTAAACAAGATGGAGTTTTTTAAGCTTGTACTATGACTTTTTTCAGGAATTTATCAAAATAAAGTTTGAAAGTTTCCTTCTTTCTAAAAATTGTAAAAACACAGTGACAAGATCTAAATCTCTCTCCCTCAATTCTTTTGAAACTGGACGGTAACAAGTTGGAGTTTGTGTCTAAACTTGCACCATGCTTCAGAAACAAATCAAAACAAATTTGTGGTTTTACTGGAAACTATGAAAAACACAGTTTCACCTAAGTTCTGTGTTACAGGTTAAACCATATCAAAATTCAAATCACTCTCTTTCTCATTTCTTCTAGAGAGAATAGATTATAAAACAAGTTAGAGTATTGTTAACCTGCACTCTACTTCTGAAACAAATTAAAACAAAGGCCATGTTGTTTTTTTTCTGGAAAGTATGAAATAGAGGCACTACTTAACTTTTGGCGAAAATTCGATTATCATGGATTTAAAATCCAGTAGTGCTATCTTAATCTCGTCTAAAAATAATGATTTCTGAAAAAAAATTAGTTTTTTCATCAACTCTTCACTGAGGTAATTGAGATGGTCTGAAAAATGAGCATATGTCAAAATTTCGGTGACCAAGTGGATCGGGGCCCTCGAACTCGTCATTACAAATCGTTTGAATGTTAAACATCACTAGAAAAATATTACTGGAATTTATAAATCATGGGATTGTTGATTCGAAGTCAAACTAGGGTTTAAAAACCTTTTTCTATTCACGTTAGAAACAACGGTGCTGCGCCACCTATGGTTGATCAGACTGCGTGTCAGTGGGGTAAATCGTAGCGTCGCGTGATGTTGAAGCTTGAGGCAAAGTTTGGTGGTCGCTAATGGTCAGGGGAGGCGGCGCGAGGCAATTTTCCGATGACGTTCCTGATGATGGTTTTGGTCGTGATGTCTCGATCCTTGTTCTCGAAATGAAATCACATTCTGGGTGTTTGCAACGTTTTGGGGGATGGACGTTGATGTGTTGGTGGCCTCAGCTTCGACCAACGTTGACGAACTTGGTCGTGCACGTGAACGAGGAGGAGTTGGTGTCAATTGTGATGGGTTAGGGAAGATAGGTGTTAGCTCGAAGCAGTACGCAAGGGAATTGAGGAAAAAATCGAAGTCGAGCTCGAGTTGTTTTAGCGTGGTATCAGGTTGATGTTAAAACTTAAACGAATTTTGTGGAAAAATTGTCACTCGGGTCAGTTTTGAACAAAACTCGAAGCTGGGTGGGGTTATTCTCGAGGACGACTCGAGGAAGTACTCGGGTTGGCAATGAAACAGCAAGGGAACCCGGTTTTAACTAAAATTTTGGAAAACAAGTTAAATAATTTTTCTGAATAAATTGATGATAATTGTAAATAGATTATGAGACAAATGGTATTTGAAATTTATGTAATTCAAAGATATTCCTAAATCCTAAAATTTCTTTTAAATAAAAAGTTTGTTTTAAAAAAATTGACTTAATGAAATTTTAAAAGTAAATCAAATATTCAAGTATCAACTTTAACCAAATTTGTTTATAATGATGAAATACTAAATTAACAATTGATGTTTTGTAATGATTTTAAAATTAAAAATTAATTAATTTAAAGAATTGTTAGTGAATAAAAGTAATTTAACTTAATTAGTAACAATTAAGAATTAATAAATTAAGATAATCAACTAAAGAAAAATCAATTTATAAAGCCTATTAAGATTTAATTAATTCATAGTTAAGTAAAATTAAACATTGATTTAAAATAATTAATAAAGATAATTATATGGTTAATTAACTTTAATCACAATCACCTTAACCAAAGATGATTGACCATCATCAAATATTCTGTACTGGATTGATATTTCTGTTGTGATACTGTGATTGCTTTGTGATGAATGTGATTCGTGATCCGTTCCTATATGTATGTGAAACCCTTTTTGCCCGTAAAACGACATTTGAATTTCGATGCGACAGGGAGTCGTATTCCAGTTGGTTATTCGAAACCCACATCGAATCGTAATGATGAATCTTCGTGATTGATAAATTTACTTTATCTATGAATCTGTGAACGAAGTTAAGCGTTATGGGTTATACCGCTTATCAATATTGATATGATTGAATCTTGATGATTGATGTTGTGCACTATTATGTAAAACCCCGTGGACTACACTATACACACACAAATATGGATTACACGTGGAAATTGGTTAAGCCAAAGATTTTTAAAATAGTTTTGAAATTGAATTTTTGGACCTAAATGGTTTTGGAAATGGATCAGATTTAAAGTAAAAAGCTTTTGAAAAAGAATTCCAAAGATAAAAGATATTTTTGAATAACTTAATTTAGTTTTGAAATCTGACTTAAATTTAAATTCAAAATTTGAAATTGAATTCTATTTTGAGAATTTAAGATGTGAAAAGGTTATACAAGCTTATATGGGTTTTAACCATTTTGGAAGTATTGTTTTGGAAATTTGAATTTAACCCAAAGATTTTAACTTGCATAACTAAAATCGGATTTTTCCAAAATGAAAACTGTTTGTTTTAAAATGATAAAGCTTTCATATAAGAAGTGAATTTCCAATTTGAATTGAGAAAACAGTTTTCCAAGTTATGAATGAATCTTTGGAAACATTTTTGAAAGCTATAAGTTAAATCTTTGATTTAAAGATTAAATGGACTAATCCAACTGAAATGGAAATTGTTTTGAAATCTGTGAAGGGATCTTTATGAAACTGGGTAATCTTTGTGAAATAAATCTTTTGTTTAAAGATTTAAAATGGTAATTTGTTTAAACCATTTGAAAGAAAGTTTGAATTTTAAATTTGTGACTTAACTAAAATCACATATCCATATGTTTTTAAATATTGCGCTCATTATTCGGTTTAGCCGGGAGAGGACCTTGTGTTATATAACCCATTCCGAATAATGATACGTCGTTATGGATAGCATTTGAAGACCGGTGGTGAAGACTGGGTATTTGCGAGAACGATAGGATGACCTATCGATTGTCTCTGCACTGAGTAGCTACGGTATAGACATTCCTTAAGTGATGGGAAGTCCGATCGGGATTGTGAATACCCGGATTTGCAAGGGCTTCTTCGGAAGTGCCTTCGGTTCTTATCGAACTCGAAACAGACTTGTATGGTTCTGTGTCTGACACTACATTTTGAGATGTAAAGCCGATTTCTTTCACATACATATCCGTTGGTAGCGGAGAATTTACTCTCTTAGCTTAACACCCTTCTCTGAGACGTACGAGCTCAGAGGTTATGTAGTTGAAGGTTATCAACGATATACTCCCAATTTGGTAGTGTGGCATGCTAAGTGCTGCTGTGTGTTGATGATCATTTGTTGATCATTTGTTGATCAAAGCATGGCTTTGTGAAAAAGCGTAGCTTTGTGGACGAGACCTCACCGGGCCTCACAAACCGGTAATGGTCGAAACGGGAAAAATGCGGCAAGGTTTCAGGGGTAGCTCCCCTAGGGTATGACCATTCGTTCAAGAAAAGGGTGGTATCATGGTATGGAGCCCAGATACTTACTCATGTGGACACTGTATTACATTTATTACTGTGTGATGTTGTTGGAGGGCCCTCGGATAAAGGTTGCAAACGACGGGGGGTGGCATGTCTTTAGGTATTACTCACGGGCAGGGAGGAAACCGGCCTTGTGTTGGTAGAGAGCCGGGTGGGTTCTTGGGGCGTCCCTCCAAAGGCGTTCCCATGTGGCAATAGGAATTTCCTTAGCCTGACCATTTGTTGGAAATCCAATCATCCAATACGAGCCTTTACGATTGCAGTTGTATTACCTGCCACCTCAGGTGGTAGCTATAGTAGGCATAGTATAATGGTACCTATGCTGGCTAGGATTTATATTATACTTTCGAAATGTTTTCCACTATGCACTAATAATAATATCAAAAAGAGTTTACTCGTATTAAGCATGTTTGACTATCATAAGGAAAAATCTTCTCCAATTCTGCGTTTGCATTGTGTGTGTGGCGGGAGGCCTTATGGTAGTTTCATTTTCCAAAAAGCATTGCGGATTTCAATCTAAATTCTTTGTTTGTTTAAAGGATAAAACTGTTTTTGTTTGCTCACACCAGTCCCATGACTGACCTGGAGTTTATTGTTCCTTTCCTAAACTCTGGGTGCCCACTATTTTCCACACGAGTAGTCTGGAGTTGGGTTTTCAAATAATCAAGTAATAGGTATATATTCGATAGCCTTCGAAGTCTTTGGATTGGTAGCTTTCAGTCTTTGGGATCTTCTTCAGTCTTGGATGGCTGACCTTGCTTAGCATAGTTCAACTTGATGGGAGTTATCGCTAGCTTTGAATGGGAGATGGAGTTACTGGAGTTCGGCATTGAAGACATTATCTTTCCGCTGCTATTTCTTGTATCTCTGATAGTATTGATATCTATTGTATCATTCTATTGTATCATCATTGTATCTGGATATTGTATAAAATGTATTATTCATTTTTTTTCTTCCGTTGTATTGTTGTACTTAATGTGTTATAAGCTCCGGCGAACCAGGTTCGACATTTGGATCTGCGGCATCGGAATACGAGTGTCGTATTCGGTGTCGATTTTCGAAGTTCGAGTCAGGATTGTTAGAAGTGGTATCAGAGCTGAAGGTTAAAAATTAGCTCAGGAGTATAACACATTAAGTGACTCATTAGAGATAGGGTGAAGTATACCCTAGAATGAGTAATCCCTAAGATATCCGTTCGAATGCCTCAATAAATCCTCTTACTATCCACCGATAGTAAGTATGAGTGCAACAAGAGGACGAGATAGGGGATAGGGAAATACCACTACAAATGGTTAATGCCCTGCAACAACAGTGGAAATATCTTTCTTTATCAATCTCCATTGATTCGTCTTTCCAAATTCTTTGATTGCTTCGTGGCAGCTTGAGGAAGAAGCTTCGGTGTGATGGTGGCCCTACGAATCGTGTAGATAAGTCTCTATTTCATATTCTCTTGGTCAATTTCTATCAGCTTTTCGTTCTTCACTTTAGTGAAATTGAAATTTGATTTAAAGTAAATTGGTTAACTAAAATATAAAGTTGAATAATTTGTATCGATAAAACGATTTCGATTAAAACCAAATTTGAAATTTTATTGTAATTGCTTGTGAGTATAAAAGCCCGAAGAAGGACCAGTTGATGTGTACTTTGAGATATTCCAACCTAGATTGAGTATCTATTGTTTGTTCTATTGGGTCTAGATATAGTCTACAAACGGTTGATTATCCCTTCAAACTAACCAATGCCTATGTATATTTCTAGATCTGGATGACCCACGAGCATCTTGTAAAGAGTTAAATAGATTCGTTCTTGTATCTATTATTGATATTCTTATTTGGTAAGCCAAATACAGAATTGATAACCAGTTTGATTTGGAAAGATATTTCTTTATCTATCATCTTTTTTTGTCGTCTTCCTTGTAAATTTCGAGGACGAATTTTTTTTAAGGGGGGAATCTGTAACGATCTCGATTTTTAATTAAAATTAAATTAATATATAAAATAAATTTTTGGATAAAATTGTAAATTTATTTGAATTTTTCAAATTAAATAGGATATTTGTTTATTTGGACATTGATTTTAAAATTTAATTGAGACTTTAAAATTGGATATTTAATATCTTTGTGATGACCCGGAAATTTAAACTATATCAATTTAATAATCTGAATTAAAAGTTAAATTTATTTGATAATCTATGTGATAAGATTTGAATTGATTTAATAATCCAATTAAAATAAATATTTAATTGATAGATTTTATCTTTTTAAATCTAATAAATTGTTTTATATTTATAATGTATATAGTATATGTATATATTGTAAATAAATCTTGTTTTCTATATATACATATATATATATATATATCTTTAGTAAAATTTGGGAATTATGATTTTATTTAAAAGTTAAACATTTAAAAGGTTATTTAATAAATAAAATATGGTTTTAAATAGTTAAGATAAAAATTAAATTTTTTTAAATTGATTTATTTGATATTAAGCTTTTTAAAAGCATATAATAAATAACAATATGATTTTAAATACATAAGGTAAATATTGTAATGGTTTAAAATATGTTTTAACTCAAGTTTAAATTTAAATAAAAATAACAATAAGGGTTATTTTGATATAATGTGATAAAATAAATAATTTATTAATAAAGAAACAATTTCTTTTATAAATTATTTATAGTTATCAATTTTGTTATTTTCAAAATATAATAATACATTGTTTTTAACAAATAGATTCTTAATGAAAATAATTGTTTTTCAAAATTTAATTTTGTAGTTATATATGTATATATATAACTTGATTTGAATTTGAATTCAAAGATTTTAAATTTAAAGTATAAATATTTTAATTTGTTTTGATTTTAAAATATTTTCATAAACTTTATTTTATAAATTAAATTGGATTTATTCATTTTAAAATTATCTACATGTAAATGAGTAGATATTAACTAATTAATTAAACAAAGATTCACTTTTTTCTTATATTAACATGTTAACTAAATAATTAATTATCATTTAATAATAACTAATTAAATTTAAGGACAAGTGTAATCTTCTTAGGCTTTATAATAACACATGTTAAATAATAAAATAAGGTTCATGACAAATGTTAGAGTTAAAGACATGTGTCAAGATTTGAATTTAGCCTTTTCTTTTGTTTTTATTTTCAAATAATTTCAGCTTATATAAAAATCTTCTTTTCCTTATTTTTTCTTTTCTTCTTCTAAAATCTAAAGACAAACAAATCTGAATAAAATATAAACACTTCCTCAAAAACTAAAATCTGAAAGCATCTTCAACAAAACCCTATAAATCAAAATTAACCTGCATATTTTCAAGTATGAAAGCAAATTCCTATAAATCAGTAAATCAAGCGAATCTGTTTGAAAGCACCTGCATTTCTAGAATCTGGAGTTTCAAAAGTAGCATGCATGCAACTGTATTGTTAATCAGGGAGCAAATGCAAACATGACTTAAAGTTTACAAAACTAAAGAAGCAAGCAACACAGTTTCATTTAGCAATTCAACATTTTAAGCAAAGAAAATTCCCAGTTTTAAAAGTACAAGATCTTTTTCAAAAATCATTGCTTTGTCCATCAAGTTTCAGGTGAGTAACATTAATATTTTTTTTAACTTAAGAATGAATATGGTTGCATGTTATTTCTGCGGTAAATTTTGCAGTATGTATATATGAAAATTGTAGCGACCCAACTTTCCACTCCCGGAAAATCGCATCACTAATTAAGAAAGAAAGGGATAGAAGAAGAAAAGAAAGAGAAGAAAGAGAAAACAACACATCAGAATCTCACAGCGGAACGATTTAAATATAATATAGAACATATACAGAGTATCATATACATCAGAGTACACAACTAAACATCTCAAATTAGACAGTTATAACATTTCTGTCTAATACAATACAAGACATCATACAGAAACAACACAGCGGAAACTCTAACCATATATCTACACGCTGAAGCCTCCTGCTCCAAAGCTCCTCCAGAATTCGTCAAGAGATAACCTGAATCACTTGACTACTCATATATAATATGAGTACCCAAGAGTTTAATAAAACAGAAAATAAACACTCGGGTCAGACAGGGGTCTGGTGTGAGTAAACGGTTTAAGATTGCTTAACTTTAGAAAAACCTTTGAAAACAAAAGGTATCACGTAAGACTTCCCACACATAAACATGGAAAAGTTTTTACCTTACGCTAACCAAAACATTTGATAGGAAATCCAGTGATATTATAATAGTGTCTAGGGTTTTCAAGTAAATATGAAATAGCCGAAATTGTTACATGATTAAATTCCAGCTACTAGCCACAAAAGTGGGTAATACAAACAAAACCGTAGGGTCTCGTAGGGAAAATGGGTTTCCAACAATGGCAGGGCTACTGGGGTACCGCCCGTCACAGTACGTGGCCTAGATCACCGTACCGAGGATTACTCCCTTCATCCCCTGCAACACAAGACCGGGACCATTCCTTACTGAACAGTCCCGAACAAGACCACCCCGCGGTTGGCTGCAGTTCCAACCGCCCACAAAGCCGAAATATAAAGGGACCTCTAGACAGGGATGTATCTTGCCCTCCAGTGGGCGCGACCCACGAAGCCTTGCTGCACCTCCCCTGTTTTAGCCATTCCCGGTTGATGAGGCTTGAGGCTGCGATTACCTTTATAGGACCAATCATCTTAGAATGCTCATCGTCCGCCTGACGATGTGCTGAAAGCATTCAATCCATACAAGTTCGTTCCGGGTTCGAACGAAACCGAAGGCACTATCTCGTTGCACTCATTTTGGAATCACCCTCAGAGTCAACGACCATAGCCCTTGCACTCTAAAACCACCATCTCGAATCTATAAGCACTATTCCGTCAAACTCATTACGGAATCACCCACAGAGTTATACTGACGTATAGCCCTTACACCTCGAGTCTTCACTTGCTCCACTTGGATTAACGACCTAACGTTTAATTGGAATCGATGTGGTTTTCGGATATCCAAATATGGAAACCCGATCCCGGTCTCACCGAAACCAAACGCCATTTTAAATGTCCAAGTTATACTTAAGGGATTTTAGACAATAGATATTTAGAAAATATCACTTAACATAAATGGATGTATTCACAACACAGATTGATAAACATCAATTATCACATGCATCTATACATATCACAAAGCAGCATATATATCACAATCAGATATAACATAATCACATCATCACATATCAATCAATATCATCCAACAACAACCAATATCATTTCTCATCCAATGATATATGTCATCCAATCATTAATTATTCATAAACAAGTTTGATTCCAAACTTGATTAATTGAATTAATCCTTAAATTAAATTAATCCTTAATAAATCACTCGGATTATCCTCAATCCAACACTATTCATTAATTAATTACAAATTAATTAACATCACTTAATTATCCATTTCAATTAATCTTCCCTGATTAATTATCACTTAATTACTTTAAGTAATTATTACTTAATTACCATATTAATTAATCATCCTGATTTATTTCTCCAAATTATATTAAGTAATTACCTCTTAATTACTTTCTAAATTAATCAACCTTGATTAATTATTCTCTAATTATTCTGGTAATTATTCCTTAATTACCTTTAATCAATTACACTTGATTAATCATTTTTATTTAATCACATTGATTAATTACTTTTAATTAATCATACTTAATTAATTACTTTTAATTAATCACCTTTGATTAATTACTTTAATTACATTTAGTAATTTAAAACTTAATTACAAATTAATTATTTTTAAATTATTAATTAACAATTAATTAATTATTTTCATTAATTAATGATTACCTCATTAATTAAATTTCCTCTTAATTAATTACTTTTACAAGTAATTAATAACTCTTAATTCTTTAATTAATTAATCATAAATCAAATAATTTAAACCTTTAACTAATTATTAATCAAGTCTTTAATTTAATAACAAAATGATTAACTATTAATCTCATTTACTTAATTACTTTTAATAAAGTAATTATCCTTTACATAATTACCTTAATTAATTAATCACTTAATTACTTTAATTACTTTCCCAAGTAATTATATTATATTAAACCATAAGTGATTATTTTAATTAATCACAAGTTAATTACTTAATTAACTATTTAACTAAATCATTTAAAATTAATTAAATGATTCTTAACTTATTATATAAAAGATTCTTAATTAAGAAACCTTATCTTAATTAAATCATTTATTCACAATTAAAACTTGATAATTAAAAAAAATGATTTAATTATCTCAATTATCTTTACAAAATTAATTATCTTTAAATAAAACAAAATTCAAACTTACTAAAGATAATCTTTATTACAATTGATTATCAAATTCTAAATCATTAACTTAATTTAAATAAAATATAATAATTTAGAAAACAATTAAATTTAAACATATTTTAAATTGAACTTTAAATCTTTAAAATCTTTTCCAAATTTATTTAAATAAAGTTTAACATAAACTTTATTTCAAACCCACCTATTTTATTTTAAAATTTCCATATTTAAAATATATATATAATCGTGTTTTTAAGACATAACTTTGAAAACAAATTTAATCTGAAACTTGTTTAACCCATTTCGTTTAAAAACCTTATTCCTAAAAACAAATTCTTTGAGTTACAACTTAAACATCAAGTCCTAAAGTCTGGATATTTAAATACTCGAGTAACCAAGCTTTAACTCGAGTAACCCAACAAAACACCCAGTAACATCACGAGTCTCCCCTGCCTACCCTTTGCTTCGAGTTCCACATCATAAAACACGGTGCCTGCTTCGAGTTCTTCACCATCTTCTCCCATTCAACCCAACAGCAACTGATACCACCCCACCGTGCAACGTGCACCGAGTTCCCCATCGCCAACGACCACCATTCCGACCACCACAAGTCACGTTCAACCCCTCCATTCCAATGCTCAACCCAGAAATCAAATTCGAATCACACACGAAAATATCACGCTCGAACCCATCAAATTCAAAACACAGCAGCCAAAAAACGATCAACGCCGACCATCCCCTTCACCGTAGACCACGCCTTCACCACCGTGGCTTCATCTCACTTCCCATCAACTTTCTAACCCCTCGCGATAGCCTCCAGAACACCCACGAAGTCGTGAGGTCAAGATGAACACAACGGCAAAAAAAACAAGTGATAAACCCTATATGATCGAATCACGGCCATCACGCTCAACAGAAAATTCATGGACCATTTTTCGTGTGCTCATAGAAGTCTACTCCATCTCCGAGTTCAACTGCGACGTCAACCTCGCCGTAGTTTGCCGTGATTTGGCAAAAGTTCCCAAATCATTAAATCCCAAATTGCTCACAAATTACTTCATTAAAAATTGTGATTCCAGCTTCTAAAATCATCATTTACCATTTACAATCCAATCATGAAATCAAAACTTGAAATTGATTTCATCAAATTTTGACCAAATATTGTATTTTACTGTAAACTTGCAATTTACAACTAATTATTCAAATTTAAAACTTGCAAATATTTTTAGATGATATGTTAGTTGATTACAAACAACTTTTATTTACACATCAAAGATCAATATGAATTCAATACTAGATTGTTGATTTTATTTATGAAGTTGAGCCTGTTATATTACACTGAAGACAGATATTACTTCACAGGCAAAACAGATACACCTAATTCAAACATGCATTCAGAATTAAATCAAATATTCAATTCACACCATGTTATTCAATCATAGAAACAAGTTATATCAAATGTTAAAACTGTTTTTAAAAGATTATTTACTCACTAGATTCAAACAGAAGACAGAGCAAATATTTTTACTTCTCGGGCATTCACTATTCTTACTTCCAGAGCATGCATTCATTCAAAATCCAAGAATTCAGGTAAACTTATGATTTTCATACATACATATAACAAAGAGTAAATCAAGTTGAAACTGTTTTTAAAATTTGTTTTGCTCACCTGAAAATTTGCAGAAAACAGAGCTGCATGTTCTTCTTTCCAGGCTTTTGAATTTACTTTTGCATGCTTCTGAATTCCAGTTGTATGTTGATGAAGAACTTGCATTTGTATTTGAATATCCAGATTTACAGCTTTGTATTCTTTGATTTGTTTTTTTTTTTTTTTTTTGAACTTTGTTTTGATTACAGAAATTTCCAGTATTCCTTTTTTTGTTTACAAATTGCAGTTGCAGGTTTTCAGATTTGTTCTCATCCTTGATTTGTTTGTATTTTGATCTTTGTTTCTTCCTTTTGTATTCAGTTTTGAGTTTGAATAAAATGTTTTTCAGCTGAAAGTAAACTATCTTTACCTACAAATTAAATTTTAAATTTAATTATTAAAGAAAATGACATTTGTCACCTCTTATGCTTTGATTAACTTACACCTAAGCAATTAATTTACAAGTGTCTTAACACATATTCAAAAGTTTAACAAGTGTTATAATTGTTTAGTTAATGTTTCTTTTAAATGTTATTTATCTTTAATAATTTATTAAATCCTTATATACATATATTTATGTAATATAAAATGTACATACTTATATTTTAATAGATATTCATGTGAAATCAAGTAGCTTACCTTTTTAATTCAATCATGTTTATATGTTTGAAACTTCTATTTTAAATTAGATCTTTTTTTTAAAAACTTAAAGTACATATTTATCATAAATAAGGAATTAACTTTGTTATTTTAAATTTAAATCTCAATTATCAATTCAAAGTCATTAAATCAAATTATCATTTTAAATTCAAACTAAATATATTCAAGTTTGAAAACTCTTATTAAATTCAAATTAATAAAATTCCTATTTCAAATATATATATACAAATATATATATACACACATTTCAAATAGAAACATTCTAATATTAAATTTATTAATTTCCAAATTAAATTTTAAAACAAATATCAAATCACAATATATACATTCATATATATTATAATTTGAATACAAAGTTTTATTACATTAAAAACTTCTTATTTATCAAAATAAATATTTCTAAATCAATTTATTATTAGCTTTCAAAAGAATTAATCTTGCCTATTTATATTGTTAAGAAAATTATTGATAGATATTAACAAATTGTTATCATTAACCTTTAAAATAGATTTAACTTGTCAATTTATAATATAAAATGATCAAATCAATTTAATTATTATCAAAGATTATTAAATTGATATTGCTCAAAATTCCGGGTCGTCACATTCCTCCCCCCTTAAAAGAATTTCGTCCCCGAAATTTAAAAGCAAAGATAATTTAATAACCCAGCTAAAAAATTTAAATTCCTATCAGCAATCAAACAATCAATCATACATTATCAATCAAAGCAACCAATTCAAACAAACAAACAAATAATTTCATCTATCAGACAAAATTCTGAATAGAACTTCCTAATATCTAGAGTTTCCAGATACCTATACTGGAACACTCACTCTACAGAATCTTAACTAACTACTCTACTAAAACCAAGAACTCCCTTACCTGATTCTTCAAATCTGAACAAGATATCAGACTAAACTCAAAACCAGCTCAACTACCAAATCCTTCTGGACTGCTGATTCTATCTCTCAAAGAATCATACACATATTCCTCAGAGATATGTGAAATACAATGAATTCCCAGCTATTCAAACTGGCAATTCAATCCTGTTGATCAAAATCAAATCCCTAGAGATCACAGATAAAACTCCAAATACCTCCGGAGCCAACTCTCCAGTTTTACCAAACCTTATATCTCCTTTAATTGGATAAAACCAAATCAATATCCAAACTCTAATTGCACATCCCAAATCTCCTCAGTTCTTAACTGCACAATTCTTCAGATGCTCTGAGTCACCTTCAATATTCCTGATCAGCCTAACCCTTGCTGATTGCTTCAAGAAACAACAGCACCAACTCAAACCAAATCTCCAGGTTCTACTCAACAAAATGGCTTTTCCAAAAATAATTTGCTGAAATCCAAAATACAACTCTATACCACAAACATCAGAGGACTTCAAACCTATCTCCTATCTGGGATAACCAAACAGTTGTACTAGACAACCTTGCCTACCAAATCCAGAAAATTCCTTCATACATGAATTTCCTGTAGAAATCCACTACTGCAACTCCCGGTTGCTCCATACAAGAATAACTGCCAACTTGCTTCCGCTGCACAACTCTGATCCAGAGCAGATAAGAATGCTATCGAAGAACATAAGCACAATCTTTTTCCATACACAGTTCATCCGACTCATAAAAATCTTATTGACCATTCCACTTGGTCAAAACATCTCAACAGAATCTCAACTTAGAATAAGATGATCAATCCAAAGAATCCTGAGCTGCCTCGCCAAACTCACCTCGCTCCAAGAGTCATCCCACTATATGGTTAGACCATCAATACTGCTCCTAGAAATCCAAGTTGATAAGAAATCTCAATCTCCGATTCAGGTAGACTTCTGAATTCCTCAAAAACATCTAGAGAACCTCCGACTACTTCCATAGCTTCCACCTCTACTTGAGATGCCTCAATATCAAACCAAGGAATGCTCCAAGATTCCCAAGCTAATCGCAAGTCACTTTTGCGATCCACTCAGTTCTGATTTCAAAGAACTGTCTCCCCAACTAGAACAGCTTTTCCCATCAAGATCAATCTTTCCAGAATGGCTTACTATCAGAAACTGATAGATCACTTCCAACAGATATCTCGCTCTGCTGAGCCTCCCAAAGAAAAGAATAAGCCTTCACCATCTGTCTAGTCTGCCGATAGTAGAATCCCACAGATTACTGAATCATCGAAGAAATGGATCCATGCTACTGCTTCCAAACTTCACTTCAATGATACAGCTAAACCAAAGGTCTTTCTTAACCCAAAAGCTTCATGAAACTCAAAACTAACACCCAAATCCTCTAAAACATCCTTGAGACGAGTAAACATCTCCTCAAGAAACTCGGCTCCAAAAGAAACATCTTCAGAACCATCTATGGATACTGCATCTCATCACACAGCTATTCCTTCTTGAAGCTATCAAGACACCATCACTTGCTTCTGCTCAGCGGACAACTCAACTCCCGGAAACCCCTGCTCACTTAAGAGCAAATTAACCTCACACTTCAAGAATATACTCCAATCCTTGAAAAAGACTTCCTTTGGACTCAAAGAAATCCTTTCTACAATCCACCAAACTTATTCGAGACAGTATTAGGTCTACAATCTCGATAAACACCTCCAACCACAACATATAAACCCCTTCCAAAAGTGGTAGTCGTGTTCCACACACTTCTACCTTATCTACCTTTATAGCTTATGTTGGAAAATCTGAACAGATAACCCAACAGATTAGGTAGTTATATAAATATATATATATATATACATATAAAAATTACAAGTACGCTCTCTCAAGATAGACACCACTCCAGAGCCTAGGTATTCACTCAACCTAACGCTCTGATACCAGCTGTAGCGACCCAACTTTCCACTCCCGGAAAATCGCATCACTAATTAAGAAAGAAAGGGATAGAAGAAGAAAAGAAAGAGAAGAAAGAGAAAACAACACATCAGAATCTCACAGCGGAACGATTTAAATATAATATAGAACATATACAGAGTATCATATACATCAGAGTACACAACTAAACATCTCAAATTAGACAGTTATAACATTTCTGTCTAATACAATACAAGACATCATACAGAAACAACACAGCGGAAACTCTAACCATATATCTACACGCTGAAGCCTCCTGCTCCAAAGCTCCTCCAGAATTCGTCAAGAGATAACCTGAATCACTTGACTACTCATATATAATATGAGTACCCAAAAGTTTAATAAAACAGAAAATAAACACTCGGGTCAGACAGGGGTCTGGTGTGAGTAAACGGTTTAAGATTGCTTAACTTTAGAAAAACCTTTGAAAACAAAAGGTATCACGTAAGACTTCCCACACATAAACATGGAAAAGTTTTTACCTTACGCTAACCAAAACATTTGATAGGAAATCCAGTGATATTATAATAGTGTCTAGGGTTTTCAAGTAAATATGAAATAGCCGAAATTGTTACATGATTAAATTCCAGCTACTAGCCACAAAAGTGGGTAATACAAACAAAACCGTAGGGTCTCGTAGGGAAAATGGGTTTCCAACAATGGCAGGGCTACTGGGGTACCGCCCGTCACAGTACGTGGCCTAGATCACCGTACCGAGGATTACTCCCTTCATCCCCTGCAACACAAGACCGGGACCATTCCTTACTGAACAGTCCCGAACAAGACCACCCCGCAGTTGGCTGCAGTTCCAACCGCCCACAAAGCCGAAATATAAAGGGACCTCTAGATAGGGATGTATCTTGCCCTCCAGTGGGCGCGACCCACGAAGCCTTGCTGCACCTCCCCTGTTTTAGCCATTCCCGGTTGATGAGGCTTGAGGCTGCGATTACCTTTATAGGACCAATCATCTTAGAATGCTCATCGTCCGCCTGACGATGTGCTGAAAGCATTCAATCCATACAAGTTCGTTCCGGGTTCGAACGAAACCGAAGGCACTATCTCGTTGCACTCATTTTGGAATCACCCTCAGAGTCAACGACCATAGCCCTTGCACTCTAAAACCACCATCTCGAATCTATAAGCACTATTCCGTCAAACTCATTACGGAATCACCCACAGAGTTATACTGACGTATAGCCCTTACACCTCGAGTCTTCACTTGCTCCACTTGGATTAACGACCTAACGTTTAATTGGAATCGATGTGGTTTTCGGATATCCAAATATGGAAACCCGATCCCGGTCTCACCGAAACCAAACGCCATTTTAAATGTCCAAGTTATACTTAAGGGATTTTAGACAATAGATATTTAGAAAATATCACTTAACATAAATGGATGTATTCACAACACAGATTGATAAACATCAATTATCACATGCATCTATACATATCACAAAGCAGCATATATATCACAATCAGATATAACATAATCACATCATCACATATCAATCAATATCATCCAACAACAACCAATATCATTTCTCATCCAATGATATATGTCATCCAATCATTAATTATTCATAAACAAGTTTGATTCCAAACTTGATTAATTGAATTAATCCTTAAATTAAATTAATCCTTAATAAATCACTCGGATTATCCTCAATCCAACACTATTCATTAATTAATTACAAATTAATTAACATCACTTAATTATCCATTTCAATTAATCTTCCCTGATTAATTATCACTTAATTACTTTAAGTAATTATTACTTAATTACCATATTAATTAATCATCCTGATTTATTTCTCCAAATTATATTAAGTAATTACCTCTTAATTACTTTCTAAATTAATCAACCTTGATTAATTATTCTCTAATTATTCTGGTAATTATTCCTTAATTACCTTTAATCAATTACACTTGATTAATCATTTTTAATTAATCACATTGATTAATTACTTTTAATTAATCATACTTAATTAATTACTTTTAATTAATCACCTTTGATTAATTACTTTAATTACATTTAGTAATTTAAAACTTAATTACAAATTAATTATTTTTAAATTATTAATTAACAATTAATTAATTATTTTCATTAATTAATGATTACCTCATTAATTAAATTTCCTCTTAATTAATTACTTTTACAAGTAATTAATAACTCTTAATTCTTTAATTAATTAATCATAAATCAAATAATTTAAACCTTTAACTAATTATTAATCAAGTCTTTAATTTAATAACAAAATGATTAACTATTAATCTCATTTACTTAATTACTTTTAATAAAGTAATTATCCTTTACATAATTACCTTAATTAATTAATCACTTAATTACTTTAATTACTTTCCCAAGTAATTATATTATATTAAACCATAAGTGATTATTTTAATTAATCACAAGTTAATTACTTAATTAACTATTTAACTAAATCATTTAAAATTAATTAAATGATTCTTAACTTATTATATAAAAGATTCTTAATTAAGAAACCTTATCTTAATTAAATCATTTATTCACAATTAAAACTTGATAATTAAAAAAAATGATTTAATTATCTCAATTATCTTTACAAAATTAATTATCTTTAAATAAAACAAAATTCAAACTTACTAAAGATAATCTTTATTACAATTGATTATCAAATTCTAAATCATTAACTTAATTTAAATAAAATATAATAATTTAGAAAACAATTAAATTTAAACATATTTTAAATTGAACTTTAAATCTTTAAAATCTTTTCCAAATTTATTTAAATAAAGTTTAACATAAACTTTATTTCAAACCCACCTATTTTATTTTAAAATTTCCATATTTAAAATATATATATAATCGTGTTTTTAAGACATAACTTTGAAAACAAATTTAATCTAAAACTTGTTTAACCCATTTCGTTTAAAAACCTTATTCCTAAAAACAAATTCTTTGAGTTACAACTTAAACATCAAGTCCTAAAGTCTGGATATTTAAATACTCGAGTAACCAAGCTTTAACTCGAGTAACCCAACAAAACACCCAGTAACATCACGAGTCTCCCCTGCCTACCCTTTGCTTCGAGTTCCACATCACAAAACACGGTGCCTGCTTCGAGTTCTTCACCATCTTCTCCCATTCAACCCAACAGCAACTGATACCACCCCACCGTGCAACGTGCACCGAGTTCCCCATCGCCAACGACCACCATTCCGACCACCACAAGTCACGTTCAACCCCTCTATTCCAATGCTCAACCCAGAAATCAAATTCGAATCACACACGAAAATATCACGCTCGAACCCATCAAATTCAAAACACAGCAGCCAAAAAACGATCAACGCCGACCATCCCCTTCACCGTAGACCACGCCTTCACCACCGTGGCTTCATCTCACTTCCCATCAACTTTCTAACCCCTCGCGATAGCCTCCAGAACACCCACGAAGTCGTGAGGTCAAGATGAACACAACGGCAAAAAAAACAAGTGATAAACCCTATATGATCGAATCACGGCCATCACGCTCAACAGAAAATTCATGGACCATTTTTCGTGTGCTCATAGAAGTCTACTCCATCTCCGAGTTCAACTGCGACGTCAACCTCGCCGTAGTTTGCCGTGATTTGGCAAAAGTTCCCAAATCATTAAATCCCAAATTGCTCACAAATTACTTCATTAAAAATTGTGATTCCAGCTTCTAAAATCATCATTTACCATTTACAATCCAATCATGAAATCAAAACTTGAAATTGATTTCATCAAATTTTGACCAAATATTGTATTTTACTGTAAACTTGCAATTTACAACTAATTATTCAAATTTAAAACTTGCAAATATTTTTAGATGATATGTTAGTTGATTACAAACAACTTTTATTTACACATCAAAGATCAATATGAATTCAATACTAGATTGTTGATTTTATTTATGAAGTTGAGCCTGTTATATTACACTGAAGACAGATATTACTTCACAGGCAAAACAGATACACCTAATTCAAACATGCATTCAGAATTAAATCAAATATTCAATTCACACCATGTTATTCAATCATAGAAACAAGTTATATCAAATGTTAAAACTGTTTTTAAAAGATTATTTACTCACTAGATTCAAACAGAAGACAGAGCAAATATTTTTACTTCTCGGGCATTCACTATTCTTACTTCCAGAGCATGCATTCATTCAAAATCCAAGAATTCAGGTAAACTTATGATTTTCATACATACATATAACAAAGAGTAAATCAAGTTGAAACTGTTTTTAAAATTTGTTTTGCTCACCTGAAAATTTGCAGAAAACAGAGCTGCATGTTCTTCTTTCCAGGCTTTTGAATTTACTTTTGCATGCTTCTGAATTCCAGTTGTATGTTGATGAAGAACTTGCATTTGTATTTGAATATCCAGATTTACAGCTTTGTATTCTTTGATTTGTTTTTTTTTTTTTTTTTTGAACTTTGTTTTGATTACAGAAATTTCCAGTATTCCTTTTTTTGTTTACAAATTGCAGTTGCAGGTTTTCAGATTTGTTCTCATCCTTGATTTGTTTGTATTTTGATCTTTGTTTCTTCCTTTTGTATTCAGTTTTGAGTTTGAATAAAATGTTTTTCAGCTGAAAGTAAACTATCTTTACCTACAAATTAAATTTTAAATTTAATTATTAAAGAAAATGACATTTGTCACCTCTTATGCTTTGATTAACTTACACCTAAGCAATTAATTTACAAGTGTCTTAACACATATTCAAAAGTTTAACAAGTGTTATAATTGTTTAGTTAATGTTTCTTTTAAATGTTATTTATCTTTAATAATTTATTAAATCCTTATATACATATATTTATGTAATATAAAATGTACATACTTATATTTTAATAGATATTCATGTGAAATCAAGTAGCTTACCTTTTTAATTCAATCATGTTTATATGTTTGAAACTTCTATTTTAAATTAGATCTTTTTTTTAAAAACTTAAAGTACATATTTATCATAAATAAGGAATTAACTTTGTTATTTTAAATTTAAATCTCAATTATCAATTCAAAGTCATTAAATAAAATTATCATTTTAAATTCAAACTAAATATATTCAAGTTTGAAAACTCTTATTAAATTCAAATTAATAAAATTCCTATTTCAAATATATATATACAAATATATATATACACACATTTCAAATAGAAACATTCTAATATTAAATTTATTAATTTCCAAATTAAATTTTAAAACAAATATCAAATCACAATATATACATTCATATATATTATAATTTGAATACAAAGTTTTATTACATTAAAAACTTCTTATTTATCAAAATAAATATTTCTAAATCAATTTATTATTAGCTTTCAAAAGAATTAATCTTGCCTATTTATATTGTTAAGAAAATTATTGATAGATATTAACAAATTGTTATCATTAACCTTTAAAATAGATTTAACTTGTCAATTTATAATATAAAATGATCAAATCAATTTAATTATTATCAAAGATTATTAAATTGATATTGCTCAAAATTCCGGGTCGTCACAAAAATGCAATCTGCAGTATATGTTTATTCCTATATGAATATCCTCTGTTTTAAAATTTCTAGTTTCCTGTTTTAAATTTAAATTCATTTTCTCTTCAAACAATTGTTGATAGAACTTGGTTTACAAACAAAAGTTGTTAGATTTATCATGGATTAATGTTTTAAAAATTTATTTAAGTTAATTGCATCTGAATGTCTCTGGAATATAAAAAAAAGAAAAACAACAGTGATTGTTATACAAAGTGAAAACTCGAACTTGGTAAATTATGAATTCAGTATTATAAAATGAAAACACAACGTAAAACATGAATTTTAATACTAAAATCATAATTTATAGATTGGGAAGAAAGGTGCAGTTCTGTGTTGAACAGAAAATGGAAATAGGGGATTTTTGGGTGATCTCTGCAAATTGGAGGGTCGGGATTGATCTTGTGGGTAAAGGAGTAACCAATGAAGCTTGGAAAAATAAGTGATGGTGATGCAGATCACCATGGAAGCAGTGGTGATGGTTTCTTATTTGTAGCCCTAGTTTTATCTGGGTAGTTTGTTTTCGTCGATACATCATGTAGGTATGATCGAGTTGAATGGGGATTTGGCAGATGGAAGCTTGGTCGTGGGTGAAAGCATAACCGGAGTTGTTGGATTTCTAGTGGTCGGAGGGCCTTGATTTTGGCGGTGACAGGTTTGGACGGGGATGATCTTTTTGGTTCCAGGTTCTGAATTTGAACTCGAATCCAAATTCGAGTAGTGTGGAAGCTAGAGGATGATCGGAGTGGAATATGGAGATGGTTGCCGATGTGTGGAAGCCACCGGAGGTAGCTGAAGTTGGTCGGAGGCACGGTGTATATGCACCATGCACTTTTGACATTCTGATGTTTTCCTGGGTATAAGCATTGGGGAAACTCGAGAAATACTCGAGTAATTGCGGTGTTTGCTCGAAGTTTCTGACCTAATGACTCGAAGCAAAAAAAATTGGCTGGGGTAGTGAAGTGTTACAGTTTTCTGTAACCTGCCTGTAAATTTAAATTTAAAACAAATTTGAATGAATTCAAAAGTTATAACGATAAGATTTAAAACAAGTTTAAATCAAGTATGTATTATAGTTTCAAATGGTTTTGGATCTTAAAGGTTTTTAAATTTTGAAAGTGGGTTTTCAGTTTTAAAAAAAAAAGAAACCTGACAGTTTCTGGAATGTGAAATTTTATTTTAAAAATCTGAAACATAATTTAAAACAGTAGTTTGAATTCAAATATTAAGTTCAGTTTTTCTTTATGACTTTTGGATCTTCAGGTTTTTAAAATGAATTTGGATTTTAATAAAAAGGTTTAAAATCAAGGTTTAAAACAAAGTTTAATTCAAGTTTAAATCAAATGATTTAAATAAATAATGGGTTCAAGTATCTTGAATTCAAATCTGGATATTTGAATAAGTTTTAAAAATTCTGAATGTTTTCAAACACAGATTAAATTTAAATTGCTTGTTAGAGGTAAATTTGTTTTCAAACAAATATTTAAACTTGATTCTTTTTGAATGAAGTTCTTTATAAAAGGTTTATAAATGGAAGTTAAATGATTTATTAACTTGAATTTGCAATCTAAATGGTAATGTACTTAAAACTTAATTTTAAATAAAATTAAGTAAATTAGTTAAAGGCTTATCTTATATAAGTTTCAAATGTAAGTAATAAATGTTATTTACGTTTATTTTAAAGGATTTTAAATGGAATTTAAATTTGGTTAATGTTTAAATAAATATCATTTTGAATTTTTAATTCAAAATGAAATTTGAATTTAAATTTAAAAATGCAATGTTTCATGTACACTTTAATATTTTTAAAATCATTAATAAGAAATGGATTTTCTTAGAGATTATTAAAGTATTAAAATGATCATATGAATAAGATGATTAAGGAATGTCTTATTTATTTAATTTATAAATTAATAATTTAGATTAGTTTATAATTAAGAAGTAAATTAGAAAAGTAAATTAAAGAATGATTAATAGTTAATAAAGGACAAAAGTGTATTCAATTTACTTTAAAACAAAAATGGGCACCAGGCGATGCCCTGTTCTTGCGTACCATTCATCTTCATCTCCGTGATTTTGCTTGCCCCTCTCCGTTTCTCCGGCCCCCTTCATGTCCTCATCCCCTCCGTTTCACAGTTCTCAGCGTCTCCCCTTCCCCTCTTCTACTCGCTCTGGCCGTTGTTTTAGAACCATGGCTACTGATGAAGCCGCTCGACCTGACCTTCACTCGTCCCGAGAATTTCCACCCCTTCGTGCAATCAATCTGTCCCCCTAGTACCAACTACCCGCCCTTTCTCGAGTGATGTTAAAGCTGAAGCAGCCAGTCTATCTGCTGTGTATTCGACTACGTCTAAATCAGGTACACCGCTATCCCTCCCAATGACCGGATCCAATGTGAGGATTGTTGATAAGCCCAGTTGCGTTTTGGGACACCAAGTTTCAGATTCTTTGGTTAAGGACCGTCTATTAGGAGGTATGTCAGGTGATGTCTTTGGCTTGGTTGAGTCTGTTGAGTCAGATTGTTGCAAGTCAAGTGTTTGTATCAATGCAGCAGTGGGATCTGAACCTTTAAACAGTGCAAATTGTAAGGCTTCCCCTTTGTGTGACGCTACTCCTGATCTTCCATCTATAGTGGCAAGTCTTGGGCCTTCTCCAGCTATGCCTGCTTGCTACAAATTTGGTTCAAATAGTGGCACTCCATCTGTTCGGCATAATGCCAATGCCAATGTAGTCCCAGTGCTCAATAATTTAACTCCTGGTGATATCATGCACGCGGTCTCTTCTCCCATTGTTGCACAATGCCCCAATCCTGAGGCCTCTTCTGGTGTTGCGGAGTGTCGCCCTGCTACTCCTTGCCCATCTGTACCCAGATCATGGTCTTCCCTCTTTACATCTATGCCCCGTAATGCGGGAGTTTATGAACCAGTTGATTTCGAAATCGTTGAGGAAAACGGAGTGATGATCCCTCCCCCCTGTGTAATGCAAGCCGGTTTGGACTTTTGGTCAGGATACGTAGTTGGATTCTTTTTGGACCCTAAATATCGACTTCATGATGCGGCTGCTGTTTGTCGTAGGGCCTGGAGATTTCAAGGGAGTCTGAGAGTTAAGTTGGTTGATTCCTTGTACTACCTTTTGTTCTCCTCCCCTGAGGAACGTAGTCGTGTTCTTGAGTCTGAGCCTTCCTTCATTGATGGTCAGCCTTTTATTATTACCCCCTGGTCATCGACGGTTGCTAGTGCTCGTGAACAGGTTTTTTCTATCCCTGTTTGGGTTTATTTCTCTCAAATCCCATCTGCTCTACAACCGCTGCTTGGTTTGAATTGGCTAGCATGCAATGTTGGTAAATTGATTTGCTTTGACTCTAATACAGTTGCGCGTGATAAGCTTGTATACGCCAAGGCTCTGAATGAGATTTCTCCCCTTAAGCCGCTTCCAACCTCTATTCCTGTCCAGCTAGCTGTTGGTCACGTGGTGGATGTACGTGTTCGTTATGGATGGGTCCCTGACATTTGTTCCTCCTGTCACTCTTTTGGCCAAGTAGCCTCTGCCTGCACGCACTCTGCTGTATCTGCTGCTGCGCCAAAGATCCCTCTGCCTCGGCCTCCGCTTAGGAAATGGGTTCCCAAAGTCTCTCTGGTTGCTTCTACCCCTGGTCCTTCTCTTACCTTAGTGCGGCCTGTGTCCCAGTTCCTGCTGACGTTCCTTCTGTTCTGTCTGCTGAGCCGGATCTCTCTCCGCCTCTCGTTGTTTGGGCCGAGACTGAACATTGTTGGGTTGACCGTCAATCTGATATGAGATTCAACCCTGTGGATGACTCCTACTTTAGATATGTATCTGATGATCTATTGGACCTTCGATGCCTTTATTACAGAATTTCTGGTGATTCCTTGGTTCTTGACTTGGATGGTTCGTATGCTGAGATTAATTCTGTAATTCTAGCTGATACTGCCTGGGATCGATCTTTTATTTACTCCTCTGACGTTGACAGTTATGATCTTTCTCTTGCTATTCATTTCCGCCCCTTTTTTGGTCTTCAAGGGGGTGGTTCTCTGGATTCTACCAGGGATGATGAGGGTGTTGGTGATTCTTCCTCTGCGGAGGAGAACTAGTCTACTTATTTATTTCTAGTAGCTGTGACATGTCTGTCACACTCCTGTGCTGTATTTTTTATTTCTATCTATCATAGTAGCTAAGGTGTCTCTACCTTTCTCCTGTACTTCAACTTTATTACGTTCGTAATAAAAGTGGTCGGTCTACTATAAAACCGTCGGCCATGCCAAAAAAAAAAAGTTAATGAAGGTCATTAACTAAGGATTATTTAACAATTAATTAATGTGATTAATTTAAATAATTCATTAGATTAATAAATTTAATGATAATCAATTATGAAAATTATTTAAGTTTAATTACTAAATGAAAGTAATTAAGACATTAATTACTTAATGTAATTAATGGAGTTTATTGTGATTAGTTTAAAATTAATTAATTAAGTTTAATTAATTTTAATCACTTGTTGGTTTCATAATAATTACTTAATGCAATTAATGAAGTACAATTACTCAGTGAAGTAATTAATGATAATTATTGGATGTAATTAGTGGATAATGATGGAATTGTGAAAGTAATTTGGATTAAATTACTTTGTATAATTAATCAAGGGATTAGTTAAAGAAATTAAGTAAGGAAATTAATTTGGTAAGTAATTAAGGGTAATTAATTACTGAATATGATTAATCAAAGGTGATTAATAATTATGGTTTAATTGAGATTAATTACTAAAAGTAATTAATTTTAAATAAGATAATTAATTAAATGTAATTAAGGATCATTAATTAATTAATTAATGATGTAATTAAGATTGATTAATTAATATTAATTAATCAATAATAAGTGATTAAATGTAATTAATTGTAATTAATTAAGGTTTAATGTAATTAATTATAGTTAATTAATTAATGAAGTAACTAAAGGTTAGTTACTGTATTTGGGTTAGAGCAATTATTTTGTGAAATTAATTAAAGTAAAATTAATCAGGGGTGATTAATTAAGTCGATTAACTAGAGGATAATTAATTAATTTGTAATTAATTATTAAATATATATGCAAGATTTATATGAGGTATGTAATTAATTTAATTCACTTTAAATTAATTAGAGATGATGTAATTAATTTAATTCATTTTAAATTAATTATAGATGTTATGATTATAGATCATTGCTTATGAATGGATAATATTGGTTGCCTTGAATGGTTTGGAATCTCAACTATGAGATTAGTAATGTTGAGTGATATTGGTTGCATTGTGATGATGATATGGATTATCTTTGATAATGATAATATGGATTATCTGTTGTGATGATAATCTTGATTATCTATTATGATATGTGAATTATCTATCTATGTGTATATAGATAATTGTATTGAATTGTTTTAATCTCTAAAACAACTTGGACCTAAAAGACACGCTTTGGATTTCGATGAGACCGGGATCGGTTTCCATATTTGGATATCCGAAAATGACATCGATCCAAATTAACGATAGGTCGTGAATCTTATGTGAATAGTGAAGACTCGAGGAGTAAGGACTATTCGTCAGTATAACTTTGAGGGTGATTCCGAGATGAGTTTGACGAAGATAGTACTTTCAGATTCGAGACGAAGATTCAGAGTGCAAGGGTTATCATTGTTAACTCTGAGGGTGATTCCAAAATGAGTGTAACGAGATAATGCCTTCGTTTTCGTTCGAACCCTGAACAAACTTGTATGGATTGAATGCTTTCAGAACATCGTCAGGTGACGATGAGCATTCTAAGTGATGTGTCCTATAAAGGTAATCGTAGCCTCAAGCCTCATCAACCGGGAATTGCTAAAACAGGGGAGGTGCAGCAAGGCTAAGTGGGTCATGCCTGAGTAGGACGAGATTTTCCCCTATATAGAGGTCCCTTTTTATTTCGGCTTTGTGGGCGGTTGGAATCGCACGCCAACTGCGGGGTTGTCTTTTTCGGGACTGTACAGTAAGGGATGGTTCCGGCTTTGTATTGCAGGGAATTGGGAGTGATCCTCGGTACGGTGATCTAGGCCACGTACTGTGACGGGCGGTACCCCGGTAGCCCTGCCATTGTATGGAATCCAATATGCAATAAGTGCCAACGGTTTTGATTGTATTACCCACTTTTGTGACTAGTAGTTGGAATTTAATAATGTAATAATTTCGGCTATTTCATATTTACTTGAAAACCTTAGGCCTATTATAATATCACTGGATTTCCTATCAAATGTTTTGGTTAGCGTAAGGTAAAAACTTTTCCATGTTTTTGTGTGGGAAGTCTTGCGTGATACCTTTCTTTTCAAAAGGTTTTTTTATAATTAAGCAACTTTAACCTGTTACTCACACCAGACCCATGTCTGGCCCGGAGTTTATCTTTTGTTCCCTTAAACTCTTGGGTGATCAAATTTTTACGAGTAGCCAAGAGATTCAGGTAAGCTTTGACGAATATTGGAAGAGCAATGGAGCAGGAGGCTTCTACGTGTAGATATGTTTAGTGTTCCACTATGTTTGGTATCTCTGTACTGTCTCTGAGTTGTATTGAGTTGTAATAACTATACAGGTGTTTATAACTGTCTAGTATGTGTTGTATAAGCTGTGTATCTCTGATAATTGTTGTATACTAGGTAATACTTATGTTATTAATATAATTAATTCGTTCCGTTGTTTAGATTCTGATGTTTTTTTCTTCTTTCTTCTCTTTCTTTCTCTTTTCTATCCCTTTCTTTCTTATTAATGATGCATCATTCCATGGAGATGAATGGCGGGTCGTTACCATCTTATAAATAAAATGTAACATCCCAAAAATTTATCAATTTAAATTAATAATATATTTTAAAATTTTAGAATTTAATTTGAAAATAAATCGAAAAAAATCTTAAACAAATTAAAATATATGGTAATAATATATAGATAAATTCAAATAGGTGATAATAACATATAGATAAATTCCAATTTTATTTTGAATATAAATTATTGAAATAATGAATGTTTTAAAAATGTCATTTAAATTTAAAATCTTATACATATGTACTTTGCATATATGAGTAAAGATTGAATACATATTAAAATTTATTTTAAATTTTTCATGGTAAGTGTGAATATATAAATGGACATGAGAGTTTATAAAAGTTTAAAAGTGAAGCTTGAATTAAAATTTAAATGAATGTTTTAAAAATTAGTAGCATTTAAAATTATTAAGGTGTAACATATGTAATGCAAATATTGGTTAAATTCTTTCAACATTGTACATGTATGTGTATATACAAAAGAATAAAGATATACATTTATTTTTAAAGCGTATAAGATATAAATATAAATTTATAAAATTCATTTGCTTTGTAAAAATCAAAAAGGCTGAATATACATCCACATGAAAGGTGGGGTAGAATGATAACAAAAATCTAAAGCTTAAGATTTTCTTCTTACAAATGGCACAAACCATCATTGCTTAAATAAATTAATCAAATAAAAAATTCAGAAAATTTTCACCTTCCCAATTCAAATTTTTAAACCTCCGAATCTCTGTAAAGTTTAGTAACCAAAAGATCTTGCAATCTTTAAACTCAAACACTCAAGCAAGAAAAGAAAGTTCAAAAAAAAAAGTAAAAAAATTGCCTATCTTCAATTCAATTCAAAAGAGAAAGAAGAATATCTGAATCATCTTAAAAGCTTTAGGCTCAGGTAAGTTTTGTTTTAAACTTTATAGTTTATAAAATTATGATTTTTGAATCATATTTTAACAACAAATTCAAATCAAACTGCAGATTTGTCTTAAAACAGTGAAGCTTCAGGTTTGCCAAAGAGCAATGCAATGTTTTTTTTTTTGAAATAATTTAAAATACAAATAACTTTCTTCTTAAAGTTGAACTTGAAGTTATAATCTGTAATTAAGCAAGAATTTAATACAATAATATTCAAATTTTTGCAGGAAGAAGCAAGATCAAAACTTCATTCTATTTCTGGTTTTCAAAGTTTCAGAAAAAAATAGCTTCTCTGTCCCATTAAAAATCCCAACTGCCAGTAAAATAAAAACCCCTGTTATTAATAATTTAAGTGAATGAACATAACAAGAGTAATCATAGATCTGTACCCATCATTGGCAGATCTATGTTTAAAAAAGAATTAAAGTAGAAAAAGAAGTAAGTTGCCAAGATTCATCTCTGTTTGAAACTGTCAGGAACTTCTGGAAAACATGTGAGTAAACTCTTGTTTTCTTTTAATCATTGTTGCTATGTGTGTGCTTGGATGATGTAGGAAACTTAATCTTTGTTTGGCATGCAAGAATTTTGGTATATGTTTGAAGTCTTGGTTGTGCATGTTGATTATACAAAATGCAATCTCTGTTTAGCTTCAGGAAAACAAAGAAAAAAAGAAAAAAAACCTATCAAACCCCTTCTTCCCCTCTGTCTCTATTTGATCTAAATGATCAACAATGGTTGGTCATGCATTATGTTTCAGTAAACAAGATGGAGTTTGTTTAAACTTGTACTATGATTTTTTTCTGAAATTTATCAAAGTAAAGTTTGAAAGTTTCCTTCTTTCAAAAAACTGTAAAACATAGTGACAAGATCTAAATCTCTCACCCTCAATTCTTTTGAAACTGGACTGTAACAAGTTGGAGTTTGTGTTTAAACTTGCACCATGCTTCAGAAATAAATCAAAAAAAGTTTGTGGTTTTACTGGAAACTATGAAAAACACAATTTCACCTAAGTTTTGTGTTACAGGTTAAACCATATCAAAATTCAAATCACTCTCTTTCTCATTTCTTCTGGAAAGAATAGATTATAAAACAAGTTAGAGTATTGTTAACCTGCACTAAACTTCTGCAACAAATTAAAACAAAGGCCATGTTGTTTTCTTTATGAAAGGTATGAAATAGAGGCACTACTTAACTTTTGGCGAAAATTCGATTATCATGAATTTAAAATCCAGTAGTGCTATCTTAATCTCCTCTAAAAATAATGATTTTTGAAACAAAAATTTAGTTTTTTCATTAACTCTTCACTGAGGTAATTGAGATGGTCTGAAAAATGAGCATATGCCAAAATTCCGGTGACCAAGAGGATCGGGGCCCTCGAATTCGTCGTTACAAATCGTTTGAATGTTAAACATCACTAGAAAAATATTACTGGAATTTATAAATCATGGGATTGTTGATTCGAGGTCAAACTAGAGTTTAAAAACCTTTTTCTGTTCACGTTAGAAACAATGGTGCTGCGCCACCTATGCTCGATCGGACTGCGTGTCAGTGGAGCAAATCGAAGCGTCGCGTGATGTTGAAGCTTGAGGCAAAGTTTGGTGGTCGCTAATGGTCAGGGGAGGTGGCGCGAGGCAATTTTCTGATGGCGTTCCTGATGATGGTTTGGGTCGTGATGTCTCGATCCTTGTTCTTCAAATGAAATCGCATTCTGGGTGTTTGCAACATTTTGGGGGATGGACGTCGACGTGTTGGTGACCTCAACTTCGACCAATGTTGACGAACTTGGCTGTGCACGTACACGTGGAGGAGTTAGTGTCAGTTATGATGCGTTGGGGAAGATAGGTGGTAGCTCGAAGCAGTGCGCGGGGGAATTGAGGAAAAACTCGAAGTCGAGCTCGAGTTGTTTAGCGTGGTATCGGGTTGATGTTAAAACTTAAACGAATTTTGTGGAAAAATTGTCACTCGGGTCAGTTTTGACCAAAACTCGAAGCTGGGTGTGGTTATTCTCGGGGACGACTCGAGGAAGTACTCGGGTTGGCTATGAAACAGCAACGGAACCCAGTTTTAACTAAAATTTAGGAAAACAAGTTAAATAATTTTTCTGAATAAATTAATGATAATTGTAAATAGATTATGAGAAAAATGGTATTTGAAATTTATGTAATTCAAAAATATTCCTAAATCCTAAAATTTATTTTAAAAAAAATTTTGTTTAAAAAAAATTTGACTTAATGAAATTTTAAAAGTAAATCAAATATTCAAGTATCATATTTAACCAAATTTGTTTATAATGATGAAATAGTAAACTAACAATTGATGTTTTGTAATGATTTTAAAATTAAAAATTAATTAATTTAAAGAATTGTTAATGAATAAAAGTAATTTAACTTAATTAGTTAACAATTAAGAATTAATAAATTAAGATAATCAACTAAAGAAAAATCAATTTATAAAGCCTATTAAGATTTAATTAATTCATAATTAAGTAAAATTAAACATTGATTTGAAATAATTAATAAAGATAATTACATGGTTAATTCACTTTAATCATAATCACCTTAATCAAAGATGATTGACCATCATCAAATATTCTGTACTGGATTGATATTTCTGTTGTCATACTGTGATTGCTTTGTGATGAATGTGATTTGTGATCTGTTCCTATATGTATGTGAAACCCTTTTTGCCCGTAAAACGGCATTTGAATTTTGATGCGACAGGGAGTCGGATTCCAGTTGGTTATTCGAAACCCACATCGAATCATAATGATGAATCTTTGTGATTGATAAATTTACTTTATTTATGAATCTTTGAACGAAGATAAGCGTTATGGGTTATACTGTTTATCAATATTGATATGATTGAATCTGTGATGATTGATGTTATGCACTATTGTGTAAAACCCCCTGGACTACACTATGCACACACAAATATGGATTGCACGTGGAAATTGGTTAAGTCACAGATTTTTAAAATAGTTTTGAAATTGAATTTTTGGATCTAAATGGTTTTGGAAGTGGATCGAATTTAAAGTAAAAGGCTTCTGAAAAAGAATTTCAAAGATAAAAGATATTTTTGAATAACTTAATTTAGTTTTGAAATCTGATTTAAATTTGAATTCCAAATTTGAAATTGAATTCTATTTTGAGAATTTAAGATGTAAAAAGATTACACAAGCTTATATGGGTTTTAAACCATTTTGGTAGTGTTGTTTTGAAAATTTGAATTTAACCTAAAGATTTTAACTTGTATAACTGAAAACGGATTTTTCCAAAATGAAAACTGTTTGTTTTCAAATGATAAAAGCTTTCATATAAGAAGTGAATTTCCAATTTGAATTGAAAAAACAGTCTTCCAAGTTATGAATGAATCTTTGGAAACAGTTTTGAAAGTTATAAGTTAAATCTTTGATTTAAAGATTAAATGGACTAATCCAACTGAAATGGAAATTGTTTCGAAATCTGTGAAGGTATCTTTGTGAAACTGGGTAAGCTTTGTGAAATAAATCTTTTGTTTAAAGATTTAAAATGGTAATTTGTTTAAACCATTTGAAAGAAATTTTGAATTTTAAAGTTGTGACTTAACTAAAATCCTACATCCATATGTTTTTAAATATTGCGCTCATTATTCGGTTTATCCCGGAGAGGTCCTTGTGTCATATAACCCATTTCGAATAATGATACGTCGTTATGGATAGTATTTGAAGACCGGTGGTGAAGACCGGGTATTTGCGAGAATGATAGGATGACCTATCGATTGTCTCTGCACTGATTAGCTACGGTATAGAAATTCCCTAAGTGATGGGAAGTCCGATCAGGATTGTGAATACTCGGATTTGCAAGTGCTTCTTCGGAAGTGCCTTCGGTTCTGTTTCAACCCAGATCAGACTTGTATGGTTGTGTGTCTGACACTATATTTTGAGATGTAAAGCCGATTTCTTTCACATACATATCCGTTGGTAGCGGAGAATTTACTCTCTTAGCTTAACACCCTTCTCTGAGACGTATGAGCTTAGAGGTTATGTAGTTGAAGGTTATCAACGATATACTTCCAATTTGGTAGTGTGGCACGCTAAGTGCTGCTGTGTGTTGATGATCATTTGTTGATCATTTTTTGATCAAAGCATGGCTTTGTGAAAAAGCGTAGCTTTGTGGACAAGACCTCATCGGGCCTCACAAACCGGTAATGGTCGAAACGGGAAAAATGCGGCAAGGTTTTAGGGGTAGCTCCCCTAGGGTATGACCATTCGTTCTGGAAAAGGGTGGTATCATGGTATGGAGCCCAGATACTTACTCATGTGGACACTATATTACATTTATTACTGTGTGATGTTGTTGGAGGGCCCTCGGATAAAGGTCGCAAACGACCGGGGGTGGCATATCTTTAGGTATTACTCACGGGCAGGGGGGAAACCGACCTTGTGTTGGTAGAGACCCGGGTGGGTTCTTGGGGCGTCCCTCCAGAGGCGTACCCATGTGGCAATAGGAAGTTCCTTAGCCTGACCATTTGTTGGAAATCCAATCATCCAATATGAGTCTTTACAATTGTAGTTGTATTACCTGCCACCTCAGGTGGTAGCTATAGTAGGCATAGTATATTGGTACCTATGCTGGCTAGGATTTATATTATACTTTTGAAATGTTTTCCACTATGCACTAATAATAATATCAAAAAGAGTTTTCTCGTATTAAGCATGTTTGACTATCATAAGGAGAAATCTACTCCAATTCTGCGTTTGCATTGTGTGTGTGGCGGGAGGCCTTATGTAGTTTCATTTTCCAAAAAGCATTGCAAATTTCAATCTAAATTCTTTGTTTGTTTAACGGATAAAACTGTTTTTGTTTGCTCACACCAGTCCCACAACTGACCTGGAGTTTATCGTTCTTTTCCTAAATTCTGGGTGCCTAATATTTTCCACACGGGCAGTCTGGAGTTGGGTTTCCATATCATCAAATAATAGATATAGATTCGATAGCCTTCGAAGTCTTTGGATTGGTAGCTTTCAGTCTTTGGGATCTTCTTCAGTCTTGGACGACTGATCTCGCTTAGCATAGTTCAACTTGATGGGAGTTCTCGCTGGCTTTGGATGGGAGATGGAGTTATTGGAGTTCGGCATTGAATACATTATCTTTCCGCTGCTATTTCTTATATCTCTGATAGTATTGATATCTATTGTATCATTCTATTGTATCAACATTGTATCTGGATATTGTATCAAATGTATTATACATTTTTTTCTTCCGTTGTGTTGTTGTACTTAATGTGTTATAAGCTCCGTCGAACCAGGTTCGTCGTATGGATCTGCGGCATTGGAATACGAGTGTCGTGTTCGGTGTCGATTTTCGAAGGTCGAGTCAGGATCGTTAGAAAATTGGTTTTGGGTTTGTTGTCACAATGTGTTAATTACATTCATCTTTAACCCTTTTTTATTATAATTATGAATGTAAATAAATCTTTGAAAGAATGTTTTAAAGATAAGCATAAGTGAAATGGTTTTGGGTTCGCAGTGACAATTTTTAAATAACATTAGTTTTAAAACTTTTTGAATGGATTTGTCAAAGTACTTAGATCCTTAAAATGTATATTTTGAAGGAAATTATAAGTAAGGAATCTTTTTTGAAAAAGATAGAAAAACTAAGTTTTAAAGTAAGAAATCTTGTTAATGATTTATGAATAACTTATAACATTTGAGATAAGTATATAAATATTTTTGAGGTGTAGGAAAAGTAAAGGTTTAAAGTAAGAAATCTTGTTAATGATTTGTAAATATACTTATACCATTTGAGATAAGTGTATGAATACTTTTGGGAAGTGTTGAAATGTACGGAAAATGAATAGTAATGTTTTAATTAAATAGGGGAGTTTAATTAACAAATGGGGTATCATTTATATAAGAGTTTATTTAGTAAAATGAGTTTTAGTAATAAAAGAGGTTTTTAAGATTAATTAAAAAAGGGAGTAGAAGTTTTTTATAAGACTTGATCATGCAATTTTGCTTCGATCATGCTTTGTGTGTCGCTTGCTTATGGACAATATATGCATACTTGGTTCCCCATATGCAATTATTCTTAATGTATTGGATTGTTTGTTTATTTGATAATTAAATAACCAACTGTCAAATCTTGGCTAAATATATTCTAGAAATATCTAGAAGAAACACGGCAATTATATGGTGCAGTTATCTAAGGTGATGTTATACTATACGTATAAACTCGTTTTTCTCTTCTAGGATGAATAATAAGGAAATCCATCTTCTTAGATGGTCAGGAGATGATCTCCGACCTTATATGTTCTTTGTTGAAATCGATCGATTGGTTTTGGAGCACCCGGTAAGTACGCGAATGTACTTATATTAGATGACTTGAAACCATAACCACTCCAAAACCATATACGTGTTCTATGCTTTAGAAGGGGTCCGTGATTGCTTCATAATGCTAAAATCCAAGTGGAGATTCCAGATCTGTTTGAGATGCTCGAACATATGCAGTTGTTCGTTGTCTATTCAGTATGTGGGAATCCATGTGTGATTCCAAGGCCTGTTGAGGTATAGGAATTCATGTGTGATTCCAGGATCTATTGAGGAATCCATCTGTGGTTCAGGGATCTGTTTGAGATATAGGAATCCATGTATGCTTTCATGATCTCTTCGAGTTGGAGCTCATGTGGAAGATCTGTTTGGGTAGTGACTTATGGGCTTGAATGTCGAACGTAGCCTTATCAATGATATAACAAAAACCAGAGATAGGAGACACAGCCAATAGGATTGGCAAACCCATAGGGTGCATGCTACTCCAATTCTAGAGATACTTATTTGGATATACATGCGGGAGCAATGCATCAGGTCTTAGCAAGACTAGCCACGGTTTTTCTATGTTGCATTCACTAGAGATGCATGACGCTTCGGAAGGATACCTCTGATCCTTGTGTAGTAATTCGGATTCAGCTTCACCGAAGAGATCTACATGGAAATCCTACACAATTTACGAACGCACCTTAGCAGTTATGATTGTATACCTGTTACTGTTGTGATGTATGCTCATTTGCACCGCAGCTATGTGATTATTTATATTCTACACCTTAGACATTATTATATTATCACTGGATTTTATAATAGAATGGTTTGGTTATTGTAAGGGAAAAACCCGTTCATATTTATTGACGGCATGGTCTTATGATATACGCTTATTTTGAAAGGTTTTAAGATATAATAAATTCTATGTGATTTGAGTTTCTCACGCTGGTTTACCAGACTGATACAGGTGTTATTCTCTTATAATGCTCGGGTTAGCTCGAGTATGTTTCTAGATTTAACTATTTTTCATTGGAGCTCTTGGTGAGGAGATGGATGATTTCCTACTTTGCATTACTTGGTTATATTTATCTTCACGTGCAATGACAGGTTGCTATAACTGTCCAAGCTAATGATAGGTTAGTCTTCTCTGATTGATGTATGTATATAAAGTTTTCTTTTTGATAAAGCCCTTTTATGATATTATATATTATCGTTCCACATGTGAGATTCTCATATGATGTCCTCTTCTTCCTTGTTCTATATAATTTTCTTTTTATTTTACCCTAACAATTCGTCTTTATGGCACTTAGGTGATCGACATGTGTATAACGTGGATGTATTAGTGTAATTTGGGTCATTATCAAGACCAAAGGTTAAGCGAGAACCTTGGCTTTGATGGGTATAACTCATTGAGAGATAGGGTAATGGAATGCCTTATTATGAGTTGAGTGTATCTATATGAGAGTGGGTATATGTTGTCGTTATAAAAATGTATTGTATTGTGTTGATTGATTCGTAGAGTGGTTTATGGATCCTGATCAAGATGAATTACTATCATTATTGATAGGGATATTGTAACGAATCAAAAATTTTAATAAATAAATTGGTTAATTTAATTAGATCTTTGTAATTAAATTTGGAGAGAAATTAAAATTTTATAATTTATAATGAAGCAAATGTTAAAAATGAAATATAGCAATTGTAATAAAAATTAATTATTGACAATTGACGTGAGATCTCAATAATCAAATAGTGTAAATTGTTGCACTTGGGTAAAAAATTGAAAATAAGTAAATAAGTGTAAGGGTGGTATAATTAAAGGAATTTGTATATAATTTTCAGTAATTGAATGGAATTCCAGTTTGTTGAAATAAGGTAAATGTATACTTGGTAATAAATTTAATATAAGAAAAACGAATGTAAATATTGAATTAATTAATGAATTAATAATAATAAATAGTGATTGAATAAAATCAATGTTCTGTACGTAATTGTTTGGAAATTGTAACTTATATGAATATGATCAAGGGTTAATGGCAACAATTATTATAAGTAATTATTTATGTAGTCCATTAAATCAAATTTGTAATCAATTGCAATAAATCTAAATTCAATGTTATATTAGTATAAATTAAGTAAATAATTGGAAATAATGTTAATTCTATTTATAATATGACAATTGGTTGAGTTAAAATAGGAAATCTTTGATGTTTTAATGAAAATTAGTGCAGTAAAGGAAGGTGGAATTAATAATGAAATAAATGGAATTGTAAATTTGTTCATAGTGTAGTAATCGATATAATGGAAAGTATGAACCCAAGTAAATGAATTAATTTAGAATGTTAATCACAATTAGCGGGTATATTGGTAGAAATATGTTAAATATGGAAATGGGTAGTCAATACAAAGGAAAGATGGAAATTTGAACATACTAATGTAATAAATGGTAAAAAAAATGTTATCTTTGTTTGTTGAATAATAATTGATTAGATAAAAAGGATTGAAGTTAAATCAAGTTAATTTATTGGAATAAATTTATAATTAATTGAATGTATTGTAAATGAAATTAATTACTACATCATTTGAAATTAAGATAAAATAGGAATATTAATGCACTATGGTATAAACCATGATAATTATATTGTAAAATGAAATCAGTTGAATAACTAGATGGGTTAAGAATATGGATTATTTGAAATTAAATTTATAATTTCTAAATTTATGGAAATTGAAGTTAAACACTGTAATTGGTAAATTTATTAACTTTGAAATGATATCAAAAATTTGTTTTGATTTATGGCAAATGTCCAAGCAATTTGAATTGAGAGAAATTGTGATTTATTAAAATTGAACTGAAACTTGATTTAATTAATTTAATATTAAATTATTTAATTAAATGGAAAATAGCCATTTTGGCCACTGACTCGGATTTCAACGAAACCAGTTTCATCTGATCCAGAACGGTGAATTATTGTAGGATTTCAAGTTTCGTAGCGATTAGACTTATCGTTCGATCGTACGAACACAAAATGCCAAGAAATCAATGAAATTGAAATCAATTGAAATCAATTTGAAATAAATTGATTTTAGCATAACTACTTCATACGATGGAATTTGGACTTGAAACTTGTTCCATCGTGTTTAAAATATTTAAAAACATTTATTTTGATAAATGGGTTGAACCAATTTCGTTTCAGAGTCGAAACGGGCTTTACGGGCCATTTTATCGTTCAACGCGTATTTCCAATCGATCCTGTGACGACCCGGAATTTTTAACAATTTGAATTGGAATATTTAATTGATTTTAAATATTTAAAAGTTAATTTTAACTTGAATTCAAGATATCAATATTTGCTTGATAATTAAATCATCGAATTATATAGTTTAAATATTGAATTTGATAATTGAAATTGGGTAAATTGTTGAATCTGAAACCTCTAAGCCTGTTTAAAATAATTTGAAGGCTTATAAAATTTATAATAATGATACTGAAGATAATGGAATGATTAAAATTTAATTTAAAGGTGGTTTGTTCAATTTTAATAATATATCATTCAAATTAAATTTAAAAATAGCATTCCGAGGCACAGTCTCGGAATTCGACGAAACTAGTTGCATTGGATCCGTAATACTTAGTTATTATCGGATTTCAATTTTCGTAGCAATCGGAGTTGCCGTTTGACCCTGCCAGCTCAAAACGCTTCGAACTATTTTAATCGATTTAACTTAGAACTGATCGTTTATTTCCGTAACTCGTGCATACGATCAAATTAGCCTCCGAAACACGTTCCATTGTGTTCGGAATGTGGTTAAAACCTTGTAAACGTCCGTCAGCATGTCTGATTCTGGTTTCGGGATTTCGCGCTATGGAACACGAGATACTTTCATATTTAATTATATAATAATCAGGCGTATTTGAGAAGTTATTCCTATCTTTATTTTATATCCTCATCCCTCTCTGTTTTCTAGCAGATCAAACATAGTTAAATAAAAAAAAGGGCCGTCGCTCTCTCGTCCTCAAAGTTTAAATTAAGAAATCCAATCGATCGCGCATAGAGAAGGATCCGATGCCGAACCCAGATAAGGAAGATGAACTTCCGTGATTATGTTTTGACGCCGTGGTTAAGCTCGATTATTCAATCGCCACGAATTGGGAAAAGGCTTCACGCGCGTACGTTGGTGATGGCAACGTTGGAAGGCCAGGCATGGCAGTTCAGGGCATGTGTTTGGGGGAGTTTTGTGGTTGGTCGCGCGCGCCTTAGCCAGGGAAGAGTCTAGATGGTGGTGATGTGGACTGAAGATGGTTGTGGTATGCAGTAGAGGCGGTCAACATTTTGGGAGGTGTGACTCTTTATTTGCAGCTGTGACCTAAAGGGTTGCGGCATAGTGGACGAACGATGCTTGGTGGCGATGTAGTGAAATGGAATTGCAGTTCTGAGCAGTGCAAATGAGGATAGGTTTAATTGTAATGACGACGGTTGTGGTGCTTTATGCTATTCAGTCTATGCTGGAGCATAACCGTCATGAAGATGGTGCATATCAGAAGTGGCGTGGGGTTGAAGGCGAGGTTGCGATTTGGTTAGGTGTTGTTTATTTTTGTTCATGCCTGGGTGAAGCATATAGGAAGGTAATTTAAGATAGAAAAAAATTTAAAATTTAAAATTGCTTATCAATTAATTTATTTGGAATTTCGCTAATTCATATTAAATTTGTACGAGGTTTAAATCGAATGGAATCTATGCAAAAAAAGTTTAAATTTTGGATGGATTGCAAACTAAAAATCAAGGTTTGAAATCTGAAAGGAAAACAAGCTGGTTGAAATGGGTTGCAAACAGCAAAATGAAAGGTGAGTAAATCTCACACCTTGGATTTTTATCTAAATTTAAATGGTTAAATTTATGTATTTGGTTGCATGATGAAATTGATTGATGTGCACCGTGAATAGATGATCGGATGACTTTGGTTTTGGTTGGTTCTCGAGTTAATTGTGGTTTGACTCGAAGTATTTGGGTTTTAAATTGTTTAAACTTAAGTCATAAACAAGAAAATGATTTCATATTAGTGTTAATAAGGGCTTAATGATTTGTGATTCATTAAATAAGAAGGGTAATTAACATGGATAATTAATTAATGATTTGGGTTGGTTAATTTAGTAATTAAGAGTTGAATTAATTAATTAAAGTTAAGATAATTAATTAAGAATTAAGAATAATCGATGGATGGTTTAATAAGTAATTACTTAATGAAATTAATAAAATATAATTACTAGTGAAATTAATCCAGAGATTAATTAGGATAATTAATTAAGGAGTAATTAATTTATTTAATGAAGTAAATAACAAGGTAGATAATTACCGGTTGAGGTAAACCAAAAGTGATTAATATGTGTGGCTTAAAAATGATTAATTATTTAATGTATTAAATTAGATTAGGGTAAATTAAAAAATTTAAATGGAAAATCATTAATTTATATAATCAATGACTTAATAAAAGATTGATTAATTAAGATTAATAAATCAAAATAAGTGACTTATGAGAAATTAATTATTATAACTAATTAAGGATTAATGTAATTAATATAGTTAATTAATTTATGAAGTAATTAAGATTACTTATTGATTTTGGTTAAGAAATATAAATATTGTGAAGTCAATTAAAGGTAATTACTTGAATGAAATTGAAGGATAATTGATCTATGGTGATTAAATTAAGATAAATAATGAAGGGTTGACTAATTAATTGATTTGGAATTAATTAATTGTAAATGGAAGAATCCGAGCGATTGAGGTTAGAAATTCAATTAGAATCAATTGAATTAATTTGGAAGTGATCAAATTTGCTTATGGATGATTGAATGGATTGGATGCTTGAATGAGATGATATTCCTGATATGAAATGTTGTGTACTTCATTATGATAATGTGGGTTAGGATGACACGAGTCTCGAAGAGGCCGGGGTCGGGTATTAGGAAATACCCGAAACCACTTCGAATATGTTATAGATTGATATGTGAAATCTATATGCTGGAGTGAAGTGATTTAAAGGAGATTGGACTATTTAAATCTAAGCCTTGGTACTTAGGGAATGGATGTGTGGAATTAATGATATCTATGACTAATTGTGGCTTTATGAATTGAAACGAGTTACCCCTGGTTTTATATAAGTTGTTTGCTTTAGTATTCCATGTTAGTTGAGTTTACTCACGCTGGTTTCCAGCCTGACCCGGGTGTTACTTTGGTGTAATGCTCGGGTCAGACCGAGTATTACAAATTTTCAGGTAAGGACGTTCTGGAGCTCAGAAGGCGAGCTGGATGGCAGGAATGTATATAGTATTTCCGCTGTATCATATTATTGTAAATATGTGATATGATAATTGTGTATATTCTGTGACTGTATACAAGGGAAACTCTGATGTATTAAAATGTAATTGACAGATATAATATTCTTTTGTAGACTATTATTATTTATTATTATATTTTATCCGCTGCGAATGTGAGATGTTGATGTTTCTAATCTTCTTCTTCTTCTATCTCTTTCTTCTTTTTCATAACTATCTGAAATTTTCAGGTTCAGAAATTTCGGGTTGTTACAGATCCGGTCCATTCTAATTTCAATTTGTCTATAAATACCCTGTTATAAACCCTAGTTGTTCCTCATTGTAAATTGTATGTACGTACAATTCCTTCTCACCTCCTCATTTCATGACAGACAATTCCAAATCCAATTACAATTTAAAAATCAAATTGAAATTTCAAACTCCTCAAAAAAATTCAAAAAAATTATATATCGAAGCTCTTGATGAATGCATCTCATATCTGTGATTCGTTTTTGGATCTGAGTTTATATGTAGCCGGAATTGGCTCGTTGACTTTTGGTCGTTCATTGATCGTGGCCTTGATCGACGACGGATTTGTGATGAGAGCTTGATCGGGAAGCACCGCATCGAAGGGGATGTTGAACAGCCCAGATCCATGCGACTACTCCAAGTCAGAGATGCATGGATTTGATGGAATTTGGCGAAATAGGGCACGATGGCGGCCGGGCTTAGGAGGTGTTCTGGGCTTGCGCATGAGGCTAGGATGGGCATCTGGACTGGGGGAAGAGTTCGACGATGTCTGATCGTGGAGGAAGGCAGTGTGGCAGCATCGTTAATTCGTAGTAGATGGCGGCTGCATCTTGCGTTTCGGCTGTTTAGGGTTCCTGGGCGCGATTGAGGGGGAGATGACGTGGTTATTTTGAGTGGTGAGTTTTTTTCGTTTTGTTTTACATAAATTAAATTCCGAGTCGCTCTAACTAACATAACTCTTGCATACGAGGTCGATTTCGCGCGCAGTTTTCGCCGCTAGGTTCGTATTGGAGTTCCGGACATTTTAGCGTAGGTTTGGACGAATTCTGAGACTATTAGAATTTTGGGTTCAAATTGGATTTAAATTCAATTTAAATTCAAAATGTGAGTTTTTTAACTCATTCACAATTTCTAAAATATCTTATGTGTGTTAAATTAATTTCTGATGTGATTAGAAATTTATTTATTGCTATTTGGTATATTTTTATCATCATTCCTGTTAAAATTGAATTTATTGAATTAAATTAGTATTCAATTTATTATTGCATATGAACTGCCAGTTAAATTAATTTATTATTAAATATAAACTGTCAGTAATTACTTGTTATTTATTTCTATTCTATATTGATGTTATTGTTTAAATTGGATGATGATTGTGATAAATGGTTGATGATTGATATTGGGTGAATGGATGCTGTATTTTATGTTGTTATAGACTGCAATTTGTTATGCATTTTTTTTCATTCAGGATTGCGGTCTGAAATGATATATAACCATATTTTTTTAAATTACGGATTGAAATGATAAGTATCCGTATCACTTGACCATAGGGTAAAAAAAATTATACAGACACCGTGGTCTATATATAAAATATTTTGAAATGATTTCTATGGTTTTGTAAAGAAATGTACGGTTTAATAAATATTAATTTTTGATATTATATAAATATTATTATTATATATATATATAGTTAAATTCTTGAATTTAAGCTTTGTATAAATTTTTCTAATAAAAATAAGCTTAATAATGGAGTTTGATTGTTTTATATTATATGGTTAAGTACGTGTTTAAGATATTGTATATATAGAGTTTTGATGACTTAAATAAAAATTAAGTTGGAAGATAAATATGAAATTGGTTTGAATCGAATTATTTAAGAATTATACTCAAATAAATTTGATTTGAAATTTAAATAAAATTGAGATTTTAAAGGGTATGATTCTTATAACTTGATTTGGTTTAGAGTGACTTAAATGAATATAAAGTTGATTTAAATGAATATATCAAGTTAAATGAATTGAAAGAATATCCAGTTATATGAAGTTAAAAGTATTCTTAAATGATATTGGATTTATTACGTGAACATTTCAAATCTAAATAATAGTAATTGAATTGATGTATATGGGATTATCAAAGAGTTAATTTTGAAATGGTGGAATATTTAAAGCTTTGAAATATATGGAAATTAAAATAGTTTATTTAGGGATTCAAATCTGTATTTGAATTTGATTTGTGAAATCAAGAAGCTAATTTATTATAAAGTAATTTAATATTAAACCATTTAGGTATTGGAAGTTATGTTTCAAAGTTATGGGTTTCAAGGTATTATGATTTGAAAGTGTTATGATTTTGGAAAGGATATATTCAAAATAAAAATGATATTATATTGATTGGGTTTTATAAAATGATACCATATAAATTTGGTTTTGGAAAGGGAAATGATATCGTATTTATATGGTTTTGAAATGGATAGTATATTTTGGTTTGAAGTATAATTATTTTGAAATGACCACGGTGTTATAATAACGTTTGGTTGTTGAAGAGACCGTGATCCGAAGTTGTCATACTCTCTGCCAACTCCGAAAACCACTTTAACAACCGTGTACGCGGTGGAGAATCCAGAATGAAGTAGGATGGTGGCGATGTTTCCTTTGAGGTAAATACGTGGACCCGACTCCCGTGAGTTGGCATGAGGTGGCTAAAACAGGAGCGATCGACGGGCTAATGAGGTAGCACATTTGATTGGACACATCCCTTCGATATTGTACTCTGACTTTTGGATTGATTCGGTGGCCACTTTTGATTTTTTTTATTTTGTGGGTGTTGCTCGAGGTGGACGGTAGTTGCGCGCTACGCGTTACCACCGGCTCGAAAGCGTAATTGGTATATCTAACCTGGCATTGCCTAGTTATGTCGTGTCACCTACCCTATCGCGCCTTGTATGTGTTTGGTTTTCTCCCGTAGCCCGTGTGGTATCCTTTGGTGGCTTCCCGATCAGAAGGGACTATGATATTGGATGGACCACTGGGACTATTACGTGTTAAGGGCTACATGGGTAACCCCTTAGTGCTATTAAAAAGTAAGTTTATTGTGACGGTTACGATTTTTCGTCCACGAAGGCCGACATCAATACGTCCACTGTATCAACTGTCGAGCAATCGAAGGCTGGAAAACCGTACTGTTAAGGTTAAAGAAGAGGTGAAGATAGAAGAAGAAAGAAGGAAAAAAAAAGCAACAGAAACAATATCGGAATCCCACAATCGCTGCGGAACAAATATAATAGATAAATGAATAATCTTTTAAACGAAGGATCATATCAGTTATTACATTACATCACATTATCATTACATTATCAGAGTTTACAATAACAAACAGCGGAAAACAAATACTATATACTAGTTGATACGCCAAGCTATCAAGCTTGCTCCAAATCTCTACAACAAAACTCCTGAATTCCTGAATATCCTGATAACCTGACTCTAGACTGCCCGTGTTAAAATTGGTGGGCACCCAGAGTTTAGGAAGGAAATAATAAACTCCAAGTCAGTCCTGTGACTGGTGTGAGAACTTAAAACAGTTATATCTTTAAAAATAAACAAATAAATAATTTAAATTAGATTCACAATGCTTTTAGAAAATGAGACTACCATAAGGCCTCCCGCACACACACAATGCAAATGCAGAATCGGAGGAGATTTCTCCTTATGATAGTCAAACATGCTTGATACGAGAAATTTTCTTTGATATTATTACTATAAGTGGAAAGTGTAGGAAAACATTTCGAAAGTAATGATATAAATCCTAGCCAACATACGACCGTTATCGTATGCCTACTATAGCTACCATCTAAGCAATGGGGCCACCATAAGTAAATGGCAGGTTCTACAACTAAAACCGTACAAGGCTCGTATTGTTTCTTTGGATTTCAAACAAATGGTCAGGGCAAGGAACTTCCCATTGCCACATGGAAACGCCTCTGGAAAGACGCCTCGAGAACCTAACCGGATCTCTACCAACACAAGGCCGGGTTACCCCTGACTGGGTAACTACTGACACGAGTATGCCAACCCCCGGTTGTAAACGACCATTATCTAGGGCCCCAGCAACCAATCACAAAGTAATACACACACACACACACACACACACACACACATACATATATATATATATATATATATATATCTGCGATATCAACATAAGTTAAGTATTTGGGCTCCATACCATGATACCACTTCTATCCAAAAGGAAATGCACATACCCTAAAGGGTGCTACCCCCAATAACCTTACTGCACCTTTCCTGTTTCGACCATTTCGGGGTGTGAGGTTCGACGAAGTCTCATCCACAAAGCTACGCTTTTTACAAAAGCCATGCTTTGATCAACAATGATCAGCAGCACTCAGCATGCCACACTACCAAATTGGGAGTATATCATTGATAACCTTCAACTACAAAACCTCTGAGCTCGTACGTCTCTGAGAAGGGTGTTAAGCTAAAAGAATAAATTCTCCGCCACCAACAGAAATGTATTAGAAATAAATTTTCTTTATACCTCAATTTGTAATGTAAGACATACAATCCATTCAAGTCTATTCTGGGTTCGAACAGAACCGAAGGCACTTCCAAAGAAGCCCTTGCAATCCGGGTATTCACAATCCCGATTAGACTTCCCATCACTTAGGAAATCTCTATACCGTTGCGACTTGGTGCAGAGACAATCAACGAGTTATCCTCTCGTTCTCGAAAATACCCGGTCATCACCACCGGTCTTCAATGTTATCCATATACGTCGTATCACTATTCAGAATGAGATATATGACACAAAGGTCCTCTCCCGGCTAAATCGAATAACGAGCGAAATATTTTAAAATAAGTGTAGCATTCATATTCAAGCAAATGACCACAAATACCTATTTAAAGATAAATATTGATGGTCGGTTGTTTAACTATCATGGCCAACAAACAAATATCCAACACCATAACAAACACTAGGCCCTTTTATTAATCTTCCATCAATTAAATAACTTGCCAAATATTCACTTCAATTTACCTTTGAAAAGATATATTCTCTAAACCCTTTCAATTTCTACATTGGAAAACATTTCCAAATACTTATTTAACAATAAGTAATTCACAAATCTATTTACTTTCAATACTTAGAAAATATTCGATATACTTAAAACACGATTAAGTATATATTTTATTCTTTTAAGGAAAACATTCTCTTAAACACATTTATTTGAGCCAAAACGAATGTCGCGTAAAACGCCGTTACGACAACCCAAAATCACTAGTATAGGGATTCAAAGTTAAGATAGATATATAAATCCCAATACTATACAAAATATTTTCTTTCGAAAATCATTTACTATAACAACAGTGTTATAGTCCACTATTTCCTTTTATTCCTCGAAAACGTCTATTTCAACAATGAATGTTGAAATCTATGGTTTCGACACTTGTACATTTTAAAACACTTCAAATCGTTTTAAATTCTATTTAAAAATCACTTCCCCAAAAAATTTCTTTAATATATTATTCGCCGTCCAAAAATGTGAATATAAATCGTTTACCAAATTCGACACTTCTACATATTTGACTTAAAGGATTATCCACTGTCCAAAATCGTGAATATATTTCCTTTAATAAGCTTTCCTATTTACTTATCAAATTCAATCAATTTTGAATTTATAGATCAGTGTTTATAAATTCACATTTATATATTATAAAACTTCAAGTTATAAAAAATCCCTTAATTAACGAATTCTATTTACATCTCATTTAAATGCCAAAACCCAATTTATAAGTTAATTACTTATAAATCTTTTATTTTACAAAATCTATTCATTTTATGACTTCTCAATTTATAAATCTATAAATTTCATTCACTTATGAAATCCCTTTATACTTCATTTTAACACTCATAAAAACTCGTTTCATGATTCCAATATTTTAATTTATAAATATCAACTTATAAATCTTTTATATAAACCGTTTATAATAATTCAAAAATCCCAATTTAAACCATTTTAAAAATTTATCAACGACTTATCTCAAAAAAGTCACATTTCGGTTATATTTCACAAAAACCATAATTTTTATAACATTAAAATTTTAACGTTTATTTATTTAAAATGAATCAATTCCAAAATTCAATAAAACGTATACTTTCAAAAATCACTTTAAAATCCTTTTAAATTCGAAATCTTTACTTTAAGATTTTTAAAACTCCAAAAATAGGCCCAATGCTGCAACAGCACTAAATAAAACAATAACGGCATCCAAAACATCATATATCATATGATAACAGAATATATCACAATATCTGTAAATAAATCAATACGGGTGAGGAATCCAGTTGGATCCCTCCAACCTGTTTCCCTGCATCCACAGATGTTAGCACAATACCAATTCCGTTCCAATACGGAATATCGTGGTATATAGGATTCATAAAATATTATCCGCTATTATGCGGCGCAATAGGGTCTCATCCGCTATATAATGCGGAAAAATCAACTCCAAGTACATATATAATACCTTCCATTCGATACGAAATTATCGCGGTATATGTTTTTAATAAATAACATCCGCTTAATATACGGCGTATAGGGTCTACTTCAATACTACAGATAATAATTTATCATTCAAACATACAATCAAGCAATTTTTAAATCTAACTATTTAAAATGTAAATCGAAACAGTTTCGATTGAGTGAGAAATTCCCACCTTGTTTCCAATAACAGTTTCAGTGTATATTTCGAATAAAATTAAACTCACGTTTAATTTTACCCAAAAATTTCACTTGCTTCGATCAATTCCAATCCAGCTCCATCACGTAGTGTTCGCGAATACGAACTCAACGCAATTTGTTTCGTCAAATTCCGACTTCGTATGACAAAGTTATTGCATTTTAAACATCACACAATTTATATATAAATTTATTTCACAATTTGTTTTTTTATTTTTGAACCTCTTTAGATCCAGACCATTGATTCCTTGACTGCAGATCAGGGCCGCACTTACATTTCTTCCCCAATTTCATTTACGTTCTTCCAGGTTAGAAAATGCAACCCTAAACCCACTCGGCCGCCATCTTCCCCTAATTCACGCGGCACCATCGTTAACTTTCAGCCTGATCAAACACCATCACTACGTAGCTCTCCCCAAACTCCATACTCGGCCGCAACAACTTCCAGCTCGGCCTCCCCTATGCCGTGCTTTTCGCCCACGAACGCGCGGCCTTTGGACGCGGTTTGCCAACGATCCGTCGCCTCGTTTTCGATCACAGCCGTTGAACTTGTAGTACTCATTGCCCTCTACGATTTCTTAGTTGGAAGTTTTTGATGATAGTAAGTGGATTAGATGAAAATGTGGGAGAAGATTGGCAAATTTCGGCCATTAATACTGTTGATGGCGGCTAGGGTTTTCTGAATAGGGTTTAAGGTAAAAATGAAATATTGAGGTCCTTTTATAGAAAATTGACGAACACTATTCACCCAAAAAAATTTGGAACTCCAAATGAAGCGTGCTGCCTGGCGTTTATAATTTTTTACCCCTATTTCGAACGCAATGGAATACATATTGGGAGCCAATTCGATCAAATTTGAAAGACAAGTTTTTAAATCGACTATTTAAATTCAAAATTCACTCGAACCGATTTCTACGCGTTTTAGCTTACCCTGGACAAACCATAAGTCCGATTGACACAAAATTTCAAACCATACAATAATATAACATTATAGATCCGATGAAACTAGTTTCGTCGAAATCCGAGACTGTTTGAAAAATGGCTATTTTAACTCGTCAATTAAATATTAAAATATTCAATTTTCACAATTTTTCTTTTAATTCAATTTTAAAAGTTCTATAACATCACTCTAACTTCAATATGATTTAATACAACTTTACAAATCAATTTTAATCATTTTAAACCCAATTTCCAATTATTTTTGTAATTTCAAATATTAATTATCGTTTTAATTATCCAATTAAATCCAGATATTCAAAATTTAATTTATTCGACTTACAAATTTTACTTGTTAATATTTAAAATCAATTAAATATATGAATTTCACTTGACAGAAATTCTGGGTCGTTACAAACTTCCCCCCTTAAAAGAATTTCATCCTTGAAATTACCAAGTAAGAAAAAAGTTACAGAATCCATTAACTTTTCAAAAACAAATTGTTCAAATTTAAATTTCAAATTCATTTAAGCATTTTGACTTCTCCAAAATCCAATAGTTAAACTTCTTACAATAACTTTACTAAGTTCTCAAATCATACTTAGTTATCTTTTCAAAACCAACCATAACGTTCAATTTTATAACTCAAAATCAAACTTTTAGTTTTCAAAAATTTTCAATTTTCTCAAAAATATTCTTACGCCTTAACTTTTCAGAAAAAATCGCCATAGTCTACTTTGCGTGGTTCGATCCCAAAAAAAAGGCAATATATATCACAAATATACATCTCATCAAGTAATGAGGCATCCTGTAGGGAAAAAAGTGTAAAAGTACGATATGTAATCCGAGATATGTACCTTATATATTATTAGCGAGCATATACGGCTAATATAGCATGAAAGCGAGCTCCAAATGCGAAGCAATACGCAATCCACACCTACTAAACACTCAACAAACAAATGAGAACATGTATATATGCAAGTAATATCAATATACAACATATATCAGAAGCAACAGCAATATGTGCCAATATAGCAAATGCAACAAAAGCAATAATTTCAACCATCAACCAACTATCATCCAACTAACATCCATAACCATTCAATATTCATGCACATCTCATTAATACTTGATTCACATTTAAAATCACATTTGATTATTAATATTTGATGTTTTTACTAACATTCATTTATTCATATTCAAGTTGGTTCACTTCCAAATCAAATTCAATTCTATTTAAGGTTCACTTAACTTCCAATTTGATTTCAATTACTTTAGCTTTCAATTTCATTAATTAAATTTCATATGGATTTCTATACAATCAACTAACAATCAATCTAGCAACCAATGTATAACCAACACAACCAAATTTGTTTTACTTTACTTACATTCATTCAAATTGGTTCATCACTTTTAATTCCAATTGGTTTGATATTTTATTGATTTTCATTCAATTTATTCAATTAGCTTTAAATGAATCAACATTTATATTCATTATCCCATATCACTTATTTACATTCGATTGATTAACATCCAATTCATTCATTAATTCAATTGTTAATTCATTTAACCACAAAAGTTGAATTTCATTACATAACTCAAGTTCATATTCATCACTTCACTTTATTAATTTACTTCGATACCAAAATCAACTTCATTCAACATTCCTTAAGTCATATTCCATTTAAACATCATTTGTTTAACTTAACTTAAATTTTCCAAATCCAATTCAGATTTCGATTCGAAAGTAAATTCTATTTTACTTTTATTATTTATACATATATTCATATAGTTTCACTTCTTATATATAAGATTATTTCACAATTGTAAATCATAATAATTATAATTCCATACTTAATAATTCATTTATTTATACAATTTATTCTTTTACAATACGTTTTATTTAACTTATTCAAACATCATGTAATTAACTTATATATGTTCTTATATTTTCAACGATCAAACACTCAATTTATATACATTTTAATAATTTTAAAAAATTATCCCCTTTATATATAAAATATAATCAAGGTAAAATTATTTCATTTACCCGCTTTTAAAACAATACCATTTTTATATTCACTAACAAATACGCTCTCATAGCTATTATTACACTCACATTCATTCTAGAGTACTACTGACTCTATCTCTAATGAGTAATTCCCAGCAGAGCCAAGGTTGTCACTTAACCATATGCTCCGATACCAAATGTGACGGTTACGATTTTTCTTCCACGAAGGCCGACATCAATACGTCCACTGTATCAACTGCCGAGCAATCGAAGGCCGGTAAACCGTACCGTTAGGGTTAAGAAGAGGTAGAAGATAAAAGAAGAAAGAAAGAAGAAAAAGCAACGGAAATAATATCAAAATTTCACAATCGCAGCGGAACAAATATAATAGATAAATGAATAATCTTTTAAACAAAGGATCATATCAACTATTACATTACGTCACATTATCATTACATTATCAGAGTTTACAACAACAAACAGCGGAAAAGAAATACTATATACTAGTCGATACGCCAAGCCATCCAGCTTGCTCCAAATCACTACAACAACTCCTAAATTCCTGAATATCCTGATATCCTGACTCTAGACTACCCATGTTAAAATTGGCGGGCACCTAGAGTTTAGGAAGGAAACAATAAACTCCAAGTCAGTCATGTGACTGGTGTGAGAACTTAAAACAGTTATATCTTTAAAAATAAACAAAGAAATATTTTAAATTAGATTCGCAATGCCTTTAGAAAATGAGACTACCATAAGGCCTCCCGCACACACACACAATGCAAACGCAGAATCGGAGGAGATTTCTCCTTATGATAGTCAAACATGCTTGATACGAGAAATTTTCTTTGATATTATTACTATAAGTGGAAAGTGTAGGAAAACATTTCGAAAGTAATGATATAAATCCTAGCCAACATACGACCATTATCGTATGCCTACAATAGTTACCATCTAAACAGTGGTGCACCACCATAATTAAATGGCAGGTTCTACAACTAAAACCGTACAAGGCTCGTATTGTTTCTTTGGATTTCGAACAAATGGTCAGGCCAAGGAACTTCCCATTTCCATATGGAAACGCCTATGGAAAGACGCCCCGAGAACCTAACCAGATCTCTGCCAACACAAGACCGGGTTACCCCTAACTGGGTAACTACTGACACGAATATGCCATCCCCCGGTCGTAAACGACCTTTATCCGGGCCCCAGCAACAAATCACAAAGTAATATATATATATATATATATATATATATATATATATATATATGCGATATCAACATAAGTTAAGTATCTGGGCTCCATACCATGATACCACTTCTATCCAAAAGGAAATGCACATACCCTAAAGGGCGCTACCCCCAATAACCTTGCTGCATCTTTCCTGTTTCGACCATTTCGGGGGGTGAGGTTCGATGAAGTCTCGTCCACAAAGCTACGCTTTTTATAAAAGCCACGCTTTGATCAACAATGATCAGCAGCACTCAGGATGCCACACTACCAAATTGGGAGTATATCACTGGTAACCTTCAACTACAAAACCTCTTGGCTCGTACGTCTCACAGAAGGGTGTTAAGCAAAAATAAATAAATTCTCCGCCACCAACAGAAATGTATTTGAAAGAAATCTGCTTTATATCTCAATTTGTAATGTCTTCAAGTCTATTCTGGGTTCGAACAGAACCGAAGGCACTTCCAAAGAAGCCCTTGCAATCCGGGTATTCAAAATCCCGATCAGACTTCCCATCACTTAGGAAATCTCTGTACGGTGCGACTCGGTGCAGAGACAATCAACGAGTTATCCTCTCGTTCTCGAAAATACCCGGTCTTCACCACCGGTCTTCACCACCATCCATATACGTCGTATCACTATTCGGAATGGGATATATGACATAAAGGTCCTCTCCCGGCTAAACCGAATAACGAGCGAAATATTTTAAATTAAGTGTAGAATTCAAATTCAAGCAAGTGACCACAAATACCCATGTAAAGGTAAATATTGATAGTCGGTTGTTTAACTATCAAGGCCCAACAAACAAATATCCAGCACCATAACAATCACTAGGCCCTTTTATTAATCTTCCATCAATTAAATAACTTGCCAAATATTCACTTCAATTTACCTTTGAAAAGATATATTCTCTAAACCCTTTCAATTTCTACATTGGAAAACATTTCCAAATACTTATTTAACAATAAGTAATTCACAAATCTATTTACTTTCAATACTTAGAAAATATTCGATATACTTAAAACACGATTAAGTATATATTTTATTCTTTTAAGGAAAACATTCTCTTAAACACATTTATTTGAGTCAAAACGAATGTTGCGTAAAACACCGTTACGACAACCCAAAATCACTAGTATAGGGATTCGAAATTAAGATAGACTTATAAATCCCAATACTATACAAAAAAAATTCTTTCGAAAATCATTTACTGTAACAACAGTGTTATAGTCTACTATTTCCTTTTATTCATCGAAAACGTCTATTTCAAATGTTGAAATCTATGGTTTCGACACTTATACATTTTAAAACACTTCAAATCATTTTAAATTCTATTTAAATATCACTTCCTCAAACATTTCTTTAATATATTATTCACCGTCTAAAAACGAGAATATAAATCGTTTACCAAATTCAACACTTCTACATATTTAACTTAAAGGATTATCCACTGTCCAAAATCGTGAATATATTTCCTTTAATAAGCTTTCCTATTTACTTATCAAATTCAATCAATTTTGAATTTATAAATCAGTGTTTATAAATTCACATTTATATATTATAAAACTTCAAGTTATAAAAAATCCCTTAATTAACGAATTCTATTTATATCTCATTTAAATGCCAAAATCCAATTTATAAGTTAATTTCTTATAAATCTTTTATTTTACAAAATCTATTCATTTTATGACTTCTCAATTCATAAATCTATAAATTTCATTCACTTATGAAATCCCCTTATATTTCATTTTAACACTTATAAAAACTCATTTCATGATTCCAATATTTTAATTTATAAATATCAATTTGATAAATCTTTTATATAAACTGTTTATAATAGTTCAAAAATCCCAATTTAAATCATTTTACAAATTTATCAACTACTTATTTCAGAAAATTCACATTTCGGTTATATTTCACAAAAATCATAATTTTTATAACATTAAAATTTTAACGTTATTTATTTAAAATGAAGCAATTCCAAAATTTAGTAAAATAAATACTTTCAAAAATCACTTTAAAATCCTTTTAAATTCGAAATCTACTTTAACATTTTTAAAACTCCAAAAATAGGCCCAATGCTGCAACAGCACTAAATAAAACAATCACGGCATCCAAAACATCATATATCATATGATAACAGAATATATCACAATATCTGCAAATAAATCAATACGGGTGAGGAATCCAGTTGAATCCCTCCAACATGTTTCCCTGCATCCACAGATGTTAGCACAATACCAATTCCGTTCCAATACGGAATATCGCGGTATATAGGATTCATAAAATATTATCCGCTATTATGTGGCGCAATAGGGTCTCATCCACTATATAATGCGGGAAAATCAACTCCAAGTACATATATAATACCAATTCCATTCAATACGGAATTATAGCGGTATATGTTTTTAATAAATAACATTCGCTTAATATACGGCTTACAGGGTCTATTTCAATACTACAGATAATAATTTATCATTCAAACATACAATCAAGCAAATTTTAAATCTAACTATTTAAAATGTAAATCGAAACAGTTTCAGTTGAGTGAGAAGTTCTCACCTTGTTTCCAATAATAGTTTCAGTGTTTATTTCGAATAAAATTAAACGCACGTTTAATTTTACCCAAAAATTTCACTAGCTAATCAATTCCAATCCAGCTCCAGTACGTAGTGTTCGCGAATACGAACCCAACGCAATTTGTTTCGTCAAATTCTCACCTCGTATGACAAAGTTATTGCATTTTAAACATCACACGATTTATATATAAATTTATTTCACAATTTATTTTTTTTATTTTTAAACCTCTTTAGATCCAGACCATTGATTCCTTGACTGCAGATCAGGGCCGCACTTATGTTTCTTCCCCAGTACCATTCATGTTCTTTCCAGGTTAGAAAACGCAACCCTAAACCCACTTGGCCGCCGTCTTCCCCTAGTTCACGCGGCACCATCGTTAACTTTCAACCTGATCAAACACCATCACTACGTAGCTCGCCCCAAACTCTATACTCGGCCGCGACAACTCTAAGCTCGGCCTCCCCTATGTCTTGCTTTTCACCCACGAACGCACGGCCTTTGGATGCGATTTGCCAACGATCCGTCGCCTCGTTTTCGATCACAGCCGTTGAACTTGTAGCACTCATTGCCCTCTACGATTTCTTAGTTGGAAGTTTTTGATGATGGTGAGTGGATTAGAAGAAAATTGAGGGAGAAGATTGCAAAATTTAGGCCATTAATACTATTGATGGCGCCTAGGGTTTTTTGAGTAGGGTTTAGTGTAAAAATGAAATATTGAGGTCCTTTTATAGAAAATTGACGAACACTATTCACCCAAAAAATTTCCGAACTCTAAACGAAGCGTGCTGCCTGGCGTTTATAATGTTTTACTCCTATTCTGAATGCAATGGAATATATATCGGGAGCCAATTTGATCAAATTTGAAAGATAAGTTTTTGAATCGACTATTTAAATTCAAAATTCACTCGAATCGATTTCTACGCGTTTTGGCTTGCCCCGGACAAACCGTAAGTCCGATTGACACGAAATTTGAAACCATACAATAATATAACATTACGGATCCGATAAAACTGGTTTTGTCGAAATCCAAGACTGTTTGAAAAATGGCTATTTTAACCCGTCAATTAAATATTAAAATATTCAATTTTCACAGTTTAACTTTTAATTCAATTTTAAAAGTTCTATAACATCATTCTAACTTCAATATGATTTAATACAACTTTACAAATCAATTTTAATCATTTTAAACCCAATTTTCAATTATTTCTGTAATTTCAAATATTAATTATCGTTTTAATTACCCAATCAAATCCAGCTATTCAAAATTTAATTTATTCGACTTACAAATTTTACTTGTTAATATTTCAAATCAATTAAATATACGAATTTCAATTGACAGAAATTCTGGGTCGTTACATTTATTTTATTAATAGACATTATATTAATAGCGAAATATTACTACATAATAAATAGTTTAACGGATCCTTAAGAGATGTGAATCCCGAGCATCTCTTAAGTTACTGCACTCATGTTGGACACTGGATAGGAGATGTCAAACCCCATAAACATCTCTGACGCCGTTCCACTCATATTATTTACTGTTGATTTAACTCACATAAGATCTTTTAGTTCTGACTCGAGTGTTTTGTCTTTTCAATTCGCTCGGGTCAGCCTTAGCATTTCATGATTTGGAAGGCCTTACTTTTGGAGGACAAAGACAAATATTTTATTACTATTATTTATTATATTATTCCACTGCATCACATTGTTCCGCTGCATTGTTATTGATTATTCTTTGGTATATGTAACTCTGATATGTATTGTACAAGTATAATCAAATATTTTGTAAAATAGCTTCATGAACTGTTTATTTGATTATTATATTTTATCGTTCAGCTGCAAGATTCTATTTTGTTTTTTTCTTTCTCTGCTTTTTCTTATTTACCCCATAACAATCCACCCTTCTGTATGGTTTAAGTCTGAACTTAGAAAATTTTTGAAAAATGTTTCCTTTGAGGTAAATACGTGGACTCGACTCCCGTGAGTTGGCATAAGGTGGCTAAAACCGGAGCGATTGACGGGCTAATGAGGTAGCACCTTTGATTGGACACATCCCTTCGATATTATACTCTGACTTTTGGATTGATTCGGTGGCCACTTTTGATTTTTTTGATTTGGGGGTGTGGCTCGAGGTGGGCGGTAGCTGCGCTATGCGTTACTACCGGCTCGGAAGCGTAATTGGTATATCTACCCTGACATTGCCTAGTTGTGCCATGTCACCTACCCTATCGCGCCTTGTACGAGTTTGGTTTTCTCCCGTAGCCCGTGTGGTATCCTCTGGTGGCTTCCCGATCAGGAGAGACCACGATATTGGATGGACCACTGGGACTATTACGTGTTAAGGGCTATATGGGTAACCCCTTAATGCTATTAAAAAGTAAGTTTATTTTATTAATAGACATTATATTAATAGAGAAATATTACTAAATAGTAAATAGTTTAACGGATCTTTAGGAGATGTGAATCCCGAGCATCTCTTAAGTTACTTCACTCACGTTAAACACTGGATAGGAGATGTCAAACCCCGTAAACATCTCTGACGTCGTTCCACTCATATTATTTACTGTTGATTTAACTCACATAAGATCTTTTAGTTCTGACTCGAGTGTTTTATCTTTTTAATTTTCTCGGGTGAGCCTGAGCATTTCAGGATTTGGAAGGCCTTACTTTTGGAGGACGAAGACGAAGATTTTATTACTATTATTTATTATATTATTCCACTGCATCACATTGTTTCGCTGCATTGTTATTGATTATTCTCTGGTATCTGTAACTCTGATATGTATTGTATAAGTATAATCACATATTTTGTAAAACAGCTTCATGAACTGTTTATTTGATTATTATATTTTATCGTTCAGCTGCAAGATTCTATTTTTTTTTTCTTTCTTTGCTTTTTCTTATTTACCCCATAACAATCCGCCCTTTTGTATAGTTTAAGTCTGACGTGTGAGGTTTATCGTCGATTTAAAGCATACAAAAAGGTGGGACGTTACAAATATCTAAACAATTGGACAGGACAAACCGACACAGTATTGCTTTTGAAATTGGTAAGTGAAATAATTTTTCCATGGATTGTATTTTATATACAAAAGGATAATTTTCATAAATTGATGTAGTTACGTTTTTATTTGTTAGGGAATGGTAATATTCTATTATTACCATTTGTTGCTTCATTTATTGTGCTTGACGAGTTTATGAGCAGTTTTACATTTTCACTGCATGAGTTAGGTATATAGTAATTATGGGGACATTGAAATGAAGACCTTGTTAATTAAGTATCATGGTTTGAAGATAGGGCGTTCGGCAGTAATGTTTGGTTAAATTTTTTATTTTAATGAAAGTTTTTATTATAATCTAAACAAGTTAAACACTTCTGTAATAGTTTTATATAGGTAATGACTTATATAAATATGGTTTATAAGTATAGTTATAAAAGTGAAAAGGATTTGAACTGAGAATTTGAGAACTTAAATCCCGGTTTTTTAGAAATTGGTTTTTTAAGGTTTTGGAAAATAATAATAATATTATTTGGAAGTAAATGTTTAGGAAGTTGATTTACCAACTCAATGTCATGGTAATTAATAATATTTATGAAGTATTTGATATTGTTATGGAATAATTTTGGTAAATTCCGAAAGGCATGGTTTGGGTGTATTGAACTCAATTCGGTCGTTGGAAAATTATCCTGATGATGACTGCAGCGTCATCAACATTTATTTTTGAGTTTCAAAGTAGAGGAAGCTACAACAGTTATTTGCTACAGAGTTGTTTTGGTAAAATAGATTTTGATTTAATTATAGAGTTGTTTTGGTAAAACAGATTTTGATTTAATTACCGAAAGTATGATTTGATATACCAAAGTTATAAGTGTGTGTGTATGTGTGTATATATATATATAGTTCAAAAGATTTGAAAAAAGATTGGGTGTTTAGTACTTGACTTTTTCTGCTAAGATATTCTATGGACTCATGTATCCTATGCATTAGGGTAAGAATGGTTGTGCATCTTGTTTGATTTGTTGATCAGTAGTTTTTTATTTGTTAAAATGAAATTTAATTTTCGATGATTTTGGACAATCGAAACTTCGAAATTCGTATAAGTATTTGAAGTTAAGTGTGTGAAAATATAAAAATGAGTTTATGTAACACTTGAAATTAGTAGATAATCGAATTTGAAGCTAAGTGTTTATAAAAGTTAAGTTTTATACAACGCTTGGTTTGAAGAGATAGTTGAATTTAAACAAGTTTTAAATTGATTGAATATTCATATTGAGTAAAATGAATTGGATATTTTTGTATATACTCTGAGGATATAGTGTAGTATTATATGCGTATGGGCTTAAGTTATAAAATGCTTAATAAATTGAAGTAAATTTTATAAAACGGTTCATAAATGATTTTTAGTATTAAATGAAGAAAACTAAGTGATATTTGAATGTGAATTAGAATGGAAAGAAATTGGCGTAGTTAAGAAACCAATTGAATAGAATATGTAAGTTGTACGTAGATCATTTATTCGCTTGGTAGTTCTTGATCGAGGATTCGAGCACATGGATTTCGAGGTGATTTACACCTATCCGAGTTAGGATTTTTCACTAGATTCTTGACGGCGAACACTCGATATAGACTTTTGGTACGATATGAAGTTATTTATAATAGTATATGGTTATGTACAAAAAATAACGGTTTTAATTAAGGAACCGAATCGGAATCCGCACTAGAGAGGTCAAGTGATCTATACTAGTTCGTAAGTGAAATTTAAGTGATCGAGTAAGTGATCGAATATGATATTGCATACGAATGGTATATGTATATCATATGGGCTTTAAGAACATTTGTCTACTATGTATGTAGGCTTGCAGAGGGTTTAGGGGAACAACTCTTCGAACTACTTAGGGTAGCATGAGTGATCGATTGAGTAATGCCTAGGGATGTTGAGCGTAAGGTACACTTAGCAGATCGATGTCATCCTTATGCGATGAAGAGTTTCTATAACTGGGCGAACAATGAGTTTTGGTTGCTAGCAATTAGGATACTATAAATATACATGTGTGATTGTTTCTTTGGTTGCGCATGTCAAAATTTCAATGATGGAATATTCTAAGTGAGGGAGGATGTAAAGAATGAGAAATTCATACACTTCGTATTTAAATCTCTAAATTATTAAATATTTGAATCTTGGATTAGATGTTATTAAAATGATTTAATGATCATTTTAACCTTATTTTAAATCATAAGTAATGTTAATAAACTTGTTTTGAAAAAATTAGTACAAAAATATATACTTCGAAAAAATATCAATAATATGACCAAAAATTATTTTATCGATACACAGCTATTTTCTAAGTAAACGTTGTTTAAACTTTTTACACATGGATAAGTAATCATTATGAAGATAATTAGCAACTAAAAATATTTTCATATTTATGGCTAACTAAGTAGGAAAATGAGCAAATAAGGAAAATAAGCAAAAATGGAAATAATTAACTTTTAAGCCATTATCTAACGAACATATTAGCCACTAATTACACACTCTCCTTTTCATACAAGCAAGGAAGGTTTTAGAAGCTTCCTATAGGTTAAGAGGCATTATGGTAAGGGTACAATAGTAATTAGTCTAAATAAGAAGTGACATAAAGTAAAAGTAAGCATAGATGGAAATGTGTTAAAGAAATGATAAAGTAAATGTAATGGTAGGTAAGCCTTCCAAGGGGAGGTAAGATTAAGCTTGTGCTACACCACTTGAAGCCTATAAATAGAAGGAAGGGGTTCATTTAATAGTCAAAAATAAAGTCCTAAGCTTGAGATAAAGTAGGAGGGTCGAAAATGGTGGAAGTGCTTAAGTACTTACCCATTAAATACTCTCTAACTTTTTCAAAAGTAAACCAAATCTTCTCTAATCTCTTTTAAACTTTGGCTTTGGTCCTAAGGCACAATGGAAGGCATGATTAGAAAGTAATAAGTGGGAGAAGGTAAGAGGAAGAGGGGGGTCTTGGATGGTCTGTTAGCATGGTGGAGAAGGAGGAAGGTGGCTTTGGTTTGGAAGTACTAAAGGTTGGACCTTTAGGCTTGTCTTGATGGAAGGACGTGGTTCTTTGGTTCTTATGGCTTTGTGCTTAGGTTAGTCATGGACCTAAGTGGGTTATCTTACTATCTCCTAAGTATATTTTGTATGTATGTATGTATATGTGTATATATATATGTTGTGTTTAAATTATAAAGTTAAAAGTGACATTAACTAGGTAAAGTTATAAACTTTGGACCCCTCTTGCTTTTGAGAGAAAATAATAACTTTATGTTGTATAACCTCACTTCTATTACCCACTTAAACATGTGGCGTGGCCTTGACTTGATGTTTAAATGGTTTTTTAAATTTTACATTGAATTGAAGTAGGCTTGAAAGTGTTTGGAATGAGAATAATCGTTATAAGGGTACTTCAGAATCCCTTGTTTTTGGAATTTTTATAAATAAACAAAAATGGCATTCTTAGGGATTTCTTTCCAAGGTTTGAAATTACCCTAGTACTTACTACAAAATTTTTAAGTCTTAAATCATTATTTTAAGAGGTTGAAACTAATCATCCAGATGGTGCTTTTCAATGTTGTTTTAACAAGGTCTTCTAATAGCACTTATAAATACTGTAGTAAGTCATTTATAGTTTTAAGTGTTTAAAATGCGACGTTTTAGCTAGTTTTTCATGATTTAAATGGTTTCTAAATTGTTTTCCTTATAAAATCTCTTTATGGAAGTTCTTTTAAAATGTAATAGAGTATGACAAAAAAAGAAGTTTAAATATAGTAGCAATGATTATTTATGAATATTGAAAGTGATGCAAAATGTAAAACATGTTTTTAATCAAACTTCTAAATTAGTTGTGATACCCCACCTCTATACTCACACCAGCCAAGGATACTAAGGGGTAATGCCATCGACTAGCATGAAGAATAAAGCTGTTGAGGAGCAACTATCTGTGTAATTGCTTTGTGCAAGTACCGATATGTCAGATAGTATTGCATGCATTTCGTTTCAAGAAGAAATCTGACACATCAATTACAAATTCAAAGATACTGCATGGTGGTTGTGCGATCGTCGGAAACAAATATAAAATAAGTATAACACAAAATCAGTCAGATATTCATATCACTAAGGCGGAAATTGATATGAATAGAACACATAAAAGTGTACATAAAAGTAGTGATCATACAAGATCCACTACACCATAAAAGAATAGGTACACGTGCTAGATGAAAGAATACGTATACACCAAGGAGTCTCTATCTCGAATGTATAAAAGCAAAAACTACTAAGCTAAGTAGTTAGCCAAAAGTCAAATGATGGACCCTGATAAGAAGTCAAGTAGAAGCACCTAAAATACCTTGGTCTGAACCGAGTATTATTTAAGAAGAAAATAATAAATGGATCAGTCTAGCTATAAAACTCATATAAAAATGAGATAGGGCAAGAGATATGACAAAAATGTATGATAACAATAATGCCATATTATGACAAGTATACATTAAATAACAACAAAAATCATACAATATCTCAAATTTCCTCTAACACCAAAAAGAATGTCATATTCTTTATTTTATTCACCGAACCCCAAATATTGACAAAACATATCGTTACCAATCGCAAAAATTGGTGAAACACAAATTTCAAAAATCATCAATTAGAAATCCAAAAATCCAAAGAGGGAGGCCAACCAAAAATGGGAGCATGAAAGCTCACCAAAATGTGTATCACAAATGGGTAGCTATCGCATGGTTGCTAGCCGTAGAGCCGGTGCAACGACGTAGTACAATAGCGATACGTCTGAGGAATCCGAAACTCGAATAATACGGAACAATGACGTAGTACAATAACGATACACCCGATGAACCTGAAACTCAAATAATTCAAAACAATGACGTAGTAGAACGGTACGTCCGATGAACCTGATAAGCCGAAACAACGACACAGTACAACGCTACGTCCGATGAACCAAACTCCATAAAAGAACATGGGTAGCTAGTCCATAAAAATGAGACGAAGCTCAACATAATGGGGTACCGTCCCCTACTCCGACAAAGAGACATCGCATATCGATATATAAACCAAAAAATGGTCACTATAGATCAATAAAAAGTATGAATTACACTAAGCTAGTAAATAAATGAGTTTAGCTTCATATCCCATAAACACTGGCTTAACTTAAATATTTATGAACAAACTATAGATTTCCACTCGAAAATTGTCACAAAAGTTCAATCGAACATGTCCAAGAATTAACCGACAAAGAAAATGCAAGTGTTTCATACCACTTGTTTTGCTAAGTCGTTAAATTAGATTTCTCATACGAATTAGGTAAAGGTTTGTGTATACTAATAGATTGAAAAATGGTTTTAAAAACAAGCTTTGTAGTAAAAGTAACGTTGAAATCATTTTTTTGTGAAAGAGTTTTAGTATTTACTATTACTATAGAAACCTTTATATTTTAAAAGTGACAAATCAAAAAAATGATTGTAAAAACAATCAATCACCAAAAATTCATATATGAAAACGTGAATCAAAACCATAGAAATCGATACCAAATCCATCAAAATGGATATTCCCAAAAATCCAAAAAAGGAGTAATCAAAGTTGATAAAAGCAATAAAAACTAATTGGACCAACCAAAAATCGATATAAAATGGAAACCCATCAAAAATAGGTAAGTTGGCTGAAATCAGCAGCTCCAGATGTCTGGCAGTTTCCCCAGACGTCTAAGCTAAAAGACTGAAAATTTTATTCCGGATCGCCCAGACATTTGGGAAGTAAGCTCAGACGTCTGATTTGAATGTCTGGAATTTTTATTCCGTAGCTTCAGACGTATAAGCATACTACCAGACGTCTGAGCTAAAGCTTAGGGCACATTGTGCCTAGGCCATTGATGGCCAAATTATCTCAAAAGTGATCGAGTGAGCAACGATGGCTAGGGATTTATGCCAAGCGACAACCCAGCCCTATAGACTCTTCAATACACTCTAAACAACATGTCAAAACATCCAATGTAGGATTTTTCATAGATTTTGACTTCAAAATATCAAAAATCATAAAATTCGTCAAAATAATTTAATTCAAAAGCAAATAGACATGAAATAGATGTTAGGAATTTATACCTAACAACTATCAAAGGTATAGACATAGATGTGAGTTCAGGAACTCACCTTTAAACCCAAAAACAATTAACGAGAAGATCTAAAACAAAGCAAGACTGATTCCTTTTTAACAAGACCTCAAGAATCCTCAATCTATTATCAAATGAAATGAATTTCCTAAGTTAGGGTTTAGGATTTTCTGAAAATCTAAGAGAGATTGAGATGAGAAGATGAAGAGGATGGTTATCTAAGCTTCTCTTTGATTTTGGAGCTTGAATTTTGAATTTCCTAGCAATCTACGGTACAGGAATTTTAATTTCCTATTCTTTCCCCCATTTTCCTTTAGCTTGAGAGTGTTAGGTCAATAGAATGAATAAATAAAGAGGTGGTCGAGTTAGGGTATTTTGTTGGGTTAGTGGGCTGAAACCCAAACCCAAATCCTAATACAAAAATAGCAAAATTCTACTCAACTCCAAACACATCGATGGTTATACTCAAAAAGGTCGCAAATGCCATTTTGGACTCAATGGAAGTGGTCACGAGTCGTAATTCGACTGTTTACAAAAAGTAGCATTTCAGACTTTAATCCGACTAACAATTCAATATTTAAATAAGATATTTAAATATATAACCATAAAATATGCGGGTTGTTACAGACTCCCCTTCTTAAAGAAATTGGGTCCTCGCAATACTTAATAAGAAAACAAAGAGTAACAGCCATAAAAGCATGTCAACATAAAAGAAAATTTGAAGTAAGAAGCTAACCTTAAAGAGCTCGAAAGAGTAAGTCCGGATCTGTTCGCTCAATGACTTCTCTAGATTCCTAAGAACAATCCTTAGGATTTGAGGACCATTGAACTTTTAGAAGAGGAACGTCTTTATTTCGAAAGCGTTTAACCTTCGAAGCAATGATACGAATAAGATGTTGCACATAAGTCAAATTAGGCGAAACTTCAATTTCTTCAATAACACCGGGCTCAAGAATAGAATTAGAATCCCTAAGGCATTTCCGTAGTTGAGAGACGTGAAAAACGTCATGAATTGTAGAAAATCGAGCAAGTAATAAAAGGCTATAAGCCATGGAATAAATTCATATGGTGATAGGAAATGGATCAATATACAAAGGTGCTAATTTTTCAGATCGACTGAAACTCACAACACCCTTCATAGGTGAAACACGAATGAACACAAAATATCCCACAGAAAATTCTAGTTTTCTTCTTCGGTTATCGGCAGAATTTTTCCTACTTTGAGCTTCTTTCATCCTACGACAAATAAGTTCAAGCTTTTCTGTGGAATCACAAATAAAATTTGGACCTAAAACCAGCTTCTCACCGGCCTCAAGCCAACAAAAAGGAGATCGGCATGGCCTTCGGTAGCGTGCCTCGAAAGGTGTCATACCAATACTAGATTAGAAGCTATTATTATAAGAAAACTCAACAAGGGAAATATGATCTTCCAACTTCCACCAAAATCAAGAACACATGCACGCAGAAGATCTTCAAGAGTTTGATTCACATGCTCGGTTTGTCCATCGGACTGAGGATGATAAGAAGTGCTAAAATTAAGCTTCGTTCCCAAAGCTTTTTGAAGACTCTTCCAAAATCCACTAGTAAATAATGGATTACGATCGCTAACAATAGAAAAAGGAACTCTATGCAAATCAACAATTTCTCTAACATAGAGTTTGGCCAAGAGAGGTACGGTCCGATTGGACCGAACGGGAATAAAATGGACGCATTTTGTAAGTCTATCTACTATCACCCACAATTGTCGTGACCTGAACGAGAACAGGGAGGACCGTCAATAAATTCCATGGAGACTTGATCCCACTTCCAAATAGGAATATCTAATGGTTGCAACAACCCACCGGGCCTTTGATGCTCGGCTTTTATGAGCTGGCAAGTTATGGAACGCTTAATGAAGTTAGCAATATCGGATTTCATTCCATCCCAATAATAAAGTCGCTTTATATCCACGTACATTTTACTTCTACCGGGATGAATGGTAAATTTAGAACGATGAGAATCTTCTACAATGTCTTTATGAAGATTACTAATATTTGGCACAATAAATCTATCAAATTTTTAAATACCTCCACGAGCATCAATATCAAAGTCTTTTAAACCATCAACCTTATTTTGATCCCTACAACTTTGGCTAAGAAGAGCCAATTCGAGATCTTGCTTTTGAGCTTCAAGGATGCGGTTCAAAAGAGAAGGATGAGCCTCAATGCTACATAAAACAAGAAATGAACATGAATCGGATTCACGATCTCGAATCTCACAATTGGATAAAGTCTCGAGATCATTCCATTTGGATATGATCATGGAAACAACCGCTTGTTGCTTACAACTAATGGCATCGGCAACATGACTTCCCTTTTCGACAGTATAAAGAATATCAAGATCATAATATGCATGGAACTCGAGCCAATGTTATTGATGCAAATTAAGTTCCTTTTGAGAAAATAAATACTTCAAAGATTTATGATTAGGGTAGAGAACAAATTTCTCTCCCAAAAGATAATGACGCCAAATTCTAAGGCGAAAACAATGGCCGCAAGCTCTAAATCATAAGTGGCATATCTAGTCTCGGCAAGCTTTAATTGCCTAGAAGCGGACACGATAACATGTTCCCTTTGCATGAGAACGGCACCCAAACCAACACGACTAGCACCGGTATAAACAATGAAATCTTGGTTCCCATCGGGAATCACAAGTATAGGAGCATCGGCAAGGAATTCTTTTGATTTTTTAAAAGTAGCTTCACATTTGTCTGACCAAATGTACTTAGCTCCCTTCTTTGTCAAACTAGTTAGAGGCAAGGAAAATTTCAGAAAATTCTTTTATGAACCGACGGTAATAGACCGCTAATCCAAGTAAACTACTGATTTCCGTCACACTCTCCAGTCTCTTCCAATTTTGAGTTGCTTCAATCTTTGAAGGATCCACAGAAATTACGGATTCAGAAATAATATGTCCTAAAAATTTCACATGAGATTGCAAAAATGGCACTTAGAAAACTTACTTTTATTTGATTGCTCCTAAGAATTTCCAACATAATCCGAAGATGTTTTTCATGCTCTTCTTCGGTTTTATAATAAACAAGAATATCATCTATAAAGATGAGAAAAATTGATCGAGGAAGTCTTTGAAAACTCGATTCATAAGGTCAACGAAATAAGCTGGAGCATTCATTAAACCAAATGGAATAATAAGCCATTCATAAGATCCATACTGAGTAATGGAACGATGTCAAAAGAACACTATCCTCTGCAATACGAAACTGATGAAAACCAGTTACTAAGTCTAACCGTGAAAAGACTCTAGTACCACAATGTTGATTGAAAAGATCATCAATCCGAGGTAAAGGATATTTATTCTTGTTGGTGAGGTCATCAAGCTTGCGGTAGTCAATGCAAAGCCTAAGTGTACCATCAGATTTCTTCACAAAAATAGCTGAAGCTCTCGAAGGAGAGGAACTAAGACGAATAAATTGCTTCGCTTCCAATTCGGATAATTGTTTACGCTTCTCCTCCTTTTCCTTATTAGAAATACGATAAGGAGGACAAGTGATAGGTAGAGCTCCAAGGATTAAATTAAATTTGGACTCAATTGCTCGCTTAAGAGATAATCCTAAAACGGGCTCAAATATGTCAAGATATTCACGAACAACGTGAATGAGGGAAATGAAAACCTCCTCATCATCATTACCATCATCATGTGGATTTAGAGAATATAAGGATGCTACCAAATTGGAATCCGAATCTTTAAGAACAATAGAAGTCTGCTCAAAAGATTGAAGATGTTGTAGATCTATAGTCCTCTCAGGACATAGGATGTGGGCTTCATAATGATTAAGCCAATCCATTCCCAAAATCATTTCGAAGCCTAAGTAACGCATAAAATGCAAATCGGCATGGAAAGCATAATCACATAAAATAATCTCGACATCTTTACAAAGCAAACTGAGTGTTGTAGATCCACCAATCAAATTCGCAATTCTCAGTGAAATCATCAAGCACATAACACTTAAAGACAAAGTATCAACGAGTTCTTTTGATATAAAAGAGTGAGATGCACCCATGTCAAAAAGAACTCGATAGGATGATCACGAAACATAATAATACCATTAAGGATAGAATGAGAAATACCTTGACCAAGAGAAGTGTTACTAGGCGCTTGCACAATATTTTGTTTTCCCTCTTTCTTGCTTGGAAGTTTGGGACATGAAGATAAAAGATGAACCGAACCTTTGCAATAATGACAAAAAATGGGTTTCAGACACTTATTTCCATAATGGTGCTTAGAACTACAATTGTAGCATTGTCCACGACTAGAGGTAGGATTCGTTACTACCGAAGTTGCTTGCTTCACTTTCTTGTTTGGATTAGGGCCATTAAACTTAATATGCCTCTTCTTATTGACGGTGAAGTTCGATTTGGCACCCACAACTTCAACATCACTTTCTTTATCGGCCTCTTCAAGTCGAAGAGTGATATCAACATGCTGATCGAAAGAAATTTCTAGTTTCAAAAGTAAAGGCTTTTGAGGTTCTTATTCAACCCATAATGTGATGACCTGCCCTTTATGACCCTTGAAAAATCGACACAAATACGCCACTGTATAATATGTCGTCGATCTAGTGTTGGAAAAGACAGATTGTTGAGGGAGAAGAAAGAAGATAGAAGAAAGAAGGAACTAAAATAATAACAGAATCTCACAATCGCAGCGGAACAACATATAATAGATAATGACTGATCTTTACCCAAAAGAACTAAATCCATTTTATACATTACATCTTCAGAGATACAATCAATAGCAAATTACTGGACAGTTGTATTAACTTGTCCTCACAAAAGCTGACTATACCGCTTATACAGCATGACAGAATGTACATCAAGTACGAGTGATACGTCTCGCCATCCGGCTCATCTCTAGAGCTTCACAACATCCTCTTCTATATTTATAATACTCGGTCTGACCCAAGCATTATAACAAAATAACACCCGAGTCATTTTGAAAAATCAGCGTGAGAAAATACACTCAATTTAATTATTAAGGTTTTGAAAATCCTTTTTAAAATCAAAGGTATCTCTTAAGACCACGCCACAAATAGACATGTCGGGTTTTGACCTTACGATAACCAAAACATTCCTTATCAAAATCCTTTGATATTATAATAGTGTCTAAATACAAATACTTATTCAATTAGCCAAAATTGTTACATTCATTAAATTCCAGCAATACTAGGCTCTACAATCAAAACCGTAAAGGGCACGTAGGGAGAATGGATTTCCAACTAATGATTAGGCACTGGGGTACCATCTGTCACGGTACCTGGTCTAGATCAGCATACCAAGGACTCCTCCCAATCCTCTGCAACACAAGACCAAAACTACCAATTACTGGATAGTCTGAATAAGATCACCCCACAGTTTAGATCAGCAATCGCCCACACAGCCGAATAAAGGGACATCTAGACAAGAATGACCTTACCCTAATTGGTTGCTAGCCACTTAGCCTTTCTGCATAACCCCTGATTTTCAATCATTCCCGGTTGGTGAGGCTCGAGGCTAAGCGTTACCTTTTTAGAAAACATCTCACTTAGAATGCTCATCGTCCTCTTGATGATGTTCTGAAAGCATTCATCCATACAAGTCCATTCCGGGTTCGAACGGAACCGAAGGCACTACTCACTACATCCATTTTAGCATCATCCGCAGGATTAGTAGCGATTAGCCCTTGCACTTCAGTGCTCCATCTTCTACTCCAAGCTCTTGTCTTCATCACGAAAATGATCTCATTTGATCGAAGTGGTTTTTGTATTTCAAATTCGATCTCGGTCTCTTTGAAACGACGTTCGCTATTTCCCGGTAAAATCAACCCCGGTTCTTTAGGAAATACACAAATGAATATAAGATCAGAGTTCACCTCCTAACCATTAGTGGACGGATTTCATTATAAACGTCCTAGAAGAACGAACGAGTTTATACGTACAGTATAGCACCTCGAACGGTAACTGTACCATATAATTCGTATACCTCTCCTAAATATTTCCAGAGTTATATTTGGTTCTAGAATTGATAGTCGGTTATTTAAGTATCAATTAAGTAATTAATTCAACCAATTTTATTCCCATTGAAAAACTTCAAGTCTCATTAAATTAGATTTTTTTTTAATAATTTAAATCACTTTACCCAGAAACATACACTTAAAACTCTTGAAATAAAACTACTTAAATCATTTACTCAAAATAATAGTTATGAAATTCTATAGTAATTTTCCAAGTAAAACTTAAGCCACAAACTATTTTTAAAATAAGATTTTTTTATAAAGTATAAATATTAGAAAATTTTCTTTTAAAAATAAATATTAATTTAACCTTTAAAATAATTTCTACTGAAATTAATTTGAATAATATTTACTTCAAAATTCTAAAACAATTAAAAACAATAAATTTCTCTAAACCATTCTTTCTAAAACAACTTTAAAACTTCCAACTTATACATAAAAATCTCCTTTTAAAAATCATAGTATTAATTTACTTTTAAAAATAGTTAACTACTATAATTAACTTAAATAAATATTTACTTTTCACCTCTAAAGAAATTAAATAATAAATTTTCTAAAACATCTTCAAACCTCTAGTTCATACTTAGAAATTTTCGTTTGAAAATATACTTAGTTTTCCAGGAAAATCCACTTTCCAACTTTAAAAATAAAATCACTTTTTATTTTTAAAATAAATCGCACCTTTCTTATAAATTCCCACCGGAAATCTATACTTTCAAATTTATCCACTGATAAATATTCCACTTTATTTATAAACCCGGTTATAAATTTGCATTCCTCATCATCCTTTAAACCACAGTTTCCAAAACACTTAATCGATTTCAAATCGATTTTCTGAGTTAAATTCCTTTTAAATTTTATCTCTTGATTTATCCAAAATCAATTCCAAAATCCATTAACATCAATTCACCCTTTATTATGATTTAAAATCCATATTTAAATCTGAAACATCAATTTCATTCTTTATTCCAAAATTTCTCTTTTCATTTCCTTTAAGAACCCAATTCATTATATTTTTATATTTCAAAATACCAAAATAGATTCATCCAAACCATAGCACCGAATAACTTAGATTTCCAATACAATCTATCACAGGATATCATATCACAGATTTTGAAAATAATTTCAATACTTTAAAGAATCCAGTTGGATCCCTCCAACTTGTTTTCCTGTATCCATAGATGTTAGCACAACAAATAAAATACCAAATCCCACTTCGAGGGGGACATCGCGGTATAAAGGGTCATCCGCTATTATGTGAGGTGCATAGGGTCTCATCCGCTATAAAATACAGGAAAATCAATCACTCCAATATATATATATATATATATATATATATATATATATATATATATATATAATATCACATCCACACAATTCAAACAATCAACCAATAATTTAAATTTAACTACTTAATTTAGTTATGGAAATCCAGATGTGACTGAGATTAACTCATCTTGAGTTAAAAACGCTTAGCATTCCAATTTCAAATTAAATCGAGCCTATTCGATTTAATCTAAAATTTTCGCTAGCTCCGATCGTCCCAGATCTACTGCAGCACGAACAGCTTGTTGCTGCGATTCCAGCACTTCATGTTCGTCGAAGACCATGCATGCAAAAGTTATGGTTTTATGAAGTTTGAATATAATTTTAAAAAAATCTCTTTTCATTTTTGTGTTCTTTGCCAAACACAGATCGACGTTGATCTGCTTTAAGAAAAATCGAGCCACTTACTATTTCTTTATGAACGGATGCTCCAGCTAAAAATTTAAAACCCGTAAACCCATCATTCACGATCGAATCAAACTGCCACTCCATCCCTAGGCGACCGGAATTCAATCAGAGGGTGCCATTCAGAAGCTCTCTATGTTCCCTACCTACGACCACCAATCGGTCGCCTGAAGTTCATCCCACAATGAGCAACTTAAGGTTGAACGGCGCGTCTTTCTCTCAAGATTCTGGCGAATGTGGTGCCCCATCCTCGATCGTGGTCGTTGATATTGTTGAGCTTCTTGAGCTCTTCGATTTTCTTTTAGAAGCCGAAGCTTAAAATCGAGTAGATCGAGAAATAATAGGCCAAGAAGTTCCGCCATTGCTAGCCATTAAAAATGGAGAGGGCGGCTAGGACAAACATAGCTAGGGTTTAACTGTTGCAAAGCGAATATATATAGGTTCATATATTAATTTAATAATATTTCCACAAATTACTTAACTTTCAAACGAATTCCAATTGAAACGTGCCGATAGGCATTTATAAGGTTTTACCCATATTCTGAACATAATGGAACGTATTTCAGAGGCTAATTTGATCGTATGTGGAAGACAGCTCTTTGAATTGATTTAAAATATTAAACTTTTGATTTTAAATTCAACGCGTTTCTCACCCGTACGAACAAATGGTAACTTCAAACGCTACGAAATTGGAAATCTAACAATAATTAACTATTATGGTTTCAATGGAACTGGTTTTGTCGAATCCTGTGACCATGCCTCGGATGGCTATTTTAATTCGTCGGTTAAATCGAGCGATTTTCAAAATCATCGAAATCATTTAAATTTTCACTTTTAAAACTTTACTAACTAAATTATAAATCATATAGAATTTATATTCACATTGGAAATCATTCAAATTCATTTTAAATCAAAATCTGATTATTTTCATTATTACTATATATTAAATTCCAGTTTCAACTTCTTGACTTAAAAATTTCATTCATAAGTCCAATTTTAAAATTCTAATCCAACTAGACTTAAATAAATTTTAGAAACCATTTTCATATCTATTTACCCCTAGATTCACAAATTATCCCAATTTCAAATATCAAATCATTATTCATCCAAATCCGATTAAATTGCCATATTTGACTTTATAACCCATTTTTATTAATTCATCCCAAATCTCCATATTTAAAATCAATTAACAATCCACATTCAACATTTAAAATAAATTAAATGTCCAAAAACTAATGACCAAAATTCTGGGGCGTAACATTCCTCCCCCTTATAAAAATTTCCCCCTGAAATTTGCTAAGGTAGGAAAAATGCTCTTAAACCCATTAACTTACCCAAAACCTACTTAATTAAAACTTACATTCATTCCTCAAAACCCTTTTACTTTAATCCAAAACCATTAGCCTTCATTTCTAACTTAATAACTTTGATTTCTAACATCGTTCCAGAAATCAACTTTCATAGTTAACCAAAAGTTTCAAAAAAAATTCTAACTCCCAAAATTTTCGAAAATTTTTGACAGCGTCTCCTTTGTACGAAGAGGCTTTTACAGTATCACAAGAGATATAAGTATATATATATATATATATATATGTATGTATGTATGTCGATCCATATGGTCGGAAAACAAAATATATAGCAATATATTAACATTTCTTAATTTTTATTGCATAGGCGTACCTCACATTAGCCTTTTTTTTAAGCGAACGGCTAATTTATTATGCATTTACGCGCTCCAAACTCTATCTGATTGCCTCATATACCTGTACTTACTCAAACAAGCACATAAGTTTCAACAATATGAAATATTAACAACACTCCATTTATTTAACTAGGCAAACACATCAATTACATAGCCCAAACAAGTAAACTTCATAATCCTACATGTTAACCATATATTATAAGAAACCATAAGGTTTCACCGTTATTTTTAATTCCCTTCATAAATCATTCATTTTATTCCACTCGAAATGATTTACAACCAAGTTATTCAATTCATCTTTGCACTAACGAATCTCATATCCATGTCAAATTGGTTTATATGCCTTACTTGCATAATTTCAGCTTTCCTAATTCCAAATTAATTAATTTGCATCACATTCATCATTCACTTTCATTTATATGAAAATTCATTTAACTAAATTTCAATCTATTCCAATTGACTCAAAAACCAATTTTGTTACTTCTTGTAACTCATTTACTTCGTTTATGATAAATGACTCATTTCTTTGCAAATTTGCTGCAACAAATAACAATTTCTTCAGCTTAAAACCATTTTTCCAACTCAATTTATATTGATTTCATTCAGTTCTAAATTATCCACAACCCAAATATTCTCATTTCCATTCAAAACCATTTTCATAAAGCTCGATAACAATCATTTCACAATTTACTTAAGTTATTTCAACTCGACAATAATTACATTTTAATTTGATTCTCATCCAGTCAAATTCCAATCCGTTTACTAATTTTAATTCAATAAGTTTACTCACTCAATCTATTTTTATTTTAATTCACCTTCTCAATTCAGTCCTGAATTTATTTTATGAATAACATGGCCATTTTCAATTATTCTATATCAAATTGGATTTATTTGCAGCTCTAACCATTCCATTTTAATCCAACTTCATTTCATTCAATAATATTTCCATCATTTTTAATCCATTTACAATATATGTTGAATTCTATTTATAACTCAAGCTTCATTTCCAAACTCCACCATTACTCGTATTTCAAATTCTATTTAACTACATTAGGTTCCATTTCAGATTTCATTAACTAGTTAGTTATCTAATCAGTTCACTTTCAAATCTTAAATCAACATTTGATTTTTATTTCATTTACCAAAATATCAAAAAAAAAAATGGTTTTTATTTTACTTTTCAATTTTATTCAAGCTCAACTAAATTTTATTTAACCTACTTAAATCCATACCATTTCTTTCACTAATTTAAATAAGAATTTAATTCCATTCAATATTACTTATAACTCAACTGAATTTTGATTTTAATTCATCCAAATTCATCTCAATTTCATTTAATTTAGGTAAAATTCAATTCGATCCAATTTTTATTTCTCAATCGAATTTAACTTTTTATTTCCCAATTTATAAGTTCAAAAACTTATTTACTTACCTAAGTCCATTCATATTTTGTATTTTACTTTATCTTGTTTAAATTCTCATTTCTTTTAGAATTAAATTTTGAATTTTCCATTCTTTTCCTTAAAATACAACCATTTTCATTAAGTTTTACAATTCCATTTTCTATTCATAAGTTCACCACTTATTTATTTAAATCTTATGTTGCTCACTTGAGTCCATTTACATTTTATATTCATAATCTGGATTATTTATTTTACTTAAGGACTTAAGTGTATTCATCCCATTCAATATTGTACTTATGCTTATTCAATTATCCTACCATTCCATTTAATATCCAATTTAATCCAAATCTAAATTTAATTTAATTTAACTTATCTTAAGCTAAATTCCAATATATCTTATCCACTTTTATTTACTTAAGTTAAATTTTAATTCCAGGGTTAAAATTACAATTTCCTTTCTTAATTAAATCAACTTTACTTTACAAATTAAATATTGATTCCCCCTTGACTTTCGTCATCATTTTAAAACAGAATTCCTCGAATTCAATTATCCACTTTTATTTCAAAACCATTTTGAAATTATAAATAACTCATATCCACTTGGTATATAAAATCATACCTCCATATTCCCAAAACAACTTGGTTTTACCAAAACAATTTCCTTTTTGAAATTTCTAAAACAAACTTGTATATCAAACAGGTCCAAACAAATAGTTATGCCAAACCATCTTGGTAGCAATCCATCACTTAATAACTTGAAAATGAATACTGATGATGTGGTCATCATCACCAGGATTATTTTCCAGCAACTGAAGTGAGTTCAGTGCTTCCTTACTTCCATAAATTCATCTCAAAACGATTTCTATTCAAAAATATTTCCCAAAATAATACTCCATTATTTCCTTCAAACACTTTGGAAAATATTTCCAAATTTCCATGATTTAAAAATTCCCAAACTTTTTGTTCAAACTCATCTTAAAAACATTTTTTCCAAATTATCTAAGACTCAAATTTTGGTTATGAATATAGACCATTTCAAGTTTTTAGATTCTTACATGATTATAATATTAACAACTAAACATCCAAATATATATATATATATATATAATGATTTTAGAAAATTATTTCTTTTATATCAAAATATAATTTTGGGTAAAATTATTTCATTTACCCACTTTAAAAAATACTATGTTGGTTTATCTTGTTTAAGAGTTTAGAAACCCCTATCGTTACGGTTGTACTTCCCATACCGACCAGAATTCATAAAAACTCAACCGAATGAGTACTACTGACTCTATTTCTAATGAGTAATTCCCCTACCAAAACCTAGGCTATCGCCAAACTCGCTCTGATAACACATGTGATGACCCGCCCTTTACAACCCTTGAAAAATCGACACAAATGCACCACTGTATAATATGTCGTTGATCGAGTTCCAGAAAAGAAAGATTGCTGAGGGAAAAGAAAGAAGATAGAAGAAAAAAGAAACGAAAACAATAGCAAATCTCATAATCGCAGCGGAACAACATATAATTGATAATGACTGACTTTTACACAAAAGAACTATATCTTTTTATACATTACATCATCAGAGTGCAATACAATCAATAGCAAATTACTGGACAGTTGTTTTAACTTGTCCTTACAAAAGCAGACTATGCAGATTATGCAGCACAGCGGAATATACATCAAGTACGAGTGATACGTCTCACCATCCGGCTCGTCTCCAGAGCTCCATAGTAGCCTATCCTGTATTTATAATACTCGGTCTAGCCCGAGCATTATAAAATAATACCCGAGTCGGTATGGAAAACCAACATGAGAAAATACACTCAATTTAATTATTAAGGTTTTCAAAATCCTTTTGAAAATAAAAGGTATCTCGTAAGACCACGCCATAAATAAACATATCGGGTTTTTACCTTACGATGACCAAAACATTTCTTATCAAAATCCAATAATATTATGATAGTGTCCACTACTACAAAACAGGCCTTATTCATCGGTTGTTTACCTCCCTTTGGCATCAGTTCAACATCCTATGCATATGCAACCGATGCAACAGGCTTAAAAGTTTTGCATCAGTTCTAAAACCGATGCAAAACGGTCCTTTTTGCATCGGTTTTTACTAACAACTGGTGCAAAATACGGTTGGTTGCGTTGACACAACCCTCATGTTACATCGTTTGTAATGAAAACCGATGCAACAAAGGAACTTGTTGCACAGATTGTTGTTGGAAACCGATGCAACATAAGAGTCTTTAGGCCCAAAAGGCTTCTTTGTTACATCAGTTTTTTATAACTGGTACAAACTAATCCCTCTACTGCATCAGCTATTTATACCTGATGCAAAAAAGTCATTCTCGAAAATCATTATTACGGTACTTAAATAGACAATATATATATATATATATATATATATATATATATATTATTGATTATAACAAACAATTATTGCATGCAATATTACAATAATTCAAACTTAAATTTGATGACGAATACAAACTGAATAACATAATACCAAAATAAACATATCAATTATTGCGTTAATAATCATACAAAATAATGGTTCATACATTCATTTTAGCGGCATAATTCAGATCTTTAGTACAATCATTAAGTGATATAGTCTTAATTCAGATCTTTAATTAGTAAGAAATAGTATAGTGAAAACCTTAAAAATTTCATGGAATCTTGGAAACCCAAATTTTTAAGCTTCGGCTCAAAACCATATGCTGCATTCCATATTTCCAATGTCAACTTTAACCTGTGAAAACAAGAAATAAACATGTTTTGAATTTCAATCGAAGTAGTGGTACATAAAAAAAGTGTTGTCTTACAATGAAGCTATAGCTGTAGAATTGATAGAAGAGTTCTAACTTATTTTTATTTCCTCTCTGTTTTCATTTCTGTGCACAGTGCACATCTGAAACAACCACCTTCTATTAACACTGTCTTCTACCTGCTGCTTGCTGCTTCAACTAAAAACTATCCTCTTGCTCTACCATAACTCTCTACCTCACTACTCTCAACTGTCCAATCTCTACTTGCAAACAATAGACATCTATCACTCTACTGCGTCAAACTCATACTGCCATCACATCCCCTACCATACCACTTAACTTGCACACTCACCACTTACATTTCACTGCTTGGCGAATTAAACTGCATTCAATTACCTTCCATCAACTACGATATCATTGCACCAGCCACACTATGAAAACATTTCCACGACATACAACAATAACTGATGCAGTCGGCCACAATACCAAAATAAACCATCATCTCCAAATTTCTTGAGCCATCAAACTACTACCATTTCTGGACAGCTCTTCATTTCACAACCATTGAAGTCCCCTGAACCACCACAGACACCACTTCATACTACTGTGCATCTGCACTTCATCGCCATTGTGACATATTCCCATCTGCAATAACCAGACTGTTGATCAACTACATAACTACTTCTCTCTAATAGCCTACTCCTCAAAATATCACATCTTCTTGCATAGTGTCCTTCCTTTGTTGCTGCCAACATCACATTCATATCAACTGCCACACTTCGGCCATCGACACTGCTACCTGCTAACCAAACCTGACTATCACAACCTGATGTCACCTATCTTCAACATCACCACCACGACACCCATATATACTCTGTCCAAACTTCTCTGTAACAACGGTAGCATATATCTTTCGTATCACCTCATATCACAAGCATGCATTTCAGTTAACATTTCACCTCCTCATATACAAGCCTCAGTCACAACCAAGACTTGCTACCACCTCACTCAGCCATACATAATCACTGGTAACATTTTCAAACCACTAAAAAATGAAAAACAAGGCCAAGTATGAGTAGATCAACACCCATTCCAATCTAATGTTTTAGGCAATCAATATGATTCAAGAGAGAAATAATGTGGTATGTATGATGATTTTTAGATAGAACAAGGAGCTTAAGACATACCATCACATTTTATAGTTTTAATCTAAGATTTTGAACTACTAATACAATGCTGATAGAATACTGTTTGCATATTTCAATTTTATCGGTCCTTTGATTCTAATACAATTGTCAAATCGCTAACTGATTGATATCATTTGCATTAACATACTAAAGAGAATTAGCATTACACTAAATAATGGATGTCAATGAAAATGTTTTACTTGCCAAGTTCAAAAATTATAGCATTTGCATAGGTAATAGGTTTTCAATTTAAAAAAACCAAACGAACCATAAACTATCAATAACTTATGATAAAATATGTCATAGCACCTACATATACAGTAAAAACCTTGATTTCAACGCAATCATTCATTACTTGTTGCTTGCATTTACTGGTATCTCAATTTTTTATATGATGCTGCCATATAATGTGATTTGCTTAAAAATATTACATGTTCTCTCTGAAATTACATTTGAATGGCAGGATATGAATTTCAGTTCAACGATTAGAAAATAGAAACCAAAAAAATAAAATAAATAAATAAAAATAAAGGGAGGAGACAATAATACATTGAGAACAATGGGTCTAAACTGGTCGTTTATTTTTTGTGCATGGAAGATGACTTGTCAAGCTATCTCAGATGATATTTTTTTATTGTTAGTTTACACAAATGTGATGAAATCTGATAATTATAGCTGCTAATTAATTACTGTTCTGATATACAAAGTAAAAGAAGAATATGTGGTCCTAATGAAATTATTTTGATCAAAGAGCCAGACCCAGGTTCAAATGATAGAATAAAAAACAATCAAGTTCAAATTATTGGTCTATTTTAAATTTGAATTCGAACCTGAAAATATTAAGTTAGTTACATCTGCGTGATGGTTAAATTTTAAACGGGACTTCAGTTCTTTTGTTAATTATTGGCTTTTAATTTGATTGCAGCAGCATTTGCGCTTTTGTTTTGAATAAAAGCAAGTGTACATGTGCTTATCTTGTTCATAAATCATAACACTACGAATTCATCTTTCATTTTTTCTGTTCTCCTTCAAATCTAGTGTTTATAATTGTTATTGTAATCATAGCACAAGTAGTCTAGACTCTAGCTGGTAACAATTGTTTGTTGGTAGTTTTAAACTTTTTTTCATTTTCAAAAGTTGAAATATAATTAAATATATTGTATGATTTTTTTACTAGAAGACAATTAATATAACTTGACAACTATGTTAATTCAAAACAAAATCTAAGAATAAAATAAATCAGTTTGTAAAGCAATTATGAACGTTTAAAGCAATTATGAACGTTTTGTACATTGTCTAACCCATTTCAAAACCTAAAATCAGGCCATATAAGACAAAACGTTAACAGAACAAATCTTATCTGCTGAATTTTGCTTCAGCTGACTACGTACTTGCTTAGGATTTATTATTCAATGAAATACTACCATATTGATGATAGTTGAATATATAGTTACAATCAACAGTAAACAAAGCAGCATCATAAAATTTTCAAATTTAATCGAAAGATATGATATATTTCTTTTACTTTTTCATGATAACTTATATAAATACACTTGTATGGCAAAAAGCAAAGAAACTTCAAGGAAGTTAAAAGGAAAAACACTAAAAGGGAAAGAGATGAAAGAGAAAGGTTAAGAAAAATGTAGGTTTTATCATACTCGATCAAAACAGTCTTTATTATGTAGGTGGAGTTGTTGCAAGTAATATAAGCTTGAATTACACCATTATTTAATCAATTATGAAATAAGTCCATGCATTCTCCGATATGACTGGATGTATCTCTTGTATCCAAAATTTATGTAGCCTTTATGACTTTTATAATCCTCACAGGACATTTAATATGAATATCCTTACAATCCCAATAATACATTTAATATGAGTTATAAAAATAATGAACGGTGTATATTACAGTGGAAAGAGCATACGTAAATGAAGGTGTTACTATTTCCACCCACCTAAACATATAAGGTGAAAAAAAATTAGTTGCAGTAAAAACCTTTTCATAATCCTAATTATCAACATCTCGGATTGTAAACTCCCAATCAGGAACATAAGTTGCATACATGACGACCAAGTAGATGGTAAGAATGCATGCTCCAAGAAGCCTATTTATTTTGTAGTACTAATAAAAATTACAACAAGATTCCCAAATTTTAGAATTAAGATCACATCAGGCTTTACCATTGCCAACAGTAAAGCTTAAATATCGAAATGCCAAAAGTTGAATCGGCCTCAACATTCTCATTCTTCGTCAAAATTTCAAAAAGGGAAAAATTCTTATTGTTAAAATTTTAAAATAAGATTCTAATAAGCAAAAATAAGGAGATTTTAGCAGTACACTTATTATATAAAACAAGTAACTAAAATCGGTTTAAGTATTTAAATCGTTACCTTGAACGCATTCTCAGGGAAGCTATAAAAGAATTTTGGAATGGTCCAGCAGTAAGAGATATAGGTGCTTTTATTGAAATAGTAAGTGTAGGAAGCCACACTAGCATGAAGTCAGCAACAATTGCCAAGCTTTGCCATTCGCCTGGCAGACCTTGATTTTGCACGTTTATAAGAAGTGCCATTTCCAGAATGCTTTGCTGATGTATCATCTCCACTGCTTTCAGATGAACTGGAGGTTGACACTTCACTTTTACCTTTTCTCACCACATCTGGAACTGAAGTGATTTTAGATATTACACAATGCAAAAGGAAAGCTGTACAATTTATGCAAGTATAAAATTTAGTAAATTTCTTGTAAGACACTAAGAGAACATGATGGTCGGATAACCGCTGGATCAGAGCTAACTGATGCATTCGCATTGTTTACATCATTAGCTATATTCCTTATCATGGCTTCTAGATCAAATCCCATGATTTTCGATTCAAAGTTCTCATCAGAAGTCATTGAGTTCACGCTAGTATTACATGAAAAGGACAAGTTTCCATCTTCTGGACCAAATAATCTTTCAATTCAATGAAATCTTCATGTCCAGCTTCCTCATTCATTAAATCGTTTGGTAATTCCAATTGCAAAAATATGAAAACTAAAAATAACAATCAGTTACTGGATTTTGTTTCTAACAGTATTACAAGAAATAATCAGTTATCCATAAACACGATGATAACACAAAATCAATGGGCTTAGAATCCCCAATTATTGTTAACAAATTCATAGTAGAAAAGTAGATAACAATCACTGGTTATTAGTGTTGCACTCCAAATCAAAATGATAAAAGCTCCCACACATTAATATTTTAAACAGGTAAATAATTACTCCTTTTCATCAAGAATAGACATGTAATATTTGCAAGTTACAAAAAGGTTACCATTGAAGAAAATACTCCGTAAATGACGTTAAAAGAAACAAAATAAAATAAAAATATGGAGAATTTACGCCAATCAAAACTATCCCTCGGCAGATAGATGGAGATGCAAGCCTATATAACCTAATACAACGTTTTGTATTAAAATATAAGCGAACATTTTATATATAGAATTTACAGCTTGTACAACATTTAAGTATACTGGACACCAAAAATATAGTAAAGATATGTGTTATTTTCCAAACAAGTAGTAAATTATCACCTTTTATTTTAGTTAAGGATATGACTATGTTATGGTTAGATGGTATCTATGTAAAATAGTTTTATTTATAGAAGATGTAAAATAACAAAGTACATTCATGTGTTTTACATGATAAACTGTTTTTAGCTTCAATAAAACAATAGTGAGAACCCAAAAAAAAGAATGAATTTACTAAACAGGAAGCATCAACAAATTACATGGTTGCATCAAACACACCAAACAAACTTTTTAAATGAAATTATCAGTACAGTAAAACAACATATAAAAGTTGCTAAGCAGAGCATGTACTAACTAAAGTTTTTTTTTCTCTTCACATACTTAACACAGATAATAAATAATGACACTAAATCAAGTACAAGAACTAAGATAAATATAAAAGTTAGGAAGACATACTGACTTCGACCATATCCATGCTTCATGCAACTTTTTATATCCTTGATTCCAACATCTCACATTAGAAGACTGGGTATGAACCAGGCACAAGGTATCAAGTGCCCAGGACCTTCAACAAAACCTGGTAAAAATCTAGGCTGTTCTTCCTCACAATCATGTATTGTCAGTGCTGGAGCAATAGTTGGCTCGTCAAATCTGCCTGAAAACTCTGGTATGTAAATAGAATTTTTTTACAACCAAGATACTTGCTTGTAATGAGAGAGAACGTAGTATCCAGGCCCAAAAACAAACTTCTGTCACCTAAGCATTTTTGCTCTGCCAACTTAACTTGCTGTTGTCCAAACTCCAGTTTGAATACCTTGTAGGTGTTATAGCGGACGTTAAATAAAAGAACTAACAAAAGATCGCCATCTGACTCAACCAAGTAAGTCTCCAGGAATCGCAATGGAATCAACCCTAAGAAGACGTGCTTACAAATACTTGGGTTATCACCAAATTTACAAACAAATACATCAGCGCCCAAAGCAAGGAAGAACTTTCCCCTATAGCAACAGATGTAAATATGACCACGCCTGTAAATTTCAGGATGTTGCATCTCCCTCTAGATTCTACTTAACAATAAAAAAATCCTTCCGAAGTAGTAAACTATCGTAAAACAGTCAGGTACGACTCACTGGGATCTGAATTCAAGCCGAAACCAAATTTATGACTCTGGATACCATACTTGCAATTAGAGTACTTCACAAAATGAAGTTTTGGAAGATTGATTCTGGAATCGATGAGGGGTCAACTAGCGAACTGATTCATTCGCGAAATCAAATTCGACCAACATAAAAAGGAATACAATTCGAGTAATGTAGAAAAGGAAGATTTGGTACCTTGATAATGAGAAGCCGTGGCCAAATCTAATCCGCGAACTCACGTTTGAAATTAACGGTGAAAACCAATTTGTAGGGTTTTTTCCGTTTTGAAGCAGGCGAAATACGGGGCGAATGGGAAAATAAGCAGCATAAAGAATTGAAATGGCATCAATTAACGGGTGCATAACCAAAGTGGTTTGTTCTGAGCTTGACAACCTAAATAATTTGAAATTGCATCTCCTTCCCTAGTGAATCGATACGAAAATGATTATTTTAGATCCACCGCACAAAACTATACTGGTAAGGGATGCAAATTAATGTAGTTGCATCGGCCGACTTTAAAACCGATGCGACTAAAACTATTTGCATCGATGTATTTTCTTAGATTGTTGGTGACAACTGATGCAAATTTGATTTTTTATTACCTATTGCTTTCCACGTACCAATTGCACCGGTTATTAAAATAGAACTAATGCAAATAGTTCTATTTGCATTAGTTTTTATTTTAACCGATTCAAATGAGGTGAAACAATATACAATTTTGTACCAGTGGTCTAAATACAAATACTAATTCAAATAGCCAAAATTGTTGCATTCATTAAATTCCAATAATACTAGATTCTACAATCAAAATCGTAAAGGGCATGTAGGGAGAATGGATTTTCAACTAATGACTAGGCACTGGGGTACCACCTGCCACGGTACTTGGTCTAGATCAGCATACCGAGGATCCCTCCCGATCCTCTGCAACACAAGACCGGAACTGCCCCTTACTGGATAGTCCAAATTAAATCACCCCGCGGTTGCGATCAATAATCGCCCACACAGCCGAATAAAGGGACACCCAGACAGGGATGACCTTACCCCAATTGGTTGTTAGCCACTTAGCCTTGCTGCATAACCCCTGATTTTCAGTCATTCCCGATTGATGAGGCTCGCGGCTAAGTGTTACCTTTTTAGAACACATCTCACTTAGAATGCTCATCATCCTCCTGATGATGTTCTGAAAGCACTCATCCATACAAGTCCATTCCGGGTTTGAACGAAACCGAAGGCGCTACTTCTACTACATCCATTTTGGCATCACCCTCAGGATTAGTTGCGATTAGCCCTTGCATTTCACTGCTCCATCTTCTACTTCAAGCTCTTGTCTTCATCACGAAAACGTTCTCGTTTGATCGAAGTGGTTTTTGGATTTCAAATCCGATCTCGGTCTCTTCGAAACAACGTTCGCTATTTCCCGGTAAACTCAAACCCGATTCTTTAGGAAATACACAAAAGAATATAAGACCAGAGTTCACCTCCTAACCGTTAATGGACGGATTTCCTTATAAACGTCCTAGACGAACGAACGAGTTTATACGTACAGTATAGCACCTCGAACGGTAATTGTACTATATAATTCGTATACCTCTCCTAGATATTTCCAGAGTTATATTTAGGTCCAGATTTGATAGTCGGTTATTTAACTATCAAATAAGCAATCAATTCAACCAATTTTATTCCCATTGAAAAACTTCAAGTCTCATTAAATTAGATTTTTTAATAATTTAAATCACTTTACCCAAAAACATACACTTAAAACTGTTGAAATAAAACAACTTAAATCGTTTTACTCAAAATAATAGTTATGGAATTCTATAGTAATTTTCCAAGTAAAACTTAAGCTACAAACTATTTTCAAAATAAGTTTTTTGTATAAAGTATAAATAGTAGAAAATTTTCTTTTAAAAAAATACTAATTTAACCTTTAAAATAATTTCTACTAAAATTAATTTGAATAGTATTTACATTAAAATTCTAAAACAATTAAAAAGTAATAAATTTCTCTAAAGCATTCCTTTTAAAACAACTTTAAAACTTCCAACTTATACATAAAAATCTCCTTTTAAAAATCATAATATTAATTTACTTTTATAAATAATTAACTACTATAATTAACGTAATAAATATTTACTTTTCACCTCTAAAGAAATTAAATAATAAATTTTCTAAAACATTCTTTAAAAAACATCTTTAAACCTCTAGTTCATACTTAGAAATTTTCCTTTGAAAATATACTTAATTTTCCAGGAAAATACACTTTCCAATTTTAAAAATAAAATCACTTTTTATATTTAAAACGAATTGCACCTTTCTTATAAATTCCCACCGGAAATCTATACTTTCATATTTATCCACTGATAAATATTCCGCTTTATTTATAAACCCATTTATAAATTTCCACTCCTCATCATCCTTTAAATCACAGTTTTCAAAACACTTAATCGATTTTAAACCGATTTTCCCGAGTTAAGTTCCCTTTAAAATTTCTTTTGATTTATCCAAAAGAAATTCCAAATTCCATTAACACCGAATTCACCGTTTATTACGATTTAAAATCTTTATTTAAATCTGAAACATCAATTTCACTCTTTATTCCAAAATTCCTTTTTTCATTTACTTTAAGAACCCAATTCATTATATTTCTATATTTCAAAATACCAAAATAGATTCTTCCAAACCATAGCACAGAATAACAAAGATTTCCAATACAAACTATCACAGGATATCAATAAAACATATCACAGATTATGAAAATAACTTCAATATTTTGAGGAATCCAGTTGGATCCCTCCAACCTGTTTTCCTGTATCCACAGATGTTAGCATAACAAATAAAATACCAAATCCCACTTCGAGGGGGACATTGCGGTATAAAGGGTCATCCGCTATTATGTGGGGAGCATGAGGTCTCACCCACGATAAAATGCGAGAATATCAGCCACTCCAATATATATACTACTATATACAATATCACATCCAGGAAATTCAAACAATCAACTAATGATTTAAATTTAACTCTTTAAATTAATTATGAAAATCTAGATATGAGTGAGATCAACTCACCTTAAGTTAAAATGCCGAGCATTCCAATTTCAAATTAAATCGAGGATATTCGATTTAATCTAAAATTCTCGCTAGCTTCGATCATCATCAAATCTACTGCAGCGCGAAGAGCTCGTTGCTACAATTCCGGGTTTCCTGTTTCGTCGGAATCTGACCATGCATTCAAAAGTTGTGGTTTTATGAAGTTTGAATATAATTTAAAACAAATTCTCTTTTCATTTTTATTTTTTTTACCAAACGCAGATCGGCCATTGATCTGCTTCAAGAAAAATCGAGCCATTCACTACTTCTTCACGAACGAATGCACCAGCTAAAAATTTCAAACCCGTGAACCCATTGTTCACAGTCGAATCGAATTGCCGTTCCATCCCTATGCAACCGGAATTCAATCGGAGGGTGCATTCAGAAGCTCTCCACGTACCCTACCTACGACCACCAACCGGTCACTTAAAGTTCATCCCACAACGAGCAACTTAAGGTTGAATGATGCGTCTTCCGCTCTAGATTCTTGCGAATGTGGTGCCCCATCCCCGATCATGGCCATTGATATTGTTGAGCTTCTCGAGCTCTTCGATTTTCTTTTAGAAGCCGAAGCTTAAAATCGAGCAGATCGAGAAATAATTGGCCAAGAAGTTTAGCGATTGCTAGCCATTAAAAATGGAGGGGGTGGCTAGGATGAACATGGCTAGGGTTTAACTGTTGCAACGCGAATATATATATATATATATATATATATATATATATATATATATATATATATATATATATATGTTTATATATTAATCTAATTATATTTTCACAAATTACTTAACTTTCAAATGAATTCCAATTGAAACGTGCCGACAGGCGTTTATAAGGTTTTACCCATGTTCCAAATACAATGGAACATGTTTCGGAGGCTAATTTGATCGTATGTGGAAGATAGCTCTTTGAATCGATTTAAAATATTAAATTTTCGATTTTTAATTCAACGCGTTTCTCACCCGTACGAACAAGCAGTAACTCCAAACGCTACGAAATTTGAAATATGATAATAATTAACTATTATGGATCCATTGGAAATGGTTTCATCGAATTCCAAGACTGTGCCTCGGAAGGCTATTTTAACTCGTTTGTTCGCGCCAAAATTGGTCACAAACCCCGAATGCCGTGAAAGCACTAATATATGGATACAAATTAGCAATGTCCAAACACAAATCACAAGTCCAAGCAAACAAAGAACAATATAACGAACAGAAACACAAAATTTATAGTAGTTCGGCTGTCTCCGGCCTACGTCCACTTCAAATGATAATCCTTTATTGATTTTCCTTGCTGAATACAGATGATTACAGCGACTACAATGAAGAAATTCAAGTAAAAAGTGATGGTGAGGTGTAGAATTGAATCCGGCAGAGTCTGGACATTGGATGGCCAAAAGATCCCCTTTCTATAGGTTTCAAGGGGCTATTTATAGGTGTAGGAGGCTGATAACGCGCTCAAACTTCGGGAGACTTCTTCTAGCACGTGAGTGGGCCCACGCGATCGATCCCAGCAAGTTTCGACTCGGTCCGTGATCGATACGAATCAATTTCGTATCGATCAAGAAATTGTCCAATCGAGCTGAAACTTGGCAGGAACATTCTTTAGCTTGTGCGTAAGCTCCTGTGAAAATTTCGTAGCATTTGAACCTATGGTTTAGGAGATATTATCGATACGAGTTATTCTTTTTCGATAGGCCGTGTGATTCGAATTGTTTGATTTGTATCGATCTCTTCGAGTCGATCAGGGCATGTGACTTTAGGATGATGTGCTGCGAAATTCCTGGATCGATCTGGTTGGCATGTCGAGTTGAACTAGTTATTCGCACCCAATATCGGAGCTTCGTTCGCATTAACCGCTGATTCGTGTCCACTCACTTCAGTCCTTCTTCGAATCAATTATCAATTCACATCCATTAATCGTCGCCCTTGTTCGTATCGATAATTGTGGGTATATTTCGTATCGATCGCTGCAGATACCATCGATACGAAACGAACTCGCTTGAGCATGATGGATACGAACAAGGACTCAGATGTTGTCGACTCGAACAACCACGAACTGGATGGATACGAACTATTCTTACCTGTGATCGATACGAATTGTATTGCACCCTGATCGATACGAAGTAGTTCTATCACGATGGATACGAAGTGCAATCGATACGACACTATTGTTATTAGATCGATGTGAAATGAGTCTTATGATGAATTCGAACAACATTTTTCCCTAAATTGCATCGATCATCTCTTGATTATACGAACTCCGATTGACCTGAAATTTGAAATGCGGCCTCTCCAAACCTTGATCATCGTCCCCAATCGATTCCGTCTTAATCGAAACTCAGCCAAATTTTAACGACATTGATTGCAGCCTTGTTTCCAATTGATCTTCAGTCCTGATATCCATCCTTTCTTGCCAATTTGTTGATGTTCCGGCTTTGACCAAAAGGTGTGATAATGTTTTTCCCCCAAAACATGCCTTATGATACGAAGGTGTGTTTTGAATAATTCTGAATTTGATATCCGAAGTCCATAGCCAATTTCGCATCCATCCGAACTCGATAACCGAGTATTAATCCATCCTTATCCAATAACCAGTAACCGAATCCATGACCTCTCTGGATCAACATCCGAATCCATAACCTCTCTGGGTTCTTGCCAAATGCAATCCACATCCGACGAACATGGTCCAGTGTCCCTGGACGTTGGCTTAAGTCCTAAGCCGGATCCGGGTCTCTTCGGACCCTTGTTGAGCATAGTCCATACTTAGTGACCTGAAATGATAACCGATAGTATATGGCCTAAGTCCTAGGCCGAATTCTGGTTGCTCCGGACCAATGTCGAGCATAGCCCATACTCGATGACCTGAGTAAGCCAATTTACCATATTCAGGCAAAGCGACCCACCCGTTGCCAGGTATAATCCATACCCGACGATCGTTTACCATAAACCAAACTAAAATCCAATCAAAATTCAATCCGAAATCCAAACCAAATCAGAAAATCAAAATTCTACATCCAAAATCAGAACCAGCATCCAAACATGAAAACAATCACCCAAACATAAGTCCAAACCAGAAAACAGACAGAATCATGAGGTCAAACCAAACTCCAAATCAAAACCAAAGAAACGAGTACCCAGTCCAAAAATAAAAAGCAGATTTCACAAACCATAGCATCGTGGTTTATCATCATTCAGAGTGTGCCTAGGAGCCATCTCCATCCCCGTACATGTGTAAATGACTTTGTTGTTTGCTAGTAGCTCGCCACTTATTTCACGACATCCCAGTTAATTAATAAACAATCGACCATCATCCCTGGGCCTCACACCATCATTATTTGAAGCAGACGGTGGTCGCTCCTGCTCCACTGCTGCATTTCGAGCCCCAACATACTGTCTCAATTTTCCATTCTTTACATGCTTTTCAATTATATCCTTCAAGCGCCTGCAGCTGTTGGTGTCGTGTCCATCCAGATCATGTAAGAGACAGTGCCTTCCTGATGCCCTTTCACGTTCAGAGGGTTCTCTCCTAGCCGGCCTTCGGTAGGGAAGGCGATTCCGAGTCTCCATGTATATTCGCTCCAATGTTTCATTCAATCCAGCGTAGGTGGAGAACTTCGGCTCCCTCCATCGTCCCTTGGCCTTTTCTGAATCGTCATTAAGCTTCCTCTTTTCTTTCCTTTATCTCTGTCCAAGCCTTCGTTGGATGGTCCTCCACCATCAGTCGCCTTTACCTCCTTTAACTTTAAATCTATACATGCGTCTTCTTGCCGAAAGAATCTTTCAGCTTCGTGAAAGAATTCCCCGAAATCCAGTGGTAGGTTTCGAATTAGAGATACTTTGAAATCCGAATCCTCTCTAACTCCCGATACTGCTGCCATCAAAACCATCGACGAATCCGGCCGATCCACCGAAGCAACCGCCACATTGAACCAAGTTAAGAAAGCCCTAAGCGATTCATCCGTCCTTTGTTTTATTGATGTTAGCATCATCACATTTTTTGGCCTTTTAATATGGACCCGGAACTGCTTTAGAAACCTGTCCACCAACTCCATCCACGTCCTGATAGATCCTTCTCCCAGTTTCCTGAGCCATATCGTAGCTATATCCGTTAAGTATAAAGGGAAACATCGGGCCATTACTTCCTCCGATGCCCCCAGCACTTCCATGTGTCTGGTGTATCTCATCAAGTGGTCGGTTGGGTCAACCTTGCCACTGTATACTTCCACGCTAGGTAGCTTGAACTCAGGTGGATTTTGAGCTATCCTAATTTCCTGAGTAAACGGACTCTTGTTCACTCCTTCCAAATCTCTATTGGTCAAACCTCCGCGCATAGTTCTCCTAATAATCTTAGCTAATCCCACGTTTGTCCGCTAAGGGTTGCCCCCCGAGTCCTCGAGGAAATTCTGGTATACACTCTTCATCTCTTGTTCTTACATCCCTGCCAGCATCTTGTTGTGTGGTGTTGACTGGAATTCTTCCACGAACTGGTTCATCATTGTTGGGGGGTGTGCCCCCGAGTCTAGGTCCATCTGGATTACCAGGTGTGTGCTGATTAGGGATTGCGCCATGTTCAGCCATTCCATTTGATTGTCTGTTTGGTTCTTCTTCTCCCGGTCTGTGGATCTGAACTCCTGAAGCTTCGATTGTCCCTACCTGTCCAACCTGTCTGAGGAGGTTCTGCATCGTCTCCTCTTGCCTTTTCAGAAATTCTTCATGCATTGCTCCCATCATCATTTCCATCTCATCTCGGGGGATGAAAGATGAAGTCCAATTAGCCCTTGATGAAGCCTTCTGGCTTCCTTCATGTTGACTTCTCTCGGTTCTCTATCTTCTACTTGATTGTCTTGTCATCGTTCTTTAGATGTGAACTCCTAAGCCTTCAAAACAAAACTTTGACTCTGGTATAGCAGGTACCAGTGTTCTCAGTGAAAGCATCAAAGTGTTCGCGCCAAAATTGGTCACAAACCCCGAACGCCGTGAAAGCACCAATATATGGATACAAATCAGCAATGTCCAAACACAAATCACAAGTCCAAGCAAACAAAGAACAATGTAACAAAAAGAAACACAGAATCTATAGTGGTTCGGCTGTCTCCGGCTTATGTCCACTTCAAATGATAATCCTTTATTGGTTTTGTTTGCTGGTTATAGATGATTACAGCGACTACAATGAAGAAATTCGTATAACAGTGATGGTGAGGTGTAGAATTGAATCCGGCAGAGTTTGGATGTTGAATGACCAAAAGATCCCCTTTCTGCAGGTTTCAAAGGGCTATTTATAGGTGTAGGAGGCTGATATCGTGCTCAAACATCAGGAGGATTCTTTTGGAACGTGAGTGATCCCTCGCGATCGATCCCAGCAGGTTTCGACTCGATTCGTGATTGATACGAATCAATTTCATATCGATAAAGAAATTGTCCAATCGAGCTGAAACTTGGCAGGAACATTCTTTAGCTTGTGCGTAAGCTATTATGAAAATTTCATAGCATTTGGACCTATAGTTTAAGAGATATGATCGATACGGGTTATTCTTTTTCGGCGGGCTGCGTGATTCGAATCGATTGATTCGTATCGATCTCTTCGAGTCGATCAGGGCACGTGACTTTAGGATGACGTGCTGTGAAATTCCTGGATCGGTCTGTTTGGCATGTCGAGTTGACCGAGTTATTCGCACGCAATACCGGAGCTTCGTTCGCATCAACCACTGATTCGTATCCACTCACTTCAGTCCTTCTTCGAATCAATTATCAATTCGCATCCATTCATTGTCGCCCTTGTTCGTATCGATAATTGTGGGTATATTTCGTATTGATCGCTACAGATACCATCGATACAAAATGAACTCGCTTGAGCATGATGCATACGAACAAGGACTCAGATGCTATTGACTCGAACAACCATGAACTGGATGGTTAAGAACTATGCTTACATGTGAATGATACGAATTGTATTGCACCCTGATCGATACGAAGTAGTTCTATCACGATGGATACGAAGTGCAATTGATACGACGTTGTTGTTATTAGATCGATGAGAAATGAGTCTTATGATGGATTCGAACAGCATTTTTCCCTAACTTGCATCGATCATATCTTGATCATACGTACTCCGATTAACCTGAAATTTGAAATGCTGCCTCTCCTAACCTTGATCATCGTCCCCAAACGATTCCGTCTAGATCGGAGCTCATCCATATTTTAACGACATCGATTGCAGCCTTGTTTCCAATTGATCTTCAATCCTGATATCCATTCTTTCTTGCCAATTTTTTGACGTTCCAGCTTTGACCAAAAAGTGGGATAACATCGTCGATTAAATCAAGCAATTTTCAAAATCGTCGAAATCATTTAAAATTTCACTTTTAAACATTAATAACTAAATTATAAATCATATAGAATTTATATTCACATTAGAAATCATTTGAATTCATTTTAAATCTAAATCTGATTATTTACATTATTATTATATATTAAATTCTAGTTTTAACTTCTCGACTTAAAAATCTCATGCATAAGTCCAATATTAAAATTCTAATCCAACTAGAATTAAATAAATTTTAGAAACCATTTTCATATCTAACTACCCCTATATTCACAAATTATCCCAATTTCAAATATTAAATCATTATTCATCCAAATCCGATTAAATTTCCATATTTGAAATTATAACCCATTTTTATTAATTCATCTCAAATCTCCATATTCAAAATCAATTAGCAATCCACATTCAACACTTAAAATAAATTAAATGTCTAAAAGTTAATGACAAAAATTCCAGGTCGTTACACATTGACGAACCTCTGGTTTTTCTTCAAGTGTATTAATATACTTGACCCCGTATTTAGAGGGAGATTCAAAAGATGTGACATAGTCTGTCATAGACCTTGAACAAGGTCAATAAAGCGTCCGGCTAAAGTACCTTTTTTAGCCTCTAGCACAAACTTTAACTTGAATCTTTCCCTGAATTGATCACTAGTAAGATCCACTTCAACAATTTCAAAAACCAAAAGCTCATACCAATCTAATGCTCTTTCTTGGAGCATGCTAGAAGCCACTTAGACTCGATGCAGATCAACAAGACTCATGCGAGAAAAGATGCGATCGCATGTTCTAAGCTAAGTTTAGACTTCTATAACGCAATAGGAACCCTTAAATGGTCTTCCACCCAAATTGATATAATCACTGCACAAATGTGCAAAACCAGATTTAGGATTAGTAGGTTATGGGATGGGTCCGACAACTTCAGCATTCTTTACAAGATCTAAAACCTGCCGGGCAGACATAAATACACCATCCTGAGGAGTAGCACTGGATAGACTGGTAATGGGGCGGCCATGTCTAACCGTGTAACGACCAGTAAAATTTAGTGGTTTTATTTAATTAATTAATTGAATTTTTATGAAATTGTAAATTTTGAAATTTTGAAATAAAAATTTAATATTTGGAATATGTTTGCTTTAATATAGCAACTGGTAAATTTTCATCTGAAAATATGAAAGTTTAATTTATTGTGCAATTCTTTTTCAATTTATATTAGTTAATATTTGATGATAATAAAATGTTTTCCGAACCTAAATATTTTTCTATAGAAAAATTGTAAATAATCTTCTGAGCAAGGCGTCATATTTCGTTTTTTTTCAAATTTTGACTTCTATTGCTGCGTTGATCTTATTTTTCGACGAAATAGCAGCATTTTATTCCGATATCGATTTTTGATTAGATAATCGTTCCACTGATATCAACATACCGTTTTGATCGTCTCACCATGCCGATACTGTGGTATATTCAATCATATGTTTTGGAGTCCGGTACATCGCGGAATCCGTGAAACAATTCATAGTATCGGTTTGGTATTTGGGTTTTGGCTTGAATTTGTTTTGATTTTTCTTGTTTATTTCAATGGGATTAAGATAATGGGCTTAGTAACTCAGTGTCACGAATAGTCGGTCACATGAAGAGTCGTCGGTTGAGAATTTCCTTTAATATTTTACACGTTCATATTCTAATCCACTGATTTACCGTCTCTTCCTCACTCCTCTTCCCATTTCATTTTTTTCTTCTGTTCTACAAAATATAACACAGGAATTTTTATTCCTTCTTCTGTTGCATTTTCTTCCTTCTTCCTTATGTGTTTCGGCCATCATCACCAAGCACATCATAGCCGAGCTTCGCCTAACCACAATATCAGCCATGCATCCAATGACTTAACCCTACCTGTGCCGACCATCCTAGCAACCTTGCTAGCCTCCTTCTGCTCCTTTCGCCTTTGCAAGCACAGCCCAGGAAGCCTAGCAACCACTAACCTCCCTCTCTTTAACCTCAGCTCACGCCAAAGCCTGCAACCATGTTATAGTCGCACGCAAGTGCTGTTTCGCCTTGCTCAGCCATGCAGCCGCGTCAACCTCCCTCTAACAGTCGACAGTACCCTTGCACGAGCCAAGATCCATAATTTTTTGTTGTCTCCTCATCCATGTGTGGCCTTCTCTACAAGCAAGCCGAGACATTTCATTTTAGAATTTAAGCTAAGTATATGTAGTATAGTAATTTACATATTTTGATATAAATATTGCCTTTACAGTATTGCTTTACTATTGGTTTTAAACGCCATATGTATATAATAGTTATATGTTTGAAAGTTTACACATATATGTTTCGTAAGTTCACATACATATACGTTTACATGTCAGTCCATATTGATTTATATATACTATTTTAAAGGTCTGGTTAGTATATTTATTGATATGTTTTACTAACTATATATGTAATGTAACAGTAGTTCATAGTTATATGCCTGATAATATTGCATGTGTGATCATGAGCTTGTATTTCCATAATAGCTTAAACAATTTACAAAGGTGTTAATATATATATATATATAGTAGTTTAATAAGTGTAGTTTGCGTATGTTATATATCTATTAGTACATGTAGTAGAGCTGTTGGACATGTTAAATTTTATATGTTAGTATACATCTGATTATAGATATGTTTATATAATAAATACATTCGGTTTGATTTAAATATATATATATATATATATATATATATTATGTAAAGTATATATAAGCTATTGATTTAGTTTATACATTTTATATATTTTAAAGTATATAAAGTTATAAAAGTTTATAAAAGTTGTTTTGTCTTCTGTTTTGTATTGCTGAAAAAGAATGCTTATATAAATGTGCATTTTAAAAGTACTTATATATATATATATATTACGATTAGATTCCAATAATTTTATGGTATTTTATTTTATGATTAGTTATTGGTATAGGTTGTATAAGTTAATGATATATAACTCGTTAAAATGTATAGTTAAGCTATGATGTATTTGAAATAGTTTATATATATATATATATATATATATATATAATAATTTTATGTTACTTGTAGGCTATATAGTATTATCGGTTATTGTATGTATAGTATATGCAAGTTTGTTTTCAATTTTATATTTGTGCTTGCCATATATATTTTAAGCAAGTTTTGTAATCTGCATGCTGTTTATGATTTGGATATATATAATATACATTTACTTAACTATAGTGAGTCTGCAAACATTTACTTAACGCATGTATCTATATAGTACACATATCATACATTAACCTTGAATATGGATTTCATCCGTATTCACATAGTTGGTAATTTGTGTAGTATACATACTAATCTTTGTATATATATATATATATATATATATATATATATATATATATATATATATACAATGATGTTTGATTTAAGGAGTTTCAAATTTAATATCTGTATAAAGTTTTATTTTAAATAATTAGATATATATATAGTTTATATGAGAAGCTTTGGCAGTTTTATAACAAGTTTATAAAAGTTTTAAAATATTAATTTTTAATAAACTAATAATAATATAATATTTTATATATTTCATTTTAGTCTATATCAAACAGATTCTGATTTATTTCATCAATTCATTATCTATCAGCTTGTCCATCGAATTCGTGCCAACTTAACTTGCTTCGGAATTCGTGCTTAGATCCGTAACTCATCTCATTTCGTTCCATCTCTAGCCTCGAAAGGTGTGAAATCACTCACGATTAACGTTCTTTTATTTATTAAATTTGATTTCAATTGAAACGACATTTGAAATACACTGTTGTTAGTTATTTACAATGTTATATATATGTTATTACCTGTATCTGTTCACCTGACATCTGACACCATTATCAGTTATTTATACTGATGATATATGCATGTTATATTATTATCATATCTGTTATCACTCTGCAAGTTCCCTGTTAGTATAGAAATCACTATGGGTTGAAATGATACATACCCGAACGGACTTTAGAATAGGAGAAAATCATTATGGGTTGAAATGATAAACCCAAGTGATTTTCATTTGAATTGAATTTGGGATTGCGGGTTGAAATGATATATACCCGTATTTATATTTTAAATTGCGGATTGAAATGATAAATATCCGTATCACTTGACCTAGGATAGAAAATTATACACAGACACCGCTGGTCTATATATATATAAATATTTTGAAATGATTTCTATGGTTTTGGGAAAGTATATGGTTATATATAAACATTGATTTTTGATATTTTATAAATGCTATTTCATATGTATAGTTAAATTCTCGATTTAAGCTACGATAGCACTTTATAAATGCTGTCTTTGCTATAATTTGACAATGTTTTGAAATTTTATAGTTTTTACCACTGTTTAAGTTATATTTTGAAGTGATAATGATTTAACTTTTGGAAATTGATTATTTGTGAAAATTAAGGAGTTTGAAATATATTTTAATATTTAAATTTGAATTTTAAGGAATTTAAATTGAATTTGAATTTAAATAATCGTTTTTGAATGAAAATTTTAAATGTGTTTTGTAATGGTATTTGGAATAATAAATGAATGACTTATTTGACTTAAAAATGATATTTAAATTTGAACATTTGAATTTGAATTCAAATAACGATTTGATAATGAAGTTTTGAAAAGATATGATATTTTGATGATTGAAATGGTTTGGGAAAAATTTGATCTTTATTTTTGATAAAGAATATGAATTTGAAATGATATTTGATAAATGAATATTTGAAGGATATTTGGTTTACTTGTAATTTAAGCTTATTTAAATGATATTGGATTTATGAAATAATATTTCAAACTAAGTAATAATGAAACTAGATTTTTTTTTGGCAAGGCCAGCCGGTTTTATAGTGGACCGTCTACTTTTTATTACGAACGTAATAAAAACATAAAATACAGGAGTAAGGTAGAGACACCTTAACTACTATGAAAGAAGAAAAATTACAGCACAGGAGTGTGACAGAATGTCATAGCTACAAAATAACTAACGAAGACTAGGACTCCTCCAAAGAGGAAGAAACACCAACAACATCTTCCACCAGGGAAGAGACCAAGGAGCCGTCCCCAAGAAGACCAATAAAGGGACGAAATAGGAGTGCAATACAAGGATCATAAATCACAACATCAGAAGTGTAAATAAAAGATCGATCTCAGGAAGTATTGGCAAGCATGACAGAATTTAATTCGGCATACGGTCCAGCCAAGTCAAGAACCAAGGAATCACCAGAAGGTCTATAATAAAGGCATCGTAGGTCCATAAGATCAGTGGATACATATCTAAAATAGGAATCATCCACGGGGTTGAAATGCAAATCAGAACGGCGATCAACCCAACATCTCTCAGACTCAACCTAAAGAACTAGCGGCTGAGGTGAAGCAAGATCCTAAACAGCAATGAAATCAGCAGAATCAACAGTAGGGACAATGGATGCAGTAGGGGAAGCCGGTAGAGCAAATTCAGATGGCGGACCAGGAATAGAAATAGGAGCTTCAGGTGGAGGAGCAACCTGAGAGACTTTGGGAACCCATTTCCTGAGTAGAGACCGTGGCATAGGGATCTTAGGCGCAACAGCGGAAACAACAGAATGCGTGCAGGCAGAGACTAAGAGGCCAAAGGAGTGACAAGAGTAACAAATGTCCGGGACCCACCCATAACGTACACGGACTTCCACCACATGGCCAACAGCAAGCTGGACAGGAATGGAGGAAGGGAGAGGCTTAGAGGGGGTAATCTCAATCAGAGCTTTAGCATACACCTGTTTTTCACGCGCGACTATGTTAGCATCAAAACATCTCAGTTTTCCAACATTGTAAGCAAGCCAATTCAAACCAAGCACTGGCTGTAGAGCAGAAGGTATCTGAGAACAATAAACCCAAACTGGGATAGAAAGGACTTGTTCATGGGCACTGGCAACCGTTGGAGACCAAGGAGTATAATAAGTGGTTTCCCATCAAAAAAAGCAGGCTCGGCCTCAAGTACACGACTGCGATCCACAGAGGAGGAAAACAATAGGAAATACATAGAGTCAACAAGCTTAACATGTAGATCACCGCGCAGCTGCCAAGCCCTATGCAAAACAGAAGCCATGTCATGAATGTGTTGAAAAGGGTCCAAAAAGAAACCAACCAAATAATCTGACCAATAATCCAATCTGGCTTGCATAACATTAGGGGGAGGGATCATCACTCCATCTACCTCAACGATATCAAATTCAACTGGTTCATAGAAACCCGCATTACGGGGCAGAGTTGTAAAAAGCGAAGACCAAGATTTGGGACAAACCGAGGAAGGAGCAAGAGGAGGAAACTGCTCAACAACGGGAACGCCAATTGAGGCGGCACACAAAGGATTAGGACCAGCAGTGGAGGCTGCAAGCAAAAGGTCACCAGAACCCTACACATTGGAAACTACATTCTCACGAGCATTTAGACAAACACCTGATGTACATCGATCAAAACTCGAAAAATCAACAGCAGCAGATCGACCCTCACTTCCAGCCACATCAATATCCACACCAATTGCATCAGGGATAACAACAACATTCTCAAGCAAGGTAGCAGGACCACTATCAGATAATAAAACATCACCTACCGAAGCAGACAACAACTCAGGGCACGCGCAATAGCTCACGTCAGCAGCTTGGACAGAATTTTGGATAGAAGGCAGTGGAGGAAACTCATTGATAGGAAGCATGGGCGGAGAACACGAGGACGTAGCGAGGGGATTCTTGAAAATCCTACCAGATCTAGTAGAAGAGGGCGTAGAGGAAAGAGCAACGGGGAGGGCCGGAAGATGGGGAGAACTAGGCATGATCGATACAGGGGAAAGAGGATGGAATAGAAAGACGCGGGACTAAAGGAAGGAGGCTACGGAGATCTGGCCGAGAAAGGCTAAACTAGATTTGAGATATAAGAAATTATAATTTTAGTTTTGAAATGTGGATATTAAAGCTTTGAAATATATAAAAAATTGAATAGTTTATTTTGTAGATTGAATCTAAATTTGAAATTTATAAGATCTGAACTGGTTGTTGGGAAACTGAATTGAATTGAAACTGATGGTTTGAATTGAATAAAAATGGAAATTTGAAATTTGGGTAAAATTTGAAAATTTGAATTAAAGGAATGCACCATGATTTCTAATGTATGATTTCGAAATGTAATGATTTTCTTGGTGTAATAATTTCAAATATTTGTTTCGAAAGAGTTATAACTTTGAAAGTATTATGATTTTTGAAAAGAGAATATATGTTTGAAATGGAAATGCATATTGATTTGAATATAGTTTTTGAAATAAAAATAGTTTTGGTTTCGAAGTATAAACTATTTTGAAAGGAATATAATTTGAAATGAATGATTTGATTTTTTATAGTATAAATTATGTTGAAATGACCACGGTGTTGTAATAACGTTTGGTTGTTGAAGAGACCGGGAACGGAAGTTGTCATACCCTCTGCCAACTCCGAAGACCACTTTAACAACTGTGTACGCGATGGAGATTCCAGAATGAAGTAGGATGGTGGCGACGTTCTTGAGGTATATTACATGGACCCGACTCCCGTGAGTTGGCTTAAGGTGGCTAAAACAGGAGCAATCTCGAGCCAAAAGGGGTGGCTCCTCTGGTCGGACACACTTCTTCGATACTATACTCTTACCTGTGGTTGATTTGACGGCCATCCTTCGATTTTGATTGGGAGTGTGTTCCGAGGTGGGCGTATGTGGCTGCTACGTTACCACCGGCCCGTGTGTATAATTGGTATATCTACCCTGGCATTGTCTTGTGCGCCATGTCACCTACCATAGCGAGCCTTACTATGAGTTTTTTTTCTTCCGTAGCCCATGGAGTATTTAGGGTAGTCTCTCGATCTGGAGATATGCTGATACTGGATGGACTACTGGGAGTATTACGTGTTAAGGGGAATATTGGGTCACTCCTTAACGCTGTTTAACAGTAAATTTATTTTACTGTAGATATTATTATAATAGCCTAATATTACTACATAGTAAATAGTTTAACGGATCCTTAGAGGATGATTATCCCAAACATCCTTTGAGTTATTTGTATTTTAGTTGTTATTTCACTTGAGTTGAATTTATTGATATAAGAATGTTAATCCTGACTCAAGTGTTTGTGTTTTCCTTTACGCTCGGGTCAGACTGAGTGATTCAGCACTCAAGACTCACCTTCGAAGTTGGAGCCTTGCTTGAAGATCCACCCATCTATTCTGCTTTCAGTATTCAGTGATTCCAATGATGTATTCTGATTTGCACCTGATGTATCGTGTTACTCTTCTGTTGTACCTGGTTTAACTCTGATATATCTTATATATTTATATAGTAGCTTCATGAACTACTATCTCTTTTACTTCTGCTGCATTATTATTTACTCCGTGTCTGTCATCTGTGATTATTTATTACTGTATATTCTGAGATTTTCCAAATTTTATTTACAACGCGGTATTTTGAGCAATTCAAGTCCGATATGTGTGTCTGCCATTGCACTTGGAGGGTGCAGCATGATATGGGGTTCACGCTCCCTGGTTTAGTAGCGAACGGTTGACTCTTACTCCTACATATCCCCGCAGGGGTTGGTGGTGCAGTTGAGAGGCTGGCCGTAAAGGCAAAACACAGGTACCAATGTATACTACGGTGGGGGTTACCCCATTGGCGCGGCCCGTTACATGTGGTATCAGAGCTTTGGTAGCTCGAGGCAAAACTCAATATATATGGTAAATGTATTTGCAGAATCACTTTCATTCGAGTTTGAACCTCTTCCTTTTGACTCGATCCCTTTGAATTTTGGAACGTTCCCTACGGTTCCAAAATTCATTCCTGTCCCTCACTATTCGTCTTCATTTGATTCTGGAGTATCCCATAACTCCACTTCTAATGACCTTGATAATGAGTAGGCAGTCTCGCCAATCTCAAATTGATTTGTAAAGGGGTGAAACTCCTTTACAACAACATCAATTCACCAAAGATTTTATATCCACGGTTTAGATGCTAGTATCTATTATAATTCCTAACTCTATCTCCTGAGATCAAATGTTGATTTACCCCAGAATATCCACATTGATCTTATTCTTCAAGTCACGATTGACCTGGTTAAGGTTGCCCACGATTTATATAAGCTTATCCATTTCCTTATTCGGTTAGATAATCATCTTATCTTTTGTTCCAACTTATTCTTAAATCAAAAATTTTCTTTGATTGAATTAATCAAATTTGAATCTATGTTCTTGCTTTGAAAATCTATTCCTGTATAGTGTATTTGTAAATTTATATTTAAAATGTTTTAGATATTGTGTTGTTTGAGTTGTTGATGTTGATTTGGGTTTTTGATCGATTCGTCTGATCAATGCTATCGATAGGATCTCCAAAACACTTGAACAAAGCAAACCGACACAATATAGTTTTCAAATTTAGTAAAGGAAATAAATTTTGTATTGTTATATTGTATATGTGTATGTATAATTTTCTAAATTTTGATAGTAAATTGAATTAGTTATTAGGAAATAATATTTGATTTTATATATAGCTTGTAAACCATTGTCTTTTGTCTCATATATAAATAATTGAATTATTAAGCATGATCATAAATTAATTTGGAACTTTAAATAAATTAAAATCAAGAAATTGTGAATTTAACTTCCGGTGATTTCAAACTTTGGTTTTAAAGATTTAAAATGGATATTATTTAAAGTATTTTCGAATAGAGATTTTTTCAAACAATTTTTTTTAATGTTTAAATCAGTGCCCTCCTATTTTGTCACTGGAAAATAATTTCGGTGATGGCGGCCGCATCACCGACATTGATTTTCGAGTTTTGAAATGGAGAGACCATTAGTAGCTTTGCTACACTTTTGTTTTGGAAATTTAATTTGATTTGAAGTTTTGGATATGATTTGATTCATAATGTATGTGTGTGTGTATATGTTTATAAATTTGACTTGGAATATAATATACTTATATCTAAATGGTTTGAATTGAAATCGGAAATTTTATTCTTAAATTCTTGAATAAACATTTCAATTTCCAATAGTTGATTTGGAAAATTTTTAATTGATTTGAATTTCTAAAGTATGACTATATTCACATATATATTATATGTAGATATATGATTTGATTTGGATATATATATGTATATATTTATCTCTAAATTGTTTGAAATTAATCAAAAATTTAACTCTTGAATTTTGTTAGGAATAATTTCAATTAAATGAAGCACAAAATTAAAATAAATATTTAAACTTCAAATAAATTGAATTGGAAAAATTTTACTTATACAATACTCGATTGCATTCTAAAATATAACTTACCTAAATTATTCAGGAGTTGAATATGTAATTGAATAATATACATTATAAAAGGATATCTACAAATAAAATTTGAGTGGTAATGATAAATGTTATATGCTTAAATTTTAGTTAAAAGATTTATAGAGATAAATAGAATAAAAAGTTATTTGAATAATGTACAGTATAAAATTTTGTTAAAAGAAAAATTAAATAAATTTGATTAGCTATAATAAGTGTAAAAAATACTTAATATATGTGATAATATATATCAAGTGGAATAAATTTAATAATTTGGAATAAAAGAGAATTATTTTGTTGAATAAAATATAAATATAATAAATGACAATGCAAATTTATGATTTTAGAAAATTGTTAATTAAAGATAACTAGGTAATAAGAAAATTAATTTAGAAATAGCTAAGATTGATTTAACTTAAGTGGAATCAAATGGGATAAATAAAACTGATAAATAAATAAATATTATTTTGGAAGGAAACTTTTATATCAAATATTAATAAGTTTAAATTAAACCAACTGGAATGAGACACTTTGAATTTAGAATAAATTATTAAATATTAATTGATTTAAATTGAAATTTATATGGTTTAATCAATTGTTTAATTCTGTATTCCAAATCTATTTTCTTTCTGGTTGCTTTATTCTCCTACCTCGTTCCTTTTCGAGGACGAAAAGTTTTGAGTGGGGGAGAGTGTAACGACCCGTATATTTTAGTGGTTTTATTTATTTAATTTATTGAATTTTTATAAAATTGTAAATTTCAAAATTTTGAATTAAGTTTTTAATATTTGGAATACGTCTGTTTTAACATAGCAACTGGTAAATTTTCATCTGAAAATGTAAAAATTTATTTTATTGTGTAATTATATTTCAATTTATATCAATTAATATTTGATGATAATAAAATGTTTCTCAAACCTAAATATTTTTCTATAGAAAAATTGTAAATCATCTTCTGAGCAAGAAGTCATATTTCGTTTTTTCAAATTTTGAGTTCTATTGCTCCGTCGATCTTATTTTTCGACGAAATAGCAGCATTTTCATTCCAATATCGATTTTTTATCAGATAATCGTACCACTGATATCATAATACCATTTTTATCATCTCACCATGTCGATCTCTGGGTATATTCAATCATATGTTTTACAGTCCGGTACATCGTGGAATCCATGAAACAATTCATAGTATCGGTTTGGTATTTGGGTTTCAACTTGAATTTGTTTTGATTTTGCTTGTTTACTTCAATGGGCTTAAGATAATGGGCTTAGTAATTAACGGTCATGAATAGTCGGTCACATGAAGAGTCATCATTTGAGAATTTCCTTCAATATTTTGCACGTTCATATTCTAATCTACTGATTTACCGTCTCTTCCTTACTCCTCTTCTCATTTCATTTTTTCTTCTGTTCTACAAAATATAACACATGAAGTTTTTATTCCTTCTTCTGTTGCATTTTCCTCCTTCTTCCTTATGTGTTTCGACCATCATCACCAAGCACATCATAGCCGAGCTTCGCCTAACCACAATATCAACCATGCATCCAATGACTTAACCCTGCCTGTGCCGACCATCCTAGAAACCTTGCTAGCCTCCTTCTGCTCCTCTCGCCTTCGCAAGCGCAGCCCAGGAAGACTAGCAACCACTATCCTCCCTCTCTCTAACCTCAGCTCACGCCAAAGCCTACAACCATGCTATAGTCGCATGCAAGTGCTGTTCTGCCTTGCTCAGCCATGAAGCCACGTCGACCTCCCTCTAACAGTCGACAGCACCCTTGCACGAGCCGAGCTCCATAATTTTTGCTGTCTCCTCATCCACATGTGGCCTCCCCTATAAGCAAGCCGAGACCCTTCATTTTAAAATGTAAGCTAAGTATATGTAGTATAATAGTTTACATATTTCGATATAAATAATGCCTTTACAGTATTGCTTTACTATTGGTTTTAAACGTCATATGTATATAAATACTTATATATTTGAAAGTTTATACATATATGTTTCGTAAGTTCACATACATATACGTTTATATGTCAGTTCATATTGATTTATATATAGTATTTTAAAGGTTCTGGTTAGTATATTTACCGATATGTTTTAATAACTATATATGTAATGTAACAGTAGTTCATAGATATGTGCCTTATAGTATTGCATGCGTGATCATGAGCTTGTATTTCCACAACAGCTTAAACAATTTACAAAGGTGTTAATATATATATATATATATATATATATATATATATATAGTAGTTTAATAAGTGTAGTTTGCATATGTTATATATCTATTAGTACATGTAGTAGAGCTGTTGGACATGTTAAATTTTATATGTTAGTATACATCTGATTATAGATATTTTTATATAATAAATACATTCGGTTTGATTTATATATATATTTTATGTAAAGTATATATAAGCTATTGATTTTAGTTTATAAATTTTATACATTTTAAAGTATATAAAGTTTTAAAAGTTTATAAAAGTTGTTTTGTTTTCTGTTTTGTATCTGAAAAAGAATGCTTATATAAATGTGCGTTTTAAAAGAACTTATATATATATATTATGATTAGGTTCCAGCAATTTTAGAGTATTTTATTTTATGCTTAGTTATTGGTATAGGTTGTATAAGTTATTAGATATATAACTCGTTAAAATGTATAGTTAAGCTATGATGTATTTGAAACTGTTTATATATATTATATATATAATAATTTTATGTTACTTGTAGGCTATATAATTATCGGTTATTGTATGTATAATATAGGTAAGTTCGTTTTCAATTTTATATTTGTGCTTGCCGTATTTATATTTTAAGAAAGTTTTGTAATCTGCAAGCTGTTTATGATTTGGATATATATAATATACATTTACTTAACTATAGTGAGTCTGCAAACATTTACTTAACTATTATTTGTTTGCATGTGTCTATATTAGTATACATATCATACATTAGCCTTGAATATGGATTTCATCCATATTCACATAGTTGGTAATTTGTGTAGTATACATACTAATCTTTCTGTATATATATATGTACAATGATGTTTGATTTAAGGAGTTTCAAATTTAATATCCGTATAAAGTTTTATTTTAAATAATTAGATATACCTATTTATAGTTTATATGAGAAGTTTTGGCAGTTTTATAACAAGTTTATATAAGTTTTAAAATATTGATTTTTAATAAACTAATGATAATATAATATTTTATATATTTCATTTTAGTCTATATCAAACAGATTCTGATTTATTTCATCAATTCCTTATCTATCAGCTTGTCCATCGAATTCGTGCCAATCTTAACTTGCTTCGGAATTCGTGCTTGGATCCGTAACTCATCTCATTTCGTTCCCTCTCTAGCCTCGAAAGGTGAGTAATCACTCACGATTAACGTTCTTTTATTTATTAAATTTGATTTCAATTGAAACGACATTTGAAATACACTGTTGTTAGTTATTTACACTGTTATATATATATATATATATGTTATTACCTATATCTATTCACCAGACATCTGACACCATTTTCAGTTATTTACAGTGATGATATATGCCTGTTATATTATTATTATATTTGTTATCACTCTGCAAGTTCCCTGTTAGTATAGAAATCACTATGGGTTGAAATGTTACATACCCGAATGGGCTTTAGAATAGGAGAAAATCATTATGGTTGAAATGACAAACCCAAGCAATTTTCATTTGAATTGAATTTGGGATTGTAGGTTGAAATGATATACACCCGTATTTATATTTTAAATTGCGGATTGAAATGATAATTATCCATATCACTTGACCTAAGATAGAAATTTATATACAGACACTACTGGTCTATATATATAAATATTTTGAAATGATTTCTACAGTTTTGGAAAAGTATATGGTTATATATAAATATTGATTTTTGATATTTTATAAATGCTATTTTATATGTATAGTTAAATTCTCGATTTAAGCTACGATAGCACTTTATAAATGCTGTCGTTGCTATAATTTGACAATGTTTTGAAATGTTATAGTTTTTACCACTGTTTGAGTTATATTTTAAAGTAGTAATAATTTAACTTTTGAAAATTGATTATTTGTGAAAATTAAGTAGTTTGAAATATATTTTAATATTTAAATTTGAATTTAAGGAATTTAAATTGAATTTGAATTTAAATAATGGTTTTTGAATGAAAATTATAAATGTGTTTTGTAATGGTATTTGGAATAATAAATGAATGACTTATTTGACTTAAAAATGATATTTAAATTTGAACATTTGAATTTGAATTCAAATAACGATTTGATAATGAAGTTTTGAAAAGATATGAGATTTTGATGACTGAAATGATTTGGGAAAAGTTTGATCTTTATTTTTGATAAAGAATATGAATTTGAAATGACATTTGATAAATGAATATTTGAAGGATATTTGGTTTACTTGTAATTTAAACTTATTTAAATGATATTGGATTTATGAAATGAATATTTCAAACTAAGTTATAATGAAACTAGATTTGAGATATATGAAATTATAAAGTTTAGTTTTGAAATGTGGATATTAAAGCTTTGAAATATATAAAAAATTGAATAGGCTTTTTTGTAGATTGAATCTAAATTTGAAATTTATAAGATCTGAAATGGTTGTTGGAAAACTGAATTGAATTGAAACTGATATTTTGAATTGAATAAAAATGGAAATTAGAAATTTGGGTAAAATTTGAAACTTTGAATTAGAGGAATGTACCATGATTTTAAATGTATGATTTCGAAATGTTATGATTTTCTAGGTGTAGTGATTTCAAATATTTGGTTTCGAAAAAGTTATAACTTTGAAAGTATTATGATTTTTGACAAGCGAATATATGTTTGAAATGGAAATGATATTATATTGATTTGAATATAGTTTTTGAAATAAAAATGGTTTTGGTTTCGAAGTATAAACTATTTCGAAAGGAATATAATTTGAAATGAATGATTTTATTTTTTGTAGTATAAATTATTTTGAAATGACCACGACGTTATAATAACGTTTGGTTGTTAAAGAGACCGGGATCGGAAGTTGTCATACTCTCTGCCAACTCCGAAAACTACTTTAACAACTGTGTACGCCGTGGAGATTCCAGAATGAAGTAGGATGTTGGCGACGTTCTTGAGGTATATTATGTGGACCCGACTCCCTTGAGTTGGCTTAAGGTGGCTAAAACAGGAGCGATCTCAAGCCAAAAGGGGTAACTCCTCTGGTTAGACACACTTCTTCGATACTATACTCTTACTTGTGGTTGATTTGATGGCCATCCTTCGATTTTGATTGGGAGTGTGTTCCGAGGTGGTCGTATATCGCTGCTACGTTACCACCAGCCCTTGTGCGTAATTGGTATATCTACCCTGGCATTGCCTTGTGTGCCGTGTCACCTACCACAGCGAGCCTTACTACGAGTTTGTTTTTCTCCCGTAGCCCATGGAGTATTTAGGGCAGTCTCCTGATCTGGAGATATGCTGATGCTGGATGGATTATTGGGACTATTACGTGTTAAGGGGAATATTGGGTCACTCCTTAACGCTATTTAAAAGTAAGTTTATTTTACTGTAGACATTATTATAATAGCGCAATATTACTACATAATAAATAGTTTAACGGATGTTTAGAGGATGATTATCCCAAACATCCTTTGAGTTATTGGTATTTCAGTTGTTATTTCACTTGAGTTGGATTTATTGATATAAGAATTATAATCCTGACTCGAGTGTTTGTGTTTTCCTTTATGCTCGGGTCAGACTGAGTGATTCAGCATTCAAGACTCACCTTCGAAGTTGGAGCCATGCTTGAAGATCCAGCCATCTATTCTGCTTTCAGTATTCAGTGATTCCAATGATGTATTCTGATTTGTAACTGATGTATCGTGTTACTCTTCTGTTGTACCCGGTTTAACTCTGATGTATCTTATATATTTATATAGTAGCTTCATGAACTACCATCTCTTTTACTTCCGCTGCATTATTATTTACTCTGTGTCTATGATCTGTGATTATTTATTACTGTATATTCTGAGATTTGCCAAATTTTATTTAAAACGCGGTATTTTGAGCAATTCAAGTCCGACATGTGTGGATGCGAATGGTTGAAAATATCGGTTGTTACAAACCATTTCTCTTCTTTATGAGAGAAAGAAAGAAGAGGAAAAAGATTATTCTTAGAATGAGTATCAAACAAACTTGATTAATAAAACAAGGCATCATAAAATAAATTGGATAGAATGGGTCCTAAGACTTGGATAAATCCTAAGGCACGATTCCTAAGAAAGACTCAGGACAATGATCCTTGCTGGATTATTCTATATTGTTCCGAAGTTTGGCTTCGATACTAAGCTATGATGCCCCACCTCTATACTCACACTAGCCAAGGACACTACGGGGTAATGCCATCGACTAGCACGAAGCATAAGGCTGTTGAGCAGCGACCATCTGTGTAATTTCTTTGTGAGAGTACGATATCTCAGATAGTATTACATCTTTTTCATTTCAAGAGGAAATATGACACATCAATTACAAACTCAAAGCTACTACACAGTGGTGCGATCATCGAAAAAATAATATAAATAAGCATAATACAAAATCAGTCACAGATATTCATATCACTAAGGCTGAAACAGATATGAATACAGCACAAAAAAGTATACATCAAAGTAGTGGTCATATAAGATCCACTACACCATGAAAGAATAGGTACACGTTCTAGATAAAAGAATATGTATACATCAAGTAGTCTCTATCTCGAACGTATAAAAGCAAAAACTACTAAGCTAAGTAGTTAGCCAAAAGTTAGATGACAGACCCTGATAAGAAGTCAAGTAGAAGCACCTGAAATACCCCGGTCCAACCCAAGTATTATTTAAGAAGAAAATAATAAACGGATCAGTCTAGCTATAAATACCATATAAAAATAAGATAAGATAAGAGATATGACAAAAATGTATAATAACAGTAATGCCATACCATGACAAATATACATTTGATAACAACAAAAATCATATAATGTCTCAAATTTCCTCAAACACAAAAAAGAATGTCATATTCTTTATTTTATTCCCCAAACCCCAAATATTGACAAAACATATCGTTGCCAATCGCAAAAATTGGTGAAACACCAATTCCAGAAATCGTCAAATAGAAATCCAAAAAACCATTGAGGGAGGCCTATCAAAAATGGAAGCATGAAAGCTCACTAACACGTGTATCACAAATGGGTCGCTATCCCATGGTCGCTAGCCATAGAGCCGGTGCAATGACGTAGTACAATAGCGGTACGCCCGAGGAATCTGAAACTCGAATAATTCGGAACAACGACGTAGTACAATAACGGTACACCCGATGAACTTGAAACTCAAATAATTTGGAACAATGACGTAGTACAACGGTACGCCCGATGAACCTGATAAGCCGAAACAACGACATAGTACAATGGTACGTCCGATGAACCAAACTCCATGAATGAACATGGGTCGTTAGCCCATAAAAAATGAGACGAAGCTCAACATAACGGGGTACTTTCCCCCCACACAGACAAAGATACATCGCATATCGATAGTCTAAACCACAAAATGATCATCATAGATCAATAAAAGGTGTGAATTGCACTAAGCTAATAATAAAGGGTTTAGCTTCATGTCCCATAACCATTGGCCTAACTTAAATATTTACGAACAAATTATAGATTTCCACTTTAAAATTGTCACAAGAGTTCAACCAAACAAGTCCAAGAATTAACCGACAAAGAAAGCACAAGCATTTCATACCACTTGTTTTACTAAATTGTTTAACTAGATTTATCTTCCGAATGAGGTAAAGCTTTGTGTATACTAATAGATTGAAAAACAGTTTTAAAAACGAGCTTTGTATTAAAAGTAACGTTGAAATCATTTTTTTGTGAAAGAGTTTTAGTTAATACTAGTATAGAAACCTTTGTATTTTAAAAGTAACAAATCACAAAAATGATTGTAAAAACAATCAATCACCAAAATTTCACATATGAAAACGTGAATCAGAACCATAGAAATCAATACCAAATCCGTCAAAATGGATATTCCCAAAAATCCAGAAAAGGGGTCGTCAAAGTCGATAAAAGCGATAACAACAAATTGGATCAACCAAAAATCGATATAAATTGGAAACCCATCAAAAACAGGTAAGTTGGCTGAAATCAGCAGCTCCAGACGTTTGGTGGTTCTCCCAAACGTCTGAGCTAAAAGAATGGAAATTTTATTCCATATCCCCAAGATGTCTAGAAAGCCAGCTCAAACGTCTGAGCTGAAGGTCTTGAATTTTTATTCCATAGCTTCAGACACTTGAGCATACTACCAAACGTCTGAGCTGAAGCTCAGGGCATAATGTGGCTAGGCCGTTGATGGCCAAATTATCTCAAAAGCGATCGAGCGAGCAACTATGGTTAGGGATTTATTCCAAGAGACAACCCAACCCTATGGACTTTTCAATACACTCCAACCAACATGTCAAAACATCCAATGCAGGATTTTTCATAGATTTTGACTTCAAAATATCAAAATTTTGAAAATTCGCCAAACTAATTCTATTTAAAAGCAAATAGACATGAAATAAATATTATAAATTCATACCTAACAACTATCAAAGGTATAGACATAGATGTGAGTTCAAGAACACACCTATAAACCCAAAAACAACGAACGAGAAGCTTTAAAACAAAGCAAGACCGATTCCTCTTCAATAAGACCTCAAGAATCCACAATCTATTATCAAATGAAATGAATTTCCTAAGTTAAGGTTTAGGAATTTCCAAAAATCGAAGAGAGATTGAGATGGAGAAGATGAAGAGGATGCTTACCTAAGTTTCTCTTTGATTTTGGAGCTTAAATCTTGAATTTCCTAGTAATGTAGGGTTTAGGAATTTTAATTTACTATTCTTTCCCCCATTTTCCTTTAGCTTGAGAGTGTTAGGAAGATAGAATGAATGAATGAAGAGGGGGTGGAGTTAGGGTATTTTGTTGGGTAGTGGGCTAAAACCCAAACCTAAAGCCCAATAGGAAAAATAGAAAAATTCTACTCAACTCCAAACATATCGATGGCTATACTCAAAAAGGTCGCAAACGCGGTTTTGGACTCAATTGAAGTGGTCTCGAGTCCTAATTCGACTATTTACAAAAAGTAGCATTTCTGACTTTAATCCGACCAACGATGCTATTATTAAATAAAATATTTAAATATATAATCGTAAAATATGCAGGTTGTTACATTAATTATTTTCAATATTATTTTTGTTAACCCAAAAGGATCAAAATCCTGATATGATTGTGAAAGCACCAGCCTTGTTTATTATGACAAATAAAGTTGAGAAAAACACTCTCCAAATTGCAGAAAAGACAAAATAAAGTAGAGAAACATAAGGCTTTTATAGTGGTTCGACTATTAACGAAGCTTACGTCCACTTTATAGATTTTTTTGATGGATTGAATGTTGATCACAAGTACAAGTTGTTTATGATTCTAATAATTAAACGAAGAAAGATCAAACCACTGTTGGTGGAGACAAAAGGAAGGATCTCAATTGTCTCATGGCAGCCGTTGTGAAGAGGAAGAAGGTTAAAGAATCTTAGTAGTAGAGTTTCCATAGTGATCAGAGTAGCCAGCCCCCTCTGTATTGAAGAGAGGATGATATTTATAGGATTTATATAGCACTTGGATCAGAACCAGAGTACCAGAAGCCTGTAGTTATCCATAGGAGGAGGCACATAAAGTTTAGGGTGATTTCAAACCAAGCTTTTGGATCGGTACAGATCCAAAATGTCGTGCATTTTTTGCACAATTCCTTCTTCATTGGCTTCTTTTCTTGCATGCAAGGTTCCCAATGTGATTTCATAGCTTATTGACTTGTTTTGATGAGGGTTCACCTGTAAATTAGATTGAACTGTAATCCAAATCGGATAAGTCGTCACTTCTTTAACTTGGATGCTTGGAATGTTATCTAACTTGGTAGATAAGTTTAGGAGAGGTGTAGGAATATAATGCATGTGGATTGGGGAATCTACAGTTCAATAACTTTGATCGAATCGGTGCTGATCCAAATACTTGGCATATTTTTTTTTCCAAACTTCCGGGGTTTCGTTGTCATGTGATTTTAGGTCTTCCGGTCAAGTTTTGACTCGTTCTGATGTAATTTGAATGTTCTAACTCCTTCTGAATTCTGCCGGGTTAAAATCCCTGTTAACATTTGCCCCCCAAAGCATGCTTTCACTGGAAACAAGGCGTGCTCTGGAATTATTTATCTTTTGGTTTCCATTTCAAGATGCTTTATTGGTCGTATCTAGCTTCCTTGAGTAGCTATCTATGATGTTCCGCCTAACTATCCAGTCCTTAGTGGAAATTTTCATTAGTTGTAATTACGAAGTGATCTTGACTTGATAGCTTCCAGAATGAATACGAACATCGAGTTGGGTAAATAAGGAAGTCTAAGGTCATTTAGGGGAAATAAATTAGATTGGTATCGATCCAACTAGATCGGATTGGCACCGATCCAAGCACTTAGGAAAATTTTCTACATTTCTTTCTTTTTTTACATATAAGTGGGGTTGGATTTCCATTCTCCCATTTCACATTTTTGACCCGAGCCGATTCAAAAGATACCGTGACTTCGTCGATCCTAACTCTACCACCACCGGAGCGTCGTCGCCATAGATGCCCCCTACTAGTGCCAACTGCTACCTCAATTTCATCTACCTTAAGGTGCTGCCGATCCAAAGCGAGCTCATTCGTGCCATCTTGAATTAAATACCTCATTGGCTTTCTCAATTTCGAAGGTGGGTGAAGCGGATTTTGACGCGATGTTACATCATTAATCAATGGTGAGGTTATGTTGATGATGGATGCAGTGGAAGATTCGAGCTAATTGTGAATTTATGGAAGGATATAGTAAATTGACTCTGAAGTTCTTCATGGAATGAAGCCAGGGTTTTGCCCTGGTGCTCGACATGTTTTGCTATCTTCATCCGCAGGATTAGAATTAACTTGTACCAAGTTTCACAGTTGATTCTGACAAGACACCTTGCGGATCACAGATTGATTTTGGTTTTTTTAGAAGGGGGTAATAACTAAGGGTAGCGTCTTACATGGAGCTTAGGTTGTTATCAATTTCTAGGAAATTAAAATTGACTCCTGTTAGTTTTCTTCCCGATTTGGACTCATCGGTCTATAATTGTCGGCATTAGTTTGGTCTTGTCGTTGAATAGTCGGTGTAACTGGAATAGGAAAAGCTTTCTATATCGCTTTGGATAATGGATCCATTATTGATTGTTGATCGATAATGGGCAAGTGTAGGATGAAAGACATTAATAGCTAATACAAATTGCTTTTTTCGGTGTAGGTGAGCCATCCACATGGAATGGTCTATTCACAACTCTCAGGACACCAAGCCCGTTCTCATATAGATTACACATCACACACTCAAGGTTAACATTTGGAATCTGATAGGTGATTGGTACACGTCAACTACCTTTCGAATTCCATGATCAGCTGGTTTAGTATTTATACTTCAAGGATTTAGCGCACCTGACCATTTTAAGCACAAGTTTTCTAATATAGAATGACGCGCAAATCCTCCTGGTCTAAGTCAATTGAAGGTAGCTCATCTATTCCTAAAGCGGAGTCTTCATCAATCCTGGCTAGACCTGCTACTTCCCTAGCTTCGAGGCAATATGGCCGTCTGATCCTAGTTGGCTCCATCGTCGACCGCACTCCCCCCAACTTTAGTGTTTTGCTTGATCCTTTGAAGAAATCCTCTTCGATCTTTAAATACAGGAAATTGCAAAGCATTTTCCCACAATAGGGTAGAGGATGACGTGCTTCTATCGTCCAAAAGGGAATTCGCTTATAGTCCACCTTTCGGACACGTGGTTTTCCATTGCCACATGTGTATGTATGGTGTAGTGCCCCCATTTAATCACTTTCTTATAGATCTCTTTAGAACATGGAGTTGGCTCCATTCCAAATCCTCTGAAATGATTGTGCCATGCTAACTTGCTTGTATATTCTGTTCGTGCAAACACTTAACTGCGCCTCAAGCTTTGCTGAGTTGCAGTATCTCCTACTCTTTAAAAAGAGGGAGGCTAACCCGTTACTCATGTATATTAAGGTGCAAAGCGGCCAAAAGCTTATACTTGATCTTCTTGTTAAGGTTCCCTCATTCAAAAATAAGTTCATTTTTGCCAAATGTCCAGAGGGATTCACCCGTCTGTGGACCACGGGGGGTAAGTTACTTCCAGCATGCATGGAATTTCCTTTAGCTGCTAAAAAGTCTTATGAATGATCATTTATTTTTTTGCAGTTCTCTCTAAGATTAAGATCCAACGCTCGGCCTTGTCTCAGGGTCCTGAATGTGATCGATGCTCAAGAGTACATGATTGGGTTTCTTCTTACAAATGAAAAATCTTCGCCAGTGTGGGCTCTTACATCCCGGGAGATCTGTTGGGTTCGTTAGTGCCCCTTCTCTCTCCAAAACCTGGACTCGCTCAGTTTCCTCTTCCCATGATTTAGATGAAGGTTATGCTGATGGTGATGATCAGGAGGAAGAAAGTGACTCGTCCGGCTGGTCAGACAAAACTTGTAAAGAGGCCCATGTTCAAGTTGGGGTTGACAGTCCGCCCAAGATGTCTTTGATCCCGGAGGAGAAAGAAGAAGAGTTTATTCATAGGACTGGCAAAGCTCCTTCGATTGAGGAAAAGGAGGAAGGATAGATCAGTGAGGGGCTCCCTTTAATCAAAAAAGAAATAAATTGGGATATATATACCAAAAAGGCGATGTCGATTTAGATGATAGGGCTGAGTCCCGAACATACTCCCTTACCTCCTTCGAAGAATGTTTTAAAGAAGCTCCTCCAAAGAAAGAGCCGATTCCCAGCATTTTGTCGGAGGGTGCAGATTTGACTTGGGAGATGCAAGCAACATTTTTGTAGATATGGGTGCCCTAATAGGTGATTTCACTTCGGAAGGGTTCCTTCCTAGGCTACCCAAGTCGTTCCTAAAGAAATGGATGTCCTGATATTAGTTGGCGATTGATCCGGTTTGTGTATTTTACTGGGGCTGTTAACCTGTAGCACACACATCACTAGGATCATGCATTTCACTGTTATTCTCTTTGGATATTTTGATCTATCAAATGCCTTTTTTAGTTCGTTTTGTTATTTGCTATAAGGATCATGTCTTATGGCTTCTACAATGACTTAACCGAGCACTTGAGTCATAACGTTCACATATGGTATTCATCCAAATACTATGCGTCCCTTGAAACTGATGAAGAGAGGAGGAGATCAGATAAGGAGGTAGAAGAACGCTGCCGAGCCAATAAGGATTAAGACCTTGATAGAGAAAGCATGCATGAGAAATGGAAAAGCCCTATTGAACGGGAAGACTTATCAAAGAAGCTAAAGAAAGATCAAGAACATGCAACGGACATACACCTTCCTACTTCTACTAGAATCGTCATTCCCATTTCTGACGTCTTGACGTCCTTCACTGTAACAACCCCCACTTGAACGTCCAAAATTAATGGCTATTAATGCTGCAATCATCCAAATTTATTAAACCTCGATGACCAAATACAGTAATGTTATATACATTAATACACACGAACAAATGAATATGGAAAATTTTTAAAACACTAAACAAGTTCCACATTCCATTCCAAAACATTTCAAATTCATTGCATAATCACAATACAAAAACCACGTTCAGAGAAAATACATTTACTACAACATACGTAAAGAGCGACATATGAAGATGCCCCCTTGGATGATTAGAATATATATGTAGGCAATTAAACAACTTTGCCTTTATAGAAACAGCATAGCAGAATCAAAATAAAAGGGAATTCTACATAGAAATGCCTACTGCACATCTCTTGAAACTTATTCATCTAAAGAAGTACTGAAAACCTCGACTCTCAAACTACTCGAAATCAATTGAGTACCCGAGAGTTTAAGTGGAAAACATAAACTTCAAGTCAGACATAAAGCCTAGTATGAATAATAATCTACCATCTCAAACCATTTAGATATCTTGTTAGACCATGCCACTAAGCGGAATGAGTTTTCCCCTCACTAGCATCCTAAAACCTTTATAACACCATATTGTAATGACCCATATTTTTTATAATTAAAATATTAAATTAAATATGATTTTTGAATTTAATATTGTGAGAAATTAAAATTTATGGTTTATTAATGAGAAAAATAATTAAAATATGATTTAATAATGTTGTTTCAATGTTATTGACAATTATTTTAATGTGATTTCAATCAATTGAAATAGTTGTAAAGTTAATTTGGTTATAATTGTAAATATGGAATAAATTAAATGTTGGATTCAATGTTGAAATTATCTATTATTGATTGAAACAGGTTTATTATAGAATATAAAATCAGTTTTGGTAAGCAATGTATAATCTTGGTTGTAAACAATAAGTTAATGGATACGAATTACTAATGGATAACAATTGTTTATTCTCACCTTAATATTTAATCCTTTGGAATTAAATTGTTAACAAATGGAATTAATGCAATTGAAATATTATAATAAATATGGTAAAAGACGATAACTGTAGAACATGAATGCAATAAAATGTAAACTAACGTTAATTATATTCATAATGTAATAGTTGATTCGATAATAAGAGCGAGAATCAAAATAAAAGAATTTATTAGGATTTCAATTTTAATAAATGAATTTATTGCAGTTGTAATTGAACGCTGAAATTAATGTAATATTTAAACCTTGGAATTAACATGGAAGATTAAAATCTCAAATTTAATAAAAAGAAAATGCTTGTGAAATTTCAATTTTTGGTCAAATTTACTAAAAATTTGAAGTTGAGTTGAAAATATAAAATTTTAAAATTGAAAATTTAAATTTTTTCTAATTCTAGACTGAATTCTACGATGGTCTCCACTTTTATTTTCGTCAAAATTGGACTTCTATTGCTTTAAATTTGCAATTTATAGTGAAAATCGCATAAATAGTGTATATTGTGTGTATTTTATATAGTATTTCATATGGTATTTTCTAGTATATTCTAATTGGTATATGACTCTTGGGCTCTTAGGAAGCCTCTTAGGCTTCAACTGACACCATTAATTCAGAAATCTTTACTCTTCTACGTGCAAACTCCTTATCAGGAAGAAACTACGTACAAACTTTCTACTATCTCATTTCTGTAACGGCCCGTTTTTTCTATACGCTTTGAATCGACAATAAACCATACACGTCCAACTCAAATTGCACGAATAAGAGATTTATTAAGAATAGAAAGAAAATAAAGATAGAATATAATATCACATGAAAGGAATAACATACATTATTTCAATAATAATCTTTACAGCAGAAAATTTTAAAATACAATATTAGAGTGTTCCCTAGATTCAGCCTGGACAGTTATAAACCCCTGTCCTTACAAATGTTGAAAATAACAAAATAAATGCAATAGATGTAGCGGATAATAGAATACGTCCATACGATGATGAAGATCTCTAGCTCTCCTTTGGAAACTCCAATCGTCTTCAACTAAACGTGAAACTACTCGGTTCTGACCCAAGTATTAAAAATACCCGGACGAGGCTTGATAAACCAGCATGAGATACTTGAAATTTTAAATGCATAGATCATGATAGTGATATCAAAACCTTTCAAAAGAAGGGTATCTCATAAGACCATGCCCACACATAAACACAGATGGGTTTTTACCTTATGATAACCGAAACATTTTTATGCCAAAATACACTTGATAATATTTTTAATGACATTCTTTTAGAAAACATCTTTCAAATAAACTTATTCAAACAGGGTATAAATATCCGGACTAAGCCTAAGGTAACATATCCAGACTGGGTCAAGGGAATATATCAAATAGAATATATGATACCAAAAAGGGTAGCTGAAATGTTTGCAAGTCATTACAGCTATTTTGGGAATACAATCAAAACCGTAAAGCTCTTATTGAAATTGGATTTCCAACATGATAGGGAACCTCGATAACCACACATAACAATCAGAATACGGTGGTTTTTCGTGCAAGGACTCATACACCACTATTCCTCATATTGCCACGCATCATGATATTCAGTAGCTTCTCATGCAAGGAGTCACATGCCACTATACCACACAATAAGGGTCCCATTTGGACACTTTGGCGACCAAGATCATACGCCGCCAGTCACCACGAGGGATCATACACCACCCTCGTCATACTCAACCTGAAATATGTAACATAGTTCCTATATCATTTTCGAGATGTGAGGCTTGGGAGTGTATGTTAGTTAGGAAAATCACTATGGATGAAAATGATACATAACCAAATGGCTTTTTGGATTAGGAAATTGACTTGGGATACGGGCTGAAATGATATATACCCATAAATTTAATTATTTTAGGTTGAAGTGATATAGACCCTGATCACTTGACCGTAGGATAGAAAACTATATATATACAGTGTTGGTCGATTTTAAGGTATTTTTCCAAATTATAAAATATGTTTGATTTAATAATTATTTTAAAAAAATTAATCAAAATATTTATTTAAATTATATTTTTGAAAAATAAAATATAATATAAATTCAGATTATGTGCATTAAAGTTAATTTATAAATTAATATTCTAAAAGATGAATTTCAAGATTTTGACTTATAATGTTATTTAATTTTTAAATATATAATCTAATGGTGAAATAGTAAATTATAGAACACAACACTTTAAAATTTTCATTTAATAAAATACTTAATATATTTTTAAGAGATTTAATTAAAAATTTAATTTAATGTAATAAATATTTATTTTTATAAAACTTAAATTAATAAATAAAATAAGAAAGAAAAATTAAGATTAAATTGTAGATTTAATATAGTTTAAAGAATTGAACTCCAATAAGTTTATTAAATCTATTTGTTTATGAGAGTTCCAAAAGATAAGATTTTGAAATGTAGTAACTTAATTTGATAGAAATTGTAAGTTAACGGTTTTCAAACTAAAATATAACTGAAGTTAAACATTTTAGAAATTGATTTAAATTGTAACTTGGGATTTAAATTATAATTTTTTTTTATAAAAAGACCATAGTGTGAAATAAGCGTTTGGTCGTCAAAGAATCCGAAGTCAGATTTTGACATACTCCCTGTCAATAATGAAACCACTTTAACAACTATGCATGTGGTGGAGAATCCAAAATGAAGTAGGATGGTTTGGCGAATGCTACTGGAATGAAGTAAGTGAACGATGATGGATAGCATTGACTTTCGGGTCGTAATTAAAATGACTAAAACATTAGCTATGCCGGCTAAGTAGGTTCGCACCCTCTATTGAGCATGCTTCTTCGAAATCATATCTATTATTTTATGATTTGATTGGTGGCCACCCTCGATTTTGATTATAGGGGTGTGTCTCCTGGTGGGCAGTAGTAGCTGCTATGCGTTACCATCGGTCCAAGAGTGCAAAACAGTAAAATCCTACCATAGGCATTGCCTTACGTTCCTTGTCATATTTACCTTGATCGAGCCCACTACTACTTTGGTTTGTGTCATACCTATGGAGTGCTCCCTAAGTATTCCACCAGTATATGGTGGAGCTTACAGTACCTGTAGACTATGATGCTTATATAAAAATGTGTTAAGGGAGATATGGGTAACGCATTAACGCTATTTTAATACTTTATTTTACTAACAGACATTACATATGTAGCGTATTGTATTATATATGTAGATAGTTTAACAGATCCCTAAAGGATGGAAATCCAAAACATCCTTTGAGTTATTGATGCATTTCACTTGAACATTTCACTTGAGTCGATGTACTTTCATAAGAATTTTAATCTTGACTTGAGTGTTTTTTTTGCTTTATGATCGGGTCAGCCTGAGCTTTTTAGTATGTAACGACCTACATTTTTGGACGATTTAAATCGAACATAAACCACACATGTCGGACCCAAACCCTTCAAAAGGATAGATTCTTATGGGGTAAAGAAGAAAAGCAAAGGAAAAAACAAATACAGAATCTCGCAGCTGAATGACAAAATATAATAATCAAATAATAGTTCATGAAGTTGTTTTATAAATATATTTGATTATTCTTTTACAACACAAAAATTAGAGTTACATAAAAAAGGAATAAACAAAATAAATGCAATGGAACAACATGATGCAGTGGAATACATATAATAAGCAATAATAGTACAAATCTTCATTTTCATCCTCCAAAAAGCAGTCTTCGATAAACTGAAAAGCTCAGACTGACCCGAGCGAACTGAAAAGATAAAACACTTGAGTCAGAACTAAAAGATCTTATGTAAATTAAATCAATGGTAAATATGAGTGTGACAGCGTCAGAGATGTTTACGGGTTTTACATCTCCTATCCATTGTCTAACGTGACTGCAATAACTTAAGAGATGTTTGGGATTTCGATCTCCTAAGGATCTGTTAAACTATGTACTATCTAGTACAATACGCTATTCTAATATGTCTACTGTAAAATAAAGGATTAAAACAGCGTTAAGGCGTTACCCATATCCCCCTTAACACATTTTATATAATGTCGTGGTCTATACAGATATTATAAACTCCACCTGTAGGTGGTCTATCAGGGAGGACTCCATAGGTACGACACAAAACAAACTCGTAGAAGACGCGATAACGCATGCGACAAGGCACTCGAGGCAATGCCCAGGGTAGATATACCAATTGCACTCTTGGACTAGTGGTAACACATGCCACCTCAGAACACACCCCCAAATCAAAATCAAGGGTGGCCACCAAATCATCACAAAGTCAAAATATGGTATCGAAGAAATGTGTCCGATAGGAGAAATGACCTTACTTGGCCCAGTATATCTCATGTTTTAGCCACACCAAGCTGACTCTCGGGAGTCAGGGTCACGTAAATACCTCATACAGAATCGTTCGCCAAACCATCCTACTCCATTTCTGGAATCTCTACCACATACACCGTTGTTAAAATTGTTTTCGATATTCCAAGAGAGTATGAAAATATCCGATCTTGGCCTTTTCAACAACCAAACGCTTGTTTCACAACGGATGGTTCTTTTACATTTCAAAAGTTAATTCATACTTGATGCCAAAATATCATTTTCTCAAAACCATATCATTTCAAATCATATTCACTTTCAAAATCACATTCACCTCTAAATCGTATTTACTCAAATATGTCATTTCAAAAAAGGTATCAATTCTAAATTTCAACTTAAGTTGTGCCATCATTAAGGATTTAAATATAAATGCTTCAGCTTACACAGTCTGGATTTTAGAAAGTAGTTTAGGTAATTATAAATAGTTTTAGTAATTTTAAAAATAGTTTTAAATAGATTAAAATAGTTTGAATAGTAAGAACAGTTTAAATATATTTAAAATTTAACTGAATTAGATTTTATGATTTTAATAGATTAAATATAAAGTAAATAGATTTTTATTAGATTTAAAACGATTTAAATAGATTAAATATATGTTAAATAGATTAAAATTATGTTAGGTAGGTTATAAATAGATTAAATAAACTTAATATAGATGAAATAGATTTAAATTATATTAAATAGACTAAAAATAGATTACCTAAATTTAATTAGTTTAAAATAGGTGAAATAGATTAAATTGGATTAAATAGGTTATATAGACTAAAATAAATTGAAGTGGTTTATATTGATTAAATATAGTACATATTAAGTACAATAGTTTAAATTAGTTTGAAATAGATTTTCAAGTTATATCCAAACATTTTCAATAACCCAATTCTTATAAATTCATTTATTTTTCACATTTCAACTATGAAATTTCAATTTAAATCCTTTGAACAATTCATTGAACCAATTCCAATTTCAGCATTTATGCTTGGAATAACGAAAATAATTCAGTTGATATAAAGACATCTCTATTTCAAAATGCCAGTTAACTGAATTCAAATTTAAAAGAATTAAAAAATCATTTAACTTAACCAATCCGATGTCCGTATATAATTTTCCACCTTAAGGTCAAGTGATATGGATATTTATTGTTTCAACCCGCAATTTAAAATTTTATGGTTATATATCATTTCAAACCGCAATCCCAAATTAAATAAAAATCCATAAAATCAGTCGAGTCTATCATTTCAACCCATAATGATTTTTTTCTAATCTATAGATCATTTGGGTATGTATCATTTCAACCCATAGGGAACTTACAGTGTTATAACAATATAATAACATAGCATCCAGTCATCCAAGATAATAATATAAACATCCATCACAATCATTATCTAAATCAACCAATAACATCAATAGATAACTGAATATCATTAAGAGGTATTAAATTGACAAATAAATTTTAATATTAAATTAAAAAATGATACAATGCAATAAAAGTCAAAATTAACTAAAATGACAGTTTAAACCTACCAAGCATTAATCAATGCATTTCTAATAGCATCATAAATTTAATTTAACTAGCATAAGATAATTTATTAGTTGTGAGTTGGTCAAAACACTCACCTTTTATTTTAGCCCATAAAATCCAAATAGAAGTGCAAAAACTCAACAGTAGTCAAATTCAACTAAATCAATTTCATGTAGTCTGGGATTTAAATATGAATCCAACAGAATAAATCGTATGTAAATCAAATTTTATATGCAAAAGATATTCAAGTTATAAGAAATATTATTAAAATAATAATTAGTACGCATAAAGAAAACAAATTTTGATACTTACATTTTTCTCAAGGTGAGGCTTAAGGAAAAGATTGAAGAACAACTAAGATAAGGACAGGACGTGTAAGAAGAATAAAAAACATCATGTTTCAAAAAAGAAAGCTTTCGGATTTGTAAGAATAAGTGCTTTTGAATATGAGGTGTCAGGAGAAACAAAATACAAATGAAGAAATATGCTGTAGATTATTTATAATTAGGAAATGAAGATGGAGCAAAAAATAAAGGCTACATTTTATTTTGAAAGCTCTAGGAATTAATAATGCATAAGGAAATGTACGTAATTATGGAAAAGTTTGCAATCCAAAGGAAAGTAAAATTTTATATATGTGAAACTAAGGTGGCAAGAATTAAATACAACCTAAGATTCTATGCTCAGGTATTAAATAGAAAGAGAAATGAATGGATCAAGTATTAATAATAATGTAACTATTTTAAAACGTTCATGCAACAATTAATAACAAAAGAAATGAAGGGACCATGTACATCGCGTAACCCTTTGAAATTCAATTTTTTTGAAACGTAACCAAATTAACTTCATTAACTCAAATAATATTCAAATTTGTATGCATTTAGGTTTTTATCTATGCATAAGAACATTTTTATACTTATCTTAAAAGCGAAAATGTTCAATTTAGTTTTCCCAAAATGATCTTTTATTTCCATTAGAACATCTTTTTGTTCAATGTAAAACGCGCGTTTCTTTTATTAAATCTATTAATTGCAATCAACATTTTCTTTCCTTTTAATTGGAATATTTGAATTACTTTAATTGTAATTACTTATAAAGTCAAATTTCAACACAAACAACTAAAAATGGGTGAAATATAGAACAATTGTTTATTTAAACTTGTTTATAAATTGGTTTTTTATTCATAAGAGTAATAAATAACTCTGACATAGATTATTTACCTATTCTTGTAATCAATCTGTGTGCTACAACATAGTTCAAATAAACATATATTTCTTCCTTTAAAATCAATCATTCTGTTCTTTATTTTAATTAAATTAACCTATATTCACAAATGAAACATTCATTTTATGTGATGTTAATGTTCTTTTCATTAAATTAAACCTTCCTTTTAATTTCACAAAACATAAGCTACTTTTAGTTACACCTATTAATTTACAATTTAGTATTCTCTCTCCTATTAATTGAGAATTTTCAGTTACATTAATTTCTGTCGATTAAGTTTCAAAATGGACTAGATGAATGTAAGTAGAATAATTATTTCCTATCTAGTAGTAATTTAAACATATTTATCAACTATTGGATATAAACAACAATTACACATTTCTTACTACATAATAGTTTCTCATCTCTACAATCAATCTTTCAGCTACCAAACATTTCAAATAAATAAACATATGTTTACTCATTTACTAAACTTATTCATTTTTATTCTTTTATTTTGATTTACACCCCTAATATTAAATCAACCAATACCTTATGAAATTGTTAACATAGGTTTCTTTCTTGTTATCCACGTTTTCTACAATTGACGCCTTTTTTACATTAACCACAATATTTAATTACATTAAGTTCCAATTAATTATATTCTAATTCCAGTAAGTTGATTTAAATTATATTTCAATCTTTTATTCTAACATTTATTACCCTGCCGATATAGTTATCATTGTTTATATCTTGTTACGCTAATATTACACTACTATTCTACAACCATCATTCTTTAACACACTAGTTGCAATATTTCAATTACATCGAATTTATGTAAATTTTATTATAATTCAAAATCCCAATAAATTAATTTATCTTTGTTGCACTCTTGTTATTAGATCAATTATTGCCCTATTAATATAATTAGCTTTCGTATTGTAACATTGCAGAATTTTGTTAATTAAAAATACGGTAATTTATTTGAACCTTTTGAAATTTAAATTGAAAGGTTATAAAATAAATAAAATATGTGTTAATAAAGCTTCAATTTCCTTTGAGTCTAAATTTTTGAATTGATAAAGTATACCTATGTAATTCATTTAATATGTATTTAAATTCGAAATGTTCTCTATTAAATGATATGGGTAAATACAAACAAAAATATACAAACATTTTCAATTAGTAAAGTAAAACAAGTCCCAATGGTACATGGAAAAAATTAACAGCATATGCTCTAAGTATTTCAAGGCAAAGAAAAAAAATCTATTGACCAAATAAGATAGTACTTGCACAAAATAAAATAACATTGGCTGTAACATGCAAAGGGGAGCATGAACAATACATAACATGCTTTCATTAAATGCTATTACTCTCTAGCATAAACAAGATCATATCAGCCACCATTTTAAAAAAAATAAAAAAATGAATGATAAGTATGGGTTTGCAAAAGAGGACGATGCAGTTAATGCAAGCCTCCATAGTATCATTATCAGCCTCCATATAAGAAAAAAAAATCTTTGATTAAAGGTATATAAATATTTATAAAGTACAACTAAAATCTTGCCTCAATATTTTACAAAGACCTGTACACTTCTTTATATATCAATCTATGCATCAGTTCGTTCATCTAGAAAAAAACTGAGCATTAGAAAAAAAAGAAAACAAACATCACCTTATTCTACAAACTGGAGCAAATTTATTCAACTAATCAAAACAGGATTCAAGAGTAGATCCAGGAAGATCAAAACTGCAGCCTTTAAATACAAAAATTTTCTCTGTTTCAACCATATTAAAGTGAGTGAACATCAACGGTAAAACTTTAAGTTAACAGTAAGATAATTTATTGGTTGTACATAGTATTGTATGTGTTTTGTTTTTGAATAACATTCTGCATATATATAGGTTACCCTGCATATTCATCTTCTCTGTTATTGATTACAGAGTTGATCATTGATTCAAAAATTTAATTTATTTGCATTCGATCATTGTTGAGTATCGAAGTCTTCAATCAAACAAGAAGTAAATCTGTAATCAATGTTTTTAAAACCTGTTTCAACATGATTAGAAGAAAGTTGCCACTGTCATCTTGATTCACAGTGAACCAAGCAAAAACTTGATAAATTCGATTGTTACAGAAAGTTAATTCAAATTCATAGCTCGAATCTCTACTGCAAGTTGTGATTTTTAAACCAAAAATAAAGGTTTTTAGTTTAGTATTTACAGAGCAGTTAGTTTTTGAACAAGAATCACTTTATTTTCGAATTTCCAGAGATTGATTTAATGATGAATGTTGAAACTTGGATTGAAGCTAGTTTGTGGATCGATGGTTTTAGGAAAATTGTTGAAAAAAATTTCTATTGCGTAATTTGATGAGTCGAGGGCGATTTAGGGTTTAAGAACCCATTTCTATCGAGTTCGAAAATGAGGGTGTCGCGCCACCCACGTGTAATTGGACTTCGAGTAACCGGTGTCGATCGCGGCGTTGCATGAGTTCGAGACTAGAGTCTAAAGTTGATGGCCGATAATGGCCAGAGGGGTTGGTGCGAGGTGTTTGTTCAGGCAAGTTCAATTTGCAGTTTCGAATGGAACTGTTATATTTTGATTTTGAACACATGTTTTCGAATGGGGTTTGGGTTTCGTATCTACACGTGATTCGCAACTTGATGGAGGTCGCGATGGCCATCAGTGAGGCAGCGAACCACCGTGCACGCGCACGGTGGTGTTGGTGTCTGCAGATTTTGTTGTCAGTAAGTTGAACAGTGGGAGCTCGAGTTGAATCTCGAGTAGAAGCACGCTTTTCTTCGGGATGGACTCGCGTACATGAGTATATACGGCCATTTGAGTTAGGCTTTTAATTGGAAAAAGAAGAAGAAAGAGAAAACAGGGAGAAGAAAGAGAGCGTGGGGAAGAAAGGGAAGAGGCTCGGGTAAAATAGGAGGGGAACTCGAATGTTACTCGAGAAAAATGTGGGGGTTGCTAGGGTATAATGATTTCCAAACCTACAGTGTAAAGTATTAAACAATTTTGAATATTAATGAAGTAATTAGTGTCTGACCAATTAAATTGAGAATTTAATTCAAGTTTTAATGAGTTAAGTAAGTATTTAACAAAAGTTTTAAAAATCTAATTAATACTTTAAATAAATAATTTAATTAAGATAATTTAAGCTAATTAACATTTAAGCTTTTTGTAGTAGAAATAAATTTTGGAATAAGAAGATTTCTAATGTTAAATTAGATAAATAACAAATTGTTTTGGAAAGCAACCAAGAATGATTAAATAATTAAGGATTTATGTCGTAATTGAAGATTATTAATTAACAATCAAGTATCTGATTAATTTGTAAATTAAGAATTGTTAAATTTGATAATTCAAGTTAATCAATTTATAATGGGAAGTTAATTAAAATAATAAATTAAGGACTAGGTAATTAATAGTTGGGTATTTAACTAAGTTGTAATTAAGAATTGTTAAATTTGATAATTTAAGTTGATTAATTCAAAATTGATAGTTAATTAAGATAATTTATTAAGGAATAATAAATTAATATAGTCAATTGAGATTTAATTAATTTGTCATTACGAAGAATAAATCATTGGTATTAAATAATAGATTAAAATAATTAAGTGGGTAATTTAATTAAATCACATTGAACTTAAATTGAAGATGATTGACTATTGTCAGATATTGTGTTCTGGATCGGTATTTCTGTTGTGATTGTGATGCGAAGTGCTCTATGTTGAACTCTGATTTGTGATTAAAGCTATATTGGTGTGAAGACCTTTTGCTCGTAAAATGGCATTTAAACTTCGATGCGACAGGGAGTCGGATTTCAGTTAGTTATTCGAAACCCACATCAAACCTTGAATATGACTCTTTGTGATTGATATATCCACGTGTTTTAAAAAAAAATTGAGCGCTCACTACTCGGTTTAACCGGGAAAGGACCTTGGTGTCATACAACCCATTCCGAATAGTGATACGTCGAAATGGAGAGCATTTGAAGACCGGTGGGGTGTCTTCAAAAACGATAGGATAACCTATCGATTGTCTCTGCACTAAGTTGCTCTGGTACAGAGATTCCCCAAGTGATGGGAAGTCCGATCAAGATTGTGGATACCTGGATTTGTAAGGGCTTCTTCCTTTATTGGACGAAGTGCCTCCGGTTCTGTTCGAACCCGGAACAGACTTGTATGGTTGTGTGTCTGACACTACACTTTGAGATATAAAGCAGATTTCTTTCAAATATGTATCTGTGGTCGAGGAGAATTTATTCTCTTAGCTTAACACCCTTCTCTGAGACGTACAAGCTCAGAGGTTATGTAATTGAAGGTTATCAGCGATATCCTCCCAATTTGGTTGTGTGACATACTAAATACTGCTGTGTGTGTTGATCCTTTGTTGATCAATTGTGATCAAAGCAAGGCTTTCGTGTAAAGCATAGCTTTGTGGACGAGACCTCATCGGACCACACAACCCGAAAATGGTCAAAACAGGAAAGATGCGGCAAGGTTATGACGGTCGCGCCCTTTAGGGTATGTCATTTCCTTTTGGAAAAAGGTGATGTCATGGTATGGAGCCCAGATATTTACCTGTGTGGTAGCTCCAACTCATTTACTATGTGGTTGTTGCTTTGTGATAGAGGGCCCTCGGATAAAGGTCCTAAAGGACCGGGGAGTGGCATACTCGAGTAGTAGTTACCTAGTTACAAAGGTAACCCGGCCTTATGTTGGCAGAGAGCCGGGTAGGTACTCGGGGCATCCCGCCAGAGGCATACCCATGTGGCAGTAGGAAGTTCCTTAACCTGATCGTTTGTTGGAAATCCAATGAAACAATACGAGCCCAGTACGGTTTTAGTTGTAGAACATGCCATTTAACATGGCAGCTATAGTAGGCATAGCATAATGGTACCTATGCTGGCTAAGATTAATATTCTATTTTCGAAATGTTTTCTACACTACGCACTAGTAATAATATCAAAGAAAAAATTCTCATATTTAGCATATTTGACTTTCATAAGAAGAAATCTCCTCCAATTCTGCGATTGCATTGTGTGGCGGGAGGTCTTATGGTAGTCTCATTTTTCAAAAGCATATCGACTTTTCTTTTATAAATTTAGTTATTTAAAAGCAACTTTTTGTTTACTCATACCAGTCTCATGACTGACCTGGAGTTTATTGTTTCATTTCTAAACTCTGGGTGCCCATAATTTCTACATGGGCGGCCTAGTAGCAGGTTTCCGTATTTTGAAGTTAGCAGCATTTTGGAACTCTTGCTTTGGAGATATCTTAGGAGCTTTTTGGGAGATCTCAGGTGTTTAGCTTTTAGGAGTCCGTTATCACTTCTTTCATTGAAGACTTTTGGATATATGATCATCGATGTATTATTATGATGTTATTTGGAGTTCTGGCATATGTATTAAATACTCTGATGTATTATTGGATATTCTGAGGTTGTACCTGTGTTGTATGCATGATATTCCTTTTGTTCTGCTGATTTATATTCATCTGATGTTGTTATAAGCTCCGGCGATACGAATTTGATGTCGTTTGTCGGACATCGAGTTTGGGTCGTCACAAGTGGTATCGGAGCTGAAGGTTGAGTAAGAATTTTAGCTACGGAGTATAACACATCAGAGGGGTCATTAGAGATAGGGTGAAATATACCCTAGAATGAGTATAACCAAGACTGGAACTCCAAATTTTATTAGTCTATTTCCTTTTACCGCTGATATTCCTTAAGATATTTCGTCCGTATGTCTAAATCAATTTTCTTACTTACTAATTACAGATAGTAATAATGAACGGATGAAGGGGAAGAGTTAGGGGTCAAGGAAGTGCCACATCACCTGATCAAGATCCCCCAACAGCAATAGCAGCAGTTCAGCAACAACCGAATATGGCTAACTTACATAAGAATTTCTCAAGGGTTGGTGGTAAGCCGTTCAATGGCAAGGAGTCGATTGTTGAGGCTCAAGCTGGATAAGATTATGTGAGAAAATATTCAGAGGGCTAAAACTGCAAGATGATCAGAAGTGACTCATAGCTTCTTGGCAACTTCAAGATGAAGCCTCAGCCTGGTGGGAGACAATCACGGTAGATAAGCTAGAAGATGAGTTTTCTTGGGAGAAATTCAAAGAAGTGTTCGAGAAGCGATATTTTCCATCAACCGGAATTTCTCGAATGTACCAGGAATTTACGGACCTGAAGTAGGGAAGTTTATCATTCGAGGATTATCTGGACAAATTTAATGAATTGTCTCGTTTTGGTCCTGAATTGGTGAATACACCTTTAAAGATGAATGAAAGATTCATTCGCGGGATGAATAAGAAATTCCATGAAAGAATGACGGGCCACGTTAAGGAATCTTTTTCAAATTTAGTTGATATGGAGTACAGATATGCCACACTTGATATGCAAGAAGCCCCGGTGGAGAAAGGAAATACGGGCAATCAAAATTGGAAGAAAAGGAAATTTGGAGGCAAGAAACCATGGCAAAGCAAGGAGAAAAAGAGGAGCATTCAGGGAAGCATGGCAGAGAATGTCACTTGCTATAATTGCTTGGAAAAGGGCCACTACGCAAACAGCTGCAAGAAGCCAAAGAAAGACCAATCCGCTCAAGCAAAGCCTAGGAAGTGCTATTACTGTCAGAAAGTGGGGCATAAAGTTAAAGACTTTCCGACCATGAAACAAGCTCAAACAGCAAAGGTGTACACAGTCAAAGACTAACCTGCATCTTCCAAAGCAGAAAAAGGAAAAGGAGTTATGGAAGGTAACCTTACCATTTATGATAGCATTGTTAGAGTTCTATTTGACACGGGAGCTACACATAGTTTTATCTCTCAGTAAGCCATTAATGAATTAAATCTTGAACCTGATTTTGTTGATGAGCCTATATGCGTAAGGAATCCAGTTGGAGGTCCCGCGAATCTTTGTCTTCGATGTAGAGACGTTCCTATCTCATATTCTCATTATTAATTTTCTATTGGTCTCTTCGTTCTTGATTTTAACGAGTTTGAAGTCTTACTCGGAATGGATTAGCTAGCAAAATACGAAGCCCAATTGGATTGCATTAATTGATTGGTTTCGATTAAAACCGAATTTGGAGATTCATCGAAATTTCTTGTGAGGACCCTAGTCCTAAAAGAGAAGGATTGATGTATAATTTGGGTTGTCCCGAACCCAGTTTGGAGTCTATACCAATTGTTATAGATTTTCCGGACGTGTTCGGAGAAGTGAAATCTTTACCTCCACATCGAGAAATAGAAATTAGAATTGACCTCGTACCCAATGCTCGTCCTATTGTTCACGCAAGTCGCAGGATGGTACCCAGGGAAAAGGTTGAATTAGTTCAACAAACCGATGATCTACTAGCAAAAGGATTAAATCGACCTAGTGTTTCTTAATGGGGTTCAGCCATTGTGTTCGTCGCTAAATCGGACGGATCTTTGAGATTGTGTGTAGATTACCACGATCTCAATAAAATAACTCTCAAGAATAAGTTTCCTTTACCGAGAATCGATGATTTATTTTATCAATTACACGGCGCTCGTTTCTTTTTAAAGATGGATCTAGCTCAACGATTCCATCAACTACGAATCGCCGAAGATTGTGTACATTTAACTGCTTTCAGGGGTCCTGATATGTTCTACGAATGGTTAGTCATGCCTTTTGGGCTAATCAATGCTCCAGCGTACTTCGTAGATTTGATGACCCGTGTGTTTCGGGAGGTGCTGAATACATTTGTTCTCGTATTTATTGATGATATCCTAATCTACTCCAAAACCGAGGAGGAACATGCTGAACATCTCAGAATTGTTTTGGAAATTTTGAGAAGGAACATCTTATTTGCAAAATTTTCCAAATGCCACTTTTGGATCAAAGAAGTCAAATTCCTTGACCATATTGTTAATGAAGAAGGAAATTCTGTTGATCCTAGCAAAATTTCCGCTAGTCTTGATTGGAGAAGACCTACTACCCTAAAAGAAGTTCGAAGCTTTTTGGATTTAGCAGGCTATTACCGAAAATTCGTTCAAGATTTATCTAAGATAGCTAGTCCGTTAACCAAGCTAACAATGAAAGATGTAAAATTCAATTGGACTCCGAAATGCAATGAAGCTTTTCAAGAGTTAAAGAAGAGATTAACCACCGCTCCTGTTCTCGCTATTATAAACGGGAATCAAGGATTATCTATTTATACTGACGCGTGTGGTAATGAGGTAGGTGCAGTATTAATGCAGAATGGGAAGGTAGTTGCTTACGTGAGTAGAAAATTACGTCCGCACGAGAAGAACTACCCAACCCATGATTTGGAACTTTTGGCTGTTGTTTTCGCCTTAAAAATCTGGCGACATTAACCTTTTCAGCTTTCTTAACAATTTATGAAGTTAACTAAAGAAATATACTTAATAAACTCTCTTTGTTTTAGGTGAAAATTTTGAATTATTCACCGACCATAAATATTTGAAATATCTCTTTACCCAGAAGGATCTGAATCTGCGACAACAACGTTGGTTGGAATTTCTGGCATCGTATGACCTAGATATTCGGTATACGCGGGGAAAAGCCAATGTGGTTGCCGATGCTTTGAGTAGAAAGCATACAATTCTTGCTCATCTGGTTATCACTCCTACTCTTCTTGAAAAGATCGCCAACAAGCAAAAAGAAGACCAGTTTCTTCAGGAAATATATGGGAGAATTCATCAAGGTGAAGATTCCAGTTTTACAATTGATGATCATGTAGTTATAAGATTGAAAGGAAGAATTTGTGTCCCTGACATTCCGGAGCTGAAACGTGTAGTTTTAGATGAATGTCACAAATCCAAACTCAGTATCCATCCAGGAGTTAATAAAATGTATAGAGATATTAAAAGAACTTTCTGGTGGAAGACAATGAAAAGAGACATATCTATTTACGTGAGTTGCAGTGCTACTTTTCAACAAGTCAAAAGCGATCAAAAGAAAGTAGCCGGTTTACTTCCGCCTTTGGAAGTACCAAAATGGAAATGGGATCAGGTATCGATGGATTTCATCGACGGATTGCCACGAACCAAGAAGGGAAATGAAGCAATTTGGGTTATAGTGGACCGTCAACCAAAACTGCTCACTTTATTCCAGAGAAATCCACTCGAACTGCAGCAAGCTTAGCAGGGCTATATATAAAGGAAATTATTCGACTCCATGGTATCTCCAACAGTATAGTGAGTGATCATGACCCGACCTTCACTAGTAGATTTTGGGAGGCATTCCAAGCCGCTTTGGGAACGAAATTAAATTTCAGTACTGCTTATCACCCACAATCTAATGGGCAGACTTAGAGAATTAACCGAATTCTAGAAGACTTTTTGCGGGCTTGCATTCTCGATTTTGGTGGTTCTTGGGAGGACCATTTACATCTGTTCGAGCTTTTATATAATAACAGCTATCAGGCCAGTATAGAAATGGCTCCTTTCGAAGCTTTATATGGTCGTCCGTGTCGATCGCCTGTATGCTGGATCGAATCAGGTGATAGACTCGTCCTTGGACCCGACATGATTAAAGAAGCCACAGAGAAGGTAGATTTTATCTGAAAGAAGTTATTAACTGCCCAAAGCCGTCAAAAGAACTATTATGACCGTCGAAGAAGATATTTGGAATTTCAAGTTGGAGATTTTGTATTTCTGAAAGTGTCTCCGATGCGGGGTGTATTGAGATTCGAGAAAACTGGAAAGCTAGAACCGCGTTATATTGGTCCTTTTCCTATTCTGGAAAGGATTGGTCCTCTAGCGTATCGAGTATAGCTACCCAGCTGGTTGTCGGGTGTGCATAATGTGTTCCATGTTTCTAGTCTTCGAAAATATGTGCACGATCCAGATAATATTATTGAAGAAGCTGCCCAGCAGGATCTAGAAATCACTCCTAACTTGGCAGTTAAAAGAGAGCCGATAAAAATTATAGATCGTGATGAGAAGCAATTGAGAAACAAAGTTGTGAAACTGGTCAAAGTTCAATGGAGTGGCGATCCAAAGGACTGTACTTGGGAAACTGAACATAATATGAAGAAATCATATCCCAATTGCAGAGTAGACATCTCGGCTTAAATTGTAAGTCATTTCTTTCTTCGTAAATTCTTTGTTTGCGTTTCTCTCTCATTCAATTTTGAGGACGAAATTTTCCTAAGGAGGGGATATTGTAACATTCCAGAATTTTGTTAATTTAAAATACGGTAATTTATTTGAACTTTTTGAAATTTAAATTGAAAATTTATAAAATAAATAAAATATGTGTTAATAAAGCTTCAATTTCCTTTGAGTCTAAAATTTTGAATTGATAAAGTATACCTATGTAATTCATTTAATATGTATTTAAGTTCGAAATGTTCTCTATTAAATGATATGGGTAAATACAAACAAAAAGATACAAACACTTTCAATTAGCAAAGTAAAACAGGTCCCAATGGTAAATGAAAAAAATTAACAGCATATGCTCTAAGTATTTCAAGGCAAAGAAGAAAAAAATCTACTGACCAAATAAGATAGTACTTGCACAAAATAAAATAACATTGGCTGTAACATGCAAAAGGGAGCATGAACAATACATAACATGCTTTCATTAAATGCTATTACTCTCTAGCATAAACAAGCTCATATCAGCCACCATTTTAAAAAAATAAAAAAATGAATGATAAGTATGGGTTTGCAAAAGAGGACGATGCAGTTAATGCAAGCCTCCATAATATCATTATCAGTCTCCACATAAGAAAAAAAAAATCTCTGATTAAAGGTATATAAATATTTATAAAGTACAACTAAAATCTTGCTTCAATATTTTACAAAGACCTGTACACTTCTTTATATATCAATCTATGCATCAGTTCGTTCATCTAGAAAAAAAAACTGAGCATTAGAAAAAAGAAAAAGAAAACAAACATCACCTTATTCTACAAATTGGAGGAAATTTATTCAACTAATCAAAACAAGATTCAAGAGTAGATCCAGGAAGATCAAAACTGCAGCCTTTAAATACAAAAACATTTCTCTGTTTCAACCATATTAAAGTGAGTGAACATCAACTATAAAACTTTAAGTTAACAGTAAGATAATTTATTGATTGTACGTAGTATTTTATGTGTTTTGTTTTTGAATAACATTCTGCATATATATAGGTTACCCTGCATATTAATCTTTTCTGTTATTGATTACAGAGTTGATCATTGATTCAAAAATTTAATTTATTTGCATTTGATCATCGTTGAGTATCGAAGTCTTCAAGCAAACAAGAAGTAAATCTGTAATCAAGGTTTTTAAAACCTGTTTCAACATGATTAGAGGAAAGTTACCGCTGTCATCTTGATTTACAGTGAACCAAGCAAAAACTTGATAAATTCGATTGTTAGAAAAAGTTAATTCAAATTCATAGCTCGAATCTCTACTGCAAGTTGTGATTTTTAAACCAAAAATAAAGGTTTTTAGTTTAGTATTTACAGAGCAATTAGTTTTTGAACAAGAATCACTTTTTTTCGAATTTCCAGAGATTGATTTAATGATGAATGTTGAAACTTGGATTGAAGCTAGTTTATGGATCGATGGTTTCAGGAAAATTGTTGAAATTTTTTTCTATTGCGTAATTTGATGAGTCGAGGGTGATTTAGGGTTTAAGAACCCATTTCTGTCGAGTTCGAAAATGAGGGTGCCGCGTCACCCACGCGTAACAGGACTTCGAGTAACCGGTGCCGATCGCAACGTTGCACGAGTTCGAGACTAGAGTCCAAAGTTGATGGCCGATAATTGCCAGAGAGGGTGGTGCGAGGAGTTTGTTCAGGCAAGTTCAATTTGCAGTTTCGAATGGAACTGTTAGATTTTGATTTTGAACACGTTTTTTCGAATGGGGTTTGGGTTTCGTATCTACACATGATTCGCGACTTGTTGGAGGTCGCGATGGCCATCGGTGAGGCAGAGAACCACCGAGCACGTGCATGGTGGTGTTGGTGTCCGTAGATTTTGTTGTCAGTAAGTTGAATAGTGGGGGCTCGAGTTGAATCTCGAGTAGAAGCACGCTTTGCTTTGGGATGGACTCGCGTACGCGAGTATATACGGCCATTTGAGTTAGGCTTTTAATTGGAAAAAGAAGAAGAAAGATAAAACAGGGAGAAGAAAGAGAGCGCGGGGAAGAAAGGGAAGAGGCTCGGGTAAAATAGGAGGGGAACTCGAGTGTTACTCGAGAAAAATGTGGGGGTTACTTGGGTATAATGATTTCCAAACCTGTGGTGTAAAGTATTAAACAATTTTGAATATTAATGAAGTAATTAGTGTCTGACCAATTAAATTGAGAATTTAATTCAAGTTTTAACGAGTTAAGTAAGTATTTAACAACGTTTTAAAAATCTAATTAATACTTTAAATAAATAATTAAATTAAGATAATTTAAGCTAGTTAACATTTAAGCTTTTTGTAGTAGAAATAAATTTCGGAATAAGAAGATTTCTAAATGTTAAATTAGATAAATAACAAATTGTTTTGGAAAGCAACCAAGAATGATTAAATAATTAAGGATATATGTCGTAATTGAAGATGGGTTAATTAACAATCAAGTATCTGATTAATTTGTAAATTAATAATTGTTAAATTTGATAATTCAAGTTAATCAATTTATAATGGGCAGTTAATTAAAATAATAAATTAAGGACTGGGTAATTAATAGTTGGGTGTTTAACTAAGTTGTAATTAAGAATTGTTAAATTTGATAATTTAAGTTGATTAATTCAAAATTGATAGTTAATTAAGATAATTTATTAAGGAATAATAAATTAATATAGTCAATTGAGATTTAATTAATTTGTCATTACGAAGAATAAATCATTGGTATTAAATAATAGATAAAAATAATTAAGTGGGTAATTTAATTAAATCACATTGAACTTAAATTGAAGATGATTGACTATTATCAGATATTGTGTTCTGGATCGGTATTTCTGTTGTGATTGTGATGCGAAGTGCTCTGTGTTGAACTCTGATTTGTGGTTAAATCTATATTGATGTGAACACCCTTTGCTCGTAAAACGTCATTTAAACTTCGATGCGACAGGCAGTCGGATTTCAGTTTGTTATCCGAAACCCACATCGAACCCTGAATATGAATCTTTGTGATTGATATATCCATATGTTTTAAAAAAAATTGAGCGCTCACTACTCGGTTTAACCGGGAAAGGACCTTGGTGTTATATAACCCATTCCAAATAGTGATACGTCGAAATGGAGAGCATTTGAAGACCGGTGGGGTGTCTTCAAAAACGATAGGATAACCTACCGATTGTCTCTGCACTGAGTTACTCCGGTATTGAGATTCCCTAAGTGATAGGAAGTCCGATCGGGATTGTGGATACCTGGATTTGCAAGGGCTTCTTCCTATATTGGACGAAGTGCCTTCAGTTCTGTTCGAACCCGGATCGGACTTGTATGGTTGTGTGTCTGACACTACACTTTGAGATATAAAGCAGATTTCTTTCAAATACTTATCTGTGGTGGCGGAGAATTTATTTTCTTAGCTTAACACCCTTCTCTGAGACGTACGAGCTCAGAGGTTATGTAATTGAAGGTTATCAGCGATATCCTCCCAATTTGGTAGTGTGACATGCTAAGTGCTGCAGTGTGTGTTGATCCTTTGTTGATCAATTGTGATCAAAGCAAGGCTTTCGTGTAAAGCATAGCTTTGTGAACGAGACCTCATTGGACCTCATAACCTGGAAATGGACAAAACAGGAAAGATGTGGTAAGGTTATGAGGGTTGCGCCCTTTAGGGTATGTCATTTCCTTCTGGAAAAAGGTGATGTCATGGTATGGAGCCCAGATATTTACCTGCGTGGTAGCTCCAATCTCATTTACTGTGTGGTTGTTGCTTTGTGATAGAGGGCCCTATGATAAAGGTCCCAAAGGACCGGGGAGTGGCATACTCGAGTAGTAGTTACCTAGTTACAATGGTAACCCGGCCTTGGGTTGGCAGAGAGCCGGGTAGGTTCTCGGGACGTCCCGCCAGAGGCGTACCCATATGGCAGTAGGAAGTTCCTTAGCCTGACCATTTGTTGGAAATCCAAAGAAACAATACGAGCCCAGTACGGTTTTAGTTGTAGAACCTGCCATCTAACATGGCAGCTATAGTAGGCATAACATAATGGTATCTATGCTGGCTAAGATTAATATTCTATTTTCGAAATGTTTTCTACACTATGCACTAGTAATAATACCAAAGAAAAAAATTCTCGTTTTTAAATATTTGACTACCATAAGAAAAAATCTCCTCCGATTCTGCTATTGCATTGTGTGTGTGGCGGAAGGTCTTATGGTAGTCTCATTTTTCAAAAGCATATCGACTTTTCTTTTATAAATTTAATTATTTAAAAGCAACTGTTTTGTTTACTCATACCAGTCTCATGACTGACCCGGAGTTTATTGTTTCATTTCTAAACTCTGGGTGCCCATAATTTCTACACGGGCAGCCTAGTAGCAGGTTTTTTGAAGTTAGCAGCATTTTGGAACTCTTGCTTTGGAGACATCTTAGGAGCTTTTTAGGAGATCTCAGGTGTTTAGCTTTTAAGAGTCCGTTATCACTTCTTTCATTGAAGACTTTTGGATATATGATCATTGATGTATTATTATGATGTTATTTGGAGTTGTGGCATATGTATTAAATACTCTGATGTATTATTGGATATTCTGAGGTTGTACCTGTTTTGTATGCATGATATTCATTTTGTTCCGCTGTTTTATATTCATTTGTTGTTGTTATAAGCTCCGGCGATACGAATTTGATGTTGTTTGTCGGACATCAAGTTTGGGTCATCACACCTATACATTTTATTACATTCCCAATTTGCAGTTATTGTCTTAATTCATATTAATGTAACATTTATTTACATTTATTTGTAATGGGTTAATTAAATTGGTAACAATATTGTCACCATTTCTACATTTAATAACATTTGTAATTTTATAATTTATAAACAAATGATATAGTTATTGATACAACACTAATTTGTTGCAATTACAATTTATTACATATTAATTCATTAGATCAATACAGCATTTAAATCATCAATTTCTCCTTCAAATTCAATTATTAATTAATACAGATTATTAGCATTAATTTACACTCTTTAACCAATTATAACCTCTAATCATTTTATTTAATTGGAATCACATTCAAAGCAATTATAAGCAACCTTAAATTGATATTAGCTTAAATTAATACTATCACATTTCATTCCAATTATATTCCTATTATTAGATCACAATATTTTTTTTTCACAACATTATATCAAAAAAAAATCTTATTAAATTAACAAATTTTTAATTATCGAGAATTATGGGTTGTTACACAGTATCAAAGACTATATTTCTAGAGGACAACGACGATGTAGTACATTATTACTATTTATTATATTTATCCTATTGCGTAATGTTTTTCTACTGCCTTATCATATTATACCCGCTATATGTATAACTCTAACTGTATTGGAAAAGTGTAATCAATTGTTATTTGTAAAACAACTTCATGAACTGTTTATTTGAGTGTTATATTTTATAATTCTACTGTGAGATTTTGTGTTTTGTTTTTCTTTCTTTTCTCTTATTTTCTTATTTACCCCATTGACAATCCTCCCTTTTGAATGATTTTAGTTGACATGTGTGGTTTATTGTTGATTTAAACCTTCCAAAAAGTGGGATCGTTATAGTTGATATCAGAGCTTTGATTTAGCGATAACCTTAGCTTTGTGGGGTTTGACTCACTAGAGATAGGGCAGTAATTCCATAGAATGTGTCTGTTTGTGCGTATATGTGTATATATGAGAGAGCGTACTTATTATTGTTATAAAATATTTTATATTGTGTTTATTATTCGTTGAGTTATTTATGAATTCTGGTCGATGCGTGGGACGCCATTTTATCGATAGGGGTTTCTAAATGCTTAAACGAGGCAAGTCGACATAATATTGTTTTAAAATTAGGTAAAAGAAATAATTTTACCTTAATTATTATATATATACAAAATGATAATTTTCAATGGATGTCAGTTGTTAGGAGATGATAATATTTAGTTATCGTCGATTATTGGTTGAATGGAAATAAAACGAATACTTTGTGAATTTCATTTCTTGAAGCGTTCGATAATTAAATTTAATTGAAATGTAATTATAACAAGAATTATTTGCAATAAAAAATTTGTAAATTAACGAAAGTTTTTGATAATAAGGTGTTGAAATTTGTATAAGTAATGTAGCTTATAAAAAGGAAGGATTTAATAGTTGAGAATTTTTGAAATTAAAACCTGTTGCTTTCAGAATTGTTTTTCAAAGCCTTCAAAGTTAATAATAGTATTATTTGGAATTGTTTTGAGTAGAAATATGTTTTTGAAAAAAAAACTGAAAGGAATAAAAGCATTGAACTCGCTTTGGTTGCTGGAAAATAATTCTGGGGATGACTACAGCATCGTCGGTGTTTATTTTTAAGTTTCTTAGTGGGAATTACTACCAAAAGGAATTTCTTTTTGACTTAAACAAGTTTTGATTGTGAGAAAATATTCTAAGTATGATTTTGATGAATATATGAAATAGTTTTGAACTTATAATTGAAAATAGTTTATAATTTATGAATTTGAACAGGAAAATAAAATTTAGTTTTAAATTGGTTAAACACTTTGGTTAAGCAAATATGAATTTGAGATATGAAAAGAAAGAATCAAACTAAGAAATTCACTCCTATGACAAACCCTCCCCCAGGCTAAAATGAGAAAGTAGTGGGTGAATGGGGTAGGAAGGTCAAATTTAAATCGATGAGATATTTTAATGATGCTAAATAGATCGAGTTAGTGGAACGGAAGAAATAAAGTGAACTCTAACTCAAGAAAGCTTAAATAAAAGTGAATTGCATTAAAATGAATTAGATAAATTAATGGAATGAAATTTTAAGTGAATAAATTGTATAACTTATAGATTTGAGAAATATTGAGCTAATAAAAGTTGAATGTGAATGATAAAAAAAAGTTTAACTTAGATAATGTTTAATAAATCTATTAATGGATTAAAATTAAGTGAAGTTTAACTTGACATTAAATGAATTGAATTGGATTTGAATGAAACTAGATAAATTAGTAAAGTGCTTAAGCTATAAATGAATTAATGAAATGAATACGGACTTGAATTATAAGACGAAATGTAATTTGAATTGTGATGAAATTGAATGAGAATAAATGACTGTAAGAAAATTAACGTGAGTAATTGAAAAATAAATATGAAGTGCATTTTATAAAATGGTTGCGATGGACTTAAATGATTTATAAATGAGATCGGTATCAAAGAAAATATACTAAGTGTAATGAAATGAAATTTTACTTAAAATACGATTGTATGGAATGGAATAATATTATAAACTAGTTCGTAAATGGATTTATATGGATTAGGTAAAACAAAAGGTGAAACAATTGGAATTTCACAAATTGAATTGAATAAATTGAATGTGAAGGAAACAGATGTGAATACATTTGAAGTAAACCAATCAAATGATAATAAAAGTTGGATGATAATAAGAATTAAAGTATATGAATTAAATATGGATATTAGATAATGTAAATTGATATAGTTATGATCTAATAGAATGAATATCAATGGTTGAATAATCTATTGTAAATCCTTGTTATTACTGTTTTAATTGCATATGATTGTTGTATGTTGTGTATTTGTGCTTGTTTTTATTATTGTAATTTCTGTAAACTGATATCGGAGTGGCGTAATATAAGCGTAGTGAAAGTTTTACAAATAAGATTTTATTGTTTTATAAGTTGATTGTTTGAATATAATATATCATGTGTTAAATTTCGTAACCTCTTTTCGAGGATGAAAAGTTTTGAGTGGGGGAATGTAATGACTCATTTTTTTTTATAATTAGAAATATTAAATTAAATAAGATTTTTGAATTTAATATTGCAGGAAATTAAAATTTATGATTTATTGATGTGAAAAATAATTAGAATATGATTTATTAACGTTGTTTCAATGTTATTGACAACTATTTTAATGTGATTTCAATCAATTGAAATAATTGTAAAGTTAATTTGGTTATAATTGTAAATATGGAATGAATTAAATGTTGAAATTATCTATTATTAATTGAAATAGGTTATTATAGAATATGAAATCAGTTTTGGTAAGCAATGTATAATCTTGGTTGTAAACAATAAGTTAATGGATATGAATTACTAATGGATAATAATTGTTTATTCTCACCTTAGTATTTAATCTGTTGGAATTAAATTGGCAATTAATGGAATTAATGCAATTGAAGTATTATAACTAATATGGTAAAAGATGATAACTGTAGAATATGAATGTAATAAAAATGTAAACTAACGTTAATTATATTCATAAGGTAATAGTTGATTTGACAATAAGAGTGAGAATCAAAATAAAAGAATTTATTGGGATTTGAATTTTAATGAATGAATTTATTGCAGTTATAATTGAACACTGAAATTAATGCAATATTTAAACTTTGGAATTAACATGGAAGATTAAAATCTCAAATTTAATAAAAAGAAAATTTTGTGAAATTTCAATTTTTGGTCAAATTTAGTCAAAATTTGAAGTTGAGTTGAAAATTTAAAATTTTGAAATTTATTCTTTTTATAATTTTAGGCTAAATTCCAAAATGGTCTCCACTTTTCGATTCGTCAAAATTGGACTTCTATTGCTCTAAATTTGCAATTTACAGTGAAAAACTCGCATAAAATAACAGTGCATATTTTATATAGTATTTCATATGGTATTTTCTTATGTATTCTAATTGGTATATGACTGTTGGGCCCTTAGAAAGTCTTTGGGCTTCAACTGACACCTTTAATTCAAAAACCTTTACTCTTCTACATATTATATCCTTATCAGAAAGAAACTACTTACAAACTTTCTGCTATCTTATTTCTATCTTCCTCAAACCATAAATTTCTCTTCTACCATTTCTGTCTATCTTCTGTTGGTTGCTTGTGATCTCCATTTCCATCTTGTTTGAATAATTTTCATCTTCATTATCCACAAAAGGTGAAAGGTGAGAAATCACTCACGGTTAATTCTCGTATGAATAAGTGAATGGATATCACAGGAAATGACTTGAAAATGTTTGTTTAGTTAGGAATTTTGTTAACTTATAATTATATGATTTGATATGATTTTATATGTTCACTATGTGGTATTTAACATGACAAATGATATGATATGATCCACTATGTGTTACATGTTTTGCTGTGTTAACCATATGACATGATATGCTATTTCGACACATAATATGTTATGTTATGTTAGTAATATGTTAAATTACATATGTGTTATGCTAGTAATATGTTTAGGTCACATGTACGTTATGTTATGTTTAAGTAGTATATTTTATGTCACATGATGAGTTGTTATGTTATGTAATATGTTATATGATTCATGTTATGATATGTTATGCAATGTTATGTTATTTATTAGTTTCAATCACACTACAAGTCCATTTATAGGTTAGTTAGGAAAATCACTATAGGTTGAAATGATACATACCCGAATGGCTTTTTAGATTGGAAAATTGACTTAGGATATGCGCTGAAATGATATATACCCGTAAATTTAATTATTTTGAGTTGAAATGATATATACCCTAATCACTTGACTATAGGGTAGAAAACTATAAACGGACACCGTTGGTCGATTTTAAGATATTTTTCTAAATTATAGAATATGTTTGATTTAATAAATTTGATTTAAAAAATTAATTAAAAGATTTATTTAATTTATATTTTTTAAAAATAAAATAAAATTTAAATTTAAATTTTATGTTTTGAAGTTAGTTTATAAGTTAAGGTTTTAAAAGCTAAATTTCAAGATTTTGACTTATAAATTTATTTAATTTTTAAATATATAATCTAATGGTGAAATAGTAAAATATAGAGTAAAACATTTTAAAATTTTAATAAAATACTTATTATATTTTTAAGAGATCTATTTAAAAATTTAATTTAACATAATAAATATAGATTTTTATAACAACGTTAATAAATAAATAAAAATAAGAAAGAGAAATTAAGATTAAACTGTAGATTTAATCTAGTTTAAAGAATTAAACTCAAATAAGGTTATTATATCTATTTGTTTATGAGAGTTCCAAAAGATAAGATTTTGAAATGTAGTAACTTTATTTGATAGAAATTGTAAGTTTAGGGTTTTCATACTAAAATATAACTGAAGTTAAATATTTTAGAAATTCATTTAAATTGTAAATTGGGATTTAAATTATAGAAATGTTTTATAAAATGACCATAGTGTGAAATAAGCATTTGGTTGTTAAACAGACCGAAGTCGGATTTTGACATGCTTCCTGTTAATACCGAAACCACTTTAACAACTATGCACGTGGTGGAGAATCCAGAATGAAGTAGGATGGTTTGGCGAATGCTACTGGAATGAAGTAAGAGAACGACGATGGATAGCATTGACTTTCGGGTCATAATTAAAATGACTAAAACATGAGGTATACCTGGCCAAGTGGGGTCGCTCCCTCTATCAAGCATGCTTCTTCAAAACCATATCTATCACTGTATGACTTGATTGGTGGCCACCCTCGATTTTGATTATGGGAGTGTCTTGAGGTGGGCGGTAGCAGCCTATGCGTTACCACTAGTTTAGGAGTGCTAAACTTTAGAATCCTACCATAGGTATTGCCTCGCGTGTCTTGTCATATTTATCCTGATCGAGCCCACTATGACTTCAATTGGTTTGTATCGTACCTATGGAGTGCTCCCTGTGTATCCCACCAATTTACGGTGGAGCTTACAGTACTGCATAGACCACAATGCCTTTATAATGTGTCAAGGGGGATATGGGTAATGCATTAACGCTATTTTAATACTTTACTTTATGATAGACATTATATATGTAGCGTATTGTATTATATATTAGATAGTTTGACAGATCCTTAAAGGATGGAAATCCTGAACATCCTATGAGTTATTGATGCATTTCAGTTGAACATTTCACTTGAGTTGATTTGCTTACATAAGAATGTTAATCCTGACTGGAGTGTTGCTCGGGTCAACCTGAGCTTTTTAGTATCGAAGACTATCTTTCTGGAGGATGAAGACGAAGATTTAGTATATTATTAGTATTTTTATATTTATCCCACTACATCATGTTGTTCTGCTGCATTATCCTAGTATATCTGATGTATGTATAACTTTGGTTGTATTCGAAAAGTGTAATCAAATGTTATTTGTAAAACTGCTTCATGAAATTTTTATTTGAGTATTATATTTTATCATTCCGCTGTGAGATCATGTGTTTAGTTTTTCTTTCTTTTATTTTCTTTTTTACCCCATTGATAATCCTCCCTTTCAAATAGTTTGAGTTGACATGTGTGGTTTATTACCAATTTAAACCGTCTAAAAAGGTGTGTCGTTACACATATACTATGCTCCTGCATCCAAATTGGTTAATACAATTCAAAACAATATGATGATATGCAAACAAGTAAATTAATTTTGGATTTTCTATCCTATTCATTCTGACTAACTGTCTCATTTTATAGTTTCTAGGGTCACTATTAACCTATTAGTTTCCATGGGCTTTGTAATAACCAATATAATGTTTATGGACTCCCTATATAGTTTCATTGTTTTCATGGGATTACTATTAACATGTTCAAATTTATGGACTCTCTGTCCTATTTCATAGTTTTCACGGGTCACTAAGAACCTATTTTCCCCTGCTAATAACATCGTTGTTTCATGGATTCTCCCCGAATTTATTGGTAACTCTAATAACTTCCCACTTATCCTTGTTTTCATGGGTTGACTAGGAACCTATTGATATCAGTCGATAGCTTAATACAGATATAGTTTTCATGGATTCACTACAAACCTATTGTCCCTTGCCAATAACTCTATCTAATCATAGTTCTCATGGGTTTACTATGAACGCGTCTCTCTAAAAACTTCTTTTATGCATAGTTTTATGGGTTTACTATGAACCTGTCTTCCTAACAACTTCTTTATTCAATATTTTGGCATCCTATATTTTGGTCTTCCTGACCTTCTGGATGCAAATTCTACATATTCAGGAGTTTACATAATTTATATTCACTATTAGATCAACCTAGCTAGTTATTCTGCCCTTCCCCAAAATACATTTATGGATCCATTACAATGCGAATATATACAAATATGAAGAAGCGAACATAATAACCTGGTTAATCCCTTTAACCAATTAATCAAGGAAAACTTCTTCAAAAACTTCATACTTAAAAATCATTTCAAAACTCCTTATTTATGCCTCGGTTTTCCTTTAAAATGAGATTGGGTTATTTGTTTTGAAAACTAAGGCTTTCGATACCTTAAGACATTACTTTCGAAACCTCTAGATAACCTCCTTCAAAGGCATAGAAAACTTCTTTTCAAAACATTACATATAAACCTTTCGAAGCTATTTAAATCATCTCTTTCGAAACCAAATATACCTTTCGAAAGTATCAAAACATTACTTAATAATCCTTAGAAACGTAACTTCGAAACCAATGAAAGTACCCTTTTTGAAACCATTGAGTTTACTCAAAAACATCTTTTGGGAAAAAGTGAATATATATACGAAAGTATCTCTTTCGAAACGTTTAATCTTCATATAAATTTGTTTGGGGAAAGTTTGATAGCGTTGGCAATATCCTTTGGAAAGCTTCAAACCATTTAAGAAAAACTATAAAGGATAGTATCGAAACCCTCTTTCGAAGTCGTTGCCTTCAAAACCCTTAAACCCTTTCAAAATCATTTAGGAAGTGGCTTAGAACATCTTTAAAGCAAAAGCTACCCTTTGAAAGCATTGATGACTTCAATACACTCGAAAGGCAAAAGAACGGCAGTAGGGCTTCGATTGGTCGGAACCACCATTTTCGAAAACATTATTTATAAACAAGGAACTCATTCGAAAACTTATACTTAAAAATGAAAGATGGCAACCTTATTCAAAAGCTATTTAGAAAACATCTGTCGATAGAATACATTTTGGCTTCTTTGAAAGCCTTAGTTAGCAAAGGCAGGCACTTAACATTTTAAATCAAAACAAAGGTTTCATTCCCATTGGAAGCTATGCTTTCGACACCATGCCTTCCTCCTTTCTCCAATCGATTACGACCAACGTTGATACTTTGTGTATTGGTTTCGGCTTTGTGGGGTTTCGACTTGATTGAAGGCGGAAGCTATGGGTCGAAAGGTGCTCATAATAGATGCGGAACCCACTTTTTTGGGTAAAGCTGCATAATGCCAATCAAAGGAAGTACATTCTAATTAACCTGTCCACGTGTAAACATGTGATTGGTTGCCTCAATTTTTAAAATTCTTTACCAAAATAACTACCGCCTAATTTCAGATCTAACCCAAGATTAATTTAATAAATAAGCCCTTTCATATGAAAACCCAGTAATGCAAATAAGTACTTCTTTTAAAATAATTTAATTTCCATAGCTAATTACTTAGGAAAATCCCAAAAACATATAAGCTATGTTTTAACATGTTATCTAATATATCTATATTTTGGACCCAAATTCTCATTATATTTTTTGAAATAAATTTCTAAACCCAATTAACCATATTTTCCTTTAAAAAATCATAATAATCTTTCCATGGCTTGGAAAATGATCAAAATTAAAACCCAACTCCAAAATCCTGATTTACATAACATATAGATTCCTCATGACATTTGAAATCGATTATAATCAGTTTTACCCTTAAAGTAGTGTAAAATCGTATTTAAACAATCTTATTTAAATCTAACATGTTATGATCCAAGCATTTCATCATCCAAATCATCATAAAATGGATTTAATCTTAAATCCAAAAATAATTAAATGAGTTTATATACAAAATAGAGATGGCTGAGATCATTATTCACCTTGATTAAGATGAGGAGATTGGATTGAGATTAATTTCCCCTAAGCTTGAATCCCTTGCTTGAGATTGAATTCCTCGTTTTCTTTTTTGTCAATGGTCGGCTCCTCTATTAATTTGCGTTTGATTGTTTTTATGTAAATGAGAAAAATGAATGTGAATGGTATAAGGAATGAAAATATATAAGGGTTATGGTAATAAGGTGCGGCTAATTCCTAATATGCCATGTGTTAGTTAATTAGCTTATAAGCCATTCTTAAGCCCACTTAATTAATTAATTAAGCATGGCCTCCTTATTATTTATTCAAATCTAAATCTCCTTACCATACTAATTATTACATTATTCTATCTAATTTATCTAATTAAATTTCCTGAATAATGTTATAAAAAATTAGAGGTGTTACATCCGCTCACGCTGTAGTGGCCGCTTCTCTTCCAATTTTAAGGCGAGCCCATTCATTCTCCCTATTGGTCCGCTGCTTCTGCAGGCTGCATTTCCCATTAGGGGTTGTTTTAAATAAACCCGACTTGAAGTCAGTTCACAAAAAATCTTATTCACCTCATCTCCATGCGATTCGGCTTGGAGCAAGCCGAGGAGTGGGAGAAATTGTGCAAGTAGCTAAAAGGATGAGGCCATGAAGAGAGAAAGTAGGAGTGCTTCTTTATTCAAGGAGCTAAAAGGGTCAACTTGTTGAACCACACTCCTACCAACGACAAAATAAAAAAGTGCCACACCGATGAGGTCGCTCTGAAAGAAAATTGAAGGCAAGAAGGACAATGATGTAGGTGGAGAATAAAGTCTTCGCCGAACAATCCAAGAAAATTGCCTCTCTACATGCGCAAATTTTGAATTTGGAAGCTAAGAAAAAGTAAGCGGCAGTAGAGAAGGTTTGCACGGAAGCCAGCCTTTCAAAGCCCAAAGATACTTTCGCTAAGAAAATAGAAGGCTTGGATATTACCATTTTAGGCTTCTATGATAATTCTGTGCTACGTCAGGGCAACCTCAATTACTTAGGTTCATTGTTCCCTCACACGCTCGCTATAGTTTGATGAGTTGGCCAGAAATTCATAGAGCAGTTCTGACTGCATGCTACACGACCCAAGGGCATGATGTCCTTGTTGAGCCTATCTCAAGAACCTAAGGAGTCGCTGAAAGGTTTCTTGAACTAGTTTAATGTTGCTGCAGTAATCCAAAAGAGGATTTGGTATTCATGGAACTGGCCTGGGGCAATCACCCAAACATGGATTTTGGTCAATGGCTAAAGATGTAGCAAGCTACAACTATAGAGGAGTTCCATTGGAAGCTAATCAATTTTTGCGCTTAGAAGAAGAATGTCTAGCTTCAGGCGATGTCGACAATGGACAGTCGAAGAAAGTTATCCAAAGCAATGTGGTAGTAAAGCAATCTGGAGATAGTGTTGGTAAAGTGGCAACTAATATTGGAAAACATATATCCAGCTACTCACGGAATGAAACAATATAAGAAGCCATCCAGAAGGTAGGCAACCAAGTAGGAAAGGCAGTCTATAAATTGTGTCGTTTCCATGAAATTCATGGACACAACACAAACAAGTCCCAGCATTTGAGGGATCTTATCGATGAGCTAATAAGAAAAAATAAGCTCCAATAGTATGTCAAAGAACTATAGGAAGGTGCTCAAATCTCGAGCCACCCGGGGCCGCCTGCCCAAGGGAATCAATCCGGACCAAAAAGAGATGGGCCCAGGCAAAACGATGGGAAGTTAATTATCAACGCAATAACTAGAGGACCCTATCCAACAGAGAAAATCTAGAAGGAAATGGAATGTTACGCTAGCTCGCTAGAGCACGTACAGTAGAAGGGTTGCTTTACTATAGAAGATGGCGCTACGACCAAGCAATAGAGGATGATAATCGACGACATTATGTTCAGAATAAGGATGTTGACGGAGTAGAAGCATCGACTGTAATTCCCTACCTTTATGCTTATATTACCTAGGAATATTACAAGTAATATTGTCAAGTAATACGGAGAATAAGGATAGATAGATAGGAGCGACCATCCAAGTCTATTACCTTGGGCTAACACTATCATGTCATTTTTTACCCTATAACTCCATATATAAATGTGAATAATCTTGGAACAAAGAAATAAACATGATGGCTCAGTTAGAACAGAAAAAATATATCATATAATATATAACACAGAATCACATATCGCAGTGGAAATATAATACACCAAATACTACAATTTAGTGTGAATTTACAAAAAGGGAAATACAAGACTCATATATATAGACATTTACATATATAGACTATGAAAGGACCAAAAATATACTTGACTACACAAGTCTGCATCATATATAAACATGCAATAATCATATAGGCTAGAATCAATTGATACATCAACATATAAGTAACATCATGTATAAATTCTAAAGCTAGCCCATATCCAAGATCACGGAATCCATGTACCTATCAAATCTCGGTCCGATCTGAATATTATGAAAATAGTGAATGGGTGAAACTCTCTTTAAATATCATAATGTAAGAATACATAAGGAGCATGCATAAACATCCAAGATATAGAAATATCCATGTAGTGTGCAACAGTAAACAATATAAGGCTTTCTTATAAAGATTTCATGTTATAATGTTAAACAATGTCGATCCTTGGCTACATCAAAATCATAATAACAACCACATCAAATAATATAATTTCACAGATATGCAAAAGAGCAATTGACGAGCACTTCGCTAGTCAATAAACAAAGACAAGCACTTGCAAGTCAAAATCAAAAGCAAGCACTTCATAAGCCATAATAATAGATAAGCACTGCGCAATTTCATACTAAAGGTAAGCACTTAACAAGCTACAAGAATAGAGAAGCCCTTCATGTGTCAACATAATAGACGAGCAATTTGGAAGATAAACTTGCCTGTACACGAGTATTAAAAAATGGGCATGAAAACCCATTTAATCTGCAAGTAAACGGATTAGAGAAGACGAGCCTTTAAACTCGCTGTAATAAGCATTATCCACTTTCAATTAGTAATCACAGGAGTGTCTCCCAATGTCTCATAATCACTTGGCGACACTCGAATATTTACTAAAAGCTAGTAAATTTCGCTCATGTATAAATAGATGTTCGATCAAACAAGTCCGAGAATTAACCGACGAAGTAAACCCAAATGTTCCATACCACTTGTTTTACTAAACCGTTTAATTTAATTTTTCATTCAACTGAGATTTGAGCTTGTATAAGAAAATAGTTATTTTTCAATTTATTTCGTTATATTAGTTTTGAAAGGCTAGTGGTTATATAATATAAAATACGGTTTTATTTATAATTTAAAAGCTTACTTCACAAACGATTTGAAACTATAAATATTTTTATGTGCTTACATTTCCAAAGACCCTTGAAATTTTCAAAAAATTGTGTAAGAAAATTGTGTATATGTATTTGAACCATAGTGTAAAACCTCCATAGGGTTAATAGCAATAAGAAAGCAGTACAAAACTTAGAAATAGACAATGAAATCTCATCCAAAATAAGCTCAAATTGTATCAAAACAAGCACACATAGTAACAAGGAAAAACGCAAAACAAGCAACACAAGTGAGGAGAAGAAGCTTGAAACACATGCCCAGGCCTGGAGGAAAAAATGCAGTTCACCTTTTAAATCTCAAATTTTGCAAAACTCAAAACAAGAAAGTTGTAGTATAATTCTAAGCTTTATATCAATAAAAAGATCGTCGAATTTGGACTTATGTTTCAAAGTTATTGTTAAAATAAGTTTCTGGTTTTAAATTACCTAATTCTTTCTTTCATTCTCAAGATAGCGAATCAAAATGCGATTTCGACCATTTAAATCTTAAAATTTTTGTAAAACTCAAAACACAAACATTGTAGATATAAGACTAAGCTTTCTAGAAAAAAATGATGATTAAATTTGAATTATGGTTTAAAAGTTATGGTTAAAATAAGTTTTAGGTTTTAAATTACTTAATCTATCTCTCATTCTCATGATAGCGACTATAAATGCATTTTCGACCATTTAAACCTCAAAATTTCGAAAAACTCAAAACATGAAAGTTGTAGGTAAAAGTCTAGGGTTTCAAAAAATCAAGAATTATCAAATTCCAAAAACACACGAAAATGATATAGTTAAATTACTAATGGTGCCCAACTTAAAAAATGTAAACTAACAACCAGCCTTCATCCACAAATCCATATTCAAACAACCATAAACATGCAATTAAAATTAGATCAAGATGTGAGTTTCAACTCATTTTATCCTCTAAAGAGGCTTTCCAATAAACAAATTGGACCTTTTTTCCTCAAATCAGAAAACCTTAAAAATTCCTCAGCAAAGAAAAGAGAACAACATAAATCAAACACTGTAAAACTAAAATTAACATGTTTACATGATGAACTAGGGCTTGGGAAGCTTACTTTGATTTTATCCTAAATTTTTAATTTATTTTGATATCCCTTAGTTGATACTTGCCCTAGGTTTTTAAGAGAAAAAGAGAGGACTCCATGTGCTTTTTACTGATTTCAGTTTTGTACGTTCGATAATGAGAAGTAAGAAGACTTCTTTCGCTAGTTTATTTCTTTTTAACTTTTATTTGGGCCTTGGTGTAACAACCCTGTATTTTATGATTTTTTTTGTATATTTTAATTATTTTAATTAAATTTTTGATTTAAAAACTTATTTTATTTATTTTGAATGATAAACTTTAGTTTTGATATGAATTATCATTCCAAAGCATGACTAAAAAGAATATTTTCCAAAAAGTGAGTTTTTGGTCAAAATAGTCAAACTTTGACTTTTATTTTAAAATTTTGAAAGTTTGAAAATTTAAATTTTTTCTTTTATTTTTAAAGTACATAAAATTTTAGGAACACTGCTTTTTATTTCGTTGGAAACGGATTTAAATTGTGAAACTTATGTATATTTCAATATTGAGTGCAATTTGTTTATTCTGCAATTTTATTATTTTAAATAGTATAAATTTTATTGTTCTTTGTCATATTTTATTGTAATATGTATTGATATGTTATTTTATGTATGTTTTTGTCTTTTAATATTTTTGAAGTGAGGTAGAAATTTTTCTAGAGCTAGTAGTATTTTTCTTGTAATTTCCATGCCCTGTTTTCAATTTTTAAAAATTTTCTTTAGTTCTTTTCTATTTTTCTCCAAATTAATTATTTATTTTATTTTAGAAATGATAAATAAATTATTTTATTTCAAAATTTTGCTTTATAATATTTTTAAAATGAAGTAGATATTTTTCCAAAGCCATTGATGTTTTAATTGTAATTTTTGAACCCTGTTTTCAATTTTTAAGCAATTTCCTTAATTCTTTTTATATTTTCTTTAAATTTAATTATATATTTTTATTTTTTTTCACTTTGTTTTGGTTTTTAGATGTACTTGCTAAATTTTATTTTGTTTTAGTTGATTTAAAAGAAAAGGAAGTATGGAAGGTTTTAAAAGCTAAGAAACGTAAAGTCGTTTCACCGTTTCTTTTTCAATCAATGCATCAATTTATTGTAGCCGTTCCTTTTCTTTTGCTTATTCACGTGAAAGTTTCTCATTCCATCAATAATACACATCTATTTCAGATCTGAGCAAAGAAAAATAAGCAATGTCCTCTCTTCCTCCTCTCATTTTTCTACTTCTTCTTCTTTGTTTTGCTTGATTTTGCCATGACCTCTCATTGCTTTGTTTGGCCTAACACCTCCACCATCTCCTCCACCGACCACCACCACTTCCTTTCCCACATCATACACGACCAAAACCGATCCTCCTCTGACCAGCAAGTGCCATGACCATTTCATGATGCGGAATCCACAAAAACTGTGTTAAAACTCCTTAAAAAAGCATGTCTAGCCACCTAATCTTCATCACCATCACGTTAGATGACCTTGGCCACCTCCTATTGCTCCACCACCACCTTGACACACCCCTAACCATCACCTTAATCCTCTGTCCAGATCTGAAACATGCCATAGCCGAGCTATAGATCCATGTAGCCTAGCCCAAAATGAAGCAAAAACCCACTATTTGCATAAGCCTCTTCATATTCATGCATAGTAACTCCTCCACCACTTCAATACCTTGTAGCCATGCCTTATAGGACCCAAACCTGAACCAAAGTATGTCCAAACCTGAGCCAAAACATTCCCTAAGCCGTGCTAGCAAGTGTATAAGGCAAGACAAAAGACTGTGTATTCGTATCTCTTTTTATTTCAAAGTTATTCCTATTCAATGTTGTATTGAATTGTAATTTTATTTTGTTTTGTTTTGGGTTGTAACACAAGTTCTAAGCTTGGATCTCTTCCCACTTGAGCCTATTTTTGCGTCATCGTGCCTTCTGGAATCCGTTGTGTCATTTGTATTGCAATCTCCAGCACAAAATGGTGAGTAAAGCTCACACGACATTTATACTTATGCAGTTGTGAAACAACAAAAACTGAATGTGGAGAATTAAATATGATGTTATAACTACCATGTGATTATTTATATATGATGTTAAACCTGTTAAATTTCATGTCATATCATCTGTTATTATATATATGTTGTTACTGTTAATTTTTATATATGTTTATCACACTGCAAGTTCCCTGTAGATTAGAAATCACTATGGGTTGAAATGATACATACCCGAACGAACTTTAGAATGGGGGAAAATCGTTATGGGCTGAAATGATAGGCCTGAATGATTTTCAACTTATTTTATTTACTTGGGACTACGGGTTTGAAATGATAAAACCCGGATTTTTATTTGTAAATTGCGGGTTGAAATGATATATTACCCGTATCACTTTACCTAGCGTAGAAAATTATATACAGGCCCGTAGTTAAAATATGTTTTCTAAAAATTTTAAAATATTTTAGAAATTTAATTATTATAATATTTTTATTTGAAATTAAATAAAAATATAATTTTTGTAATGTATTATTGATTTTCTGGAAATCTATAAGTTAAATAAATTATGGAAAAGTTAGAAAATATGAATGTAAGTTATTTTGAAAATTTTGATTTAATTTTTAATGGAATTTAAATTAACTTTGAAAATATGATAAATTTATGATATTTTGAATTTAAATGAATTCAAAGTGATTTTATATCATATTAATGATTTTTAATAAAGTTGAAATGTGAAATGAATGAATACTTTAAGTTGAAAATTTGAAATATAACTAAATTGGAAATTTATGAAATTGACTTAAAAGTGAACTTTTAGTTAAGTAAATAAAATAAAACTAAGTTATATTTGAGAATTTGAACTTAAGTGTTAAGTTGAAATTTAATGCAATGAATTTAAAATCGAACATTGCAATTTAATAAGTGAATTATTATTAAATCTTGATTTTTGAATGGAAATTTAACTTTATAAAATCATGAACTTGAGGAAAATTAAATGATGTTTATAAATGTGAAAATGTATGATTTTATGAGTTAAAAATGTTTTAAATAAAAATATAATTGGTTGAGAAATTACATTGAATATTTGGAGTTAATTGACTACATTTTTGAAATGCTATTAATTATAATGTAAATGATATTACAGCATTTGTAAATGCTGTAGTTGATGATAATGAACTAAAAAGCTAAATTGAATTAAAAGCTATTGTAGCAATTTTTGTAAGTGCTATAATTTTTGAATTTAACTAAGTTTATTTGAAATTTAAGTAAACCCTGTTACAACATTTTAAAATGTTGTCTTTTGTTAAATTGAACTGTTTTGAATGTATCTTTCCGTAGCGTTTTCTAAATGCCACGAAAAGTGAATTTTCACTGTTTTGATAAACTTAAGTGAATAAATGAACTTTGGAAGTTGAAAATTTTGGAAATTTAATAATTTAATTACTGAACATAATAACTTCATTTTAATGATTAAAAATGATTTTTTTTTAATATAAACTGTTTTGAAATGTGAATTGAAATGGTATTTTAAATTGAATAAAATGAATAATGATTTGAAATGAATGTGGTTTTGATATTTTGATATATTAAATGATTGAAATGTGGTTTGAAAAGATATGATATTTTTGATATATTAAAATGATTTGAAAATAAAGTTTTGAAAGATATGACATTTTGATATTAAAATAATTTGAAAGGAAGTGCTCAAAGATAAGATATTTTGAATGAAGTTTTGAAAGGTTATGATATTTTGATATATTAAAATGATTTGAAAGGAAGTTTTGAAAGGATATGATAATTTAATATATTGAAATGGTTAGAAATGACTTGATATTTATTTTGATAAATATTTGAATCGAAAGATATGGTATGATGATATATTGAAATGGTTTGGAAATAATTTAATCTTTATTTTGATAAAGATTTGGGTTGAAATGATATTTTATTTTGAAGTATAATTTTTTTTTTAAAGTTATAACTATGGGTTATAATAACGATTGGTTGTTAAAGAGACCGGGATCGGATATTGTCTTATAGCCGGCCAATACCGAAAACCACTTTAACAACTGTGTACGCAGTGGAGATTCCAGAATGAAGTAGGATGGTGGCGACGTTCTCGAGGTATATTACATGGACCCAACTCCCGTGAGTTGGCATAAATGACTAAAACAGGAGCTATACCGGGCTACACAAAGGGTGCTCCCTTTCATCGAGCATGCTCCGTCGGAAACCATTCTATTACTTTTGCGATACGTATATGTCGCGCCACTTTGATTCGGGGGTATTGTTCGAGGTGGGCGGAAGCTGCTGGCTTGCCGTCACCACCGGTCCGGGAGTGCAAACGGTGTATCCACCCTGGCATTGCCTTGTGTGTCGTGTCATCTCCTTATATCGAGCCCACTACGATTTTGGTTTTAAAGATCCGACCGCGTTAAGGTTCACCATCCCCTTAACGCTATTTTCTATATGATTATACTTTACTGATTAGACACTACTGTATATAGCGTACATTACTACATAGAAAATAGTTTAACGGATCCCTAGAGGATGGGCGGTCCCAAGCATCTTCTAAGTGACTTGTACCTTTGCTACAGTTCACTTGAGTTGGTTTACATTGTATAAATATGTATGTCCTGACTCGAGTGTTTGTATTTTTATTTACGCTCGGGTCAGCCTGAGTTATTCACAGATTTAGATTTCCACTTTCTGGAGATTGCAATCGCTGGAGATTATCTACTTGTCAAGTTTCATCTTTTCAGTTCGGTTGTTCTATTCAGCTTGTACTTGGTTATCATATTTAAACTTCTATTATACTTTATTTCTTCTATTGTATCTTATGTAACTCTGATATATTTGTATAGTAGCTTCATGAACTACTATCTCTTTTACTTCCGCTGCATTATTTGTGACGACCCAGAATTTTGAGCAATATCAATTTAATAATCTTTGATAATAATTAAATTGATTTGATCATTTTATATTATAAATTGACAAGTTAAATTTATTTTTAAAAGATTGATAATAATAATTTGTTAATATCTATTAATATTATTCTTTGCAATATAAATTGGCAAGATTAAATTCTTTTGAAGTTTATAATAATTTGATTTGGAAATATTTATTTTGGTAAATAAGAAGTTTTTAATATAATAAAACTTTATATTTAAATTGTAATATATATGAATGTATATATATTGTGATTTAATATTTGTTTTAAAATTTAATATGGAAATTCACGAATTTAATGTTAGAATTTTTCTATCTTAAATGTGTATATATATTTGTATATATGTGTTTTAAATGGGAATTTTATTAATTTGAATTTAATAAGTGTTTTCAAAAACTTTAATATGTATATAATTTGAGATTTGAAAACTTAATTTGATTTATACTTTTGGAAATGATATTTAAAATTTAAATTAAAAATTCATTTGTTTTAATAGTCTTTCATTTTTAATTTTTACATAAGATAAATTGTTTTAAAATTTTTATATACAGAATTAAATAGAAGTTTCAAGCATATAAACATTAAATTGAATTAAAAATGTAAGTTACTTGATTCATATGAATATTACATAATAAAATAAATAATTAAGCATTAAAATACATTACACATATATTCACATTACGTACAAAATTTAAAATAAATTATAAAAATTAAAAATAACACTTGTAAGAATATTAAGTTATGTAAGTAACATTTGTAAGAATATAAACTTTTAAAGAGACACATGTCATTCTCCTTAGTAATTAAGTTTTAAATTAAATTGTAAATAATAGAAGGAAAGATTTTATTTTTCCAGAAAATCTTTCTCTTCATTTTACAAAGATGGATTCAAAATCTGAAAGGCAAGATCAAAACAAAGATAAACTTAAACAAATGCAGAAAAAACTGTAAAGTTTGGGAATTCAAAATCAGAGGCAAGCAAGTATAATCAAACAACTCAGAGATTAAATCAACATGTAATTAAGGATTTATAGCAAGAAAATAAAAATCAACAGGCAAAGAAATTTTAGAACCTGAAAAAGAAATGCAGTGAAGCTTCAAGCCTGGAACCAGTTTTTACCTTCTGCAAATAACAAGGTGAGTAAATTGAATCTTTAAAAAACAGTTTAATCTTGATTGCAACTTAGTAGTATGATGATATCATGATGTTATAAGGAATATTGATTTAAATTCGATGCATGCTTGAATTTGTAGATTGAATGTCTGTATAGTATAAAAAAATTTTGTCACTGAGTTTATAACACAGTTTCAAATTCATAATAAAATTCAATAACTAAATTTTTAATTTGAATTGGCCTATGGATTGTAAACAATAGTTATTTAGAATCATGCAATCTTCCTTCTGAAAATAGATATAGGTTTTTATAATGGGTATTTAGTTTAAATTTAGAAATTTACAGTAAAATTTTAATATGGGTCAAAAATTAATCGAATTAATTTTGAGTTTGAATTACATAATTGATTTCATAATACCAAATCATGATTTTTAATGTTAGTATCATGATTTTTAGTTGAATAATCTGTGTGAATTCCTTGATTTTCTGTTTTGGACATTTCGACCAAATTGAGGTGGACGGCGGCGAATTTGTCGGTGCGGTTGAGCGTGAAGGTTGTTGGGGGAATGAAGATCATCAGAAAATTACACCGGTGATTTATTAATGTTTGGGGTGGTCGTTATTCATTCGAGTAGGGTTTTATTCCTTGTTTTTGACGTCATGGTTCATCGAGTTTTGGCGGCGGCAAGGCATGACCGGAGGGGATCGAGTTTGTTGCCGAAGGTTCTAAAGGTTGTATCGAAGCGTGGGGAAGGTTGGCGTGGTGTCTCGGATGGTGAATCATCGGTGACGGTCGATTATTGGATGAGGGGTGGTTCTGGCAGTTTGGGTTGAAGGTCAGTTCTTCATTTTCGAAGTGTAATTGGATTTCTGGGTTGCGCGATTCATTGTAGGGGTCGTGAGCGACTTGGTGGAGGCCGGAGAGAGGACCGCCGTCGACCATCGGTGGTATGCACGTTCATGTGCACGATTTCGTGCCACTGCATTTTGTTTAGGGGAGAACGAAGGTGGATGCTCGAGTTTTCCTTCGGGAATTTGCTGAGTTTTCTCGAAGCAGGTTAGGGTTGGAGAGACTCGGGGTAAGCACGGGGGAAATCAGTAGGTTGCTCGGGTTTGACACGTGTATTTGTAGTGAGGTGCTCGAGTTGCTTCGAATTGGGTTTGTTTTGATGGGTTCAAAAGTTTTAAATTTTGGAATGTAATTGTAAGATTTTTTTTTAAAAGTTTTAAAAAACTAGTATGATTTGTAGATGATACAAGTTGTAAAACAAAAGTGAAACAAGTTTTGTTTATAACTTAGATTTGTATCAAAAATTTTAAATTTAAACATGTTTATATATAAAATCATGAAAGTTTTAATATAAGACAAGTGAATTTTGAAATAAATTAGTATTAGATTTTATTAAATAACTTTGGGAAAAGTTTTGAAGATTTAAAGGTAATTTAAAATATGTTTAATTGTAAATTGATTTCTTAAATGTTATATTTTATTTTAGATAAAGTGTAATGATCAGAATTTGGAAATCAGTTTAATAAAGATTTATCTTATGTGAATTTAGAATTTTGTTTTAATTAAAGCTCAATAAGTTTGCAAAAATAATTAAGATAGTTAAATTTTTATTAGTAATCAAAGTATTTTGGTAAATATAAATAATCAAAATTAGAAAATGATTTTCTTAATTTGGGATCTTTTTAATTTAAGAAGTTAAGAACCATTTAATTAAATTTAAATGATTAGTTAAATAAATAATTAAGTAATTAATTAGTGGTTAATTAAAGATAATCACTTCGGAGTTGATTAAGTATAATTACTGGGTGAAGTAATTAAATGATTAATTACAGGAAGTAGTTAGTAAGAAATAATTACTTTATTAAAAGTAATTAAGTAAATGTGATTAAGGAATAATCACTTTAGTTATTAATTAAAGAATTAATTAATAATTAGTTAAAGGTTTAAATTATTTGATTAATGATTAATTAATAAAAGTATTAAGAGTAATTAATTAAGTGATTAATTACTTGTTAAAGTAATTAATTAAGAAAGGATTTTAATTAATGAAGTAATCATTAATTAATGTAATAATTAATTAATTATTAATTAATAATTTAAGAATAATTAGTTTATAATTACTAAATGTAATTAAAGGTAATTAATCAAAGGTGATTAATTAAAAATAATTAAATATGATTAATTAAAAGTAATTAATCAAGTGTGATTAATTAAAAGTGATTAATCAGGTGTAATTAATTTAAAGGATAATTAAGGAATAATTATCAGGTTAATTAGAGAATAATTAATCAAGGATGATTAATTTTTAGAAGGTAATTAAGAGGTAATTACTTAGTATATTTTGGAAGTAATTAATCAGGATGATTAATTAATATGGTAATTAAGTAATAATTACTTAAAGTAATTAAGTGATAATTAATCAGGGAGGATTAATTGATATGGATAATTAAGTAATGTTAGTTAATTAATTAATTTGTAATTAATTAGTGAATAGTAAAAAGGATTGAAGATAATCCAAGTATTTAATTTAAGGATTAATTAAATTAATCAAGTTTGAATCAACTTGTTTATGAATGATTTATGATTGGATGATATATATCATTGAATGAGTTAATGATATCGGATGTTGTTGGATGACATTGAATGATATGTGATGATGTGAATATGCTATATCTGAATGTGATATATATGCTGCTATGTGATATGTATAGATGCATGTGATAATAGATGCTTATCTATCTGTGTAATATAATACATCCATGTTAAGTGATATTTTCTGAAATATCTATTGTTTAAATCCCTTAAGTACAACTTGGACATTTAAAATGGCGTTTGGTTTCGGTGAGACCGGGATCGGGTTTCCATATTTAGATATCCGAAAACCACATCGATTCCAATTAAACGTTAGGTCGTTAATCCAAGTGGAGCAAGTGAAGACTCCAGGTGTAAGGGCTATACGTCAGTATAACTCTGTGGGTGATTCCGTAATGAGTTTGACGGAATAGTGCTTATAGATTCGAGATGGTGATTCAGAGTGCAAGGGCTATAGTCGCTGACTCTGAGGGTGATTCCAAAATGAGTGCAACGAGATAATGCCTTCGGTTTCGTTCGAACCCGGAACGAACTTGTATGGATTGAAGGCTTTCAGCACATCGTCAGGCGGACGATGAGCATTCTAAGATAATTGGTCCTATAAAGGTAATCGCAGCCTCAAGCCTCATCAACCGGGAATGGCTAAAACAGGGGAGGTGCAGCAAGGCTTCGTGGGTCGCTCCCACTAGAGAGCGAGATACATCCCTGTCTGAATGTTCCTTTTTATTTCGGCTTTGTGGGCGGTTGGAACTGCATCCAACTGCGGGGTGGTCTTGATCGGGACTGTTCAGTAAGGAATGGTTCCGGCCTTGTGTTGCAAGGGATGAAGGGAGTAATCCTCGGTACGGTGATCTAGGCCACGTACTGTGACGGGCGGTACCCCAGTAGCCCTGCCATTGATGGAAACCCATTTTCCCTACGAGACCCTATGGTTTTGTTTGTATTACCCACTTTTGTGGCTAGTAGCTGGAATTTAATAGATGTAACAATTTCGGCTATTTCTTATTTACTTGAAAACCCTAGACACTATTATAATATCACTGGATTTCCTATCAAATGTTTTGGTTAGCGTAAGGTAAAAACTTTTCCATGTTTATGTGTGGGAAGTCTTACGTGATACCTTTCTTTTCAAAGGATTTTCTAAAGTTAAGCAAATCTTAAACCGTTTACTCACACCAGACCCCTGTCTGACCCGAGTGTTTATTTTCTGTTTTATTAAACTCTTGGGTACTCATGTTATATATGAGTAGTCAAGTGATTCAGGTTATCTCTTGACGAATTCTAGAGGAGCTTTGGAGCAGGAGGTTTTAGCGTGTAGATATAGTTAGAGATTCCGCTGTGTTGATATTCTGTATGATTGTCTTGTATTGTATATTAGACAGAAATGTTATAACTGTCTAAATTGAGATGTTTAGTTGTGTACTCTGATGTATATGATACTATGTATATGTTCTATATTATATTTAAATCGTTCCGCTGTGAGATTCTGATGTGTTGTTTCTTTTTCTTCTCTTTCTTTCCTTCTTCTATCCCTTTCTTTCTTTTTTTAGTGATGCGATTTTCTGGGAGTGGAAAGTCGGGTCGTTACAGTTGGTATCAGAGCATTAGGTTGAGTGAATACCTAGGCTCTGGAGTGGTGTCTATCTTGAGAGAGCGTACTTGTAATATATATATATATATATTTATATTTATATAACTACCTAATCTGTTGGGTTATCTATTCGGATTTTCCAACATAAGTTATAAAGGTAGATAAGGTAGGAGTGTGTGGAACACGACTACCACTAATGGAAGAGGTTTATATGTTGTGTTTGGAGGTGTTTATCGAGATTGTAGATATAATACCATCTCGAATAAGTTGTGTAGATTGGTGAAAGGATTTCTTTGAGTCCAGAGGAAGTCTTTTTCAAGAATTGGAGTATATTCTTGGAGTGTGAGGTTGATTTGCTCTCAAGTGAGCGGAATTTCTAAAAGTTGAATCTGTCCGCTGAGGAGGAACAAGTGAGGGTATCTTGATAGCTTCAGGAAGGAATAGCTGTGTGATGAGATGCGGTTTCCATAGATGGTTCTGAAGATGTTTCTTTTGGAGCCAGATTTAGATAGTGTTGGAAGAGCATTGATGCCTACTGCAATGAAGATTCGAATGTTTAGAGATTCTCTGGATCTCAAGTAAGGATGTCTTGTCCATATTTAAATAGGAGACTAAGGTCGATGAGTTACCTCATTTCAGACATGGTCTCAATTGTTTTCTTAAGGAAATAAGTGGTTGGTGTTTGGTTTGGAGCCGAGTTTCTTGAGAAGATGTCTACTCGTCTCAAGGATTTTTGGAAAAATTGGATGTTAGTTTTGTGTTTCAAGAAGTTTGTGGTTAAGGAAGATCTTGTGGCTTAGTAGTATCATTGAAGTGAAGTTTGGTAGTAGCAGCATGGATCTGTTTCTTCGATGATTCAGAAATCTTTGGAATTCTACTATCAGCAGACCAGGAAGATGGTGAAGGCTTATCCATTTCTTTGGGAAGCTCAGCAGAGTAGGATATTAGTTGGAAATAATCTATCAGTTTCTGGTAGATAAGCCATTCGGGAAAGATTGATCTTGATTAGGAAAGCTTTTCTAGTTGGTTAAGACAGTTCTTTAGAATCAGAACTGAGAGAGATCGCAAAAGTAACTTGCGATTAGTTTGGAAATCTTTGAGTATTCTTGGTTTGAGATTGAGGCATCTCAAGTAGAGGTGAAAGCTATGAAAGTAGTCGGAGGTTTTCCAGATGATTTTGGATGAATTCAGATGTTGACCTGAATCGGAAATTGAGCTTTCTTATCAACTTGGAATTCAGGAGTAAATTTTGATGGTTCAACCATATAGTAGGATGACTCTTGGAGCGAGAAGAGTTTGGTGAGGCAGCTCAGGATTCTTTGGAGAGGGATTGACCATCTTATTCTAGTTGAGATTCTGTTGAGATGTTTTGACCAAGTGGAATGGTCACTAAGATTTTTATGAGTCAGATGAACTGTGTATGGAGAAAGATTGTGCTTGAATTCTTCGATGGCATTCTTATCTGCTCTAAATCAGAGTTGTGCAGCGGAAGCCAGTTGGCAATTATTCTAGAATGGGAACAACCAGGAGTTGCAGTAAGGGATTTCTATAGGGAATTCAAGTATGAAGGAATTTTCTGGATTTGAAGGTAAGGTTGTCAAGTGCAACTATTTGGCTATTTCAAATATAAGGTGTAGGTTTGAAGTCCATTGATGTTTGTGGAATAGAGTCGTATTTTGGATTTCAGCAAATTATTATTTTGGAAAACCATTTTGTTGAGTAGGATCTGGAGATTTGGTTTGAGTTGGTGCTGTTGTTTCTTGAAGCAATCAGCAAGGGTTAGGCTGATCAGGAATATTGGAGGTGACTCAGAGCATCTGAAGAGTTGTGCAGTTAAGAATTGAAGAGATTTGGGATGTGCAGTTAGAGTTTGGATATTGATTTGGTTTTATCCAATCAAAGGAATTATAAGAATGGGTAAAACTGGAGAGTTTGCTCTGGAGGTATTTGGAGTTTTCCTGTGTTCTCTAGAGATTAGATTTTTATCTACAGGATTGAATTGCCAGTTCGGATAGCTGGAAATTCATTGTATTTCACATATCTCTGAGGAATATGTGTATGATTCTTCGAGTGATAGAATTAGTAGTTAAGAAGGATTTGGTAATTGGGCTGGTTTTGAGTTTAGTCTGATATCTTGTTCAGATTTGTAGGATCAGATTAGGGAGTTCTTGGTTTTAATAGTATAGTTACTTAAGATTTGTAGAGCGAGCATTCCAGTATAGGTACCTGGAAACTCTAGATAATATTAGGAGATTCTATTCAGAATTTTGTCTGGGTAGATAAAATTGTTTGCATTGGTTGTTTTGGTTGCTATGATTGGTAGTGTATGATTGGTTGTATGATTGCTAATTTAAAATTTAAATTCTTTAGCTGGGTTATTAAATTATCTTTGTTTTTAAATTTCGGGGACGAAATTCTTTCAAGGGGGAGGAATGTGACGACCCGGAATTTTGAGCAATATCAATTTAATAATCTTTGATAATAATTAAATTGATTTGATCATTTTATATTATAAATTGACAAGTTAAATTTATTTTTAAAAGATTGATAATAATAATTTGTTAATATCTATTAATATTATTCTTTGCAATATAAATAGGCAAGATTAAATTCTTTTGAAGTTTATAATAATTTGATTTGGAAATATTTATTTTGGTAAATAAGAAGTTTTTAATATAATGAAACTTTATATTTAAATTGTAATATATATGAATGTATATATATTGTGATTTAATATTTGTTTTAAAATTTAATATGGAAATTTACGAATTTAATGTTAGAATTTTTTCTATTTGAAATGTGTATATATATTTGTATGTATGTGTTTTAAATGGGAATTTTATTAATTTGAATTTAATAAGTGTTTTCAAAAACTTTAATATGTATATAATTTGAGATTTGAAAAGTTAATTTGATTTATACTTTTGGAAATGATATTTAAAATTTAAATTAAAAGTTCATTTGTTTTAATAGTCTTTCATTTTTAATATTTACATAAGATAAATTGTTTTAAAATTTTTATATAAAGAATTAAATAGAAGTTTCAAGCATATAAACATTAAATTGAATTAAAAATGTAAGTTACTTGATTCATATGAATATTACATAATAAAATAAATAATTAAGCATTAAAATACATTACACATATATTCACATTACATGAAAAATTTAAAATAAATTATAAAAATTAAAAATAACACTTGTAAGAATATTAAGTTATGTAAGTAACATTTGTAAGAATATAAACTTTTAAAGAGACACATGTCATTCTCCTTAGTAATTAAGTTTTAAATTAAATTGTAAATAATAGAAGGAAAGATTTTATTTTTCCAGAAAATCTTTCTCTTCATTTTACAAAGATGGATTCAAAATCTGAAAGGCAAGATCAAAACAAAGATAAACTGAAACAAATGCAGAAAAAACTGTAAAGTTTGGGAATTCAAAATCAGAGGCAAGCAAGTATAATCAAACAACTCAGAGATTAAATCAACATGTAATTAAGGATTTACAGCAAGAAAATAAAAATCAACAGGCAAAGAAATTTTAGAACCTGAAAAAGAAATGCAGTGAAGCTTCAAGCCTGGAACCGGTTTTTACCTTCTGCAAATAACAAGGTGAGTAAATTGAATCTTTAAAAAACAGTTTAATCTTGATTGCAACTTAGTAGTATGATGATATCATGATGTTATAAGGAATACTGATTTAAATTCGATGCATGCTTGAATTTGTAGATTGAATGTCTGTATAGTATAAAAAAAAATTTGTCACTGAGTTTATAACACAGTTTCAAATTCATAATAAAATTCAATAACTAAATTTTTAATTTGAATTGGCCTATGGATTGTAAACAATAGTTATTTAGAATCATGCAATCTTCCTTCTGAAAATAGATATAGGTTTTTATAATGGGTATTTAGTTTAAATTTAGAAATTTACAGTAAAATTTTAATATGGGTCAAAAATTAATCGAATTAATTTTGAGTTTGAATTACATAATTGATTTCATAATACCAAATCATGATTTTTAATGTTAGTATCACGATTTTTAGTTGAATAATCTGTGTGAATTCCTTGATTTTCTGTTTTGGACATTTCGACCAAATTGAGGCGGACGGCGGCGAATTTGTCGGCGCGGTTGAGCGTGAAGGTTGTTGGGGGAATGTAGATCATCAGAAAATTACACCGGTGATTTATTAATGTTTGGGGTGGTCGTTATTCGTTCGAGTAGGGTTTTATTCCTTGTTTTTGACGTCATGGTTCACCGAGTTTTGGCGGCGGCAAGGCATGACCGGAGGGGATCGAGTTTGTTGCCGAAGGTTCTAAAGGTTGTGTCGAAGTGTGGGGAAGGTTGGCGTGGTGTCTCGGATGGTGAATCATCGGTGACGGTCGATTATTGGATGAGGGGTGGTTCTGGCAGTTTGGGTTGAAGGCCAGTTCTTAATTTTCGAAGTGTAATTGGATTTCTGGGTTGCGCGATTCATTGTAGGGGTCGTGAGCGACTTGGTGGAGGCCGGAGAGAGGACCGGCGTCGACCATCGGTGGTGTGCACGTTCATGTGCACGATTTCGTGCCACTGCATTTTGTTTAGGGGAGAACGAAGGTGGATGCTCGAGTTTTCCTTCGGGAATTTGCTGAGTTTTCTCGAAGCAGGTTAGGGTTGGAGAGACTCGAGGTAAGCACGGGGGAAATCAGTAGGTTGCTCGGGTTTGACACGTGTATTTGTAGTGAGGTGCTCGAGTTGCTTCGAATTGGGTTTGTTTTGATGGGTTCAACAGTTTTAAATTTTGGAATGTAATTGTAAGATTTTTTTTTAAAAGTTTTAACAAACTAATATGATTTGTAGATGATACAAGTTGTAAAACAAAAGTGAAACAAGTTTTGTCTATAACTTAGATTTGTTTCAAAAATTTTAAATTTAAACATGTTTATATATAAAATCATGAAAGTTTTAATATAAGACAAGTGAATTTTGAAATAAATTAGTATTAGATTTTATTAAATAACTTTGGGAAAAGTTTTGAAGATTTAAAGGTAATTTAAAATATGTTTAATTGTAAATTGATTTCTTAAATGTTATATTTTATTTTAGATAAAGTGTAATGATCCGAATTGGAAATCAGTTTAATAAAGATTTATCTTATGTGAATTTAGAATTTTGTTTTAATTAAAGCTAAATAAGTTTGCGAAAATAATTAAGATAGTTAAATTTTTATTAGTAATCAAAGTATTTTGGTAAATATAAATAATCAAAATTAGAAAATGATTTTCTTAATTTGGGATCTTTTTAATTTAAGAAGTTAAGAACCATTTAATTAAACTTAAATGATTAGTTCAATAATTAATTAAGTAATTAATTAGTGGTTAATTAAAGATAATCATTTCAGAGTTGATTAAGTATAATTAATGGGTGAAGTAATTAAATGATTAATTACAGGAAGTAGTTAGTAAGAAATAATTACTTTATTAAAAGTAATTAAGTAAATGTGATTAAGGAATAATCACTTTAGTTATTAATTAAAGAATTAATTAATAATTAGTTAAAGGTTTAAATTATTTGATTAATGATTAATTAATAAAAGTATTAAGAGTAATTAATTAAGTGATTAATTACTTGTTAAAGTAATTAATTAAGAAAGGATTTTAATTAACGAAGTAAATTAATTAATGTAATAATTAATTAATTGTTAATTAATAATTTAAGAATAATTAGCTTATAATTACTAAATGTAATTAAAGGTAATTAATCAAAGGTGATTAATTAAAAATAATTAAATATGATTAATTAAAAGTAATTAATCAAGTGTGATTAATTAAAAGTGATTAATCAGGTGCAATTAATTTAAAGGATAATTAAGGAATAATTATCAGGTTAATTAGAGAATAATTAATCAAGGATGATTAATTTTTAGAAGGTAATTAAGAGGTAATTACTTAGTATATTTTGGAAGTAATTAATCAGGATGATTAATTAATATGGTAATTAAGTAATAATTACTTAAAGTAATTAAGTGATAATTAATCAGGGAGGATTAATTGAAATGGATAATTAAGTAATGTTAGTTAATTAATTAATTTGTAATTAATTAGTGAATAGTAAAATGGATTGAAGATAATCCAAGTATTTAATTTAAGGATTAATTAAATTAATCAAGTTTGAATCAACTTGTTTATGGATGATTTATGATTGGATGATATATATCATTGAATGAGTTAATGATATCGGATGTTGTTGGATGACATTGAATGATATGTGATGATGTGAATATGCTATATCTGATTGTGATATATATGCTGCTATGTGATATGTATAGATGCATGTGATAATAGATGCTTATCTATCTGTGTAATATAATACATCCATGTTAAGTGATATTTTCTGAAATATCTATTGTTTAAATCCCTTAAGTACAACTTGGACATTTAAAATGGCGTTTGGTTTCGGTGAGACCGGGATCGGGTTTCCATATTTGGATATCCGAAAACCACATCGATTCCAATTAAACGTTAGGTCGTTAATCCAAGTGGAGCAAGTGAAGACTCCAGGTGTAAGGGCTATACGTCAGTATAACTCTATGGGTGATTCCGTAATGAGTTTGACGGAATAGTGCTTATAGATTCGAGATGGTGATTCAGAGTGCAAGGGCTATGGTCGTTGACTCTGAGGGTGATTCCAAAATGAGTGCAACGAGATAGTGCCTTAGGTTTCGTTCGAACCCGGAACGAACTTGTATGGATTGAATGCTTTCAGCACATCGTCAGGCGGACGATGAGCATTCTAAGATAATTGGTCCTATAAAGGTAATCGCAGCCTCAAGCCTCATCAACCGGGAATGGCTAAAACAGGGGAGGTGCAGCAAGGCTTCGTGGGTCGCTCCCACTGGAGAGCGAGATACATCCCTGTCTAGATGTTCCTTTTTATTTCGGCTTTGTGGGCGGTTGGAACTGCAGCCAACTCCAGGGTGGTCTTGTTCGGGACTGTTCAGTAAGGAATGGTTCCGGCCTTGTGTTGTAGGGGATGAAGGGAGTAATCCTCGGTACGGTGATTTAGGCCACGTACTGTGTCGGGCGGTACCCCAGTAGCCCTGCCATTGATGGAAACCCATTTTCCCTACGAGACCCTACGGTTTTGTTTGTATTACCCACTTTTGTGGCCAGTAGATGGAATTTAATAGATGTAACAATTTCGGCTATTTCTTATTTACTTGAAAACCCTAGACACTATTATAATATCACTGGATTTCCTATCAAATGTTTTGGTTAGCGTAAGGTAAAAACTTTTCCATGTTTATGTGTGGGAAGTCTTACGTGATACCTTTCTTTTCAAAGGATTTTCTAAATTTAAGCAATCTTAAACCGTTTACTCACACCAGACCCCTGTCTGACCCGAGTGTTTATTTTCTGTTTTATTAAACTCTTGCGTACTCATATTATATATGAGTAGTCAAGTGATTCAGGTTATCTCCTGACGAATTCTGGAGGAGCATTGGAGCAGGAGGCTTCAGCGTGTAGATATAGTTAGAGATTCCGCTGTGTTGATATTTTGTATGATTGTCTTGTATTGTATATTGGACAGAAATGTTATAACTGTCTAAATTGAGATGTTTAGTTGTGTACTCTGATGTATATGATACTATGTATATATTCTATATTATGTTTAAATCGTTTCGCTGTGAGATTCTGAAGTGTTGTTTCTTTTTCTTCTCTTTCTTTCCTTCTTCTATCCCTTTCTTTCTTTTTTTAGTGATGCGATTTTCCGAGAGTGGAAAGTCGGGTCGCTACATTATTATTACTCTGCGTCTGTGATCTGTGATTTTTATTTACTATGTATTTTGAGATTTGCCAAATTTTTATTTACAACGCGGTATTTTGAGCAATTCAATTCCGGCATGAGTGTCTACCTGTAACGAAACGAATTTTTCACGCTCGAAAATCGACATCCATACTTCAAATCATATTCGAATGCCGTAGATTCGACCGTTCAAATCCGATTCGCCGGAGCTTATAACACAATTAAGTAAACAATACAGCGGAAGAAAAAGAATAATACATTGATATACAAAATTGATACAATATCTGATACAACAGATGATACAATAAATATCAATATACATCAGAGATATGATACAAGAAATAGCAGCGGAAAGAAAATACATAACACTAGCAGCGGAACAAATAACTCCAAGATAGTCTTCAAGGAAGAACTCCAGCAGCAGCTCGAATCAACATCATGATACACTAAGACAAGCAAGTCTCGTCCATATCCAAAGACTGAAACTAGCTCCAGACAATCCACTGAACCTAATTATCTGAAAAACCCAACTCTAGACTGCTCGTGTAGAAAATAATGAGCACCCAGAGTTTAGGAAAGAAACAATAAACTCCGGATCAGTCATGAGACTGGTGTGAGCAACAAAAACAGTTTATCTTTAAAAACAAACAGCAAGAGAATTTTAAAGTCAATTCGAAATGCTTTTAGAAAATGAGACTACCATAAGGCCTCCCGCACACACACAATGCAAACGCAGAATTGGAGGAGATTTCTCCTTATGATAGTCAAAGATGCTTGATACGCATTAAAAAGAAACATTTGATATTACTACTAGTGCATAGTGTAGGCAAAAATTCATTTCGAAAGTAAAGATATAAATCTTAGCCAGCATAGGCATTCCGCACTTATGCCTACTATAGCTACCATGTTCAATAGCAGGTTACCGCCACATTCCATGGCAGGTTATACAACTAAAACCGTACAAGTCTCGTATTGTTTCTTTGGATTTCCAACAAATGGTCAGGCCAAGGAACTTCGCATTGCCACATGAGAACGCCTCTGGAAGGACGTCCCCGAGAACCTAACCGGATCTCTGCCAACACAAGGTCGGGTTACCCCTAACTGGGTAACTACTGACACGAGTATGCCATCCCTCGATCGTAAACGACCTTTTCTCGGGATCCCGATAACCAACAACCACAAAGTAATAAATTCGCAGTAACAACATAGGTTAAATATCTGGGCTCCATACCATGATACCACCTCTATCCAGAAGGAAATGCACATACCCTAAAGGGCGCTACCCCCAATAACCTTGCTGCATCTTTCCTGTTTCGACCATTCCGGGGTGTGAGGTCCGACGAAGTCTCGTCCACAAAGCTATGCTTTGGTACAAAGACATGCTTTGGGTCAACAAATGATCAAAGTAATGATCACAAAGATAAATGATCAAATAAATGATCATATCACAAATGATCAAACAATGATCATTTCACAGCAACACTCAGCATGCCACATTACCAAGATGGGAATATATCGCTGATAACCTTCACCTACATAACCTCTGAGCTCGTACGTCTCAGAGAAGGGTGTTAAGCTAAGAGAATAAATTCTCCGCCACCAAAAAAAATATATTTTAAAGAAATCTACTTTATATCTCAAATTGTAATGTCAGACATAACAATCCATACAAGTCTGTTCTGGGTTCGAACAGAACCGAAGGCACTTCCAAAGAAGCCCTTGCAATCCAGGTATTCACAATCCCGATTGGACTTCCCATCACTTAGGGAATCTCTATACCGGAGCAACTCAGTGCAGAGACAATCGATAGGTCATCCTATCGTTCTCGCAAATACCCGGTCTTCACCACCGGTCTTCAAATGCTATCCATAACGACGTATCACATATTCGGAATGGGTTATACGACACAAAGGTCCTTTCCCGGCTAAACCGAATAGTGAGTGCAACATTTAAAACATATGGATATGGGATTTCAATTAAGTCACAACTTAATAATTCAACACTTTCTTTCAAATGGTTTAAGCACATTGCCATTTTCAAATCTTTAACAAAAAGATCTATTTCACAAGTTCACCTAGTTTCTCAAAGATTCATTCCTGGATTTCAAAACAATTCCAATTTCAATTGGATTTAATTCATTAAATCTTTAAATTAAGATTTATTTCATAGTTTTCTAATCGTTCCCAAATATTCTCTTTCAAAATTCGTTTCCAAATGTTCATCTATAACTTGAAAAATTATTTCAGTTTAAACTTGAAATCCCTTTTATACAATTTGAAATTCATTTCTCTTATGAAAGCTTTTTGTCATTTAGAAACAACCTTATTTCGGAAAAACCCGATTTCATTTATACAAGTTATAATCTTTAGGTTAAATCAATTTCCCAAAAGAACAATACTTTAAAAATGGTTTGACTTATATATAACTAGTATAATATCGTTAATCCCTAGTTTCAAATCATAGAATTCAATTTTTAAGTATTGAATTCAAATTGAAATCAAACTATTTAAATTCCAAAACTCAATCAAGTTATTCAAAATAAATTTCATCTCTGAAATTCCATTTCTAAAGCTTTTCACTTTAAACCCAGTTTCATTTCCAAAACATTTGAATTCAAATATTCAATTTTTTATAAATCATTTCAAAATCTGTGACTTAATCGATTTCTCCGTGAAATCCATTGTGTGTGTATAAGTGTGGTCCAGGGGTTTACCACAAAAGTGCCACATCATTCAATCATCACAGATCAAAACAGAGAAATATAGTTGATAAGCGGTATAAACTATAACGCTTATCCTTTATTCACAGATCACAGATAATATGCAAATGTAAATAAATGAACAAACTGATACACAGCTCAATCCACAGACAAAATATCACAGATTAGTTAAGACAATCAATCCAAGGCATCTCATACAATACAATCATTCATAGGTAATGTCAAGTATTCAACAGTCATTTATAAGCAGGATTAATCAGTCGTTTAATCCTGATTAATTCAATTCATTTCCAATTTAATCAATTACTTATGAATTAATTATCAAATCTGGATTATTTAATTAATTACAAATCAGTTGATATTCATTTATTTATCAAATACTTTAGTTAATCAAAATATCTCAAATTTATTACAATAAGTGATTAATCCTTAATTACTTTCATTAAGTAATTATATTTAACAATTTATAATTGATTTTCTAAATTAATTAATCCATTTAATTATTAATTATTTATCACTTTAATCAATACTTGATAATCTTTAGTAATTATCTTTATTAACTTTCTTTAATTATCTTCTTAAGAAAATTTCTTAGATTAGATCTTTATTAATCATTTCTAATTAATTAATCTAAATTACTTTTTTATAAATTTAATAAATCATTCTTTAATTAACTTATAAATTAAATCATTTTAATTACCCTCTTTATCTCTAAGATAATTAATTTCCTTATTAATGACTTCATCAATATTTTAAGTGTAAACCATTTCAAATTTGAATTTAGACTCAAATTTCATTTTGAATTTATGATTCAAAATGCTTACATATCTAAATATTAACCAAATTTAAATATCCACTTATAATCTTAAAATAAATGTAAAGAACATTTATTATTAATATATAAACTTATGTAAGCCTTTAACCCAATTTACTTAAAAAAATTAAGCCTTTAAAATACACCACTATTTAACTTGCAGATTCAAATTACCAAATATCAAGCTTAGTTATTGGTTTGAAAGCAAATTTACTTTTTAAAAAGCTATTTGATTTATAGTTGTTTTAAAACACATATGATTTGAAAACTAGTTCAAATTCCAGATTTTAAACTTGAAGCCATATTTAAGTCTTGTTTTCAGATTTTAATTTAAATTCTAAAATAAGATTTAAAATCTGAAAATCCACCTTGTAAATATTTACAAATTTGATTTAAAATCAAATTTCTGTTTAAAACTTTTAAATTCAAAGTTTATTTGAAATTAACTTAAAACTGGATTTAAATCAGATTCTAACTTGGATTTAAACTTACTTAAATCCCTACCCTTCAGTTTAAAAACCCAAATTTGAAGTTTAAAATGTTGCAGGGTTTTCTTTTTAAAACTGTGCTATTGCAAAACAACTCGAGGCGACATTGAAAAGCTTCGAGTCCAAACCACCTTTACTTCGAGCCTGGAATACAAGTTACTCGAGAAAACAACTCTCCCATGTTATTCACGCAAACTTCTTCTTCCCTAAATATATGCACGAAAATTATCTTGTGCACATGCACGCCTGAGACGATCGCCTTTGATCAACTCCACTAGCCTTCCCAAGTCGACGACCATCTCATCAAATGCTTCGATCATTCAATTTGACAAATTCAACGACAGATCAAAATCGAGACACCTGACACCCAGGAACCCAAAAACCCATCCACGAAAGTCGCTTCGCTCCTCCTCCCCCGACCATCAGAGTTCGCGTGCTTCTGGTCAAAGCATCGTCCATGCTCCTCCTTCCATCTCCCAGAGACTCGCGACGCTCGATCAATCCAAGATGGCGAACGAATCGAACAAAATGGCCTCACCAAAATTAGGTTAAAAATATTCAAAACCCCACCGCCGCTTCCACGTCGAACTGGAGCAACTCCAGATATTTTTCCCAACTCCTCCGGAGGCTCCTTCACCCCTATGCGAAACGCCGAGCATTCCGGTCCACTCGACCACCCAAAAATCAACCATAACCCATTTCCGTTCATCCCGGAGCTGCAGCTTAATCCTAGCTCTAAAAATTTTGATTCGATTTTTAAAAATCATATTAAAGTATAACAATCCCATTTATACATCTGAATTCATAAATTAAGAAGTTCGAATTCTTGCTCTTTTTGAAGTTAGCTGGGTTAACTTACTTTCCAGAGAAAGTTATACTTGGTTTTAACTTATATAAATTTTTAATCTTAAGTTTATACCATAACAACCAATTTCCATTTTGATTCTAAGTCCACTCTATAAGTAGATTGAAAGAAAAAGAATTTTGAATCAAAGATGTTTTGTTCATGAACTTAAAACAGAAAGGTATTTAAATATCAGCCTGCACACCAATTTCATCACCAAGAACACACACACATATATAAAAACTTATGTATTCAAAGACATGTAGTTGCAACATTTCCTTTTATTTATTTTAATTTTCAATAAAAAAAAATATGATACTCACAGATTTCTAAAAGAAGAACAGAGGGCTGCTATTGCTTGAAACTGGTGTGAAAAATTCCAAGTTGAAGCCTTTTGGTTCTCTGGTTGTTGATTGAATTATTGTCTAAATTTTGAATCTTTGTTTAAGTTTAAGACAGTATTACTTTAGACATTACTTAGCTTTTGGAGGAACGAACTGAAATGAATGGAAGGCTGCTATATAGGAAGAGTTGTACAGGGATATACATTATTTTGTACAGGGTGATGTTCTTGTACAACATAGGACATAGATACATTTCTATATGGAGGCTGAAAATCTTGTATCGTGGCTAATGTATCTTGCTTTCGTGCTAGTGTACTGGTTATATTAAATGCATGAGTCCTTGATTATAAGCTTATACTATTTGAATCATGTATGTATATATGTGAAGCAACTGTTTCATCCCAAGCCTGCATACTTGTCCTTTTTTCAGCCGAGAGATTGTTTTCTTTTAGCATTTTGTTTACATACTTTAAGTCTTTTCTTTAATTCTTTTGTACATAGATAGTTTGCACATAGATTTTTTTTATTTGCTTTGTAGATATTATTCTAGTTTTGTTTGTTTTTATTTTGTTTTGTTTCCTTCTTTTGTTTTGTTTATTTACTTACTTTTCATATTTGTTTTATGCTTTGTATTCTTTTTTTTGCTGCTTTGTTTTAGATTATGTACGTAGTTAGTTTGTGGATATTTTGCTTTGTTTATGTTCATGCAGTATTGTACTTTGCTTTAGTTTTGTTTTACTTTGCATATTTATTTACAACTTTGTTTCTTTGTTTTGTTACTTTGTATTGCAAATAAATTTCTATTTAAATTATGTTGTTTGAATTTAGCTATATGTTACTTTATATTTTATAATTTATCTTATTATATATCTATTTGATTTGTCAAATTTATTCTCTAGCTTAAATATTTATTTTAACTTTAATGCTAATTGTTTTAATTTACATTTCGTATTTCAATTTCAAGAATCCAAAGTCAAATTCCAAAGTCAAATTCAAATTTTATTCCAAAATTTGTTCAAAATTTACATTAACTGTCAATTTAATATTAATTCAAAATTGGGGTCGTTACAGACTTCCCCCCTTAAAAGGTATTTCGTCCTCGAAATTCGCCAGAGAGAGTTAATGAAGATAGATGAAAGATAGAAAAATATCTTTTCAGATCAAACTGGATATCAATTCTGCATTTGGCTCACCGAATCAGAATATCAACAATAGATACAAGAAATTATAATAGAATTTCAAATTTGGTTTTAAACGAAATCGATTTATCGATACAATTCAATTTATTCTTCATATTCTATTAATCAATTTAACTCAAATTAAAATTTCCAATTTATTCCAAATTTCAGTTTCAAATTTTCAATTCATATTCATTAAGGTTTAAAATCAAAAACCGATAAGAAACCGATGAAGATATGAAGTAAAGATTTTCCACGATGATTCGTAAGGCCAACATCACACCAAACTACTTCTGGAGCTGTCACGAAGCAATCAAAAGAAATTGGAATCGAATCAAAGAAATTGATAAGAAAGTTATTTCCACTGTTGCAAGGTATTGACCATATGAAGTGGTACTTCCCTGTCCCCTATCTCGTTCTCTTCTTGCACTCATACTCACTATCAGTGAATAGTAAGAGAATTTACTGAGGCATTCAAACGAATATCTTAGGGATTACTCATTCTAGGGATACTTCACCCTATCTCTAATGAGTTACTTAATGTGTTATACTCCTAAGCTGAAGTTCAACCCTTAGCTCTGATACCAAATGTAACGAAACCGAATTTTTTACGCTCGAAAATCGACATCCATACTTCAAATCGTATTCGAATGCCGTAGATTCGACCGTTCAAATCCGATTCGCCGGAGCTTATAACACAATTAAGTAAACAACACAGCGGAAGAAAAAGAATAATACATTGAAATACAACATTGATACAATATCTGATACAACAGATGATACAATAGATATCAATATACATCAGAGATATGATACAAGAAATAGCAGCGGAAAGAAAATACATAACACTAGCAGTGGAACAAATAACTCTAAGATAGTCTTCAAGGAAGAACTGCAGCAGCAGCTCGAATCAACATCATGATACACTAAGACAAGCAAGTCTCGTCCATATCCAAAGACTGAAACTAGCTCCAGATAATCCACTGAACCTAACTATCTGAAAAACCCAACTCTAGACTGCTCGTGTAGAAAATAATGAGCACCCAGAGTTTAGAAAGAAACAATAAACTCCGAATCAGTCATGGGACTGGTGTGAGCAACAAAAATAGTTTATCTTTAAAAACAAACAGCAAGAGAATTTTAAAGTCAATTCGAAATGCTTTTAGAAAATGAGACTACCATAAGGCCTCCCGCACACACACACAATGCAAACGCAGAATCGGAGGAGATTTCTCCTTATGATAGTCAAAGATGCTTGATACGCATTAAAAAGAAACATTTGATATTACTACTAGTGCATAGTGTAGGCAAAAATTCATTTCGAAAGTAAAGATATAAATCTTAGCCAGCATAGGCAATCCGCACTTATGCCTACTATAGTTACCATGTTCAATAGCAGGTTACCGCCACATTCCATGGCAGGTTATACAACTAAAACCGTACAAGTCTCGTATTGTTTCTTTGGATTTCCAACAAATGGTCAGGCCAAGGAACTTCCCATTGCCACATGAGAACGCCTCTGGAAGGCGTCCCCGAGATCCTAACTGGATCTCTGCCAACACAAGGTCGGGTTACCCCTAACTGGGTAACTACTGACACGAGTATGCCATCCCCCGATCGTAAACGACCTTTTCTCGGGATCCCGATAACCAACAACCACAAAGTAATAAATTCACAGTAACGACATAGGTTAAATATCTGGGCTCCATACCATGATACCACCTCTATCCAGAAGGAAATGCACATACCCTAAAGGGCGCTACCCCCAATAACCTTGCTGCATCTTTCCTGTTTCGACCATTCCAGGGTGTGAGGTCCGACTAAGTCTCGTCCACAAAGCTATGCTTTGGTACAAAGACATGCTTTGGGTCAACAAATGATCAAAGTAATGATCACAAAGATAAATGATCAAATAAATGATCATATCACAAATGATCAAACAATGATCATTTCACAGCAACACTCAGCATGCCACATTACCAAGATGGGAATATATCGCTGATAACCTTCACCTACATAACCTCTGAGCTCGTACGTCTCAGAGAAGGGTGTTAAGCTAAGAGAATAAATTCTCCGCCACCAAAAAAAATATATTTTAAAGAAATCTACTTTATATCTCAAATTGTAATGTCAGACATAACAATCCATACAAGTCTGTTCTGGGTTCGAACAGAACCGAAGGCACTTCCAAAGAAGCCCTTGCAATCCAGGTATTCACAATCCCGATTGGACTTCCCATCACTTAGGGAATCTCTATACCGGAGCAACTCAGTGCAGAGACAATCGATAGGTCATCCTATCGTTCTCGCAAATACCCGGTCTTCACCACCGGTCTTCAAATGCTATCCATAACGACGTATCACATATTCGGAATGGGTTATACGACACAAAGGTCCTTTCCCGGCTAAACCGAATAGTGAGTGCAACATTTAAAACATATGGATATGGGATTTCAATTAAGTCACAACTTAATAATTCAACACTTTCTTTCAAATGGTTTAAGCACATTGCCATTTTCAAATCTTTAACAAAAAGATCTATTTCACAAGTTCACCTAGTTTCTCAAAGATTCATTCCTGGATTTCAAAACAATTCCAATTTCAATTGGATTTAATTCATTAAATCTTTAAATTAAGATTTATTTCATAGTTTTCTAATCGTTCCCAAATATTCTCTTTCAAAATTCGTTTCCAAATGTTCATCTATAACATGAAAAATTATTTCAGTTTAAACTTGAAATCCCTTTTATACAATTTGAAATTCATTTCTCTTATGAAATCTTTTTGTCATTTAGAAACAACCTTATTTCGGAAAAACCCGATTTCATTTATACAAGTTATAATCTTTAGGTTAAATCAATTTCCCAAAAGAACAATACTTTAAAAATGGTTTGACTTATATATAACTAGTATAATATCGTTAATCCCTAGTTTCAAATCATAGAATTCAATTTTTTAGCATTGAATTCAAATTGAAATCAAACTATTTAAATTCCAAAACTCAATCAAGTTATTCAAAATAAATTTCATCTCTGAAATTCCATTTCTAAAGCTTTTCACTTTAAACCCAGTTTCATTTCCAAAACATTTGAATTCAAATATTCAATTTTTTATAAATCATTTCAAAATCTGTGACTTAATCGATTTCCTCGTGAAATCCATTGTGTGTGTATAAGTGTGGTCCAGGGTTTTAACACAAAAGTGCCCCATCATTCAATCATCACAGATCAAAACAGAGAAATATAGTTGATAAGCGGTATAAACTATAACGCTTATCCTTTATTCACAGATCATAGATAATATGCAAATGTAAATAAACGAATAAACTGATACACAGCTCAATCCACAGACGAAATATCACAGATTAGTTAAGACAATCAATCCAAGGCATCTCATACAATACAATCATTCATAGGTAAGGTCAGGTATTCAATAGTCATTTATAAGTAGGATTAATCAGTCGTTTAATCCTGATTAATTCAATTCATTTCCAATTTAATCAATTACTTATGAATTAATTATCAAATCTTGATTATTTAATTAATTACAAATCATTTGATATTAATTTATTTATCAAATACTTTAGTTAATCAAAATATCTCAAATTTATTACAATAAGTGATTAATCCTTAATTACTTTCATTAAGTAATTATATTTAACAATTTATAATTGATTTTCTAAATTAATTAATCCATTTAATTATTAATTATTTATCACTTTAATCAATGCTTGATAATCTTTAGTAATTATCTTTATTAACTTTCTTTAATTACCTTCTTAAGAAAATTTCTTAGATTAGATCTTTATTAATCATTTCTAATTAATTAATCTAAATTACTTTTTTATAAATTGAATAAATCATTCTTTAATTACCTTATAAATTAAATCATTTTAATTACCCTCTTTATCTCTAAGATAATTAATTTCCTTATTAATGACTTCATCAATATTTTAAGTGTAAACCATTTCAAATTTGAATTTAGACTCAAATTTCATTTTGAATTTATGATTCAAAATGCTTACATATCTAAATATTAACCAAATTTAAATATCCACTTATAATCTTAAAATAAATGTAAAGAACATTTATTATTAATATGTGAACTTATGTAAGCCTTTAACCCAATTTACTTAAAAAAAAATTAAGCCTTTAAAATACACCACTATTTAACTTGCAGATTCAAATTACCAAATATCAAGTTTAGTTATTGGTTTGAAAACAAATTTACTTTATAAAAAGCTATTTGATTTATACTTGTTTTAAAACACATATGATTTGAAAACTAGTTCAAATTCCAGATTTTAAACTTGAAGCCATATTTAAGTCTTGTTTTCAGATTTTAATTTAAATTCTAAAATAAGATTTAAAATCTGAAAATCCACCTTGTAAATATTTACAAATTTGATTTAAAATCAAATTTCTGTTTAAAACTTTTAAATTCAAAGTTTATTTGAAACTAACTTAAAACTGGATTTAAATCAGATTCTAACTTGGATTTAAACTTACTTAAATCCCTACCCTTCAGTTTAAAAACCCAAATTTGAAGTTTAAAATGTTGCAGGGTTTTCTTTTTAAAACTGTGCTGTTGCAAAACAACTCGAGGCGACATTGAAAAGCTTCGAGTCCAAACCACCTTTACTTAGAGCCTGGAATACGAGTTACTCGATAAAACAACTCTCCCATGTTATTCACGCAAACTTCTTCTTCCCCAAATATATGCATGAAAATTATCTTGTGCACATGCACGCCTGAGACGATCGCCTTTGATCAACTCCACTAGCCTTCCCAAGTCGACGACCATCTCATCAAATGCTCCGATCATTCAATTTGACAAATTCAACGACAGATCAAAATCGAGACACCTGACACCCAGGAACCCAAAAACCCATCCATTAAAGTCGCTTCGCTCCTCCTCCCCCGGCCATCAGAGGTCGCGTGCTTCTGGTCAAAGCATCGTCCATGCTCCTCCTTCCATCTCCCAGAGACTCGCGACGCTCGATCAATCCAAGATGGCGAACGAATCGAACAAAACGGCCCCACCAAAATTAGGTTAAAAATATTCAAAACCCCACCGCCACTTCCACGTCGAACTGGAGCAACTCCAGATATTTTTCCTAACTCCTCCGGAGGCTCCTTCACCCCCACGCGAAACGCCGAGCATTCCGGTCCACTCGATCACCCAAAAATCGACCATAACCCATTTCCGTTCATCCTGGAACTGCAGCTTAATCCTAGCTCTAAAAATTTTGATTCGAGTTTTAAAAATCATATTAAAGTATAACAATCCCATTTATACATCTGAATTCATAAATTAAGAAGTTCGAATTCTTGCTCTTTTTGAAGTTAGCTGGGTTAACTTACTTTCCAGAGAAAGTTAAACTTGGTTTTAACTTATATAAATTTTTAATCTTAAGTTTATACCATAACAACCAATTTCCATTTTGATTCTAAGTCCACTCTGTAAGTAGATTGAAAGAAAAAGAATTTTGAATCAAAGATGTTTTGTTCATGAACTTAAAACAGAAAGGTATTTAAATATCAGCCTGCACACCAATTTCATCACCAAGAACACACACACATATATAAAAACTTATGTATTCAAAGACATGTAGTTGCAACATTTCCTTTTATTTATTTTAATTTTCAATAAAAAAAAATATGATACTCACAGATTTTTAAAAGAAGAACAGAGGGCTGCTATTGCTTGAAAATGCTGTGAAAAATTGCAAGTTGAAGCCTTTTGGTTCTCTGGTTGTTGATTGAATTATTGTCTAAATTTTGAATCTTTGTTTAAGTTTAAGACATTATTACTTTAGACATTACTTAGCTTTTGGAGGAATGAACTGAAATGAATGGAAGGCTGCTATATAGGAAGAGTTGTACAAGGATATACATTATTTTGTACAGGGTGATGTTCTTGTACAACATAGGACATAGATACATTTCTATATGGAGGCTGAAAATCTTGTATCGTGGCTGATGTATCTTGCTTTTGTGCTAGTGTACTGGTTATATTAAATGCATGAGTCCTTGATTATAAGCTTATACTATTTGAATCATGTATGTACATATGTGAAGCAACTGTTTCATCCCAAGCCTGCATACTTGTCCTTGTTTCAGCTGAGAGATTGTTTTCTTTTAGCATTTTGTTTACATACTTTAAGTCTTTTCTTTAATTCTTTTGTACATAGATAGTTTGCACATAGATTTTTTTTTATTTGCTTTGTAGATATTATTCTAGTTTTGTTTGTTTTTATTTTGTTTTGTTTCCTTCTTTTGTTTTGTTTATTTACTTACTTTTCATATTTGTTTTATGCTTTGTATTCTTTTTTTTGCTGCTTTGTTTTAGATTATGTACGTAGTTAGTTTGTGGATATTTTGCTTTGTTTATGTTCATGCAGTATTGTACTTTGCTTTAGTTTTGTTTTACTTTGCATATTTGTTTACAACTTTGTTTCTTTGTTTTGTTACTTTGTATTGCAAATAAATTTCTATTTAAATTATGTTGTTTGAATTTAGCTATATGTTACTTTATATTTTATATTTTATCTTATTATATATCTATTTGATTTGTCAAATTTATTCTCTAGCTTAAATATTTATTTTAACTTTAATGCTAATTGTTTTAATTTACATTTCGTATTTCAATTTCAAGAATCCAAAGTCAAATTCCAAAGTCGAATTCAAATTTTATTCCAAAATTTGTTCAAAATTTACATTAACTATTAATTTAATATTAATTCAAAATTGGGGTCGTTACACTACCTATGCACTTATAATGGATGCGAATGGTTGAAAATACCTGGTTGTTACAGTTGGTATCAGAGCTTTGGTAGCTCTAGGCAAAACTCAGCATATGGAGTGAATGTATTTACAGAATCACTTTCATTCGAGTTTGAATCTCTTCCTTTTTGACTCAATTCCTTTGAATTTTGGAACGTTCCCTACGGTTCCAAAATCCATTCGTATCCCTCACTATTCATCTTCTTTTGATTCCGGAGTATTCCATAACTCCGCTTCGGATGATCTTTTTAGTGAGTCGGCGGTCACGCCAATTTCAAATTGAATTGTAAAAGGGTGAAACTCCTCTACAATTAGCATCGATTCACCAGAGATTTATGTCTATCCTTGGTTTAGATGCTAATATCTTTTGTTATCCCAAACTCTAACTCTTGAGATCGAATGTAGATTTACCCCAGAAAAATCCACATTGATCTTATTCTTTAAGTCACGGTTGACCCGGTTAAGGTTGCCCGTGATTTACTTAAGCTTATCCACCTCCCTACTCTGTTATTTAATCATTTTGTCTTTTGTTTCCAATCTATTCTTCCCAAAATTTTGAATCGTACTTGTATATCTATGTTTTGTTTTATATATTCTGTTGTTTGAGTTGTTGATGTTGAGTTGGGTTTCTGATCGATTCGTCTGATCAACGCTATCGATAGGATTTCTAAAACACTTTGACAGAACAAACAGACACAATATTATTTTAAAATTTGGTTAATGAAATAAAATTTTGATATATAAGTAAATTTATGGAACTTAATAAATTGATTTAAAATTGATTATTTGAAATGATAATACTTAATCTATCTCTCATTCTTAGGATAGCGACTATAAATGCATTTTCGACCATTTAAACCTCAAAATTTTGAAAAACTCAAAACATGAAAGTTGTAGGTAAAAGTCTAGGGTTTCAAAAAATCAAGAATTATCAAATTCCAAAAACACACGAAAATAATATAGTTAAATTACTAACGGTGCCCAGCTTAAAAAATGTAAACTAACAACCAGCCTTCATCCACAAATCCATATTCAAACAACCATAAACATGCAATTAAAATAAGATCAAGATGTGAGTTTCAACTCATTTTATCCTCTAAAGAGGTTTTCCAATAAACAAATTGGACTTTTTTTCCTCAAATCAGAAAACCTTAAAAATGCCTCAGCAAAGAAAAGAGAATAACATAAATCAAACATTGTAAAACTAAAATTAACAAGCTTACATGATGAACTAGTGCTTGGGAAGCTTACTTTGATTTTATCCTAAATTTTTTAATTTATTTTGATATCCCTTAGTTGGTACTTTCCCTAGGTTTTTAAGAGAAAAAGAGAGGACTCCATGTGCTTTTTACTGATTTCAGTTTTGTACGTTCGATAATGAGAAGTAAGAAGACTTCTTTCGCTAGTTTATTTCTTTTTAACTTTTATTTGGGCCTTGGTGTAACAACCCTGTATTTTATGATTTTTTTATATATTTTAATTATTTTAATTAAATTTTTGATTTAAAAACTTATTTTATTTATTTTGAATGATGAACTTTAGTTTTGATATGAATTATCATTCCAAAGCATGACTAAAAAGAATATTTTCCAAAAAGTGAGTTTTTGGTCAAAATAGTCAAACTTTGACTTTTATTTTAAAAATTTAAAAGTTTGAAAATTTAAGTTTTTTATTTTATTTTCAAAGTACATAAAATTTTAGGAACACTGCTTTTTGTTTCGTTGGAAACGGATTTAAATTGTGAAAGTTATGTATATTTCAATATTGAGTGCAATTTGTTTATTCTGCAATTTTATTATTTTAAATAGTATAAATTTTATTGTTCTTTGTCATATTTTATTGTAATATGTATTGATATGTTATTTTATGTATGTTTTTGTCTTTTAATATTTTCGAAGTGAGGTAGGAATTTTTCTAGAGCTAGTAGTATTTTTCTTGTAATTTCCATGCCCTGTTTTCAATTTTTAAACATTTTCTTTAGTTCTTTTCTATTTTTCTCCAAATTAATTATTTATTTTATTTCAGAAATGATAAATAAATTATTTTATTTCAAAATTTTGCTTTAGAATATTTTTAAAATGAAGTAGATATTTTTCCAAAGCCATTGATGTTTTAATTGTAATTTTTGAACCCTGTTTTCAATTTTTAAGCAATTTTCTTAATTCTTTTTATATTTTCTTTAAATTTAATTATATATTTTTATTTTTTTTCACTTTGTTTTGGTTTTTAGATGTACTTGCTGAAGTTTATTTTGTTTTACTTGATTTAAAAGAAAAGGAAGTATGGAAGGTTTTAAAAGCTAAGAAACGTAAAGTCGTTTCACCGTTTCTTTTACCGTTTCTTTTTCAATCAATGCATCAATTTATTGTATCCGTTCCTTTTCTTTTGCTTATTCACATGAAAGTTTCTCATTCCATCAATAATACACATCCATTTCAGATCTGAGCAAAGAAAAATAAGCAATGGCCTCTCTTCCTCCTCTCATTTTTCTACTTCTTCTTCTTTATTTTGCTTGATTTTGCCATGACCTCTCATTGCTTTGTTTGGCCTAACACCTCCACCATCTCCTCCACCGACCACCACCACTTCCTTCCCCACATCATAGATGACCAAAACCCTTCCTCCTCTGACCAGCAAGTGCCATGACCATCCCATGATGCGAAATCCACAAAAACTCCTTAAAAAAGCATGTCTAGCCACCTAGTCTTCATCACCATCACGTTAGATGACCTTGGCCACCTCCTATTGCTCCACCACCACCTTGACACACCCCTAACCATCACCTTCATCCTTTGTCCAGATCTGAAACATGCCATAGCCGAGCTATAGATCCATGTAGCCTAGCCCAAAATGAAGCAAAAACCCACTATTTGCATAAGCCTCTTCATATTCATGCATAGTAACTCCTTCACCACTTCAATACTTTGTCGCCATGCCTTATAGGACCCGAACCTGAACCAAAGTATGTCCAAACCTGAGCCAAAACATTGCCTAAGCCGTGCTAGCAAGTGTAGAAGGCAAGACAAAAGACTGTTTATTCGTATCTCTTTTTATTTCAAAGTTATTCCTATTTAATGTTGTATTGAATTGTAATTTTATTTTGTTTTGTTTTGGGTTGTAACACAAGTTCTAAGTTGGATCTCTTCCCACTTGAGCCTATTGTTGCGTCATCGTGCCTTCTGGAATCCGTTGTGTCATTTGTGTTGCAATCTCCAGCAGAAAAAGGTGAGTAAAGCTCACACGACATTTATACTTATGCAGTTGTGAAACAACAAAAACTGAATGCGGAGAATTAAATATGATGTTATAACTACCATGTGATTATTTATATATGATGTTAAACCTGTTAAATTTCATGTCATATCATCTGTTATTATATATATGTTGTTACTGTTCATTTTTATATATGTTTATCACACTGCAAGTTCCCTGTAGATTAGAAATCACTATGGGTTGAAATGATACATACCCAAACGAACTTTAGAATAGGGGAAAATCGTTATGGGCTGAAATGATAGGCCTGAACGATTTTCAACTTATTTTATTTACTTGGGACTACGGGTTTGAAATGATAAAACCTAGATTTTTATTTGTAAATTACGGGTTGAAATGATATATTACCCGTATCACTTTACCTAGCGTAGAAAATTATATATAGGCCCGTAGTTAAAATATGTTTTCTAAAAAAATTAAAATATTTTAGAAATTTAATTATTATAATATTTTGATTTAAAATTAAATAAAAATATATTTTTTGTAAAGTATTATTGATTTTTTGGAAATCTATAAGTTAAATAAATTATGGAAAAGTTAGAAAATATGAATGTAAGTTATTTTGGAAATTTTGATTTAATTTTTAATGGAATTTAAATTAACTTTGAAAATATGATAAATTTATGATATTTTGAATTTAAATGAATTCAAAGTGATTTTATATCATATTAATGATTTTTAATAAAGTTGAAATGTGAAATGAATGAATACTTTAAGTTGAAATTTTGAAATATAACTAAATTGGAAGTTTATGAAATTGACTTAAAAGTGAACTTTTAGTTAAGTAAATAAAATAAAACTAAGTTATATTTGAGAATTTGAACTTAAGTGTTAAGTTTAAATTTAATGCAATGAATTTAAAATCGAACATTGCAATTTAATAAGTGAATTATTAATAAATCTTGATTTTTGAATGGAAATTTAACTTTATAAAATCATGAAATTGAGGAAAATTAATTGATGTTTATAAATGTGAAAATGTATGATCTTATGAGTTAAAAATGTTTTAAATAAAAATATAGTTGGTTGAGAAATTATATATATTTGGAGTTAATTGACTGCATTTTTGAAATGCTATTAATTATAATGTAAATGATATTACAGCATTTGTAAATGCTGTAGTTGATGATAATGAACTAAAAGCTAAATTGAATTAAAAGCTATTATAGCAATTTTTGTAAGTGCTATAAATTTTTGAATTTAACTAAGTTTATTTGAAATTTGAGTAAACCCTATTACAACATTTTAAAATGTTGTCTTTTGTTAAATTGAACTGTTTTGAATGTATCTTTCCGTAGCGTTTTCTAAATGCCACGAAAAGTGAATTTTCACTGTTTTGATAAACTTAAGTGAATAAATGAACTTTGAAAGTTGAAAATTTTGGAAATTTAACAATTTAATTACTGAACATAATAACTTCATTTGAATGATTAAAAATGATTTTTTTTGAATATAAACTGTTTTGAAATGTGAATTGAAATGGTATTTTAAATTGAATAAAATGAATAATGATTTGAAATGAATGTGGTTTTGATATTTTAATATATTAAATGATTGAAATATGGTTTGAAAAGATATGATATTTTGATATATTAAAATGATTTGAAAATGGAGTTTTGAAAGATATGACATTTTGATATTAAAATAATTTGAAAGGAAGTGCTCAAAGATAAGATATTTTGAATGAAGTTTTGAAAGGTTATGATATTTTGATATATTAAAATGATTTGAAAGGAAGTTTTGAAAGGATATGATAATTTAATATATTGAAATGGTTAGAAATGACTTGATATTTATTTTGATAAATATTTGAATCGAAAGATATGGTATGATGATATATTGAAATGGTTTGGAAATAATTTAATCTTTATTTTGATAAAGATTTGGGTTGAAATGATATTTTATTTTGAAGTATAATTTTTTTTATAAAGTTATAACTACGGGTTATAATAACGATTGGTTGTTAAAGAGACCGGGATCGGATATTGTCTTATAGCCGGCCAATACCGAAAACCACTTTAACAACTGTGTACGCGGTGGAGATTGCAGAATGAAGTAGGATGGTGACGACGTTCTCGAGGTATATTACGTGGACCCAACTCCCATAAGTTGGCATAAATGACTAAAACAGAAGCTATACCGGGCTACACAAAGGGTCGCTCCCTTTCATCGAGCATGCTCCATCGGAAACCATTCTATTACTTTTGCGATTCGATATGTGGCGCCACTTTGATTCGGGGGTATTGTTCGAGGTGGGTGGAAGCTGCTGGCTTGCCGTAACCACCGGTCCGGGAGTGCAAACGGTGTATCCACCCTGGCATTGCCTCGTGTGCCATGTCATCTCCTTATATCGAGCACACTACGATTTTGGTTTTAAAGATCCGACCGCGTTAAGGTTCACCATCCCCTTAACGCTATTTTCTATATGATTATACTTTACTGATTAGACACTACTGTATATAGCGTATATTACTACATAGTAAATAGTTTAACGGATCCTTAGAGGATGGGCGGTCCCAAGCATCTTCTAAGTTACTTGTACCTTTGCTACAGTTCACTTGAGTTGGTTTACATTGTATAAGTATGTATGTCCTGACTCGAGTGTTTGTATTTTTATTTACGCTCGGGTCAGCCTGAGTTATTCACAGATTTGGATTTCCACTTTCTGGAGATTGCAATCGCTGGAGATTATCTACTTGTCAAGTTTCATCTTTTCAGTTCGGTTGTTCTATTCAGCTTGTACTTGGTTATCATATTTAAACTTCTGTTATACTTTATTTCTTCTATTGTATCTTATGTAACTCTGATATATTTATATAGTAGCTTCATGAACTACTATCTCTTTTACTTCCGCTGCATTATTATTACTCTGCGTCTGTGATCTGTGATTTTTATTTACTGTGTATTCTGAGATTTGCCAAATTTTTATTTACAACGCGGTATTTTGAGCAATTCAATTCCGGCATGAGTGTCTACCTATACACTTATAATGGATGCGAATGGTTGAAAATACCTGGTTGTTACACTTGGGTAATTATTCAACCCGCTAAGAAAATAAAATGATTTTATTTCTTTTTGATTCTTCGCATAAAGGCCACTTCTATATTTCTAAACTTTATCAATAAATCGTTAGGTAAAATACTAATCTATTTCAACTAATAATCCATAATTCCACCTAGTACTCATTTTAAATTCCAAATTAATTTTATATTTATATTATTTTGATTGGAATCTCAATAATCATTAAATAAAATACTAACTAATGTTTAAATAGGTAGTAAATTCAAATTTCTATTTAGAAATCTTAATTTAAATCATTATTTGTTTTATTAAAGAAACTTAAAAATCAAGGTTGTTACAAAGTTCCCCCTTCCTTCCAAAGAAATTGCATCCTTAAGAGAAAACTCTATAATAAATATATGTTACTATTAGTAATACTTTTGCAATTATACTTATAAAATCCTTTAATTATCTTTCAAAAGATTAAAACATCGAATTTACATCTCCTTCTAAGTTATTCTAAGGATTTCTCCAATCAATTGTATCTCTTAAAATCTTAATATTAAGCAATACTTTACTCATTCCAAAGATAACTCAAATTATTATTTTACTAAAATTCACTTCTTTCAAATTAATATTTCAAAATGATTCTCCTAAATTCAGAATTCTTTATCTTCGATAATCTTCTTCCAAAGATTAATTTATCAAAAAAAAATTACTTCACAAATAGAACGATTATTTTTTTATTTTAAGAAATCCTTTCAATATAAAATTTCAACATTTAGTTTTTCATCCATCTTCATATATTTATTTCCAAAAAATTCATCTTTTCCAAATCCCTCTCCAACCTTTATTTATTAACTAAACTTTATTAATATAAAACATTCTTTGAAACTTAACTCATCAATTTACAAAATTATTTTTCCTTTATATATATTCTTATTTACTAATTTTAGAATTAGTTTACACAAGTAGTTTACATCCTTTAAAAATATATCCCCTTTTCGGTTTAGAATGTTAAACACTTTAAGGAGTTAAAATCCATCCAACCCATTTAATCCCTTAGCTTAGCTATTAAAAACTTTATAGTTTAATCCATTTTACTACAAGATTAATTTCTCAATGAATTATCATATATAACATGAAAATTACAAATATTCAACCATTACTCGACTATTTAGTTCTTTTCAATAAAATTTATATACTTGAAATTCATAAACTAGGAATTTTTTTTAATAAGAAGTTTCATATATAATCAGAACCAAAAGAATTTTCTTTTCTCTTACTATAATATTTATCTTATCAAGCTTTACTTTAGATACATTTTGAAGCCTTTCTTTTACAACTATAAAAACTTTGTTTAGTATAAGTCATATCCTTGTACTAAAATTCAAAATTTATTTCACAAATCTCTTTTCTTCGCTATATAAAGAACTTCTATACCTGATTATTATTACTTTATAAGGCTACTTAAATTTGAAATATTCTTTATGTACTAAAATTAGAGCACTAAAAAAACTCAACTACTTATTTCAATCATAACTACAAAGTTCAATCTTTTTAATATAGCCATTTTAAGGTAAAATGAATTCTACCCGTCTACTCTATTCTCATGATTTATTTATCATCACTTCTATTTTTCAAAAAAAACTCCACAATGCTTTTTAAATATTAATACCTAATTCTAGCTAAATCTTTGCTTAATAATAATTTTGGAACTTTATATTTTCCAAATAGCTTATGATGGTATTCATTTACACCTTCTTGTTTATATAATTTATCCTTCTCAAAATGCAAAGTTCCATTTTCTTCAATTAATCTCTTTTCTTATTTTGAAATTTCAAAATTTATTTATACAATTACTTTATACCTTTTATTTTAACTTCTTATAGATTAGGGCCCATATATAACATTTTGACTTACATTTAAATCATAATAAGATATACGCAACAAATCAAAAGCATCACACACGATTCTTTTTAGCATATATATTATAAATAAACAAACACAAATTTACATACATCAAATAACAAAATGATGTGGCATTTGCCATCTATTTATAGCGAATTACTTTTTCAAATGACTTCAATGTTGACCGTGAAATGAACATTGCCACTGACCTCTGGTATTGCTAATGCTCGGTAGATGCACGCGTCATCTAAAATTTATACATGTCCTACATCCTTATTGTATTTATTATAATTTTTTCTAAACCATCAAAAAATTTAAAACACATATGTACAAATATATAACTATTTTCATAATAGATACATTTTCATTTTTAATTTATTTACAAAAAATATATATTATCAAAACTTTATATAATATCTTTTTTAAAATAAAATGTATAGCTTACACTATTTCTTTTGAAAATATTATTTATCTTCAACATACTTGCTTTCAAAATCATCACATTTATGTGTGTGTATGTGAATGTGTATGCACATATCTTTTACCAAAATATCATTTCATTTCTAAATAATATTTATCTTCCAAAACTTTATTTTTATCATTTAAATTTTATTTGTAACTATTGAAAAACATTTATAAAACATTCAAAATATTAAAACTCAAAGCACTATGTCTGACTATCTTGTCTAAGTGTTAAGTTATCCCTATCGAGTATGTTCGCCAGATGCCTCGTCAAGAATTCTTAAAGCACTTAACATGCAATTTAACATAAATTACATTTTCAAAGATTTATTCAATCAAATAGATGCTTTTAATGATTTACTTCAAATAAATCTTTACAATTTAAACAATTGTCATTTATCAATAATAGTTCAATAGTACATCCATTCATCCATGTATACATTAAGCAACGATCAAATTTTAGTTCGATCTTAGTATTTAATTAATCATACATATGGATTAATGTTGTATGTTTACACAAACTATACTTTCAATATCCTTTGCGGTAGCTACACCACCGTAGAAACCGCAAGGTCTAATTATTAATATCAAGTAGGTTTTAGTTTTCATAGAATGATTCCTTCTCGGTATAACTTTTAAATCGTTATTAGAAGTTTTAAAGCAACCAAGCATTCATCGACCAATCAAAAATCTACAGATAAATAATTAAGTGCCAAATGGAAGGCAATCAATCAGCTTTCGCTATGCAACTCTCATCACTAACGGATCAGTACACAACTATTGGTCGCTAAGCCATCTAAGGCATGATCTATGTTATCCATTAAATCTCACTCTTTGAAAGAAGTGGTTCCAAACTTCCAAAATCATTTTTACTACAAAAATTTATAAAGTAATTTAAAAATTTACAAATATGTCCTGATGATTATTCCCAAATCATTTATACTTATATCCTAAAGAGGAAATAAAATCTAAATTCTACCCTGCACACCAAAGGAATGGAATACTAAGTCTGTCTAGGCCAAGATTCATGTTTCTTACATTCTATATTGTTCTAAACATCCGCTCTAATACCAAGTTATAAACGCCCCACCTTTATACCCAAATTACCCCAGAATATTACAAGTAATATTATCGAGTAATACAGAGAATAAGGCGGGATTTGAATGACCACCCATGTCTATTCCCTAAGGCTAACATTATCACATCATCTTTTACCTCATAACTCCATATAAACACGTGAATAGTCTCGACATAAAGAAATAAACACATTGACTGAATTAGAACCGAACAACATATAATATATTATATAACAAAGAATCACACATCGCAACTGAAATATAATACACCAAATAGTACAATTTGGTGTGAGTATACAAAAAGGGAAATACTAGACTCTCATATACAAACATATACATATATAGACAATGACAAGACTCAAAATATATACGACTACATAAGTCTACATCTACATAAACATATAATAAGTATATAGATAATTGATACATAAGTAACATCATATATAGCTTCTTAAGCTAGCCCACATCCAAGGTCACAAAGTTCACATACCTGTCATATCTCAGTCCAATTCGAGTATTGTAAAAATAATATAATGGTCAGACAATCTTTAAATATAAAAACGTGAGGTTACATAATGAGCATGCATAAACATCCAAGATATAAAAAATCAATGTAGTGTGCTACACTAAACATAATAAGGCTTCCTAATAAAGATTTCACGCTATAAAGTTAAACAATGCCAATCCATAGCTACATCAAAACTATAATAACAACCAAATCAAATAATATAATTTCAAAAACATGCAAAAGAACAATAGACGAGCACTTTGCTAGTCAACAACCGAAGAAGAGCGCTTTGCAAGTCAAAACAAAATGCAAGAACTTTGCAAACTACAATATTAAATAAGCACTTCATTAGTCAACACCAAAGACGAGCACTACGCGATTTAAAACCAAAGACAAGCACTTCACAAGCTATAAGAATAGACAAGCACTTTATGTGTCAATACAATAGACGAGCAATTTTTAAGTCAAAACTCGCCTGTAATTGAGTAATAAAAGATAGGCATGAAAACCCATTTTGTCTGCCTGTATACGGATTAGAGAAAACGAGCTTATAAACTCGCCATAATAAGTGTTGCCCACTTTTAATTAGTAATTGTAGGAATGTCTCCCAATGACCTATATTTTAGTACGTTAGGCATTGGTTTTGATAACAATAACCATATGATATTATATAAAATATATATACTAATGTTTTTATCAAGTTATATATAGTATGTAGTACATGATATTAGACCGGTGTTGATTAAGAAGACTGTTCAATATCAAGTGCAAATTCAAGAGACCACAGATTTAAGAGTTAGAGATTGAAGACACACGAGTATTGAAGAAATCAAGATATCCAGGTACGTTATAGAGTCACTGATTATTGTTAAAACCTTAATATCACTTATTTGATCTCTCTCTTCGTTTGTCTTATTAGTAGTTTTCAAATATTCAGAATCTATAAAATGATTTTTAACAATCTTTGTTTTCAAAATGATCTTTCAAAGCATAATAAGCATTCAAATGATTTCTTATTTTTGATTTTATTTTATTGTATTTTGGGAAAATTAATTTTTTAAGTATTTTACAATTTTAAAATATGCTTTTAAATCTACTATACCTTATTGCAGTTTAGGTTTTATACTTTCTAAATGTTTATAACATTTACTGTGACTTTAATTTTATATATTGCTTACTTATATTTTATATATATTAATTATTATTTTGTTTCAAAAGAAATTTATATTTAAATTCTTTATATATTAAAAAATATTTCTAAATAATTTTAAAGTTTTCTTAAGTTTTAATATGATTAAAATATGAATAAACTATGTTTAAATGATTATACAAAGTATCAGAATATTTTGCAAAACTTAATATATTCAAAAAAAATTAAAAAGATTTTTCCAAATTTTCAAAGAGTATTCGACCTAGTTTAACCCCATATGTCAACATATGGACCGTAGATTTCAAAAATTCAAATTTTAAATGGAAATGTCTATTTGACATATCTCTTTAAACATAACATTGTTTTTCTAGAAATAAGGGTTAAACCAATGAAATTTGGTTAACTACTTTCTTATATTTCTCTCCTTTTTCTACTCTCTTGTTTTCTAAAAGAAATTATACTTAAAATCTTCTTAATTTAAATCAAAATCAAATCCAAATTCCAATGATTTTATTCTCTATTAATTACTTTCTAATTTCTATCATCTTTCTCACTCAAATCATGATCAAAGTGCTATTCAAGAGGTTATAGGATCATTTGTACTCAAGATTAAGAATCCGAGTCTGTAAAATCTATCAAGTCATACTCTTATACTTTATGGTGTGCTTGATGTCCTTGAAATCCAAGTGGGTGTGCCTGTGTCCCGTCTGAATCAACTGGGTGTGATTGGTGTCTCAGAAATCAAAGTGGGTGTGTTGGTTCCCGTCTGAATCCCCTGAGTGTACCAAAGCTCAAAAAATCTGGTGGGTGTGTCTCGTAGCCTTGAAATTGAGATTGTATTGACTTTGATATTTGAAAAGAAACTGTACAAGAAATTATACGAGACTAGATATAGGGCAACTTTGAACCAGTATAAAAATTCCTAGTGTGATCTCTCCAACTCTTTAGTTTTTAGTTTTACTGCATTTATGTTTGTTTGTGTTTGCATCTGTGATTGTTGATTTTGCATTATTTAACTATAATCTTAAAAGAACTTAAAAAGATTCATAAAACTTGGTACATACTATTCACCCCCTTCTTTAGTGTTAAATTAGTTATAAGATCTATCTTTCGTAATCCCACATTTGGTATCAGAGCATTGATTTTCAAAGTATTCATAATCTTGACTTTTGAAAAGTTTTAATGGTTTACAACACTATTAGTAATACTGCTAGTAACACTATTATTTCACTTATTAGTTACTCATTTGTTGAAGGACAATCTACTACTAGACCACCACTTTTTAGTGGTAGTAACTACACATATTGGTTGTGTAAAATGAAAATATAACTATAGTGAGTTGGTCTAGATATTTGGATATCACATAGAATGAGTACACTTAGCCCTAAAATGGTTTTTCACAATGGACTGCTGACCATAATGCAGTTGCACAAAGTAATTACAAAGCCATGAATATTTTATTCAGTTCATTAGATAGGAGTGAATTCAATAGAGTATCTATTTATATGTCCGCATTTGAAATATGGATAACACTACAAGTTACACATAAGGGCACTAATAAAGTAAAACAGACCAAAATTTCCATGTTTCAGTTATTTGAAATAAGCCCAAATGGGTCCATTTATGATATCTATAGTAGATTTCAAGGTATACATTCACTAGTTACATTGGGTAAAAGTTTTTTTTAAAGAGGATCAAGTTAGAAAAGTCATCAATTCACTCACTTCTGAATAGGATCAAAAGACTCTTGCGATTGAAGAGGTTAATGACACTAGTACTCTAAAAATTGAAGAGTTAATTGTCAAGTTAATATCATTTGAAGCAAAACTAGATGATAGGAGAGAAAGCAAGGCAATAAAGAAGAAACCATCGCTTTCAATGCCACAGTAGATGGTCTGGATTCTGACAACGATGATGATGTGGAAATTGCCTTCATGACAAGAAATTTTAGAAAATTTCTAAAATACTGAAAGATGAATAATCTCAGGACAAAATGATAATAAAAATCCAGGAAGTGGAAGTGGAAGTGGAGGCAGAAATGTTGTTAGATATTTTAGTTGCAATGAACTTGGCCATATGCAGAGATACTGTCCACATCTAGAAAACCAAAAGACCCACCAAATATTGATTCGTCCATAAAAGGAGAAGGGCTTATGCTGATACATTGGACGATTCAGACATTTCCTTAAGTGATAATGGACTAGATAGAGAGAATGTCAATATGTGCTTGACAGCAATAATCAATTTAGAATAGTTTAAAGAAATGGATCAAAGATATGTGAATGTTTAAAATTTAAAATTTAAATTTTTGAATGGAATATTTTTTGATTGCTTTTGGTTGTTAGGAATAACCTATTGAGTAGTAATAATATTAGATGAATATAGTATTTGCATATAAATATATATATAATTGTATTAATATTTTATTTTATTTTAATTTTGAATTAAAATAATATATATATATATATATATTTATATGTATATATTTAAAATAATTCTTAAATTATTTAATATGAATATATATTAGTAGCGATTATAGAATAATTATATATATAGGAATCTTTGATTCAATTCCTCTTTTTGAAAATCACATAATGTATATCGACATACCCAATATGTATATGTCGACATATGCAATCAGTTTTGATTTCAAATTGAATTTAGAATTTAGAATTTCCATCTACCTTTTCACCAACCCTAATGTCCTAAATAGGTTTTTTTGACCAAAGAACATGTTTATTGATTCTATATTAAATTGTATTGTTTTGTCCATTCATTTCACTTTCATTTTCAAATTTAGAAATTCATTATCTCTCTTATCTCCTCAAACTATTCTTCAATGGCTTCCTCAACCAACACGCTATCAACCATAAGGCTTTCTAAAAAATAAAATAATTTCTTGTTCATGATAAAAAAACCCATGTAAGCTTATATGGAGTATATGTCTTTTGGAAAACTCTCTTCCAAAAGATTTTCTCTTTTCGATGATTATTCCACTTATTATCTTTATAATCTTTGTTTGCAAAATTGAATTCTTGGTTTATAGATGCTTCCCAAAATGGTTTTGTATGTTATCAAAATTTGGTCAAAATGTTTTATGCAAATTTGAAAGGGAAATTTTATGAGGGAAGTGAAGGAGAATTATGGAGTAGTGCCAAACAAACATAAATTATTTTAAATTGTGAAATTTTAGGTAACATTCTTAAATGCAAAACTAGTGGAATGGGCTTTTCAAATTTTGAAATTAATATTCAAAATCTTGAAGTTTTCATGATATTTTTGAAAGTAACGATAATTTTGAGTTCAAAAACAAAAATTTGTGTCCTAAAGAAGAATTTTAAGTCTTCTTTTGCAACAAAGTATACTCCAAGGACGGGAAATTATAACAATCTGACTTAGAAGGTTTTCAAAATTATTTTTGCCATTTCTGGTCACTACGACATAAATTGTTCACAATTATTATGGATGAACTTTTCCTACGAATCTCTATAGGCATGAGAACACACTATTTCTTGGTGTGCATCTTACTAGGATAGTTATATTTTGGTGTTGACCTAAAAGGAGAGGAAACCATTTCTTGAAAACAATTCGACAATGCTAGAATTTTTATCTTGCGAATTTCACCCATATTCGAGCCATATGAAACAAGTGTAGAAAAGAAACAAAGATTGGCTTGGGAAAAGAAGCAAGAAATAAGGGAAGATGAGGAAAAAGAAGGTGAAGAAATGGAAGTCTAGGAGGAAGAACAAGAGGAAGAAGATACTTCATTGGAAAGTATCGAAATGCCATCTTATACTTCCAACAGAGATCTTCTTAAAAATCAAGAGAAGATTTTATTTCAACCAAAAGAAGGTTAAGAGATATTTTTCTAAGAAATTCGCTCCTCTTTCCACCTAAGTAGATGAATAATTTGGAAATTTCATTTGAAAGGTTAGAGGAAAAGCTTCATCTTCATCTATTTCTTCCTAGTTGTTTTTCTATTATTTTCTAGTTTCTAGCTTAGATTGTTCTTGTTTTCATTCTATGTATTATTTATGTTTATCTTTAGATTTCATATAATCTCCCTTTATTATCAATGAAATCTTATTTCTTGCTATTCAACATTATTATTTGTCCTTGGAAAGTCATACTAGTATAATAGTGTAGGTTAAATATAATAGTATAGCTAAATAGGATAGTTTTGTAATTTATGGAAAACATGTCGACATATGCCTACGATGTATGTCAACATACAACGGCTGGGTTTACAAAATATTAAATTTAAAACTAAAATAACTACTAAACACCTATTCGTTTCAAACGACTTCTTACCCTTATATATATATCTATTCACTCTAGAAGATCATTATTTTCAATCTTGTTTCTTCTCCCTTTTCACTTATAAACATATCTTTTACAATAATGGCTTGTACACACCAGAACTGTGTGAAGATCTTGAATAAACTCTATAATCTTCAAGAATATACTTACTTTCATCCTTAGAAATTAATGACACTTAGAACTGGTCCAAATGCAGATGATCAAAGAGAAAGGAAAGCATTTTGACGTTATTCAATGGATGATTTCTGCTCTCATTCAAGATGAACCAATCAACAATCCCGATACCACCATTAAAAGAGATGACGAAGATTAGAATGCCATCAAAGTGGATTCAGTTATTGGTTCTAGTGGTTGAGTTCCAACGGATGTATTAAATTGATTAGTTGGTCTCATAATATGTATATATATAAATTTATATATTAATATGCTACATAGTATGGATTGGTGTGTATAAATTTATTGGTTTGGATTAATGTGTTTGATTGGATTGCTTTGTTTGATTAGTTTGATTTATATTGGTTTGAATTAATTGAATATATGCAATCAATTTTTGTGATTAATAAAATTGGTTTGTTTTATCACTTATTGCTTTTATATATCATATAATACCTAGTTCGAGGGAAATTTTTGGTTAGATTTTTGTTAACGATATAGGGAGAGAAATATATAAAATTTAGGCATAGATTAAGGGGGGGTTTTATAACATAGGGGGAGTTATAACGTAAGTTATACACATGGATGTCATCATCAAAATGGGAGAGATTTTAGCATCTTAGGCAACGGTTTTGATGACAACAACCATATGTGTAACAACCCTAGTTTTAACGATTACCGGTAAATATTGAATTATAATGGTAGTTATAATTTAGTATTGTGAACTAAAAATAAATTGAAGATTTAAATTATTTGTTATCCCACTTTTTGGTCAAAACTGGAATATCAACAAATTGGCAAGGGATGATGGATATGGGGATTGAAGATCGATTGAAAGCAAGGCGGTGATCGATGTCGTCAAAATTTGGTTGAACTCCGATCGGGACGAAATTGATTGGAGATGATGATAAGGATTATGAAAGGCTATGTTTCAAATTTCAGGTTAATCGGAGTTCATATGAAGGAGTTATGATCGATACAAGGTAGGAAAGTCATGCTGTTCGAATCCGTCAAGGGGTCAAGGTGGTGCTCGTTTCGAATCCATCGGATTCGAACCCATCAGGTTCGCATCGATCAAAGGCACGGTGCAAGGATGGTTCGAATCGATACACCTCGTACTGATCAGGAAGTGATGGCTTCGAATCGATACACTTCGTATCGATCGGCATGGTTTCGACCTGGTTACTTCGTATCGATCAGAAGAAAAGGTTAGGTGGACTTCGACTCGATGATGGCAGAGGTCTCCTTCGTATCCAGAGATGTATCAGGGATGGTTCGTATCGATGCGCTTCACATCGATCGGGGAAATATTGATTCGAATCGATGCAGGTCGTATCGATCAGAAGGAAATGTGGAGGATCTTCGAATCCATGTGCTTTATATCGATCAGAATGGGTGCAGATGGCTCATTTGGACTCCAGTCTCTTTCGTATCCATCAGGTGAGAGCTTCATTCGAATCGATCAGGTGTGTCCTCGTTCGTATCCATCCTTCACAACCACTTCGTATCGATGTCCCCATACTCGTTTCGAGTCGACCATATCACGTAGGATCGATTCGAAGTGAACTCCTGGGACCGATGCGATGAGAGACACGAGTTAATGGATACGAGCATGACCATTGTAAAGTTATGGATAAGGACGAAGCGTGAAAAATGGATACGAACGCGTCTTCAGGAAGGGAAGCATTCAACACGGCGACAAAGGTGGATCGACCTAGAGAAATAGCGCCACATCATCGATACGCACGCGCTTTGGATGGATTCGAAGCATGGATTCGAGGCATGGTTTCGCAGCATGGATTCGAAGGCGACAGGCAACAAACAACCCCAAATTCGAATCCATCATATCTTCCGAACTGTTGATCCAAATGCAATGAAATTTATACAGGAGCTTACATACATGTTGAAGAATGTTCTCACCAAATTTCAGCTCAATTGGATGATTTCTTTATCGATTCGTATGGAGTTTGAATTGATCCCGATGTGGGCCCGAATCTCCAGAATTTGGTCGTATGGGCCCCCTCACGTGCTAGAAGCAGTCCACCGGATTTTTAGGAGAAATATCAGCTTCCTACACCTATAAATAGATCCCCTGGTCATTCAGAAAAGGGGTCGGAGAATTGAGAGAGAACAAGCACGCCCGGACGCTGCCAGAATCATTCGGTATCATCATTTCTACCATTGATTTCGAATTTGGACTTTGTAACTGCTGTAATCACTTGGAATCAGCAAGGATAATTAATAAAAAGGATAAAAGTTTGGAGTGGACGTAGGCCGGAGATAGCCGAACCACTATAAAACTTGTGTCACTATTCGTTATTTTGGATTTGCTGCTTATTATTTGCTGAGATCTGTTATTTGTGTTTGAATATTGTTGATTTGTATTCATACACTGGTGCTTTCACGGTATCTGGGGTTTGTGACCAATTTTGGCGCAAACACTTTGGTGCTTTCACTGAGAAGGATTAGCACTCGCTACATCAGATTTGAAAGTTGGATTTGAAGATTTTAAAGAGTTTGGATTCAAGGACAATGACTAGGCAAAATAGTAGAAGGCAAAGGGCTGAGAGAAGCCAACAGGAAGGAAGTCAACAAGCATCCTCCGGAGCTGGGGAAGGACAGGCTTCAATCTACATAACTCGGGAAGAAATGGAAGCTATGACGAATTCTTTGCAGGAGAGATTGTTGAAGAGCCAACAGGAAATGATGCAGACTTTCTTCGAGCAAATGAGAGCTGCAGGGATGCAGAACTTAGGAACAACTACAGCCGCTGTGGATGCAGGACAGGGGGCTAGGGTCGTGGAACTCGATGGAGGAGGAGATACGAAGCCAGAAGGCAATCAACAAGGGCTTGGGGGCAGGCCCGCGGGATCCAACACAGGAGGACCTTTGGAAGGAGTTCAACAAACTAGAGCTAACGTTGCTGCTAGTGAACCACACGAGGAATATGTACCAGAGTTTCCTAGGGGACATGGGGGGCAACCCCCAACAGACAATACCGGATTAGTAGAAATCATCAGAAGAACCATGCGAGGTGGTTTGACCAACGGAGACTTGGAAGGAGTGAATAGGAGTCCGTTTGCTCGGGAAATAAGGATGGCTCAGAATCCACCTAAGTTTAAGCTACCTAGCGTGGAAGTATATGATGGTAAGACAGACCCAACTGATCACTTGATGAGGTACACCAGACACATGGAGGTGCTGGGGGCATCGGAGGAAGTGATGGCCCGATGCTTCCCTTTATATCCGACGGACTTAGCTGCAATGTGGTTTAGGCAGCTGGGAGAAGGATCTATCAGGACTTGGAGGGAATTTGTGGAAAAGTTTTTGGGACAGTTTCGGGTTCACATCAAGAGGCCGAAGAATGTGATGACATTAACATCAGTAAAGCAAAGGATGGATGAATCGCTTAGAGCTTTTCTAACTCGATTCAGTGCGGCGGTCGCTTCGCTGGATCGGCCTGATCCATCGATGGTTTTAATGGCAGCAGTATCAGGAGTCAGGGAGGACTCGGATTTCAAGGTATCTCTGATACGAGATCCCCGCAGGATCTCGACGAATTCTTTCACGAGGCAGAAAGGTTCCTTCGACAGGAAGATGCGAGTACGGATTTAAAGGTGAAAAGGGTTAACGCAACTCAGGATGTAGGACCATCCAACAAAGGTTTGGATAAAGACAAAGGGAAAAGGAAGTTGGACGATGATTTTAGAAACGCTAGGAAGCGATGGAAGGATCCAAAGTTTTCCACATACACAGGATTGAACGAGACGCTAGAGCGGATATACCTGGATACTCGAAATCGCCTTCCCTACCGGAGGCCGGCTAGGAGAGAACCATCAGAACGGGAGAGGACATCAGGAAGGCGCTGCCTCTTTCATGATCTAGATGGACATGATACCAACAGCTGCAGGCACTTAAAGGATATAATAGAGGAGCATGTAAGGAATGGACAGTTACGGCAATATATTGGAACTCGGAATGCAACGGTGGAGCTGGAGCAACCACCGACTACCTCACACCGTGATGATGTAAGGCCCAGGGATGATGGTCGATTGATCATCCACTGATCAAGATAATATGAAATAAGTAGCGAACTACTGGCGAGCAATCTAGTCATTTACACATGTACGGGGACGGAGATAGCCCCTAGGCATGCTCTGAATGATGATAAACTGCGATGCTGTGGTTTGTGAAATTTATCTTTTGCTTTTTTATTGGACACTGCTTTTCTTTTTGGATTTGGTTTTAGAGTTTGGATTGAACTCTTGGTTTTGCTTGCCTTTTGATTTGGTTTATCCTTTGGACGATTGTTTTCGGTTTTGGATGCTGGTTTGGATTTATGATTCTTTGGTTTTGATTTGGATTTTAGATTTGGATTCCGGATTGGATTTTGATTGGATTTTTATCTGGTTTTTGATAAACGGTCGTCAGGTATGGATTCTGCCTGGCAAGGGGTGAGTCACTTTTCCCGAATGTGGTAAATTGGCTCATTCAGGTCGTCAAGTATGGACTATGCTTGGCAAGGGTCCGGAGTGACCAGGATTCAGCCTAGGACTTAGGCCCTGTATTATCAATTATTATTTTCAGGTCGTTGAGTATGGACTATGCTCAACAAGGGTCCGGAGAGACCAGGATTCGGCTTAGGACTTAAGCCATGGCTTTGAACAACGTCCAGGGACACTGGACCACGGTCGTCAGGTGTGGATTGCGCTTGGCAAGAACCCGGAGAGGTTATGGATTCAGATATCGACCCGGAGAGGTCCTGGATCTGGTTATTGGCTATTGGATAAGGATGGATTAGGACTCGGCTATCGAGTTCGAATGGATATGGAATTGGCTAAGGCTTTGGTTACGGGATTTGGAATTGGGCATCGACTCGAAGCAGTCAAGGATGACATACTCTAGCGATATGGCTATGGACTTTGGATATTGGAATCGGAACAATTCAAAACACGTCTTCTTATCAAAAGGCATGTTTTAAGGGGCAAAGTGTTATCCCACTTTTTGGTCAAAACTGGAATATCAACAAATTGGCAAGGGATGATGGATATGGGGATTGGAGATCGATTGAAAGCAAGGCGGCGATCGATGTCATCAAAATTTGGTTGAACTCCGATCGGGACGAAATTGATTGGAGAAGATGATAATGATTAGGAAAAGCTATGTTTCAAATTTCAGGTTAATCGGAGTTCATATGAAGGAGTTATGATCGATGTAAGGTAGGAAAGTTATGCTGTTCGAATCCGTCAAGGGGTCAAGGTGGTGCTCGTTTCGAATCCATCGGATTCGAACCCATCAGGTTCGCATCGATCAAAGGCACGGCGCAAGGTTGGTTCGAATCGATACACCTCGTATCGATCAGGAAGTGATGGCTTCGAATCGATACACTTCGTATCGATCGGCATGGTTTCGACTCGGTTACTTCGTATCGATCGGAAGAAAAGGTTAGGTGGACTTCGACTCGATGATGGCAGAGGTCTCCTTCGTATCCAGAGATGTATTAGGGATGGTTCGTATCGATGCACTTCACATCGATCGGGGAAATATTGATTCGAATCGATGCAGGTCGTATCGATCAGAAGGAAATGTGGAGGATCTTCGAATCCATGTGCTTTATATCGATCAGAATGGATGCAGATGGCTCATTTGGACTCCAGTCTCTTTCGTATCCATCAGGTGAGAGCTTCGTCCGAATCGATCAGGTGAGGCCTCGTTCGTATCCATCCTTCACGACCACTTCGTATCGATGTCCCCATACTCGTTTCGAGTCGACCATATCACGTGGGATCGATACGAAGTGAACTCCTGGGACCGATGCGAAGAGAGACACGAGTTAATGGATACGAGCATGACCGTTGTAAAGTTACGAATAAGGACGAAGCGTGAAAAATGGATACGAACGCGTCTTCAGGAGGGAAGCATTCAACACGGCGACAAAGGTGGATCGACCCGGAGAAATAGCGCCACGTCATCGATACGCACGCGCTTTGGATGGATTCGAAGCATGGATTCGAGGCATGGTTTCGAAGCATGGATTCGAAGGCGACAGGCAACGGACAGCCCCAAATTCGAATCCATCATATCTTCCGAACCGTTGATTCAAATGCAATGAAATTTTTACAGGAGCTTACATACATGTTGAAGAATGTTCTCACCAAATTTCAGGTCAATTGGATGATTTCTTTATCGATTCGAATGGAGTTCGAATCGATCCCGATGTGGGCCCGAATCTCTAGAATTCGGTCGTATGGGCCCCCTCACATGCTAGAAGCAGTCTACCGGATTTTTAGAAGAAATATCAGCCTCCTACACCTATAAATAGAGCCCCTGGTCATTCAGAAAAGGGGTCGGAGAATTGAGAGAGAACAAGCACGCCCGGACGCTGCCAGAATCATTCCGTATCATCATTTCTACCATTGATTTCGAATTTGGACTTTGTAACTGCTGTAATCACTTGTAATCAGCAAGGATAATTAATAAAAAGGATAAAACTTTGGAGTGGGCGTAGGCCGGAGATAGCCGAACCACTATAAAACTTGTGTCACTGTTCGTTATTTTGGATTTGCTGCTTACTATTTGCTGAGATCTGTTATTTGTGTTTGAATATTGTTGATTTGTATTCATACACTGGTGCTTTCACGGTATCTGGGGTTTGTGACCAATTTTGGCGCAAACACTTTGGTGCTTTCACTGAGAAGGACTAGCACCCGCTACATCGGATTTGAAAGTTGGATTTGAAGATTTTAAAGAGTTTGGATTCAAGGACAATGACTGGGCAAAATAGTAGAAGGCAAAGGGCTGAGAGAAGCCAACAGGAAGGAAGTCAACAAGCATCCTCCGGAGCTGGGGAAGGACAGGCTTCAATCTACATAACTCGGGAAGAAATGGAAGCTATGACGAATTCTTTACATAACTCGGGAGAAATGGAAGCTATGGACTAATCAAGTTAGGATGAGATTTGAATTTAAATAAATTTGAATTCGATTTAAGCTGATTAAATTGCAAATCGATGTTTTCTTGAGTTTTAAAAATCCGAATAAATTCCAGAAAATCTTCTAACATCATGGTTGGAGTAAGAAATGTTTTTATACATTTTTAGAGATTTTTAAACAATTATTCTTTATTTTTAAGGCTTTCAAAATTATTAAAATCCTTTTTAATGATGTGTTTTCTCTCAAAATCTTTTAGATAAATCTCTAAAATTTGTTTTATAACCCCGTTTTCTCAAGTAAAATCTTTATAATTAGTTTTATTTATTTTAATTACTTTTACACTATTCGAAGTATGAGAAAGAGAATTAAACGATTTAGTAAAACACGTGGTATGGGACATGTGCGTTTACTATTTCGGTTAATTTCGGACTTGTACGATCGAAGCTATTAAAGAATATTGATTCTGAGATGTTTTGCCATTTTATGGCGTATTTTGAGTTTTACAATTTCTATTTATTAGAATTATCTAAGATGACCAATATTTTGCAAATGTTTTGGTTTGAGTTCTCTTATATAGGAGTATGGTCGATGAAATCCATTACGATGTTTTATTTACTTGCCAATGATATAAGGCAAGTCTTGAGTTTATGATTTCATATTTTGAGATTTATGGTTTATGAGGTGAATTACGGGCTAGAAATTCCTATTTGGAATTATGGTTATAAATAACCATCTAGATGTTATTTTTACTTGCCGATGAGATGAGGTAAGCTTCTTTATGATGATTTTACGATGTTGAGATGTATTATGATAGTTTTTACTTGTCGATGAGATGAGACAAGTCACGATGCCACTAGTACTCGTCAATGAGATGAGACGAGTATGGTATTGTATTTACTCGCCAATGAGATGAGGCTAAGTATATTTTCATGATGTTTATGATGTTTTACTAGTGTGGTACCAACTAACGGCTAGTAAACCGTTAGGTGCGAGCGTATGGTATGGGACATATGTTAACACCTATTGGGTTCCTATCCGAGAAGTTGAGATACATTCACGATGTTTACTAGTACTAAAGACCACGAGTACTCGATTGGAGTCATCACGATGTAGTTGCTACTCCGATCATCACGATGTTATTAACTCGGGTCTTTGTGACTGGGAGTCATTATGATGTTATAGACTATAGTCATTCATGATGTTCACGATGTTAAGATGTTATTTGACTCCAGTCATCACAATGTTTATGGTACCAAATAGTAGTACTAGTCACGATGTAGCGCGTGTAGCATTGCTTCGGCATGCAATCGAGGATCTGGCCAATTCGAGATTTCTTTAAGTTTTGATGTTTTAGATTTCACCATTTTAAGATATTTGATTACATCAATAGCCTAGTGCTGTATGAGATGTTATATGCATGGTGATTTCATTTATGATGTTTTGAACTCTTATTGAGTTCCTTGAGTTATGAGTTTGGATGGTTTCATGATTTTGTAGGATATTCTAGGCCTTGCCATTCTGGCGAGTTGAGATTGAGATTTATATACATTTATACCGACGGGACGAGTTATAATTGAGTTAGGGGATTCTTTTATATTTGAGTTTTGGATCATCCTACTTGAGAATGTTTTATGTTTGCCCTTTTTGCGAGATTTTGTACTAATGTTTCACCTTTTGAGGAGATATGGTTCATTGAAACCATGTTGACATTTTGGGATGTCACCAACGATATGAGGCGAATGTTTATATTATTTGAGTATTATTATTGAACTTACCTCTTTTGAGGTTATTGTATACTTAAGTGACATTATTTAACTTCAGTCATGAGTTGTTCTTTCTGTTGCCTCTTCTCATTCGAAAAGAATTATCACCTTGTATCTTATGATTCATATTATCGTATATCCTCATTAACTGATTATTTTAGCTAGGCTGACCCGTGTACTTTGTACTCGGGTCAGACCGAGTTGTTTCAGGTTAGTTATCAGTTACGAGACTTTGCTTTGATGCATCTGCTTGGATTTCAGCGTAGCACTTTTGTTTAGTTTATATTTCTTTCCGCTTGACTCTGATGTATTTATATTTGATTCGATGTATATAGTGTGGTCGAATACCACCTTTACTGTATTCATATTGTATTTTACTAAACATGTATCTATGTATATGTATATATATGATGTTGATTACTGTTCTGTTATGTGCTTTACATTTAGTTATTGTATTTTGTTCTGATAGATCCATTAGCCACCTATAGTTTTGGATTAAGCCTTTACTGTGTATGTCGATCCATTGAGATAGAAAAGAAAAATCATAGAGCATTTGTCGACGTATTCAGTAGATGTTTAAGACAAAGTTATAGATGGTCGCCCTTAACCAGCCCTATTCTCCACTTTAGTTGACGGAATTACTCGTTAATTCTCTTTACTAAGGTGGGTCTCGGGGTGGGGCGTTACAGCTTGGTATCAGAGCTGTAGTCAGAACAAAGTAGAATAAACATAGAACAGTACGTATACCACGATACATCGAAGTACAATACGAATGAATCACTGTCCTTTATTCGAGCTTGTTTTCAAATCGTGCTTTGCTTCTTTTTCGAGTATTGGGTTATGTTGAGATGGAATATGTCTAAGAATATATATTGTATTCCGTAGTATTCAATAATTGATTTTGATGTTATCTTATCTTATAAATGATTTTATTTAGGATTATTCTATTCTTATATTTGTCGATGCGAGTGAGTTCGTATCGATGAAGCTTATTGATTCCTTAGAGTATTCTTGTTGTGGTCCTTCGAGAGTTGTGAATCGTATTGAGGGGATCCACAACGATTGGCTCGTTTTGAGCATTCTGAGATTTTATTTGATGTTGCTTTTGTGAGTATTTGTTTGTTACTCACAATCTTGAGATGCATTTGATTTGAGATGGATTGACTTATTTGATATTAAGTCAAATCCTTTGTTTTATAGGATCCTATTGTATATTTAGGTTTCCTATTTTGATTGGTTTATTATTTCCGTCACTTTGGAATGTTAATGATGATTCCGAAATTTTTGAATTCACTCTTGAGTATCGAGATGTTGATGACATATCTCGAATTCCAGTCAAGGCGCTTTGTGGAGTTTTGAAGAGTCCGTTTGGGTTTGATATCCAATCGGGCAATCGAGTGTTGAATTAACCTTATTCCTGGCTTTTAGCCTTCAGCTATCCTTCCACGAGGACATCCATTAAGGAACGAGGTGAGTTTCTAGATGTTCGAGTTTGATTGAGTTTATCATTCAGCTTCGTTTGAGTGTTCTTTTCATATACTCAATCAATGTTATCCTTTAGCATTACTCCGACTGAAGTAGTGACTCGTGGATTGTGTGCTTCTTCTCCTTTGAGAAGAATATCTTGCTTATCCTGTATCTTGATGATTTTTGGGAGTGGCTCGTGACATCGTAAAATTGACGAACACTCTATCTCCTTCTGTTGATTTTGAGAATCGAGTATTCGGGGAATATCTCGATGCATTCTCTTAATGTTCTTTGGTCTGAGTTTTGAAGCTATATAAATATGAGTTTTAAAGAGAAATTTAAGCTTTGAGATATTAAAAAAAATTCAAAGAATATTTTTGAGAATATTTTTACAAGAGTAGTATTCTTTTTTATAGAAATAATTTGAGAGTGTTGGGTTGTCCATCGAGAAGTTAAGAGTTCTTGTCGATACGCCTGATCAACGTTATCGATAGGAATCTCCTAAATGCTATGATGAGGCAACCAGACACAATGGTTTGTGTTTTAAAAATTGAGATATTGAAAATAATATTTTGAGATTATATATTAAATTTATTTTTGAATGGTAATTGCAGCCATTGATTTTAGAGACGAGTAACGGAGTGGCGAGGCAATTTTGATCGTTCGATCGACTCTGCAGCCAACGGATATATCTGTTTGTTAGAGGTTCAATGGCGTGGCAATGCCATTTATTTATTTATTTACTTTGAGCTATACTTTATTGAAAGTATATTTTGAGATTTTAGAATCTATATTATATACATTGGATGTTTTCAGAGAAGAGTTATAAGAGGGTTTGAAAATTGTTTCAAACTATTTAAGTGGTTTAATAAAAAGAGTAAAGATAATTTAAACCCTTAATTTATTTTAAGGAATATTATTATGGATTTAAAAAATTCTTTAAAAATTAATTCTGAAGTAAGAGAAGAAATTTGGACTTTTAATTTGAGTTTTATATTACTTACTAAGTAATACAGTAAAGAGTTTGAAAATTTCCAGATGTTGAAAATTGAGTTTTAAAAATTTAAAAGATGTTGAGATTTAAAAAAAAATTCTAAATATCTTGGATTGAAAAGTAATTTGAGCTTATATCCTTGTTTCTTGAGTATATTCTATCCTTGAGTTAGTATCAACGACATGCATTATCGCGGTCGTTCGAGTTTGGTGGCCTTATAAGAAGTCATTTCGTGATTTATTCATCTTTTCTATTGTGTTTATCTTGTTGAGAGGATGTTCTTTCCGTATTATTATGCGGAAAATCTTATTGATGATATTCTTTATTGCTTAGAGTTCGGATTTAAGTGAGTTTGATCCCGACTCTATTCATAGAGTTTTGTGAAATCATTTTTGATTGATTAATTGTTGAGCGTCTTATTGAGTTTTGTTTCGAAGATGGGATATCTTCGAAATACTTTTGAGATACTTGGAAAATTTGATGGTTTGCTAATCACTATATTAGAATTTGATGGGCCATTGGATTAACCAAGTGAATTTTTCCTTGTTTATCTCTACCATTCTATGTTGAGAGTATGAATGGTTTGAGTTTCAAGCTTGTCTTTTATCCTTTGTCGACTGAATTTTTGTGTTGTTTACGGCTCTTTTTCTAGAAAATTGCGGAGACGCAATTTTTATAAGGAGGGAGTCTGTAACAACCCTAGTTTTGGTGATTACCTGTAAATACTGAATTATAATGGTAGTTATAATTTAGTATTGTGAACTAAAAATAAATTGGATTTAAATTATTCATTTGGAATAAACAATGGATTTTAGGGAATAAAAGGTGAAAAATAAAATTTTGAAACTTTACTTGGTTAATTAAGTTAAAAATGAGCTAATCATGATTTTAATATAAAAAAATGCAATAATTTTGATAATTATTGCCAAATGTTTCTTTTATATATTTTAAAAGAAGCATTTCATTTAATAAGTGGTATATTATAATTAAAAATGGAAAATTTGGTTTAAAAATAAATTTTTTGTTGTAAAATTTTGAAAAAAATGGGTTATTATATTTTATTGCACAAGAAAAGAATTTTTATGTAATTTTTGGAGTTAAAAATAGAGTTTTATATGAATCATTTTGTAAATTGTGTATTTAAGCAAAATAAGAGTAATAATGAAAAATATTTTTATAGCTAAATTTTTGGTGTAAAAAAAAATGTTTGTGAAACATATAAATATGTTTGTACAATTTGTAGAGATGAAATCATGTAAACACACATATGTTGTGTTATGTAAATATGAAAGTGTTAGGGTAAATTTAGTGATAAATTAAATTTACTTGGGCTAAATTTCTTTATTTGGGTCGTAGCCCATTTTGACTTAGCCTGTTAAGAGAAGAGAAACTATCCTTCTCTCCTCTTCCATTTTTGTTTGTATGTTTATTTTACTGTAACCAGAAAACAAAAAGCTATTCCTCTTTCAAACCCTAGGCTTCAAATCTCCAATTAATCCAAGTATTTGCTGAAATAAATCAATCTAAAGCTATATTTCTCAGGTAATCAACTCCAAAATTTATTCTATTTCATCAAATTTGGATTTTTTTTGCAATAGGTAGATTGTTTGTAATAGGGTTTTCTTGCTTGCATGTTGTTGTAGTGTTTTTTATAGGTTCTAGAAGCAAAAACTCAAGCAAAAGCTCCAAGCTTTTAACATTAGTTCGAGTTTTTGCATTCCTACAATAAGGTGAGTTAATCACTCACACCACTAGCTTTAATCTATGAAAATAAGTTTTAGTTTCTATTTGAATTAATTGGATGAGATGTCGATTGAATTGCTTTCAAGTTTATTGTGGTTTGCTGAAAATTATTTGTGAAAAATTGCTGCAGTAAAACAACAATATCTTAGTGCAAATTTACCCGAATTAGCTCAATCTTTTTGCAGTTGAGCAAAAACTTTGTTAGCTACAACTTATCTTTTAATTACTTTCTGAGATTCTATTGTTTATAGGGTCGAAATTTAGTTTGAAACTGATGTACACAGCTCTGCCCTGTGCAATTTTGTTTGTTGAAATCTGATCTTAAAATCACTATAATTTTTGAATGGTAAATCAGAATTGAGTGAGACTTTTTTCATTTAAAACGTATATTTATAAGGAACAACTTTTATGTTTATCATTTTCTGTAAATCAAATTTTTTTATTCGTAATATGTGTTTGAAGAGCTAGTAACCTCTCTGTCTTGTGTTTTTAATTTCAACTTTGAAACACGAAATTATTTTGGCCATATCTTTCTCGATTTTGATCGGATTTTACTAAATTTGGATGTTCCACAAAGCTTAAATCCTATACTACAACTTTATGTTTTATATTTCCTATAATTTAGAGATTAGCTATGTCAAAATTTGATTTTTCTACTGCTAACCCGAGAGCAAAACCAATATTTGCTCTGTCATTGAAGCTGAAACGAATTTGACCATAACTACTTCGTTTCTTAACCCATTTTGATGATCTTCATCATTCCGTAAAGCATGGAAACTAAGCTACAAGTTTTGTTTCATTCATTTTACCTGATTTAGATGTTATATATGCTAAAATTGCAATTGTTTGTCACTGTCCCGTAAATGCATAAGTTCAGGCTGAGTTTGATGTTTTTTTTTTGTAATTTGACCATAACTTTCTAGTTTCACATAGGAATTTAGAAATTTTAGATGTTCTGGAATCCTTCTGAAATATTCCACTACTTTTATGTTTTCAGTTTTGAATTATTTTGAAGTCTACATAGTGAAAAATTGACTTTTTCATCGCTGGCCTGTGCTGATAGCCAGTGCACATAATTTTTTTTGTTTTGGTAGTATTTCGATCATAACTTTCACGTTACTGATCGGAATCTTGAAATTCAAGATGTTCAGGAATCCTTAGGAAATATGCAACAACTTTTATGTTTTAAATTTTGTTTGATTATGTTGTTTACATGGTGGAAAATTGATGTTTTTACTGCCGGCCTGTCGTTGACAGCCACAATATTTATATATTTGTCCGATTTCGACAATTTCATATGCATTCTTTTGCAACTTTTTTATTTATGAAATTCGATGCTAATTTTTGATTATTTTGTCCAACAATGGACTAATCAAGTTAGGATGATATTTGAATTTAAATAAATTTGAATTCGATTTAAGCCGATTAAATTGCAAATCGATGTTTTCTTGAGTTTTAAAAATCCGAATAAATTCCAGAAAATCTTCTAACATCATGGTTGGAGTAAGAAATGTTTTTATACATTTTTATAGATTTTTAAACAATTATTCTTTATTTTTAAGGCTTTCAAAATTATTAAAATCCTTTTTAATGATGTGTTTTCTCTCAAAATCTTTTAGATAAATCTCTAAAATTTGTTTTATAACCCCGTTTTCTCAAGTAAAATCTTTTATAATTAGTTTTATTTATTTTAATTACTTTTACACTATTCGAAGTATGAGAAAGAGAATTAAACGATTTAGTAAAACACGTGGTATGGGACATGTGCGTTTACTATTTCGATTAATTTCGGACTTGTACGATCGAAGCTATTTAAGAATATTGATTCTGAGATGTTTTGCCATTTTATGGCGTATTTTGAGTTTTACAATTTCTATTTATTAGAATTATCTAAGATGACCAATATTTGGCAAATGTTTTGGTTTGAGATCTCTTATATAGGAGTATGGTCGATGAGATCCATCATGATGTTTTATTTACTTGCCAATGATATACGGCAAGTCTTGAGTTTATGATTTCATATTTTGAGATTTATGGTTTATAAGGTGAATTACGGGCTAGAAAGTCCTATTTGGAATTATGGTTATAAATAACCATCTAGATGTTATTTTTACTTGCCGATGAGATGAGATAAGCTTCTTTATGATGATTTTACGATGTTGAGATGTATTATGATAGTTTTTACTTGTCGATGAGATGAGACAAGTCACGATGCCACCAGTACTCGTCAATGAGATGAGACGAGTATGGTATTGTATTTACTCGCCAGTGAGATGAGGCTAAGTATATTTTCATGAAGTTTATGATGTTTTACTAGTGTGGTACCAACTAACGACTAGTAAACCGTTAGGTGCGAGCGTATGGTATGGGACATATGTTAACACCTATTGGGTTCCTATCCGAGAAGTTGAGACACATTCACGATGTTTACTAGTACTAAAGACCACGAGTACTCGATTGGAGTCATCACGATGTAGTTGCTACTCCGATCATCACGATGTTATTAACTCGGGTCTTTGTGACTGGGAGTCATTATGATGTTATAGACTATAGTCATTCATGATGTTCACGATGTTAAGATGTTATTTGAATCCAGTCATCACGATGTTTATGGTACCAAATAGTAGTACTAATCACGATGTAGCGCGCGTAGCATTGCTTCGGCATGCAATCGAGGATCTGGCCAATCTGAGATTTCTTTAAGTTTTGATGTTTTAGATCTGACCATTTTAAGATGTTTGATTACATCGATAGCCTAGTGCTGTGAGATGTTATATGCACGGTGATTTCATTTATGATGTTTTGAACTCTTATTGAGTTCCTTGAGTTATGAGTTTGGATGGTTTCATGATTTTGTAGGATATTCTAGGCCTAGCCATTCTGGCGAGTTGAGATTGAGATTTATATACATTTATACCGACGTGACGAGTTATAATTGAGTTAGGGGATTCTTTTATATTTGAGTTTTGGATCATCCTACTTGAGAATGTTTTATGTTTTCCCTTTTGGCGAGATTTTATACTAATGTTTCACCTTTTAAGGAGATATGGTTCATGGAAACCATGTTGACTTTTTGGGACGTCGCCGATGATATGACGCGAATGTTTATATTATTTGAGTATTACTATTGAACTTACCTCTTTTGAGGTCATTGTATACTTATGTGACATTATTTCACTTAAGTCATGAGTTGTATTCTTTCTGTTGCCTCTTCTCATTCAAAAAGAATTATCACCTTGTATCTTATGCTTCATATTATCGTCTATCCTCATTAACTGATTATTTTAGCTAGACTAATCCGTGTACTTTGTACTCGGGTCAGACCGAGTTGTTTCAGGTTAGCTATCAGTTACGAGACTTTGCTTTGATGCATCTGCTTGGATTTCAGCCTAGCACTTTTGTTTAGTTTATATTTCTTTCCGCTTGACTCTGATGTATTTATATTTGATTCGATGTATATAGTGTGGTCGAATACCACCTTTACTGTATTCGTATTGTATTGTACTAAACATGTATCAGTGTATATGTATAGATATGATGTTGTTTACTGTTCTGTGATGTGCTTTACATTTAGTTATTGTATTTTGTTTTGATAGATCCATTAGCCACATCTAGTTTTGGATTAAGCCTTTACTGTGTATGTCGATCCATTGAGATAGAAAAGACAAAATCACACGGCACTTGTCGACGTATTCAGTAGATGTTTAAGACAAAGTTATAGATGGTCACCTTTAACCAGCCCTATTCTCCACTTTTGTAGATGGAATTACTCGTTAATTCTCAGTACCAAGGTGGGTCTCGGGGTGAGGCGTTACAATATGACATATAAATGGGTATCACATTCTGTAGGCTATATAGAGATTCAAGAGTTAGAAATTGAAGACTCATGAGTATTGAAGAAATCACGTCATCCATATAAGTTATAGAGTCCTAGATTATCGTTAAAACCCTAATAGCACTACCTTGATCTCCCTCTTCATTTTTCTTTTTAATAGTTTTCAAATATTCCGAATTGTAAAAATGATTTTTAAGAATATATTTTTTCAAAATAATCTTTCAAAAAGTAATAAACATTCAAATGATTTCTTATTTTTGATTTTATTTTATTGTATTTTGAGTAAATTAAGTTTTTCAAGTTTTTTTTTTTAATTTTTTAATAAAATTTTAAATCTATTATACCTTGTTATAGTTTAAGTTTTTTTAGCAAGGCCAGTTAGCTTTATAGTGGGCCATGCGACTGTATAAAAATAGAAACAGGTGTTCTGCACATGCATATAACAAATATACATGGTTTTATAGTGACCGTTGTTGAATATGAGCTTATATGATTTTTGTTTGATGATAATAAACATATACATATTCGTTTAAATGTATTTGTTAATGTACTATTTTATTTTTCATAGGCTAAATAATTATTTGCTGAATAAAAATAAATGACACGGAATTTGAATTCAAACAGAAATTTTATTCAAACAAATATTTATTACATTTTTAAATAGTACAAATTCAAGCTCTCACTATACATATACAATTTTGATTACAATACATCACAACTTCTTATGTACACAAATTCCTCACTACATATCACTCACACTCGTAGTTTTATCTTCAACTTCATTCAGTTAGAATCCATCATCTGAGAAATCTGCAAAAATAATTTTAACGCAGTAAAATTGAAAAAGAAATATTTTTGCAATATAAAATAAAATGTGAATTTTTGAAAATAATATTTGCCTCAGATATTTGGGTTGTTCGTCATGATTTGTAATTGAATTCATCACACACGAACAATGTGACATGCACAGTGTATCACTGTACATGCCACAAGGCCGTGCACGCCGATATACACTTGATAATGCTACAGGGACAGGTGAACACAAGGTCAAACCCAAATAAAAAGACGGGTTCAACTCAGGTGCAATATAAATAAAATCTTGACATCAGCACAAGGTCAAACCCGAGTTGTGAAACTGGATTCAACGCAGGTGCAATACAAAACTATCAAATACAAGTGACTCGACAAACAACAACACAGTCTCAACTAAAAACGATTCAGTGCAATACACTTGAAGACATGTATATCAGTGTACATATATAAGCACTGAACCAAAGAAATGATAAAGTGCAACAGAAAATTCCAAAGTGAATAAAACCAAAATCCAAATGTACAAACGCAATAACGGTCGGGAGCAACTCAGACTCAATATGTACAGCATGAATCAAAGGCGAACCAGACCCACAGCTAAGATGTCTCAAATGAACAAAACACCAAATAGACCATGGAACAGTAAGGTGATCGAACAAACAAGACCAGGCAATAGTGAAGTACAACATCACTAACAAATGCAAGCTCAAGCAATCAAGTAAACAATACAGCAATGACCACAAATGTAACAACAGCAATACAAATAACTCATTAAGCAACAATGGATACACAATGGCCAGAGCCAGACTACAAGATGAATCAGACAAAGCATATACCACATTCAAGACTACATGATCAACTCAACTCAAACCAGGACCAATAAACAGTGCCAACTGATCAAATGAAGTCTGTACACATGGTATGAAGAACACAAGGCTCGAACTAAAGTATGGAACAATGCAACTCTCTAATGATCAGACATGAATGCAAACTAATACCAATGTATGAACATACGTATATGGAACAAAGCTGCAGATCAAAAATACTCGGGGACGAATACAAAAACAGACCAAAGGTCAGTGGCCAACAGCAGAGGAGAGCTGAGTTCGACAATGTCGACCAGGCCAAAACCAGTCAATCGAAAAAGTGCAGGTCATCTCAAAATTAAAATATTGTAGCCAAGAAAATCAGTACAACGATCAAGGAGTCGAACAAGTCGAGCCGTAATTAAAATCAAAACCGTGGGAATCAAGTCATTAAAATATACGAATGTGACAAAGTCAAATGTCACAAATTAAAGCCGTGGTCATCACGAAATTGAATCAACACCATGTCAACCAAGTAACACAAGTTTATACGAAATTGAAAAAGTCAGCGAAATCATCAGCATCAAAGTGAAATCGAACGGCCGAACAAATTATTTGAAAAATTCAAATAAGTTTATACGAATGAAAATAAAGGAGATCGAACGCATATATAACCCAAAATCATCACTGGCAATTGATTATCGGAGTTCAATTGAGCATAACAGAAAAGCAAAAATCACATACCAAAATTGAAGTCAAACTCCAGAAGCAGCCGAAAGCATCAGATAAAGGATCGACAAAATCAAACACGCAAATATCCACTGATCGATCAACATAGGCGTGCTTCGAAAAGCCCTAATTTGGATCGAAAAACTCAAGCCCTAATTTCAGAGCGCAAAGAGGAATGAAAGCAAGGCCGCCATTTTACAGAAGCAAAAAGAAAAAGGAACGGGCATAAGAAATGAATTGGGCCTGCCTTGTTTTAAATATAAAAAGGCTTTAGTTTATATTTAATTAGGGTTTTAGTTTTAAAATTGTTTTTAATAAATTTAAATTCTCTTTTAAGGTTGTATTTACTAGTAGTGTGACTAGGGGACAAACTACATGGCGTAGTTTGAGAATTCGCAACTCAGTGGCTGAGTTGTGGCAGGGTTTTGAGCGTAGAGTTAGGTTTAGTCGATAGCGGGTGTCGCGAGTTTACGTGTGTAAGCGTTTGACTATCTAATTTCTAGTAGAAACCTTGGGGGCAGCAAGTAGGCATGGTTTTGCCGAAGCTGGGTAAATTCTGTGTCATTCTATATCTGCATTTTATTATTCTGCTATTATCTGTGCTGCTATTGTTCTGTGATCTGTGTTGAAATTATTTTATAAGCTTTCGCAATTAATTTTTATAATTTATACCATCACCCTATTCACCCCCCTCTAGGGTGAAATCGATCCTACAAGTGGTATCAAAGCTAGGAATAGAAGTCAATTTTTGTTTTAAAAATTCATTTTTGAAAAATCAGTTTTATTTTAAAGTTTGAATTTTTAAAATGGCTTCTTTTAATAATGCATTTGCTGAGGGTCAGTCTATAGTTAGACCACCAATGTTCAATGGTGAATATGCTTATTGGAAAAATAGAATGAAATTTTTTCTGAAAACCATTGACGCTTGGAACATTGTTGAGACAGGTTATAGAGCACCAACTATAATTACAGATAATCAGGAAATAGATAAACCGATGGATCAATGGACAGAACTAGAAAATAAATTACAAAATGCTAATGCTAGAGCTATGAATTCTATTATCTGTTCATTGGATCAATTTGAATTTAATCGTGTCTCACATTGTCTAACTGCGCAGGAAATATGGCCCACACTAAAAGTGACTCACGAAGGAACATCTCAAGTCAAAGAATCTCACCTTGCCATGCTAAGCAGCGAATACGAGAATTTCACAATGGCAAAAGAAGAAAATGTCAAAGAGATGCATGGACGACTTTCCAATATCGTATACAAATCAAAAGCTCTTGAAAAATCATATATAGAGCTGGAGATAGTCCGAAAAACCCTCAGAGTCCTTCCACGAAGTTTTGAAGCCAAAGTGACTGCCATTCAAGAATCAAAAGATTTGAAACAAATGAAAGTCGAAGAACTCATCGGAAATCTCACCGGTTATGAGCTAGAAATGAAATTCAAGGAAGAACGTGAAGGAGGTGATACTCGAAAGAAATCAATAGCTCTTAAAGGAACAACAGAAAGTGATAGTGATAACGATGACGGAGCAACAAAATTGGAGCTGATAATAAAGAAAGTCAAAAGGTGGAATTACAAATACGGAAATCCAGCTCTAAATCGAAGATTGAAAAGCAGAATAAATAAAATATTAGACAATCGAGAAGAACCAAAGATCATTTGTCATAAGTGCAACTAACCCGGACACATCAAGCCCAATTGTCCTCAAACTCGACGCGACTTTGAAAAGAAATCAAAAAGGAGAAGTTTTGCTGCCACGTGGAGTACAAGTGATGAAGATAATCAAAATGCTAACAGTGAGAATGAAAAAGCAGACTTGTGTCTTCATGGTGAAATAACTGACAGTGATGATGACGAGCCAAGTGAGGTATCAAAACTTTCTCATCCGGATTTACTTATATATTTCCACGAAGTGAATGGTTGTTTTGAACGACTTAGGGAGAAGTATGCCAAACTTGAATCACAAAAAGATACTTTGATAGATTTAAATAAACAACTTGACCAATTAGTTAAAACCTATCAAAGTAGGATCCCTAAGTGTGATAAGTGTCCAACATTCGAAGAAGAAATTAAAAAATCAGAAATTAATATAAAATCACTTGAAAATGAAATTTTGATTTTGAAAGAGAACGAAAATACTAGGAGAGAAAATTCTATCAAAAAGTGCACACAATTATTGAACAAAATAAATCTCTCAAAATACAAGTCCAACAATTGTCAATAACTTTAGATAAATTTTCAAAAAGTGAGAAATCGTTGAATCTGCTATTAGGGAAGCAAACTGTTAATACAGCTAGACAAGGACTTGGATATAATCAATCTGAAAATGTTGAAAGCGATATTAATCAAGAAAATTCCATGTGCACAATTTGTAGAAAATATGGACACGATCACAATAATTGTTGGTGTAGACCCAAACATGTGAAAACCATACCAATTTGGGTTCCAAAAGGCAAAAATATAAAATCTCTCAAAGTTAAACAAATTTGGGTGCCAAAAGGAATATATATAAACAGTTTTGGGTCTCCACAAAATTATTTTTCTAAATCTTCTACCACTAACAACCATGGACCTATAAAAACAAATAGGTCACGTAAATCTTTTCCCGTGTAAGTGTGGTGCCAGGCTAAGGAACAACAACAGTGTTTTCTGGATTTTTGGCTGTTCCAGAAACACAACGGAAGACAAAGCAAAGTTCTTTAGCCTATTATAAAGGTGACAGAATCACAATGGATAAACAACGAAAAATATCGTAAAGGTAAAATAGGTAATGGTATATTTATTTGAACGATATATTAAATGTGATGACCCCTACCATAGTGTGAATTAAAATCAGCCAATATTGAGATGGTGAAGAGATGATGATTTTGATTCTGACTTGTTTATATTTATGCCAAAAAAACTATAAAATTCTGTAGAATTTTTGATTATATTAGGTTGGATCAAAAATAGTGTTTTGTTGGATATTAATACATTTGGTTATAATTTGGCTAACTCTATATTCATGGTTTTTTTATTATTTACACGGCTTCATTTCAAATTCAAGAGAATGTCATTTGAAAAGCTGTTAAATTTGATTTTGAGATATTTTGTTGCATACTTCATGGTCTGGTTAATCAAATTCAATTAATGATAATTTTGAGTGAAAAAAAAAATTCAGATGCAGATTACACTGGTAATCTAGTTGATAGAAAAATTACTAGTTGAACGTTATTTTTGAGATGTTTAGTTACTGCATCGTTTTTCAAAGAAAATATCTGCATATTTTTCATTTTCAAATAGCAGAAAATTTTCTTATAAAACCCCTTCGAGAAAATCATTTTTGACCATATTTTCAGATTAGTCATTTTGAAAAATTGGTTTCATAATTATTTTTGAATTTGATTTTGAATGACTATTTTGACTAATCTGACTCCCTGATAATTATCGAAAAGATAAATAGTGATTGAAAAAGTGATGAGTGTTGATATTTATCGTATATTATGACTCGAGACGGTATAATTAGTAAATTACTTTAGAAATTCAAACAAGAGTTATAAAACTTTTTGTTGGGTAAAGATTCCATAACCATTTCTATGTCTATCATATTTCTATCAACCATCGCTCATCAAAAATTCAATAGTTTGTCGACATGTGGTACTTTAAACAGGAATCGTTCGTTTTTCATTTTATAAAACAAAATAAAATCCAAAGTATTCACTCTCATTTAAAAGTCCTGACGGTTATGCATGGGTGAATTACTTGGAATTTGTTATGTGCTTCCATGCTCATTTAAAAGTCCTCACGGTTATGCATGTATGGAACGCATATCAAAATTGACTTATTAGATAAACAAGTTGATTCTAATCCCATTTAAAAGTCCTCACGGTTATGCGTGATTAGAAGATACTTGAATTCATTTTTAAAATTAAATTGGAATACTACTAATCTCATTTAAAAGTCCTAAACGGTTATGCATGATTCCTGATATAAATGTACCACAAACAGATACAACTGTATGCTTTTATATGATGACATCATTTCCATTACTTCTAAAAGTGGAATATGCGCCTAACGAGGGTAGTTATGATTTTTTTTTGATTTTTTTATTGAAATTTAATATTTATATTCAATTGAGTTTTAATGTTGAATTAATATCGATCACCTTATCTCTATTTTCTCTAACACTATTATTCTTTTGCTGATAACAAAAGGCGGAGAGAAAAGTTAAGATTTTGTCAAATAAAATCAAGCAAAGGTTAAATATTTTTCCATTTGCATCTAGACAGAAAAGTTAAGATTTTGTCAAATAAAATCAAGCAAAGGTCAAATATTTTTCCATTTACATCTAGGCTCATTTGCATACTATTTAGTTGTATGCATATTTATAGGGGGAGCTTTGTGTAGAGAGGAACAGTAATTGCTTTGTATCCTAATTGCTCCCCCTATTTAAATGTGATGACCCCTACCATAGTGTGAATTAAAATCAGCCAATATTGAGATGGTGAAGAGATGATGATTTTGATTCTGACTTGTTTATATTTATGCCAAAAAAACTATAAAATTCTGTAGAATTTTTGATTATATTAGGTTGGATCAAAAATAGTGTTTTGTTGGATATTAATACATTTGGTTATAATTTGGCTAACTCTATATTCATGGTTTTTTTATTATTTACACGGCTTCATTTCAAATTCAAGAGAATGTCATTTGAAAAGCTGTTAAATTTGATTTTGAGATATTTTGTTGCATACTTCATGGTCTGGTTAATCAAATTCAATTAATGATAATTTTGAGTGAAAAAAAAAATTCAGATGCAGATTACACTGGTAATCTAGTTGATAGAAAAATTACTAGTTGAACGTTATTTTTGAGATGTTTAGTTACTGCATCGTTTTTCAAAGAAAATATCTGCATATTTTTCATTTTCAAATAGCAGAAAATTTTCTTATAAAACCCCTTCGAGAAAATCATTTTTGACCATATTTTCAGATTAGTCATTTTGAAAAATTGGTTTCATAATTATTTTTGAATTTGATTTTGAATGACTATTTTGACTAATCTGACTCCCTGATAATTATCGAAAAGATAAATAGTGATTGAAAAAGTGATGAGTGTTGATATTTATCGTATATTATGACTCGAGACGGTATAATTAGTAAATTACTTTAGAAATTCAAACAAGAGTTATAAAACTTTTTGTTGGGTAAAGATTCCATAACCATTTCTATGTCTATCATATTTCTATCAACCATCGCTCATCAAAAATTCAATAGTTTGTCGACATGTGGTACTTTAAACAGGAATCGTTCGTTTTTCATTTTATAAAACAAAATAAAATCCAAAGTATTCACTCTCATTTAAAAGTCCTGACGGTTATGCATGGGTGAATTACTTGGAATTTGTTATGTGCTTCCATGCTCATTTAAAAGTCCTCACGGTTATGCATGTATGGAACGCATATCAAAATTGACTTATTAGATAAACAAGTTGATTCTAATCCCATTTAAAAGTCCTCACGGTTATGCGTGATTAGAAGATACTTGAATTCATTTTTAAAATTAAATTGGAATACTACTAATCTCATTTAAAAGTCCTAAACGGTTATGCATGATTCCTGATATAAATGTACCACAAACAGATACAACTGTATGCTTTTATATGATGACATCATTTCCATTACTTCTAAAAGTGGAATATGCGCCTAACGAGGGTAGTTATGATTTTTTTTTGATTTTTTTATTGAAATTTAATATTTATATTCAATTGAGTTTTAATGTTGAATTAATATCGATCACCTTATCTCTATTTTCTCTAACACTATTATTCTTTTGCTGATAACAAAAGGCGGAGAGAAAAGTTAAGATTTTGTCAAATAAAATCAAGCAAAGGTTAAATATTTTTCCATTTGCATCTAGACAGAAAAGTTAAGATTTTGTCAAATAAAATCAAGCAAAGGTCAAATATTTTTCCATTTGCATCTAGGCTCATTTGCATACTATTTAGTTGTATGCATATTTATAGGGGGAGCTTTGTGTAGAGAGGAAGCATTTAAATAGGGGGAGCAATTAGGATACAAAGCATACAGTTGTATCTAGATGATAACAAACACCAAATAGACCATGGAACAGCAAGGTGATCGAACAAACAAGACCAGGCAATAGTGAAGTACAACATCACTAACAAATGCAAGCTCAAGTAATCAAGTAAACAATACAGCAATGACCACAAATGTAACAACAGTAATTCAAATAACTCATTAAGCAACAATGGATACAAAATGGCCAGAGCCAGACTACAAGATGAACCAGACAAAGCATATACCACATTCAAGACTACATGATCAACTCAACTCAAACCAGGACCAATAAACAATGCCAACTGATCAAATGAAGTCTGTACACATGGTATGAAGAACACAAGGCTCGAACTAAAGTATGGAACAATGCAGCTCTCCAATGATCAGACATGAATGCAAACTAAATATCAATGTATGAACATACGTATATGGAACAAAGCTGCAGATCAAAAATACTCGGGGACGAATACAAAAACAGACCAAAGGTCAGTGGCCAATAGCAGAGGAGAGCTGAGTTCGACAATGTCGACCATACCAAAACCAGTCAATCGAAAAAGTGCAGGTCATCTCAAAATTAAAATATTGTAGCCAAGAAAATCAGTACAACGATCAAGGAGTCGAACAAGTCAATCCGTAATCAAAATCAAAACCGTGGGAATCAAGTCATAAAAATACACGAATGTGACAAAGTCAAATGTCACAAATTAAAGCCGTGGTCATTACGAAATTGAATCAACACCGTGTCAACCAAGTAACACAAGTTTATACGAAATTGAAAAAGTCAGCGAAATCATCAGCATCAAAGTGAAATCGAATGGCCGAACAAATTATTTGACAAATTCAAATAAGTTTATACTAATGAAAATAAAGGAGATCGAACGCATATATAACCCAGAATCATCATTGGCAATTGATTATTGGAGTTCAATTGAGGATAACAGAAAAGCAAAAATCACATACAAAAATTGAAGTCAAACTCCAGAAGCAGCCGAAAGCATCAGATAAAGGATCGAAAAAATCAAACACGCAAATATCCACTGATCGATCAACATAGGCGTGCTTCAAAAAGCCCTAATTTGGATTGAAAAACTCAAGCCCTAATTTCAGAGCGCAAAGAGGAACGAAAGCAAGGCCGCCATTTTACAGAAGCAAAAAGAAAAAGGAACGGGCAGAAGAAATGAATTGGGCCGGCCTTGTTTTAAATATAAAAAGGCTTTAGTTTATATTTTAATTAGGGTTTTAGTTTTAAAATTGTTTTTAATAAATTTAAATTCTCTTTTAAGGTTGTATTTACTAGTCGTGTGACTAGGGGACAAACTACGTGGCGTAGTTTGAGAATTCGCAACTCAGTGGCTGAGTCGTGGCAGGGTTTTGAGCGTAGAGTTAGGTTTAGTCGATAGCGGGTGTCGCGAATTTACGTGTGTAAGCGTCTGACTATCTAATTTCTAGTAGAAACCTTGGGGGCAGCATGTAGGCAGGGTTTTGCCGAAGCTGGGTAAATTCTATGTCGTTCTATATCTGCATTTTATTATTCTGCTATTAACTGTGCTGCTATTTTTCTGTGATCTGTGTTGAAATTATTTTATAAGCTTCCACAATTAATTTTTATAATTTATACCATCACCCTATTCACCCCTCTCTAGGGTGAAATCGATCATACAACCATATCACTGCATAAATACAAAGTAGGTTAGAAGCTAAAAATACCTATGCAACTAAAAAGAAAAACTATACATCCTCTTGAGAGGAGGATCCACTGTCGTCATCAACTGGTGAAGGCCCTATGACATGGATAAAGCCTAGGAAATGAGCTAAAATTTCTGGTTCAAAAACCTATGATTCATCAAAGTATAAAAATTTCCTATCACATGTGTCATCCGCCAAAATAATATATTGCCATCCTTGTTATCTCCATCATAGGTAAGAACTAGACTATAAAAACAACATGATATTATAACTGCCAACTCTCTCCATCTCTACCTATAAGCATATATAATAACATTCAGACTCTGGATTATATGTCATCTCATATTTCACATGTTCCCAAGACTTCTCCTTGGGGTTCCACTTAATCATTGGAGGCTCAATATTAGCATCAGCAAAAGGTACAAAGATATCAAGAGACAAGATCGTAAGAAGCGAAGACACAACAATAACATGAGAAGGAACATCAACCACAACATTAGTAGTAGGAACCTCTACAATAAAAGCAAGAGCCATGAGTATCACATTAGGGGATTAAGCATAAGGGCCAGAGAGTGGGACGGTTGGAAAAACCAAATTAGTACGGCAAGACTTCAGAACCCACTTACTAGGAGGAGGTCGAGGAAGGAGGACCTTTCCAGGATAGGAAGAGGAGGGTCAACTAAATGATTGGAAGGAGGGTGACGCTTACATGAAAGCGCCAAATAACCAAAGGAGTGGCATGTCATACAGATATCAGGTTTCCATCCATGGTGAACATCAATTACTGCAACATGGCCTTTAGCTGGGCAAACTCCAAGCTTGGACGGAAGAGGCTTGTACGAGGTAATTTCAGTTAGAGCTTTAGCATAAACGATCCTAACACTAGCCACCATGTTTTTGTCAAAACACTTAATATTTCCAGCTAAACTAGAAATCCAATTCAAATCAAATAATGATTGTAGAACAGAGAGGATATAAGAGAAGTAGGCCTAAATAGGAATAAATAAAACCTGATCTCCCACACTATTAATGTACTTCATGAAGTAATAATGAGATGTTTTCCTTCAATGAAAGATGGCTCTTCCTCAAGCACATGTTGTCTTTCCTCCTTCTTAGAAAACTTAAAGAAAAACATAAAATTATCAAACTGAACCTGAAGACCCCCCTTAAGTTTCCAGTTGTTCTTACAATGTTCCCTAACTATATGGTACGTGAGATATGAACCAAGAAAGAACCCAACAAGATAGTCAGCCTAATAGTTTTCTCTAACCGAATGACCTCAAAAGGAGGAAATACGACTCCATCAATCTCCACTAAATCGAAGGAACGAGGTACATAATCTCCTACATTGCACGACAACGACTTAAACAAAGATGTCCATTTAGTAACTTGAGGGGCATTAACTAGAGAACATGGATGGGGAGAAATTGGAACAGAAGGAGGAATAGAAGGTTTCATATCAGCAGAAATCAAATTTGGGATTGTAGGGACAGTGAAATTATGTTGGGAATTTTCAAAAGCAAGTTGAGTTCGCAACAAAACAGGATCCATATCAACCCTAGAGACACAAATATTTATAACATCCACATTTAATCCATCATTATTTATCAACCTAGCATCATCGGAAAAAGCAATTTCATTGTCACATTTTAAACCAACTTCAGTTTTAGACCAACTGGGAACATTTGATGCAGAAGCAAGAAGATTGGATAATAAATGCTCACCTTTGTTAGTACTTTCCCATTATTCAATTTCAACACCTTCTTCTATTTCGTTAGCTAAAGGAACAATAGCAATTGACTGAGATTGAACAACAGGTGTGGCATAGTAGCTAAATCATTGGCCAAGTTAGTATTTATTGAAGCTGGAGAAGACTCACAAAACATAGAAGGAGGAGCGGCAGTCAGAGGTCGGCCTGAATGGGTCAAAGAGGAAACAATATATTCAAGATCTAGATCTAAAGCATCGGCCATAACCCAGATATGAGGCTTGAACTTTTTCTTCTTCGACATGTGGAGATGAGCTGGGGCGAAGGAGCAAAGAGATAGATGGAGGAAAGGGAAGCGGTGGAGGAGGAAGGGACCAGAGGATGGAAAAGCGAAATTGAGGAGCAGCCATTTTGTTACTATATATGAACTCTTTATATTTTAAGTTTTAAACTTTCTGTATGTTTATAACATTTTATGACTTTAGTTTTTAATATATGCTTTTTAAATTCTATATATTATTTATTATTATTTTTTAAAAGAAATTTATATTTAAATTCTTTATATGTTATAATATATCTCAAAATAATTTTAAAGTTTTCTTAAGTTTTAATATGATTAAAATATGTATAAACTATGTTTAAATGACTGTATGAAGTATCAAAATATTCTACAAAACTTAATATATTCAAAACAAATTTTAAAAAGAATTTTTCAAATTTGCAAAGAGTAATTCAACATAGTCTAATATGTCGACATATGGACTGTAGATTTCAGAAATTCAAATTTTAAATGGAAATGTCTTTTCTTCGTGTCTCTTTGCGAATGGGCATGACCTTTGCTTTTCTACAAATAGGGGTTAAAGCAATGAAATTTGGTTAACTACTTTCTTACATCTCTCCCCATTTTTTACTCTCTTGTTTTCTAAAAGAAATTAAGCTCAAACTCTTCCTAATTCAATCAAAATCAAATCCAAACCCCATTGATTTTATACTCTACTAAGTATTGTGTGATCTCTGTCATCTCTCTCACACATATCACAATCAAATTGCTATCAAAAGGTTACAAGATCATTTGTACTCAAGATCAAGAAACCGAGCATGTAAAATCTACCAAATCATACTCTTACACTTTATGGTGTGGTTGGTGTCCGCGAAATCCAAGTGGTTGTGCTCTAAAAATTTAGAGGATGTGATTCATTGCCTTAAAATCAAGATTTTATTGACTTTGATATCTGAAAAGAAATATGTACAAACAATTGTATGGGGCTAGATAAAGTAAATCTGAACCTGTATAAAACTTCTTTGTGTGATCCCTCCAACTCTTTACTTTTTACTTTTACTGCATTTATATCTATCCATGTTTGCATTCATGATTGTTGATTCTGCATTGTTTAGTAATAATTTTTATAAGAATGTAAAAAGATTCATAAAAATTAGTATACACTATTCACCCCCCTCTAGTGTTAAATTAGTTTTAAGATCCATCTTCTAATGTTATCTGGCATTTTGATTCAGCTATATTTAATTGATTGCATGGGTTAGATTCTACTGCTATCAAGGACAATGAGTCGGAGTGACGGTTGTAGGGCCCAAAAGTCAAGTATGAAAGATAACACGAAGTCAAGGTCGAATGTAATTGATAGATATAGAATAAAAAATGTTCAAAATATGAAATATGGTTCAACACATAGGAGGAATCGGCATAAATTTACTTCCATAATAGGGATCGGTATGTTTTAGTGAATAAAGAGCATTTTCAATAAGTAAAACAATCAATATCTCAAAACCTACAAGTCCAATGCATATGAAATTTTGCGAGCAAGATATAGGGTGTAACATCCCCCTACTTGAAGGCCCAAAACTAGCGGTTACGGATGCTTCGGTCATCCATAGTTATTTATCTTCGGCAACCAAATACGGCAGTGCTAGATACATTGACACATAAATCAAAAGAATATGGAAAAATTTTAACAATTCAAAAATACATTTCAATATTCCATTCAAAACATTTGATGTTCATTACATAATCCCAAAATGCAAACCATGTTCAGCAAAATATAATTATTACACATACGCCAAGAGTGACATATGAAGATACCCCCTTGGTTGTTCAGAGTATATAGTAAGTCTAATAAATCTGCCTTTACAAACAAAATACACATCGAAAAAGGATAACTATAAATAACTAACTACCTCCTGCACGCGTTCTTAAGCTTTATTCGTCTAAGAAGAGATCCTGACAACCTTAAATCTTAAACTACGCAAAATCAACTGAGTACCCGAGATTTGAAGTGGAAAACAAAAACTTCGAGTAAGATATAAAGCTTGGTATGAATAATAATCTAATATCTTAATCCTTTTAGATATCTAATGCGACCACGCCACTTAGCGGAACGGGTTTTCCCCTCGCTAGTATCTTAAAACCTTTATAAAAGCATATACTATGCTCCTGCATCCACAATGGTTAAAAACATACATTTCAAAATATTATTATGATATGCATATATAAAAAAATTAGGATTTCCCATCCCCGTTTTAAATTGACACCATTTCATACTTATAGTTTCTAGGGTCACTATTAACCTATCGGTTTTCATGGGTTTACTAGTAACCTTTATCATAATAGATGGACACTCTTTCTTATTTCAAAGCTTTCATGGGATCACTAAGAACCTATAGGCTCCTTCCAATTAACTTAATTAATTCATGGGTCAACCTGAACTTATTAGTCATTCCAATAACTAATCCCCTTATCCTAGTTTTCATGGGTTGACTAGGAACCTATGGACTTATCCGGTAACTCATTTATCATCCTAATTTTCATGGGTTGGCTTGGAACCTATTGATGCCTCCATTAACTTCTTTGTTATCCTAGATTTCATGGGTTTACTAGAAACCTATTGACCATCATCAATCCTTAATTCGAATATAGTTTTCATGGGTCCACTACAAACTAATTATCCCCTGCTAACCTACCTTAATACATAGTTTTCATGGGTTTACTATAAACATGTTGGTTACCTCCAATAACTACATAATCATAGTTTTCATGGGTTTACTATGAACCTATCTTCCGGACAACATCAAAGTTTAAGCATCCTATATTTTAGTCTCCCTGACTCCCTGGATGCAATTCTACTCATTCAGGAGTTTAATTAAATTATATAACCTATTGGGATTAACCTAGCTGGTTCTTCTACCCCTTTATCCCCAAAATACAGTTATGGGTTCATTATCTGTGATTATATTAATATTTGAAGAAGATATCATAACAATTTAATAATACCACTCCTGTGGGTTTATGGTCCTTGAAATACATATCATATAAAACATAGTTAATAACTCTAACTTTTATTTTTTTTATCAAGGCAACACTTCTTCAAATTCACATATTTAAAGTCATTTCAAAAATCCTTTATTTAAGCCATGGGTTTCTCCTTTAAAAATTTGAGTTTGGGTCTTAAAACCTTTTGACTCCTTTTAATCATGCTTTCGACCTCATAGTATGGTCCTCTTCGAAGGCATTAAAAGCTAACTTAAGACATCAGGCTCCACCCTTTCGAATACTTTAAAACAACCCTTTCAAAATCTTTCGACTATGTTAAAGTATTATCACATAAGTATAAAATTTAAGCTTTGAACCCATTTAAAATATCCTTTTGAAATCAATGAAGGTTACTCTTCGAAACCATTGAAAGACCCTCTTTCGAAAGCATTGGGTTTATACTTAAACATTATATTTGGGTAAAAGTGAACCTAGGCGAAAGCACCTATTTCGAAACCATTCTTTGTTTCAAAAATATTAGGAAAGTTTGATGGTGTCAAAACCATTCTTTCAAAAGCATTAAAACATATGTGTAAAACACGTTAAAGGTTGGCTTCGAAACCCCTTTCGAAATCAATGCCTTCAAAACCCCTAACCCCTTTCGAAAGCATTAGGAAGTGGCTTATAATTTATAAAACAACTGAACCTTTTGACAGCAATGATGCCTTCAATGCCATCAAAAGGACATCAATTCACAGAAGGGTTTCGACTTGGTTGGAACTACCCTTTCCAAAAGCTTTAAAAAAAATCAAAATAACTCCTTTGGAAGCTACTTCTTTGAAACATAGGTGGAAGCTCTCTTTCAAAAGCCTCTTTGAAGTACTCTTTCGAAATCATTGGTTTCGACTACATCAAAACCCATTTGTAAACAGGCAAGTGCTTTTCTTTTAAAATAAAATAAAACAAAGGAACCAACCCCTTCAAAAGCTGCAATTCGACACCCTACATTTCGCCTTTCTCCAATCCACTAAATACCATCTGAATGATGCCATGTGTACTGGTTTATCTGGTTTCGACCTAGAGGGTTTCGACTTGGTTAAAAGCAGAAGGTCTGAGTAGAAGGGTCCTTCAAAAGAAGGCGGAACCCTTTTTCTAAGCAAAAAGGCGGCTTTTACCAAATAAAGTAATCTTTTTATAACCAACTTGACCACTTGTAAACACATAATGGGTTACATTAAACTTCCAAATTATTTTACTAAAATTTGCCACATTTTCTTAGATATAAAACTAGACAGCATTTAACAAATAAGCCATTCCTATTAACAAAACAATTAAATCATTTAGGTCCTCCTTTTAAAATAATTTAATTTCCATACTAAATCACTTTGTAACGATCCCCAAAAATTCCAAAGATTCACATTAATCATGTTATCTAACATAACAAAATTTTAGAACCAAATTATTAAAATATTTTCCAAAATGAATTTATAAACCCAAACAACTCTATTTTCCTTAGAAAATTCATATTTATACTCTATAGCTTGGAAAATTATAAAAATTGAAACCCAACTCCAAAATCTTGTTTTCCATATAATTTTTCCATAGCATTTAAAAATCATCTAACTTCGGTTTTATGCTAAAACCATGCACTTTCATTTAAACCGTCTTGTTTAAACCACATAAATCATAAACAAAGCATATCATCATTCAATAAATCATAAAAACGAATTTATCCCTTAAATCCTAAACCAGATGAATATAAAACCAAAAATAGAGATGTAGTGATTATTATTCACCTTAGATTGGATAAGGAAATTGAAGATTAATTGAGATTGATTTCTTCTAGCTTTAATCCTAAGCTTTATTTGAATTTCTCTTCTCTTCTTTCTTTCGAATAGCCAGCCTTGCCCTTTCTTACGTTTACAATTTTGCTTATGTAAAAATGAATGTGTATGGCCTAAAGAAAATGGTATAATAATGGATAATGTGGGCGACAATTACCCTATGCCCTTATACTTATTTAGCCAACACTTAACTAATTATAAGTTCATTTAATGAAAATAAGCTCGGCCACTACATATCAAGTAATCAACCTCAATCTCCTTATGTACATTATTCTTTTTAATTTATTCTAATTAAATCTCCTAAATAGCATTAATAAAAATTAAGGGTATTACAGGCTCCCCACCTTAAAGAATTTCGTCCTTGAAATTCAGTAATGACTAATTAGCAAACCTAGCAATCATCTGTAACAACTCCTAACATCCGTACTAGCCCACCTAACTAGCTACTAATCTATATAAATCTAATATAGGCATACCATCAAAGAAGATAAGGATAAGCATCTTGAATCCAGTCCTCTATATCCCAAGTACAGTCCTTCTCATTGTCGCTCCACTAAACTTTCACCAACTTGATTATCTTGGCCCTTAATCTTTTCTCATCTCTCGCTACAACACAAATTAGTTGTCTAACAAAAGTCAAGTCATGCTTTACTCCCAAGTCCTCCAACTCTGTTTGAGGGAAACCAGTCTCTGGATCATGCACATACTCGCAAAGATGAGATACATGGAATATAATATGGATACCTGCCAAACTGTTCGGCAACTCTACTCTGTATGCGAGCTTTCCAACCCTTTCTCTAATTTGGAATGGCCCTACATATTTCGGGGCCAGTTTTTCCGACTTTTGTAAATCGTACCACACCCTTCATCGGTGATACCTTAATGAAAACCCTATCTCATACTGAGAACTCTAAGTCTTTACGCCTCTTATATGCGTAACTTTTTTGCCTGGATTTGGCTTCCTTCATCCATTCTTGGATTAATTCAACCTTTTCTAATGCCTCTCTAACCAAATTTGGACCTAAGACCAATCTATCTCTAGTCGCCAACTAACATGCTGGCGATTTGCATAGCCTCCCATATAAAGCTTCAAAAGGTGTCATTCCTATACTAGTCTTAAAACTATTATTATAAGAAAACTCAATCAAATGTAGGTGATCTTCCCAAGATTCGTCGAAGTCCAATACATAAGCTCGTAATAAATCCTTGGATACCTTATTGACTCTCTCTGTTTGCCCATCCGTCTGTAGGTGATATGATGTACTCATCTTGAGCTTACTACCTAATACCATTTGTAAACTCCTCCAAAATTCGCTAGTGAATAAAGCATCTCTATCGCTGACTACACTACTAGGAACCCCATGAAGTCTAACTATGTTCTTCATGAACAACTTAGCTAAAATCGGTGCCCTTCCGGTCGACTTTATGAAATGGGCATTCTTGGTCAACCTGTCTACAATAACCCATATACTCTCATTTCCCCGGTTTGACCGTGGTAACCTGTTTATAAAGTCCAATGATATTGAATCCTATTTCCAAACTGTAGTCTCTAAAGGCTAAAGCAATCCACTTGGCTTCTAATGTTTGGCCTTCACCTATTGACAGATAACATACTGCCTAACCCACAAGCCATCATCTCTCTTCATGCTTTCCCAATAGAAGCTCCTATTCGTTTCTTGATACATCTTGGTCCCTCCAGGATGAATCATAAAATTCGATCATTAATACTCTTTCAGTACTTCCCTCCTTATGTTCTATACCTTCGGAATGCATAATTGTCCCTTCTTCCTCAACCATCCTCTTTGGTCAAGGCTGAAGTTCTTTCGATCATCGATCTCTGATCCTACATCAAGCCTTCTAATCCTCTTTGCTAAAATAGGATTCTCCCTCTACTTAGAAGCTATCTTTTTGATCAATACTAGTCGAACTTCTAAACAAGATAACATGGCGGTACCCTGACTAGAACTAGCAGTAGATCTCAACTGCACACCACAACTGGCCAAGGCTTCTAGGTCCTACCATTCTACCAACATCGCAAACACCACATTCTGATGCTTTCTACTGAGGGCATCTGCTACTTTATTTCCTTCCTAGAAGTATACTCTATGCCAAAATCATAAGCAGCCAAAAATTCCAGCCATCTCTACTGCCTCATATACAACTCCTTATAAGCGAATAAATTTTTTAATGAGTTATGGTTGGTAAAAAACTCAAATCTCTCCCATAAGTTATAATATAATGTCCCTAAGTTATAATTTACATTGTTTTGGATATTTAATTAGATAAATTAAATATAATAATGTAAATAATTAGGGAGATGAGATCAATGAGTCCAATGGCCATGGCTAAATGAATAAACTAAATTAAGACTTAACTAAATTTAGAAGGAGGAATTTCCTAAGGGGTAAACATGGAAATGGGGCTACATTTCTTTGTATATATCTCTTCCTCCACCTTAATAAACTTCCACTTTTCTCATTCATAACACCCATATGTTTTCGACCGACCGTTAAAAAGCTCTAGGAAGAATTAAAATCGAAGAATAAGCTAAGGAACTAAAGCTAGGAAAGTATCTCGTTCTCCAATCAACTAATCAAGGTGAATAATCATGTTTATCATCTTGTTTTTCTATGTTTGGATCGTTTATGGGTTATACCCAATTCAAGTTTGTTATTTTGGTTAGGATATAACTATTTAAACCTTTTCATGGATAAGACATAGGTGTTTTAAAATGTTAATGGGATATTTATCACATTTTCATTCAGTTTTGGTTAAATATCGAGTTGTTTTAATCTTCATATGCTCTAAAATTTTAATATGTTGAATTATATGATTTGCCAAATTTTTAATGATTCTTGAGCATTTTTCCTTAGTGATTTACTAAGGTAATTAAATTATTTATGCCCAAGGGCTAAACTAAAATTTTAAATCTAAAATTACTTAAATTCGGAAGAAAATTGACTTAGGAAATATTTGAGGAAGAAGTATAGTGTTTGAGAAAAAAGTTGACTTTTATATACTTTTTTACTATTCGAAAGTGCATGGGAAGGTTCCTCAGCCAATCAAAATTAGGCAAACAAGATAAAAACATCACTTCAGTGGGACAAGTCTTGTCTTCAACTCCACAAGCCCTCTTTTTCCCTTGTGATAAATTCAAAAGGTACCTTTCTTTTAAGATGGAAAGTAAACCATTACATCCGCCAAAATCGAAAGGTAGGCACGGCGTCCAAGGAAAAAGAGACGAAGGGATGGGAAGGCTGCTTCCTTTGCTTTCAAATAGAAACATAATTGCTTTCGAATAAGTTGAAGGGGGATTCTTCGACTCTATCATTTTATAAAAGACTAAAAATTTTATATATTCAAGAAGGGTTTCGAAGGGGATCTTTAATAGCTTAAACCTTCAAGAGTATTGTTTTAAAATGTTTTCTAAAAAGATATTTTACTACCTTTCGACAAATTCGAAAGGTTAACCTTTCGACATGGTCGGAAGTATACTTTCGAAGGGTTGGCTCCATTACCAACACTTCATTGTTTTGAATGATTACAAAAGGTTTTGATTTCGAAAGGTTTTGATTTCGAAAGGTTTGATTTCGAAAGGTTTTGAAGGGATTATTTTCAATGGTTGCGAAAGGTTTTGATTTCGAAAGGTTTTGATTTCAAAAGGTTTTGATTTCGAAAGGTTTGATTTCTAAAGATTTGATTTTGAAAGGTTTTGAAGCGGTTATCTTCAATGAATGCGAAAGGTTTTGAGTTTGATTGCTTTCAAAAGGTTTATAAATGGATTTATAACGGGGAAAACCCCAGACTTTCGACATGGTCGAAAGGATGATTTTGTGATGCTTTCAAAAGAAAGGTTTCATAAGGGGCTAACTTTGGAAGTTTATTTTCTTTCGAATGGGACTTCATTCGAAGGGTTTTAAAGGGATGTTTTTTGCCATTTTCTTGAGTAAAGTTTTGCTAATTCGAAAGGGCTTCTTTGAAGGGTTATAGCATAAAATACTTGTTTTTAGTCTGAATATATAAGGAGGATAGTTATTTAAATTGAATGTTAGAAAATCTTGGGGACACCGGGGTGGGTTTAATGTTTTCCTTGCATGTTTAGGGTTAGAAAATACTTTCAAAAATATACATTAGGGCTATCAATGTATTTTTATTTAATTTAACCTGATTGGGGCTACCAATGGAAATAGGTTAAACAGGTCGTACACTTGGGGAAAACAATTAATCAAGGGGATCATGAATTTTTATAAATAATCATGGAGATCATGATATTTTAATTGGCCAAGTGATGGGTTCTTGGTTAACCTAGGAAAACTAAGGAACGTGCAATGGATAGTCCACATCAAATTTCTAAAGTAAAGAATACTTTGCCAGAGGTGGTTAGCCTCGGGATTTGGCATCAAGGGTTCGCAGTCATCCTAGGAAAATAATGGAATGTGTGATGGATATCCCACACCATCTTTTATAAAACAATGTATGATGGATAATCTACATTTATTTTGAATGGATTTGGGGTGGATAGTCCTATAAATTATAGCGGATGGTCATTTTAATGATTTTAGAGGGGAACTCTAATAAATTGATTTTTAGATAGGAAATCTAATAAATTGCTTTTAGATGGGATATCTAAAAAATAGGTAGATGGGACATCAATACATAAGATTCACGGCTTTACTTTATATTATGCTAAGGCTAATCATTTTGAATGCAAGGGAATAGTAAATGATTTGCATGTTTTGTTTTGGATACTACTGATGGGAAAATCCATTCCGCTAAGCGGTGAGGTCTCACTAAATATCTATTTATGATAAGAGCTGATAGGGATTATTCATACCATACTTATTGTCCAACTCAAAGTTTATGTTTCTCTATAAACTCTTGGGTACTCAAAATTGATTTGAGTAGTCTGGGAGTGGGAGACTTTCAGGTTTTTAGAGGAATAAGCTTTCGAAGACATGCATGAGGTAGTATTAGCCATATAGGAGCTATTTTGTGTGTTTCGCTGTGATGTACTAAGAGTTGTAAAGTTCATATTTATTAGTTCTCGGATTATCATAATGGGACATCTTATCGCTGTGATGTACTCAAAGCTGTGATTTTTCGCTCTTATTGTATTTTGTACATGTATATATGATCTAAATGTGGTTAACGTCTTGGATTACGTAATTAAATCTTTAATTGAAATTCATAAGAAATGAGAAATTCTATTTTGTTGATGTTTAAAATTTTCCATTTTCTTATGTTTCTGTGTTGCCAATAGTTTCAAGATTCCAATTCGTTCACTCAGAAATAACACCTACGGATGATTGCAGCGTCCATAGCAGTTAGTTTTGAGCCTTCGGAAGCGGGATGTTACAAGTTGGTATCAGAGCATGGTTTATGTACTTAAAAGGAAATTAAACCTTAAAATATTTTAAAGCATAATCTAATGAATCTAAAATTTGGCTAGGCTTGGGTAAGCCTTACAGTAACGTATATGTACTTTGTTATAAATACCTAAGTATGTATTCCCCACTCTCTTAGACCATTCTTCTCTATCTTACCAAGATTTGATTTTAAGAAGTAAAGAAGTAAGATACGGAGGTAGGAAACGGAAGAGTGATTCAAGGTAGGAGGCGCACTGCAACAAGTGGAAATGTTCGACCCAATACTAGGAGCAACCAGGGTCGACAGAAAAATGTAAACCCAGATGCAAATGCCAATGTTGGTGCTAAGATTTTGCCGGTTGATATGGGGATAATGTATCAGTTCTTTGCGAATATGATGCAAGCCGGAGCAGTTATGGGAGTGGTTGTAGGGAATACTGGAGGAGTTAATCTGATGGCCCAGTTCGCAATAATTATGCCAAACTGAACAGTTATTACGCTAGTCTTGGAGGAAAGCCTTTTTAGGAAACTGAGGAAACAGTATGAGTGGAGATCAGGCTATTTCATTGTGAGAGGATATTTGCAGATCTCGTCTTGATGGATATGCAGAATAGGAGACTTACGTCAAGGAAATTGCAGGGAGAAGCATTGTTTTGGTGGAATGGAGTTACCGTACGATAACTAGAGGAAGATCTGACTTAGGCTGAATTTCGAAGGAGGTTTGAAGAAAGATTTCTATTAAAGGTTTCCAAGTCAGCATTGTTAAGGAAATTTGCACATTCAGTCCAGAAGGATAGATCGTGATAGTATGCTATAGAGTTTGATGAGTTGTCCCATTATGGATATGCTATTGTAGATACATTCATTTGGAGGAATGATAAGTATTAAGGGGTTGAATCCTGAGATCGCCAGAGCAACCATGCCAAAACTCTGGGATCCATGTTATATTATTGTTGAGATGGCTATTTAGAATGAAGATATGCTTTCTACTTTTGGAAAAGGGAAACCAGCTATGGTTTAGAATTTTTAGGTTAAGAAGCGGAAGTTCTTCCAGAAGAAAGGTACCCAGTCGAGGGTAGCAGCTAAGAATAGCAAGGTTGATATTGTCTGTTACAAGTGTGACAAGAAGGGACTATGCTATTGAGTGTTGCTCGGGTGATGGAGGAGCAGTTGTAGTGAAGACGAATGTGAAGTGTTGCAACCGTTGCCAGATGGGGCATTACAAGGACAAGTGTCCCAAGGCTGCTAAGGCTGGAAAGGGAACGGTCTTTGTATTAGAACCATCATCCGCTAGACCAACGGCTATTGAGAAAGGAAAAGCTATGATGGAAGGTATGCTTATGATTCATAGTACTCCGATTAGGACACTATTTGATACCGATGCATCGCACTCATTTATATCTCAGTAATTGGTAGATTGCATATATATAGAATCTTTATACCTTATTACTCTTTTAACGGTTGCGAATCCTATAGGAGGGTATGAAACTTTAGGAATGAGATATGACCAGTTAGAACTTGATTTTTTAGGTCATATGTTTGCATGAAGATTATATGATTTTGATTTCGTAGGCTTCGAGATCATATTGGGTATGGTTTGGTTAGATAGATATGATGTTAGGATATTTTGCCAGGAGGGGGAAATATCATTGAGACACCTTAGTAGCAGTAACCGAGTTATTTACTCACTAAGGAGTTCGAACAAAAATGCTTATGTGTTATTGGTGCTATAGGAAGGGAAGCAGAGTTAAAGCAGATTTATGTAGCAAGAGAGTTTGTGGATGTGTTTGAACTAGATTCATGCATGTCGCCGAAAAGAGCTATCGAGTTTCGAATAGATCTCATACTGGAAGCTGAACCCATAAGTAGACCACCTCGTAGGATATCACCAATGGAGATAAAGGAATTGAAGGTGCAACTAGTGGAACTAGAGGAAAGAATTTCATCTGTCCAAGAAGTTCGCCCTAGGGAGCGGCCATAGTGTTCATGAAGAAGCCAGATGGGTCGTTAAGGATGCGTATCGACTATATTATGTTGAACGAAAGGACGATCCAGTGGTATCCTTTACCGAGGATCAACGATTTATTCGATCAGTTGAGTGGAGCCAAAGTGTTTTTCCAATTGGATTTGAGGATAGGTTTCCATCAGCTATGGGTGGAGAAGATGGTATTCTTTTGACGGTGTTTAGGACCAGATATGGGTCTTATGAGTGGTTGGTTATGTCATTCGGGCTTACTAATACGCCAGCTTTCTTTGTGGATTTAATGAACTGGGTTTTCCAAGAGCACTTTGATAGGTTTGTGTCGGTTTTTACTGATGACATTTTGGTTTATTCTAAGAATGAGAAAGATCATGAGGAGTAGAATAGTGTTGGAGACTCTAAGGAAACGTCAACTGAAGGAAAAGTTCTTTAAGTGTCATATTTGGAAGAAGGAAGTGAAGTCTATTAGTTATGTAGTTTCCAAGGAAGGTTAGCAGTTGATCCGTATAAGATCGAGGCTGTTAACAATTGAAAGAGACCAGAGACGGTGAGTGAGATTAGAAGTTTTCATGGTCTTACAGGTTACTACCGAAGGTTCATTAAGGATTTCTTGTGGATAGCGGCCTTCTTGACTATGCTAACCAGGAAGGACATGAAGTTTGTTTGGTCTGACAAATGTGAGGAGGCATTCCTTAAGTTGAAACATTTGTCAACCAAAGCGCCCATGTTAGTAGTTCCAGATAGGAATCAGGGATTGATACTTTACATGGATGCATGTGGTACCGGTTTAGGTGTTGTACTAATGCAGAATGGAAAAGTTATTACCTAGGTTTCTAGACAGCTTAGACCGCATGAAGTGAGATACCCTATTCATGATTAGGAGTTAGCAGCTGTAATTTTTGCATTAAAGGTATGGAGGCATTATCTTTGGGGAGAAAGATTTGAGCTATTTATAGATCATAAGTCTCTATGGTATTTATTCTCTCAGAAGAAGTTGAACATAAGACAGCAACGATGGCTAGAGTTGTTGCAGCTTATGATTTTGGCGTCGAGTATACATCGGGAAAGGAAATAAGGTGGCAGATGCGCTTAGCAGGAAACATCAGAATGTGGTGTTAGCTATGTTGGTGGAATGGAAAGACTTGGAAGCACTGGCTGCTTGTAGTGTGCAGTTGAGGTCGACTGCTGGATCTAGTCGGAATATCTCCATGATATCTTGTTTGGAAGTTCAACTGGTTCTCATGGAACGGATTACTTCTAGGAAGGAAGAGGATCCGGTGTAGTTGAGAGGATCAGAAGGCTAGAAGTTGGAACCGAGATTGATGATTTGAAGGATTTTATTCTTGACCTTAGGGGTTGGTTGAGAAAGAAGGAACGATTATATGTTCCGGATGTTGGAATCCTTAGGAAGGAAGTTCTTAGGGAATTTCATCGATAGAAATTTATAATTCATCATGGGGGAAACAAGATGTAACATGATATGAAGAGAACTTTCTTCTGGAAAGAAATGAAGAGAGATGTTGGTTATGGGTAAAATAGTGTTTGAACTATCAGCAAGTAAAAGCCGAACATCAAACGCCAAGTAGTTTTCTTCAGCCTTTGGATACTCCAGTTTGGAAGTGGGACTCGATATCCATGGATTTTATTGACGGTTTCCAAGACCAAACTGAGGTAATTAAAGTATATGGGTCATGGTGGACAAACTGATCAAGAGTGCCCATTTTATTCCGGCAAGGTTAACCAAAATGGCACCTGTTTTAGCTAAGTTTTTCATGAAGAACATCGTCAGACTGCATGGAATTCCTAGTAGTATTGTCAGTGATAGAGATGCTTTGTTTGCTAGTGAGTTCTGGAAGAGCCTGTAGGGTGTATTAAGCACTAAGCTGAAGATGAGTATCACATATCATCCTTAGACGAATGGGCAGACAGAGAGAGTCAACAAGGTACTGGAAGATCCGTTAAAGGCTTATGTGATGGATTTTAGTGGTTCTTGGGAAGATCACTTGCACTTAGTAGAGTTTCCTATGATAATAGTTAACAGACTACTATAGGAATGGCTCTTTTTGATGCTTTGTATGGAAAGCCATGCAAATCACCAGCGTGTTGGTTAGAGACTGTTAGCTCCAAAATTGGTCACTAACACCCAAATCCAAGCGAAAGCACCAAATCAAAGTCACGGCTCACAGATAGAATATATGTAGAGAATAATAATGTGAAGAACAGTTAAATTAAAATGAAAGCAGTAAAGAACAACATATTTTATAGCGGTTCGGCTAACTCCGGCCTATGTGCACTCCAGAAGTTTCCTTTTTTATTGTTGTAGTAATCGATCAGTTACAAAATGGCAGAGTAACCTTAGCCTTAGGAAATAGAAAGCAAGAGAGCCCCCTCAAAAGAAGATCCCTTTTCTGAAACCCCCAAATGTTGTATTTATAGGCAAATCTCGAGTTACTAGGCTTCCTGAGTAGTCTGGGCCTATTAGGTCCATAGCCGAGCCAATATCCTTTATTATGACCGACCTATACTACCGAGCCGACCGACCTATGCCGATCCACTCCACCAATGACCGAGTCATGTATAAACTTCCAACCTTCACTGAGCGGCACCCCGAGCAACCACATCGACCCACCTGATACTCCACCGAGCTACCCGAGTGATGTCCCAGAGTCACATGCCTTAGGACTCGAAGTAACCAAACCATACCACCGAGGCCGAACGACCTCTCATGGCCGAATCACATCACTACACCGAGCCGCTTCCAAATGTCGAACCATCATCAATGTCGAACCACTCAGGCCGAACAGTAATGCCGATCGTCCCCTGAATTCCAGACCGAACGACTTATGCCAAACGATCCATGACTCCCAGACCGAACAAACTATGCCAAGTGGCCCATGACTTCCAGACCGAACCGTAATGTCGACCGATCCCTAACTTCCAGACCGAACAACATCATCAAGGCTGACCGACCCTTGCCTTCCAGACCGAGCGACGTCATCAAGGCAGACCGATCCCTGAATTCCAGACCGAGCGACATCTGCCGACCCATCTAGGCCGAGCCATGCATATTGAACCATCCCTGACTGACCATCTATCCATCCAGCTAGCTCCAACCAATCGTATTCCAGTCTTGACAAATGAGCAGTCGATTTGGTTAAATCCGCCTATCCACGGCCTTCCAAAAAGACGGGTTAACATTTTCCCCCTAAAACATGCCTTGCTATTGGAAGGTTTGTTTTGAATAGCAGTAAGTCCGATATCCAAAGTCCGTATGTTATCCACATCCATACTTTTCGATTCATAATCCAATCCATCGTATCAAAGTGCCATTTTCGTATCCTTATCGGAATCTACAACTTCACTGAGTCGATAGTCAATTCCGAATCCAGTATCCAAATCCTTTGCCAAATCCATATCCATCTGAAATCGACAACCGAGTTCTAATCCATCCATATCCAATAACCAATAACCACGTCCTTGACCTCTCCGGGTCGATGCCCAAATCCGAGACCGTACCGGGTCCATGCCCAAATCCTTAGTTGTTCATAGCCAATATCCAAATCTGTAACCTCTCTAGGTTCTTGCCAAGCGTAATCTACACTTGATGACCCGTGTTAAATAATTCCACGTTGTTCCTCGTTCATTGTCCCTGAACGCCGAATAATGTCGTGGCTTAGGTCCTAAGCCGAATCCTGGTTGCTCCTGACCCTTGCCTCATAGTCCATACTCGATGACCTGTACAGTAGACAATATGGGGCCTAAGTCCTAGGTTGAATTCTTGTCTCTCCGGACCCTTGCCAAGCATAGTCCATGCTCGATCCTTTTAGCCAAAATTCAAAGAAAATCCAATCCAAAATCCAAATCCAACCAGAATGCTAGAAATCCATATCAAAATCCTAATCAAAATCCAAATCAAAAATCAAGCATCCAAATCAAAATCCAAAACAAAAAACCAACAAAACTGGGAGTTCAAATCAAACTCCGAAACTAAAGCAAAAAGGCAAATGACCAAGCCAAAAGGAAAAAAACAGATTTCACAAACCAAAGCATCATGATTTATCATCGTCTCAGAGCATGCCTAAGGGTTATCTCCGACTATGTACATGAGTAAGCGACTTAGCCTTCGTCCAGAGTTTGCTACTTATTCCAAACTATCGCGATCAGTTGATGACCAACCAACCACCATTCCTGGTCCTCATGCCATCATCGTTCAGGGTAGGAGGTGGCTGCTCCTGTTCCACCTCCGCATTCTGAGTTTCGACATATTGTCGTAACTGAACATTCCTTACATTCTCCTTGATTATATCCTTTAGGTGTCGGCAGCTATTTGTATCATGCCAATCTAGGTCATGAAAGAGATAATACATTCCTCACCCTTTCATGTTCTGAGGGATCCCTCCTTGCCGGCCTTTGATAAGGAAGGCGATCCCGAGTATCCATGAATATCCGTTTTGGTGTTGCATTCAATCCTGTGTAAGTGGAGAATTTTGGTTCTCCCCAATGCTTCCTTTTCCCTTTATCCTTGTCTTTACCCGAGCTTTCACCAGGCGATCCTCCATCCTTAACCATGTTTGCTTCCTTTGATTTCATATTCAGACATGCATCTTCTTGTCGAAGAAATCTTTCAGCTTCAAGAAAGAATTCCCCAAGATCTATTGGTGGATCCTGTATTAATGACACTTTGAAATCCAAATCATCCTCAACTTGTGATACTGGGGCCATAGAAACCATTGATGGATCCGACCGATCCACCGAAGCGAGTGCTGCATTAAACCGGGTTAAGAAAGTCCTGAGCGATTCAACTACCCTCTGCTTGACTGAAGATAGTGTCATCGCATTCTTTGGCCTTTTTATGTGAACTCGAAACTGTCTCATGAACTTATCCACCAGTTCTATCAATGTCCCAACAGATCCATCCTGTAGCTGTCTAAACCATATAGCAGCTATATCGGTCAAGTACAGGGGGAAACACTGAGCCATGACCTCCTCTGTTGCCCCCAGCACTTTCATATGCCTTGTGTACCTCATGAAGTGGTTACTTGGATCCGTCTTTCCGTGGTATACTTCCAGAGTGGGAAGCTTAAAGTTGGGCAGATTCTTAGCTACCCTGATGTTTCGGGTAAACGGACTTTTGTTGACTCCCTCCAAAGCCTATTTGTCAGACCTCCATGAACGGTTCATCTGATGATATCAGCCAATCTAGTGTTACCTACCAAGGGTTGCCCCCTGTCCATGTTTCCTAACTGCCCTCCAAGTCCATGTGGAAATTATGGCACATATTCCTCGTCATGTACTCGTGTATTCCTATGGCGTCGGGCCGCATAGCATCATCAGGTATCCTTCCATGGACCAGTCCATCATTATCAAATGGTGTGCCCTCAGGTCTAGGTCTATCTGGATTATTAGTTGTTTGTTGATTGAGAGCTACCCCCGCTAAATCACTCCATATGCCCGTTGGTAGAGTTCCTCTAGTCCAGTTCCAAGAACTTGAGCACCTACAGTTCCTGGTTGTCCAAATTACCTAAGAAGAATCTACATCATCTTTTCTTGTTGTTTCATCATCTTCTCCTTCATAGAATTCATCATAACCTACATCTTGTCCTGAGTTATGTAGATGGATGCATGATCCTCTATATCTTCAGATGAGGCCGCTTAACTTTCTTCCTGGTTGCTCCTTTCCGCTGCTTGCTTCCTTGTTGGTGGTCTAGCCATTGCTTCCTAGAATCCAAGTTCCTAGCTCCAAAATTCCTAAGTGCTTGCCTTCTCGGTGGAAGCATCAAAATGTTGGTGCCAAAATTGATCACTAACACCCAAATCCAAGCGAAAGAACCAAACCACAGTCACAGCTCACAGATAGAATATATATAGAGAGAGTAATAATGTGAAGAACAGTCAAAATTAAAATGAAAGCAGTAAAGAAAATAAAATTATAGTGGATTGGCTAACTCCGGCTTACGTCCACCCCAGAAGTTTCCTTTTTATTGTTGTAATAATCGTTTACAGTTACAAAATTGTAAAGTAACCTTAGCCTCAGGAAATAAAAGCAAGCGAGTCCTCCCTCCAAAAGTAGATTCCTTTTCTGAACCCCCACATGCTGTGTTTATAGGAAAATCTCGAGTTACTGGGCTTCCTAAGTAGTCTGGGCCCATCATGTCCATATCCAATCGAATATCCTTCAATATGACCGACCCACACTGCCATGCCAATCGACCTATGTCGATCCACTCCACCAATGATCGAGCCATGTATACACTTCCAACCTTCACCAAGCGGCACCCCAAGCAACCACGCTGATCCACCTGATACTCCATCGAGCTGCCCTAGTGATGTCCCAAAGTCACATGCCTCAGGACTCGAAGTAACCGAACTATACCACCGAGGCCGAACGACCTCTCATGGCCGAACCACATCACTACACCGAGCCGCTTTGCCAAGCCATTTCCAAGTGTCGAACCACCATCAATGTCGAACCACTGAAGCCGAACCGTAATGCCAACCGACCCCTGACATCCAAACCGAATAACCTATGCCAAGCGACCCATGACTTCCAGACCGAACAACCTATTCCAAGCGGCCTATGACTTCCAGACCGAACCGTAACGTCGACCGTCCCCTAACTTCCAGACCAAAGGACATCATCAAGGCCGACCCCTGACTTCCAGACCGAGCGACATCATCAAGGCCGACCGACCCCTAACTTCTAGACCGAGTGACATCTACCGACCCACCTAAACCGAGCCATGCATATTGAATCATCCTTGACTGACCGTCTATCCATTTAGCTGGCTCCAACCAATCATATTCCAATCTCGACAAATGAGCAGATGACTTGGTTAAATCTGCCTATCAACGGCATTACAAAAAGGCGGGTTAGCAAAGACCGAAGCCAGGTTGGTCCTTGGTCCAGATTTGGTAAGAGCGATGACAGAAAAGATCGATTTGATATGGGAAAGAATGAAGGAAGCTCAATCTAGGCAGAAGAGTTACGCAGACAAAAGGTGTACGGACCTTGAGTTCTTGGTTGGAAATAAAGTTTTCATCAAGGTATCACCAATGAAAAGTGTGTTCGGTTCAGGAAGACCGAGAAGCTAGCATCGAGATATGTTAGACCATTTCCTATATTTGGGATGATTGGGAGGCTCGCATACCGAGTAAATTTACCGAGCAGTTCGGCTGGCTTCCACAATGTGTTACATGTTTCTCATCTCATGAAGTATGTTCATGATATATAAACTACTATCGCTCCGATGACACTGGAGGACTTAGTGGTGAAACCGGATAAGACTTTTATGAGGCAACCCATTCTTATTGTGGAAAAAGATGAGACGAGGTTAAGGAACAAGACAGCCAGGTTGGTGAAAGTTCTGTGGAGCGGCAATGTGAAGGACTATGCTTGGGAGATAAAAGATAGGATTGGGGCAACTTTTCCTGATTTGTTTTAGTTTGTTTGTTCTATATAAGATTTATATAGCATTTTGCTAGTAGGCTATACTAGCTTTGCTTGCATGGGACATATGCTTGTTGTTTTGTCCTTATTGAATTTTAAGGACGAAATTCTTTAAGGAGGAAAGTCTGTAATGACCATAAGTTATAATTTACATTATTTGGGATATTTAATTGGATAAATTAAATAGAATAAAGTGAATAATTAGGAAGATGATATTAATAAATTAAATGGCTGTGTCTAAATGAATGAACTAAAATAGGACTTAACTAATTTAGAAGGAGGAATTTGCTAAGGGGTAAACATGGAAATGGGGCTACATTTCTTCGTATACATCTCTTCCTCCAACTTAATAAACTTTCACTTTTCTTATTCTTAACTCCCATATAATTTTGACCGGCCATTAGAAAGCTCTAGGAGGAATTCAAATTGAAGAATAAGCTAAGGAACTAAAGCTAGGAAAGTATCTCATTCTCCAATCAACTAATCAAGGTGAATAATCATGTTTATCATCTCAGTTTTCTATGCTTAGATCGCTTATGGGTTATACCCAATTCATCTTTGTGATTTTAGTTAGGATATAACCATTTAAACCTTTATTTGGATAAGACATAGGTGTTTTAAAATGTTAATGGGCTAACTAACACGTTTTCATTCGGTATTGGTTAAATTCCGAGTTGTTTTGACCTTTATACGCTTTGAAATTTTAATTTGTTGAAGTATATGATTTTTTAGATTTTCGATAATTTTTGAGGATTTTTCCTTAGTGATTTAATAAGGTAATTAAATTACTTAAGCTCAAGGGCTAAACTGAAAATTTGCTACTGAAATTACATAAATTCAGAAGGAAATTACCCTTGGAAATATTTAAGAAATAAGTACAGTGTTTTGAGAAAAAAGTTGACTTTATATACTTTTTTACTATTTGGAAGTACAAGAGAAGGTTCCTCAACAAATCCAAATTAGACAAACAAGATAAAAACATCACTTCAGTGGGCCCTGTTCTTTCTTCGACTCCAACAAGCCCGCTTTTATTCTTTTAATGAAGTCGAAATGTACCTTTAGCTTAAAACAGAAGGTAAACCATTACCGCCAAAGTCGAAAGGTAGGCACAGTGTCGAAGGGAAGAGGGGCGAAGGGATGGGGGCTGCTCTCTTTGCTTTCTAATAGAAACATAATTGCTTTCAAATAAGTTGAAGGGAGATCTTTCGAATCTATCACTTTATAAAAGATTAAAAATTTAATATATTCAAGAAGCGGTTTCGAAGGGGATCTTCAAAATCTTAAACCTTCAAGAATATTATTTTAAAATGTTTTCTGAAAAGGTGTTTTAATGCCTTTCAGCAAATTTAAGGGTTAACCTTCCGACATGGTCGGAAGTATACTTTCGAAGGGTTGGCTCCAGTAGCAATACTAAAAGTTTTGATTTAGAAAGGTTTGATTTCGAAAGGTTTTGAAGGAGTTATCTTCAATGATTGCAAAAAGTTTTGATTTCAACAGATTTTGATTTCGAAAGGTTTGATTTCCAAAGATTTTGAAGGGGTCATCTTTAGTGATTGTGAAAAGTTCTGAGTTTGATTACTTTCGAAAGATTTATAAATGGTTTTATAAGGGGGGATACCCCAGACATTCGTTAAGGTTGAAAGGTATGATTTTGTGATGTTTCAAAAGAAAGGTTTCCGAAGAGGCTAACTTTGGATGTTTATCTTCTTTCAAATGGGACTTCATTTGAAGGGTTTCAAAGGGCTGTTTTTAGCCATATTTCTTGAGTAAAGTTTTACTAATTCGAAGGGGCTACTTTTAAGGGTTATAGCATAAAATATTTATCTTTGTTTGAATATATAAGGGGGATCCTTATTTAAATTGAATGTTATAAAAGCTTTGGGACACCGGGGTGGGTTTCATTACATAGTTTGGGGTTACAAACAGAAATATGCTTTCGAAAATATACACTGGGGATATCAATGTATTTTTGTTTAATTTAACGTAATTGGGGCTACCAATGGGAATAGGTAAAACAGGTGGTACACCTAAGGAAAATAATTAATCATGCGGATCATGAATTTTTATAAATAATCATGGGGATCACGATATTTTAATTGGCCAATTGATGGGTTCTTGGTTAACCTAGGAAAACCATGGAATGTGAGGTGGATAGCCTATATCAAATTTCTAAAGTAAAGAATGTTTTTCTAGAGGTGGTTAGCCTCGAGATTCGGCACCTAAGGGTTCATTTTCATCCTAGGAAAACTAAGGAGTGTGCGGTGGATACGACACAACATCTTTTATAAAACAATGTACGATGGATAATCTGCATTTATTTTGAATGGATTTGGAATGGATGGTCCTACTAAATTATGACAGATGGTCATTTTAAAGATGTTAGAGACGAACTCTAATAAATGGATTTTTAGATTGGAAAATTAATAAATTGCTTTTAGATGGGATATCTAATAAATGGGTGGATGGGATATCCTATACATATGATTTATGGCTTTATTTAATATTATGATAAGACTAATCATTTTGGGTACAGGGGCATAGTAAATGATTTGTATGTTTAGTTTTGGATACTAGTAAGGAGAATTCCCGTTCTACTAAGTGGTGCGCCTCACTGAATATTTATTTATGATAAGAGATGACAGGGATTATTCATACCAAACTTATTGTCTGACTCGAAGTTTGTGTTTCTCCACAAACTCTCGGGTACTCAAAATTAATTTTAGTAGTCTGAGAGTGGGAGACTTTCAGGTTTTTGGATGAATAAGCTTCTGGAGGCGAGTAGGAGGCAATATTAGCAATATGGGTGCTATTTTGTGTATTCCGCTGTGATGTACTCAGAACTGTAAATTTCATATTTATTAATTCTCTGATCATCATAATGGGAGATCTTCATATTTCGTGCTTATCGTACTTTTCACATGTATATGTCATCTGAATGTGGTTAACTTCTGCGATTATGTAATTAAATCTTAAATTGAAAATCATAAAAATGAGAAATTCTATTTTGTTGAAGTTTAAATTTTTTCATATTCTTGTGTTTCTGTGTTGCCAATAGTTTCAAGATTTCGATTTTGGTCACTCGGAAATAACACCTATGGATGACTGCAGCATCCGTAGCAGTTAGTTTTGAGCCTTCGGAAGCGGGATGTTATGGATAATGCCTCCAAATCTTCAAGGCAAAAATCACCGCGACAAACTCCAAATCATGAGTAGGAAATCTTGCTTCGTGCTGTTTAAGCAGCCTAGATGCGTAAGCAACAGCTTTGCCCTTCTGCATCAATACTAGTCCGAATCTAGTCCCATATGTATGTGTGTCTACTACCAACCCTTGGTTACCATATGGAACTACTAACATCTGAACATTGGTCAACAAATGTTTTAACTTAAGTAATCCTTCCTCACACTTATCGGACCATGCAAACTTCACATCTTTCCTAGTCAACTTAGTAAAAGGCGCTGTTATCCGCGAGAATTTTTTAATGAATCTTAGGTAATAACCAGCAAGTCCAAGAAAACTCCTGATCTTGGTTACCATCTTTGGTCTCCTCTAATTGGTAACAGCTTCAATCCTAACTGGATCAATTGACAAACCTTCCTTCGAAACCACATGACCAAGAAACTTAACCTCTTTCTTCCAAAAACGGCACTTAGAAGAACTTAGCCTTTACTTGATTCTTGCTTAGCGTCTCCAGCACCACTTAAGATGAATCTTATGCTCTCTTTCATCTTTTGAGTACACCAAAATGTCATCTATGTATACCAGCATGAACCTATCCAGGTACCCTTGGAAAACCCTAGTCATCAAGTCAACAAAGAAAGTAGGTGCATTCGTCAACCCAAATGGCATCACCAACCACTCATACGAACCATACCTATTCTGAAATGCGGTCAAAGGAATGCTATCCTCTGCCACTCTCAACTGATGGAACCTGGCCACCAAATTCAATTGGGAGAACACTCTAGCTCCACAAAATTGATCAAACAGATCATCTATCCTCGGTAAAGGGTATCTATTCTTATCATCCTTTCGTTTAACTTACAATAGTCGATGCACATCCTTAACGGCCCATCTGGCTTATTCATGAATATCGAGGTCACTCCCCAAGACGAACTGCTTGGTCTAATAAAGTTCCTTTCCTCAACATCCACTAACTGCACCTTCAATTCCTTCATCTCAGTAGGTGTCATCCTGCTAGGCGGTCTACTGATAGGTTCAGCTCCCGGTACAAGATCTATCCAAAAATCAACAGCTCGTTTCGGCGATAGTTCTGTGACTAGCTCAAAGACATCTGCAAATTCCCTTGCCACTCGAACCCGACTTAACTCTTCTCTAACGTCCATCGCACTTACAGAGCAAAAACACTTTTACTAGAATTCTCCATGGTGAAGATGATTCGGTTTTGACCGTCTGTGTGTCTTGATGATATTTTCCTATCCTGACAAAATATCCTAGCCTCGTACCTACCTAACCAATCCATTCCCAAAATGATTTCGAAATCCATGAAATCAAAAACATACAGACTGCATGCAAACTTATGACCTAACAAATCAAGTTCTAACGGGTCACATCTCATCCTTAGAGTTGCATATCCTTCTATTGGATTCGTAACCCATAAGAAAGTAACAAATTATATGGGTTCTATACATAACCTACCAACCAAACACATGTGCAGTTAATGCGCTCGGTAGATACGAAGCGGTGGAGTTGCAAAAAGTCATAGCGGGGATATAGCGAGGATATAGCGAGATATAGTGGATGGCTCTAAAATTGCATATAAAACTCGTACTTAATGTTTTTACAAGTATATAAATGGTAATTAAATGAAAAATTATCATTCAGTTGAATTATAAATAATACATGAATAATTTTAAATAAAGACATATGCAAATATACTTTAAATAAACGAAAAAATGTTATATAACATAATTGAATTTGGTAGAATATAAGAGTATTTTCATTTCTTAAAATATATTAAAATTAAATCAAATAAATTAGTTTCATAATTTTATAATGTATAAATGCAAATTTTCAATTCATTTTATTAAAAAAGATATAACGGAAATATAGCAGAAATAACGGGACATAGTGGAAATAGCAGGGATTAAAGCGGAAAGGCTATATTCTAGGGCTATATGGAAAAATCGTAGTGGTAGAAATCTGTTGTGAGATATAGCGGGATTGTAGCGGGATAGTAGCGGGGCATTAACTACACAGCCAAACACTATGATATAAATGAGTGTGATGCACTGATATCAAGTAGTACCTAACTGGTATACTTTGAATCAAAAGCGTAACTTCCATCACAATTTTCCCTTTCTCTGCTACAGTAGGCCTAGAAAAGCTGGTGGTCCAGTAGCAAACACCTTCCCTTCGTCCACCCTGACTAACTGTGGACACTAGTTCTTATAATGCCCAACTTGGTCGAAGTTGAAGCATTTCACATTCTTTTTCTCTATAGGCTTCTTTCCCTTGACCGTTAGGCACTCGTGAGCATAATGGCCCTTCTTATCACACTTATAGCACCCCAAATCCGCATTTACCTTCTTGGCAGCCTCCCATTTTTAGGCTCCCTTCTTTCTAAAGGATTTCCTTTTCTTTCCTCAAGGACCCAAGGATTCAACTGGCTTCTCTCTAACCAACATAGCAAGCATCTCCTCATGGAGGATGGCCATCTCCACCACCACATTACAGTGCTCTCTAACATGAGTCATAGTCATTCTGCCTAGCTCTAGCCTTAGTCCTCGAATAAATCTCTCATTCCTCCTGATATCATTGTCTACCAAAGCATATTCATATCGAGATAACTCATCAAACTTGGTAGCATACTCGATCACTGACATCTCTCCCTAAACAAGATCCATGAATTACCTCATAAATTTTGACTTGGCAACCTCGGATAAGAACCCTTGCTCAAACCTTCTTCTAAAATCAGTCTATATCGGCACTTCCTCCAGAACTCCAGCTGTCACACTATTCCACCAGTGAAGCGCTAACCCTTGTAACTATTGTGACGACCCGCTAATTCGTACCCTTTGAATCGACAATAAACCATACATGTCCGACCTAAAAAGTACAGACTGACGGAAAATCAAGAGAAAGAAAAGAAGCGAGAAGAAGAGAAGAGAAGAAAATGAGAAGAGAGAACCAAATAGAATATTACAGAATCTCACATCATAGTGGAAAATATATAATATCATATCAATTATCTTTACAAAATAGAAATTGTGTATGTATACATCAATCAGAGTTCAACAATCAATCACTAGTTATCAGCCTAGACAGTTATAATAACTCATCCTCACAATTGTCGATAATATAAACAACAACTAAGCAGTGGATAATAAACAGATACGTGTATACGAAATGGAGATCTCCAGCTCTCCTGCTGAAGCTCCAAATGCACCAAACTGAACCTACAAATATACTTGGTTTGACCCGAGCATTGAAAGGGAAGAACATCCTGATAAGTCTTGTAAACGAACGTGAGAAACCACTCGACTGAACTTACTAAATTACCAAACTTTTCCTTTCAAACAAAAGTATCCCATAAGACACGCCCACATATAAACACGGACATGTTTTCACCTTACGATAACAAAAACATTTCTTATCAAATTCTCTTATATTATACTAGCGTCTAGTATACGAATAATATAAAAATAGCCGAAACTGTTACATTGGTTATATTTCAGCATGTTGCCCAAGATGGGTAACACAATGAAAATGGTAGGCATGTAGTGGAGCTTGGATTTCTATATAAATGACCAGGTGAAGAGACTACCTCTGGGTAGTACACCTCTAGAGGAATGTACCGAGAAACCATCACAGAGTTCCTCTACCAACACAAGACCGACCTACCTCTATAACTAGATAGTACCGAATATGTCATCCTTCGATCGTTACTGACCTTTTCCGAGGGCCCTCATAGCAGACAAATCGCAATAATCAGATGTACGACGTCATAGCATGTACAGATATATCTAGAAGGGGATGATCATATCCTGATGGGAGCGACCCACTTAGCCCTGCTGCATCCAATCTGGTTTCAGTTATTTCCGGTTGATGAGGCCTGATGTAAAGATTACCTTTTACATATCATAAATCACATCACTTTGAATGCCACACGGCCATTTCTGTTGACTACTAATTGTTTTCCACAAAAGTACAACCCTTAAGCTCATACGTCTCAAGAAGGGTGTTAAGCTAAGAGAAATTGCCCTCTCTGCCATCATTGATATACGTTTGTAAAATCCAATGTACGTAATCTTAGAAATGCAATGTCAGACAAACATCCATATAGGTTGTCCAGGAATAGGATAAACCAAAGGTACTCTCCTACCACATCCCGTCGGAAAATCCCTAGGATTAGTAGACAACAGTCCTTGCATTAGATATTTCACAACAAAGAGAGTATTGCTACTGGATGTACATTGGGATTTTAACCCCAAATGATCAACAAGCAGTCTTCCGCTATGAAACTCCTGAATATCAATATCATCACAACCAACCTCCACAATCGTCGCATAAATGTTGGTCCGAAGTGGTTTTCGGATAAACCGATCCAGGTCTCTGCGCACCAACAACGCAATAGCGTTTCTCAAACTCACACAAAAAATAAGTCTCACCAACCAATTTCAATATTATTGCACATTTAATTTAAAGGATAATTCACTGTCCAAAATCATGAATACAATTCGTTTACAAAATTCAATGTTTCTACACATTTATTTTAAGGATTATCCACTATCCAAAAATCATGGATGAAATTCCTTTAATGAGTTTTCATATTTACTTATCAAATTCAATTGATTTTGGATTTATAAAACAATGTATATACATTCACATTTCCATATTATAAAACTTTTACTTATAAAATTCCTTTACTGACGAATTCCATTTATACCCCATTTAAATGTCAAAATCCAATTATAAGTTAATTGCTTATAAATCTATTTATTTTCAAATCCATTCTTTTTATAATTTCACAAATTAATAAATCTTATTCACTTATAAAATCCATTAATAAATCCATTTCAACATTTACCAAACTCCTTTATAATCCAATTATTTTGATTTATAAAAATTATATTTTATTTATCTTATATATAAACCATTTATAATAAATTAAAAATCTCAATTTAAATTATGTACAAAATAGTAAACTTCATATTTCAAAAACCACATTTTAATTATATTTCACAAAAATCATAATTTTTATAACATAAAAATTATAACATTTATTTATTCAAAATAAATCCATTCCTTAACGATAAAAAATTCAATAAAATGTATATCTTCAAAATCACTTGAAAATCCTTTTTAGTTTGAAATCATCACTTTAACATTTTTAACATTTCAAAATATGACCCAATGCTGTAAGAGCACTAAATACATTAATCATGGATCCAAACATCATGTATCAGACGATAACAGCATGTATATAAATATCTATAAATAAAATCAATACAGGCAAGGAATCCAGTGGGATCCCGCCAGTCTGTCATCTGCAACAAGTATATATATTAGAATATGTATACAATGTCCACTTTGAGGCAAACGAGCGTACAAAAGATCATCCGCTCATACACGAGAACGTATAGGACCTCATCTGCTCCAACAGGCAGGAATATATCCAAATACCATTCTATATATATACAATATATCATATATCATCTAAACAATCATCAATCCCATAAAATAAATTTATTCTCACTCATATAAAAATATCAGTGAGGCAGAAAGAGTGAGTTGTACTAACTTTGGTTCCAATAGCAGTTGAAGTGTTTCGTTCAGAATAAAATTAAACAGCCGTTAAATTTTACCTAAAATTTACACTAGCTCCAATCAAATCCAAACAAGCTTAAAATGTATTGCTCATAAATATGGACCCAACGCAATTCGTTTCATCAAAAATGGATCTCGAATAAAGAAGTTATGATGGTTTAAAGTTCATACAAATTAAAATATAAATCAATTTCAATTTTTTATTGATTATAAACCCACTTAATCTCGGTTGTTCGCTGCTTTTGATCAAATCTAGGCCGCTATTCTTTTCTTCTACCTCTTGTTGATTCATACGCATTTGAAACCAATACACGATCGCGTCTCTTGAAAACGACATCTCCAACGACGAACTAGAAGTCAGTCGGCCAACTTCATTCGAAAGGCCACCATGAGCTCCACCCTCTACCATGATAGTGTTGAAATCTGTCATCTCGTTGCATGGGAAATCATCACGAACCGTAGCCAAACGCAGTCATTTTGTCGCCAATCCACTCAGTTAAACTCGATCGTGACCATTGAATCAATAGTACTCACCGCCCTCTATAATTTTCTATTTGGAGCGGTGGCGTAATAGTTAGTGGATTAGAAGAAAACGAAGGAAGAAAGTTGGAAGATTCCGGCCGTGCATTTCATGTTGGTGGCTAACCCTAGCTGCTTTAGGGTTTTGGCAAAATGAAGAAAAATGTGGCCATTTATAGCAAATTTATGAGCGCTATTTATAGCCAAATTTTTCGAACTCGAAACGAAGCATGCCGCCTGGCGTTTATAATGTTTTATCCCTATTCCGAATGCAATGAAATATATATCGAAAGCCAATTCGATCGTATTTGGAAGATAAGTTTTCAAATCGACTTATTTAAATCTAAAATTTAATTAAACAGATTTCTACGTGTTTTAGCTTGCCATGGACAAACCATAAATCCGATTGACACGAAATTTGAAATCCTACAATAATATAACATTACGGAACCAATGAAACTGGTTTCGTCAAATCCAAGATTTATGAAAAATGACTATTTTTACACGTTAGTTAAATATTAAATATTCAATTTCTATAAATTAACTTTTAATTCAATTTCAAAAGTTCCCTAACATTATTCTAATTCAAACAGAATTTAATTCATCTTTATAAATCATTTTCATTCACGTAAAATTCAAGTTCCAATTATTTTAGCAATTTCAAATATTAAATAAACAATTTAATTATCCAATTAAATTAAGATATTTGAAATACAACTTATTCGACTTATAAAATTGACTATTAAATATTTAAAATCAATTAAATACACTAATTTCAAATGACTGAAATTCTAGGTCGTTACATTCTCCCATACTTAAATGAATTTCGTCCTTGAAATTATCGAGTAAGAAAAAACCACAAAATCCATTATCTTTTCAAAAAAAATCATTCAAATTAGATTACGAAAATCATTTAACCTTTTAACTTTTCCCAAAATCCATTAGTTAAACTTCTTATAAAACTTTTCTAAGTTTTCAAATCCATTCATAGTTATCTTTTCCAAACCACTAATATCGTTTAACTTCTATAACTCCAAAATCAAAATTTTAGTTATCACAAACTTTCCAATTTCTAAAAAAATTCTAACGCCTTAAATTTTCAAAAAAATTCTCCATAGCCTCCTTTGTGTGGCTCGATCGTAGTAGCATCACAACATATATATATGTATCATAAATATACATCACATCTTCGGGGATGAGGCATCCCGTAGCGAAAAAGTGTAAAAGTACGATATGTAATCCGAGATATGTACATTATATATTGTTGGCTAGCATATACGGCTAATATAGCGCGAAAGCGAGCTCCGAATGAGATGCACACGCCATCCGCACCTACTAAATACTCAACAAACCATGAGAAACATGTATATATGAAAGTAATATCAATATACAACATATACCAATATAACAACTATATATGTCAGCAAATGCAATCAAAAGCAACAAATCCAAGCATCATACCACTATTATCCAACTAACATCCAGCAAATCCATAACCAAATCAATATAAATTCACTTCTTATTAATTATTCATCGAATTGGTTTTCTATTTAAATCACATTTGATTCATTAACATTGGATGTTACTAATATTCATTTATTCGAATTCAATTAGTTTACATTTACTAATTTATATTCAAGTTAGTTCACTTTCAATTCAAATCAAATTCAATTCTATGTAAATTTACTTACTTCTAATTTGAATTCAGTTATTTTAGCTTTCAATTTCATTAATTTAATTCCATATGAATTTTCTATACCATCAACTAAAATCCATCTAACAACCAATGCATATCCAACATTACCAAATTTATTTAATTCGCTTACATTCAATTTGGTTTAACACATTTAATTTCCAATTGGTTGGCATTCAATTGACTTTCATTAACTATTCAATTTCCAATTTCATTAGCTTTTAATGAATTAACATTTACATTCATTAGTCCTTATTAATTCATTTACATTCGATTGATTAACATTCAATCCATATTTCATTTACTAATTCATTTATACAATTAAAGTTGAATTTCATTACATAACTCAAATTCATATTCATTTAATTACTTCATTCCATTAGTTCACTTTATTAATTCATTTTGATATCATATTCGACTTTTACTTTACATATTCATTTTATTTATCAAAATCAATTTGATTCAACATCACTTAAGTTATATTTCATTCAATTCTCACTTGCATTTACTTCCACTATACAATTTAAGTTCACTTTAATTCAATTGAAATTATATTTTATTTAACTTTTACTTAAGTCAAATTGCATTACTTATTCAAATTCAGATTTTGTTTTGCTCAACAAAATTGTTTAACCATTTTAACATTTGGTTTTACTTACATTTCCCATTGTATAAGTTATACAACTTATTGATTTAACTTTCAAATTCATATTATTCAATCACTTAATATTTAAGTTCGGTTTCCATTTCAATAACATATATAATCCAGTTAAAATGCAAATCAATTTATTTAACTTCTGTTTAGTTAAATTCCAAATCATAATTTTATGATGCTACACAAATTTCTTTCAACTTTATCAAAGTTGAAATTTTATTTCATATTATAAGTCCAAAACTCATTTCACTTATATTCGTCAATTTCAACTTGGATTTTAAATTCAAATTCATTTATCACAACAAAACTTCAATTTTCAATTTACTATGGTAGCAAATCCATCACACAGAAACTCGAAAATGACACTGATGATGTTGCAGTCATCACCCTTATTATTTCCCAGCGACAGTAGTGAATTTAGTGCTTTATATTCTTTTAAAAATCCATTTTTATTATTTATAAATTACATTTAAAAATCTTTTACTTCTATAATTTCACTTATTTTACTTTGCTTAAATAATATAATTCCAAATCCATTTATCTTATTCAGATTTATAACAATATAATCCCTTTAAATTTGAAAAACAACTTTCAAAATAAAAAGAATTCAAATTCTCAAATTCTTAGCTTAAATTCATTTTTATTTATAACTCATATAGTTTCACTTCTTATATATAAGATTATTTCACAATTGTAGATCATTTTAATCATTATTCCTACTTATAATTCACTTGCATATTCAATTTATTCTTTTACAATTGTTATTTTTATTAGGATTATTCAAACAGCTTTTATTAACTCATATACATTTAAATTTTTAAACAACCAAACAATCAATTCATATACACTATAATAATTTCTGAAAAATTGTTCCCTTTATATACAAACTACAATCGAGGTAAAAAATATTTCATTTACCCAATTTAAAATGATACTATGTCCATTTGCCTTGTTTAAGTGTTTAGAAATCCTTATCGATGACATGGCATCCCACATACCAACCGGAATCCACATCAAGTCGAGGAACTAAAATGGCTAAATTTGATAGTCGTTTATTTAACTATCAAAGCAAACAAAAAAAATATTTAGCACCATATGCCATCATAAGGCCCATTTAATTAATCTTTATTAATTAAATCACTTGCCAAATGTTCACTTCAAATTATCTTCAAAAGATAAAATTCCAGAACCATGTCAACTTGTGACGATCCTGACTCGACCTTCAAAAATCGGCACCGAATACGACACTCGTATTCAAATGCCGCAGGTCCAAACGTCGAATCTGCTTCGCCGGAGCTTATAACACCATTAAGTATAACAATACAGCAGAAGAAATGAATATATCAATATACAACATTTGGTACAACATCTGATACAATATGATACAACAGAATGATATAATGAATATACATCAGAGATATGATACAAGACAATAGCAGCGGAAAGAAAAGATAACACTAGCAGCGGAACAAATCTTCAATATGGTCTTCAAGTAAGAACTCTAGTATTGGTAATCTCCATCTCCAAGGCACCAATCCAGAAATAGCTCGGACTTCCAATCAACGACGCACAAAGGTAAGCAAGTGCAGTCCCGATCCAAAGACGGAACTAGCTCCAGATAATCTACTAAACCCGACTATCTGAAAACCCAACTCTAGACTGCCCGTGTGGGAAAATAGTGGGCACCCAGAGTTTAGGAAAGGAACAATAAACTCCAGGTCAGTCATGGGACTGGTATGAGCAAACAAAAACATTTGGTCTTTAAAAACAAGCAACAAGGAATTTAAAATAAATCCGTAATGCTTTTTGGAAAATGAAACTACCATAAGGCCTCCCGCCACACACACAATGCAAACGCAAAATTGGAGGAGATTTCTCCTTATGATAGTCAAATATGCTTAATACGAGAAAGTTTTCTTTGATATTATTACTAGTGCATAGTGCAGAAAAACCATTTCGAAAATAGAATATTAATCCTAGCCAGCATACGACATTTCGTCATATGCCTACTATAACTACCATGTTCAATAGCAGGTTACCGCCACATTCCATGGCAGGTTATACAACTAAAACCGTACAGGGCGCGTAGTGTTTTGATTGGATTTCCAACAAATGGTCAGGCTAAGGAACTTCCTACTGCCACATGGGATCGCCTCTGGCGAGACGTCCCGAGAACTAATATTACGGTTAGATCTCTGCCAACATAAGGCCGGGTTACCTCTGTAACTAGGTAACTACTACACGAATATGTCATCCCCCGGTCCTTTGGGACCTTTATCCGAGCGCTCGCAACAACTACCACAAAGTATCACAAAGTAATAGATCTGCAGTATCCACATGAGTAAGTATCTGGGCTCCATACCATGATACCACCCTTCACCAGAAGGGAATGACACACCCTAAAGGGCGCGACCCTCATAACCTTGCCGCATCTTTCCTGTTTCGACCATTTCCGGGGTGTGAGGTCCTGATGCAGTCTCGTCCACAAAGCTACGCTTTATACAAAAGCCATGCTTCGATCACAAATGATCTACAAATGATCATCATCACACAGCAGCACTCAGCATGCCACATTACCAAATTGGGAATATATCACTGATAAATATCAACTACATAACCTCTGAGCTCGTGCGTCTCAGAGAAAGGTGTTAAGCTAAGAAAATAAATTCTCCGCCACCAAGCAGAAATGTATTTGATAGAAATCAGTTAACATCTCAAAGTGTAATGTCGGACATACAACCATACAAGTCTGTTCCGGGTTCGAACAGAACCGAAGGCACTTCCGAAGAAGCCCTTGCAAATCCGGGTATCCACAATCCCGATCGGACTTCCCATCACTAAGGAGAACTCTATACCGGAGCAACTCAGTGCAGTGTCAATCGATAGGTTATCCTATCGTTCTCACAAATACCCGGTCTTCACCACCGGTCTTCAAATGCTATCCATAACGTCGTATCACTATTCGGAAAGGGCTATATGACACAAGGTCCTCTCCCGGCTAAACCGAATAATGAGCGCAATATTTTAAAAACATATGGATATGGGATTTCAATTAAGTCACAACTTAAAAATTCAACACTTTTCTTTCAAATGGTTAAACAAATTACCATTTTAAATCTTTTAAACAAAAAGATTTATTTCACAAAGTTTCACCCAATTTCACAAAGATTTATTCATAGATTCCAAAACAATTTCCATTTCAATTTGGATTAACTCAATTAGATCTTTAAATCAAAGATTTGACTTATAGCTTTCAAACCCGTTTCCAAAGATTTATCCATAACTTGGAAAACTGTTTTTCAATTCAAACTTGAAATTCCTATAATACCAATTTGGAAATTCATTTCTTATATGAAAGCTTTTATCATTTCGAAAACAAACAGTTTTCATTTTTGATTATACAAGTTAAAGTTTCTCAAACTTGGGTTAAATTTAATTCTCAAAACAACACTTTTAAAATGGTTTAAAAAACCCATATAACTTGTTTTACTTCATAATTTCTCAAAATAGAATTTAATTTCAAAATTTGAATTCAATTTTAAATTGAATTATTAAGTTTCAAAACTTTATTAAGTTATTCAAAATAACTTCTATTTTAGAAATTCTTTTCCAAAAGCTTTTCATTTTAAAACCCGATCCATTTTCAAAATCATTTGAATTCAAAACTTCAATTTAAAAATTATTTCAAAATCTGTGACTTAACCAATTTCCGAGTGCAATCCATATTTGTGTGTGTATAGTGTAGTCCAGGGGTATTACACAATAGTGCACAACATCAATCATCACAGATATATCGATAAGCGGTATAACCCATAACGCTTATCTTCATTCACAGATTCATAGATAAAATAAATTTATCAATCACAAAGGTTCATCCTTACGATTCGATGTGGGTTTCGGATAACCAATTGGAATCCGACTCCCTGTCGCATCGAAGTTTAAATGTCGTTTTACGGGCAAAAGGGGTTTTACAAACATATAGAAACAAATCACAAGTCACAGTTCATCACAAAGCAATCACAGCATCACTACACAAATATTAATCCAGTATAGAGTATTTGATGATGGTCAATCATCGTTGATTCAAGTGATTGTGATTAAAGTGAATCAGCCATATAATTGTCTTTATTAATCATTTTAAATTAATGTCTAATTTTGCTTAATTTTGAATTAATTTAATTGGCTAAGTTAATTAATTATTCTTTAATTTATTATTTTAATTTATTAATTCTTAATTGTTAATTTATTAAGTTTAATTATTTTTATAAACTTCCTATTCTTTAATTAATTAATCTTAGATTGTAAAATCATTGCAAGCCTTAAGGGTTAATTATTCTGTCATTTTTATAAATCAATTTGGTTTTTAAATTAACATTTAAACATTCATTTTACTTTTAAGAATTTTGTTAAGTCAAACTTTTAAAACAACTTTTGTAAAATTATAAATTTGAAATGCCATTTGTTTTGTATGCTATTTAAGCATTAATTTATTCAGGAATTAAGTTTACTGGTGTTTCAAAAATTTGGTAAAAACAAACTGGGTTGCTGTTTTAAATCCACTCACCCGAGACTTGCTTCGAGTCGTACCCGAGCCAACACCCCCTTACTTCGATCATCCCCAGATTGACCCGTGTTGCCATCCCTTTGTAAAAAAATTGTTAAAGTTTTTTTTTCTCTTCTGTTCTACACGGTACAAACTAACCCAGTATAACCTTCTCATCCCTAGCACATCACACTGACACACCCCCAAACGCGTGCACATGCACGGCCACCGGAAGCGACTCCGACCTCAGGCGAACATCGCCGCATGTCCACCACCAACCCAGCAACCCTTTCCAGCCATCGATGTGTCCCATCTCCTCTCGAGTCGAAATCGAGATATCGGCCTCAAACTGGAAACAATTGCTTGACTAAAAAAACCTCCTTGACCACGCGACGCCAACCACCTGGCCTTGCACCACCGCGGCCACCTCACCACCGGCGATCCACGAAGCTAAACCTCATACCCTCGTCCAACTCGATGCGCCGAGAAATCACCAGCGACCCATTTTTTTACGTGAACAAAACGTGGGTTCTTAAACCCTACTTTGAATTCAAATCAAAAATTCAAAGATTTATAAATTATTCCAGGATTTTTCCTGGTGATACCAAGCATTAAATCTAGCTGCAAAAATGAATTCGAAACTTATAACTACATAGATCACCAGAGTTGCTCAAAAATTCATTTTTAGTTCAAATCCTATTTTCCAGAGAATGTCAAATGTAAAATTCAAATTCTTGTTTCTAAAATCATCAATTTTGAAGTGGATTCAAACGACATCCTTGAAGTTGAAATCTGTAAAATTCGAAGTTTAGCAAAATTAAGCGGTGACAGTAATTAACAAATTTCCGGAGAGGACTTTGTATCATTTGTTTAAATTTATTGCTGGCACATACTATGTTTTAATTCCTTTCTGTAATAAAATCCAGGTTTTAACAAAACCTTAACTTGTTTACATTCTCCTTTATTTTTTTCAGAAGTAAAAAGAGAAAGACTTTTGAATCTCCTTCAATATTAATTACCCGGTAAACCAAGTTTAGATGTACTGTTTTTTTTTCTTTTTAATCCCCAGTAAGATCACAACCTGTTTTGATTAGTTTTCTGAGGCAAAGCGCAAGCTCAAACACAAACTTCAACTTGTTACAATTTATTTCAGAAAGAATAAGTGGAGAGTAGATTGGGATTTTAACCATAGTTTTTTTCTTTTTTTTCTTTTTCTTTACTGTAAAACAGAAAGCTAAGGAAACAGGGAAGGGAAAAGTCATTTTCCAGGCATGCATTCATGGGTTTGATTCATAAATTTTTTCTTTTATTCAATTAGATGCATCTGAACCATGATGCATTGGTTGAACATCCTCCTACCTATCTTTGCAATTTGATTACTTTACAAATTGTGTACAGGGAAAACAAAACACAACAAAGAAAAAGAAAAAGACAGGAAACAATGTTTCCAGAAAATAAAAACACAAGCCTATCATTCATTCAATTCAGAGCCATCACATTCACACAGGGGTTCAAGCACAAAGAATTCAGATAAACATAGGTCTACTCACGCTTTTTCTTCCAGAAGATTACTGACAGTTTCCAACAGAGAGATGAGGCTGGCAATTTTTCTTCTTTTCTACTCTAATTCTCTTGGGGTTTTAGATCTGAAATTGATAGGTGTAGTTCTATGATTATTTGTAGTTGTATCCATGCATTTTGTTAATCAATAACAACAAAACTTCTTTTTTTTTATTGACTTACAGTAAGATTTTTTTTTTTGAATAAAACAGAGAGCTCCCTCCTTCCTGCTACTTGAAAGCTAGTAGCAGCTTCTAATTCTTGATTTTTATTTTTCTGCAAATAGTTGAACATTATTGTATTAAACCCCATATTGTATTCATTTACTTAATTATTGATAACAAAAACCTCTAGATTACTTACAGTTTGGATTTTTTTTTTTTTTACACAGAACTTTTTATCTTCTGCAACTTAAACTAGAGATAGCTTAGGCCCTGAACTTGATTTCTTTTCTGTAAGTAATTGATTGAATATCATTGAATTAAACTCTTTTCTTCATTAGTAATCACAACTTCAAGTTCAAACTTTAAAAAGAAAAGTTACTTGCCTTTTTAAATTTATTCGCAGAAAGAAAAACTATACACTGCCTGAAACCAGAAGCTCCCTGCCTACACAAATCTGAAATTTTTGTTTTGAATTGATTGTTAATACTTGATTCAAAAATCAAAATTTCATAAACTAAAATTTTTAAAACAAAGCTTACCTGAAGATTAATATATCACTACAGTTTGAAAACACTTCAGTTTTTTTTTTTGCTTTGAATTGAAGAAGACATTGGCAGTTTTCTTCCTTTTTTTTTCTGAATTTTTTTTCTTCTTGAATGTTGAAGTAAAGATTGCGAAATCTTTTGGGTTATTAAACTTTTCAGAGATTTGGAGGTAAATAGATTTGAATTGGGAAGGTGAAAGATTTCTGAAATTTTTTTATTTGATTATTTTATTTAGGAAATGATGTCTTGTGCCATTTGTTAAAAATAATCATAAGCTTTAGATCTTGTTAATCATTCTACTCCACCCTCACATGTTGATATATATGCAGCCTTTTCGATTTTTTTACAAAGCAAATGAATTTATAAATTTTATATTTATAACTTATACAGTTTAAAAATAAATGTATATCTTTATTCTTTTGTATATATACATACATACGTACAATGTTAAAAGAAAAGTTTAACCAAATTTACATTACATATATTACATCTTAATGATTTTACATGCTACTAATTTTTAAAACATTTATTTTAAATTTAAATTCAATTTTCAATTTCAAACTTAAAATATAAACTTTCATTTCCATTTGTACATTCACACTTTATCTTGAATAATTTAAATTAATTTCCAATATGTATTCAGTTTTCACTCATATATGAAATGTACATATGTATAAGATTTTAAATTTAAAATGACATTCTAAAACATTCATTCTTACAATATTTTCAACTCAAAATCAAAATGGAATTTATTTATATATATTTATCACTCATTTTCATTTGTTTTAGATTTTTCTTAATTTATTCCCAAATTAAATTCCAAAAGTTAAAATATATTATTTATTTAAATTGAAAATTTTGGGATGTTACTTTTTAACTATGAGATTTTAAATATATCAAATTCAAAATCTTAATTAAATTTTTAAAATCAATCCTCAAATAAACAAATATCCTATTAAATTTGAAAAATTCAAATTAAGTTACAATTTTATTCCAAAATTCAATTTAATTATCAATTTAAATTTAATCAAAAATCGGGATCGTTACAGATTTCCCCCCTTAAAAGAAATTTCGTCCTCGAAATTTGCAAGGAAGACGACAAGGAATAGATGAAAGATAGAGAAATATCTTTCCAAATCAGACTGGATAATAATTCTGTATTTGGCTTACCAAATCAGAATGAGAACAATATGAGAACAAACTCGTACAATTATTTCGCAAGATACTCGGGTCATCCGGTCTACGAATATGCAAAGGCATTGATTAGTTCGAAGGATAACTAATCGTTCGTAGAATATATCGGATCCCAGAGAATAGATAGATGTGCTTAATTTTCAACAATTCCCAAATGCTAGATATGGATAACGAATTCGGGTCGGAATACCCCAAAGTATATGGACTTTGATATACATACTAAATTACAATTTTTTAAATTTGGTTTTAACCGATATCATTTTATTGATTCAATTCAAATTTATCTTCATATTCTATTAACCAATTTAACTCAATTTAAAGTTTCCAATTTATTTAAAATTTTCAACCTCAAATACAAATTCATTAAGGTTTAGATCGAAAAGCTGATAAGAAACCGATGAAGATACGGAGTAAAGATCTTCGACAACGATACGTAGGCCACCATCACACCGAAACTTCTTTATAAGGCTGGTACGAAGCCATCAAAAGAATTTGGAATCGAATCAAAGGAGATTGATAGAGAAAGTTGAAATCTGTAAAATTCGAAGTTTAGCAAAATTAAGTGGTGACAGTAATTAACAAATTTCCAGAGAGGACTTTGTATCATTTGTTTAAATTTATTGCTGGCACATACTATGTTTTAATTCCTTTCTGTAATAAAATCCAGGTTTTAACAAAACCTTAACTTGTTTACATTCTCCTTTCTTTTTTTCAGTAGTAAAAAGAGAAATACTTTTGAATCTCCTTCAATATTAATTACCCAGTAAACCAAGTTTAGATGTACTGTTTTTTTTTCTTTTTAATCCCTAGTAAGATCACAACCTGTTTTGATTAGTTTTCTGAGGCAAAGCGCAAGCTCAAACACAAACTTCAACTTGTTACAATTTATTTCAGAAAGAATAAGTGGAGAGTAGATTGGGATTTTAACCATAGTTTTTTTTTTCTTTTTTTTCTTTTTCTTTACTGTAAAACAGAAAGCTAAGGAAACAGGGAAGCGAAAAGTCATTTTCCAGGCATGCATTCATGGGTTTGATTCATAAATTTTTTCTTTTATTCAATTAGATGCATCTGAACCATGATGCATTGGTTGAACATCCTCCTACCTATCTTTGCAATTTGATTACTTTACAAATTGTGTACAGGGAAAACAAAACACAACAAAGAAAAAGAAAAAGACAGGAAACAATGTTTCCAGAAAATCAAAACACAAGCCTATCATTCATTCAATTCAGAGCCATCACATTCACACAGGGGTTCAAGCACAAAGAATTCAGATAAACATAGGTCTACTCACCCTTTTTCTTCCAGAAGATTACTGACAGTTTCCAACAGAGAGATGAGGCTGGCAATTTTTCTTCTTTCTACTCTAATTCTCTTGGGGTTTTAGATCTGAAATTGATAGGTGCAGTTCTATGATTATTTGTAGTTGTATCCATGCATTTTGTTAATCAATAACAACAAAACTTCTTTTTTTTTATTGACTTACAGTAAGTTTTTTTTTTTCAATAAAACAGAGAGCTCCCTCCTTCCTGCTACTTGAAAGCTAGTAGCAGCTTCTAATTCTTGATTTTTATTTTTCTGCAAATAGTTGAACATTATTGTATTAAACCCCATATTGTATTCATTTACTTAATTATTGATAACAAAAACCTCTAGATTACTTACAGTTTGGTTTTTTTTTTTACACAGAACTTTTTATCTTCTGCAACTTGAACTAGAGATAGCTTAGGCCCTGAACTTGATTTCTTTTCTGCAAGTAATTGATTGAATATCATTGAATTAAACTCTTTTCTTCATTAGTAATCACAACTTCAAGTTCAAACTTTAAAAAGAAAAGTTACTTGCCTTTTTAAATTTATTCCCAGAAAGATAAACTATACACTGCCTGAAACCAGAAGCTCCCTGCCTTCACAAATCTGAAATTTTTGTTTTGAATTGATTGTTAATACTTGATTCAAAAATCAAAATTTCATAAACTAAAATTTTTAAAACAAAGCTTACTTGAAGATTAATATATCACTACAGTTTGAAAACACTTCAGTTTTTTTTTGCTTTGAATTGAAGAAGACATTGGCAGTTTTCTTCCTTTTTTTTCTGAATTTTTTTTCTTCTTGAATGTTGAAGTAAAGATTGCGAAATCTTTTGGGTTATTAAACTTTTCAGAGATTTGGAGGTAAATAGATTTGAATTGGGAAGGTGAAAGATTTCTGAAATTTTTTTATTTGATTATTTTATTTAGGAAATGATGTCTTGTGCCATTTGTTAAAAATAATCATAAGCTTTAGATCTTGTTAATCATTCTACTCCACCCTCACATGTTGATATATATGCAACCTTTTGGTTTTTTTACAAATCAAATGAATTTATAAATTTTATATTTATAACTTATACAGTTTAAAAATAAATGTATATCTTTATTCTTTTGTATATATACATACATACGTACAATGTTAAAAGAAAAGTTTAACCAAATTTACATTACATATGTTACATCTTAATGATTTTACATGCTACTAATGTTTAAAACATTTATTTTAAATTTAAATTCAATTTTCAATTTCAAACTTAAAATATAAACTTTCATTTCCATTTGTACATTCACACTTTATCTTGAATAATTTAAATTAATTTCCAATATGTATTCAGTTTTCACTCATATGAAATGTACATATGTATAAGATTTTAAATCTAAAATGACATTCTCAAAAATTCATTCTTTCAATATTTTCAACTCAAAATCAAAATGGAATTTATTTATATATATTTATCACTCATTTTCATTTGTTTTAGATTTTTCTTAATTTATTCCCAAATTAAATTCCAAAAGTTAAAATATATTATTTATTTAAATTGAAAATTTTGGGATGTTACTTTTTAACTATGAGATTTTAAATATATCAAATTCAAAATCTCAATTAAATTTTTAAAATCAATCCTCAAATAAAAATATATCCTATTAAATTTGAAAAATTCAAATTAAGTTACAATTTTATTCCAAAATTCATTTTAATTATCAATTTAAATTTAATTAAAAATCGGGATCGTTACACAACTTCTATATTGGAAACATTTCTGTATACTTATTTAATAAAAAGTAATTCACAAATCAATTTATTTTCAACATTTAGAAAATATTACATATACTTAAATCACAATTAAGTATATATTAAATTCTTTAAGGAAAACATTCTCTTAATCATACTTATTTGGGTCAAAACGAATGTTGCGTAGAACATCATTATAACAACCCAAAATCACTAGTATAGGGATTCAAAAATTAGATAGATATATAAATCCCATATACTATACAAAACATCTCCTTTTGAAAATCATTTACTATAACAATAGTGTTATAGTCCATCATTTCCTTATTTCTCGAAAACGTCTATCTCAACAATAGATGTTGAAATCTATGCATTTGATACTTAACGCATTTTAAATATCTTCAAATCATTTAACTGCATTTAAAATATCACTTCCAAAAAATATCCATTTTATTTAAGATATTATTTACTGTCCAAAATCGTGAATATAATTCTCTAACCAATTTTAATATTACTGCACATTTAATTTAAAGGATAATTCACTGTCCAAAATTATAAATATAAATCGTTTACAAAATTCAATGTTTCTACACATTTAATTTAAGGATTATCCACTGTCCAAAAATCGTGGATGAAATTCCTTTAATGATTTTTGATATCTACTTATCAAATTCAATTGATTTTGGATTTATAAAACAATGTTTATAAATTCACATTTTATTTTATAAAACTTTACTTATAAAATTCCTTTACAGACGAATTCCATTTATACCCCATTTAAATGCCAAAATCCAATTATAAGTTAATTACTTATAAATCTATTTATTTCCAAATCCATTATTTTTATAACTTCACAAATTCATAAATCTTATTCACTTATAAAATCCATTAATAACTCCATTTCGACATTTACCAAACTCCTTTACAATCCCATTATTCCAATTTCTAAAAATTCAACTTTATAAATGTTATATATAAACCATTTATAATAAATTCAAAAATCTCAATTTAAACTATTTACAAAATAGTTAACTTCATATTTTAAAAATCATATTCTAATTGTACTTCACAAATATCATAATTTTGATAACGAAAAATTATAATATTTATGTATTTAAAATAAATCCATTCCTTAACAATTCAAAATTCAATAAAACGTATATTTTCAAAATCCCTTGAAAATTCGTCTTAATTTGAAATAATCGCTTTAACATTTTTAAAATTCCAAAATATGGCACAATGCTTCAACAGCACTAAATACATCAATCACGGATCCTAAACATCATATATCACATGATAACAACATATATATCAATATCCGTAAATAAAACCAATACTAGTGAGGAATCCAGTGGGATCCTTCCAATCTGTCACCTATAACAAATATATATATATTAGAATATGTGTACAATCTCCGCTTCGAGGCAAATGCGCATACAAAAGGTCAGTCGCTCATACATGAAAACGTATAGGGTCTCATCTGCTCCAATAGGTAGGAATATACCCAAATACCAATTAATATATATATTTATATATAATATCATATGTCATCCAAACAATCATCAATCAGCATAAAATAAATTTATTCTCACTTATATAAAAATAAGTGAGGCAGAAAGAGTGAGTTATACTCACTTTGGTTCCTATAGCAATTGAAGTGTTTTATTCAAAATAAAATTAAACAGCCGTTTAGTTTTATCCAAAATTTTCACTAGCTCCAATATACTCGAAACTAGCTTTCAAATTTAGTGCTCGTCAATACGGACCCAACGCAATTCGTTTTGTCAAAAAGGACTTTGTATGAAGAAGTTATAATGTTTTATAGTTCATACAAATTAAAATATAAATCAACTTCAATTTATTTATTTATTATAAACCCACTTAATCTTGGTCGTTCGCTTCTTTTGATTAAATCAAGGCTGCTATTGTTTTCTTCTTTCTCTCATTGTTTCATACGCGTTCAAACCCAATACATGATCGCGTCTCTTGATAGCCGCGCCTCCAACAACGAACTAGAAGTCGGTCGGCCAACTTCATTCGAAAGGCCAACACGAGCTCCACACTCTCCCTTAACAGCGTCGAACTCGATCGTCCACTTGCGTGGGAAATCATGCACGAACCACAGCCAAACGCGGCCATTTTGCCACCAATCCACTCAATTAAACTCGATCATGACCGTTGTGTAGTACTACCGCCCTCTACAATTTTCTAGTTCGAGCAGAGGCATAGTAGTTAGTGGAATGGAAGAAAAAGAAGGAAGAAAGTTGGAAGATTTCGGCCGTGTATTTCATGGTGGCGGCTAGCCCTAGATGCTTTAGGGTTTTGGCAAAATAAAGAAAAATGTGGCCTTTTATAGAAAATTTACGCACGTCGCGAAATTTTTCGAACTCGAAACGAAGCATGCCGCCTAGCGTTTATATTGTTTTATAACTATTTTGAATGGAATTGAATATATATCGAAAGCCAATTCGATCATATTTGGAAGATAGTTTTTCAAATCGACTTATTTAAATTTAAAATTTACTTAAACAGAATTCTACGCGTTTTAGCTCGCCATGGACAGACCGTTTATCCGATTGACATGAAATTTGAAATCCTGTAATAATATAACATTACGGATCCGATGAAACTAGTTTCGTCAAAATCCGAGACTGTATGAAAATTAACTATTTTTACATGTTAATTAAATATTAAAATATTAAATTTCTATAAATTAACCTTTAATTCAATTTCAAAAGTTCTCCAACATCATTCTAATTCAAATAGAATTTAATTCATCTTTATAAATTATTTTCATTTACATTAAATTCAAATTCCAATTATTTCAGCAATTTCAAATATTAAATCAACAATTTAATTATCCAATTAAATCAAGATATTGGAAATATAAGTTATTCGGCTTATAAAATTAACTATTGAATATTTAAAATCAATAAATATGCTAATTTCAAATGACTGATTCTGGGTCATTACAACTGCTAGAGGCTAAGCTTCTCTTTTCTCCATCATTCAAGCCTAAATCGGTAAAAATCCTCTCATAATTCAAAAGGCAATTTTCAACTTCTACAGTATCCTCCGTTCCAATAAACGGCTTTCCACCTAGATTGGTGTAATCCCTACTCAACCTAGCATAATTATATCCGGTTGGAGCAACAAGATTATCTTCTTCAACATTACCAACAGCTACTGCTTGCAAAAGGTTAGCTTACAACTGATACACCATCCCCGCATCTACTGGTGGATTTCTAGCACCTATATTGGCCTCAGCATTTGGATAAGCATTAGCTTGTCGACATTGGTTTCTCCAGGTATTAGGACAAGTATTTTTGTTGGTTGTGGTGCTTCCTCCACCAAGATTGCCTCTCCCATTTCCTACTTCCATATCCTCCTTCTCGTAAATCTGAATACAAGCCTTAGTAAGATATAGAAGAACGGTCCAAGAGAGAGGGGAATACATACTTAGATATACACTTATATATCAAATACAAGTACATTACTATAGTGTTAATCCAAACCCCGATCATGTTTTCAAATTCTTCGGATTATGTTTCAAAAAGCTTTTAGGTTTTACTTTTCTTTGAAGTTTCGTAAACCTATGCTCTGATACCAACTTGTAACATCCCCCTACTTTTAGAACCAAAATTAATGGCTACGGATGCTGCAGTCATCCATAGTTCTTCGGCGACCAAATTTGGCGGTGCTAGATTCATTGACACACAAATCATAAGAATATGGAAAAAATTTAACAATTCAAAAATATATTTCTACACTCCATTCAAAATATTTGATGTTCGTTACATAATCACAAAATTTAGACCATGTTCAACAAAATATAATTATTACACATACGCCAAGGGCGACTTATAAAGATGCCCCTTTGGTTGTTCAGAGCATATAGTAAGGCAAATAATCTGCCTTTACAAAGAAAATACATAGCAGAAAAAGATAACTCTAAATAACTAACTATCTCATGCATGCCTCCCGAAGCTTTATTCATCTACAAGAGAACCTAAAACCTTAAATCTCAAACTACTCAAAATCAATTGAGTACCGGAGGGTTTAAGGGGAAAACAAAAACTTTGAGTCGGACATAAAGCCTGGTATGAATAATAATCTAACATCTCAATCCTTTTAGATATCCAATAAGACCACGCCGCTTAGCGGAACGAGTTTTCCACTCACTGGTATCCTAAAACCTTTATAAAACCATATAATGTGCTCCTGCATCCACACTGGTCAAACCATACGTTTCAAAATATTATGATGATATGCATATATAAAAACATTTAGGATTTCCCATCCCCAGTTTAAATTGACACCCTGTCATACTTACAGTTTCTAGGATCACTATAAACATATTTGTTTTCATGAGTTTACTAATAACATTTATCATAACAGATGGACACCCTTTCCTATTTCAAAGCTTTCATGAGATCACTAAGAACCTATAGGCTCTTGCCAATTAACTTAATTAATTCATGGGTCCCCTGAACCTATTAGTCATTCCAATAACTAATCCCCTTATCCTAGTTTTCATGGGTTGACTAGGAACCTATGGACTTATCCAATAACTCACTTCTCATCCTAGTTTTCATGAGTTGACTAGAAACATACTGATGCTTCCATTGACTTCTTATCCTAGTTTTCATGGGTTGTCTAGGAACCTATTGACCGATGCCAATCCTTAATCTGGATATAGTTTTCATGGGTTCACTATAAACCAATTAGCCAATGCTAACCTAGCTTAATACGTAGTTTTCATGGGTTTATTGTAAACTTGTTGGTTACCTCCAATAACTACATAATCATAGTTTTCATGGGTTTACTGCAAACCTATCTTTCAGACAACTTCAAAGTTTTGGTATCCTATATTTTGGTCTCCCTAACTCTATGACGCAATTCTACTCATTCAGGAGTTTAATCAAATTATATTCATTATTGGGTTAACCTAGCTTGTTCTTCCACCCCTTTATTCCCAAAATACAATTATGGGTTCTTTATCGTGTAAATATATTCATATTCAAAGAAGCAAACATAAAAATTTAACAATACCACTTATATGGGTTTAAGGTCATTGAAATACATTTCAAATAAAACATAGTTAATCTCTTTAACTTATATTTTTTTATCAAGGCAATACTTCTTCAAATTCACATACTTAAAGTCATTTCAAAACTCCTTTATTTAAGCCATGGATTTCTCCTTTGAAAATTTGAGTTTGGGTCTTAAAACTTTTCGACTCCTTTGAAATGTTGCTTTAGACCTCATAGTATGGTCTCCTCAAAAGCATTAAAAGATAACTTAAAAACATCAAGCTGCTGCCTTTCAAATACTTTAAAACAACCCTTTCGAAACCGTTCGACTATGTTAAAATATTACCACATAAGTACAAAAGTATAGCTTTGAACCCATTTGAAAGTTCCCTTTCAAAATCATGAAGGTTACTCTTCGAAACCATTGAAAGACCGTCTTTCGAAAACATTAGGTTTATACTTAAACATTATATTTCGGTTAAAGTGAACCTAGGCGAAAGCACCACTTTCGAAACCATTCTTTATTTCAAAAATATTGGAGTGGTTTGATGGTGTGGAAATCATCCTTTTGAAAGCACTAAAACATCTGGGTAAAACCCTTTGAAGGTTGGCTTCGAAACGCCTTTCGAAACCATTGCCTTCAAAACCCTTAACCCTTTTCAAAAGTATAAGTAAGTGGCTTATATTTTATAAAAAAATAGTACCTTTCGACTACATTGATGCCTTCAATACCATCAAAAGGTCATCAATTCATAGAAGGGTTTCGACTTGGTCAAAACTACCCCTTCCAAAAGCTCTAAGTAACTCCTTTGAAAGATACTTCTTTAAAACATAGGCGGCGGCTCTCTTTCAAAAGACTCTTCGAAATACTCTTTCAAAACCAATAGTTTCCACTACTTCAAAACCCATTTATACATAGGTAAGTGTTTTACTTTTAAAACAAAATAAAGCAAAGGAACCAACCCCTTCGAAAGCTAACATTCGATACCCTACTTTTGTCTTTCTCCAATCCGCTACGTATCATCTGAATGATACCTTATGTATTGGTTTATATAGTTTTGACCTAGAGGGTTTCGACTAGGTTAGAGGCAGAAGGTCTGAGTCGAAGGGTCCTTCTAAAGAAGTTGGAACCTCTTTTTCTGAGCGAAAGTGCTGTTTTTACCAAACAAAGTTAACTTTTTGTAACTAACTTTCCCACTTATAAACACATGATTGGTTAAATTAAACTTTCAAATTATTTTACTGAAATTTGCCGCATCTTCTCAGATCTAAAACTAAACAACATTTAACACACAAGCCCTTCCTAATAAACAATAAAATTAAATCTTTTAGGTCCTCCTTTTAAAATAATTTAATTTCCATACTAAATCACTTTGTAGAAATCTCCAAAACTTCCAGAAATTCACTTTAATCATGTTATCTAACATATCAAAATTTTAGACCCAAATTCTCAATATATTTTCCAAAATAAATTTATAAACCCAAATAACCTTATTTTCCTTTGAAAATTCATAGTTAATTCTCCACGGCATGGAAAATAATAAAAATTGAAACCGAACTCCAAAATTATGTTTTCTATAACGTAAATTTTTTCCATGGCATTTAAAAATCATTTAACTTCGGTTTTACCCTAAAACCGTGCATATGTCCATTTAAACCATCTTGTTTAAACCACATAAATCATAAACCAAGCATATCATCATTCAATAGATCATAAAAACGAATTTATTCCTTCAATCCAAAACCATATGATTATAAACCAAAAATAGAGATGTAGTGATTATTATTCACCTTAGATTGGATAAGTAAACTGAAGATTAATCGAGATTGATTTCTTATAGATTTATTCCTACGCTTTACTTGAATTTCTCTTCTTTCTTTCGAATAGCCAGCCTTGCTCTTTCTTACGTTTACAATTTCGCTTGTGAAAAAATGAATGTGTATGGCCTAAAGAAAATGGTATAATAATGGATAGTGTGGGCGAAAATTACCCTATTGCCCTTATACTTATTTAGCCAACACCTAACCATTTATAAGTTCATTTAATTTAAATAAGCTCCGCCACTACATATTTAGTAATCAACCTTAATCTTCTTATCTAAATTATTCTATTTAAGTTATTCTAATTAAATCTCCTAAATAATATTTATAAAATTAGAGGTGTTACATGGGGACCTTACAGGGCCTGCTCTAAGGGTTGCACCTCAAAAAGACAAAGTTGGAGGGATCAGCACTCTTCCCTTGGTAGGTATCGGCAGGAATCAGCAAGCAACCCTGTTGAAGAAAAGTTCAAGCTGTAACTCAAGTTCTACTGAACCAATTGGAATTATATTCGGAGACTAAGCTTATTTTAGCATAAGGAAGCTACCTTAGGGATCACACCCCAAAACTCGACCAAAGTAAGGATCGGTACCGGTCCCTCTTCTTTGATATTTGGACTATGTGATTGCTCTTGTGGGTCCATATGGCTCTGAAGGTCCTACCGATTTTCAGGAGATATTTTGCCATCTTTTTCTATAAATATAGGCTTGGTTGTTCATTTTCGGGACCTTTACACTTAGTTGCTTTATACTCTTTTGTAACTAAGGATTTACATCTGATCCCTACTGTACTCAGATTATAAAGTGATTAATGAAGCAATCTATTCAAAGTGGACATATGCAAACAACGCCGAACCGTTATAAATCGTTCTGTACATGTTATTCTTTCAATTTACTGTTGTTTATTTTATATTATCCTACATTTTCATTTTATATTCTTTATTTATTTCCCTCAAAAACTTCTATTAAGTGTTTGTTCCTATTTTAGTGTAAATATTTTGGTGCTTCAACTAAGAATCTTGATTCTCAACTTATTAGGATCCCTTTGTTGCTATTGGATTGCATAAATCCTCTAAGGGAGATCTACAGTTATCTTCAAGAAGTTTGCTCGTTCTACATAAATTTGCAAAAATCTAAGCAAGGATATCAACAATGGTGAGGAACACCAGATCTATTTCTTAGACATGGAAGGAAATGAGAATACCAACATCCAGCAGGGAGGCCTGAGAAATCAACCAATAAATGTGAATATTGAACCAATTGAAATTCAGAATCCAACTGATGTTATTATAGGAGGTAAATTCCAAAATCTAATAAAAGAGCTACTGGATAGCCATTGACAAATAAATCAGCAGATTCTGGCAAATATCAGCCTATTGAACCAACTCGGTCAGCAACAGTGAGAAAAGGCTAGGAGGGACCCTACCCTATACTTGGCATCGAAGAGTTCTATTTCATAGAATGAGTATCATAGGCATAGGCATTGCAGAACAGACGGATGTCACGTAGAAACTTCGAGGCATCAACATGTAGACCATGATGGTCTACCAGGATCAATCGGTGTTGATCCCTTCATAAGGATCGGTACCAATCCCTCCTCTAGAGGTGGGAACTTACCAATGCATATTGGGATTCAAGCTAGAGTTCGTGCAGCTAATTTGGATGATGATTTTAGTTAAAAGTTGACCATATGCTTCTCCAGAATGACGATGAAGTGAATCTACAAGATATACATCGAGAAGATGTTGAACCAAGAAGGTGTGGAGCCAAGTATAGATGTTTTCTCGTAAATCTCTCTAGAATAGAAATAATGTGATTTATAAGGTTACCTCCATAGTCGATCTCTAGATTTGATGATTTGGCAATAAGGTTTGTGGAGTTGTTCCATATGCACACCACTCTCCCCAAAGATGTAATGTCCCTGTCCAACATGATCCACGATCTAGGAGAATCGTTGAAAGATTATTTGGAGAGATCCATACAGCTATTGCATAAATGATAATCTAAATGACCATAAAATATTAATGGCCGAAACAATAGGGATTAATCTAGAATCTAATATTGGTGATTGGTTAGTGGGCAAGCCACCTACAATGTTGGAGCGCTTTTATGCAAAGGTAGCTCGGTGTTTGAGGAATGAGGAACCAAATGCTCTATGAAGAAGAATGTTATGGGACTAAGTGGAGAGGGAGTACAAAATAATATTGCAGTAAAGTAGTCTGATGGTAGCTCTGGAAAGTTCAGGTGAATGTCCAGAGCAAATCGAATCAATAAAAGAAAGGCGAAGATAGGAGCAGAAAACGAAAGAGGGATTCTAGAAGAGCAAAGCCTAGGATTCCAATGCACGATAGTTACACGCAACCGAATATGTCCTTGGAGAATATCTATTTGTCTAGCTACAATGCTTGCAGTACAGGAAGCCTCTTCCAAAAGAATCAACGGAGAAGCAGAAATAAACCGAAAATTATTGTCGGTTTCACGAGTGCTATAGGCTAACACAAATGAATGCAGACATCCCCAGGATATTATCTGTAACACCCCAATTTTTATAACAATATTCAGATAACTAATTTTGTAAATTAAATAATATGATGTGAAGATTAAAAGGTTGAGATTTGATTAACAAAGTGTAGTCGATCCATATTACTGTGTTAATCAAAATGATATAACCTAAGCTAATGTATTAGAATATGAGAAGGGCAATATGAGAAATAGGTAAGGCTTATACCCTAAACCCTTAGGAATGTAACTCACGTTCATTTCATTTTACACAAACTAAAAGTACTAAGGCCCACCACCACTATCATTCTCAAGAAGAAGATTAAAGCTCGGATTCAAGGGAAGGGAAACGATCAACTATATCAACATCAAATCTCATATCTATAATCTCAAAGCAAAGATGAATAATTACTACATCCCAATTTCTTTTAGTTTTTTCGGTTTTAAGAATAGACCAAAAAATATTTTGCAAGTATATACCATGTTTTGATAATTAAAATTATATGTATGTATGTATGTGTGTGTGTTTATATATATTATTGATGGATTATATATGTTCATGTTAGTTTTTTGATATGTTTGACTTGAAAACCCTATTTGGTAGCATTCAAATGCTTTAAAAATTTATTATAGGTCAGAAATGATATTTTAGAGGTGGGTTTTGATTTTCATAATTTTCTGAATTAATATGGATTTTATATTAATTTTCTATTAAAGGAAATTATTTATTGGGTTATAAATTATGGCTAAAATAATTATTATTTTGGTTTGAAAAATGTTGGAAACATATTAAAATAGAATTTTCCAGAATTTTCCTAGGTGTTTTGATGAATCCATAAAATTATTTAAGGTATGTGACTTAATTTTTTTATATATTTAATTAAGGAGAAGGGGCATTTTGTAAAATAAAATGATTATTTAATTTCAAAAATAGTGGCAACACATTTTTGAAAAGTAATTGTTAACCAATGAGAATTTGACAAATAAGGTAGGTTAGTTGAAAAGATTTATTTTTTAAATTAAAAACAAAGAAATCACATTTTTACATGTTTCAACCTTTACGGCAGTAAACCTTCCGACCTAGACCTTCTGACAAGGTCGAGAGGTTCAAAGCTTTCGACAAGATCAAACCAATGCATAAGGTATCAAGCTACTTGGTACATAATTAATTGGATAAAGTCGAAGCGTTCTTAGTCGAGAGGTTAATGGCCAAAGAGGTTGGGGTATGTTTGTTTTATAAACCAAAAGCTTTCACTTGTTTTGCTTTCAAATAAGAGCTTTTGACTTAGTTGCTTTTGACAAGGTCAAATATAAAGGTTTTAAACCTTCGGACACAATCGAAAGGTTACAGCTGTTTTAAAACTATTTCGTTATGAAACTTTCCGACATAGTTGAAGGGTTACTACCGCATTATAAATGTTTTTTTTGAACCTTTCGACAAAGACAAAAGGTTTACTTGTTTTAAAAAAAACTAGCCGCTTCTTCATGCTTTCAAAAGGAAGCTTTTGATTTAGATGATTTACCCTTGTTTTATAAATTAAAGTAAAACCCAAAACTTTCGAAAGGAAGCTTTTGACTTGGGTGATTAACCCTTGTTTTATAAATAAAAGCAAAACCCAAAGCTTCCGAAAGAGTGATTTTAAAGGATCTGTTTAAGCTTTAGAAGCAGTGCTTTCAACAAAGTCGAAAGTTTGCTTCCAATGGTTTCGAGAGGTTTTAGTTGAATGATTTCGAAAGGTTTAGTTCAGTAGTTTTAAAAGGTTTATTTAATGGTTTCGAAAGGTTTACTGAATGGTTTTGAAAGGTTTAGTTCAATGGTTTCAAAAGGTTTATTAAATGGTTTCAAAAGGTTTTTTGAATGGTTTTGAAAGGTTTAGTTCAATGATTTCAAAAGGTTTATTGAATGGTTTTCGATAGGTTTTATTTGAATAGTTTCGAAAGATTTATTAAATGGTTTTGATGAATGATTTCGAAAGATTTAATTCAACGGATTCAAAAGGTTTAAATGGAAGGTTTTTCTAGGTTTTTCTAAAGCAATGTTTTAAAGTGGTTTTAAAGAAGGATGTCTAAAGTTTTATAGCTTATAAAAGGTGTTCTTTTCAATGGTTTCGAATGGTTTGGAGAATAGTTTCAAAAGGTTTAATGTTTGATTTTGAAAGAAAGGCAAGAGTTTAGAAAGAGGTACTTTCAAATGGTTGAATGTTTTCTTCAACTAAATTTTGAATAAAGAATATATATATGACATGACTTTGAGTAAATTGTAAAGATTGTATACTTTTCCTTGTTTAAGTTTGATTCAAAGGTTTTAAATCATTTCGGAAATGTTTTCAAGGAAAATTATGGGAGGGGATTCTTAAGTGAAAATGACTCAGATATTAGAAAACCAAATGGCACTAGTATAGGGTTGCGCCCTATACATTAGCTGATAGCCCCAGCTAATTGTTGTCTAAAATTCCAGTGTAGGGATTTGTCATAGGTAGGCTAAAATTATGGTTACACACCGAAAGGAATATATGTTTGTATAAAAATAGGTTATTGGTGAGCCTGAAGAACAATTACGATCGAGAAGACCTAGGAGATGATTAAGTTAGGGATAGATCGTCCAGAAGTGAAGTATTTAACAGCTAGTTAAGGACAGACCGCCCAAATGGGAAGTGTATAACAGATAGTTAAGGATAGATAATCCAGAAGAAGAATATGTAACAGGTGTTAGGTTAGTTTGGATTATATTGTCTAGTAGGCCCGAATCAACAAAAGGTTAAAAGTTATCCAAACCAAACTTGTGTGTTTGAACAAATAGTTCATTATTACCTGATATTTATGTATGTTCGCTTAAAGATTGCTCTACAGTATTTAACCAATGTGGATGCAGTAGCATAGTATATGGTTTTATGAATGGTTTTGCAAAGAAATGCTCTAAAAAGATGTTAGTGAGGGGAAACCCGTTCCGCTAAGCAGCGTGATCTCACTTAACATAATTATTCCGAGATGTATAATATTATTCACGTCAGGCTTTATATATGACTCGAAGTTTATGTTTTCCCCTTAAATTCTCGGTACTTAAAATTAATTTGAGTAGGTTAAGGGTTAAGGTCTTTTTCAATTTTAGTAGGATGACGAGTAAGCTACCGGAGGCATGTAGGAGGCAAACGGATAACTATTTAGGAGTTGTCGTTTTATGTTTTGTTGTATTTCCCCTATGTTTGTATTAAGTCTATTATGACTATATAACTCTGATCATCCAATAGGGTATCTTCATATGCAGCCCTTGGTGTATTTTGTATTAAGTATATTTTATCCGTGCCTAGGAACGTATTAGGATTATGTATTAAGAATATGGAACATCTATTTTGAATGTAATAAAGAAAAGTTGTTTTGAAATCCGTGTCTTGTTTATTTCTGATATCATGGATACCATTAACATAGTCGTATTTAGTCGTCGGAAGCTAATACTATAGATGACTACAACATCTGTACTGTTTAGTTTTGGGCCTCTAGATAGGGGATGTCACAGCTTGGTATCAGAGCATGGGTTATGAAATACTTTAACTAAAAATGATTCTTGAAAACATAATCCTTAGAAATTAGAGTTAAGATCCAGGTATGGGATAACATTATATGAATGTACTTGTATTTTCTATATATAAGTATACGCTATCTCCCTAAACTCCTATCTTAGTTAGGCTATTCATCTATATCTCACGAGGTTTGAATACAGATATGAAGGGAAGAAGAGGCAGAGTAAATCTTGGGGGAGATTTCACCAACACTAATGGAAATGCCCCACCAAATACTAATAGAGATCCCGGTCAGGCATAAGCTGAAACAATTGTAGCAGGAGTTCCCCAGATAGACATGGGAGCACTGTATTAGTTCTTTGTAAACATGATGCAAGCTAGAATAGCAACCGGAGTTTTCGAAGGTAATGCTGCTAGAGATGGAGCCCAGGAAGTTTCGATGGTCAATCAGTATGCTAACTTGAGAAGGGATTACATCAGGCTTGGAGAGAAGCCGTTTATTGGTACTGAAGTTGCGATCGAGGTGGAAATTGGCCACTGCATTGCGAGAAATTTTTTACTGACTTAGGATTGAATGATGTACAGAAAAGAAGATTGAGTTCGAGGCAGCTGCACGGAGCTGCTCTATTCTAGTGGAATACTATTACTACTAGAGTTGATAAGGAAACCATAACTTGGGAGGAGTTTAGGAGAAGATTTTCAGAAAGATATATGTTTGTAATGGCTTTGTCAACATCGGTGAGGAAGTTTGCGGAGTTGAAACAAGGAGATATGTCAGTCTTAGAGTATGCGTGAAAGTTTGAGGAGATGGCCCGATACGGGCATGCTTTGGTAGATACCGTGATCAGGAGGAATGAAAAGTTTGTAAGGGGATTGAGGCCAGGGTTGATAAGTGACACTTTGCCGTATTTGAGATATCCCAGTGATGTATTGGTTAAAATGACATTAAGGAAAGAAGAGGTGTTGGCTTGCTTGAGGAAGAAAATGAAGGAGGCCTAAGTGGATAGATCCAGAAAAGGGAGTTTTTCCAGAAAAAGGATGCTCAGAAAGTGGGAGCACAAAAGAAAGGAAAGGCTAAAGTGGTTTGCTACAAATGCGATAAGAAGGGACACTATGCTAATGAGCGTCGGTAAAGGAAAAGGAAAAGAGGCTGGTGGAAAGAAGATTGTTCAGTGTTTTAATTGTGATCAGATTTGTCATTACAAGAACAAGTGCCCTTAGCCTACAAGAGAAGAAAGGGGCATGTTTAGGCTTTGGAGCCCATAACCTCAAGGACAGTTATGCAGGAGAAAAGGAAGGTTGTTTTGGGAGGCTCACTGTAGATTCACGGTATGTATGTTAGCATAATATTTGATATTGGAGCATCTCATTCTTTTATTTCTCAATTTTTGGTAGATATGCTTAACCTAGAGCCCTCATACTTTGTTAATTTTCTTAAGGGTTGCAAATCCGATAGGAGGGTATGCAACGCTTGGGATGTGGTGGGACCATTTAGAATTTGATTTGCTAGGACATACTTTTGATAGTTGTTTGCATGTGTTTAACTTTGTGGAATTTGGGATTATCCTTAGAATGGATTTGTTAAGTAAATATGATGCTAGGATATTTTTCCACGATAGGAAAATATCACTAGTCACCTAGATCGTAGTGATCGGATAGTTTATACGGTAGAGAACCCTAGTTGTGAAGCGAATGCTTTATTGGGTATTATGGAGTTGGAGGATGAGTTGCATCGAATATTTGTAGTTAGAGAATTTGCTGATGTATTTGAGCCGGTAGTTGGACTGCCAACGAAACGTGCCACAGAGTTTCAAATTGATTTGGTGTCTGGAGTAGAGCCGATGAGTAGGCCGCAGAGAAGGGTGACACCCACCGAGATGAGAGAGTTGAAGGTGCAGTTGGTGGATTTATAAGGCAAGAGTTTTATCCGACCAAGTAGTTCACAATGGAGGGCTACCATAGTGTTTACGAAGAAGCTGGATGGATGGTTGAGGCTATGTATCGATTATCGTAAGTGGAATGAGAAGATGATAAAGAACTGATATTCGTTACCAAGAATTGACAATTTGTTCGATCAGTGAAGTAGAGCAAGAGTATTCTCTCAATTGGATTTGGTGAGAGGATTTCCTCAACTTAGAGCGGCAGAGGATAGTATTCATTTGAGGACTTTAGGATAAGGTATGGATCGTATGAATGGTTAGTTATGCCGTTCGGACTAACAAATGCACCGGCATTCTTTGTGGATCTGATGAATTGAATTTTCCAAGAGCATTTGGATAGATTTGTGTTCGTCTTCATAGATGATATTTTGATATACTCTAAGAATGAGATGGAACAAGAACTTCATGTCAGAGTTGTGCTCGAAACATTGAGGGAGCATTAGTTAAAGGCTAAGTTTTCAAAGTGTCATTTTTGGATGAAGGTAGTGAAGTTCATGGGTCATGTCATCTCAGAGAAATTGTTGTCTATAGATCCGACTAACAGTGAGATGGTGAATAATTGGAAGAGGCCCGAGACAGTGACCAAGATTAAGAGCTTTCTTTGATTGGCTGTATATTATCAGAGCTTTATAAAGGATTTTTCGTGGATAGCTACACCAATGACTAAGCTTACATGAAAAGATACGAAGTTCATGCAGACTGATAAATGTGAAGAATCATTCCAAAGCTTGAAACAATTATTGACCTATGCACTAGTGTTAGTGTTCTGGAGGGGAATCAAGATTTGGTTGTTTATACTGATGCGTGTGGAACTGGATTGGGAGTTGTGTTGATGCAAAGAGGTAAAGTGATTGCTTATGCTTCTAGATAGCTCAAACCACATGAAGTTAGGTATGGATCGCATGCTTTAGAGTTAGCTGCCATTATATTTGCTTTAAAGGTGTGGAGGCATTATCTTTTGGGAGAACGATTCGAGCATTACACTGATCATAAGTCGTTGAAGCACTTGTTCTTTCAGAAGGAGCTGAACATGAGACAGTAGAGATGGTTGAGTTTATTATTGCTTATGATTTCAGAATTGAGTACACATCTAGGAAAAGAAATTAGGTTGTGGATGCACTCAGCCGGAAACACAAGAATGCAGTATTGGCTATGATTTCTGAGTGGAAAGATTTGGAAGCATTATCAGCTTGTTACTGTGCATTTTAGATCCAAATACAAGTGCAGGAAGTACTATGTTGTCTTGTTTAGAAGTTCGACCAATAATGATTGAGATGATAGCTTATAAACAGGAGGAGGATCCGGTTTTGGCTGAACGGATCAGAAGGTCGAGGGAAGGAACGAAGAACAATGACCTAAAGGATTTCAATCTTGACCAAAATGGGTGGTTGAGGAAGAAAGAAAGGTTCTGTGTTCCGAATGTAGGAGACATGAGAAAGGAAGTTTTGGATGAGTGTCATCGTTCGAAGTTCACTATCCATCCAGGAGGAACAAAGATGTATCAGGATATGAAGAGAAGGTTCTTCTAGGAAGGTATGAAACGGAATATTGGTTTGTATGTGGATGTGCACATAAATGTGCATATTTTTACCATCATATTTAATCTATCTAAATTGAATAAATGATGATATTGGGTATTTTAACTTGTTTAAACCAAAATTCAAATTATTTTCAAACTGTCGCATATTACTCTTCATACAAGGGTAAAATGGTCATTTTGTGCATTTATTAAATTGTAAAAATTTACTTGGAATTTTCTACGTTGTTTTGTAGGAAATTTGGTGTATTTTACAAGTGGTTTTATGATGAAATATGCATGCACAAAGAAGATACAAAAGAATGAAGATGGAAATAATTCAAACTAAAGAACATGGAGGACCCCACTTACCCACCTACCTTAATGTAGAAATTAGAGGCTAATGCACATGCTTATGGAATTACTGGCTTCATGTACACTTAAATGATGATTAGTAAAAGCTAATGATTACTTGGCCTCCACACTTTCTCAAAGGTAGTTTGGGCATTCCACAAAAATATGAATTAGGGTTTAACACATGTATATATACCCCTTATGTTTCATGTAACCCTCTTCTTACTTGGTCTCTCTCTTTTAGGCTCTCTTCTCTTAGGAAAATAAAATGAGAGCTCTCTTTCTTTTCATGGCACTGAGCCATTTCTTCTTTTATGTACTTTTTTTAACGCAATTTCAATACATATTCTTTTCCTTTTCTTGTTCAATTCCTATTTTGTAATAGTGTAGATTTACTTTTATTCAATTAGATTAGTTGTCTTTTCCATTAGCTTTCATTTTACTTTCTTTTTTCTTTCATGTTGCTAGCTACATTTGTTACTCAAATGAAAAATATGGGAGACTAAACCCCTTCAATTTAGGGGTAATGAAGCTCTCTAATTATGTAGCTTCAACTATTTGTTACATGCTCTATTTTTGTGCTTAATGATGATCAATGAAGTGTTTTATTTGTTGTTTTTGCTTTTAATTTGATAGCCTATATTGTTGATACCCAATTAGGCTACGCTTAAACAATCACTAACACAAATGCCTCTTCATGAAAATATGATTATGACATAAGAAAGTGATTTGAAATTCAAATTTGATGGTCTATATTTCTAATCAATATTTAATAGACCATACTTAAAATAGATTTCATTTTCACTGTCAAGTTTTACTAAAATTAGTAAGTGATTTAAGGGGTGTTTTATAGTTTGATGGCTTTGTTGGCTAATCATTAGCACAAATATGCCATAATCATGATAAGCACATCAATTAAAGCACTAATGACCACAAAAGAAAGATCATGATTTCATATGTGTTGAACTGCATAATCTAGAGAGTGGATTTATTCTCTAAATTGTCACTTAACTCTAATATTTGCTTCTCATTTCTTTTAGCTAGTTCATTAATTCTCTAATTCTCTAGCTTAAATTTCACCCGACTTTGGTTTAATTTGATTGAATAGATTTTTAAAATTAAACAATTCTCTACGGATCGACCCGTATTCGCCACGTACTACAAGTGTACGCCGTGCGCTTGTGGTAAATTTAATTTGAAATTTTTCGACGGTTCTCTAATTCGATAGAAATTCCGCCTTTAAACAAGTTTTTGGAGCCATTGCTGGGGAATTTGTTTTGATTTAATTTTTTTCTTCGAATTATTTTTGTTTGACTTTTATTGTGTGTTTGTCGTGTGTGCTTGCATTTAAAAAAATTGTGTGTTTATTGTTTGATTTGTGCTTGTATTTTTTTGTGTATTTGTTGTTATTTTCTAGGTGTTTTGTTTATGTCATTTCCATATTTAAAAATAATACAAAATAGAAAACAATTTCTAAAAAAAAAATCTTTTATTCACATTTAAATTTTCATTATTACATTTACGTTTTTCTTTTTTCCTTTCCTTTTTTTATCCATTTACATTCAAAAATAAAAAAAAATCTACTGTGCACTGTTCTACCATTCTCTGCCTCCACTCCACCCTCATCCTACCATCATCAACACCCTCGGCCACAAACACATTCTACATTGCCTGCACTTCCAACCCAAACTTCATCCATCACCATATACACTCATCCTACCTTGCCACTCACATACAACATCCTCACTGCTCATCCAACAATCACCACATACATTCCCACTCACTACATCACTGCCTTATGACAAAACTACCATCTTCCCTTTGCAACCTGATCACAACCCAGAAAGTCTATAGTATGGTGGATCGATTATACAAATGACAAATATATTACTAATATAAACTATAGTGTAACAATAGTAAAGTATGTAAATAAGAATAATCACACCAGGGATTTTATACTGGTTCAGACCTCATGTCCTACGTCCAGTTTCGAAGCTCCTCTTTGGAATTTCCTTTCATCAAATAACCCTCACTTTCACCTGGAGGAACAGGTTGACAATAGCAAAGTTTCTTTGACAAGTGTGTGTTCTCTGTTACATGGGTTTTGACTATATAGTACAATTGAACTACCTATATCTCTTGAATGATTGAATACAATATTGTTCGAGAGAATATGGAAGTGTATGATCTCATATTTGCAGATTTGATAGGAAGTGGATGACTAGAGCAAGAGATGATCAAGATAGAAAGTAGAGTAAATAAGTTGAAAGCAAAGTAAGTGCTTTGATCCTTCTTGATTCTTTCTTATAGGAGGTTGCTTCTAGTAGTTACATATCTTCCCTTTCAGTATAGAGTCGTCATTATTACTGTTGAAGATTTGTGAAGGAGAGATGGAGTTGTGTCACTTCAGATATGGCAGTTGTAATTTGAATTTTCTGCCCCGAGCCTAGTTTCAAACATCTGAATGGTGTTCTCATACGTCTGAGAACCTATTATTATTTTTATTCATCTTCTATGTTCAGACGTCTGAAGTTCTGCAATCAAGTCTGAACCTGTTAAGTGATGTTCTCCTGAGTTTATTCTTGAGTGCGTCTCTCTTCGATCTTCGTGCAACTTTGTAGATGAATGTCTTCAGTGCTTTAGTCATCATCTTGTCATAGTAGTGGTTTGTCATGCTTTCAATTTGTATTTATATAGTCGTATGATAAATATATAATTTCCATTGTATAGTGTCATCGTCGAAATCGTTAACTAAGGGTTCTAACATTCTCCCCCTTTTTGATGACGACAACTATATAATGTACTTAGAAAATAGTTATAGAAAGGTTCTCCCCCTAAATATGATCTCCCCCTATAGATGTTCATATTTATTTTTCTCTCCCTTTGTCATTATCAAAAAATAATCAAAAGAAATATAAATTTAATGCAAAACCAGGTATGATGTACGTACATAATTGTAACATAAACAAAAAAGTTATGATTACATCATTAAGCACACAAAAATATTGATAGTGTCTTACCAGAATTATAATAAGGAAGTTAAGTACAAGAAAATATTTACTTTATGTAGTAAAGGTAGTTCATCATGAGAGGAGTCAAATTTCCCTTTGTCTTTATCGCCGGTATGTAGCGATGTGTGAGGAGATTGAGAAGGTGTGGACCAGTCAGAAGAAGGTTGATGGAGTTGTTGAAGTGCATGATCAAGTTTGGAAACTACTGAAGCAAGAGAGTCTTCAACTTTGGAAAGCCTTATGGACAATGTGTGCTATTTGTTTACCAAGGAGAATTTGATTTCTGGATAGGAGCACTTGGTTTTGTAAGGTTAATTGAGTAATATTCTCATTAGCATTAAGCAGAGTTCGTGCTTACAAAATTTCCATATGAGTGATATTCAAACGAGGAAGGAGGAGGTGGAGATGGTTGCCTTGGTAGTTCAATATCACTTTGTTGTTGTTGTAGTTATTGAGGAGCAAGAGGTTGATCTTGTGCATTTTTCCATTTCCAAAAAAAATTATAAAAGATGGTGGTTTCTCTGGCAAATGCATAAGATTTAAAATTTTTGTTCCATTGTATTTCATAGGTAATTCCTCAAAAGCATAAATATATGATGGGATGTTTAGTGCTTTGAGAATACGCATAATATAAGCCGGGTAAATGGTTGTCCGGCGAGATCTATTCCAAAAACCTTTTAGTTCATCAAAAATGAACTGAGGCCAATTGATCTTAGTTCGATTTAATAGTGCATATAGTGCTTTGTGTTCAAGTTTAGTAATTTTTTCATGGCTACCTAATTGAGGAATAATAGTATTTATAAGCATTTGGGTAAGGAGCCGAGCCTGTGGCCTAAGGAAGAAAATTGAGGCATTCGATTTTCCAATAATTGATGAGTGATTGTATCACGGGGTTTGAATCGCACGTCCTCTATTTCAGATAAATTATGACATGTATAAGAACACTCTAAGAATCATCCAATCATAGCAGGGGTTAACTTGATTGTTGTCCCATAGACAGTCGTTCATAACCAATCTTCATCATTCTCAGTAGTCTATACCGATAGACTATTCAGATTAGCGTAAAAGAGATATATAGCTAATTGATCGGTAGAAACATCGTTGGCATTAAAAGAAATAAGAGTTTGCAATTCACCTTGCTCACATATGTCATCCATATCATAAGAAGGAAATTTGATTAGGCTATAGAAAGGACCTAGATGCATCTTCTTAATCTTCAAGTCGTCAAAGCGCCGTCTATTTATTGGATTCTGAAACAACCAATTGTTGATTTGAGTATCAGTTACCATCAATGGTTGAGAGGAAGATTCTTCTCCATGTTTCCTTTTCTTAACTCCCATCTTTTTAGTTCGTGGTGGCATTAGTAAATTTAGTTTTAGAGACTTTGAGAAAGATATATTTTAATTTGAAAATGAATTGAAGTGGTGGAAAAGTAGTAGATCGATCAGGTATAGGGGTTAAAAAACTACTGTTTCCAGTTCCAAACGTCTGAAAAAGTAGACCAGACAACTAGAGATGTTTAAATTAGGAATAGAGAGGAAAATCAGACGCTTGGAATCAAAATTCAGACGTCTATAAAGTTTAAATATGAGACAGGGAGTAATTTCAGACGTCTGGAATTGAATTCAAAAGTCTGGAAACATATATAATTCATTCCAGATTCCTATTTCAGACGTCTGGAACCTATTTCAGACATCTGTAAACTCTACACTACTACAAAACAGGCCATTTGCATCGGTTGTTTACCCCCCTTTTGCATCAGTTCAACAACCGATGCATATGCAACCGATGCAACAGGCTTAACACTTTTGCATCAGTTCTGAAACCGATGCAAAAAGGTCCTTTTTGCATCAGTAACAACCGATGCAAAATATCATGGTTGGTTGCTTGAACACAGCCCCCATGTTGCATCGGTTGTAATGAAAACCGATGCAATAAAGGACCTTGTTGCATCGGTTGTTGTTGAAAACCGATGCAAACTAATCTCTCTATTGCATCGGTTTTTTATAACAACCGATGCAAACTAATCCCTCAGAAACCATTATTACAGTACTCAAATAGACTATATATATATTATCGATAATCTTTATACATATATAAAAGAAAAAAACATACACAAAAAGTTAAAAAAAAGATTATTTCATTATCATTTACAAATTCTGCTTTGGTTTACAAATTTTCACCTTCATTTACAACATTGATTTCTATTTCAAAATTGGTGTTAAATGTCCAATGGTTTCACAACACAAACTTGGCATCGGCTAGAATACCAACTTTATCTTTCTTATACTATGTAATGCAGTTCTGACATCACCATTGATTTCACAGATGTCTGATCTTTTATCTGAGAAATCACACAGAGGTATTGTCTCCAATAGTTCTTTCTCGTTACTTGTACCTGATGACAGGAATCAATTTGTGAGACATGCAGTAAGTATGAATGAAACGGTATATTTTGCAAATAGACACGACACGGTATGAATTAGACATGGATGGAGAAACATTTACGGTACTACAATAGTGTTGTCCCTGCGTGTTACGGTGAAAAATGCAATTCTGAGTTCAGACACAAAGCACGACAGGGTATGGATGGTTACTGGAGATTACCACCATAGGGATAGTGTTATAGAATTGAAATGCAACAAGTTCAATTGGTTCCATTATTGGCTTGAATTTTTCTAATAGACTTCATTCCAAGAATTTGATCCCATAAACAAAATACTTAGTTCTGGCTGCCCAATGCATATGTTATGGACAGAATAATGAGGAAGAAAATGTATATTTACCTTGAGCTCAGAAAATTATGTTCTCAAGACATCAACATCATCTTGTACTACTTCATTAATAACTGCTTTGTTTTTAGTGACCTTAGCTCTTTGTGCAAACCTACAATTATAAATAAAATCAACATATTATAGTCATACAATATGAAATGGGCAAGATATTACAGTCATAATATATGAAATGGGAAAAGTACATAAGTTATCTTCATATTTGATACCTACCAATACATGTTCACGTAATTATAGTGGTGATTATAATTTCAAATATATTAGGCTATGAAATATCATAGTTGTAACGTTACAGCTGTAAACTGAAATAACAGTGCGAATGAAATAAACAGTTAGTGGATGCTTGTAATAAATTTTAAGGAAACTAAATTATAGAAGGGCACTAAGCATATAACCGTCACATACATTAACTACACGCTCTAATTTATGTTCCAAACTTATTTGACTTCAACATTAATCAAGAAATCTGGTGCACGATGCCTTTGAATAAATGGGCTAAGATACTATCATTAATAATAAATAAAGAGAAACAAGGGTTTAAATCAGACATGAAAATAAACGTACACAAGTTTGCCAAATTAAATATACAATTCAATGTATACTTTCCGCTTGAAAGTTGGTACCACAAATGCAGAAAATTTCAAAATCTAACTACACATCTTGTAAATTATGAAATAATGTAAAGTGGACTTATCTATGTTATAAAGATTTATAATAATTATGAAATAAGTTTACTTAACTATCAAAAAATGCTCATCTGACAGAAGCCTTGCTACAAATGTTGCTCTGACTTGAAGATTTTCACTGTATGATTTTGTTTAGTCGCAAGTCTACATTATTTTTATCTTTCTAGATTGTCACATATGTGCATCAGCGCATCACTCATTCATCAAGATAAGCTAAAGCATAAAGATATTTCTAGTATTACAAATGCATACCTTGGTTGGATCTTTCAGGTCTTTAGAAGCTTGATTTAGTTTTATAAATGCTTGATGTGCTTGTGGATGAGAACATTTGTCTGGATGAACCATAAGTGACAATTTCCAATACCTATAGAATTGAGGTAATAAAAACATAGCTAAAATTGCTAAATTAATAGTCAACTTGCAGATAGATTCCTTTTTCAGTATCAAATAATAATAAAAACTTGCATGGAATAAATGGAAATGATAGGAATAAGCCTTATCCATGATGATGAACTAACTGGTTTAGATATCCAACCAGCCTTAACTTATCATTAGGACCATGAATGGTTTAGGCATATATTAGAGGCATTAAGTACAAAGATACGATACTGATGGCAGCCAAGAGGCACAAGAACTTAACGCATATCCACAGGTCACGACTCAATTTCAAGTGAGTGATTGGTAAATGTAATGTCAATGAGAAGGCCGGTTCTTCAAAAATTAATAGATGTGATGGGCACAATATTTGTTTCAGATAATTCATACAGAATCAAGTTGTCTTTATAGTATAGCTTCTGAAAGACGACGTATACCAGAAAAGGATTTCATAATACTTGACATGTCACCACATATAAGTCACGGCCCATTTGGAAAAAGGAGACCATGTTCCAATAGAACATATTATGGATGCTCTTTCGACGGGGAATTTTCGCAACATATTTCAGGACAAACCTTAAACATTGAAACTTGAGCACTTAAATTCATCTTCAAACAAAAATTTGGAAGACAAAAAACATGGACCTGATCCAACAAATACTCAATGAGATTTCCATCAATTTACACATATCCTGACTTATCTAGATTTGCCAACGATCATGTGTCATACCGACTCATGATTATGATTAAAGTACTAAGTTACAGAGTGAAGTATATTCTACCAAAAAAATGTGTTGTGTTCTTATTATCATATACGATATATAATATAATATTTGATAAGCATTGTTGTTAATTACCTTTTCTTGATATTATCAGAGGACATTTTCCAATTCACTCCTAGGATCTCATATGGTATTTCAGCTTCAGCGCCAGCAATTCGAGCCACTTGATAAAAATAAAGTAAAATACTTCGAAAAAAAAAACACTTTTTACATAAAGTAGCTCAAATGGAAGCATAAAGGTTATGTGCCCTGAGACAACATAATCCAATCAGATGAATGAGCTTACTAAATACAGATTGCATGTGTAATGAGAACCAGTAACAAATAAAAACCAATAACATGAAACTATAAAATTGTCAATAACATTTAACCAGTTTCTTTCATCCAACTTGTCACCAAATATATGTAAAGCCCCAAAGGGGTGGTTGGATGATTGAGCATCAAGTTGAGAAGAGGAAGATTCACAATTTAAACTATGCTTGTGACATATACACACCTCTTGAACTACACAGATGCATGTTATGGATAAAAACACATTTGCTATCATGTTTTTGTTTATACCCATATTCCTGCTTTCCTGCTTTGTGAATAATTTCTAGCTCGTCTCAATGTTATCAGTGACATCGAGAAGAACATCATCAACATATAGATCATTTGCATTGGAACTTAAAGAGAATTTAGCAGAATACATCACGACATCTTCGCAAACATTTGGATAGAAAGAAACATGCATGTCTTGTTAGTAGACATAAATTTATATTGTACAAGTGAAATGTGTAACATTTAGTACATAGGTCCACCAGAGTACTGGATATTTTTATACAATTAATTTCTAGTTTCGTTCAGCTGCAGGTCTCTCTCATATATGTATATGTATATGTATGTATACATACATATGTATGTATACATATATATGTATATATGTGTGTATATGTATGTATGTATACATATATGTACATATATGTATATATATGAATAATATTCAATAGCCTATAGGTATTTTTGTTATTAAAATGGAATATTTGAAATAGTTTAAAAAATGTGTGCCGACAATAAATAGCATTTTCTCTTGGTATTTACACTCATATTTCTCCAAAAGATCAGTCTAGAACAATGATCAGGGTGGCAGAAAATTTAGATAAATGTTGGAATTATATGGGAAGCTTTTGTACCTCTTCGAAACGCTCAGCTTCATTTGCTGATTCCACTTCGGCAACCATTGATGGGGGAGGAGGGCCTATAAGCAAACCGTCGTCAGCTTCTATGTCAGCATCCCTGAATAGTTTAAAATACAAAATTACGTCAATGAAGAATTTGATTTTTTTATTTTTTTTATAGACAGGATATTAGTTGAATAGTAAACGATTGAATACCTGAGCAAGGTCTCTGCTTCTGCTAATTCTGCAGCTGCAGCTAATAATTCTTGAGATGGCATAGCCGGTCCAATCACCCTGAAAATGGACGATTCTTTTACTACAAAATAGAAGTGGTATACCTTAATATATTTTTCGAAGTGGCATCAACTTTTAAAAAATATCTAGTCCGAAAATTTCAACATGGGAAGTTATCATTGTTAGCAAGGACAAGGATAAACTCTACAAAAATTAAAAATGCAGATCATGTAAATGTAAGACAGAGCTTATATAAAATTTTGATAATTTAAACAATAAATAAAAACCCTGCAGTCAAAAGAAGACCCAACATCTACTATGTAGATGTATGCTAAATTGGTTTCTGATTTGTAAGAACAAGTTCTTATACCTTGGTTCAATATCCAATATTGCACAGAGTCTCTATTGGAAATGTTTGTTTCAAGACAAGCGTAATTAATTGACTAAATCAATTACAATTGAAAATACACCAGGTTAAAATTTCAAAGGACAAGAAAACTAAGCTGAAAGGATCAAATACACACACATGAAACATGAGCTTATGCCTTATGTGCACTGACATTGTAAAAGTTACAAGTGTAAGGCAGCATATAACATATGGTGGTGATACTGAACTACTAATGCTACCTTATCCTGGTTAACTATATTTTGGTATTTCACAAAGAATTGTACAAAAATTAAGCAAAATGAAACAATGTTACCTTCTTCTAGGAGTTGGAGAATCAGGCCTCACCAATGATTCTGGTAATGTAGTATCATCTATATCTTTGTCATTCATTAGATGTTCAGGATTAGACGGTAAAGACTGCTCTCTAGAAATGTCATTATCACTTGATTTTAGATAGGAGCACAATATTGGTCCGATGAGTTGTAAGGTAGAATGACCACGTGGAGGCAATATGTAAACTCCACTACCAGTTCTTTTAAGTTTTAACGAAGAGAAAAACTTCTTCAATGCCTTACTAGTAATTTGTCAGAAATTCCCTTCACATCCACTCTTTTTCCATTGTCAATCATTTCAAGAAGCTGCAGACAGGAAAGGTCATCTTAATATAAACAAATACATGTTATGTTTTAAGCATAAATGTTTTAATTAATAAGGAAGACTTTACAAAACTGAATAATTTTTATTTAAAAAACACTGTCCTCCTGCTTTATTTCTTATAACCATAAGAGTAAGGGTGCCATGGTTTTACAAATATTCCATCCCGTAATAAAGCTACAATATCTTATTATTACATTTTTTAGGAATATCCGATCTAGTCACTATACTGGATAGGCAATGTAAATTCCAAGCTGATATTATCAATTGTGATGTATAACATTTATTGCATGCCACTACAACATATATTTTGATTTAAAAAAATACGAACGTAGCAACTTGATATTTGGCAAATTGATACGAATTTGATTTATAATAATTTATAAGAATTTGATAGTTAAGTAAACTTATTTCAAACTATTAAGCTGCAGATCTTAGCTCTCTTGATATTTGGCAAATTGATAGGTTATGAAAAAGTTTTTAGGAATATGAATAACAGTATGTACATGGTAAAAGCATAAAAAAAAGAAGTTAAACTCACTTCAGAGGATATGCCGACTTGTGATGTCCCAAAGTACAAAGCTTGTTTCCTGAATTGACATAAACCATGCTAATGAGGATACGCTATAATAGGACTGCATAAGAATTGAAAACATTAGAAACCAACATGGATATATGAGCTAATGAAGTGAGAGAGAAGGAAACAACCTGACCTCTACAGCAAAACAACCAATCAAATCCTTCAACAACCGAACTAGTGCAAAACAACTTTCTGCCTCAACTTCATTTCCACCACATAACATACCCACGTCAGTTCGTCAATACCCTTGACTAACCACCAAAACCATTCACTGACCATCTCCATACGTGACAACCTATACCATCACAAACCCACCAGAACTCCACCAATGTACAAACACTTTTGCTTACACATCACCCTACATACATATCCTGCCACTGTAAACACCACTGTAACCCATCCGATCCCATTAACATACACATTGCCATCTGAAACTCCATACATCACCCTACGCACCATAACCTGCCGTCATCTCTTCCACCAAAACTGCCTCCCCCACTATCAAACATCAAGCATCTGCTAACAACCACTGTCGCATACACTACAGTCAGCCATCACTTCCAGAAAACCACCATACGGTCTTCTCTATCAACTGCTCCAACCACACAGCCATCTCACACTTGCTTGCCATCAAAAACAACCAGGTAAAACGACAGTACAAACCATACATTACCATCCACAGCAACCCACACTGTTGCCATTACAATACTGCCTGATCAACCATAATACTTCTTAACTGTTCTCAACCATCATACACTAACCATCATCTGCTTTGCCATTTAAACCACAACACATCTCCTCTGCTGACTTGCTTCCACCATCTCACCTTTCTGCCTCCACCTGCAACCCCTAACTAATCCATACAACAGTACCTCTGCACCACACTAACACCACCATATAAAAGTCCATCAAGTACCACTGCAAACCTCCTTCACATCCCTCAATACCACTGTTACACACTACTTCATCACCTGAAAGTTACATCATCCCTCAATACCACCCTCAGCTGCAACAAACTTCTGCAAACCAGCCAGTCAAATCACTCGTAACATTGACATCCTCCATAACACAGACGGCAACCATACTCAACTCCACAAGAAACTGCCACCATCACCGAATTAAACCAAAAAAAAAAAGAACTGCCTTTCACATACCATTTACAAGTGCACCCGTGAATCATCACCACCTCTGCATCCAAACTGCATCGTGACTTCTCTAGTCACACACCTGAATCACCAGAAGCCCTAATTCAACGGCCGCAACTTGTTCGCAACTCCACGTCCTCTGCTCCACCATCTATCGCCTTCGAACAAGCCGCAATATGATGGACCTTAAACAACCGCAGTGACTTGAAACATTGGAAAGCAACTTCATTTGATATTTTGATTTGGGAAGTATTTGCGAAAATTTGATTTGAGAATAGTAAATGAATCGCAGGTATTAGCTGAAGCGGTTTGGAGAAGTAAAGTCGAAACTCGGCACTCGAAATCAACCGATCGCTTAACGATGATTTTAGGGTTTTGTTTCTTTGAAGCACGCGAATAATTTGGGAAAAGAATGGGAGCGGGGAAAAAAGAATTGGAAACGCGGGATGTAAACGAATAACCTAATTTTGAAATTGCATCGCGTACCTAAGGGAACCGATGCGAAAAGTATTATGTTGGACAAAGTTGCATCGATTGACTTTAAAACCGATGCGACTAAAACTGTTTGCATCGACGTATTTGCATCAGTTGTTGGTGACAACTGATGCAAATTTGACTTTTTTATTATCTATTGCTTTCCACGTACCAATTGCATCGGTTATTAAGACAGAACTGATGCAAATAGTTCTGTTTGCATCAGTTTTTACTTATACCGATTCAAATGAGGCGATGCAAATGACCTGTTTTGTAGTAGTGCTAGATTAGCTTTTTGTTGAGAGTTTTGTGAAGAAAACAATTTATTTAATGAATAGAATATAATACACACACACACAAATATATATATATATATATATATATATATATATATATATATATATATAATCATCTCCAAATGTCATAGTTTATTTTTCTTGTTTCCATTCCTGACGATTCCATGAATTCGTTTATTAGGTGGGATCACAATAATTGATTGGGGACCAGGAAGGAGGTTTGGGTGACGAAGTTGACAGTTCGTGTTTAGGAGTTTCAACAAAGCACGGAGATTTTTTATGTAAACACTTCTTTGTTGGAGAATGACCACATATAGCATATAGAGTTTTTTCCAAGAAGTTTAAATGTTTGATTGTTCCTTGCTGTGTGTAGTACATTTCCTTTTGAACATCCATCATTGTGAATTGATAATGTGATATTTCATCAAGTTTTTCATGGATTGTAGGCGATTTTTCTCGTTTGGTTTTCTTTAGTAGAGGTGACAATCCCCATCGAATTTTTGAGAAGTCGGGAGAAGGTAAGGAACGAGGAGGTGAAGGAGTACAAAGAGAAGGGTTGGATACGTTTGAGGATGGCGATCCAGAGTTATACGAACTTATTTCTTGAGAAGACATTTTGATTTTAGTATTTGTTATATTTTAAAGAAATAAACTTCAGAAAGTTAGTTTTTATAACAATCGAAATCTAGAAATAGGTAGTTTATTTATGGTGTAAAATTCTCGTCTAAAATTTTTAAAGGTTTTTAAAAAACTAATAAACTTGTGGATATAAGAAATTTTTATTAATTTAAAAGTTCATTAAGTGAACAAATTCCTAAGTCTCGTTGTAATTTTACAAAAGTATGTTCGTTTAATGGTTTTGTAAAGATTTAGGCTATTTGATTTTCAGTGTTAACACGACATTATCTCTTAAGAAATGATGTCTTATATCTGTATGCTTAGTTTTAGAATGATTTACCGGAGTTTTAGATAGACTGATTGCGCCAGTGTTATCACAATAAATTGGGGATTTTTCAATTATTTTCTAAAACCTTTTAACGTTTGTTGCATGTAAATTACATATGCACATGCTAATGCCGCTGAAATATATTCGGCTTCACAAGTGGATAGAGAAACACAATTTTGTTTTTTACTAAACTATGAGACGAGAGATTGTCCAATGAAATGACATGTTCCACTAGCACTTTTTCTATCTATTTTGCATCCTTCAAAATCCGCATCGCTATATGATACAAGTTCGAAGGACAATCCTCTTGGATAGAATAATCCATAGTTTTTCATGTTAGATAAATATCTCAAAACACGTTTAACGGCTCTTTGATGAGATTCTTTGGTTTTGCTTGAAAACGTGCGCAAAGACAAACACTCGTCATTATATCGGGTCGACTTGCGGTTAAATATAATAACGAACCAATCATACTCCTATATAATTTTTCTTCAAAATCTTCCCCGTTTTCATGTTTATCAAGAAGAACCGTAGTACTCATAGGAGTATGTTTACTAGATGTTTTATCCATACCAAAACGTTATAATAGTTCATTGCAATATTTTTCTTGATGTATAAAGATACCATTCTTACTTGTAATCCTAAAAAGAAATTTAATTCACCCATGTGTAACATTTCAAATTCATTTTCCATTATATTGGAGAATTCTGCACATAAATTTTCATTAGTTGATCCAAATATGATATCATTGAGATAAATTTGAATAACTAAAATATCATTATTTTCTCTTTTAATAAAGAAAGTCGTGTTGATTTTACCAATTTGAAATCCTGATGAGATTAAATGAGTTTTAAGCCTATCGTACCATGCTCTAGGAGCTTGTTTTAACCCATATAATGCTTTATTTAATTTTAAAACAGGATTTGAAAATTTTTCATGTTTAAATAACAGTGGTTGTTCAGCATAAACATTTTCTTTGATAAAACCATTCAAAAATGCACTTTTGACATCCATTTGATATAATTTAAAATTGTTATGACAAGCAAAAGCGAGTAGAGTTCGTATAGCTTCTAATTTAGCTACAGGCGCAAATGTTTCATCGTAATTGATTCCTTCTTTTTGATTATACCCCTGTGCTACTAAACATGCTTTATTTCGAACTGTATTTCCAATTTCGTCTGCTTTATTTTTAAATACCCATTTAGTTCTAAAGACGGATTGATCTTCCGGTCTTGGAACGAGTTCCCAAACATTGTTTCGAACTAATTCTTCTTGCGTAGCAAAAATCCAAAAATCACCTTTAGAAGCTTCTTATAGTTCTTGGTTCAAAATTTGAAACGAGTGCAACATGACTTATTTGATTAAGTTGATTTCGAGTTACTCTAGAATTTAAATCTCCAATAATGTTATCTATAGGATGATTCTTTAAAATCCTAGGAGGTGAAACTAGAGTATTATTTTAATCAATGGCTTCATTATTATTGTGAGGTATGTTAGAAGAATTATTTGGATGTATTTTTTTCGTCATTAATTTGTGTAGTTACAAAACTTACATCAAAAGAAACATGTAAACTTTCTTCTATAATATTTGTCCTTTTGTTATAAATTATATAACCTTTGCTATGATCCGAATAGCCAATAAATTGTGATGACCCGGAATTTCGGGCAATACAAATTTAATAATCTGTATTGGTTTGATAATCATCTTCTATAATTTTAATTTAAAATTGGCAAATTTATTCTTTTATCTAGCCAATAAAATATTTTCTATTTATAATGTATATTGTAAATAGAAAAGCTTTGGTTTAAAATTTAATAAATAAAAATCATGTTTTCAAATTCTAATTTGGTAATTTGGAAATCTTGATTAAATTTAAAATATAAAACTTTTCAAAATTTATTTAAATAGTTAGTTATATAGTTTTAAAACATTTAAAGTAAATGTTTGGATTTTTTAAATTATATTTTAGCATAACTTTAAATTTAAATAAGATTAACATAAAGATTTGTTTTATTTTCTTTTTAAATAATGCTTGATAAATATGTATATGTAAAAGTTTAAAATACAATAAAACATATGATTCATTAATTCATTTAATAATAGAAGTAATTTATATTCTCTTTTCTAAAAAATTTAAAAATTTTCTATTTATTATTTTAAATAATAATAATAGATTTTAATAAAGAAAATAGAATTTGTTATTTTCAAATTTAGTATGTTGTTATTTATGTATATATATAATTGACTTTAGTTTGGATTTCAAATTTAATTTGAATTTGGATTTAATTTTAAAATTCAAAAGATAGATATTTAAAATTATTTGGATCTAAAATATATGTATAAGCTTTTATCTTGAAGGAATTCATATGCATTTAAATAAGTATTTATAATTAGTAAATTAAGAAAAAAGCTTTTTATTAACTTTTAAAAAAATTTAGACAAGTGTAATTAAATCAAGACAGTAGTAACATGTGTAATTTGATAAATAATTATGAATGACAAATGTTAAGATATTAGACAAGTGCCATATGTTATTTTTGATTTTTCTCTCTTTTTTAAAATAAATCATTTTAACTTATAAAAACAAATGTTTTCTCACCTTCATTCTTTTCTATCTTTTTCTATTCTAAAGCTTAGAAACTCAAGCTTGTAAACCATTCTCAAAAGCAAATCCTCATAAACAATATGAAAATCAATCCACTTCTAAACCAGAAATTAAATTCAATGCCTGTAATTCATTTTCTAAAATCAAATCATTAAACCTGATCCTTCAACCTGGAACAAAGCCTGCAGCATCTCATTCAACTTGAGTTTATCAAGCAAGCAAAGATGTAGATTAATCAACAGCACAGTCAAAGCATATATGTTTCAATAACAAGCAATTCAAGTTTATAAACCAAGTAGCATTTTCAGCAAAAAAGTTCGAAAGTTTTCAAAAGCTGTTTCAAATAGAAAGGGCTCTGTTCATCACTTTTAATTTGGTGAGTAAATAAAACTTTTAAAAACAGTGAGATGGTTGCAAGTTTTATTACATGTGATGATCGTATATAAAGAAGTTGTTTGCATGATTTATTTTATCTGGATATATATGAATTGCTTTGTTCATAAGTCAATATATCTGTATATATATAAACTGCTCCTCTGTTCATCTTTGAATCTGAGAGTAAACCTAATTTTTTTTTAAAAAGCTTAACTTTGTGATCATAACTAGATGTTTGTGATAGGAATATGGTGCTTATGTATATATGTAGGAATGCATTTATATATATGCATGATGTGCTGTGTATAACTCTAAATGCATGGCTGTAAAGTGATGATTCTTCTCTCTGTTTTGAATTAGCAGGCTAGATACAAGTTCAAAAACAAAAGTCTTCCTTCCCATTCTATATCTAGCTACGATTATTAAACATAAAATGATTTTTACAGTGTAAGCTCTTTTCAAAATAGATTCCAGATGAAACTATTTAGTTTATAGTTCAAAAAACAAGTTTTACTATAAGAATAAATTTAATCAGAAAGTCAAATGTTTTAATTTCTTGAATTGAATTCATAAACTGGTTTATCATTGCAAATGATGATTTTCGAGACGAAAATCTTGATTTTTAATTTGGGATTAAGTGCGATAATCTGAGTTGTTCAGTTTTGGAATTTTCGGCAATTACCGATGATCTATGTCGAGATGAAGCTCGGGATTGTGATCAAGGATGGCTTATGGGTTGTCGAACATGGGAAAATTGTCAAAGATGCTTAACGATGGCTAGGGTGGTCGGGAATTAATGATCTAGGGTTTAGTGTGGCTTTTGGTCGTGTGGAATTTCGAGGAGATCTCGACGACATGGTCGCATCAGACATGTTTTCGAGCATTGGGATGGTTGCGTGGGTCAATAACAAGGTTGATGACAGAAGGACGTGGTTTACGGTCACCTGGATCGTCGTGGCGAGCACCTTTGTGGTCGAGATGGCTTGGGTCTGGGTTGTTCAATTGCTCGATTTCGATTCAAGATAGAACAGTGAGATCTCGACGATGGGAGGGTTTGGCGAAGTCATCGGCGATGTGTGGGAGGCTTTGCAGTTGGTCTGCGTCGAGTGGTTCGCCGTGCACCATGCACGTGTATATCTGTCTCTGTTGTTTGAGACTTTGGGGAAGGTCGAGTTTTTATCGAAGACGTTTGCATGTTTTACTCGAAGAGGGAGGGTACAGTGGCTCGAGTAGTTGAGCGTTTTGGTTTCCAGTTTTTAAGTTTTAAACTTAACCAAATTATTGAAAAGAAAGAGAAAAAAAAGGGGTTTCTCGAGTCCAGACTCGAGTATAGCTCGGGTTGAACCCAAAGCTGGATTCACACATGCTTAAAAAAAAATTAAAAAATTAAGAAAAAAAGGTTTTGAAATTTTTAAAGGCATTTGATTTAAAAACTCTTATATAAATTTCCTCTATATAAGATAAGTGTTTCATTAACATTAGTTTAAGAGGTGGTAAAATTGTTTTAATTTTGTTAGTTTGCAAATATTTTAAAACTTAATTTTGGAATGAAATTTAAAAGTAAGTTTTAAAGTTTAATGCTTTAAATAAACATATTAATGACAATTTAGTCATTAATAAGGAAAATATTTTATCTTAAGTTAATTAAGAATTTAATGATTTGAAAATTATTTAATGTAATAAGGAAGTTTATTAATCAAGTAATTTAAAGATTAATTAATTTGTAATTAAGGATCATTAATTAGATAAGTATTGTTTATTAATTAATGATTTCAAATTTATTAATCAAGTAATTAAAGATTAATTCATTTACAGTTAAGTACTTAATTAATTAAGGAATTAGAAACTAATTTGTTGGTAATTAAGAATTAATTAATTTTTATTTAATAATGGTTAATTAAAGTTAAATTACTTAGAGAGTAATGAAAGAATTGTTAATAGTTAATAAAGATCATTAAATAGGAATTATTAAATAATTAATTAATGTGATTAATTTTAATAATTTATTAAATTAATTAATTAAGGATAATCATTTATGGAATTGGTGAAGTATAATTACTTAATGAAAGTAATTAAATGGATTAATTACTCAATTTAATTAATTAAATAAATATGATTAGTTTAAGTTAATTAATTAGTTTAATAATTTAAGATAATCACTTGATGATTTGTTAAGTATAAATTACTTAATGTAATTTATAAAGTGTAATTACTTAGTGAAGTAATTAATGAGTAATTACTGGATGTAATTAATTGAATGGTGATTTATTTATGGATGTAATTTGAGTTTAATTACTTAGTGTAATTAATCAAGGGACTAAATAAAGATAATTAATTAAGGAGTAATTAATTAATTAATGAAGTAATTAAGGGTAGTTAATTACTGAATGTGATTAATCAAGGGTGATTAATAAATGTGATTAATTAAAGATTAATTATTAAATGTAATTAATTTAAATAGAGTAATTAATTAAAGAAGTAATTGAGGAATCATTAATTAAGTAATTAATGATGTAATTAAGGGATGATTAATTAAAAGGTAATTAATCAATATAAGTAATTAGAGGATAATTAATTAATGTAATTAATTAAGGATTTATGTAATTAATTATTAAAAGTAATTAAAGGTTAATTACTGTATATGGTTAAGGATAATTAATTTGTGTAATTAATTAAAGGATATTTACTTAATGTAATTAGAGAATAAGTAATCAAGGTTGATTAATTAAGATGGAAATTAGATGATGGTTAATTAATTTGTTTGTAATTAATTAATGGTTAAACAAGCAAAATTTATAGTAATGGAAGTAATTAATTTAATTTATTTTAAATTAATTAGAAATGATGTGATTAATAGATCTTTGCTTATGGATGACTGATTGATATTGAATGCCTTGAATGGTATGATATATCTGATATCAGATATGTATTGATCTGTGATATTGAGATGCTTGGGTTGAATTGTAATGATATGAGTTGTCTATTGTGATATTGTGAATTATCTATCTGTGTAAATATAGATAATAGAATTGAATTGTTTTAACTTTAAAACAACTTGGACCTAAAAGATGGCATTTGGATTTCGATGAGACTGGGATCGAGTTACCAGATTTGGATATCCGAAAGCCACATCGATCCAAATTAATGATAGGTCATGAATCTCAAGTGAAGATGAAGATTCAGAGTGCAAGGGTTATTGTCATTAACTCTGAGGATGATTCCAAAATGAGTGTAATGAGATAATGCCTTCGTTTTCGTTTGAACCCAGAACGAACTTGTATAGACTGAATGCTTTCAGAACATCGCCAGGTGGACGATGAGCATTCTAAGAGATATGTTTTCTAAAGGTAATCGTAGCCTCAAGCCTCATCAACCGGGAATGGCTAAAACAGGGGAGGTGCAGCAAGGCTAAGTGGGAAGCACCCAAGTAGGACAAGATTTTCCCCTGTCTAGAAGTCCCTTTTTATTCTGCTATGTGGGTAGATGGAAATGCACACCAACTGCGGGGTTGTCTTGTTCAGGACTATCCAGTAAAGGAAGGTTCCGGCCTTTTGTTGCAGGGGATTCGGAGTAACCCTTGGTACGTTGATCTAGGCCACATACTGTGACGGGAGGTGCCCTAGTAGCCCTGCCATTATATGGAATCCAAACTCCATTAAGTGTCGTACATTTTAGTTGTGCCCAACTACGTTGAAACGTGTGATGTAAGCATTCTAGCTATTTCTGTATTTTAATTGAAAACCCTAGACCCTATTATAATATAACTGGATTTCCTATCAACCGTTTTGGTTATCGTAAGGTAAAAACTTTTCCGTGCTTATGTGCGGGAAGTCTTACGAGATACCTTTTGTTTTCAAAGGTTTTAAAAAGTTAAGCAACTTTAACTCGTTTACTCACACTAGACCCATGTCTAACCCAAGTATTTATTTACTGTTTTATTAACCTCTTGGGCACTCAAATTTTTACGAGTAGCCAAGGGATTCATGTTAGCTTTGACGAATTCTGGAGGAGATATGGAGCATGAGGCTTCAGCGTTGTAGATATAAGTGGTTCCGCTGTGTGATCTCTGAGTCGTTTGTTTAAGTTGTATTTTGAATTATAATGACTAGACAGGTGTTTATAACTATCTAATGTGTAATGTATAAGTGGTGTAACTCTGATAGATGTTGTATACTATGTAATACTTATGTGATTAATATAATTTATTTTTTCCACTGTTGAGATTCTGATGTTGTTTCTTTCCTTCTTCTCTATCTTTTCTCTTTTCTATTTCTTTCTTTCTTAACAATTATACGTCTTTATGTAGGACGAAAGGCGGGTCGTTACAGTGGTATCAGAGCGCTAGGTTGAGTGAATACCTAGGCTTTGGAGTGACTTCTTTCTTGAGAGAGCGTACTTGTATTTTATATATATATATATATATATATATATATATATATATATATTTCAACCTATTTGTTAGGTTACCTATTCGGGTTTTCCAATATGAGTCCTTGAGGTAGGAAGAGTAGCGGTATGTGTAGCACGACTACCAATGGAAAAAGTCTGAGTGTTGAGGTTGGAAGAGTATTTGTTGAGACTGTAGACCCAATACCGTCTCGAGTGAGCTTTGCAGCATAGTGTAAGAATTTTCATCAATCTCTGAAGGAAGCTTTTTTGAGGTTCAGAGTTCATATCTGAAGTGCAAGTTTGGATCTCTCGGTTGAGCAGAAGCGAGGGATGGTATCTTGGTAACTTCGAGAAGGAACAGCTGCGTGGTGAGGTGCAGTGACTATGGTTGTTTTCAAAGATGTTTCTTTTGGAGCAAGTTAAAGTAAGTGTGTCTGCATTGGTGATGAGACTGAGTTCAGCAGGGTATTTATGTCGGGTTGAGCCTAGGTTTCTTGAAGAAATGTCTTCCCATCTCAAGACTCTGAGTGGCACTGGATGATATGGCTTTGGGGCTCGAAGAGTTTCGGATAGGAAGTCTTTGGCATCAGTACTGGGAGCGTTGCGGCTCGGAGGTGTTCTATGTGCCGACAAGATGGTCATCTGGCTTAGCAGTTTTCTAGAGGTGGAGCTCAGAAGCAGCAGAGTGAATCCATTTCTTCGATGGACTAGTTAGATAAGTATAAGCTGTTCTGATTGGTAAAGAGGGAACAGTTTATTTGGATTTTTTGGCTGGGTTGATCGCAAAAGTAACTTGCGATAGTTGAGTGTTCTGTTGGATAATCTTTTGCTTGGATCGAGGCATGTCAAGGGCATGGAAGTTATCAGAGATTTTTCCGGATGTCTTCAAGGAGGTTAGAGGTTTGCCTTAACATCTGGAGATTGAGTTTTTGCATCGACTTGGATTCCATAATTGATACCGGTGGTTCAGTTTAGTAGAAGGATAGCTCCTAGAGAGAGGGTTTAGTGAAGCAGCTCAGGATTTAGTGGAACTTCTGATTTTTCTCTTTATGGATCTGATGATCCATGTTTTCTGGGATGTGTCGGACAAGTCTATGCTCGTATTCATCGGCGGCATTCTCATCTGCTCCAGATCAGAGTTGTGCAGCGAAAGCGAGGTAGCGGCTGTTCTAGAAGAGAAGTTTTCAGGATCTGAGGAAAGATTGGCAAATGCTCCTATTTTGTCTTTTCCGTTTAGGAGAAGTTTGATGTCTTCTGATGTTTGTGGAGTAGAAGTTGTGTTCTTGATTTTGGTTGATTTTAAAAGGATCATTTTGTTGAGTTGTCTTTGATCCAGTTTGTTTCGAGAGGCATCAGCAAGGTTGAGCTGATCAGGAAGGTTGAAGGCAGCCCAGAATCATCAGGAGAGTTTTGTAGATAAGAGGCGAAGGAATTCGGATTTCAAAAACAGAGATTTGATAAGTTTTCTCCGACCAAAGGAGCTATAAGATTGGGAAGCTAGCTCCGAGGTATTTTGAATCTTTTTGTGTTCTGGTAGGAATAAGAGTTTGGTCTTCAAGGTTGAATTGCCAGTTTGGAAGACTGTGATTCATTGTGTTTCATGTATCTCTGAGGGAGTACGTGTATGATCCATCTTTGGTTTTGGAACCAGCAGTTCTGGGGGTTTTGGTAGTTCAGTCGGACTTGTCTATAGTCCGATATCTTGTTCAGATTGTAGATCTAGATGAGTAGAAGCTCTGTAGCTTAGTAGTGTAGCTAGTTTGGATTCAGTAAAGCTAGTATCCCAGTGTTTATACTTGGGAAACTCTAGATAGTGTCAGGAGATCTATCCTGATTTATGTCTTAATAGTTAGATTTGTTTGATTAGTGAATTGGTTGGTATGATTGTTAGCATATGATTGATAATATACGCTTGTGGTTTAAAATTAAAATCTTTGTTGGGTTATTAAATTACCTTTGCTTTTAAATTTCGAGGACGAAATTCTTTTAAGGAGGGAGGAATGTGATGACCCAGAATTTTGGGCAACATAAATTTAATAATTTGTATTGATTTGATAATTGTCTTTTATAATTTTAATTAAAAATTGTCAAATTTATTCTTTTATCTAAAATATTTTCTATTTATAATATATATATATATATATATATTGTAAATAGAAAAGCTTTGGTTTAAAATTTAATAAATAAAATCTTGTTTTCGAATTCTAATTTGGTAGTTTGGAAATTTTGATTAAATTTAAAATATAAAACATTTCGAAGGTTATTCAAATAGTTAATTATATAGTTTTAAAACATTTAAAGTAATGTTTAAATTGTTTAAATTATATTTTAGCTTAAGTTTAAATTTAAATAAGATTAACATAAAGATTTGATTTATTTTCTTTTTAAATAATGCTTGATAAATATGTATATGTAAAAGTTTAAAATACAATAAAACATATGATTCATTAATTCATTTAGTAATAGAAGTAATTTATAATCTCTTTTATAAAAAAATTGCTAATTGTTATTTTAAATAATAATAATAGATTTTTCATAAAGAAAATAGAATTTGTTATTTTCAAATTTAGTATGTTGTTATATTTGTATATATATAATTGACTTCAATTTGGATTTTCAAATTTAATTTGAATTTGAATTTGAATTTGGATTTAATTTTAAAATTCAAAAGATAGATATTTGAAAATACTTGGATTTAAAACATATGTATAAGCTTTTGTCTTAAAGAAATTCATATGCATTTAAATAAGTATTTATAATTAGTAAATTAAGAAAAAAGCATTTTATTAACTTTAAAAAAAATTAGACAAGTGTTATTAAATCAAGAGATTAGTAACGTGTAATTTGATAAATAATTATGAATGACAAATGTTAAGATATTAGACGAGTGTCATATGTTATTTTTGATATTTCTTTCTTTTTTAAAATAAATCATGTTAACTTATAAAAACAAATATTCTCTCACCTTCATTCTTTTCTATCTTTTTCTATTCTAAAGCTTAGAAACTCAAGCTTGTAAACCATTCTCAAAAACAAATCCTCATAAACAATATGAAAATCAATCCACTTCTAAAACCAGAAATCAATTTCAATGCCTGTAATTCATTTTCTAAAATCAAATCATCAAAGCCTGAACACTTCCTTCAACCTGGAACAAAGCCTGCAGCATCTCAATCAACCTGAGTTTATCAAGCAAGCAAACCTGTAGACTAATCGACGGCAAAATCAAAGTATATCAGTTTTAATAACAAGTAATTCAAGTTTATAATCAAGCAGCATTTTCAGCAAATAAGTTCTAAAGGTCGAAAGCCATTTCAAATAGAAAGGGCTCTGTTGATCACTTTTAATCTGGTGAGTAAATAAAACTTTTGAAAACAGTGAGATGGTTGCTAGTTTTATTATATGTGATGATCCTATATAAAGAATTTGTTTGCATTATTTATTTTATCTGGATATATATGAATTTCTTTGTTTATAGGTGAATATGTGTATGTGTATGTATATATATATATACATATATATATATATATATATATATATATATATATATATATATATATATATATATCTGCGTGTGTGTGTATAAACTGCGCCTCTGTTCATCTTTGAATCTGAAACTAAACCTAATTTTTTTTTAAAATAGCTTAACTCTATGATCATAACTAGATGTTTGTGATAGGAATATGGTGCTTATGTATATATGTAGGAATGCATTTATATATGTGTGTGTGACGTGTTGTGTATAACTCTGAATGCATGCCTTTAAAGTGATGATTCTTCTCTCTGTTTTGAATTATCAGGCTAGATAACAAGTTCAAAAACAAACGTCTTTCTTTCCAATCTATATCTAGCAACGATTATTAACAAAAAATGATTTTTACAATGTAAGCTCTTTTTAAAAATAGATTCCAGATGAAACTATTTAGTTTATAGTTCAAAAAAACAAGTTTTACAGTAAGAATAAATTTAAATCAGAAAACCAAATGTTTCAATTTCTTGAATTGAATTCATACACTGGGTTATCATTGCAAATGATGATTTTTGAGATGAAAATCTTGATTTTTAATTTGGGATTAAGTGCGATAATCTGAGTTGTTCAGTTTTGGAATTTTCGGCAATTACCGATGATCAATGTCGAGATGAAGCTCGGGATTGTGATCAAGGATGGCTTATGGGTTGTCGAACATGGGAAAATTGTCGAAGTTGTTTAACGATGGCTAGGGTGGTCGAGAATTGATGATCTAGGGTTTAATGTGGCTTTTGGTCGTGTGGAATTTCAAGGCGATCTCGACGACATGGTTGTACCGGACATGTTTTCGAGCATTAGGATGGTTGGGTGGATCAATGAAAAGGCTGATGACAAAGGGACGTGGTTTATGGTCGCCTGGATCGTCGTGGCGAGCACCTATATAGTCGAGATAGTTTGGGTATGGGTTTTTCAATTGCTCGATTTTGATTCCAGATAGAACAATGAGATCTGGACGATGGGAAGGTTTGGCCAAGTCATCAGTGATGTGTGGGTGGCTTCGCAGCTTGTCGGCGTCGAGTGGTTCGTCGTGCACCATGCACGTGTATATCTGTCTCTAATGTTTGAGACTTCGGGGAAGATCGAGTTTTTCTCGAAGACGTTCACGTATTTTACTCGAAGAAGGGGGTACAGTGGCTCGAGTAGTTGAGTGTTTTGGTTTCTAGTTTTTAAGTTTTAAAACTTAACCAAATTTTTGAAAAGAAAGAGAAAAAAAGTGGGGTTTCTAGAGTCCAGACTGGAGTATAGCTCGGGTTGAACCCGAAGCTGGATTCACACATGTTTTAAAAAAAAATAAAAAAAAATTAAGAAAAAGGTTTTGAAATTTTTAAAGGAATTTGGTTTAAAAACTCTTATATAAATTTCCTTTATATAAGATAAATGTTTCATTAACATTAGTTTAAGAGGTGGTAAATTTGTTCTAATTTTGTTAGTTTGTAAATATTTTAAACCCTAATTTTGGAATGAAATTTAAAAGTAAGTTTTAAAGTTTAATGTTTTAAATAAACATATTAATGACAATTTAGTCATTAATAAGGGAAATATTTTATCTTAAGTTAATTAAGAATTAAATGATTTGAAAATTATTTAATGTAATAAAGAAATTTATTAATCAAGTAATTTAAAGATTAATCTATTACTTAAATAGGAAAGGAGAAACCAGTCTCTAATTTTATTCCACATGTCAAAATAAATCACCGCCCATTTTTCAGTTACATCCAAGTGAATCTACCAGCCTTTCTTCCTCCCCATTTTAAAGGCGGTTGCAGTTTCACAACTCCCCCATTTCTTCTACGCTCAAATCAATTTTTGTAATCATTTTACTACCTTTCTATCAAATTCCTCTTCTTATCTTTCCTAACTGAACAAAGGAACCACTGTTTCAGTTGGAAAGCTTTTGGATGCTATGTGGATTTTATTTACTTTCTCTGGCATAGATTTATTTTACAGGTTCGTCATCCCTGTTTTAGATCCTTGATTTTTTCCTACCTGATATCGTCAATTTGTCATCAGTGTTAATTACAGAAAATTCATGAATATTTACAGCTGTAGGAATTTGCAATTATAACTAATTTTTAGACGCGATATTGATGTTATTTATTGTCTCGAACACAGATTTGATTAACGTCTCTGTCATTCTCTTTGGAATATCATTGCTTTTGGCAGGTAATATCTTGATTATACGATTTTATTTTCGAGCCAAAAAGGGGAAATTCTAAATCAATTGTTAAATTTCTATTGCTTTGTAATCTTTTCAGTTTGTAATAGCGGTTTGAATCGAACACGATATTTTATTTGTTTCACTTAACTGGTTGTTGAATAATTCTAAGTACAGGAAGTTGGATAATCATGAATTGTTATGGTAAAACCATTAAAGGAAAGAGGGAAAAAAAGTTCCTCATTCTTTAACAGGACGGAAAACCTTAGAAAATAAAATGATAAATAACCATGAACATGATTATGCTATAATAGTCAGGATAAGAATTTTCTTCTTATCTTTCTGCATGAAACAAAGGATACATATGTTTCAATTTTACAACCTAATCAATTATGTGATTTTCTCCACTACAGATGTCACCTCAACTGTAACAAAACCAAAATCATGGATTAATGCAAATAGTTTCAATTTCAATGGGGACTTCACATCTTGCTAGGATGTGGATGTCTTTTATATCTTCGATCGTGCATTTTATCGATGGTTATATCATTTTTGGAATATTTCGCTTTCATAAGATAATTTTTGGATTTTATATTTTTAGTTTGATGCCTACAGTTGTTAAGAAAGATAAAACTATTTAACTGTTGTGACTCAGTTTTACTGGATTTAAGCTCTCTTTTCTATGCTTTATATTTGAGCCAATTTCAGTGATAACAATGGTTCTCTTGGCTGTTGCGTATAGATTTTTTTTAATTTATTCATTATATCATCATTTTTATACAACATCTCGCAAACTGCAACTTTAGTTTCTACCTCAAAAATCTAAATTCATTTCCAATTTATTATTTTCAGTACTTTTTAGTTTTTGTATGATAAGTTTGTGATGAAACATGATTTCTTGATTTGGGTTAATAATTTGGGAGTTGGAAAATTAGAATTTAGAACTATAGGAAGTTGGAAGCTGATGGGAAAGCTATGATAAAACCATTAAATGAAGTTAATGCATCATTTTTTTCTTCCTTTACTAGAAATTGAGTGCTAGAAATTATAGCATGAATGTAGAGAAAGGGAACATCTGACCGGCTTCTCTTCCAACTGAGTTCCTATCTGTGGTTGTTCTCTGTAAGTGCTTATTCCTCAAATTTGTGTTATAATGGGTATAAATTATGAAGATCCATATTTGAAACTTATGTAGATAGAGTTCGGTTATATGGAAGATTTTTCCTATAATATCGCAAGTTGTTTCATCTGCCTTGTTAACGTGAAAATCTGAACGCTAACACCCCGGTGTATGTAAAGTTAATGTGAAAGCACCACCCGTTAATACAGGAATCAGAGTTAAGCAGTAAAATCACAGAAAAGCAGTAAAAGACACAATTTTTATAGTGGTTCGGCTTAAGATCGAGCCTACGTCCACTTCAATCTTCTTTATTGCTCATTTGATTACAACTCTATACAACTTTCTTCAATTACAATACACTTTGGACTAGTAGCTCAAACTTCAAAGAAGTATAATCTCTCGAATTCATGTTGAATGATGTTGATTCTCTTTTGAAGTTCTTTGTAGCGTCCTTGATGATAGAAATGCTTGAAGTGTTGTTTGAGTTGAGAATGCAGCAGAGTAATGACATCCTCCAAGAATCCGAAGAAGCCCCCCTTAAATGATGGAGCTAGTGGCGTATTTATAGGAGTGTTTCTGGGCGTGTCTTTTCCCAAGTCTTAGGTCGTGGACGACCTAATTTAGGTCGTAGGTCGTAGGTTGGTGACGACCTAAGGAACCTCTCATATCTATTGCTTTTTGAACCTTTCTTCCTCTGCTTAGGTCGTGAGCGACCTATCATAGGTCGTAAGTCGCGAGCAGTTTCAGAGTTATGGTAGGACAAGGTTGCACTCTAGTCTGGAACGGGTTAGCAAGTCATAGGTCGTAGACGACCTATGAGAGTAGTTGACGATCTTGTAATGCTGAGGCATCCAATGTAGCGACCTAGGCTAGGTCGTTATCTTGTTAGGTCGCTAAGTCTTCTATGGTCGGTAGGTCGCCATTCTCTTCAGGAGTTAGGTCGTTGGCTTTTTAGGTCGATAAGTCGCTGCTCCCCATAGGTCGTAGGTCGCTGCTGTAGTTAGGTCGCTGCATACTTTTAGGTCGCGGCCTTCCTTAGGTCGCTTCATATGTTAGGTCGCTTACTCTTCTAAGTCGCTGAATCTATTAGGTCGCAAAGACCTTTAAATAATTAAGTCGTAGAACAGTTTTATTCCATAGGTCGTTAGCTTGGTAGGTCGTAGGTCGTTGGACCTTCTAATCCTTTAGGTCGCTAGGTTGTTGAGTTGACCAGGTCGCTAGGTCGCTTATTATTTAGGTCGTTAGGTCGCTCAAAAGAGGAGTTAACACTTGCCCCTCGAAGTACACGCCTAGGTCATAGGTCGTGTGCTTCGACCTAATGCCACTAGGTCGTGAGCGACCTAAGAAATTTAATAACTCGCGTGGCCATTCGCCTCCTTCTATACCTTGCCCTATATAAAGTGCTAACTCGCTCCTTCCTCCTTATCTAACTGCTTCAATAAACCTTTCTGCCATTAACGATCTTCCAAGCTTTTCAAAGGTGAATTTGAGCTAATCAATCGACGATCCATTCTTGCTATCACATTGCGTAAGTGAATTCACCTTAGATCCAACTACGATCTCCTTTGAACCAAAATTCCCATCTCCTGACCCAGTCCAACTTTGTATGTCTCGATTCACTTTCAAGTTGAGTTGCGATCGATTTCGATCGCGATTAGCTATGCTGCTGTTGCGATTCACGAGAGCAAAGCAGTGCGATGGATTTGTGATGATTCGAATTGGGGTTGGGTGAGTCGGTGGTATGAATAGGTAACAGATTTAGCTGAGAGGATGATGGATTTCCGTTACTTAGGTAATATCGGGTTATCGGGTTGTAAGTTGACGAGTTAATGGGCTTCTGAGTGGAGAGGGAGGCAGTTGGTGAAGGGAAGCGAAGTATTAGCTTGAGCAGAAGATAGCTCGAGTTTCCATTAGAGACGACCAAACGAATCTGAGCGACCCATGATCCTTCGCGACCTAGAACACTTGACCGACCTAACAGCTTGCAACCTGGACCGCGTATGATTTAACTCCTTAGGTCGCTTCTGTATTCATACGACCTAGGACTTAACCGAATGCGCACTGTCTTGAACTGTTGGCTTGGATTGCGACCTATCGAATTAGCGGCTTAATCTTTTGCGGCATAAGCTTTAGGTCACGGCTGAGCAAGGACTTGGATAACATTGCATCACCCTAACTCGAGACCTTTTTCCTTAATATGTATCACGACTTCAAGGATCAACAACTTGACTTAACTCGTGGCATAGCCTTTAGGTTGTGGACGAGCTAACACTTGGTTACAAAATGTTTTGCTTGTTTTGAAGCATAATTTCGACTTGAATTCTCAACTTGAATTGCCTGGATGAACTTTGAATTATCTGGACTTTATAACATGATAAGTTTCTAGAGTTTGATTGACAAATTATATCAACTTTAATGCTAATAACCTGTATACAACATTTGCAGAAAATGGGACGAATATACTGCCATTGACCGCCCACATCGAATGACAGATTAGTCGATAAAGAATAATCAACTTAAATGAACTATGTGAATGAAATGTTGTGAACCAATGAATTCAAGTGAAGTATTAAAGCAAAACTAAAATATCCAATTAAAGCCGATTCGTTTGCATTAACACTACACTTAAGTTTTATATTAACAAGTTCTGAAACCACATAGTCAACTAATTGTCAACTAGTTTAATTTCAGTTATGTTTGCTTTCTGTTTTTGTTAGTTCTGCACAACACTTCACACTTTTTAGGAAACGTGCACCTTCTTATTTGAATGTCTAGTTCCTTGTATAGAATGACTTCTCAACAAGGAGAAACAGAACCGGCTGAAGAGACTTTCCCAATTGCTACTCCATTGGTTAATCCTCCAGAGAGAGTTTCAACCACACTAACATACAAAGTTTTCCGCCAACTGTGCGCTCTGTTTGGCATTGCTGAAGCAGATGCCATTCTTCCTGAGAGAAGCGATACTGCCGATATACCACCTTCTGGTTTTGCAGCAGTTAATCGTCAAATGTCCACAAGTGGAGCTATCCCTCCTTTTAACGACTTTCTCCAACGGCTTCTTCTCCGACTGGCTATCTCCCCCTTCCAGCTGCACCCCAATGGCTATGCTATTCTGATGGGGTTATGTGTGTTATTCGGAAGGACACTGGATCGCCTTCCGAGTTTTGATGAAGTTTGCTATTTGTGCACATTTGCCAAAAATAAAGATCACCCTTCCATCATTCTTGTGAGAAGCGCTAGGAATCGTAAATTAATAATTGGCCTTCCCGAAAGTGCTCACGGTTTCCTAAGCCAATTTTTCTTCGTTCGCTGTCCTCCGGGATTCTATGCTACCTGGAGAGTAGGAAGTAAGAGCATTTATCTTTGTTCCTGATGTTTTTCTCTGAGCTTTTCATAGCCTGAGTTGTCAAATTTAACTTCGCCTTTTACTTTTCAGCGCTTCCTCCTCCTTCTAGGGATTCTAGGCATAAACCAACTTTTGAGAGGCTTATGGCCGTGCCAGTTGAGGAGAGAAGCATTCAATTTCTGTTGAAAGACGAATTTTTGCATCAATATGAACTTTGCATACCTCTCGCTCTACACATCCTCATGAAATCCCGGACTCCCCGGCTAGAGCATCAGATGCCCCAGTTTCTACTGACACATCCATACCAAAAGGACCTGCTCTCGAGGCTTCACTAGTGAAATGCTCCACTTCTGTTGATGTTGCGGGGCCATCTGACGAACTTGCCTCGGTTATTGAGGAAGAAGAGCCTCAGGGATCTCCCCAATGTTCACAGAAATCCGGTGAAGAAGCCGAGAAAACCAGCCCTGTCAAGCAGAGCAGGGACGACACTTTCGAAGGGCTGAGCGACCGCTTTGCCACCTCACAAGAGATCTTTAAAGATGATCCTATCACTACCGGGGTTTCTTCTTCAGTAGTTGAAGCGACTTCTATTCTGCAACAGACTCCGTCAACTCAAGAATTGACGCTAACTACTACACCCACAACTACCCCTCAATTAAAGAGTGGTTCGTAGTTTGATGCGCGTAGTTTGCACATCACACACACTTAGAATTTTTCAGCACTTTTATGCTTCTGACTCTTTTACTTTGAAGACTTCTAAAACTTATCTTTTTTATTTCAGATTCTCCGATGGGACGCAGCAGCTCATACTACGATGACTTCCAGCGCTACGGGAGGCGTAGCCAATATGATTATAGGCGCTACCTCCCCTCTTACAGAGAATCCGATGAAGAGAGAGCCGCCCGAAAGGCTCAGGAGAGGAGGGCGCAAGAAGAGCGTTCTAAGAGAAGAGAGAGGGAGGAGCGCCACGATTCTTCCCATAAAGGCGATGATTCCCATAAGAGAAAATCCCACGATGACCGGGGAAAGGTCATATGGTTGAGGAACTAAGCAAACGTGCCCGACACGGTGAGAAGCATACTTCTACAACTCCCGAAAAGATCGTTGCCCCCGTCTCGCTTGACATTCCTTCCGGCTCTCCCGCTCTCGGGAAGACAGACATCCAAACAATAATTAGCAGGCCTAAATTCCAAGTTGGACCGGGCCCAGCCACTTTGCAAAGCCGGTTTCCACAGTGGTGCCTGAAGGGAGTGCGGTTCGACCTTGACTTGGTCCCTATCGACAAGCCTGCCATGTTACGAAATCTCGATGCCGTCAAGCTTGATATTGAAAGGATGTCGAACTGGCAAAAGCTTGTAGACGAGCTTCAAAGGGTCAACCGTGCAAATATAGAGGCCATGCTTACCATGGAGAATGATAAAGCCGAATGGCAGAAGGTTCTTGAGCAGCATGATACTGAAATGAGGAGCGTCGCTACTTATAATGAAGAGCTTGAAGTGAAAGTTGAGGAACTTAAACAAGAGCTTGCTACTTCTTCTACCACATATACTCAAAAAGAAGAAGTGTTTCAGAAGCAAGTTCGGGATGCTCACGCAGCTCAGCGACATGCCGAGGCACAGCTTGAAGCTGAGCAGAGAACAGCAGAAATGTATCGTGCTGAGGCTATAGAACTAAAGGAGAAAGTCAGTTCTCAGGAGGCGGAAATTCAAATGCTAAAGCTTCAACTTTTCAAAGCTGAAAGAGAGCGTGATGAGGCCGTTGCCGGCAAAATTGCAGCTGAAGAATCTCATGAGGCAACGAAGACCAACATCAGCTCAACATTATTTGACTTCTACCTGTGTAGTGTCTTGGGGCGCGGTAGCCTCGCCTTTCTAGGCCCCAAGTACGAAATTACTCTGGCTGAGGTATGGGAGGCCGCACTTGATATGCTCGGTGCTAAAGGTGCTGGCTACATCGAACCAGCTCTTGAAGATCATTATTTTGATGAGGATGCTCGCGCCGCTCTCGCTAAGGGAAAGGAACAACTTGCAAGATTAAGGGCCGAAATGGCGGTCGGGGAACATTCAGGAAAGGCTATCCTAACTGCTCCGATTCAACCTTCTCCTTCGGCCGAAATCGATATCATCGATTCCAGTTCCCATTCTCCATCCCCTACTAAAGTTATCACCGAGATCACAAGTATACAGGGTGGAGATGAAGGCGACGAGAGTGCCGAGGCACAGGCTTACGAGGTTGATGTCAGAAAACCGACTTCTCCAGGTAATTCTACTGTTAATCTTGCCCAAGTAGACTGCTCATCTGTTTCTTACGAGCTTGATGAGCTTTTTGACTATTTTCTGAACCTCAGTGAACCTTTATCTCCTCTCTTTACTAATTTTAACTTCTTTTCTTCTGTAGAAAAAGCATCGGGCATTGTTCGAGCTTCTTCTCCTCCAATCATTCCTCCTTCGGTTCACCAGGTCACTCCTCCTTCCGCTTCTCAACCCGGGTCACAAGAGGAGCAAATAGAAGCTCTTCACGGCTTAGATGATCCTGTTGCTTCTCAAGATCCGAAAGGAGAAGAAACTGAAGGAAGCGAGAAGACTCCAGAACCAACTGGCTCCGATGATGAATCGTTAGCTAAACTTCTTTCTCCAGGGAGTGGGTCTTCCTCCAAGAAGAGAGGAAAGCAGGGAGTCTCCAAGAAGAAGAAGGAATCCTTAACTGGCGAAGAAAAAACGGAAGAAAGTCCGACTGAGCCCCTTTCTCCTTCATCCCCTACTCTCACAAGCCGGCCTAAGAAGTTGGTTATCCGGCCAGGTGCGGGCTCAAAAGGTGGACGGAATAAGAAATGATGGCTCTGGTTCTGTGGCTTTCATATCGTTTTTTGCTTTTGTGCATGTACTTACCGGAGATTGTGCGGGTACCGGCCCTGCTTTTCTTCTACTTTTTACTTTGAAACCTGTACCTGTATAAAATTTTAACAGTTTTGAATGAAATGATTCTTTTTCTTTGTACAAACTCCTGTCTATATCTGAGAATGCATTTATTATTCATTTTTGTACAAGCTTCTTTGCACGATATTGTAACGAGCTTGTGGTATACTGTTCGAGCGTAATTTTACCGATTTAGTTATACCATGTTGCCCCTATACCATAAGCTCGTTGCAATATTTTATATTTTGAGGGGACTTGTACTTTTATTTTCTAGAGAATAATTATTCCATACTTGGAGGAATATTATTTTGTTAAAAAACAGAGTACAACTCCCTCCAAATAAGTTTTTACGCTTCATCCTTCGAAGATATCACTTTTTCTTTTGTGCATATACACATTTTACCAAGTGAATTCTTCTATGTGGTAAAGCGGGCATCTGAAGGGTACTTTAACTTCTTTTTGAGGAAGAGAATTTTCCAGAATAGGTGGATCATTCTTCCTTTGAGAGTTAAAGTGTGCCTTTGAAGATGGCTTCTTTTTTTTTATGCCACAGTAAAGGGCTTTTTGATTTTTGCTTCTTTGAAAAGTTGCACCTCTGAGGAGGGCTTTTTCACTTTTCAACACTTAGAAGTTTTATTTCAATCTCGGTGAAACGTGTGCCTCTGAAGAGTTGTGCCTCCGAGGAGGGCTTTTTCACGTTTCAACACCTGGAAGTTTTACTTCAATCTTGGTGAAACGTGTGCCTCCGAAGAGGTCTTTCTGTTTGATTGTGCCTCCGGGAGGAGGTCTTTTCATTTCTGCCTCTGGGAAGAGGTCTTTTTGTTTCTGCCTCTGGGAAGAGGTCTTTTTGTTTTGCTGTGCCTCTGGGAAGAGGTCTTTTTTGTTTCTGCCCCTTGGGAGAGGCTTTTATTTTTCCCTGTTCGCTGGGAAGCGGGCCTTCGAAGAGGGCTTTTCACATTTCATTTCACGGGAGTGTATCGACCGATGATGAAATGTGTGCCTCTGAGCTGGGTTACTGCCTGGAATTTTGGAGTTTCTTTCTCTCGGTTGGACGGATTCACGGGAGTGTATCTACCGTTCATTCCGCAACTTTGTATCGAGAAAGATCTCTCTTTTTCTGGTTGGCCCGCTTGAGGTCTTTTAGCATTTCAACTGTGGTGAAATGGGCCTCCGGAGAGGGCTTTTCACGTTTCAACACCTGGAAGTTTTATTTCAATCTCGGTGAAACGTGTGCCTCTGAGTAGAGCTTTTGCCTAGAAGTTTGGAGTTTCTTTCTCTCGGTTGGACGGATTCACGGGAGTGTATCGACCGATCATTCCGCAACTTTGTAATGAGAAAGATCTCTCTTTTTCTGGCTAGGCCCGCTCGAGGTCTTTGATTTGGACTCTAAAGAGTAGCTTTGGACTCTGAAGAGTAGCGTTGGACTCCAAAGAGTAGCGTTGGGTCTCCTAAGAGAAGCATTTGGACTCTGAAGAGTACTTTGGATTCTGAAGAGTAGCGTTGGACTCCAAAGAGTAGCGTTGGGTCTCCGAAGAGAAGCATTGGGTCTCCAAAGAGAAGCATTTGGACTCTGAAGAGTAGCGTTGGACCCTGAAGAGTAGCGTTGGACTCCAAAGAGTAGCGTTGGGTCTCCGAAGAGAAGCATTCGGACTCTAAAGAGTAGCTTTGGACTCTGAAGAGTAGCGTTGGACTCCAAAGAGTAGCGTTGGCGCTTGTGTCTTTATACCCTGCGCTTCTTAACAATCCCTCACAATAACTTCAAGTACATGTCCCATTCTTTCATTTGTTGTTTGGTAGAGAAATGTGCCTTATTGCTGAGTGGATGCATGGGGCAGATGCAAGCTGCTCCGCCAGATGTTTGTTTACACAAACGATCGTGGTCGGTTAGCAAAGGCTCAGAATCTTCTTATCAGGAAGGTGCCCTCTTTGGTGGAGTCCTCAATCGTTTGCAAATTGTACTTCTTTCGAAATACTTGAATTCTGAGCATTTGTGACTTGTCATTTGTTTACTCCGTGATTTGTAGGGATCACTTCGCTTTGTGATGTGTTGGATGAGCAAGCTTTATTTTGATAGCCTGCAATACTAAATCGATATTTTTAGTAATATTTGCATATCGAAATGATACAGGCATTTTAACGGCATTAAAGAATACAAGATTTATAATTGCTCATTACTGATTCACATCAAATTTACAGTGGTTAACAGCACAAGAAATATACATCCATGATCATTTTACAAAGTTAAGCAACGCTATTAAGTGAAATATGAGTGTAAATGAATGCTATTCCATGATTTTGTGACTCATATGTTAGTCAATGACCAGCTTCTCGGATTCCTGGTCTGTAGTTCTGTTGCCTGAGCTGGACCGATAAGCAGGACATGGTTGCCCCTGAGTGGACGAGGTTGGGTCACTTCCGTCTTTCTTCAAATATTGTTGAAGTTTATTCTGTTTCAGCAATTCTTCAATATCACTCTTTAACTGGCGATATTGATCAGTATCGTGACCGGGTTGGTTGTGAAATCGACAGAATTTCCCATTTTGCACTGCACCTCTCCCCATCTCAGGTGGTTTAGGATACTTGACAACATCCTGTGTTGCCAAGAAGATCTTTTCCGGTGTATCAGTTAAGGGGGTGAAATCTGAAGAGTTAAAACGTCGAGGTTTTTTCTTATTTCCCTGCCTCTTTCCTTCATCACTCTCCCTTTTCTTGTCTCCAGATCCTCTCTTGTTAGAGTTGGGATCGTTATTCTTGATTTCGGCCACCACTGCTTTTACTGGCATCGAGAGGTTTTCTAGGCGTATGAATTCGTCGGCTTTTTTATAAAACTTCTCGAGTGAGTTTGGTTCCTTCATTTTGAGCCACATCCCGAATTCACTTGACTTGTCGATGGCCCGCATTAAGTATGTTAGGATCATTCGGGGCTCCACGTTGTCTACCTAGGCTAAGGCTATATTAAAACGGTTCAAAAAAGACTTGATGGGTTCTCCGGGTGCTTGTTCTAGACTAGACAGTGACATTATATCTTTTTCCTTTGACGCATACAATCTGAATTGTTCTTTAAATTTTCGGGTTAAATCGGAGAATTGATCTATGGATCGAACCGGTAGCTTGGTGAACCAAAGCAAAGCCACCCCTTCTAAATATACTGGAAAATATCGACATTTAATCTCATCCGATGCTCGTGCCCCAGTCATATGCCAATCGTATCTGTATAGAAATTGGTTAGGGTCACTTGACCCTCGATAGGCCGAGATGGTAGGAGGTACAAATTTCCTGGGAAACTCCGCCTTCAAAATCTTTTCGGTGAACGGAGTCTTGCTCGGAGCGAACCCCCAATCGTTTTCATCCTCATGCTTCCGCATGCTTTCCTTCATGATTGAGCGGACCATTTCTGATAGATATTCCTCATTGTTTTGAGACTTTGCCTGGCAGAAGTTAGCTGCCCTTTCGGAAGTTTGAAAATTTGGTTGTGGCCTTGACCCTTCAGCTTGGGAAGGTGCCCTTGCAGTGGTGTTGTCTGCTCTTTGAGGAATACCTTTCACTTGGGGGTCACGGACATCTTCAGCATAGATTGTTTCATTATCCTATCGTTGGTGATTTGCCTCAAGCAGGGCGTTTAACCTATCCATAATCAACGCATTTTGGGCATTCTGGGCTTCCAATTGCGCATTCTGAGCATTCAATTGTTGATTCAATCCCAAAACCACGGCGTCCAACTCTGCTCGAGTAACTCCAACAGTTGGAGCTGCTTGACTTGAAGGAGGAGAGGTAGCAGTATTCTCTTGATCATTGTCGGATCTTGCAGAACTTCGTTTTCTCCCAGGAGCCATTATTTCCAGTAAACTTCTGGTTTTAAAAGAAATCCTTTCAACAATCCTTCGCGGGGCGATAGTGGAAGTTTCCTGAGTTCAAGTTCTCAGTGAAAGCACCAAAAATGTTAACGTGAAAATCTGAAAGCTAACACCCCGGTGTATGTAAAGTTAATGTGAAAGCACCACCCGTTAATACAGGAATCAGAGTTAAGCAGTAAAATCACAGAAAAGCAGTAAAAGACACAATTTTTATAGTGGTTCGGCTTAAGATCGAGCCTACGTCCACTTCAATCTTCTTTATTGCTCATTTGATTACAACTCTATACAACTTTCTTCAATTACAATACACTTTGGACTAGTAGCTTCAAACTTCAAAGAAGTATAATCTCTCGAATTCATGTTGAATGATGTTGATTCTCTTTTGAAGTTCGTTGTAGCGTCCTTGATGATAGAAATGCTTGAAGTGTTGTTTGAGTTGAGAATGCAGCAGAGTAATAACATCCTCCAAGAATCTGAAGAAGCCCCCCTTGAATGATGGAGCTAGTGGCGTATTTATAGGAGTGTTTCTGGGCGTGTCTTTTCCCAAGTCTTAGGTCGTGGACGACCTAATTTAGGTCGTAGGTCATATGTTGGTGACGACCTAGGGAACCTCTCATATCTGTTGCTTTTTGAACCTTTCTTCGTCTGCTTAGGTCGGGAGCGACCTATCATAGGTCGTAGGTCGCGAGCAGTTTCAGAGTTATGGTAGGACAAGGTTGCACTCTAGTCTGGAATGGGTTAGCAAGTCATAGGTCGTAGACGACCTATGGGAGTAGTTGACGATCTTGTAATGCTGAGGCATCCAATGTAGCGACCTAGGCTAGGTCGTTATCTTGTTAGGTCGCTAAGTCTTCTTTGGTCGGTAGGTCGCCATTCTCTTCAGGAGTTAGGTCGTTGGCTTTTTGGGTCGATAAGTCGCTGCTCCCCATAGGTCGTAGGTCGCTGTTGTAGTTAGGTCGCTGCATACTTTTAGGTCGCGGCCTTCCTTAGGTCGCTTCATATGTTGGGTCGCTTACTCTTCTAAGTCGCTGAATCTATTAGGTCGCAAAGACCTTTAAATAATTAAGTCGTAGAACAGTTTTATTCCATAGGTCGTTAGCTTGGTAGGTCATTGGACCTTCTAATCCTTTAGGTCGCTAGGTTGTTGAGTTGACTAGGTCGCTAGGTCGCTTATTATTTAGGTCTTAGGTCGCTCAAAAGAGGAGTTAACATGCCTAATACACCATTGCTTATTTTTCTTTCAATTTTTTTTGATACTAATTGGTGAACTCAATTTCATAATGAAATAAACTAACATGCATAAAATCTTTGGCATTGAGTCATTAATATACTTATTAGGGAAGCTACTTATGAAAGTGATGTCTTCCAAGTGTATATCTTCAGTAACATTGTACAAAATTTTGTAAATGGTTATACCATGCTACATATGTAACCTTTTTGGGTATTTTTGTGTTTCAAAAATCTATAACCATCTTTGATTTATTTAAACGTCAAATGTAGAGATGGTGAAAATCATTATTACAACACCGTTTGATATGTCATAATAAACTGCCTAGAAATTATATGTCTACTGTAAAGCATGAAATTGTATAGAAAATAATTCCTTAGTTAATTTCTCTGTTATATTAACAATACGGTAACCAAAAAATAATAATTAACAAAGAATTCATACATTAAGGATTTATTAGCAGGACTAATTTAGGGGAACCCCACAAAACAATTGGGCTGTCGCAACCCTTGGGTTAAGGGAAACAGATAAAACTTATACTTTTTTGACGAAACAGTGATCTTTGAATTGAGGGAGCACTCATAAATATTTAATACTATAAAATAAAATAGACTACCAACAAGCCGTGTAGTTGACGAACATGCAATTATATGCCACATATCAAACTTGCACAACTATGAGAAATATAACAAAGAGAATATCTGATTGATGATCCATCCAAATATAATAAAGCTAACAAATTGAATAACTATTATTAATCAACTACTGCTAAGAATTACCTAAAAAAACTGCTGTTGAAAATGTAGTATGGCTAAATTGTGCTCTGAATTATCATAGCCAGGCGACTGTGTTGAAACTAAGGAGTGGACAGCTGAAGCGAGGGTCCTAAAATCTAAAATAATGTACTGTCCTGCGTCAAGGCAGACACAACTAAGGACTGATATGAAAAGAAGGCAGCATTAGAAAGAAGGCATGTGTAGGAATGATAACAGAGTATAGGAATGAACGTGGGTAACAGCGAGAAGCATAGACGAGCTGACTATTGCTAAAGCTGCTATACCGATGAATGAAAACATGTAATTTATGAAAGGAGTGCAGTTTCTCCTAAGTTGGTTGTCAAAATTTGAGGATGCTATTAAAGTTGATGTTTGACTGATTAGAACTGAAACACATGTAGTGAATCAGATTCTAGAAGGCAGCAAACATGATCGAGCTGAGAATAGTAGGCAGTAAAGGTCCAGGAGCAATAGGCAACGATAGTATTGAAATCATGGAACAATAGAACCAAAACTGTCGAGTAATGCTAACAGTGGCATGTGTAGATCCAAAGAGCAACCACTGCAGGCACATCAAGCATCTAATCGTAGATGAACAATCATGCTAGCAACAAACAGGGCTTCATCGACAATACCACAACTGGAGATAATTTGAAGGGAAGTAAATAGACAAGAGTTGAAGGTAATGATACATAGGCAACTGATACACAGCATCATTTAATTTGGGGTGGCTTTGTTTACAAGATTCATCACATTTATACACCAATGGTCATATTTCATCCTTTCTGGTGCGGCATCGTAAGTATTATCGCAATTTTTTGGGTTGCTGAATAAAAAGTTCCCATATTTCATTTTCAAGATATGATTTCTTCAAAATCATAGAATACTGAAAATAAAAATCTAAAAATCTTTATTGATTTTGCATGAATAATTCATGATGGAAGACATACAATTTAATAAGGGGAAATTGTAACAATAGAGAATGTTACATAAGTAGTTTACAATGTAAAAGTGTAACAACCCTGTATTTTGTGATTTATTTTTTTGTATATTTTAATTATTTTAATTAAATTTTGGTTTAAAAACTTATTTTTTTTTTTTGAATGAATAATTTTGTTACTTTAAATATAAACTTTAGTTTTGATATGAATTATCATTCCAAAGCATGACTAAAAAGAATATTTTCCAAAAAGTGAATTTTGGTCAAATTAATCAAACTTTGACTTTTAATTTAAATTTTTAAAAGTTTGAAAATTTAAATTTTATCTTTTATTATGAAATTACATAAAATTTTAAGAATACTGCTTTTCGTTTCGTTGAAAACGGATTTAAATTGCAAAAGTTATACTGTTTTCAATATTGTGTGTATATTGGGTTATTCAGCAATAGTCTTTATTTTAAATTTTATAAATGACATTTTATTTGATATACCTTATTCCAAATTTTATATTTATGTTATATTATGTATACTTTGACTTTTGGATATTTTTAAAATGATAATAGAATTTTTCAAAAATTTACTGTATTTATTTCCTATTTTTTTTAAGGTTGTTTTCTTATTTTCTGCTATTTTCTTCATTAAAATTATATTTAATTTTTTTTTTGTGAACGTACTTTTATTTTATATTATTATTTATGTTTAAAAATATATTACAAGCTCGTATGAATTTTCTAAAATTTATTTCATGTAATTTCAAATTTTCTAGACTAGTTTACTATTTTAGCTATTTTCTTTAATTTAACTTTATATATTTAATAAATATTATATATATATTTATATTTTGATAAATTTTCGAAATATTAGCTTTTATTATTATTAATTCCAGAATATCAAGTTATGTAAACAAATTTAAGAAGTTTGAAAGGTTTAAAGGCTAAGAAACGTAATGTCGTTTCACGTTTCTTTTACAGTTTCTTTTGTCATCAATTCATAAGTTATTTTAGCCACTCCTTACTTTATTTATTTATTTTATACATTCACTTTTATTTGCTGTGTTTATACTTTATTAATATTAATTTTATATGTATTTTGATTAAAAATAGATTTTTCCAAAGATTATTTGGGTTGTTTCAATTTATTTAGCCTAGTTTCACATATATTGATATTTTCTTTATATAAATTATACAATTTAAAATGTATTTATTTATTTTTCTTATTTACATTATTTCTGAGATTTATTTATCTATTTTATCAGGTTTTTTATGTATTTACAAAATAGAAAAAAGAAATTTGAAAGGCCTTAAACTTTCTATCTTCCTATGGGCCTTTATAGACCACCCTTTTACTTTTAACCTAACCTTTCACCAATTAACCCTAACTATTCCTCTTTTTTTTTTCTCCAGTCGACTTCCTCCTGTTATTCACGAATTTTCAAAGCTCTAAAACTCTAAAAATCATGGCCTTCATCTTGAAGAAAAATATTTAGGTAAATTCCTCTTTTCTTTCTACTTTTTCTCCTATTTCTATGCAAATTTGTCTTGCTTTCTTCCCTGATTGGAGCGGCTTTCCCCCTTGCTCCATGGCCACCACCCCATTCCATCTCTTCCCGACCATCACCACCATCTAAGCCTACAGCCATGACCATGGCCGAACATCCCTTGATGGTCAAACTCTTCTAAATGCAACCAAAAGCCTAGATCTATGCTTGTTTGGCCTTTTCTTGCTCATCCACTTCAACCACCACCCTAACCACCACCATAGTAGCAACCACCACCTCTAACCTGATCATCACACACCCCTCCAACCTCTGTCCAGATCTGAAACATCAAGAGCCAAGCTAAACAATGCATGTAGACGAGCCTTGTGGTGCACCAAAACTACACTATGTTGCCTAGTCTCTTGATATTCTTATGTTGTAACTTCCTCTACATGTTCTAGCCTTTATGCCATGCATTCCTATGATCAAACCTGAGCCAACGTCATGTCAAACCTGACCTAAATAAACCCCTAGGTCATGCAAAAGAATAGAGAAATCAAGGCAAAAGTCATTGCATTCATATCTCTTTTTATTCCTTTTTATTTCAAAGTTATTTCATATCTAGTTTTATTGAATTTGTGTTTGTTTGGATATTTTGTTTTGAGCTATAACACAAGTTCTAAGCTTGGATCTCTTCCCACTTGAGCCTATTGTTGTGTCATCGTGCCTTCTGGAATCAGTTGTGTCATTGGTATTGAAATCTCCAGCCATAAAAGGTGAGTAAAACTCACACGACGTTTATACTTATGCAGTTGTGAAACAACAACAATTGAATGTGTAGAATTTTATGTGATGTTATAACTGACTGTGATTATTTATATATGATGTTAAACCTGTTAAATTTCATGTCATATCATCTGTTATTATATATATGTTGCTACTGTTCATTCATATCTGTTTATCACCATTGCAAGTTCCCTATAGACTAGAATCACTATGGGTTGAAATGATACATACCCGAACGGATTTTAGAATAGGGAAAAATCGTTATGGGCTGAAATGATAGGCCTGAATGATTTTCAAATTTATTTCTTTTACTTGGGACTGCGGGTTTGAAATGATAAAACCCGTATTTTTCTTTGTAAATTACGGGTTGAAATGATATATTACCCGTATCACTTTACCTAGCGTAGAAAATTATATACAGGCCCGTAGTTAAAATATATTTTTCTAAAATGTTTAAAATATTTTAGAAATGTGATTATTATAATATTTTGATTTAAAATTTATTAAAAATAAATTTTGTAAAGTATTATTGATTTTCTGAACAATTGTAAGTGAAATGAATTAATGAAAAGTTAGAAAATTTTGAACGTAAGTTATTTTGGAAAATTTGATTTAATTATAATTGGAAATTAAATTGAATATGAAATTATGATAAATTTATAATAATTTGAATTTAAATGAATTAAAAGTGATTTTATATCATATTAATGATTTTTAACAAATTTGAAATGTGAAATGAAAGAATATTTTAAGTTGAAATTTTGAAATATAACTAAAATTGGAAATTGACTTAAAAGTGAACTTTTAGTTAAGTAAATAAAAATAAAATTAAATTATATTTGAGAATTTGAACTTAAGTGTTAAGTTGAAATTTAATGTAATGGATTTAAAATTGAACATTGTAATTTAATAAGTGAATTATTATTAAATCTTGATTTTTGAATGGAAATTTAACTTTATAAGATCATGAACTTGAGGAAAAATTAAATGATGTTATAAATGTGAAAATGTATGATTTTATAAGTTAAAAATGTCTTAAATAAAAATATATTTGGTTGAGAAATTTTATTGAAAATTTGAAGTTAATTGACTGTATTTTTGAAATGCTATTAATTACAATATAAATGATATTACAGCATTTGAAAATGCTGTAGTTGATGATAATGAATTAAAAAGCTAAATTGAATTAAAAGCTATTATAGCAATTTTTGTAAGTGCTATAAATTGTTGAATTTAACTAAGTTTATTCGAAATTTAAGTAAACCCTATTACAACATTTTAAAATGTTGTCTTTTGTTAAATTGAACTGTTTTGAATGTATTTTTCCGTAGCGTTTTCTAAATGCCACAAAAAGTGAATTTTCACTGCTTTGATAAACTTAAGTGAATAAATGAACTTTGGAAGTCGAAAATTTTGGAAATTTAATAATTTAATTATTAAACATAATAACTTCATTTTAATGTTTAAAAATGATTTTTGGAATATATACTGTTTTGAAATATGGATTGAAATGATATTTTAAATTGAATAAAATGAATAATGATTTGAAATGAATGTGGTTTCAAAAAGATATGATATTTTGATATATTAAATGATTGAAATGTTGTTTTGAAAACATATGATATTTTGATATATTAAAATGGTTTGAAAATGGAGTTTTGAAAGATATGATATTTTGATATTAAAATGATTTGAAAAGAAGATCCGAAAGATATGATATTTTGGAATGATTTAATCTTTATTTTGATAAAGATATGGGTTGAAATAATATTTTATTTTGAAGTATAAATATTGTTTTAAAAGGTTATAACTACGGGTTATAATAACGATTGGTTGTTAAAGAGACCGGGATCGGATATTGTCTTATAGCCGGCCAATACCGAAAACCACTTTAACAACTGTGTACGCGGTGGAGATTCCAGAATGAAGTAGGATGGTGGCAACGTTCTCGAGGTATATTACGTGGACCCAACTCCCGTGAGTTGGCATATATGACTAAAACATGAGCTATACCGGGCTACACAAAGGGTCACACCCTTTCATCGAGCATGCTCCATCGGAAACCATTCTATTACTGTTGTGGTTCGATTTCGGTGGCGCCACTTTGATTCGGGGGTATTGTTCGAGGTGGGCGGAAGCTGCTGGCTTGCCGTCACCACCGGTCCGGGAGTGCAAACGGTGTATCCACCCTGGCATTGCCTCGCGTGCCGTGTCATATCCTTATATCGAGCCCACTACGATTTTGGTTTTAAAGATCCGACTGCGTTAAGGTTCACCATCCCCTTAACGCTATTTTCTATATGATTATACTTTACTGATTAGACACTACTGTATATAGCACAATATACTACATAGTAAATAGTTTAACGGATCCTTAGAGGATGGGCGGTCCCAAGCATCTTCTAAGTTCACTTGAGTTGGTTTACATTGTATAAGTATGTATGTCCTGACTCGAGTGTTTGTATTTTCATTTACGCTCGGGTCAGCCTGAGTTATTCACAGATTTGGATTTCCACTTTCTGGAGATTGGAATCGCTGGAGATTATCTACTTGTCAAGTTTATCTTTTGAAATCTGTTGTTCCTTTCAGCTCTTGTATTAGTTGACATCTATGAAGTGAGACTTCTTTTGTACTTTATTTCCTCTGTTGTATTTTATGTAACTCTGATATTTTTATATCGTAGCTTCATGAACTACTATCTCTTTTTACTTCCGCTGCATTATTATTACTCTGTGTCTGTGATCTGTGGTTTTTATTTTCTGTATATTCTGAGATTTGCCAAAATTTTAATTACAACGCGGTATTTTGAGCAATTCAATTCCGGCATGAGTGTCTACCTATACACTTATAATGGATGCGAATGGTTGAAAATATCGGGTCGTTACAGTAATTTATCTTTATTCTAAACTTTAGGAAATAATATTTTGTTTCAAGAGTTTTGCTGTTGTTTGATATATTATGGAAGATTTGGAATAGGATATAAAGCGATATATGTACTTAGTGGTCACAATGATCAATTTTCACTAGAAAAAATTAAGGAAAATGATGTTAAAATTACTAACCTATTTCAGATATACAATATAGTTGTTGTTGCAGGCATGAGAGATGGCGGCACAACTGACACATTAGACTCTGTTTATGGTATGTCTTTGTAAGCCGAATCTTCTATTTTGACCTTCATAAGCTGTTTATTAACTACATTGTCATTATTGTCCTTTGGAAAGAGGCACTATTTATTTATGCTAACTATTGTATTTGAAATAATAGTTTCATTATATGATCATAACTAATAACACAAAATCGATAGGCTTATTCATACAACTTTTATAATGTGGTAGTTGATGGGAGAATATTTTTACTCTGTTATATATCAGTTTAAGAAGTTTGCCAATAATGTTAATATATAAAAATATTTTTGTTGAATTGACATTCCTACCTATGGTATTCTCATATTAATAACAAACTGATGACATAATTTGATTTGTTGACATGCTTTAGGCTGTATGAGTGATTTCAGATTCCCTAAGATCTGAAAATTTACCATAGGAAGCATGAAATATTATGCATCTACTGTCGATTACATGAACCAAAGTACTTTATTAATTTCGATAATAATTGGAACGCTGGAAAATCTATTAAGTGGTAGCAGTAAAATGCAGCTTGAATATTGAAATGTAGGAAACAAAACTCAGAGTCAAAGGTGACACAGAAAGAAAAGAAGTAATATTCAAAGACATTAGGCCAACACATACATTTCTTACACTTACATTTTTAATCTATATTATGATTATTTTAAATTTAAAAGAAGATAATGCATTGAATCTAGGATCAATAAGTCGGACAGAAACAAATTTGAGTTTTATAACAATTCTTATATTTCTTTTTGTTTACAGTTTTGTAGCTACGTTTGGTGTATTATCTAGAATTTAATATGCACAGGCACATATACCACTTACAGAATTCTAATCAATATTATTATGTTGTATCATGCACGGACTGCTATGAAACAAGAAACAAGATGGACAGAAAATGAGAAGAAAGAATTGATGCTGTGCAAAACTACAACACAATAAGCTCAAAAGCTAGCTGCAGTTGTAAGACCATTTTTCATTAACTTTATTTAGTGTGTAGAACACCATCGTGTGAACAAAACAATCACCGAGTATGTTGTATCACAAGCTTAGTAAGCATGAATATATATATTTGTATTAAAATTGTGGGTTTTTACTACTAAAGTTAACTAAGTTATATTTATATCATCTATCCTAGATTTTTTTTGTTGATGCATATTTTAAATTTCTGCATATATTAACTGAAGTATAGTATAGAGACCAAGCTTGATAGTTTCTCCATAATCTCATATATTGCACTATTGATTTTGGAATGTTGACTAAGAGGTACTCCCATTCCTTTATATTTTTAATAATTCTCACGTCTTATACATAGAAATAGAAATATTCGAAAGTTTTTTTCCTGTTGTATACAATCCTAAAACAAACTCATTCCAAATATTTCCAAGCCATTTACTTTGAACAAGGTTCTCAATTTACATGCATCTAAACGCTTAAATTCATCATTTATTGAAACTATTTTGGAATCTTCTTAGGATCATTCTTTTTAATGGAGTGCACCTATGTTATTCTTTTAATCTTTATTTTACCTCATTTTCATGATTGAATCATGTGCTTTCTATCAACTAACTCTTTGCTGAAGTTTGCTACAAATTAATCAATTATAAATTATTTGATATTTTATGATAATTTATTTTTTAATCGAATAATGAAGTTAATATGATTGGTCTATGACCCCTTATATTTTCAGCTTTATATAAGCTCTTACACTGACATGTTGCTATTCATGCCTCATGTCTCAAATTTTGGACAAATAATTCCTATAGTGTATGTATAATGAAAAACTAAAAGCATAAAGCTCTGCACAGAGATTACTGCTGGTTCTTTGGTGCTTCATTTTAATGATGCAAATGGAGTGCAATGCTCCAAAAGCGAGCGAAAGGCACTTTGGGCATTTATGCATCTTTTTAATTTTATTATAAACACATGGTTATGGTGAATACATTGAAATCATTAGGTATCTATACGAATCAAAGTCTGATGAATTTGGATCTGGTGGGTTTGGTTCTTTGAGATTTTGAATTTTTTGGGTATAGTGTTATTATTTGGGTTATATTTGTTTCCTGCCATCTTCGAGTATGCAATTTGTATGACACAGAACATCGATAGGAAGATTGACTTTTCTATGATGACTTTGTGAACGAATGAAAGTTTGATTCTACTATAACTACTAACTAATGACAGTTTAATCTTTTTTCCCTACACATTTTGATTTCATTACAATTTTTAAACTTCAACTAATTTTTACTTTGTACCAGTTATGGGGTAGTTCAACATGTATAAAAGATCCTTTTAGTTGAAGGAAAAGATGTGAAGTGCACACGTGTAAAGATTTACATAAGATTGGAATTATCCATTTAATTTCTTTTCGTGGTTTGTATTCAGATTTTTATTTCTGAAACTTATCCCTTATACTTATATATTCAAGATAGTATGAACATCCATAAATGTTTTATGTCTGACTATGTTAATGAATGTAGTAGATAATACTATTTGAATTAGAAGGCCAAGAATAACATTTAGAACTAATAGTGATATCATTATAAACTCTAACAACAACAAAAATTAAACATCTAGATCTTAGTGGAGCATATGATAACTACTAATGATTCTAATTGAAATTTTCTTCTAGCGTATCAATTTTGTTTTTACTATATAAAACCCTTAAACCCTAATTAATCCAATAATATATAGAAAATCAAATTTACAAATATATGGCTATGCATAGAAAATGCTCCATGGTTAAACCAAATGCCAAGGCTGCTGTTGAGTAAAAGAATTAACGGGTGCTAAAGCAATGCCAAATTTGATGTTGTGTAGAAGCAGGAGCCTTAAGAATTGATTTAACAAACAAAAGGCATACATGTGAAAGAAGCCTGAACAATTCTGCATGTGTGAGCACATGGATAAGAGGTATGCATAAGATGTTAGTTGGGCTGCTGCTGTTGTGTATAGCGTGAGCATTACATGCGAAATAAAGGTTGAAACATATATCCACAACTGAACACTGCATGCTTGATTTAAAACCTGAAGCATATGGGAAGTAAAGCATTGAAGCATAAGCACGGTTGACAGGTGCTTATATGTCAAAAAATGCTTCAGGGAGCATCTGTAGGGCCTGTCGAGAATCACACTGCTGAAGTGAGAAGTGCAACAAGGCAGGAAAACAAAAGAGAGAGTGGGCGGAATGTAGTGGATTGAGCAGCTGCTGATTAAAAGTGGGAGAAGCGTAGTCCTACTGCAAAATGTAGCGGTTGCACATATATAGAAGGACAGAAGACGATGCTACTGCGATATGATTGTATAGAGATGCTAAGGTGAGTTGCTGAATATTAACAAAGGGCATGTAGTGCTATCGCAATACAATGGTGAATTACTGAGGAAGAGACAGAGCAATTGCGAGAGATATGAAGTGCACAAGTAAAAATATGAAAAGCTTGCAATCAACAAGATTTGAAGCTTGAGTAGAGGCTGCTATTGCAACTCCAGGGTCTGGTGCTTGAGACATCGATTGTACTGAAAAGAGGCAAAGAGGCAACTGCTACATGGTAGGGAAGAAATCACATCGTACCGACTGAGACAGCAGGCCGAAGACATGGGGCTACAAGCAAGGAGCGAACAAATGGTCTAAAAATAAATGAAGCATTTGAGGCCTGCACAACAGGTTGGAAGGTGGGTTAGCTGAGGAGGTTTCAACTAAATGCAAATTGAATTTGCAGGCCAGACAGGAAGTGAGGCATACAAAAGAAGAGATGTCTGCAGCAAGGAAGTTGGTGATGGTCTGCTGCTATATGAGTGATTGTTGCAGCTATGAACCGTGATGGTGTGTGTCGGTTGCAGGCAAAACAAAAGCTTCAGAGTGAGATATGCACAAGAAAGTACATAGCGCACAATAAATGATGGTGAATGTATTGTTTTAGATGGTTCTTTCAGTTTATAATTGGTGAGAAAGTGTTCGTTTAACTCTGATTCAATAAGCACTTCAACAATTAATGAATAACTTTCATGCGGTGTGCAATATGATTCTCTTTTGGTACAAAGAGTTGCATAGACCAATGTGCATGCATTTTCGTTTTTTTAGAAGGCTATGGTTTTTTTATTATGTCCTTTTGTATGATGTAAAAATTTCTCTTATTTGTGCACGAGTTAATGATATTCGTAGCTTATACTTGGAGATCTTTTAATGTGTCAGTTTAGTTTCAATCCATGTAATAGTTTGTAGTCTTACATGGAGAAGTAATAAATCTATATTAGCTTAAGAGTTTACATTGATTGATTTGTAAAAGATTAGTTTCTTTCTCTTAGCCGCACACAATGAATTAAGGTATTTGAGCATTAGGAAACTACCCTGCACAGTTGAAACATTTTGATTAGAAGTTTCCTTATGCACTTTAAAAAAAATCTTTGGAAACTGTTTTTTACCACAAATGAAATGTACACTGACAAAGGACGACGTATTTATTATTGATAACAGTTAGCACTTTGCTTTAATTACAATTGAAAGACAACGGTCATCATATTCTCTACTGCCTTTGCTTGACGGTGCATCTTGGTTGGGTTTCAACGCACCAACAATTGTTAACACTTCATTTTCAATTTGTTCAACGCCTTATCTGATTTTTACTGTCAGTTATGTAATGTCTAATTATCCATGTCCAGTCAGTTACAAAACCTAAACTTATTTATTTTCAACAACAAACAGGTTTTCCACAAACTAGCAAGTAATATATTTATTACAACCCAAAAGACTAAACACCTAAAGGCCCAACTTATTTCTAGATATTTTTCCACTTTTCCAACATCAATTTTCAAAACAAACAGCATGGTATAACAATGCGGCACGATGGGGAATAAAGGGGAGATGAGAGAACAAAGAGCGAATTTTTAAAAATGAAATTTTATTATTCCCCACTTTTTTAGGACTACCAAAATCTCTCTCTAACGCATTCCACGTCCCTTCCTCTTAAACCACTCTTTCACACCAAAATACAAAATAAAAACTCAAAATTTAACTATCAGCCAAACGAGCCATAACAAATTCAACATTTAACAATTTTCACCTACACATAAATAGATTTACACTACATAAATTGAAATCAAAGAATATGGATTGATTTTCCTAACTAAGGTTTTAACTTTTTGCTTACAATACTACCTTTCTGTAAACGAATAACTGCGGATACGCTACTCTGCACTTTGAGTATGTCCCTACTGCAAATTTTTAACACTATTTTATTTTCTCACAATAATTTCCAACTTCCTCAATACTGAACATAACGCTGCAGGCATTAAGAACCAGCACTGCAGATGATCTGTACATACTGCTTTAACAAATAAGTGGACCACGTTCATTTGGACCTATAATTACAGGGAAATACCAGCACTGTCCGTGTGCGTAGCACGGGCCACGCACTAGTTAATTTGTAATTAAGGATCATTAATTAGATAAGTATAGTTTATTAATTAATGATTTGAAATTTATTAATCAAGTAATTAAAGATTATTTCATTTACAGTTAAGTACTTAACTAATTAAGGAATTAGAAATTAATTTATTGGTAATTAAGAATTAATTAATTTGTATTTAATAATGGTTAATTAATGTTAAATTACTTAGAGAAGTAATTAAAGAATTTTTAATAGTTAATAAAGCTCATTAACTAGGAATTATTAAATAATTAATTAATGTGATTAATTTTAATAATTAATTAGATTAATTAATTAAGGATAATCATTTATGGAATTGGTTAAGCATAATTACTTAATGAAAGTAATTAAATGAATTAATTACTCAATGTAATTAATTAAATAAATATGATTAGTTTAAGTTAATTAATTAGTTTAATTAATTTAAGATAATCACTTGATGATTTGTTAAGTATAAATTACTTAATGTAATTTATAAAGTGTAATTACTTAGTGAAGTAATTAATGGGTAATTACTGGTTGTAATTAATTGAAGGGTGATTTATTTATGGATGTAATTTGAGTTTAATTACTCACTGTAATTAATCAAGGGATTAATTAAAGATAATTAATTGAGGAGTAACTAATTAATTAATGAAGTAATTAAGGGTAGTCAATTACTGAATAAGATTAATCAAGGGTGATTAATAAATGTGATTAATTAAAGATTAATTATTAAATGTAATTAATTTACATAGAGTAATTAATTAAAGAAGTAATTAAGGAATCATTAATTAAGTAATTAATGATGTAATTAAGGGATGATTAATTAAAAGGTAATTAATCAATATAAGTAATTAGAGGATAATTAATTAATGTAGTTAATTAAGGATTTATGTAATTAATTATAGTTGATTAATTATTAAAATAATTAAAGGTTAATTACTGTGTATGATTAAGGATAATTAATTTGTGTAATTAATTAAAGGATATTTACATAATGTAATTAGAGAATAATTAATCAAGGTTGATTAAATAAGATGGAAATTAGACGATGATTAATTACTTGGTTTGTAATTAATTAATGGTTAAATAAGCAAGATTTATAGTAATGGAAGTAATAATTTAATTTACTTTAAATCAATTAGAAATGATGTGATTAATAGATCTTTGCTTATGGATGACCGATTGATATTGAATGCCTTGAATGGTATGATATCACTGATATGAGATATGTATTGATCTGTGATATTGAGATGCTTGGGTTGAATTGTAATGATATGAGTTATCTATTGTGACATTGTGAATTATCTATCTATGTGAATATAGATAATAGAATTAAATTTAAAACAACTTGGACCTAAAAGATGGCGTTTGTATTTCGATGAGACTGGGATCGGGTTTCCAGATTTGGATATCCGAAAACCACATCGATCCAAATTCATGATAGGTCGTGAATCTCAAGTGAAGATGAAGATTCACAGTGCAAGGGTTATTGTCGTTAACTTTAAGGGTGATTCCAAAATGAGTGTAACGAGATAATGCCTTCGTTTCGTTCGAACCCGGAACGAACTTGTATGGATTGAATGCTTTCAAAACATCGTCAGTTGGACGATGAGCATTCTAAGAGATGCATTCTCTAATGGTAATCGTAGCCTCAAGCCTCATCAACTGGGAATGGCTAAAACAGGGGAGGTGCAGCAAGGCTAAGTGGGTAGCACCCAAGTAGGACAAGATTTTCCCCTGTCTAGAAGTCCCTTTTTATTCGGCTGTGTGGGCAGTTGGAAACGCGCGCCAACTGCGGGGTTGTCTTGTTCGGGACTATCCAGTAAAGGATGGTTCCGGCCTTGTGTTGCAGGGGATTGGGAGTAATCCTCCGTACGTTGATCTAGGCCACGTACTATGACGGGCGGTACCCCAGTAGCTCTGCCATTGTATGGAATCCAAACTCCAATTAGTGTCGTACATTTTAGTTGTGCCCAACTATGCTGGAACGTGAGATGTAAACATTCCAGCTATTTCTGTATTTTGCTTGGAAACTCTAGACCCTATTATAATATAACTGGATTTCCTATCAACTGTTTTGGTTATCGTAAGGTAAAAACTTTTCTGTGTTTATGTGCGGGAAGTCTTACGAGATACCTTTTGTTTTCAAGGGTTTTTCAAAGTTAAGAAACTTTAACCTGTTTACTCACACCAGATTCATGTCTGACCCAAGCGTTTATTTTCTATTTTATTAAACTCTTGGGTCAAATTTTTACGAGTGGCCAAGGGATTCAGGTTAACTTTGATGAATTCTGGAGGAGATATGGAGCAGGAGGCTTCATCGTTGTAAATATAAGTGGTTCTGCTGCATGATCCCTGAGTCGTTTGTTTGAGTTGTATTTTGAATTGTAATGACTAGACAGGTGTTTATAACTGTCTAATGTGTAATGTGTAAGTGGTGTAACTCTAATGTTGTAACTATGTAATACTTATTTGATTAATATAATTTATTCGTTCTGCTGTTGAGATTCTGATGTTATTTCTTTCTTTCTTCTCTATCTTTTCTCTTTTCTATCTCTTTTTTTCTTAAAATGATACGTCTTTCTGTAGGATGAAAGGCGGGTCGTTACACAAATATTCCTTCATCGGCCTTAGGATCAAACTTTTCCATATTGTCTTTCATATTCAATATGAAAAAATTTGATCCAAAAGTTCTAAAATATGATACTTTAGGTGTAACGACCCGTAAATTTTTGTGGTTATATTTATTTGATTTATCGAAATTTTGTGAAATTTTAAATAATAAATTTTGAAATACAAAATTTGATATTTGGAATACGTCTAATTAAACATAACAGCTGGTAAATTTTCATCAGATAATATTGAAGTTTATTTTTCCCGTGTAATTTTATTTAAATTTATATCAGTCGATGTTTGATGATAATAAAATGTTTTTCAAACCTGAATATTTTTCTACAGGAAAATTTAAATCATCTTCTAAGCAAGGCGTCATATTTCGTTTCTCCAAATTTTGACTGATATTACTCCGTCGATCTTATTTTCGACGAAATAGCATCATTTCCGTACTGATATCGATTTTTGATCGGATGATCGTACTACTAATATCTGTATACTGTTTTGATAGCCTCGTCGTGTTGATCTTCATAGTATATTCATATGTGTGTTTCGACGTCCGGTAGACGACGGAATCTATGGAACGACTTCCGTATCGGTTTTGCGTTTTTGAATCATTTAAAATTTCCTTGTTGATTTGTTACCCATCGAGTTAAACTCAACAGCCATTGGCATTTAGTTTTTCAGAAAATCAATGCTTGACTTTTATTTTTACTGGTTCCAATATTGTGCCGGTTCTTTTCGTCTACCTTTGTTCCTTTGAGAGAATATAATAATAATAACAAAATATTACATTCCTTCCCAGGCATCTCAAATCTCCTCCTCCATTTTTCTTTCCTTTTCTTCGTTGCTCTCCTTCCCATCCGCATCTACCCTTCACCACCAATGCCATCAAGCATGCTCGACATCTTACTGACCTCGGCCGAAACTTATACTCACGCCTTACTTCTCCCTGGCCGCTCTGCCTCCTTGCTGTCGATCACAAACCCATCCCCTTCAGATCCGAGTTGCCCTCCTCTTTCTCTCTTGCATGAGCAGCCCATGCCGCCACTAGCCAAAGCAGCCACCTCTAGTCTGCTTCCCTTCTCCGCCGACCGCAGCCGCGAGTCTCCTCTTTATTCACGAACTGGGCCTCCCTGATCTGATCCATTGCTTTTATCTCCATGTGACTTCCCTATGGGTGAGCTTTTATTTTATTCTTAGTTTATATAGTTACGTAAATCTGTTTGTTTTTATATTTAAGCTTATATGAGTTGTGATCTATTTGTTAAATATATATATTATATAAATTATATAATCTATTGATTAAAATATCTATTTACCTAAGCTATATATAGATATGGTTTGTTAGTAAATTTGAGTTTACATAAGTTATATTACAATAGTTTATATGCAGATACATTTTCAAACATATTTTGCCCAATGTTCTGCAGTGTTATATATATAGTTTGTTATTTTATAAGTTATGTATTTGAAAAAAAATTATATATATTGTTAGTTATATATATTATATATATTGTTTTACAAGTTGAAGCTAGTTTATATATATTAGTATGTTATACATATGTTTTGGAATTTAGGCTTACAGTATATTATTATACATTGTGTTATTGCAATTAAAAGTTTTATATAGTATAAAGTTGTTCTCTTTTAATCAACGATATATAACAGTTTTGATATACCATTTACAGTATAATGAAATATGTTAATATAAATATTTTAATAGCGGTTTAGATATATGTTAGTATCTTATTTCTGCATTTATACAGATTTATATATTATATTGGTTTTGATGGTATAAGCCATAGGATTTATATAGTGTTATATCGGGTGCAATGGTAATAAAGAATATGTTTTGATATAAATGGTCTACGTTGGTTGTAGATATGTTGGATTTTATTAGTAATGTTATTGTTTTAAATATATATATAAATATATATATGATATTTTAATGAGTATATATATAAGTTCTTTTCTTATAGTATATATAACAATGTAAAGGTTGTAGTTACATATTTGTATATATATGATTTTTTTTGTTCGGCTATAGTTATATTCTTACTTTGGATTAGATATGTTTAGTTTATATATTTCATATATACTGTTGTACAGTATTGAATATACATAGATTTGATACATACGTGTTTTAAAATTTTGTTATTGATTTTATAATAAATGTGGACCTTAAACGTATCCTATATAGTTTATATAAAATTGTTGTTTCATGTTATATATACATGTGATATGTTTATATCTATATGAGTATTTATCTCAAATATATTATTTAAAACAATGATTTTAATTATATATATTATTTTAGTATTTTTTTTTAAATTAAATATTGATTCATAATGATAATAATATAATTGTCGTTTATATCAAACTGATTCTGATTAAGTTCATCAATTCTTGTCTATCAACTTATCGAATTCATGCCAATTTTTCTTTGCATTTGAATTCATAGCCTGTTCTGTTGTCAAACTCTTCTAGCCTCGAAAGGTGAGCAATCACTCACGATTAACGTTCTTATATTTATTAAATTTGATTTCAATTGAGACGATAATTGAAATATGTTGTTGTTAGTTATTTACATTGCTATATATATGCTTTTATCTGAATCTGTTCACCTGTGATATATGACACCATTATCTGTTATTTTTATTGATGATATATGCCTGTTATATTATTATCATATCTGTTATCACTCTGCAAGTTCCCTGTTAGTATAGAATTCACTATGGGTTGAAATGATACATATCCGAACGATTTGTAGAATAGGAGAAAATCGTTATGGGTTGAAATGATAGACCCAAGCGATTTTCATTGAATTGAATTAGGGATTGCAGGTTGAAATGATATATACCCGTATATATTTAAATTGCGGATTGAAATGATAAACATCTGTATCACTTGACCATAGGATAGAAAATTATATATGGACACTGTGGTATATATATAAAAATATTTTGAAATGATTTCTATGGTATTTGGAAAGAAGTATATGGTTTTATATAAAGATTGATTTCAAATATTACATAAATGTTATTTTATATATAGTTAAATTCTTGATTTTTAGGCTATGTATAAATTGTTTATTTAATTTTTTTTAAATATAATATGGATAAGTATTTATTATATTTTAATATAGAGTTATAATGGTTTAATAAACTAAGGTTAGAAGATAAATTGAAATTTAATTTATTTGAGGATTAAAATTTGGAACTTATGGAATTTGAAATTTTAAAGGATATGACTTATGATATTAAAACTTGATTTTTGTTTAAGGTGATTTAGGTAAATATATCAAGTTTAAATAAATTGAAGGAATATTCAGTTATTTGAAATTTGGGGTTTTATTTAAATGATATTGGATTTATTAAGTAAATATTTCAAAATTAAATAATAGTGAATTGAAGTTGAGATATATATATATATAAATTCATCAAATTTAGTTCTGAAAATATAGAATATTTAAAGCTTTGAAATATACTAAAGATTTAATAGTTTATTTTGGCGGACTAAATCTATATTTGAAATTGATAAGATTTGAAATGGTTTGCTGGGAAATTGAATTTAATTGAAACTGATGGTTTGAATTGAATTAAATTGGAATTTGAAAATGTAAAGAATTAAAGGAATGTTTCGTGATTTCAAATGTATGATTTTGAAATGTTATGATTTTCAAAGCGTAATGATTTCTAGTATTTTGATTTCAAAAGAATTATAACTTTGAAAGTATTATGACTTTTGAAAGGTGAATATATGTTTGAAATGGAAATAATATCGTATTGATTTGAATATGGTTTTTGAAATAAAAATGGTTTTGGTTTCGAAGTATAAACTATTTTGGAGGAATATAGTTTTGAAATGAAATGATTTGATTTTTAAAGTATAAACTATTTTGAAATGACCACGGCGTTATAATAACGTTTGGTTGTTAAAGAGACCGGGATCGGAAGTTGTCATACTCTCTGCCAACTCTGAAAACCACTTTAATAACCGTGTACGCGATGGAGATTGCATAATGAAGCAGGATGGTGGCGACGTTCTTGAGGTACATTACGTGGACCCGACTCCCGTGAGTTGGCTTAAGGTGGTTAAAACAGGAGCGATCTCGGGTCAAAAGGGGTAGCTCCTCTGGTCGGACACACTTCTTTGATACTATACTCTTACTTGTGGCTGATTTGATGGCCATCCTTCGATTTTGATTTGGGAGTGTGTTCCGAGGTGGGCGTATGTGGCTGCTACGTTACCATCGGCCCGTGTGCATAATTGGTATATCTACCCTGGCATTGTCTCGTGTGCCGTGTCACCTACCATAGCGAGCCTTACTACGAGTTTCTATTTATGGCATACCTGTGGAGTATCTTCTCATAGTCTCCCGATCAGGAGATATGCAGGTACTATATAGACTATTGGCATTATTTTGTGTTAAGGGCTATATGGGTAACCCGTTAAGGCTATCTTAAAGTAAGTTTATTTTACTGTAGACATTATTATAATAGCGAAAAATTACTACATAGTAAATAGTTTAACGAATCCTTAGAGGATGGTTATCCCAACATCCTTTGAGTTACTTGTATTTCTGTTGTTATTTCACTTGAGTTGGATTTATTGGTATAAGAATGTTATCCTGACTCGAGTGTTTTGTGTTTTGCTTTACGCTCGGGTCTGATTGAGTGATACAGCTTTTGAGACTCACCTCGGAGTTAGAGCTTTGCTTGAAGATCCAGCCATCTATTTTGTTTCAGTATCCAGTGATTTCAGTGACGTATTCTGATTTTGTTTAACTCTGATGTATCTTGTTTAACTCTGATGTATCTTATTTTTATATAGTAGCTTCATAAACTACTATCTCTTTAATTCTGCTGCATTATTATTACTCAGTGTCTGTGTTCTGTGACTATTTATTCAATTTATATTCTGAGATTTGCCAAATTTTATTTACAACGTGGTATTTTGAGCAATTCAAGTCCGACATGTGCGGATGCGAATGGTTGAAAATATCTGGTCGTTGCATTAGGTTTCTTACAAAAAATATTTCATAAGGAGTGTTTTTTGTCATTGGTCGTAGCATCACTCTATTCAAAACATAATAAGCGTGGCAATAGCTTCAGCCTAAAAATATTTTGGTAGATTTCTACTATTTAATATTGTTCTTGCACATTCTTGTAATGTTCGATTTTTTCGTTCAACTACACCGTTTTGTTGTGGTGTGTGTGGATTTGAAAAATTATGATTAATTCCCTTTTTATTGCAAAAAAATTGTAAAAAGTTCATTTTTGAATTCTCCTCCATGATCACTGCGAATATTTTTAATTTTCAAATTCATTTGATTTTTAATTCTTTTTGCAAAAAATTTAAACATACCAAAAGTTTTACTTTTATGTCTTAAAAAAATTCCATGTATATCTTCAAAAATCATCAACAATTACAAAAACATACTTGTAATGATTTATTGATCTTACTTGAATAGGAGCAAATAAATCTAAACGCAACAATTCTAATGGTCGTTTTGTTGAAATGTTATTTTTAGATTTAAAAGAAATCCTTTTAATTTTCCAATTTGACATACATCACACAAATTTTCTATTTAATTTATTTTTGGTAAACCTCTAATTAGTTCATGTTTTGATAATTTATTTATAAGTTTGAAATTCATATGACAAAATCGTTTATGTCATAGCCATGGATCATCAAGTTTAGTGGTCAAGCATAAATCGGAATTTTGTTTTATATCATATTTAAAATATAGATATTTTTCTTTTGAAAACCTTCAAATAGTAAATTTTTAACATTATCCAATATGTTGCATCGATTTTTCTCAAAATTTATTTAAAAACCTTTATCACATAATTGACTAATGCCAAGAAAATTATGTTTTAAATTTTCTACTAATAAAACATTAGAAATAATAGGAGAGTTAGAATACCAATGTTTATGACTTCTCCATTTCTGATGACATATCCTTTTGAGTTGTCTCCAAAGATTACGGTGGCTCCATCGATATATTTTATATTTGAGAGCATCTTGGCATTCCCGGTCATGTGTTTTGAGCAGCCACTATAGAGTATCCATTTCTTCTTGCTTTTATTTTTGGGTACATGCAAAACAAAAATTATTCAATTGGTACCCATGTAACGACCCGTAAATTTTCAATAATTTAATTGTTAATTTTTATTTAAGGTTTGTTATCTAATATTGGGAAAAACAAACTTTGTGGTTCATTAATGAAATAATAACTTAAATGAGATGTAATAATGCCAATCTAAGTTAGTTATTAACAAGTTGAATGAAGTTACAATTAATGGAATTAGTGTAAATGTTATGCTACGTTATAAGTCGAATATAAGAAAACAAATGTAAATATTGAATTAACTAATGAATTAATATATATTAAATGGTAATTGAATAAAATCAATGTTTAGTAAGAAATTATAACAATGGTTTGGAAATGACAAATTTATAAAATGTTATTGAGAGTTAATGATAACAATTATTATAACTTAATCATTTATTTAGTCTACTAAATCAAAACTTGTAATCAATTGCAACGAATCTCAATTCAATCTTATGTCAATGTAAATTAAGGAAATAAAATTCGAAAATAATGTTAATTGTATTCATAAAATGATAATTGGTTGAATATAGAAAATGGAAATCAAGATTTATTAATTTACTGGAATTTGAAATTTCAGTAATTGGATTAATTGCAAATAAATGAAAGTAAATATTTAAATATTAGGTTAATGAGATTAAGATGAAATTTGAGAATATTGATGTAATAAATCATGAACCAATGTTTGTTGAATCCTTATCGTGATAAAACACGTGAATAACAAAGTTTAAAATTTTAATAAATGGATTTTGGGAATTTTAATTTATAATTTATGAATTTAATGAAATTGAAATTTAACACTGAAATTGATGGATTAATCAACTTTAAATTGACATCTATAATTGTTTAAGTTATTATAAATGATTGAAAAAACAAAAATGATAGAAAGGGTAAATAATTAAATTTAAACTAGAAAAGTAATTTAATTAATTAATTATTAATTAATTAAATTTACTGGAAAATAGCCATTTTGGCCACTGACTCGGATTTTAACGAAACTAGTTTCATCGGATCCGTAACGGTGAATTATTGAAGGATTTCAAGTTTTGTAGCGATCGGACTTGTCGTTTAATTGTACGGGCTCGAAACGCATAGAAATCAATGAAATTGAATCAATTGAAATCAATTTGACATAACTTGATTTTTGCATAACTTCTTCATATAGTGGAATTTGGACTTGAAACTTGTTCCATTGCGTTTAAAATATTTTAAAATATCTATTTTTGATATATGGCTTGACCATTTTTGTTCCGGAATAGAATCGGGTTTTTTAAGTCGTGTATCATTCAATTAATCTGGTCCATTCTTTCTATTTCAGCTCTGTCTATATATATCCAGTTATAAACCCTAGCAGCCTTTCTATTTCTCATTTCTATACGTACAGAAGTTTCTGTTTTCCTCTTTCTCAATGGCAGACAAACACTAAATTCCACAACCTAGTTTCAATACAAATTCAACCTCAAAAATTGAAACTCCTCAATACATATCAAATTATATATCGATCTGAAGCTCTCGACGAGCGCATCTCAGATTTGAAATTTTTTTTCTAATTTGAACCTCTGTCTGTCCAGAAATTGGAGAACGATCTGCAGCCGTTCATCGTGCCACGATCAAATGGGTTAGATCGTCAAATCAAGGTTACAGTCGTGTGGAGGGGGACGAGTGGAGTGCATTTGTGTCGTTCATTGTGTTGATTGACGGTTGGATTTTGCACATAATTCGACTAGGGTTTCAAGTAGGTGCGGTGGTTGTTGCAGTTTTGAGGCGTCGATCGCCTGGGGGATCATCCCGAGTGGTGGTGACATGTCACAGGGAGGTCGGAGGTCCGGTTGGCCGAGGCTTGGCGTAAGCAGCACGGTGGAATTCGCGATTTTCTAAAGTGGCAACTTCGATTACGTACAGGCTTTTGGGTAGGGTACCGATCAATTAGAGGTTGTTGTGTTCGACCTTGAGAGGATTACGTGTATGGTTAGGTTATTATTTATTTACATTTATTTTTATCTTGTGGTTGATCATTCTAATACACATAACTTTTGCATACGAGATCGACCCATGCGCGGTTTTCTCCTCTACGACCCTATCGAAATTCCAGAATTTTTGGCGCTGGTTTGGACAAATTCGGAGACTATTTGAATGTTGGGTTTAAATTGGATTTATTCAATTTAAATTCAAAAGGTGAGTGTTTTAACCCACTCACAACTTCTAAAATTTCTTATGTTTGTTAAGTTGATATATGATGTGAATAGAAATTTATTTATGACTGTTTGGCATATTTCGAATCATCATCTCAGTTTATTTGAATTTATTTGGATAAAATAGTTATTTAATTTATTATTGAATATAAACTGCAAGTAAATACCTCTTATTTATTCTCTGCTCTATATTGATGTTATTGATTGAATTGGATGATGGTTGTGAATAATGTTTGATGATTGATGTTGGATGAATGGACGTTGTATTTTATATTGTTATAGACTGCAAGTTGTTATGGATTTTATTTCATTCGGGATTGCAGTTTGAAATGATATATAATCGTATTTATATTATAAATTATGGATTGAAATGATAAATATCTGATCATTTGACCATAGGATAGAAAATTATATACAGACACCGTGGTCTATATATAAAATATTTTGAAATGATTTATATTTGTAAAGAAATATATGGTTTTAGATAAATATTAATTTCAAATACTATATAAATATTACTTTATATATAGTTAAATTATTGATTTTTAGTTATGTATAAATTTTTGGAATAAAATAAGTTTAAAAATAAAGATTGATTTTATAAAAAATGTAATATGGTTAAGTATTTATATAAATTATATTTTGTATAGAGTTTATGATGATTTTTAATAAAATTAAGGCTGAGAAGATAGATTTGAAATTGATAGGAAATTGTATTAAATGTAGAAATTTATTAAATGAAACCGATTTGGAACTTATGGAATTTGAGATTTGTAAAGGATATGATTTATAACTTGATCTTGTTTAAGGTGAATTAAATAAATATTTCAATTATAAATAAATTGAAGGAAACGTTTAGTTATTGTAATCTGGGTTTTATTTAAATTAAAATGGATTTATTAAGTAAATATTTTGAAACTAAATAATAGAAAATTGAATTATATATATATATATATATATATATATGAAATTATCAAACTTAGTTTTGAAATTGTTGAATACTTAAAGTTTGAAATATATTGAATTTGAAATGGTTTATTTTGTGTATCAAATCTACTATAACCTCGATATAACTTGGAATAGTTTATTTGAAAACTGAATCGAATTGAAATTTATGATTAGGGATTTGGTTAAATATAAAATCTAGAAATTCTAATTGTTTTGGAATTGATTTGTGAAATTGAAGAAACTATTTATTATATAAAGTATTTTAAATACATAAACCATTTAAGTGGTGGAAGTTATGTTCAAAGTATTATGATTTGAAAATGTTATATTTCAAGTGTTATGATTTCGAAGTGTTATAATGTTGAAAGTGCTATGATTTTTGGAAGGGATATATTTGAAATAAAAATGATATTTTAGTGATTTGGGTTTTAATAAAATGATATCATATTGATTTGGATTTTGAAATGAAAATGATATTGTATTTATATGGTTTTGAAATGGATATTATATTCTGGGTTCGAAGTACTCTCTGCCAACTCCGAAAACCACTTTAACAATCGTGTACGCGGTGGAGATTACAGAATGAATTAGGATGGCGGCGGCGTTTCCTTTGAGGTATATACGTGGACCCGACTCCTGTGAGTTGACATAAGGTGGCTAAAACAGGAGCGATTGACTGGCTAAAAAGGTAGCACCTTTTATCATACACACTCCTTCGATACCATTCTATTACTTTGTGATTGATAGGGGGCCTTTTGATTTTGGGGTTGTGGCTCGAGGTGGGCGGTAGTAGCTGTTACGTGTTATCACCGGTCTGGAAGCATAATTGGTATGTCTACCCTGGAATTGCCTAGTTGTGCCGTGTCACCTACCCTAGCGCGCCTTGTACGAGTTTGGTTTTCTCCCGTAGCCTATGTGGTATCCTCTGGTGGCTTCTCGATCAGGAGGAACCATGATACTGGATGGACTATTGGGACTATTACGTGGTAAGGGCTAATAGGTAACCTTTAACACTATTTAAAAGTAAGTTTATTATACTAATAGACATTATTATAATAGCTTATATTACTACATAGTAAATAGTTTAACAGATCCTTAGGAGATGTGAATCCCGAGCATCTCTTAAGTTACTGCACTCATATTAAACATTGGTTAGGAGATGTCAAATCCCGTAAACATCTCTAACGTTGTTCCACTCATATTATTCCATTGATTTTTAACTTACATAAGATCTTTTAGTTTTGACTCGAGTGTTTTCTATTTTCAATTCGCTCGGGTCAGTCTAAGCATTTCAGGATTCGAAGACTTTATTTCTGGAGGACGAAGACGAAGATTGTATTACTATTATTTATTATATTATTCCACTACATTCATATTGTTCCGCTGCATTATTTATTATTCTCTGGTATGTGTAACTCTGATATGTGTTGTATAAGTATAATCAAATGTTTTGTAAAATAGCTTCATGAACTGTTATTTGTTTATTATATTTTTCCACTCTGCTGTGAGATTCTGTTTTGTTTTATTTCTTTCTCTGTTTTCTTATATACCCCAATAACAACTCGCCCTTTTGTATGGTTTAAGTCTGACATGTGTGGTTTATCATCGATTTAAAGCGTACAAAAAGGCCGTCTATTACATCTGGTATCAGAGCTTTGGTTTAGTGATAAACCTTAGCTTTGTGGGGTCTGACTCTTTATCAATAGGGTAGTAATGCCCTGTGATTAGTCGCTGAGTGTATACATATGAGAGAGCTTATTTGTTAATGTTATAAAAGGGTTTTGATATTGTGTTAATTTGTTTCGCTTTGTATTTATAAATTCTGGTTGGTGCATAGGACACTATGACATCAATAGGGATTTCTAAACACTTAATAAGACAGACCGACACAATATTTGTTTTGAATATAGGTGAATGAAGTAAATTTGCCTATTATATTTTCAATATATGAAATAAAAAATTTATAAATGTTATATTGGGTTATAATATATTGGTTGTTAGGTAGTGAAATTTATATATATTGATTGGAAACAAAATTTAAAGAAAATAAAATAAATAAAAATTGGAAATTTTAGAACTTAAGTTATGGGATTTTGGAAGTTTCTTTCCAAGGATTTTGGAATATAATAATACTTTTTATAAGAATTTTCTGATATAAATATTTCAATATAATTTGAAATAATTGTTTTAAAGAAATTTTGGAATTGTTGTTTGTTTGGTTTATGGTTGTTTGGGCAAGGATACTTTAAGTTTGTTTAGATGTATAAATAATCTATTTAGTTTCATCTAAGACTGTTGAGTAAATAGTGCACTTAATAGTTTACTTTCCATTCTGTATAATTTAAAGTTTTTGAACCCGAACAACTATTTGTTTTGTTCGATATGGATGGATAATTGAATTGTGTTGACTCTGTATGATGATTGTATGCTATGGTTGTAAGTGATTGTTGTTGTTTGATATTGATTTTTTTGCTAGTGGATGAACCAAAATTGATATTTCATTTTATATAATTATTAACTCTTTTTGGATTATATAAGTGAAATATAGGTTATGGAAGCAATTGCTACTGCTTTTGGTTTCATAATTAAGCATTGTTTGCCCGACAAATAGGTACGTTTTCGGATTACGGGTTTATAGCGTTGATATATTGTTTTTCCCATGTTGGGAATATTATTTTGGAAAATATATGTTGTATATTGTTATATTTAATATTATATTTTTTCCGAGCCTCTCCGTATAAAGGAGACTCTGCCGAAATTTTTCGAAAATTTTGGACTTAGAAATTTTTTGAAAATGTTTCTCCAAACTTTATTGATTTGAGTATAAAAAGATTTGATGGTTATAAATTGGCATATTTTATTTAAATTAATTAATTTCGTAAATTTATTTGTTTATAAAGTTAATATTTTTGAATAAGATGTATTGTTTACTTAATCCTTTCTTTTCCCTTCTTTTTTTTTTCGAGGATGAAAAGTTTTGAGTGGGGGAGAGTGTAACGGCCCGTAAATTTTCAATAATTTAATTGTTAATTTTTATTTAAGGTTTGTTATTTAATATTGGGAAAAAAAGAATTTGTGATTCATTAATGAAATAATAACTTAAATGATATGTAATAATGCAAATCTAGGTTAATTAATAACTAGTTGAATGAAGTTACAATTAATGGAATTTGTGTAAATGTTATACGAGGCTATAAATCGAATATAAGAAAACAAACGTAAATATTGAATTAATTGATGAATAATATAGATTAAATGGAAATTGAATAAAATACATATTTAGTAAGGAAATATAACATTAGTTTGGAAATGATAAACTTATAAAAATGTGATTGAGAGTTAATGATAACAACTATTATAAGTTAATCATTTATTTAGTTCATTAAATCAAAACTTGTAATCAATTGCAATGAATCTCAATTCAATGTTATGTTAGTGTAAATTAAGGAAATAATATTCGGAAATAATGTTATTTCTATTCATAAAATGATAATTGGTTGAAGATAGAAAATGGAAATAAAGATTTATTAATTTACTGGAATTTGAAATTTCAGTAATTGGATTAATTGCAAATAAATGAAAGTAAATATTTAAATATTACATTAATGAGATTATTTGAGAATATTGATGTAATAAATCATGAACCAATGTTTGTTGCATCCTCATTATGATAAAAGACGTGAATAACAAAGTTTAAAATTTAATAAATGGATGTTGTGAATTTAATTTATAATTTCTGAATTTAATGAAATTGAAATTTAACACTGAAATTGATGGATTAATCAACTTTAAATTGACATCTACAATTGTTTAAGTTATTATAAATGATTGAGAAATCACAAATGATAGAAAGGGTAATAATTAAATTTAAAATGGATAAGTGATTTAATTAATTATTAATTTATTTAATCTACTGAAAAATAGCCATTTTGGCCACTGACTAGGATTTCAACTAAACCAGTTTCATCGGATCCGTAATGGTGAATTATTGTAGGATTTCAAGTTTCGTAGCGATCGGACTTGTCGTTTGATTGTACGGGCTCGAAACGCATAAAAATCAATGAAATTGAAATCAATTAAAATCAATTTGAAATAACTTGATTTTTGCATAACTTCTTCATACGATGGAATTTGGACTTGAGACATGTTCCATTGGGTTTATAATATTTTAAAACATCCATTTTGATATATAGCTTGACCATTTTTGTTCCAGAGTCGAATCAGGCTTTTTGGGTCGTATATCGTTCAATTAATCTGGTCCATTCTTTCTGTTTCAACTCTGTCTATATATATTGTAACAACCCGTAAATTTCAATGATTAAAATTTGTTAAATAAATAATATTTTTGTAATTAAATTTAGAAAGAAATAAAAAAAATTATAATTTATAATCAAGCGAATGTTAAAAATGAAATGCAACCATGAAACTTTTAGCTAAGTAAGTATTAATAATTGAAATGAAATCTCGGTTAATTGAAGTAATGTAAATTGTTATACTAGGCTAAGAATTGAATATAAGAAAACAAAGGCAAATAGTGAATTAATTAATGGATTAATAATTACAAATGGTAGTTGAATAAAATCAATGTCCTGTAAGTAATTATAATATTGTTTGGAGATGAAAACTTATAAAAGTATGAATAAGATTAAGCGTATTGAGTCAACCAATGGAATAATATATTGACTAATAGTAACTGAATGTAAATTAATGTACTAAGGTTTATGCAAGTTGAATAAGTAACTGATTTAGTGCAATACCTATTAATTGAAATAAATTGTAAGGTTATAATTGATTGAAATTAGTGAATTAGGAAATGAATTCAAAAGTTATATTAATTAATGAAATAATACGTAATAAATTGTAATTTGATAGTTACAATGCTAGAAAGTAATTATAATAATTGATGTTTGATAATAAAGTATGAATGGGGTTAAATTAGGCAAATAGAGATAATTTTTAATTGTTCACCCATTCATTTAATTTATTAAATTAGATCTAAATAAATTGCAACATTTGTTAGTTAATAATAGCGTATAAGTGAAACTAAATGTTAATGGTAACAATTAGTATAAGTTAGCCATTTATTTAGTATATCAAATTAAAACTGGTAATCAATTGCAATAAATCTAAATTAAAAGTTATGTTAGTATAAATTAAGGAATAATTGAAAATAATGTCGGTTTTATTTATAATATGACAATTGGTTGAATAAAAGGAATGGAAATAAAGTATTATCAATATATTGGAATTTAATTTATGATGATAGGATTAATAAATATTTAAATATTACATAAACGGGAATTTGGATGAAATGTGAGAATATTAATGTAATGGATTTAGAATCCAATGTTATTATCATCCATTTGATAATAATAAATTGAATAATATAATGAAAAGTAAATTAAATAGAATTTTTGGAAATTAAATTTATAATTTTGAATTTAACGGAATTGAGGTTAATACTGAAATTGATAAATTAATCAACTCTAAATTGATATTTTAATTTGTTTAAATCATTGTAAATGATTGATGTGACGACCGCCCATGACTCCCGCACCAAAACAAGGAAATAATGCGCTGAAAGGCGTGCCAGGCAGCCATGGGTTACCGTCAAGGGTAGAATAAACATCGCAGAATCTATCGCATAACTCACAGCGCATGGATAAAATACAATAGAGAAATATATGTATAGTGAAGCTTCATAACAGAATATCATCGAATAAGCATCTTAGAAGTTTGATACAATCATCAGAACAGTCAATACATCAAAACCTCACTACAAAGCACTCAAAGTATATACAGCGGAACACCCAGTACATAATATGAAATAATATGCAAAAGCCTCCTGCTCGTCTTCGTCATCATCAACGTAGATCTCCAAGAACAGCACCTGTCACCTGCTACCTAGTCTGCCCATCCCAACATGGATGAACAGCCCAAGGTAATAAGAGGAGACATAAAACCTTGAGTCAGACAAAGTCTTAGTGAGCAGTAAATCAACTATCAAACATACCAAAAGAGCATAAGGGATAAAAGGAATAGGAACCAAACCATCCCACTCCGCCTCTTTCTACAGTGATAGCCCCCAGACACACACTAAGGAGAAGCAAGCATAACATGGAAGACAATTAAAGTAAAGCAATAATCATTCGAGTCAAGGTCGATGTTTTCCAAATACAAACCCCCAAGGCTTAAACCAAGATCAGATAAGCACCCGGAAAACACCGCTCTTGAGACCGAATGATGATACAACCAAACGTCCAAACATCCATGACTCTGGCTATCACTGTTATCATTGCCTTGATTTCACCGTTAGTTGAATGACCACCTGTCAAGGGCTAATGGTAACCCCGGTTCTAGACATAACTCCGCACGTCGTCGCAGCCCGTGCCTAGGAATTTTCGCAACTACCCAGAGTACTGGCACGTCGTCGCATCCCGTGCTTGGAACATCGTCGCAGCCCGTTCCAACGTACTCTTGCTTTGAGCATGCTAGAACCTTCAACAACGATGAGATCTCAGCCTCCTAGTCATCCTCCTCGACGACTATTTCCATACTAGCTCAAGCGCCTCTCAAGCTAACCATTATCAACCAACTCGCATCGCATCATCGAGTTATCAACATGCTTGGGATGATCCCGTCTGGATTAAACCAAGGCTATCTCACATCATGCTTCGCTTTATCGCATCATAGCAAAGTCTCATCTCAACATCATGGCTTGCCTCATCGCATCATGGCAAAGTCCCATCTCAACATCATCTAATCCATACATATGAGCTTCAACATCCGCTTCTTATGCCACAAGCAGCTTTCCTTATTCAAGAGCCTTTCCACTTAGCTTTTGAATCATCATCAACCAACTTGATCAAATCAATCTATATATCAACTAATCAATCAAATCAAACATTAATCCAAGCAATCAATCATTCAAACAAGATCTAAATAAACAATTACAATGATAATGGCAATTTCGTAAATAAATGAGCATAGATCTAACATACATGAATCATGGGTTTTTAGCATAGATCTAACAAATATAAATCATGGGTTTTGTCTCTTCAACTTGATAAATGAACTTGTATAAGTAAACATCTTCATGAGTAGTGGATCTACACTTGGATCTAAGGAAAAAATGCATAAAATCACTATCTACAACACTCCAACAAACCACCAAACCAATATACTCCTTTGGGTCCGCGTGAGAGATAACCACCACTCACCGAATCACCCAAACACTTCAAAAACTAATCACTTCAGATCTGGACAGCAAGGATTCAAGCTTGATTCGTCGAAATCTCGCTTGAAACGATGGAATCTAGCTTCGTTGGATGAAGATCTTCAACTTGGATCTTGGATCTTCAATCTTGATCTTCGATCTTGGATGGATGTTAGAACTAGATTAGAGTGGAGAAAAGAAGATGAAGAAATGTTGTAGTCGAGCTCTAAAAATGGCAGCACTTCGTCGCTTCAAAATCCGGTGCCAAAAAGTGAGCCAAACCCCTCTATTTATAGGCTGATTTGTCCCTGAGTCGTCGCCCCATGAGTCGCTGCCGACTCAAGAAAATCTCCGACCTAACAGTTACGACTCATCAACATAGCCGACTCACGACTCATCTATCTACGACCTAAGCCTGAACACACTGCTGCTTTACTACTAAGTCGTTTGGACGACTCAACGAAACTACGACCTACGACTTACGCCTTATGCCCCCACATGACTCAACTACAAAGCCGACCTAACGACATAATCCACTTCACGACTCAACAGATAAACACTGACACGACTCAACCGACCTTACGACCTACGACTCAACAGGTCGTATGACTTAACTCGTATACGAGTTAACACATAGATCATGTCCTTATGACTCGGCCATACGACTCAACTAGCTGCCGACTCAACACAACAACGCTCACGCGACCTAACGCCCAGCCTAAGTTCCAACGACTTACGACTCAAGACCCTGCCGACTCAGCTACCCACGACCTAAGCCTTAACCCCTTAAGCCGCTAACCCATGAGTCGGCATCCCTTATGAGTCGGCCAACTACTAAATCGGCGATCTCCTTGGCTCGGCCATGCCTTAAGCCGGTCACTCTATGAGTCGGTCAACACCTATGGGTCGGTCTTCTATGAGTCGGCCATCTTCTTAACTCGGTCCACTAGTTAACTCGTTAACGACTCAACACTTAACACACGAGTTAACTTCCTATACGACTCAGGCTAGAGACAACATAAACACTAACGACCTGTAAATTCTACGATCTATCGACACGTAAAATACGGGTCGTTACATTCTTCCCCCTTTAGGAATTTCGTCCCCGAAATTCCAAACAAACAACAGCAATCAAAATAATTCTGCATGCCTACCATCTATAGCAATCAACAAACCATGCATCCAATTCTAACCTAGCATGCAGAATTCTAAGACTTAGAACAAGCTACAAATTCATGAGATGTCACGACACCTTAGGGCCATACCTCGAAGAGTTCGGGATGAGCTGCCTTCATCCTCTCTTCCTCCTCCCACGTACAGTCGTTAACATCATCACTCCATTGTATCTTGACCAACGTAATCGCCTTCCTCCTAAGCTGTTTCGTGTCGGTTTCAACAACACAAAGCGGCTTACGAGGTCTTGTAACCACTGGATCAACCTCTAAATCTTCACAGCTATCAGCAGAAACCACTGTATTCGAGTCGTGCACATACTTCCGTAGATAAGATACATGAAAGACATTGTGCACACCCGCCATCTTCTCCGGTAACTCCAATCTATAAGCGAGCTTTCCAATTCGCTCGATAATCGGGAATGGTCCAACAAATCTCGGAGTTAACTTTCCTTTCTTCCCGAATCTAATAACATTCTTCAGTGGAGAAATCTTCACAAAAACCATATCGCCTACGTCGAATTCCAAATCCTTACGACGATTATCGGCATAACTTTTCTGACGATCTTGGGCTGCTTTCATTCGTTGCCGAATGATCTCTATACAATCCGAAGTCTGTCGAATCATCTCTGGCCCAAGTATCAACTTTTCTCCAGTTTCTAACCAACATGTCGGAGAGTTACACGGTCTTCCATATAATGCCTCAAATGGTGCCATACCAATACTCGACTGATAGCTGTTTTTATATGCAAATTCCACCAAATGAAGGTGATCTTCCCATGATCCTCCGAAGTCCAAAACACAAGCTCTGAGAAGATCTTCCAAAACTCGGTTGACTCTCTCAGCCTGACCATCTGTTTGAGGGTGATAAGCTGTACTCAAACACAACTTGGTTCCCAAAACTTCCTGGAAGCTCTTCCAAAATCCACTAGTGAACAATGGGTCTCGATCGCTCACTATACGCTTCGGAATAGCATGGAATCGAACTATCCACTTAACATACAACTCAGCTGTAACGACCCAATATTTTCAACCATTCGCATCCGCACATTGTCGGACTTGAATTGTTCAAAATACTGCGTTGTAGAATAAATTTGGCAAAACTCAGAATATACAATAAATAGATCACAGAATCACATACACAGATATCAGAATCTCGCAGCGGAAATTAAAAATTTAGTGGTTCATGAAGCCACTGATATAACTTCAACAAAACAGAACTTACATTGTCTATAATCCTCAATACAAATTTTAAGACACAAATAGAGATAGAGTCTTCAAAGTCTTGAATTCCAGAAAAGATAAAGGCTGAAACAACTTCCAGCAGCGCGAATGATCTACTGAGTGTCCTAGCTACGGAGAAGAAATTGAAGCTGCAACTCAGGCTGACCCGAGCGAAAAATAAAACATAACACTCGAGTCAGGACATACATACTTATATAATGTAAGCTAATTCAAGTGTACTGTAATATAGAGCAAGTAACTTAAAGGATGCTTGGGACCGCCCATCCTCTAAGGATCCGTCAAACTATTTACTATGTAGTATATTGCGCTATTATAATAGTGTCTATTTATAAAATAAACATACTTTTAAATAGCATTAAGGCTTTACATTTTCCACTTTAACACGTAATAGTCCCAATAGTCCATCCAATATCATAGCTCCTCCTGATCGGGAAGCAACTAGAGGATACCACACGGGCTACGGGAGAAATCTAAACTCGTACAAGGCTCGGTATGGTAGATGACACAGCACAACTAGGCAATGCCAGGGTAGATATACCAATTGCTATCCAGGCTGGTGGAAACGCGTAGCCGCAGTTACCGCCCACCTCGGACTAACTCCCCAAAATCAAAATATAGAGGTGGCCACCGAATCAATCCAAAATCATAGTATAATATCGAAGAGGAGCGTCCGATCAGAGGAATGACCTCATTGGCCTGGAATTGCTCCTGTTTTAGCCACCTTATGCCAACTCACGGGAGTCGGGTCCACGTATTTACCTTACAGGAAACGCCACCACCGACCTACTTCATTCTGGAATCTCCACCGCGTACACGGTTGGTCAAAGTGGTTTTCGGTATCGACAGAGAGTATGTCCATATCCGATCCCGGTCTCTTTGCCAACCCATCGTTATTATAACCCGTGGTCATTTAAAAACAATTTATACTTTAAAACCAGTATAAACATTTCCATTTCAAAACTATAAATACGATATCATTTAAAACCCAAAACAACATGATATCGTTATATTCAAATATAATTCTTTTCCAAAACCATACTGCTTAAAATTTATAATATCTGGAAACCAAATATTTGAATTATACCTTTAAACCATAATATATTGGAAATTTTTCTTTAAAAAAAAACATAACTCCCAAAACACAAATGGTTTGGATATAAATGGTTTAACTTTATGGTTACTTTGTAAAGAAGATAATTTACATAGCTTTACAAATATATTTCTTTATTTTAAACCATAATTTAAATATCACTTCATGTTCCCAAGACCATTTCAATTCCTATATATATATCCAATTGGAGTATTAATATTCAAAACTAAGGTTGGATATTTTTTTCTTTCAACAAATTAGTGTTTATTATTTCGTCTTGAATATTCCCATAAATTCCATAGATAAAACTCCAAAATTATGCCATTAAATAATTTCAAAATTTACTTAACACTAGAATGTTCATCTTAAATTTATTAAGAAAAATCCAGTTATAAATCTCATATCTTAAAGGTCTCCAAAACTTAAACATAAATATAATTTATCAAATTCCTTAAATTTCAAAACAATCAAATTCCAGATTCTATAGCACTTAGGAAATGCTACCTAAAGTTACGGGTAAAACTAGTCCAATTTCAAAAGACAGCATTTAAATGCTTTAGTAGATTGTTTAACTTAATAAATATTTCCAAATATAACTTATATATATATTTCTTAACTGAAATCTTATCCTTTCAAAAATCCAGAATTTCCAAAATAAGTTATATTCCAAAATTTTATTCAAATATTTATTTATTTATTTATTAACATTTATAACTCATTCAAAATCAATATAAAATCCTTTAAAGATATTAAATCAAATATTTAACTTCCAAAATAATTTTAAATATTTCAGAAAATATTATAAGGACCACGGGCCTGTATATAGTTTTCTAGCCTAGGTCAAGTGATACGGATTTATATCATTTCAATCCGTAATTTACAAACCCCGGGTTCTATCATTTCAAACCCGCAATCCCAAGTTAACAGTTAAACAGTTAACATAATAATAGCACAGTAATCATCATTTAGGCCTATCATTTCAGCCCACAACAATCTAAATTTAACAGGGAACTTGCAGTGGTGATTTAAGCAGTAAATAAACAATAATATAATATAACTGCAGAAATAATACAACAGATAATAACTGATGAGGTGTCAATTTAAATGGGATTCATCATTCTACGTTATACTACAGACAGATAATATTTAAATAAAATTTTTACACATACACTTGCGATAATTCACAAAATATATGTACATATGTCTGGTGAGGAATACTCACCTTAAACGCTGCAGTGGATCTAAATCAAACACGGTATCTACTTCGGAAAAAAAAACGGAAAGCACGATCAAACTTCGGCGGATGCAAAGCCTTGACTTAAATCTATAAGATCCAAATACCAAGTATGCGAATTTAAAAATTACGGTCAAAGCAAAATTTCAGAACAACTGGAACGAATAGAATAAAAGAAATTTAGTTCAACTTGCTCGACTACTACAACCCGCTAACCGTCTCAACATATCCTAGGCCCATACTTCAACCGTACGCATGCATAAAATAAATTGAATAAATTGCAAAATAAATTGCAAATTTAATACAATTGATTGAATAAAAAGATGTTATGCACCCAAACAAAACAAATACATGTTTAGACATTATTAAATTATTTCTCACATTTTTAATCATATTTATCATGATCAATTATTTTCATTCTCATATATATTTATTTAAATAAAATGACAATATTGGCAACAAACACAATACTGTTCAAATTATTCGATTTAATCAAATGTAGCCACTAACTACATTCGAATTCATTAAATAATACTTTATTTCACATACATGTTCATCATGTTTAGGCAAATTATTTCTTCTTTTACTTTTATTATTAAACATTAAAAGGTGATTATTGGTATACATCACCAATATCCTTTTATTAACCATAATAAATACAATCCATTGATATTTATCCACCCAAATTCTCAAATAAGTAGTTAAATTTATTTTTAACCATCTTAAATTTATTTCAACCATTAAAAATTGAAATAAATGTCATTTTATTATATTCACCCAAGATTTATTCATACAATATTGTTTATTTGAATTAAACAACATTTCATATCATTTTCTCCTTATCAATTTATCTTCTCCATTATTAAATTGTAATTCTTTTTTTTTTTCTTTCTATGCCTTCCTCTTCAAACTGCACTTATCCAAATCCACAATACCACTAACTACATCATAACTACACTAATTCCATAGTCTAGCTTCCTACAATCAATTTATATCATTTCTTCCAGCCTACTACTAACAAAGTTCTATATGTATTTATAAATGGCACGGCATGATGGGGAAGTAGCCGAGCAAGGAAATCAGAGAACACAAGAAGGAGGAAGGAAAATTGGAAGAAGCAAAGAAATAAACAATGCAAATTATTTACCTGATAGAAGCTTGTACCAGAGAGGGACAAACAAGGAGATATGAAAACTTATGTGAATGAGGCAAAGTATTTATAGATAAACTTGCGAAATAAAAAGGGGAGATAAATAGGCAGGTTTGAAAACGTAAGAAATAAATGCAAGCGTTGATTTTTGAGTGCATGCGTTTAGGCAAGAGATTTATTTCCAGTTCTTCTTGTTTGAACGCTACACGAAAATTGTGATAAATGCATGCGTTGATTTCTCTTTCCAGTTTTATGTTTGAACGATATCACTCTTTTGGATTTTTTTTTTTTAGATAGCTTGCGTGATTTATACCAGTTATAATCTAAATTTAAAGCATGCGTTACTGCAAATGTGAACAGATTTGATTGAGGAAGCAAAACTTGAGCTCTTGCGTGATTTATGGTAAGCAATGAAAAAGCTTTTAACTGAAAAGGCAAAAGTAATAAATGCTTACATAAATATTTACTTGATCAGTGGTTCGAAAAATTTATTTATTGCAAAACAAACGCAGTGGAAACAGAGAGATATAATGGGTATGCGAAAATTTGCAAAGATAGGCAAGATTAAATTTTGAATGCATTTAATTTAGGTGAGAGGAAAAATGGCAATTGGAAGAGTTGATATTTTTGTGGATAAGGCTGCGTGAATAAATGAATACAGTGACATGCTCAAGAAACAAATGGTAAGAGGCAAATGTCAAAATGTTAAAAGAATAAAATTTTGTGTCACGCGCAAAGGAAGGCAAATTTGATTTCCAATTTGATTGAATTAAATGAAACGGCAAGAATTGGCAAAGATTTTGGAATCAAAATTTGAAACCCAATAGAAAGCTGTGGAAAAAGGTAACGTTTGCTATAAAACTACTGACTGATATTTTTAATCCATATAAATATTTAAATATGATTTTTAAACTACGCCAAACTGACGTAATACAAAACACCCAACTTTTATAAAAAAAATAACGTTTTTAATTTATACGTTTATTACGTTACTTATACCATAAATTTATGCGCCCTTTAAACGCGAATTTTAACAGTTCATTAACCTACTAAATTCTTCAACATTATTACTTAACAAAATTAAATTGGTTTTCATATATACATGTATACCATATTCACTTTAATATTGCGAATTTAATTATCTTTTAACAAAGTTAAAACTTCAAAACTTTTAATTTTTAAATTAGTTAATTCCCTCTAATTGATTTCCATATTCTTCTAATCAATTAATTCCCCTTTAATTGCCTTTAATTGATTTCAATTGATTACCTTATCCCTTTTAATTACCCTCCTTAATTGATTTCAATTAATTACCATATTACCAATTAATTATCCTCCTTTAATTACATACTCAAATTTGGTTACTTAACTTAATTAGTTAATTAACCCTTTTTGTTAATTATCAATCCTGCGACGTCTCACATTAATCCGTCCGCTTTGTAGGCACTGGTAGCCGGACTGGTTACACGGGCAGATTTCTCCTACAAAATGGGGATTAACCTCGTGTCCTCATGCCATTAACCAAAAGAATTAACTTATTTATCTTTCATCAATTTTATTAATTTGCATTAATTATTCAATAAATTAATTCTGGTCAACTACTGAAATTTTACAATTAATTTCTCTATTAATTGTCATAAATTTCTTTTTGAAATATCTATTAATTGTCATTAACTCCATTTTAAAATATCCGTATGTGCCTTTATTCAAGTTTTGAATTGCTAACTAGGAATAAGGTAGATTTATCAAATAAATTGATTGTAAGTTTCATTGTTTTAAATTGCTTAACAATGTTCACTGCTAACATAATTAATATGTCAAAATTGAGAATATTCCACCAACATGATTTGCATGTCATAACCTACCAAATTAACATAATTAATTAACTACTTTAATATGTTACAAATTTTCTCCTTTTCATTATTTTTAGGGAATGGGTATAACAACATATATTATGATAATATCCAAAACATTTAGTTACCACACACTTCATTATACATTATAAAAATTTCCTTTTTTTTTTCTTCTTCTTAAATTTAGTTACAAAAATCATATTAAATTAACGAGTTTAATTCTCTAAATTAAATATTTAAACAATATTGGTAAACACAATTTATATAAATTATATTCCTAAAACAAAAAAATTAAAAGAAATAAATAGCTAAAAACTAGGGCTGTTACACTCTCCCCCACTTAAGAACTTTTCGTCCTCGAAAAGGAACAAAAGAAAAGAAACAAAGGAAGATAAGCTAGATAAACAAGAACTTTAAACGAATAGTTCCGGATTTGAAGCACGAAGAAGATCTTCTAGAATCGGTTTTACTCTTTTCAGTTCGACCGTCGGTCTATGGGTGGTAAGCGGTGCTCAGGCCCCGATGAGTAACAAAGATTTTTAAAGATTATAGAAAAGATTTCTAAATAGACTGGTATAAGCAATAGCCTCCTCATTCTGTAGCAGATAGGGAAACCAAGGACACTTAAAGATAGTTTGAAAACAAATAAGATAATAAATTTGCAATCATAATGCTTTGAAATCATTAAATTTATAAATATTATCATTTGGAAATCATGCTACTAAAATCATAATACCTTTAAAATAATCTTCATTTATACCTTTTAAATTCAATGCCAAACAATATTCATTTCAAGGTTGAAATATTCCTAAGTTCATTTATAAAAAAAATTTCCAAAACATTTTATTTTTAGAAACAGCAGCACTCATAATATGCTATAGTAGATATAATAGTATTCCTAATCAGTTTATTATGTACTTAACTCTGAATTTTAACAAATAACCTAACACTTTATTAAAAATACTTATCTTATAAATAAGATATTCCTTCAATAAGTTACCCTTGAATTTCCATTTGAAAACCAATTCTCAATTATCAAAATTTAGTGATATTAGAATACGTCTTAACTATTTATTTAGACATCAATTAAACTATGATTTGAAGATATATAATCCTTACTCCAAAAATATCCCTTTCAAATATATTTTCCTTATTCAAAGATACCTTGTTTATTACACAAACATATTCATTTCAGGAAATAACCTTTTATTAAAATCTCTTGGTTAGATTTACGGATCCATATTAAATTAATTTGATTATTAAGACATTTGAATAAAATTCCTTAAATTCCTTTTCCTTATTTATCCCCATTAATCTTTTATAACTAAAATTTAAGTGTATAATATTTATTATAACCACTCATAAAATCCTTTTATATTGTATATTATCCAATTACATGTTAACTTTTGAAAATCAAGGTAAGTTATATTAAATGAAATTGGGTGTTATACAAATAAAACTTTCAATTTAATTATCTCCAATTGGAACCTTTTTATTCAAATTTTTGTTATTATATTTATTTTCCTTCCTCAAGATAACTTTAAGAATTAAATTCCTGATTCCCTTCAAACCATTTAGAGATAACTAAATATATATACCTAATATGTCAAATCAAATTTAAATTATATATCTATATATATTAAGTCATACTTTAGAAATTCAAATCAATTAAAATCTCAAGGAAACACTGTAGCCAGACTACAGAATGGTCTTTTCACTTCGAAACTCGAAAATGAATGTCGATGATGCTGCAGTCATCACCGAAATTATTTTCCAGTGACAAAGAGAAAAGCACTAATTTTAAAATTTCTTTGGAAACAAATTTCTATACAAAAATACTTATTACATCCTTTTAAAATTTAAACACAAGGTTTGAAATCATCAGAAATTTAATTCTCAAGTTTTAGTTTTAAATTCATTTCTGTTTCCAAATTAATTTATAACCATTGTTTTATATTCACTTATTTATTAGACAAACACATGGCTTACAACACCATAAATAAAATCAAAACTATTATCTCTTGACAACTAGTTAAATTAATTATAAAATTTTGAAAATTATACTCATATATATAATATTAGATTTTAATTTCAAATATAGGAATAAACTTCTCAAACCAGGATAGAGACTCAAATTTGATGAACTCAAATCAAATAGAATTCAAGATAAATTGAAATCAGAAGATCAGAATAAGGAAACTGGGTAAGTCAATATAAGTCGCGGACAACCTTGACCTAGTCATCCGTGACTTAAAGAGCCATATCGATGTGGTTGGGGTAAATCTACATTTGATCCGAAGAGATAGAATTTGGAATAACCAAAGATACTAGCATATAAACCGAGGATAAATATAAATCTCCGGTGAATCAATGCTAATTGTAAAGGAGTTTCACCCCTTTATTAGAATAATGGCGAGACCGCCAATTTACAATAAAGATCATCCGAAGTGGAGTTATGAGATACTCCAGAATCTAAAGCAGATGAAAAAGTGAGGGATACGAATGAGCTTTGGAACCGTAGGGAATGTTCCAAAATTCGAAAAGAGAGTGGTTCAATCTCGAATGAACGTGATTCTGTAAATCAAATTTACCATACATTCTAAGTTTTGCCTAGAACCAAAGCTCTGATACCAAATGTAACGACCCAATATTTTCAACCATTCGCATCCGCACATTGTCGGACTTGTGTTGTTCAAAATACTGCGTTGTAGAATAAATTTGGCAAAACTCAGAATATACAATAAATAGATCACAGAATCACATACACAGATATCAGAATCTCGCAGCGGAAATTAAAAATTTAGTGGTTCATGAAGCCACTGATATACTTCAACAAAACAGAACTTACATTGTCTATAATCCTCAATACAAATTTTAAGACATAAATAGAGATAGAGTCTTCAAAGTCTTGAATTCCAGAAAAGATAAAGGCTGAAACAACTTCCAGCAGCGCGAATGATCTACTGAGTGTCCTAGCTACGGAGAAGAAATTGAAGCTGCAACTCAGGCTGACCCGAGCGAAAAATAAAACATAACACTCGAGTCAGGACATACATACTTATATAATGTAAGCTAATTCAAGTGTACTGTAATATAGAGCAAGTAACTTAAAGGATGCTTGGGACCGCCCATCCTCTAAGGATCCGTCAAACTATTTACTATGTAGTATATTGCGCTATTATAATAGTGTCTATTTATAAAATAAACATACTTTTAAATAGCATTAAGGCTTTACATTTTCCACCTTAACACGTAATAGTCCCAGTAGTCCATCCAATATCATAGCTCCTCCTGATCGGGAAGCAACTAGAGGATACCACACGGGCTACGGGAGAAATCTAAACTCGTACAAGGCTCGGTATGGTAGATGACACGGCACAACTAGGCAATGCCAGGGTAGATATACCAATTGCTATCCAGGCTGGTGGAAACGCGTAGCCGCAGTTACCGCCCACCTCGGACTAACTCCCCAAAATCAAAATATAGAGGTGGCCACCGAATCAATCCAAAATCATAGTATAATATCGAAGAGGAGCGTCCGATCAGAGGAATGACCTCATTGGCCTGGAATTGCTCCTGTTTTAGCCACCTTATGCCAACTCACGGGAGTCGGGTCCACGTATTTACCTTACAGGAAACGCCACCACCGACCTACTTCATTCTGGAATCTCCACCGCGTACACGGTTGGTCAAAGTGGTTTTCGGTATCGACAGAGAGTATGTCCATATCCGATCCCGGTCTCTTTGCCAACCCATCGTTATTATAACCCGTGGTCATTTAAAAACAATTTATACTTTAAAACCAGTATAAACATTTCCATTTCAAAACTATAAATACGATATCATTTAAAACCCAAAACAACATGATATCGTTATATTCAAATATAATTCTTTTCCAAAACCATACTGCTTAAAATTTATAATATCTGGAAACCAAATATTTGAATTATACCTTTAAACCATAATATATTGGAAATTTTTCTTTAAAAAAAACATAACTCCCAAAACACAAATGGTTTGGATATAAATGGTTTAACTTTATGGTTACTTTGTAAAGAAGATAATTTACATAGCTTTACAAATATATTTCTTTATTTTAAACCATAATTTAAATATCACTTCATGTTCCCAAGACCATTTCAATTCCTATATATATATCCAATTGGAGTATTAATATTCAAAACTAAGGTTGGATATTTTTTTCTTTCAACAAATTAGTGTTTATTATTTCGTCTTGAATATTCCCATAAATTCCATAGATAAAACTCCAAAATTATGCCATTAAATAATTTCAAAATTTACTTAACACTAGAATGTTCATCTTAAATTTATTAAGAAAAATCCAGTTATAAATCTCATATCTTAAAGGTCTCCAAAACTTAAACATAAATATAATTTATCAAATTCCTTAAATTTCAAAACAATCAAATTCCAGATTCTATAGCACTTAGGAAATGCTACCTAAAGTTACGGGTAAAACTAGTCCAATTTCAAAAGACAGCATTTAAATGCTTTAGTAGATTGTTTAACTTAATAAATATTTCCAAATATAACTTATATATATATTTCTTAACTGAAATCTTATCCTTTCAAAAATCCAGAATTTCCAAAATAAGTTATATTCCAAAAATTTATTCAAATATTTATTTATTTATTTATTAACATTTATAACTCATTCAAAATCAATATAAAATCCTTTAAAGATATTAAATCAAATATTTAACTTCCAAAATAATTTTAAATATTTCAGAAAATATTATAAGGACCACGGGCCTGTATATAGTTTTCTAGCCTAGGTCAAGTGATACGGATTTATATCATTTCAATCCGTAATTTACAAACCCCGGGTTCTATCATTTCAAACCCGCAATCCCAAGTTAACAGTTAAACAGTTAACATAATAATAGCACAGTAATCATCATTTAGGCCTATCATTTCAGCCCACAACAATCTAAATTTAACAGGGAACTTGCAGTGGTGATTTAAGCAGTAAATAAACAATAATATAATATAACTGCAGAAATAATACAACAGATAATAACTGATGAGGTGTCAATTTAAATGGGATTCATCATTCTACGTTATACTACAGACAGATAATATTTAAATAAAATTTTTACACATACACTTGCGATAATTCACAAAATATATGTACATATGTCTGGTGAGGAATACTCACCTTAAACGCTGCAGTGGATCTAAATCAAACACGGTATCTACTTCGGAAAAAAAAACGGAAAGCACGATCAAACTTCGGCGGATGCAAAGCCTTGACTTAAATCTATAAGATCCAAATACCAAGTATGCGAATTTAAAAATTACGGTCAAAGCAAAATTTCAGAACAACTGGAACGAATAGAATAAAAGAAATTTAGTTCAACTTGCTCGACTACTACAACCCGCTAACCGTCTCAACATATCCTAGGCCCATACTTCAACCGTACGCATGCATAAAATAAATTGAATAAATTGCAAAATAAATTGCAAATTTAATACAATTGATTGAATAAAAAGATGTTATGCACCCAAACAAAACAAATACATGTTTAGACATTATTAAATTATTTCTCACATTTTTAATCATATTTATCATGATCAATTATTTTCATTCTCATATATATTTATTTAAATAAAATGACAATATTGGCAACGAACACAATACTGTTCAAATTATTCGATTTAATCAAATGTAGCCACTAACTACATTCGAATTCATTAAATAATACTTTATTTCACATACATGTTCATCATGTTTAGGCAAATTATTTCTTCTTTTACTTTTATTATTAAACATTAAAAGGTGATTATTGGTATACATCACCAATATCCTTTTATTAACCATAATAAATACAATCCATTGATATTTATCCACCCAAATTCTCAAATAAGTAGTTAAATTTATTTTTAACCATCTTAAATTTATTTCAACCATTAAAAATTGAAATAAATGTCATTTTATTATATTCACCCAAGATTTATTCATACAATATTGTTTATTTGAATTAAACAACATTTCATATCATTTTCTCCTTATCAATTTATCTTCTCCATTATTAAATTGTAATTCTTTTTTTTTTTTTCTTTCTATGCCTTCCTCTTCAAACTGCACTTATCCAAATCCACAATACCACTAACTACATCATAACTACACTAATTCCATAGTCTAGCTTCCTACAATCAATTTATATCATTTCTTCCAGCCTACTACTAACAAAGTTCTATATGTATTTATAAATGGCACGGCATGATGGGGAAGTAGCCGAGCAAGGAAATCAGAGAACACAAGAAGGAGGAAGGAAAATTGGAAGAAGCAAAGAAATAAACAATGCAAATTATTTACCTGATAGAAGCTTGTACCAGAGAGGGACAAACAAGGAGATATGAAAACTTATGTGAATGAGGCAAAGTATTTATAGATAAACTTGCGAAATAAAAAGGGGAGATAAATAGGCAGGTTTGAAAACGTAAGAAATAAATGCAAGCGTTGATTTTTGAGTGCATGCGTTTAGGCAAGAGATTTATTTCCAGTTCTTCTTGTTTGAACGCTACACGAAAATTGTGATAAATGCATGCGTTGATTTCTCTTTCCAGTTTTATGTTTGAACGATATCACTCTTTTGGATTTTTTTTTTTAGATAGCTTGCGTGATTTATACCAGTTATAATCTAAATTTAAAGCATGCGTTACTGCAAATTTGAACAGATTTGATTGAGGAAGCAAAACTTGAGCTCTTGCGTGATTTATGGTAAGCAATGAAAAAGCTTTTAACTGAAAAGTCAAAAGTAATAAATGCTTACATAAATATTTACTTGATCAATGGTTCGAAAAATTTATTTATTGCAAAACAAACGCAGTGGAAACAGAGAGATATAATGGGTATGCGAAAATTTGCAAAGATAGGCAAGATTAAATTTTGAATGCATTTAATTTAGGTGAGAGGAAAAATGGCAATTGGAAGAGTTGATATTTTTGTGGATAAGGCTGCGTGAATAAATGAATACAGTGACATGCTCAAGAAACAAATGGTAAGAGGCAAATGTCAAAATGTTAAAAGAATAAAATTTTGTGTCACGCGCAAAGGAAGGCAAATTTGATTTCCAATTTGATTGAATTAAATGAAACGGCAAGAATTGGCAAAGATTTTGGAATCAAAATTTGAAACCCAATAGAAAGCTGTGGAAAAAGGTAACGTTTGCTATAAAACTACTGACTGATATTTTTAATCCATATAGATATTTAAATATGATTTTTAAACTACGCCAAACTGACGTAATACAAAACACCCAACTTTTATAAAAAAAATAACGTTTTTAATTTATACGTTTATTACGTTACTTATACCATAAATTTATGCGCCCTTTAAACGCGAATTTTAACAGTTCATTAACCTACTAAATTCTTCAACATTATTACTTAACAAAATTAAATTGGTTTTCATATATACATGTATACCATATTCACTTTAATATTGCGAATTTAATTATCTTTTAACAAAGTTAAAACTTCAAAACTTTTAATTTTTAAATTAGTTAATTCCCTCTAATTGATTTCCATATTCTTCTAATCAATTAATTCCCCTTTAATTGCCTTTAATTGATTTCAATTGATTACCTTATCCCTTTTAATTACCCTCCTTAATTGATTTCAATTAATTACCATATTACTAATTAATTATCCTCCTTTAATTACATACTCAAATTTGGTTACTTAACTTAATTAGTTAATTAACCCTTTTTGTTAATTATCAATCCTGCGACGTCTCACATTAATCCGTCCGCTTTGTAGGCACTGGTAGCCGGACTGGTTACACGGGCAGATTTCTCCTACAAAATGGGGATTAACCTCGTGTCCTCATGCCATTAACCAAAAGAATTAACTTATTTATCTTTCATCAATTTTATTAATTTGCATTAATTATTCAATAAATTAATTCTGGTCAACTACTGAAATTTTACAATTAATTTCTCTATTAATTGTCATAAATTTCTTTTTGAAATATCTATTAATTGTCATTAACTCCATTTTAAAATATCCGTATGTGCCTTTATTCAAGTTTTGAATTGCTAACTAGGAATAAGGTAGATTTATCAAATAAATTGATTGTAAGTTTCATTGTCTTAAATTGCTTAACAATGTTCACTGCTAACATAATTAATATGTCAAAATTGAGAATATTCCACCAACATGATTTGCATGTCATAACCTACCAAATTAACATAATTAATTAACTACTTTAATATGTTACAAATTTTCTCCTTTTCATTATTTTTAGGGAATGGGTATAACAACAGATATTATGATAATATCCAAAACATTTAGTTACCACACACTTCATTATACATTATAAAAATTTCCTTTTTTTTTCTTCTTCTTAAATTTAGTTACAAAAATCATATTAAATTAACGAGTTTAATTCTCTAAATTAAATATTTAAACAATATTGGTAAACACAATCTATATAAATTATATTCCTAAAACAAAAAAATTAAAAGAAATAAATAGCTAAAAACTAGGGCTGTTACATCAGCCAACTTCGATGCAGTCCTAGTTGATCGAACATGAATGAATCTTGCACTCTTGGTCAACCGATCTATGATAACCCAAATTCCTTCATTCCCTGTCCTGGTTCTAGGTAGACCATCGATAAAATCCATCGATATCTGCTCCCACTTCCAGGAACCTCTAATGGCTGAAGTAATCCACTGGGCTTCTTCTGCTCAGCTTTCACCAACTGGCAGTTCATACACTTGGAAATGAAATTTCCAACATCCTTCTTCATACCTTCCCAATAATAGGTTCTCTTCACATCCCGATACATCTTATTTCCACCTGGATGAATTGTCAACTTCGAGTGATGACTTTCCCTCAGAACTTCATCCCTTAATTCATCTATATCGGGAACAACCAATCGTCCTTGCTTCCGAAGCCAACCCTCTCGATCGACTTCGAATCCCTTATCCTTCTCTTGGTCCAATCCAGATTCCAAATCACGGATAATCTTGACAAGCTTATTGTCTCGCTTTTGACTCTCGCCAATCCTTTCCACAAGAGTAGGCCTTATTGATAAGTTTGCCAACATCTCAGGTTCCAATTCACATCTAGGCCTGAAGTCAAACTCAGCCAAATACTCGAGACTCTTCCATTCCGAAAACATGGCTCCCAATCCTGCATGTCTTCGACTCAACGCATCTGCCACTGCGTTACCTTTTCCCGGAGTATAAGCTATATCAAAATCATATGATGCTAAAAACTCTAGCCATCGTTGCTGTCGAAGATTCAAATCCTTTTGGGAGAACAGATACTTCAACGACTTATGATCTGTAAACAACTCGAATCTAACTCCCAATAGATAATGTCTCCACATCTTCAAAGCAAATACGATCGCCGCTAACTCCAAATCATGAGTTGGATAATTCCTTTCATGCGGCTTCAGTTGTTTGCATATGCAACAACTTTATTCTTCTGCATTAGTACTGCTCCAAGTCCAGTACCACATGCATCGGTGTAAACCACCATCTCATCATTCCCACTTGGAATAGTCAAAACAGGAGTACTCGTCAGTCGCTCTTTCAGGATTACGAAAGCTTGCTCACACTTATCATCCCATCTGAACACTTGGTTCTTTTTCGTCAATCCTGTTAACGGTGCAGTTATCTTGGAAAAGTCTTTGATAAACCGTCAATAATATCCAGCTAATCCAAGAAAACTTCTCACATCAGATGCATTCTTAGGTCTAACCCAATCCTGGATCGCTGCCACCTTAGCGGGATCAACCGCTATTCCATTTCTAGAGATAACATGGCCTAAGAATCTCACTTCACTCTTCCAGAAGTGACACTTCGAAAACTTAGCCTTCAGCTGATGTTTCCGTAAGATTTCCAAAACAATACGCAAGTGCGTCTTGTGCTCTTCCTCAGTTCTAGAATAAATCAGAATATCATCCACGAACACAAGCACGAACTTATTCAACTGATCTCTGAACACTCTATTCATAAGATCCACAAAATATGCTGGTGCGTTAGTCAATCCAAACGGCATTACCAGCCACTCATAAAAACCGGATGGTGTCCTAAAAGCAATCTTCGGCACACTATCCTTTGCCACTCTCAACTGGTGAAATCCCGTTGCCAAATCCATCTGAGAAAACACCTTAGCATCGTGAAGCTGATCAAACAAGTCATCTATTCTCGGCAATGGATACTTGTTCTCTTAGTCACTTTATTCAGCTCACGATAATCCACACACAACCTCAACGATCCATCCGCTTTGGTTGCGAACACAACTGGTGCACCCCATTCGGACACACTACGCCGAATGAATCCTTTCTGCAAAAGGTCATCAACTTGCACCTTCAACTCTTGTTGCTCCCTAGGCGCCATCCGCCTAAGAGGCATCACAACAGGTTTGGCTCTCTCAACTAGATCGATACGAAACTCGATCTCCCTATGCGGCGGTAATCCTTTGACTTCGTCAAAGACATCCTCAAATCCATTCACAATAGGCACCGATGACAGTCCATCCCGTGGAACAACCAGCGAATACATGAAGCTCATGAAGACGCCTTCCTCATGCTTACATCGTATCACAACCTTTCGCCCTTCCACATTCCCGACTGTCACCTCCAGCCTCTCACAATCAATCCTTGCCGCATACTTCCTAAGCCAGTCCATACCCAAAATAATTCCGAACCCCGCAAAGTTCAGAACAAAACAATCACAAACAAAAGAGCAATCATGACTCGACACAACTAGACCACGGCATATCATACACAAACATGACGAACCCCCAACTGGATTAGTCACAACCAATGGCCTATCAACAATATCCGGTTCCAAACCTAACCGGCCTACAAGATCATCACAAACAAAAGAATGCGGCGCTCCAGTATCAAACAACACTCTAACTGGAACACCACAAATGGAAAGAGTACCTTGAACCACCACACTCTTCCCTTTCTCTTCAGCAGTAAGAGCTTTTGAAAACGATGGCACAGCTCCCAAAGCATAAGCTTGCACAATCTGCCTGTCCTTCCTCGGTTCTGGACAATCTTTCCTGAAATGCCCTGGCTTGTCACAGTTGTGGCATTTCGCCGGCGCCTTTGGATTCCTACAATCCTTGGAGAGATGGCCCTTCTGCTGGCAATTATAGCAAGTCATTTCGCCCCTCGGCTTCTTCTGGCCATCCTTACCCTTCTGTTGTTGTTGCTTCCTCTTCTTGTTCCCACCCTTCTGTGGCTTAAACCCTTCCTTGGTTACAGCAATAACAGAACTCTCCCTAGGAAACAAACTCTCATGCCTGAGAGCTTTCTCCACAAGCTTCTCAAACGGATCGTCCAGATGATCCACCAACTGTCTTCCAAGATAAGCATCCAAACCGGTCACAAACTTCTCATTCTTCTGATAGGGAGAATCAATATACGATCTGGCATACTTGGACAAAGCTTCAAACTCAGAAACATACTCAAGAACGGGTCTTCCACCTTGCTTGAGCTCCACAAACTTTTTAAACAAGACATATTTCTGAGCCGTAGAGATGAACTTAGCTTCAAATCTAGCTCGGAATTGCTCCCAAGTAATCTCCTCCTTCGGAGTATCAATGGTGATAGAATTCCACCAATCCGAAGCTCTCCCTTGAAGTTGCCTTGATGCAAGCTTCCTCTTAGTTGCATCCTCAACTCCCAAGTCACCAAAGATCCTTCTACAAGCATCAATCCATCTTTGCACTTCAATGGTTGATTCCGTTCCCAAGAAAACCTTTCCTCCAAGAGAAGTATAGTCCTTGCAAAGCTTAGCAAAATCCACCGGTCTTGGAGCTTGGACTTGAACTCCCACATCCACTGATGATCCTGAAGCTAGTATCCTCCTCATGATCGAAGTCATCATGGCCTCAAACATAGGAGCATAATCAACAGCTTCCCTAGTAGCACGGCTTTCCCTAGCACCTGGTCTCCCCCTTCGACTCATCATTAATATCTACAAAAAGGAATGACTTAGAACACATTGAGAAACAACTGCATAAGGAGTTCAAATCCTTCTAAACTACTATATTATATATAGTAATCATCCATCACAATAAAATTACGTCTCTCTTACGTAGTTACGTCAGCGAGCGTTGGCTAAAATAGATTAACCAAAGCTCTTATACCAAATGTGACGACCGCCCATGACTCCCGCACCAAAACAAGGAAATAATGCGCTGAAAGGCGTGCCAGGCAGCCATGGGTGACCGTCAAGGGTAGAATAAACATCGCAGAATCTATCGCATAACTCACAGCGCATGGATAAAATACAATAGAGAAATATATGTATAGTGAAGCTTCATAACAGAATATCATCGAATAAGCATCTTAGAAGTTTGATACAATCATCAGAATAGTCAATACATCAAAACCTCACTACAAAGCACTCAAAGTATATACAGCGGAACACCCAGTACATAATATCAAATAATATGCAAAAGCCTCCTGCTCGTCTTCGTCATCATCAACGTAGATCTCCAAGAACAGCACCTGTCACCTGCTACCTAGTCTGCCCATCCCAACATGGATGAACAGCCCAAGGTAATAAGAGGAGACATAAAACCTTGAGTCAGACAAAGTCTTAGTGAGCAGTAAATCAACTATCAAACATACCAAAAGAGCATAAGGGATAAAAGGAATAGGAACCAAACCATCACACTCCACCTCTTTCTACAGTGATAGCCCCCAGACACACACTAAGGAGAAGCAAGCATAACATGGAAGACAATTAAAGTAAAGCAATAATCATTCGAGTCAAGGTCGATGTTTTCCAAATACAAACCCCCAAGGCCTAAACCAAGATCAGATAAGCACCCGAAAAACACCGCTCTTGAGACCGAATGATGATACAACCAAACGTCCAAACATCCATGACTCTGGCTATCACTGTTATCATTGCCTTGATTTCACCGTTAGTTGAATGACCACCTGTCAAGGGCTAATGGTAACCCCGGTTCTAGACATAACTCCGCACGTCGTCGCAGCCCGTGCCTAGGAATTTTCGCAACTACCCAGAGTACTAGCACGTCGTCGCAGCCCGTGCTTGGAACGTCGTCGCAGCCCGTTCCAACGTACTCTTGCTTTGAGCATGCTAGAACCTTCAACAACGATGAGATCTCAGCCTCCTAGTCATCCTCCTCGACGACTATTTCCATACTAGCTCAAGAGCCTCTCAAGCTAACCGTTATCAACCAACTCGCATCGCATCATCGAGTTATCAACATGCTTGGGATGATCCCGTCTGGATTAAACCAAGGCTATCTCACATCATGCTTCGCTTTATCGCATCATAGCAAAGTCTCATCTCAACATCATGGCTTGCCTCATCGCATCATGGCAAAGTCCCATCTCAACATCATCTAATCCATACATATGAGCTTCAACATCCGCTTCATATGCCACAAGCAGCTTTCCTTATTCAAGAGCCTTTCCACTTAGCTTTTGAATCATCATCAACCAACTTGATCAAATCAAGCTATATATCAACTAATCAATCAAATCAAACATTAATCCAAGCAATCAATCATTCAAACAAGATCTAAATAAACAATTACAATGATAATGGCAATTTCGTAAATAAATGAGCATAGATCTAACATACATGAATCATGGGTTTTTAGCACAGATCTAACAAATATAAATCATGGGTTTTGTCTCTTCAACTTGATAAATGAACTTGTATAAGTAAACATCTTCATGAGTAGTGGATCTACACTTGGATCTAAGGAAAAAATGCATAAAATCACTATCTACAACACTCCAACAAACCACCAAACCAATATACTCCTTTGGGTCCGCGTGAGAGATAACCACCACTCACCGAATCACCCAAACACTTCAAAAACTAATCACTTCAGATCTGGACAGCAAGGATTCAAGCTTGATTCGTCGAAATCTCGCTTGAAACGATGGAATCTAGCTTCGTTGGATGAAGATCTTCAACTTTGGCTCTTGGATCTTCAATCTTGATCTTCGATCTTAGATGGATGTTAGAACTAGATTAGAGTGGAGAAAAAAAGATGAAGAAATGTTGTAGTCGAGCTCTAAAAATGGCAGCACTTCGTCGCTTCAAAATCCGGTGCCAAAAAGTGAGCCAAACCCCTCTATTTATAGGCTGATTTGTCCCTGAGTCGTCGCCCCATGAGTCACTGCCGACTCAAGAAAATCTCCGACCTAACAGTTACGACTCATCAACATAGCCGACTCACGACTCAGCTATCTACGACCAAAGCCTGAAAACACTGCTGCTTTACTACTAAGTCGTTTGGACGACTCAACGAAACTACGACCTACGACTTACGCCTTATGCCCCCACACGACTCAACTACAAAGCCGACCTAACGACATAATCCACTTCACGACTCAACAGATAAACACTGACACGACTCAACCGACCTTACGACCTACGACTCAACAGGTCCTACGACTTAACTCGTATACGAGTTAACACATAGATCATGTCCTTATGACTCGGCCATACGACTCAACTAGCTGCCGACTCAACACAACAACGCTCACGCGACCTAACGCCCAGCCTAAGTTCCAACGACTTACGACTCAAGACCCTGCCAACTCAGCTACCCACGACCTAAGCCTTAACCCCTTAAGCCGCTAACCCATGAGTCGGCATCCCTTATGAGTCGGCCAACTACTAAATCGGCGATCTCCTTGGCTCGGCCATGCCTTAATCCGGTCACTCTATGAGTCGGTCAACACCTATGGGTCGGTCTTCTATGAGTCGGCCATCTTCTTAACTCGGTCCACTAGTTAACTCGTTAACAACTCAACACTTAACACACGAGTTAACTTCCAATACGACTCAGGCTAGAGACAACATAAACAACACTAACGACCTGTAAATTCTACGATCTATTGACACGTAAAATACGGGTCGTTACAATTGAGGAATAAAAAATGATGAAATTTGTCAATTAAAGAATGAAATTGAGAATTTGATTTAATTAGTTAATTTAATTATTTATTTATTAATGTAAGAATAGCCATTTTGGCCACTGACTTAGATTTCGACGAAACCAGTCTCATCGAATCCGTAACGGTGAATTATTATTGGATTTCAAGTTTCGTATCTATCGGACTTGTCGTTTGATCGTATGGGCTTGAAACGCCTTGAAATCGATAAACTGAAATCAATTTGAAATAATTTGATTTTGGCATAACTTCTTCATATGATGGAATTTGGACTTGAAACCTGTTTCATTGCTTTTTAAATATTTTAAAACATCTATTTTGATATATGGGTTGACCCGATTTCGTTTCGGAGTCAGAACGGACTTTTCGGACCAATTTGTCGTTCAACGCGTATATCCAATCGATCCGGTCCATTCTACTTTTAGTTTGTCTATAAATACCCTATTATAAACCCTAATTGTTCCTCATTGTAAATTGTCTGTACGTACAATTCATTCTCACCTCCTCATTTCATGACAGACAATTCCAAATCCAATTGCAATTCAAAAATCAAATTGAAATTTCAAACTCCTCCAAAAAATTCAAAAAAATTATATATCGGAGCTCTCGATGAACGCATCTCAAATCTGCGATTCATTTTTGGATTCGAATCACCGTTTGTCTTGAAATCGTGAATCAGTTGCGGCCGTTCATCGCGCGTCGATGAACGTTGTCGGATCGCCGAATCGTTCTTAGGTCTTGTAGAGTGGACAAGGGGAGTTCATCGGCATAGGTGATTCGTTGTTTCAACAGTTAGATCGAGCAAATAATTCAATTAGGGTTCGAAACCCATAGTGGCGGCTGCATATTTTTCTGGGCGCAGTCGAGGCTCGACATGGCGATGGGGGGCTGCGCGATGGGTGACGACAAACGCGGCAGGGCGCGGTTGTTGGCATCAGCAATCTTCATTTCTGGTGGCGGCGCGTTCATTCACAAGCAAGGGTTTCGGTTGAAACCTGGAGAAGCGTGAGTGCTTGCTTGTAGGAGATAGGTGACGTGGCAAGTAGGTTATCTTTATTTTATTTTATTTTTTCCAATTGTTCTAACACGTGTTACTTTCACATACAAGATCCATTTCGCGCGTGGTTTTATCCGCTAGGTTCGTATTGGAATTTCGGACATTTTAGCGCTTGTTTAGACGAATTCTGAGACTGTCAAATTTTGAGTTTAAATTGAATTTAAATTCAATTTAAATTCAAAAGGTGAGTGTTTTAACCCACTCACAACTTCTAAAATTTCTTATATGTGTTAAATTAATTTCTGATGTGATTAGAAATTTATTTACGACTGTTTGGCATATTTTATCAGTTAAATTGAATTTATTAAATTTAATTTGTTATTTGATTTATTTTTTCATATAAACTACTAGTTAAATTATTATTTAATCTATTATTGAATATAAACTGCCAGTAAATATATGTTATTTATTATCTGTTCTATATTGAGGTTATTGTTGAATTGGATGATGATTGTGATAAATGGTTGATGGTTGATATTGGATGAAAGGATGTTGTACTTTATATTGTTATAAACTGCAAGTTGTTATGCATTTTTATTTCATTTGGGATCGCGGTTTGAAATGATATATAACCGTATTTTTATTTTAAATTACGGATTGAAATGATAAATATCCTTATCACTTGACCATAGGGTAGAAAATTATATATAAGCACCATGGTCTATATATAAAAATATTTTGGAATGAGTTTCTATGGTTTTGTAAAGAAATAAATGGTTTTATGAGATATTGATTTGGGTGTTTATAAATGTTATTTTATATATAGTTAAATTCTTGGTTTTAAGCTATGTACAAAATTGGTTTAAAATATAAATAAATTTAATAATTAAGTATGATTTTATTAAGATGAAATATGGTTAAGTATTTATTAAATTATATTTTTGGACTTTATAATGACTCAAATGAGAATAAGTTTGAAAGACAATTTTGAAATTGATTTGAAATTAATAAAATTGAGATTTTAAAGGTATGATTTTATAACTGGATTTTGGTTTAAGATGAATTAATCGAATACTCCAATTATAAATAAATTGGAGGAAATATTTAGTTATTTGTAATTTGAGTTCTATTTAAATGATAATGGATTTATTATGCAAATATTTCAAAATTTAATAATAGAAAGGGAATTGCTGAGGCGTAATTACCAACCTTAGTTTCGAAATGGTTTAATACTTAAGTTTGAAGTAAAATGAAATTGAAAGTTATGAATTGAGATTTAATTTAAAGTGAATAAAATTGTGAAAGTGAGGAAATTATTTTACCTTATAAAGAAATTTTAAATTCAAACTATTTTATTTTATATACTGTTTGAATATCCAAATCATTTAAGCTGGAAGTTATGGTTTAGAAGCTAGGATATTCGAAGTATTATATTTTGAAAGGTTATATTTCAAGCGTTCGGTTTCAAAATATTATAATTTTAGAAGTGCTATGATTTTGGAAAGTATATATATTCGAAATAAAAATGGTATTATACTGATTTGGGGATTAATAAAATGATATCATATTGATTGGTTTTTGAAATGGAAATGGAATCGTATTTATATAGTTTTGAAATGGGTATTATATTCTGGTTTTGAAGTATAATTATTTTGAAATGACCGCGGTGTTAAAATAATGTTTGGTTGTTAAAGAGACCGGGATCGGAAGTTGTCATACTCTCTGCCAACTTCGAAAACTACTTTAACAAACCATGTACGAGGTGGAGATTTCAAAATGAAGTAGGATGGTGGCAGCGTTTCCTTTGAGGTAAATACGTGGAATCGACTCCCGTGAGTTGGCATAAGGTGGCTAAAACAGGAGCGATTGACGGGCTAAGAAGGTAGCACCTTTTATCGGACACATCCCTTCGATATTATACTCTGACTTTTGGATTGATTCGGTGGCCACGTTTGACTTTTTGATTTGGGGGTATGGCTCGAGGTGGGCGGTAGTAGCTGCTACGCGCTACCACCGGCCCGGAAGCGTGATTGGTATATCTACCTTGGCATTGCCTAGTTGTGTCGTGTCACCTACCTTATCGCCCCTTGTACGAGTTTTGTTTTCTCCCGTAGCCCGTGTGGTATCCTCTGGTGGCTTCCCGATCAGGAGGGACTATGATATTGGATGGACTATTGGGACTATTACGTGTTAAGGGGAATATTGGGTCACTCCTTAATGCTATTTAAAAGTAAGTTTATTTTACTATAGACATTATTATAATAGTGAAATATTACTACATAGTAAATAGTTTAACGGATCCTTAGGGTATGTGAATCTCGAGCATCTCTTAAGTTACTACACTCACGTTGACACTGGATAGGAGATGTCAAATCTCGTAAAAATCTCTGACGCCGTTCCGCTCATATTATTTACTGTTGATTTAACTTACATAAGATCTTTAAGTTCTGACTCGAGTGTTTTGTCTTTTCAATTGGCTCGGGTCAGCCTGAGCATTTCAGGATTTAGAAGACCGAATTCTAAAGGATGAAGATGAAGATTTATTATTAATTATTATAGTATTTCACTACATTCATACTGTTCCACTGCATTATTTATTTTTCTCTGGTATGTGTAACTCTGATGTGTATTGTATAAGTATAATCGAATATTTTGTAAAATAGCTTCGTGAACTGTATATTTGATTATTATATATTATCGTTCCGCAGTAAGATTCTATATTGTTCTTTTTCTTTCTCTGCTTTTCTTATTCACCCCATAACAATCCGCCCTTCTGTATGTTTTAAGTCTGACGTGTGTGGTTTATCGTCGATTTAAAGCGTACAAAAAGGCAAGACGTTACATCTGGTATCAGAGCTTTGGTTTAGCGATAAACCCTAGCTTTGTGGGGTCTAACTCTTTATTTATAGGGTAGTAATACCCTATGATGAGTCGTTGAGTGTATATATATGAGAGAGCGTATTTGTTAGTGTTACAAAAAGGTTTTAATATTGTGTTAATTTGTTCCATTTGGTATTTATAAATTCTGGTTGATGCATGGGACGCTATGACATCAATAAGGATTTCTAAACACTTAATAGGACAGACCGACACAATATTTGTTTTGAATATAGGTGAATGAAATAATTTTGCCTATTATATTTTCTATATATTAAATAATTTTTTTATAAAGGTTATATTTGGTTGTAATATATTGGTTGTTAGGTAATGTAATCTATAAATATTAGTAAAGTAGGATTTGAAAATAAAATAAATGAAATAGGAAATTAGAACTTAAGTTCCGGGGTTTTGAAACTTTCATTCGAATAATTTTGGGATATAATAATAATATTGTTAGAAGTATTTTCTAATATAAATATTTTAATATGATTTGAAAGAATTGTTTTAAAGAAATTTTGAAATGAAATAAGTTCTGTACTCCCCTCTTTGTCGCTGGAAAATAATTTCGGTGATGAGTGCACGCATCATCGACATTCATTTTAGAGTTTCGAAGTGGGAAGGTCATTGTAGTAGTTTTACTGTAGATTTATTTCGATAAACAAATATAAATTTTAAATTGTTTTAAAAATAATGGGATATATATATATAAACTGTAAGTATATACATTTATCTATTATTTTAAAATGATTTGAAACTTAGCCCGGTATTTAGTTCTTAAGTTTCTATTAATTAATGGTTTCAATTATTATAGTGAAATGGAATGTAACTAATTAATAATTGGAACCTTTAAGTAAAATAAGAGATTAAATGCTAGGTTATAAATGAAATTTCTAGAAAGTTGAAATATATAACCTATAAAAATGGAAGATATGATCATTGAACATTTGATTCATTAAAAGAAATAAAGATAAACTTGTACAACTTTCAGTTACATTCTTAAATGCATATATATAACTTACCAAAAGATATAAAAAGTTGAAATGTTAATAAGAAAATGTAATAGATATTATACAAGTAATAAACTTGAGGTAATGAAAGTAATTAATGAAAATCTTTAATAAATAAGAATTTGGTGTTGTAGTTGTTATAAACTTAAGTATAATTGAAATACTACTAATTAAATATAATAGAAGGCATGTATTGTAAGTAAGAAATTTTAAACTTAAGTAAATAAGTTGAAGTGGTTTATAAATAAAATTTTAAGAAATAAATGTAAATTAAAAAGATAAACCATTATACGAATGAAAAAGAGAAATCAAGCAACAAATGTATGAATGGAATTAATAAGAATAAACTTAATCTGTTGTTTAAAGTTGTTATTGTTTAGTTATGGTTGTTGGGCAAGGATACTTTAAAATTGTTTAGATGAATGAATAATCTATTTAGCATCATCTAAGACTGTTGAGTAAATGGTGCACTAATTAGTTTATTTTCCATTCTGTGCAATTTAAAGTTTGAACCCGAACAAGTATTTGTTTGTTGATACGAGTGAATGATTGATTTGTGTTGATTTTATTTGATTCTGTATGCCTTGTTGCAAGTGATTGTTGTTTGTATTGATTTGTTTGTTTATGGTTTGAGGCAACTTTAAACATTTCATTTTATATAATTATCAACTCTTTTTGGATTATATAAGTGAAATACATGTTATGGAATCAATTGCTACTGCTTTTGGTTTCATAAATAAGCGTTAATTGCCCGACCAATAGGTACGTTTTCGGATTACGGTTTTATATCTCTATTATATTGTTTTTCCCGTATAGGGATATATTATTTTGGAAAATCTATGTTGTATATTATTATATCTAAAAATATATTTTCTCCCGAGCCTCTCTGTACAAAGGAGACTCTGCCAAAAGTTTCCGTAAATTTTGGATCTAGATTTGTAACGACCCGTAAATTTTGATAAATAAATTGGTTAATTTAATTAGAGTTTTTGTAATTAAATCTAGTAAGAAAAAAAACTTTATAATTTAATATTGGAATGAACGCTAAAAAATGAAATATAGCAATGTTAAATTAAAACTAATTATTAGTAATTTCAATAAAATTCTAATAAATGGAGTAGTGAAGGTGTTATACCTGGATATTCATTGTATATGAGAAAATAAAAGTAAGTATTGCGTTAATTAATGAAATAACACATTGTTAACAGAAATTGAATGTAAATTAAGGAAATAGGTTAATGCAAGTTAATAGTTAATGAACTTGAATGAAGATTCCAATTTAATAAAATAATTTAAATGTTATGACTTAGTTATAAATGGAATAAATAAAAACTAATGCAAACATTAAAATTTATAAATGGAATAATATTGAAATGAATAAAATTTGTAAACGAATAAAGGAATAATAACTAGGATGAAATGTAACAACGAAGTTAATTAAAGCTGAATTTGTATAAATTGAATGAAATTGCAATCAAATGAAATAATGTAAAATGGTATAACTTGGTTATAAGTTGAATGTAAGTAACAAATGTAAATGTTGATTAATTAAAATAAATTTGTGTAATAAATGGAAATTGAATAGGATTAGTGTGATATGAGTTGGTATAATCATTGGTGACAAATGGTTGTTACCAGTTAATTCACTAATTACAAATAAAGATAATTAAATGTACTTTAATGATAATTAATAAAATAATGAAAAGTGTGAATGTAAATATAATTAGAAACGTAAATTTATTATAAGGTAGTGATTGATGTAATGGAAAGCATGAGACCAAGTAAGTAAATTTATTGGGAATATTAGTTATAATTGGATGTAGATTAATGTAATAACGTTAATGCAACTGATAAATAACGAATTTAGCGCAATCCCAATTAATTGAAACCAATTGAAATAAATGAAACTAAATATTATATTTGTACGGATTTAAGGTAATATTTGGTAATATTGTATTGTTAGTGGTTTACGAATGAATTGATAAAATTGAAGGTAGTGATGTTAATATAAATTGACTATAAATAAGTTGAATAAAATCCCAATAAAGGGGGTAATGCAAATGTTATATTTGGCAAATATTTCAATACTAGTGGAAATTTTAGTTAATACACAATAAAGGAAGTAAGTTGAATATATTAATGTAATGTAATATTAAAACCAGCATTAGCTATGTTATTTGAAATTTGTGGATGGGATATAAAGATTGAAATCAAATAAAAACAATTTATTGGAATAAACACTCAATAATTGAATTAATTGCAAATGAATGAAATTAAATATTTAATTATTTCGTTAATTGAAATTAAGTTGAAATTGGAGAATATTAATGTTATAGATCTTGAGTGAGATGTTAATTTCATCCATTTGACATCAATGAATTAAATAATAGAATGAAAAGTAAATTAATTGGAATTATTGTAAATTAAATTTATAATTTCTGAATGTAAGAAAATTGAAATTTAACGCTGAAATTGATGAATGAATCAACGTTAAATTGACATTTAAATTTATTTAAATCATTGTAAATGATTAAGAAATTAAAAATGTTGAAATTGGTCAATTAAAGAATCGAAATTGAAAATTTGATATAATTTGTTAATTTATTTATTTAATATGTAAAAATAGCCATTTTGGCCACCAACTTGGATTTCGACGAAACCAGTTTCATCGGATCTGTAACGGTGAATTATTGTAGGATTTCGAGTTTCGTAACGATCGGACTTGTCGTTTGATCGTACAGACTCGAAAAGCCTTGAAATAAATGAAATTGAAATCAATTAGAAATAATTTGAATTTAGCATAACTTCTCCATACGATGGAATTTGGACTTCAAACCTATTCCATTGCGTTTAAAAATATATTAAAATACTTATTTTGATATATAGGTTGACCAAATTTCGTTCCGGAGTCGAAACGAGATTTTTGGGCCATTTGTCGATCAGCGCGTTTATAAATCGATCCGATCCTTTCCTTTTCAACTCTGTCTATATATACCTTATTATAAACCCCATCCAACCTCTGTTTCTCATTTGTCTGTGCATACAATTCTTCTTCACCTTCTCATTTCAATGGCAGACAATTCCAATCCAATTGCAATTCAAAAATCAAATTGAAATTTCAAACTCCTCAAAAAAATTCAGAAAAATTATATATCAAAGCTCACAATGTACGCATCTCAGAAATGCTATTCGTTTTTGGATTCGAATCATTGTTTGTCCAAAAATCGAGATTGAACCGTGGCCATTCATGGTATAGCGTCGCATTCAACGGTGGATTCTCGTCGATAGCTCGATCGGGGAATGTAGTGTCATGGAGATCGACGAGTAGAGAACATCTATGTGGGTAATTGGGTCAGGAGGCGACGAGAATCGCCACGATTGGCTGAGGATGGCACGACGGCTATGGGTGTTGGGGGCGACCGAGTGGGTCGTGCGATCTTCGTTGGAAGCGGCTTGGCGTGGTTGAGGGGGTGGAGTCATCTGATCCTATCGAAATGCGTCGTAGGCGGCGCGGTTATCCAGTGGAGAGTGGCGGCTTTGTTCATGGCTACAGGTATCGCGAGCAAGGGTTCGAGCTGGAACGAAATGATGCGCGTGATGACATGTTCGTTTCTGAATGGTTAATTTTGTTTTATTTTATTTAAAAATTTCAATTCCAATATTCTAATGATTATAACTTTTGCATACGGACTTAGATTCATGCGCGGTTTTCTCTGCTAGGTTCGTATTGAAATTCCGGACATTTTGGCCCAGGTTTGGATGAATTTAAAGACTATGGAAATTTTGGGTTTAAATTCAATTTAAATTCAAAAGGTAAGTGTTTTAACCCACTCACAACTTCTAAAATTTCATATGTTTGTTAAATTTAATTTATGTTATGATTTTGAATTAAATTATGACTGTTTCGTATATTTTTAATCATCATCTCACTTAACTGCATTTATTTAAAATTTAATCGTTATTTAATCTATTATTGAATATAACTGCCTGTTAAATACCTGTTATATATCATCAGTTAAATATATTGATATTGATTGATTGTTTTGGATGATGGGTGAATGGATGTTTTATTTTATATCATTATAATATGCCAATTCGTTATGGATTTATATTTATTTCTTTTGGGATTGCGGTTTGAAATGATATATAACATATTTTTATTTTAAATTACGGATTGAAATGATAAATATCTGTATCACTTGACCATGGGGTAGAAAATTATATACAGACACCGTCGTCTATATATAAAAATATTTTGAAATGGTTTTCTATGGTTTTGGATAGAATTATACGGTTTAAATAAATATTGGTTCTTTTTTGTATTATATAAAAATATTTTATATATAGTTAAATTCATGCGTTTAAGCTATGTATAAATCTGTTTAATGAAAATAAGTTAACTAATGGAGTTTGATTTATTAAAATAAATATGGTTAAGTATTTGAATCATATTTTTATATAGAAGTTATAATAATTTAAATAATTTAAGATTTTGAAGATAAAATATGAAATGGATGTGAATTAAATTGTTTAAGAATTTTACATAAATAAAAATTTTATTTAAAATTTAGATAAATTTGAGATTTTATGAAACTGAATTTATTTAAGAATTAAACCAATAGGGTTGATGCGAAATTTATTAAATTGGAAATTTTAAAAGGTATAATTATTATAACTCGACTTTTGGGTCTAGGTGAATTAAATGATTATTTCAAGTATAATGAATTGAAGATAATATCTAGTTATTTGTAATTTGAGTTTTATTTAAATAATAAGGGGTTTATTATATAAAATATTTCAAAACTAAATAATAGGAAATTTAATTGTTGAATCGAAATTACCAAATCTAGTTTTGAAACTTTAGAATATTTAAAGACTTGAAATATATCGAAATTGAAATGTTTATAGAAATTGAAATGTTTCGAAGTTATGAATTTCAAAGCATTATGTTTAAAGGTGTTAAAATTTCAAATGTTTGGTTTTGAAGTATAAAATTTGGAAGTGCTATGATTTTTGAAAAATGGATATATTTGAAATAAAATGATATTATATTGATTTGAAATAAAAGGGATATCATATTGATTTGGTTTTTAAATTGGAAATGATATCGTATTTATATGGTTTTGAAATAAATATTATATCCTGGTTTTGAAGTATAAATTATTTTGAAATGATCGCGGTGTTATAATAACGTTGGGTTGTCAAAGAGTCCGGGATCGGAAGTCGTCATACTCTCCGCCAACTCCGAAAACCACTTTAACAACCATGTACGCGGTGGACATTCCAGAATGAAGTAGGATGGTGGCGGCGTTTCCTTTGAGGTAAATACGTGGACTCGACTCCCGTGAGTTGGCTTAAGGTGGCTAAAACTGGAGCGATTGACGGGCTAATGAGGTAGCACCTTTGATCGGACACATCCTTTGATATTATACTTTGACTTTTGGATTGATTCGGTGGCCACTTTTGATTTTTTTTAATTTGGAGGTGTGGCTCGAGGTGCGCGGTAGCTGCGGCTATGCGTTACCACCAGCCCGGAAGCGTAATTGGTATATCTACTCTGTCATTGCCTGGTCGTGCCGTGTCATCTACCCTAGCGCGCATTGTACGTGTTTGATTTGTGTCGTACCTATGGAATATCCTCTGGTAGCCTCCCGATCAGGAGGTATTACGATACTGTATAGACTATTGGCACTATTACGTGTTAAGGGGAATATTGGGTCACTCCTTAACGCTAGTTAAAAGTAAGTTTATTTTACTAATAGACATTATTATAATAGCGAAATATTACTACATAGTAAATATTTTAACGGATCCTTAGGAGATGTGAATCCCGAGCATCTCTTGAGTTGCTGCACTCACGTTAGACACTGGATAGGAGATGTCAAATCCCGTAAACATCTCTGATGATGTTACACTCATATTATTTACTGTTGATTTAACTTACATAAGATCTTTTAGTTCTGACTCGAGTGTTTTGTTTTTTCAATTCGCTCGGGTCAGCCTGAGCATTTCAGGAATTGAAGGCCTTATTTCTGGAGGACGAAGACGAAGATTGTATTATTACTATTATTTGCTATAGTGTTCCACTGCATCACATTGTTCCGCTGCATTGTTATTATTCTTTGGTATGTGTAACTCTGATATATATTTTATAAGAATAATAGAATATTTGGTAAACAGCTTCATGAACTATATATCTGATTATTATATTTTATCATTCCTTTGCAAGATTCTATTTTTGTTTATTTTTCTTTCTCTGTTTTTTCTTATTTACCCCATAACAATCCGCCCTTATGTATGATTTAAGTCTGACATGTTTGTCTTATCGTTAGTTTAAAGCGTACGAAAAGGCGGGACGTTACAAAATTTTTGAAAAGTGTTTTCCAAACTTTATTAAATTAAGTATAAAAAGATTTTATGGTTGTAAATTTGTATATTTTATTTAAAATAATTAATTTTGTAAATTTTTTTGTTTATAAAGTTAGTTTTTGAATAAGATATTTGTTTATTTAATCCTTTCTTTTCCCTTCTTTTCCTTTTTGGGGACGAAAAGTTTTGAGTGGAGTAGAGTGTAATGACCCGTAAATTTCAATGATTAAAATTTGTTAAATTAATAAGATTTTTGTAATTAAATTTAGAAAGAAATAAAAAAATTATAATTTATAATCAAGCAAATGTTAAAAATGAAATGCAACCATGGAAATTTAAGCTAAGTATTAACAATTGAAATGAAATCTCGATTAATTGAAGTAATGTAAATTGTTATACTAGGCTAAGAATTGAATATAAGAAAACAAAGGCAAATAGTGAATTAATTAATGAATTAATAATAGTAAATAGTAATTGAATAAAATCAATGTCCTGTAAGTAATTATAATATTGTTTGGAGATGAAAAATTATAAAAGTATGAATAAGAATAAGAGTATTGAATCAACCAATGGAATAATATATTGATTAATAGTAACTGAATGTAAATTAATGTAATAAGGTTTATGCAAGTTGAATAAGTAACTGATTTAGTGCAATACATATTAATTGAAACAAATTGTAAGGTTATAATTGATTGAAATTAGTGAATTGGAAATAAATTCAAAAGTTATATTAATTAATGAAATAATACGTAATAAATTGTAATTTGATAGTTACAATGCTAGAAAGTAATTATAATAATTGATGTTTGATAATAAAGTATGAATGGGATTAAATTAGGCAAATAGTGATAATTTTTAATTGTTCACCCATTCATTTAATTTATTGAATTAGATCTATAAATCAATTGCAACATTTGTTTGTTAATAATAGCTTATAAGTGAAATTAAACGTTAATGGTAACAATTAGTATAAGTTAACCATTTATTTAGTATATCAAATTAAAACTGGTAATCAATTGCAATAAATCAAAATTAAAAATTATGTTAGTATAAATTAAGGAATAATTGAAAATAATGTCAATTTTATTTATAATATGACAATTGGTTAAATAAAAGGAATGGAAATAAAGTTTTATCAATATATTGGAATTTAATTTGTGATAATAGGATTAATTGCAATTAAATGAAATTAAACATTTAAATATTATGTAAATGTGAAATTAGATGGAATGCGAGAATATTAATGTAATGGATTTTGAATCCAATGTTAATCTCATCCGTTTGATAATAACAAATTGAATAATAGAATGAAAAGTAAATTAAATAGAATTTTTGGAAATTAAATTTATAATTTTGAATTTAATGGAATTAAGGTTAATACTGAAATTGATAGATTAATCAACTCTAAATTAACATTTTAATTTGTTTAAATCATTGTAAATGATTGAGGAATCAAAAATGATGAAATTTGTCATTAAAGAATTGAAATTGAGAATTTGATTTAATTAGTTAATTCATTTATTTATTTAATTAATGTAAGAATAGCCATTTTGGCCACTGACTCGGATTTCGACGAAATCAGTCTCATCAAATCTGTAACGGTGAATTATTGTAGGATTTCAACTATCGTATCGATCGGACATGTCGTTTGATCGTATGGGCTGAAACGCCTTGAAATCGATAAATTGAAATCAATTGAAATCAATTTGAAATAATTTGATTTTGGCATAACTTCTCATACGATGGAATTTGGACTTGAAACCTGTTCCATTGCTTTTAAAATATTTTAAAACGTCTATTTTGATATATGGGTTGACCCAATTTCGTTCTGGAGTCAGAACGGGCATTTCGGGCCACTTTATCGTTCAACGCGTATATCCAATCTATCCGGTCCATTCTAATTTCAGCTTGTCTATAAATACCCTGTTATAAACCCTAATTGTTCCTCATTGTAAATTGTCTGTACGTACAATTCCTTCTCACCTCCTCATTTCATGATAGACAATTCCAAATCCAATAGCAATTCAAAAATCAAATTGAAATTTCAAACTCCTCAAAAAAATACAGAAAAATTACATATCGAAGCTCTCGATAAACGCATCACGTATCTGCGATTCGTTTTTGGATTCAAATCACCGTTTGTCTTGAAATCACGAATCAGTTCCGGCCATTCATCGCGCGTCGATGAACGTTGTCGGATTGTCGAATCGTTTCAGGGTATTGTAGAGTGGACGATGGGGAGTTCATCGGTATAGGTGATTCGTTGTTTCAATGGTTAGATCGAGCGAAATAATTCGATTAGGATTCGAAACCCATAGTGGTGGCTGCATATTTTTCTGGGCGCGGTTGAGGCTCGACGTGGCGATCGGGGGGCTGCGCGATGGGTGGCGACAAACGCGGCAAGGCGCGGCTGTTGGCATCGACGATCATCATTTTTGGAGGCGGCGCGTTCATTTACAAGCAAAGGTTTCGGTTGAAACCTGGAGAAGCGTGAGTGCTTGCTTGTAGGAGACAGGTGACGTGGCAAGTAGTTATCTTTATTTTATTTTATTTTATTTTCGTTTCAATTGTTCTAACACTTGTAACTTTCACATACAAGATCCATTTCACGCACGGTTTTCTCTGCTAGGTTCGTATTGGAATTCTAGACATTATGGCACTGGTTTGGACGAATTCTGAGACTATTCTAATTTTGGGTTTAAATTGGATTTAAATTCAATTTAAATTCAAAAGGTGAATGTTTTAACCCACTCACAACTTATAAAAAAATTATGTGTGTTAAATTAATTTCTGATGTGATTAGAAATTTATTTAGGACTGTTTGGCATATTTTATCAGTTAAATTGAATTTATTAAATTTAATTTGTTATTTGATTTAATTTTGCATGTAAACTTCCAGTTAAATTATTATTTAATCTATTATTGAATTTATACTGCCAGTAAATATCTATTATTTATTATCTGATCTATATTGAGGTTATTGTTGAATTGGATAATGATGTGATAAATGGTTGATGGTTGATATTAGATGAATGGATGTTGTACTTTATATTGTTATAAACTGCAAGTTGTTATGCATTTTTGTTTCATTCGGAATTACAGTTTGAAATGATATAAAACCGTATTTTTATTTTAAATTACGGATTGAAATGATAAATATCCGTATCACTTGACCATGGGGTAGAAAATTATATACAAGCACCATGGTCTATATATAAAGATATTTTGAAATGATTTTCTATGGTTTTGTAAAGAAATAAATGGTTTTATGAGATATTCATTTGAGTATTTATAAATTTTATTTTATACATAGTTAAATTCTTGGTTTTAAGCTGTGTATAAAATTTGTTTAAAATATAAATAAGTTTAATAATTAAGTATGATTTTATTAAGATATAATATGGTTAAGTATTTATTAAATTATATTTTTGGAGTTCATAATGACTCAAACGATAATAAGGTTGAAAGACAATTTTGAAATTGATTTGAAATTTAATAAAAGTGAGATTTTAAAGGCATGATTTTATAACTGGATTTTGGTTTAAGATGAATTAAACGAATACTCCAATTATAAATAAATTGGAAGAAATATTTAGTTATTTGTAATTTGAGTTCTATTTAAATGACAACGGATTTATTATGCAAATATTTCAAAATTTAATTATAGAAAGGGAATTGTTGAGGCGTAATTACCAACCTTAGTTTCGAAATGGTTTAATACTTAAGTTTGAAGTAAAATCAAATTGAAACTTATGAATTGAGATTTAATTTAAAGTGAATAAAATTGTGAAGGTGAGGAAATTATTTTACTTTATAAAGAAATTTTAAATTCAAACTATTTTATTTTATATACTGTTTGAATATCCAAATCATTTAAGCTGAAGTTATGGTTTAGAAGCTAGGATATTCGAAGTACTATGTTTTGAAAGGCTATATTTCAAGCATTCGGTTACAAAATATTATAATTTTGGAAGTGCTATGATTTTGGAAAGTATATATATTCGAAATAAAAAAGGTATTAATTGATTTGGGGTTTAGAAAAATGATATCATATTGATTGGTTTTTGAAATCGAAATAAAATCGTATTTATATAGTTTTGAAATGGATATTACATTCTGGTTTTGAAGTATAATTATTTTAAAATGACTGCGGTGTTATAATAACGTTTGGTTGTTAAAGAGACCGGCATCGGAAGTTGTCATACTCTCTGCCAACTCTGAAAACCACTTTAACAACCGTGTACGCGGTGGAGATTCCAGAATGAAGTAGGATGGTGGCGGCGCTTCCTTTAAGGTAAATACGTTGACCCGACTCCCGTGAGTTAGCATAAGGTGGCTAAAACAGGAGTGATTGGCGGGCTAAGAAGGTAGCACCTTTTATCAGACACATCCCTTCGATATTATAATCTGACTTTTGGATTGATTCGGTGGCCACTTTTGACTTTTTGATTTAGGAGTGTTGTGAGCCCCACCTCTACACCCACGCTAGCCAAGAACACTACGGTGTATTGCTGTCAACTAGCACGGAGAATAAGGCTGTTGAGGAGCGACCATCCGTGTAATTGCTTTGTGCGAGCACCGATATGCCAGATAGTAAAAACGTGCATTTCATTTCAGGAGGAAATCCGACATGCCGATGCAAACTCAAAGCTACTACACAGTGGCTATAATAGTCTAGGACAAAAATATAAAATAATAACACAGATAATATAAACGCGGAACACAGATGAAACAGAAAGTCTCATATATATATATATATATATATATATAATAATTGATGTCAGTTACAATACATTTAGACGGTACATGTGATACAACTACAACAGTCAACTCAGGAAGTTATATATACGGGTACATTATCGACTAATATACATGAATACATATCAACCTATACTATGACACGATAACTCCAAAAGATATGAAGAGTCTTCATAGCTCAAGCAGCATCCCAAAGCAGAATATCTACAACCTGTAAATACTCGGTCTGACCCGAGTATTAAATTCAAAAGAAAATAATACTCGGGTCAGTCTAATTCAAACTCAGTTATTAGTGCACAGAAGCAATAATAATTAAATAATGAATAGACGACAGTCACAGAAATAAATTTACCTATCCGATTCTTAAATAAGAAATCGGATAACGGTAAATATAACGCGAACCAATTCAAATCAATTGGAACATCAATTAAAAGGTCAACACGAGTAGGGCTGCAGTATACGCACGCGTATACTGCCTCGCCACTACAACATATGGAATACGAAATAGATCCATAAATCAAAAGAAAACGAAATAATCAATAAAAGCAGTACCGTGTGGCTGCAGTTCACGCTTGCGTGCACTGCCTTGCCACAACAGTGATGATGTACCCAATGAATACCGTGTGGCTGCAGTTCACGCTTGCGTGCACTGCCTTACCACAACAGTGATAATGTACACAACCGGGCACAAGGTCAAACCCAAATAAATTACGGTTCAACTCAGGGGCAATATAAGTGTACAAGGTCAAATAATCAAATGTACAACAGAGCTCCATACAACAATACTTTTGAATGGAGGCTGTGTAACAACACAAAACAAAGAAGATGGTCAACTGCAAAAACTAGTCAGGTTGAAAACATGATTGGGATAAACACACATGACTGCAAAGAGACGTACCACAAGTGATACTAAGTGCAACAATCAAATAAAGGCTATAGAGAGTGCACGTATGCACATGTATGAATGCACATACCCAAGATAGAGGTCGAAACAATAGGCACCCCAGTGCCAACATGCTCAAAAATGCTGACTGACCAGAAAGAAGCCCAGCTAAGTACACATGAACCAGATATGAATCGAAATTTTTTACCAAACAGTTTCATGAATGCAAAGGTCATAAAAATGAGCAATGCACTAAGCAAATGAAGCAACGTATGTATATATGTCCACATAACTGCACAAAGAATTAGAGTGGACAGGGATGGCAACTACAAGAAAAAATCAGATGCACAAAGGCAGATGATACAAACTACATGAAGGCAATAGAATGAAGGTGAGGGCACCAAAATTATGGCACCACAGCACACAAACAAAAGAAGACAGTCAAAACAATGCTCAGGTAACCCAAAGCAGTGAACAACACTGTCCCAAACTCAAAAACCCAATACAATACATCACAGTCCAATATGATATGGACAGTGGAAAATATGACACCAAGCTCAAGAAATGCAAGTGAATTAATTGCCACCAATCAATGCCAACAACAGGAACTGGGCAGTGCAGCAATAGTAAAACAGAGCAAAGTCGAAGCTGCAGCTAACATAAGCTACAGGAAGAAAGTGCATAAACATGTATGCAATGGTGACCAATTGAAATGAGGACAAGGCATCAATGCAAGGTAACAGTTCACAACAATGAAATGGTTTTGAATAACCATAAATGAACACTGTGGCAACAGAAGTGTACACAGTGGCAACAGAAGTGTACACAGACCAATGCAACATATCCAAATTCAATGAACATGTACAAGTGAAGGCAGTGGCAAGTGCAATAATAAAACTTCCATATTGGGTCAAGCAAGTGCAACACAGTGACAAGCTCAACAAAATCAAGTGAAAATAACTAAATGCACTTACAACTGAAACTGTCTCGAAGTGAGGAAACAAATACAAAGTCTAATGCAGACCCATATAAGCGCACATGTGTATATGTTAGAAGTGCTAACAAGCAAACAAGAATCAACGAATCAAATATGCATATACAGGCAACTGAAGTGAATGGCATATGTAAGACCAGACAACAACCAGTGACACTGCAAGAGCAACAGGTAGAAAAAGATGCAGTGAAGCATGTACAAGGACCAACAACAAATACAAACTGCAAATACCAAAGTGATACACAATGAACTATGTTTGTAATGACAATGACACGGTGCTAATACAAATATCACATAAGCAAATTCGAACATACTCGAGTCAAAGGCAGAAATAATATGCAGTTCGAAATCAAGACAAATGCCGAAATTAAAATAGTTCAAGTGCCATGATGAAGCAGTGCAATCATCAAGGAGCTCGAAGGCATAAATGTCAGTGAAGCAGGTCATAATGAAGATGACAAATGAAATGACCAGCTACAACATGCTCAGGGACTAGTGTGCAACGAAGGCCTCAAAAAAAAATACTACAGAGAATAAAAATCAACCATGAACAATGTAAGTCATGGGATCTAAATCAACAGCCCCAAAATCATCTCAAGGCAGAAAAGCATCAGCATCGAACACAAAAAAAATCAAATTGGAGCCGAAACAACGAAAACCAATTAAGCAGAGAAAATCGAATAATTTTGAATTAGATGTGAGTAATATAAATTACTCACCTATGCTTTGGAAGTGAAGACGGCTCGACCTATTTTTGAAGTGGCCGTTCGAATAGGGGGATCGATTGCCGAAGCCCTAGCTGCTGAAGACGTGCGAAGGCTCCATGCTCCATCGGAGTTGAACTCGATCGAATTAAAGATGACGATTGCCGAAGCCCTAAATTTCGAAAGGGGGACGAACGGCAGCCATTTATTTTTCTTTCGGTTTTAAGGTTTTTGAATCAGTGAATAAAGAAAATGGGGACGAGCGCACCCTTATCTCAACTAAGGGAACGGGTTGAATGAATTAAAAAAAAGAAAGGGCCTGATAATTTTTTCCAAGTCCACAATCCCTTTACAAATTTTATAAAAGAATTTCAATTCAAAATTTAAAAACTTCAAATAGAAATTTGTGTCAATATTAATCGTTTAAATTGTTGATTATAATTGATGCAAAATACCGGGTTGTTACAGACTCCCCTCCTTAAAGAAATTGCGTCCTCGCAATCCTAAGGAATAAATGGACAAAAGGTAACAACCATAAGAGCATATCATCACAAGATGAAAAAATTTGAAAATAGGAAGTTCAACATATAGGGCACGAGAGAGAGAGAGAGAGCCTGAACGTGTTTGCTCGATGAATTCTCTGGATTCCAAAGTGAAATCCATAGAATTTGAGATCCGCTGAACTTTCACGAGAAAAACATCTTTATTTCGAAGGTGCTAAACCCCCGAAACATTGATGTGAATAGAATGTTGCTCAAAGTCAAATCTGGTGAAACGTCAATTTCTTCATTAATACCGGGCTTAAGAATAAAATCAGAATTCCTAAGGCATTTCTGCAATTGGAAGACGTGGAAAACGTCATGAATAATAGAAAATTGAGTCGGTAATAAAACGCACAACACCTATCATAGGTGAAACTCAAATAATTTGGAACAACAGCGTAGTACAATAACGATACGCCAGATGAATCAAAGCTTCATTAATTCGGAATGCCGACGTAGTACAAAACGGTACGTCCAATGAACCGATCAACATAAAAGAACATCATACGCAAGTCCATAAAAGGAATGAGACGAAGCTCAATAAAACGAAGTACATCGAAACGTCTGATGAACTTGGTAAAAAGATGATTCCATACGGACATCACCAAAGAAACAACCACTTGTTGCCTACGACTAAGTGCATTGGCAACACGATTTCCCATCCGGGAGTGGTAAATAATATCAAGATCATAAGATGTAAGGAACTCGAGTCAACGTGGTTGACGTAAATTAAGTTCCTTATGTGAAAATAAATATTCCCAAGATTCAAGATCAGGGTAGAGAACAAATTTCTCACCCGAAAATAATGATGCCAAATTTTGAAGAACAAAATCAATAGCCAAGAGCACTAGATCATGAGTGACATATCTAGTCTCAATAGGCATTAATGATTTAGAAACACAAGAGACAGCACGTTCTCTTATGCAAGAGAATGGCATGCAAACCAACACGATTAGGATTGGTACAAACGATAGAGTCTTGGTTCCCCTCGGGAATCACAAGAATAGAAGTGTCGGAAAAGAGTTGTTTTAAATAATATTCTTTCCCGAAAAGCTAAAACTTTCGAAATTTACAATTTACTTTATGTAATTATCTTTTCAGGAAAATTTACATTTTAAAATTCAATTTACTGTGTCTGATTGTCTCATCAAAGCGTCTAGGAGATTCCTATCGATAACGTTGATCAAGCGCATCGACCAGAATTCTTAAAGCACTCAATGGGCAATACAATCACAAAATATTCTTTTAATTTCATAAAAGGAATTCACAAATTTTCAATCTCAAACGGACAAGTCCGGAATTAAACGAATCAGTAAAAGAAAGGGGTCATAGTCCTCGATTTTGCTGAAACGTTTAAATCGCTTCCTCATTCTTTTGAAAGCGTAAACTATAAAAAATTTGAAAATGATTTTTATTTTGAAACAATTTTTAAAACACGTGATTAAAACAGCGATATTTGTAGCAACTTCGATAAGTGGATTTTCATTCATCAAAAGTGTCACAAGAATCTTCTCAAAGATAGAAAGGGGTATCATACCCTAAACTTGTATTCATAACAAGTCAATAACACACGAGTTCACCAATGCACCAAAATTGATAAAAATTACCAATAGAAATCACGAAAATTGGTGAAGCACAAATTCTAGAAATCTACACAAGAAATCCAGAAATCACAAGATGAGAGTATGAAAACTCGAACGGGAGTATGAAAACTCGAACGGGAGTATGAAAACTCGAACACGAGTATGAAAACTCAAACGGGAGTATGAAAGCTCAAATGGGAGTATGAAAACTCACCTATACGCGAGCATGAAAACTCATCAGCACATGTAACGCAAAGCGAGAACGGGAGCACGAAAACTTACCTACATGCGAGCATGAAAATTCATCAGCACGTGCAACGCATAACGAGAACGGGAGCACGAAATCTCACCTACACGCGAGCATGAAAACTCATCAGCACATGTAACCCAAAGCGAGAACGGGAGCACGAAAACTCACCTACATGCGAGCATGAAAATTCATCAGCACGTGCAACGCATAACGAGAACGGGAGCACGAAATCTCACCTACATGCGAGCATGAAAATTCATCAGCACGTGCAACGCATAACGAGACGCTATCTCATGGTTGCAAGCCATTAATTTTGACACACGAATGGCCCGAAGACCGTGGGCCGCTACCCCACATGTGTGAGTCGGAATCACACAGATTGAGGTCTAGACTAACCAAAATTCAAAAAGGTATGTGTGAGTGGAATCACACAAGTGGTGTCTAGTCTAACCTCGCAAACAAAAGAAAAGTATGTGTGAGTGGAATCACACAAGTGGTGTCTAGCCTAACCAAAAGGAGACATCGCACAATTGCTAGTCTAAATCATAAGAATGATCGTCATGATCAACGAGAAGTGTCAATTACACTAAGTTAGTGAATATAAAAGTTTAGCTTCATGTCCCATAACCACTTGCTTAATTTAAATATTTACGAACAAACTGTAAATCTTCACTAATAAAATTATCACAAGAGGTTCAATCGAATAAGTCCAAGAAATAACCGACGAGGCAAACGCAAGCGTTTCATACCACTTGTTTTACTAAGCCATTTAATTAGATTTCTCATCCGAGTGAGGTAAAGGCTTGTATATACTAGTAGATTGAAAAACGGTTTAGGAAAAGAGTTTGATATTGAAAATAGAGTTGAAAACATTTTGATAAAAGAGTTTTGATATTTACTACTAGTATTGAAACCTTTATATTTTTAAAGTGACAAGTCACGAAAATGATTGTAGAAACAATCAATCGCCAGAATTTCACATACGAAGACATGAATAGAATCCAAAGAAATCGATACCGAATTCATCGAAAGGTATGTTCACAAAAATCCCGAAGAAAAGGTCATCAAAGTTGCTAATAAATGATAGCAACAAATCGGGAAATAATCAAGAATCGATTAAATTCGAAAACTAAATCAATTCACTAAGATTCACATTCGAAGACGTGAATAAAATTCGAAGAATTCGATTCCAATCCATCAAAGTAGGAATACCCAAAAATTCCTGAAATAGAAGTTATCAAAGTCGACAAAGGTGATAACAACTAATCGAAAAAGAAGAATCGATCAACAATTGGAAAGACAAAGCTAAACGAGCATAAATGCATGAATGACTTTAACAAAAGTAAAAGTCAAGTCAACGTCGATATCGACAAGGCAAAGTCCAAGACAATTTCTTTTATACCAAAGAAATTTTAAAACTATTAGAGAGAGGCAAATGAAAACCAAAAACCATGGATAAGCAGACAGAGTCGACAATTGAAATGCAATTTGTCTCAAAGATTGATACCCAAAACCCAATTGCATGGAGACTCCATCCAGTACACGAATCAGAGATAAGAATGCATATATATAGCAGTTCGAATAAACAATGCGAGCTCAAATCGAAGTGGGTACGAGTTGCAGCAATATGGAACTTGGTAGAGCATATACACAATGATACTTAGCAGTGCATACTGAAATGAGCAAGTGCAACAGAGAATAGCAGCAATGCTCATGAATAAGAGTTAGGAATTCATACCTAACAAATCAAAGATGATCTTAGATAAAGATGTGAGATAAAACATCGACAAATAGTTGTAACACATGTACTATCTAAGTTATGTTTTATATTCGTCCTAAACCCCAGGCTCCGATACCAAGCTGTGACGCCCCACCTCTATACCCACGCTAGCCAAGAACACTACGGTGTAGTGCTGTCAACTAGCACGGAGAATAAGGCTGTTGAGGAGCGACCATCCGTGTAATTGCTTTGTGCGAGCACCGATATGCTAGATAGTAAAAACATGCATTTCATTTCAGGAGGAAATCCGACATGCCGATGCAAACTCAAAGCTACAACACAGTGGCTATAATAGTCTAGGACAAAATTATAAAATAATAACACAGATAATATAAATGCGGAACACAGATGAAACAGAAAGTCTCATATATATATATATATATATATATATATATATAATAATAATAATTGATGTCAGTTACAATACATTTAGACGGTACATGTGATACAACTACAACAGCCAACTCAGGAAGTTATATATACGGGTACATTATCGACTAATATACATGAATACATATCAACCTATACTATGACACGACAACTCCAAAAGATATGAAGAGTCTTCATAGCTCAAGCAGCATCCCAAAGCAGAATATCTACAACCTGTAAATACTCGGTCTGACCCGAGTATTAAATTCAAAAGAAAATAATACTCGGGTCAGTCTAATTCAAACTCAGTTATTAGTGCACAGAAGCAATAATAATTAAATAATGAATGGACGACAGTCACAGAAATAAATTTACCTATCTGATTCTTAAATAAGAAATCGGATAACGGTAAATATAACGCGAACCAATTCAAAGCAATTGGAACATCAATTAAAAGGTCAACACAAGTAGGGCTGCAGTATACGCACGCGTATACTGCCTCGCCACTACAACATATGGAATACGAAATAGATCCATAAATCAAAAGCAAAAGAAATAATCAATAAAAGCAGTACCGTGTGGCTGCAGTTCACGCTTGCGTGCACTACCTTGCCACAACAGTGATGATGTACCCAATGAATACCGTGTGGCTGCAGTTCACGCTTGCGTGCACTGCCTTGGCACAACAGTGATAATGTACACAACCGGGCACAAGGTCAAACCCAAATAAATTACGGTTCAACTCAGGGGCAATATAAGTGTACAAGGTCAAATAATCAAATGTACAACAGAGCTCCATGCAACAATACTTTTGAATGGAGGCGGTGTAACAACACAAAACAAAGAAGATGGTCAACTGCAAAAACTAGTCAGGTTGAAAACACGATTGGGATAAACACACATGACTGCAAAGAGACGTACCACAAGTGATACTAAGTGCAACAATCAAATAAAGGCTATAGAGAGTGCACGTATGCACATGTATGAATGCACATACCCAAGACAGAGGTCGAAACAATAGGCACCCCAGTGCCAACATGCTCAAAAATGCTGATTGACCAGAAAGAAGCCCAACTAAGTACACATGAACCAGATATGAAACGACAATTTTGACCAAACAGTTTCATGAATGCAAAGGTCAGAAAAATGAGCAATGCACTAAGCAAATGAAGCAACGTACGTATATATGTCCACATAACTGCACAAAGAATTAGAGTGGACAGGGATGGCAACTGCAAGAAAAAATTAGATGCACAAAGGCAGATGATACAAACTACATGAAGGCAGTAGAATGAAGGTGAGGGCACCAAAATTATGGCACCACAGCACACAAACAAAAGAAGACAGTCAAAACAATGCTCAGGTAACCCAAAGCAGTGAACAACACTGTCCCAAACTCAAAAACCCAATACAATACATCACAGTCCAATATGATATGGACAGTGGAAAATATGACACCAAGCTCAAGAAATGCAAGTGAATTAATTGCCACAAATCAATGCCAACAACAGGAACTGGGCAGTGCAGCAGGGGTAAAACAGAGCAAAGTCGAAGCTGCACCTAACACAAGCTACAGGAAGAAAGTGCATAAACATGTATGCAATGGTGACCAATTGAAATGAGGACAAGGCATCAATGCAAGGTAACAGTTCACAACAATGAAATGGTTTTGAATAACCATAAATGAACACTGTGGCAACAGAAGTGTACACAGTGGCAACAGAAGTGTACACAGACCAATGCAACATATCCAAATTCAATGAACATGTACAAGTGAAGGCAGTGGCAACTGCAATAATAAAACTTCCATATTGGGTCAAGCAAGTGCAACACAGTGACAAGCTCAACAAAATCAAGTGAAAATAACTAAATGCACTTACAAGTGAAACTGTCTCGAAGTGAGGAAACAAATACAAAGTCTAATGCAGCCCATATAAGTGCACATGTGTATATGTTGGAAGTGCTAACAAGCAAACAAGAATCAATGAATCAAATATGCATATACAGGCAACTGAAGTGAATGGCATATGTAAGACCAGACAACAACCAGTGACACTTTAAGAGCAACAGGTAGAAAAAGATGCAGTGAAGCATGTACAAGGACCAACAACAAATACAAACCGCAAATACCAAAGTGATACACAATGAACTATGTTTGTAATAACAATGACACAGTGCTAATACAAATATCACATAAGCAAATTTGAACAAACTCGAGTCAAAGCCAGAAATAATATGCAGTTCGAAATCAAGACAAATGCCGAAATTAAAATAGTTCAAGTGCCATGATGAAGCAGTGCAATCATCAAGGAGCTCGAAGGCATACATGTCAGTGAAGCAGGTCATAATGAAGATGACAAATGAAATGACCAGCTATAACATGCTCAGGGACTAGTGTGCAACGAAGGCCTCAAAAAAAATACTACAGAGAATAAAAATCAACCATGAACAATGTAAGTCATGGGATCTAAATCAACAGCCCCAAAATCATCTCAAGGTAGAAAAGCATCAGCATCGAACACAAAAAAAATCAAATCGGAGCCGAAACAACGAAAACCAATTAAGCAGAGAAAATCGAATAATTTTGAATTAGATGTGAGTAATATAAATTACTCACCTATGCTTTGGAAGTGAAGACGGATCGACCTATTTTTGAAGTGGCTGTTCAAATAGGGGGATCGATTGCCGAAGCCCTAGCTGCTGAAGACGTGTGAAGGCTCCATGCTCCATCGGAGTTGAACTCGATGGAATTGAAGATGACGATTGCCGAAGCCCTAAATTTCGAAAGGGGGACGAACGACAGCGATTTATTTTTCTTTCGGTTTTAGGGTTTTTGAATTAGTGAATCAAGAAAAGGGGGACGAGCGCACCCTTATCTCAACTAAGGGAACGGGTTGAATGAATTAAAAAAAAGAAAGGGCCTAATATTTTTTTCCAAGTCCACAATCCCTTTACAAATTTTATAAAAGAATTTCAATTCAAAATTTAAAAATTTCAAATAGAAATTTATGTCAATATGAATCTTTAAATTGTTGATTATAATTGATGCAAAATACCGGGTTGTTACAGGTGTGGCTTGAGGTGGGTGATAGTAGCTGCTACGCGTTACCACCGGTCCGGAAGCGTAATTGGTATATCTACCCTGGCATTTCCTAGTTGTGCCGTGTCACCTACCTTATCGTGCCTTGTACGAGTTTGGTTTTCTCCCATAGCCCATGTAGTATGCTCTCGTGGCTTCCCGGATTAGGAGGGACTATGATATTGGATGGACTACTGGGACTATTACGTGTTAAGGAGAATATTGGGTCACACTTTAATGCTATTTAAAATTAAGTTTATTTTACTATAGACATTATTATAATAGCGAAATATTACTATATAGTAAACAGTTTAACGGATCCTTAGGAGATGTGAATCCCGAGCATCTCTTAAGTTATTGCACTCGCATTGACACTAGATAGGAGATGTCAAATCTCGTAAACATCTCTGACGCCGTTCCACTCATATTATTTACTGTTGATTTAACTTACATAAGATCTTTTAGTTCTGACTCGAATGTTTTTTCTTTTCAATTCTCTCGGGTCAGCCTGAGCATTTCAGGATTTAGAAGACCGAATTCTGGAGGACGAAGACGAAGATTTATTATTATTTATTATAGTATTCCACTACATTCATACTGTTCCGCTGCATTATTTATTGTTCTCTGGCATATGTAACTCTAATATGTATTGTATAAGTATAATCGAATATTTTGTAAAAAAAGCTTCATGAACTGTATATTTGATTATTATATATTATCGTTCCGCTGCAAGATTCTATTTTGTTCTTTTTCTTTCTCTGCTTTTCTTATTCACCCCATAACATTCCGCCCTTCTATATGTTTTAAGTCTGACGTGTGTGGTTTATCGTCGATTTAAAGCGTAAAAGAAGGCGGGACGTTACATCTATCCAGTTATAAACCTTAGAGCCTTTCTATTTCTCATTTCTATATGTATAGAAATTTTTTTTGCTCCTCTTTCTGAATGGCAGACAAACCCTATATTCCACAACCTAGTTTCAATGCAAATTCAACCACAAAAATTCAAACTCCTCAATACATATGAAATTATATATCAATCTGAAGCTCTCGACGAGCGCATCTCAGATTTGAAATCCATTTTCTAATTTTAACCTTTGTCTATCCAAAAATTGGAGAACGATCTGCAGCCGTTTATCGTGCCACGATCAACTGGGTCAGATTGTCAAATCGAGGTTACAGTCGCATGGAGGGAGACGAGTGGAGTGCATCTATGTCGTTCATCATGTTGTTTGACGGTTGTATTTTGTGCAATTCGAATAGGTTTCAAATAGGCGTGGTGGCTGCTGCAGTTTTGAGGTGTTGATCGCCTGGGGGGGTCGTCACGAGTGGTGGTGACGCGTCGTAGGGAGGTCGGAGGTCCGGTGGGCCGCGACCTGGCGTAGGTGGCGCGGTGGCGCTCATGATTTTTTGAAGTGGCGACTTCGATTACGTACAGGCTTTCGGTTAGGATTTCGAGCAATTAGAGGTTGCTGTGTTCGACCTTGAGAGGATGACGTGTAAGGTTAGGTTATTATTTATTTAAATTTAATTTTGTCTTATGGTTGATCGTTCTAATACACATAACATTTGCATACGAGGTCGAATCCACGAGTAGTTTTCTCCACTACGATCCTATCGAAATTCCGGACTTTGTGGCGCTTTTTTGGACTAATTCGGAGACAGTTTGAATTTTGGGTTTAAATCGGATTTAAATTCAAAAGGTGAGTGTTTTAACCCACTCACAACTTTTTGTTAAATTGATATATGACGTGAATAGAAATTTATTGTATACGATTTACCATCATCGGAGTATGGTGCCCCATGGTACTGCTCCATTTCAAATTCTTGCTCCCATTTCTAAAAGTTGTATGCCACTTTTCCAGCATTTTGGACAGATGTTCCACCTTGCACCGCAGATGTTGCACCCTGTGGATATCGATTCTTCAGAAGGCCATAACTGTTGGCTCGTTTAGAGTTACGAGAGCCACAACCAGCCAAAATGAAGCTCTCTGTGAGTTCTACGGCTATGACCGCTTTAAGCCGTCCCTGGTTGGTTTCATACCAAAAAAGTCTTATCCGAACCTAAAACGGGTCTTGGACGTTTTGACGTATTTTGAATCATCATCTCAATTTATTTGAATTTATTTGGATAAAATAGTTATTTAATTTATTATTGAATATAAACTACAAGTAAATACCTGTTATTTATTATCTGCTCTATGTTGATGTTATTGATTGAATTGGATGAGGATTGTGAATAATGTTTGATGATTGATGTTGGATGATTGGATGTTGTGTTTTATGTTGTTATAGACTGCAAATTGTTATAGACTGCAAGTTGTTATAGACTGCAAGTTGTTATAGACTGCAAGTTGTTATGGATTTTATTTCATTCGAGATTGCGGTTTGAAATGATATATAATCATATTTATATTTCAAATTACGGATTGAAATGATAAATATCTGTATCACTTGACCATAGGATAGAAAATTATATACAGATACCGTGGTCGATATATAAAATATTTTGAAATGATTTCTATGGTTTTGTAAAGAAATATATGGTTTTAGATAAATATTGGTTTCAAATATTATATAAATGTTACTTTATATATATAGTTAAATTCTTGATTTTTTGCTATATGTAAATTTTTGGTATAAAACAAGTTTAAAAATAAAGATTGATTTTATTTAAATGTAATATAGTTAAGTATTTATATAAATTATATTTTATATAGAGTTTATGATGATTTTTAATAAAATTAAGGCTGAGAAGATAGATTTGAAATTGACTGGAAATTTTATTAAATGTAGAAATTTATTAAATGAAACCGATTTGGAACTTATGGAATTTGAGATCTGTAAAGGATATGATTTATAACTTGATCTTGTTTAAGGTGAATTAAATAAATATTTCAAGTATAAATGAATTGAAGGAAACATCTAGTTATTGCAATCTGGGTTTTATTTAAATGAAAATGGATTTATTAAGTAAATATTTTGAAACTAAATAATAGAAAATTGAATTTGATATATATATATATATATATACATGAAATTATCAAACTTAGTTTTGAAATTGTTGAATACTTAGAGTTTGAAATATATTGAATTTGAAATGGTTTATTTTGTGGATCAAATCTGCTATGAAATCGATATAACTTAGAATAGTTTATTTGGAAACTGAATCAAATTGAAACTTATGATCTGGGATTTGGTTAAATATAAAATCAAGAATTCTAGTTGTTTTGGAATTGATTTAGGAAATTGAAGAAGCTATTGATTATATAAAGTATTTTATGTTCAAAGTATTATGATTTGAAAATGTTGTATTTCAAGTGTTATGATTTTGAAGTGTTATAACGTTGAAAGTGCTATGATTTTTGGAAAGGATATATTTGAAATAAAAATGATATTTTAGTGATTTGGGTTTTAATAAAATGGTATCATATTGATTTGGATTTTGAAATGAAAATGATATCGTATTTATATGGTTTTGAAATGGATATTATATTCTAGTTTTGAAGTATAAATTATTTTGAAATGACCGCGGTGTTATAATATCATTTGGTTGTTAAAGAGACCGGAATCGAAAGTTGTCATACTCTCTACCAACTCGGAAAACCACTTTAACAACCGTATACGTGGTGGAGATTCCAGAATGAAGTAGGATGATGGTGGCATTTCCTTTGAGGTATATACGTGGACCCGACTCCCGTGAGTTGGCATAAGGTGGCTAAAACAGGAACGATTGACGGGCTAAGAAGGTAGCACCTTTTATCAGACACACTCCTTCGATCCCGTTGTATTACTTTATGATTGATTGGGGCCCTTTTGATTTTGGGGGTGTGGCTCGAGTTGAGCGGTAGCAGCTGCTACGTGTTACCACCGGTCCGGAAGCGTAATTGGTATATCTACCCTGGGATTATCTAGTTGTGCCGTGTCACCTACCCTTGCGCGCCTTGTACGAGTTTGTTTTTCTCCTATAGCCCATGTGGTATCCTCTGGTGGCTTCCCGATCAGGAGGAACCATGATACTGGATGGACTACTGGGACAATTACGTGGTAAGGTCTATATGGGTAACCCCATAACGCTATTTAAAAGTAAGTTTATTTTACTAATAGACATTATTATAATAGCGTATATTACTACGTAGTAAATAGTTTAACGGATCCTTAGGAGATGTGAATCCCGAACAACTCTTAAGTTTCTGCACTCACGTTAGACACTGGTTAGGAGATGTCAAATCCCATAAATATCTCTGTCGCCATTCCACTCATATTTATCCCGTTGATTTAACTTACATAAGATCTTTTAGTTCTAACTCAAGTGTTTTGTCTTTTCAATTCGCTCGGGTCAGGCTGAGCATTACATGATTCGAAGACTAAGACGAAGATTGTATTACTATTATTTATTATATTATTCCACTACATTCATACTGTTCCGCTGCATTATTTATTATTCTCTGGTGTGTGTAACTTTGATATGTGTTGTATAAGTATAATCAAATGTTTTGTAAAATAGCTTCATGAACTGTTATTTGGTTATTATATTTTTCCATTCCATGTGAGATTCTATTTTGTTTTATTTCTTTCTCTGGTTTCTTATATACCTCAATAACAACTCGCCCATTTGTATAGTTTAAGTCTGACGTGTGTTGTTTATCGTCGATTTAAAGTGTACAAAAAGACGGTCTGTTACAACCCACTTCTTTTATTAGGGTCATAAATGTTAGGAGGGGAGGGTAGCCATAACCAAGTGGGTTTGGGTCCTTTAAAAACATAATCATTATTAAATACTACACTTGATAGAAAACTATCTTTATGTTTTTGTCTAATTAACTTATCAGTAGACTTCGGTATGCAAATTTTTATATTTTTAGATTTTACATCTTTGCTTAACTTTTGTGTCTGTTTGAAACTTTGATACAAGATACTTTGCTTTATAGTATTACCTTTTTTCTTTTGTGAATTCTTTTCAAATCCTAATCCATTTCAATTGACAGAAGGTTTCGAAATTTTAATTAGATTATCAAGATCTAGTTTTCCTTTGTTAAACTTCGAAACATTGTTAGTAATCTTTTACAGTTTATCCTTTAATTCACAAATTTCAGTTTTTGAAATTTCTATACTACCTTTTAGTTCACTATTTTCCCTAATCAGATTATTATTCTCAAGTTTTAACCTATCTATTTCACTAGGTTGTGTATTATTCGATAGAATTTTTATACTTTTCTTGTGAAGTAACCAATTCTTCTTCTAAAATAAAATCTTCATCCTTTAATAATTCAATTTCTAGTTCAAATCGATTTATTTTGGCTAGGTGTTCTTTATTCAATTTCTAATTTTTCTAAACTCATCATCAAGTTCCATACTTAATTCTAATAGTTCATTATAGCTAAGTTCAGGACATACCTCATCAGCGTTAGCCATAAAACATACATTAGCTTGTTCTCCGTCACTATCACTATTACTATCAGAAGATGATGATAAATTGGAATCATCCCAAGTGACTTTAACAGCTCTTTTCTTCTTAATTTTCTCAAATTTGTTCTTTTTCTCGTTGTTGTATTTAGGAAAATCCTTCTTCATGTGTCCATATTGATCACATAAATAGCACTTGATTTAAGATAAATTTGTTGTATTGGATTTTTCTTCTTTTTGGAATTTGGTCATCTTTCTAAATTTCTTGAATTTGTTGTAATTTTTTGCAATGAAAACTAACACTTCTTCATCCAAATCTGAATCATCATTCTTTGCTTGAAATGTTATGTTTTTCTTTTCAACATTTTGTTCTTTTCTTGCCTGTAAGTTAGCTTTATAGGACATTAAATTTCTTATCAACTCTTCAACCTTGAGAATACAAAGTGTAACGACCCGTAAAATTTTAATAATTAAGTTGGTTATTTTAATTAAAATTGAGTAATTTAATTTCGAAGGAAACAAATTTGGTAATTTATAATGAAGTAAACGTGAAAAAAGAGGGTAATGTAAATGATAAGTCACGTAAGACTTTGTGATTTAATATTTGGAGAATAAAATTTGAGTAACTTATTTATGAAATAATAAGTGAATTAAAAACGTAACAATGCTAATTAAAATTCATAATTAATGGATCTAATGAAATTTCCAATTTGTTGTAATACGGGAAAAGGAATACTTATTAATAAATTTAATATAAGAAACGAACTTAAATATTGAATTTATGAATTTATATATATATTTTGAATAGCAACTGAACGTAAATTTAGGTAATAAGGTTAGAACAAGTTGATAAATATTAAATGTGTAGTGTAATCCCAATTGATTTAAACCATTATGAAGTTTTAACTGATCATAATGTTTAATAATTGTTAAAATAATAATGGAAGTTTATGCATAGATGGCAATTGATTTAATTAAAAATTTGAAACCAAGATAAAACAATGAATTGGGATATTAAATGGGTATAAGCGCCTAAATTTCAGCATAATGAAATAAAATATTGAACACAAATAAAAGATGAAATTTGAATTATATAGCCGATTGGAACATTTGTTGTAATTAATGAACTTTTAAAGGTAATTAAGAGTTAAGGGTAACAATGGTTATAAGTTACATATTTATTTAGTTCGTAAAAGTTAGTTTGAAATCAATTACAGTTAATTCACTTAATTAGTGCAATTTGATGTAGATTAATTTGGTAATCGGAGAATGTTAATTCAATAGGATGTAACCAATGAAATTTTAATCTAATACTACGTTAAGGCTAACGAAGGTAAGTATTAATAAAGCGAATGAAATGCAATACCAATTGAGGGAAACCAATTCGTAAGGGTATAATTGAACGAAATCGGTAAATTGGAAAATAAATTCAAAATTGATATTAATTGATGAAATAATGCATAATAAATTGTTGGTTGATAACTAAAGTATGAAGGTGTGTAAATAGGAATATATTAATTGCAATGAAATAAATTAGCATTGAATATGGAATTATAAATCTGGTTTGATGACTAACGAACTTAAATGCAAGTAATATAGGTGGCTTGTTATATAAGGTGTTAAATAAACTATGTAAATAGTTAGTAACTATATCTAAATTTAATGTTTTATTAATGTAATTTAAAGTAACGATTAATGTAATAAAGGATGGCACCAAGGTAAATTAGTTAATTGGTTTTAAAATCCAAATTTATGAGTGAAATTGACAAATTTCAATATAGTAGTTATTACACAATAAGTGGAATTAAATAGTTAATATGAATAAAGATGAAATTGGAAGTATCAATGTAATATAACGTAAACAAATGTTCAGTATGCTTAGAGGATAATGTTTGTTTGAATAATAAGAATGGGAATCAACATTTTTTCCATTTATTTGAATTCAAATTACGATAATATGATTTATTGCAATTAAATGGAAACTTAATATTTGAAATATTGCATAAATGGAAATGTAGATGAAACCTAAGAAAATAAATGTAAACAATCGTGAACCAATGCAAATTGCATCCTTTTGATAACGATGAATTTAATAATAGAATGAATAGTGAATTTAATAGAATTGTTGGAGATTTTATTCATAATTTTGAAATTAATGAAATTGAAGGTTTATATTGAAATTTATAAATTTATCTTCTCTAAATAAACATTTAAATTTGTTTAAATCATTAAAAATGTTTGAGAAATATAAGGTGATAAAATTGTCAATTTTAGAATTGAAATTTAAAATTTTGATTTAATCAATTAATTATACATTTATTTAATTAATATAAAAATAGCCATTTTGGCCACTGACTCGGATTTCGACGAAACCAGTTTCATCGGATCCGTAACGGTGAATTATAATAGTGTTTTAAGTTTCGTAGCGATCGGACTTATCGTTTGATCGTACGGACTCGAAATGCCTTAAAATTTATGTAATTTAAATCAATTGAAATCAATTTGGAAAATTTGAATTTAGCATAAATTCTTCATACGATGGAATTTGGATGTGAAACTTTTTCCATCACGTTTAAAATATTTTTAAACATATATTTTGATATATGGGTTGACCATTTTCCGTTACGGAATCGAAACGGGCTTTTCGGGTCAATTATCGTTCAAGACCCAAATCCAACCTAGCCCATTCTTTCTATTCCGTTTGCCTATATATATGTAGTTATAAACCCTAGATCATTGCTTATTCCTCATTTTGAACGTACGTTCTTCCTCATTCCACTGCAAAACCTATTCTTCCCAATCCAATTTCAATTTCAAAAAAAAATTGCGGATCTGCAGCAACTTCTGGTCGCGCTTCGAGTTTCAGAGGCAAAAACACTGCATCTACTTCGGGTTAGGAAAAAGTTGCTCGGGTCGCTCCGGGTCATTTTGGCAAAATTTCCAAGCAAGCACTGGGGAATTGAGGCGGTGGACCGAAGTTGAACCCGAAGTCGACTCAGGACCAGAATTTTCCAATCTTCTAATTTTCCTAACTTTTTCGTACGAGCTCAGATTCATGCACGGTTTGTTTTGCTGGGATTGTGTTAGAATTACGGATGTTTTGGCACTGTTTTGGATGGATTTGAAGACTGTTGAAATTTTGGGTTTAAATTGGATTTAAATTCAATTTAAATCCAAAAGGTGAGTGTTTTAACCCACTCACAACTTCTAAGATTTCTTATGTTTGTTAAATTGATTTATGATGTGTTTAGAAATTTATTTATAGCTGTTTGGCATATATTTCATCATTATCTCAGTAAATTGCATTCATAAAATTTACTTGTTATTTAATTCATTTTTGCATATAAACTGCCAGCTAAAATTTTAGTTAAATTTATTATTGCATATAAACTGCTAGTTAAATTTATTTATTATTGCATATAAACTATAGTTAAACAGTTATTTAATTCATTATTGAAAAATTAACTGCCAGTAATTAATTATTATTTATTGATGTGATTGTTTGAATTGGATGATAAATTGATAAATGTTGATGATTGATATGATAGATGAATGGATGTTGTATTTATATTGTATAAACTGCAAGTTATTATGCATTTTCATTTCATTCGGGATTGCGGTTTGAAATGATATACAACCGCATTTTTTATTTTTAAATTGCGGATTGAAATGATAAATATCTGTAACATTTGACCATAGGATATAAAATTATATACAGACGCCACGGTATATATATAAAATATTTTGAAATGATTTTCTATGGTTTTGGAAAGAATACAGTTTAATAAATATTAAATTTTGATATATATATAGTAAAAATTCTTGAATTTAGCTATGTATAAATTTGTTTCGAATTTTAAAATAAGCTAAATAATGAAGTTTATTTTGTTTATATAATATGGTTAAGAATATATTTGAAATTCTATTATATATAGAGTTTATAATAAATCAAATAAAAGTAAGGTTGAAGATAAATGTGAATATGATTTGAATTAAAGTATTTAAGAATTTTCCTCGAAAAATTTGTTTTGAAATGTAAATAAATTAAGATTTAAAGGGCATGATCTTTGTACTTGATTTTTGATTTGAGGATTTAAACGAATATCAAATTTATTTAAAGAATATTATCAAGTTAATTTAATTAAAAGAATATCTTGTTATTGAAGTTTAAGGGTTTTACCTGAATAATCTCTGTTTAGTAAGTAAATATTTCAAAATTTAAATAATATGAATTGGATTTGATATATATTAAATTGTCAAAGAATCCATTTTGAAATAATGGAATATTTAAAGATTTAAATATATGAACTATAAAGTTTTGAAATATAGAATATTTAAGCTTTGGAATATATGGGAATTAAAATGGTTTATTTGGAGGTTCAAACTGATATTGGAAATTTATTGTGAAATTTAAAGAAGCTGTTTATTTTATATAGTAATATAGTATTTGAACCATTAAGTATCAAAAGTTATGTTTCAAAGCTATGGTTTCAAGGTATACAGTTTTGAAAAGGCTATGATTTTTGGAAAAAATATATTTGAAATAAGAGTGATATCATATTGATTTGGGTCTTTAAAATATAAATGATATCGTATTTATATAGTTTTGAAATGAATATTTTATACTGGTTTTAAAGGTATAAATTATTTTGAAATAACCATGGTGTTATAATAACGATTGGTTGTTGAAGAGACCGGGATCGGAAGTTGTCATACTCTCTGCCAACCCCGAAAACCACTTTAACAACTGTGTACACGGTGGAGATTCCAGAATGAAGTAGGATGGTGGCGGCTTTTCCTTTGAGGTAAATACGTGGACCCGACTCCTGTGAGTTGGCATAAGATGGCTAAAACTGGAGCGATTCTCGGGCCAAGGGGGTTAGCGCCCTTTATCGGATACTCCTCTTCGATATTTTACTCTGACTTTGGATTGATTCGGTGGCCACTTTTGATTTCTTTGATTTTAGGGGGGAGTTTGTCTGATGTGGGCGGTAGCTGCGGTTACGCGTTACCACCAGCCTGGTTGCGTAATTGGTATATCTACCCTAGCATTGCCTAGTTGTGCCGTGTCACCTACCCTAGCGCGCCTTCTACGAGTTTCTATTTGTGTCGTACCTATGGAGTATCCTTTGGTAGCCTCCCGATCAGGAGGTATTACGATACTGTATAGACTATTGGCATTTTACATGTTAAGGTGGAAAATGTAAAGCCTTAATGCTATTCAAAAGTAAGTTTATTTTACAATTAGACACTATTATAATAGCGAAATATACTACATAGTAAATAGTTTAAAGGATTCTTAGGAGATATAAATCCCAAGCATCTCTTGAGTTACTGCACTCATATTTATTTCTGTTAATTTAACTTACATAAGATCTTTTAATTCTAAGTCGAGTGTTTTTTCTTTTCAATTCGCTTGGGTCGGTCCGAGCGTTTCAAGATTTCGAAGACCTTAGCTCTGGAGGACAAAGACGGAGATTTATTATTATTGTTATTATTTTTAGTCCACCATACTCATATTGTTCCGCTGCATTGTTATTGGTATGTGTAACTCTGATGTATGTTGTATAAGTACAATCGAATATTTTGTAACACAGCTTTATAAACTGTGTATTTGATTATTATATTTTATCCTTCCACTGTGAGATTCTATTTTGTTTTATTTCTGCTTGTTTTTTTATTTACCCCATAACAATCCGTCCTTTCGTATGGTTTTAATTGGCACGTGTGTCGATTTAAAGCGTGCGAAAAGACGGGATGTTACAATGTGGTATCAGAGCTTTAGTTTAGCGATAAACCTTAGCTTTGTGGGGTTTGACTCTTTATTAATAGGGTAGTAATACCCTATGGGAGTCGCTGAGTGTATATATATGAGAGAGCGTATTTGTTAGTGTTATAAAAAGGTTTTGATATTGTGTTAATTTGTTCTGTTTCGTATTTATAAATTCTGGTTGATGCATGGGACGCTATGACATCAATAGTGATTTCTAAACACTTAATAGGACAGACCGACATAATATTTGGTTTTAATATAGGTGAATGAAATAATTTTTCCTATTATATTTTCTATATATAAAATCAATTTTTAAATGATATATATATATATATATGTATATATTTGGTTGCAATATATTGGTTGTTAGGTAATAAAATTTATAATTAATAGTCGAAATAAGATTGAAAATAAGTTAAATGAAATTGGAAACTTAAAGCTTTAATTCCGGGATTTTTGAAAATTCCTTTCGAATAATTTTGGAATATAATAGTATTGTTTATTAGTATTTTCTGATATAAATATTTCAATATAATTAAAGGAAATGTTTGAAAAGAATTTGTACTCCCCACTCTGTTGCTGGAAAATAATTTCGGTGATGACTGCACGCATCATCGACATTCATTTTGGAGTTTCGAAGTGGGAAGGCCACTGTAGTGTTCTACTGCAGAGTTGTTTTGATAAACAAATATAAATTTTAAATTGTTTAAATATAATTTGATATATATAAATTGTAAGTGTATATTTATCTGTTATTTTAAAAATGATTTGAATAAAACCCGGTATTTAATCCTTAAGTTTCCATTTATTAATAGTTTAATTAATGTAGTAAAACGGAATTTAACTAATAATTGAAACCCCAAGTGAAATAAGAGATTTAATGCTATGTTATTAATGGTATTAAATGAAATCTGAAATCGTAACCTATGAAGTAAGGGATAAAATTATTGAACAATAAATTAATTAAAAGAAATAGAGTAAACTTGTATAACTTTCAATTACACCCTTAAAAACATATATATAACTTACCAAATATTAAAAGTTGGAATGTTTAATAAGAGATTGTAATAAAATATTATACAAGTAAAAATTTGAAATAAGGAAAGCATTCAATGAAGATCTTTAATAAAAATAAGAATAAAAGATGAATACTGAAAATGATAATAAACTTAAGTAAACGGTTGAAGCTATTATAAATAAAATAAGTAAAAAAGATGAATGCATTAAATATGTGATTATAGATTAAAGTAATGCATTGAGATGCTAAGTAAATGAAATTGAGAAATGAAGGCATGTAACGCAAATAAATAAATGTATGAAATGAAATGAATAATAAATAAATTTGATTTGTTGCTTGGAATTGTTGTTGTTTGGTTTATGGTTGTTTGGGTGAGGATACTTTAAGATTGTTTGGATGTATAAATAATCTATTTAGTTTCATCTAAGACTGTTGAGTAATTGATGCGCTTAGTAGTTTATTTTTCATTCTATACAAGTTGAAGTTTTGAACCCGAACAACTATTTGTCTTGTTTGATATGAATGAATGATTGATTTATATGGCTTCTATGTGATGGTTGTATGCCTTGTTGCAAGTGATTGTTGATTGTATTGAATTGTTGTTTGTAGTTGAAATAACTTTAAATATTTAATTTTATATAATTGTTAACCTTTTTAGATTATATAAGTGAAATGCAGGTTTTGGAAGCAATTGCTACTACTATTGGTTCCATAAAATAAGCGTTAATTGCCCGACAAATAGGTACGTTTTTGGATTATGGTTTATAGCGTTATTATATTATATTATTTTCCCGGGTTGAGATGTATATTATTTTGGAAAATATTTGTTTTATATTGTTATATTTATATTATATTTTCTCCCGAGTCTCTCCGTACAAAGGAGACTCTGCCGAAATTTTTCAAAAATTTTGGACTTAGAAAATCTTTGAAAATGATTTCCAAACTTTATTTATTTATGTATAAAAAGATTTAATGGTTATAAAATGGGTATATTTTATTTAAAGTAATAAATTTTGTAAATTCATTTGTTTATGAATTTAATATTTTATTATGATATATTGATTTCTTAATTCTTTCTTCTCCCTTCTATTTTCTTTTCGAGGACGAAAAGTTTTAAGTGGGGGAGAGTGTAACAACCCGTAAAATTTTAATAATTAAGTTGGTTATTTAATTAAAATTGAGTAATTTAATTTTGAAGGAAACAAAATTTGGTAATTTATAATGAAGCAAACGTGAAAAAAGAGGGTAATGTAAATGGTAAATCACGTAAGACTTTGTGATTTAATATTTGGAGAATAAAATTGGGGTAACTTATTTATGAAATAATAAGTGAATTAAAAACGTAACAATGCTAATTAAAATTTACAATTAATGGATCTAATGAAATTTTCAATTTGTTGTAATACGGGAAAAGGAATACTTATTAATAAATTTAATATAAGAAATGAACTTAAATATTGAATTTATGAATTTATATATATATGGAATAGCAACTGAACGTAAATTTAGGTAATAAGGTTAGAACAAGTTGATAAATATTAAATGTGTAGTGTAATCCCAATTGATTTAAACCATTGTGAAGTTTTAACTGATCATAATGTTTAATAATTGTGAAAATAATAATGGAAGTGTGAATGGAAGTTTAATAGAAATGTTAATTTTATGCATAGATGGCAATTGATTTAATTAAAAATTTGAAACCAACATAAAACAATGAATTGGGATATCAAATGGGTATAAGCGCTTAAATTTTAGCATAATGAAATAAAATATTGAACACAAATAAAAGATGAAATTTGAATTGTATAGCTGATTGGAACATTTGTTGTAATTAATGAACTTTTAAAGGTAATTAAGAGTTAAGGGTAACAATGGTTATAAGTTACATATTTATTTAGTTCGTAAAAGTTAATTTGAAATCAATTACAGTTAATTCACTTAATTAGTGCAATTTGATGTAGATTAATTTGGTAATCGGAGAATGTTAATTCAATAGGATGTAACCAATGAAATTTTAATCTAATACTACGTTAAGGCTAACCAAGGTAAGTATTAATAAAGCGAATGAAATGAAATACCAATTTAGGAAAACCAATTCGTAAGAGTATAATTGAATGAAATCGGTAAATTGGGAAATAAATTCAAAATTGATATTAATTGATGAAATAATGCATAATAAATTGTTGGTTGATAACTAAAGTACGAAAGTGTGTAAATAGTAATATATTAATTGCAATGAAATAAATTAGCGTTGAATATGAAATTATAAATCTGGTTTGATGACTAACGAACTTAAATGCAAGTAATATAGATGGCTTGTTATATAAGGTGTTAAATAAACTATGTAAATAATTAGTAACTATATCTAAATTTAATGTTTTATTAATGTAATTTAAAGTAACGATTAATGTAATAAAGGATGGCACCAAGGTAAATTAGTTAATTGGTTTTAAAATCCAAATTTATGAGTGAAATTGACAAATTTCAATATAGTAGTTATTACACAATAAGTGCAATTAAAATAGTTAATATGAATAAAGGTGAAATTGGAAGTATCAATGTAATGTAACGTAAACAAATGTTCAATATGTTTAGAGGATAATGTTTGTTTGAACAATAAGAATGGGAATCAACATTTTTTCCATTTATTTGAATTTAAATTACGATAATATGATTTATTGCAATTAAATGGAAACTTAATATTTGAAATATTGCATAAATGGAAATGTAGATGAAACCTAAGAAAATAAATGTAAACAATCGTGAACCAATGTAAATTGCATCCTTTTGATAACGATGAATTTAATAATAGAATGAATAGTGAATTTAATAGAATTGATGGAAATTTTACTTATAATTTTGAAATTAATGAAATTGAAGGTTTATATTGAAATTTATAAATTTATCTTCTCTAAATAGACATTTAAATTTGTTTAAATCATTAAAAATGTTTGAGAAATATAAGGTGATAAAATTGTCAATTTTAGAATTGAAATTTAAAATTTTGATTTAATCAATTAATTATACATTTATTTAATTAATATAAAAATAGCCATTTTGGCCACTAACTCGGACTTCGACGAAACTAGTTTCATCGGATCTGTAACGGTGGATTACAATAGTGTTTCAAGTTTCGTAGCGATCAGACTTGTCGTTTGATCGTACGGACTCGAAACGCCTTGAAATTTATGCAATTTAAATCAATTGAAATCAATTTGGAAAATTTGAATTTAGCATAACTTCTTCATACGATGGAATTTGGACGTGAAACTTTTTCCATCGCGTTTGAAATATTTTTAAACATATATTTTGATATATGGGTTGACCATTTTCCATTTCGGAATCGAAACAGGCTTTTCGGGTCAATTATCGTTTAAAACCCAAATCCAACCTAGCCCATTCTTTCTATTCCGTTCGCATATATATGTGTGGTTATAACCCTAGGTCATTTCTTATTCCTCATTCTGAACATATGCTCTTCCTCATTCCACTGCAAACCCTACTCTTCCCAATCCAATTTCAATTTCAAAAAAACAAATTGCGGATCTACAGCAACTTCTGGTCGCGCTTCGAGTTTCAGAGGCAAAAATGCTGCATCTATTTCGGGTTAGGAAGAAAGTTACTCGGGTCACTCCGGGTCGTTTTGGCAAAAACTCCAAGCAAACATCGGGGAATTGAGGTGGTGGACCGAAGTTGAACCCGAAGTCGACTCAGGACCAGAATTTTCCAATCTTCTAATTTTCCTAACTTTTTCATACGAGCTCGGATTCATGCGCGGTTTGTTTTGCTGGGATCGTGTTAGAATTACGGACGTTTTGGCACTGTTTCGGATGGATTTGGAGACTGTTGAAATTTTGGGTTTAAATTGGATTTAAATTCAAAAGGTGAGTGTTTTAACCCACTCACAACTTCTAAGATTTCTTATGTTTGTTAAATTGATTTATGATGTGTTTAGAAATTTATTTATAGTTGTTTGGCATATATTTCATCATTATCTCAGTGGATTTCCATTCATATAATTTACTTGTTATTTAATTCATTTTTGCATATAAACCGCCAGTTAAAATTTTAGTTAAATTTATTATTGCATATAAACTACTAGTTAAATTTATTTATTATTGCACATAAACTACAGTTAAACAGTTATTTAATTCATTATTGAAAAATTAACTGCCAGTAATTAATTATTATTTATTGATGTGATTGTTTGAATTGGATGATAAATTGATAAATGTTGATGATTGATATGATAGACGAATGGATGCTGTATTTATATTGTATAAACTGCAAGTTATTATGCATTTTCATTTCATTCCGGATTGCGGTTTGAAATGATATACAACTGCATTTTTTTATTTTTAAATTGTGGATTGAAATGATAAATATCCGTATCACTTGACCATAGGATAGAAAATTATATACAGGCACCACGGTATATATATAAAATATTTTGAAATGATTTTCTATGGTTTTGGAAAGAATACGGTTTAATAAATATTAAATTTTAATATATATATATATAGTAAAAATTCTTGAATTTAGCTATGTATAAATTTGTTTCGAATTTTAAAATATGATAAATAATGAAGTTGATTTTGTTTATATAATATGGTTAAGAATATATTTGAAATTATATTATATATAGAGTTTATAATAACTCAAATAAAAGTAAGGTTGAAGATAAATGTGAATATGATTTGAATTAAAGTATTTAAGAATTTTCCTCGAAAATTTTTTTTTGAAATGTAAATAAATTAAGATTTAAAGGGTATAATCTTATAACTTGATTTTTGATTTAAGGATTTAAACGAATATCAAATTTATTTAAAGAATATTATCAAGTTAGTTTAATTAAAAGAATATCCTGCTATTGAAGTTTAAGGGTTTTACCTGAATAATCTCTATTTAGTAAGTAAATATTTCAAAATTTAAATAATATGAATTGGATTTGATATATATTAAATTATCAAAGAATCCATTTTGAAATAGTGCAATATTTAAAGATTTAAATATATGAACTACAAAGTTTTGAAATATAGAATATTTAAGCTTTGAAATATATGGAAATTAAAATGGTTTATTTGGAGGTTCAAATTGATATTGGAAATTTATTGTGAAATTTAAAGAAGCTGTTTATTTTATAAAGTAATATAGTATTTGAACCATTAAGTATTAAAAGTTATGTTTCAAAGCTATGGTTTCAAGGTATATAGTTTTGAAAAGGGTATGATTTTTGGAAAAGAAATATTTGAAATAAGAGTGATATCATATTGATTTGGGTCTTTAAAATATAAATGATATCGTATTTATATAGTTTTGAAATGAATATTTTATACTGGTTTTAAAGGTATAAATTATTTTGAAATAACCGCGGTGTTATAATAACGATTGGTTGTTGAAGAGACCGGGATCGGAAGTTGTCATACTCTCTGCCAACCCCGAAAACCACTTTAACAATCGTGTACGCGGTGGAGATTCCAGAATGAAGTAGGATGGTGGCGGCGTTTCCTTTGAGGTAAATACGTGGACCCGCCTCCCGTGAGTTGGCATAAGATGGCTAAAACAGGAGCGATTCTTGGGACAAGGGGGTTAGCGCCCTTTATCGGATACTCCTCTTCGATATTTTGATTGATTTGGTGGCCACTTTTGATTTCTTTGATTTTAGGGGGGAGTTTGTCCGAGGTGAGCGGTAGCTGCGGCTACGCGTTACCACCAGCCTGGATGCGTAATTGGTATATCTACCCTGGCATTGCCTAGTTGTGCCGTGTTACCTACCCTATCGCGCCTTCTACGAGTTTCTATTTGTGTCGTACCTATGGAGTATCCTCTGGTAGCCTCCCGATTAGGAGGTATTACGGTACTGTATAGACTATTGGCATTTTACGTGTTAAGGTGGAAAATGTAAAGCCTTAACGTTATTTAAAAGTAAGTTTATTTTACAATTAGACACTATTATAATAGCAAAATATACTACATAGTAAATAGTTTAAAGGATCCTTAGGAGATGTAAATCCCAAGCATTTCTTGAGTTACTGCACTCATATTTATTTTTGTTAATTTAACTTACATAAGATCTTTAAGTTCTGACTCGAGTGTTTTTTCTTTTCAATTCGCTCGGGTCAGTCCGAGCGTTTCAGGATTTCGAAGACCTTAGCTCTGGAGGACGAAGACGGAGATTTATTATTATTGTTGTTATTTTTAGTCCACCATACTCATACTGTTCCGTTGCATTGTTATTGGTATGTGTTACTCTGATGTATGTTGTATAAGTACAATCGAATATTTTGTAAAATAGCTTTATAAACTGTATATTTGATTAATATATTTTATCCTTCCGCTGTGAGATTCTATTTTGTTTTATTTCTGCTTGTTTTTTTTATTTACCACATAACAATCCGCCCTTTCGTATGGTTTGAATTGGCACGTGTGTCGATTTAAAGCATGTGAAAAGGCGGGATGTTACAGAAAGATCATTAGCTTTTTCAATATTTAATACCTTCCTTTCCCAATCCGATGTTAAAGAGTTGAGCATTCGAGAAACTAAATCAAAATCTGTAAACTTCACTCCTAATGCCATAAGATCATGTTGAATAGTTTGAAATCTAGAATACATGTCAACAATAGTTTCATTTTGCTTCATTTTAAATGAGGTGAATTGGTTTTGAAAAATCGAAATCTTAGTTTGTTTGACCTTTGTTGTACCTTTGTGTGTAATTTATAAGGTATGCCAAATGTCAAACGCAGTGGTACATAAAATGACACGTGAAAATTCGTTTTTATCTAGAGAGAAAAATAAAACATTCATAGATTTAGCATTGTTTGAGGCTAAGGTTTTTTGTGCATCGATCCACGTGCTCATAGCAGTGTCAAGTGCTTCATATTTATTTTGAGTAGCAAATCATATTTCTAGACCATTGGCTTCCATAAATATACGCATATGGGCTGACCAATATGCATAGTTGGAGCCACTAAATAGTGGGGAATATGAGGTATATTGGCCTTCTTGAAAGATACTTACCGTATTAGTGATTCAAAAACTTGTTGCGGAACTTTTGATCTAACCAAGCTCTGATACCAACTGAAAGTCTATAGTATGGTGGATCGATTATACAAATGACAAGTATATACTAATTTAAACTATAGTGTAACAATAGTAAAGTATGTAAATAAGAATAATCACATTAGTGATTTTATACTAGTTCGGACCTTCCGTCCTACGTCCAGTCTCGAAGCTCCTCTTCAGAATTTCCTTTCACCAAATAACCCTCACTTCACCCGGAGGAACAGGTTTACAATAGCAGAGTTTCTTTGTCAAGAGCATGTTTTCTATTACACGGATTTTGACTGTATAGTACAATTAAACTTCCTATATCTCTTGAATGATTGAATACAATATTATTCGAGAGAAAATGGAAGTGTATGATCTCAAGTTTGTAGATTTGATAGGAAATGGATGATTAGGGCAAGAGATGATCAAGATAGAAAGTAGAGTAAATAAGTTGAAAGTAAAGTAAGTGCTTTGATCCTTCTTCATTCTTGTTTATATAGTTGTAGAAGGTTGCTTCTAGTAGTTACATCTCTTCCCTTTTAGTCTAGAGTCATCACTGTTTACTGGTGAAGAGTCGTGGAGGAGAGATGGAGTTGTGTCTCTTTGGAGATGACAGTTGTAATTTGAATTTTCTGCCCCGAGCCCAGTTTCAGACATCTGAATGGTGTTCTTAGACGTCTAAGAACCTACTATTATTTTTGTTCATCTTCTACGTTCATACGTCTGAAGTTCTGCATTTAGACGTATAAATCTGTTAAGTGATGTTCTCCTGGATTTATTCTTGAGTGCATCTCTCTTCGATCTTCGTGCAACTTTGCAGATGAATGTCTTCAGTTCTTTAGACATCAACTTGTCATAGTAGTGGTTTGTCTTGCTATGAATTTGCATCTACATAGTTGTATGATATATATATATATATATATATATAATTTACATTGTACAGTTCTTGTTTGTACCAAAAATGGGCACAACACTCTTCGAAAATTTTTGAAGAGATAAAAGTGAAGAATATGAACTTAAAAAGGTACAATATTTAACAAAAACTCCAATATCTGATAAGTAGATGTAAAGACACAAGCAATTTTGAGTGGTTCGGCGTTTCCTACGTCCACTATGAAGTTTTTATGACTTTATTAGTTCTCTTTCAATGATTACACTTGATTACAGCGAACAACAGTGAATTACAACTGGAAATTCGAGTACAACAGCAAGATAAGGATGCAAAGCTCAATCCGACAGAGTCTGGGTGCTTGAGAATCAAAAGATCCATTTTACGTAGGCTCTAGGCCTCTATTTATAGACATCTAAACAGCGAGATTCGAATTCCTTGCAACCCTATTTGCTCTTGCGATAGATTTCGATGAAACCAAGGCCAGGAACAAGCCAAAGCGAGGTAGAGGATGGAGCGTGGCCATGGAGATAAGGGTGTTTGGGGAAGAAGAAGTATGGAGAAGAAGAGTTCAATCCTCGCTTCGTCTCGATCATTAGTGGCTACGTTCGAATCGATGTAGATGATAAAGTGTTGTTTCGGACTTCGTATCGATTCTGGAAATGTTGAGTAGAATGGCGTGGTTCGTATCGATCGAGGGTAGTGAGATATCATATGGACCTGCCATGACCGATGTGTTGATTTTCTTTACACGATCGATACGAAAATCATATTCCAACAGTAGGCCAATGATCGATACGAAATCTCATTTCTAGAGATCGATACGAAGCCCAACTGAATGATCAATGCGATGCCAAGGGTTTTAGACTGATTCGAAACACATACTTATGATCGATACGAAACGTATCGATTCGAACATGATCGGTACGAAACTTAGGCTCCCCTAATCGATTCGAACCTGGACATCAATGATCGATTCGAAGCCACTGGTCTCGATCGATTCGAAGACGGCTATTGCTGATCGATACGAAGTGGATTCCTCTCGATTGATCCTAACTTGACCCGTGATGGATACGAAACTGTGAAAAACCAATAGCATGATTCCAACGAGCTTTAGCCTTGCATAACTGGACTTGATTGTAGAACTGCATATTTGGCTGCCTTCCAAAGCTCGTCGATAGAACTATAACTTAACACGATGATAACAGGCTTTAACTTGAATCTATTGCTAACATCTGGATGGTATGGTGGTGACGGTCAGCAATGACGGTCACTCCAGTCGGATTTCAAAGTCTCGCTATTTGCTTATTTTCTCTAATTTTGCTGAATCTTTTCAAGTAATGCACAGCACTTCACTGCACAACACACACTTTACACGGGGGGAACGCATGGGCACTTTATCGTCTAATGATGATTTTTCATGAGTTAGTTATGAAAACTTCAAGCTCGCAGCCACAAGAAATTCAGAGTTTAACTCCTCCAACGACCGATATACCGGACATTGAGGCCGAAATCATTGGCCCTGCTCCGGATGAAGCTTCTGATGCATCTTTCATCAATAGTCCGCCAGACTCTTTTCTATCCAATATCTCTGAAGACATGCTAGGGACAATATGCTTAAGACATGGTCTATTGATGGATGACGTATTATTGCCAGGACCAAACGACAGACTGCACAATCCACCGGAGGAGTATACCGCATTCAATCGACATGCATGCGCAGCTGGGACGCTCCACCCATTCAATCAATATATAAGAGAAGTGCTGTCTTTCCTGGGGATCGCTCCATCTCAGCTACACCCTAATGGATACGCTTTGTTGAACAGTTTGTTCATTGTGTTCATGGAGCTTCTCTATCGTCCACCGAACCCTACCGAGATCAGATACTGTTCAACTTCAAGAGTCGAACAGATAGTACATCTTTCACATTCCTAGAGGCGGTAAGGAACTGTCAAGTAGTCACAGGGTCTGGACTATACTGAGCAACTTCAAGACGGAGTGGTTTTACGTTCGGTGCCCTCCAGTATTTGCCAGTAGATGGCTATTTAGACGTGAGTGTTGCTATCTTCTACAATAGTTGACAAGACGGATATAGTTGAAGTCAAACATATATTTCTTTCTCTTTACAGCTATAATTCAGCGATCTGAAGGCGAACATTACAGGGAGATAGTCCGGGTTCTCCAAGGAGTCCCAAGTGAAGAGAGGAACATTGATTTGGTTCTGACGGATAGAAATCTGAGAATCCTTGGGCTGATCGAGCGAAGACAAAGTATAAGGCTTGATGGTACACTAAGGACTATCCCAAGGGAACGAGTTAAGCGCAAGAAACCCAGGGTTGTCATAGTTGAGGAAGTTGATTTCGAGAGAACCCATACTGATGACGAACCTTGGGTTGGGCCTACGATGCAACCCAGGACTCTGATCAAAAGATAAAAGGCAAGACCGCCGCTTTTAAACAGTCCAAATCCGAGAGATGGAAGTCCGTGGTCATGTCTCGGCCCGGTTCTGGAGTTAGAGTTTTGGAGGATTCTCCCCCTCGAGCGGAAAATCTCTTTGAAGGGCTCGCCGATCTCCCAATTACGGACTATGTATCCTTCCAACATGATGCCGGATTGGATGAACTTCAAAACTCTTTAGACTTAAGCGAGTCTCTTCCCACTAATGTGGTCGACACTTTCGGTTGGTCGGGGGGTTGCACATACATACACACTTCATGGCACTACACGATCTCTGACTGTAAGTTGCCTTTTTTCGGAAGATTACTAACACCGTTCTTGTTTTACTTCGCAGATACGATGTTTGGCCGCGGTTCCTTGCTTGGTAGTCTACGCAATACACGCAGATCTTCGTCATACTACGAGCAGCGTAGGAGAGAAGGGGATAGGGATTATGATTAAGGCTATTCCAGCCAGGAACGGTCTGACAGAGATAGGGGACACGTGCATCGATCTCGATCTCGCTCACCCTCTAATAGAGCTCCTGCACCGCCTCCAATTCATGTTTTACGGCCTCCTGAAACTTCGTGGCATTAGCCATATTCTCATACCTCACGGTTTGACTCTCATCGCAGAAATAAAGTAGCGGACCCCTCAACTACAACATAGGCCCTCATCGAGCCTACCGGGGAAGGAGCAATTAGGCTCGCTCAGTTGAAAAAGGATTTTTCCCAACATCTGCTTTGATGGCTACGTCTTTCCCCCGCGCTTGAAAAGAATTTCGACGTCGGCCGAACAAACAATGCATGATTATGTTGCGGATATATTTTTCCAGTACAAGGAATGGTCGAAAGCTGTGCAAAAAGAGTCGAAGGTGGCGTTTGAGGGGGCAGCTGTCATCGAGAAGTTGGAAAAAGAACTTTCACATAAAGACCGGATCATCCAAGTACTTAATACCGAGGCCGAGTCTTCCAGAAAATCTGAAATGGAGGCTCTCAAAAAAGCTGATGATCCCATGCGGCCATGGACAGAATGAGGCAAGAACACTATGCCATGGTGGAGGATGGGCCACAGGAACACCATTGTTACGGCTGAACAGGACGCAGCCCTTAAAGAGCTTAACGAACTTAAGTCTAAGTTCTCTGAAATTATAAAAGAGAAGGAAGCTGCTAACATTTCCACACAAGAAGCATGCGATCAAGCGGTGATGCTTCAGAAGGAGAGAGACGCGGCTATGGAAAAAGTCCATGAGGTAAAGGACGAGGTCGATGAGAAGGTCCGATTGGCAGAAACCAGGCTTGAGGCGAACATAGAGGAGCTTCTCGTCACTTATAACACCAATGTGTTGAGACACAGAAATCTAGCTTGGCTCGAAAATTGCTCAACACACCTCTACAACGCCTGGAATCTGCCGATTAAAGAGGAGAAGGCGGGGCAGTCGGGTGGAGCCTTTGACGAGTTTGAGCTGGAGAACCGCATATTGAATGAGGATGAAAAGAAGGTTCTTCACGACTCCATGATTTCTCATGCAAGAGAAAGACTCAGCACCCAACACCAGGAAATTGGGGAAGGCTCCGAAGTTGAGCATCATGCTACAAGTTCCGAGATTGTTACTTCATCTCGATCCGAGCCTACTCCAGTAATTGAGCCCCAGCCCGTCTCGGCTTACGACCTAGAACAGCCACGCCTATCTCCTATTAAGGAGCATTCATCCGAAGCCATTCAGCCAACCACAAGCCGAACTGAGGAAGGTACTCTGAACAAATTTCATCTGTACTTAAAGTAAAGTTCTTATTCCAAGGCGTTTGCTAACAACTTCTCTTCTTTCTTTGTTCAGTGACCGGAGTTACTCTGACAGCGCCCTCTGCAACCCAGGAATCACATCAAGTGCAGGAGGCCATTATCACCGAAGCAACCACCACGATAACGGCCGTGCCCATTGAAGTGATGCAGGGGAGCTCACTTTATTTTGATGAGCAGATGATGAACGAGCTCTTGGGCCGACAGAGTGACCCCTTCGTGGACTTACCGTTGGCATTAGTGGACTCGCGTCGGCTTCCAATGCAGACCACCGCAGCCCCCAACGAAACTCGATCTGTTCGCAAGGAAGAAATATTGGCTGAAATTAACACCGAGTTGGAGGCAGCGGCACATGGCAGTGGATTTGGGAGTGGAACGACTGCGGTTGGCCCAACTCCACTTAGGGTGATATCTCATAGGGGCATACTCATCGACACTGGCATGCCCATTCCGCCCCCGGTTGGAGACCAGACTCCTCCCGCAGAGATTATTCCTTTAGATTCAAGTTCGGAGGAGGACGTCAATATCATGCCTTCGTCAGGGGATGATCCGCCAAAGGGTAAAGGTTCGAAGCAAAAAACCATTTGCGGTGCTGGCGGTTCCGCGCCGAAGAAAAAGCCGAAAAAGAAAAAGTAGATAAGTCCCTTTGGCGCATTTTTGGTTTTGGTAGTTATGAATATGCTTTTGTCTTTCTTTCATAGGCCATGTATAGATGCAGGCTCGGCCCCCTGCTAGTAGAAACTTTAGGAAGAACCTGTATATGAATGTTCACATACAATTAGTTGAAATGAAATTTTGTTTCTTGGCTTTAACTTTCATTTCTTTTGTGCTTAAGTGTGGCAACTTTTTGAATTTCCTTTCAGTGTACTTATGGAGTTTCTACTCTTAAGTTGAGTTTGTTTTATTCGCCAAGTCTGAAAATCGTGAACATAAGTCATAACTGGGGATCGAGTTGGACTTGGACGTTGCATTGCTTCGATCGACGATTAACACTTGAGCTTTGCCCCCAGTTTAGCCGATGAGTTATAAAGATCGGCTAGCGATCGCAAATTATTTCTACCCCTTCGGGTTCAGCGTCGTCGGACCGATGCTAAAATAAGTGAGAGTTGAGGGGTTGAATCGCGCTTGTTTATTTATAAATAGTCACATCCATACTTCGGGGATCAGCACTTGTATTTCGGTGACCAGTCACGCATGTCGAAGTTTTTAAGCACATGTCCACACTCTGGGGACCCAGAGTTATTTGTAATAGATAATCTGGTTCGCACTCTGGGAATCTGGAAACTATCGATGTTTGTAACACAGTTTGCACTCCGAGAACTTTGACTTAGTATTTATACTCCAATTCACACTCTGGAAATTTGGAGTTAGCGTTTATACTTTGGTTCGCACTCTGGGAACCTAAAGTTGATGTTTATACTCCAATTCGCACTTTGGGAATTTGGAGTTAGTGTTTATACTCCGGTTAGCACTCCGGGAACTTAGAGTCGATGTTTATACTCCAATTCGCACTCTGGGAATTCGGAGTTAGTGTTTATACCCCGGTTCGCACTCCGGGAACCTAGAGTTGATGTTTATACTCCAATTCGCACTCTGGGAATTTGGAGTTAGTCGACAGATGGTCAATCACATATGTTTAGGCTTTTTAGGAGGTCGTTCACACTCTGGGAACAATGAATTTATCGAGATCATGGACGGTCGGATCACATCCACCCATAGTTAACAAGCGAGGTCGTTAGATGGACGGGTCCATCCTCCTCTAACTTGGTTAGGATACGGCCGAAGTTGTTAGGCGGATGGGTCCACCCTCTCCGAAACCGCATTTATATGTTTATACTCCAACTCGCACTCTGGGAGTTTCAGAGTCGGCTGATAAACAAACGGTCAGTCACGTTTGTTTGGGCGTTTGGATTGTGTTCGCGCTCTGGGAACAACGGAATTATCAGGATCGTGGACGGTCAATTCACATCCACCCTGAGTTGACAAGCGAGGTCGTTAGATGGACGGATCCATCTTCCTCGAAATTGTTTTGAATACAGTCGTAGTCATTAGGTGGACGGATCCACCCTCTTCAAAGCTGCACTTATAAGTTTGTACTCCAGTTCACACTCTAGGAACTCGGAGTTAGTCAGAGGATTGTCTTGTATCGGTCCAATTTAGTCTTAAGTGTGATGGCTTATCCCCGAGCTCGGGTTTCACCTAGTGAGTGGTCGGTAGTATCACAGTCACTCGCTATTTGAATAAATTCCACCGTATGATGGAACTTAGCTCTTCGTGCATCATGATGGTTGAATATCGCAATCGATGAATCACAGCTCTAGCTTAAAGAGATGGTAATTTATTACTGAAATGGAAAAATATGTCAAAGTCAGTGCATTATTACAAATTTGAATTTAAAAATGCAAAAACAAATTGCAAGGGATTTATAGACTAAATAGATAAAGCCTGTCATGTGTAGCAACGACGAAGATCCTCGTCCTTCCAGGCTCTTGACAAAGCGGGACCGCCACTAACATCATTTATTACTAATCTCCCGTCGGTACGAGTGGGTGCCTCTTGTCTCGCCCGATCGGGCGTATTATTCTTATTTGATGAACCCACTCCTCCAGGCTACGGTGTCCGTACAAATTGTTCCACCTTCCTCTCTCTAATTAACTTCTCCACGAGATCTTGCAAATGAGGACATTCATTTGTATTGTGGCCGTAGCTTTCATGAAACTTACAAAATTTTCCCGTCTGGATTTGCCTTTCTGACGATGGTTTTGGTGCAGGTTTTTTATATTGAATGGTATTATAGGTTTGTAAATACAAGTTCTCCAGTGATGTATTCAAAGGAGTGTAGTTGTCAAAAATAGGATTTTTATGCTGCGGCCACGATTCTGATCTCATTTTCTATTTTAATCCACGTTCTCCCTTCGCTGAGTTTGTTTGTTTTGAATATTTAGCTGAACTTTTCCGGAGCTCTCACCGGATTGTTTGACCGCAACATTGCTTTGGATCCCTTCCATGCTCGGTCCTGCATCATCTTGTTTCCTAGACTGTTTCGCTACTTCCTTTCTTATGAATTGAGCCACTTTAGCATAGAAACGGTCCAATGATGCAGGTGGTTTTCCGACCAACCAGTTGCCGAATTCAGAATCGGGGTCAATCCCCTTAGTCAAAGCCATGAGAATGGAGTTGTTATTCGAGTTGTTGATCTCAGCACAAGCAGCATGGAATCTTTCTAGATAAAGCCTGAGTGTCTCTCTAAGATCTTGAGTGACATTAGACAGGGTGTTAACGTCCTTCAGCCTCGCGACGTGCATGTGAATTGCTTAACAAATTTAGTGGCCAACTGGTCAAAGGAAGAGATGGACTGAGGCAGTAATCGGGTGAACCACATAGTAGCGATGCCCTCCAAGGAAATCGGGAAGCTTCGGCATTTTACCGCATCATCAGGTCACTCACTGACCATTCATATTTCAGTATGTGTTGATTATGGTCAGAATTCCCTTCATACACTGGTAGAGTCGGCATTCTGAATCGTCGAGGGGGTTCAGCGTATAATATTTCATCCATAAAGGGAGTGTGACTTCGGGAGATTCCCCTGTCATCATTCGTGGGACCTGGCTCTCGTGGATCATCCGACGTATCATAGTCAGAAGATCCGGCATTTGGACGTTCTGCGTGCGTTGAGCTAAAGCATTGTTGGGTCCCACATTGCAAGGCGGGACCGGATGCTAATGGCGGTCCACATCCCGTCTTCGTGGCCTAAAGTCTTCTGGGACGTATGATTCAGGAGTACGTCCGTGCTAGTGATGGTCCAATTATGGCTCGTTCCGGGCATCAACCCCCGGTTCTACAGCAATGGTCGTAGCGCTGTTGTCCGTGGCGTAGTGAGGAACGGTGCCCCCTTGGGAGGAGGGCCCGGTCTGGAAACTGGCCGATAGATCAACTCTCAGCTGTCCAACAGTCAGTGCGGCTTGATGTCCAATGGCTTATGCGCGACTCCCATCCAGTCGGGGTCGTGGAGATCGATGATGACAGTCAGAAGAGGCGGAACTTTCTGTGGAGGAACGAGAAGCATAATCTCTACTAGGTCTTCTGCGCTTCTCGCAATTCAGCTGGCTAGTCAGCTCAATATTGGCGCGCAGCTATTCAGTTAGTTGTTGCCGACTCTGGGTTGATTCCTGAAGCAACATCTGGAACTCTTATCTGGAGACCGTGCCCAATGGATTTGAGGGTCCGGTAGCATCTTGAATGGACAAAGATAATTGCGTGGGATTCTGTCTATCCGGCCTTCTCGATCGGCAGCGATGGAAGAAGTCCTTGTGCTAACTGTAAATTTCATGTCTCGGCAGCGATCGGCAGCGATGGATTCTGTCTATCCGGCCTTCTCGATCGGCCTCGATCGGCAGCGATGGAAGAAGTCAGTATCAAATCATAAATTTCATGGGCTGACTATGAACCTATTAGCCCCTACCAATATCATACAGTTTTCATGGGCTTACTGTAAACCTATTGGCCCCTACCAATATATTAATTAATTTTTTAACATATGTTAAGTTCTATTCACTACTTGGTCAACCTAACTAGTTATTCTGCCTTTCCTCAAAATCCAATTATGGGTTAATAACAATGTGAATAACATTTGCAAAATCTTTATTTATGCCAGGTTTTCCTTTAAAATATGAATGGGTAATTTTTTTGAAACTTTTAAACATCACTTTCGAAACCACTGGATGACCTCTTCGAAAGCATAGAAACCTCTTTTCAAAACTCTAAGTAAATACCTTTCAAAACCAATGATACCTTTTGAAGGTACAAGAAAAAATTCTTTAATACATTGCTTCGAAACACACAAAGTACCCTTTCGATAGCATTGGGTTTACTCTTTAAAAACATCATTTGGGTCAAAGTGGTAATATACGAAAGTATCTCTTTAGGAACCAACTAAAATAAATCTGGGGAAATGAAGATGGTGTTGGAACCAACTCGTCAAAAGCAAAAGACTTTAAAAATCAAAACTTCGAAGGACAGAGTTGGCCATCACCTTCGAAATTCTCCACCCCTTCGAAAGCAATTAGGAAGTGGGTAACTTTGGTTAGAACAGAGATAACCTTTTGAAAGCATCATAGTCGAAAGGTAGCATTATGGCAAGGTTTCGACAAGGTCGTAACCTACCCTTTCTAAAGCTTTTGTTTAAGGAAAAAGGTACCCCTTCAAAAGCTAATACTTTAACATAATATGACAACCTTCTTTGAACTAATTATACAACCCTTTTGAAAATATACGTTTCAAATATGTCAAAAGCTTTAAGTAAAACAAGGCAAGAGTTTTTACTTGCGAAAACAAAGCAGGGTTTCAACCCCATCGGAAGCTAACCTTCCAACACCAAGACTTCCGCCCTCCTTCCAATCCACTGCAACCATTTAAGTGATATCTTGTGTATTGGTTTCGACTACGGTAGTTTCAACTGTGTTGGTTTCGACTGAGATAAGGCAGAATCAAAGGAGCCGAAAGATACAAATAGAGGAGAAACGCCTTTTTTGATTTAAAGGCAGAAATATAGCAACTTCTAGTAATTACTTTCAAACGACTTGCCTATTTGAAAACCATTGATTGGTTCCCATAATTTTTTTCGAATACTTTACATTTGAAACTGCCGCATTTATATCAGGTTAAAACCATTAAAAGTGTAACGTTTAAGCCCTTCCATATACTAAAACCAATTATTTCAGAAAAGTCCTTCTTTTAAAATAATTTATTTTCCTTAGTAAATCAATTAGGAAAAATCCCCAAAAATCACAAAAATTCAATTTCATCATATAATCAAGCATATTAAAATTTTAGACCTAATTTCTTCCTAAAATTCTCGAAATAAATTTTAAATCCAATTATATCATATTTTTTGTTAAAAACTCATAATAAAATTTCCATTGCTTGGAAAATTCTAAAAAGTAAAACTCATCTCCAAAATCATGTTTTACTTGACATAAAATTTCCATGGCAAACTGAAATCGTAGATTCTTGGTTTTACATCAAAACCATGCAAATTCATCTGCATATGAATTAAAATAAATCAACGCAATATAACTCAAGCATATCATCACCCACTTTATCACAAAAATGAATTTAAAACATAAATCCAAAACCATATAATCATAGAATAAAAGCAAACTTTAAACTTGATAAGGAATTTGGGATTTGTTGTTAATTAATCTCCCCTGGCTTTAAATCCTTAGCTTTAGATAAATTTCTTCCATTCTTCCTTGGTACTGGCTGTCTTAGGTTTAGGTTTTAGATTTTTCGTTTGTGAAAGTGAAAAATGAAACGTGAATGGGCAATTACAAAAAGATATAGCCATGTACAATAAATTGGGTAATTTACTAATATGTCCATGTGTAGTTTAATTAACCAATAAACCAATTTAAAGTCCATTTATCTTGCTAATAAGCATGGCACTATATATATAATCTATTCAAATCTCAATCTCCTTATCATTATTATTCTATTTAATATATCTAATTAAATTTCCTAAATAACGTTGTCAAAAATTTTGGGATGTTACAGGCTTCCCCCTTAAAAAAATTCGTCCTCGAAATTCAGTAAGGACTAAATACTAAACATAGCAATTATCTGTAACAACACTTAACAACCATACTACTCTAACTAACTAGCAACTATCTACATAAATTTAATATAGGCATACCCTAAGTATCTCTAATCATGTCCTCTGTCTCCCAAATACAGTCATTCTCGTTGTTGCTCCATTGAACTTTCACCAACCTGACTTATTTGTTCCTTAATCTTTTCTCATCTCTAGCTACAACCCAAACTGGTTATCTAACAAAAGTCAAATTAGGCTCCACCACTAAGTCATCCAACCCTGTCGAAGGAAGAGTAGTATCTAGATCATGCACATACTTGCGAAGATGAGACGCATGAAATACATTATGGACACCTGCCAAACAGCTCGGCAACTCTATTTTATATGCATGCATTCCAATCCTCTCTATAATCTAGAATGGACCTGCATATTTTGGGGCTAACTTCCCTAACTTTTCAAATCGTATCACACCCTTCATAGGTGATACTTTTATGAAAACCTTATCTTCAACTGAGAATTCTAGTTCCGTACACCTCTTATTTGCGTAACTATTTTGTCTTGACTGAGCTTTCTTCATCCTTCCCCGGATCAACTCAATCTTCTCTGATGCCTCTCTAACCAAATCTAGACCTAAGACCAATCTGTCTCTAGTCTCCAACCAACATGCTGGTGATTTGCATGATCTTTCATACAAAGCTTCAAACGGCGCCATTCCTCTACTAGTCTGATAACTATTATTATAGGAAAACTCAACCAAATGTAGGTGATCCTCCCAAGATCCACGAAAGTTTAATACACAAGCTCTCAGTAGATCCTGGAGTACTTTGTTGACTCTCTTTGTCTGCCTACCTGTCTGGGGGTGATACGCGGTACTCATATTAAGCTTGGTACTCATCACTTCCTGTAGACTCTTCTAGAATTCACTAGTGAACAAAGCATCTCTGTTACTGACTATACTACTAGGAACTCCATGTAGTCTAATTATGTTCTTCAAGAACAACTTAGCTAAAACAGGAGCTGTTCTGATTGACATAACAGGAATGAAATGGGCACTCTTGGTCAATCTGTCCACTATAACCCATATACATTCGTTATCTCTATTTGACCTTGGCAACCCATATATAAAATCCATAGATATCGAATCCTATTTCCAAACTGGAATCTCTAAAGGTTGTAGTAACCCACTTAGTTTTTGAGGCTTTCACTTATTGACAGTTTGCGCACTGCCTAACCCATAAGCCAACATCCCTCTTCATGCCTTCCTAATAGAAGCTCCTTTTCATATCCTAATACATCTTGGTTCCTCCAGAATTAATCATAAACTTAGATCGATGATCTAAGAACTTCTTTCCTTAAATCTCCATATTCGGAACACACAATCGTCCCTTCTTTCTCAACCATCCTCTATGGTCAAGGCTAAAATCCTTTAAATCATCGATCTCTGTTCCAACCTCCAGTCTTCTGAACCTTTCAGCTAATATAGGATCCTTCCTTAGCTTAGAAGCAATTTTCTCAATCAAAACCGGTCTAACTTCTAAACAAGACAACCTAGTGGTACTCTAGCTAGAACCAGCAGTCGATCTTAACTGCACATCACAACTAACTAAAGCTTCTAAATCCTTCCATTCTACCAACATAGCTAACACCACATTCTGATGTTTCTTACTAAGGGCATCGGCCACCTTATTACCTTTTCCTGATATATGTTCTATAACAAAATCATATGCAGTCAAAAACTCTAGCCACCTCTACTGTCTCATATTCAACTCCTTCTAAGAGAATAAATACCGTAAAGACTTATGATCGGTATATAACTGAAATCTCCCCCCTAAGAGATCATGCCTTCAAATCTTCAATGCAAAGATCACAGCTGCCAACTCCAAATCATGAGTAGGGTATCTAACTTCATGCGGTCTAAGCTGCCTAGATGCGTAGGCAATGACTTCACCACTCTTCATCAATACCGCTTCTAATCCAGTTCCACATGCATCAGTATACACCACCAATCCTTGGTTTCCATTTGGAACTACCAAAATGGGTGCGTTGGTCAATAAATGCTTTAACTTAAGGAGTGTCTCCTCACATTTGTTGGACCAAACAAACCTCACTTCCTTCCTGGTTAGCTTAGTTAAGGGTTCTGCTATCCATAATAAATCTTTAATGAATCTCCGATAGTAGCCAGCAAGTCCAAGAAAACTCCTAATCTCGGTCACTGTCTCTGGTCTCTTCCAATTATTCACGGCTTCGATCTTATTTGGATCGACGGAGTATCCTTTCTCTGAAACCACGTGACCAAGAAATTTTACTCTTTCTTCCAGAAATGGCACTTGGTATACTTTTCCTTTAATTGATTCTATCTCTGCGTCTCAAGCACCACTCTAAGATGAACTTCATGCTCTCTCTCATCCTTAGAGTATACTAGAATGTCATCTATAAACACTGTACAAACCTATCCAAATACCTCGGAAAGCTCTGTACATCAAATCTATGAAGAAAGCAAGTGCATTTATCAATCCAAATGGCATCACCAACCACTCATATAAACCATATCTAGTTCGAAATGTTGTCAAAGGAATATTGTTCCATGCCACTCTCAACTGATGGAATCCTATTGCCAAATCTAACTGAAAGAACACTCTGGCTCCACTCAACTGATTAAACAGATCATCTATTCTTAGCAAAGGATACTTATTCTTAATTGTCCTTTCGTTTAACTTATGATAATCAATACACATCCTTAATGACCCATCTGGCTTCATCACGAACATCGCGGCCGCTCCTTAAGGCAAACTACGTGGTCTAAAAAATTCCTTCCTTCTAGATCCACTAGCTGCACCTTCAATTCCTTCATCTCGGTTGGTGTCATCCTGCTAGGTGGTTTACATACATGTTTACCTCTGGCACAAGATCTATTCTAAACTCAACTGCTCTTTTCAAGGGTAGTCCAATGACTCGCTCAAAGACATCTACAAACTCTTTTGATACTTGAACCTGACTTAACTCATTTCCTACCTCCATAGCATTAAGCATAGTACTAGCACTCTGGTCAGTATTCTCTACCGAGAATATGACTCGGTTATGACAATTAGGGTGTCCCAGTGATATTTCCCTATCCTGGAAAAATATTCTAGCCTCATGCCTACTCAACCAATCCATACCCAAAATGATCCTGAAATCTACGAAATCAATAACATACAAACTGCATGCAAATTAATAGCCCAATAAATCAAGTTCTAACTGCTCACATCTTAACCTTGGTGTTGCATACCCTCCTATTGGATTCACAACCCTTAAAGAAGTAACAAGGTAGGTGGGTTAGAGACATAATCTTTCAACCAAACACTAAGATATAAATGAATGTGATGCACTAGTATCAAAAAGTACTCTAACTAAAATACTTTGAATCAAAAGCGTACCTTCCATCGTAGTCTTTCCTTTATCTGCTGCAATAGGACTAGCTGGTCCTGTGGAAAAAAAATTTCCTTTGTCCTCCCTAACTAGCTTTGGACACTGATTCTTGTAGTGCCCAAATTGATCACGGTTGAAGCATTTTATATTCTTCTTATTTGCAGCTTTCTTTCCCTTTCCTGATCGGTATTAGTTAGCAAAATGACCTTTCTTGCCACACTTATAGCAAACTACCTCAGCCTTTGACTACTTAGCTGTGTCTCCCCTTTGGGATTCCTTATTTTTAAAGAACTTCCACTTCTTCCCTTGAGAACCTTGGGTTTCCACTGACTTCTCTTTAGCTAAATCAACAGGCAACTCCCCATGGAAAATGGCCATCTCCACCAATATATTACAAGGATTACGGACATGTGCCATGGTCATTCTAGCAAGCTCGAGTCTCAATCCCCAAATGAACTTCTCATTCCTTTTTATGTCAGTATTTATAATAGCATATCCATATCTAAAGTTCTTCAAACCTAGTAGCATACTCGACTACTGACATCTCTCCTTGCACTAAATCCGTAAACTACCTCAAAAGCTTAGACTTGGCAAACTCAGATACATACTTCTGTTCAAATCTCATTTTAATATCAGCCCAAGTTAACTACTCTTTTGGAACTCCGGTAGTGACACTATTCCACCAATGTAGCACTGACCCCTACAACTGTCTAGAGTCCAACCTTCTCTTTTGTCCATCGTTCAGACCCAAATCAGAAAATATATGCTGACAATGCAATGCCCAATTTTGAACTTCTTCGGCACTTTTCGTTCCAAAGAATGGCTTCCCACCCATACTGGTGTAATCTCTACTCAACAGAGCAATATTCCCTACTATAGCCACATGATTAGCTCCTCCTACATTTCCAACTACTCCAGCTAGCATCAAATCAGCAAAAAACTTATAAATCACCTAATATCCACTGTTGGATTTCCAGCATCCGCATTGGCTTCAGCATTTTGGTTACTCGCATTAGCCAGTCGACCCGGGGTTCTATTGGTAGTGGGTCGAGCATTCCCATTGGTTGTGATGCTTCCGCCGTCGAGATTTCCTCTTCCATTTCCTGCTTCCATATCTCCTTTCTCATAAATCTGCATACGAGCCTTAATATGATACAAAAGAATGGTCTAAGAGAACATGGGAGACGTGCTTATATATAACTATATATAGCAAATACAAGTACGTTACCGTAGCATTAACCCGAACCCCAATCTTATTATCTGACTCATTAGATTATGTTTGGAAATCTTTTAGGTTTAAGTTTGTTTAAAGTTTCATAAACCTATGCTCTGATACCAACTTATAACATCCACCTACTAGGAGGCCCAAAAATAACAGCAATAGATGCTGCAGTCATCCATAGTTATTAATCCTCGACGACCAAATACGGCGACATTAGATACATTGATACACAGAAACACAAGAATATAGAAAAAATTAACCAGCAAACAAATTCCACATTCTATTTCAAAATATTCTGTATTGATTGCATAAACCCAATTTGCAGACCATGTTTAGATAATATATCATTATTACAAAATATGCCATGAGCGACATTCGAAGATGCCCCCTTGGTAGATCACAGTATATAGATAGGCAAGAAAACAATTTTCCTTTACAACCAAACATACATCGGAAATAAAAGAACTCTAATAACAAGCATGCCTCATACACGTCCTCGGAAGCTTGTTTCATCTAATAGAACACCTGGAAACCTTAACTCTCAACCTACTCATAATCAATTGAGTACCAGAGAGTTTAAGGGGAAAACAAAAACTTTGAGTCAGACATAAAGCTGGTATGAATAATAATTTACTATCTCAAACCATTTAGAATTCTAGTGAGACCATGCCGCTCAGCGAAACGGGTTTTCCCCTCACTAATATCCTAAAACGTTTATAAAACAATATACTGTTCTCATGCATCCACAATGGTCAAAACATAGTATTTCAAAACATTAGGATGATATGGAACACAAATAAATCAATTTTGGATTACCTATCCCCGTACAATCTGACTATCTATCTCAATTTTAGTTTCTAGGGTCACTATTAACATGTTAAATATTAAGGACTATATGTCCAATTACTTAGTTTTCATGGGATCACTAAGAACCTATTGGTAACTCCAATATCTTATTTCTTATCCTAGTTTTCATGGGCTAACTCGGAATCTATTGACTAATTGTAAATATCTTAATCCAGATATAGTTTCATGGGCTAATTACAAACTGGCTGGCTCCTACCATTATCAAATCATAGTTTTCATGGGATGACTATCAACCTACTGGACCTTGCCAATATCATACAGTTTTCATGGGCTTACTGTAAACATATTAGCCCTTGCCAATATCTTTAATTAAGATTTTAACATTCGTTAAGTTATATTCACTACTAGGTCAACCTAACTAGCTATTCTGCCCTTTCCCTAAAATACAGTTATGGGTTAGTAAAAATGTGAATAACATTTCAAAATTCTTTATTTATGCCATGGTTTTTCCTTTAAAAATGAGAATAGGTTATTTGTTCACTTTAGAAACCACTGGATGACCTCCTTCGAAAGCACGGAAACCACTTTTCAAAACTCTAAGTATATACTTTTCAAAACCAATGATACCTTCCGAAGGTATCGAGAAAACATTGCTTCGAAACACATAAAGTACCCTTTCGAAAGCATTGGGATTACTCTTTAAAAACATCATTTGGGTCAAAGTGGTTATATACGAAAGTATCTCTTTCGAAACTAACTAAAATAAATTTGGGGAAATATTGATGCTGGTGGAACCATCTAGTCGAAAGCAAATGACTTTAAAAATCAAAACTTCGATTGACAGAGTCGAAACCCCCTTTCGTCTCCATCAGTTTTGAAATCCTCAACCCTTTTCGAAAGCAATTAGGAAGTGGCTAACTTTGGTAAAAACAGAGATAACCTTTCGAAAGCATCACAGTCGAAAGGTAGCATTGTGGCCAGTTTTTGACTAGGTCAAAACCAAACCTTTCGAAAGCTCTTGTTTAAGGAAAAAGGTGCCCCTTTGAAAGCTAATACTTTAACATAATACGACAACCTTCTTCGAAAGCTAATTCTAAAACCCTTTCGCAAACATATGCTTCGACTATGCCAAAAGTTTTAATTAAAACAAGGCAAGAATTTTAACTTATGAAAACAAAGTAGGGTTTCGACCCCATTAGAAGCTAACCTTTCGAGCGTTCACCCTTCTTCCAATCCGCTTCATACCATCTAAGTGATATCCCGTGTATTGATTTCAACTATGGTAGTTTCGACTGTGTTGATTTTGACTGGGATGAAGCGGAATTAAGGAGTCAAAAGATACTTACTAATAGAGGTGGAATGCCTTTTTCTGATTTAAAGGCTGAAATATAGCAACTTTTAGTAATTACTTTCTAACAACTTGCCTATTAGTAAACCATTGATTGGCTGCCGTAACTTTTTTTCAAATACATTACATTTGAAAGTGCCGCATTTATATCAGATTAAAACCATTAAAAATATAACATTTAAGCCCTTTCATGGACTAAAACCAATTATTTCAGAAAAGTCCTTCTTTTAAAATATTTTATTTTCCTTAGTAAATCATTAGGAAGAATCCGAAAAAATCACAGAAATTCAATTTCATCATGTAATCAAACATACTAAAATTTTAGGCCCAATTTCTAATTGAAATTCTCGAAATAAATTCCAAAACTAATTATATCATATTTTTGTTAAAAATCCATAATAAAATATCCATAGCTTGGAAAATTCTAAAAATTAAAACCCATCTCCGAAATTATGTTTTACATAACATAAAAATTTTCCACAGTAATCTAAAATCATAGATTCTTGATTTTACGTCAAAACCGTGCAAATTCGTATTCATATGAACTAAAATAAATCAACATAATATAACTGAAGCATATCATCATCCATTTTATTCCAAAAATGAATTTAAATCACAAATCTGAAACCATATAATCATAGAATAAAAATAGAGATGGTATAAGATTATTATTCACCTTAAATTTGATAAGGAATTTGAGATTTGTTGTTGATTAATCTCCTCTAGCTTTAGATCCTTAGCTTTAGATAAATGTCTTCCTTTCTTCCTTGTTAATGGCTGGTTTAGGTTTAGGTTTTTCTTTTGTGAAAGTGGAAAATGAGATATGAATGGGCAATTACAAAAAGATACAGTCGTGTATAATAAACTAGCAAAATTACTAATATGCCCATGTGTAGTTTAATTAACTAATAAACCAATTCAAGTGCCGGAAATACCAGGCTACTAGGGTTAAAAAAGAAAGAGATAGAAGAAGAAGAAAATAACAACATCAGAGCCTCACAATCGTAGCGGAGCAAAATATAATATATAATAACAGCTTTTAAATACAAAGAAATCTGTATTATTATATATACATACCATTATTAGAGTATAACAATCATCTATCACTTTGGACAGCTTGTTATCTGTCCTTACACAGCAGAAATACTAATTCAAGTACGGAGATACATCTCTGTCATCCAGCTCATCTTTTGAGCTCCATAGCACATTATCCTGGATCTGTTCAACTCGGTCTGACCCGAGCATCATAATAAAACAACACCCGAGTCAATCTGGAAAACCAGTATGAGAAAATCACACACAATTGGATTATTATATTTTTTGAAAATACTTTGAAAACAAAGGTATCTCGTAAGACCACGCCACAAATAAATATGTCGGGTTTTTACCTTACGATAACCAAAATAATTTTTATCAAATCCTCTGATATTATAATATTTTATATAGAAAATAAGTAGAAAATAGCTGAAATGCTTTCATCTCACGTTCCAGCATAGTTGGACACAATCAAAACCGTACAGGTGCTTATTGGAGATTGGGTACTATACAATGGTAGGGCTACTGGGGTACCGTCCGTCACATTACCTGGTCTAGATCAACGTACCGAGGACCACTCCCTATCCTCTACAACACAAGACTGGAGCTACCACTTACTGGATAGTCCGAATAAGATCACCCCACGGTTGGAGCTAACAATCACCCACACAGTCGAAATAAAGGGACCCTAGACGGGGAAACCTTACCCTAATTGGGTGCTACCCACTTAGCCTTGCTGCACCCCCCTCCCTTTTTAACCATTCCTGGTTGATGAGGCTTGAGGCTACGATTACCTTTTCAGCACACATCCACTTAGAATGCTCACCGTCCTCCAATGACGATGGTTTGATATCATTCGTCCATATAAGTTGCCTTGGGTCTGGACAAACCAAATCACCATCTTCATCATCTTCATGGTATTCCTTCGTAATGTTCAAACCGGATCGAAGTGGTTTTCAGGTAATTAAACCTAATCCCGGTCTCTTCGAAACGATCAGCACATTGGACAACGTTAATAGTTGGTTATTTAACTATCAAATAACATCCACAAGCAACCAACAGGCCTTAAATAATTTTCCCTAAATTATTTATTTTAAAATATCTACTCAAGATATTATTTCCATATTTCAACATTTTGAAAATAGTTGTCAAATCCCTTTTATTCCCACAGAAACAAATTTCAACCCTTGTCCGATACTTAGAATAATTTTCCCACTTCATTTGATATTCAAAACTTGAAAAATAGTCACATGTTTCCTATTTCTTTTCAAAAAAATCATTTACAACTTTATTTGTAAATTCCTCACTCATTCCATATGAGTTCTATAAAATTCTAGAATTCCTAAGTTAATTCCTTGTAATATTTCCAAAGCCATTTATTCTTATTTAAAATTCCAGTGTCACTTCACTCCTCTTGTGAACTTTATTTCACCTTTCGATGTTCGCTTATCTTATGCTTTGGAAATATATTTAGATTTCTCTAATACCATTATAAGATCTTCCCCCAAACTCTTATTCAATTTTAATTAACTTTGCTTCCAATCTCAAGAGGATTCATAACTGAATTTTAAGACATTTAAAATTTTATATATGAAATAAGAGTAATGGTTTACTCATAAAAATATGGTTTTGGGTAAATTAAATAACAACTTCTTAAAGCATTAAAAGTTCATATTCAGTTACAAATTAATTTACCAATTTGATTTATAAAATTAGAATTTATTTAATAAATATTAATATTAAAATAACTAACATTTAGGATATTCTAAATCTAGATAATAGTTTTAAAAGTTATATAGTATGGTAATTTAAAATTGCATTTAAACAATTTCAATTTGCTCAACAAAAGTCTATTTTTAGAAAATCCAATATTCACCAATTCACTCTTGATTCGTATCACATTGACGTATCACCATTTCTCACATTCGAAATATATTCCACTATTTCTTTCCAAAAACAATTCTCATAACTCGATATAACTCCACACCATTAACTTATATTTTCCACATATCCACTGATATCATTTTATCTTATTTATAATTCCCGTTTATAAATTTATAAACTCCTTTGAGGTTTTTCATCTATTTATAAAAACAAATTCTATTTATAAATCAATATTATGGTTTTTTGCTTAATAGCAATCCATTTTATTTCAAATTTATTTATCTATTCCACTATCTCTTCCAAAATCTCCCAAAATATTTTTCAAATAATAATATATTTTTTATTTTAAAATCTCTATTTGACCTAATTTACAAATAGTTAATTATAACCATGTTAATTTATCTATTTCGCATTCCACTAAATTTTCTTTACAAAATAACCTAATTTTCAGTTTAAAACCTTTTTATTCAAAATCTTCTTTTTGTTTGCTTCAAATTAGTTGTTTATCGTACTTAAGAATACCAATTTAATTTCCATGCTATTTTACATTTAATAATTCCATTCACACCCGATCCAAACAAATTTATCCATCAAATCACATATCAATATATGTATATATATAAACCATAAATATTTTTGGGGAATCATATTGGATCCCTACACCATGCATCCACGGATGTTAGTCAACAACAAAAATACCAATCCCACTTCGAAGGGGACATCGTGGTATATATGGTCATCCGCTATTATTCGGGGCTCATAGGCTCTCATCCGCTAAAATACGCGGCAATATCACTCCAATACTAATATATATACTACTATATATATATATATATATATATATATAACATCCAACAGATAAATTATAAATTTATCAATCCAGTCAGGCATCCAATAATTTAAATTTAAATAGGGTTATTCAAATGAGTGAGAAAATCTCACCTTTATTTTTGCTCTACAATCCACTTCAATCTCGACTTGGTTTCACGGTTTTTGACCTTGCATAAACAATTTTACGAATTCAAAAATATATGATTTACAATATGATTAATATACCCTAGTTACCATAGTAAATATTTTAAAATTAACAGTAAGTTAAGATATGTATGTGTATATTTTTCTCTCAACTACTATGTATGTGTGTGTATATACACATTTTTTTCCTTTACTTATAATGAAATAGTTTTTATGCCTCACTACTACACTGCGAACCCAAGCCATCCTAGCCACTCACTCTAACCCTCAACATCTCACCCGCGGTTGCCACCCCCAACCAACCAGTCATGACTGCCCTCCACCCCTTCAATCGCTTCACAAATCACCAACGGCATCACCTTATTGCCGCCTGCCACGTCGACTTGACGTCGAGCCTCCTATCGGCAACCTTGTCGACTGCAGCCCCTTGGGACGCCGCCACGCTTGAGATTTCCCCTTCAACTTTGATGCACCGTTTCCGACCTCCCCCGATTCCGACCCTCGTCCCTTCGCGCGAACGTGTGTCCGTTTGAATCGCGTGAGGAAAGCGGCTTCGTGTTCGAATCGAATACGTATGCCATTTTTTTATATGAAGTGGTCCTCGATTTACAGAGGGGAGGAAGATAAATATACGCAAATTTTACTTGGTCTTATTTCGAGTCCTTTCTATTTATTTTTTCAAAGTATCGGCCTCCCATTTTTAATCGAGGGAAAGAAACTGCATGGTATGAAGGAGGAGAGTAGGCAAGATGTGATGCTGAACAGAAGGTGGCGTGCACGAGAAGGTTTGCTACAGTAATTTTAAGGTGAAAGCAAAAGGCATTGACGTGCTTTTCTTGCGTGTTGAACTAGTGAACAGTGTTTTGAAAAAGTGCAGATGTGAAGGAATTATAGCTAAAGGTTGACTATTGTGTGTGTGTGTGTATGATTAAATTAAAATAGTCTTGATTTACATAACATAAAATTTCGAACCGCTATCGAGACATGCAGCTACACGTTTATAATGTTATACCCCTATTCCAAATGCAATGGAAAAGGTTTTGAGTACTAATTCGATCGTATGGAGAAGATAGCCTTTTAGACCCAGTTATTATATTAAATTTTCGATAAAAATTTCAGTGCATTTACAAACCATATGGCCATATGATAACTCCGAAAGCTACAAAATTTGAAATTCGATAATAATATAATATTACGGATCCAATGAAACTAGTTTCGTTGAATTTCGAGACTGTGCCTCAGAAGGCTGTTTATCAATGTCGATTTAAACGATACATTTTTAAAACTGAACAGATCACTTTCAAATTCAATTTTAATAGTTGCATTGTCTTCAGTATTATTAGTATAAATTTTACAAGTTTTTAAATTATTTTTATCAAGCTTAAAACTCAAGACATGATTTTTTAACTAATATTAAATTGTAAAATTCAATAATTAAATTATTAAATAAATTGTTATATCTAAATTCTAAATCTATTTCTATAAATAAAAACCAATCTTTCACATTCGAAAATCAATCTATAATTTAATTTTTAATATTTAAATCCATTCAAATATTCACAATTAACGCCAGAAAAACCCGGGTCGTTACAATCTCCCTAGGGACATCTACAATGTCCCGATCGAACTTAATGTCATGCAAGAAGAGGTTGGGAAATGCGGCCTATAGGTGTGGTGGGTCAGAAGGAAAAGGAGGCATAGAAGCTAAAATCCCTTTAGAATGAGGAGGAGCTCAAGTAGTCAAGGATTGAGGAGGAGGAATATGCTATTGAAGGAAGTTTGTGGTTTAGTGCATAGTGGAACAGCGCCAAGAGAAATGCCATGGCGATTAGATGGTCCCCTTGGTCGCTAGGTAGAATCACATGATTGGCCCTCTTCGGCATCCCTTTTCCTCCTCTCTCTCTTTCTCTTTCTCTTTCTCTCTCACTTTCCCAGTCAACCCTATGGATGTCCTCCAGTTCACAATCTTTTCTTCTTTTCCTTTCCTCCTCCGTCTTGCGATGAATCTGGTAACTGGAGCGAGGTGGATGAGAATTAGGAGTTTGGCCTCTAGAATCGCCAGCATTATGTAAAAGATTCTTATACCTATCACGACCTATGGGATCTAAAATAAGAATAAAAATGGTATAGGTGTTAGAATTTCATAACAAAAATGAATGCAAGGATGTGTATCTGTGGTCCTAGTGATGTGTGTGGTGCCGAGATCCCCTAGTTACTCTATAGACTGTGTTCGCATGGGTGTAAAGGTAGAATCTCTCCACCTTCATTTATATTTACTCCGGGAGAAAAGTTGAAGTCAAACGAGCCTTCAGCAAGAAGATCAGTAACTGAAAATATCGAAGTCGCTTAAACCAGCAAATACATCACCAAGAACACGGACATGATGAGCTATTTCACCTGAAGTTAATTAGTTAGTCCCTCGGGTGTTTCAGAAGTATCAACGATGATTTTCTATGGAGGGAGCTCGGGTGCTTCAAGGGATGATTCACCGAACAACTCATCTCAATCTGCCTAGTTGGTAACTGCTATCGTCATTATGGGCGTTCTCTTCTTCTTCTTCAATGTTTGGTGCTTTCCCCTTTCCCCTTTCTCCTTTCAGCTCCATCACTTTCTTTAGGGATTGAAGACATTCCAACTCCCTCGCTCCCTTCTCCCAAGACATCACCAATAGTAGGCTCTTCGCCTTCTCTTTCAATATTTTCCTCTATATGCACTGTACTGAATGGACCTTCAACCTTACGCTATAGATTCTTATCGAAGTTGCAAGTATGAATGGCGGTTTAACCAAGTGCTCTAAAGCTACTCGGAGGAGTCAGATCGGGGATGGCAATCCTGTTAGGGTGCAGTAGACCGTACCGTCAGAGATTCTTGTTAGTAATGAGATAGGTAGTGGTGAGTTGTTGAAGCTGACCTTCCTTAATCCATCCAAAGTGTTTGCATGCTCGACAAGAGCATCTCAAGTAGGAATGCTTATGAACAAATAAATAGTAGGTTAAGCACTTAAACATAGAAAACTCAATCATGGACCAAATGGAAGGAAAGGAACTCACTTCTAGATAGCCAATGCCCCCTAAAACCATATGGGCACCGAATAAAGAAGTACTCATCTTTAAAGTATGAGCGTTTATTTTGAAGATATTCGATGACTTTGCATTACACCAAGCCTTGATGGTCATATGGTAAGGAGACTCTTGCCTTTGCACGAAGTACAGGAGGTAAGCAAGCTCTTGGAAAGTAAGAGCAAGCAATTCCTAAAAAGCATATACAAAGAGCTTAGCAGAGCATAACCAATCGAACGAACTTGGGCCGAAGCTAACCCAAGCTCTTGCAAAACCATGCAAAGAAATTGATTGAAGAGGTGCATAGCACCACCAAGACACATATATCTATTGCAAGCCATGAATCACTATGGAGGGAAATGTGCTTGATCACCCTAAGTAGGATGTCATACGTCATCCTTAGGAATTCCATGCCGATAACATATTTCTAAAGCATTTCATTTAAAGGACAGTCGACATTTAATCAAGTAGATCAATCAAGACTTTTAAACCGATATATTCATTTAGAGGGGGAGGTTAATTCTACAATGGATCCATTGGTATAACTGCACTCATAACTCGACCAAAATCGAACATTTGGGCCTGATAGGAATAAAAGGAGAAGCCTGAGTTTTGGAGGACCTATCCTCAAGAGTAGATTTTATTTTAACATGGCCAGGTATGTTTTATTTTACGCATTGAACCTATGTGACCAACTTCCAAAATCCAAAGGATGTTGACATTTGTTGACCAATTAGATTTTGATCATTGACCAGGGTAAGCGAAAGTGTTAATCTATGCAGTATGAGTCCCGCACCATGTCCCTAACGAATGGACCATCCTATGTAGATAGCTCATTCGTGCTAGAAAAACGAGCCACATCATATTATAGAACTGTACATCAGATCTTACCCATTATTGATAACGAATCGATAATGGAACCTTTATCTAGAGTGATGTGAAAGCTTTTCTTTACGGAAACACTAGAAGTGCAACAATAGGAAAAGTATGGCGATGGAATCGCCCAATAGGATTCGTTGAAAATGAACCATCACTTTGGCATTCGAATGGTAGTTGATAGTTGATCAAGTATTGATTGGAGCAAAATCAAAGCATATCACAAGCAAAGAAACCCAATCAAATGGATTTGATCAAGCTCATATCGAGTTGGTGCCAAGAATAAACTTGGGAAACCATGAATTCACTCCAATTTAACTTAATCAACGTCGCCATCACCACCATCAACGATTAAAATTGCTGATCGTGGCTTGGAATCTTGAAATGTGGAAGATGCGAAGGCAAAATACTTAGCATGAATTATTGAAAAGGACTTAGGACCAAATCCGCTTTACAAGGGCAGTGACGATCAATGGTGAAATAAGTGGCAGCTAACTCTTGAGGTGGTGGCAATGTTGGGGAAGTAGGCGGTAGCTTTAAATGATCGGCGGCGAGTGTTTTTAGACTTAGGCGAATGGAGTTCGGAGCTCTCGATGGAAAGAGAAATGATCGGGCTTAAGACAAGTAAAAAGTGAAGTAGAAATTATTTTATAAGTGTTGGCATTTAGAAGCAATCGATGGCTAAAAGCAGTCGGTACCGAGAGCTTTCTCTCGGTATCGAGTGGCATTTTTCACCCAAAAGGTAGCGGAAAACTTAACAAGAGGAATGGCATGCTCGATTAAGTCATGGAACAGTCTCTAAAGCATAGATCTTGTCCTTGGCACGAAGAATAGAGCTTTAAACTATGCAAGGCAATTAAAGGAATATCTATCAAATGAAAGCAATGCTTTGAAATAATACCTGAATGATCAATTAGAACCACTAGATAGCGAATCAGAACCTGTCTTGATCCAGAGCATCTTTTTTTTCGAAAAAAAGCATACTTTAAGGGGTAAATATTAACTATTTTTTAACCAGGAAGATTTCAATTGAAAGTAGAAGGCCAAAATAAAGACAAAATTGCTCATAAATTTGGAAAAACACATAGAAGGACAAGAAGATGAAACCTGAGAAGTTAAAAGTCAATTGGGGCAAAAGAAAGCTCTCGGCATCGAGAGATATTTTCTCCAGTTTGGTCCATCTCAACTCCATATGCCTCAAGTACAACCTCGAGTGATTGTAACCAAGTGTTTCTCCTAAAGGATGGACAAGTAATTCTCAGGATTGATGAGAAGAAAAAAAGAAAGTTGGATAATACAAGTTGTATCAAGGAAATCATCGGGAATGACTCATCCTCTATGGAAAAGATATTGGAATACATTGAATTAGAGATAGAAGGGTAGAGCAAAGGAGGAGGTTGAGTTTTCACCTAATCAAACCTCTCGATACCAAGAGAACCTCTATGTATTGAAAGGTCTATATTTGGAATTGAGCCTGGATGCACACTGCCATACCTCTGGCTTGCATATGGACATTGTACCCGTGCGGGCTCCTGGATCTATAGAGTAGTGTCTCTTAAATACTAGCCTATAGGAACCAAAGAGGGATCTTTTCTTCTTGGCTTCATACTTTGGATCTTCTTCATCTCCTATCCCTCTACACAATAGTCACTGATTAGATACTTTGGCTGTTCTAGGCTTAAGAACCTATCAATCCCTTGTACTAGTAACCCTAAATCTCTACCAAATCCATATTCAATAATAATAAAAAATTGATGTAGACCAGAGAGTGTCGAATCATTATAAAAAATCTTGCGTCTCCACTTTCCTATGCATTTTTGCACTTCTCCTCTATTTCTACTAGATATAATCCTACAACAAGCCATATTTGGGCATTGTACAACTTTTAGCGTTGATAATCGCCCACTTAAATTAAAAGGGAAAAAAGCACACCTACTTGATTTGAATGGGTAACAAGCATACCCACTTGATTTGAACGGGAAACAAGCACACCCAAATAAATAATAGTAGGATGTTGTTGATTCCAAATACAAATAGTTGTGCTTTGTACATAGAATATCCTATAGCCCTTTGATAGCACTTTAATCTTTGAATTCATGAGAGAATACTTTTAAATTAGTGAGTAGGCTATAGAGAATTAATATAGTAAATTGAGATTGAATTTGAGTAAAATTTAAAGAGTACAGAAAGTTGATTTTGTGAAATATATAATGAGAATTTGGAGTAAGAAGAAATTAGAGAAAGTAGTTCACAAAATTCATTTTCCAATCCCTTTTATATAGTGTCTGAAGGTACGCGTCTATTCGTGAAGCGTGTTAACTAAAAACCACAACTATCCAAAATTCAAAAGGTACCTCTTCAATAGTACATATGTCGACATACCTATGTAGCCTATGTCGACATACTTATGTATGTTTTGAAAAATAGAAACATTTTAAATGAGTTGCAAAATTCTAAGCTCTTGTAAAATCATTTAAGCATAGTTTCTGAATACCTTAATATATAAAACTCTTATAAAATATTTGAAGAAATATATTTTGAAAATTAAAATAAATATTTAGATAAAAATAAATGATTTGACAGGAGAGTATTCAAAGAAAAGAAAGTTGCTATCAAGGACTTTAACAAATAAATATATTTTCTGTTAACTATAAACTATAATTTTGAACTCTTCATGTCTTTGACTCTAAACTAACGAGCCTTCAAAAATCTTGATCATCAATGAATCTTGATCTTTAGTATTTTTATCGATCATCCTTCAAACTAGATTATTATGTAGTTTTATGAACTTGTATAATATGCTACAAAATATTCTATACAACTTGCCAAAATCATTAGTACATATATTTATTGGTTGTTGTCATCAAAATCAATGTATGTGGTATTAATAATATGATTGTAGTTTTTTTCAAATGTTCCTCCTTGAATGGATAAGGAGTGGAGGAACTCATGTTTTGTAGAGTTGTTAGGTGCATTTTAGTAGAGATGTGTTTACTTTTGGTATAAGGGAAGTTTGTGAAAAATTTATTAGGCACTTAATCTCCTTCTAGCCTAAAAATTTTAGCAAGATTTTTTGAATTTATAACACCAACTTTATTTGAAGTAATCACATTGTTGTATGCTTACATGATTATAAATGCTAATTTAAGAGATATTAAATTGCCATGAAGTTGTAATTATGCTACTGAATGCTTATACAATTAAAAGGGTTATAGGCTACTATTTGTTAAGATGTCTAAGTAAAAAAATTTGAATTTAGTTAAGTCCAACCATACGAAAAAAGTAAATGCTGAAAGCTAAAGACATAGAAATTTATGGGATTCAGATGTAGGAATCCTACATTCATTGGTTTAAATCTTTCACTTTTGTTTGTTTCCTTTATTGGTATAAACAAAGAGTTTATTCGAGATTTGGCACAAATTTGGCAGTATTTGATTTTCTATGCAAAAAATTTGATCCCATTTTCCTGCTACAGTCCTTTTCTTTTATAGCAAAAAAGACATCACATGAATCTGTAACATCATCCTTTTTATTACATAGCTACTATTAGATCTTGCTACATGTATGTTATCTACTTGGTTGAGTTGATGTGCATGGATTGATGACGTGGACTTATGCGGGGTAATGTAATTTAGGCGTGATAAATTTGATTTTAGGCGAGATACTTTTGGTTGAAGTAAGAATATTTGAATTTGAGATAGCGGATTTGGAGAGGTATTGTGAGTTTGTCTACTGTTTAGTCGGGGTTGGCATAGTATGGTGAGAAGCTTAAATTTTCCTATTGGATGTGTGATGCTTAGTTATGTGACTCATTCAGTTTTTGAGTTGATATGGTCGATGAGCACTATGCATTGATGGAAAATCTTATCAAAGCGGTGCATCCCTAAATCCAAATTGCGCTGCCCTTGTATAAACCCGTTTGGTTGTGCAGCTTTACTTGAGAATTTTTTGGACTTTCCATGCCATATTTTGGAGCTGGTGCACTTTGTAGTACCTCGAAAAGTTAAATGAAAATTTAACAAAAAAATTAAATTTAAATATAAATGGAAATTTTACAAACATTTGAATTTGGCTATATACTTGCACCATTGCGTTTGTAGCAGTTTTTTGGACAATTTTTATAAGTAATGTTTTAAAAACGGAGCAAATATGAAAAGTTATTAATGTTTGAAATTTAGGAATAATAATTATTAAATAAACAAAAATTAGAAATGAATAAACCTACCAATCGACACCTAGATGGGGAAGGTCGACCCTAGCGGTCTGCCGCATCCATCGAAAGCAGCCAACCGATCATCAATTCAGGATGAGGGTTTTGAGTGGACAAGCGGTCCGGATTTGATAATAATTGATCTAGCGGTTGAGACGAGATCCTATCCTTATAAATACAACCCTAAGCTAACTGTCAGAACCATAAATTATTTATTTTACGTCCAAACTATGTTCCTCTGAAATCTCTCTCTCCTTAAATCAAACTTTCTTCAAAAAATAAATTAAAAATCCAACTATAGAAATGGAAGAACATTAAAGCCAAGAAAATCAAGGGGTGATCTATAACAATTGGAGAGGAGTCCAGGCGGAATGGAGAAAATAGTTTTTGTTTGAGTGAGTGGGTTTATTGTTAGAAAGTTGATTTATGTGTAATTAATTTTAATCAACCCTACTTGACCCACACTGTTCATAAATTTAATTGAGAACACTGTTTAGTTAGAGTTAGGATTTAATAGTAACTATAATCTTGATCTGGCTGTTATAAACCTGATAAATAAGAATTGATCTAAGTTATACCCTTTTTACCGAATCAAATATGAATTTCTATAACCCCCTTTTATGCTAAATCTATGTCAAGTTAATTAGTGGATTTGGATATACTATAAATGAGTTTGAATATGACTTTGGGAAAATAAAAATCTTAGATTTACAAATCTGTAATTTATTATAATTAGGGTTTCTGTATGCAAAATTACTTTAGTATGAAATTAGGAACAATAGTAATTAATAAGAATTGAGGATGGTAATTAAAATAACGCAAAATTAACACCCCGATTGGTTGAACGCTTACTGGAGCTGGTGATAGCAAGCACTCGGCCGCTCCAGTGACAAGCAGAACCAGTGCAAGGAGCCCGCTAAGGACGAAAAGGCAAGGTGTATGCATTGGAGCCTACTGCTTCTAAGCCAACTGCTTGTGAAAAAGGAAAATCAGTTTTGGAAGGTACGCTTAAGATTCATGGTATGTCTGTTATTCTATTTGATACTAGTACATCGCATTCTTTTATAGATGTTGATAGATAAACTAAACCTAGAACCCACATATTTAGTTACTTCTTACGGGTTACGAAGCTAATAGAAGGGTGCGTAACTCTAGGGTTGAGATGTGACCAGTTAGAATTTGACCTGTTAGGTCATAATTTTGTTTGCAGTTTGCATGTATTTGATTTTGTGGGGTTCGGGATTATTCTTGGGATGGATTGGTTAAGTGAGTACGATGCTAGAATATTTTTTCAGGATAGGAAAATATCGCTTAGACACCTTCATGGTAGTGATCGGATAGTTTATGCCATAGAAAGGTTCTAACCATGAGGTGAATGCTTTGTTGGGTGTTATGGAATTGGATGATGAGTTGAGTCGAGTTTTCATGCTTAGATAATTTGCAGATGTTTTTGAGCCTATAGTTGGATTGCCGAAACGATCCATTGAGTTTCAGATAGACTTGGTTTTGGAAGCAGAACCAGTGAGCAGGCCGCTGAGCAGGATGACTCCTATAGAGATGAGGGAGTTAAAGGTGCAGTTGGTGGAATTGGAAGGCAAGAATTTTATAAGGCTATGTAGTTTGCCATGGGGAGCACCAGTAGTGTTTGCTAAGAAGTCGGACGAATCGTTAAGGCTATGTATCGATTATCGTAAGTTGAATGAGTGGATGATAAAGAATCGGTATCCATTGCCGAGGACTGATGATTTGTTCGACCAGTTGACTGGAGCCAAGGTATTCTTGCAATTGGATTTAGCGACAGATTTCCATCAGCTTAGAGTGGCAGAGGATAGTATACCTTAGATGGCGTTTAGCGCTAGATATGGGTCATATGAATGGTTAGTTATGCCATCCGGACTGATTAATTCGCCAGCTTTCTTTGTGGATTTGATGAACCGGGCTTTCCGAGAGCACTTGGAAAGGTTTGTATTAGTTTTCATAGATGATATCTTGATACACTCTAAGAATGAAAGAGAGCATGAAGTTCATCTTAGAGTGGTGCTTGAGATGTTGAGGCAGCATCAGCCAAAGGAGAAACTTTTGAAGTGTCATTTCTGGAAGAAAGAAGTGAAGTTTCTCGGTCATGTAGTCTTAGAGAAAGGGTTATCGGTGGATCCGACTAAGATTGAAGCAGTGAATAGTTTGAAGAGACCCGAGACAGTGATGGATATAAAGAGTTTCCTTGGGTTGGCTGGTTATAATCGGAGGTTCATTAACGATTTTTCATGGATAGCGGCACTGATGACCAAACTAATGAGAAAGGATGTAAAGTTTGTGTGGATCGATAAGTGTGAAGAACCGTTCCAGATTTTGAAACACTTATTGACCCATGCATCGATGTTGGTTTTTCCAAAAGGGAATCAGGATTTGGTGGTTTATACGGATGTGTGTGGAACATGATTAGAACCTATGCTGATGCAGAGAGGTAAAGTGATCGTGTTTGCTTCTAGACAGCTTAGACTGCATAAGGTTAGATATATGATACATGATTTGGAATTGCTGTAGTGATTTTTGGGTTGCAGGTGTGGAGACAATGCCTTCTAGGAGAGAGGTTTGAGCTATATACAGATCATAAGTTGCTGAAGTATTTTTTCCTAGAAGGAATTGAACATGAGACAGCAGTGGTGGTTAGAGTTTATCGCTGCTTATGATTTTGGGATTGAGTACACATCGAGGAAAGGCAACAAGGTTGCTGATGCACTTAGCAGGAAACATCAGAATGCAATGTTGGGGATGATCGTTAAGTGGAAAGATTTGGAAGCATTAGCAAATCGTAGAGTGCAATAGAGATCTGAGGTCGGATCTAGCAGAGAAACCGTAGTGTTACCTTGTTTGGAAGTTCAACCAGTGATGATCGAAAAATTGCTTCTAAACAGGAAGAAGATCCAGCATTAGCTGAGTGGATCAGGAAGTTAAAAGATGGAACCAAGAACGATGACTTGAAAGATTTCAGTCTTGACCAAAATGGGACGTTGACAAAGAAAGGAAGATTATGTTTTCCGAATGTAGGAAACATAAGGAAAGAAGTCTTAAAGGAATGTCATCGTTCAAAGTTCTCTATTCATCCAGGAGGTACTAAGATGTATCAAGATATGAAGAGAAATTTCTTCTAGGAAGTTATAAAGCGGGATATTGGTTTATGGGTAAAGTTGTGCTTGAATTGCCAACATGCAAAGGCCGAACATCAAAAGCGAAGTGGGTTGCTTCAGCCATTAGATATTCCAATATGGAAATGGGATTCTGTTTCTATTGATTTTATTGACGGGTTGCCAAGGTCGAACAGAGGAAATGATAATATATGGGTTATAGTGGACAGACTAACCATGAGTGCCCATTTCATTCTAGTTAAGTCAATAAGAATAACACCTGTGTTAGCGAAGTTGTTTATGAAGAATGTAGTTAGACTGCATGGAATTCCTTGTAGTATAGTAAGTGATAGAGATCCCTTATTCACTCGTGAGTTTTGGAAGAGTCTGCAAGAAGTTTTGGGAACCAAGCTCAAGATGAGTACCGCTTACAATCCGCAGAAAGACGAGCAAACGGAGAGAGTTAACATAGTCTTAGAAGATTTGTTAAGAACTTGTGTCCTATATTTCGGGGATCATGGGAAGACCATCTACGTTTAGTCAAATTTTCATTTAACAACAGTTATCGGACTAGTATTGTGATGGCGCTGTTTGAAGCTTTGTATGGAAGGCCAGGCAGATCCCTCGTATGTTGGTTAGAGATAGGAGATAGGTTGGTTCTTGGTCTAGATTTTGTCAGAGAAGCTTCAGAAAGATTGAGGTTATTTAGCCAAGAATGAAGGAGGCTCAGTCTAGGCAGAAGAGTTATGCGGATAGAAGATGGAAAGATTTAGAGTTCTTAGTTGGAGATCAGGTTTTCGTCAAAGTGTCGCTGTTGAAGGGTGTGACTAGATTTGGGAAATCGGAAAAGTTAGCACCAAGATTCATTGGACCTTTTCCTATTGTTCATAAGATCGAGAAGCTCGTGTATTGAATTGAGTTACAAAGCAGTTTGGCAGGAGTCCATGATATTTTACATGCTTCTCATCTCAGAAAGTGTGTTAGAGACCCAGAGACTACTTTTGCACCGACTTTGCTAGATGATATAGTAGTAGAACCAGATTTGACTATAGTAAGGAAGCCTATTCGTATTGTTGCTAGAGATGAGAAGAGGATTAGAACCAAGACGGTCAGACTAGTCAAAGTCCAGTGGAGCGACAATGACAAAGACTGTACTTGGAAGACTGAGAGCAGGATTGAAGATATACTTATCCTGACTTATTTAATGGTATCTTTTACCTTCTTATTTGATTTGCTGTGTACCTTATCTTCGTTTTGAGGATAAAATTCCTTAAGGAGGGGGGTCTATAACACCCCATATTTTTGGTAACATTATTTAGGATATTTAATTAGTTAAATAAAATAAAATAATGTGTTGATTAGGGTATGGATATTTGGTTTAATCTAAGGGTATCCATGCCATTTTACCAATGAATTAAAAGAAGAGTCTAACATGAAATATGGGAGGGGTAAAATGGGAAAGATTTCATTCCTATATCTATTCCCTAAGGCTGTGTATTCCTACACACATTCATTTTCATTTCTTAATTTTTTTAAAAGGTCGGCTACCATTAACAAGGGAAAGAGGAAGAAGATTAAAAAAAATAAGAAAGAAGCTAATTCAAATCAAATCCATTCATATCTCAATGTCTTTAAACTCTAAAGCTAAGATGAATAATGTTTACATCTCAAATTTTTATTATTTTCGATTTTAAGATGAATTCTGAATATTGTGCATTGATTTTCCATGTTTTTGAATGATGGAATGATTATATATACTTGTTAATGAATTATAGTTGTTCATATTGAATTTATGATATGTTTTAAGGTGAAAACCCGATAAAATGACATCCAAAAGTCTTACGAATTTTTATGAAGATCATAAATGATATTTTAGAGATGGGTTTTAATTTTTAGAATTTTTTGAATATTTGTGGAATTTATATGAATTTTCTAGTAAAGAAAATGTTAATTTAGGCTAATAATTATTTACGGTTAAATAAAAAAAGATTTGAGTCACAAATTTTTATATGTTGGAAAACATATTAAAAGTGAGAATTTTTGTAGATTTTTCCTAAGTGTTTTAATGGGTATATAAAATTATTTAAGATATGGGACTTAAATGTTATATATTTATAAAAGGAGAAGGGGCTTTTTGCAAATAATTCAAAATAGTTACTTCTGAAAATTGCAGCACTTTTTAGTTGTAAAGAAAAGAGGCAACCTATAATTTTTTTACACTTAAAGCAGTTTAGGTAAAAAGAACTATTTGCTACATTCTTTTTACTATTTTTTCGTTCAGCACCTACTTTCGCCTTGGTTGGCTTTCGACTAAGTCCCTCCGTCTCCAACACCATCGAAACCAATGTGCATGGTATCAATATATTGGTATGTACTGAATTAGATAGAAGGCAAAATGTATGTAGTCGAAACCAGGGGTTCCGAAGGGGTTGAGCATTACTTCGCTTTTAAACTAAAATGTGCCCGCTTGCTTTTGACCAAATGGCTTTCGACTACGTAGCTTTCGACTTGGTTAGCTTGCGACTAACCCAAATGGATTTGATGGTTTCGATTGGGTTGCGCCTTTGTTTTTAATTAATTGCTTTCGACTAATTCGAAATCTTTTGTTGCCACCTTTTTACCTTTTGAATTAGATTGTTTTGAAGGGGTACTTTGGTTTCTAAAATATGGCCACTTCTCCAATGCTTTCAAAGGGATGGTTTCGACACCATCGCTTCTTTACTTAGGAAATGGTTTTGAAACAAATGCTTTTGACTTATATGTTTTTAGGACCCTATTTCTATGATTGAAGTAAAACCCAAATGGTTTCGAAAGAGATCTTTCTAAATGGTTTCGAAAGAGATCGTTTAAATGGTTTCGAAACAGATGCTTTCGACTTTAGCGGGTTTCTATTCCTTTTTCTCTACTGGAAGGCATAATCCAGATGGTTTCAACTGAGATGTTGTTCAAAGGTTTCGAAGGAGTAAATTTTTTAATGGTTTCAAAAGGTTTCCACATGTTTTAAATTAAACTCAAAGTGCTATCGAAAGGATTGAGTTTGAGTGTTTCGAAAGGTTTTAATGAATGGTTTCGAAAGCGGTGGTTCCCTAGGGTTTCTAAAGGATCGAAAAGAAAGACTTTTCTATGTTTTTGAAAGGAAATATTTAAAGGTTTAAAGAGGGATGTTTAATGCTTTGAAGCTTTCTAATGGAAAGGCTTTTAATGGTTTTGAAAGGGTCACTTTCAATGGTTTTGAAGGGGTTACCTTCAAGGGTTCCGAAAGGGTTGTTTATACGTTTTAAACAAAGGTTCGAATGTATAAGATAAGCAATATATCCTAAATATTTTCAAGTTAAAACGAGTTCTAACTTGTTTTGGAAGGATAGTTAATCCTCATTAAATCTCATCAATATTATTTTGAGCAAAGTATATATAACATGGTAAAATAGCTTTGAATAAAGCTAAGATTATATTTTCCTTGTATAAGTATGATTTAAAAGGCTAGATCATTTTGAAAAGGTTTTCAAGGAAAAAGATGAAGGGTAGTTAACCAAAGAAAATGATTCGGCTAGATAATCCATTTTGATTCAGACAGTTAGTCCAGTTTGCGGATAGTTAGAACAATTTGCGGGCAGTGAGCCCAATTTTCGGACAGATAGTCCATTATTACTTATGGACAGATAGTACATTAGTTACCTGACTATAGCTTAATGGACCTAGCTATTATTGTTATCATTATTATATCAGTTAGATTAGCCAGTTGTAGGAAAGGATTTGCAAAATATATGTTTTAAAGAGGATATTAGTGAGAGGAAACTCATTTCGCTAAGCGGTGTGGTCTCACTTAATATCAGTAAACCGAGATGTAACAGTATTACTCACGCTAGGCTTTATGTCTACCTCGAAGTTTTTTTTCCCCTTAAGCTTTCGAGTGCTCAATTTAAGTAGGCTGAGGGTTAAGGTTTTTAGGTTTAGAAATTTTGGCGAATAAAGCTTCCGGAGACAAGCAGGTTGCTGACGAATAGCAAATTAGGAGTTATAGATTATTTTGTTTATTTCCGCTGTGTAATAAGTTAGATATGACTATATTGCTTTGATTAACCAAGGGGGCATCATCGTATGTCCCTCTTGGTGTATTTTGAAATGATTATGATTAATCTTTACCTAGGAAACAATATGGGATTTTGTAACTTGGATATGAATTTGTTTTGAAATTTAATCAGTAAAATGTTGTTTTTGGAAATCTATGATTTTGTTCATATTTAAGTGCTACTAATATTATGGATACCATTAGCATTACCGTATTTTGTCACCAGAATTTAATGCTATGGATGACTACAGCATCTGTAACATTTAGCTTTTGGCCTCTAAATACGGGATGTTACAACTTATCGACCGTTTAGCATTTTTGGATGCAGCTTGAACCTCGGCCTCGTACGCAAGTTATATATTAAATTATATAGTGTTTGTGTGTGTATATGTAATATTATATATAATATACACACACATATGGATGTTAGCAATCACAGGGAAGTTAGTTCCCTATGTTGGCGACACTAGGATGGTACAGGACTAGATAAATGCTATTTATCCAGCAAGGTTGATATTCCACTGAGGCAATTCTATCACAAATTTCACTTACAGGAGGTTCTACGGTGGATGTGCAACATTGATGATGATGCCTAATGGAATGTGTGGCCTGGCATTAATGGGAGTTCCTTGGTATTCACAGACGTGGCATGGTACTATGTTGTTGATGGATCCTAGCATGTTGAAATAAGATGCATTACGTTACCATTAAGCGGTAGACATGGATGTAGTAGACCTTGACATCTTCGATGCAAGTCTGCATTGCAGACTCCCCCTCGACGCTTAAATATTATAAGTGTAGTCGTAATGTTAGACATGTTGTCCCATGTTGGAAATTATAGGGAAACCTATGTTGAAGTAGTTATGTGTATTCATAATGTGGAAAATGTAGTCCCATGGTGGAAATTGTAGGATAATCCTACGTTGGAATAGTTCTTATAGCTATTATCCGATCAATAGTTGTTTTGAAGTTCGATTAGTTGTTCGACCCTAAGCATTAACCTCCAAAATTTGTTGGTGTAGGTGTGTTAAGGACTATACCTCGTAGATAAATTAAATAAGTGACTCATGAACACTTGTGGGACATCCTAAATTACGTAGATTATTACTAAAGTCAATTGCATGTGATTACCATATATTAATGATGTAACTCATTTATCATGTGTTCATCTGACCCGTTCATTTTCCTTTCTTTTTACTCCAGCATGGAAGGACAGTGCAGGAGGTGATAGGCCCAATGATAATACACGAAGAGGCGAGCTTGGCACTAGAGTTGCTTTTTATATTTCCTTTCAATCTCCATGTAACTATTTATTGCATTTAACATTTTATCAGACTACTTGATGTATTTCTGTATACCGTGTATTTGACTACATACTGTTCTGAGATTACTTCTCTAGATATTTTCTGAGATGACTATTTATGTATCTATATTTTTCTATCTTCAGTTGCGAGATCTGAAAGTGAAGAATGTCTTAAATTTTACCCTTATATTTTTAGTCTCTAAAATGTTTAATCACCCGATAACTTATACTTCATGACACTAACGCAAGTCCGAAAGTCACATTAGGCTTCTGATCGGTGTGTCGAGAGGTGCAAGTTGTCATATTTAGTATCAGAGCCTAGGTTTGAAATTCCTTATGGACTAAGGGCGTATTGAGAGAACATATTTGAAAGGTTTTTCAAAAAAAAGTTTTACAATTTTTTTTCCAAAAGGTGCGTATAAGGTTTTTCAAAATGAATTTCCAAAGTACATATATATGGGCAAAAGCTTTTCAAAAGTTATTTATATAAATATAATACATAAACTCTTTCCCTTATTCTTGCTAACATTATCTATGGAAAAATTGCTAGTAGATTCCTAAAATGTAGAAAGAAAGAGAAATCTTTCTGGTTGCGGCTCTAGCGATGCAATTGAGGTTTCGACTGTAAACATGTCGATTTGGTTTCGACAGTATCTGCAAATAAGAGGACATGCTGAACTTAACCCTAATAGGGGACCTATAGAATAGGCACCAAGTGTAGTTCTAGCCCACCCACCTGCTATTGATTTTGCCAAGCTATGTAAGGAATTTGCCAGTCTAAGCCATATGTGGGGAGAGAATCATATATAGACTCGAAGGCGTGGATCCGCAATTGTGAGAGGATTTTTGGGTTGATGGGTCTTAGGGATGATGTAAGGAGACAACTTTTTATTTGGTATTTGCAGACAGAGGCTCTAAATTAGCGGGATTTAGTAGTGGCGGAGAATATTATTTGGGGAGAGTTTATGAAGCATTTTGAAACAAAGTTTCTTTCCATGGTAGAGGATAGAGTGCAATCAGAGAAGTTCATACATTTGCGGCAACGAGATGTCAGTGAAGGAATACGTGAATCAGTTCAATGAGTTGGCTAGGTTTGGGATGGAGCTGATAAATACCCCTCACAAGATAGCTTTGTAGTTTTCAAAAGGGCTAAATCAACCTCTTCAAGATTTGACTCTTAGTCATATTCCGATGAATGCGACTTATGAGGTGTTAACGCTTAAAATTGAAAACTAACACCCCGGTGTAAGTAGAGATTAAGTGAAAGCACCACCCGTGAATACGGGAATTAGAAGTAAGTAGAAAAGTCACAGAAAAAAGCAGTAAAGAGACAACAGTTTTATAGTGGTTCGGCTTCAAGTTAAGCATACGTCCACTTTAATCTTCTTTATTGCTGAATCAATTACAACTTTACAACAATCTTCGATTACAACACTGCTAGGACAAATAGCTAGAACTCCGATGTAGAAGAACTCTTTGAATCCATGTCGAATGTGTTAGATTCTTCTTGAAGTTCACTGAGATGTCTTTCGTGTTTGAAGTGTCGAGTGAGTCGAGAATTCAGCAGAGTATCGGCATTCCCGAAATGAGCCAAAAGATCCCTTTCCTGTTGGAGTAGGTGGGGTATTTATAGGGAGATTTCGGAGTTAGGTCGTAGGTCGTGAGCGGCCTAGAGGTAGGTCGTAGGTCGTGAGCGACCTAGTGGATGCGGCTTACGGCCTAACAAGAGCATACTCGATCGATTTGAACAAACTAGCAAGTCATAGGTCATGAACGACCTAGGGAGGAAGCGGCATATGAAGCTACTTCGGTATCTTTAGGTCATGAGCGACCTAAGGAGTTGCAACATAAGGACGATCTTGGGGTAGCTTATGTCGTCAATGACCTAGTGGAATCATTCTGGGCCGGATACGGTCTATGGGCGACTTAGTACTTAAAGCGTAGGAGTTATAATGGCCTGCTTAGGTCGCAGGCGACCTAATGAAAGAGAGTATACACGTGGCTTTGCTCTGGAGCTTACTAGGTCGCTCCCATTTTAACTCGTTAGGTCGGTCAAACTCTTAGGTCGCTAGGTCTCTCCCCCTTTTTAACTCGTTAACTCATTTGAGCCGCACTCTGCCTTTAGTTGGTAGCTCGTTAGGTCGCTAACTCGTTAAGCCTCTCTATTGTGATATGTTGTTGCCCTGTGCTGATAGTTAGGTCGCTAGGTCGTGATAACATTAGGTCGCTAGGTCGCGATATCTTTAGGTTGCTAGGTCGTTGGGGGTTTTAGGTCGTTAGGTCGTTCACACTTTGATTCCTTCGGTCGCTTATTTCCTTAGGTCGGTGAGCCGTGGAATAGAGGAGTTAACATTTGCCCCTCGAAGTACACGCCTATGCCATAGGTCGTGTGCTTCGACCTAATTCTGCTAGGTCGTGAGCGACCTAAGAGATAAGCTAACTCGCGTGCCCATTTGCCCTTTTCTTTTCCTCCTATATAATACATTAACTAGTTTCCTCCTTCTCACTTTACTGCTTATTTCCTTGCCATCACTGTTGCATTCAAGCTCGAGAATTGTAGCGAAACTCCTCCCCATGCGCCTCCGATCATCATCTTCACCAGCAAATTTAGGTAAACTTGATCGTCCGGACGCCGTGTTTACCATTCCTCCACAACCAATTTCTTGCAATTCTCGTTACCGTGTTAGGGGACTACACCTTGATTTGCTTTTTGATCATTGCCGATTGTTGGCAAGTGCTTTATTCTTGAAAAATGCATTGCCTTAGGGTTTTATAAAGTTTCAGAGTGAATTGGGAATTTTTCAAAGTTGATTGTGGGTTTTTTGAGGTGTGGAGGAGACGAAGAGGTCTCGGGTTAAAGGGTTTGTGACGTTCTTGGAGAATTGGAGGGGATGGACGTGTGGCAATTGATGAGTGGAGAGAAGGACATAAGAGTTTTGATGGGAGGTAGCTTGATATTGCCGAGTCGCCTCAGAAGCGACCTAGTGACTTTGACCGACCTAAAAACCTTCACGACCTAACTGCTCGTGGCATCACCCTTTGCGACCTATCTTCTTGCGACTTAAGCTAACCTTCACGACCTAACTGCTCATGGCATCGCCCTTTGCGACCTATCTTCCTGCGACTTAAACTCTTGGTCGCGTGTGTGCTCAAGCGACCTAATACATAGCCAAATTTGCACTGCTTTTTCCCGAAGCTCTATGTCTTGAACTCTTTGACTTGAACAGAATGACTTAATGATACTTCGACCCATGCTTAGTCTCTTGAGCTTGATTACTTGCAAAAATATGATGGCACTTGATTGAATTGCCAACTTGAATTTCCAGAATGAACTGCTTGACTTGTTGCGTTTCTTTACAGATTATGTTAACTTTAATGCTAATACCCTGTTAAACACAACATTTGCAGAAAAATGGGACGAATAAACTGCCACTGATCGCCCACATTGAATGACAGATTAGTCGATAAAAGATAATCAACTTACAGAAATTATATGAAATGTTATGAATCAACAAACTCAAGTGAAGTATTAAAGCAAAGCAATGTTAATCAATTAAGACTGATTTGTTTGCATCAACATTGCACTTGTATTTGGACTTAAAACAACAACCCCTGAGACTTTAAAATTGAAAAATGCATATTAGTTTGATTTCAGTTATATTTGCTTGTCGTTTTATTAGTTTTGCGCAACACTTCACACATTTAGGAAACGTGCACCTTCAAATTTGAATATCCAGTTCCTTGTGTAGAATGTCTTCTCAAGAAGAAATAATAGAGCAAGCTGAAGTGGTCTTCCCGATAGCCAATCCATTGGATGATCCCCCAGAAAGGACTCCAACTACTCTGAGTCAGCGGACGTTCAACCAACTACGTATTTAGTTTGGTATTGCTGAAGCAGATGCTTTACTTCCTAGACCAAACGATACTGCTGACAGGCCACCTCTCGGTTTCATCGCTGTCAATCGTCGGATGTGCCTATGTGGTGCTATTCCTCCTTTTAATGACTTTCTTCAGCGACTCCTTCTCCGATTGACTATCTCTCCTTTCCAATTGCATCCCAATGGACACGCCATCCTAATGGGACTTTGCGTGCTGTTCAGGAGGACATTTGATCGTCTTCCGAGTTTTGAAGAAATCTGTTACTTGTGCACATTCGCAAAGAACAAAGATCATCCCTCTACCACACTCGTGAGAAGCGCCAGGAACGTAGATTGATCGTCGATCTTCCGGAAAGTGTCCACGGGTTCTTAAATCAATTCTTCTTCGTTCGTCGCCCTCCAGGATTTTACGCCATCTGGAGAGTAGGAAGTAAGATTGCTCACTCCCACTTTTTCCATTTGAGCTTTTCAAAGTCCGAGTTGCTAGGTGCTAACTTCGTTCTTTTCTTTTACAGCACTTCCTCCCCCCTCTAAAGATCACAGCAACAAGCCGACTTTTGAAAGATTAAGTGTCGTGGCGATTGAGGAAAGAAGTATTAAATTTTTGCTAAAAGATGAATTTCTTCACCAATTCGTACTTCTGCACCCTTCCCGTTCTACTCAACCTCATGAAGTCCCTGGTTCTCCAGTAGAGACATCGAATGCCCCAGTTTCCGTCGGAGAACTCACACCGAAAGAACATACTGTTGAGGCTTCCCTGGTGAAGTGCTCGGCTTCTATTGACGTTGCGGGGTCGTCCGGCAAACTTGCACTTGCCCCGGTCATTAAGGAAGAGGAACCTCCTCACCAGTCCGGGAAGACTGTTGATGAAGGAGCTGAGGGGAAGGGTCCCGCCAGGCACGATGGTGACGACATTTTTAAGGGGTTGAGCGACTTGATGATCACTTCACATGAGCTTTTTAAAGATGATACCGCTGCTACTAAAGTTATTTCTCCAGCAGTTGAAGCAACATCTGTCTTGCAACAAACTCCGTCAGCCCAAGAGTCGACACGTGCTGTAAAATCCGTCATCACCCCCCAACCGAGGAGTGGTTTGTAGTTTGACGCGCGTAGTTTGCACGTTACACACACTTAGGATTTTTCGGCACTTGTATGCATTCAACTTCCTTGCTTTGAAGATTTCTGAACTTATTTTTTTCTTCATTATCAGGTTCTCCAATGGGACAAAGTGGCTCTTACTATGATGACTTCTAGCGTTATGGGAGGCGCAGTTCTTATGACCTCAAGAGGTATCTTCCTGCCTCCTGGGAAACCGACGAAGAAAGAGCTGCGAGGAAAGCTCGTGAGAGGCGTGCTTATGAAGAACACTACGGGAGACGGGACGAATGACATGATTCTTCCCAGAGAGAGGATGATTCTCACAAGCGAAAATCCCGAGATGACAAAGGGAAAAGTCATGTCACTGAAGATCCGAGTAAACGGGCCAAACTTGGTGAAAAACCGACATCTGAAATTTCCGAAAAGCCCGCTGCTCCCGTCTCTTTGGAAATTCCTTCCAGCTCTCCCGCCCTTCAAAGAGCTGATATTCAAACAATCATCAGTAGGCCCCCGTATCAAGTTGGGCAGGGTCCGGCTACTCTTCAAAGTCGGTTCCGCACCGGTGCTTAAAGGGAGTGCGTTTCGATCTTGACTTGGTCCCAATCGATAAGCAAGCCATGTTGCGAAATCTTGATGTCGTCAAACTCGATATCGAGAGAATGTCTGGTTGGCAGAAACTTGTTGACGAGCTTCAAAGAGTAAATCGCGCAAACCTCGAAGCCATGCTGACTATGGAAAATGACAAATCCGAGTGGCAGAAAACACTCGATCAGCATGATGCGGAGATGAAGAGTATTGCCGCTTATAATGAGAAGCTTGAAGCGGAAGTTGAAAAACTTAAAGAAGAGCTTGCCACTTCTTCCACTTCCTATTCTCAAAGAGAAGAAGTGCTTCAAAAACAGGTGAGAGATGCTCACGCTGCACAGAGAGACGCTGAAGCTAAATTTGAAGCACAGCAGCAAGCTGTAGAAAGCTATCGAACTGACGTTGCTCAACTGCGAGAAAAAACCAGCTCCCAGAACTTGGAAATTGAACTGCTAAAACCTCGACTTTCTGAAGCTGAAAAGGAGCGTGATGAAGTTATTGCCCATAAAGCAGCAGCCGAGGAATCTCATATGGCAACTAAAGCCGAAGTCAGCTCTACTTTATTCGAGTTTTACATTCATAGTATTATGGGGCGCGGTAGCCTTAGATTTTTGGGACCGAAGTACAAAATCACTTTGGCCAAAGTGTGGGAAGCCGCACTTGATATGCTTGGAGGAGCTGGATATGCTGAAGTAGATTTAATGGCGCACTATCTAGATGACGATGCATGTGTTGCTCTTGCCAGGGGAAAGGAGCAACTTGCTAAAGAGAGAGCCGAAATGGCAGAAGGAGAACATTTAGGGAAGGCAACCTCAACCGACCCATTTCAACCTTCGGTTTCAGCCGACATCGATATTGTTGGCTCCAGTTCCCACTCTCCACCTCCTGCTAAAGCTGTTATTGAAAGTGCAACCGCCCGCACTGGAGATGAGACTCAAGAAAGCACTGAGACGCTGGACTTTGAGGTTGACATAGTAAAGCCTATTTCTCCAGGTAACCTTAATGCTGATCTTGCTCAAGTGGACTGCTTGTTTACTTCACATGAGCTTGATGAACTTTTTGATTATTACTTAAATCTTGACGTGCCACTTTCTCCTCTTTTTATGAGAGATACTGACTTTAACTTCTCTTCTCCTGTAGTGAAAGTGCCAAGTGTTATTCAGCCTTCCCCTCCTCCAGTTGTCCCCTCTCTGCCTCTTCAGATTACCCCTCCTTCCGTTTCACAACCGGGGTCACAAGAGGAGCAGATAGAAGCTCTTCAAAGCTTGGATGACCTGGTCGCTTCAGAAGAACAGAAGGCCGAAGAACCTGAAGAAGGCGAAAGAACCCTGGAGCAAACTATTTCTGATGACATAAAGTTGTCTGCACTTTTCACCCCGGGTAGTGGGTCTTCTTCAAGGAAGAAGGGGAAGCGTGGAGTCTCAAAGAAAAAGAGAGAAGCTTCTGCCGGCGAAGAAAAAGCAGAAGAAAGTCCAATTGCACCCCTTCCTCTTTCTTCCCCAACTCACACAAGCCGACCCAAATAGTTAGTCATCCGGCCAGGCGAGGGCTCGAAAGGTGGCAGGAAGAAGATGTGATGGGTTTGGGACCTATGCTTTTTGCTTTTTTGCTTGTATATATAAAGACTTGTGTTGACCAGAGATTGTGCGGGTACCGGTCCCCACCTTCTTTTGTTTTGAAACCTGCACATGTATAAAATTTTCATAGTATGGAATAAAATGATTCTTTTACTTGTACAAACTTCTGTCTATATTTGAGAATGCATTTATTCTTCTTTTTCATACAAGTTTCTTTATTTTCTCTGTGTGATGTTGCAGTAAACCTATGGTATGTTTCTTGAGCATTGCTTTTATTTTTGTAACTATATTATATTGGCCCCATACCATGGTTTATTGCATTCTCTTTCACATTGGCAAAATTTTAGAGAACAACTCTTCTGTTTCGAGAAGACTTGTACTCTTTCTTTAGAGAACAACTTTTCCATTTGAAGGAGGTTTGCATCTGTACTTTAGAGAATAATTTTTCTATTTTAAGGAAATATTTTTCTGATTTAGTAGAATGCGCCTCGTATTGGAGAAGTCTTCTCTTTCTTTTTTTTTCTTTTTTTTTGAAGAAGTTTTTACACTTCACTTTCGGAGAAAGTCACTTTTATTTTTGGCAAGTGAATTTTCCTACGCGGTAAAGTGGGCCTCCGAAAAAGGGCTTTGACCTGTTTGTGCCTCCGAAGAGTGCTTTTGTTTGATTGTGCCTCTGGGAAGAGGGCTTTTGTTTTTTTCCTGTACGCGGGGAAGCAGGCCTCCAAAGAGGGCTTTTTGTTTCTTCCTCTGGGGAGAGGCTTTTGTTTTTTCCCTATTCGCTGGGAAGCGGGCCTCCGAAGAGGGCTTTTTATTTCTGCCTCTGGGGAGAGGCTTTTGTTTTTTCCCTGTTCGCTGGGAAGCGGGCCTCCGAAGAGGGCTTTTGCACTCCAACTCTGGTGAAGTGGGCCTCCGAAGAGGGCTTTCACATTTCAACACTTGTGAAGTTTTATTTCAGATCTCGGTGAAATGTGTGCCTCCGAAGAGGTCTTTTAGCATTTCAACTCTGGTGAAATGGGCCTCCAGAGAGGGCTTTTCACATTCCAACACTTGTGAAGTTTTATTTCAGATCTCGGTGGAATGTGTGCCGCTATGTAGGGCTTTTGCCTGGAAGTTTCTTTCTCATCGTTGAATGGATTTACGGGGCGGACACAAGTTACTTGGATGTTTGTTTGAACAAACGTTCTCAGCTAGTTAACGAGTGCCAGGCCTTCCACTTGGGAAGGTGCCTCCGGTCATTCCACCAATCTTTTTTGTTGAGAAAGAGAACTTTCTTTTTCTGGCAAGTCCCGTTAGAGGTCTTTATCCTCCGAAGAGTTGTGCCTCCGAAGAGGGCTTGTGCCTCCAAAGAGGTCTTTGGTTGTTTCCTGCCTGCTCGCCCATGTCTTTTTGCCATTTGCACATATCAGCGACTCCTTGTTATCATCTTCAAGCACACATTCCTTTCTTTTGCAAGTAGTTTATTTTATCCAAAGGAGTTTACTTCATTGTTAAGTGAGCTCGCAGGGGCGGACATAGGCTAATTAATCGGATGTCCGTTTGCACAAACGATCACAATTAATTAACAAGGGCCCACCTCCGACGGAACTACTAACTGTCTGCTTGAAGCACTTCTTATATAGGATTTTAGTCTGGAATTTTTGTGGCTTAACATTTGTTTGTTTAGTGATGTCAAGGATCGCTTGGTATTGTAATGGGTGAGCTTTGTTTTAATGGCCTGCAATATTAAATCGACATTTTAGCAATACAATTAAAGTACTTTACATATATCGAAATAAAACAGGCATTTTTTAATAGTAGAGAACACAAGATTTATAGTGGTTCGGCCAAGAACTGGGCCTACGTCCACTTTATAGTTCTTATTATTCACTTGCACTGGCTTTACAATGGCTTTCAATACAAGAATCATACATGCATAATTCTTTTACAGTATTTCAATAAATCTTTTAAGTAAAATATGGGCGCAAGTGATTGCTGTTCCAAGCCCTTGGAATTGGATCTCCTTCGACAGTTGTCAGTTTGAAAGTGCCATCAAGAAGTTTTTTGCCTATGACATACGGCCCTTCCCAGTTTGGCGCAAACACTCATGTTGCTGTCATGATCCTTTTCAAGACTAGATCCCCAATCTCAAAGCTGCGTTGGCGAACTTTGGAATTGAAGTGTCTGACGATTCTTTGCTGATGGGCTGCAATTCTGAGCTGAACCCTTCCCTTCTTTCACCAAGGAGGTCAAGTGCTTGAAGTTGCAGCTTTTCATTTTCAGCTTGATCGAAATGGATTCTTCTGTGTGAAGGGACTTCTGTCTCTACCGGAATCATTGCTTCTGATCCATATGCCAATGAAAACGGAGTGTTCCCGGTCGCAGTTTTGTGGGTAGTTCTGTATGCCCATAGTGCTAGTGGTAGCTTATCGACCCAACCACCTTTTGCTTTTTCTAGCTGTTTTTGATGGTTGATTTGATAATTTTGTTTACTGCTTCCACTTGCCCATTTGCCTGCGAATGAGCCACTACTGAGAAGCTTTTTTGGATCTTGAATCGCTTGCAAAAGTCTTGGAACTCTTCACTTTCGAATTGGGTTCCATTGTCTGTGATTATCTTTTGAGGCACACCATACCTGCAAATGATATTCTTAGTTACAAAGTTTATCATCTTTTTAGAGGTAATAGTAGATAATGGTTCAGATTCAGCCCATTTAGTAAAATAATCAACAGCAACAATAGCATATCTGATTCTGGACTTGGAGATTGGCAAAGGTCCGATGAGATCTATTCCCCAAATAGCAAATGGCCACAGACTGACCATCTGTGTTATCTCGGTGGATGGTGCTCTTGGGGTTTTTGCAAATCTCTAGCATCGGTCACATTTTCGGGCGTAGCTTGCAACATCACGAATAATGTCTGGCCAAAAATACCCATAACGGAGAATTTTTTTTGCTAGAGTTTGACCACCTGAATGATCTCCACACTCTCCTCCGTGTACTTCAGCTAGAATTGTCTTAGCCTCTTCATTGGTCACACATCGGAGTAATGGCATTGAGAATCCCTGCCTGTACAATCGGCCATCTTGAATTATATATCTAGAGGCTTCTCTTAGCAACTTCTGTTGTTCTTTTGAGTTTCCTGGTAGAGAACCGTTGAGCAGATATTCCATTATCGGATTCATCCACGATTCTTGTTCTTGAGATATAGTCATGATCCAATCAATATCCATCTCATCAGTGCTTGGAGCTGACAGGACTTCCACAGGAACTAATCCCAATAATTGAGCTTCACTAGCGCTTACGTACTTTGCGATAGAATCTGCCTTCATGTTCTCTTCCCGGGGTATATGACTTATCGTATAATGGTCAAGATCATCGAGAAGTTCCCAGGCTCTTGACAAGTAAGCAGGCAGATTTCTTCCTTTAGTTTGAAACTCTTTCTTGACTTGGCATACAATAAGTTGTGAATCACTGATGATCTGCAACACTTTGACATTCAGTTCTTTAGCAATCTTCAAGTCGGCAATAAGAGCTTCATATTCTGCTTCATTGTTTGTCGAAGGGAGTTCCAATCTCAATGCATAGCACAATGACCGCCCTTTAGGGGTTTCAAGTACAACCCCAGCTCCGGAACAGTAATCGTTTCTTGCACCTTCAATATATAATTTCCATCGAATTGGGGTATTATCAGTCACCTCTTCCTCACTATTACCTTTGTCTGTACATTCTGCGATGAAATCTGCTAAAGCTTGTCCATTGATTGCTCTCCGGGGATGATAAGTGATCTCGTATTGGCTGAGTTCAACATTCCACTTCAGAAGGCAACCCGAAGTCTAAGGGCGAAACAGGTCTTGCTTTAGAGGTTGATCAGTGAGGACTTTGACAGGATGAGCTTGGAAATATGGCCTCAATTTTCTTGATGCAATCAGTAGACAATAGGCGAGCTTTTCCAATTTTGAATAATTCATCTCTGCCCCAGTGAATCTTTTGCTGATATAATAGACCGGGCGCTGAATTTTTGCGTTTTCCCGTACCAATGCTGCACTAAGAGCATGAGATGAGATTGCCAAATATACGAAAAGATCTTCACCATTGTCGGGCTTAGAAAGTATTGGAGGCGTTTCCATATGACGAATCAACTCATCGAAAGCTTTCTGGCATTCAGGAGTCCAGTCAAAGTTTTTCCTTCCTTTCTTCAGAGCATCAAAGAACGGAATGCATTTATCAGTGGCTTTGGAAATGAACCGACTCAAGGCAGCGACTTTTCCATTGAGACTTTGCAATTCCTTCTTCGTTCTAGGAGCTTTGACTTCTCTTAAGGCAACAATCTGAGCAGGATCAGCTTCAATGCCCCTAGCACTCACAATGAAACCCAAGAACTTTTCGGACTCCACCCCAAATGAACATTTTAAAGGATTAAGCTTCATTCCGTATTTTCGGAGGACTGCAAAAATTTATGCCAAATGATCCATATGGTATGTTGCCTTCTTTGATTTTACCAACATATTGTCAACATAAACTTCCATAGTTTTGCCAATCTGTGGCTTGAACACAGCATTGACAAGTCTTTGATAAGTTGCCCCTGCATTCTTAAGTCCGAAGGACATAACTCTATAGCAGTAGAGACCAACGTCGGTGATGAAGCTCGTGTCCTCCTGATCCGGCTCATGCATCATGATCTGGTTGTATCCGGAGTAAGCATCCATAAAAGATAACAATTCATGCCCCACTGTTCCATCCACCAACTGATCTATCCTGGGTAACGGGAAGCAGTCTTTGGGGCAGGCTTTGTTTAAATCTGAGAAGTCGATGCATACTCTCCACTTCCCATTATCTTTCTTAACCAGTACTGGATTTGAAACCCTATTCGGATAAGTAGACTCCTTGATGAAACCATTCTCCGTGAGTCGGTCTACCTCTTCTTTCAACGCTGCTGACCTTTCAGGACCCTGAGTTCTTCTTTTCTGCTTTACTGGTGTAAACTTCGGATCAATATTCAGAGTATGTACTGCAATTTCTGGGGATATTCCACACATATCAGCATGAGTCCAATCGAATACGTCCAGATTTGCTTTCAAGAATGATATCAAGGAATTTTGAACAGTCACACGAAGTTGCGATCCCACATTCACCACTTTGTTCGGATCTTTCGGATCAACAGGTACTGGTACCGTTACTTCCACTGGCACCACTCTATTCTCCCCTGCACTGGCTTTTCTAGGATCCATTTCTCTTCCTGCCCCGCTATGCTCGCCAGTGCAGGGTTCACCCTGTAATTGCTACAAGGTTTTTTCTTTGATGCGGACTGGGGCTGCCGCATCTTTTCCCATCTCTCTCTTCCTTGCTTCACGCAACTCGATAAGATAACATTCTCGCCCAACATTTTGATCCCCTTTAATAGCACCAACTCCATTATCCGTGGGGAATTTCATAGTAAGGCACCACGGGGCGAGAATTGCCTTAAAAGCCGCAAGAGTCGGTCGGCCTAGGAAGGCATTGTAGGCAGAAAATTCATCAACAATTACAAAAGTCTGTTTTCGAACCACCTTTTTCTGCCCTTCTCCAAGCTCCACGAACAAGTCGATAGTTCCAATTGGCTACTTCGGTTCCTCGGTAAACCAAACAATTTTTTGCGATGAAGCTTGAACATCATCCATTGGAATTTTCATTTGGTCGAATGTCTTTTTAAAGAGAATATTGCAAGAAGCGCCGAATCAACAAACACTCTCCTTACAATAGCTGGCCCAATGCCTGTAGAGATGACCAAGGGATCCATGGTTGGAGCTTCAATGCCCATAGAGTCCCTGGCTATGAACACAATATCATCATTAAAAGTTTTCTGCTGCTTCAAAGGTGCAGCATCTTCTAGCACAAAAACACTCTCTTCTGTTGGTGCATACTTCAAGGAACAGGCATATCTTTCCATCTCGCCCCAGCTTCTTCCTGCTGGGTGAGGACCTCCCGTAATCACATTAATAACGGGCCTTTCTGATTCATGCGCAGTAGTCCTCTCACCCGAGCCAGATGGATGAGTAGGAAGTTGCTGACCCTTAGTAGATGAAGTTGGGTCATTCCTATTCCTCTTCACAAATTGCTGCAACTTGTTCTCTCTCAGCAATTCTCCAATCAAACTTTTCAGGTGGCGACATTCGTTGGTATCATGACCGGGTTGATTATGACACCGACAAAATCTCCCACTTTGAGCAGCTTTTTTCCCAACTCTCATCTCAGGTGGTTTAGGATATTCTACCACATCTTTGGTAGCAAAAAAGATATTCTCCAGGGTGTCAGTCAAAGGAGTGAAATCTGAAGGTTTTAAGAAGCGAGGTTTCTTCATATCCTTCTGCTTCTTCCTACCATTATTCTCCCTCTTCTGACTTTCGGATTCCTTTTTGGTAGGAGCAGCGGTATTATCCTTAACCTCCGTCAATGCCACTTTAGCCGGTGCTTGAAGGCTTTCCAAGCGCATGAATTCATCAGCTTTCTTATAGAATTTCTCAAGCGAATTCGGTTCTTTCATCTTCAGCCACTTCCCAAATTCACTCGATTTGTCGATTGCCCTCATCAAGTATGTTAAGACCATTCGTGGCTCTGCATTATCCACTTCAGCCAAAGCTATGTTGAAGCGGTTCAAGTAAGATCTAATAGATTCCCCAGGGTTCTGTTCCAGGCTCGAAAGTGACATAATATCCTTTGCCTTTGAAGCATACAACCTGAATTGTTCTTTAAACTTCTGAGTCAAATCGGAGAGCTGGTCTATGGATCGGACCGGTAGCTTTGTGAACCAGAGTAGAGCCACTCCTTCCAAGTATACCGGAAAGTACCGGCATTTGATCTCATCAAATGCTCTAGCACCGGTCATGTACCAATCATACTTATACAGAAATTGATTAGGGTCGCTTGTTCCCTTATAAGCCGGGATGGTAGGAGGAACAAACTTCCTTGGAAATTCAGCTTTCAAAATCCTTTCAGTGAAAGGAGTTTTGCTCGGAGCGAATCCCCATTCCTTCTCATCTTCTTCCTTCTGCATGCTCTCTTTCATGATTTGTTGCACCACGCCCGAAAGGTATTCCTCATCATTTAAAGGCTCTGCGGGATAGACTTCAGCCATTTTCTCGGAAGTTTGTCTACACAAACGTTCGCGGAGAGTTGGCTGCGGTCTCGATCCTCCAGCTTAGGGAGATGTTTCTTTGGCGGGGCTAGCTGCTCTTTGAGGAATATTCCTTTCTTCAGGATTATGAGCATTATCAGCAAGGTTTTCTCCATTATTCACCGGTTGACGGTTAGCTCCGAGCAATGCATTTAACCTATCAAGTATTAATGCATTCTGGGTTTCCATCTGTTGGTATAACCCAGATACTGAAGCATCTAACTCCGCTCATGTAATTCCAGCACTTGGTGCTGCTTGACTTGACGAAGGAGAAGTGGTAGTATTCTCACGAACATTACTGGGTCTAGTAGATCCGCGCTTTCTTCCAAGAGCCATTATCTCTGATAGACTTCTGGTTTTGAGAGAGATTTTTCAGCAAACTTTTGCGAAGCAATGACGAAAGTAGCTTGAGTTTAATTCTCAGTGACAGCACCAAAAATGTTAACGCTTAAAATTGAACGCTAACACCCCGGTGTAAGTAAAGATTAAGTGAAAGTACCACCCGTCAATACGGGAATTAGAAGTAAGTAGAAAAGTCACATAAAAAAACAATAAAGAGACAACAGTTTTATAATGGTTCGGCTTCAAGTTAAGCCTACGTCCACTTTAATCTTCTTTATTGCTTAATCAATTACAACTTTACAACAATCTTCGATTACAACACTGCTAGGACAAATAGCTAGAACTTCGATATAGAAGAACTCTTTGAATCCATGTCGAATGTGTTAGATTTCTCTTGAAGTTCACTGAGATGTCTTTCGTGTTTGAAGTGTCGAGAATTCAGCAGAGTATCGGTGTTCCCGTAATGAGCCAAAAGATCCCTTTCCTGTTGGAGTAGGTGGGGTATTTATAGGGAGATTTCGGAGTTAGGTCGTAGGTTGTGAGCGACCTAGAGGTAGGTCGTAGGTCGTGAGCGACCTAGTGGATGTGGCTTACGGCCTAACAAGAGCATACTTGATCGATTTAAACAAACTAGCAAGTCATAGGTCGTGAACGACCTAGGGAGGAAGCGGCATATGAAGCTATTTCGGTATGTTTAGGTCATGAGCGACCTAAGGAGCTACAATGTAAGGAGTTGCGACATAAGGACGATCTTGGGGTAGCTTAAGTCCTCAACGACCTAGTGGAATCATTCTGGGCCGGATACGGTCTATGGGCAACTTAGTACTTAAAGCATAGGAGTTATAATGGCCTGCTTAGGTAGCAGGTGACCTAATGAAAGAGAGTATACACGCGGCCTTGCTCTGGAGCTTACTAGGTCGCTCCCATTTTAACTCGTTAGGTCGGTCAAACTCTTAGGTCGCTAGGTCGCTCCCCCTTTTTAACTCGTTAACTCGTTTGAGCCGCACTCTGCCTTAAGTCGGTAGCTCGTTAGGTCGCTAACTCGTTAAGCCTCTCTATTGTGATATGTTGTTGCCTTGTGCTGATAGTTAGGTCGCTAGGTCGTGATAACATTAGGTCGCTAGGTCGCAATATCTTTAGGTTGCTAGGTCATTGGGGGTCTTTAGGTCGTTAGGTCGTTCACACTTTGATTCCTTCGGTTGCTTATTTCCTTAGGTCGCTGAGCCGTGGAATAGAGGAGTTAACATGAGGGCTTGGTGGAGATGGTCTTGCTATATACCATCTATAAGAAGGAAGTGAAGAGTGAGCCTAGAAGACAAGAGGAAAGACACCACATCAGAAGCATGCGAGTGCAGTAACACCCAAAGGGAAGATTAAAATGCAAGAGATGCAGTACATGAGATATAGCAAGAAGCGGCATTTTGCTAAGGAATGCAAGATGGACAACTCTAAGATCAAGTGTTACAAATGCAATCAATATGGGAACATGAGGTGGGAGCATCCAGCACCTCCAAAGGCCTTTACCCATTTAGTTTCAGCTTACACACTAGACGATGTTCCTAGCTCGAGTGCGCCTCCAACTGCTGTTAAGGGGAAAAGGTCACGATCGAAGGTGTATTAAACTCTATCTAATTTAACTATACGTACCTTATTTGATGTGGGAGCATCACACTCTTTTATCTCGAGTAGACTTGTCGATAGTCACACTTAAACACTAGCATAGTTACAAACCATGTAGTTGTATCAAATTCTATGGAAGGATTGGCTTATTTACCTATGATATGTAGGTTTTTGAAATCATTTATTTTGGGAATCGAATTCGATTATGATGCTTTTATATTGGGATTTCAAGGTTCGGTTTGATATTGGTCATGGATTGGATGACGATATATAGGGCGATCCTAGATTGTGATATGAAGGTTGTTAGGTTGGGTGCTTGTAGTGGAAGAATTTTATAGGTTTATTGCGATCCCAAAGGTTCAGTTATGTTGAGTCACCCATATTCATTAAACATATCACATGATGAGTTAGATTCAGTGTTTGTAGTTAAAGATTATCTAGATGTCCTTTTCAAGATCAACGGTTTTCCTCCTTAGGGAGAGTTAGAGTTCCAAATATAACTTATAAAGAACGCCATACCTACCTCCTTATCCTTAAGGCATATGGCTCCGAAAGAGAGACGTGAGTTGAACAAGCATGTGAATGACCTATTGAAGAAGGGCCTCATTACGAGGAGCATTTCAGAGTGGGTATCACCAGGTGTCTTTGCCACTAAGGCAGATGGTTCTCTGAGGCTTGCACATCGATTATTATGAGCTATATAAATTGACAATGAAGAATTGTTATACTTTTCACTACATATACAATCTCTTTAATCAATTGGTTGGAGCAAAGGTGTCCTTACAGCATGACCTAGCTATCGGACATAAATTGTGTGTAGATGAGGCCATTATTCAAAAGAATCCTTTTCGTATACCCGACGGGTTGTATAAGTGGTTAGTCATGCCCTTGGAACTGACCAATGCACTCACATACTTCGTCGACTTGGATGAATCGAGTTTTTAGATGATTTATTAATAATTTTATGGTGGTATTTATGGAAAACATCAGTCTATTCGAAAAGCAAGGAGGAACATACTTGCATTTAAAAGAAGTGCTCAATACACTCCGTGAATAAGTTAAAGATGAAGTTTCCAAGTGTCACTTTTGCACGAGGAGGTGCGCTTTTTGGGACAATTGTCTTGGAAATTGGGCTAGTGGTTGATCCTAGTAAAGTTACTATAGTGCGGGATTAGCATGTGCCAAAGAATGCCATCGAATTAAGGATTTTCCTTGGTATGGAAAGCTAATATAGGAAGTTCATTAAGGATTTTGCTAAAATCTCTGCCGCTTTAACCTACCTTACCAAAAGGAATTTAGTTTTCTCGTGGGAGGCGAAGTGTGAGGATGCTTTCATTAAGCTACAGAAGGCATTGACTAGTGCACATGTTCTAGTATTACCTGATGGTACAAAAGCATACACAATGTGCACCGACGCTTGTGGTATGGGATAAGCATGGTTTTCATGCAAGAAGGGAGAGATGTAGCCAATGCCTTGAGTAGGAAGCATGCAGTGTTGAGTCATATGTTTTTAGAGTGGAAGCACTTGGAGTTCATTTCTACATTCGATTTCCAATCATCATCAAACATCACAATGGGATTGTTAGCATCTTTGGATGTGTAGCCTACACTTATGAACCGCATTAGAACAAATTAGAAGCAAGACATGGAGCTATTGGACATTTTTTAGATGCTTGGTAGAGGAGAGAATTTGAGACATTTGAGGCATTATATCATTGACTCGAAGGGGTGATTACGAAGGGATGGTAGATTCTATGTTCCTCTCATTATGGATTTGATTGATATGGTACTAGCTGAGTCTATTCTTTCTAGGATGACCATTCATCACGGGGAAGACAAAATGTACGCTGACATGAAGAGAGTCTCTTACTGGCCTGGTATGAGGAAACATGTGATAGAGTATATGGCCCGATGTATGACTTGCCAAAGGGTAAAGGTGGAGCAGAAGAAACTAGGAGGATTGTTATAGCCATTGAATATTCCGTAGTGGAAATGGGAGAGTGTTTTTATAGACTTCATTAGTTGACTACATAGGAAGGAAGGGGGATGAGAGTAGTTGGGTCACAGTCGATCGACTGACCAAATGCACTTATTTTATTCCATTTTGGAGTATGAGGACTGCTGCATCTTTGGCGACACTATACGTGAGGGTTATAGTTATGTTACATAGAGTTCATCTAGCATCATTTGCGATCGAGACCGACTTTTCACCAGTGAGTTTTGAAGGAGTCTATAGAAGGCTTTGGGCACTAAGTTAATCTTGAGTACTACTTATCAATCACAGATGGACGAATAGACAGAGAGGGTGAACCAAGCATTGAAGGACTTTCTTCGGATGTGTATCTTGGATTTTGGAGGCTCTTAGAAGGATCACTTGCCTTTACTGGAGTAATAGCTGTCAGGAAAGTATTGGATGACACCTTTGAGGCATTATATGAGAGGCCTTGTAGATCATTGTCTTATTGGTGGGACACTACAGATAGGAATATTATTCTTGAACCAGATATAGTGAGGGAGACACCAGAGAAGGTAGACTTGATCTGTTAAAGGATGAAAATCTCACAAGATAAGTAGAAGTTTTACGCAATAGGAGATGCATAGATTTGGAGTTCGTAGTGGGTGACATGGTTTTTGTGAAGGTCTCACCGCTTAGACATGTTATGAGATTCGGTAGTTCAAAAAAATTAGCACCAAGGTTTGTAGGGCCTTTTCTGATCACTGGCAAAGTATGAAAGTTTTCTTATAGAGTGAATCTTAATAAGAAGTTAACGGGAGTATATGACGTTTTTCATATGTCATACTTAGGAAAGTGTCTACATGATACAATAGCCGTAGTTGAGCCGAGTCAGTTAGAAGAGATGGAAGTAGAGAGGCAATCAATTGTACGGCATGCACCCACTCATATTCTAGAGCATGGTACAAAATGACTTCGCAATAAATTCATCAAGCTTGTTAAGGTCCAGTGGGGAGATGATTCGACGGAGAGTATACAGGTACCTGAGGAGAGGTTCCGAGCTACTCATCCAAAACTTTTTTCTGAAACATTTCCATCCTAAGTAAATAAGTATAAATAAATTTTGTGTTAGGTTTTGGCTTAGAGTACCCTATAGGTAGGGAACATTATATGTTAGGAATAGTTACGAACATGTCATTTGGACATGTTTTAGACGATGGATGCTAATAAATGCATTTATTAAATTTTTCTTTGCACTTAGGAAAATAAATTCTTGAGTTAGCATACACACACCATCACTTATTTTATTTCATTGAGTTACGTGCATATGGTTGCTATACATGGACTGAATGGTTGCACATACATGTAGATTTGCCAATATATTTGCATGCATATATTTTGGACAAATGGCATAAGCACTTGCATTTCAAGAGGTTAACAAGATCAGGAGATCGCCTAATCTTTGCATTAGTATAGGCTCATATGCATTCCATGCCTATATGTACATGTTGTATGAGAATTAAAACTCAGGACAATGATTACCATTAGTTAATGGATGAGTAAATGATTGTAGTATTAGTTTTTGTATGCATGAGTCGCATTTTTCCATCCTTGAAGATTTTAGGAATGAAATCTTTTTTAAGGAGGGAGAATATAACACCTCGAAAATTTAAATAAAAATTTAATAAAATAATTAAATTTGGATATAACAAGGGTAAAAGTGGAATTTGTACAAACGTCTAAGTTTGGATATGAAATTTGCGTCGTTGCGTTCGTAGTGATTTTTAGACAATTTTCATATACAATGTTATGAAAACTGAGCTAATATAAAAAAAATATTAACATTTGAAATTTTGGAATTGAGAATAATTAAATAAACAAAATTTTGAAATGAATAAACCCATCGATCGACACTTAGATTAGGACCGGTCGACGCGGTTGACCATTGTCATCTGAAGCGATCGTTGATTTGGGACGAGATTTTGGTCGGTTGATAAGTCCAAATTTGATAATAATTGATCTAACGGTTGAGATGAGATCCTACCTCTATAAATACAACCTTAAGCTACTTGTCTGAACCCTAAATTATTTATTATACGTCCAAACTATGTTCCTCTAAAATATAAAGTTCTCTTTTACCTCAATCAAACGTTCTACAAGAATTAAATTAAAAATCAAACTAGAGAAGTTGAAGAAGGTTAAAACAAAGCAAATCAAAGGGAGATCTACGACAACCGAAGAGTATTCCACGCAGATTACGAAGGAAATAGCCTTTATTTGACATCGGTGGGTTCATTGTTAGTAAGATAATTTATATTAATTAGCTTTAGTATACCTTGTTTAAACTAGATTGTCCAAAAATTTAATTGAGAACCTAGTTTAATTAGAGTTAGGATTTAATAGTAACTATAATCTAGATTTGGCAGTTATGAACATGATAAATAAGAATTGATCTACGTTATACCATGTTTAGCTAATCAAATACGAATTACTATAACCCTTTTTATGCTAAAGCTATGTCAAGTTAATTAGTGAAATTGGATATACTGTGAATGAGTTTGAATATGAGTTTGGGAAAACAAAAATTTTAGATTTACAAATTTGGAATTTACTATAATTAGGGTTTCTATATGAAAAATAATTGTAGTCTAGAATTAGGAATGATAATAATTAATAAGAATTGAGGAAAATAATTAAAATAATGCAAACAACCGGTCGACCGTTCATTGGAGCCCATCGACAGCAAGCGGTTGACCATCCAGTGATAAGCGGTCAACCGGTTAGCATTTCTAGGCATGGCTTGAACCAAGACCTAGGGCCCAAGTTATAAATTAAATTATATAGTACATATAGTAGATATATATTTATTATATGGATGTTAGTAATCATAAGGAATTTAGTTTCCTATTGATGTGCACATAAATATGGATATTTTTACCACCATATTTAATTAATTTAAATTAAATAAATGGTCATGCTGGGTATTTTAACTTGTTTAATCAAAAAAATCAAATTATTTTCAAATTATCGCATATTCGTCTTCATTTAGGGGTAAAATGGTCGTTTTTATGCATTTATTAAGTTGTAAAAATTTACTTGGAATTTTCTATGTTTTTTTTGTCGGAAATTTAGTGAATTTGACAAGTGGTTTCATGATGATATATGCATGCACAAGAGTGGAAAGAATAAATGAAGATGTAAATAATTCAAAGTGATGATCATGGAGGACCCCACTTACTCATCTACCTTAATGTACACTTAGGAGCTAATACACATGCTAAAAGGCCATTAAATCTTCATGCACACTTAATGAATGATTAGTGGATGCTAATGGTTACTTGGCCACCACACTCCTAAGGGGTATTTTGGGCATTCTTCAAAAATATGGATTAGGGATTCTAACTTGTATAAATCCCCCTTATGCTTCATGTAACCTCTTCCTCTTAATTAGTTTTAATTTAAAAACAGAAATAAAAAATAAAGCTCTTCTCTTTTCTTTTTCATGGCTGCTTAGCCATTTTTTATTTCATGTAATCTTTCTTTCTATGCAATGTTAGTTAATGTTCTTTTACATTTACACGCCCTCTTTCTTATTTTGTTAGTAGCTTAGTGTTCATTTCATTTTACTTAGCTTTTCTTTTCATTTTTCTCTCTTTTTTCTCTTATTTATTTCATTTTGCTTTCTACATTTGTTGATTTAATAACAAATATGAGAGTCTAATCCCTACAATTTAGGGGTAATGAAGCTCTCTTGAATCATGTAGATGCAACATAGTTTTTCATTTATGTCTCTTTTGTGCTTAATGGAAAGTTATATGTTTGTGTGATTTTGTGTTAATATTGAGTTTGATAGCTTATGTTGTTCAAAACAAATAGGCTACGCTTAGTCATATGAATCGCTAATTTCCACTTCATCTATATATGATCATCTTAATGGAAGTGGATTTAGAATCAAAATTTGATGGTTTATGTTTCTAATTCAATATTTAATAAGCCATGCTTAAAATAGACTATACTTTTAATTTCATATCATTTTCATTAAAGTTAGTAAGTGGGTTAGAGGGTGCATTAAAGTTGGATGGTTGAAGTGTGTTAAGTAATAATATAATTAGGCCATGCTCATGATAAATGCATCAACTAAACTCATAAATGACCAAAAAGATATCATAATTTCATTATGTTGACTTATGTGATCGTGAGAGGAGATTTGTCTCTAAATTGTTCTTTAATCTCATATTTTTATTTTTCTTAGTTTTAGCTTGTTTTTACTTTCTTTTAGTTAGTTAACAATACCTCGACTTTGGTTTAATTTGATTGAATAGAATTTCAAAATCTAAACAATTCCCTGTGGATCGAACCGTACTCGCATACGTGCTACAATCGTACACCGTGCGCTTGCAGCATAAATTTTATTATAAATTTTTGGACGGTCTTCTAATTCAATAGAATTTGTCGTTAAACAAGTTTTTGGCGCCATTTTCATTTTGAATTTTTTTTTTTTTTTTGGATTACGAATGTAATGACCTGGTATTTCGAACCATTCACATCCACACACGTCGGACTTGAATTGCTCAAAACAACAGATTGTTAATTTTTATATTTGGCAAAAATTCAGCATATACAGTAAATAAATCAATCATAGAATCACAGACATGGAGTAATATGACAATAAGTAGCGGAAATAGATAAATAGCAGTTCATGATGCTACTATAAAACATCAGAGTTAAAAAAAGTATAACAGAAATCTCAAATACAGAATAGCCTCAAGTACAGAAGCAACTGATAAGTCTGAACATAGGTGCTGGAATAAACCGAAATAGCTAAAAGCTGGATGGATAGATCTCCAAACAAAGCTTCTATCTTCAAAGTTGAGTCTCAAATGCTGTGATACTTAGTCCAACCCGAGCATAAAGCAAAACACAAAACACTCAATTTGGAATTAACATTCTTATATCAGTAAATTTAACTCCAGTGAAATGTCAACCTAAATACAAGTAACTTAAAGGATGTTAGGGATACCCATCCTGCAAGGATCCGTGGAACTATCTACTATGTAGCAATGTATGCTAATATAATAATGTCTATAGTAAAGTAAACTATTAAAATACCGTTAAAGCATTACTCATATTCCCCTTAACACGTTTTATATAATGTCGTGGTCTATACAGTACTGTAAACTCCACCAAACCAGTGGGCTATCAGGGGGAACTCCATAGGTACGACACAAACTAAAATGTAGTGGCTCGATAAGGCAGATGACAAGACACAACGAGGCAATGCTAGGGGTGATATACCATTTACACACCGGGCTGGTGGTAACACATAGCCGCAGCTACCGCCCACCTCGAAACAACACTCCTATAATCAAATCAAAGGTGCACCCAGTCAAATCACAAGTAATAGAATGGTATCGAAGAAGTGCATCCGATCGGAGGAGATAACTCACTTGGCCCATTAATTGCTCCTTTTTAGCCATCTCAAGCTGAATCATGGGAGTCAGGGCTTCGTAAATACCATATTAAATCACCACCAAACCATCCTACTTCGTTCTAGAATATACACCACATACACACTTGTTGAAGTGATTTTCGGTATTGGCAGAGAGTATGACAATATCCGATCTCGATCTCTTTAACAACCCAACGCTTATTTCACACCGCGGTGATTTCATTTCAAATAGTTCATACGTCAAAATCAAAATATCATATTCATTCCGAAAATCATATCAATTCGATATCATTATACACTTTAAATAATATTCGTTCTAGAATAGTAACGCTTTTCAAAATTATAACACTTTCGAAACCATAGCACTTTTGAAATCATAATACTTTTCGCTTATACAGTTAAATATTAAAATAGTGTACATATATAAATTAAAACAGTTTATATATTAAAATAATTTGTATATTAAAATAGCTTATACATTAAAATGCTTTATACAATAAAATAGTTTCCTCCACTTTCACAAATCAATTCAAATCAGCTTAAATTCCAAAATTCAATTTAACCAATTTCAGTTCAATACTTTCAATTTAAAAGGTTAAAGATTCAATTCAAACTCTCAATAAACCATTTAACTTTTTCCCAATTTCAAATTCAAGTTTGAACTATCTTATCAATTCCAATAAGATTCAAAGTTTAAATATTCAAACATTTTCAATATAAGTTTCATTTATATTTCAACATTTAACTTCACTATTATTTAGTTTTGAAATATTCACTTAATCAATCCAATAATCATTTAAATAAAATCTCAAATTACATCGCATTTCATTTTATTTAAATTTGAAAATATTCATTTAATCGCCTTTTTATCAAATCAAGTTATAAATCATATCTTTCAAAACCTCAAAATCAATAAGTTTAAATAAAATCTTATTTAAATTCAATTATTAACCAAATTTACAATTCCAAGTCAACATTAATTTATCTTTCCAGCCTTTATTATTAAAGTTAAAATTCCATTTTAAAATATTAATATAAATTGAAATAAATACTTATATATTTTGTATTAAATCTAGTTTTATATATATTTTAAAAAAATAAAATTATAAAAAAATCTTAAAAATCATATTTTCAAAACTGACTTATAAATTAAAATTTCCAAAACATATAAAATCTAGATTTTATACATATATAAAAATAGCCCATATATATTATATTTTAAAATCGATATTTATTAAAACCATATATTTCCTTCAAAACTTTGGAAATCATTTTCAAAATATAGACTAATGGTGTTCGTATATAATTTTCTATCCTATGGTCAAGTGAAACGGATATTTATCATTTCAATCCGCAAATTAAATATTCACGGATATATATAATTTTAACCTGCAATCCCAAAAATTTAATATAAATGAAAATCTTTTGGGTTTATCATTTCAACCCAAAACGATTTTCTCCTATTCTACAAAATCGTTCGGGTATGTATCATTTCAACCCATAGGGAATTCTAAATTAACAAGGAACTTGCAGAGTGAGAACAAATGTGATAATAATAATAATATCCACAACAGGCATATATCATCAATAACAAATTAATTATATACAACAGAATATGGTGTCATACATCACAAGTGAACAATTGCAGATAATGGCATATCATATACAGCAATTATATAACTAACAGTTTAGCTTAGCAGCATATTTCAATTGTCGATTCAAATGAAATCAAATTTACTAAATATAATAATGTTAATCATGAGTGATTGCTCACATTTCGATGCTAGAGAAACAAGAAGATGATGCAGACATAAATACGCGCACGGAACAGCGACAAGCTAGGAATTGCCGCGACAAATTCGATATTGAAAAGGTAAGTCGAGATGAGCAAGAGATTGATGAAATGAAATATATGCTATATATATACATATATTCTAAAAATAAACTTAAAATATGTAGTTGAAATAATATATATATTTTCGTGTCAATCTTTAATCCCAACACATAAAAATTCTATATATATTTAGAAAACCAAATTCACATATACTCAGACTCTATATGCAACAATGTATACACATGTGCAGGCTACAAAAATCAAATATACATGTTGTAGGAAGTGAAAGCAAACTCAATGCACATACATATATATCTTTCATCATTTATACAATATCCACGTTTACATAAAAGGGTCAACTCCTCTAAATAAATGAATGCAGACCACAACATACATATGGAAACCAAATATATACGTGGGTTAATATATGCAGACACTATATACGCACTAAATATACATATATATATAAGTACAAATATATATATATATAACTTACCCAAAACCATGCAAAATAGTAGTAAATAAATTTATAAGCTTGTACAGTCACAATATATAATCACTATTTATTAAACCCATATTATGTTGAAGTCAATATCTCCGTAAATTATATACATAAAATAAAATCAAAAAACAAAGGTCAGTATATATATATATATATATATATATATATATATATAACATGCAGACCCTATATATATACATACAATTGTATAAGACCTATGTCAACAAACAGATTATATACTAATATAAATGAACAAGTATGTAAACTAATATATACAACCACTAAATATGTTATATAAAAAATATGACATATATATGTATACCTTCAATATTTTCCCGTACGTATATATACATATATATATACACACACACTATGATAGGCTCTTGTATTGGGGAGAGTTGAGGTTGGCGGGGCCGAGCAGATGCAAGGTGGCAGGGTATTCGGGTTTGGGTGAAGCAAAGCCAAGGGCGCTGCTTAATGGAGCATCGGCCTAGGTTGAACTCGGTTGCGGTCGCGGCAACTTGCGTCAACACGGAGGAGTGGGAGAATAGGTGGAGGCTTTTGTGGCCGTGAGCAGGGTGGTTAGAGCAAAGTGGCTGGGTGGAAACTGGTCCTGGCGAGCTGTGGCTGAGTGCGTGCAATAATGGGTGATGGGCGAGATATAGGAAGATATAGGAATTTGGAAATGGATGGTGGAATACATATAGGCGGTGGAATACATATGGGTGATGGCGTGCAATATAGGAGAGGAGCTTGCTCGGTAGAGGCTTGAGAAAGGAAGGACACACGGTGGAACACTGAAGGCAAGGAGAAGATGAAATATAAAAAAAATCTTTTTTAAATATGACAGAACAAAAAATGGCTTATATTGAAACGTAACTAGTGAATATGAATTGAAACCAGGAATAATTAAAGACAAAAGTTGAATTGTGGGAATTGTAAAAGGCTACAGTCTGTTGGTTAATAGACGGAATATGAAAGGGTATCGGAAGCTAAAAAGTCAGGTGCGGAACCGATAAGGCAATCGTTCCGTAGATTTCGCCGTCTCCCAGACTTCGAAACACACAAACGAATATATTACGGAGATCAGCACGACGAGACGATCAAAACAATACATAGATATCGGCGATACGATTATCCTATCAAAAGTCGATAATCGGTACCGAAAATGCTGCTAAACGTCGAAAATAAGATAAATGGGGCTAGATCAATCCAAATTTGACGAAAAGAAATATGGCGTCTTACTCAGCAAATGATAAACATTTTTATTATATAAAAATATTCAGGTTTCGAAAATATCTTATTTCCATCAAATATTAACTGATTTAAATTTAAATGAAATTGCACAACAAATAAACTTTCATATTCTCTGATGAAAATCCGACATTTACTACGTTTAAATAGACGCATACCAAATATCAAATTTTTATTTCCAAATTAAATTTTTAAAAATTTTACAAAAATTTAGTTAATTGCATTATTAAAATCATTAAAATTTACGGGTCGTCATACTCTCCTCCACTCAAAACTTTTTGTCCCTGAAAGAAAAGAGGTAGGAGAAAAGAATTAACTGAAAGGAAAAGTAGATTTGAAATACATATTATCAGATACACAATAAACCCAACACCATATAAATTTCACTAGTTTTTTAATTGATTTATATTCAATTAATTTGGTTTTAATCCATTTTATTTAATTAATAATATTCATTTATATTCATATTTTGTTGATTTTCAATTTAAGCTATTTTTATTTTATTTTATTTGTTTTAAGTTTATTAACATTAGTCATAAATTTTCCTTCAAAATAAATTTATTTTGTTAAACTCATTTATTTAATCCATTCAATCTTGCTTAAGTTAATTCCACTTGAAATTTAATTTCAACTACTCCTATGTTCATATATTGTTTCTTTAAATAGCATTTCTCTTTTTCTATTTGATTTATTTTACTTAGCATAGATTAGGTGTTTAAAGATTTATCATTACTATTAAAAATTTAATTATAATCTTCCTTAACAAAATTTGAAACTTGAACATCTTATCACTTGCATAAATATTATACTCTATTCAATTGTTATTCTCATTAACATTTTAACTACTTCCAGGTAAGTTATATTAAGGTTCTGAGTGTAATCAAATACTATACAAATTTACTTTTATTTACTGCATTTATATTAAGCAAAATCTCAGTCTGAACAATTTATTTACTTACATTTCTCTTGTATAACCTTCAATTTAATATTCACGCACATTTTAGCTTTTTGAACATTTTAGGTAAGTTATACATATTAGAACGCAAATGATTATTATACAAAACAAATTTTATCCTAATTCAACTGTTTCAAGTTATTTTAAGTTCCAATTTAAATTTTAAACACTTCAAATATTTCAAAATTTTACTTTATTTCAATAATTGAAACCATTCTTAACATAACACTTAAGAGTTAGATTTTTGGTTTCACTTCAAAGTATTTTGAAATATATATATACATATACCTATATATACGTATACATATATATTTTATAAATCAAATTATACACAAGAAATTTAAATCAAGTTTCTTTTTCCAAAACAAAAGTGTAGCGAAGCTACTAAGTGGTCTCTCCACTCTGAAACTCGAACATGAATGTCGATGATGGTGCAGCCACCACCGAAATTATTTTCCAGCGACAAAAAGGAAAGCACTGATTTAAAAATTTTAAAATTCTATGGAAATGATTTCTGTTCGAAAATACTTTTAAATAATATATTCCAAAACATTGAAAACCGAATTTTCAAAAGGCACAGGAATTTTAATCCTTAGATCTTAAATTTTAAATTCATTTCAATTCCAAATCAATTTATAAACCATGTTTTATAATTTCATTTATTTACATCATGTTGCAATAGCCAACGGTTTACAAACAATAAACGAAAATCAAAACTTGTCATTTCCAACACCCAATTCATTTAAATATTTAATTTCAGAAATTTTTTGCTTATATATATATAATCATACAGAACTTACTACATTTACCAAAATTGAAAACAATATTGTGTCGGTTTGCTCTGTTCAGGTATTTTGGAATTTTTCTATCGATACGTTGGCCAAACTAATCGATCGAAACCCAAAATTCAAACTTAACAACTCAAACAACACAATTTAAAACATTTTTATATTACTTAGAAATACACTCCCTCACATAATGATTCCACAATAGATTTCAAAATAAGGATAGAGATCCAAATTTAGAGGAACCCTAATCAAGTAGAATTCTAACTAGAAGATAGGCTCAAAACAAAGATAAGATGATTAAATAACAAAAGAGAAAAGATGAATAGACCAATATTAATCGCGGGTGACCTTAACCGAGTCGAACGAGATTCCAGGAATAAAATCGATGCGGAAATTCAATTTCCCGCTTAAATGGGAGAGATGTGATTTCACCAAGACATCAGGATGTTCCCTGATTATCAGGGTGTAGTCAAGATCACTAAGTTGAGCATCAAATGAAAGGTAAAACCACCAGCATAATCTCCGGTGGATCGATGCTTGTTGTAAAGGAGTTCCAACCCTTTACAAATCATATTCAGATTGGAGGGACCGCCGATGGGAATTGTCACACAAAGGATGAATTTGACAGTTGAGGTTGGAGCTATGGGATGCTCTAGTATCAAAAGAATGCGAACAGGGAAAAGACAAGAATGAATTTTCAAAATGAAGGGGAAAGTTCCAAAATTCAAAGGTAATCTGACTCAAGAGGAAGAAACTCAAGCTCGAAGGTGATTCTGTAATTAAATTTTATCTATATGCTAAGTTTTTCCTAAAGCAAAGCGCTGATACCAACTGGAACGACCTGGTATTTCAAACCATTCGCAGCCATACATGTCGGACTTGAATTGCTTAAAACAAAAGATTGTTAATTTTTTTATTTGGCAAAAATTCAGCATATACAATAAATAAATCAATCACAGAATCAAAGACGTAGTATGAAAATAAGCAGCGGAAACAGATAAATAGCAGTTTATGAAGCTACTATAAAACATCAGAGTTAAAACAAAATACAACAGAAATCTCAAACATAGGGTATTTTCAAGTACAGAAGCAACTGACAAGTCTGAACATTAGTGATCGAAATAAACCGAAATAGCTGAAAGCTGAATAGATTGATCTCCAAATAAAGCTCCAATCTCCAAAGGTATGTCTAAAATGCTATGAATCTCAGTCTGAACCAAGCATAAGGCAAAACACAAAACACTCGAGTCAGGATTAACATTCTTATATCAGTAAATTTAACTCAAGTGAAATGTCAACTGAAATACAAGTAACTTAAAGGATATTTATGTAACAACCCTCATATTTATCGATTTTATATTTAATATTTTATTTAAATATTTTATCGATACTCGGAATTTTGTCCGAAAAGCTACTTTTTGCATACGGTCGAATTAGGACTCGGGACCACTCCCATTGAGTTTAAAATGTCTTTTGCGACCTTTTTGAGTATAAGCTTCGATATGTTTGGAGTAAGTTGATTTTTTGCTACTTTTTCACTTAGGGTTTTGATTTGGGCTGAGCCCACTTATGTATTCAGTCCCATCGCCTCTCCTCGTCATTTACTTCATTTCCAATTCCTAATACTCAAGCTTTAGCAACAATGGTCGGAGAGATGAGAAATTAAAACTCAAGCCCTAGTTTTCTTTTGCAAATCAAGTTCTAGCTCCACACTAATAGAAGAACCCATTGGTAAGCTTCTCTTCTTCTTCTCCAACTCAATCTCTTATCAATTTCAGAAATTCCTAAACCTAACTTTGGGAATGTTCTTCTTTTAAAGCTTAGAATCAAGCTTCTTGAGTTGGATTTGAAGAGTAGTTGATTCTCCTTTGCTTTCAAGCATCTTCTTCAATCGTTTGGGTTCAAAGGTGAGATTTTTATCTCACATCTATGTCTATGATTATCTTCGATTGTTAGGTATGAATTCCTAACACATATTCATGTGCACTTGATTTTGGTTTGAATTGATTTGGTGTATATTCCAATTTTTAGTGTTTTGAAATCAAAATCTATGAAAATCCTTTTATGGATATCTTAACATGTTTTTGGTGATGCATCGTGAAGCTTATAGGGCCGGGTAGTCGATTGACATAAATCCCTAGTGTCCGTTGCTCGCCCGTTTGCATTTTGGAGAAGATTGCATCTTCATTTCATAGGCTAAGAAAACAGCCTTGGTGCCAGTCAGTCGACTGGTTTTTAAATTCAGTCGACTGGCTGTAGCACATAGGCATTCCGAAGGCAATTTACAGAGGCTCGGGTCCTCTGTTTCCCTACAATCAGTCGACTGGATTTTTAGGTCAATCGACTGACTGCAGGAAATGAAATTTTCATGTTTCTGCTTCAGTCGACTGACTGCAGAGGGCCAGTCGACTGATTTTCTCCTATATGCCTATTATGCCTATTTGTGCATATTTTTGCTCGGTTTCCAAATTTAATCGATTCGTGATTATCCGATTTGTTGATTTTCATTTATTATCGACTTTGATGTCTTTTATATCTGGATTTTTGGGAATATCCATTTTGATGGATTTGATATCGATTTCTTTGGAATTAATTCACGTCTTCGTATGTGAATCTTGGTGATTGATTATTTCTACAATCATTTTTGTGCTTTGTCACTTTAAAATATAAAGGTTTCTATACTAGTAGTAAATATTCAAACTCTTTATCAAAGATTATTTAAACTCTATTTTCAATATCAAACTCGTTTATAAAACCGTTTTTCCAACCTATTAGTATATACAAACCTTTACCTCACTCGTATGAGAAATCTAATTAAACGACTTAGTAAAACAAGTGGTATGAAACGCTTGCGTTTACTTCGTCGGTTAATTCTTGGACTTGTTCGATTGAATCTCTTGTGACAATTTTCTAGTGGAGATCTACAATTTGTTCGTAAATATTTAAGTTAAGCTAGTGGTTATGCGACATGAAGCTAAGCTCATATATTTACTAGCTTACTGTAATTGAGACTTCTTGATGATCATGATGATCATTTTTGTGATTTAGACTAGCAATGTGCGATGTCTCTTTGTCTGCGAGGGAGACTAAACCCCGTTTTGTGGAGTTTCGACTCATATTGATGGGAAGTGCCCCATGGTCTTCGGTCCGTTCGTGTATCAAAAATTAATGGCTAGCTACCATGAGATAGCGTCTCGTTCGTGTGATACATATGTTGCTGAGTTTTCATGTTCCCGTTCGTGTGATAGGCCTCCCCCCTATTTTGTGTGATTTCTGGGTTTCGTGTGTCAAATTCTGGAACTTTCTTCTTCACCTATTTTTGTGGTTTCTATTGATATGATTTATCAATTTTTGTGCATAGGTGAATTCGTGTGTCATTGACTGGATTTCTTGAGATGATTTCTAGAATTTGTGCTTCACCAATTTTCGTGATTTCCATTGATAAGTTTTATCAATATTTGTGCATTGGTGAATTTATGTGTCGTTGACTTTTGTGATTGACATTGATATAATCGTCAATATTTATGGTTTGGTGAACGAAATAAGGAGTATGACATTTCCTTTGATTCTTGTGTAGATTTGGTGATATTGATTAATCTCTTGTTGATTTTCAATTACTTATATATATCACAGCTTGGCATTGTGATTATTATGTGTTTAGTCATACCTCTTACTCTATATCGTTTCATCTGATATTTATAGTTAGACTGATCCGTTTATTATTTTCTTATTAAATAATACTCGGGTCAGACCGAGATGTTACAGGTGCTTCAGCTTGACTTCTCACTTGGGATTGAGTTCTCTGACTTTTGGTTAACTACTTAGATTAGTAGTTTTTGGATTGTATACAATTGAGATATAGACTCCATGATGTATACTTATTCTTTTGCGTAGTTCTAGCAACTATTCTTTCGTGATATTGCGGATCTTTTTAGACCGCTACTCTGATACACACTTCTAAGTGTAATATTCATATCTATTTCTGCCTTTGTGATATGAATTGTCTGTGACTGATTTATGTTATGTTTAGTTCTGTATTTGTTTCCAAAGATATTATAGCCACTGTGTAGTAGCTTTGAGTTTGTGTCGGTATGCCGGATTTCCTCTTGATAAAGAATTGCATGTTATATTATCTGACATATCGACGCTCGCACAAAGCAATTACACGGATGGTCGCTCCTCAATAGCCTTATTCTCCGTGCTAGTTGACAGCATTCACCGTAATGTTCTTGGCTAGCGTGGGTATAGAGGTGGGGCGTCACAGCTTGGTATTAGAGCCAAACTTCGGAACAATACGGAATGTTATAACAAGGATCATCGTCCTAAGTCCATCTTAGGAGTCGTGCTTTAGGATTTAATTCGAGTCTTCGTACCGATTCATCCTATTTTCTTTATGATTCCTTGTTTTACCTATCAAGATTGCTTGATCTTCATTAGTGAATAATCTTCTTCTTGTTCTTCTTTCTTTCTAAAGGAAGAGAAATGTCTAGACCAGGCCGCCCCAGAGCCATACCATCTAGCACTCCACCCTAGGATGGAGTTTTTATGACTGCTCAACAGCTTCTTGATTTAGTGACGAATGCTCAAGAAGCTGGAGCTAACCCGGAACCTACTCACCTAGAGTCGGGGTTTGCATGCTTGTGCAGCGATTACACTCATTTGGGTGGGGAGCCATTCAAAGGTTCCGAAACTATTATTGAAGTACAGGCTTGGCTAAGGTCATGCGATCGAATCTTTTCTCGTATGAATCTTATTGACCTTCACCGAGTTCAGGTGGCCTCTAGTATGCTCCGAGAAAGAGCATTGGACTAGTACGAGCTTCTTATTTCTGAGATTAATGAAGCGGATCTCACCTGGGAGCAATTCCGAGAACGCTTCGAGTTGAAATTTGTACCAGAAGCAGAGAAAGTGACATTGGCTCGACGATTTATAGACCTTGTTCAAGGTGAGTCCTCCGTGGCTGATTATGTCGCCTCCTTCGAGTCGCTTTCCAAATATGGGGTTGAATACATCAACACCCCTTTAAAGAAGAACCAGAGGTTCGTCTATGGCTTAAACAAAAATCTCAAGAAGCCATTACTTCTAAAGTTAGAAGTTTCTTTCGACCAACTCATTGATATCGCTCTTCGTCTTGAAGAGGCGGATAGGGAGAATGATGTTGAAGTGGTGGGTTCCAAACCAAACTTCAACAACAAGAAGAGGCCAAACAAATTCAAAGGTCCTTATCCCAATAAGAAAGGGAGGCAAGCAACTCCTGCTGCAAAGACCTTTTCCTCTACTGAAGGGAAATGCTTTAACTGTGGTTCCAGAGACCATTTTGCGAACAAGTGTTCAAAGCCTCGTACTTGTCGCTATTGCAAAAGCCCGGACCATTTTATGCATGTATGTCCCAAAATTCAAAATAGGAAGGAGGGAAAGCTTAATGTTGCTCAAGCTCCTGGCAACACATCTCGTGGACAAGGTATTTCTCATTCTATTCTGGATGGAATTATTTTATTTCGTGATCATCCTATTCGAGTTCTTTTTGATACGGGTGCGTCCCATTCTTTTATATCAAAAGAACTTGTTGATACTTTTTCTCTGGATGTTTTGTGTTTAATGACTTCTTTGAGAATTGCGAATCCGGTTGGTGGATCCGCGACAATCAGTTTATTGTGTAAAGATGTCGAGATTATTTTGTGTGATTTTTCTTTCCGAGCCGATTTGCATGTCATGCGTTATTTAGGCTTTGGAATGATTTTGGGAATGGATTGGCTTAACCGTTATGAAGCTCATATCCTATGTCCTGAGCGGACTATTCATCTTCGACATGATCAATCTGTTAAGCAGATTTCTATTAATCTTAAAGATTCGGATTCCAGCTTGGTTGCATCTTTATATTCTTTAAATCCACGTGATGACGATGATGATGATGAGGGTGATATTATTTCTCTTATTCACGTTGTTCGTGAATTTTCCGACATATTTGAGCCCGTTTTAGGATTACCACCTAAGCGAGCAATTGAGTTTAGAATTAATCTCATTCCTGGAGCTCAACCTATCACTCGTCCTCCTTATCGTATGTCCAATAAAGAAAACGAGGAGATGCATAAAAAATTATCCGAATTGGAGACGAAGCAATTTATTCGCTCTAGTTCCTCGCCTTGGGGAGCTTCGGCTATTTTTGTGAAGAAATCCGATGGTACACTTAGGCTTTGCGTTGACTACCGCGAGCTTAATGATCTTACTATCAAAAATAAATATCCTTTACCTCGGATTGATGATATATTCGATCAACTTAGTGGTGCTAGAGTCTTTTCACAATTGGACTTGGCTACCGGTTTCCATCAGCTTCGTATTGCAGAGGATAGCATTCCTTTGACATCGTTCCGTACCCGTTATGGATCTTATGAATGGCTTCTTATGCCATTTGGATTAACGAATGCTCCGGCTTATTTCGTTGACCTTATGAATCAAGTTTTCAAAGACTTCCTTGACCGGTTTGTCCTCATCTTTATTGATGATATTCTTGTGTATTCAAAAACCGAGGAGGAGTATGAGAAGCATCTTCGGATTGTGTTGGAAACTCTTAGGGGTAATCGTCTGAAAGCAAAATTTTCTAAATGCCATTTTTGGCAATCTCGTGTGAAGTTTCTCGGTCATATTATTTTCGAATCCGTAATTTCCGTGGGTCCTTCAAAGATTGAAGCGATCAAGATTGGAAAAGACCTGAGAGTGTGACTGAAATCCGCAGCTTTCTCGGATTGGCGGGCTATTACCATCGTTTTATCAAAACTTTTCTACGATTGTCGTGCCTCTCACTAGCTTGACGAAGAAAGGTATTAAATACATTTGGTCGGACAAATGTGAAACTTCTTTTCAGAATTAAAAGAACTTCTTTCTGATGCTCCTATTCTTGTTATTCCCGAGGGGAATCAGGATTTCGTTGTTTATACCGATGCTAGTCGTGTTGGTTTGGGTGTCGTTCTTATGCAAAGAGAACGTGTTATTGCTTATGCTTCTAGGCAATTGAAGCCTGCTGAGACTAGATATGCCACTCATGATTTAGAGCTCGCGGCTATTGTTTTCGCCCTTCGTAATTGGCGTCATTATCTTTTAGGAGAGAAATTTGTTCTTTATACCGATCATAAGTCCTTGAAATATTTATTCTCTCAAAAGGAAAAGGAACTTAATTTGCGTCAACAGCGTTGGCTTGAATTTCTTGCACCATATGATCTTGATATCCTTTATAATCCCGGAAAGGGGAATCGCATTGCAGATGCACTTAGTCGAAAGCAACAAGCGGTTGTTTCTATGATGATATCCGAATGGAATGATCTTGAGATTTTATCCACTTGCGAAATTCGAGACCGTGTTTTCGAATTATGTTCATCTCTTATTTTAAGTAGCCTTGAGGCTCATCCTTCTCTTTTAGACCGCATCCTTGAAGCTCAAAGGCTAGATCCCGAATTGGCTCTTCTTGGCCAAAATGTTAAGGATAAAATTGATATTGAAGGTTTGAAAGACTTTGATATTGATTCTCGTGGTGGCATTCGGAAATTTGGTAGACTTATCGTGCCAAATATTAGTGATCTTCGAAAAGATATTTTAGAAGATTCCCATCGCTCTAAATTTACCATTCATCCCGGTAGTAGTAAAATGTACGCGGATATGAAGCGACTTTATTATTGGGAGGGAATGAAACTTGACATCGCTAACTTCATTAAGCGTTGCATGACTTGCCAACTCGTTAAGGCCGAACATCAAAGCCCCGGTGGGTTATTGCAACCTTTAGAAATTCCAATTTGGAAGTGGGATCAAATTTCCATGGATTTTATAGATGGCCTTCCCCATTCTCGTTCGGGTCATGATAGCTTATGGGTAATTGTTGATAGACTTACTAAATCCGCCCATTTTATTCCCGTTCGGTCTAACCGAACCGTTCCTATTTTGGCCAAGCTCTTTGTTAAAGAGATTGTTAAATTGCATGGAGTTACTACTTCTATTGTTAGTGATCGTGATCCATTGTTTACTAGTGGATTTTAGAAGAGTCTTCAAAAAGCTTTGGGAACGAAGCTTAATTTTAGCACCGCTTATCATCCTCAGTCCAATGGACAAACCGAGCGTGTGAATCAAACTCTTGAAGATCTTCTTCGTGCATGTGTTCTTGATTTTGGTGGAAGTTGGGAAGATCATATTTCTCTTGTTGAATTTTCCTATAATAATAGTTTTCAATCTAGTATTGGTATGGCACCTTTCGAGACACTCTATGGAAGGCCATGCCGATCTCCTTCTTGTTGGCTTGAGGCCGGTGAGAAGCTGGTTTTAGGTCCAGATTTTATTCGTGATTCCACAGAAAAGATTGACCTTATTTGTCATAGGATGAAAGAAGCCCAAAGTAGACAAAGATCCTATGCCGATAACCGGAGAAAGAAATTAGAATTTTCTGTGGGAGATTTTGTGTTTGTTCGTGTTTCACCTATGAAGGGTGTTGTGCGTTTCAGTCGATCGGGAAAGTTAGCACCTCGATATATTGGTCCGTTCCCTATCACCGAACGTATTGGTACCGTGGCATATCGCCTTTTATTACCAGCTCAATTTTCTGCCATTCATGACGTGTTTCACGTTTCTCAGTTACGGAAATGCCTTCGAGATTCCGATTCTATTCTTGAGCCCGGTGTTGTGGAAGAGATTGAAGTTTTGCCTAATTTAACTTATGAACAACATCATATTCGAGTTATTGCTTCGGAGGTCAAACGCCTTCGAAATAACGATGTCCCGCTTGTGAAAGTTCAATGGTCTTCAAATCCTAAGGATTGTTCTTGGGAGTCTAGAGAGTTCATCGAGCGAACACATCCGGACTTACTTTCTCGTGCTCTTTGAGGTGAACTTTTTATTTCAAATTTCTTTTGTGTTGAATATGCTTTTATGGTTGTTACTTTATATTTTCTTCTTAAATATTGCGAGGACGCAATTTCTTTAAGGAGGGGAGCCTGTAACAACCCGCATATTTATCGATTTTATATTTAATATTTTATTTAAATATTTTATCGATACTCGGAATTTTGTCCGAAAAGCTACTTTTTGCATACGGTCGAATTAGGACTCGGGACCACTCCCATTGAGTTTAAACTGCCGTTTGCGACCTTTTTGAGTATAAGCTTCGATATGTTTGGAGTAAGTTGATTTTTTGCTACTTTTTCACTTAGGGTTTTGATTTGGGCTGAGCCCACTTATGTATTCAGTCCCAACCCCTCTCCTCCTCATTTACTTCATTTCCAATTCCTAATACTCAAGCTTTAGCAACAATGGTGGGAGAGATGAGAAATTAAAACTCAAGCCCTAGTTTTCTTTTGCAAATCAAGTTCTAGCTCCAAACTAATAGAATAACCGATTGGTAAGCTTCTCTTCTTCTTCTCCAACTCAATCTCTTATCAATTTCAGAAATTCCTAAACCTAACTTTGGAAATGTTCTTCTTTTAAAGCTTAGAATCAAGCTTCTTGAGTTGGATTTGAAGAGTGGTTGATTCTCCTTTGCTTTCAAGCATCTTCTTCAATCGTTTGGGTTCAAAGGTAAGATTTTTATCTCACATCTATGTCTATGATTATCTTCGATTGTTAGGTATGAATTCCTAACACATATTCATGTGCACTTGATTTTGGTTTGAATTGATTTGGTGTATATTCCAATTTTTAGTGTTTTGAAATCAAAATCTATGAAAATCCTTTTATGGATATCTTAACATGTTTTTGGTGATGCATCGTGAAGCTTATAGGGCCGAGTAGTCGATTGACATAAATCCCTAGTGTCCGTTGCTCGCCCGTTTGCATTTTGGAGAAGATTGCATCTTCATTTCATTGGCTAAGAAAACAGACTTGGTGCCAGTCGGTTGACTGGTTTTTAAATTCAGTCGACTGGCTGTAGCACATAGGCATTCCGAAGGCAATTTACAGAGGCTCGGGTCCTCTGTTTCCCTGCAATCAGTCGACTAGATTTTTAGGTCAGTCGACTGACTGCAAGAAATGAAATTTTCATGTTTCTGCTTCAGTCGACTGACTGCAGAGGGCCAGTCGACTGATTTGCTCCTATTTGCCTATTGTGCCTATTTGTGCATATTTTTGCTCGGTTTCCAAATTTAATCGATTCGTGATTATCCGATTTGTTGATTTTCATTTATTATCGACTTTGATGTCTTTTATATCGGGATTTTTGGGAATATCCATTTTGATGGATTTGATATCGATTTCTTTGGAATTAATTCACGTCTTCGTATGTGAATTTTGGTGATTGATTATTTCTACAATCATTTTTGTGCTTTGTCACTTTAAAATATAAAGGTTTCTATACTAGTAGTAAATATTCAAACTCTTTATCAAAGATTATTTAAACTCTATTTTCAATATCAAACTCGTTTATAAAACCGTTTTTCCAACCTATTAGTATATACAAACCTTTACCTCACTCGTATGAGAAATCTAATTAAACGACTTAGTAAAACAAGTGGTATGAAACGCTTGCGTTTACTTCGTCGGTTAATTCTTGGACTTGTTCGATTGAATCTCTTGTGACAATTTTCTAGTGGAGATCTACAATTTGTTCGTAAATATTTAAGTTAAGCTAGTGGTTATGGGACATGAAGCTAAGCTCATATATTTACTAGCTTACTGTAATTGACACTTCTTGATGATCATGATGATCATTTTTGTGATTTAGACTAGCAATGTGCGATGTCTCTTTGTCTGCGAGGGAGACTAAACCCCGTTTTGTGGAGTTTCGACTCATATTGATGGGGTAGCGCCCCATGGTCTTCGGGCCGTTCGTGTGTCAAAAATTAATGGCTAGCTACCATGAGATAGCGTCTCGTTCGTGTGATACATATGTTGGTGAGTTTTCATGCTCCCGTTCGTGTGATAGGCCTCCCCCCTATTTTGTGTGATTTCTGGGTTTCGTGTGTCGAATTCTGGAACTTTCTTCTTCGCCTATTTTTGTGATTTCTATTGATATGATTTATCAATTTTTGTGCATAGGTGAATTCGTGTGTCATTGACTGGATTTCTTGAGATGATTTCTAGAATTTGTGCTTCACCAATTTTCGTGATTTTCATTGATAAGTTTTATCAATATTTGTGCATTGGTGAATTTATGTGTCGTTGACTTTTGTGATTGACATTGATATAATCGTCAATATTTATGGTTTGGTGAACGAAATAAGGAGTATGACATTTCCTTTGATTCTTGTGTAGATTTGGTGATATTGATTAATCTCTTGTTGATTTTCAATTACTTATATATATCACAGCTTGGCATTGTGATTATTATGTGTTTAGTCATACCTCTTACTCTATATCGTTTCATCTGATATTTATAGTTAGACTGATCCGTTTATTATTTTCTTATTAAATAATACTCGGGTCAGACCGAGATGTTACAGGTGCTTCAGCTTGACTTCTCACTTGGGATTGAGTTCTCTGACTTTTGGTTAACTACTTAGATTAGTAGTTTTTGGATTGTATACAATTGAGATATAGACTCCATGATGTATACTTATTCTTTTGCGTAGTTCTAGCAACTATTCTTTCGTGATATTGCAGATCTTTTTAGACCGCTACTCTGATACACACTTCTAAGTGTAATATTCATATCTATTTCTGCCTTTGTGATATGAATTGTCTGTGACTGATTTATGTTATGTTTATTTCTGTATTTGTTTCCGAAGATATTATAGCCACTGTGTAGTAGCTTTGAGTTTGTGTCGGTATGCCGGATTTCCTCTTGATAAAGAATTGCATGTTATATTACCTGACATATCGATGCTCGCACAAAGCAATTACACGGATGGTCGCTCCTCAACAGCCTTATTCTCCGTGCTAGTTGACAGCATTCACCGTAATGTTCTTGGCTAGCGTGGGTATAGAGGTGGGGCGTCACAATTTAGGATACTCATCCTCTAAGGATCTGTGGAACTATCTACTATGAAGTAATATATGCTAGTATAATAATGTCTATAGTAAAGTAAACTATTAAAATAGCGTTAAGGTGTTACTCATATCCCTCTTAACACATTTTATATAATGTCGTAGTCTATACGGTACTGTAAACACCACCAAACCAGTGGGCTATCTTGTAGCACTCCATAGGTACGACACAAACCAAAATCGTAGGGGCTTGATAAGGCAAATGATAAGGCATAACGAGGCAATGCCAGGGTAGATATACCATTTACATATCGGGGCTGGTGGTAACGCATAGCCGCAGCTACCGCCCACCTCGAAACAGCACTCCCATAATCAAATTGAAGGTGCACTTAATCAAATCACAAAGTAATAGAATAACATCGAAGAAATGTGTCCGATCGAAGGAGCTACCTCACTTAGCCCGTCAATTGCTTCTGCTTTAGCCATCTCAAGCTGACTCACAGGAGTCAGGGATTCGTAAATACCATATAGAATCGTTGCCAAACCATCCTACTTCGTTCTGGAATCTCCACCACGTACACAGTTGTTAAAGTAGTTTTCGGTATTGGCGGAGAGTATGGCAATATCCGATCCTTGTCTCTTTAACAACCCAACACTTATTTCACAACGTGATCATTTCATTTCAAATAGTTCATACTTCAAAATCAAAATATCATATTCATTCCAAAAATCATATCAATTCGATATCATTATACAGTTTAAATAATATTCGTTCCAGAATCGCAACACTTTTCAAAATTATAGCACTTTCGAAACCATAGCACTTTTGAAACCATAACACTTTTAACTCAAATAGTTTAAATATTGAAATAGTGTATATATATATAGTTATAAATTAAAATAGTTTACATATTAAAATAATTTATATATTAAAATAGTTTATATATATATATATATTAAAATGCTTTATATAATAAAATAGTTTCCTCCACTTTCACAATTCAATTCAAATCAGCTTAAATTCCAAAATTCAATTTTAATCAATTTCAGTTCAACACTTTCAATTTAAAAGGTTAAAGATTCAATTCAAATTCTCAATAAACCATTTCAATTTTTCTCAGTTTCAAATCCAGGTTTTAATTATCTCTTCAATTTCAATAAGATTCAAAGTTTAAATATTCAAAAAAATTCAATATAAGTTTCATTTATATTTCAACATTTAACTTTACTATTATTTAGTTTTGAAATATTCACTTAATCAATCCAATAATCATTTAAATAAAATCTCAAATTACATCCCATTTCATTTTATTTAAATTTGAAAATATTCATTTAATCATCTTTTTATCAAATCAAGTTATAAATCATATCTTTCGAAACCTCAAAATCAATAAGTTTAAATAAATTCTTATTTAAATTCAATTATTAACAAATTTACAATTCTAAGTCAACATTACTTTATCTTCCCAACCTTTATTATTAAAGTTAAAAATCCATTTTAAAATATTAATATAAATTTAAATAAGTACTTATATATTTTGTATTGTATCTATTTTTATATATGTTTTAAAATAATAAAATTATAAGAAATCTTAAAAATTATATTTTCAAAACTGACTTATAAATTAAAATTTCCAAAACATATAATTTTAAACCCTAGATTTTATACATATATAAAATTAGCCCATATATATTATATTTTAAAATCAATATTTATTAAAACCATATATTTCATTTCAAAACTTTGGAAATCATTTTTCAAAATATAGACTAACGGTGTCCGTATATAATTTTCTATCCTACGGTCAAGTGATACGGATATTTGTCATTTCAATTCGCAAATTAAATATTTACAGATATATATCATTTCAATCCACAACCCTAAAAATTTAAAATAAATGAAAATAGTTTGGGTTTATCGTTTCAACCCATGACGATTTTCTCATATTCTACGAAATCATTTGGGTATGTATCATTTCAACCCATAGAGAATTCTAAATTAACTGTGAACTTGCAGAGTGAGGACAAATGTGATAATAATAATAATATCGGAAACAGGCATATATCATTAGTAACAAATTAAATATATACAACATGATATGGTGTCATACATCACAGGTGAACAATTGCAGATAATGGCATATCATATACAACAATTATATAACTAGCAGTTCAGCTTAGCAGCATATTTCAATTGTCGATTCAAATGAAATCAAATTTACTAAATATAAGAATGTTAATCGTGAGTGATTGCTCACATTTTGAGGCTAGAGAAACAAGAAGATGAAATAGACACAGATACGCACACGGAATAGCGACAAGCTATGAATTGTTGCGACAATTCGATATTGAAAAGGTAAGTCGATACGGGAAAGAGATCGATGAAACAAAATATATGTTATCTATGTATATATATATACATATATTCTAAAAATCAATTTAAAATATATAGCTGGAATAATATATATATATATATATATATATATATATATATATTTAAATCAATCTTTAATCCCAACACATAAAAATATCTATATATATTTGAAAAACCAAATTCACATATACTCAAATTCTATATGCAACATTGTATACACATGTGTAGGCTACAAAAATCAAATGTACATGCTGTAGGAAGTGAAAGCAAACTCAATACACATAAACATATATCTTTCATCATTTAAACAATATCCATGTTTACACAAAAGAGTCAACTCCTCTAAATAAATGAACGCAGACCACTACATAAATGTGCAAACCAAATATGTACGTGGTTAATATATGCAGACATTACATACGCAACTAAATATACATATATATAAGTACAAATGTATATAACTTACCCAAAACCATGCAAAACAGTAGTAAATATATTTATAACCTTATATAGTCACAATATGAAATCACTATTTATTAAACCCATATTATGTTGAAATCAATGTAAATTATATACATAAAATAAAATCAATAAACAAAGGTTTATATATATATATATATATATATATATAACATGCAGACCCTATATATACCCACATACAATTGTATAAGACATTTGTCAACAAACAGATTATGTACTTATATAAATGAACAGGTATGTAACATAATATATACAACCATTAAATATGTTATATAAAAAAATATGACATATATATATATACCTTCAATATTTTCCCATACGTATATATATATGTGTACATATATATATATATACACACACATATATATATATATATATGTATATGTATATGTATATATATGTATATATGTATATATATGTGTGTATGTATGTATGTATGTAGGTATGTATGTATATATATACATACGGTGATAGGCTCGGGTATTGGGGAGAGGTGAGGTTGGCGGGGCCGAGCAAATGCAAGGTGGCGGGGTACCTGCGTTTTTGGGTAGAGCAAGGCAAGGGCGCTGCTTGATGGAGCTTCGGCCTGAGTTGAACTCGGTTGCGGTCACGGCAGCTTGGATCGGCACGAAGGAGTGGGAGAATAGGTGGAGGCTTTGCATGGTCGTGAGCAGGGTGGTTAGAGGAAAGTGATAGGGTGGAAACTGGTCCTGGCGAGCTGTGGCTGAGTGCGTGCAATAATGGGTGATGGGCGAGATATAGGAAGATATAGGAATTTGGAAATGGACGGTGGAATACAATGGAATACATATAGGTGATGGCGTGCAATATTGGAGAGGAGCTTGCTCGGTGGAGGCTTGAGAAAGGAACAACACACAGTGGAACGGTGAAGGCAAGGAGAAGATGAAATATATATAAAAAAATTCTTTATAAATATGACAGAACAAAAGGATGACTTATATTGAAACATAACCAGTGAATACAAATTGAAACCAGGAATAGTAAAAGAAAAAAGTTGAATTCTGGGAATTGTAAAAGGCTATAGTATATTAGTTAATAGACAGAATATGAAAGGGTATGGGAAGTTAAAAGGTCCGAATGCAGAACCGATATGGCAATCGTTCCATAGATTCGTCATCTCCCAGACTCCGAAACACACAAACGAATATACTTTGGAGATCAGCACGACGAGATGATAAAAACGGTACACAGATATCAGCGATGCGATTATCGTATCAAAAGTTGATAATGGGTATCGAAAATGCTGTTAAACGCCGAAAATAAGATAAACGAGATTAGAGCAGTCCAAATTTGACGAAACGAAATATGGCGTCTCACTTAGAAAATGATAAACATTTTTATTATATAAAAATATTCAGGTTTTGAAAATATTTTATTTCCATAAAATATTAACTAATTTTAATTTAAATAAAATTACACAACAAATAAACTTCCATATTCTCTGATGAAAGTCTGACATTTGCTACGTTTAAATACCAAATGTCAAATTTTTATTTCCAAATTCAAATTTTAAAAATTTCACAAAAATTTAGTTAATTATGTTATTAAAACTGTTAAAATTTACGGGTCGTCACAACGAAGTTGTATTGGCATGAGTTACACGCGAAATGATTTGAATTTAGGAGTGAATTCAAGTTTTGATCACTTCGAAAACTTGGCCTTGAATCATTGCATAAATATGAATTACGCAAATCATTTATACTTTGATTTTGTTGTGTAGATAATTCAAGTAAAGATGAAATGCTATTTTCAAAAGTCGAGGGTTGGTCATCGTTTTGAAAACTTTGTTGTTCGAAATTCGAATCGTTAAAATAGTAGTTGTTGTTGAAATATCCATAAGAATTTGGTGTGAAATTATATGGATTATATTGATTTTCACAACCATCGTAAAATTCATGTGAATATGGAAATTCAGACATTTTCAAAAATATTTTTATTTTTTTATATAGGAAAAATATTTACAGATAGAATTTATTTTCAAAATAGAAAATTGATTTGTTTTTCATTTTTCAAATTTTTTTTTGTTTTTTTGAAAAAATTTTAAATTTTTCTTTGGATTTTTGATTTTCTAAAAAAAACTAAGTGAATTCTTTTTGGATTTTGGGAATTTTGATTTGAAAATTTTCAAAGAAAAAGGGAAAAAAACTAAATTAAGAAATATTTACAATTTTTTTGTTTTGAATTTTGAATTTTTTGTTTTTTTTTAAATATGCATAAACTAATGCAACTGAATGAATGCAAGGTTATAATTACAAATTATTTATCCTAAGTTAACCCAAAGATTATATAATCACACTTTGTCTTAATCAACAAGATAGTTCTCAGCTAGGTAACGGGCAGGGTTTATTGGTGCAGCACGTATCACCGTAGCAATGCAACCGAAGGTAAGGAAAAACCACTATAATATTTATGAATCGCCGTAATATCTATAAATGGTTATTACTATGTCGTAGCCTTGACACCAAGAAATTGAATTGTTCAAAGAAGACAAATTGTCAACATACAATTAAGATCAGTCGTTATTGTTAATCAAAATTATAAAATGAAATGCAAAGCAGAAATTAAACGTGTATTAACAATGCAACTACAAATGATTTTTTTTTTAAATGCAAGCGAATAACAATGCAAGGTAAATAAAAATAATAGATTGGGGTTAAAAGCAGCAAATTTTTATAAGCAAGCAAGCAGTTATTTTTTGACAAGCTATGTAAAGCAAGTAACTCTTTCAATGTGCTTTGGCAACCTGAAAATAGAAACAATATATTAAAAAAAAATTGATTTATCAAAGACGGATGGAACTTAAAGCAAATTGAAACAAAACAAAACAAATTTTTTTAAGGATAAAACAAAACGAAAGCAAAACAAATGTTACTGGAAACAATTGAAACTTGTTTTTTTTTTTCTTCCTTCAACTTTTAAATCCTTTTTTTTTTTTTTTTTTTTTTTTGACAATTTGAGCTCTAACAAAAAAAGTCTAGTAGGTAACGGAGGAAAAAAAAAATTAACACTTTAATTGATTTGGGCCCGATCCACCGAAATCAATCCAAAATTAAATAAAAGAGAAAACAAAAAAAAAGGTGCCAGCATCTTTATCTTCTATTCGACTTCTTCTCCTAATCTTTTTATTTAAACTTTGACTTCGTATTTTTATTCACCCCAAAATGAACGAATACTCAATTCCAAATTCCCAAATTTGCAAATTATTAACTTCCACAAATCACTTCGTAAATTCCCAAATTAGCAACCGCTTGACTCGCGTTCGTTGATTTTCTGTTGCGGAGGTGGGAATGTTCGATGTCGATTCACGAATTCGAGTGCACGATGAAGTATGGGTTCGCGGTGGTAGAGTTGTGATGGATGGTGGTTCGCAAGTTGTGGTGGAATTGCAGGAGTTTGTGATTGTATTGCCTGAGTTTCGGTTTGAGAAGATGAAGTTTGGGATTTCGAGTTCGATGGCGATGAATTTCAGATGAGTTTCGATTGTGAGTTTGTGGTTGCGGTTGAAAGTGGCGTATGCAGGAGGTCGGAATCAAATTCAAGGAGGAGCTGGATTGTTCGTTGTGGGGATATTGCAGTGTAGTCGAGTGAAGTTGTTTGGTGGGGAGTTTTCACTTTGTTGACTGTGTGGGCAGAAGCAGAGGGTGATGGAGAACCAGTTTGATATCTATGCAGTTTGGTGATGATCAGTGAGTAGTTTAGTCAAATGGTAGTGTAGTGCTTGTCTGGTGTTTTGTTGGAAATTTGGGTGGAAGCGAAAGGATAATGTTGAACTGAAGATTGTGCCGAGGGTTGCTGTGAGTTGAAAGTGTAGTTTCGAGTGAAGTATGGAGACAGTTAACTCAGCAGAGGGGAGGGGTTCTGGTGAGATAGTGGAAGCGTGTGTGTGTAGGATAGTTCGAGGTAGTCGATGGCGATTTTGGACCGAGGTGATATAGCAGTGGAATCGAGGCACTGTGTTGAGGCAGTAAGTTTTTTTTTTTGGTTGTTTGGGAGAATGGCAGTTGAATGTGACTTTGTAGGCAGGCTATGTCACTGATGTCTGTTGTTGGTAAGGCAGTGAAGTGGGCAGTTTATGTGGTCGTTGCACTTGAAGGCAGTGTTGATTTGCACAGTAAGTTTGCAAGATGGTGGCAAATTGGTTCAGAGGTCGAGGGGAGGTTCGCTGTCGTTATTCGATTGCTGGCGTTTTAATTCAGATGATGTGCAGTCGGAGTTATTGGGTGGTTTGGTGGTTGCAGTGGAAAAGTTGTATGTTTGTGGGTAGTGAGATGCAACAGTGAATGGTATGTGGCGAAGATGTTGGTATGACAGTGGAAGATATTTGAATGCTGTGCAAGCAACTGTGATACGGTTGTAATTCTGTGATATAGTTGTAATGTTGTGCGAGCAACTGTGTAAGTTTGAAAACAGTGAATGTAGGAAGCGGAGTTGTAAGTGTGGGATGGTGATGATGGAACTGTAAATTGATGGGGGCAATGAGGTTTTGTTTGGGAAATGCAGAGGTCATGGAGTTGTTTGTTTTGATAGAATGTATTGGATGGTGGTTGGTTTGTGAGCAGACAGTTTGGAGATGAGGAGAAAGGTGGCAGGTTGTATGTATGAACTGTGGCAATTTGTGAGCAGACAGTTTGGAGATGAAAGTGGATTTGAACTGGTGGTTGGATGAAATGATGCTAATTGATAGCAGTGTAATGGTTTGAAGGATGGTACTGCATTTTGTTGTAGCAGTTCAACTATTTTGAGGTGATGCAGTGTTTCAGGTTGAAGTTTTGCAAAGAATTATTGATGGTTGTAGTGTGTACTTGTATGGTAGCAGTTGAATGTTGAGGCAGAGGAAGGAAAGGATATGGGCAGGGAGATGAATGCAGGCTGTTTGATTTTTTTTTTTTTTTTTTTTAAATGTTAAAGAAGAAAATGAAAATGTAAAAATGTAAATGTATGAAATGGAAATGAAACGAAAATTTATTTTTCAAGAAAAATTGTGTTGTTTTTTTTCTTAAATTATGCAAATGCAAATGCAACCAGAAAATTAGAGTAACATGCATACAAACAAATGCAAATAAAAATTACACAAACACACAATAATTTTTTTTTTTAATGCAAACACACACAAAATAAAAATATACAAAAAACAAACGAAAATAATTCGAAAAATAGAAAATCAAAATCAAACTAATTCCCCGATAGTAGCGCCAAAAACTTGTTTAACGACAAATTCCGTCGAATTAGAAAACCGTCGAAAAATTTATATCGCAAGTGCATAGTGTACGATTGTAGCACGTATGCGAGTACGGGTCGATTTACATGGAATTATTTAGATTTTGAAATTCAATTCAATCAAATTAAACCAATGTCGAGAGATTGTTAACTAATTAAAAGAAAGTAAAAACAAGCTAAAATTAAGGAGAATCGAAATATGATATTAAAGAACAATTTAGAGGCAAATCCCCTCTCATGATCACATAAATCAACATAATGAAATTATGATCGTTTTTTCGTCATTTGTGAGTTTAGTTGATGCATTTATCATAAGCATGACTTAATTCTGTTGTTAATTAACACATTTAAACCATTAAACTTTAATGCATCTTCTAACCCATTTATTAACTTTAATGAAAATGATACGAAATTAAAAGTAGAATTGATTTTAAGCATGACTTATTAACTATTGCATTGGAAACATAAACCATCAAATTTTGATTTTAAATCCACTTCCATTACCATGATCATATGTAGATGAAGAGGTAATTAATGATTCATATGACTAAGAATAGTCTATTTGTTTTGAACAACATAAGCTATCGAACTCAATATTAAATACAAAATCACACAAACATCTAACTTTCCATTAAGCATAAAAGAGATACAAATGAAAAATTATGTTGCATCTACATGATTCAAGAGAGCTTTATTATCCCTAAATCGTAGGATTAGCCTCTCATATTTGTTATTAAATTAACAAATGTAGAAAGCAACATGAAATAAACAAGAGAAAAAAGAGAGCAAAATGAAAAGAAAAACTAAGTAAAAAGAAATGAACACTAAGCTACTGACAAAACAAGAAAGAGTGCATGAAAATGTAAAAGAACATTAACTAACATCGCGTAGAAAGAAATATTATATGAAACAAAAAATGACTAAGTAGTCATGAAAAAGAAAAGAGAAGAGCTTTGTTTTTTATTTTTGTTCCTAAACTAAAACTAACTAAGAGCAAGAGGTTACATGAAGCATAAGTGGTATTTATACAAGTTAGAAATCCTAATCCATATTTTTAGGGAATGCTCAAACTACCCCTTTGGAAGGTGGCCAAGTAATCATTAGCATCCATTAATCATCTATTAAGTATGCATGAAGATTAATGGCTTTTTAGCATTTGCATTAGCTTCTAAGTGTACATTAAGATAGGTGGGTAAGTGGGGTCCTCCATGATCATTACTTTGAATTATTTTCATCTTCATTTGTCTCCTTCACTCTTGTGTATGAAAAAAAACAGTGCGGATCGTGCTATATGAAATTATAATATACTAATGCGGAAATATAAAACCGAAGACAGATAATAGAGTAAAGTAAATAAAATAAAAAAACAAGCACACCAGAGATTTTTATACGGGTTCGAACTTTTCGTTCTACGTCCAGTCCCAGACTCCTTTTTGGAACTTCACTAACAACAATCCCCACTTAACCCGGAAGAACAGGTTTGCAATACCTGAACAACAGAACAGGATTTTGATGCCTCAGCAGCCGAAGAGGACTTCACTCGCCTGAACAGCAGAATAGGACTTCAACTTATACAGAGAGTATTTGACATAGTGTGTTCTTAATAACACGGATTTGTCTCTTGATAGTACAACCTTCCTATAATCTTCTCCTTTTGTTATATATATACATATATATATATATATATATATATATATATATATATATCTGTGTGTATATGAAGAATATGGAAGTAAATGAATGATTTTGTATGAACTTGAATGCACTAGAGTGTTATAATCAAAGTAGATTAAGAATAGAAAGAGTTAGATCAATTTTCGTTAATCAAACTGATGATTCTAACATGTTTATATAGATTATAAAAAGGTGCAATTGTTCGTGGATAGTTATCATGAAATTATATGGTCATAACTGTTGATTAAAAGACGTATCTCTTTATGGAAGAGAAATGTCTGTTCGGAAATATAGCTGTTATAGGAATTCAGACGTCCGAAAAATAGAGTTCGGACTTCTGAAATCGTTCACGTGCAAATCAGAAAGCAAATAGGTTATTTTTGGCCTTCTTCAGACATCTGAATATTTTCATTCAGACGTCTGAATATTGTAGAACCATAATCTTTTTTTCAGCATTCAGACGTCTGAATGAAGTATTTCAGACGTCTGAATTTAGCCTGTAACAAAAAGTGTCATAGCTTATTTGGTTAGAGCATTTGCCTTCTAAACTAGAGACTTCGGTTCGAGCCCTGCTTCATTCAATTTTTGAAAACTTGATTTTTCATTTAAAATATGAATGTGTGTGTACCATTCGGAGATGATTTTAACATTTATAAACTCTAGACACGACACTATATGACTAATAATACTTTGTTTGTCACCTTCTTTTTGTCTCTATCGTGTATATTTCTTCTTGTATCTTCATATACATACTTTCATCCTTTTTTGTATTGTGTATCTTCATTTTGAATGTATTTTTATCTCTTTTTGATGTTCATATACCTGCAAATTAGCTTAGAGATTCTTTGGCAAAAATGTATAGTTATTGTCATTAAAATCCAGTAGTTGAGGTTAACATTCTCCCCCTTTTTGATGATGACAACTATACAATTTTTAACAAATATTCATTCTATATATAAAATAATATTAATATGTTTAAAGCTCCCCTAAGTATAACATCTTCCCTTAAGTATAATATCTTTCTATACCAATATGCATATGAATTTCTCTCCCTTTGTCATTATCAAAATGAATGAGGGAATATAATAAATATAGTGAGATAAACTCAATATTAATTATGGAGAAAAAATAAAATAGATTTTACCATATTTGTTGAAGTCCATATTTCATTGTAAGCACGTAATTCTATTAAACATATGGAACATTTGTTAAAATTCCAAAATCTATCATTTCCTTTTGTTTCTCCGAGTGCCTGCAATAAATAATGATCATTTTTGGTACCCTCTTACTATATCAGGGTCCTGGGGTTAGGTCTTAGGAAACCATACCCAATTGGGTGTGGTTGAACCTTTACAAATATAATTTTCATTATTAACTGCTATATCAAAATAATCATTAATGTATTTTTCTCTATTTTTCCAATTAACAGGAACCCAAATACTTAGATAATTTTTATTCATATTTCCAGTTAATAATTTTGTACTTCTAGAGAAATTATTAACATTATAATTCAAAGCAGCATTTGAATTTTTATAAAAACCGGATTTAAGCTTTAACCGAAATTTAGTACTAGCACTAACATTTTTGCCATACATGAAAACGTATCTAGTGTAATTTCTATAATTAGTTTTATTATATCCTAAACCATTTTTATTATGTAAAGGTCTAGAACTAGATAAAATCATCTTTAAATCGTTTTGACCTTTATTAAATTTTGTAACTTCAGTGTTAAGTTTATAAAAACTAGCTTTAAAGTCACAATTATTATTTTCAAAAGAAATATTACTATTTTTCAAAATATCAATTTTCTTATTTAATTCAGAATTCTCCCTTTTTAATGTACAGTTCTTATTTTTAGAAGAAAATTTTGAGATTCTAAATTATCTAAAGAGGATTGTAATAAATCATTTTTTCTTTTTAAATCAAACATTTCTTTTGAAAATTTCTCTCTCTCTTTTTCAAATATGGTATTTGTTCATCTAGAGAATCTTTAATAGTTATAAAATTATTCTTTAAAACACCAAGTTGATTTTCTAAATCTAACTTCTCATTTTTCAGTTTCTCATTTTCACGTTCTACATATTTCACCTTTTCTAAAATAATAAAATTAAGCTTTGAAATCTTATCGCTAATACTAACTGATTCATTATTATCTTTTACTGAAATTTATAAATCAAAAAGTACCTTTTTATAGTCCTCACTGGTGGCTTTGACAGGGATTTTTCCCGTTGTATTTTGATTAGATCGTTTTCTGGCCTTTATTCTATGATGTTGTGACGATCGATAGAATTTCAGGCTCCGATACCATTTGAAAAAAACAGTGCGGATCGTGCTATGTGAAATTATACTATACTAGTGCGGAAATATAAAACTGAAGACAGATAATAGAGTAAAGTAAATAAAATTAAAAAACAAGCACACCGGAGATTTTTATACTGGTTCGAACTTTTCGTTCTACGTCCAGTCCCAGACTTCTTTCTGGAATTTCACTAACAACAATCCTCACTTAATCCGGAGGAACATGTTTGCAACACTGGAACAACAAAACAGGATTTCGATGTCTCATCGGTCGAAGAGGACTTCACTCGCCTGAACAGCAGAACATGACTTCAACTTAAAAAGAAAGTATTTGACACAGTGTGTTCTTAATAACACGGATTTGTCTCTTGATAGTACAACCTTCCTATAATCTTCTCCTTTTGATATATATATATATGTATGTATGTATGTATGTATGTATATGTGAAGAATATGGAAATAAACGAATGATTTTTTATGAACTAGAATGCATTAGAGTGTTATAATCAAAGTAGATTAAGAATAGAAAGAGTTAGATCAATTTTCGTTAATCAAACTGATGATTCTAACATGTTTACATAGATTATAAAATGGTGCAATTGTTCATGGATAGTTATCATGAAAATATAAGGTCATACCTGTTGATTAAAAAACGTATCTCTTTATGGAAGAGAAATGTCTGTTCAGAAATATAGGTGTTATAGGAATTCAAACGTCTGAAAATAGAGTTCAGACTTTTGAAATCGTTCACATGCAAATAAGAAAGCAAATATGCTATTTTTGGGCTTATTCAGACGTCTGAATATTTTCATTCAGACGTCTGAATATTGTAGAACCATGATCTTTTTTTCAGCATTCAGATGTCTGAATGAAGTATTTTCAGACGTCTGAATTTAGCCTGTGACAAAAAATATCATGGCTTATTTGATTAGAGCACTTGCCTTTTAAACTAGAGACCCGGGTTCGAGCCTCGCTCCATGCAATTTTTGAAATTTTGATTTTTCATTTAAAATATGGATGTATGTGTGTGTATACTATTTAGATAAGATTTTAACATTTATAAACTCTAGACACGATACTACATGACTAATAATACTTTGTTTGTCACCTTCGTTTTGTCTCTATCGTGTATATCTCTTCTTGTATCTCCATATACATACTTTCATCCTTTTTTGTATTGTGTATCTTCATTTTGAATGTATTTTTTATCTCTTTTTGATGCTCATGTACCTGCAAATTAGCTTAGAGATTCTTTGGCATAATTGTATAGTTGTTGTCATTAAAATCTAATAATTGAGCTTCTAACAGTGCATGCAAATATCATCATGAAACCACTTGTAAAATTCACTAAATTTCCTACAAAACAACATAGAAAATTCCAAGTAAATTTTCACAATTTAATAAATGCATAAAAATGACCATTTTTCTCCTATATGAAGATGAATATGTGACAGTTTGAAAATAATTTGATTTTTTTGTTTAAACAAGTTAAAATACCCAATATGATCATTTGTTTAATTTAAATAGATTAAATATGGTGGTAAAATATGCACATTTACGTGCACATCAAATACCCCCACACTTATCTTTTTATTCGTACTCAAATGAAGAAAATCTAAGATAAATCCATGTTTTCGTAGTGAGCAGGATTGCGTTGAGCGTATGCAGCCAGCCGTTAAACCTCTGGGTGTCCCCAGTAGGATGAGTGTTGTCTTGTGTTTTCAGTGGATACTACCCACGAAATCCAAATGCAAAATGAAAATATTTACAAAATACAAAATTTATTTACAAAGAGATAAGCGAGTTTTTGAAAGCATTCACAAATGAAGGATTTACTTTCAAATTAACACGAATAAGCTAAATTTCCAATAAAAACGAAGTTATCGTAATAATGTCCAATAAGTCATTTACTCGTCAAAATTTTCAATAAAAACGAAGTTATCGTAACAAATGTGCTATAGTTTAACTCATTGTTTCGGTCAATAATACAGCGTAACTATGAAATGGATTCTTAGTTGATTATTAAAGTTCATCTAAGTGGTATTTTCATTTCTTTTCAACAACAAGTCAAATCAAACAAGTTAAAATAGTGCTTGGATTTCAATTGCTTACTCTCCCTAATTTTTTTATTTGAAAATTTTGTTCATATTAACAATATTTACATATGTCTAATTCAGATAAACTGAGGCCAGATATATTGTCTATGCACTGCCTTGCAGACTGATGTGAGGGGAATACAGAGCGTGGCGAGTGAATATATAAGTGTGAACACTTATTGACTGTAGGCGTTATTAGTAAAATAATTTTTATATACACACACACCTAACTCAAATAAACTGAGGCCAGATATACCGATCGTGCACTGTCTTTCGGGCAAGGCTACAGAGCATGGCGAGTGAACACATGAGTGTGAACACATGACTATAGGTGTTTATTAAAAATATACATATATACAAGAAATATTTTTTTTGTTTTTTTTTTGTTCTTTTTTAAAGAGAGAGTTTTGCAAAATCATCTTAGCACCCTTTAACTTAGAAGACAAAAAACATGTTATATCTTTACTTTAAATTCATCAGTTTTTAAAACAAAGATTTTCAATTAGGATATATTTCATAATTAACACGTATTAATCTTCCTATACACTGGTTAAATCATTGTTATTTGTAATCAAACTTCATTTTTACTTTTGTTAAGACAAATAAGTTTTCAAAAATTTCAAATTAATAATACAGATCCATATATTTATCTTATAGTGTTTCTTTAAAAGTAAATCAAAATGCTTTAAAAAATTTGTTTTTTAAATATATTTTTTAAAGTTTTGGAGGGAAAATGGAAAATTATTCATGAAAAATAAAAAAGAAGATGAGTCTTCCCCCACACTTGATTTTGACTGTGTTCCCACAGTCAACCCAAGTGGAAGTAGAAAAATAAAACAAAAATAAAAGAATGACCTATATTTACATGAAAATGAACAGTATTTACACGAGATTAGAAAGTATATCATCAAAAAGTAAATGAAACGGTCTTCCAAAGACCGATTCATTTGTTTCGTAGTATACGAAACACAGCTTAAACACGGAAAACCTAAACCGTAAAAGATTTCAAACTTGAACGTTGAATTGAAAAAAGAATGTCATTTTACTAAAAATCATACGAGTTGTTTTATTTTCGATGATTTTTGGGGTCGATAAAACAATTGGTTGAAGTTCAAGTTTATTTTCACCAAATTAAAAGTTAAGCTCATCATCAACAAATATTTCAAAATTATTGATTTCAAAATTAAAATGGTGATTCAAATCTTCCCTTTCAGAATTTGACAATTCATTTTCGAAAAGTCCAATGAAATCATGTTCATTGAATTCGCCTTTCTTTGTTAGATTATCAACAACTTCATTGCGCATCTCAAGTTTAAAATTCAAAGTTGTTTTACTCAAATTTTTGAAATTGGAAAAAGAAAGATCAAATTTTAATTTTGGTTCCACACTCTCAAAAGAATTGAAATCCAACTCAATTACCATGTTTTCAACAACTTCATCATGATCATTATCATCATTTTCATTTCCAAAAGTTGTTATTTGAAAATTGTCAATTGTGGTAAAAAATGAATTACTATTTGACTCATCACACGTTGGGATTTGATTTTGTTGTTCATGTTATTTTTTGTATGTTTCAATCAACAAATTTGTGTGATCATCGTAAATTTTGTTCATTTGTTCAACAAAATCCAATTTATAAGTATTAACTTAAGAATTTTCGATTTGGACGTGTTGAGAAGAAATTTTTTCACTCGTGTCGTAGTTGAGATTATTCCCATTACCAAACTATGTTAGCAATGCTAAGATGTTGCGAGACTGAATAAATGCTATTTATCCAGTAGGGTCAATATCCGACTGGGGCGATTATATAGCAAATTGCACTTACATGAGATTCTACAGTGGATGCGCAACGCTGATGATGATGTCTGATGGAATGTGTGGCCCGACACTAATAGGAGTTCATCAATATTTGTAGGTGCGATGTGGTACTATGTTGTTGATGGATCCTAGCATGGTGTGATAAGAGGCCTTAGGTTACCATTGAGGGGCGAACATGGATGCGCCAGACCTTGATGTCTTTGGTGCAAGTCGGTATTAGGGCTCCTCCTCAATGTGTAACTATTGTACGTTTAGTCGTAATATGGAAAATGTAGTCCCATGGTGGAAATTGTCGGAAAATCTACGTCGAAGTAGTTTCGTGTATTCGTAATATGGGAAATATAATCCATTGTGGAAATTGTAAGATAATCCTATGTTCCACTATCTATTAGCCAATTATTGGTTGTTTTGAAGTTTGATTAGCTGTTTGACCATAAGCATGAGCATTCATAAGTTGTTAGTGTATGCGTGTTTAAGATCATGCCTCTTAGATATACGAAATAAGTAATTCATGGACACTTGTGGGACATTTTAGATCAAATACAGTGTTACTAAAGTCAATTGAATGTGATTACCATATATTAACGATGTAACTCATTTATTGGGTGTTCGTCTGACCTTTCATTTTTTTTCTTTCTTTTCTCCCCCATCATAAGAGGACAAGGTAGCAGATGATAGGTCCAGTGATAGTACGTAGAGAGGCAAGCTTGTCATCATAGTTGCTTTTATATTTCCCTTCACTCTCTATCTAACTATTTACTATACTTAGTATTTTAACACGCTACTTGATGTATTTCTGTATACTATGGGTTTGACTACGTACTGTTTGAAGCTGTGTTACTTTTCTGGATATTTTCTTAAATGAGGTACTTGTATTTTCCTGTCTTCCGCTATGAGATTTGAAAATGTAGAATGTCTTAGATTTTATCCTTATATTTTTAGTCTTTGAAATGTTTAATAACCTGATAGCTCATACTTCTTGACACTGATGTGGGTCCGAAAGGCACCTTAGGCTTTGGATCGATGTGTCAGGAGGTGCACGTTGTCACATAACTTATATTTAATGTAGCATTTGACCTTCTTTTTCCTTTACTACGCTGCATTATCCGTTGACTTTGTGTACCTGAACCTGCGGTAGATACTTTTGTTGGTAAAATGGGTATAGCACTATCGACCCCACTTAAGGGTATCTTTAGTGAGTCCCCTAATTGGGGCTCGGCTTGGGGAAATCAATCCCCTTTGGGAGTTCCCCTATGGAGCACCTCTTGGAGATCTATTTCCTACGTAGTCTTTCAGTACTTGTTTGTCTACTTCCCCCGCTTGTTTAACATCCTTTATTTCATGCAATCTTCACCATTATCAATCCTCTATCCTCATGGCTCTTCAAGTAGTTAGATTCCTAGGTGGTAAGCTAAGGCAGGTAGGAAGAAGTGTTGAGCCACCACGAATCATCGTAGCTTATTCGTCTTAGATCAATCGAATGAGGTTTTCACTATTACTCTCGTATCATCTTAAATGAACATTTCATTACTTTTGCTAGTCATATGTAGAACCTAGACCATAACTCTCCAAGGTAGCTAGCAACTAAGTTGTTTGAACAAGTTATTTTGCTGCTCGAAATCCGATAAATTTCTTGTTTGAAATCAGATTCGAATGAAACTTTGAGCAATATTCCAGAAACATTTCGAGGCATTATCTTCAATATTTTAACATTAAATAATTCATCATGGCGAAAAATGCCTCTGCCAATTACAATTATATCATTTTGTTTTAAAACTCATTATGATTTTATTGTACACATATACCAGGAACCGACATTCAGTGAATGTATGTATTGAGTTTGTTTTATAGAACAATGATAGTATGATTTTTGTGGTGCACATCATTTCCAATGTTTCTAACTTGATGTGTATTCTGTCTTCACTAGACCTACATCATCTATTTTTAGTATCCTATCTGTTTATTAATCCATTTGATAATGAATAAATGATACATATTTCATTGATAATTGCTCTTTTTTGGCTTAGGATCTTAACCGTGTTATAAGAGGGAAATAATCACCCGATTCTATTTTTCGATGTCCCGATGGACCCCATACAATTATTATGTTCAATCGATTAAAAAAAGAAATGTGGGGTGAAGATTGAATTGGTCCATCAGGACACCGCAAATAGGCCTAAATGATTTCATTCCATTATAAGACAGTAAGTTCAAATCCTCTTGTCCCATTTTTCATGTTTCTCTTGGACCAATCAAATCTACATCATCATCTCTATTTTTTCATTGATAAAAAATTAAGAAATTAAGAAATGAAAGGGTGGATTTTAGAGGGTCCGCCAAGAAAAGTTAGGACCGGGTTATTATTTACTTAAGATAGTAGCAGCATTTATAGCTACCGTACACCAACAACAAAAATGACATCAAGTGCGTTTGTGATGAATGAAAATGAAATATTTGAACGAGATATTTGAATGAGATATTTGAACGGGAAAATTGAATGAACGGGTAAAGCGTTTGTGTGCTGCGACGGAAAATCTAAACGGAGTATTTGAAGGGGATGATGGAATGAGAAAAGAAATGGTCGGCTATTGATATCAACCGTTAGGGACACGTCCGATGCATTGTCACCATAACAAGGATAATGATGTTTATTGATTACCAATATAATATCTTCCGTGTTTACAAATCGACAAAAAAGCAACAATCAAATCGGCAACAGATCGCTAATCTTCCACTTTATTTATGTCTTCAAAGTTGATGTTCCATGCAGTGAACAATACTAATTTATTCAAATCGCTTTTAACATAGTGATGATTTTTTCCAAGCGAATAAAACTTGAACAGTCCATGAATATTTTTTTTTTGAAATCACAGAGCGAGTGATTAAGAATTTGAATAACTCCACAATAACATACCCCACCTGACAAAAATCTCAGCTCCGCCACAGAACAATATCTTGGTTTCTTTTGCAAAAGAATCGAATTATACATCCAATCATGTCTTTTTTTCCCTATAACATCCTTTTCCTCCTCCTCCCTCTCGATCACTTTTCTATTATTTTGGAGGGTTTAGTGTTATTTGTCCCAGCAATTCTCAGTGCACTATATTACTGTGAGAAAGCGAAATCTCCTCTTTCATTCTTAATATATATAAATAGATCATCACTTACGTTGGGAAGTAGAAATCATTAGCAGCAGGCAGCAATCCACATTACGTGTAGAGTCTCTGAAACTTCTATGAATAACATCCGAAATTCTTTCAAAAGGACAGCTTCTTTCAAATATTCACTTCCTGAACCGGAAAAGAACCCCATGCTCCCGGGCGCCGAGCGCCGCGACTTCTCCGCCATTCAAATCGACGACGACGATTTGACTCCTAAAGCTGATCCGCCTACTGTACTGATAAGTAAGTTTCTGGACAAGCAGAAGGCATGCGGTGGTGAAATTTCAGTTGATTGTGATTTTGGATTGGAGGGGACGAACTCTCAGAATAATTCCTTTACTAACCCTAATAATGCCGTACCTTCTGGTTTGTCTTCCGATGAATCTAAGTTGAGAAGCTCATTTTCATACAAAGGAAGGCCGCCACTTCATCCTTCTAGAGAAAGTGGAATTCTCAAACGGAGTGGAGATGTGGCCGCAGCTTCTGGCTTGCTTCGTGGGAGGACGAGGTCGAGGCTTATGGATCCACCAACTTTTTACAGAGAGAGCAAAAAAGAAGAAAAAGTTTCATCAGCCACGCTGAAAAGATCGGGGCAGATTAAGGGGGCTGATGAAGAAGAAGAAGATGATCCTTTTCTTGATGAGGATTTGCCCGAAGATTTCAAGAACATGGAATGTGGGCTGTGGGCGATTCTACAATGGGTGAGTTTGTATACTATTCTTGCTGCACTTGTTTGTAGTCTAACGTTCAAAATGCTGAGAGAGCAGACTGTGTGGAACCTTCATTTATGGAAATGGGAAGTGATGGTACTAGCTTTGATATGTGGTAGATTGGTTTCAGGTTGGGTTATAAGGATTTTAGTGTTTTTGATCGAGAGAAGTTTTCTTTTAAGGAAAAGAGTACTATATTTCGTGTATGGAGTGCGTAAGGCAGTGAAAAATTGCTTATGGCTTGGGCTGGTTTTGTTAACATGGCATTATATGTTCGGGGACAATGTCGAAAAGGAGACTAAGAGTACTGTGTTGCCAAAAGTGACTAAAGTGTTGATTTGCTTGCTTATTGCTACACTTATATGGTTAGTGAAGACTCTACTTGTTAAGGTTTTGGCTTCGTCTTTTCATGTTAGCACTTACTTTGATAGAATTCAAGAATCTTTGTTCAATCAGTATGTTATAGAAACTTTATCTGGTCCACCATTGATAGAGAATACTCGGAAGAAGGAGGAAGAGGAGGAAATTGATTCTGAAGTTCAAGAGCTTCAGAGTGCTGGAGCTAAGATTCCTATTGAGCTGAAGGCTGCTGCGGCTTTCAGAAGGAAAAGCAAAAGTGGAAATGCTAATAATGAAGGTGGAATTAGAAGGAGTGTTAGGATTTCAGGCTTGATTGCGAAGAAAGAAAATAGTAAGCAACATGATGCGATTTCGATCGATCATCTTCATAAGCTTAATCAGAAGAATGTTTCAGCATGGTACATGAAGAGGTTAATGAGGATAGTTAGGAATGGAACACTGACTACTTTGGATGAGCAGTTAGGACATGGGAAAGGACAAGATGAGTCTGCCTCGGAGATTAAAAGCGAGGTCGAGGCTAAGATTGCTGCTAGGAAGATCTTCGATAATGTTGCTGTCCCTGGAGCCAAGTAAGTGTTCTTCTATCTTTATGATAATGCACAGTGCAAACCCATTATATTACAAAATGTTGTGGGGGACAAAAACAATTGATCATGCTTGTTCTTTTTAGAAGAATCATTACATGTCAATAAATGGATTAGAGGTTGAGATGCAATCTTAAGTCAACAAAACTAATTGTGCAATTTTAATTTAAAGTTTAATGCTGACTTCACATCATGTTTCCATTCGACCCCTGGTAAGGGAGCTTTTCTGAAAATGATCCACATTTCCCACTAACTGCTCATAATTTTAGAGTCATAAATTACCTTTTTTTTTGTTCACTTGCAATATTACCTCTACCTTGGATGCATGAAATTCTCCGGTACTTTTTAATAATAATTATATATAGGACAAATTTTTGAAATAGACTTGTAAAAACAACCCAGTGCAGAATTAGGGTGTTCAAACTAATTATTAAAATATGCATGTTTTGGTTTCATGCGTTATACATACGCACATTTGCAGAATGCGCATGTGTATAGAGCCTAAAACCAAAACATGCTTATTTTCATAAATAGTTTGAACATGATTATTTTTGCGCAATAAGTTGTCCGCACAAGGCCTATTTTTCTCTCTCTCTCTCTCTATATATATATATATAACTTTTGCTGCACTTCAGATCCCCTTATATTTCAACCACATGTTCCGATCAAAATAATATAGTTTCTCACTCTTGTCACTTTTGAAGAGAGAAACTATATTATTTAATACGGACATGTGGTTGAAATCAGGAGGGATTTGAGGTGTAACAAAAGTGAGTGGGAGCCAAATCCTTGCAGCCTTGCCTATATATATAAACCAAGGCTTTATGGAATATGTTTGGTTGTACATGTACCCTTTTAGAAAGAAACCCAAGATTTACAATTGTTTGGTTTAAAAATTAGGTGAAATTCTATTTCCTTCTTAATATTGTAAGTACACAAGAACAATGGAGGTGAATTTTCTTGGATCGAACTATTATTGCTAGTGGCGTTATTACTCATTTGACATCCCACCATCTCATACCCTTAAGCACAGCAGTTACTCAAAACGTCATTATTGACACATTATCAAAGTAGAGTTAACGTTTATGCATCATGCCTTAATGCCCTATTCCTTTTGGCCATATGCTTTTCAGAAGATTATCTAACTGCTGGGGTACCAAAACCAATCTTTTCTTCTCCTTTCTCAAAAAATTTGTGTTGAAGTTCCGGTTCAGAAGTATTACAAGTTTTTGTTTTTTTTGTTATATCGGACTTCTTTTCTATGTTGACCGTAAAATGTAATCCAAATTTTGTCCTTGTGCGCGTATTAAAAGTTACCTCCTCCTCCACCTCCTTTTCCTCTCATCCGCCTCCTTCTTTTTCTACTTTTTTGAAATGCTTATGGAATTCGATTCCATGTCCTTTTGATAGATAGTATAGAGACGTACCACTGTCCCATGACAGAGTTCTTCATAAAGCTAACTCATGTCATGTGATCTTTGTTAAAGCGTTAGTGGCCTTATTGGCTATAGTACCTAAGTTGTTTACTGCAGTGTAAGCAGAAAACGAAGTCCTGAAATAATGCATGTATCTGAGTTATCTGTTGTAAGATTTAGATTTTGAACAGAAGGATGTGATGCATGGTACAGTCGGCAGAAAACTTAGGTCCTGGTTGGTTTCATCTTGTATCTTTTTTGCTTTCAATTTTCAACATTCATAACAAAATATAAAAATAATAGAAGAGAAATTTGATTTTTAGGCTATTACGACAACGATGGAGGGACGGTGGAGGAGATAGATTGTTTTTCATTCTTTTGTTATTTTTCAAAACACGGAAGACAATATAAATTTGTTTTTTAATTTACATGTTAGCGTCATTTTTCAAATTGGTTGTTTTTCAAAAATACATGCGTCGTATGCATGTTTTCTGGACAAAAACACAAAACTAAAAATTGCAAACTAAACGAAGCCTTAGCTTTGAACTCCAAAATAGGGGATATAGAGGTGAGTTAGTCTCTTCTAGCAATTATGGAAAAAGGCAGGTTAGGATGTATATCAAGAAAGTTCACACAAAGAAAAACCTGACACCATATTTACGAAGGTGTTGCCAATGGTAATATGCGAGCATTGTTCAGGCTTTGTTGGTTTAATAAAGTGGTAATGCGCCAAAAAGTGTCATAAAATGGAAAGAAAATTTGTTATAACTGATTTTTTAAGAGGCTCATGTGGATTTTGGGCACATATACGTCCAGTTAATGGATAATGACTGAATCAAAAATCAATAATCAAGTGCTCTAGCCTCTGGAAGGCACAGAGATGGAAATATCCATCGAAAAAATAGAGGACCATTCTGGTTGCCATGCTATTAATCGTAATTGACATAGAGTGTTAAACATTGTGATATAGTGTTATTGCTAAGATGGAAAATTACGAGAAGACGGGTAACAGACTGGAACAAGAGAAAACAAATATTTCTGGTTGATACCATCCACATATTGACAAGTGGATTGTTACCTGTCAAAGGATGGAGGAATGTTTCAACAGCTTTAGTTAGCTATTGGCACATTTATTAGTTGTGGAACAGAATATTGAAGTCACTTGTCGACATATGACAGTTTTGTACATATGTGTTAATACGTGATAAAAGCAAATCGGGACTGGTTTCTTGTTCTGATCGAAAGGCTACAAGGAGTTACTGTTTGAATCCAACTGTAATGATAATTAACTATGTGTTGATCAATCCTGGCCTCTTCTAATTCATTAAGTAATTCCTTCATCAGTTTATAATAGAAGATTAGGATTTCTCCACCATTATTGGAAATCTCATATTCCTTGAAAGCATACATGGAAATATGTCAAATTTTTATTATTTAACAATGGATAATTCTGTTCAAAGTTTTTTGTCAAAAGTTGAGGCCTAGAGAGAAAAAATAGGGGCCCCGTGAATTCCACAATTTTGCCTTCAAATTTGTTTCTTACTTCAATTTTTGACCATTTTTTTTATTTTTTTTTGGCATTCTAGCATTGTTCTTTAACAATTATAAATATATGTGTAAACAGGGATGGCCCTGCACATGGACAGACTAGGCTAAGGTCTGGGTCTATTCAAGGAGGGGTCCATATTCTTAATAATATCTTATAAAAATGCATGCTAGTTTTATTGTTGGTTTAAATGATCTGATTGGTGGTGTGTTCAGTTATAGCATTGTTTTCGGAGTTTAATTCTACTTCACACATTCATCTTTATTCTAACTCCTTCCGTATTGCTCCATTATTCGAACCCCTTCCAAATTGATCCAAATTATAGAATTTATCCGGGCCCATGATAAATCTGAAACCGTCCTGTGTATAGGATTGGGCACTATTAAAGGAATTTGAATTATGCTATTTGTGTGTGAACTCAATTTGGATACTTTATAAAAGGAGTACGGAAATTATATATGGAAACAAGGTGTTGGAAGATCTGTTTATTTTATTTCTTTATTGTTTATACACACACAAATTGGATATTTTATAAAAGGAGTACGGAAATTATACATGGAAACAAGGTGTTGGAAGATTTTTTCTATACACACACACACATAATTTTGTAGTGATCCTTTACTATTCCAGCTGTGTACATAGTTAACTCAAATGTGTAGACTGACTTAATTCATACGTGTATGGCATGTTTAGTAAAACTGATTAAGTTATCACTAAAGGACCTTGCATAATTAGGTACTTCAATTTTTTAAATGCCTCGTATTCTATCAGGGAAGAACACAAGGACCAGCGGGGTCCGTTGCCCCTATTAGTCCCTACACCTTTTCTTTTACAAATATTTTTTGGTTTGATTACACATACTTTAGAAGTTTTGTTTGCAAATAATGAGTTTCATTTACAAAGGCAATGTGTGTATATTCTGGCCTTGACTAAAAATTTCGTTCATAAATACAAAAGTCATGATAGCTCACAACCGATCAGTGATAGGTGGGAACACAACAACAAAGCTATGGCGGTGGCGAGACAATACAAAAACATCGTTAGACTGGTAGTGGTTAAGTAGGCAATGGTTGACATAGAACTTAAAATTGGGAAGAAAATCGAAACCCTAGAATAAAAAAGAGTCACTCTATAAATCTTTCTTTTCATTGTTGCTACTTTTACCTTTACTGTTTTAGGATTTTAAATTGATAAGAATGGTTGAAACGAGATTTTGCTATAACAATTTCGGTTCTCAAAATGACGGTAACTTGAATTAATCTATATTTTTTTCAGGAAACAATGATTATACTGTGCTTCTATACTTCTTTTCAGTTTATAACCATTAGATGATGAAACGATGAATGATTGTTTTATGACTTATATTTGTGTGTGTGTGTGAAAGAGAGACCTCTACTGTAATAAAGAGATTTGATTGTGTAGGAGTTCAACCGTCGTCGTTTCAGATGTACATGAAGGTACATTGTTACCATTTTGAATTTGCTAGAAAAAGAGCAACGAAAAATGAAATAAATATTAGGGGGAAAGAGGGAAAGAGAGAAGAGAAAAGTATAGTGGAAGAATGGTGCTTCTAGATATCATAAAAGAAATCGTACTTTAAATTAGACAGTAAGGCTCTAGTTGATTTGTCCTTTTTAGTTTTGGATTTCCGTCCATACAAAAATGCGTACGACATGTATTTTGTGAAAGACAACCAATTTAGAAAACAAAGTTAACATACAAAATAAAGAACAAATTTATTTTGTTTTTCATGTTTTGAAAAATAACACAAACACGGGAAGCAATTCATGTTAGGGGGAGGGGTGATCAATCCCTCTCAGCAGAAAAATAGGATCTTGCAATTTGACGTGATAGAACAAACAGATAGTTATAGATCACAGAAAAAAAAATATATAGAGACAAGAGAGAACACACAGATTTATAGTGGTTCCACCATCGCGAGATAGTGTACGTCCACTTTAATGGGGAAGAGATTTATTACTATTTGAAGAGATTACAGAGTAAAGAAATGAAGAAAAATAAACAAGAGATTGTTCTCTCATATCTGATATCTTAACATTCTCTATGCCTCTCTTTATATATAAAGAAAAGTTACTTAGGGATGAAGCAATTGATTTATGTAAATAAATCAATTCATGAAATAATAATATTCCCATTAATTGCCTTGCCATGTAATTGATTGATAATATTCCATTTTCTCCATCAATCAATTATTTTCCTATTTGATTCCTTTTATAAAATATGGCAATCAAATATATATGACAAATATCTCCACATCTCTATCTCTTTAATTTCTCTTTTCATTTCCTTCATGCACAGAACGGGTAACTAAATACTGAGAATATCTCCAAAATCTATTAATTTTGGAAATATTGTATCACCAAAAAAAAAATCCTAATAATCTCCACCTTGATACAATATCTCTTCCAAACCAAGATACTCCAAAATGAATGCTTCCCAATGAGTTCCTGCAAAAGCCACCTCTCATTGCACTTTGTTAATGAACTCCGGCAAGGCCACCGCCCACCAACAAAGTGTTGGAAACACTCAAAAAAAATAAGGCATACGTTGTGCAATCAAAAATAAACTCATATCTCTTCATACAAGAAGAATGCCACATCTTCTCTTAACTTCAACCAAGTTACTCTCTTCCCCATAGTGCCACCATGTGGCACCTAGCACTTCATCAAGTGAATCAAGTTCGAGCAATGCTTGAACTTAGTAGCAGGTAAGGCCTTCGTAAACATATCTGCTGCATTGTCATTTGTATGAACCTTCTAAAGGCGAACTAACTTCTCTTCATTCATGGAGATAAGGAAAGACTCTCTTACCTCTATATGCTTTGTTCTAGAGCTGAAAGCCAGATTTTCAGCTAAATGAATTGCACTCTGACTATCACAATTAACCAAACAATTATCTTGTACAAAGCCCAAATCACACAATAACTTCTTCAAATAAAGTGTCTCCTTAGCTGCCTCAACTGCAGCTATCAACTCTGCCTCTGTAGTAGACAAAGCAACTATAGTCTGCAACCTCGCTCTCCAACTAATAGCCGTTCCTCCAAGAGTGAACACATAGCCTGAGGTTGACTTCCTTCTATCTCTATCTCCGGCATAGTCTGAATCACAAAATCCAATCAAGTTGAAATCTTTATTTCTGCCGCCAAAGACAAGACCATAATCTGATATTCCTCTAAGATATCTAAAAATATACTTCACTGCCTCCCAATGCGATTTTCCCGGATTTGCTGTATATCTACTAACTAATCCAACAGCCTGAGCAATGTCAGGTCTAGTGCACACCATAGCATACATCAAGCTACCTACCGCACTCGCATAAGGCACCTTTTTCATGTAGGCCTTATCCTTTTCTGAGATCGGAGAGCCTTTATTAGAGAGCTGTATATGCAAAGGCATGGGTGTACTGATAGCCTTTGCTCCATCCATGCTAAACCGAGCAAGCACCTTTTGAATATATTCCTTTTGAGTAAGTCTCAAAAGTCCAAGCTTTCTATCTCTTTGGATTTCCATCCCCAAAATTTTCTTTGCTTCTCCAAGGTCTTTCATTTCGAATTCCGCTTTTAATTTCAACTTCAACTCATCAACTCCAGCTTTATCCTTAGAAGCAATCAACATATCATCCACGTACAAAAGCAAATACACCCAATTACTATTCTTTAAATGCTTGAAATAAACACATGCATCTTTAGTACTACGATTAAAACCATGTGAAAGCATAAAAGAATCAAACCTTTTGTACCATTGTCTAGGCGACTGTTTTAGACCATAAAGAGATTTCTTCAACCTGCATACCCAATCTGATTTTCCATCTACAATAAATCATTCTGGCTGCTTCATGTAAATGGTTTCTTCCAAATCACCATGCAAGAAAGCAGTCTTCACATCAAGTTGTTCTAACTCCAAATCGTGAGCAGCAACTATCGCAAGTAGGATTCGAATTGAAGTTTGTCTAACAACTGGAGCAAATATTTCATCATACTCCAACCCCTTTTTTTGTGAAAACCCTTTGGCTACCAATCTTGCCTTGTATCTATCATCGTCTTTCAGCTTGAACACCCACTTGCAACCTATGGCTCGGCTTCCTTGAGGTAGTGGTACCAAATCCCAAGTCTTGTTCTTCTGCAAAGACTGTATCTCCTCTTCCATAGCGCAATTCCACTTCGAATTATCATTCGACTTCATGGCTTCTTCAAGGCTTAATGATTCATCATGAACAACATGTAAAGCATACTCAAACTGATCATCAAGGCTCAAATTTGCATAATCCCAATCTCCATATCTAATTGGAGCTCTCTTTGGTCTCTGACTAGCCCGAATGACTATATCGCCTGACTCTCCTTCAGCTCCACCTTGAGCTCCATCTTGAGCTGAATCCTCTCTAGCTTCATGACCATCTCCATCACTACTAGAGGAAATCTGTGGACTATCATGTGATGTATCATCAACTGTTCTATCACTATTGCCAATAGTAATAGCTGTACTTCGGGTTTGAAAGTTGGGAATCTCGGTCTTTTCGGCCTTCTCATCAACTGAATCTGAACCGTCTGATAAACCTTCCAAAGGTTTAAACATCGCTGACTCGTCAAAAGTCACATGTTTGGAGTGTATAACTTTCTTCGTAACTGGATTCCAAATTCTGTATCCTTTTATTCCATCTGTATAACCAAGAAAAACACACTTGGAGGTCTTAGGCTCCAACTTATCTTGTCCTGTATTGTGAACATAAACTGGACATCCAAATATACGAAAATAACTTAATAAAGTGCTTTTACCTCTCCATAACTCCTCTGGAATCTTCCCACCAATGGCTGAGCACGGAATCCGATTAATAATATGTGCTGCAGTCGAAACAGCTTCAGCCCAAAAACCCTTAGACATACCCGCAGTCAATATCAAGCAACGGGCCTTCTCAAGTAGAGTCCTATTCATCCTCTCAGCAACCCCATTGGATTGCGGATCATCAGGTGTAGTAAAATGTCTTCTAATACCGCGTTGTCTGCAGTAGTCGAGGAACTCTTTGGAGACATATTCGCCACCATTATCGGATCTAAAAATCTTCAATTTCTTTCCTGTTTGGTTTTCAACAAGAGCTAACCAAACCTTGAAATTCTGAAATACTTCCGACTTAGCTTTCATTACATACACCCAAACCTTGCGCGAGTAGTCATCAATGAATGAAACAAAATAATAAGCTCCACCAATAGAAGCAGTAAGGTATGGCCCCCAAACATCTAAATGTACATAATCAAGTACACTCTTAGAAGTATGCATACCGTCATCAAAAGAAACTCTGGTTTGCTTTGCCAATACACACTCCTTGCAAAAGTTCAACTTGTTGAAGATTTCTCCCTTGATCTTTTTCTTCTTACGAAGCAACTCTAAGTTCTTCTCCGAAGTATGACCTAGTCTCATATGCCAAAGCTTGGTAGCATCCAAACTTTTAGAACTATCAACTCCAATACATAATTCTCCATGAACAGTGGTACCCATCAGCAAATACAGATTTCTTACCATAACACCCTTCATCAATACAAGTGTCTCTCTAGAAACTCTCAAACCATCTTTGACAATGGTTATCTTGCATCCCAATGATGCCAATTGGCCTAATGATATCAATGACTTCCGAAGACCAGGAACATAGCGAACATCTGAAAGTGTGCGAACAATCCCATCATACATGCGAATGCGAACTGAACCAACTCCCATAGACTTACATGTAGCATCGTTTCCCATAAGGATGGAACTTCCTTCTTTAGCATCAAAGGAAGAAAAATAATCCTTATTAGGAGTCATGTGAAATGATGCTCCAGAATCTAATACACAGTGGTCTGCAACATCTGATACAACCACTGTCAATAAATCGCTATCATCTTTCTCCATCGCAATAGATGAAGAACCTTCAGTCTTTTTCTCCAGATCTGGGCAGTCTCTTCTCCAATGGCCTGGTTTCTTACAATGATGACACCTTCCATCTTTTGACTTACTCCGCCAATGAGGCTTCCTAGAATTGGAACGCCCCCTGTAATTCTTCACTTTCTTCTCTGCTCTACCTCTCTCAACAAATAAACCTGAACTACTATTACTTCCTCCACTACTATCACCAACACCAAACTCTTTCATCTGATCTCTCAACTCCTCACTGAGCAAACCTGTCTTCACATCATCTAATGTCAATGTATCTCTACCAAAGATAAGGCTGTTAGCGAAACCAGTGTATCGTTCTGGAAGCGAACACAACATAATCATTGCTTTCTGTTCTTCATCAACTTTCAACTCAACAGACTTCATCTTCATCAACAGGTCATCAAATACACTTAGGTGTGTTTTAATTGAAGAACCTTCCTTCATTTTATAAGTGAAAAAAGTCTTCAATAGGATCAGACGGTTAGTTAGGGATTTCTTCATGTAGAGGTCCTCCAACTTCTTCCAAATGCCTTTGGCTGTGGTTTCCTGACTGATTTCAGAAATTACATTCTTTCCCATAACAAGCTGGAGAGTAGTAAATGTCCATTCTTCCATCTCTTCTAATTCCACTGATGAAATATCAGCAGGCAGTGTCTCTGTATCAAATACTATTTGATGAACGCGATTTCTCCTCAAAACTGCTTTCATCATCCATTGCCATTTTTCAAAATCTCCTTCACCATTCCACTTCTCTATCATCAACTGTGATCCTGAAGCCACATAGGAGCCTCTGACGTATGGAGCAACTACTGGCGCTAAAGTACTATTTGTACTATTTCCATCTCATTCTGCCATTCTACCAAACACCTTCTTTGCGAATCTAGCTCTGATACCAGTTGTTAGGGGGAGGGGTGATCAATCCCTCTCAGCAGAAAAATAGGATTTTGCAATTTGGCGTGATAGAACAAACAGATAGTTATAGATCACAGAAAAAATATATATATAGAGACAAGAGAGAACACACAGATTTATAGTGGTTCCACCATCGCGAGATAGTGTACGTCCACTTTAATGGGGAAGAGATTTATTACTATTTGAAGAGATTACAGAGTAAAGAAATGAAGAAAAATAAACAAGAGATTGTTCTCTCATATCTGATATCTTAACATTCTCTATGCCTCTCTTTATATATAGAGAAAAGTTACTTAGGGATGAAGCAATTGATTTATGTAAATAAATCAATTCATGAAATAATAATATTCCCATTAATTGCCTTGCCATGTAATTGATTGATAATATTCCATTTTCTCCATCAATCAATTATTTCCCTATTTGATTCCTTTTATAAAATATGGCAATCAAATATATATGACAAATATCTCCACATCTCTATCTCTTTAATTTCTCTTTTCATTTCCTTCATGCACAGAACGGGTAACTAAATACCGAGAATATCTCCAAAATCTATTAATTTTGGAAATATTGTATCACCAAAAAAAAAATCCTAATAATTCATCCTTCCATCGTCACTTTATCCCATCCGTCGTCCACTCCATTTCCTTCGCCTTCCTTCTATCATTGTCATAGATACTTAGAATTTTAAATCTTCTCTCCCGCTCTACTCATATTTTGTAATTAATGTTGAAAACGCAAAACACAAAACTCAAATTGAAACCAAACGGATTCTTATATTTTTAATATATGATATTTAGAAGGAGTTGCTACTAAACATTCAAATTATGCTGTATTATTTTGTTCTGCTTATATCGAATATCAATATACATTTGATGATTTAAACATGTCAATTTAATAGTGAAATATGCATTTTTATTTTTATTTTTCTGGTCAAAGTCCCCCACATTCATGGAAAGTTCTACTTAAGCCACCTATATATTATGCCACATCACAAACCAGTAAACATCACCTATAATAATAGTTTTTTGTATCACTCGTTATCATTTGTTTCAGCACAACTGGGGACAACTAAGAGGAGTATAATATGTTTCGTTACAAAAAAACTAACATGAAAAACTAATTCAATTCAATTTTTTCATCAGCGAACCTAATATTCTTAATATCATTGTATCTGCCTTTGATAATGGTGACATTATCACTAATACATCTTCTTTTGGTAATGTTACTTTTATAGGCACATCTACTTGATGGATTTGATGCGTTTTATGAGAGAAGACGAAGCCCGAAAAACCTTGAGCCTATTTGAAGGGGCAGACGAAGAAGGTCGAGTTGGCAGGAAGTGTCTCAAAAACTGGGTGGTACAGTGTTCTTTTTTTTCCCCTTTAACCTATGACTGTGTTGCAAAATTTTAAGTACAATTTTAGGCCAGTTTTATCATATAGTAAATACTTAATCTTTTTAATTCTTCTTTAACAGGTCAATGCTTTCAGAGAGCGCAAAGTCCTGTCTTTAACGCTGAATGATACTAAAACAGCTGTGAACATGCTTCACAGAATGGCAAACGTTGTCGTGGTCATTGTAGTCGTTGCTCTTTCTCTTCTCATTTTGAATATTGCAAGCACCCACTTCTTTGTTTTCATCGGCTCACAGCTTCTTGTGGCTGTATTCATGTTTGGAAATACTTTAAAAATGATATTTGAAGCTATTATCTTCTTATTCGTGATGCATCCTTTTGATGTCGGTGATCGCTGTGAAATAGAGGGAGTTCAGGTGATAATTAAATAATCAGCAGTGCATTATTTGTGTAGAAGCATTAGTTGGATAACGAGTAAAAATTTGCATAACTATGTCTTGTTATTTTGCAGTTGGTTGTTGAAGAAATGAACATTTTGACGACAGTGTTTCTAAGGTTTGATAATCAGAAGATTACATATCCTAACAGCGTTCTTGCATCAAAACCTATTGGTAACTTTTATAGAAGTCCGGACATGGGTGATTCAATCGACTTCTGCGTTCATGTTTCAACTCCATTGGAAAAGCTTACAATTATGAAAGAAAAAATAATAGGGTATGCTCATTGCCCGTCGTTACCTTTTGTGTTCATCAGTTTATTTTGTGATGACTTCTCAAACTACTACAATCTATTATATAAATTATTATTAAAGGAATACAATTCTGCCAAAAAATAAAAGTTCGATCTGCGTTATGGCATAGAAAATTAGATGACTGCTAAAGGAATAATATTTTTATTACGGGGCGGATTGAATCAGTGCTTTAGAACGATAATTAAATTGATAAGGAGAAAGCACACATGTATATTTTTCCCTTGGTAAAAGTATTAAACTAATAGTTTACCTTTTTTAAAAATTAATAATTTTTTTTTTCATGGAACAGATTAATATTCATTTTTTTAATATATTAAGTGCAAAAATGTTGTTTTTTAAATTTTACTATTCGGATTTTTTTTTGAGATGTTGTATTCTTGTTACTCGAAACTTAAAATTGAATCCTTGTAAGAAAAGTCAAAATTTGAATTGGCCGTATTTTTTAAAATAAATAAATAATATTTTCAGTTTATTTTGAAAAATGAATTTCCAATATTAACCTTTTTGAAACTATTTTTTATCATTAAATAATATACAGATATATTTACAATATGTGTATGTGTGTGTATGTATATATATGTGCGCGCGCGCGTGCACCCACGTGTATACACCCACGTATGTGTGCGCGCTTGTGTGTATTTGAAACGTTGTATTTTTGAAATTTATAGATGTATAGATTATGATTTCGTAAACTTCGTATTATTATCACATTTTTTTTCTAGAAACCATAATTTTCATTTATCAATATATTTTTTATTTTGGAAATAGTAATATTTTTCCAATTTTGGAAAAGTAGAATTTAAATATTAATCTTTTTGAAGGTTTAAAATTTTCATCCTCTTCATCAAATAATATAATGATAAACATTTTATCGTATTTTGCTCAACAAATGAAATAAAAACAAAATAACCAACTTACATATTTTCCCCTTTGAATTTCTCTTGGTGAATCCAGTTTGTTTTCCTTTAACAATCACTGAACATTAGATGTTATAACATAAACTTTTTACAGCTATACCCTTCTGACCATTTTTGAATTCAGGAGCCAAAGGGGCTTGCCTGTAAAATTTGTGTAATAACCAAGCTAATTCTTAAGATCATATTATTATTGTTGTTGTTGTTGTTGTTGTTGTTGTTGTTGTTATTATTATTTTCAACTTTTAAGATAATACCAAAATTGCAAGTTCAACCTCGTGCACATTTTTAGGTACATGGACAGCAGGAAAGATCACTGGTATCCAGGCTCAGCAGTTGTCCTACGAGACGTAGACGACATGAACCGATTAATGATCTCCATCTGGATGCGGCAACGAATCAACTTCCAGGACATGGGAGTCAGATTCAACAGAAGAGAGCTTGTGATGACGGAGATGATAAAAGTATTAAAAGAACTCGATATAGAGTACAGAATGCTTCCTCTCGATGTTAATATTAGAGACATGCCTCCTCTCCCTTCATCGCGTCTGCCTTCTAACTGGAAGACTTGCAGTTAGCACGGTGTTCAAATTACTTCTGCTATGTGTATAGCAATAGCAATAGCAATAATATGGTATTCATATTTCTTATTGCTGTATACTACTGTATCATGAATGTATATTGTAGGCTGAGCTCAGACTGGACTTGTTGCTGTTGTTTGTAATGAAGCCTGTCAACTTTGGTCTGTATTTTAAGTGTGCGCTTGCCCGGTTGTATCTGTGACCATTTTATACTGTTCTTCAGCCTTGTGAATTTATCTTTTACTTTTCAATTTTTATAAGGAGAATGGTTTTGGGTAAGAGAAGTAATTTTTTTTTCCTTTCAAGTAAAGGATTCTGACAAGGCCAATTTAAATTAGTGAATCCTCCGTTGAAGATAAATGAAAAATACTATTTTGATCTCTTTGTGGTTTTTCTTGTTCTTTCTTTCTACGTTCTCTCCCACCAAACATTTTTTTTCTTTATCTTTTCGTCTTCAAATCCTATATCCTATACTTTATTATTTTTATTTCGAGAAAAAAAAGGTAAATAAATAAAAATTGTTATCATGGTGGAGAACTTATCTCAATCCTGGCGCTCTCTCTCCACATCAACATCTACTATCTTCGTCTAAATCTCCGGAAGATAAAACGGTATGCATAGTGATATCTTCTATTCAAGGTTTTACTTATGATTTTGAAGAGGTTTTAGGATTCTTAGTTTTAATTTAGTTTCAAAATAGTTATTAAGTCGTTATTATTATTTTTCATATTTGTTCAAACGAAATTAAGATCGATAATTTTTAGGCTCAAGAGAAAAGTTGGAGAAAAATTTAGTTGTAGGGACAAGAAGTTTGCTTTTTAGGCTGAAGGACACTTTTTAGTGTAAATCACAGAATGATAGTTGTAACTATCATTTTCAGTTTACACTAAAAAATGTCCTTCAGGTTAAAAAACAAACTTGATGTCTCTAAAACTAATTTTTTTTGCAAGTTCTTCCTTGTGTCTATTTTTCTGTAATTTTTATGTATTTAGAATGAAAGTGATACTTGTAGAGCACATACAGGAAATCGGAAGAGATAAATGAGTCTCACTTCTTTTTTTCAAAGAAAAAGAGAGAATGAAGAGGGTAATTGTTGAAATGTGAATTATAGATTATTAGTATAATAAATTAAACATGCATTAAAGGTTCCACTTTTCAACCATACAACGTCGAAGAACCATCCCTTTTTTCAGTTACCATTGAAAACCACATTAAATTAAAATTATAGTGTTCATCGTAATAACGATGACTTTTAAGATTATTATGGCATGTTCCAAAAAATAATTAAGTCTACTTACTCGATTTTTCGTTGCTTAATTTTTTATATTAAAATGAGTGGTCTGACAAGTAGGAAAGATGTTAGAGTATGGTGTATACATATAGATTATCTGTTTACTGAAGTAAACAACAACAAAAATATCAAGTTTATGATCCATTTGTGTTAATGTCGCAAGTAGCACAAAATTATTATGTGTCTTATTGTGCTACGAATAACAATAGGTTTGACCAGTGGGCTATCATTACAAAAACGAAAATGATTCTTCAACTCAAACATGATCATAAACAATGACCAATCTTTCCAAAATGATCCAGACCTAACGAATTATTAAAGTTGAAGGTTATGATGTTTATTGAAGTCGATGAAGATGAGTACGAGTATGAAAATGAAGATAATAGTGTAAATAATGTGACTTATAATAATAATGTAGATTGATAGCAAATTATATTGATGTTAATCTATTTCGTTCACATGCATATCCATAGTTATTCGGTTACTTTCATGTGGTTGGTTAGCTTCATGTAATTAATTATTTGGTCCATGTTATATTGATATTGATTTTTTTGTTCACATACATATCTGTTGTTGTTCGATTGCTTTTATGCGGTTAGCTAGCTTCGTGAATTTTGTTACTCAGTTCATGTTATATTTATGTTGGTTTATTTCGTTCACGTACATATCTATAGTTGTTCGATTACTTTCATGCTGTTAATTAGCTTCATATATTTAATTTTTTATTGCATGTTATATTGATGTTAATGTCTTTCGTTCATGCGCACAACTATTATATGTAGCTTTATATGTTGTATTCCTATAACAATGTCTACATGTGGTCGTCGTAAGTGTCAAAATATGCATGGTATTTATAACAAACCAACTATTGATCACATCTGCTGATCTATTACGACCATTAGAGTAGAGGAGATCACACTTATTATACCAAGGTATCAGGATCAGGAGATCGGCGTGGATCTCCACTTTCAGTCCGGAGGATCTTATCTCTCATCGACGATCACGTCACCCCTCCTCTTCCCAATGATGCTCCTGGGACATCTACTCATGCATCTAGGATAGTATCTACTAACTCTGTATATGGGTCGGACTTACAAGATAAAAATAGGGCAAAAGGTAAGAATATTTTATACACTACAATATACATATACGTACAGTAATATATTATACAAGCAAAGAAGCACATATTAATATCTATAAATATGCCTAATATTATCATTGTTGCATGAATTCTCCATGCAAGAAATTTATAGTTCTAATACATGAGCCCGATGCGGATTCTATTGGATCATGTGCATTGACAGCGAGATAAAAAAGGGGATTCCAATTTTTCATTATTATTAATATTACACTAGATCTTTATTTTGTGTTTACATGAATAATTTCTAAATACTAAATCATATTTAGTGACTATTAATGAAACAAGAGTTTATCGTTTGATCTTTTGCTTTATTTGCTTTTTAATGTTTTGTTTATAACTTAACTATATATATATATATATATATATATATATAAAATTAACGAATAACTTCATCAACATCAAAATGTGTATAAGGAAGGAATTGTTTTAAAGAAGAGCATTGTCGAGGCTCATAAGAGTCATCGAGGATGGGCATGAAGTCATTGAGGTTATAAGCAAAGTTGCTATAGTTATCGATTTTGTATGTTTACCCGTGTCGAGCTGTAGCTTTGATGTCGAAATCTTTGATATCATTGAGGAAGAAGTTATTAAAAGTGAGATTAATATAGAGGTCAGCGAGGTGCTAAACTATTATGAAGCTTGGCGAAGTTTATATTAACGTGATCAATGACATTATAAGCTCATATGAAACTCGACATAACAAGTTTATCGAACCATCTCCTTGTTAATTGAACAAATAATTATAGATGCAACACTTTCAATATTACAATGAGCGAAATCCCCAATTCGATTTAGGGTTTCAAATGGGTAAAAAGAGAGAATCTCATAATTCGGCCCTCCAATGAAGACCCCTGGGTCCCTATTTATAGAGTTTGGCGAATGGTGAACCTCAGCATCCACGAAGCTCAGCGTCTTCATCGTCATTGATTTTTGACGGTGGCAGTTCTATCGACCTCGGTATTGATGGCGTTGTCGCACTTCAATGTTTGTACCCTTGTTCTTCGATATTGGGCTTGTGTTATTAAAACTCGACATCATCCTTCCTTGGTAATCCTCGAAGCCATTGAAGTGCAGCTTCGATGATATTGATGAACCTCGATAATAGCAGTTGTCGACATTGCTTAAACATGGTTGATGTTACGTCACCTCTTAATTCTCAGCAACGCACATTCCCCTTGGTTATCTTCGGTGTGATCTTAAATAGTGGTGACATGGAAATAGAATCTCTTAGTTTATCAACAAGGCTAGGTGCATCATTGTCAAAATGGGATAGCCCGTTTCAAGGAGGCTCATCGTCATCGAATAGAGATGATATTGAATAGGAGCGACATTGATTAAGCATGACATGGCATTGAAGAATGTTAACGTAGTTGAGGGGGGGACATTGAGGTCTTTAATGTTCATGTGAACTTTAATGTTGACATCCATCTTCAATGTTACCTTGGCACGTGTAGCTTCAAACTTTGATATGTATCCTCACTTCAAACCTCGACATGAACCCTTACTTGCTGCATCCATGCTCGCATCGACATTGTCGTATCCAATGACGTTAAGGCTGAATCGTTGTGGGACTTTCTTGATAACAATATGGTAGTAACATTTGTCCCCTCGGTATGAGAAAAATCATTGACTTTTTAAGTCAACAATCTCGACATCCTTTTTTGCCGCCTATTAATGTTCGTCCATTTGAATTTGATCAGATAACTGCCATGCATCCGATTTTCCATATAAATATGCAAACCTTCGTTCTTTTTGTTTCCACCTGCAAGTAAATAACCCAAACAAGAGATAGAGAATTCCAAAGAAAAGTTTTTAACACATCAAATTTTTAATCAATCAATTCTCTCTAAGGTTTGGTCCCTATTGACTTAATTCAATTGCGCTTTTCGATTAACTTTCTAGAACTTTATTTGGGTTTAGTTTTAGGGGTTCTATAAATTCCGTTTTGATTATTGGCATGTTTCAGATTAAAACTGTGAGTTTGTTGTGTTGATTTGAAATTATTATCAGGGTTTTGATGATTGAAACTTGTTGAATCAATCGATTATAGACTAAAGTTAATTTTTGAATTTGGGGATATTCATTGAGACAGGTCTTTGAAAATGAACCTGATTATTGTTTTACCCTAACCGACGTGATTAAAGAATTTGTTAGGTGATTAACCGACAATGATCAGTTTTAGTGTTTGATTTATGAAAACTTTAACATGCTTAAATATTGATGAAACATCATATTAACTTTAAAGTTCGACATTGATAACACCGTTTCACCCTCGACATCGCCACAAAACTCGACAGAATGAACCTTGATGACATTATGCCACTTAAGATTAAAAAGAATTATATGATCTCGCCATTAGTTAGCTGATATTGTTAGTGTGGGGCTTAAGAAACAAGGGTAAGGCATCATAGTAACAATGGTAAGTCACCGCTGTTAATATAGTTTAGTTTAATCAGACATGATATTGTTTTATTTTGATTGCTATAAAAGATAACATTGTTATTACTCTCGACAATCCTGGTTACTACATAAAACTCCTTTCGACTTAGTCGAAATCTATATTAGTAGAACACAAAGAAAAAAAAGGAGAAAGCTCCAGGTACACCTTTCGAATGAGTCGAAGGGATGCTACAGCCACAGTTTGAGAGCATCAAAACCTTTCGAAGGAGTCGAAAGGATGTTGTAATCAAGATCCAGAAGGTTTTTACCTTACGAGGGAGTCGAAGAAGTCAAAAGCTTTTTTCCACCTTCATTAACCACCTTCGAAGCAGATGATTCTACATGCTTGAGGACCTTTCGAATGAGTTAAGACAACGCCTTTCGAAGGCTATGAAGGTCAACTCTTTAAGTACGCACCAAACCTTTCAAAACCAAAGGTTTCGCCTTCACTCAAATCAATCAAATTCAAGTATTGTCCCGAACATCCCCTTCGAAAGAAATAATAAGCCTTTCGAACCGGTCGAAGCCATTGTGATTCAGGAGAGTTCCGCATCAAGTTACATGCAAGTGCTCAGAGGCAGCCAACACCATCGAAACCACTAAACAAGACCTGTTAATAGAGTCAGAAGCCCTACAAAGAAACATCAAGAAGAGAAGCGCAACCATTCCTTTCGCCAAAGGTGGAAGCATACTTGACTTATTCGGAATCCACCTTTTGACCAAGTCGAAAGTTTTAGGGTCAGGTTTAGTGGAGCAGAACCTTGCCATTCTAAACTTGTTTCTTCTTAATAAAAAGAGTTGTAAACCCTAATTCCTAAATTGATTTGGGGATTTTTGAGGAATAAAAACTACTTTAGCTTGCGAAAGGGAAGTCTTAAATCTTTTGGATTACTTTATTGTTTTTAAAGCTTTTGTCAGGTTTAACCTTGTATTTCAGGTGTCTCCTATATCAAAGGACCCTTCTGACATAGTCAATACATGGCATATTCAAGTAGCTTCAGTCATATATTCCAAAATACCATTCTCTGGGCTTCAGCTTTAAAAAAGGTTGAAACCTAACCTCCAACAACTCAAGCCTTAGAAAACCTAACCTAATACAAGGCGCCAAAGGATTAAGCTTTCAAAGGGTTGAAACCCCAACTCCAGATTCCCGGTCTAAGTCTTAATACCTAAAAAACTAAGCTTTCGACAAGGTCGAAACCTCTACCTTGGATTCTTGGATAAAGTTCTAACCACACAACAACTAAAGCCTTTTACAAGGTCGAAACCAACTAAGGCAAACTTTATCTATGGTATCTCAACCGAATCAAAAGGAGATCTTTCAAAGGAAAATCCACACTAATTCAGCTCGGTCGAAAGGTAATAAAGGGAAGAGACCAACCGTTTCGACTAAGTCAAAAGGTCGACCTAAGAAACTTTTTACTAAATCAATCTATTCAAAAGGAAATTCAAGGAGGATTTACACATTCCTCTCCTCTCCATTTACCTAAGTGATAAACCTTGTTCCTTAACACAACTTTGGAGTGTTGACAAGATTTCTTGATAACATTTTGGCACTAGAAGGAGAGCTTGAATCTTTGACTTGGTTGAACACCTAATACTACTTGTCTCTAACACTACTTAACTCAATCTCAAGTTCATCTACTTTGGTCTAATCATGGCTAGAAGAATCATAAAATCTGAACAAGAATCCTCAGAATCACAGGAGATAAGATTCCCCTCAAAATTCGATTCCAATCAAAATGAAGAGAAAAGGCTAAGACTAGAACCTCTAAGAATCATAAACAAGAAAAAGCGGAATTGTATGATCCTAAGAAATAGAGTTTAAACCCCTTTCATATTGGCCCCACCCTAATTTTTTCTTTAAGAAAATGGGAAAATGGAAGCGATAATTTATTCAACCAAATTAGAAAAACCATTTGGCGTTATTCCAAAGGCACAATCTTTGAATAAGAAATAACGGCTGACTACAATGCCTTTGCACATAAATGGAAACCAACTACTATAAGAATGCTTCTAACACAAAAACTACAAAGGGTGGACAAAAGAAAAGCAATCGAGGAATGTGAAACTGCAAAGCTGAGAAATAAGAAATCAAAAAGCCATCCTCAAGAATTAAGTTTCAAATCTAGACTTCCAAAAGAATGCAACTTGGCAATGTCAATAGAGAATGTCTACTTGCTAACCAAGAATGAGTAACTATTGGCCATCATAGAAAAAGAAGCCAAAACATGAAAGGAATCGAGGAGGATCCTATTGTCAGTATCATATGATAAATGGACATGAGACCAATCATTACAGAGCCTTAAAGGGGATGATTATCAATTTCTTCCATCAAGGAAAGATTAAAGAATTTGTGTAGAGAATTTAAGAAAAATCAATAAAGAGCTACTTTTCAAAGAAAGATCTACATGGCTGGGAGTGAAATGCTCCTTATTTTTAGATACTACCTAATATGGTAGCCTACCTAAGATGGTAGTCTATCTAAGATGGTAGAAAGCCTTTATCTGTGCCAAGATGGCCAGGGCAGAGCACCTCCTAGAGGAAGGGTGGAGTAAGCCTTTGAACACGCCATAAGATGGCCAGGTTAAAGCACCGGACAAGCCCTTGGCCACACCTTTGGTCAGGTCAAGGCACCTCCTGGGGGAAGGACGGAGAAAGCCTTTATCCGTGCCATAAGAAGGACATGGAAAAGCACCGAACAAGCCTTATCTGCGCCACGCTATGGCTAGGGTAAGGCACCTCCTGGAGGGAGGATGGAGTAAGCCTTTATACACGCCACGCTATGACCATGTTAAAGCACTGAACAAGCCCCTGTCCGCACCATGCTACGGCCAGGGCAGGGTGCCTCCTGGAGGGAGGTCATGTAAATCATTGGTTCCAATCTCCAAGGTGAGTTAACCAAGAGCACTAGACAACAGTGGACTAAGATGTCCAAGCCCAAGAAGAGGACCATCAAATAGTGGACTAAGGTGCCTAAGCCCAAGAGGAGGCTCATCCACTAGTGGACTAAGATGTCTAAGCCGGAGAAGAGGCTCTTCCAATCATGGACTAAGATGTCCAAACCCGAGAAGCGGTATATCTCCAATGGACTAAGACGCCCAAGCCCAAGAGGCAATTGATCTAATTACAACTACATACAAGTCCTGAAGGGTTCATACATGTTAAGGAAGATGGAATCTAAGGAGTAAAGCTAAACTTCATCCAATAAATACCCAAAATTGGGTTTCGGGTTTTTCACTTTGGGATTCCATCTATTAAATACCCGAATATGGGTTTCGGGTTTCTTATTTCAGCATTTCATCTACCAATACCTAAATCTAGGTTTTGGGTCGATTCTAGTCCCTTATAGTCCTTATAATAGCCGAATCTGAGTTTTATGTCTTTATCAATCACTAATCATCCTTATCATACCCGAATCTGGGTTGCGAGGCTACCACTTATCAATGCCCTAATTGGGCTTGGAATTTCTATTATGTATTTCTATTGTGGATTTCTGTTGAATATGCGCTTATATGATTTTTGTTTGATGATAATAAACATATATATATATATATATATATATATATATATTCATTTAAATGTATTTGTTAATGTACTATTTTATTTTCGCAGGTTAAATAAATATTTTCTGAATAAAATTAATAACACAGAATTTGAATTCAAATAAATATTTTATTCAAACAAATATTTATTACAATTTTGAATAGTACAAATTCAAGCTCTCACTATACACTATACAACTTTGATATAAATTTAATTACATCACAATTTCACATTTACAAATGTCCTCACAACACATCACTCATTCACTCACTACATATTTTAATCTTCAACTTCATTCCAGTTAGAATCCAGCATCTGAGCAATCTGCAAAAATATTCACTAACACAGTAAAATTGAAAAAGAAATATTTTTGCAATATAAAATAAAATATGATTTTTGAAAATATTATTTGCCTCAGTTATTTGGGTTGTTCGTCATGATTTATATTTGAATTCATCACACACGAACAATGTGACATGCACAGTGTATCACTGTACATGCCACAAGGCCGTGCACACCGATATACACTTGATAATGCTACAGGGACAGGTGAGCACAAGGTCAAACCCAAATAAAAAGATGGGTTCAACTCAGGTGCAAATATAAACAAAATCACAACACACGCACAGGGTCAAATCCGAACTATTAGCTGGATTCAACACAGGGCAGGTGTACAGGCTACGACTTTAGGCATGAAGCAGTTCAATATCCAAATACAACAATGCAGTAAAACCAAATGCCCATACTATATGAAATACATGGGTACAAATGCAACGACCATACACACATACTTCAATGATCAGTTCAAGTCAGACCAACCAGAAATGAAAACTGCAACTCAAAGAGCATCAACAATGCAACACTTCAATGAGCTACATACTAATGATGCACCTCAATGCATAAACCAGTGAAGCTACACTGAACAAATAGTCAGAGACCATAATCAAGCATTTAACCAGAAACATGATCAACACAGCAACAATGGTCAGGCAGTATGCATCAGGCCAGACCAACCAGAAAAGGTGCAAACCAAGACACAATGCATATATGAAGTACACAAGTGCAACTACATCAACTAGACCCAACTCAAATGCAAAGCCTCGTCCAAAATCAAAATAAACAAAACACAGCAATATGTTAAAAACATATGAACCAGCAAAGGCACAATGCAAAGCTTCAGACCGGCATGGATATGGTAAAAGGTTCAGACACAAGGGTTGCACTAAAGTACACATTGGAGCATGCAGCTCAAACAAAATCAATGGTCAGTCAAGAGAACCTCGCATGAAAGCTTGAACATGTCCAGTTACAACAAAGCACCAGTACAACAACCAAAGCAACTCAACAGCAATGCATGCAACAGAGATCAGGCTTAATGAAACAGGCAGCTTTGAAGAAGTGAAACAACATCAAAGCATCACATACATATGTACATGAGAAATGACAGAAACACAGTGCATATATAACAGCAACCAGGCAGCATGACCAACATAAGGCAAACTACATGAAGACCGGGCTACACAATGAACTACATGACATGAACCATGCAACTGATCAGAGAATATCACCGACTCAAATAAACATACCAAATGAAACAATGAACAAGATATACAATGAAAATCAGTGCAACCCAAGTACAGCAAGCCAGAGATTCATGAAACCGAAAGTGGTCGAAGCATCAAAGTCAGGTAAAATTCAAAATCGTGGTGGCCAAGATAGTTGACTGAGTTAAACATCAAAGCCGTGTGAAGCAGTATCAAATTATACAAAAGTTATCAAGTCAGAGAAAATCACGGAGCCATAGTCAATCATAACAAATTCAAAGCCGAGGATTTTAAACCAAGTCAACCGAGCAATATCAAGAATATTCGCATATGAATTAGTCAAGAAAAAATCGCAAGCATCCAAGCATAAACGATCGGCCGAGATAAATTCAAATATATATTGTACGAACGAAAATTAAGGGTTACAAACCCTATATAAGGAAATCATCATCGGCAATCTCATCATCGAATTCAAGCAAGCATAAAATCAGTAAAGCAAAAGCATATAATTACATACCGTAGCAAGGAAAGAATTCGATCAACGAAGCAGCCGAAGTAAGCAACAAGCATTCGATCGAACAAGACTTCACGCAATTAACCACTGATTCGATCAATTTAGAGTCGGCGCTTCAGAAAACCCTAATTACAGATCGAAGAGAACGAAGCCCCAAATTTGCAAGAGGAACGACCACCATTATTCACGAAAAGGAACAGAGGAAATAAAAGTCGAACGGGGCCGCTATCACAAAAACAACGGGCCGAACTAAAAAATATAAGGAGAGCAAAGGGCCGGCCATTTTATAAAAGGGGTTTTTATTTTAGGGTTATTTTATTTTAAATTGTTTTTAATTTGTATTTTCTTTTTTAAACCGTTTAATTTTCTAGTCATGTGACTAGGGGACAAGCTACGTGGCGTAGCTTGAGAATTCGCAACTCAGTGGCCGAGTTGTGGCAGGGTTTTGAGCGTAGAGTTAGATTTAGTCGATAGCGGGTGTCGCGAGTTTACGTGTGTAAGCAAGGGACTATCTAATTTCCAGTAGAAACCTTGGGGGCAGCACGTAGGCAGGTTTTGCCGAAGCTGGGTAAATTCTGTGTCGTTCTATTTCTGCATTTATTATTCTGCTATTATCTGTGCTGCTATTAATCTGCGATCTGTGTTGAAATAATTTTATAAGCTTCCGCAATTAATTTTTATAATTAATACCATCACCCTATTCACCCCCCTCTAGGGTGAAATCGATCCTACAAGTGGTATCGAAGCTGGAATAGAAGTCAATTAGTGTTTAAAAATTCGTGTTTCAAAAATCGTTTTTTGTTTTAAAAATTTGAATTTTTAAAAATGGCTTCTTTTAATAATACTTTTGTTGAGGGTCGTTCCAATATTATTCCTTCTATTTTCGATGGAACAGATTTTTTGAATTGGAAATTGGAAATGGAATTTTATTTAAAATCTGTTAATATTAAATGTTGGGATATTATTGAAAACAGGTGTGATATAACAAATAAGAAAATTATCTCGATTAATGCTCTTGCTATGCATATATTATATTCTCATATTAATCAAGATAATTTTAATTTCATCTCTCATTGTGAAAATGCACAGGAAATCTGGAATACTTTAATTGCAATATATGGTGCAACAGTCAACAGCAATGAGAAGTCCTTCACAACCGACTCAGTTGAAGAAATATGCTTAACGGGATTTGTAAAAAGCAGTTGTGATGAGGATGATAATGATGGAGCAGCTGAGCTGGCGTTAATAATGAAGAAATTCAAAAGATGGAACCACAAATGTGGAAATCCATCTCTAAATCAAGAATTAAAAAGTAGAATAATCAAAGCACTAGACAACTCGGAAGAACACGGGATCATTTGCAACAAATCCGGTGATATCAAGCCCAATTATCCCCGTTTTCAACTCGACAAAGAAAAGAAATCCAAAAGAAGATGTTTTGCAGCCACGTGGAATAAAAGCGATAGCAGTGAGAGTGAGAAAGCAGATATGTGCCTTCATGGGAATATAACCGATAGCGACGATGACGAGCCAAGCTAGGTATCAAAACTTACTCACTCTGAATTACTTATTTATTTCCACGAAGTAAATGGCTGTTTTGAACGGCTTAGGGATAAGTATGCCAAACTTGAATCACAAAAAATACCTTGATAGATTTAAATAAACAACTTGACCAATTAGTTAAAATCTATCAAAGTAGGATCCCTAAGTGTGATCAGTGTCCAACATTCGAAGAAGAAATTAGAAAATCAGAAATCAGAATAAAATCACTTGAAAATGAAATTCTGATTTTAAAAGAGAATGAAAATACTAGGAGAAAGAATTCTATTAAAAAGTGCACACAATTGTTAAACGAAAATGAATCTCTCAAAACACAAGTCCAACAATTGTCAACGACTTTAGATAAATTTTCAAAAAGTGAAAAATCGTTGAATATGCTATTAGGAAAGCAAACTGTTAATACGGTTAGACAAGGATTTGGATATAATTGTTCGAAAATTGTTGAAAGCAATATTAGTCAAGTTAATTCCATGTGCACAATTTGTAGAAAATATGGACACAATCACAATAATTGTTGGTATAGACCCAAACATGTGAAAACTATACCGATTTGGGTTCCAAAAGGCACAAATATAAAATCTCTCAAAGTTAAACAAATTTGGGTGCCGAAGGGAACAATTATAAATAGTTTCGGGTCTCCACAAAATTATTTTTCAAAATATTTTGCCACTAACAATCATGGACCTATAAAAAACAAATAGGTCACATGAATCTTTTCCCGTGTAGGTGTGGTGGCAGGCTAAGGAACAACAATAGTGTTCTCTGGATTTTGGCTGTTCCAGAAACACAACGGGCGACAAAACAAAGTTCCTTAGCCTAGTAAAAAGGTGACAGAATCACAATGGACAACAAAGAAAAATATCGTAAAGTTAAAACAGGTAATGAAATATTTATTTGAACGATATATTAAATGTGATAATCTGCACCATATTCTGAATTAAAATCAGCCAATATTGAGATTGATGAAAAGATGATGATTTTGATTCTGACTTATGCAAAATTATTGGCCAATTATATTCTTATGCCAAAAACACTATAAAATTCTCTAGATTCCTTGAATTACTTCATATATATTAATTTAGATTGATAATAGTGTTTTGTTGGATGATAATACATTTGGTTATAATATGGCTAACTCTATGTTCACGGTTTTCTGATTATTCACACAACTTCAATTAAAATCCTAAAGATTTTCATCTAAAAATTGTAAAAAGGATTTTAAGGAATTTTTTTGAAACTTCTAGAATCTATTTGGAATAATAATGATGACTGATGATTACTCTTGAATATAGTTGTTTATCGTATGGCTTCTAAGATTAATATTATGATATTTGACTGATTATTTACACGGCTTCGATTCGAATTCAAAAGAATGTCACTTAAAAAGCTGTTAAAATTGATTTTGAAATTTTTGGTGCACACTTCATGGTTTGGTCGATAAAATTCAATTAATGATGATTTTGAGTGAAAGAGAAATTCAGATGCAGATTACACTGGCAATCTAGTTGATAGAAAAATTACTAGGAACATGATTTTTATTACATTTAGTAACTGCATCGTTTTTTCAAAGAAAATATATGCATATTTTTTTCATTTCAAACAATTTTCAAATAGCAGAAAATTTTCTTATAAAACCCCCTCGAGAAAATCATTTTTGACCATATTTTCAGATTAGTCATCTTGAAAAACTGATTTCATAATTATTTTTTGAACTTGATTTTAAATGACTATTTTGGCTAATCTAACTCCCTAATAATTATCGAAAAGATAAATAGTGATTGAAAAAGAGATGAGTGTTGATATTCATTATATTATGACTCGAGACCGTATAATTAGTAAATTTCTTTAGAAATTTAAACAAGAGTATAAAACTTTTTGTTGGTAAAAATTCCATGACCATCTCTATGTCTATCATGTTTCTAACAACCGTCACTCATCAAAATTCTATATAGTTTTGTTAATATGTGGTACTTTAAACAGGAATCGTTCGTTTTTCATTTTATATTTTTTTTAAAAAGAAGGAGGTTATAATAATAATAATAATAAATAAAAAAGTATTCACTCTCATTTAAAAGTCCTCACGGTTATGCATGGGTGAATTACTTGGAATTTGTTATGTGCTTCCATGCTCATTTAAAAGTCCTCACGGTTATGCATGTATGGAACACATATCAAAAGTTGATTTTTAAAAATAAATAAGTTGATTCTAATCCCATTTAAAAGTCCTCAAGGTTATGCATGGTTAGAAGATACTTGAATTCATTATTTTTTAAAATAAAAAATTGGAATACTACTAATCTCATTTAAAAGTCCTAACGGTTATGCATGGTTAGTAGATATTCAAATTCCTGGTATAAATATACCACAAATAGACACAACTGTATGGTTTTATATGATGACATCATTCCTATCATTCTAAAAGTGGAATGTGCGCCTAACATAATATTTATGATTTTTGTTTGATTTTTTATCGAAATTTAATATTTATATTCAATTGAGTTTTAATGTTGAATTAATATCGGTCACTTTATCTCTATTTTCTCTAACACTGTTATTCTTTTGCTGATAACAAAATGGGGAGAGAAAAGTTAAGATTTTGTCAAATAAAACCAAGCAAAAGTCAAATAATTTTCTATTTGCATCTAGGCTAATTTGCATATTATTTAATTGTATGCATATTTGTAGGGGGAGCTTTGTGTAGAGAGGAAGCATTTAAATAGGGGGAGCAATTAGAGCATATCAATGACCAAATACATTTAACATATTCAAAATCTTAAATATATGTTTGTTATCATCAAAAGGGGGAGATTGTTGAATATGCGCTTATATGATTTTTGTTTGATGATAATAAACATATATATATATATATATATATATATTCATTTAAATGTATTTGTTAATGTACTATTTTATTTTCACAGGTTAAATAAATATTTGCTGAATAAAATTAAATAACACTGAATTTGTATTCAAACAAATATTTTATTCAAACAAATATTTATTACAATTTTGAATAGTACAAATTCAAGCTCTCACTATACACTATACAACTTTGATATAAATTTAATTACATCACAATTTCACATTTACCAATGTCCTCACTACACATCACTCATTCACTCAATTCATATTTTAATCTTCAACTTCATTCCAGTTAGAATCCAACATCTGAGCAATCTGCAAAAATATTCACTAACACAGTAAAATTGAAAAAGAAATATTTTTGCAATATAAAATAAAATATGATTTTTGAAAATATTATTTGCCTCAGTTATTTGGGTTGTTCGTCATGATTTATATTTGAATTCATCACACACGAACAATGTGACATGCACAGTGTATCACTGTACATGCCACAAGGCCGTGCACGCCGATATACACTTGATAATGCTACAGGGACATGTGAGCACAAGGTCAAACCCAAATAAAAAGACGTGTTCAACTCAGGTGCAAATATAAATAAAATCACAACACACGCACAAGGTCAAATCCGAACTATTAGCTGGATTCAACACAGGGCAGGTGTACAGGCTACGACTTCAGGCATGAAGCAGTTCAATATCCAAATACAACAATGCAGTAAAACCAAATGCCCATACTATATGAAATACATGGGTACAAATGCAACGACCAGACACACATACTTCAATGATCAGTTCAAGTCAGACCAACCAGAAATGAAACACTGCAACTCAAAGAGCATCAACAATGCAACACTTCAATGAGCTACATACTAGTGATGCACCTCAATGCATAAACCAGTGAAGCTACACTGAAAAAATAGTCAAAGACCATAATCAAGCATTGAACCAGAAACATGATCAACACAGCAACAATGGTCAGGCAGTATGCATCAGGCCAGACCAACCAGAAAAGGTGCAAACCAAGACACAGTGCATATATGAAGTACACAAGTGCAACTACATCAACTAGACCCAACTCAAATGCAAAGACTCGTCCAAAATCAAAATAAACAAAACACAACAATATGTTAAAAACATATGAACCAACAAAGGCACAATGCAAAGCTTCAGACCGGCATGGATATGGTAAAAGGTTCAGACACAAGGGGTGCACACAAGTACACATTGGAGCATGCAGCTCAAACAAAATCAATGGTCAGTCAAGATAACCTCGCATGAAAGCTTGAACATGTCCAGTTACAACAAAGCACCAGTACAACAACCAAAGCAACTCAACAGCAATGCATGCAACAGAGATCAGGCTTAATGAAACAGGCAGCTTTGAAGAAGTGAAACAACATCAAAGCATCACATACATATGTACATGAGAAATGACCGAAACACAGTGCATATATAACAGCAACCAGGCAGCATGACCAACATAAGGCAAACTACATGAAGACCGGGCTACACAATGAACTACATGACATGAACCATGCAACTGATCAGAAAATATCACCGACTCAAATAAACATACCAAATGAAACAATGAACAAGATATACAATGAAAATCAGTGCAACCCAAGTACAGCAAGCCAGAGATTCATGAAACCGAAAGTGGTCGAAGCATCAAAGTCAGGTAAAATTCAAAATCGTGGTGGCCAAGATAGTTGACTGAGTTAAACATCAAAGCCGTGTGAAGCAGTATCAAATTATACAAAAGTTATCAAGTCAGAGAAAATCACGGAGCCATAGTCAATCATAACAAATTCAAAGCCGAGGATTTTAAACCAAGTCAACCGAGCAATATCAAGAATATTCGCATATGAATTAGTCAAGAAAAAATCGCAAGCATCCAAGCATAAACGATCGGCCGAGATAAATTCAAATATATATTGTACGAACGAAAATTAAGGGTTACAAACCCTATATAAGGAAATCATCATCGGCAATCTCATCATCGAATTCAAGCAAGCATAAAATCAGTAAAGCAAAAGCATATAATTACATACCGAAGCAAGGAAAGAATTCGATCAACGAAGCAGCCGAAGTAAGCAACAAGCATTCGATCGAACAAGACTTCACGCAATTAACCACTGATTCGATCAATTTAGAGTCGGCGCTTCAGAAAACCCTAATTACAGACCGAAGAGAACGAAGCCCCAAATTTGCAAGAGGAACGGCCACCATTGTTCACGAAAAGGAACAGAGGAAATAAAATTCGAACGGGGCCGCTATCACAAAAACAACGGGCCGAACTCAAAAATATAAGGAGAGCAAAGGGCCGGCCATTTTATAAAAGGGGTTTTTATTTTAGGGTTATTTTATTTTAAATTGTTTTTAATTTGTATTTTCTTTTTTAAACCGTTTAATTTTCTAGTCGTGTGACTAGAGGACAGGCTACGTGGCGTAGCTTGAGAATTTGCAACTCAGTGGCCGAGTTGTGGCAGAGTTTTGAGCGTAGAGTTAGATTTAGTCGATAGCGGGTGTCGCGAGTTTATGTGTGTAAGCAAGGGACTATCTAATTTCTAGTAGAAACCTTGGGGGCAGCACGTAGGCACGGTGGACATCTATTATTGTCCCACTTCACAGCTGAGGACTATCATGACCACAAATTAACTTAGAATAGAATGTCCTGATTTCCTTAAGAAGTTTCTCTTTTTCATCACCAAGAAAATCAAAGTGAAGATGAGGGTGTTCCAAGTAAAGTTTTTGTAAATCTCTAAGGAAGCAGTATTTTGCTATTTTTGAAGATTTTAAAATTGATGCCTTTTCAAGATAAAATCATCTCAATTTGACGTACTGACTTAAATGGTCTCTAGAAACAAGTTGGCTAAACGAAAAATCATTCCCTGTTAATATAATAAAATGAATCTAAGCATAAATAGCAAGACAAAACCAAATATTTATAAATCGATACATGTTGCATGTTTACAATTATTTATCTGGTTCATACAGAAAAGACTTAGAAAATAATTCAAAGACAAATTTGTTCTTATAGTACTTAAGCTTTTCATAGGGAGTTCTTGGGGAATCGATCTGACCCATGGTAAGTTCCAACAAGCTCCAGGGTGTGGGTTAGACCCAAATTCATCCAAGTATCTCATATGATAATACCTAAGTAGACCCCCATTAAATTCGCCTAAATATGAAAAATCAATAATTGAGTGTCTATAGTAAGCCTTATATAAGAAATTGATTAAAATATCTCTTTCTTCAGTCAACATCCAAAACAAAATGATTAACTCCCGATTTTATTTTAAGAGAGCATCGTAGCGGAGACGCGCTCTCTTTAGTATGGGGGCGGCTTTTTGATGCTTAAAAGACACCAGCACTGATGCATTTCTATCAAGCCTATGATACTTATTGGAAAGTACATTATTCTCCCTTATTTTCTTGTCTAACTCCCTCTATAATCTGTTTATTTCTACTTGTTTTCTATCGAGTTTGGTTTTATAGAGGAGGACATATTTCTTCCTTATCTAAATAAAAGAATTACACTATTACGACTTTCGAAGTAAAAGTAGTTTAAACAAAGAGTCCCATACTTGAGATACTGGGATAAAATTTTTAGAAACCTGCACTTTTTCTCTTGGTTCTTCAACATTAATGAAAGCAGGATCTGTAACAACCCGATATTTTCAACCATTCGCATCCGCACATGTCGGACTTGAGTTGTTCAAAATATCAGATTATTATTTTAATTTGGCCAGACTCAGCATATACAGTAAATAAAATAATCACAGAGTCACAAACACAGAGTATTATAACAGAATGCAATGGAATAGATTTATAAATAGTAGTTCATGAAGCTACTACAATAACAAAGTCTCGAATACAATAGTCAATAAAAAAAATTTGAATACATCACTGGAATCAACTAAACGACTGAAAGCTGAATCGATAGTTGGATCTCCAAGCGAAGCTCCAAACTCCAAAGATGAGTCGCAAATGCTGTATCACTCAGTCTGACCCAAGTATAAAGAAAAACACAAAACATTCAAGTCAGGAATAACATTCTTATATCAATAAATCCAACTCAAGTGAAATATCAACTGAAGTACAAGCAACTTAAAGGATTTTTGGGATAACCATCCTCTAAGGATCCATGGAACTAACTACTATGTAGAAATATACGCTATTAACAACCAAACGTTATTATAACATCGTGGCCATTTCAAAATAAATTTATACTTAGAAACCAAAATATCATTTCCATTTCAAATATATATATTTCCACATTATAGCACTTTCAAGGTTACAACACTTTCGAAACCAAACACTTTGAAATCATAATTCTTTGGAAAACCATAACTTTGAAATCATAACTTCCACCACTTGAACAATTCAGATGTTAATAGTAGTATATAAAATAAAATAGTTTATACTAAAATAATTAATATATTAAAATAGTCTATATTAAAAATAGTTTTATATTAAAACAGTTTCCTCAAAGTTCACAAATTGATTCAAATCAATTCAAATTCAAAAATTCAATTTAATTCATCCTCAATTCATCAATTTCAATTCAATTCAAACCCATTTAAATTTTATATCGATTACAAATACATATATAAACTAAAATTTAAACCGTTTCAATTTCAATAGATTTCAAAGCTTGAATTCATTTATATTTTGAAATTCAACTTTACCATTATTTAATATTAGAAAATTCACTTAGTCAATCTAATATCATTTAAATAAAGCTTTAAATTACAATCACTAAATATTTCCTTCAATTTTTTTAAACTTGAAATATCCATTTAATCACTTTAAATTGAAATCAAGTTTTAAAAATCATATCTTTAAATTTCAAATTCAATAGTTTCAAATCGATTTAATTAAATAAATTTTTTAATACAATTAATTCAGTATTAAGCTTTCCAACCTTAACTTATAGAAATCATTATAAAATCCATTTTTTAAAATAAAATTTTAAATAAATACTTAAACATATTGTATTTTATTTAAAACAAACTTTACTAATTTTAAAGCTTATCATTAAATTTATTTTATTTTAAAGCTTATTCATCTACATGATATTTCAAATTTAAATAAAACCATATGTATTTCCTTTCAAAACCATAGAAATCATTTTCAAAATATTTGTATATCGACCAACGATGTCTGTATAAAATTTTCTATCCTATGGTCAAGTGATACAGATATTTATCATTTCAGTCTGTAATTAAATATATACGGGTATATATCATTTCAACCCGCAATCTCAAATGCAATTCAATTGAAAATCTTTTGGGTTTATCATTTCAACCCATAACAATTTTCTCCTATTCTACAGATCGTTCGGGTATGTATCATTTCAACCCATAGTGAATCCATACTAACAAGGAACTTATAGAGTGACAATAGATATGATAATAATATAACAGGCATATCTCATCGGTGATTAAATAAAATATAAACAACATGATATGTTGTCATATCCCATAGGTGAATAGATACGGATAATATCATATATAACAATTTAAATAACTACAGCAACATATTTCAACTGTCGTTTCAATTAAAATCAAATCTAATAAATACAAGAACGTTAATCATGAGTGATTGCTCACCTTTCGATGTTAGAGACAAATGGAAATGAGATGAGCTATGAATCCAAGCATGAAATCCAAAGCAAAGCTAGATGGATACGAATTTGACGGACAAGCTGATAGATAAGGAATTGACGAAACCAAATCAGAACTGGATTGATGAGGATAAATAGTATAAGTGAATATATTTGTAAACTATATATAACTATGTATATACCAAATCATATTCTAAAAACAAACACATTTTTAAATTATATATATATATATATATATATATATATATATATATATATTTCAAAAATCATTGGTTAAATTAAAACACATATGTTAAACTCAACATATATGCATCATACAATTTGAGACAACTACTTATATATATAGGTTACATACTAATAGCTTATATATATAACCAACTGTGTAAAAGAAGTTTGCAGCTTGTATATATAAATAATCTATTATAAACTAACATACTTTCCTGTAACAAACAAGTAAGACTAAAAATAGTTATACTAACATATCAACTGCAACCAAAACAACATATATTTATATACATACTTATATATAAAATCATACTGTAAACAAAATATATGAAATCATAATTATAAAAAAATTTGTGTATAAAATATCATGCTACAAAAATATATATGAAATAAATATCATCAGTTTTGCACTAAAACGGAACAGACTGATAGATCTCTTAAATACGTACATTTTAAACTACAACAAAATAGTATATCATGATATATTTACAACTTAACACTTTATCATATAACAACAAATCTTAAAACAAAATATTTATGATACTAACATAATATTTCAAACAACAGGGTCCGTACTAGTTGCAAACACACACACACACTAATATATAGACTGTGGAACAGAGGACATATAAAATAAACTATAAAATATGTATAGAGCATATGCATAACATATACATATTAAAGTCAATATTCGTTATAAACCAACACAGCCTACTATATTGTAATATATATTGATCAACATGGTATAGATAACAAATGAAAGCTTATGTACAAACCTGCTTTATATATATATATATATATATATATATATATATATATATATATTATAACATAACATTTATAAAAAAATATACTTTACATATACATATCTATGTAGCTGTATATACAAACATTAACTCAAAATACAAATTAAAGTTTAAGATAAAACTCTCATGCTATACTGAAGGCCAGGCTTATATCTATCTGTGAATACCAACAAACAACAACTTACATCAACTATACACATATAAAGCAACAAAATCTATATGAACTATGTAGACAATAAGAAAATAGATGAAGATTAGTATATGGTATACATATATATATATATAAGTTTTAAACACGTAATTTTTTTTACAAACCAAACATATATACTAACAGCAATATTACAGACATGCTATAACCTATAATACACTATATCATATAATTTATATAACTAACATAATATATATATATATATATATATATATATATATATATATATATATATATGTACATATATATATATATATGTACATATATATATATATATATATGTACATATATATACATATATATATATATATATATGTACATATATATATATATATATATATATATATATGTACATATATATATATATATATGTACATATATATATATATATATATGTACATATATATATATATACATATATATATATATATGCAACACATAACTATATTTACAACTAACCGATATATAAATACAATCTAATCTAATATAAAATATAGATATGATACCATTTGTGAAGAATATAAGAGGAGAGTGCAAAGAGGAGGCAGGCTGCATGGTGGAGTTTGCTGGCCGAGGTTGTGCACGCGGGTGAGGAGAATGGTGGAAATGGCCTTGCATGCATGGGCTGGTGAGTTGTACGACAGGTGTAAGGGAAGAATGGAAAGGCATTGGGACAGAGGGAGGGGAAGCGGTTGTTGCGAGCTCTGTGCGTGGGTTCATGGTGATGTGGCGGATGGATTTGTTTGTGGTGGAGGTGGCTAGGTGGGCCGAGTAGCCTGTTTGAGAAGAAGTGACGTGCCTCAGGCCACGCATGCAACAAGACACCAGAGAAAGAAATGATGGAAATGGCATCAGCTATGGAAGGAAATGAGAAAGAAAATAAAAAGGTGGAGTTTTGTTCTTTTTCGAGAGGAAGAAAGTGGACACCAAAGAAGTTATATATTTATAAAGGATGAACAGAAGGGAAAAAGCAGAGAAAAAATAAAACGTATCGAAGTGACAAATCTGAAAACAATAAAAGTTGGAACAGCTTGGAAAAACAATAGTCAGGCACGCTAATTCAAAAAGTATTAAAGGCCGATGACCGTTAAATTTTCAACCGTTAGCAATTTGAATGGATACAGAAACGAAAGGGCACAAACAGGTTCCGATATGGTTATCTGTTTTATAAGTGCACTGGGCACCAAAACGCAGAATTGAATATACTGTAGAGATCAGCATGATGAGATGAACAAAACAGTATACAAATATTAGTGGTATGATCATCCTACCAAAAGTCGATATCCGGTACCAATATTGCTACTATTTTGCCGAAAATAAGATAAACGGAGCAATAACAGTCTAAACTGGATGAAATGAAATGTGACGCCTCACTCAAAAGATGATTTAAAAATTTATTATGTAAAAATATTCAGGTTTGGAAAACATTTTATTATCCTCACTTTTTAACTGATTTGAATTGAAATAAAATTACAAAATAAAATCCAATTCCATATTATCTAATGAAAATTTACCATTTGCCATGTTTAAACAGATGTATTCCAAATATTAAATTTTTATTTCAAAATGCAATTATTTAAAAATTCATAAAAATTCAATTAAATACGTTATTAAAATCATTAGAAATTTTGGGTCGTTATAGGATCCTCTTGAGAAGCAGAGGGGGTGACGAACTAAGGCCGTGTAGCTTCATGAGGAGATGGCTCTTTGTGACGACCCACATTTTGGAATGTTTAAATCAAAAATAATACACACATGACCAACTTAAACAATCCGAAATATAGATAAGCAATGATGTTATTTAAGAAAAATAAGAAAAGAAGAAGAAAACAAACACAGAATTTCGCAGTGGAACAATTAAATATAATAATCAAATAAACAGTTCATGAAGCTGTTTATATAATACGTTTGATTATAATTTATACAACAATAATCAGAGTTATATATATAAAAGGGATAAGTAAAATAATGCAGCAGACAACATGATGCGGGAATAATAATAGTAATAATATATCAAATCTTCATCTTCGTTCTATAGAGAAATTATCTTCAATGTGCTGACAAACTCAAGGCTGACCCTAGCATAATGAAAAGACAAAACACTTGAGTCAAGACTAAAATATCCTTATGTGAGTCAAACCGATATCATATAACATGAGTGTAATAGCGTCAGAGATTTTTATGGGGTTTCACATCTTCTATCCAGTGTATAACGTGCGTGCAATAACTAAAGAGATGTTACGGGATTTTCCATCTCTTAAGGATCCATCAAATATTTATATGTAGTAGAATAGGCTACATATATAATCTTTAATCAATAAAATAAATAGTTTTCTTAGCGTTAAGACTTTACATTAATCACCCTTAACGCGTTTTTAAGCATTGACTTCAATTTGCATATAACGCCCCATTAGTACGTTGAGGAATAAGGATGCGCCGTGATGCAACAACACTAAACCAAAATCGTAGGGGTTACGTATAGGGATAAAAGTATAACAAGGCGCATGAGGCAATGCCTAAGGTAGAATACTTCTAGTTCGGGTCGCAGGGCTGGTGGTAACGCATCGTAGCCACGACCGCCCACCACGCACATTCATCCCATATCGAGTCAAAGGGAGGCTATCCCAAATCAAGCCGCACCAATCGAAATCAACAACAAAAGTAATAATATGGATCGAGTGCAAGAAAATCAAAGAATAGATGTTCGCTAGCGGTAATTAGCCCACCTGGCCCTGTCAAGCCATCCTGTTTTAGTCATTTCAAAATAGCATAAGCGTCGGGGTCTATTCATCATCATTCTCTTTCTTCAAATCCAGCAAACGACGCTAAATCCAACCACTTCATTCTGAAGTCTCCTCCGCATACACTGTTGTTAAAGTGGTTCCAATGTTGACAGAGAGTATGCCAATAAGAGCCCCCGGTCTGTTTAACAATCAAACGCCGCTTTACACACCGGTTGGTACTTTTATATTTCGAAAACAATTCATTCTTGATATCAAAATATCATATTCGCTTCAAAATCAGGTTCATATCGAAATATCATATTTAATTCAAATATGTAAATTTCTACTTGAAAGTCATTTTCACTTCGAAATTCGATTTGAATTACAATTGGTGATTACTTCATTTCAACCCAATTTGCATTTTAAATCCATGATTTAAGTATAAGCATTCCCACTCCGACCAGTTTGAATTTTTAGAAAATAGTTTGAATCTTTTTAAATAGTTTAAAAGTTAAAATAGTGTAATGTAAAATAGTTTGAGTATTAAAAATGATTTATAGAGTAAAGTAGTTTGGAAAATCAAAGTAATTTAAACATCTAAAAAGATAGGTTTTTAAATAATTTGTATTAAAATAATATATTGAAAATAGTTTCAAAGTCAAACTAATTCAATTCTAAATTTTCCAATTCAAACCAATCCAATTTCGATTTCAATTTAATCGATTCCATTCTGATTGCAATTCGAATTAACTACGATTCCAATTTTAATTCAAATCGATTTTGATTTCAAATTAATTCAATTTGGATTTCAATTGCAATTAATTTCAATTCAATTCCATTTTGAATAAATTTCAATTCAATTCTCAATTTTAAACCATTTCAGTTTATATAAATTCAAGTTCGATTTCAGAATATCGATTTAAATCACACCAAATTCAAATTAAACTTCAATCTTCGAATTTAGATTCAAATCTTAAAATAAATTCCATTCTCGAGTCCAAATTTATATGTCCAATTATATTACTTTTACATGCGGTAATTCGAAGTTCGAACGAAAAGTTCAAATATTTTAAAACAAATCAATTTTCGGAATTCAAATCATATTTCTATTTTAACTTCAAAATCTCAAATTCCATTTTTAAACAATTTCATTTAACAAATTCCGATTGCAACATTTTAAGCTCAATTTCGAAAATAATTCGATTTCCATAAATTCAAATTTTACTTTATTAAATCAAACTCTTTTAGATAATTTCAAATCAAAAATTCTAAAATCATTTAATTTAACCAACCCGGTGTCCGTATTAATTTTCTATCTTATGGCCGAATGAATCAGTTATTTCAATTTAATTCAGGGATAAATATATATCATTTCAATCCAAAATAAATGTCATAGGTATGTATCATTTCAACCTATATTCCTTAATTTATTTGAAATAATTTAATTTACAGTTTTTTATACTGTAAATAATATACAGGATGATAACATGATATATATGAAAATAAATAATCGTCCATTAATCCAAATATCTATCAATTGGCATCATCACCATCAATCATCCAACAACTAATAAATCACACAATTAACTGGATATCAATAGTCGAGAGTTTAATGGTAATTTAATTCCAATTCACTGTAACCGTTTTCTATCAGTTAATTCAGATGTTGATTTAAATGTCAATTAAAATTTTCAAACAACAATCAATAAATTCAAATCACTTCATAATTTCAAATTGACCAACATAAAAATATTCTAGTACTTCATGAGCATTATAAATACTCACCTTCTTTTTTAAACTGAAAATTTTCTCAGCTTCAAATAAATTCCAAATCCACTCTACGCTGTTGATGACGTTGATACGGTTGCAACGCAATTTGTTTAGCCCAAATCAGACCTCGCACGGAGAAGTTATACAATAATTAGCAAAACGGATTATTAAAAGTTAATTAACATACTTGAACTAAATAATTAAAATTAACAATACCAAATCTCTTCCTCTCGTACACGATCAAACCTCTCCCCCATCTTCCTTCCTCTTCCTTTGAGCGCGACTTCATTTTTTTCTATTGCCTTCCCCCGGTGCAGCCACCACCGTCTCCGGCCGTGCACCCCCATCTCTAACCATGCAACAACATCATCGCCGCGACCCTGCTATCGATCGCGACTGCTCGTCCCTCGCACACACGAATTCGCTTCAACCCAAACCCTAAACTGAACGTTGATGGCCGCCTGGCCATGCCTCCTCGTGCGCTCGCTCAGGCCCCTCCATCGCTGCACCATCCATCGCATGTGCGTGCGTTCGATTGATTTTTTTTTATTTTTTTATCGATTTGGTGGGGTTTTTCAAAGAGAGATGAAGGGAAGGGTACAGGTAGATGAAATAGGGTGTGGGCATTGTACGAAGTGTTAAGAGAAAGAAAATAAGTAATATATAATATTATAATTAGAAAATATCTCATCCGTTCGACCCGCGCAACTTCAAACTCCAAACGAAATGTGCCGCCTGGCGCTCTTAATATTTTACCCCCATTCTAAACACAATGAAACTAATTTCAAGGCCTAATTCGATCATATTTAGAAGATAGATTTTCAAAATCCAATTATTTAAACCAAATTTCTTTGATTACTTTCTGCACATTTAAACTCGCACGGTCAAACGACAAGTCAGATCACTACAAAACTTGAAATCCTACAATAATTCACTATTATGGATTTGACAAAACAGGTTTCGTCGAAATCCAGGATATTGGCCAAAATGACTATTTTTGCACGTTAATTAAAATATAAAATTTTCGATATCATTTTCATTCACATCAATTTATGATTCAATTATTGAAATAATTTCCAATATTAAATTTTATAATTTAATTATTCAATGAATTACATTATTTCAAATATAAGTCATTTAACTTATAACGTTTTACCTTTGAAACAAATTCAAATAATAAAACAACTATTTCCATTTCACAGTAATTCAACACTATTATTAAATTCAAGCTATTGATTACAACATATTAAATATATAGAATTTCATTTCAGTAATAGTTATCACCAAAATCTTCGAAACTGGTTATTTCAAAATTTTATTGAAGTTCATATTCAATAACTACACAAATAATTAATTTAATTTTTATTTCTAACCATTTGTAATCATATAAAATTAAACAATTTAAAGTAGTTAAAAATATGGGTTATTACACACTTTTTTAGAAGCTTTTATGTTATCAGCTCCGTCTTTATGTGAGGTTAAAGTGTGGCCTCCTCCATCACCACCTAAGCATTGGCCACCATTATTGTTATCATAGTCGTCGTCATTGTCATCCTCATTATCATTACCATCTCCATTGCCCTCTTCCTCGATGGCATCATCTTTGTCGCCCTCATCCACTAATTCAGATTCAATTTAAAAAGAGAGGACTTCCAAAGAGAGAATCTGGGAGGCATCAATCTCTTCCTTTTCAACAGTCTCAGCTCCTTACTTCGTCTGGTTTATCTTGCCCATAACTCTATCTACGAGGACAAAGTCAAGTATAGGAAAGCTACGCTCTGCACATTTGTCAATATTATCCGCATAGGACAACATCAAGGCATGTTCAAAAGAACTCAACATCATCTCCCAAAGTTTTGTGTCGAGAAGCCACGACACTTGCTGTTTCGCATCGGAGATGGTATCGACAACAAGCTTCGGGAAGGCCTTGGTTTTTTTAACTTTTCATTCAATGAGGCGTTCTTTGTAGCCATACTGTGCTTCTCCTCGTCGGATTCTTTCAGGGTTAGATGCATGAAAAAAATTTCATCGACAAGGAGTTGGCGAGCCCTTCTTTCTTCCAAGAGATCAGATTCTGACCGGGTAAGAGAAGCTCTTAATTGTTCCAATTCAAAGGTTGCTTCATCTTGTGTCGCAGATAAAGAAGATACTTGATTCTTTAGAGCAGAATTTTCCTCCTGAAACTTGGAGGACTCGACAAAAGATTTAGAAGCTTGCTACTATAGAGTTAACCAACTCTTTGAAATATGGAAGAGGAAATGTAGCACAAGTTAGAAATTTAAAGAAAACCAGTAATGTTAAAGTCAATTGAAGTGAAACTTACCAAGAATTGTTGCTCAATTAGGGAGCGGTAATTCCCCGCCATGTCAAGAATGGAGGAAGGAATGTGGGTAGAAGTCAAGGACTCAGAATGTAAGATGGATCAGTCTATCTCTTCAAAGTTGATGGAAGGAGAAGAAGATGATGGCTTTGGAGGAATACGCTTTTGAGCGGGGATCACTTCCAAAATTTGTTGCATTTTTTCAAAGCAGCCAGAGAGCTGGAAATAGTAATTTGAGAGAGGGGATCAGTAGCAGTAGGAGTCTGCTCAAGTTTATCTTAGGGAGCTTCAACGATTGGGATCTTTGAAGCCTTACAAAAGAATGAATGTTCCTCTTCTTCTATATCAATAAATTTGGCTATCTTCAGTGGAGGTCCTGCTTCAGTTGATAATGCCAACTTCCTTTTGATGGCTATCTTATTTTTAGCAAGAGATTGGATGATCGATGGCACATGAGAAGCAGTTGGAGGAGGAGCTGTACCACTAACAGGCTTTATAGCTTGAGGCGCAGCTCTAAAGAATTCATATAGAATAAAAGTCAGCAAAATTATTCAAAAAGTAAAACAGGAATAGAAAACAAAGGAGTTTTTATTACTTACTGGAATGGTTAGAGCAAATAGGCGACATGGGAGAGAAACGTTCAGGGTCTCCCAAGGAAAGGAAAAATTCACTCTTTGATGTATGTTGGATCAAAGGAGGAAGCCCCAAAATCCTTTGAGCAAGGTGGATAAGAGAATTTTTCTTCAATTTAGAAGGGATTGACAGCCTCAGTCGGTTTCCAATCTTATTAGAGGCCGCGATCAGTGACTCCACCGTTCTTCTACCTTATTAAGTTCTTTGGCAGGAGAACCTAACATAAGACAAAGATTAGACAAGAGAAGTAACAGGATAAAAGGAAGACAATGAAAATCTGAATTTACGAGGAGTAGAAAAGGTCCCACTAATATGTGGGAAGCATCTAACGAAGAAAAACTGGTCCTCCCAGTCTTTAAACTTATTTACCCCTTCCGAAATTAACTTCTTCGGGGTTTTTCTCTAAAGATTTGATGATTGAGGTTGCTAAGCTTGACTGGTTTGACCAAGTAATTCAAGTTTAGCATTTAGAGAGGGAAGGCTAGACTCTAATGCTATTAGCTCCAGAAAGAGAGGTAGGTGTAGACATTTGGGGATGGCTAGATTGGAGCAATCCGATATAAGAAAGAAACTTAGATAGGAACTCCGAAAAAGGTAGGAACCCCCGCCATATATGGATGGCAGTATAGGCAAAGAACCCTCCGAGAGGGTTGTTGATGGTATCAGATTCTTAAGCTGGGATAGCTTCCACACCAGAAATTTCAAAGTCCTTGAGGATGGCATCTACCTCATCTTGTGAAGATATCAAGAAGTGCTTTGAAATGGCATCAACTTTGTTTGGGGAGCTCATGGTTCTACCAGGTAAAACGTTTCAGTTAAAATTCTTAGTTTATTATGAACCTAGCATTCTTTCAAGAGTTGGTAAAAAGCCTTCTTAAGCACCTTAAACACAAAACCAAGCATGGAAATTCAAATTCTTGGAAAAATGTTTAAGTTAAAAATCAATAGTATCGAGCTTTCGATAGAGTCGAAAAGGAAAGGAAAATTAACATATGGAAATTGCCTCTAAACAGTGTTGAAAGGCTAAATATGAGCATTCACAGAGCTTTCGACAGGGTCGAAAGGAAGGATGGAAATATATGTCCAAGTGACACTTTTCAACAATGCTAAAAGCTCAATAGGAACCAAGTTGTTAAAAGGAAATAGTTAATACTAACTTGAAAATCTGAATGAAGTACATATAACAAGGATTATACACCCTATGAAATTGTCGAAACCCGTGACTTGAGTTCTTCTGAGGGACATGTGAATGTCGTCGAAACCTTATAAACTCATTGAGTCGAAAGGTCCTAAGTGAAAATCATGTGTACTTAAAACATTTCGACAATTCTGGTGGAAGATGATTTTAGAGGGTTTCGACTCATTAGATACAAAAGGTTTTGAAAGGGTCGAAAGGACATTATTGTTTTGAAAGAAACTAAAGAGAAGCGATTTCAATCGGCACAAAAGGTTTCGACTAAGTCGAAACGTTATGCTTTCGAAAGAGGAGAATGCATTCTGCTTCACTATATAGCTTTTAAAAAGACAGACAAACTCATGCTACAATACCTTCCGACCCATCGGAAGAGGCTAAGAAAGCAGAAATCAATGTTGCCACCTCAATCCCTTTCGAAGGGGTCGAATGGTAATTTTGTGGCACTAATTTTTCATTCGTTCAACTTGAAACTTCCAGGTGAAGAAAAAAGAAGTTTCTGTCTACCCTAAATGCGACTGCAAATCTAGGATTTAAAAAGAATAAATTGAACCCATTAAAAAACGGATTTCAACATGAATTAACCATTTTTATTTTTGAAAATTTTAAACCGAGAATTCAGATTTTCTTAAGTATAGCGGTAGTCATGAATTTTGAATTTGGGATCAAAAAAAGAGATAACTCTCATCGATTCATGAAATTGAATCGCAAGAGTCTCTCGAATAAATCGAATTCAAAAACTCAGACAACCTTAGAACATAAAATAAGACATGCCGCTTAGTAAAATCAAAATTTGAACAATTTCAAAATCGGAATCCGGATTGAAAGATTTTAGAAATTAATATCCACTGTGGAATAGAGAAAAATAAAAAGAAGAGGAATTAGAGGACCAGAAAATGTTTTTACTTACAAATCTAGCTTCTTCTTAGATTAAAGGGAGGGAAATTTGAAGATTTTATAATTATTTTACTTGTACCTGAAATTTTATTGCAGATAAGTGAAGAATAAGAAGGAAGGAGCGTACTTTATCAGAATAGTCTTTAAGAGCTACATGCCGTTAAATTAGATTTAAATAGGCGGTCCAGATTTACGTAGGAAGACCAAATGGTGGAAAATTCCTAGGTTTTGACGTAGTTGACTTGGAAAGTCAAGTGCATCCCTTTGCGGACAGGGAGGGGGGGCAAATGTTACTACATAAAACTCCTTTCAACTTAGTCAAAACCTATATGAGTAGAAGAGAAAGAAGAACAAAAGGAGAAAGCTCCAGCTGCACCTTTTGAATGGGTCAAAGGGATGCTATAGCCAAAGTTTGAGAGCATCAGAATATTCCAAAGGAGTCGAAAGGATGCTATAATCAAAATCCATAAGGTTCTTAACTTTCGAGGGAGTCAAAAGCCCGTTTCCGCCTTCATTAACCACCTTTTGAAGCAATTGATTCTACATGCTTGAGGACCTTTCGAATGAGTTAAGGCAACGCCTTTCGAAGGTTATGAAGGTCAACCCTTTAAGTACGTGCCAAACCTTTCGAAATCAAACCTTTCTCCTTCATTCAAATCAATCAAAAGAAAGTATCGTCCTGAACAACCCCTTCGAAAGCAATAATAAGCCTTTCGAACCTGTCGAAGCCATTGTGATCCAGGAGGGTTTCACATCAAGTCACAAGAAAGAGCTCAGACACAGCCAACACCATCGAAACCACTGAACAAGGCCTATCGACTGAGTTAGAAGCCTTACAAAGAAACACCAAGAAGAGTAGCGCAGCCATTCCATTCGACAACGGCGGAAGCATACTTGAATTATTCGGTAGCCACCTTTCGACTAAGTTGAAAGCTTTAGGGTCCAAAGGTGCTGACCTATATCTATAAATAAGACCCATGGGGTCATGTTTATATGGATCAAATCTTGCTATTCTAAACTTATATCTTCTTAATAAAAAGAATTGTAAACCCTAATTTCTAAATCGATTTAGGGATTTTGAGGAATAAAGACTACTTTAGCTTGCAAAAGGGAAGACTTAAATCTTTTATAATATTTTACTATTTTTAAAGCCTTTGTCAGGTTTAACCTTGTATTTTAGGCGTCACCTTTATCGAAAGGACCCTTCCGACATATTCGATACATGGCATATTCAAATAGCTTCAGTCGTATATTCCAAACTACCATTCTCCGGGTTTCAGCTTTCAACAAGGTCGAAACCTAACCTCCAACTATTCAAGCCTTAGAAAACCTAACCTAATACAAGGTGCTAAAAGATTAAGCTTTCGAAAGGGTCGAAACCCAACTCCAGATTCCTGGTCTATGTCTTAATACCTAAACAACTAAGCTTTCAACATGGTCGAAACCTCTGTCTCGGATTCTTGGATAAAGTCTTAACCACACAATACTAAAGCCTTCGGCTAGGTAGAAACCATCCAAGGCAAACCTTATCTATGATATCTCAATTGAATTGAAAGGAAATCTTTCAAAGGAAAATCCACACTAATTCATTAGGGTCGAAAGATCATAAAGTGAAGAAACCAACTATTTCGACCGAGTCGAAAGGTTGACCTAAGCAACTTTTTGCTAAAGCAATCTATTCAAAAGAAAATTCAAGGAGGATTTACACATTCCACTCCTCTCCATTTACCTAAGAGATAAACCGTGTTTCTTAATACAACTTTGGGGTGTTGACAAGATTTTTTTAAACAATCGTGAAATTTTCTTTTTATCGTCGAGAAATGTGTGCGCACTTCTTTGAAAGCATCATTAGTCAATGTCGATGTATATTAAGCATGTTAATTCATGTCACTGCCCTTCACCAACACTCATCGCACCCTGTCATCAACGTTCATTAATATCGATGATTTTAATTACTTTAATATCCTTTATAATAATGATGATTATTAATGTTTCACAACACTCGTTGTCACGATTCATGAATTATTTTTACTAACATTAATTATATATTCTTACTTTTCATGTCTTTACTATTAATCAACATCGACTACCGCCACATAATTATTAACATTATCGATATCATTAGAGTCGACATCGACGACTTCAAAATTTAATTGGGTCGACGCCATTATTACTCAATAATGTTGGCAACGCTTATTATCTTGAGGTCAACCTTGATTTTAACCTTTTTTAGTTTTGTTTATTAACCCAAGTTTTGAATTTCCCTCTTATGGTTAGGTCGAATTTTTTGTTTATATAATAACTGATGGTCAGGTATCAATGTAGAATTTTTTTTTACATAGCACAATTATAATCGTTATCTCAGTTTAGAACCACATCACCTGATAGATTTATGGAACACAAATAGATAGGAAAGAAATCCTTCATGAAGCCTAGCATTGGACCCAAGCCATCTCCTCCAACTAACAATAAAGAAGGCGATGGTCCACAGTCGTCATATGTCACAACCAAGAGAAAGTTGACTCTATGCTGGGTCAATTTGCCATTACTGGAGTAGAAGCTATTCCAGCGGACTCTTCGCATATCATTTCCAACCAACTTGAAAGATATTTTGTTTTTACTACAGTGCACGTTTGGCACTCTGGTTATCTCCCATTCCCCTGTTTCCTTCATAGATATCTGGAGCATGTGGGTGTTGCTCATATCCAACTATTGCCCAACTCCTACACATACTTGACCTGCTTAGAGGTTTTGACTCGAGAAGCGGGACTTTCTTCTCTTAGCACTAAAATTCTTCATCATATTGCGGTTCCTGCTAAGCCTGGTGATCATTCAGATTGCCAATTATACCGAGTCCGCCTCCATCCTAATAGCTTGATTTCTAATAGTGTCAACATGGCTAGAGAATGGGAGACACAATATTTCTTCATCAAGTGCTTTCATAATATTAGGGGAACCTTCTCTATTCCAAATAAGCCCTCTTTCTTTCTTCCCTTTAATGCTTACCCATTATTATAATTGTCACCAATGGATGTTTCTTTCTATATGATGCTCCTAGGAAGTTGAAGCCCAGGGATCAAGAAATTGTTTGATCTTTAACTAAAGCAATATAAAGCTTAGGGAACATGATCAGTTTGCTAACCTCTGTAAGACTTCACAATCATTCCATTATATTGGATTGCCATAAGGTTCTAGGGGAGCCTCCAAAAGTTAAGCTTAACTTCATGGTGGAAGTTCATTGGTAATGGGAAAACCATCATCTTTTACTTCTAATTCTCCAATTCAACTTGGTACTGGCGGTAAGCTTTTTATTCAAATTGAAAATGGGATCTCCATTTCTCCATACTTGCTAACTCATTATTACTATCTTTAGATTTGACGGCTCCTGGCCCTTTAGGAAAATCAAGAACTAAAGTTACTATGTCCAAAAAAGGAAGAGTATAGCTTTGACCACCACAGAGTCTTCTGAACCAAACATTTATGCAGATTCAGTTTCTCAAGCCATTGAAAACTTGGACAAAGAGTTAGCTGATAGCAATGTCGTCATTGGTATTCCTCCTTCTCCTCAAGTTAAAGGGCCTAAACATGTGAGTGATTTTACTAATGTCGTCGTCGATGAGTTAGAAGAGATATGCATTGATTTATTCTCTGGAGCAGTAGATGTAGACAAGACTCCATAGAAGTTAAAAGAAATCCAAGTTGAGATGAATAGGGAAATTCAGACCCCAATCCTATCATCAACGTCTCTTTTCCAACGTCTTCACCTGTTATTAACCATATATGTGCTGAGTTTAGTGCACTCATCACTCCGACCGAACCATTTCCTTCCATGGCTCCAACTCAGTCTTCACCAAAAAGCTTCGAGGAACCTGTTAAGATGGCTCTTCAGTCTCCATTAATTACCTCCCTTAGGTCATTGCCGCGTCTAGTCTATTTGGATGAACATCTTCATCTGATACTCAAATAACTCTTAGTTGTACATTATCTTACTTATTTGGCTAAATTTAAGAATGTGTGAATCCTATTTCTGACTTAAATAATTGCATATTCTAAGAGGGAACATATGCCCCATCTTTGAAATGCCTTCCAAGGACCTTCTGAACAAATTATGGCACTTAATGAGAAACTTTCTTTGCTTCAAAATGGGATAAAGGATATCACCACTAAAAGAGATGTTGCTTTCCTCAAAAAATATAACTTCATTTCTTCTCTTCAGAAGGGGATGATAAGTGCTGCTGCTAATGGGGATGAAGCTATTTCTGAAATGAATAATCTAGCTTCTTCACTTATCGAGGAACAAAAGCCAAGCAACTATTAGATGAGAGATAAAAAATTTAGAGGCTGAACTTGTGATATCTTAAAGAAGATGTGGAGAGGATAGCTAAAGAAAATGCTGAACTGACAAAAAGAAAAGTTGATCTATTTAACTAGAATGAGTTGCTTAGTAAAAGCCTTGAGAAGAAATCCAGCCTTTTTACTATTCAAATGACATTGTTATTGATGCCAAAAATAAGGTTGCCAATTTCTTAAATGTTGCTCTTTCGAGGATCAAGGAAGAATGTTACGAAGATGCTTTGTTCGTTGCATATAACAATAACATCTAGAAGTATTTGGATCTGGATTTCCTCTCTCTATTAGCTATCAATGATATATGCAAAAGAAAGTTCATATTAAAAATGAAAAAAGCCAAGGAGGCCCTTGATAGGGAATTCACTGCTGTGGAGAGAATCAAGGCTAAGGAATGGCTAGCATTTGATGATGCTCCTAGTGATAAAGATTCACAGTCTGAAGATAAATGGGATGATCATACTGATGGTGATGGCAAGAACAATGATGATAATGATAACATTGGTAATGGTAAAGGTGGAGATAGAAATGATGGGAATGGGAATGATACGAGGATGGTTGTTACGATGATTATGATGGCAACGATGAGAGCGGTGAAGTGAACCCACCTGGCTAGCCATATGATAAATATGGAACTAGTGATGCTAGTCAAGCCCCATCCGCTCAAGATGTTGAACGCCATTACTACTAGTCTTTCACTGAAAGATCTTTTCGGCAAATGTAGTGCATCTCGAAGCCAGAAGCTAGTAGGGAGAAAAATTCCATCACCTCCGGTTTCTTCTTCTCAGGTATGAATTAATTTGTGCAAATGCTCTTGATTTTCAAGTACTTTAGGTAATTCATGGATTACTTTAATTAAAGAGAAAGTCGAAATACTATTATGATGCTTTGCTTAAGAAGAAACAAATGGTCATAGACTAGTTAAAAAGAGAAATGGATAAGGAGGTGAAAGAGTACAACAAATTATCCACGAAATATCACGATCTTGTCTGGAACGCACTAAAACCGAGACATTTTAAAGAACAAGAAGTTGCTTCGCAGATTAAGAAGGATCGCGAACATCGGGAACAACTCCTAGAGAAAAATGCTGAATTGATGACCCTTTCCCGGATGCTCATAGATGATAGGGATACTCTAGTGGAGTTTATGTACAAAATTCATCGTAGGAATGTAATCACTAATTTCTCTTATCTAGGTGGGAAAAGCGGAGGACTAATCATACGATTACATCGTAGATATTTGGATGAATTCAAACCTCCTGATCCTCACTCTAGGGAGCGTTGGAACCTTTCTCAAGTCAATCCTACTCTCCACTCATTACTCTCTCTTCCCCTAAAAAAACTTAAATATAACAAAGAGAAATTTATTCCTGAAGTGTATAAGAATTCCATTTTGTATGAACCAGAGTAACTTGTATAACTATTGTGTGCTATTGGATTTATTTTATGAATATTATTATTTTAGTTTCTTAATTCTTAGTTTAATTTTAACATATTGCATAGAATAAAAATCTTTCAAGCAGCCCTGCTTTTAAGGAAAACTTAAGAAAATATGCCAGATTAAGGAGGGAGTTTTCAAAAAAAAATTCAAATTTTAGAATGTCGAAGTTAGCCAGATTTCACTTCCTCCAAGGTTTACAGAAAGGTTATTTGTAGCATCCTGGTTTCTGCTTTGACTTCTTGGGAAATGAAGAAGATGGGATACGTAAAAAAATTCAATCATACCACGCAAAATTAATATATGGCCATGATATTTCTCTAGTCGGAGAATGAGATTATCTCCAATACCCTTCTCTTTGCACCTTAGAAGGCATTAAGGCACCTTTTGATTCTGCACTTACTTTGATCGCTAGATCGCTTGAAAAAGCTAAGATTGCAGTTTCAAAACTCTAAATGCTAGTGATATGTAATTTGCAGTATGGCCTATTTTTGATAGAAATGTGATGCAAACTTGACTTTTATTCTCTTTGATTTGTAAGCTCTACTTTTATTGTAATAAAAGAGATTGTTTTTCCATGTATTAATTCTTATTTACTTATATATATTTTTTAATAGGAAATGCAATTATCAACTACGCCCACTCTTACAATATCTCATTCTCGGCTGATTGTTCTAAAGGATAGATTGGCAGCTGACCTCGAATAGAGGAGTCCCTGTATGGATGCCTCTGCCACAAAATTCTCAGATAATTCAGAAGCATAAAAATGGCATAGGTAGTTTCTACTTCAAAGAGTGATCGTCAAAAGTTTTAAAGAACAAATCACTAGCTTGGAAGCTGAATCTAAGAAGAAGAATGAAAACATTTCTAGATTAGAGGCTCAAATAAAATCCAAATCTCCGATAGCTTTTTATTGAAATAGCTAAGCTTCACCAATGAATAAGTGACCTTAAGATAGAATTGTCAAATAGTCAGGCCTTTTGTAACTCCCTGGAATTTGTTATGGGTGAAAGCATTCCGAACTTACCTTCTTCCACTAGTCCCGCTACTTCAAATGTCGGTAGGACAACCACATCTCTTTCCTTGGCGATTTAAGAATTTTCAACTTCGATAAACCCACCTTCGTGTACAAGTAATGAGGTGATCACAAAATGGAGTAGAAAAGTTAAGGTAGAAATCATGCAACATTTAAATAAGCAATGGAATGAAAAGATATCTCAAAGATATATTGAATATGAAGGTAAGACCAAAGACTGGAGTGCGGAGAATACTTCCTTAAACAAAAAATTAAGGAATTGAAAGCGAGGTCAAGACTTTGAACGATGCCGATCGAGCTTTTTGTCGTGCTCTGAAGACTCATATTAAGGCCACTATTGATGCCGACATGATTGGAAGAAAGAGAAAAGGCCTAAAGAGTTTCTTAGTGAAGCTATTCATCATATCCTCGATCCTTCAGTTTTTAAGAATCTTGATAAAGTAGTACAAAGCCTTTGAATTAAAAGCTTGTTTTGTTTGATCTTTTTGTGCCTATAAATTTACACATGGTGCAGTATATTGTAAATTGTTTTATAAATTGAACAGATATTACCTCAATTATAGTTTTTGAACTGAATTCTGTCTTTCGTACTCGAAACAGAATTAAATAATAGACCAAAGATGCTAACTGGTAAACATAGTAGACAACTATAAATTCTCATTTGGTGATGGTTAAATAGTAGAAGTTAATTAGCTTGGAGTGTTTTCTTATTCTTAATTTTGGCTAATCTTCCTCTAGAAGACCAATTGTTTAATTCTCCTTACTTTATGCCACCCTTTTGGCTTTACATATTGTTTATCCATTGTGTGTCACTCTTCGGGCTTTGGATGTTACTAATCCTTTGTGATTAACCCTTACCACCATCTTAGGTGACAAATTAGGTCGTCCGGTGTGTTTGGTTAGCTTTCATCAAGCAGGACCAAAGACTTAGCTGACCTCCCTCCATGAGGCGCTTCAAACAGGCCTTATAGGCCAAAATGAAGGTAGGTTCGATGCTTTAGCCAGGCCATTGTTATGCAGGACTAAAGGCTTACTCCATCGTCCCTTTAAGAGGTGCTTTAAAGAGGTTTTATAGGTAGGAATGAAGGTCGATTGGTGCTTTGAATCGATGAGTTAAGACGACGCTAAAGCTTACTCTATCCTCCTTCTAGGAGATGTCTTGATATGGCCATGTAGGCAGTATCAAGGTCTTATAGATGGTTTAGCCTCACCATTTCTAGTGGGACTAAAAGCTTACTATGATTTTCCTCTAGGAGGCGCTTTGACCTAGCCTTCTTGGTGAAGTTATAGGCTTTCTACCATCTTAAGTAGTTTCCATGTTTAAGGCGAATCTTACTCCTGGCAATTTAAAATCGCTTATTCTTTTATATTGAATTGATGCAATAGCTTTTCACAAAATCATTGAGCTTGCGTTGACTTAGAAAAATGATGATCCGTCCCTTTAAGCCTTTATACCGGTTGGTGTCATACCCGCTTGAAAGGTGGTTATCGTAGTACGGATTCCCAAGGTTCCTTTCGAAATTTAGGCATTTTCTTCTATGAAGGCAAATAATTGAGATCATCTTTTCTCAACAAGTAAATGTTTTCAAGATAAGTAGTAGAAACACAATTCTTTAGGAGTTTAGATTTGAATGTTGGGTTTCTAGATTGTTGCCTAGCCTTTTTGTTCCATATGATTAGTATTTCATAATCTATTATCATCTTCCTTTTTAAAATTCTTCGAATTTCTTTGCGATTTAATGATCGATTCATTACTCCATGCCACTTCTAAGCAAAGGCATTGAAGCCACTTGTTATCTTATCTTCAAATATAGTTCTTTGGCCTGAAGTTGAATAGCTCTTTTCATCCTTATAAACCAATTATTTTTCTCTAGACTACCTTTCCCCGAGGAAAAAATTGGAGTTGGACCCACACGAAATGGATATATGCTCCAAATATACAGATCGCGGAGAGATGTTTGTTTCTTTCTATTTATAGTTTGCAAGGCCTTCAATATTAGTGCTTGTTCTTCATGGTATCGAGGATCAATGTCCATCCGTTAAGTGAGACAAATTGCTTGAGGTTCAAAGGAGCCTTGCTCAAGTCGCTTAACACTATTAAACATTATTGTATAAGAAATTTAGGTTACTTGGAATCTGGTAGGAATATAATTGGTAGGGGTGAGCTATGTACAAGCTTTCAATGAAGTTGGAGGTTCTGGCCCTCCTTCTAGCACCAAAATGATGTTAACGAATATATTCGTCAACACCAAAATGTGTATAAGGAAGGAAAGTTTTTAACGAAGAGCCTTGTCGAGGCTCATGAGAGTCATCGAGGATGGGCATAAAGTCATTGAGGTCATCGAGATTATATGCAAAGTTGTCATAGTTATCGAATTTGTAGGTTTACTCGTGTCGAGTTTAGCTTTGATGTCAAAGTCTTTGATAACTTTGAGGAAGAAGTTATTTAAAGTGGGATTAATATAGAGGTCAGCAAGGTGCTAAACAATTTCAAAGCTTGGCGAAGTTTATATTAACGTGATCGTTGACAGCGAGGTTATAAGCTCAAATAAAACTCGACATAACATATAAATGTGTAAATTATAGCAAATCAAGTTTATTGAACCGTGTCCTTATTAATTGAACAAATCATTATAGATGCAACACTTTCAATATTACGATGAGCGAAATCCCCAATTCGATTTAGGGTTTCAAATGAGTAAAAAGAGAGAATCTCATAATTTGGCCCCACAATGAAGATCCCTGTGTCCTTATTTATAGAGACGGATGGTGAGCCTTGGCATCTACAAAACCCGACGACTTCATCGTCGTTGAATTTTGCTGATGGTAGTTTTATTGGTTTCGGTATAGATGGCTTTGTTGCACTTTGATGTTTTTATTTCGAACAAGATTCTTTTAAAAGTGTTAAGTTACATATTTCCCCCAAGGAACACCAACAAATCATACTTGCACTTGGAGCCAATTATAGAGCCTTATGCCCATACATTTAATCATTCTACCTAAATTATACTGAGAAAAAGCCTTATTGAATGGGTCAACGATTTTATCTTGAATGTCTTTCCTCTCGATTACTACCTCTCCATCATTGATAAATCATCTTATCAAAAAGACGTTTCTTAGGACTGGTCTCGACCTTTTGAGAGTCCATGATTCCTAGGCAATCTATATTACCACATTATTATCGCAATTTATTAACATCGAACCTTTAATGCTTTTGATCACTCCTAGCTATTTAATGAATTTTCGCATCCATGCTGCTTCTTTGTGGCATCGTTTAAGGTGATGTACTAAGCCTCTAAGGCCGAATCCAGCACAACTTTTTGTTTGAAACTTTTCTAACTAATGGCTCCTCTATTGATGGTAAATAAAAATCCTAAGACTGTTTTGCTTCATCGACATCACTTTGAAAAATTGAGTCCAAGCACCCCTTTACAAGAAGTTCATTATTTCCATGTATTAGGAAAAAATATCCTTTGTATTTATAGATAACCTTAACTGCTATCCATTGAATTTTGCTTGTATTTGATTGATATCGACTAACTGCACATAATGCAAAGACTGTTGCATCTACTTTGTTCGTAGAGAGTGAAATGGACGAATTTAAAAAAAATCCCTAATGGATATTAGTGTGCATATACAATATAATATTAAAAATTAGATCCAATCTAGTTTCTTAACTAAAATCATATTTGATTTGATTATCATATTATTTAATCAATTTGTATTAATTAAATATAATATGTGTATGTATAAATCTGTATAGTTGAACCCTGCTAAAGCCCTGCAAAATCTCCGATATAGCTCGTGTTAGCCATAAAGTTTACTCAAGAGCATAAGTGTGAAAGAAGGATAATAAGAATGAGGTCTCGATGAGGAAACAGGCACAGGTTTCTCAAAGGTCGAAAGAAGACATTTCGAAGGCTTTAAAAGGGTCTCGAAAGAGTAGAAGGCACCAACTACTCATACAGTGTGAAAGCTTTAGGCCCAGATGGAAACATGCATATCCTTTCCCCACTTTAAACCTTTCGACACAAATGAACAAGCAATGAAAGCTTTAGAACCCCTTTCAAGGCCAATAGGTGATAATCTCTCACTTATGTGCCAAGCCTTTCAAAACTAAAGGTTTCACCCCTAACATAACCCTTTTGAATTAATATACAAGCCTTTTGAACCGGTCAAGACCAAAAATATTAAGGAGAGGTTCCGCTTCAGTTCTCAGACAATCTATCGATGGAGTCGAAAGCTTCTATCCTAACAATAAGACAACATGAAGGAAAATGCCCTTTTGGAAACCTTTCGGCAGTGTCGAACAGTGTTCTGAAGAAAGCAGTACAAGAGGGTCAACAGAGGTGAAAGATTGATAAAGGACACTTTCGACTTAGTCGAAAGGTCTGAGGAAAAATAAAGGAAGCACAAGCGAAAATAAGAAAGAACAAGAAGAAGTCTTTTAAAAACGTCGAAAGGTATCATGGCCTTTCAACCTAGTTGAAAGGCTTAAGGCGGCATACAAAGAGGGTCCTTTTGACCAAGTCGAAAGCACAGGATCGCAAGGAGGCTGACCTGCATCTATAAATAAGACCCAATAGGTGCAATTCTATAGGGAGGGAGGATTCTGAAATCCTGAATTCATTTCTTCCACTCAACTCTCTTAATTTCAACTAAGTCTGATAAAATCCCTAAATCAAATTATGGAAAAAAGCTCAAATTCTTGGAACCCTTTTTGGTTTATTAATAAAAGAGCGATGGCTTATTCAACAAGGAGTCTGATGATAATAAATATCATTTAGATTATTCGCTAGCCTAATGATCAATTGCACATCATTCTAACCTTTTCTCTTAATCTCCTCTTGTTTATGCAATGCATAGGATCAACTTAGGAATCTGTGGTCGGAACATATCATCATCGGAACCTACATTGGCACTAGAAATAAGGATGGTGATGGGGTTTCGACCATGATGAATTATGAAAATGGGGAAACCCAAGTTGATCTTATATAAGGAAATTGGAGTGAATTTTAGACAATTATAAGGCAGAACCATTTCGAAAGAGTGAACCCCCTTGGACACAGTCAAAAGGGATGCTTCGAAGGGGATTCTAACTTATGATTGACTAACAGTTATTAGGAAAGGACTCAATCAAAAGGGTCTATCCGCAAACACATCAACAACCCTTTAGAAGGGGTTTTAAATCATAAGTAGCAAAACCATGAAGTCGAAATCAACTGCGACTTATTTATTAAATACGCATCTTTTTGACATGATCGAAAGGACTAGAAAGGTACCTTTCGACATGGTCGAAAGGAATGAAAAGTTGAAGGGATCAATTACTTTCAATCCACTCAAATGAATGGATTAGAACAGATGTTGTCACTTTAGACTAATTCCATGAAAACTTTCGACTAAGTCAACTCAATCGAAAGGTGAAGAAAGCTCCTTAGACCCTTTCGATCAAACCAATCAGGCCGAAAGGGTGTACAATCTTGCCTAACTCTTTCGACTATGACAATCTGGTCGAAGGGCATGCTTCAAAAAAAGGGATCCTCCCATCAACATGGATTAGTTTGAGTTTAACTATCTTTTACGTGGCATCGAGAATGTTGACAAGTTTTCTTGTTAACATTTTTGATGCTAGAAGGTGGGCTCGAACCTTTGATCTTGTCACCATACTACAGACTAATTATGGCTTATTTGTCATATGTATGAATGAGATCAAATAGCTAAGTGGACTCGAAGAGGAAGTTGTTCAAACCACTACTTTGGAGGAGAATATAGTCCCATCTTTTAATCTTGATGGGGGTATTCTTGGGCAAACTTCATCACCGGCACAACAAGACGAGAATACTACTAAAATCAAGCGCTTGGAACAACAGTTGGAGGAGATGCAGGAGCAACCAAAATGGCTTTATCTCAGAAATCTTCCAAAACTCCAAAGCCAATGCAAGGGGAAGTGGTGGTCTCCCTCAGAAGTAACCTAAAAGTTAATTCTAATTAGTATAAAGGGAAAGTGGGTTGGACGCCTTCGAAGAAGAAAGAACTACCCCAATCGAAAGCTGACCATCGGGGAAGGATTCTTGAAAAATCACTTGAGCAATCTGGGAGTTCAACATCAAAAGAATGTTTCCCAAATCAGAAAGATTATTGCAATGTTGAAGCTTACCTAAAGGATGCCGTTGAGAAGATGATAAAAGATGCTATGAATTCTGAAGGGAAGAGAACCATGGACAAGAATGTTAATGACAATGAAAGAATGCTTCCATTCAACGATGAGATACCACAGTTATCCCACTTTATGTCAAGATTCCATCGATGAAATATCATGGGGTTACAAACTCGGATGATCACCTGATGGCATTTGACAGCCAAATGGACTTGTATAATGCATCTGAAGCTGTCAAATGCCGACTGTTCCCGGTCACTCTCCAGGGAACAGCAACAAAATGGTATAGGCAGTACTATAAAAAACTATATACTCATGGAAGAAGTTTTCTTATGAGTTTTCTACCCAATTCTGTATCTGCAAAGATCCCATAATCGACTACACAGTTTTGGCAAATATAAAACAAAGACAGGGAGAGTTTTTGGGAGATTACCTGAGGAGGTTTAATGCTAAAGCTTTAAAAATCAAGGACATGAACAATTGAGATAAGCTTATAGCTGTTCATTCTGGATTAATTGAAAACACCCCCTTTTGGAAGACCCTCTTTGTTAACGGTTGCAAAGACTTGCAAGATTTCCATTTCCAAGCTGACAAGTTCATCCGAATGGATGAGCTTTACTATTCCAAGAAGAAAACTGTCTTACAGAAGGAGGGGGCAAATTTGGCCAAGACCGTAGTCATAAAAGGTTGAGATGGGAAGAACCAATAGTTAACACAGTTGCTTTAAAAAAGCCGCTGTCTTATGTGTACGAAGTAGCCAAGGAGAGGGTCAACTTTTTGATCTCCTTTAAAGCCTAGACCAACCCAGAACAGAAAAACCAGAGGATACTATTTGCACTTATCATAAAGCCAACGGCCATAGAACAGATGATTGCAAGGTATTGGCTGGAATTATTTAGAAGCTGATTCGAGAAGGTCATTTGAAGGAGTTTGTTCAAGATTGGTAGAAAACCCAATGGACTGAAAATGGTCCACAGAGACGTCCAAACAGTGCTGTGAATATGTTGGAAGATGAGGACCCTCTAAGCTTGATCCCACCAATCAACAGAATTGATGTGATCCACGGTGGGCCCCATCCAGCGGGAAACAGAAAGGGCGCCCAAAGCAGATATATTAAAGAAGCTAAAGAAGGGATCTATTCTGTCCAAGAGGAACCTCCAATGAACAAGCCATGCCTTAATATTTAGATGCCTAATCTAGTTATCACTTCATAAGAGCAAAGAAAGGAGGTACGTAATCCACATAATGATCCTTTGATGATTACTGCACAAATTAGGTTATCTATTGTCTCTAAATTCTGGTCGACATGGGCAGTGCGGTCAATGTAATTTTCAAACATGCCTTCGATCATATGAACATTCCAGAATACAAGCCGGAGCGAAGCATATAGCCCATATTTGGATTCAACAATTAGGGATCAACTCCAGTTGGACAAATAAAGCTTATTGTAAAAATGGGAGTGCCGCCAACATGTAGAACATTCAAAACTATTTTTGTGATAATCGATCAACCTTCATACTGCAACGTCTTCTTTGGCAGGCCAAATCTTGATGAGATCGATGATTTTGTTTCCCCAAAATGCCTCATGGTAAAATTTCTGACAAAGCGAGGCTAGGGAACTGTCCGAGGAGAGCAGTTAGCTCTTGGGAAATGTATTTTGCCACTCATGATCAATATAAAAGGGGGTATTCTATGTACTTTAACTCTTCTGCTGTTTTATAGCCTTTGGATGATGGATTTTCACATCCAACATTCAAAGCAAAGGTTAAACTTAGTAAATCTAACAAGCATATGTATCAAAGGTACATTCCCTTTGGAGGAAAGTGTAAGAGAATTGATGTAAACTCAGTAGAAGAAGGCTCAATATCCACAGAGTTGATTGCCGAGGAGAAACGAAGAGGATAAAATCCATAGAGGATCTTAAGGAAGTGCACATTGACTCAGATGATGCTACCAAAGTGGTTAAGGTGGGAAAGGATCTTAATGGTGACTTAAAAAGGGATTTGATACTATTTCTCAAAGTCAACAATGATGTTTTTGCTTGGTCACATTCCAATATGATGGGAATTGATCCAACGGTTATGTATCATGCCCTCAACGTTAATCCAGGAGCAACTCCCTTAAGACAGAGAAAGAGACAAATGGACAAAGTTCGGTCAAAAGCTTTGAAAGAAGAGGTTAACAGGCTCCTCGAAAATGGATTTATTCGGGAAGTGTACTGCCTAAAATGGTTAGTCAATCCATGACTGGTAAAGAAATCAAATATGAAATGGAGAACTTACATCGACTACACGGATTTGAACAAAGCATGCCCAAAAGATTGTTTCCCATTGCCACGAATAGATCAATTAGTAGACGCCACAAGCGGGCACAAATTGTTATCTCTCATAGATGCCTATTTGAGGTATAACCAAATAGTAATGTTCAAACCATATGAGGAGCACACTGCTTCATTACTAAGTGGGGGATTTACTGTAACAAAGCAATGACCTTTGGATTGAAAAATGCAGGTGCAACATATCAAAGGTTGGTCAACCTAATGTTTAAGGAGCAAATCGGCCGAAACATGGAAATTTATGTGGACGATATGCTGATAAAGTCTGGTGACTTGGAAATCATGTTAAAGATTTGGAAGAGATGTTCAAGGTATTGCAGAAATATCAGATGAAACTAAATGACTGAAGTGTTCATTTGGAGTTCATCCTGGAAAGTTTCTAGGATACCTTGTAAGCGCCTAAGGAATTGAATCCGGTCTAGATCAAATTCAAGCCATTAAGGACATGGCCGAACCAAAAACCAATAAGGAAATGATGAGTTTGAATGGAAGGGTAGTTTCCCTAAGAAGATTCATTCTAAAGCCACTAATAAGAGTATACCCTTCTTTGATGTGATCAAGAAGAAGAACTTCGATGGGGAGAGGATTGCAAGAAAGCCTTTCAAGAATTAAAAAGTCATTTGGAAAAACCGTAGACACTTTCTAGTCCCTAGAACGAGGAGATCTTATACCTATACATGGCAGTACAAGAACATACAGTCAGCTCAGTACTCATTAGAGAAAGGGGTGGGGACCAGCTTCCAGTATATTATGTAGGTAGACAGTTAAAAGATGCAGAGGTTCAATACCTAGTTATAGAAAAACTAGCCTATTGCTTGATTCTTACAGTTCGAAAGCTTAGAGCATACTTTCAAGCACACCCGATTAGGGTATTAACCAACTTCCCTCTTAAGTAGGTTTTAAGTAAGGCCGAAACTTCTGGAAGACTGGTATAATGGGGGATCAAGCTCAGTCAATATGACAAGATTTTCAACCACGATCCATGATTAAGGAACAAGCATTAACGGACTTTGTTAATGAGTGCACTAGCTTAATTAAGGAGAAATCAGAGAAGGAGAAAGATTAGAAGCCCATGTGGAAATTATTTGTTGATAGTGCATCAAATGAATAAGGGGCTGGGGCAGGGTATGTAATCATAACACCATATGGACACCGTTTGCATTATGCCATAAATTTGGGATTCCCTGCAACAAATAATATAGCAGAATATGAATCTATGGTAGTGGGATTAACCTTGGCATTAGAGCTAAAGATTCCATGGATACAGATCTTTAGTGATTCTCAACTAATAGCGAACCAAGTGAAACAGGAATATCAAACAAAGGATCCCAAGTTATCCTTATACGTATGAAAGATACTGAGAATGCTTGCTTTGTTCGCAGATTTTCATTACACCAAGTCCCAAGAGCGGAAAACCCGCAAGTAGACTTCTAGCAAAACTGGCAAGCTCAAGGGGAGCCCCCAGAGACACGTATTGTTCTAGTGGGATGTCAGGAAATTCCAAGTAATGAGAAGGTGGCATCCGAACAAGGGAAACAATAATTAGTTTTGACAAGGTCTCAAGCAAAATCTCAAGTGGAAGAAAGAAGAGAAAGTGGTAAAGAAATATAAGACAAAAGGTTGACCAACCTAGACCAAATAACATATATGATGACACACGGATGTCACCCATTGTGGAATACCTTCTTAAAGGAACACTCCCATCAGATAAAGGTGAGGCAAAAAAAATCAAGAGATAAGCTCCAACCTTCATAATGATGAATGGAATCCTTTATAAAAAAGGATATGCTCTTCCCTACCTAAGATGCGTGAGCATGAATGATGGAATAAAATTAGTGGCTGAAGCACATAAGGGGTTTTGTGGAGATCATTCAAATGGGACAAAGTTGGCAAAGAAAATAACAAGGCAAGTATTTTATTGGTCGCATATAGTAAGCCAAACCATCGAATATGTGAAAAGATGCGAAAATGTTAGAAATATTCAAAGATTTCCAGACTGCCCCCAAGTCAATTGACTCTAATTACAAGTCCATGGAACTTTGATGTGTTGGGAATAGGTCTAACTGGTCCCTTGCCAATCTCAAAAGGAGGGGAAAAGTACGTCGTGGTTGCCATCGATTATTTCACCAAATGGGTTGAAGCGGAGCCATTTCCGAAAATTACTTCTAGGAAAGTACTCAGATTCCTTATCATGAACATCATAACTAGGTTTGGTACTCCCTAGAAGATAATTTTCGATAATGGGACACAATTCGAGAGTGAAGAATTCTCCCTCTTTTTCCATAAGAATGGAATTATTAAAAAAAATTCGTCTGTCGCACATCTAAAAGAAAATGGAGCAGTTGAGGCTACGAAAAAACCATAAAGACAATTCTAAAAAGCAGCTAAACATGGAAAAGGGAAATTTGGTAGAAGAGCTGCCACTTGTGCTATGGGCTACCAAACGTCCACTATGACAGCGATAGGACATACCTCTTACTCTTTAACATATGGGTATGAGGCAATGTTATCAATCGAGATTTATGTACCCTCAAACCGAAGGATTGCCTAGGAATTCGACAAAAATCAAGAGCTGAAAAAAGAATCAATAGACTTGATATATGAATTGGGAGACCAAGCAGCGGTATGAATTGCCAAGTATGAGAGAAGAATCTTAGGTATTACAATTGAAGAGTAAGAACTCGATCATTTAATGAAGGGAATTTTGTACTCCATAGAGTAATGGCCAATACCAAAAATCTTGCAGATGGAGCCTTCGGACAAATTAGGAGGGACCATTAATTTTTTGCAAAGCAATCCCCCTGGGAACTTACAAATTATGTCAGCTAAACGCCAATATGGTTTCAAGAACATGGAATTCCAAACATTTAAGACCATATTTTTTGAAAATAAATGAATAAATCATTTCTTTCTTCAAGAAGAAAATCTACATGGTTGAGAGTGAAATACTCCTTATATTTGGGTACTACCTAAGATGGTATTCTACCTAAGATGGTAAAAAAGCCTATGTCCAGGCCGAGATGGCCAGGGCAGAGCACCTCCTCGAGGGAGGGTGGGTAAGCCTTTAGCCGCGCCATAAGATGGCCAGGTTAAAGCACCGGACAAGCCCTTGGCCACGCCTCTGGTTAGGTCAAGGCACTCCTAGAGGGAGGACGGTGTGAGCCTTTAACCGTGCCATAAGGATGCTAGGTTATAGCATCGAACAAGCCCTTATCCACGCCAAGCTATAGCCAGGGTAAGGCACCTTTTGGAGAGAGGATAGAGTAAGCCTTCATCCACTCCATAAGATGGCCAGGGTAGAGCACCAAACAAGCCCCTATCTGCATCGCAAAAGTTCCAGGCCAGGGCGCCTCCTGGAGGGAGGTCGAGTAAGTCCTTGGTTCCGGCCTCTAAGATGAGCTAACCAAGAGCACCAGACAACAATGAACAAAGATTTCCAGGCCCAAGAAGAGGCCCATCAAATAACAAACTAAAATATCCAAGCCCAAGAAGAGGCTTATTCTACAATGGACAAGATGTCCAAGTCTAGGAGGGGCTCATCAAATAATGGATTAAGTAGTTTAAGGCCCAGAGGAGGCTCATAAAGTAAAAGACTGAGTTGTCCAAGCTCAAGAAGCGGCTAATCATATTATTTCTATACATTCAAACACTGAAGGGTTCATGCATGTCAAAGAGGATAGAAGCAAAGGAATGGAATAGAACTTTGTTTATTCTTACCCGAATATGGATTTCGGGACTTTCATTTCTAAAACATCATTTATAAATACCTGATTCTTGGTTTTGGGCCTTTCATGTCTGAATTTCATCAATTAATACCCGAATTTGGGTGTTAGGACATTCATTTAAGAGCTTCAGTTACTAATACCCAAATCCAGGTTTTAGGACTTTTCGATCATTATTTATATTATACCTAAATCTGGGTATTAGAACGTTATTAATCACAACTATTTTTATACTTGAACCTAGCTTTTGAGGTTATAATTTAATTTTCCTTAATGCCCTAATATGGGTTGCTGGCTTCTATTATGAAGATAAATTTCATAGAGTTCTAGTTGTCCAACATATGCCCTAATTTGAGCAAAAGATTTTCTATCTTAACAACAACTACTACTGGGTTGGAGTTTCTTTTACAAAAATAATTGTTAGACATATGCCCTAATTTGGGTTTAGAACTTGGTATGAAGATAATATTTAGTAATACCAGTTTAGTTTACCATAAAAAACCCGAATCTAGGTTTAGAAGTGCGACACGGAGGACTATTTTCGAATGTTATTATCTGGAATTCTAGATGACGCATTATCAACTTGCAAACTTTGGAAATTAATACCCTAATCTGGGTTAGATTTCATTGTTTCCTAACTACAGTCAAATCCCAGACCGGGGGTATGATATAATAAGAGTTGAGGTTGTTACAGACAACCAAAAATTTCAAGCTGGTCTTTTTAATGTCCAAATTAGAGTTGATGCTTTATAACTCTAAATGATGATCACCATGTTCGAATGAAGACTTCGAGACCAAATACATGTTAAAGTAGATAAGTTACAAAGGCTTATTTTTTTGATAATGACTCATAGTCCCTATTTGCATCTATTAGCTGTTTCCCATGAGTAGTTCATAAGCTACATCAATTATATGCCTTAGCAGCTATAGATTAAAAACGTCATATCCGTTGAGTTAGAATTATGATCACCTGTCTAAATATGAAAGCATTAATATGCTGATCTATTAATAAGCATGCACGTGAGTATAATAATGAGCTAACAATAGCAAATATCACTTACTTTGAATTTTGTAGGAAGAATAAAACTTATAAAAAGTGAGGAAGTTATGAGATTTTTTTCCTAAAGAACAAAAGCTTCTTTCATACGGGGGGGGGGGGGGGCAAAATATTAGCCATAAAGTCTACTCAAGAGCAGAAGCGTGGAAGAAGGATAATAAGAGTGAGGTCTCAATGAGGAAACATGCATATGTTTCACAAAGGTCAAAATAAGACGTTTCGAAGGCTTTAAAAGGGTCTCGAAAGAGTCGAAGGCACAAGCTACTCATACAGTGTGAAAGCTTTCGACCTAGATGGAAACATGCATACCTTTTCGCCACTTTAAACCTTTCGACACAAATGAACAAGCAATGAAAGCTTCGAAACCCCTTCTGAGGGTAATAGGTGATAATCTCTCACTTATGTGCCAAGCTTTTCGGAACTAAAGGTTTCGCCCATGACATAACCCTTTCGAATTAATATACAAGCCTTTCGAACCAGTCAAGACCAAAAATATTAAGGAGAGGTTCCGCTTCAGTTATCAGACAATCTATCAATGGAGTTGGAAGCTTCTATCCTGACAGTAAGACAACATGAAGGAAAATGTGCGTTTGGAAACCTTTCGACAACATCGAAAGGTGTTCTGAAGAAAGCAATACACAAGGGTTAACAGAGGCGAAAGGTTGATAAAGGACACTTTTGACTAAGTCTAAAGGTCTGCGGTAAAATAAAGGAAGCGCAAGGGATAATAAGAAAGAACTAGAAGTAGCCTTTTGACAGCGTCGAAAGATATCATGGCCTTTCGACCTAGTCGAAAGGCTTGTGGTGGCATATAAAGAGGGGTCCTTTCGGCCAAGTCGAAAGCACAAACGCGGAAGGGGGCCGACCTACATTTATAAATAAGACCCAATGGGTCTATTTTTGTTGGGAGGGGGGATTTTGTAATCCAAAATTCATTTATTCTACTCTACTCTCTTAATTGCAATTAAGTCTGATAAAATCCCTAAATCAAACTGGGTAAAAAAACTCAATTTTTGTAACCCATTTTGGTTTATTAATAAAAGGGCGATGGCTTATTCAACAAGGATTTTGATGATGAGGAAGATCATTTATATATTAGCTAGCCTAATGATCAATTACACATCATTCTAACCTTTTCTCTTATTCTTTTTTTGTTTATGCAATGCATAGGATCGACTTGGGAATCTCTGGTCGAAACACATCATCATTAGAACCTACTTTGGCACCAGAAATAAGGATGGTGATGGGGTTTTGAACATGATGAATTATGAAAATGGGGACACCCAGGTCGATCTTCTACAAGGAAATTGGAGTGAATTTTAGACAATTATAAGCCAGAACCATTTCGAAAGAGTGAAATCCCTTTTGACACAGTTGAAAGGGATGCTTCGAAGGGGATTCTAACTTATGATTGACTAATAGCTATTGGGAGAGGACTCATCAAAAGGGTCTATCCACAAACACATCAGCAACTCTTTCGAAGGGGTTCTTAATCATAAGTAGCGACACCTTGAATTCGAAAACGACTGTGACTTATTAATTAAATAGGCATCTCTTTTGACACGATCGAAAGGACCAGAAAGGTAGCTTTCGACACGATCGAAAGGAATAAAAAGTTAAAGGGATCAGTTGCTTTTGATCCACTCAAACGAAAGGATTCATACAGATGCTGTCACTTTAGACTAATCCCATGAAATCTTTCGACAAAGTCAACTCAATCGAAGGTGAAGAAAGCTCTGTAGACCCTTTCGATCTAACCAACCAGGTCGAAAGGGTGTACAATCTTCATGAACCCATTTGACTATGGCAATCTATTTGAAGGGTATGCTTCAAAGAAGAGATCCTCCCATCAACATGGATTCGTTTGAGTTTAATTGCCTTTCACGTGGCATCGGGACTGTTGATCAGTTTTCTTATTAACAGCCCGTATCACCCTTCGGCCACTACGCTTTTTCAATTCAATGCTATTAAATAGTAGATCCTCTTTAAGCCATGCTATTTTTAGCTACGCCCGCTAAATCAAGGCTTTTAGCACTCGCTTTAGCAACAATAATGTAAAATGGTTGATTTGACCAATTCTCATTTAAACCAAATCAATAAAGTTAAGGTAAAGACTTAATTTTAAGGTATAAGTGCTCAATATAAATTAAAAATACAGTAAAAAAATCTAGACCACATAAATCATGGCATTCTTCGGTTTTGTTATATAAGATTAAACATTATTTAATTTTCCTACACAAATGATGTAAGAATGAGAATAAATTAACTTTAAATATTTGGTTTTATATCTGATGAATATTTTTCACCTCCGTTGTTTTCATCTTTATCGTTGTATTATCCCAGCTAAACATTTTGCACCTCCACCACTAAAGAGTCGCTATGCGCATTAACTCCACAGGTATAAACATATTCCATAAATTGTACAAACTGACGATTTTAATGGTGTAACTTGTTGATATGATATATATACAATGACACGGCTAATATATAAGTCAATAGGTATTGGGACTTACATCTACCATGTATATATTCATTGTACACACACATCGATTGCTTTAAATATATTGTTTAATGTACATACATACATATTGTAACGACCTACATTTTACATATGGAGGATCATAAAATATTTCTATTTAATTCATATGAGGTCATTTGTTTCTAAAATTTTGGGAAATGACTCTTAAGGTCATGTTCCACATCTATGATTTTTGTCGAATTATGACCATTTCGATGCTAAAAATCTTGTGTAGACTATAAATTTTGGTAGTAGCCGAGTTAGGGTCTGAAACCACTTATATTGTTTTGGGATAATGGTTTCTCATTCCATAGAGTACTAATAATAGTAAAATGGAATTATTGTTTGGATGTTATGGCTGTTTTAAGTTTTGGTTGCTGCTAGCCAGTATAAGTAGGCAATTAATTATGCCCAAACCTTAGCGCACTAACTAATTTCAAGATTTTCACCTAATTAGAGCTGATGGAACATTTCTACTCATATTTTCCACTTCCTAATAAATTCCCAAACCTCCATTTAAACTAATTATATCAAAAAGCTTGTTCTTTTCTTACTAATCTTAGCCAAATCATCATTAGAAGGGTAATTAGCAAAGGAGAATTTAGATCTAGAATTTTTCTTACATTAGGATCTAGATCATTACTGTTCATCTAGGCTCTAGGTGGAAAATTTGGTATTTGGATATTTGGTGAGTGGTTCTTGATCTCTCACTATCCTATGCATGTTTATATAGTTAAATTTGATGTTTTTAACATGATTTTCATAGTAAAACATTTTCACATTTAATCATACTTTCATACATATTTGTGGCTAAAATTAAAATGATTTAAAATGGTTTTGAATAATTTTACAAACCCTCAATCATATTGATATTGTTGATGAGATTTTTCGTCTTCCAACACCTCAACTGGTCATGGAAACAATAATAGCATTCTTCCATGATTTGGAATCAACAAACTTAAGTTATGTTAAGTTTGCCTTTAAGTAGTAATTATGTTGCCGAGAGCTGACATAATTAGGTAATTTAACTACAACTATTTGTTAAAATGTTGAATCAAACTTAAATTTGATTAACGAGTGAAATAAAGAAGAATCCGATGTTAGGAAAGTTAGTTACAATGCATGAAAACAAAAAACACAGGAATTTTATGTTGTTCGAGTTCCTTCGAATCTATGTCCATGGGTCAAATCTTTGTTTATATATCTCCTCTTGGTACAAGTTTTTAATGAAGGAAATAATAGATACAATTTTTTGAATTTTATAAAAAGGACCCCCTTATTATTACAGTTTCTCTATTATTTATAATGTGGAAATGCGCAAGGATTGCCACAATCCCTCATTTGCTACACTGATTTCCATCTTTGGATGATGCTATGTGTCTTGCATCCATTTTTTATATTTGACGTGCATGGATTGTCGATATGTCTTTGGTGGAAAACCAAGATTTGAGCGGTTGCATTTTGGGCTTTGGCGGTGAATTTGAAGGTGAAGCATGAACATCTGAAATTGAGGAGGGAAGCTTTATTACAAATAGATCCCGTACTGGTGATCAAATGACTTTTTTACTGCCTTAAGGGAATGTTGAGAGATATTCTTTTGTTTTGGGGTGCCGTTGACATATCTGGAGCGAGCTGTGTTGGTTGATATGCAACGTTTACATGGTACTACGATGCTTGCTTAATGCATAGGTGAATTTCTCCCAATCTACCTTTGTCATTGGCATGTGAAACTGCTCTTAAAGTATATCCGTATTTTCATATTTACCCGTAAGTGTGGATCCACTCTGTGCATTTATTCGAGAAGCACTCCGTCCAGCTTTCGAAATTCTCTTGATTCAGCATTGTACTACTTAGTGAGCGGTTGCAGTTGAGCCATCTTATCTAGTCTGCAATGTTCATTTGACTTGTGCTGAGTTGCTTTGCTCTAACCGATGGTGTTAGCTTAATGTATGTAAGAATGTGATTTGAGCTTCCTTTGATGTTGATATGCACAAGTTGCTTGATAAAGGCCGCTTGTGACTTTGTTGTTTCCTAACAAATAAGGAGCTGCGATGATGCACTATTTAGGTACACCTGTGTGCAGCCTTTGGAATGCTTTGGATTCCTTATGGTGTCGCTAATGACTCCTTTAATGAACGCATCGTAGATTCGAACATGAAAATGTTAGAAGTGCATTAGCTTTTAGGAATAATAGTTAGGTTTATCGAGCTGTTTGACATGTGGATTGTTCATTCCTGGCTTGCTTGGAATGGATCAAGCATAGATTTTGGTAAAGGGTTGCACGTAGTATTTGCGCAGGTCTTGTATTTGGTTAGCCTACATCTTTAGGATGGTAAATTTGTCATGGCCTTGAGCAGGGAATATTTTGCTAAAGATTTTAGGTGATTCTGCCTTGTTTGGGTTTTAGCCAGTGGGAAACTACGCCGACCTAACACAGTTTGTGTGTCTCAATCTTGGCCAAGCATTGGTAACTGTTCTTGTGGTTTCTCTCATCCAGGTTCGAGGTTGTCGGAAGAATGTGGTATGGCCATCGCAGTTTACTTGCTCAGAGCAGAACTCGTTTTTTGGTCATAGCTTAGTGTTCTTCTTTTATCCCTTCCTTTGTGCCTTTGTGTTTACGACATCCTAATGGTGGTGCTCTTCTTTATTTACCTATCCTTATGGTGATGCACTACTTTGTTGGCCTATTCTGATGGGGACGACCCTCTTTGGTGGCTTTTGGATGTCAGGTTGTTAACATAGACTTGTTATCTTTGCACATTGATTTATGAGTGTAGCATGTCTCCATTTGCGTATAGCTTTTTTAAGTGAAGTGTTTTGTATTTTAACACTATTAATATAACTTATAGTATCATGTGTAGCATCTTCGCCCCATTGTCATATCTTTGTGATGCTGTAGTTTTATATTTTATAGTTGTAGACTGTCTTCTTCACCTTGTGACCATGTCAGGTTTTGGGCTCAGTATCATAATATAATAACGAAATTGGGGGATCGGCGCAGTTTGAATCTTTGTCTTAAAATATCTACGTGTAGTATTCTCTTAACTTCACTTTACTCTTTGCTTTACCCCATTATGGTCCAGCTTCTATTATGAGGGCTTCTCTTTTTGAGCTTGATGTTTACGTCATCTTGCCTTCAATGAGGTTTGGACAATATGGATGTAACACTTGCCCCAAGTCTGCGGCGATCGTAGATTAGTGTAGACTTGTCTTTGTTTATATTTGGCCATCGTATCCCATCAGTCCGTCTATTCCTTTCTTTATTTTCACCAAAGGGAAAGGTCCTAATAGACGTTTTGCATTTAATGCTCTTACACACGTTTCATTACCACCTTGTCCAATTCTCTTAATTATTGCCACACCTCCCCTTCATTTTTCAAGGTGAATTTGTCTCGATCTAGTACTTGTTAATTGATTGACATCTCTGTCGATTTTCTCATCATTTCGATTGTGTGGCTCGCATTCAAATTAAGGTATGTACATATTTTTCTCTTCTTCTTCCTGTTTTTTTTACGCTTTTAAAAGAAAAAAAGGAAGAAAGAGGCGAGAAAATTGCTATTCACTAAATCGAATACGTTGCTAAGTCCAGACCTTCTTTTAATTGAAGTAATCTCGTATTTTGTAACCCTTTTTTCTACTTTTGCATTATATTTTTTTATTTCCTGATCTTAGAATGGCCTCTTCTTCTCCTCCCTCGTTGTCTTTGCCCTCCAAGATTACTTATTTGAAAACGACGTGGGTATTTTAGGCCAATTCAGGTTCATGTATTATGAGGTTAGGGTTCCTGAACCCTAGAGGAATATTAACACTCTTCCAAATAGGTTCACGCCCCTTACTCCTGAGCACATACAATTTGGACTTTATATTCCTCCAAACATAATCCTTCGTCAATGTCTAACTACCATTGATCTTGTTCCCGTCCACCTCGCTCCTCTTTCATATTTTCTTGTGATTGCCACTTTTATTCTCTATGCTGAGAATGGTTATCCTTCTACTAATGAGGAGCTTCAATTCTTGTTTGATATCACCCTTAAGTGGGTAATGGTAGTTTTTATTACGCTCAAGCTAAGATGGCGATCTTGACGTCTGTCCCCCACAAGACTCAGACATAGGTTGATTTATATTTCTTTATTTCAAATTCTGATAATTTCCCTCTTCCCTTCCACCTACGTCCTGCTCGACCTGTTTTCTCTGTAGGATCGATTTCACCCTAGAGGGAAGGGGGTGAATACGGCGATGGTATAAATTATAAAAATTAATTGCGGAAGCTTATAAAATAATTTCAACACAGATCACAGAACAATAGAAGCACAGATAATAGCAGAATAATAAATGCAGAAATAGAACGACACATAATTTACCCTGCTTCGGAAAAACCCTGCCTACGTGCTGCCCCCAAGGTTTCTACTAGAAATTAGATAGTTAGACGCTTACACATGTAAACTCGCGACACCCGTTATCGATAAACCTAACTCTACGCTCAAAACCCTGCCACAACTCAGCCACTGAGTTGCAAATTCTCAAACTACGCCACGTAGTTTGTCCCCTAGTCACACGACTAGAAATTAAACGGTTTAAAAGGAAATTACAAATTAAAAACAATTTAAATTAAAATAACCCTAATTAAAATTAAAACCCCTTGTTAAAAAAAATGCCGGCCCCTTTTATAATTTGGCCCGTCTCTTTTATTTCCTCCGTTCGTTTATGTGAATATGGCCGCCGTTCCTCTTTTTACAGAAATTAGGGTTATTTGAAATTCGAAGCTTGCGACTATAAATGCTCGATTGAATTATTGATTCGGCGTTCTGTCAATCGATGGTTTCCTTTGGTGCACTTCGACTGCTTCGAATTTGATCGAATTCGAAAAGCTTCGGTATGTAATTTCTGCTCTTTTTGCTTTTCTGTTTGTATGCTTGAATTCGATGGATCTATGCCGATAATGATTATTGCAATTTATAGGAGTCCGATCTCCTTGAATTACGTTCGTCTAATTTGTTCATTATCATGCTTTCGGCCATTCGATTTTTGTTGAACGTTGATGATTTATTTGACTTTGTCAAATTCGTATATTTCACGTCTTGATTCCTTGGCTACCACGATATTTTGATTTCTGGCTTGACTTGTTCGACTCCTTGATTGCCACGGCTTCGGCTCCGATCATTTTTCTATTGACTTTGATAAAAGAAAATTTGACTTTGACTTGTTTTCACTTCGTCACTGTATGTTGCACTTAGTAGTTGGTACTTCCACTTAAGCATTGGAGTTGTAGCATATCTCTGGTTGCATTCCACATTGAACTGGTGCAATGCTCTTGTAGTCATTTATGTATCCCTTACCTGTTGTAGTTGTTCATGTGATGGTTAGTTTGCATCTGCCTTGTAGTTGTTTCTGGCCATTCTTTGTTCTACTTGAACTAGTCTGCAATGGTTGTACACTTGCGGTCTTCATATTCATGTGTGTTTGTGGCTTCACTCTTGAATACTGGATAGTTGTACTTCACTATCATTTGCTCTTTGCTCTGTGAAAAATAGTTGCTCATGTGCTTGTCGAATTTTCATGTATATATTGGGTTGTTTCATGTTATAGCTGGTATTTCCAATGTGCACTTGTTTGCACTGTCATTTTGTTGGAATGACTTCGACATTGTTTTGATGCTCTGGTCTTTGACTTGTGAACTGCCTTCATGTATTCATTGTGTCTGGATTAATGGTTTCGACCTGTCCATGGCTTGAAGTGTTTTTATTGTCCACTGTTTGCATTGTTGACTTTTGCTGAACTGGTCTTGAGTTTCAGACTTGTGCTTGACATTTGAGTTGTTGTAGTTTGGTTATTTGGAATTCAGCAGCTAGTCTTTATGTATTCATTATGTGACTTGACTTGAGTCACTGATTTTTGGTCGAGACTTGTTTTAGTTGTCTTGACCGTTTTCCTATACTTGCACATTTTTAAGTGCACCTGTGTCGAATCCAGTTTCAAAACTCGGGTTGACCTTGTGCTGATGTTGAGACTTTATTTATATTGCACCTGAGTTGAACCCGTCCTTTTATTTTGGGTTTGACCTTGTGCTCACCTGTCCCTATAAATCAATCAAGTGTATATCGGTGTGCACGGCCTTGTGGCATGTATAGTGGTACACTGTGTATGTCACATTGTTCGTGTGTGATGAATTCAAATGTAAATGATGACGAACAACCCAAATAACTGAGGCAAATAATATTTTCAAAATCCATATTTTATTTTATATTGCAAAAATATTTCTTTTTCAATTTTACTGCGTTAGTGAATATTTTTGCAGATTGCTCAGATGCTGGATTCTAACTGGAATGAAGTTGAAGATAAAATCCGAATTCAGTGAATGAGTGATGTGTAGTGAGGTTTAATGTAAATATGAAATTATGATGTATTTGTAATCAAAATTGTATATGTATAGTGAGAGCTTGAATTTGTACTATTCAAAATTGTAATAAATATTTGTTTGAATAAAATTTCTGTTTGAATTCAAATTCCGTGTTATTTAATTTTATTTAGCAAATATTTATTTAATATATGAAAAATAAAATAGTACATTACCGAATACATTTAAACGAATGTATATATGTTTATTATCATCAAACAAAAATCATATAAGCGCATATTCAACAATCTCCCCCTTTTGATGATAACAAACATATATTTAAGATTTTGAATATGTTAAATGTATTTGATCATTCATATGCTCTAATTGCTCCCCCTATTTAAATTCTTCCTCTCTACACAAAGCTCCCCGTACATATATGCATACAAATAAAAATATGCAAATGAGCCTAGATACAAATAGAAAATTGTTTGACCTTTGCTTGATTTTATTTGACAAAATCTTAACTTTTCTCTCCCCTTTTTGTTATCAGCAAAAGAATAATAGTGTTAGAGAAAATAGAGATAAAGCGATCGATATTAATCCAACAATAAAACTCAATTGAATATAAATATTAAATTTCAATAAAAAATCAAACAAAAATCATAAATATTTTGTTAGCCGCATATTCCACTTTTAGAATGATGGGAATGATGTCATCATATAAAACCATACAGTTGTGTCTATTTGTGGTATATTTATATCAGGAATTTGAATATCTACTAACCATGCATAACCGTTAGGACTTTTAAATGAGATTAGTAGTATTCGAATTTTATTTAAAAAAAATGAATTCAAGTATCTTCTAACACGCCTAACCGTGAGGACTTTTAAATGGGATTAGAATCAACTTGTTTGTTTTAAAAATCAACTTTTGATATGCGTTGCATACATGCAAAACTGTGAGGACCTTTAAATGAGCATGGAAGCACATAACAAATTCCAAGTAATTCACCCATGCATAACCGTGAGGACTTTTAAATGAGAGTGAATACTTTGGTATTTTTTTTACTATATAAATTTTTTCTATTATTTTAAAAAAATGTAAAATTGAAAAACGAACGATTCCTGTTTAAATTACCACATATCGACAAACTATATAGAATTTTGATGAGTGATGGTCGTTAGAAATATGATAGAGATAGAGATGGTCATGGAATCTTTACCAACAAATTTTTTTATAACTCTTGTTTAAATTTCTAAAGAAATTTACTAATTATATCGTCTCGAGTCATAATATATGATAAATATCAACACTCATCACTTTTTTAATCACTATTTATCTTTTCGATAATTATTAGGGAGTCAGATTAGTCAAAATAGTCACTTAAAATCAAATTCAAAAATAATTATGAAATCAATTTTTCAGAATTACTAATCTGAAAATATGGTCAAAAATGATTTTCTCGAGGGGGTTTTATAAGAAAATTTTTTGCTATTTGAAAATTATTTGAATTGAAAAATATGCAGATATTTTCTTTGAAAAACGATGCAGTTACAAAATGTCTCAGCAAATCACATTTCACTAGTAATTTATCTATCAACTAGATTACCAGTGTAATCTGCATCTGAATTTCTCTTTCACTCAAAATTATCACTAATTGAATTTGATAGACCGGACCATGAAGTGAGCACCAAAAATTTCAAACTCAATTTTAACAGCAGTTTAAATGACATTCTCTTGAATTTGAATTGAAGCCGTGTTAATAATCAAAAGCTGTGAATATAGAGTTAGCCGTATTATAACCAAATGTATTATCCAACAAAACACTATTTTTAATCCAAACTAATATATATGAAGTAATTCAAAGAATCTAGAGAATTTTATAGTGTTTTTGGCATAAGAATATAATTTGGCCAACTATGTTGAATAAGTCAAGTCAAAAATCATCATTATTTCATCATCACATTATTGGCTGATTTAATTCAGAATATGGTGCAGTTTCACTAGTCCTTGAATCTAATATCCCTTCTACCCCCATCATTTATGGCCCTGATGTCATGAATGTGCCTGAATTTGAGGCTGAAGTGAAGATACCTGTTGTAGTCTTAGAAGAAGAACTTATTCACCTTTCGGTTACTAACTAAAGGCTTGAAAAAGACTTGATAGAGGCTAAAAGGGAGCTCAAGGAGGCAAAAGATGTGTTTAACCGACAACATTAATTTAATACCACATTGCATATTGGGCTCAATACTACCGAGTTAAAGTTAAATGAAATGTAGTGGTTTTTTAAAGATGGGGAGAAGCTTTATGGGACCATTTATGAAGCGAAGATAAAGAAATTGAATATTCCTATAAAAGATCTATCTACTCAACTTACTAGCCAAGCGAAGGAAAATGAGGGTGCAAAAGAAAGGAGAATGATAGAGGATTCTTGTTCAGATTTGATTCTCGGTCCTCCTACGGGTATGAATCCTTCTCTGGCAAATGAGTGGAAGAAGAAGGGAGTGTCAAAGATATTTCCTATCTTTGGGAAGAAGGATGGAGAATTGGCACACTAAGGTATTTTAGTGGCTTTGCTAGGAATACCAAGACAACTAAGGCTCAACTAACTGACACTTTGGAAAACACTTGGAAGGAGGTCGTGCTCAAGATTTATGAGCTTGATGATTCTTTGAGTGAAGCTTGGGGCAAGATTTCTTCTTTGTTGAAAAACTTAGACGAGAAAAAGTTAACGGCAAGACGGGGTAGGCTTTCTTGCGGTGTGCCACAGATGTTTTTGTGTATTTTTATCCTACACTTGATCTAATTTTTTTACATAACAGTGCGACCTTCAAGATTGTTTTGGATGAGCTAATGGATCATTGGGTTGGTGCTTGTTATGATCCCAAAAGACTTTTCCCATCAATTCGGCCCCACTTTTGGCCAGTGCCTCTAAAGTATTTTCAATGTAGTACGTTAAGGACTTAAGACCATGAATGGGGTTGTACCTTTTATTGTTGGATATTTCTTTAGGTTGTACATACATTATTGCGAATTAATATTTCTTTGTGAAGCTTTTGGATTTCTCGTACTTACATTACTTAGGTATACTTCTCCTTTATTTTGCTTTGCATGGACTTACTTGACTTTCAACCCATTTCTTTTTATGAAGACCAGGCAGTGGCTGCTCTTACAGGGAAGCTTGATTTTTCTTTGGCTAGGGTCGTAGAATTGAAAGGTTTGTTAGGGGATGCCGAAGGCATATATTGGGTCGTATATACGAATGGAATTAATGCCTTAGAATGCAAAATTGAACAATTGGATAAGCATATTGTAAGAAAAATAAGTGTTGATGATTATCTTGCTCCCTTACCCAAGGAAGATCCTAATATTATTCTGATGTGAAAGAATGGATAGAAAATTTATTTTAAGGCTAAACATGTCGAGCTAAAAGATCATTATAAAAAATGGTAAGAAACAACGGGTAGTGGCAGCTCACCTTACATCTCTACCGCACAAGAGCTTTTTGGGCCCTCCTCTAGAATCGTTGGGACAACAGTGGATCAAATTCAAAAAGAGATTAAATGAATTAGGAGCGCAGTTGTGTGATGCGTTAATGGCATTGAAAACAAGATTCTCAGGTTAGAGTCTGAGCCTCGCTTTGATGTTGCTGCTCATACTCGAGGTGGGTTAGACATGGCTTTCTTATTGCTATAGCTTCGTAATGAAAGGTAAGAAGGGTTTTGGGTGAGATCAGTGTGAAGTGTGCAATTGACGTTTTCACTCTCTTTTGGCCAGGGCTTGCTATGACCTTCTTATGCAGCAGTACAAATTATGAATTTAATCTAGATGACTATGGTGTCTATTGGGCTGGTACTAACTATGATCCTCGTATTGCTTACGGAAATGCTACCTCCTGCCGTTCATCAGTTGTTATTACCGAATCGAATGACCCATCTCCTTTACCACACTTAAGGGTGGCTCACTTTAACCTTTAACATCACATTACCGTAGGTCATATCGTTGAAAAGCGATTATAACTAGTTCTTCTACTGAGTTTGAGCTAGACATGTAACGCATTACATGTTATTGCAGTGCATTATTTTTCCTTTTTAATTCTAAAGTGTTTGTAGAAGTACGGGTCGTGTACATATGAATGCAGTATTTATTGTATACTAACAGGACTTAAATAAATATAAGAAAATCCTTTTTTTAATGTTTACCTGGCAAGTTTAATAGCTTCAGGAATTGTACCTAATCTATAGGTTACGGTACATTCCATGCATTGTCTTTCCTTGCCTTTCCTGAATTCACCTTGTAACACTCCGTAAAATTTAATAAGAAATAAATAAATTAGATAAATTAATTGAATAAGATAAGGCTAAAAATGAAAATTTTACAAAAGTCACAATTTCACTAAGGAAATTATGTCGTTGCGTCATGGCAATTTTTCGATTAATTTCCATATATAATATGTCGAAACTGGAGCTCAGACAAAAGAGTTATGGAAATTTGAAGTTTTAGGATTCAAAATAATTTAAGTAGAATTCAAATTAAAATAAATAATTGTTAAGTTTAAAATTTGAAAGTTAATAGCAATTATATTGGAGGTCAACTAATTATTAAAAACTAATGTTAACTAATAATTAAGGAAAAAAATAAAAAACAACAACGACACAAGAATATTTCCCAAAAGAAAGTGATGGTCGACCACTCCCTAGGATCGGTAACCGCTAGTAGTCGACTGGCCAAGATTAGTGGCAGCCAAGGTTTCGCAATTTGAACATCCATATTTTTATTATTTCTAACCAACCGAAATCCGATGGTTTTGGTGCGTTCCAACCACTATAAAAGAGCCTAGCCCCTTCACTTTCATTCAAAAATTATTTTAGGAGTCTAGCAAAGCTCTATTAGTTCCTCTCTTCAAAAGATTCAAAAGTTTCTTTAGGGTTTTAGGTAAGGAATTGTATATGTTTATTGTTTATTTTCTTACCCTTTTCTCCTCCGATTCCTAAATTTTCGAATCTGATCCATATGAAATTCCCTTGTTGTATATATCTGAAAAAAGAGATCCGAAGGAGATTATCATAGGTAGGTCAAATCCAAAAAGGAGTAAAGCTAAGGTCCTACAGTGAGTGGAAATCTTAGTTTTCTTATTTTAGTAATTGTATAGTATAACCTGTAGTTAATATATGCCTTTTGGGATTTTTTACACAAATATTGCACTAAACCCCAAAATCCCCCTAAATTAAAATTTTAATTCTTAACTTCGAATCTCAATTATTATATATTAAAGTAACCAAAATGTGTAAGTATTGCAATTTATGTTTTGCATTCTTTCATCTTCTAATCTTTTTCTTTGGGTCTAATTAAGGATTTTGAAAAGAATAAATTCGAAAATGGTGTGTAAGGTACATATTCTTTTGTTTGTAGTTTGCACGGCCTATTTTCTCAATTTGAAATGAAATTCCTTTTTCAATTTTATACAAAGAAGTTGAATAGGGCATCAAAATATTTAAGTTATGAGGTTCCATTCCACTATTTTGGTATAAAATACATTGGTTATGATTCTATTTTAAATGTTTGTTGATTGAATTATGGCGTTGGATATATGGTACATGTGTTGATATGAAATTAACCTTGTATAAATTTGTAGTTTTGGCATTTAAACATTAGTTTAGGGCACAAGCTTCACACACTTATGTTAAGTGTGCATATATATATATATGTATATATTAATATATAAGTATTAGCGTAAATGACGTACAATTATAACGTACTAATTACATAGTTAATATAATATTAATTATCATTAATTCCTCCTTAGGAAAGTAACTATTTATAAGGAGAAATAAATATTTTTCTTATAAGGTGTTGATATGGGATGCGGTGAGATGGATAATATATTAAGAGAGTCTTTTAGATTATGATAAAGTTATATGGATGTGGGGTCAGTCAAAAGCATACAGAAATCTGCCTAGCTGATCAGACTACCGATAGTGTGACTTTAGGACTGATGTGAGACATCTCCTATAATAAGTAATCATGGAGGATACGAGATTAGTCCCTATTCTATAGGATATACCTGCCCAATTAATCTAGCTACCAATATATACAAATAGTAAAGCTAATGCGAGATGTCATGGTTGGGTTATGGGTCATAATACGAGGTCCTACTTCAGGGATTAAAGGTAGTAAGTGGTTGGTTAAGGGCCCGCCTCTTCCCTATATGAAGTATTAAATTGTTAGGGTTAATGGGTGGGCATAGTATAAGATATCTAAGGGATGGTCCACTTTAGGGTTAATGTAGTAAGTGTCCTGAAGAGCATCCGTGCAATATCAGCTAGATAGAACCGTAGAGGAGTCCGCCTGAGGATAGGTAGTAAATGATGGAGACCTGCCTTAAATATGGGAGTAAATGGTCGAAGTCTGCCTAGTTTCCTAAGAAGCTATTGAGTAGTTTAGGTACTATCCCTTACATTGTTATGATATTATTGATGACGAACATGGGTAATTGGGGTGGATTGTGAAATCCTTAAGGATTACTATTGAAAAAATTTATTATATGGTTTGCTACGTAAGGCATATTCTTATTTAAGTTAGTTATCCAAGTAGTACAATAGTAAGGCTTGAGATTTTTATTCACCAGACATATGTTGTTCTGACTCCCTCTTTATTACAACACTGGTTAGGAAAGACAATGCTGAAGGCGGAGGCAAGAAGGAAACTTATAGCAGTTATTTATTTATTTGTTCATTTTATTATTTGATATACCCATTAAAACCATATTATGTTTCAGAATTGTTGTACTATAGATATGTGATGGTTGTGATTGGTATTGTGTTATGGATTTTTATGACATTTGATTTTTAAATGAAATGGGTACTGTTTCTATTGTTATATTTTATCCTTCCGTTGTGAATTCTGAATGCATAGATTAATAGCTTTGCATTGTTCTTTATACCAACCGATAGTCAGCTTTAGAATGAGTCTAAATTTTGATGGGTCTTTTCTGCATTAGAGTTTTTGTCTGTTTCAGAGCGGATTGTTACAAACTTCTTGTGCAATTCACAAATTTTGAATTTGGTATTAGTACATGTTTGGTATGACCACCCCATTGTATGGGTGCAGTTTCATATTCATGCGCCTGGCATGGCTCACTTCGCTATTGGGGGTAGACCGAGATTTGACTATAAAGTCAAGTCGTGTATTTACAACCTTTTTAATTCATACGCATGGTTTTTTGTACTGGTTCAGGCTGTTTAATATCCATACGTCGAATGTGGTTACGTTAACAGTGTTAACATAGAAAGGTTTTTATACTCGTCCGGGCCGTCCATTATCCCTATGCTCAGTTTAGTAGTTTGATTGAAATGTCGGGCTGCATTTGTGTAGTTTTGTTTTGATAGCTGGTTCGAGCCATCTAATATCCCTACGTCCAGCATGACTATTTATCTATGTCAAGAGAATTAACATAGAGATATTTTTATATTTGTTTGGGACTTCCAATATCCCTACATCCAGTTTATCGTATTACTATTTTTTCATAATAATTAAACTTTTAGTATATAAGTGATATAGATCATTCAGAATGAGGCCTGAGATCCCCGATGCAGTATTGAACATTTATCTTTTCAGTTATAATAGATGCTTCAACTTTAATTCCTTCAAAATATTCTTAAGGTTTGCGATCTCGGCTGTTTCTTCTAGCATTAGCACTTCTCTTGCTTGATCTTTTTATATTAACCAAAGAAGCATCGAAAATCCCGACACGATTGGTAGGATTTGATTTCAACCGAGGACGGTAAAAATCTTTTAAATTGGTGTGAATATCAATCGCTTCAGCTTTTTGTTTACCCAAGGCATTCGCCAGCACTAAAATCACAACAATTGAATCTCCTAGTTCTTTAGCAGAATGTGCAAATGTCCTTAACAACATGATCGTAGTAAGAGTTGTTTAGCTCCTATTAGCACAATAAAGGGGGTTCTTAGATTCTAGCTCTAAACTAGGTTTCTTCCCATAACAGGAATCACTGTCCATATCAACAAATACCTATGTATTTTCATCCAACTTATGGTCATTGATTAATAAAAGAGGACAATAATCAAATGGTCATAGCTTTTCAACTTGATTCCATAAAACACCATTGCCAAACACCTTTTCATGTAGGGGAGTCAATTCATTTGAATCATTGGAACTGCGTTGAAAGTGATGGAGCAGTAAGAACCAGATCAACTAATCATATGCATGTAAACAAGCTTTGTGTATTTTTTCCTTCCTTCTCTACTGTAGTACCATCACGAGGACATATAGGATCGTCGGGACTGCCGAGCCCTTGCTGTTTGTTTGCTTGAAGGCAATGAAGATTTACATTCGATACCCGACTTGTTTTCTTCCATTTAGTAAACACCTAGGATGTGCTATCCTTACAAAATAAGGTGGCGCGGTCATTACTGAGAGCAAACTGAGCTTATTGTTTTAGAAGTAGCGGGTCAATGTTAGATGGCTTGGATTTGATCTGTGGGCCAACTTCACTGTTCTCATTTCCAGATGTGTCGTTATAACTTGCCCACTGTGCAGTCAATGTAGATAGAGAGTGATGGAGGTAAGCCATGAATGGTAGAGGATAAGTTGGCCTATGAGCATAATTTTGAATTATCATTTCCATTATCATCTTCCCTCATCAATTCATTTGTTAACGGGGAGTTAAAGCATGGTCAAGATGGGAATATGAGGGCTTCAACTTAGACTTCCATCTCAGTTTGGGCTTTTAAGGTTATGAGTGGTTTCTTTGAGGTTTTCGAAGCCAGGAGTAACCATTCTTTAGTAGTAGGAGTAGATGCATTGGTGAGATTTATGATTTTTAAAGGGGATACATGTGGAGTTTACCAAAAATAGGGAACGGGTGTTTGGTAGACTTGCTGGGGATTTTAAAAAGGGGAAATAATGGTTTAGGCTCTCCTTCTTATGCCAAAATTTTGATGGGATTTTTCTTCTTCCAAACCTCAATTGGTCATGAAAGCAATAATAGTGTTCTTCCATGAATTAGATTCAATGAACTTATGTAATATTAAGTTTTCCTTTAAGTAGTAATTATGTCGCTGGGAGCTTACATAATTAGGTAGTTGCACTTTAATTGCTTGTTAAAATGTCGAATCCAACTCATGTTTTCTTAACAGTGAAATAGAGAAGAATATGACGTTAGGAAAGTAAGTTACGATGCATAAAAATAAAAGACATAGGAATTTTACACGGTTCAAATTCTTTCGAATCGTACGTCCACTGGGTAAATCTTTGTTTATATATCTCCTCTTGGTATAAGTTTTTGATGGAAGAAATAATAGATACAATTTTATAAATTTCAAAGAAGGATCCCCTTATGATTACAGTGTCTCTCATATTTATGATGTGGAGATGCATATGCATTTCCACAATCCCTTATCGGCTATACTGATTTCCACTTTTGAATCATCCTATGTGTCGTGCACCCATATGTTCATTTGACATGCACAACTGATTTGATGACCTATGTACAGCCTCAGAGAATTGTTGGGAGTTATTCTTTTATTTTGTGATGCTGCTAACATATCTGGAGTGGAGCTGTGTTGTTTGATGTGCAACATCTGGATGGTAGTGCGGTGCTTGCTTAATGCTTAGGTGAATTTGTCCCCAACCGTCTTTGTCATTAGGATGTGCAAGTTGCTATCAAAGGATACATGTATCTTTGCTGTTTACCTGTAAGTCTGGAACTGCACTGGGGTACTTATTTGAGCAGTCTTGCATGCAGTCTTTCGAAATGCTTTTGATTCCGCATGGTACGCATAGAGAGTAGTTGTAATTTAGTAATTTCACCCAGTCTATAGTGTTCGTTCGACTTTTTGTTGAGGATAAATGAAGTTGAGTGGCTTTTCCCCCACCTGTGGTATTAGCTTAATGTATGAAAGAATATAATATGAGCTACCCTCGATGTTGATATGCACAAGTTGCTTAATAAGGGCCGCCCGTGACTTTGTTATTTCCTAACAAATAAGGAGCTATGATGGTGCGCTGTTTAGGTAACCCCTTGTGCAACCTACGAAATGCTTTGGATTTCTCATGGTACTGCTTAAAGATTTCTTTGTAAGCACAACGTAGATCTGAACTTGAAAGTGTTAGTAGTGCATTAGCTTTCAGGAGTAATGATGGGTTTATCGGGCCGTTTGACAGGTGGATTGTTCAATTAGGGCTTGCTTGGAATGTATCAAGGTAGATTTAGGTAAATGGTTGCATGTAGTATTTGCGCAGCTCCTTTACTTGGTTAGCCTACATTTTCCGAATGATAAGCTTATCATGGCCATGAGTGGATAATATTTTGCTAAGTATTCTAAGTGATTCTTACTTGTATGAGGTTTAGTCAGCGGGCAACTATGCTGACCTAAAATAGATTGGTGTATCCTGATCTTGGTCAAGCATTGGTAACTACTCTTTGCAGTTTGTCTCATCCGATTTCAGCATTGTCGGAGGATGCGGTATGCCTAAGATAGTTTACTACTTTGGAGTCCTTTTTTGGTTTTAGCACAGTATTCTTCTTTTGTCTCTTTCTTTGTGCCCTTGTGTTTATGACGTCCTGATGGCAGTGCTCTTCTTTATTAGTCTATCCTTACGGCAATGCACTTCTTCATTGGCTTATTCTAATGGTTGTATCCATTTTCAATGTCTTTTGGATGTCAGATTGTTAATGCAGACTAGTTATCTTTGCACACTGAATTATGAGTGCAGCACGTCCTCATTTGCATATAGCTTTTTAAGTGAAATGTGTTGTATTTTAACACTACTAATATAGCTTCTGGTATCGCAGTGCGACATCTCCACCCCCGTTGTCATATCTTGGTGAAGCTGCAGTTTATATTTTATAATTGTACACTGTTTTCATCACCCTATGATCATGTAAAGTTTTGGGCTCAATATCATAATATAACACTGAAATTGGTAGATCAGTGCAGTTTGAATCTTTATCTTTTTGTTGAATTTTCTGAGTGTAGTATTCTCTTGATTTCGCTTTACTCTTTGCTTTCCCCCTTTATGGTCCAATTTTTGTTGTTAGGGCATCTCGTTCTGAGTTTGGTATTTACATCATCTTAATTTCAACGAGGTTTGGAAAATTTGCGTGTAATAGACATTCTAGTGTAAAAGTTAGATCTAGATTAGAATTTGTGTGATTACCATGTTTCGATGAATTGCATGCATATATGAACGAATATGGATGATATTTCAGTTTGGTATGTTGAGCTTAGATATGATTTGCTAGTGTCATTAGGTAGTTAAGAAAGAGGTTGTTGAATTGGGCAAATCAAAAGAAAAATTAGTCAGAATTGGATGAAACTTGAAGGAAAGGTTTTGGAGTAAGTAAGGAACCCACAGTTCAAGTCACACCAAAATTAGGTCAGTGGAAAGTGGTCATGACAACCTAATTTTGATCAATGGAAGTTAGATTGGTGGGATTTCACTTAGGAAGTGCTTTAGGCTTTCTTGGGGAAATCAGTGGATGCTTCAAGTCGAGCTTGTTTGGAAAAGAAGAGAAGTTTCCATAGCTAAAATCCAAAATTTAGCTATGTATGGGACAACTGTACCAATCACTCAAGTCGGTGCCGAGCAGTTTCCTAGGAGATGGAGAAGGTCTGATGACTTGGAGGTCGAAGCATTAAAGTAAAAAGGGCTTCAAAGAAGTAGAGTGACCCAAAATTAGTGAATTATTCCCAACATCGAGCAGATGAGGTTGGTACTGACCTGAATGTTTTGCTCAGGTCAGGGTGGAACTTTTAGGGAGTGAAGCGTATGAACTTTGGGTCATGTTGGAGGTGTTCTGCTGTGCAACACTATAGAGTCTAGAAAGCGTTTGCTTTACTATTATGAGACATTTTCCGCTTTGTATAAACTCTATTACCATGTTGTATAACTATGTGGACTTATGTTCCGATATTTGGTTCACTTAATTATTACCGCCCTCATATTTTACATCAATAATTTACATTATATTTTATTCCACGTGCGGTGAGGTATACGATGGATGGGTTCAATGATGTTTTATTTCTTTACAGCCCTTAACAATCATCCTACATCTACTAGGCATATCACAGTGCACTATTTAGTTATATTGAGTGTTGTTGGTGTAGGATGGGCTTCACACGTACATACATACATACATACATACATACATTACATAACTTTAAAATGATATATATATATATATATATATATATCCCTAAACATAATGGCCGAATAAAAAAAAATTAAATTTCAAAGTAAAAGAAAAAAATGTCTTGGAGTGACTAAATCAAAACTATAGATTCAAATTCAAAGTTAAAACAATAAGTTTGATTTGGTGAAACATGTTCAAATTCAAAAATAGATCCAATATAATTAATTTAAATATATTTGATTATTTAAATATTCATACTACAAATACAAAGAACAAAATATACATCTACATCTAACAATAAGTTAGTAACGTATATATATTTATTTTATTTTAATACTAAAATATACTTCGACTAGGATTTTTATTTATTTTAAATAAGCAAAAGTTATTTATAAAAATAATTAATATTTGTATATATATGTTGAATATGCTAGTATATGATTTTTGTTTGATGATAATAAACATATATTCATTTAAATGTATTTGTTATTGTACTATTTTATTTTCACTTAATTAAATAAATATTTATTGAATAAAATAACTAACACAGAATATAAATTCAAACAAATATTTTATTACAATTTTGAATAGTACAAATTTGAGCTGTCACTATATATACACAATTCCATTTACATTACAATTTCGATTACATCATAAACTTCACTGTACAATGTTCACCTCACTACATATCACTCATTCACTCGTATTTTATCTTCAACTTTGTTCCAGTCTGAATCCAACATCTGAATTATCGGCAAAATAAACACTAACGCGGTGAAATTGAGAAAGAAATACTTTTACAGTGTAAAATAAAATGTATGTTTTTGAAAATATTATTTGCCTCAGTTATTTGGGTTGTTCGTCATCATTTCTTTTGAATTCATCATACACGAACAACTTGTGACCTGCACAGTGTATCACTGTACATGCCATAAGGCCATGCATACCGATATACACTTGATAAAATTACAGGGATAGGTGAGCACAAGGTCAAACCCGAGCCGAGGCTAGATTCAACTCAGGTGCAATACACAAAGACTTCAGACATCATAGCCCAAGCACATGAAAACAAGTCTGGCTACAACAAGTAACAAACGTATACATATGCATATGGTCAGATACAAGGCTATGTTGAAGTCTGAAAAGAATGCATATGACATGGTCATAGCTACCACCATACATCTGGTGACAAGCAACACAACCTCAACATTCAAATGGTTCGTATGACAACAAGGGTTGCAACCACCAGAGAATACAAGTATGAAGTCATGAACCCACACAAGCACTCAGGTAGACAGAATCAAGATGAATCAGACTAAAGAAGTGTGTCAACAATAGATCAGTGACAACCACGTGAAATCAGATTCACATAGACCAAACACAAGAAAGAAAGGTCTACCAGGGACTCAAAAGCAATAGCAAGTTCATATGCAACCATGTACAAGTCAATAGAGTTCAGATGCAAGCAGTCCTAGACTACAAGACCAAAATATGAATGTAGACTTCAACCACCACCAAAGAGACCATACTTAATAACAAGTGCACATTGTACAAAGTCATCAACAACATATGGAACTAGATGTGAAGCCATGAATACATAGTGCACTAGTTCAAAAAAATAACAACATGAACCAGATATATGTATACAAAGAACATAAACGTGATTGAGACCACACTTCAATGCATATGTACAGAGTGCAAAACATAATGGAACTACATACAACATAGCCTGGATATGCAGACCACTCTAAAATCAAGCTACAACATACATATATACATGTATGGTCACACATGTATATGCATAGTGCATACATATGAAACAATGAGACTCCAAGTCCAGATATAAAATAGAAACATGCAATTAGACGATTTAACTCAAATCTTTTCAAGTGGAACCACACAAGATAGAACTAAAATATAAATTCTCACACATGAAGACTGCTAGAACTAGATTCGGAAAAAGTATATATGAATGACCACAAATTGATACAAGTGCACTCAAGTCAATCACACACACACACACATACATACATACATACATACATACGTACATACATACATACATACATACATACATACATACATACATACATACATACATTCATACATACATACATACATGTATGTATGTATGGGGACCATCATTACTGAAAGTATGCAAAAGACTCCATAATGCAACTGCACCAGACATAACAAATGGATGTACACATGACGTTCAGAACAAACAAAGTACAGTCTTCACAAATGACTTGACAATACAAGCTACAAAATAGTGAAAGGAATACAAGACACAACGCGATAGAGCAAAGCCCCAACACACACCAGACAGTATCAACCAGACCAAGGCTACCCAGTTCAAGTATACATAGTAGCAGTAACAAATTCATGGTTTGAAAGAGAATTTAACAAAAGTTAACAAAAATTCAAAATGCCAAAAATAACAAAGCCGTGGATAATATCAATGTTAACAAAAATAGTTTCAAAAGGGATATTATCAATTTAAACTGTGATGATGGGTTTTCAAACAAATTCAATGATCATGTCATGCCAGAATCAAAGCCGTGGTGACCAACGTAGTAGCAACAACATATTGCAAGTATATGAACAGGTCAGAATGGTCTCAACCTTTGGATTATAATATCAAGGACAAGTAAATTCATGAAGAATTCAAATAAGAAATATTTGAGCAAAAATTAAGAGGGTCGAACCCTATAAATACCAAAAGATCATCATCGGCAAATGCATCGATTCGAGTAAAAAGCAAATACCAGAGCAATAAATTACGAAACTCAAATCAAGTCGAGCACAATCAAAAATTGGGAAAGGGGCAAAAATCACATACCAATCCAGAACCATTCGAGCTCGAGACAATTGAAGTTAGACTATTCAACCGTAATGAAATTTGAAAGAACACAGATTGAAGCAAAAAGCTAAAGCATCTATTCGAACAGCGACTTCAATTTTCAACACCCTAGATTGCAAAACGGAACGGCATGGACTAAAGATTTATGGGCTAAAGAAAACACATAAAAAATGAGACGATTTTATTTTCTTAAGCTATAATTTTGGGCCAGTCCTTTTTTATATGGGTTTGAATTATTAAATAGGGTTTATGTTTATTTTTTATTCTATTTTGCAATTTTCTTTTAAAACTTTGTAAAATTCTAGCCATGTGACTAGGTTACGAACTACGGTGGTGTATTTCGAGAATTTGCAACTTAGTGGCTGAGTTGTGGCAGAGTTTTGGGTGTGGAGTTAGGTTAGTCATTAGCGGTGTCGTAAGTTTACTTGTGTGAGTGTATGACTACTTAATTTCTAGTAAAACCTTGAGGGCAGTATGTAGGCAAGATTTTGCTAAAGCAGGGTAATTCTATGTTGTTTTATTTCTGCATTTATTATCCTGCTATAATCTATGCTGCAATTATTATATATATTTCCACATTAATTATTATTATTATTATTATCACCCTATTCACCCTCCCTCTAGGGTGAAATCGATCCTACAATATATATATATATATAGTTTTAAAGTATTTTATGTCTTAGAATTACCAAATAATTATTTAATATTTACAGAATTATGTAAAATATATAGAAAATATGTTTTAGAATACGTATACAGCTGAATTAAAATTATATATATATAACTCTTGACTTAATTAAATTGGATCATACAAAACAATTGTTTATATATTTAAAACCAATTATAATTACGGGGGGATAATAATATATATAATGTGATAATAATGATTAACTGACATATACAAATGATATTAGAGTGTTTACCATTGAAGATGAAGCCTTTGAACACACCTTTATTGTGACGCCCCACCTCTATACCCACGCTAGCAAAGAGTATTAATAGATAATACCGTCTGCTAACACGGAGAATAAGGCTGTTTAGGAGCGACCATCTATAACCTTGCTTTAATTATCTATTGAATACATCGACAATTGCCTTACCAAGTAGATCGACATATCCAATGAATACTTAAAACAAAACCATAGGTGGCTAGAGAATCTATTAGAACAGAATATAACAACTCAAATGCAATATACATCACAGAACAGTAAACCATCATATACATATATACTGATACATAACAGAGTATACAAAATAATACATGTCAAGTGGTATAGCAAACCACAATATACAGACGAGTTCACAAGAATACATATGAGAGTTACAACAAAATAGCACTACACAAAAAGCTATGACAAAAAGAAGCTAGTGGAGTAGTCCATGCGGAACCAAAATAGGCTAAGTCCAAAGGCACCTAACCTGAAACATCTCGGTCTGACCCGAGTAATTAATACACGGGTCAGTCTAGCTAAACAAATCAGTTAGATAAACTGAACAACAATAAACCTGCAAGGCTACAAAGTATAACAAATATCTCTAAAAGAGATAACACAATCATCTAACAAAAGATGAACATATCAAGACAAGCCTCATATCATTGGCAACATAGATAAACAAAGGATACAAATATCCCAAAGCAAGCCAAAAAGACAAATAACAAATACCACTAACTGGTGGAATGTGTCACAACTCTCGAAAAGGAATCCGAAAAGTGTTAACGTGCGTTCCATGACCACTCGTTCGCACTAAACGGTTTATTATCCGTTAGTCACTTTCACACTCAAAGCAGTACAAAGTTTACCTCATATCATCGATAAACCAAACCCGAAGGTCAAAACGATCAATTGAATAGGTCGGGGATTAATCGAAAGAATAAACGCACAGATTCATGGTCCATGTTTTGCCCAACCATTTAATCACCCTTCCACTTCGCTCGAAGTGCGAAATTGTGTGTTTTAAATAGAATTTATAAATTGGAGAAACGAGCTTTTAAATATGATTCGAGAGATTATTTTATAAAAACCCGTGGATGAAGTCAAGAATAAGTTATCAAAGTCAAAGATGCAATAACACTACTAAAAAGCAACTTGAAGCGATAAAATTTGGAAAACTAATCAAAATATGCAAAAATAGGCAAAACAGGCAAAACAGGAGCAGGTCGGTCGACCGGACCTCCTGGGTCCGTTGACCGGGCCAGAAACAGAGAGGTGCTCGGGGTAGCAGGTCGGTCGACCGGACCTCTGGGTCGGTTGACCGGAGCCCAAATTTCTGCACTTACAAAACAGAGGCAGGGAAGTGCCCAGGTAGCAGGTCGGTCGACCGGACCCTGAGTTCGGTCGGCCGAACCTGATGATTTGCACTTCCTGCCCTATTTTCAATGAAATGCAAATTCTTTCCAAATCCAAAACAATGGCACATGCATACTTGTTAGGAATTCATACCCAACACCAATGATATCAAGAGAAGAAGATGTGAGATAAAAATCTCACCTTTAACCCAAAAACAAAGAGGAAGAAGAAGCTCAATAACAAGGAGAAGATCAACCAAACTCTACTTCAACCCAACAAGCTTCAATCTAAGATCAAAACAAGTATCCCCTAAGTTAGGTTTTGGAAATTTTCTGAAATTGAAGAAGAAAGAGTTGGAGAAGATGAAGAGGAGGCTTACCAATGGCTTCTCTTTGATTTGGAGTAAGAATGCAAGCTTGCAAGAAGAAACTAGGGCTTGCAATTTCTATTTCCTCTTCCCTTCCACCATTTTCAGTTTTAGGTAGAGCTTTAGAATTGAGAATGAGAGAATGGAGAGGAGATGGCTGAGTTATAGGGTTTAGTTAGCTAGTGGGCTGAACTCAAACCCAAAACCCAACTAGAAAACGTAGCCAATTTCAACTTACTCCAAACATATCGAACCTTATACTCAAAAAGATCGCAAACGACGTTTTAAACTCAACGGAAGTGGTCTTGAGACCCAATTCGACCGTTTGCAAAAAGTAACATTTCGGACCCAAAATCCGACTAACGACGCTATACTTAAATAAATCATTTAAATATAAAATTGTTAAATATGCGGGTTGTTACAGATCTCCCCTCCTTACAAAATTGCGTCCCCGCAATTCCTAGAGACGATATTTGTAACAACTACATACATACAACATTCAAAAGAAAAGGAAATAAGCTTGAGATGAAAAGACATTCTCACCGTTTCAAAGTAAAGATAGAAAATCCGGATAAGATCGCTCAATAAACTCTCTGGTTTCCCAAGTACAGTCATTGGGATTAGCGGACCATTGAACTTTAACGAGCGGCACGTCCTTGTTTCGAAGGTGTCGCACCTCCGTGTCAAGTACGCGCATAGGCTGCTGTACAATAGATAAGTCCGGTGAGACCTCAAGCTCTTGCAAATCAGGAGAAGAAATAACAGAATCCGACTCCCGAAGACACTTCCGAAGTTGAGAGACGTGAAACACGTCATGAATACCAGATAAATGAGCTGGAAGTGAAACTCTATAAGCCGCACGGCCAATACGTTCAGTAATAGAAAATGGTCCTATATAACGAGGAGCCAATTTCCCAGTCGTACTGAAACGCATAACCCCCTTTCAAAGGAGAAACACGAATAAAAACAAGGTCACCGATCGAGAACTCGAGAGGCTTCCTACGGTTGTCCGCGTAGGATTTCTGGCGACTCTGTGCCTCTTTCATTCTCAATCGAATAAGATCAATCTTCTTGGAAGAATCACGAACAAAATCTGGGCCAAGAATAATCTTCTCCTCAGATTCCAACCAACAAGAAGGTGATCGACATGGCCTTCCGTATAAGGCTTCGAAAGGAGCCATGCCAATACTAGACTGAAAACTATTATTGTAGGAGAACTCTACAAGAGGTAGGTGATTCTCCCAACTACCACAAACATATCAACACAAAAGAATAACAGAATAAGAAGTTCACCATAAGGAGCACGAGAGGATAAGTCCGAACTTGCTTGCTCAGAGAATTCTATGGATTCCTAAGCTCAAAATAATTTGGAACACTGACGTGGTACAAACAATACGTCAAATGAACCAAAGCTCAACAAAATAAAGTACAACAAAACGTCCGATGAACTTGGTAAAAAGACCATTCCATTCGGACATCAACAAAGAAACAATCACTTGCTGCTTACAATTAAATGCATTGGCAACACGATCCCCTTTTCGGGAATTAAAATATCAAGATCATAAGATGCTAGGAACTCGAACCAACATTAAGTTCCCCATGAGAAAATAAACATTTCAAAATTATGATTGGTAAGGAGAGAAAAATCCCTCACCCAAAAGTAATGATGCCAAATACAAAAAGCGAAAACAATAGCCGCGAGCACTAGATCATAGGTGGCATATCTAGTCTCGGTAAGCTTTAATGGTTTAGAAACATAAGTGATAGCGCGTTCTCTTTTGCAAGGGAACGACATCCAAACCAATACGATTAGCATTGGAACAAAAGATAAAATCTTGGTTCCCTTCGGGAATCCCAAGAATAAGAGTATCGAAAAAGAGTTCTTTCAAATAATATTCTTCCCCTAAAAACTAAAACTTTCAAAATCACAATTATCTTTATGTAACTATTTTTTTTAAGAAAAATTTTCTTATTTCAAATCAATTTATTGTGTCAAATTGTCTCATCAAAGTGTTTAGGAGATTCCTATCGAAAACGTTGATCAAGCGCATCGACCAGAATTCTTAAAGCACTCAATGGGCAATACAATCACAAAACCATCTTCTATATGATAAACATGTTTCTAAAAACTTTTGAAAATTCTCTTTGTTTGTTTTAAAAACAAAATCCCCATTTATACTTATAAATAACTCTTATGAAAAAAATTTGAAAATAATTTTAGATTGCTAATTCCATCCAAAATCAACAAATACAAAATGGAATCATCGAGATATTCATAGAATACTCGATTCATAAAATGGATGAAATGAGCTGGACAAACTGAATGACACAACAAATCATTCATAAGAATTACAACGAGTGCGGAGAGCGGTAAGTGGAATGCTAACTTCCGCAACTCGTAGTCAAATGAAAACCGGTGGTAAGGTCGAGCTAAAAACACCTTAAAACTACAACAAAAGATTGCTTGGGTGATAATCCTAAGACAAGACCAGAAATACCAGAAAATTCTCAAACTACAAGAATGAGAGAAACAACACTTTCCTCATCATGGGGGATTAAAGAATAAAATGATGAGATCAAATTGAAATCGAAATCACAAAGAAAATAGAAACCTGTTTAACAGATTGAAAATGTTGAGGATGAATAGTCCACTCGGGATATAGGATATGACTTCATAATAATTAAGTCAATCCTTTAAAAAAATATCAATTCCGAAGCCTAAGTAACGCATAACATGCAAATTGGCTCAGAAAGAAAAATCACATAAAATAATCTCGACATTAATACAAGCAAATTGAGCGTTGCGGATCCACCAATTCGGATTCGCAATTTTCAAAGAAGTAACCATACAAAAAGCATCCAAAGATAAATCATCGAAGAGCTTCTCCGATACGAAAGAATGTGAAGCACCCGTATCGAAGAGAACTCGAATACAATAGTCACGAAATACAATAGAACCTTCCTAAACAGATGGAGATGTACCTTTTCTCTGAGAAGAACCTCTAGAAGCATCCGCTATATTTAGTTTTCCTGACAGAAGATTACTCGGAGCAATAGGACAAGTGGAACTACGATGGCCTTCCTTCTTGCAGTAGCGGCAGAAGAGAGGCTTAGGACAAGCTCGAATCATATGATCAGGGGAACCACAATTGAAACACTTCGAGTGGAAGGTGTTCCAGCAGACTGAGACTGAGAATTAGATTCAACGGGCTTTTTCTTCTTGGAAGGGAAAAATTCCCGCTTATCCAATGGAAACTTCTTCTTGTTGGGGTTCTTGCGAATCTCAACACCATCCCCACAATCACACTCCTTCTCGAAGGCTTCGAGATGAAGTGCCGAATCAACCAACTCCTCAAAAGAAAGCTTAAGCTGGAGCATTAAAGACTTCTTAAGACATTTCTTAAGACCAGAAACAAACTTCAAATTCTTCCTATAAGATGTTTTAATGAATTCAAGACCATACTTAGATAAGGCCTCGAATGATGCAACATACTCAAAAACGGAAGACTCCCTTTGCTTCAACTCAAGGAAGCGACGGGTCAATAAAACTTTCTCAGATTCAGGAACGAACTTGAGTTCGAATCGTTCCCGAAACTGAGTCCAAGAAAGAGCAGACTCATCAAATTCAGCTAAAAGAAGCTCGTACCAGTCAAGGGCACGCTTTTGCAATAAGCTAGAAGTTACAAGAACCCTATCATGATCAGAAAGATCCATGTGAGAGAAAACATGCTCGTACATGCGATACAAGCTTGGACCTCAAGAACAATCTCAGAGACTTTAAATGGCTTCCCTCTAAGATGAGAAAAATCACTGCACAAACGTGCGAAGGTGGACTTGCATGGAGGAGATGTTCGAGTAGGAGCTGGAGGCTGTGTGCTCCTAAACCACTCTAAAAACTGATCGCAGACATATAAACATCGTCCGGATGTGAGCCACTGGATTGCCCAACATCCGAGCGTCGTCCTCCGTCTCTTCCAGCCATAAGCTGAAGTTTAAGATAAGGTAAAGATTATTCCCTAGGTAGATAATTCAATATGGAATACTACGGAATTTAAATGCATTCCTAGGCATATTCCCAAATTCTATCTAACCTTGATGGTAGAAGGATAGAGAGACACGATGATTCAAAGATTTGTATTACTTATCACACTCTGACGTATCGTAATATGTGCTCTATTCTGTGTTATCATATTTTGTTCTGAACCCAGCTCTGATACCAAGCTGTGACGCCCCACCTCTATACCCACGCTAGCAAAGAGTATTAATAGATAATACCGTCTGCTAACACGGAGAATAAGGCTGTTTAGGAGCGACCATCTATAGCCTTGCTTTAATTATCTATTGAATACATCGACAATTGCCTTATCAAGTAGATCAACATATCCAATGAATACTTAAAACAAAACCATAGGTGGCTAGAGGATCTATCAGAACAGAATATAACAACTCAAATGCAATATACATCACAGAACAGTAAACCATCATATACACATATACTGATACATAACAGAGTATACAAAATAATACATGTCAAGTGGTATAGCAAACCACAATATACAGACGAGTTCACAAGAATACATATCAGAGTTACAACAAAATAGGACTACACAAAAAGCTATGACAAAAAGAAGCTAGCGGAGTAGTCCATGCGGAAGCAAAATAGGCTAAGTCCAAAGGCACCTAACCTGAAACATCTCGGTCTGACCCGAGTAATTAATACACGGGTCAGTCTAGCTAAACAAATCAGTTAGATAAACTGAACAACAATAAACCTGCAAGGTTACAAAGTATAACAAATATCTCTAAAAGAGATAACACAATCATCTAACAAAAGATGAACATATCAAGACAAGCCTCATATCATTGGCAACATAGATAAACAAAGGATACAAATATCCCAAAGCAAGCCAAAAAGACAAATAACAAATACCCATAAGGTATACAAGTTCCACAAGGTAATCGTTATACATCATGTGGCTCAAAAAGACCAACACCGATGGGCGATACCAAGGGAATATAATATCAATGAAACATATGATTGCTCGAGCTCAATACTGTATAAACAAGGATCCATGAGCTCGAAGACTCCAAACCCAATATCACCCATGCGGCTCATAACGACCAACATAGAAAGCGATACTATAGGGTGACAAACCCGAAGGCACAAACCCAATATCACCCATGCGGCTCATAACGACCAACATAGAAAGCGATACTTTAGGGCGACAAGCCGTAGTGGTGAAGGTCGAAGACCCAGTACTAGACACCACTAACTGGTGGAATGTGTCACAACTCTCGAAAAGGAATCCGAAAAGTGTTAATGTGCGTCCCATAACCACTCGTTCGCACTAAACGGTTTACTATCCGTTAGTCACTTTCACACTCAAAGCAATATAAAGTTTACCTCATATCATCGATAAACTAAACCCGAAGGTCAAAACGATCAATTGAATAGGTCGGGGATTAATCGGAAGAATAAACGCACAGATTCATGGTCCGTGTTTTTCCCAACCATTTAATCACCCTTCCACTTCGCTCGAAGTACGAAATTGTGTGTTTTAAATAGAATTTATAAATTGGGGAAACGAGCTTTTAAATATGGTTCGAGAGATTATTTTATAAAAACCCGTGGATGAAGTCAAGAATAAGTTATCAAAGTCAAAGATGCAATAACACTACTAAAAAGCAACTTGAATCGATAAAATTTGGAAAACCAATCAAAATATGCAAAAATAGGCAAAACAGGCAAAACAGGAGCAGGTCGGTCGACCGGACCTCCTGGGTCTGTTGACCGGGCCAGAAACAGAGAGGTGCTCGGGGTAGCAGGTCGGTCGACCGGACCTCTGGGTCGGTTGACCGAAGCCCAAATTTCTGCACTTCCAAAACAGAGGCAGGAAAGTGCCCAGGTAGCAGGTCGTTCGACCGGACCCTGAGTTCGGTCGACCGAACCTGATGGTTTGCACTTCCTGCCCTATTTTCAATGAAATGCAAATTCTTTCCAAATCCAAAACAATGGCACATGCATACTTGTTAGGAATTCATACCCAACACCAATGATATCAAGAGAAGAAGATGTGAGATAAAAATCTCACCTTTAACCCAAAAACAAAGAGGAAGAAGAAGCTCAATAACAAGGAGAAGACCAACCAAACTCTACTTCAGCCCAACAAGCTTCAATCTAAGATCAAAACAAGTATCCCCTAAGTTAGGTTTTGGAAATTTTCTGAAATTGAAGAAGAAAGAGTTGGAGAAGATGAAGAGGAGGCTTACCAATGGCTTCTTTTTGATTTTGGAGTAAGAATGCAAGCTTGCAAGAAGAAACTAGGGCTTGCAATTTCTATTTCCTCTTCCCTTCCACCATTTTCAGTTTTAGGTAGAGCTTTAGAAATGAGAATGAGAGAATGGAGAGGAGAGGGCTGAGTTAGAGGGTTTAGTTAGCTAGTGGGCTGAACTCAAACCCAAAATCCAACTAGAAAAAGTAGCCAATTTCAACTTACTCCAAACATATCGAAGCTTATACTAAAAAAGATCGCAAACGATGTTTTAAACTCAATGGAAGTAGTCTTGAGACCCAATTCGACCGTTTGCAAAAAGTAACATTTCGGACCCAAAATCCGACTAACGACGCTATACTTAAATAAATCATTTAAATATAAAATTGTTAAATATGCGGGTTGTTACATTTATTTATAGATCTCCTAGACTCCTTAGGATCGTCAATTAATTTTGCAATGCTCGAATGCACTACAATATTTTATATTATAATATATTAAATGGAATTGTGATGCCTGGCCAGGAGAAGGGATGATGATCCATGGTTAGAAATGAAGAGGAACTAAGAGCGAAAATGATGTGGCTTGATTTGGTATTTCTATGGAGAAAATGGGAAGATATCTCACACCTTTTGCTCCTTCTCCCTTTATCAATCAAAATAATCAAAATACATATCTAAATTTAAACCCACTCCCCTCTATTATGGCCTGTAAAAATTGGACCCTATATAGGCCAATAAATATATACTTTTATAGCAAGATTGATACTTCACTCATGTAGAGCACTCGTTATGATGTCTCAAGAGATCAAATCCATGACCTTTAAAACCACTGTCTAAAGCTTCACACCTCTAACCACTTAAGCTAGAGGTCCTTGACTATATAGGCCAATAAATCTCAAATCCAGTTAGTAAATTAGTTACATTTAAATCTTATTTAAATATATTCCAACATCGTATATTGATATGTACATATATAGTTTATGTATACACGCCCAATTAATCACTAATTACACCTAGAATGTTAGATAAATAATTGATATTATATGAATATTGACCAATTTAATTAATTTATAAACCATTATAAGCTAATCCAATCATTTATTATTTTAGAGAATTCACAAATATGGTTGTGTGACTCGCAAGTTTAAATTCAATCGACAATTGATAATTCTAATATTAATATTCACACATTGTCTTAGCTATTGGCGTGATATTTTAGATGATTTTGTCGCTTATAGATCATCATTGCTAAAACCAAAATTTATATTTTAAGTGGTACATTTTAGTACCGATTTTTTGTACATATTCTTTCCATCAATACTACATCACTTTATGATATATGGAATTTACATCGATCAAAATTCCACTATTATTCACATTCAACTCAATTAGCCCATAAATGTAGTCCTTGGTACAATATTTACATTTACTATTAACCATTCTACCATGCCTAGAGATTTCGACTTTGAATTGACTATAGTTGACCATGATCCTAACCTTATACAACCGAGGAGATGGATTCTCTATTGAATAGTGTTTCATTTTTATGCTTCTACTCAAATCCAAATATAGTTGCTCTATAGGCACCATATTGTGATTTAACTATAATCAAATGGAGTAGCCACATAGAAGTTCTGTATCCTCAAATCAAGAGAACCGTGTAACATCATCACATTGATATTTCCTGTTTGACCTAATTGTTAATAACTAGTAGGAAACCCTTAGGCCAGTCATTCCATATTTATCCAATAATTATGAGTGCATAACCCTTTTGTACCATTAGCAGTTATGTGTAAAATACTGCCCAAAAATTAGAAAGTGTTACATACTATGGTCTTAACGGATGCATTATTACCTGTCTCAAACATCTTGAACATGAATATTTAAAACAGTATGGACTTTTATACTGTGATAATTTACTCATGAACTGTTTATAATTATTTACATATAACATATTATTTATGATTTATGTAATTAATACACTTTAAATTAACCTCTTAATTAATAATATCACAACATAACAAGTGTATAATTGAAATCAAACACCTTTATTACAAATAAAATTAATTATAAAGTTAGATTATTTTAAAAAAATTACATAATTTTCTATAAAGCATACCCTAACTCTATTATATTTCACTTGCATTTAGGGCCACTTATGGATTATTAATCCCATTCCTTCGATCGGTTTGCTTTGAACTGATCGAGCTAGTCCCTTCATGAACGGGTCTGTTATGTTGTCCTGACTGTCTACTATGGTAATATTCAATTCTCTACATCAGGTGAACTTTCAGAGCATGTGTGACGTCCCACCTCTATAACCACGCTAGCCAAGAACACTGCGGTGTAGTGCTGTCAACTAGCACGGAGAATAAGGCTGTTGAGGAGCGACCATCCATGTGATTTCTTATCACACGGTGGCTATAAATAATCTTCGGAAACAAACATAGAAATAAGCATAACACAAATCAGTCACAGACATCCATATCACAAAGGCGGAAGAAGATATGAATATATAACTAACACATGAAAGTGTACATCAGAGTAGTGGTCAAAAAGATCCACAATAATACAAAAGAATAGCAACACGTGCTATACAAAAGAATACAACTATGAGTCTATATCTCAAGTGTATACAATAAAAATTGCTAATCTAAATAGTTATCCAAAAGTCAGAGTAGCAAATCCCGGGAAGAAGTCAAGCAGAAGCACCTGTAACATCTCGGTCTGACCCGAGTATTATTTAAGAAAATAATAAACGGATCAGTCTAGCTATAAATATCAGATGACATGGTATAAAATAAAAGATATGGCATAAACATAAAATATCCATACTGACATACTACTATAAGTATGCAAATGATGATCAACAGAAGATCAATCAATAAGAGATAAATCAATACCACAAGAATCTTCTCAAAGATCCAAAGAGGGCATCATACCCTAAACTTGTACTCGTAACAAGTCAATGACATAAATTCCAGAAATCAACACAAGAAATCCAGAAATCACAGAAAAAGGGAAAGAGGCCTATCGCATGACGGTCCGAAGACCATGGGGAGCTACCCCATATGGGTGAGTCAGAATCACCCAGATGAGGTCTAGGCTAACCAAAATCAAAAAACTATGTGTGAGTGGAATCACACAAATGGTGTCTAGACTTACCTTGCGGACAAAGAGATATGTGTGAGTCGGAATCACACCCATGAGGTCTAGTCTAACCTTGCAAACAAAGAGACATCGCACAATTGCTAGTCTAAGTCATAAAATAATCGTCATGATCAACGAGAAGTGTCAATTACACTACGTTAGTAAATATAAAAGTTTATCTTCGTGGCCCATAACCACTTGCTTAACTTAAATATTTACGAACAAACTGTAAATCTTCACTAGAAAATTGTCACAAGAGGTTCAATCGAACAAGTCCAAGAATTAACCGACGAAGTGAATGCAAGCGTTCCATACCACTTGTTTTACTAAGCCGTTTAATTAGATTTCTCATCCGAGTGAGGTAAAGGTTTGTATATACTAGTAGATTGGAAAACGGTTTAAGAAAAGAGCTTTGTTATTGAAAATAGAGTTGAAATCATTTTGTTGAAAGAGTTTTGATATTTACTACTAGTATTGAAACCTTCATATTTCTAAAGTTGTTATCCCGCCTTCTTAGAAGGGCCGTGATACCATAAAATCGACTGAGAAGCCAAAGATAGTTTGTCTCGAAGAATGGTCAACTCAGCATCTCAACAAAGCAAGTTCTGTTGAATGTTTTTCAGATAAGATCCCCTACGGAGGGGGGTCCAGGGGGTTGGCAACCCCCAAGGTGGGGGTGCGGGGCAACACCCCGCTACGGGGTTCGGCCTGCCCGGTCAGGTCGCGTGGGTCCAGGGGGCAGTGCCCTCGGCGGGGTGTAGGGCAGCGCCCCGTCCAAAACGGTACGACCTAGTGAAGACCTACGGAAGGATAGGATCAAGCGACCCACGAGTATAAGGGGTCGAGCGACCCACGAGTATAAGGGGTCGAGCGACCTAACGACCTAAACAAGGTCGAGCGAGTTAAGGTGATGCGCGACCTAACGTGTCACGCGACTTAACGAAGGCGAGGCCGAGCGAGTTAGGGTGATACGCGACCTAACGGAGGCGAGCGACTTAAGGGACTTGCGACCTAATATAAACGAGTTAAGGAGTAACACACGACCAAGAAGTTGCGACCTAAGGTACACACGACCTAAGGGAGACTCGCGACCTAACAATTGCACAGGTCGAGCGACCTAAAGGGTTGTGACCTATCGGTGTTCACGAATTAAGCAAGGCAAATGACCTACTGGTTGCCGACCTAAGAGGGAATAAGGTCCAATGACCTAAGGGTTCACGCGACCTAGTGGAACACGCGACCTAAAGGGTAAACGACCTAAGGTCCAACGACCTAACTCATTCGAGCGACCTAATGGTTTAAAGGCCTAACCCATGTGAACAATTTAAGGTCATACGACCTAAAGGGGAACGACCTAAGGTCACGCGACCTAACGAGGTAGGCAAGGCCGAGCGACCTAAAGGGGCACGACCTAAAGGCGAGCGACCTACGACTTACGACCTTGCGACCTAACTCCGAGGCAAATTTTCCACCAGAATGACCTAATTCCGAGGCAGTGCGACCTAACTGCAGTTTTTCGCCAAAAACACTAAAAATTGGAGTTTTTCGCCAATCCAATCCAAACCAAATGCAAATGTACATGCTAAAGTTATGGGGAATCATTCCCAACAGTCCAATATAGTTATAGACTAGAATTGTGAGATAAAAATCTCACCTTTGCACAAATTCAATGAAGAAGAAGCTTGAAGTCAATAGAGAAGCAACTACAAGCTTGAATGCAATGTCTTTACTTTGATTTTGGAGTTGGATGTTGAATTTGCTAATGAACTTGGGCTTGGAATTTTAATTTCCCTTTCCACTCACCGTTAATGCTAAAACTAGAGTTAGGTAGGAATTTATGAAGAGATGAGGAGAAGGGGTTGGAACTTAGGTTTAATAGGCTAAACCAACCTAAAGTCCAAAGCGGGAAAAGTTAGTGAAATTCCACTAACCCCAAACATATCAAAGTTTATACTTCAAAAGATTGTAAACGGCATTTCGAACTCAATGGAAGTGGTCTCGAGTCCTAATTCGACCGTTTGCAAAAAGTAGCTTTTTGGACCAATATCCGATAACGATAAAATATTTAAATATATAATTGATAAATATGCGGGTTGTTACAGCATGCACCTCGATTTGTTGTGAGCTCCAAATTCTTTCATGGTCTACATTGTGACGTTGTTATCACATAACAATGTATGGGATTTTCTATATTTGGAATCACCCCTAACTCCGCCATAAATTTGCACACTCAAACTGCTCTTTTACTTTCTTTGTTTAGGGCGACGTATTCGACCTCCATCGTTGAATTGACTACAACTCCTTGCTTGGAACTTCCCACCTTATAGCTCCACCATCTAATGTTAGGACATAACCAGATACCGATTCACTATCAACGATATCACTTTGAAAGCTTAAATCATTATTCACCTCCACAAGGAGGTCTTCATTCCCATATATTATCAATAAGTCTTTATATTTCGTAAATAGTTAAGAATACATTTCACCACTTTCTACGCCGTAAATAAATAAATTTAATTTAAACAAAAAAAATATGAATTTGATATTTGATCGTTTATAATTTGAAAATAAATTTAGTTAATTAAATTCTATTTAATAAAGGTTTTTATTCAATAAATAGATTAAACTAATAAATTCATTTTAGATAAAATTTTAAAACTGAATATAATGTTTTAACAAAAATAAAATATTTTATAATGTAAATATATATAATTGAAATAGTTGGAAAATAAAACGGGCATTTAAATGAGTGTAATTTGGGTAATTAATGAAGTATAGTTTTGTAACACGCTGCGTGAAATTTCAATTATGCATGCAAATAATTTAATTAAGTTGTATACATTTGAAATTTTAAAACAAAGATGTAAATGGGGCAAGGTACGGAAAGCACCATATTTTGTATAGACTATTTCGATAAAATGTAAAATAAATTCATTATAATTTCACATAAACATGGAATCCTCCTTTAAAGGATTCATAGAAGGATTTAGCGTTAATGGTTTCTCATAAGAGAAAGTAATTCCAATACAATAAGGTATAAAATCATTAAGTGTAGTAAATTAGTAACTCCTTCAAGGTTAAGCAATTGGAAGAGCAAGAAAGTTAAGAGATTTTTGATAAAATAATTGTTCTTATTTACCCAGTTTTAATAAATTTGAGACTCTATAAAAAAAGAAGGACATTTTGAAAGCATGTGAGGACATTTTTTTAAAGTCAAGGAAAGAAAGAAAAATGTTTTAAGAACAACCAGACATGTTTAAAAAAAAGATGGTTTGGTGGAAAAGTAAATAAGTTTTTGAAAAGATAAAATTTGGAAGTTTTAATTTTTGAAGAAAAATTGATAAATACCAAATCATACTTTTAGATATCGAGTAGATAGGAATCATTTCCTATGTGTGGCGGGAAAAGTATAAGGTTATAGCAGTAATTACTCTTGGTAATAATAAAAGTTCCTATAAGGTGTATAGGAGACTATTGAAAACCTAGAAATGTTGCTTCATGTGTGCAGACTATAGAAGAATAGTGAAATGATATTAGTAAGATGATAAGACACATGTGGTTGGGATAGGTAGACCTTAGTTGGGGGAAAATGAAAGGTAAAGGGAAAATTTCCCCAAGCTTAGTTGTCCTTTTAGATAGAGACTGCATAGATTGAAACCCGTATCCATTAACGTAAATGAGACTTGGTTATTCTTTTTTGAGCATGAAATAGAAGAGATGAATAAATATTATTCGTCATGAGTAATACAGCATAAGTTGGTAGCAAGTAATAGGTGGTAGGAGAAGCATATAGTTACTTGGATTCCTACAGTAGGACCTTTTTGAGTCAAAGTGGACATGGTCCTACACCTCCTTTCCCTAGATGATAGCTGTGTTTAGTTGCTGTATAAAAATAAAAAATAAAAGAGTAAAAGTAGAATAAGATAACTAAAAGGAAAATAACAAATTAAAAGAAAGCGACAGAAACGTCGATAGGAAAATTTAAAAAGAGATATTTCTAATGTAAATTGTGCTTGGGGAAGTAAATAATTTTTTTAGAATAATGGCCTAAATCCCAAGTACGGAGGAAGATGTGCACAAAAGAAAATCGAAGAAATATGAAGTTTTTCCGTTTTCCATCTTCTTTCTAGTATAAGAAATCAAATTTGGAAAATTAGAATTTTCTAAAATTCGAAGATCAAAAGTTGTGTGGTAGGTTTGGGCATAAAAATTTGTTAAACGTTTCCCCTATTCAGTAGGAGTGTGTGAAAAATTGAATGAAAAATGTTTTGAATTTTCAAAAATTGCATTCATATAGAAATTGCAAGTATATTTAGAATGTGTGCATCATGTTTTAAAAGGAATTTCTAAAAGAAATAACATTCATTTATGAGGTACCGCATAGAAATTCTTGTACATGCATATGTTTTATGATGTATTACACTTTTCACTATGTACGGATTGTTGCAAAATTGGATATATAGAAAATGGATGTGATTAATATGAGAAATTACATAATTGAACCCTTATCAAATTTCAGGGACGAAATTTCCTAGGCGGAGGGGAGATTGTAATTATACATATGGGTTGAAATTTCCTATGGGTTGAAATTATACATACCCGAACAGACTTTAGAATAAGGAAAAATCATTACGGGCTGAAATGATAGGCCTGAGTGATTTTTTTTTATTTTAATCGACTTCAGATTGCGGGTTTGAAATGATAGAACCCAGATTTTTCTTTGTAAATGATGGATTGAAATGATATATTATCCGTATCACTTGACTTAGGTTAGAAAATATTATACAGACCCATTGTTATTATATATATTTTTCTAGAATTTTTAAAGTATTATAAATGTAAAAATATGATAATTTGATTTAAATTTGAATTTAAAATGACTTAATAAAGTGTTATTGATTTTCCTATGAATTAATATGGTTAAATAAATGAATGCTTAAAAGTGTAATTTGAAATATAACTTGACTTGGAAATGTGAAATTTGGTTTAAAAATAAAAGTTAAGTTAAGAAAATAAATGGTAATTAAGTTTAATTTATGAAATGGTAAATTAAATTTAAGTGTAAAGTAAATGCAAAAAAATTAGGGAAAATTGTACATTGACTTTATTAAGTGAAGCATTGAGAAATTTGATATTTATTTGTAGAATTCACTTTATAAAAATCATAATAAAAAGGGTATTTAAATGACTATTTTAAAGTGGAAAATATGAAATTTTATAAGTTAAAAAAGTTTAAATTGAAGTTTAATTGTTGCTGAAATTCTACTGTAAATCTGGAAATTCTTTTAGTAGCACTCCAGAAATGTTATCGTTTCTGAAAATGAACTAAAATATGGAATAAATGAATCTGCAGCACTTCGTAAGTGCTGTAATTGCAGAAGTGAACTAAAAGGCTAAAAATAACTAAGGGTTATTGCAGCACTTGGTAAGTGTTGTAGTTGCAGAAACTAAAACTTGAACCTAAAACTAATGAAAGAGCTATTGTAGCACTTGTTAAGTGTTGCAGTTAGCTGAAATGAGATTTTTGAATATAATTGAACTACTACAGCAGTTTTGTAAATGCTGTCTTTGCTGAATTGAACTATCTTTCAACTAAAACTGAACTATTACAGCAGTTTTTAAAGGGCTGTCTTTGCTGAATTGAATTTGTAACTTACCGTAGCATTTTCTAAGTGCCGCGAAAGTTGAAATTTCACCGTTTTAATATATTTAAGAGAATAAATGAGCTCCGAAAAGGCTAAATTTGGAATTGAATATTTGATTTGTATATATAATGACTTCACTTTTAAATGGTTTAAATGAAGTATTTTGATTTGAAATATAAACTAATTTTTGAAATTTATAACCACGGGTTATAATAATGATTGGTTGTTAAAGAAACCGGGATTGGATATGGACATACTCTCTGTCGATACCGAAAACCACTTTAACAACTGTGCACGCGATGGAGATTCCAGAATGAAGTAGGATGGTGGCGACGATCCTATTATGGTATGAACGTGGACCCGACTCCCGTGAGTTGGATTAAGGTGGCTAAAACAGGATCGATCGACGGGCTAAGTGAGGTCATAACTCCTATCGGACACATTTCTTCGATGCTATACTCTTACTTGCGATTGATTTTATGGCCATCCTCCGATTTTGATTGGGAGTGTGTTTCGACGTGGGCGTAGTGGCTGCTACGTTACCACCAGCCCGAAAGCGTAATTGGTATACCTACCCTGGCATTACCAAGTTGTGCCGTGTCACCTACCATAGCGAGTTTTACTACGAGTTCGTTTTTCTCCCGTAGCCCATGGAGTATTTAGGGTAGCCTCCTGATCTGGAGGTATGTTGATACTGGATGGACTATTAGGACTAATACATTTTGAGGGCTATATGGGTAACCCTTTAACGCTATTTAAAAGTAAGTTTATTTTGCTGTAGACATTATTAAAATAGCGCAATATTACTACATAGTAAATAGTTTAACGGATCCATAGAGGATGGGCGGTCCCAGGCATCCTTTAAGTTACTTATACATTTATTACAATTCACTTGAGTTGGTTTACATTGTATAAGTATGTATGTCCTAACTCGAGTGTTTGTGTTTTATTTACGCTCGGGTCAGTCTGAGTATTCATAGCTTCGGATTTCTCTTTCTGGAGCAAGGAATCGCTGGAGTTTCTACTTATCTAGTTATTTATATATTTTAGTTTCAGTTGTTCTATTTTAGCTCTTGTTTTAGTGAACTTCTATGTATTTGAGATTTCTATTGTGTTAGTTTTCAGACTGATATTATGTATTTATTTGAGACTTTGATATAGTAGCTTCATGAACTACTATGGTATTTTAATTTCTACTGCGAGTTATTCTGATATTTTGTGTCTGTGATTCTGTGAATGATTTTATTTGCTCCAAATTTTATTACAATCTGTTATTTTGAATTATTCAAGTATGACATGTGTGGATTCTTGTCGATTTGAATGGTCCAAAATAATGGGTCGTTACAAATTAATATGGTGTTGATTGGCATATTAATTTGGTAAGAAATCACAGTGCGGGTAGGGATTAATTGGATAGTAAATTAATTCTAGGTATATATGAAATCTATAATTGGGTGATTAATAGGGGAATCTTATTTAAAAGAAACGTTACACTTAAAAGTATATGTTTTCATAGATTGTGAGAGAGAAGGGGAAATGATTAATGAAAATATTGTTGGAGAATCAATTTGAAATAAAAAAAACGCAGAAGAAGACATATTAATTTAGTGTCCATATACCGAGTGTACGCTTTAGATTTTAATCATTTATATCCAATGGTTAGCATTGATTTGAACCACTATAAATATAGGTGCAGAGCCTCATTTTTATTCTCATTATTTTTTTCTTGCCTACGGAAGCTCTGCCATTTTTCTATCTCTTCTACACTTTCTTAATAACAAAATTTTAGATCTAATTCACACGAATTTAGATCTAAATATAAAGAGAATAGAATTAATTAGGGAATTAGGAATTTGTTCAAATCAGAAGGTTATGTCAAAGGTAAAACCCTAGATTTGAGTTTTGTTTGCTATTTCTAATCCAAATCTCTTCCTTTTCTCTTTCAAATATTGTAGATACGTAAATATATCGTTTGTAATTCCAAATAAGGATTACAAAGGAGGTGAATATAGATGTTAGGGACAGATCTGAAATAAAAATAGGGAGAATTGGAAAGCTAGCAACGTGAGTGGATTTATTTATATATCGTTTAAGTTTAAGATATATTATCGTTAAATTCCCGTTTAGATAATTTTATTCAGTAATTAATCCTACTAATTAAGTTATGATGAACTATAAGGAATTTACAGTTTATTTACAGTATTGGTATTTATTTACATCTGTTTCTACATTTTGGATTTCTATGTGAGCGTCATTCTTCTTCTATTTTCTCCTCTTTCTTCGCGTATGGATTAGAATAGATTAAACGTGAATATGGATTAAATAATTAATAATATTGAAATGAAGGAAATAGGATGTAAAGTAATAAAAGTTTGAGGAATGGAATTACTATTATAAATTACATTAAAATGAGAAAAGTTAATTAATCTAATAACTGGATTTGGGAGTAACTAAAAGGTTAAATGGTTGGTTTAGAAAATATGACACATTTCTATAATTTAATATTTAAAAGAGAAAAATAAACATAACTGATAGAATAAAAGAAAGAAAAAGAGAATAAGTATAAAATAGAGAAACCACTGTATTTTACACTATTCCAAAATAGTAAAAGAAATATCTAACAGTTACAAATTATTGTTTATAGTATTATTTAATATTAAAATATGGAAAAGGAATTTTAAATATAGTTTTCATAACCAACCAAATAAAATAGAATTACTTCCTAGAATATAAGATAATAAAGCTAAGTATGACATGAATCAAGTAAATTATTAGATAATAACTTGAAGCTGTGAACGATAATGAACCTATGTCTGCATTCACTGCGCAGATTATTTAAGAAGATAATTATAATGATAAGTGAATTTTATAATGTAATGACCTATCTTTTTGTACGGTTCAAATCGATAATAAACCACACATGTCAGACTCAAACCATTCAAAAGAGGAGATTCTTAATGGGGTAAATAAGAAAGAAAAAAAGGAAAGAAAAAACAAAACACAGAATCTCGCAGCGGAACGACAAAACATAATAATCAAATAAGCAGTTCGTGAAGCTGTTTTACAAATAACATTTGATTACACTTTTACAAATTCAAAGCAGAGTTATACATACATCATAAATAAACAAATAATGCAGTGGAACACAGAATGCAGTGGGATAAAAAATAGCAATAATACACTGAATCTTCAACTTCGTCCGCCAGAAAATATTTTTCAACACTGAAAAACTCAGGCTGACCCGAGCATAATGAAAAATAATACACTCGAGTCAGAACTAAAAATTCCTATGCAAGTCAAATCAATCTCAAATAAAATATGAGTGAAATGGCTTCAGAGGTGTTATAGGATTTTTCATCTCCTACCAAATGTACAACTTGAGTGCAATAACTTACGAGATTTCAAATTATTTGGAATAACAATTTTAACCACTTTATTTAAAATAAATCTAAAGTTTAAATTAAAACCTTAAAGTTTTTAAATAATTCAATTTCAATAAATAATCCAGATTCAAGAAATTGTATGGTATGTATCATTTCAACCTATAATTTAAATGTCTTAATTATCCAATTCTAAAATGATTCAGAGGGCCATTTAAATGATGTCAATAATATACAAGGTGATATCATGGACATTAAAATAAATAAACAACCATACATCTAACATATCAATCAATAAGCATCCATTTCAAACAACATCCAAATCAACCAATATATTTCAACATATAATATTTATCAATATCGGGGTTTATCTATTAATTAAATTCGAATATAAAATTAATTGTCAATTCAGATTAAATATCAATTCGAATGTCAACTTAAATCAACAAACAGCAATAAAAAAATTATATATCACATCATATATTTTATTTAACTTGCAATGGAATTTTTAGTACTGCGTGAGTGGGTTTAATCACCCACCTTTGATTTATAGCCAACTGAAAAGCCAATAAAGCCCAAAATTTCAACTGTCTCCAAATTCAACCATACTAGTTTCATTTTGTCTGGAATTCTGATACGAACCCAAAGGAAGAAACCATGCATTAATCAAAGTTCATATGTGGAAGATATTCAAGTTAAAAGAATATTATGGAAGTGAAATAGAAAACCATGTACACATATTTTAATAATAAAATGAACTAGTTAGTCACTCACATTAAGAATTTTGAACCCCGCTCATGCTTCTAAATTCTAAAGAATCAACGAAAAAAATTACACGATGGCTTACACATGGAGGAAGGAGGCTTTAAAAAATGGATTTGTAAACAAATGAAAAAGATTGTCTTTATTAAAATAAGTTGCTCATATTTGTTTTTTATTTTTCCTTTTTTTAGAAGAGAAAGAAAACTTTATGCAAAAGAAATAATGGTAGCACGTTTTGAAAATGGAAAGTTAGAGGAGGAAATTTATGAAATAGGAAACGAATAAGGGAAAAGCACGTTTGGAAATTAGAATATGAATGGGAAGGATACAAGAAGATGTAAATTTGCAAAATAAAAAGAGCCTAAGATGCAGGTAATTAACAAAAGATGAAAGACGCACCTTGGAATTTGATAAGACATGTTTACATGTCAAGCAAATCTTTTGGTATGGAATTTCAAAATATGTGCTACCTCAATTAATTTCATCAACACACATGAAACATTTCAGGGCAAGGCCCGCGTGTAAATAAATAAAATTACTACAAAACCAAAAGAGGCATGTATTTAATAAATGAAAGTAATAATAAAATAAAATAAATGAAAGAGACAATTTAAATTTGAGAACGTGGACCGTACATAGAAATCACAAATCTAATATACAAAAAAGAGTTAATTTTAACATATTTTATTAACCCTAATACGCTCAAATTTACATACATATATGTATTTTTGTTGAGTACACAGTAAATAAAATTATGCACTGCAGTTAACATAATGAGGACCGCCACCCCACACATTAAAAGATGAACTGAGACTCCAAAGTCAAATTTGAAATAGAATAAATTTCCTATGTAAACATGCTAACTATTCCAAATCAAAAATTTAACCAAACCTTCAAGTTATTTTCTTACCATTTTATTATGGTTATTCTTTTATAAATTAAATTCAAATCAAGTTTGAATATTTAAATAAATCAAATATTCTAACTAGAAACTTATAACAAAATTCAATTCTTTGTTTTAACGAAATTAAATTTACGTTCACAAATGAAATATGTTGAATATACGCTTATATGATTTTTGTTTGATGATAACAAACATATATACATTCGTTTAAATGTATTTGTTAATGTACTATTTTATTTTTCACAGATTAAATAAATATTTGCTGAATAAATAAATAACACGGAATTTGAATTCAAACGAATATTTTATTCAAACAAATATTTATTACAATTTTGAATAGTACAAATTCAAGCTCTCACTATACACTATACAACTTTGATACAAATTCAATTACATCACAGTTTCACATTTACAGTTCACCTCACTACATATCACTCACACTCGTATTTATCTTCAACTTCTTTCCAGTTTGAATCCAGCATCTGAGAAATCTGCAAAAATATAAACTAACGCAGTAAAATTGAAATGAAATGTTTTTGCAATTCAAAAATAAAAGATAATTTTTGAAAATATGATTTGCCTCAGTTATTTGGGTTGTTCGTCATCATTTAAATTTGAATTCATCATACACGAACAGCTTGTGACATACACAGTGTATTACTGTATATGCCACAAGGCCGTGCACACCGATATACACTTGATTGATTTACAGGGACAGGTGAGCACAGGTCAAACCCAAATAAAAAGCCGGGTTCAACTCACGTGCAATAACATAAAAGTCGCAACTCTCAGCACAAGGTCAAACCCGAGTTTTTGAAACTGGATTCAACTCAAGTAAAATTTCAAAAATCAACAAGAAATGGCCAAGAACTCAACAATGTCTGGACAACATAAATGAACAGTGCAAGCATGAAGTATGCACAGCAAATAATGTACTCCAGTGAACAAACCAGAAGAAAACCAGACAAGACCAACTCAGTGACAATATGTATGGGGGCACTGGACTACAGCACAACCAAACCAACATGATGACAATGCAAGCAAGAACAACAGAGTTTCAAAAATCCAATGCTCAACATCATGAATATGAACCCAAATCAACTCTACTGGACAATAAAAGGAAAATGGAAAGCCTGCACCAACCAAGCACAGTGGACTTATGTCGAAACAGCAAGTAGCATCAAGACCACCAAACAACAACACATTGCAGCTATACTACAAAGTACAAAGCATGCACCAGTTCACATGCACCGGCTCGAATGTACATAACAGACTCTAAAGTCAGAAGGATGCATCAGAATAACTCGGCAATGCAAGTGAAACTCGATTACTACATAACACAGCAGATCAAACATAATGGGTGTAGATAACACAGTAGAAAGCTACAAATGATGCAGAATCAAGGCCACAACATGTCAATGCAAGCAAAGCCAAGATACAGGTGGACAGTGAAACCAGGCAACGACTTCAGGCATGATTCAGCTGCATGTACAACAGGTATGGTGACACAAGTAATACAAGACAAGATGCAGTGAAGCATGTACATAGGCCACCAGTGAAGCAACTACAAACTACTCACGACAATGCACCAATGTCACAAGCATGAACACAAGTGTACATGACAGTGTACAACATCAAGGACCAAGTAAAGCATGTACAAGTGCATGAAAACCAAAGTCAACAGCACATGGAAGTACAAAGCAACAACGAGCAGATGCAAGCTAACCGGCATATGAACAACTACAACAGGTCAGGGAAGCAACAATTGTACAGAGGCAAAAATCACTTCACCAAAATACAACTGAAGTCAATATGATCGAGTGCAAAAGTGAACAGTGCAGTATCAAGAGTGGATGTACAAAGCTCAAGTTAAATCCCAAAGCATCCAGTAATGTCCAGTCCAGCAACATGAATGGAATCAATATGTGCAGACTACACAGCGAAGTCATGTAACAATTTTTTAAAACAAAGTCAAAATTTACAAGTTCAAATCAAATGGCTGGAGTAAACATGATCAGTAAAGACCGATTTCAACATCAAGTGGTAATCAAGGTGTCAAGCCAAGTCAAGATGATCGACGACCAGTTCAAAGTCACAAATTAAAGTCAGATTCAAGCCGTGGTCATAAAAAAAAAATTAATTCAAAACCGTGTCAACCAAGAAACGTGAAAGATACGAATTTGACAAAGTCAGTTCAATCATCAATCGTTCAAGCATCATCAAGCGGCCAGAGTAAATAATTTGACAAATTCAAATATATCTGAACGAACGCAAAAATAGGATTTCGAAACCTATATATAACCCTAATCATCATCGGCAATCACATAGGGATTCGAGCTCAAGCAACAAAGAACAATATCAATAACTAAAATCAAAGGTCGAGCAAAAATCAACATCGAAAAAGGAAAAATCGCATACCATTTTTGACAATTAACTCGACCAAATTGAGGTAGCCGTGAAGCAAAGAGAAGGGAGCATCGATCGACCAAGCAAGAACGAAATCATCATTCGATCGTGCCAAATTAAGTCGGCAACTTCAATTTTTCCAAGCCCTAATTTTAGGGACGAACGAAGATCGAAGCCGCCATTTTTCTCAAGATATTCATAGTGAAGAATAAAAAAAGGACCGGGCTAAGGAAAACAAAGAAAAGGGACGGCTTTGATAAAAAGTTTTTTTATTTTATGTTTAAAGGGTTATAGGTTTTAAAATTAGGGCTATTTTATTTTAAATTGTTTTTAATTTGTAATTTTCTTTTTTAAACCATTTAATTTCTAGTCGTGTGACTAGGGGACAAGCTACGTAGCGTAGCTTGAGAATTCGCAACTCAGTGGCTGAGTTGTGGCAAGGTTTTGAGCGTAGAGTTAGATTAGTCAATAGCGGGTATAACGAGTTTACGTGTGTAAGCGAGGGACTATCTAATTTCTAGTAGAAACCTTGGGGGCAGCACGTAGGCAGGGTTTTGCCGAAGCTGGGTAAATTCTGTGTTGTTCTGTTATTTATATTCTGCGATATCTGTGCTGCTATTCTGTGATTTGAATTGAAATTAATTTATAAGCTTCCGCGATTAATTTTTATAATTTACACTATCACCCTATTCACCCCCCCTTTAGGGTGAAATCGATCCTACAAGTGGTATCAGAGCTAGGAATAGAAGTCAACATCTGTTTTAAAAATTCAATTTTTTTTTTGAAAAAAATCAGTTTTTGTTTTAAAAATTTGAATTTTTAAAATGGCTTCTTTTAAGAATGCTTTTGCAGAGGGTCAGTCAATAGTTAGACCACCAATGTTCAATGGTGAATATGCTTTTTGGAAAAATAGGATGAATTTTTTTTTGAAAACCATTGACACTTAGGATATTGTTGAGACAGGTTATAGAACACCAACTATAACTGTAGATAATCAGGAAACAGAGAAACCAAAGGAACAATGGACAGAACTAGAAAATAAATTACAGAATACTAATGCTAAAGTTATGAATTCTATTATCTGTTCATTAGATCAATTTGAATTTAATCGTGTCTCACATTGTCTAACTGCGCAGGAAATATGGCACATACTAGAAGTGACTCACGAAGGAACATCTCAAGTCAAAGAATCTCGCCTTGCCATGCTAAGCAGCGAATACGAGAACTTTACAATGGCGAACGAAGAAAATGTCAAAGAGATGTACGGACGACTTTCCAATATCGTATACAAATCAAAAGCTCTCGGAAAAACATACACCGAATTGGAAATAGTCCGGAAAATCCTCAGAGTGCTTCCACGAAGCTTTGAAGCAAAAGTAACTGCCATTCAAGAATCAAAAGATTTAAAACAACTCAAAGTTGAAGAACTCATCGGAAATCTCACCACTTATGTGCTAGAAATGAAATTCAAGGAAGAGCGTGAAGGAGGAGATACTCGAAAGAAATCAATAGCGCTCAAAGGAACAACCGAAAGTGATGATGATAACGATGATGATGATGGAGCAGCAGAGCTGGCGCTACTAATAAAGAAATTCAACAGGTGGAATCGCAAATACGGAAATCCAGCTCGAAATCATGAATTGAAAGCAGAATAGGTAAAGCACTTGACTACTCAGAAGAACATGAGATCATCTGTCATAAGTGCAACAAACCCGACCATATCAAGCCCGATTGTCCACAAATTAAATTCAGCCATGGAAAGAAACATAAAAAGAAAAGTTTTGCAACCACTTGGGATGAAATAGACGAGAATGATCAAAGCACTGGCAGTGAAAGCGAAAAGGCAGAATTGTGTCTTCGAGGTGATACAACTGACAGTGACGATGACGAGCCAAGTGAGGTATCAAAACTTACTCATTCTGAGTTGCTTATATATTTTCATGAAGTAAACGGTTGTTTTGAATGACTTAGGGAAAAATACGCCAAACTTGAATCTCAAAAGGATACTTTGATAGAATGTAATAAACAACTTGATCAATTAGTTAAAACCTATCAAAGTAGGATCCCTAAGTGTGATAAGTGTCCAACATTTGATGAAGAAATTAAAAAATCAAAAATTAAAATGAAATCGCTTGAAAATGAAATTCTGATTTTAAAGGAGAATGAAAATACTAGGAGAGAGAATTCTATTAAAAAGTGCACACAATTGTTAAACGAAAATGAATCTCTCAAAACACAAGTCCAACAATTGTCAACGACTTTAGATAAATTTTCAAAAAGTAAAAAATCATTGAATATGCTATTAGGAAAGTAAACTGTTAATACGGTTAGACAATGACTTGGATATAATAATTCGAAAATTGTTGCAAGCAATATTAATCAAGTTAATTCTATGTGCACAATTTATAGAAAATTTGGACACGATCACAATAATTGTTGGTATAGACCCAAACATGTGAAAACTATATCGATTTGGGTTCCAAAAGGCACAAATATAAAAAATCTCAAAGTTAAACAAATTTGGGTGCCGAAGGGAACAATTATAAATAGTTTTGGGTCTCCACAAAATTGTTTTTCAAAATTTTCTGCCACTAACAACCATGGACCTATAAAAACAAATAGGTCACATAAATCTTTCATCGTGTAGGTGTGATGGCAGGCTAAGGAACAACAACGGTGCTCTCTGGATTTTGGCTGTTCCAGAAACACAAGGGGCGACAAAGCAAAGTTCCTTAGCCTAGTATAATGGTGACAGAATCACAACGGACAACAACGAAAAATATCGTAAAGGTAAAACAGGTAATGGTATGTTTTAAACGATATATTAAATGTGATAATCTGCACCATATTCTGAATTAAAATCAGCCAATATTGAGATGATGAAAAGATGATGATTTTGACTTTGACTTATTCAACATAGTTGGCCAATTATATTCTTATGCCAGAAACACTATAAAGTTCTCTAGATTCTTTGAATTACTTCATATATATCAGTTTGGATTAAAAATAGTGTTTTGTTGGATAATACAATTGGTTATAATACGGCTAACTCTTTATTCACGGTTTTTGATTATTTACATGGCTTCATTTCAAATTCAAGAGAATGTCGTTTAAATTGCTGCTAAAATTGAGTTTCAAATTTTTGGTGCACACTTCATGTTTTGGTCTATGCAATTCAATTGATGATAATTTTGAGTGAAAGAGAAATTCAGATGCAGATTACACTGGTAATCTAGTTGATAGAAAAATTACTAGTGAAACGTGATTTTTGTTGAGACATTTAGTAACTGCATCGTTTTTCAAAGAAAATATCTGCATATTCTTCATTTAAAATAATTTTCAAATAGAAGAAAATCTTCTTTTAAAACCCCCTGGAGAAAATCATTTTTGACCATATTTTCAAATTAGTCATTTTGAAAAATTAATTTCATAATTATTTTTGAATTTGATTTTAGATGACTATTTTGACTAATCTAAGTCCCTAATGTTTATCGAAAAGAAAAATAGTGATTGAAAAAGTGATGAGTGTTAATATTGATTATATATTATAACTCGAGAAAGTATAATTAGAAAATTTCTTTAGAAATTTAAACAAGAGTTATAAAACTTTTTGTTGGTAAAAATTCCATGACCATCTCTATATCTATCATATTTCTGACAACCATCACTCATCAAAATTCTATATAGTTTGTCGATATGTGGTACTTTAAACAGGAATCGTTCGTTTTTCATTTTTCACATTTTTTTTGAAAAAAAAGGGTAATAATAATAATAATAAATACCAAAGTATTCACTCTCATTTAAAAGTCCTCACGGTTATGCATGGGTGAATTACTTGGAATTTGTTATGTGCTTCCATGCTCATTTAAAAGTCCTCACGGTTATGCATGTATGGAATGCATATCAAAAGTTTTTTTAAATAAACAAGTTGATTCTAATCCCATTTAAAAGTCCTCACGGTTATGCGTGGTTAGAAGATACTTGAATTCATTTTTTTAAAAATAAAATTGGAATACTACTAATCTCATTTAAAAGTCCTAACGGTTATGCATGGTTAGTAGATATTCAAATTCCTGATATAAATATACCACAAATAGACATAACTATATGGTCTTATATGATGACATCATTTCCATCATTCTAAAAGTGGAATATGCGCCTAACAAAATATTTATGATTTTTGTTTGATTTTTAATTGAAATTTAATATTTATATTCAATTGAGTTTTAATGTTGAATTAATATCGATAACTTTATCTTTATTTTCTCTAACACTATTATTCTTTTGCTGATAACAAAAGGGGGAGAGAAAAGTTAAGATTTTGTCTAATAAAATCAAGCAAAGGTCAAATAATTTTATATTTGCATCTAAGCTCATTTGCATATTTTTATTTGTATGCATATATATAGGGGGAGTTTTGTGTTGAGAGGAAGCATTTAAATAGAGGGAGCAATTAGGATATATCCATGATCAAATACATTTAACATATTCAAAATCTTAAATATATGTTTGTTATCATCAAAAGGGGGAGATTGTTGAATATACGCTTATATGATTTTTGTTTGATGACAACAAACATTTATACATTCGTTTAAATGTATTTGTTAATGTACTATTTTATTTTTCACAGATTAAATAAATATTTGCTGAATAAAATAAATAACACGGAATTTGAATTCAAACGAATATTTTATTCAAACAAATATTTATTACAATTTTGAATAGTACAAATTCAAGCTCTCACTATACACTATACAACTTTGATACAAATTCAATTACATCACAATTTCACATTTACAGTTCACCTCACTACATATCACTCACACTCGTATTTATCTTCAACTTCTTTCTAGTTTGAATCCAGCATCTGAGAAATCTTCAAAAATATAAACTAACGCAGTAAAATTGAAATGAAATGTTTTTGCAATTCAAAAATAAAAGATAATTTTTGAAAATATGATTTGCCTCAGTTATTTGGGTTGTTCGTCATCATTTAAATTTGAATTCATCATACACGAATAACTTGTGACATACACAGTGTATTACTGTATATGCCACAAGGCCGTGCACACCGATATACACTTGATTTATTTACAGGGACAGGTGAGCACAGGTCAAACCCAAATAAAAAGCCGGGTTCAACTCACGTGCAATAACATAAAAGTCGCAACTCTCAGCACAAGGTCAAACCCGAGTTTTTGAAACTGGATTCAACTCAAGTAAAATTTCAAAAATCAACAAGAAATGGCCAAGAACTCAACAATGTCTGGACAACATAAATGAACAGTGCAAGCATGAAGTATGCACAGCAAATAATGTACTCCAGTGAACAAACCAGAAGAAAACCAGACAAGACCAACTCAGTGACAATATGTATGGGGGCACTGGACTACAGCACAACCAAACCAACATGATGACAATGCAAGCAAGAACAACAGAGTTTCAAAAATCCAATGCTCAACATCATGAATACGAACCCAAATCAACTCTACTGGATAATAAAAGGAAAATGGAAAGCCTGCACCAACCAAGCACAGTGGACTCATGTCGAAACAACAAGTAGCATCAAGACCACCAAACAACAACACATTGCAGCTATACTACAAAGTACAAAGCATGCACCAGTTCACATGCACCGGCTCGAATGTACATAACAGACTCTAAAGTCAGAAGGATGCATCAGAATAACTCGGCAATGCAAGTGAAACTCGATTACTACATAACACAACAGATCAAACATAATGGGTGTAGATAACACAGTAGCAAGCTACAAATGATGCAGAATCAAGGCCACAACATGTCAATGCAAGCAAAGCCAAGATACAGGTGGACAGTGAAACTAGGCAACGACTTCAGGCATGATTCAGCTGCATGTACAACAGGTATGGTGACACAAGTAATACAAGACAAGATGCAGTGAAGCATGTACATAGGCCACCAGTGAAGCAACTACAAACTACTCACGACAATGCACCAATGTCACAAGCATGAACACAAGTGTACATGACAGTGTACAACATCAAGGACCAAGTAAAGCATGTACAAGTGCATGAAAACCAAAGTCAACAGCACAGGGAAGTACAAAGCAACAGCAAGCAGATGCAAGCTAACCGGCATATGAACAACTACAACAGGTCAGGGAAGCAACAATTGTACAGAGGCAAAAATCACTTCACCAAAATACAACTGAAGTCAATATGATCGAGTGCAACAGTGAACAGTGCAGTATCAAGAGTGGATGTACAAAGCTCAAGTTAAATCCCAAAGCAACCAGTAATGTCCAGTCCGGCAACATGAATGGAATCAATATGTGCAGACTACACATCGAAGTCATGTAACAATTTTTTAAAACAAAGTCAAAATTTACAAGTTCAAATCAAATGGCTGGAGTAAACATGATCAGTAAAGACCGAGTTCAACATTAAGTGGTAATCAAGGTGTCAAGCCAAGTCAAGATGATCAACGACCAGTTCAAAGTCACAAATTAAAGTCAGATTCAAGCCGTGGTCATCAAAAAAAAATTAATTCAAAATCGTGTCAACCAAGAAACGTGAAAGATACGAATTTGACAAAGTCAGTTCAATCATCAATCGTTCAAGCATCATCAAGCGGCCAGAGTAAATAATTTGACAAATTCAAATATATCTGAACGAACGCAAAAATAGGATTTCAAAACCTATATATAACCCTAATCATCATCGGCAATCACATAGGGATTCGAGCTCAAGCAACAGAGAACAATATCAATAACTCAAATCAAAGGTCGAGCAAAAATCAACATCGAAAAAGGAAAAATCGCATACCATTTTTGACAATTAACTCGACCAAATTGAGGTAGCCATGAAGCAAAGAGAAGAGAGCATCGATCGACCAAGCAAGAAGGAAATCATCATTCGATCGTGCCAAATTAAGTCGGCAACTTCAATTTTCCCAAGCCCTAATTTTAGAGACGAACGAAGATCGAAGCCGCCATTTTTCTCAAGATATTCAGAGTGAAGAATAAAAAAAGGACCGGGCTAAGGAAAACAAAGAAAAGGGACGGCTTTGATAAAAAGTTTTTTTATTTTATGTTTAAAGGGTTATAGGTTTTAAAATTAGGGCTATTTTATTTTAAATTGTTTTTAATTTGTAATTTTATTTTTTAAACCGTTTAATTTCTAGTCGTGTGACTAGGGGCCAAGCTACGTGGCGTAGCTTGAGAATTCGCAACTTAGTGGCTGAGTTGTGGCAAGGTTTTGAGCGTAGAGTTAGATTAGTCAATAGCGGGTATAGCGAGTTTACATGTGTAAGTGAGGGACTATCTAATTTCTAGTAGAAACCTTGGGGGCAGCACGTAGGCAGGGTTTTGCCGAAGCTGGGTAAATTCTGTGTTGTTCTGTTATTTATATTCTGCAATATCTGTGCTGCTATTCTGTGATTTGAATTGAAATTAATTTATAAGCTTCCGCGATTAATTTTTATAATTTACACTATCACCCTATTCACCCCCCCTCTAGGGTAAAATCGATCCTACAAAATATTCACTATATTTGTTAAAAATATTCTTTCAAGAAACCAATCCTTTTCTTTTATTTTCATTGAAACATGTTTCTTTTTAATACACATTAATTTACAATTAACACCTCCCCTTTAAAACCAACTTATATTTAAAGATTAACCCATTAAAGAGTCATAGAAATAATACTTCGTACAACCATGTCGTTTCTTTATCAGTTAATTTCCTATTATCATTATATTTGTAACAAATTTAAGTACTCACAATTTGAGTGTAATATTTCTCATTGAAATTCTCATTATATTTTAAACACAAAATGCAAGTTGCATATATCATTAATTAATTACCATTTACTTCTATTTTTTATTAATGGCAAGATATAATTACTATTAATTACAATAATAAAATCTCAAAACATACCCTAATACATGGAAGATAATTAATCAAATTGTTTCCTTTAAAATCCAATTTTCCATATTAAACCCAACATCTATGTACTAAATTAATTCCAACATTTAATTACAACTGTAATAAAACTCGTTCATTATATATTTAAATTCCAAACAAATCCTTTTATTTTGATTTACATTCTTGTTATCAAATCAACTATTCCCTTATGAAATTGATTAACAAAAGTTTTCAATTTATTACCCTCATCACTCAATAGTTAACATTTCTTCTTATATCAATTGTAATATTTCAATTACATTAATTCTCCATTAATAACTGAATAAATTTCTAACGGATTTAATAATAAGATAATAAATAAAGCAACGGTTGTACATTAATAATCCATGTCTATTAACTTATTATTTACAAACAAAGGTTAATAAATTTACCTATAAAATAATTGATTTCATACTCCATATTAAAACCAATTGTAATTAATAACATATGATTACATCAATTTATACATCATTTATTCTATTCCTTATTAACCTTTATTATTTAAATTGATTGAAATTACGTTAACATAGTATAGTAGTTAATTACATTCAATCAATATTAGCAAATTATATGTTAATACGTGTTACCATCTATTATCTCATTAAAATTATTTGTTTTAAGATTTATCCTAAGGTCAAAATTTCTAATCTAATAAGATTAAATTTAATAAATCATAAATTTTAATTTCTGACAATATTAAAGTCCAAAACCTTATTAAATTTAATATTTTTATTATCAAAAATACAGATTGTTACATATAATATAAGAGAATAAAAATATATTCTATATCATAATAAACGAAGGCAGATTAGAACAGAAAAGAAACGCTGGAATTATGTACGGAGTATAAAAGAAGAGAAAATGACAATTACAGGTAGAATTATAACATAGGTTATAATTAAGTAATAAGAACGGAAAAGCTTATTCGAGGCTTTTAATAAATTAATGAGCAATGATAATGGTAGAAGCTTATCCAAATAATTTATATTAAGTCAATAAGCAAATAAAGCAGGAACGATAAAAGAGGCTTATTTTAATGAACTTAAGATTTATATTAAGTTAAATGAGCAAGATAATGAATATGGTTCATACCAACAACATTCCCTATTAAATAAATGGAATCTCACAATAGATAGAGGTGAGACGAGGGCAAGAATATGCTATTTAGAGTAAATAAGTAGCCAACAGAATAAGAATGTAAACTGAATGCAAGTTAAAAGATTCGGGTTAGGGTCTAATAAATGAATTGAGATGCGTTTGGAGCAGCCCAAAGGATGAAGCGTCTAACGAAGCAATTCATCATGGGTTTTCGAAATGGAAAAGCACATCCAACTTAATATTTTTGGGCTTTAAGGAAGAACGAGATTTCAAGGGGACGTGAGGATACTCTAGGACGTCCCTCTGGGTAGGCCTAATGAAGCTGCACCCCAAGAGGCAGGACTGTAGATGTTCCATCAAGAGAGTATGCATTGATGGCATTTGCATTGTAGGCCTAACAAAGCAGACCTATATAGGCAGTCAAAAGGGCTTGGTGTTCGGAGTAGGGTATTCGTATGTCCAGTACTTGCAAGTAAGTTTAAGGATAGTCGCATGCGGATATTGGCCATCATCAAGACCAAGAGCGATTTCAGAAAAGACTAGAGTTAAACCATTAGGCCAATGATTCTTTCACTATCGAGACATTGTATGAGCGGCACCGCAAATTGGATGTTAGATTGTTTGTAGCAGGGCACGTCCACTTAAATCTTTAGAAGTCTTTCAGTTAGTTGAGGGGTGGCTACTTGAGGCTATAGCCACATAGAAAAATAGACATACCAACTAGAATATCTGTATTGTACGCCTAACGAAGCAGTCCTTTATAGATATAGAAAATTCTCGACTGAATTCCATACAGATAGATCTTGTTGACAGGATTCAGATAGTAGACAGAATGATTACGTAGTCTCAATGTATGCACTGGGTGATACATTGTGGATGTCCGAGCACTGGCATAGACTAGTGCGGATGCGATTTACGTTTTCATAGTAAGTAGTGGAGTATCTATATTATAGGCCTTACAAAGTAGTCTTTTATAGATATAGCTACGGAGCAAGACGATAGAGCATCTGTATTGTAGTCCTTACAAAGCAGTCCTTTACGGATGTAGGTACGGAACTCTCTTGAAGCAATACAATGGATTCCTTTTTGAGGAGGATACGAAAGGTACCATGGGTGGTACCTAGGACCAATATGGTCATTGGGAATATACCTACATATTTATATGTTAATTATTTGGTTTTAATCCACTAGAGAGTAGATGGGCATGGTTCACGTACAGAGGCGAGAGTATTGTAACCTGATGAACCTAATATAAGAGTAAATGGAAATAAAACGATATATGTAGAATTAAGCCTAGAAGTATATAATTTATTCATTCACCAGAACTTTTGTTCTGACCCCCTCCTCATAACATCCTACAGGTTAAGTAGATGGTAGACTCTTCTCAGCTTTATGAAACTTGCTTAGAAAGTGTTATCATTTTGGGGAATATTTACTTACTATATATTTTAGTTAATCCAGCCATGAGATAAATTATTGAGCTCTGATATATATATTTGTCTTTGCCTATTTGCAGGATACCAGATACCCAACTCGGGCTTCAGTGGGCTTGGTTTTAGCATTTTTCAAAAAATCGGGACCACTGGAATTCCGAATGTTACATTTGGTATCGGAGCCTAGGTTTAGGATTCTTAGGTAGATATGGAGTGAACATATTTGCATTTTTTAATAAAATTTAAATATATTATATATTAAAATCCAAATAGTCTCCAACCATAGATTTTAACATATTGAAAGTTTTTAGTAGTATGTTTGTGCATAGTTTGCTAGTTGGGTTTGGGTTGACCCAATTATGTAGAGCCCTATTTATTACCGATTAATAGCATACAAATAGGCCATGTTTTGAGAGAAAATTTGTATCCTTATGTTTTAGGAAGTAGGGAGGTTCATAAGAGATAGTAGGGAGAGTGTTTTTATTTCGGGAAGAATAAGAGGTTTTTGGTATGAAGAAAATCCACTTTATGTCTAACCCAATAAAAATGAAACTTTTGAATTAAAAAAGTCAAAATATAATTGTTAATATATTTAAGGAAGTAGATATTGGGTTGTTGAAAAAATAAGTGCTATGAAATTTAAATTGGATTTTTGTCAAAACTGAAATTCTTTTTGAAGAATTATCGAGCACGTATAGCTTGCTAGTTTCTTTGTATGTAAACAATGATTTTAAGTATAAAAACGTAGAGTCTGTTAAGTATCCAAAATGTAGGTTACAACATTTATTGTTGTAATAAATGTTTTCAGTAAAAATAAAGGAAGCATAGACTATGACACTATTTTATAGTAGTTGACTCCCAAAGTAAATGTTATTACATATCATACGGGATTCATTAATATTTATTTTAATTGAATCCATATATTAGTATTTTTGAGTTGTAGTAATGGTGTTTTACGCAACATCTATTTTGACCTAAAGGGTTTTGGAGATGATTTCTAAAGTGGTTTGTATGTACACATATTATTTAAATAAGCACATGAAAATATTTTTTTGTTATAAAGAAGTTTTTAAACGAGTTCTTTTGAAAAATAATGTTTGATAAATTAATGAGTTTAGTTGGAAATATCTAATGCAAGTAAATATAGAGTAAACATACCTTAATCTATTGAAATGAAATGAATAATGATAAAATTTTCTAAGAATCACAAATTAAGATGTTTTGTGCAAGCTATGAGGAATACGTGAAAGAGATGTACAAGATATGGAAAGCATCATATTTTTTATAGCCTATTTCAATAAAATGTATAATAAATTCCTTATAATTTCATATAAACATGAAATCCTACTTTAAAGGATTCATAGAAGGATTTGGCGTTAATGGTTTCTCATAAGAGAAAGTAATTCCAATACATTAAGGTATAAAACCAATAAGTGTAGTAAGTTAGTAACTCCTTCAAGGTTAAGCAATTGGAAGAGTAAGGAAGTTAAGAAATTGTTGATAAAATAATTGTTCATAGTTACCCCAGTTTTAATATATTTGAGATTCTATAAAAAAAGAAGGACATTTTGAAAGCAAGCGAGGACATTTTTTTTAAAGTCAAGATTTTTTTTTTAAGAACATAAAAAAAAGAAGGTTTGGTGGAAAAGTAAATAAGTTGTTGAAAAGATAAAATTTAGAAGTTTAATTTTTGAAGAAAAATTGATAAATACCAAATCGGACTTTTAAATATGGAGTAGATAGGAATCATTTCCTAGGTGTAATGGAAAAAGTATAAATTTATAGCAGTAATTACTCTTACTAATAATAAAAGTTCCTATAAGGTGTATATGACACTAGTGAAAACCTAGAAATGTTTCTTTATGTGTGCATACTATAGAAGAATAGTGAAATGATACTAGTAAGATGATAAGACACACGTGGTTGGGATAGGTAGACCTTAGTTGGGGAAAAATGAAAGGCAAAGAGAAAATTTCCCCAAGCTTAGTTGTCTTTTTAGGTAGAGACTACATAGATTGAAACCCTTATCCATTGCAGTAAATGAAACTTAGTTATTCCTTTTTGAGCATGAAATAGAAGATATGAATAAATCTTATTCGTCATGAGTAATATGGCGTAAGTTATTAACAAGTAATAGGCGGTAGGAGGAGCATATGACTTACTTGGATTCCTAGAGTAGGACCTTTCTATGTCAAAGTGAACATGGTCTTAGACCTCCTTGCCCTAGATGATAACTGTGTTTAGTTGCTGTATAACAAAATATAAAAAAGAGAGTAAAAGCAGAATAAGATAACTAAAAGGAAAATAACAAATTAAAAGAAAGCGACATAAACGTCAACAGAAAAATTTAAAAAGAGATATTTTCTAATGTAAACTATGCTTGGGGAAGTAAATATTTTTTTTAGAATAGTAGCCTAAATCCTAAGTACGGATGAAGATGTGCGCAAAAGAAAATCGAAGAAATATGAAGTTTTTCCGTTTTCCACCTTCTTTATAATATAAGAAATCAAATTTGGAAAATTAGAATTTTTTGAAATTCAAAAATTAAAAGTTGTGTGTTAGTTTTTGACGTAAAAATTTGTTAAACTATGCTCCTACTCAGTAGAAGTGTGGGAAAAATTGAATGAATTTTGTTTTGAGTTTTTAAAAGATTGCATTCATATAGAAATTGCAAGTATATTTAGGATGTATGCATCATGTTTTAAAAGGAATTTCTTATACATGCATATATTTTATCATGTTTTGCACTTTGCACTATGTATGGATTGTTGCAAAACTGGACGTACACAAAATAGATGTGATTAATACGAGAAATTGCATAATTGAATCCTTATCAAATTTTGGGGACGAAATTTCCTAAGGAAGGGGAGGGGGGAAGAGAATGTAACACCCCGCGTTATATATATGAAAATAATTTAATTAGGTTATATACATTTGGAATTTTAAAACAAAGAAATGTTTGTAAATGAGGAAACTAATTAATATTATTTGGAATACATATATATTTGCGTTACAAATAAATTAGGGAGAGAAATTATATAAAATTAATCAATAGGTTAGATTAATTGACGGTGTTTGTTTAAACGGGAAATTAATATTCAATTAATTAGTAGAGGTGACTAATTGATAGGAATAGACAAGAAAGGGAACTTATATTGTAGAAACTAATTGATATGATTAGAAACATATATATTAGTGAAAGAGAATAAAATGGAGGAAGAATAATTTATGCAAGTAATCAATTGTTAATTAATAAACTTGGAGACTTATGGCAACATATATAATTAAGATAGTGATTCAAAATTCAATTGTAGAATATATGCATGCAATAATTATGAGAATAAAATAAATTAATATGCATACATGTGACGAATTAATGTGGTATAGATTGGCATATTAATTTGGTAAGAAATTACGGTGCAAGCAAGGATTAATTGGATAGTAAATTAACTCTAGGTATACATATAATCTATTAATTGGGTGATTAATAAGGGAATTTATTTAAAAGAAACGTGACATTTAAAATATATGTATCCATAGATTGCGAGGGAGAAGAGGAACGTGATTAATGAAATGATTGTTGGAGAATCAATTTGAAATAAAAACAAACACAGAAGAAAAGATATTAATTTAATGTCCATAGACTGAGTGTACGCTTTAGATTTTTGGGTTTATATCTAATGGTTAGCACTGATTTGAGCCACTATACATATAGGTCCAGAGCCTTATTTTATTCTTACTATTTTTCTCTTGCCTACAGAAGCTCTGCCATTTTTCTATCTCTTCTACACTTTCTTAATAACAAAATTTTAGATCTAATTTACACGAATCTAGATCTAAATAGAAAGAGAATAGAATTAATCAGGGAATTAGGAATTGGTTCAAATCAGATGGTTATGTCAAAGGTAAAACCCTAGATCTGGGTTTTATTTGTTATTTATAATCCAAATCTCTTCCTTTTCTCTTTCAAATATTATATATCTGTAAATATTTTATTTTTAATTCCAAATATGGATTACAAAGGAGGTGAATATAGATGTTAGGGACAGATCTGAAATAAAAATTGGGAGATTTGGAAAGTTAGCATTGTGAGTGGATTTATTTATATATCTTTTAGGTTTAAGATATATTATCGTTAAATTCCTGTTTAGATAATTTTATTCAATAATTAATCCTACTAATTAAGTTATGCTGAACTATAAGGAATTTATAGTTTGTTTACAGTATTAGTATTTATTTACATTTGTTTCTACGTTTTGGATTTCTATGCAAGCATCATTCTTCTTCTATTTTCTCCTCTTTCTTCGCATATGGATTAGAATAAATTAAACATGAATATGGTTTAAATAATTAAGAATACTGAAATGAAGGAAATAGGATGTAAAGTAATAAAAGTTTAAGGAATGGAATTACTGTAATAAATTACGTTATAATGAGAAAAGTTAATTAATCTAATAACTGGATTTGGGAGTAACTAAAAGGTTAATTTGTTGGTTTAGAAAATAGGATACACTTCTTTAATTCAATATTTAAAAGAAAACAATGAACATAATTTCCAGAATAAAAGAAAGAAAAAGAGAATTAATATAAAATAGAGAAACCACTATATTTACACTATTCCAAAATAGTAAAAGAAATATCTAGAAGTTACAGATTATTGTTAATAGTATATTTAATATTAAAATATGGAAAAGGATTTTTAAATATAGTTTTCATAACCAACCAAATAAAATAGAATTACTTCCTATAATAGAAGATAATAAAGCAAAGTATGACGTGAATCAAGTAAATTATTAGATAAGAAAATGAAGCTGTAAAGATAATGAATCTAGGTCTGCATTCACTACGCAAACTATTTAAGAAGATAGTTATTATGATAAGATAATTATATAATACAAGATCATAAAAATATATTCTATATCATAATAAAAGAAGGCAGATTAGAATAGAAAAGAAATGCTGGAATTATGTACGGACTATAAAAGAAGGGAAAATGAAAATTACAGGTAGAATTATGACATAAGTTATAATTGAGTAATAAGAATGGAAAAGCTAATTTTGAGACTTTGAATAAATTAATGAGCAATAATAATGGTAGAAGCTTATTTAAATAATTTATATTAAGTCAATAAGCAAATAAAGCAGGAATGATAAAAGAGGCTTATTTTAATGAACTTAAGATTTATTTAAGTTAAATAAGCAAGATAACGAATGTGGATCATACCAACAACATTCCCTATTGAATCAATGAAAATATCATAATAGACAGAGGTGAGACGGGAGCAAGAATATGCTAATTATGGGAAATAAGTAGCAAAAATAATAAGAAAGTAAACTAAACACAAATTAAAAGATTAGATTTATGGTCCAATAAAAGAATTGAGATGTATTTGGAGCAGCCCAAAGGATGAAGCATCTAACGAAGCAGTTCATCACGGAATTCAAAAATGGAGAAGCACGTCCAACTTAGTATTTTTCGGCTTCAAGGAAGTGCGAGACTTCAACGGGATGTAAGGATACCCTAGGATGGCCCTCTAGGTAGGCCTAACGAAGATGTACCTTCGGAGACAAGTCTGTAGGTGTTCCATCAAGAGAGTATGCCTTGACTGCTCTTGCACTGTAGGCTAAACGAAGCGGAAATTTGTAGGCAGTTAGAAGGGATTGGCGTTCGAAGTAGGGTATTCGTATGTTTAGTACTTTCAAGTACGTTTATGGATAGTCACATGCGGATATCGGCCAACATCAAGACCAAGAACGATTTCGGGAAAGACTATAGTTAAACCATCAGGCAATGATTCTTTCACTATCAAGACATTGGATGAAGGACACTTCCATTTAGATGTTAGATTGTTTGTAGTAGGGCACGACCACTTAACTTCTAAGAAGTCTTTCAGATTGTTTAGGGATGGTTGCATGGGGCCATAGCCACGATGAAAAAGAGACAGACCAATTAGAATATCTGTATTGTAGGCCTAATGAAGCAATCCTTTACAAATATAGAAAATCCCTGATTGAATTCCGTGCAAGGTAGACCTTGTTGGCGGGATTCAGATAGTTGACAGAACAATTACGTAGTCCTCAATATACGCACTGGGTGGTACATTGTGGATGTCCGAGCACTGGCATAGACTAGTGCAGACGCGATTTACGTTTTCATGGTAAGTAGTGGAGTATCTATATTATAGGCCTTATGAAGCAGTCCTTTACAGATATAGCTACAGAGCAAGACAATGGATCATTTGTATTAAAGGCCTTACAAAGCAGTCCCTCATAGATGTAGTTAAGGAACGCTCTTGGAGCAAGATGATGGATCCCTTTTCAAGGAGGATACGGAAGGTACCATGGGTGGTACCTAGGACCAATATGTTCATTGGGCATATAGCTACATATATGTATATATATTAGTTATTAGGTTTTGATATACTATAGAGTAGATGGGCACGGTTCATGAACAGCGGCGAGAGTGTTGTAACCTAATGAACCTTATATAAGAGTAAATGGAAATAAAACGATATATGTCGAATTAAGCTTAGAAGTTTATAATTTATTCATTCACCTGAACTTTTGTTCTGACCCCCTCCTCATAACATCCTACAGGTTAGGTAGATGGCAGAGACTTCTCAGCTTTATGACTTGTTTAGAAAGTGTTATCGTTTGGATGAGTATTTACTTACTATTATATTTTAGTTAATCCCGCTGTGAGATAAATTATTGAGCTTTGATAAATTTGTCATTGCCTATTTGCAGGATACCAGATAACCAACTCGGGCTTTAGTGGGCTTGCTTTTTAGCATTTTTGCAAAACGTCCAGACCATTGGAATTCGGGTTGTTACAAGTTTGTAGAATGAAGTTTGTATTGAGATAAATCTTTTAATTAAATGCAAGGTTTATTCAAAAGGAAAATGAAAGAGATAAAATCAATTAACTAAAACAAAGCCCATATTCTAAGTAACCCATTCTTCCTTTTTCCTCTCCTTTATTTTACTTATAACCCAATCCCAAACTAGGCTCTAACTTATAATATCTCATACTCGAACCTCATGTACATTTTGCCCTATTTCCCCAAACTCTATAATTTTCCAGTGGAATCGCGATTAATAAAAATGGAGAAATCAAATTGCAGGAGGGCTATCAAATTGGCTTCAATGTCGGCACTAGGAAAAAGGTGCCGCAATGACACTTGGTTGATGACCACGATGAGGCATTGCGTTAGGGCAAAACACGCAAGACACACGCATGGTCGGTCACGACATAGGCAGACAACTCTATTAATGTTGATACGATTTTGCATAGTATGGTTTAGGAGTTGTGTTGTGCTAATGGCTAAGACGTAAGCAAGGGATCTGTAGGCATTCGAAATGGTAACAATAGTGACAGTTGAAGGAATTATACGTGACAAGGTAGTAAGGCTTTTTTCAATTATTCGGTGAGTTTTATACTCACAACTTTATTTATATTCCGCTTCATATTATATAATTTATCCTATTATCGATTGAATTGCTTGCTTAAAATATTTGTTTGGGATGATTGATTGTTTGTTGTGATATTTGATGTTATTTAGATGATTAGTAGTGGAGTTTTGTGTTTGTCGGATGTCCTAAATGCAAAGGAGATGCTTTCCATTGCATTTTAATTTGTGTAATGTATTTATATTATGTGTATAGTGTATCAATGACCGATATTCGATGGAATTCAACCTGGCCATATGATAAAATTTTATATTGATGATTTGTTCATGGTTTGGAGAATTTTGGCTCCATATTTCATATTTTTGGACATTTGATTGATTTTCTAGTTTTAAAACATTTTTTAAAGCTTTGATAAAAAATTCTGGTATTCTAAAATTAAATTATCAATAAACAAAATTGGTTGGAAAATAAAATAATTTCTTGAAAAATATGTTGGATATAAAAGTTGTTTTGAAAATGAAAAATATTTTATTTCTAACTGTTAAAACATAAAGTGAAGGCTTTGAATTATAAATTATAGTCTGAAAGGAAAAGATTTATTTTTAGGCTTTATAATTTATTTTTGGACTATTATAAAATAAATCCCTTTTCATATATATATTTTGGTGGTCTAAAATTGAATTTATTATGAAAGATTATGAAATGAATTTAAAGCAATATTGAGAGATTTTTAACATGAGTTATTAAAGATTTTGAGAATTTAGTGAAGGTTTTAAATTATAATTTATGAATTTGTAATGAAAATAAATTGATTTAGGTATTAAATAATTTATTTAAAATATGTTTAAAATAGAAAATTACAAAAATGATTATGAAGAATAATATTTAGTTTCTTAAACTATTTTAAGTTTTCAAAGGAAAGAAACCATATTTTAATGTTACTGGTAGATATTTAATTATTCTTTAAGTTGAGAAATCAGTAATTTATTGAACGTATGGTTTTATATTTGATTTTAATTGGTTATTCAGTTCAATCTTAGAATATATTTATAATCCATTCCAAAGTTTTGTATTTTATTATATCAAATTTATATGTTGCAATTGATTTATTATTGACTATTGGTTGTTTGTTCTCTATATATGTGTGTATTATTTATTAATCTAGTTAGTCTTACTTTTTTTACTTTGTTTCCTTGTATATTTAATTAGATTATATGAAGGATTCATCGTTGATTTTGACATATTACTAATTTGGAATGATACGGTGATGACATTCTTTTATGATTTTATATGATTTCTATTCCATGTGACGAGGAATCTGAATAAACGGAGTTATAATATCATTTGGGATGGGGCATTCAGTAATAGTTCTCCGTTATTCTTCGGACTCGTTATAAAGAATACCGAAGGAGCAAGTTTAATGTGTGAGCACCGCATAAACAGAGTAGTGACATGCAATTGTATGGAACGTCGTTAGTGTTATTTCTTCGGTTGTCCTCTACTTGTTAGTGACATTCACATGGGAAATTATTTTATTTGATGAGGCTTGCTGCGGCGAGTCACATTTTTTGTCATGCTTAGGCACATATCGTGCTATATTTTGGCACAAGTATGTAGCTGTACGTTAGCTATTATATTATATATTTAGTATTTTTCTTTTCACTATTTGACTTCCTTTATATTACAGTAGTTAAACCAGATTAGCTAGTATCCATCCTAGCAATCTGATCGCGGTGGTGGTGCCTCGGATCTGTGACACCATAGCCATGTATCGATAATCTGTATAGCTATGTGTCAGCAATGTATAGACAATGCATGCCACTAAGGCCAATAGTCCGTTACCATTTGGAGCCGCATGTATGGTCATGACCAATGCATAGTGTAGTCATGCAGCTTGTTTATGACATAGGATGGATATGAGTCACGATATCTGTCCAGGCAATCAAGACTATAGGAATCGTGTTGGTGGAATACATGTGTTGTGCCGCCAATCACGTGCATAGTCTCCTAGAGTAGGCGTGTCCATCAGTATCCCGTTTAGCTCTAGTGTGTGATATAGACATGAATTTATATATTCAAGACAATGAGTTGTGATTATACCTATGATTGTTTCTAGAGTATGATTAATCCTCATATCCTTCTTTGGCATGTGTCGCCTACTATTCTTTTCAGGAATGTTTTGCTAAATATTTTCTTTTCATTGGCATTTGTAAACAACTACTATTTATCTTCATGTCTTGTCTTTTTATATCTCACTAGCATGTTACGAACTATTATTCATTGATACATGTTGCTTATTTATATTTTATATTACATATTTATCTTTCTCAGGCGTGTGCCATCAATAATTCTTTATAGGCATGCATCTCTAAGTATATCCTTCAGTGGTGTGTGTCACCATTTTTGTAATTTTATTATCGATGATCAGACATTTAATTTGAAGAGATTGAGTGATATATTTGGGCTAAGCTACTTATAGCTTGATTATACATGGTGATATCTCTTTTAGAGATGTATTTTGGATTTAGATGATGATTTTTGGACATAGATGATTCACCCATTTGTTGTTGTTGCATGATTTCTATTTTTATATGGGCGATGACATCTTTATGCTCGGTTTTGTGATGTTCTATGAATATATTATTCGAGGATGTTGAGATGAAATTATTATAATTATTTATACTCAGCATATATAATGATCCATATGTTTATTAACCTTGGATTTAGATATAGTCTGACCCGTTTATTATTTATATAATACTTAGGCCATTTCAAGACATCCCAAGTACATGGATTATGAGACCAGCTTGTATTTCTAGGAATAGAAGAGATTAGATATTTGGTATTGTAGATTATTATTCTGTATTGTATAGTCTCTTGCGTGTATATCATTGTGATGTGTATTAGTCAAATATTGTATATTATATATTATCGCTGCGATTGACTCTATGATCTCTAATATTTACTATATATTTTGTATTGTTCTATCCTTAAGATAAAGTATTTATTGCTTTGTGCTGATATTGTGTATGTCTCATGACGAGTTCTATTCGATATTTAAATATGTACTAGTGTTAGCCTAAGGGAATATTCACGTATGTATCCCATATCGCCTCATTCTCCATATCATATGACAGTATTACTTGCTAATACTTTTGGATATTATGGGTATAGAGGTGTGGCGATTACAGTTGGTATCAGAGATGGCTGTTGGAGAGTACGTGATGGTGATTCTTGCATTGTGATCAGTGACAAAGCTTTGAATCCTACACCTACATGTCCTATTTACAGGTCAGTTGTCCATGTCTTGGAGAGATAGTCGAGAGGCTGGCCGTAAAACCATTGTTTATGGTACTGGTGGTGGCCACAATGGAGTCCATACCCGTGAAAGAAACCATTTTACAGTTGGTATTGTAGTAAGGATCAAAACAATACAGAGTATAAGAGACACGAGTCTTGGCCTTAAATGAGACTTAGAGTTTATGTGCCTTTGGGTATGTGATAGATTCTTGTTTATACTTAAGCAACAGCAGAAGTATACGATGACTACTAGGGTAATCATCCGAGGACGTACTTGTTATTTTCCTACAATATATATATATTCCTTATCTCTACCTCTTTTGTATGTGTTTGTTTTTCTGTAAAGTAGAAGTTGTTGAGGGGGTAGTAAAGTAAGGAATAGTTAGCCCGATGAGTAGTGTTGGTATTGACGATAGTGATAAACCTCTTTGTTGCTTGAATATGGATGAAGTGACCCAGTAATGATCAGAGTTGCACAGTAGAAAATCAAAAATAGCCTTTCATTAAAGGCATTTATTTGGTGGTTTGAAAATGTGCGTATTGTTGTTTGTACCAAAATTGGACACAACACTCTTCGGATGTGATTGAAGGGATTAAAGTGAAGAAATTAAATGGAAAAGAGGCTAATCTAACAATAACACCAATAAAATCTTGCAGAAATGAAAATAAACAAGAAATTATAGTGGTTCGGCATTGTAGCCTACATCCACTTTGAATGTTTTTCAGTTTTATTGCTGACTGATAACTGATTACAACAGTACAACACTCGAAGACTCAAGTTACAATGGAGTTACGGTAGAGTAACGATGTAGCAGAGTAAAAAAGTCCCCTTTCTGTGGGCATAAGGTTGCTATTTGTAGGTGCAATATGGAAATATCTAGCTTAGATTTCGGAATTCCCCTTCTTACATGTAGATGGGCCCACCAGATCAATCCAAGGTCATTTAGAATCGATCCCTAATCGATCCATGTGCTCTTTATATCATTCAAGATCTACTGCTTTTGGGCTATGATCGATCAGAGGCATTCCTCAAGTGGTAAGTAAGTTTCTATGAAAATTTGGTAGCATTTGGACTTGTAGATTTTGAGTTATGATCGATCCAAGGTTGGATTTATAAGTTGGCTGAACTGTGCGTATAGATACCTTCGTATCGATCATTGTTCGTATATGTCTTGTGCGTATCGATCAAGTGTGTAGTGATGACATGGAGCAATAGTTCAGGGGAGATCCAAGTATTATGCTAACAGACGCTTCCTTTGTTTGACCACGCTTTCTTCGTATCGATCATGTATGGCTTTGTTCGTATTGATCATGTATGGCTTTGTTCGTATCGATGCTCACATGCTACTTCATATCGATGGTTGGAGGTCGCTTCATATCGATGCTGGCTGTTGGTTCCTTCATATCGATTGATGGCTGCTAGTTTCATATCCATGCTTGATTGATCGATACGAAAAGGATGGAGGGAGATCGATACGAAATGGATGCTTGCTGATGGACGATGGATACGAATGGGATGGATACGCAAGTAATGGATACGAAATGACGTCTTCTATGTGAATCTTGATAAATCCATAATTTGAGCATACGAACTTCGATTGACCTAAAATTTGGAACGTTGACTTCTATAGATTGCTTGTCATGTCACGTTAATTGTAGCTCGATCTAGACTCGGATCTAATTTTCTAGTATCCATAGTAAACCTGTGTACAACCGATCTTCGAGATGGATTTTCCTTGGTCTCTAGTCAAGTCCTTGGTGTTACGGCCTTGCTATAAGGCAGGATAACATTTGCCCTTTAAGTACGTCTCATGTGAACATGACATGCTTTGAAAAGCTGCAATCTTCATTCTAAAAAAGTACTATACGATTCGCTGAATAGTAGTTGTCTTTTCATTAAAAAATGTTACCTTTGATTGATCTTCAGTAATATAGATGTTGAATTGTTGACTATCAATGGTCATGTAGTGTTTTGTTACAACTGAGTTTCGAGCGCTAGAGATTTGTTGTTCACTGTTTTGATTGTCATCAGATAAGCATTCAATCCTTGTTAATTTTGAAGATTGAATGTTAATTTTTCATATATGCATGCATGTTAATGTTTGTACGTTCACGGATCGTTGTCAAGTTCTTTAGTTTTTGTTTGGATCGAGTTTCATATCGATCCTCTCCTGGATTGATGTGAAATTCGAGTTGTAACAACATTCGAAAGTTGTTTTAAGTCCTTCCTTCGCATCAATCCTCTCCTGGATCAATTTGAAAAGTTGGTATACATGTTTCATATCAATGGCTATCGACACGAAGTAAAGTCTTTGGAGATGATTCGTATCGATGGACACGAGCTCTTGAAGTCCTAAAATGGATGGATATGAAACTGTCATCTCTTATTGATATAATTGAGTGGCCGATACATAACCATGTAGTAGCATTTTGTTGCGATGGGCTTGAAGAACAATACTCGATGGATATGAACAGCTACACTCAAGATCGATCTAGGTGGATGGAAATAAAGAAAGTTCTTTGTATTGATAACGTTTGAGACTGCTCCTACCGGTTCTGACCACTGGGATGTGAAACATTTTTTCTTGGTTTCGAACCATATAAATACAATTTGTATTTAGCCGATTTTTTTACTTCTATCACTTTTATTTCGGACTTCGTATTAATAGAGCATTCAAAAAAGGAAAAACCGTCTTCATCCCTAAATTAACATAACTCGTTAATCTATTAAATTGATCCATTAATCTAGGCAATTGATCAATTAAACAAACTTTAAAACAACGAGACTTGATTTTTAATGCCAATTCTTTCAAAGTTGTAGTCGATTCCGGTAATGGCGATGCCAGAGTTGGGTCGAAGCAAGGTTGAGGAACAAGGAAATGGTGTTTAAGCTGCTTGGGGTAGAAGGCCTACTGATGGATACGAAGGAAACATAGGAACGGGTGGAAGTGGCTCGTATTGATCTGAGAACATAGAAACTCATATCGATCTAGAAGCAATAGATATTCGTGTCGATCTGGAAATGATGGATGGAGGGAAATAGCTTCGTATCGATTTGGAGCGGTGGGAGTTCATATTGATCTGGAGCGAGCGACACGAAATCTCAGCTAGTGATCGATACGAAGTCCCTAGTGGCGATCGGTACGAAATGTATCGGTCTAAAATGATCGATACGAAGTTAAACCCACAAATTGATATGTAATTTGAACTTAGAGATCGATACGAAGCTGGCTTTTGGGGAGCGAACCAAATTTGAAATTCAATGAATACGAAAGCTTTGCATATTTGAACATTTGACTCCGATGAGCTTCAGCCTTGCATAATTGAACGTGATCATTGAACTGCATATGTGACAACCTTTCAAAGCTCGTCGATGGAACTGTAATTTGATAAACTTAATGAATTTTAACATGGATCGTTCTTTGAAGTTAGGATGGAACGGTTGTGATTGTCAGCGATGATGGTCACTCCAGCTGATTCTCGAAGTCTTGTCGTTTAAACATTTTTTGAACCTTGTAGAAGTTTAAGTATTATGTAGCAGTGCACTTCACAACACGATTATGCACTTCACACCGAGGGGACACGGGTTTATTACCATCTAAGTATGATTTTTACTGACTTCAATAGCTATGGATTCCGGAAGCTCTGAGCTATAGGATGTCCAAAGTCCTCTACTTCTAGTTATAGAAATTCTAGAGATTGCAGCTGAAGTAATAAGTCCTGCTCTGGACGAGATGCTTGGTGCAGCTTTTATTATGAATCCATAGGATTTTGTCCATTCCAAAGTTTTTGAAGATGTGTTCAGCAGAATCGGTCTCAGTCATGGGCTATCCCTAGAAGATGTTTTGGTACCGGGCACGAAAGACATAGCTCGTAATCCCCCAGAAGGGTATACTGCTTGCAATAGATTCATGTGCATTGCTGGAAAGATGCTTCCTTTTAATCAATTTATTCAGGAAGTGCTGCTTTTCTTGAGGATCGCTCCATCTCAATTACATCTGAATGGATACGCTCTGATCAACAGCTTGTTCTTTATCTTTATGGAGCATCTCTTTCGATTTCCAACTGTCGAAGAAATCAGATATCTATTCAACATTAAGAGCCATAGAGACAACCCTTCTTTCACTTTTCTAGAGGCAGTTAGAAACTGCCAAGTAGTGGCAGGAGCCTGGAGTAAACAAAGCTACTTCAAAACCAAAAGGTTTTTCATTTGTTGTCCACCGGGATTTGCTAGACGGTGGCTTGTTAGGCGTAAGTGTTCTAACTTCTTCATCGATTAACTGGATAATACATGTTGATGCTGAATCTAATACTTGGTTACTTTTGTAGCTTCGATTCCGCGGCCCGAAGGAGCCCAATTTAAAGAAGTAGTAAGGGTTCTCCAAGTGGTGCCAGTTGAGTTCAGGTAAATTGATGAAGTCCTTACTGACGAAAACTAGATTGTTGTTGGGCTTATAGAAAGAGGTCAAAGCATTGGGTCGGAGGGAGTTCTCAGAATGGCTCCTTTAAGGCATGGAGGGCAAAGAGCTCCTGGAGTCATTATCACTGAATAGGACGATGATGAGTGTGTGCCCACTGGAGATGATCCTACAGATGTGCCTTCGAAGAGTCTTCAATCTTTAGAGTTGAAAAGAAAAGGCAAGAATATTGCTTACAAATCCACAAAGCGTAAAACTGCTATGATATCTCCGCCTGTAACAACTGCTATAAGTCTTGCGACTTCTCCTCCGTGAGTAGAGAGTTTTTTGAAAGGATTGGCGGACATCCCCATTCCAGACGACTTGTCTTCATATCAAGACCTTGGATTAGAGGGACTTCCAAGTGCTTTAGATATAGAGGATCCAACTCCTACGAGCATGGCTGCCGCAACCGGTTGGTTAGGGAGTTTGCACATGCATGCACACACTTCACGACACCACACCACTTCTAATCACATGTTTCTTGATCCCTAGAGATAACTAATTGTGTTTCTCTTTTCGTTTTACAGATATGATGGTGAGACAGGGATCTATGCTTGGCAGTCTTCGTTCTACGTTTCGTTCTTCCAGCTCGTATTTTGAATCCCATAGGCGTGAACCCGAAAGAGACCATAATCGCAGCCAGAAGCGTGATAGTTATGAAAGGGATAGGGAGAGGAAACATCAAAGCAGGGGTTGTTCCCGGTCATGTTCTCCATAACCTAGAGGTCCCTCGAAACCATCAGGGTTTGGAAGGCAACCTTCTGGGTCTGCATGCCAAGTAGTGCCTCCATATACTTCGATATCCGACGATCAACACCGTAAAATAGAGGTAGAAACTCCCATTGTCACTACATCAATTGCTGTGGAGCCAATGGGGAAAGGAGCCACCAGAATTGCCAACTTAAAAAACTGACTTTCCAAATATCTTCTTCGATGGCTTCCTTTCTGCCCCCAATTGTAAAGCGAATTCCCAATGATATTGTGGAAACGACGGTACATAATTACATGCACGATGTATACAGTCAGTACTGGGAGTAGGTAAAACTGCAGAGAAAGCTTCAGCGGTGACCTTTGATCGGGAAAAACAATTGAGAAACTGGAGAAAGATCTCGCTCGAAAGGACCATATAGTGCAAGTGCTTAACAATGAGGCCGATTTTTCCGTGAAATCGGAAATAGAGGCCAAAAAGGAAGCCGATGAGGCAAATCAGTCTCTGGAAAGGATGCAACAGATGCATTTTTCCTTGATTGAGGAGATGGGCCATAGAAATACTATCGTCATGGCAGAAAGATATGTTGTGTTGAAGGACCTTGAGGAGTTAATGGCGAAGTTCGCTAAGGTCGTCTGGGAGAAAGATAATGCTAACAAAGCTGCCCAGGAGGCATGCTAGCAGACGGTGGTTCTAAAGGATGAAAGGGGTACGACAATCTTAAAGCTTTGGAAGCCGAGGCGAGGATTGAGGGGGAAGTTAAAGCGGCGGAGGCTAGGATGGAAAATGAGACGGAAGATCTCTTGGTTACCTACAACGTCAATGCTTAAGACACCACAGCCTCAGCTGGCTCGAAGATTATCCCTTCCATCTGTATAAGGCTTGGAGCTGCTTGGTAGAGGATGAGAAGGTGGACCGTAATACTTCAACTATTGACAACTTTGAATTGGAAAAATCAGATATTAGTTGGAGCTGAGGCAAAATTTCTTCATGACACCATCGTTGCTCTCAAAAAGGAAAAACTCACCGCTAAGTATTCGGACATTGGAGAAGGATTTGGAGTTGAGCATCATGAAGTAATTTTTGAAGCACCTATAGCGACCTAACCCAAGCTTACTTTTGCAATTGATCCTCCAACTGTTCAGGTATTCAAATCCGACAGGCTTCGTCTATCTCCATTACATGAAAATGGTTCTGAAGGCCCATCGACTCAACACATGAATCAACCTAAGGAAGATACTCTGAACACTTCTTCCATTCGTCTAAATGCACGAGCATTGTCGAAAGATGTCACTAATATTTTCTCCTATCTTTATTCAGTTTTAGATGCTGCATCACTCGATCCTCCTGCAACTCAAGAAATGCATTATGAATAGAAGGCACTAATGACAGAAGTGATGACTACATCGGTTGCCGCATCATCCACGGAGATGCACTACTGCAGTTGCGTTTTTATGAAAAAATAATGAGAACACTCCTCGATCATCAAAGCGACCCGATCACCGAAATGCCTTTCGTCATTGATGAAGATGTAATGATTACTAACTCCTTGGGCCTGACTAGTAGCATGCCAATGGGGACACGTGCAGATCAGGCTGAGGAGATAATAGCGAAAACTAAAGCCAAGATAGAGAAAGCCAAGCAAGCTTGTAGTGTTGGTGTGGCATGGCAGGTCCTAGACTGGTCCCTATGCTTATTGTTTCTCCGAGTGGCACCATCATCGATACTAGTGTGCCTCATTCTTCCAGCGTTGAGGGTGCTACCATTCCTCCAGTTCCACACACGAGGCCGGGGAGGCAAGGGCTCGAAAAGACATTCGAGTGGTGGTACAAGCAGGTCTACGTCGAAGAAGAAGAAAAGGTCAAAGGCATAAACTTGCCCTTTTGTTTCCTCTTTTTGGTAGATAGATGGAATAGGACATCCTTTCGCTTTCGTAGGCGGTGTATAGATGCGGGTTCAACCCCTACTTATAGGAGTTTTTTGAATAAGTTTTTGTACTTATTTTTTTCAAAGAAGATTGGAAATAAAACTTCAATTTTTTTCCAGCACAACTCTGCCTTTGTTTACTTAAGTATTTCAACATTCGTACTTCCGTCCAACGTACTTGTGATACTTCAGCCTCTAGGTCGAACTTGAGTCCGGTTGTTAAGTCCCAAAGTCGTGGCTTTGGGTCATAACTAAATGTCGAGTCAAATCTCGACGTTACACTGTCTCGGTCAGTGGCTGGTTCTTGCATCCACATTCTGGGGATTGAACTTGCATGTTGGCGGTCGGTCGCACCTGCTTGTTATTTAGAACATATCCATGCTCCGAGGACATAGGATAATTTACGGTTAGTCGGTCTCACCAGTTTGTCATTTAGAATTATGTCCACACTTCAGAGAAATAAGTTATTTTAGGGGTCGTTTGTCATTCCAGTTTAATACTTGTAATCATATCCAGTTCCAAGAACATGAGTTGACGTATGAGCGGTCAGTCACACTCGTTTGATGCTTATACTCTGGTCCGTGCTCTCGGGGCCAGAGTAAGTTGATGGCGATTAGTCATGCCAGTTAGTGTTTAGGATTGCGTCCACACTCCGAGGACATAACTTATTTTGCGAGCGATCGGTCACACCCGTTTAATGTTTATACTTCGGTCCGCGCTCTCGGAATCGGAGTTAGTTGGTGCTTATACTCCATTTCGCACTCCAGGAATCTGGAGTTGGTTGATGGATGGTCAATCACACCTATCTAGTGTTTATACTCTAGTCCGCGCTCTCGGGACTAGAGTTAGTTGGTGGGTGGTCGGTCATACCCAATTATGTTTATATTCCAGTTCGTACCCTAGGAATCTGGAGTTAGTCGACCGACGGTCAATCGAATCTGTATAGGTATTTGGATCTCGTTCGCACTCTGGGGACAAGAAGTTGATCAAGGTTGTGGATGGTCAGATCAGATCTACCTTGATTAGGCAAGCGAAGTCGTGGATGGACGAGTCCATCCTCCTCGAGCTTGGATTTTGAATTTGTACTCCAGACCGCACTCTGGGAACTAGAGCTCATTAGAGGATTGTTATGTATCAATCCTTTTTGACTTTAGTGCGTTTTGCCCTCGAGCTCGGGGTTTCACTTAGTGAGCGGGCAGTTTGATCATGGTCATTCCCTATTCGAATGAGCCCCAACATGGGATGGAACCTAGCTCTTTGTGCATCGTGACGGCTGCATGAAGCATTTCAAGAATCGCCACTCTGGCTTGATGAGTCTGCGTTTTATTGGAGACTCTCGTTGTTCCATGCTCTGCGTAAAGTGAGGCCGTCAACAGTTGATAGTTTGAATGTGCCATCTCCAAGTCTCCGCTTAATGACATACGGTCCTTCCCATGTTGGTTATATATGTGAAGAGACCAGATAAATTCTCTTAAGTTCGAGATCGCCAACTTCGAAGGTTTTGGTTCAGACCTTAGTGTTGTATAATTGGATGACTCGACTACGGTGTGTGGCTGCCTTCAAATCATCCTCTTCACGCTTCTCATCTAGTAAATCCAGATATACTACAAGTAGAATGGCATTTATCTGTGGATCATAATAGGTCACACGGTGAGATGGTATTTCTAGTTCAACAGGAATAACGGCTTCGGAGCCATAGGAAAGTGCAAAAGGAGTGTGGCCGGTCGTGGACATGGGGTAGTTCGATATTCCCATAGGGTCATGAGAAGTTCATCGAACCACTTTCATTCGGCCTTCTCTAGTCATTTCTTTAGAATAAACATGATAACTTTATTGACTGCTTCGACTTGTCCATTCTCCTGAGGGTGAGCTACTGCTAAGAACATCTTCTGGATGCGGTAGCGTCGAGATAAATCTTTGAACTCAACACTATCAAATTGAGTCTCGTTATCAGTTATAATCATATGTGGGAGGCCAAAACGATAGATGATGTTGTGGACAAAAAAGTTGATTACTTTCTTCATCGTGATGGTAGCAAGTGGCTCAGCTTCTGCCCATTTAGTAAAGTAGGCAACTGCAATGATGGCGTACTTCGCACCACCTTTTGCTAGAGGTAAACACCCTATTATATCAATACCCCATGTGGCAAACAACAACGGACTGACCATACATGTGATTTCGGTAGGGGGCTCTTGGAATCCTAGCATGCTTCTGGCATCTATCACATCTCTTAGCATAAGACAATGCATCTCGATTCATGGTTGGCTAGTAATATACATATATGAGTATAGCAAGGGCTTGCCCTCCCAGTGTGATCTCCACATTCTCCCTCGTGCATATCATGTTACACTCATTAATCTCGTCGCGGGCGATACAGTAAAGTAATGGTCCACTCCTGTAAAGGACTCCATTCTGGATGATAAATCGCGAGGTTTTTTGGAGAACCTGTCTTTTCTCACTTTTGTGCTCGGGTGAAGGTCCATGCTCAAGATAGTTTTTGAATGGACTCATCCATGACTCCCTCTTAGGCATTGCCTCATGCACCCAGTCTGTCTCTAATTGATCGATACTCGAAGCGGTAACTGTCTCAACGGGGATGAGTCCCATTTGTTGTGCTTCGCCAGTGCTAGCCAGTTTTGCTAAAGAATCGACTTTTTGATTTTACTCTCAGGCTATATAATGGATAGCATAGTAATTGAACTGATTTAACACTTCTTGGACCCAAGTGACGTAAGTGGCCAATCTCCGATCTCTGGCTTGATATTCTCTTCGAACTTGGCATACAACCAATTGTGAATCACAGTAGATCACTACATCAATAATTCCCAAGTCTTTGGCAAGTCTGAGTCTAGCAAGTGAAGCTTCGTACTCAGTTTTGTTGTTATACGTGGAAGTCAAAATTCAAAGCATAGCATATGGAATGACCTTCTGGGGTTTCGAGTACTACTCCAGCACCTGAGCAACGGTCGTTTGATGCACTGTCAGTGTATAGCTTCCATATGTGTTTGGGAGATCCATTGGTTTCGGGCAAGTCCTCCGGTATGGTGGATTCAGCTATGTAGTCCGTCAAAACTTGCCCTTGAATGGTTCGCCTCGGTGTCTAAGCAATGTCAAACTGAATCAACTCAATATTTGACTTGAGCAATCAACCAAATGTCTCGGATCGTGTAAGGACCTATAGTAACGGCTAGTTGGTGTAGACTGTGGTCGGATGAGCCTGGAAATATGGGCGAAGCTTTCTCGAGGCTATGACGAGACAATAAACCAGCTATTCCAACTTCGAGTAATTTCTCTCCGCCCTTGTTAGTCGCTTGCTGATATAGTAGGCCAGTCATTGGATCCGATCCCCTTTCTGAATCAATGTAGCACTGATCGCATTTGGTGAAACCGCCATATAGATGTATAATCTCTCGTGATCAACTGGCTTCGACAAAATGGGAGGTGTCGCCAAATGTTGAACTAGTGCTTAGAATGCACCTTCGCATGCCTCATCCATTCGAAATTCCGCTTTCCTTTTCTAATCAGATCGAAGAAAGGGATGCACTTGTTGTAGATTTGGAGATGAACCCGCTTAAGGCTGCCACCTTCCTATTGAGGCTTTGCACTTGCTTTATGGTTCTTGGAGTTTTGAGATTTCGAATTGCCTAGATTTTCTCAGGATTGGCTTCAATTCCTTGAGCATTGATAATGAACCAAAGGAACTTTGCAGAGGCAACTCCGAAGTGGCATTTCAACGAATTGTGTTTCATTCTGTATTGTCGGAGTATACTGAAAATTGTTTCCAGATCTTTGACATGTTTTATGGACTGTCGCGACTTCACGAGCATATCGTCTACGTACACCTCTATGGTTTTTCCGATCTGGTTAGTGAACATTTGGTTCACGATCTTTTGATAAGTTACCCCAGTATTCTTAAGTCCAAAGGGAATTACTTTGTAATAATAGAGTCCAAGATCAGTGTCGAAGCTAGTGTGCTCCTGGTCGGGAAGGTGCATTGGGTTTTGATTATAGCCAGAATACACGTCCATGAAAGATAAGTGCTCATGTCCAGCTTTTGAATCTATAAGTTGATCAATCCTGGGAAGTGGACAACTATCTTTACGACATGCTTTGTTTAGATCTGAGTAGTCCATAAATGTTAGCCATTTCCCATTTGATTTTCTGACAAGCATTGGATTTGATACCTACTCTGGGTCTAATGCATCACGATAAACCTATTTGACTTGAGTTTATTTACTTCTTCCTTAAGGATGGTAGATCTCTATGGATCCATACCGTGCCTTTTTTGTTTGATCGGGACATACCGCGGGTCAATATTCAATGCATGGCTCGCGTTGTCTGGCGAGATCCTACATATGTCTGAGTTAGTCCAAGAAAACACATCAGGGTTTGCTCGGAGAAAATCAACCAATTCCTGTTTCATTTGGGGGTTGAGTTGAGATTCGACCTTCACTGTTATAGAATTGTCATCATCGTGGATCAGAACATCCATCGTCAACTCTATCGGGGAAGCCCGATTGTCTTTGACTTCCTCTTCATCACTATTTTCTCGGGGATCAAGATCTTTTAGGAGCTGGTTGTGGCACCCGGGCCTAGCCCCAGGCGTTAGCTGTCAATTCTCATAAAAACGGATGTAGAGAGATTCCTCTATGCCCTTGCCCATCTTACGTTTCGCATCCTACAGCTCAGCAACATAATAGGCACGTCCAGTCGCCTAATCTCTGTGAACCACTCCAACCCTATTATCTATGGGGAACTTTAGAGTCAAACATCATGGGGCAGTAGCTGCCCTGAATTTAGCTAGGCCCTGTCGACCCAAGAAAGCATTATAGGGAGAATTAGTGTTTAACATAATAAACTATAGCATCCGGATTCTCCGACGCTCTCCAATACCTAGCTCAACTGGCAAATCTACCATCCTAGCGGGTATAGTTGCACTTCCATTAAAACTATGTATATGAGACTGGCACAGTCTTAGATCTTTTGCTTCCATTCTCATCTGGTCATAAGCTCGCTTAAAAGAAAGTTTACAGAGCTTCCGTTGTCAATCAAGATCCTCTTTATCTAAGCAGGACCTATCTGGGATGAAATGATCAACGAATCGATAGTGGAGGCTTCGACTCTATCAGCATCTCGGTTTCGAAAAACGATGTCGTCTATCATCGTTTTCTATTGTTTTTTAGAGCCCCATCATCAACATTACTACAACATTTGAAACCTGCATGCCTGATCGAATTGGCATACGACTCTATTTCCTTCCAGCTCCGATCAGCTAGATGAGGAGCACCACTAACTATATTTATAACTAACCACCAGCCAGTACGCACGGGTTCCTCAGGCTTAGCATGTCCTTAACCTTGATTCAGGTTAAATGGGCCCACACCTCCATCCTACGGTGCCCGAACAAACTGTTCCAACTTCCTCTCTCTAATCAACTTCTCAATGATGTCTCACATGTGACGACACTCCTGGGTGTTATGGCCGTAGGAATCGTGGAATCTATAGAACTTTCCAATTTGAATTTGCATCTCAGATGATTGTTTCGAGGTCAGATTCTTATACTACATAGTATTACAAGTCTACAAATAAACATTCTCCAGGGATGCATTCAAAGGGGTATATCTGTCAAACATGGGAGCTCTAGGTCTTGGTCTATGATTTGGGTCTCGCTTATTGCTCTAACCTCCATTACCTTTTTGTTGACCTTTCTTGTTCTGTATATTCAATTACACTTTACCAGAACTCTCACTGGTCTATTTCATAGCAACATTACTCTGGATGCCTTCGACACTAGGCCCTACATCGTCTTGCTTCCAAGATTGTCTAGCGTCTTGTCTACTCAAAAATTGGGTCGCCTTAGTATAGAAACGATCCAACGATGCTGGGGATTTCCCGGCCAACCAATTGCCAAACTCATAATTGACATTGATTCCCTTAGTCAATTCCATTAAGTAGAATTGTCATTAGGATTGCTGATCTCAGCATACGCAGCATGAAACCTTTCCAAATAACATCTAAGTGTCTCTCCTGGAGCTTGGGTAACACTGGACAAGGTGTTGACATCCTTTGGACATGTTACATGCATACAGAATTGTTCGATAAACTTTGTGGCCAACTGATCGAAACTCGAAATGGATCTAGGTGGTAGTCGAGTGAACCACATAGTTGTGATACCTCCCAAGGAAATAGGGAAACTCCTGTACTTAACCACATCATCAGCTCGAGTAGCATTCATGATCCATTCATACTTTAATATACGCTGGTTAGGATCTAAACTTCATTGGTACACGGGCAAGGTAGGCATCCTGAATCGATGAGGTAGCTCAGCTTAAAGAATGTCATTTATGAACGGAGTATGACTTCGCGAGATTCCTCAATCGTCATTGGTAAGACTCGACTTTCTTGGATCATTTGGTGAATCATGGTTGGAATGTTAGGCATCAGGACATTCAGGGCCAAGGCGTGGTCGGGTTCCATGTTTTAGGGATGGTCCGGGCATTGTGGATGGTCCGTTCCTCGCCTCCTTAGCTCCTGATCACTGAGAATGTAAGGTTTATGAGCATGGATGTGTTGATGAACGGTCGGATCCTCTCGGTTCCTAATCTTAGCTTCCAAGTCTATAGTGGCAGCAACTGCATGGTCATCCATAGCGTGTTGAGGAAGTGCCCCTCCTCGGGAGGAGGGACCAGCTTGGTGTCCTGTAGAAAGACCAGCACTAGCTTATCCGAGATTCACAACACGTTGATGCCTAGAGGATTGTGCGTAGCTTCAATCTAGCCATTGGCGTGTAGATCTTGATTGAGATCATAAGAAGCCGGGCTTTCGGTTGATGAGTAAGAAGTATGATCCCTCCTAGATCTCCTTCGTCTTTCTTCGTTTAGCTGGTTCGCTTGCTCCATATTGGCACGAATCTACTGAGTGAGCTACCAGCGGCTCTGAGTTAGCTCTTGCATTACGATCTAAAACTCCTCCCTAGTGACAGGACTTTGTGGATCTAGAGCTCCGGTTGAGGCTTGGCCTACTATAGCTAGCTGCATGGGGTTTTGCCTATCCCTTCCTTTTAGATCTGTAGTAGTTGAAGCAATTATAATAGTAACCATGTTGAGTGACATAGCTCTTTCCTAGATCTAGTTAAATCTAAATAGAATGGAAGGAACTACTGGATGACAGATCTGGATCTTCTCCTTAGATTTTAGCTATCCAACGATGGCAGAGGATCCACAAGAGAGAGAAAACAGGGTTTTCTTAGTGAAAGCACCAAAGTATTCATACCAAAATTGGGCACAACACTCTTCGGATGTGATTGAAGAGATTAATGTGAAGAAATTAAATGGAAAACGAGGCTAATCTAACAATCACACAAATAAAATCTTGTAGAAATGAAAAGATACAAAAAATTATAATGGTTCGGCGTTGTAGCCTACGTCCACTTTGAATGTTTTTCTATTTTATTGCTGATTGATAACTGATTACAATAGTACAACACTCGAAGGCTCATGTTACAATGGAGTTGCAACAAAGTAAAGGTGGAGCAGAGTCAAAAAGTCCTCTTTCTATAGGCATAAGGTTGTAATATATAGGTGCAGTCTGGAAATATCTGGCTTAGATCTCGGAATAACCCCTTTCACACATGGGTGGGCCAACCAAATTGATCCAAAGTCATTTGGGATCGATCCCTGATAGATCCATGTGCTCTTTATATCGATCAAGATATACTCCTTTTGGGCTGCGATCGATCAGAGGCATTCCTCAGGTGGTAAGTAAGCTCTTTTGAAAATTTGGTAGCATTTGGACTTGTAGATTTTGAGTTATGATCGATCCAAAGTTGGATTTGTAGGTTGGCTGAACTATGCGTACCGATACCTTCGTATCGATCATTGTTTGTATCGGTCTTGTGCTCATCGACCAAGTGTGTAATGATGACGTGGAGCGATAGTTCAGGGGAGATCCGAGTATTATGCTAATAAACCGCTTCCTTTGTATGAATGGCTACTGGTTTCATATTGATGCTTGATTGATCGATACGAAATGGATGGAGGGAGATCGATACGAAATGGATACTCACTGATGGATGATGGATATGAAGGGGATGGATAAGCAAGTGATGGATATGAAATGACATCTTCTATATGAATCTTGATCGATCCATAACTTGAGCATACGAACTCCCATTGGCCTGAAATTTGGAACGTCGGCCAGCATAGCTTTGCTTGTCGTGTCACGTTATAGCTTGATCCGGACTCAGACTAAATTTGCCAGTATCCATAGTATACCTGTGTACAACCGATCTTTGGGATGGATTGTCCTTGGTCTCTAGTCAAGTCTTTGGTGTCACGGCCTTGCAAAAAGGATGGTTAACAATTGTATTAATGCTTGTTTGATTTTATGGATGATGTGTGATAATTTTCATTGTTATTGATGAGTTGGATGTATACATGGATTTTGAAAATAAATATTTTATTCAAACAAGTAAATGATTTGGTGAAAGCATAAATGTGATTTTATAAAGTGGTTGGAAACTATATTTAGTAGTTTTTTTGGTGTTAATTTTTCCGTTAAGTGCTTTAAGAATTCCGGTCGATGCGTCTGGCCAACATTATCGTTAGGGATTCCTAAACACTAGATTGAGGTATTTTGACACAATATTTAAATAAATTAAAATTAAAATGTTAGCGAAGATTTCCCGAATGATTTAAAATAATAATGCGAACGATGTTGATAATTTAGAAAATTTTGTTTTCTTATTTTGTCTTGTATGAAATATTTGATTTTTGGAAAAGAGATTTCGATCAACATAATTTTTTGAAAAAAAATGGACTTTTATGTGTTGTGCATTGGGTGCGCACTCTGTCATTGCACTTATGCACGCTTTATAACCTTAACTTAGACTTGCAGTGTACTTTTTTTTGCTTTGCTTTGCTGCATCCGACCTTGTAAAAAAATTAAAAAATGAAAATTAAATTTTCAATAATGGAAAGAACAACAGTCAAATAAATTAACATTATTTTATGTTATCAATAAAATAACCTCTTCTAGAGGCTCTTACAAACCAAATATTATTATTATCTCTTGTCAAAAGTAGCATTAAATTTTTAGTCACTACGCATTTTATTATCTGATATTATAGTATAACAGGGTAAATATAGATACAAAATCAATATAGTAGGTAATTGCAGCAGAGCATAACATTTTTCTTCACGACTCCATACAACAATGCCACCAGTTACTATTACAACACATAACAATTCCAAATAAATTCATCAATATTAGATAACATCATCCATCAAACCCAAATGCAAATATTCTACGGGGTACACACAGTTCTTTCGAAGGCAGCCATTGTATAATGTGCACATTTTTGTTGCATTTGACATTTTGCAATTTGTTGTTTTGTTGCATTTTTATGGTTATTTTATGCTGTGCACATTCCTTTATCGCTTGATTTGTTTCTCTTTTTCTGTTAAGTTTCAGGCCTACGCATTTACACTACGTTCATTTGGCTGTCACTTTCAAATGGTTTATCCGATTTTGATGATATTATCCATTTTGAAAAGTTAAGAGTATAATCTATAATATTTATTTTAAATGTTTCACAAAATTTTAAAGTTTACTAGGCTAAAAATGTATGTTTGTTAAGTTGGCCTATGCATTTTGTATAATTTGAGCTACTTGTTATTGGTAAATCCTCCATTATTCGGGTTTGTAATCCATATTTTTACAATCTAAAAGATTTTTTAGAAAGCTAACACACTATATAACAATTTACTTTCAGAAACTGCAACTTAGTTTAGCGATTTATCATTCGAAAGTTTGTCAAAAACTGGTACAACATGAAGTTTGGGTTTCTTTTACATTATACAAGTGCATATTTATTATACTTCCTAATGTGAAGCTAATATTAAAGTTGATTTGAGATGGATACTAATAACATTTCTTTTGATATTTTTGGTGATGATGGTTTGCCTTTTATAAAACTGGAATAACTTGCTTAAATGCTATTTATAAGGTACGTTATTATATTGGTATATGTTGCAATATTATCTTATTTCCTCGTGTTCTGAGATGTCCAGTGTTAGGATGCCTCTTCGGAGATATATATCATGTAATTATGTTGACTTTGGTTTTTTAGATCACTCTCCATACAAAGGATACTCTGATGAAATTTTTTGAAAAATTCGACACTTAGAAAATTTTCACAATAATTTTATCATATGTGAAAAAATAGAAAGTCAAAAATTGAATCTATTTAAGTGGTAGCGTACGATAAGTGGATTAGAGGAAGAGCCAAAAAGAGGATTGAGCAGTTTTTAAGTTTGATAGGAAATCGTTGATATGAAGAAAATTAAGGTATGAGTTTTTTGATGTCTCCCTGTAAGAAATTGCGAGGACACAATTTTTATAAGGGGGAGTCACTAATAACGTGCTTTCTACACCATAAATAAATAAATTTAAATTGTTTGAACTTGATATTTGATAATTAAAATTTGAAAATAAATTTTTAGTTCATTAAATTCTATTTAATAAAGATGATTGATTTTATAAATTGAATTAAGTTAATAAATTCTTTTTAGATAATATTTTAACAAATTTAAATTACTTTATAATTTGAATATATATAATTGAAATTGTTGGCAAATAAAACGGGATTGACATGAATGTATTTTGGGTAATTAATGAAATATAGTTTGTAGAATGAATTGTAGATTGAAATAAATAAAGTTGAGATCTATTTCCAAATAAATGCAATGATTATTCAAAAGAAAATGAAAGAAATGAAATTAGTTAAGTAAAACAAAGCATATATTCTAATCAAGCCCATTCTTCCTTTTTCCTCTCCTTTATTTTACTTACAACCCAAGCCCAAACTAGACTCTAACATATAATATCTCATAGCCAAACCATAAACATTCATATTTGGGTGTTATTTATATTGCTCTTAGCTAGTTGGCATAGTTTGGTCTGGTGAGCTTTTCATTTTCTTAAAATAATCTTAAGCTAGTCATTATGCTGCAAATACAATTTAATTATAGTTACATAAACCATACTATATGCTGCAAACCTAAGAGAAATACTTTAATCTTTCGATTAATTTAGTGAGTGTTCAGACTCGCTTGCCTTAGGATTATGACTTTGAGTTTGTTCAATAAACCAGAGGCCCGTAAGCGATGCATAGCTCTTTATCGGTTGTATTATACATAACTTGTAACCGTGTTCTTTGCCCTAATCCTAATTTCGACCTTGAGTTTTCTCAACAAATCGAGAGAGATTATTCACACTCACTTATCATTTTACGATGACCAAAATATAATGCATGTACCTTGAGTTTGCTCAATAAATACATGCATATATCTTATCCCGTTTAGGCAATATATTGATAGTACCATACATAATAGCTCTAGCTTGAATTTTCTCAATAACTAGCACTTCTGCAAGTAATCTATCAATATATAAATGATAGAGAGAAGCTTATATTTTATTTATTTATAATATTGATTATATATACATTAAGTGACATCAGTTTAAGGATTAATGTATTCCTCATGAAATACCTCGTGAGGCAAGTACCCGACACGATGAAATTCATGATATACTTACTGTATGTATATATTTATTCCAAAATATAATTGAGTTTCTTAGGGTTCCAATTACATTTTTTCGTACAGAGTAATATAATTTAAATTTATTTATAACTGTTATAATTGAATTAACTTATATATATGTATGTATGTACGTATGTATGTATCTTGTCAACTAATTGTATTTAATTATTTCAATTTATAATTTAATTAACTATTAATTAAATTTTATTTAATTTCAAAAATTTTACTTTATTTATGCTACACTATTTAATATAAATAATTAACTATAAACTTTATAGTTTGTTAATATATACAAATCAGTACACACACACACACACACACATATATATTAAATAATTAACTTTTAATTAATTATTTAATTAATAAATTATTTTATTTAATTAGAAAAATCGATTAAATATTTTAATTAATTCTAAAGTTTAAATGTAATTTATTTTATATAAATTTAAGATAAATATACAACTATAACAATTATAGTTACATAAGTATATCAATATGTGTATATATATATATATATGTCTACATATATGTATATGTATATGTATATGTATATGTATATGTATATGTATATGTATATGTATATGTATATGTATATGTGTGTGTATGTAAGTATATATATGTATTCATGTATGTATGTGTATATGAGTTTTTAGTTAATTAAATTTTTTACTTAATTATTTTATTTTATTGATTACTTATATTAGTTAAATATATATTAAAATTTTGAAATAAATCAATTAACATCGCTAAACAATTGTTAACCCAAAAAATGGATCAACATCCTGGATCGAGTGTGAAAAGACCAGCCCTCTTTATCAAGGCAAATAAAATAGAAAAAGCAATAGTAAATCGTAGAAAAAGTAAAGAGACAATAAATTTTTATAATGGTTCGACTGTTAACAAAGCTTATGTCCACTTTATAGCTTTTATTGATCAACTTGTGTTATAGGAGAATTTGGATTACAGTATGATACTTCTTTTTCACATTAAATCAAGCCACCATTGTCAGAGACAGAGGGAGGATCTCAGTTGTCTCTTAATTGCTTTTTTATGGGAGAATAAGAGTGAAGAAAGAATAGCAGAGCTTCAGCAGAGATCAGGTTAGGAACCACTTTTCGATTGAAGGTAGGATGGCATCTATAGGATTTAGAGAGCACTTGGGTTAGAACCATTGCGCCAGAAACCTGTAGTTATCCATAGGAAGAAGCACGAAATGTTTGGAGTGATTCTAAGCTAACTTTTTGGATCAGTACCGATCCAAAGAGTTATGCAATTTTTTCACAACTTCTATCCAGTTGGCTTCCTTACTTGCTTGCGAGGCTCTCCATGTAATTTCATAGCTTGTTGACTTGTTTCGATGGTGGTTCACCCATGGTTTTGACTGAATCATAGTCTGAATCACATAAGTCTTTACTTCTCGAACCCGGATCAGTACCGATCCAATTGGATCGGATCGGTACCGATTTGAAGCATTGGCGTATTTTTGGGTCAAACTTTCAAGGTTCATTTTTCTTGTACTTTTAGGCCTTTCGGTCAAGTTTTGAGTCATTCTCGCTTTATCCGAATGTTTTAACTCTTGAACTCGGTGGGTTTAAAAACTGATTAACATTTGCCCCTAAGAACATGCTTTCATTGGAAGCAAGGTGTGCTCTGGAATTGTTTATCTATGGTCTCTGTTTTGAGGAGTTTCATTCATCATAATTGGTCATCTTGAAGAGTTGCCTATGACGCACCGACTAATTTCTCAGTCCTTAGTGGGAATGTCCATTATTCATAATTATGGAGTGATCTTGGTTTGATAATTTTCAAAATGAATACAAACGCCGAGTATGTCGTACGGGGTAAATATGAAATTATTTGGAGAAGAAAATTTGGATTGGTACTGATCCGTTCCGATCGGATCGATACCGATCCAAGTACTTATAATTTTTGGTGACCTTCTTTCCTCCTTTTTATATGAGTTGACCCTCCTGATTCGTACCATTTCCACTCGATCCAATCCCTTTCCTTTTAGCCAATACGACTTCGTCCATACCCTAACCTACCGATCTGATTGCTTCATACACTCGAGAGCCACCATCGTCGATCCTTGCTTTCAACGCCACCAGCCTCCATTCTGTAGAGCTATCGCCGATCTTAAGTTGGTCCTAATTTCATGATTTCCATTTAGGCATTGTTGTTCCACAAATACCCTAGTTCGGGTTGTCTTGCATCAGAGATCAGTTCACTTTTCTCCATTTTGAAGGTTCATGATTTGGATTTTGGTGTATTACCAGCGATTGGTGATGAAGTTGTGTTAGTGATGGATAAAGTGCTTGATTTGAGTTGGTTGTGACTTTGTTGAAGAAGACAGTAAATCGCGTCTCAAGTTCTTCATGGAATGAAGCTAGGGTTTTTCTCCGGTGCTCGATATGTTTTGCTATCTTCATCCACAATATCAGAATTAACTTGCACCGAGTTACACGGTCGAGCCCGATATGACGCCTTGTGGATTTATTTTGGTTTTTCAAGGAGGTGATAAAAGCTTAGAGTAGAGTCTTGTCTGTAACTCAGGCCGTTATCACTTTCCAAAGAACTAAAATCAACTTATGCTGAGAATTATCTTCCCGGTTTAGATCCATCGATCTATAGTTGTTCGCTTTAGGCAATTGCTATCGTTGCACGGTCAGTGTACCTGGAATATGAAGAGCTTTTTGTATCGCTTCAGACAATGGATCCAATATCGATTGTTGATCGATAATCGGTAGGTATAGAAGAAAAGAAATTAATAGGTAATATGGATTGCTCTTTCTGGTATGAGTGAACTATCTACACGGAATGATTTTTTTAACAGCGTTTAGGATAGCAGACCTATTCTCACTTAGATTACACATCACACACCCACAGTTAATATTTGGAATCCGACAGGAGGCTGGTACACGTCCATTATCTTTTGAATTTAAAGTATCAACTATGCTAGAGTCTATAGTTTAGAGATTTGCTGCACCTGACCGTTTTGAACACAAGCTTTCTTATATAGAATGACGTGAAAATCTTCTAGGTGCAAGTCAGTTGAGGGAAGCTCACCTATTTCTAATGTGTAGCCTTCGTCGATCCCAGCAAGGTCTGCTACTTCCATAACTTCGAGTCAATATGGTCATCTGAATCCAATCAGTTGCATCGTCGATCGTACCTTACCAATCTTCAAAGTCTTGCTTGATCCTCTAAAGAAAGCTTCTTCATTCCTTACACACAGGTCCTTGCAAGCATTTGGTCGCAATATGGTATCCCGAAGGATGACATGCTTCTACTGTCAAGATGGGAATTCGCTCATTGGCCACCTTCTTGATATGTGGCTTGCCACCACTATGTGTGTATTACGATGCATTGCCCCCATTCAATCACTTTTTAATGACAACACTTCGGAACATATGTTAGATTCGATTCCAAATTCTTCCAAATGGATATGCCATGCTGACATGCTTATATGTTTTGTTCATACGAATGCATAATTATGCCCCGAGTTTAGCCGAGTTGTTATATCTTCTATTATTCAAAAAAGGAGGTTAACTCATCACTTATTTATATTGAAGCGCAACATAGCCGAAAAATTATACTAAATCTGTGAGAAATGCATATTACGGATCTTAAGGCTAGGATTAACACTAGAGGGGGGTGAATAGTGTTAATAAAGAATTACTAAATCTTTCTCGATTTATGTTAATTTAGACATCGATGTATGCAATATACAAACACAGATATAATCGTAGAAACAAACACAGATACATAAATAAAATAAAAACAATAAAGGAAAGAACACACCGGATTTTATACTGGTTCGGAGTTACCCTACATCCAGTCCCGCAACACAAGTACGGATTTCCTTTCAAAAGCAATTGTACAATTACACCCTCGATTTCAAGGCTACGAGGTACAACCTCTAGAATTTCGATCCTCTGGGTAGAGATACTTGATTTCCGGGCCACAAGTTTACCCAATTGATTTACCAAGGCTACAATCACACCTTTTCTTTCTTGATTGATTTTCAAGGCTACAATCACACCTTTTCTCGCTTAATTGATTACAAAGAAGTCTATAACTCTGAATAGCACTGAGAATCTTGTAGAGAGAGTGATAGAGAATCAAACTAGAAGTAATCGAGTTTGATTCAATGTTGATTTCGGCAGAGTAATGATAAGAATATGTATTAAGAAAAGTGGAAGAAGAAGAGGAGTGAAAAACCAGAAAATCTGATGTTAAATTCGTTGAAACCAACCCCTATTTATAGAAGAACAACAGCCATGTCCATTCGTGAAGAGTTATGGCAAATAGACACTTCTTTTGAAATTTAAATTTTAAACTCAACTGACACAATGTCGACATAGGGTATATAGGCATGTCAACATCCCAAAGCATTTTTTGATCTTTTGATTTTCTTTGAAAATAACCTTTATCTTATATTTAAAACTAATTTAAACTTTGTAAATATACTTGAATATAGTTAAAATTCATAAGTAAATATAGAGAATAATATATATAGAATTTAACTCTAATTTTAAATTTTGAATCTAAGTATAAATATTCAAAAGTTAAATATATTATATTAAAAGATAGTTTAAAATAGGAGTAATTTGACTTTGAAATTAAAGATAATTTTGAGGCTAAAATTATTTAAAATCAGGATAGAGAGTTTTGAACCTTTTAAAAGGAAAGTTTTGAAAATATTTTGAGAACAAGATATAATTTTGAAAAATCATTTTGAATAAAAATTTAGCGGATACAAAACAATGTTCCACTAGATTTTTCGTAGGTTCCATCCTAATTAGGGTTCCATCCCTTTAACAGGCTCGAAGTGGATTCCATTCCACGAATAATGTAACAACCCGTATATTTGGACCATTTAAATTGACAATAATCCACACATGTCAACTTAAATAATCCACAAATAAGTTATTTCCGAGTTACAAATCAACTCAATCGACATTCCGTTTAAAATGTCCTGATTTGATTAATTCATTAAATTTAAAATCATTTAAATTTTAAATTATCACACAATTAAATCCATAAAACTTTAGTTAGTTTTGTATTCCTCTTAAGTCAAAATTTTCTTAATCTCAAATTAAATTTATAACAAGTTTCAAATCTATTTAATTAAAACCGAGTTTAAAGCTAAATCTAACAAATCTAATAAATTTTTAAGTTATTAAACTCTAGAACTTACTTGTTTCTAAATCCTATTTCAATTAAACTTGCCAATTCATTTTATTCAATTAAATAGGTATATTCATTCGTTTCAATTAAATCCATTACTTTATTTCAATTTAAATACCTTAAGTTCGTTACTTAATTTCCAAACAAATCGCTAAGTTCATTCCTTAATTTAAAATATTTTTCAATTTCAAAAATGATTTTTGTTGACCAATCGGGTTTCTTATTTTTAATTATCTATCCTAGGCCAAGTTGTTTAACTGGGTATTTATCATTTCAACCCAATATCATTCAATATAAACCAAACATAGCAAAGGGAACATGCAGTGTGATAACTGGGATGGTGTCAAAGTAAATAAACAAGCAATAGTAACCATACATAACAATTCAACAATTTATTAAATAATCCCGAAATAACCGTATTAACTCACATTTGTTACTTATGCAAATTAATATAATTATTCCTAGAATCCACACTATAATTTCATGCAGATTAAAGACTATTACATTATGGTTTCACTTGGTGTCTATTATCAATTTACTATATCAATCATACATTCAATGGTTCAAAGTGAGGTTAACGCTATTTCTACGCGTCGACTTATTTAACATTTAAAGGGTTCAAATTCAACATATATAATCCATTTTAAATTGTTAACTATCCTATATAAAATTCAATTTCATATTAAATTTTACTTATATTAACAACCAAATTCAACCTCACATAACACATTTAGTGTCATCACTATTTGTCGTAAACTAACAATATTCAATTTTTAACTTGCATAGCGATTTACAGTTTTATTTCAACAATTTTAACAATCAACAATTTAATATCCAAATTAATATTAACAATAATTATCACTTAATTATCATAGCATAATAGATTGAGTCGTGAATGAAATATTCACCTTGCGTGGTTAGAGAAGATGACGAAGCACGAAGACGAACAGATAAAATAGACCCTAACAAGCACGACGCAAAATGAACACAACTGCAATCAACGAATAATTAATAAATAATTTGTTTATTGCAATATATATATCGATTGAATATATATAAACCATACCAAAACAAAGAAACTAGATAGATCTGATAAGCTGAATGGAAGCCTACGTCTCCAAAGCAGTAGCTGAAACAACATAGTAAAACACTGTATATGAGCAACCAGAATTCAAAGTTATATACTGCTACCTAATATAACAGTCACATATATATTTCTATTAATATATATAAAGTAAAGCAACAGTTTTTAAGAAAATATTTCTGCATGAACTACACAACTGAAACTTCAGGGGCTTCGGCCGTGGTCAGGCAGTGGCAAGGGCGAACTGGACGTGGGTGGGTGGCGGATGGTGGCAGCGGGGACACGGGCGAAGTGGGGATGCTGGCGGGTTCGGGTGGTCAGCGGGTATGGGTGGTCTGGGTTCGGCTTGCCTGGGTAGGAGTGGTAGGTGGTGAAGACAAAGGCTGGTGGACGTGGACACGTGGCCGGGCGGAGTGCAGTGGTGCGGGCCGATGGCGGAGGGTGGGAGCACACGGTGGTGGGGTCGGCAATGGGTCTGGAACGCAGAGGCGGGCTGTGGGCGATGTGGCGGCTGGAGCAATGGGACGCGGGGAAGCGGGCAGGGCGGAGGTGGGCTGATGGTGGTAGTGGACTGGGCTGGGTGTGGAGCGGGGCAAACGTGGGGAATGTGGAGCGGCGGCGGATCGGGGAGGGCAGTGGACTCGGGTGGCGCAGTGGGGAGGCGGAGCGGGCTGGTGCAGTGCGATGGAGAAGTGGGGCTGGTGGAGGCGAAGACGGAGGCTGCCGTGGTGTGTGGGGCGGAGGAGCAGGCAGGGCGGATGGTGGCGTGTGTAGGGCAGTGGGCGGAGCAGGCGAAGGGTGGAGCGGAGTGGTGCATGGAGGAGTTTGGGTTGGAGAGGGTTTTTATGAGTTTCACAATCTAGAGAGGAGAGGAAAATAATAATAAGAAGAATGCTGAAGGAGGGAGAAGAGAGGAAATGCAGAGACATACCAAAGAAGCAATGAGCAATAAATGAAGGCAGAGCAGTTAATGCAAGTCAGAGGGGGTAGCAGATATATATACAGAGGGGTTTAGAGTCCCCAGGCCAATGCATTGATGTCTTCTGTAAAGTGGTGGCTATTGGGTTTCTGAATGGTCAAAGGCTCCTAGAATTCTGAGCGTTGGAAAGTTGGGTATCGGTTTGTGCTGCGTAACGGACCAGTTTGTACTCCGCTAACCAATTATAATTTGCAACGCCGAACTCCAATTGACACAAATAAATATACCGTTTTGATCAGCGCAATGAGACGGACACAACAGTATAAATATATTGATGGTTTGACACTGTTTGCGAAGTGGTTAATCTTATTGAACGATTTGCACGAGCGAACATTTTAATTAGCAATTAAAAGCGAAATTCGACGAAACGAAATGCGCCGTCATGTTCAGAATATTTTTCTTATGCAACATTGTGAAAAATATTTGAGTTCCGACGATAGAAAATTTACACATAAAATTTAAACTGATATGTAAATGCGACGAACGAAATTTACTTCAATATTTTTCAACGAAATTTGGCGTATGCCTATGTCTATCTAGACGCACTCCAAATGTGAAGTTTGAATAGCAACGGAATTTGTTTGAGAAAATTCGAATTTCTATAATAATAAATGATTTTTAAAATTTTAAACTGGGTCTGAATTTCAGGGTCATTACATTCCCCCCCACTCAAAATTTTTCGTCCTCGAAAAGGAACAAAGTAAAGAGTAGAAGAATAGATTGAAGAGATATGATGGATATAGAATAGATTATGGAACAGAATATCAAACATAGAATAGAGTTTACCTTCAACAAACAATTCTGGATTAGAATCCCGGATACACTCCTCGGTTTCCCAAGTACAATCACGATCATTAGGACTCCATTGGACTTTGACTAGGCTAACAGATTTTTTTCTAAGCTGCTTCGTATCCCTATCAACAATACGAAGTGGTCTCCTCTCTATAGTCAAATCCGGCTCAATTTCAACCTCATCTAACTGAGCAATAGGAATGGTTATGGATGGATCATGCACAACCTTTCGAAGATGTGAAACATGGAATACGTTTTGCACGCCCTCAAATTTCTCCGGTAGTGCAACTCTGTAGGCTAGTGTACCATCCTCTCAGTGATAGTGAATGGTCCAACAAATCTAGAAGCGAGCTTTCCTCTACAACCAAATCGAATAACATTCTTCAAAGGTGATACCTTAAGAAATACCTCATCCCCAACCTGGAATTTTAAATCTCTTCTACGCCTATCTGTATAGCTCTTCTGCCTATCCTGTGCGGTTTTCATCTTCCTTCCGATCTCATTAACATTCTCGGATGCTTCCACAATCATATCTGGGCCAAGAATCAATCGATCACCAGGCTCAATCCAACAAGCTGGTGATTTGCATGGTCGTCCATATAAAGCTTCGAACGGTGCCCTATCGATACTTGCCTGATTATAAAGATAGTTAAATTTCAATTCAATTTTACTTATTCGGATTGAATTTTTTTTGATTACCTGATAACTGTTATTATAAGTGAATTCGACCAAATGGAGATGGTCTTCCCAAGATCCACCGAAATCAATAATGCAAGCTCGGAGCAGATCCTCCAAAATCTGATTTACCCTCTCAATTTGGCCATCTGTCTGAGGATGATAAGCTCTACTTAGATTCAGTTTAGTGCCCAAGACATCCTGAAATGCCTTCCAGAATTTACTAGTGAATAAAGGATCTCTATCGCATACAATACTAGATGGAACTCCATGAAGTCTAACAATCTCTCTCGTATAAATCTCGGTCAAACTCGAAGCAGTACGAGTGGTCTTAACAGGAATAAAGTGAGCAGATTTGGTCAACCTATCAACAATCACCCATATACTCTCGTTACCTTTTCTGGTCCTCGATAATCCGTCAATGAAGTCCATAGAAATCTGATCCAATTTCCAATACGGAATCTCTAGGGGTTGAAGTAATCCAGCCGTCTTCCAGTGATCGGCCTTGACTTGCTGGCAAGTGGTGCATCTACTGACATATATAGAGATATCTCTCTTCATCCCACTCCACCAATATAAACGCTTCATATTTCAATACATCTTGGTGACACCAGGATGAAATGAAAGTGATGTCTAATGGTTCTCCCTAAGCACTTCTTGTCTCAATCCATCAACATTAGGAACACAAATACGGTTGTCAATCCTCAGAATTCCATTACTATCTATCTGTGCTCCCACTTTACTGTCAGCATTTCCAACTCTACCAAGAACTAACTCTTTTATGCGATAGAGCAAAGTGTCCTCATATTGCTTAGCTTTGATGTGATCCATAAGAGATGGGGAGATCACAAGCTGAAATAGCATGCCTTCTACAAGATTACAACATGACAATGCTTTGCTACGGCTCAAAGCATCAGCTACAACATTTGCTTTCGCTGGAGTATAATTGATGTCGAGATCATATGCATCTAAGAATTCGAGCCATCATACTTGTCTCTGGTTCAAATCCTTCTGAGAAAAAATATACCTCAAGGACTTATGGTCTGTGAATAATTCAAATTTGGTTCCTAAAAGATGATGCCTCCACAGTTTCAAAGCAAATACAACTGCAAGAAGCTCTAAATCATGGGTTGCATAGTTTACTTCATGGATCTTCAACTGACGACCAGCATAGGCAACAACCTTACCATTTTGCATCAAGACAGCGCCTAAACCTTCTCGACAAGCATCGGTATAGACAGTTAATCCTTCACTCCCGTCAATTACCGCAAGAACTGGGGCTGAAGTTAACTTACGTTTCAACTCATTAAAAGCTGATTCACACTTCTCACTCCAAATAAACTTGACGTCTTTTCGAGTTAAAGCAGTAAGTGGGGCAGAAATCCGGGCAAAGTGCTCAATAAATCTGCGATAATAACCAGCTAGGCCCAAGAAGCTACGGATATCAGTAGGAGTTTTGGGAGCCTCCCAATCCTATAGATAAATTTTCGAATTAGAAAGGAATAAGATGGATCGAATAGAAATAACGAATATGATAGAACTTACATTGATTACGACTATCTTAGCTGGATCGACCGAAATCCTATTTTCAGAAACAATATGGCCAAGGAATCATACTTCGTCTCGCCAGAAGTGGCATTTCGAGAACTTGGCTTTTAGCTGATGGTTTCGGAGAGTTTCCAGGACATAATGGAGATGTGATTCATGCTCTTTCTCATCTTTGGAGAAGACGAGAATATCATCAATGAAGACAAGGACAAACTTGTTAAGGACATCACGAAAGACTCGATTCATTAAGTCGATGAAATAAGCAGGTGCGTTGGTCAAACCGAATGGCATAACCAACCATTCATAGAATCCATTCTCTGTACGGAAAGCTGTCTTATGAATACTATCTTCTGCTACTCTGAGTTGGTGGAATCCAGTGGCTAGATCGAGTTGTGAGAAGACTTTAGCTCCATGGAGCTGATCGAATAAATCATTTATGCGAGGCATCAGACAGCGATTTTTGAGAGTGCGTTTGTTTAATTCCCTGTAATCAACACACATGCGAAGAGATCCATCTGATTTGGTGACAAATGCGACTGCGGCACCCCATTTAGAACAACTTCCCCTGATTAAACTCATAGCAAATAGATCATCAATTTGAGTTTTAAGTTCAGCTTTCTCTTTAGGAGCCATCCTTCTGCGAGGGAGAACTACGGGAGTAGCTCCAGGAATAAGGTCAATGCAGAAATCGATCTCCCATTTAGGTGGTAGAGAGTTGACCTCTCCAAATACTTCAGGAAACTTCTGAACAATAGGAGTGGTACTAAGATCATCCGGGTGAGCATCAAGAGAGAATATGAAGCTTCCGGCATATTTCTGAGGTGATTTGCATTCAATGATAAGTGGTAGGCCCTTGTCATTCATTAGAGAAGCAGAATGAGCTTTGCAAGAAATAACAGCCTCAAATTTTCTTAACCAATCAGCACCCAAAAAAATATCAAATGCTACGAAGCCAAGCACATAAAAATCCCAAGTGAATTGATATCTTCCGTATAAAAGCACTACCTCTTTACAAATTCTACTGAGGTTGGCAAGTCCTCCAATAGGGTTGGAGACACATAAGGAGTAGTAGCAAGAGTAGGTTCTAATTTGAGCTTATTACAAAGATCAATAGATATGAAGCTATGAAAAGCACCAGTATCGAATAATACCCTAACAGGTAAATCATGTAATGAAAAAGTACTTCACAAGGTACCTCGGTCATCCTGAGCAGGTGGTGAAAGTGGTGCAGGAGTGGTGATTGCATATACTCCAGATGGTGTGCCTTTCTTCCGCAATGGGCAGTCTTTCTTGAAGTGACATGGCTGGAGGCAGACATGGCATAAATTATTCCTCATCTAAGAAGGTGGCGGAATAACAGCTTCGATAGATGGACAACTATTAGCATAATGGCCTTTCTTATCGCATTTGAAGCAAGTGATATTGGCAAGGTCGATTGGGCTTTTCTGGGCATATCCCAATCCTATAGTCTTTTGCCAAGCTTTCTTTTGTCGATCAAAGTTCATCTTCCTCTTTCCGAGCTGGCTAGAAGAGGACTGAGTAGGAGTGGCCTTGGCAGTGGGTCCCCGTGGCTTTGCCTCATATCTAAGAGCATAATCAACAAGCTCGGTGAAGGTGCAGTGAGTGTGGCCAGTAAGCAAGTCATAATACTCTGGTCTAGCCCCTAAAATGAACTTCTCATTCTTTAGAAGTGGTGTATCGATCCAGCCCGGTCCGAACTTGGAGAGTTCGTTGAATTTCCTTTCGTACTCAGAAAAAGTCATACTGCCTTTCTTAAGATCCATAAAAGCTCTATAAAGTTGGGTTTTCCCACCGGCAGGCATCCATTGTGCCGAGAAAGTATCCCTAATCAAAAGATAGACTGGATGAATAACATTACAAAGATTGAAAGAAGAATTTTGACTACGAAATCCAAATAAATTTATACCTAAATTGGGCCCAAGTGATGGTGTTCTCCTCAATACGAGAAGTAACAGATTCCCACCAATCTTGTGCGGCATCCCGAAGTTGCCAAGCGGCAAGCTGACGCTTCTGAGCATCAGTGATTTCCAATCCAGAAAATATCTTCTCTAAGCCTTTGAGCCATTGCTGAGCTTCGATAATGCCCTCGGATCCGGAAAACTTAATACCCCCTAGCTGGGTATACTCTTTACTAAGAGTGGTGAATTTGACTGGAGCTGGGGCGGCAGGTGCAGCCTGGGCAGGACCATGGCCTCTTCCTCCCCTATTGTTTCTTCTGGTACTCATCCTGAAATATCAAAAGAGATTTAGAACCAAGGATAGAAAAATCATAGAGCTTAAAGAAAACTCTAATTAAAGAATCAAAAGAATTTGAATTAAAAGGATCTGGATATTGAATCGATTCTCCTCATTCTAGGGCATTGCTATACTATCTCTAATGAGATTATATAACCCCAAACTAAGGTTTTTTTTTAGGGAAACCAAGGCTCTGATACCAACTGTAACAACTCGTATATTTGGACCGTTTAAATTGACAATAATCCACACATGTCAACTTAAATAATACAAAACACGAATCATTATGGGATTATAAATACATAAATGTAAATGAGAATCAATACGACATCACAGACACAGAACAGTCACAGAATAATGCAGCGGAAAATACATCGTCATAATAGTAGTTCATGAAGCTACTACATGAAGTACAACAATGTCTAAACATAAGGTGACTAAAAAGAAATACATAAATGTCCAACAGACTAGGACATCAATACAGGAATAGAAATAGACTGATAAAGATAGGTGCTAAGCCTTTAGCATCTTCAACCAACCTTGATCAGCAAACTGGATAGCTTCAGACTGACCCGAGCATATACAAAAGGGAAACACTCGAGTCAGGACTCAAAATCTTATACAGGATAATCAAGTGCAGGGAATAAAGTCCATAACTTAAAGATGAATAAAATAACATCTCTAAGGATCCGATAAACTATCTACATATACAATAGAATACGATATTTAGATAATGTCTAATCAGTAAAGTACGATATTAAAATAGCGTTAAGGCGTTACCATAATTCCCCTTAACACGTTTTATAATTCCATGGTCTATACAGCGCCGTAAACCCCACCGTAAACTAGTGGTTATCAGAGGGTACTCCATAGGTATAACACAAAACAAAACGTAGTGGTCGCGAATAGGATAATCAGTATGACAAGGTACATGAGGCGATACCAACTAGGATACTAGTGGTTGCGTGATCCGGACTGATGTTGAGCATAGCCAGCAGCTACCTCAACACCGCGAAACAACACTCCCAAATCAAGGGGTGCACCCAAATCGAATCACAAAAGTAATAGATATGGTATCGAAGAAGCGTGTCCGCTAGAGGTGGCGAACCTCAATGGCCCGTCGCGGCTCCTGTATTAGTCATGTCAGGGGTCATCCAATATCGTTCTCTTTCTTCAGTCAACGCGCTCACCAAATCATCCACTTCATTCTGGATCAACACTCCGCGTATAATAGTTATTAAAGTGGTTTTCGGTATCAACAGAGAGTATGTCCACCCGATCCCGGTCTCTTTAATAACTATGTATTTATTATCGGATGGTCGGTTAAATTAACGTTAAACAAAGCAAAGTCCAAAAGTCAAGGTGCAAATTTGACTTCCAAAATTTGTCATTTTACGATTCAATTTATTTCGGATATTTAAAACTTATTTCCAAATGCAATCTTTAGTTCAAACATTTGAGTTAACGATAAAATTAAGTATTCAAGTTCAATCTAATAAGGTCTAAATGTCGCTTATCAAATTTAGATCATAATCAATGAATTCAATTTAATGGTTAACTTAGTTCGAATCATTAAATCAAATTCTATTCATTTCAATTCATATTACACTCACAGTTATCATAAATTCGATTAAAACAATTTCATTAACTAAATTCCTTTTATCAAAACTTTATTTGATTTATTTACCAATTCAATTAAATTTCTATTAAAGGAATCCATTCCCATTTATTTGGTTCAATGATCTACACATCACAAATAAGTTATTTCCAAGTTACAAATCAACTCAATCCACATTCCGTTCAAAATTTTCTGATTTGATTAATTCATTAAATTTAAAACATTAAAATTTTAAATTATCACTCAATTAAATCCATAAAACTTTAGTTAGTTTTGTATTCCCCTTAAGTCAAAATTTTCTTAATCTCAAATTAAATTTATAACAAGTTTCAAATCTATTTAATTAAAACCGAGTTTGAAGCTAAATCTAACGAATCTAATAAATTTTTAAGTTATTAAACTCTAGAACTTACTTGTTTCTAAATCCTATTTCAATTAAACTTGCCAATTCATTTTATTCAATTAAATAGGTATATTCATTCGTTTTAATTAAATCCATTACTTTATTTCAATTTAAATCCCTTAAGTTCGTTACTTAATTTCCAAACAAATCGCTAAGTTCATTCCTTAATTTAAAATATTTTTCAATTTCGAAAATGATTTTTGTTGACCAATCGGGTTTCTTATTTTTAATTATCTATCCTAGGCCAAGTTGTTTAACTGGGTATTTATCATTTCAACCCAATATTTTTCAATATAAACCAAACATAGCAAAGGGAACATGCAGTGTGATAACTGGGATGGTGTCAAAGTAAATAAACAAGCAATAGCAACCATACATAACAATTCAACAATTTATTAAATAATCCCGAAATAACCGTATTAACTCACATTTGTTATTTATGCAAATTAATATAATTATTCCTAGAATCCACACTATCGTTTCATGCAGATTAAAGATTATTACATTATGGTTTCACTTGGTGTCTATTATCAATTTACTATATCAATCATACATTCAATGGTTCAAAGTGAGGTTAATGCTATTTCTACGCCTCGATTTATTTAACATTTAAAGGGGTCAAATTCAACATATATAATCCATTTTAAATTGTTAACTATCCTATATCAAATTCAATTTCATATTAAATTTTACTTATATTAACAACCAAATTCAACATCACATAACACATTTAGTTTCATCACTATTTGTCGTAAACTAACAATATTCAATTTTTAACTTGCATAGCGATTTACAGTTTTATTTCAACAATTTTAACAATCAACAATTTAATATCCAAATTAATATTAACAATAATTATCACTTAATTATCATAGCATAATAGATTGAGTCGTGAATGAAATATTCAGCTTGCATGGTTAGAGAAGATGACGAACCACGAAGACGAATAGATAAAACAGACCCTAACAAGCACGACGCAAAATGAACACAACTGCAATCAACGAATAATTAATAAATAATTTGTTTATTGCAATATATATATCGATTGAATATATATATAAACCATACCAAAACAAAGAAACTAGATAGATCTGATAAGCTGAATGGAAGCCTACGTCTCCGAAGCTGTAGCTGAAACAACACAGTAAAACACTGTATATGAGCAACCAGAATTCAAAGTTATATACTGCTACCTAATATAACAGTCACATATATATTTTTATTAATATATATAAAGTAAAGCAACAATTTTTAAGAAAATATTTCTGCATGAACTACAAAACTGAAACTTCAGGGGCTTCGGCCGTGGTCAGGCAGTGGCAAGGGCGAACTGGAAGTGGGTGGGTGGCGGATGGTGGCAGCGGGGACACGGGCGAAGTGGGGATGCTGGCGGGTTCGGGTGGTCAGCGGGTATGGGTGGTCTGGGTTCGGCTGGCCTGGGTAGGAGTGGAAGGTGGTGAAGACAAAGGCTGGTGGACGTGGACACGTGGCCGGGCGGAGTGCAGTGGTGCGGGCTGATGGCGGAGGGTGGAAGCACACGTTGGTGGGGTCGGCAATGGATCTGGAACTCGGAGGCGGGCTGTGGGCGACGTGGCGGCTGGAGCAATGGGACGCGGGGAAGCGGGCAGGGCGGAGGTGGGCTGATGGTGGCAGTGGACTGGGCTGGGTGTGGAGCAGGGCGAACGTGGGGAAGGTGGAGCGACGGTGGATCGGGGAGGGCAGTGGACTCGGGTGGCGCAGTGGGGAGGCGGAGCGGACTGGTGCAGTGCGGTGGGGAAGTGGGGCTGGTGGAGGCGAAGGCGGAGGCTGGCAAGGCGTGTGGGGCGGAGGAGCAGGCAAGGCGGATGGTGGCGTGGGTAGGGCAGTGGGCGGAGCAGGCGAAGGGTGGAGCGGAGTGGTGCATGGAGGAGTTTGGGTTGGAGAGGGTTTTTATGAGTTTCACAATCTGGAGAGGAGAGAAAAATATTAATAAGAAGAATGCTGAAGGAGGGAGAAGAGAGGAAGTGCAGAGACATACCAGAGAAGCTGTGAGCAATAAATGAAGGTAGAGCAGTTAATGCAAGGCAGAGGGGGTAGCAGATATATACAGAGGTGTTTAGAGTCCCCAGGCCAATGCAATGATGTCTTCTGTAAAGTGGTGGCTATTGGGTTTCTGAATGGTCAAAGGCTCCTAGAATTCTGAGCGTTGGAAAGTTGGGTACCGGTTTGTGCTGCGTAACGGACCAGTTTGTACTCCGTTAACCAATTATAATTTGCAACGCTGAACTCCAATTGACACAAATAAATATACCGTTTTGATCAGCGCAACGAGACGGACACAACGGTATAAAGATATTGATGGTTTGACGCTGTTTGCGAAGTGGTTAATCTTATTAAACCATTTGCACGAGCGAACATTTTAACTAGCAATTAAAAGCGAATTTCGACGAAACGAAATGCGCCGTCATGTTCAGAATATTTTTCTTATGCAACATTGTGAAAAATATTTGAGTTCAGACGATAGAAAATTTACACATAAAATTTAAACTAATATGTAAATGCGACGAACGAAATTTACTTCAATATTTTTCAACGAAATTTGGCGTACGCCTATGTCTATCTAGACGCATTCCAAATGTGAAGTTTGAATAGCAACGGAATTTGTTTGAGAAAATTCGAATTTCTACAATAATATACGATTTTTAAAATTTTAAACTGGATCTGAATTTCAGGGTCGTTACAAATAAATTTGGATTTTAAGATGTCAGTGCTTTTCTATGAGTTTTAACAAAATTCCTAATAATAAAAAATACTTAACTTTGAAATCTTGAACTCTTGATAATCTTGATACTCATGAGTCTTCTATCTTGATATCTTGAATCTCTATACTGTACATTCTTCTTTCTTAGTACCGGCATGGTTAAATCCGGCATATACATATATATCTAAACTTATAATGTTAGTATTTATATTTTATAAACTATTCTAAGGTTGTTGTCATCAAAACCATCATTTCACGGACTAATAAAATCTCCTAGCAAGGTTCCTTATTCAAGAATTAGTTCTTTTTCACCAAATGTCTAGAGGGATTCACCCATCTGTGGACCATGGGGGTTAAGTCTCTTTCACCACGCTTGGAATTTCCTTTAATTGTCACAATTCTTCTGAATAATGGTATATCCCTTGTAGTTCTTCCAAAGATTAATAAGGATCCGACACTCGGCACTATTCTTAGCTCCTTAAAAGTGGTTGATGCTCGAGAGCGCACAACCATGTTCTTGCTGACAGATGAAAATCTTCACCGGCGTGGGCTTTTACATCCTGTGTTCCCTTTGGATTCGTCAGTCCCCCTTCCTTCTCTAGAGCCTAGATCCACTCAGTTTCCTTTTCCCATGATTCTAGTGAAGATGATAGCAATGACGAGGAAGATGAAAGTGACCCATCCGAAGGGTCAAAGAAGACTTCTAAGGAGATTCATGTTCAAGTCGGGGTCGATAGTCCGCTCAAAATGCCATCAATCCTGGAGGAGAAATAAGAAGAGTTTATTCAACGGAAAGGAAAAGATCCTTTGATTGAATGGGAGGAGGAAGGAGAGATCAGTGAGGGGCTCCCTTTAAACGAAGAAAAAATAGATTGAGATACTGACCCTGATGAGGGCGATGTCAACTTAGGAGACAAGGCCTCGGACTTGAGCACTGAACACGCTCCCTCACCTCCTTCAAAAGAACACATTGAAGAAGCTTCTCCGAAGAACAAACCCGTTCCCAGCCATTTGCTCGAAGTGCTGATATTGACATGGGAGATACGAGCGATGTTTTTGTAAATATGGGTAACTTGATGGATGATTTCTCCTCTAAAGAGTTTCCTTCCCAGCTTAGTCAAATCATCCCTATAGGAATCAATCTCCTGGCACTACTCCGTGACCAATCTGGTTTGCGTATTCTACTGAGGCCGTTAAACTGCATCATACCCTTCACTAGGATCACACACTTTATATTATAATTATTTTCTAGGTTATTTTAGTCCATCAAATGCCTCTTTTCTAAAGCTATTTATATCATTTCTATAGGAATCATCTCTCGTGGCTTTTATGGTGATCTTAATCGGGTATTGGAGTCTCAACATTCATAGAGACTTATTCCAAATATCACGCCTCCCAAGAGACCGATAAGGAAAGGAAGAGGAGGAAGGATAGGGAGATGGAAGAGCATTGCCGTGTTGAGATAGATCAAGGCCACAATAGAGAAAGTGGCCACGAGAAGAGGAAGAGCCCGATTGAGCGGGAAGATTCATCGAAGAAGCTGAAAAGAGACCAAGAGCAGAAACTTGCTTCATAGCTTCCTGCTTCTATTGGAATAACCATTTCTGCTTCTAATGTTATGACCTTCACCACCCTTGCTGCTATACCGCCTCTCTCCTAGTTTCTAGGCGTTCTCCTTACATTCTGCCCATTGGTCCCCCGCACCTACAGGATGCATTCCCCAACTTGTTCTTAAGGGAGGTTGTTTATGATAATCCCAATTCAAAATCAGTCATGCAGAATCTTATTCACCCCATCTGCATGCGATTCAAAGTAGTTGAAGCAAGCTAGGGGTAGGAAAAATTGTGCATGTATGTAACATCCTATATCTTGAGGCTCAAAGATAAGCGCTATAAATGCTGGAGTCGTCTATAGTGTTAACTTTCGGTGACAAAATACGGTAATGTTAATGGTATTAATAATATTTGAAGAACATGAATATGAAACAAAATCACAAATTTCAAAAAAACAACTTTTCTGATTACATTTCACAATACATGTTCATAAAATAATGCCAGTCGTTTCCCAGGTTCAGATTAAATATAATTATTACACAAATATACTAAGAGCGACATATGAAGATGCCCACTTGGATGACCAGAGCACCATATAGACATAAACCATCTTAATACATTACAACGGAATAAACAAAAAAATAGAAACTCCTCAATATAACTAACATCTGCCTCCTGCTCATCTCCGGAAGTTTTATTCGCCCACTTGCTAAACCTGTAAACCCAAACTCTCAATCTACTCAAATTAATTTTGTGCAGCCGAGAGTTTAAGGGGAAAAACATAAACATCAAGTCAGACATAATGCCTGGTGTGAATAAAGCTATTACATCTCGGTTTACTGATAATAAGTTAGACCACGCCGCTTATCGAAATCGGTTTCCCCTCATTAATATCCCTTTAAAACATATTTTAGCAAATCAAAATCGTGCAACCAATTTGGTTAATCAAACTGATTATATCAATAATAGAAAATATCATATATGCTCAAAAATAGGTAATAAATGGTCCATCTTTCCAAAACAATTTAGTTTTGTTTGGCTAACTACTAACCTTTGGCCGACTTAAGCCTAGCAGACAAACTAAACAAATCATCTAACTACTGTTAGACATACTTCTGGATGGTCTGTCCTTAATTTACTTCTCCAAGGGCCACCTGATCTTAAAGGTTTTACGAGCTTACCAACAACCTATCCTTCTTCTTTGTACATATATATTCTTTTCTATGTGTAACCACAATTTAAGTCTTACCTGTGACTAAGCCCCACACAATGGAATTTTAGGCTAAATTAACTAGGGGCTAATAGCTAATGTATAAGGCGTGACCCTGTACAAGTCCCATCTAGTATACAAATATCCGAGTCATTTTATTTAGGGTTAACTATCTTTTATATTTTCCTTGAAAACCTTTTCAAAATGATTTAACCCTTTAAAACATACATATACAAGGAAAATATACTATTTTCTTTACTCAAATTACTTTTCCATGATATATGCTTTACAAAAATATTGTTGATGAAAACATCCAAAATCTTTGTTTAAGCCCTTAAACAATCTCTTTTGAAAAAATTGAAAGTACCACTTTCGACACAAGTAAACTACTTTACCTTATAGCCAATAGGCCTAAAGGCCAATAATATATCTTTTGAAACCATTGATGTTAGTTCTTTCGAAAACATTGAAAACATCTTCTTCGAAAGATTTATAAAACTTATACGTCCTATTCTAAACACTTTAAATATGCCTTTCAAAACCATTGGAATCCTTCCATTTAAACACTAAGGTAAACCTTTCGAAAACACCGAGTAATCTTCCCTTCGAAACCTTATATATACACCTTTCGAAAATACTGGGGAACTACCCCTTCGAAACATTTTCTTGTTATCGTTTGAATGTATTAAATTATACTACTTAAAACAAACTTTTTAAAAGCATTGAGTTCAAGTTAAAATATGTGGAACAACCTTTCAAAACCATTGGAAACCATTCCTTTCGAAACCTTTGGGTTTAACTTTCAAAATATCAAAAAGGGTCTTAAAACAACTAGGTCAAAATCAACTCTTTCGAAAGCAATATCCTAGGTAAAGAAGCGGACGATGTCGAAACTAATCCCTTCGAAAGCATCGGAGAAGTGGCTCTAATTTTAAAAGAAAAGGACCCATTCGAAGGCATTGCTTCGAAAATTATAAAGGCGGCAGTTAGGGGTTTCGACCCTTCGAAAGTATTTACTTAAAACAAGTGCACAACCTATTTCGAAAGCTCTTTTCTTTAAAACAAATTTGATCCAACCTAAAGCAGACCATGTCGAAGACTATCTTATTCGAAAGCAAAGCAGCCGCTTTTCCTTTAGAAAACAAAACAAGGCTTTGACCCCTTCGGAACCCCTTGTTTTGACCCTATACCTTTCGTCTATGTTCAATTCACTACGTACTAAGCCTTTGATACTCTGTGCATTGGTTTTGATTTGGTTGGAGGCGGGGGTACTAAGGTGGTTGCCGAAGATGGTGAGACAGCAAAACCTTAGAAAAATCTGATTTTTAATTTTAAAAAGTAATTCTTTTCAATTAACCTACTTATTTGTCATCATATAATTGGTTGCCTTTACTTTTTCAAAATCTTTTTTGAAAGGCGGTACCGAATTTCAGAAATTAACATTTAAAACATTAGCAAATTCCCTTCTCCTTTTATAAACATATAAAACATTTAAGTCCCATAAGTTAAATAATTTTATATATTTATTAAAACACTTACGAAAATTCTACGAAAATACACATAAATCACTTTTAATATGCTTTTCAACATATTTAAACTTCTGACCCGAGACATATATATAATTGCCGTATTAATTTTAAACCCAAATAACTATTTTCTTCACTAGAAAATTAATAATAAATCCACATTAATTCAAAAAATCATGAAATTTGAAACCCATCTCTAAAATATCATTTCTGACCTTTTATTAAAATCGCAAGGCATATAGATGTCATGGTTTTTCAATTCAAAACATGTCATAAAATCAATATGTATAAGCATAGTTCATCAACAAGCATATATATATATATATACAGCATTCAAAACATGGCAAAATACTTGAAAAAACATTGGATCTAATTCCAGAAACCGAAATACAAAAATATGAGATGTAAGGTTTTATCTTGAATAAGTTTGATTAAGCTTTCATCTTTTGATTTTTAGCTTCTCTTCTTCTTGCTTCCCTTAATGGTGGTCGGCCTCTCTAGGTTTAGATTTTAATTTTTGAACATGAGATTGTTAACGATGGGAGTTTAGGGTATAAGAATAAAGTTTATTCCTATATTTCCCTTATCTAGTTTTCCTTTTATATTTCATTTTAACCCCATTTAGTTTATTATTTAACAGGCACGACTACCCCTTTATTTATACAAATGTCAACCCTTAACCATTTACATTATTTCAGTTAATTTATCTAATCAAATGTCCTAAATAATTTTAATCTAAATTAGGGTCGTTACAGACGTCTCTCCTTAATGAATTTCATTCTTGAAATTACGATAAGGCGCTCATCTAAATCAATCATGAAGGTAAAACATACCATGAAACAAGTCAGGATAAGTATCTCGAATCGTACTTTCAGTTTCCCATGTACAGTCTCTCTCGTTGTTAGTCCACTGGAATCTGACTAATCTGACTGTCTTGTTCCTTAGCCTCTTTTCATTTCTCGTGACTATATGAACTGACTTCCTAACTATAGTCAAGTTCGGTTCCACTAGTAAGTCCTTTAACACAGTCAGTGCTATAATAGTCCCTGGATCTCGAATATACTTCCTTAGACGAGAAAAATGAAAAATATCATGGATCCTACCAAACTGTATGGTCAGTCTACTCTATATGCGAGTTTCCCGATCCTCTCTATAATAGGAAATGGTCCAGCGAATCTTGGTGCCAATTTTTCGGATTTCCCGAATCGAGTTACACCTTTCATTGGTAACACTTTGACGAAAACATGGTCTCCGACTGAGAATTCGGGATCTTTCCATCTTCCATTGACATAGTTCTTCTACCTAGACTGAGCTTCCTTCATCACAGCTTGAATTGTCTCAATCTTTCTGCATCTTCCCTAATTAAATCTGGACCAAGAACCACCCTATCCTGGTCTCTAACCAACAAACTGGAGATTTGTAGGGCCTTCCATACAAAGCTTCAAACGATGCCATCCCTATACTAGCTTGATAACTGTTATTATACGAAAACTCGACTAAGTGTATATGGTCTTCCCATGATCCTCTAAAATCTAGCAAACAAGCTTGTAATTTTTTTTAAGACTTTTTAACCCTCTCTGTTTTCCCATCCATCTGTGGATGGTAAGCGGTACTCTTCTTGAGCTTGGTAACTAAAGTATCCTATAGACTCTTCCAGAACTCGCTAGTGAATAGAGAATCTCTATACTTACTATACTACTAGGAATTCCATGCCATCAACTACATCTCTACTATTAATAAAGAGAATTCAACGAATATGATTTCCACTGTGTCTTTTTGAAAATCCAAAAATACCGTTCACCCATTATTGAAATCTCATCATCTTTTTTCAACCTCAACCACCATCCCTTTTCCGATTACCCATCAATGGAATTGCGCTATCAATTTGCAACGAGAACTATTTGAAATAAAAGAATTATGACCGTCAAAGTTTTTTCACTTACATTACGCATCCCCGTCCACTAAATTTTTATAAATAAAAATGTAATATTCCCGCAGATGCATGTACATGCAATTTACATTAGTTCTTCATAAACAACTTAGTTAAAACAAGTGTCGTCCTGGTTGACTTAATTGGAATGAAATGTGCACTCTTTGTTAACCTATCCACCACGACCCATATACTTTCATTTCCTCTGTTTGACCTTAGCTACCCGTCTATAAAATCCATTGAGATCGAATCCTATTTCCAAACTGGAACGTCTAAAGGCTGAAGTAACGCACTTAGTTTCAAATGTTTGGCTTTTACGTATTGGCAGTTCAAATTTTCTTCATGCATAAGCCTACATCTCTCTTCATACCTTCCCAGAAGAAACTTCTCTTCATGTCTGGATACATTTTGGTCCCCCTAGGATGAATCGTAAACTTGGACCGATGACATTCTCCCTGAACTTCTTTCTTTAAGTCCTCGACCTTTGGAACACACAACAGTCCCTTCTTTCTCAACCATCCTCTCTGGTCAAGACTAAATTCCTTTAGATCATCGATCTCTGACCCTACCTGAACCCATCTAATCCTCTCGGCTAATACTGGATCCTCTTTCTACTTAGAAGCAATGTTTTCAATTATCATCGGTCGAACTTCTAAAAATGATAGTTTCCTTACTAGATCTATTTTCAGATCTCCACTGTACTCTACATGTGGTCAATGCTTCCAAATCTTTCCACTCAGCAATCATTGCCAGCACTGCATTCTGATGTTTTCTACTAAGTGCATCTGAAACCTGATTGCCCTTTCCCGGCGTGTACTCAATACCAAATCCATAAGTGGCTATAAACTCTAACCACCTCTACTGTCTCATATTTGGCTCCATCTGAGGGAATAGATAACTTAAGGACTTATGATTCGTGATAGCTCAAACCTCTCCCCGAAGAGATAATGTCACCAAATCTTTAATGCAAAGATCACCGCGGCCAACTCCAAAACATGGGTTGGATATCTTAGTTCATGTGGTCTGAGCTATCGTGAAGCGTAGGCAATGACTTTACCCATTTGCATTAAAACAGCTCCTAACCCTATACCACATGTATCTGTATATATTAATAAATCCTGATTCCCTTCTAGAACAATTAATATAGGTGCATTAGTCAATAAGTGTTTCAACTTTTGGAATGCCTCCTTACACTTATCATTCCAAACGAACTTCACATCTTTTCACATTAGCTTGGTCATCGGTTCCTCTATCTGCAAAAAATCCTTAATGAATTTTCGATAATACCCAGCTAATCCGAGAAAACTTTTTACCTCAGTCCCTTTTTTGAGACTACATGACCAAGAAACTTCACTTCCTTCTTCCAGAAGTGAAACTTCGAAAATTTCGCCTTCGGTTGATGCTGCCTCAGCATGTCAAGCACCACTTTAAGATGAACTTCATGTTCTTTTTCGTCCTTAGAGTATATCAAAATATCATCTATAAAAACTAACACGAACCTATCCAAGTACTCTTGGAAAACCCGGTTCATCAAATCTACAAAGAATGCGGGCGCATTATTTTGTCCGAACGGCATCACTAACCATTCATATGATCCATATTTGGTTCTAAACGTTGTCAAATGAATATTACCCCTTTCCACTCTAGCTGATGGAACATTGTTGCTAAATCCAACTGGGAAAGTACTCTAGCTCCACTCAACTGATCAAACAAATAGACTATTCTAGGCAATGAGTATTGATTCTTTATCGTCTTCTCATTCGGCTTACGATAATCGAGACATAACCTTAATGATCCATCCGACTTCTTTGCAAATCTGCAGCTGCTTCCCAATTCGAACTACTAGGTATGATGAAATTCTTGCCTTCCAAATCCACCAACTGCACCGTTAGCTCCTTCATCTCGGTATGTGTCATTCTACTTGGCGTTCTACTTCTTGGTTCTGCTTCTGGTACTAAATCTATCTAAAACTCAAAGGCTTGTTTCTGTGGCAATCCTACTACAGGTTCAAAGACATCTACAAATTCTCTAATAATGAAAATTTGATTCAACTCGTCTTCTACCTCCGTAACACTCAACAAGGCACTAACCTCAAAACTAGGTCTTCTATGGTATATACAATCTGATCTTTATAGTCATGGTGCCTAAGCAATATTTCCCTGTCATGGAAAAAATATTCTAGCATCGTATTTACATAACCAATCCATACCCAAAATAGTTTTGAATCCTACGAAATCAAACACATGCAAACGACAAACAATGGTATGACCTTACAAATCAAACTCTAAGTGGTCGCATCTCATCCCAAGAGTCGCATAAGCTCCTATTGGATTTGCATACATTAAGGAAGTAACTAAATATGAGGGTTCTAGGTTAAGCTTATCTATGAAACAACAAGATATAAAAGAATGTGATGCACCGATATCAAATAGAACTCTAACTCTTACACCATTAATCAAAAGTGTACCTCGTAACATAACTTTTCCCCTCTCCTCTGCTATTGGTCTCGAGGTAACTAGTTCCAATGCAAACATCTTGCCGTTTCCATCCTTGGCTAGATCCTTGCACTGGTTCTTATAGTACCCAATCTTATCACAGTTGAAACATTTTATTCCTTTCTTCTCAGCAGCTTTCTTTCCTTGCCTATTTGACACTCATGGGTATAGTGGCCTTTCTTGTCACACTTGTAACAGACAAATTCTTCCTTTCCCTTCTTAGCGGCTCCACCCTTCTAAGCTCCTTTCTTGTGGAAAAACTTTCACTTCTGACTCAGCCCTCCTTGAGCTTCCTTGGCCTTATTTCTTTCATGAAAAGCTTGCATCTCTTAATTCCTCAAGGCCATCTCAACAACAACATCGCTTGGATCCCTAATATGCAGTAACATGGCCTTAGCAAGCTCAGGTTTCAACCCCTTGATGGACTTCTCATTCCTCTTGATTAAAGTATCAACTGTAGCATAGCCATATCGTGCTAGCTCCTCAAACCTTATCGCATACTTGAGCATAGTCATATCCCTTTGCTCCAACTTAGTAAACTTTTTGAGCAAAGTGGACTTAGCAATATCTAAGATAAACCTTTCCTCGAACCTTCTCCTGAACTCTGCCCAAGTCACCTCATTGACTCCAACTATCACACTATTCCACCAATATAGTGCTGCTCTTTGTAGCTGTCTAGAGGCAAGTCTCCTTTTCTGCTCATCATTGAGCCCTAAATCAGCAAAAATCCTCTCGCAATGAAGTAACCAGTTCTCTACTTCGATTGCATCTTTAGTACCAATAAACGACTATCCTCCTAACCGAGCATAATCTATACTTAGAATATCATAGTTATTCACGATTGAAGATTCTTGATTTCTCCTCCAGCATTTCCTCCAATTACTCTAGCATCAATTCTCGCCTGCATCATATTGACAAAGAATTGATACATTGCTCCCATGTCTACTTGTGGGACTTCAGCACCCACATTTGCAGCTTGTGCCTGACTTGGATTCGTCCTCGTATTTGGTTTGGTATTTCCATTTGTTGTGGTGCTTCCTCCACCAAGGTTAACTCTTCCACTTCTAGCATCCATATCTACATTCGAGCCTTCGTAAGATATAGAAAAATAGCCTAAGAGAGATGGAAGACTATAGATGAAGCGTATACTTATATATAGAAAATACAAGTATGCTACCATAGCGTTATCGCATACCCCGATCTTACTCTAACTCCTTAGGATTATGTTTTCAAAAATCATTTTATATTACAGTATTTCATAATCCTATGCTCTGATACCAAGTTGTAACATTGCTTATCTTAAGGGCCAATGCTAAGCGCTACAGATGTTGTAGTCATCTATAGTATTAATTTCTGACGTTAAAATATGGTAATGTTAATGGTATCCATAATATCAGAAGCATATGAATATGAAACAAAATCAAAGATTAAAAAACAACTTTTCTGATTACATTTCACAAAAAATGTGTAATATTCCATAACATAATCCCAATCGTCTTCCAGATTCAGATCAAATATAATTATTACACAAATACGCCAAGAGCGACATATGAAGATGTCCCCTTGGATGACCAGAGTACCGTATAGACGTAAATTGTTTAATATATGACAATAGAATAAGCAAAAACAACAACTCCTATATATAACTAACATCCGTCTCCTGCTCGTCTCCAGAAGTTTTATTCTCCCTCATGCTAAGCCGATAAACCAAAACTCTCAATGTACTCAAATTAGTTTTGAGCACACGAGTTTAAGGGGAAAAACATAAAATTCTAGTTAGGTATAAAGTCTAGTGTGAATAATACTATTACATCTCGGTTTACTGATATTAAGTGAGACCACGCCGCTCAGCGAAAAGGGTTTCCCCTCACTAATATCCCTTTAAAACGTTTTTTCTACAAATCAAAATCCTACAACCAAACTGGTTAATCAAACTGATTATATTTATAATAGAAGCTATTATATATGCTTAAAAACAGGTAACGAATAGACCATCTGTTGAAACAATGTAGTTTTGTTTGGCTAACTACTAACCTTTGGCTGACTCGGGCCTACCAGACAAACTAAATAAATCATCTAACAGCTGTTAGACGTACTTCTAGATGGTATTTCTTTAACATACTTCTCCAAGGGCCATCTTATCCTAATGGTTTTTTTGGGCTTACCAATAACCTATCCTTCTTCCCTGTACATATATATCCCTTTCTGTATTTAACCATCATTTAAGTCTTACTTGTGACTCAGTACACACTGGAATTTTGGACTAAATTAGCTAGAGGTTAATACTAATGTGTAGGGTGCGATCATATACCAGTTCCATCAGGTATAGAAATATCTGAGCCATTTTACTTAAGGTTAACTACCATTTAAATTTTCCTTAAAAACCTTTTTAAAATGATTTAACCCTCTAAACCATACCAATATAAGGAAAATATATTATTTGCTTTACTGAAATTACTGCCATGATATATGCCTTACTCAAAATATTATTGATGAAAACATCTGAAACCTTTGTTTAAACCATTAAACAATCTCTTTCGAAACCATTGAAAGTACCCCTTTCGATACAAGTAAACTACTTTACTTTATAGCCATAGGCTTAATGGCCAAAAACATATCTTTTGAAACAATTGACGGTCGTTCTTTCAAAAACATTAAAAACATCTTCTTTGAAAGCTATATAACATTAGACATTCTCTACTAAACACTTTAAATATGTCTTTTGAAACCATCGAAATCTTTCCATTTAAACATTAAGGTAAACCTTTCAAAAACACTGGGGAAGCACCTCTTCGAAACCTTATATATATACACCTTTCGATAATACTAGGGAACCTCCCCTTCAAAACCTTTTCTTGTTACCTTTCAAAAGCATTAAAGTATGCTACTTAAAACAAACCTTTTGAAAGCAGTGGGTTCACGTTAAAATAGGGGGAACAACCTTTCAAAACCATTGAGAACTATTCCTTTCAAAACCTTTGGTTTAACTTTCAAAATAGCAAAAAGGGTCTTAAAACAACTAAGTCGAAAGAAACTCTTTTGAAAGCAATTTCCTAAGTGAAGAAGTGGATGGTGTCGAAACTAATCCCTTCGAAAGCATTGGAGAAGCAGCTTTAATTTTAAAACCAAAGGACCCTTTCGAAGGCATTGTTTCAAAAGGTATAAAGGCGATAGGTAGGGGTTTCAACCCCTTTGAAAGCATTTACTTAAACATAAGCGCAACCTATTTCGAAAGCTCCTTTCTTTAAATCAAATTTGACCCAATCCAAAGCTGACTAAGTCGAAGGCTATCTTATTCGAAAGCAAAGTGGGCACTTTTCTTTTAAGAAACAAAATAAGTCTTTGATCCCTTTGAAACCCCTTATTTCGACCCTATACCTTTCTCCTATGTTCAATTAACTATGTGCCAAGTCTTTGATACCTTGTGTATTAATTTCGATTAGGTTAGAGGTGGGGGCACTAAGTCGAAAGGTGGCTGAAGATGCCGAGACTGTGGAACCTTAGAAAATATTTTTTTACTTTAAAAGGTAATTCTTTTCAACTAGCTTGCTTATTTTCTGTCATATAATTGGTTGCCTTTTCTTTTCTAAAATCTTTTCTGAAAGGTAATGCCGAATTTCAGAGATTAACATTTAAAAAAAATGAGAAAATAGCCCCTTCTCCTTTTATAAACATATAAAACATTTAAGTCTCATACGTTAAATAATTTTATATATTTATTAAAACACTTAGGAAAATTCTATAAAAATTCACATAAATCACTTTTAATATTTTTACGAACATACTTAAATTTTTGATCCAAAACACACACACACACGCATATATATATATATATATATATATATATATATATATATAATTGCCGTAATTAATTTCAAACCCAAATAACCATTTTCTTCACTAGAAAATTAATAATAAATCCACATTAATTTAGAAAATTATGAAATTTGAAACCCATCTCTAAAATATCATTTCTGACCATATATTAAAATCGTAAGGTATAGGATGTCATTTGATAGGTTTTTCAATTTAAACATCTCATAAAATCAATATGAATAAGCATAATTCATCAAATAGCTTCCCCCCTCTTACACACACACACACATCTAACATTCCAAACATGGTAATATACTTGCAAAAACATTTGCGTCTGATTCTAGAAAATAAGACATCAAAAACATGAGATGTAATAATTATTCACCTTTAGCTTTGTTAAGAAGTTGAGATTTGATCGTGGATAACTATTATTAAGCTTTCTTCTTTTGATTTTTGGTTCTCTTCTTCTTTGTTCCCTTAATGGTGGCCGATCTCACTAGGTTTAGATTTAATTTGTGAATATGAGAATGATATGGTGTGGGGGTTTAGGGTATTAGAATATAGCTTATTCCTATATTGCCCTAATCTAATTTTCCTTTTATATTTCATTTTAACCCCATTTAGTTTATTACTTAACTAGGAACGGCTACCACTTTATTTACACAAATCTCAATCCTTTAAATCGTTTAAATTATTTCATTTAATTTAACCAATTAAATGTCCTAAATTTTAATCTAAATTAAGGCCATTACAATGCAGCTTTCCACTGTTAGTAGAAATAAATACCAAGAAATTCTCTCATTCAATTCTGAAAAGAATGAATACGAGAAGTAGCTTATGGAACATGATGCGGAGATTGAGAGGCTGAAGAAGGAGAGAGACGATGCCTTCAAGAGAGAAAGTATAAGTGCTTCTTTGTTTAAGGAGCTGAAGGAGTCCATCGACCGAGCCTCGCTCATATTTGGAGATGAAATAAAGAAGTGCCATGCCGATGAGGCAGCTTTAAAAGAAAAATTGAGGATTAGCGAGATGATGGTTGAAATGGAGAAGAAAACCATCGTCAAACGAGCCCAAGAAATTGCCTCTCTTCTTGAGAAAATTTTGACTTTGGATGCCAAGAAAAATTAGTTGGTGACAGATAAGGCTAGCATTGAAGCCTACTTCTCAAAGCTTCAAGACATCTTCGCAAAGATGGAAGGCTTGAATGCTACTATTTTAGGCTTTCATGTTAATTTCATGCTACATCAGGGGAGCCTCAGTTACATGGGTCTACTATTTCCTCGCATGCTTGTTGTGGTCTGGGAAGAGGTTCCGACCCGATTTCAAGATATGGGCGACGATTACATCAAAGTAGAATTGTTTCAAGCATACCTAAACAAACAATCCCGCTAAGCTTTAATGAAAGGGCAGAAAATCTTGAGACTGGAGAGAGAAAAAGAAGCCACTGATGTCACATCCACTGCTAAGGCTGTTATCGAGCATTTTCCTTCAGGCCTAGGTGAGCCGTCTTCACACCGTTGTAATGATGAGAGGATCACTTCTACTTCTCCCGTAATCATGCAGCTAGCAAAGGAGGGTGACAGCGAAGGCTTCAAAATTGTGAAGTAAGAATAGACCCCTACAGCACGTAATTTCCTTGTCTCTCCCTTGCTTGAAGACATTCAGTTTACGGCTAATGAAATTGCCGAGATAATCGCCCTTTATTCTGATATTATAGATCAACCCTCTCTTCCTACTGAGTTACCTCCTTGTCGCGATGATGGATCTGCTGCTATTCTAATCGCATTAACTGTCGTCTCTCCATTTGGCTCGCAGTCGAGTTCGCACTCCGACCAAATTTCAATGTTGCATGGTTTGGATGACCCCTCTGTATCTCAAGAGGAAGGCTTAGTAGCTACTGACACATGAGAGCAGGCAAATCAAGCTAGCCAACTAGACAAAGCAGAGGCCAAGCAGCCAACGAATGAGCAACAGATGATAGCGTGAAGAAGGAGAAGGTTGAAGGATAAAAGAAGTCATCAAAGAGTTCTCACAAATCTCGCAAGCATAAAGGCAAAGGAGGGTCTGCCAGTGGCCATGTTTTGGGGAGCAAGATTGCCTCGAGAGGGGATATGCCAGAGAAGTTGCCGATTAAAGACGAGAAAGGTGACCGGGGAAGCGGTGAGAAGAAGTCATGATTTGTCTTTTGCTTTCTTTTGGTTTTTGATTACTTTTTGTACAAGTGTAGAGTCTGCACTTAGTATTTTTGCTTGCCTTTGCCATATTGGTATTTGTATTTCCTATTCTTGGCTAATACCGTACCGGCAAGGCGCCCGCTATTTGTTGTTTTACATCATAAACATTATAAGTAATTAAAATGTTGAAATTTTGATTGTAGCTTTATTTTGTCTAGTCATCTATGTTTCATGCATTTATTCCACTTCTTATTCATCACTAATTTGTTTAGTCCCGCAATTACTGCCAAAATTCTTTGTTTGGAGTAATAGGACTGTGAATTATTTACTACTTTGGTTGAGCGTTGGTGTGCGGGCCTCTAGTTTACGGGACTGTTTACTCCGAATACTTGGCATGAGATTAGGTGCCCCTTGTAGCCTTCCGAATGCCCCTAGTCAGGTGTACACTACAACTCCTATCTTTGGGGATTTCTAGCTTGAGATATTCATGAAGCTCATTAGTGGCCCCACGATGAGTATTTTACGCACTCAAGTGATTTATGTACTCAAGTGATTGGCGATGCTAGGGCAACACCGATTTCTTGATTATAAGTTATTTCATCCCAAAGTTGACATCCAAGCTATCACGCTCATATATCGCTCCTTAGAGTGCTATTTTCTTGGCTCTGGAGGCAGTATGCGATTTTTTGATATATGAGAGTTCCTCATATTTGAATGCAATTTTTTCGATCCAAGTAGTAGTATGCGGCTTACAAAATGCGCACAGTGGAATTGAGGCTTGCATGGTTGGATTTTTGCGAACCAATAAGCGATGCGCGGCTTACGAGATATGCGACTTAGGTTGTTTTGTTTGCTTGGACATGCTTTCACAATCCAAGAGGCAGTGCGTGGCATTTGAAATGCATGACTTTGATTTGGGCCTTCCCGGTATCGTTGGAGCAATACCGGTTCTTTGATGGCAGGGATCAAGTTCCGTCCATCCAACGGTTTGAGTCAATTTGCTTCCAGCAACTCCACGGGTAGATGGGACGTACTTGGGCATGTTCCACTATCTCAAGCAGTGATTAGATGGTTTTGATTCGATTTAACCTCTTTGACACAGCAAGTTACTTTTGTGAACAAAGCTTTATCGGTTCAAAAAGTAAAGCAATAAAAGTTGGACAAGCTCTGCCGACTTACAACGCCTCTAATATTCTGGGATGTCTTATTTGCGAGAAACATGAAATACATAAGATAGTCGTAGACAAAGTAACGACAATGCGATTCATTGCTCCAAGCTCGAGGAATTTAGGCTCCATCAATGGGTGTCTTCTTGAATGTGCCATCTTCTACCTTTTGGCTAATCACATAGGGCCCCTCCTAATTCGGTCCAAATATTCCCGGTACAGGGTAGACCCATTTGAGCACAAGATCTCCCACTTCGAAAGTACAGTTATGGACTTTGGATTTGAAGTATCATGCGACCCTTTTCTGGTGAGCAATAGCTCTTAACTCGACCTCATCCCTCTTCTCATCAACCATATCAAGCGACTCGAGCAGGAGTTGCTCGTTTTTCCTTTGATTGAAGTTTTGCCTCCGAAGATAAGGGCCTTCTAGCTCGACTGGGATCATTGCTTCTGAACCATATGCCATGGAAAATGGGAAGTGCTCGGTTGCAGATTTGTGCGTTTTCCTATAAGCCCATAACGTGAGTGGAAGTTCATCAACCTAATTACCTTTGGCTTTAGTTAGCCTCTTTTTGATGGTGGATTTAATGATCTTGTTCACTGCTTCCACTTGCTCGTATGCTTGTAGGTGTGCAACAGTGGTAAAGCTTTTTTCAATTCGGAAGCGTTTGCAAAAGTCTTTAAACTCAGCGCTTTCGAATTGAGTCTCATTATCCGTGACGATTTTCTAAATAGCATCCTGAACCTACAAATAATGTTTTTAGTGACAAAATTAATAACTTTCTTTGTGGTAATAATGGCTAGTGGTTACCCTTTGGCCCATTTTGTGAAATCATCAACGGCGACGATGGTGTATTTGGCTTCTCCTTTGGCCAATGACAATACACCGACAAAATCGATTCCCCATATTGCAAATGGTCATTGACTAACCATTTGTGTTAGCTCTATTGAAGGAGTTCTTTTGATCTTGTTGAATCTCTAGCAATGGTCAAACTGTTTTTCATAATCTGCTACATCGTGCTTTACTGTTGGCCAAAAATACCTATATCAGATAACTTTATTTATAGGGGTTTACCCCCTGGTGTGATCTCCACAGTCTCCTTCATGAACATCTTTGAGGATCCTTCGAGCTTCATCGTTGGTCGGACACCTAAACAAAAGGGTAGAGAATCCCCTCCAGTAGAGAATTCCATTCTATACTAAAAACCATGGTGTCTTTCAAAGGAGATTTTTTCATTGATTCTTGCCTGTGAGGAGTGTTCCTCTGAGCAAGTAGTCCTTGATTGGTGTCATCCATTTCTCCAGTTCTTTGGTTTTTTCAAAAATCAAGCCGTTATCCATCTCGCTTATACTTGCAGCAATCAGCGTTTCAACTGGGACCAGTCCCATTGACTAAGCATCCTCGAAACAAGCCAGTTTAGCTAGATAGTCAGCCTTCATGTTTTGTTCCCTCGGGATAGGAGTTTTGGTGTAATGTTAGATGTCATTAAGTAGTTCATGCACTTTAGAGAGATATGGGATGAGGTTCTCTCCCCGAGCTTGGTATTCGCCTTTCACCTGGCAGATGACTAGTTGAGAGTCGCTATAGATGTGTACGAACTTTATCCCGAGTTCCTTCACAACTTTTAGCCCAGCTATCAATGCTTTATATTCAGCCTCATTTATTTGTTGTAAGGAATTCCAAGCGTAAGGCATAACAAATGGATCATCCTTTGGGAGTTTCGATCATTACTTCTGCCCCTAAGCAGAAGTTGTTAGATGCACTATCGACGAACAACTTCAAACGTGTCTCCACTTTCGGTATATTTCTTATTCGTTTTCTCGTATCATAAACTTAGCAATGAAGTCCGCCATTGCCTGCCCATTGATTTCCATTCGAGGATGGTAAGTAATTTCATACTGACCTAATTTGATGTTACATTCGATAAATCATCTAGAGGTCTCGAGGTGGTACAACACTTGCTTTAAGGTTTGATCTGTTAGTACTTTGATCGGTAGTGCTTGGAAGTATGGTCGTAACTTTTTGGATGCGATCAAAAGGCAATATGTTAATTTTCCCAATTTGAGATAATTCTTCTCGGCTCTAGCGAATCGTTTACTGACATAATATATAGGTCACTGAACCTTAGCTTCTTCTCGCATGAGAGCAGCACTTAATGCATGGGGTGAGATTGCTAAGTAGACGAAGTCTTCTCCGTCTACTAGTTGGATAGGATTGACGGGGTTTCCATATGTCGCAGCAGCTCTTTGAATGCATTTTGACAAGCCTAATTCCATTCAAAGTTCTTCTTGCCCTTCTGTAGCACGTCAAAGAACAATATACACTTGTTAGTTGCTTTTGAGATGAACTGGCTTAGTGCTGCAACTTTTCCATTCAAGCTTGGCCTCGACTTCTCGAAAAGTGGTAAGTTGTTGAGGATTTGCTTCAATACCTCTGCACTAATAATGAATCCCAGGAACTTTCCAAAGGCTACCCCGAAGTGACATTTAAGTGGAGTGGGTTTCATTCCATATTTGTGGTTTCGACGAGGTTGTCAAAGTGGTTAGTTGCGTGATTTAACCAACACATCATCTACATAGACTTCCATAGTTTTTCCGATCTGATGCTTGAACATGGTGTACACTAGTCATTGCTAGGTACCCTAGCATTCTTTAAGCCGAATGGCATCACTTTGTAGCAATATAATCCCAGGTCAGTAATGAAAATGGTGTTTACCTGGTCAGATTCGTGCATCATGATCTGGTTCTATCCCGAGTAAGCATCCATAAATGATAGCAATTCATGTCCAGCTGTCCCATCCATAAGTTGATCGATTCAAGGTAGAGGAAAGCTATCTTTTGGACTATCTTTATTTAGATTCGAGTAGTCAATACAAGTTCTCTATTTCCCTTTGGACTTCTTAACCAAGACCGGTTTGATACCCATTCGGGTTTGGTTGCATCATGGATAAAACCATTCGCCATCAGCTTATCCACTTATCATCTAAGCGCTTTGGACCGCTCAGGTCCTAGCCCGCGTCTCTTCTGCTTCACTAGTTTATACTTAGGTACAATGTTAAGTGCATGGCACACAATCTCTGGTGTAAACTCACATATATCGGAATATGTCCAAGCGAATACATCTAGGATGGCGTGAAGAAATTTGATGAGTTCCAGTAGCAACTTGTTTCCAAGATGTGATTTAATTTTTAGGACTAGTGTTGGGTCATCCATATCGACTGGGATAGACATCGTTAATTCTGCCGGTGCTGCCCGCTCTTTCCTTGAACTCTTCTTTATAGGGTCCAAAGCTTTGTCGAATTAGCTATGATCCCCAAGGCAGGGGCATCTCTATTCGGTAGGTTCACAAATGTGGAGAGTTCACCCCACATTCTTCCTCTTTTCTTTTCTTCTAGACTCATGTAGTTACTGTGTAGCTTTCTATAACGGCACTTTGGTCTCCCTTGATCACCCCGAGTCCATTCTCTGTCATAAATTTCATGATTATACACCACTAAGCTAAAGCAATCTTGAAATCTACCAAAGCGAGCGGACCCAAGAAAGCATTGTAGGCGGATATTTCATCTACAATCACATAGGCTTGGATGAGGATGGCTATTCGATCACCTTCTCCGAGTTTTATGGGTAAATCTATTATTCTGATAGATTGCTTAGGCTCACCGATGAATCCCTGGATGTTTTTCCAGCAAGCCAATACTTTTTTCATACCAACGTTCATATGATCAAACATGTATATGAAAAGGATATTCACAAACCGCGACTGTCCACCAATACTCATCGGACCAAGGCTGGTCTGATTTCCACCATCATGACCATGGAGTGAAGTGTTGGAGCTTTTATTCCTTTAGAGCCTCGATTTCAAAATACTATGTCATTGTTTAGGGTTCTCTGCTACTTGGCATAAGTTCCATTTTTGGTCACGAAGTACGAATCTCTTTGTAGCGTGTTTTAGTGAGGTTACATATTGCTCCATTTCTCGCCAACTCCTTTACATGGGATAAGGTTCTCCAAATATTGGTCCGATGATGAGTCTTTGGTCGGTCCATCTGGATCCCTCTACACTGGTTCTATCTTGGTTTCCCCAATCTCTAAGAGCTTGGGGTGCTGTAGGCTGGTCATGATTTTGTGGCTGCCTCATATACTGCTGAAGCTTGTTTTCTCGAACCAGCTCTTCGATCAGGATCTTCAAGCGACGACACTCATTCGTATTATCACTGTGTGCTTTATGGAAGTGGAAATATTTCTTGGAATAATTTTGTTATTCAGTTGCTTCCTTTTTAGGTAGCTTCTTGTACTCCTTCGTCCCTTGTGTCGCAAGGTAGATAATTTCTAGAGTATCATTGAGCGGGATATAGTCTTCGGGCTTAAAGCTTTTAAGTCACTTTTTACTTCTGTTTCATTTGTTGGAATTCTGGTTCTTTCCTTTTTGATTCCCATCCTTCCCCATGTTTCCTACAGCGGTCTCAGAGGTATTTTCTTCTTGGCTCGCCGCCATACCATTTTTCCTAACATTGGTTGGCTGTAGGTTAGCAGGTTTTCCTTCTAGCTCCTCTACCTCTTCCAATCTCAAGTACTGGCTTGCCTTTTGATTAAAGTCCTTCCTAGTGGTAGGTTGTTTCATTTTGATCCATTTTCTAAATTTTGTCGGGATGGATAGCGAAACCAGGGCCATGAAGACCATATCTTAATTTGGATTACTTACATCAATCACCGCAATGTTGAAATGACTCATGAAGGACATCAAAGATTCAGTTCTCCCCTAGAATAGGCTAGATAAGGACTTCACGTCTTTTGGTTATTCCATGTGAAGCCTAAATTGATCAAGGAACTTCTTGTTTAATTTATTAAAGATAGAGATGGATTTTGGTAGGAGCCTGGTGAACCACATGGAAGCAATTCCCTCTAGGATGATTGAAAAACATGTACATCGAATAGCATTCGAAGCATTTGCTCTGTCCATATACCAATTGTACTTGTACAAGTGGGGTTTCGGATCTCTAGTTCCATTGTATGATGGAATAGTCGGCATAGTGAACTTTTTATGGTGCCGTTCATTCAGACAGTCATCAGTAAAGGGACTTCAGCTTGTAGAAAATCAACATTCATCATCTCTCCTATCCTTACTTTCATCCATTAGGTGCTTGATCATATCTGTGACATACGCCTCGGATGTCTGGTATTCCATGGGTTGGCTCTCAGTCACTATACCAAGCCTTTGAATTTGCAAACGGTCTTGGTAGGTAGGTTGAAGCCTAGGCTCTTTTGTCTTTAGGAGAGCCACTTCCTCGAAGTTCCGTTGGCTTGCAGTTTGTTGGGTAGGTGTAGTTCGAACCTCCTTGCCTCTATTGAGTACATTAGCATTTTCTTCCAACTTGTCATCATCAAGTTTCTCACCATCTTTTGAGTCAAAGAGATCCATTGCTATATCTTCCTGTAGGGTTTTCACCCCAGAATTGAGTTCGTAGTGGGTTGCTTTGCAATTAGAGAGTGCTTGCATTTTCTTTTGTATTATTTCCTAAAATACCACCCACTATTCCTTTTTGCTGTTGTCTTCTGTTTCTCCTGTTTAGGCTAGAAAGATATGAACTTTCCTGCTCAATGGCAGCCTCGAGCTCTGGCATGGTTGTTGGAACGACAAGTGATTATAAGGTTATGAGGTATTTAATTTGTCCTTAAGTGCTTTATGGCTGTTTTCCATCTTTTAAATTATTTCATCAACTATCTTATTTAGTTCGCTTATAGTAACAAATTCATGCTGAATAGAAGATCCTAGCATTTGATCTCCCGTGTTGGCTCCAGAATTTACTCTGATTAATGGAATTAGGAGCCGTTGACCTCAATCTGCTGAGGATTGGTTTCTTCTCTAGCTATCACAGCTTCTATAGATCCTCCAGAAGAAGTTCTCTTTTATCCGGTGCCATTGATTTTTAGTGGCAAATATTCTAAGCAAAGGTCAAGGATCTAACTTCTAAACCTATCCGATCCAAAGTAGATAGCTAGACCGAAGCCTGAGTTCAAGTCTCAGTGAAAGCACCAAAATGTTAACCCAAAAAATGGATCAACATCCTGGACCGAGTGTGGAAGCACCAATCATGTTTGTCAAGGGCAAATATAATAGATAAAGGAATAGAAAATCACAGAAAATTAAAGAGACAAGTGACTTATATAGTGATTCGGCTATTAATGAAGCCTACATCCACTTTATAGCTTTTATTGATTCTGTTGGTACAAAAGAGTTTGGATTACAATATGATTCTTCTTCTTCACATTAGACTAAGCCACTATTGTTAGAGACAAAGGGGGGATCTCAATTGTCTCTTAATGGATGTTGTGTGGGAAAAGAAGAGTGAAGAAAGAATAGTAGAGCTTCAGCGGAGATTAGGTTAGGAACCCCTTTTCTGTTGAAGGTAGGACGACATTTATATAATTTAGGGAGCACTTGGATTAGAATCATTGCACCAGAAGCCTGTAGTTTTCCATAGGAAGAAGCATAAAATGTTTGGAATAATTCTGAGCTAACATTTTGGATCAGTACCAAGCCAAAAAGTTGTGCAATTTTTGCACAACTTCAATCCAGTTGCTTCCCTACTTGCTTGTGAGGCTGTCCATGAAATTTCATATCTTATTGACTTATTTGATGATGGTTCACCCATGGGTTTGACTGAATTGTAGTTTGAATCTAATAAGTCTTTACTTCTCGAACCCGGATGCTTGGATTGCTACCAAACTTCGTAGATAATCTTAGTAGGGAGGTAGAAACATAATGCAAGTGGTTTGGAGGAACCGCAATCTAATCTTTCGGATTGGTAGCGATCCAAATCTAAATTATTGGCATATTTTTGGGTCAAAATTTCAACGTTTCCTTGTCTTGTTCTGTTAGGCCTTCCGGTCAAGTTTTCAGTAATTCTGGCTTAATCTAAATGTTCTAACTCCTAAATTATGCTGGGTTAAAAATACGGTTAACAATAATTTTGAGAAATTTAAAATTTATTTTATAACTTTTGTAAAAGTTTTGTAAAAGTTTTGTTTATATTTTAAACTTACCATTTAAATTTAAAATATATATTTTAATTTTCAAACTACGTACGAAAATTTGCCCAAGACCCAAATAATCTTGGCCATACATCTAGGCTACTTGTGGACTTACTCTACCTATTGGGCCAAGCGGATAACTATAGAGGGGAGAATAATTATTCAACCCTAAGCATAGAAATTACTTTTCTAGACACCCATCAAATAAGTAGGTTAAGTTGGTTGGCCTCAAATGTTGACTAATTAGACTACATAGATTATTTGAACTCTAATACCATTGTTGAATGTAGTCGGATCCATAGGGGGTGAATTGGGTAAATTGCAAAAATAAATTCATAATTGGACCTCAGTGAGCATATTAAATCTAATGTGTAATACTAGATCTAATCTAGTTGTTAAAAAAAATCTTATTTCATTTGATCATTTTGTTTTATTTAATTAATCTTTATTAATTAAATATAATATGTGTATATAGATAAATATATCTTATATATTTTTTACATTGATAATAATAATAGTGAAATTGATGACATGATATATATACAGCTACATGGTTAATAAATACATGAGTAGATATTGGGATTTCTATCTACCATGTATATATCTGCTATTTATATAAATATATTAGTTGCCTTAATTTTATTGTTTTTGTGTGTTTATATATATATATTACATTAAAATAAACAACATTACTTAATTCATATATATAATATCTAACACAATTTAACCGATTCAAAATTTTCGATTCAAATTTAAAGTTATAATATATGAGTTTGATTTTAGTAAAACATATTCAAATTCAAAACTAGATCTGGATTAATTGATTAAAATATCTTTTATTACTTGAATATAGATGTCATAAATACAAAAAAACAAAGTATACATCTATGGCTAAATTTTTTATTTTAAAATTTTTATTTATAAAATAAACCATTTTAAATATATATAAGTGCACTTAAATTTATATCTAAATATTACAAATTAAGTTTAATATCTATGTGTGTATGTATGAAATCTTTTCAGCTGCTAAAGAATAATGTAATTTTCCTTAATTCGATAGTTATTTTATTTAAACGAATATTTATATAAGAAAATTAAATGTACATTATATATCAAATAATGACTAAATATGTATATATTGTAAATACTACCAATAAAATATTTGTGGGCCAGATATTTTATTTTTTAGATATATTTTGTGAGCGAGTTGAAGTTTTTGGTGGTAAGAATACAAGGTAGACGAAGATGACCTACGATGTCGATGGAGCGTCTATGCACCTAGCATTAGTGCCATATTCTGATGGTTCGATTACTGAAGCAATTGGCATAGAAGCGGGTGGACTAAGGCCTTTAACATTGCACTCTCCTTCAGATCACTAGAGCATTGGTCCTAGAAACTCTATCTTACTCGAGCATTAGTCCTAGAAACTCTATCTTCCCTAGGAGCTACCATTGAGGTGAAAACAAGGTGGCTTCCAATGGCACTTGGAAGCCACATTTGGAATAAAAGCATTACAAAGTAATATTATCGGCTAGTGATGAGAATGGGGCTGGTTAGGTGTGACCATCCATGAATTTTACTTTAAGCGAGCATCGATACGTCAGTTAATACGCTACACATTTTTTTAATCAAGTGGAATTGAGATATAAAATTCAAGTTTAAAACAAAACTACGTGGCTATAACAAAAATTCTAAACAACATATAATAATATACAAATCACAGAATCACAGATCAAACATAGTGGAATACAAATAGATATAAGTCTGGAATGACACAAAATAGATACATGATGTAGACTACTACAAGGTACATAAGTACTATATCTCAAAATATGAATATGTACACAAAAGGAGTCTAGCTCAACATAGGATACTGCATAACATCAACATACATGGTGATTATAAACAACTAACTAACTAATGGGAAGTCCACCCTAAAAGCCTTAAGCTGAAGGACGTAAAATGTCTTGGTCTAACCAGAGTAATATAAAATAATAAACGAGTCCGTCCAGACTAAAGTAAACGAGTTAGCAAAATGAATGATAGATAGAGTGAATTAAATCATAAATATAGTCATATATCAAAAAATATCAAACATGCATTAATAACTTCAAATCATCAAATACTAAAAACTCAAGATAGCTTCTTAAAAGAAAAAATCCAGAAAATGATTTGGTGATAATTCAAACAACGTCAAATCAATAAATCTGTCAAATAGAAATCCATAAATCTCACAAATAGGAATCTAGAAATCTTGCAAAAAGGGTGAAGGCGGCAAACTCTTAGATTTGTCAATAAATTCACCTAAATGCATATAACTCCAAGATAGACATATAAATCTATAAACATCAAGATAGGTACGGGAACTATAAACCCTAAGATAGGAGTGGTTCCTGTAAACATCGAAATTGGTACCAGACCTATAAACATCAAGATAGGAACGAGTCCTATAAACCTCTAAATAGGTACAAGACTTATAAACATAGAAGTAGGTACAAGACCTATAAACATCAAGATAAAAGTATTATGTATTTTCATATAGTAACTGAGTAGATAATGACCATATGTCGCATACCACACGGGTTTACCCATATGTTTACTATATGCTAGTAAACTCCACTTGTAGTAATGGTTCAATCGAACAAATCGGGTAATTAACAGGTAAAAAACACACGTTCCATACCACTCATTTTATTCAAGTGTTTAAATCAATTGCTCATTCGATCAATGTCGTGCAGTTTTATAAAATTCTTCACTTTAAAACCATTTTGTAAAACACTGATTTATAGAAGAAGAAAAATATTTATATATTATTACAATTTTCAATCCATTGATCCAAATCACTTTTAAAACCATTGTAAAAGAGAATTATAGGTGTGTGTGTGTATTTCTAAAACCTTCCATATAGTAATTAGTTTGGTACATAAAAATATTTCCATAAAATGGTTTGATTTAGAAATCCTCCTATTATAAATTCAATTTGAAAACGTGCATTAAAAGTGTGTATTACACCCAAGTCCATAGAAAATCTCTATGGTATAAAACGAATTCGTCAATTCACCAAAATGAATTCGTGAATTTGTCGATTCACCAAAATGAATTCGTCAATTCACAAATCAAAAATCCTAATATATCAATGAAATTGATATAAAGTGCAAAAAAAAATCAAGCAATCAATCTCATAGAATCAACTAGGTAAATAAGTGGCAAATAGGTTGATAGGAGAACAACGGAACACAACTAGGGAGTCCAGTCTAGGCTACAACTGGTGCACCGATAGGGCATACCGGTCCACCAGTTTCCTCACTTGGGCTAACTCACAGGTAATCCCAGTGGCTCTCCGACTATTTGATTACGCAAAATTCTCCTGTATTACCCCTCTAATAACCTGGGGCACTAAATTAGCCATTAGGCAAGCAAATAAACATGTATAATTCGGTAAAAAATCAAGACATAAAAGGGTTTCAGCAAAAAGAGAATCCAATTCAAATTGAAAAGGGATTTAACATTATACTAAGATCATAAACATTATAGCTAGATTCAGGAAAATTTGTATAGCAGTAACATACATTCATTTTAGACTAGAAATAGCGAGATGAACTCACCTTAATATCCTAAAAGCATAAAAGTCACAAGCATCAACTCTAAGACAAATCAACTAAACAACCTTTAAATTCATTCCCAGTGCAGTGCGAATTTGTCATATCAAACCTAAATAATTTTCCATGAAATTTTAACTTGAGGTGCATACATGAGTTGAGAACAACATGTCCAATTTTTGATTTTTTCGATTTATCTACAATTAATTATGATTTTTCTACTTACCTGCATTTTCTACCCAGATTTCACCAAAAATAACTTGCAAAGTCGACTAACTTTAATCCATCAAAACTCAACGAAATTCCATGAAATTTGAAACACAGGTGCTGGAACATGGTAGCAACAACACTCCAAATTTGAGAACTTTTAGAAATTTATTTGAATTAATCTGATTTTTGGAATAGGCTAGGGTTTTGCTTACTACCAAGATTTAGATTTCATCAAATGGAAAAGATGGATTACGAATCAAGACCAAAACCAAGATTAAAACTCAACTAGATGCAACATAGGATAGTAGAGATTGCCTAATCTTGATTTCTTTTATTATTGATCAAAATCCCCCTGATTTGATTCAAATTTGAGGTTTAATTTATAATTCTAGGTTTTGCAATTTGTGATGTTTAACTTTCAGATTATAGGAGTTGATAATGAGAAATGAGAATTAAGTGCGCGTACTTGTTTCTTATTTCCTCCATGGCCCAAGAGAGTTTGGGTATCAACCCAATAGCAACATGTTGCTAACTTTTTAAAAGAAAAGTGTTCCTATTTGTTTTATTTTATTTTATCACTTTATAAACTCCAATTTATATCAAACTATGTTTTTAATCATCTTCACTCAAATCTCTTCATTACAAATTCTAGCAATAAGCTTTAATATTTCTAAAATCACCATGCAATGTTTGCAAAGAATTTAATAATCTAATTTATATAAATACTCAGTTTAACCCAAAAATCCAATTGTTGAATTTTTCACTTATTAGATTTTTAATCTTATATAATTAAATTTGGTTCGTTTAATCAAACAAATGATAATCAAAGTAAACTCAATCGGGTTATTACAGAACTCCATACCTAATAAAAATTACGTCCTCACAATTTGAATCTAAAGGAAATTTCATTACAAATTACTGCTTAATTCCACAAACAATAAGAATTTAGTAACAACCATGCACCCAAACAACAACAAACACAAAAGAAAGGCTCATTTAATTTATGTGCTTTTAGATATACAACTTTTAACATAAATTCTAAGTTCTCTAAGGTTTGATTATTTACAAAATAATCATTTTTGAACTCCTATTATAACTAGTAAAATAGTTTAACAAATAGAGTCTCAATGTAACCTATTAAAATTAGTTACATGCAACTTAGCACTTTTTAACTCTTCTTTTAAAACAAAACGGATTTATTAAAATAAAATCCTCATTTGAACCTCTAACTAAAACATTTTAACTTTTATTTAAAGTAAATTTAAATCAAAGTTGTTACATACCCTCATTCCAGAAGAAAATCGCATTTCCGAAATTCTACTTTAAAGAATACTCTATTATTATAGACTTTGAGTTTTGTACAAACTCGTTTAGAAGAAACTATATCTATACAAACTCAAATGTCAAAATTTTCCGAAAAAATCCCGAATAACACTATAGTACGAAATGTGTACGAAAATTTACAACACTCTAAATATTTCACAAATTCATACAAGAATTCATGAAAGATAATTTTGCTCTTAAAATCTTTAATTTACCCTCACAAGATTTTAAAATAAATAAATATTTTTCGTAAATAATTCTTCAATTTTAGCCCTATTGCATAAAACCAAGATTTCCTCATAGTGAAACTCAAAATTTGATAAAATTTCAAAATGAAAGTTGTTCCACATAGTCTAAGCTATCTAGAAAGATAATGATCATCAAAATTGAATTTACAATTTGAAAGTTACACCTAAAATACTTTCTGATTTGAATCTTAGAAATTTCTAATAGGAAAGAGCTGCATACCCATTTTCAAATTCACCTTAAACCAAAAAAAGTTGTAAAATTTTCAAAACTGGTGAAATGAAAAGCTTTAGCTTATGAAAAGAACTTTCTTTTACAAAAAAGTTGACTCCATTTGGAGCCATAAATCTAAAGTTATCGCTGTTTTGGTGCTATGCTTTTTAATCAAAATTTGTGCACTAAGTCCATTTTAAAACTACTATTCTCAAACCACTTTTAAAATCCAAGACCATATATTCTCTAAAAAATTTTTTACACTAATTTATTGATTACATGATCCACTTATTGAAAAAGCTAGTGAGTTAAAGAATTAAAATTTACCTTATGCAACTAACTTTTAGTATCAAGTCACTTAATAAGAACACTTTTGTAGATAATAGAAGCATGTTATTCTTTTTAATGAAAACTCATTTTAAATAAGATAACCAATCTCCTTTACATGCAAGAAGTCATTATCTATCAAATTTTTTTTGTAAAATGCACATTAACTTCTAAATTGTACTCATAGTCTAATCTTGTTTTTCAAATGAATTTCACAAATTCACAACAAACATATTTTAACTCTTCAAAAGTTTAAAACACATGTTTACTTTAAAAGGTTTCACTCTATACCCATTCTCATAAAATATTATACCCAAAACTAGTATGACAAAAATTTCTCTCTTAACTTCGCTTAATAAAAATATTTATTCATCACTCAATAATTTTGAGAGAAATCACTTATTATTCACAATTCAAAGTAACCAACTTTCACTAACCATTACACTTCATACCTTATTTAAATATAAACTCTAACTTTCATTTCAACTACATCATAATTTACTTTATCATCTAAACTATCACACAAAATTCATTTAATATGGATCAATGCAAATGAATGTATAAAATTTTCAATACTAACAATACACGATTATCTAAAATTTTATAAGCATCAAATATAACTTTTTATTAAAATATCTTTTAAACAATCAGTGTTTATCAAATAATAGAAAGCATAATTTTTCAAAACTTGTAAAACAAAAGTTTTTCCTTACTATTATAGATTTCTAGAAAGCAGAAGTTCACTGAAATCGGATCAAATGTTCAAAAGTTGTGTTTAAAACAAATTCAAGTTCAAAATTCAATATCCCTAGAACACCGATAAAGTAGTGCAATTTAGACCAATTCAACCTTAGAGTTTTATAATACTCAAACATAAAACTTATAAAAAATAATTTAAGCTTTTAAGAACATCAAAAGTTATTGGATTCCAATAAAAAATGAGAAATATATGTTTAAGTTACTAACAAAATTTACCTCAGATAAATTTTGACAGAATAGAGTTTAGAGCTCTATCTAAAACATGAATTTGACCAAGAGAATTGTAAAATTAGTAAAGTGGTCAAAACAAAAGTTCTTCCCTATGAAATTATATTTTTTCTCCAAAAAGATCCATCAAAAATGTACTTACCATTCAAACGATATGACATTTCTACTTCAGCACTTTCTAAAGAAACTTTCAACAACTTGTTTTATTTGAAACCTTTTAATTTATCACAAGTTAAAATTTAAACTACATGTATTCTTAGTTATAATTCTTAAATTAAGTTGTTTATTTCAAAATCTTATTTCTAAAATCCACTTTAGTTTTTCCTTAAAATAATTTATCCATGTTTCTATTAAAACAAAGATAAACATTTCATTACATAATTTGTTAATTCATTAATAAATATATATAATAAATTTATATTTTTACTGTGCCTCAATGTCTTATTAAAGCATTTAAGAAATCTCTATTGATCCGTGTGCACCCACATCGACCAAGACTCTTAACCACTCAATGAACAACTCAACATTAAAAATAAATTTTCCTGCGATATGCATATATCTTTTACAATTTTATAAAACATTTACTTGCTTGCTTCGATAACATTATCAAATCCCACTTATATGCATATCCATTTTTAGAAAGATTTCTAATTTGAATGAATGCTCTCTTTTATAAAATTCTTTTAATCAATCTCAATTATTTTCAAACAACAATTTTTACAATGCATCCATAACTACTATAAATAAACATCAAATTTTTAGTTCATTTTAACCTTTGGTTAATTATACATATGAATTAAATTTCGTTTTCACAATTTTAAATCTTTTCAATATTACTTGCGGTGGTTACGTCTTTGAAGAAACCGTTTAGTTTTTACCACTAATTGAGTGAGTTTCTAATTCTCGATGATGATTCTTCCTCAATATTAATTTAAAACAATTACTTTAATATCAAAATATTCATGCATTAAACAACCAAATAAACATTCAATCAACCAATCAAATCAATCACAAATTTACTGAGATAACATGCCCAGCAGAAACACCCGTCTACTTCCACTGTTCAACCTTGATCGTAAGATTTGTTGGACGAACAAAGTACTACATCTTAGCTGGGATCGTAGGATGGCCCAATATTAGAACGTGTGACTTAGCCGCCAACGAACTATACTTCTGAAATAGACAAGATTGGATCAAAGACTGCTTAGGAATCGTATGGTTCAGTAATAGGAACTTCAAAGAGTGGAAATAAAGGAAGACATTCCTAGAGTTCCCAAAAGACACTTCCTTGTTCAAAAGGGATTATTCTTACGATTTACCTAAAGAACCCTTAGAGAACGGCCTCTAAGACTCATTGGGCCAAGATTTGTGAATATCATATTTTGTTATGAACTCATCTCTGATACCAAGCTGTGACCCCCACCCCAAGACCCATAATAAGAGAGAATATTACAAAGTATTATTGTTGGCTAGTGCATAGGATAGGGCTGGTTAGGAGCAACCATCCATGAATTTTACTTTAAGCAAGCATCGATACATCAATTGATAGGTTATACATTTCTTTAATCAAGTGGAATTCAGATTCAAAACAAAACTACAGTGGCTATAATAAAAATTTAGAATAACATATAATAATATACAGATCACAGAATCATAGATCACACAACTGAATACAAATAGATACAAATTTGAATCGACACAAAATAGATATATGATGTAGATTACAAGGTACACAAGTACTACATCTCAAAATATGAATATGTACACAAAAGGAGCCTAACTCGACATAAGAGACAACATAACATTAATATACATATTGATGATAAATAACTAGCTAACTGATAGGAAGTCCATCTATAAGCCTCAAGCTGAAGGACCAGAAATATCTCGGTCCAAATCGAGTATTATAAAGTAATAAATGGATAGGTCTTGACTAAAATAAACGAGTTTGCAAAATGAATGATAGATATTTTTTGAGAAAAATGTGAGATCCTCTATAAATAGAGGAGAGCACACATGCAACTATATATAACACAATAATAAGGTGCTGCCAACATGCCTGGCAGGTAACAAAGACTAAATGCTAATATCATAAGAAAAATCTGGTAACCCTAAGATGAGTTTCGGCAAGGCCACCACTCATCTCACCCCGATATCAAGTTCCGACATGGCCAGCCCCCGATATCATGGTGTTAGGAGTACCTAAAAAATAGAGAAAAGCCCAAAAAATGCTGGATGCCGCCATTAACTAAAAAAGGAGCTCTACGCATCTGGATATGGAGGAATGGATAAGCAACTACTCTAAAGTGAAGCTGAAGGTGATGCTGAATGGAAGATCCACTCTGAAGACTCTCTGTGATAAAACCACAAGTGATCCTGATATGAAGACTCTACACTGAAGACCTCACTACAATCTGAAAATCAGTAACCCGAAGATATAAATACCTACAAAAAGAACCTAACCCCCTATGGGTACCTACAAAAGAACCTAACCTCCTATAGCCCATACCTGAGCATGAAAGAAGACTAATATAAAAGTTAGAATGATACATACATATATATATATATATATTTATATAATTAATATACATACATACATACATATATATATATATGCATTAAGACTATTTGGACCAATACTAAAGAAATGAATTACTTATAACCTAATACTTAAAGTGACAAGGACAATAGGCGAAATAAAGCTGAGAAAAAATTCTTATGAACTTTCAATCATAAGTTATGATTAATAATAGAGTCATCATATAAATTTGAAAAAATAGTAATACTAATATTGTGAATATTAAATATATTATTATTACGTTTAAAAAGATCAATATTATCCTTATCAAGATATCCATTAAATAGATTATTTTTAGCTAATTTATATTTGGAATTAGAAATCCAATTATAACAAAATGAAGAAATTGTAAAAATCAATTTGTTAAAATGACAACTACTATTAATAAAAATTCTTTTATTTCTTTCAAACCAAATATACCAACTAGTAATAATGAATACAGCATCAAGTATGAATCTATTATTCTTTTTGAACCTAAATCTAAAATTATTCCAGTAAAAGTCACAATTTGAAATTTTACTTATTATGTTAAAGTTAAAAATTTTAAGAGTATTATTTAGTATGTAATAAGAACCCATGCAATCATAGTACATATGATTAGTGTCTTCAAGACAAAAGTTACAAAAATAACAATTATTATCAATTTGAATGTTTTTTTTCTTTAAAAATTCTATTGTATTAAGTTTTCCATGCAGTATTAACCACATGTGAATTTTATATTTAGGAGAAGCATTAGATTTCCAAATAAATTTAAATGAGTTGCTTAGTGTACCCAAAAAATTTAATAAATCTGTAAAAAGAATTAGAAGTACATTTCTTACTCTTATCCCATTCCCAACTAATAATATCATTATCATTGTCAATATTACAAAGATTTAGTCTATCATAAAGCAAAGTAAGTTGCCTAAAGGTAGAACCTATTAAATTACTATTAAAACTAAAATTCCAAGGACGATCGTTCTCAGGAGAATAAACTTCATTAATTAAAGCAAACTTAAAACTACAAATTTCATAAAGCTCTTTAAATCCCAACTTGAGAGGTAAAACCGAAATCCAACGGTCATGCCAAAAAGAAGTAAAATTACAAGAATGGACTATTGTATTAATTCCTATATTAAAAATATCATGACATTTTAAAATATTTTCCAAAAATTATAAATATTTGGAGTGGCTGGAGAAGAAAATAAGATGCTATTTCTATTATAGTAATATTTATAAATGATCTCTTTCCATATATTATTATCATTTATATCTTTAAACTTCCATAACCATTTACCTAGTAAAGACAAATTCATATTACGCAAGTTAATAACTCCTAATCCACCTTCCTTTTGGCTTTACAAACTATTTCCCAATTTACTAAACATTTTAAACTATTATTTGGATTTTCCCCACTCCATAAGAAATCTCTTCTAATTTAATCAATTTTGTCAATAACCTAATCTGGAAATAGATGCATGGACATCCAATATATCGAAAGGGCTGATAAAACCGAATTTATTAATACTAGTCCACCTGCTCTAGATTAAAATCTCGCATTCTAGTTAGAGATCTTATTTTTGATTTTATCAATGATTACAAGCCAATACTCATGTTTAATTTTGGTAGGTCTAATCATGTGTAACAACCCAATACTTTTGAAATTTATTTTATTTGTTTTAAATTATTTTTATAGTGAAGTAGAAATTTTCTAGAATTAATGGTAATTTATTTGAATTTTTCAGGTTCTGTTTCCTATTTTTTTAGCAATTTCTTTAATTCTTTTGATATTTTCCATGAATTTAATTTTTTATTTCACTTTGAAAATGTTCTAAAAATCATCTTATTTCAAATTTTGTCTTATAATATTTTTAAAATGATGTAAATAACTTTCCAAAGCCATTGGTAATTTTCTTGTAATTTTTATGTCCTGCTTGCTATTTTTTAAACAATTTCTTTATTCCTTTTTCTATTTTTCTCCAATTTAATTTTCTATTTTATTTTGAAAATGATAAATAAATTAATTTAATTCAAGTTTCCACTTCATAATAATTTTATAATGAAATGTATAATTTTCCAAGACTAACAGTGATTTATTCAAAATTTTAGAACACTGTTTGGTATTTTTAAGGCATTTTCTTCATTATTTTATATTTTTTTCAAATTATGCTATTTGTTACCTCATATTTCTAATTAATTTCGGTTTGTAAAGTATTTTCTTTTGAAATTTTGTTTATATAAAGATTTAGAAGGAAAGGAATATGGAAGATTGTAAATCACTTTGAAACGTAAGCCTTTTTATTTGCCCAAACCCTTCATTTCCTTAAACTCCTCAATTAATTGCCTTAGCCGTGTAAAAACCTAGTGTAGCCGTCATCTCATTAGGTTTTCACGTGAAAAGAAAATCCATCTTCATTTGTTTCTCACGGCTTCAATAAGATCTGGTAATGGCTTCCCTTTCTTTTTCTTACTTTTCTCCTTGTTTTCTCTAAATTTTTGCCTTGTTTCTCTTCTAGTTTGGATCGGCCTCTTCTCCATAGCCGCAGCCACAAACTCCTACATCTCTTCCATTCCTCCAACACCATCTACTCCACCAGCCATGACCATGGCCGAGCCATCTATGGTGACCAAAACCTTCAAATTGCAACCTACATGCCTAAAAACAATGTTTTTGACCATTGTTGCCTCATTCCCTTCATCCACCACTCAAATCAGCACCATAGCCGCCAACACCACCACCACTGACCTGACCACCACACACCCCTTCCACCTCTGTCCAGTCAAGATGCACCCTTAGGCCGAGCATACTTCCCATGGCCGAGCCCTCTAGCCAACCAAAACTCCCTTTTTTTGCCTAAAAACCATTCACCGCCTCATGTATAAAACTCCATCTTGTTTGGCCATGAACCCGACCCATGCTAGCCATAAACCTGAACCAAAACTTTACCAAATCTGAAACAAAACATACCCTAGGCTGTGACAAAGGCTTGAGGAAGCAAGGCAAAAGTTTGGCAATTCGTTTCTCTTTTATTTCAAAGTTATTGCATGTTATAGTCATACCGAATTGTGTTGTTTTGTTTGTTTATTTTGGGTTGTACACAAGAGTTGTAGGTTGGATTAAACCTCCACTCAAGTCCGTAGTTGTGTCATCGTGCCTTATTGTCTATTTTTGCCTTTGGTTTGGAAATATTCAGCAATTAGAGGTGAGTAAATCTCACACGACAATTATATACTCATGCAGTTGTAAAACAACCACAACTGAATGTGTAGAAAATAGTTATGATGTTATAACTGCCATGTGATTTTATATATATATGATGTTAACATGTTAAATTATATGTCATATCATCTGTTACATGTCACATCACCTGTTACTATTGTATATTGTTAAACTGTTCTTATATATATGCTTATCACACTGCAAGTTCCCTGTAGATTAGAAATCACTATGGGTTGAAATGATACATACCCGAACGGACTTTAGAATAAGGAAAAATCGTTATGGGCTGAAATGATAGGCCTTAACGGTTTTTAAATTATTTATTTTGACTTGGGATTGCGGGTTTGAAATGATAGAACCTAGATTTTTATTTTAAACTGCGGATTGAAATGATACATATCCGTATCACTTGACCTAGGTTAGAAAACTATATACAGATCCGTGGTTATTTTATAAATGTTTTTCTGGAATTTTAAATATTTTTAAATTGTAAATATATGAAAATTTGATTTAAATTGGATTTTATTTATTAATTATAGAAATTGGGAATTTTCTATAAGTTAAAATGTTGGGAAAAATGAATAGTTGCATTGAATTTTTGAAATATAACTTAAGTGTAAAATTGGAATTCTATTTAAATAAATTAAGTTATATAAATAAAAATTGGAAATTAAATTTATTTGAAAAAAAATGGAGAAAATTTAAATGTTAAGTTGTTTGTTTAAAAATGTGAAGAATTGGAATTTTACACTTGAATTTATTAAAAGAGTCTGTTGAAAATTGGATTTAAATAATAAGAAATTTATTGTATATAAATAATATGTTAATGAACATTTGTATTGTTGAAAATATGATTTTGAAATATTTAAAGGATTTTAAATGAAGATTATTATTTGCTGGAAATACACTAAATTCTGGAAATCACTTTTAATAGCATTCAGAAATGCTATAGTTGCTGAATTGAACTAAAATAGTGTAAATAGAGCTATTACAGCATTTCTGATATACTGTAGTTGCTGTAATTGAATTTATAGGCTAATATTGGACTCAGGTCTATTATAGCATTCTCTGGAAATGCTGTAGTAGTCTGCTGTGTTTGCTGAAATCAATTTAAACATTTGTTTTGAAATCTGAACTACCGCAGCACTTCTGAAATGCTGTATTTTCTGTTTTGAACTATAATTCAACTAAAAACTGAGTTTTTAACAGCAGATTTAAGTGCTGTCTCTGCTAAATAAAAATGTTTTCATATATAACTTATAACAGCTTTTTTCTAAATGCTGTAAAAGGCTGAAATTTCTATAATTATGGTTTTTGACTTAGTAAACGAACTCTGAATGGTTTGAAACTTTGGAAATTGAGTACTTGAAATGAAAGAACAATAAGTCCACTTTTAAAATGATCTTAATAAATAAATTAAATTGGAAATGAATCATTTTAAAGAGAAGTTCAAATTGAAATAAATGAATGTTATCTTTGAACTTTAAAAGGGTATTAAGTTTGATAATTTGCATTTGAATTTAATAACGATTTAAAAAGGGAAATTTGAAAAGATATGTTGTTTTGAAATATTGAGAATGATTAAATCTTTATTGGATAAAGAATTGAGTTTTGAAATGATGTTTTCATTTGAAGTAAAGTATTATTTCAAAGTCATAACCACAGGTTATAATAACGATTGGTTGGCAAAGAGACCGGGATCGGATATGGACATACTCTCTGTCGATACCGAAAACCACTTTGACTAACCGTGTATGCGGTGGAGATTCCAGAATGAAGTAGGATGACGACGACGTTCTTTTGGTATGTTACGTGGAACCAACTCCCGTGAGTTGGCATAAGGTGGCTAAAACAGGAGCGATCTCGGGCCAGCTGAGGTAGCACCTCTTATCGGACGCGTTTCTTCGATACCATTCTATTACTTGTGATTGTTTGGTGGCCACCCTCCGATTTTGGGAATGTATTCCGAGGTGGGCGTATGTGGCTGCTGCGTTACCACCAGCCCGTGTGCGTAATTGGTATATCTACCCTGGCATTGCCTTGTGTGCCGTGTCACCTACCATACCGAGCCTTTACTACGAGTTTCTACTTGTGTCGCACCTATGCAGTATCTTCTCATGGTCTCCCGATCAGGAGATATGCAGGTACTTTATAGATTATTGGCATTAATTGTGTTAAGGTGGAAAATGTAAAGCCTTAACGCTATTTAAAAGTAAGTTTATTTTACTATTAGACATTATTATAATAGCGCAATATACTATATAGTAAATATTTTAACGAATCTTTAGAGGATGGGCGGTCCCAGGCATCTTCTAAGTTATTTGTACCTTTACCACGGTTCACTTGAGTTGGTTTACACTGGATAAGTATGTATGTCCTGACTCGAGTGTTTGCCTTTTATTTACGCTCGGGTCAGCCTGAGTTTATTCACAAATTTGGATTCCCACTCTCTGGAGGTCTGGAATCGCTGGAGATTTATCAGCTTATCTAGTTATCTATATTTCAGTTCTGTTGTTCTGTTGTCAGCTTTGTATTAGTGGACTTCTTTGTATTTGGGATTTGATGTCGTATTTACTTTCAGACAGATATTATGTATTTTGTTTTTGGTTTTGAGACTTTGTGATAGTAGCTTCATGAACTACTATGGTATTTAATTTCCACTGCGAGATATTCTGATGTTCTGTGTCTGTGATTCTGTGATTTGATTTTAGTTTGCTCCGAAATTTTATTACAATCTGTTATTTTGTACTATTCAAGTCTGGCATGTGTGGATTATTGTCGATTTGAATAGTGGAAAATAGTGGGTTGTTACATCATGAATCCTAAATATTCAAAAGGAAAGTTCATTGTTTTGCAGTTTATGGTATTATCAACTAAATTTTCAACTTTTTCTGAGTCATTTAAAACTAAGAGTGAACTTTTGTCGAAATTTATTTTTAAGCCCGATAAAAGTTCAAAACTATATAAAATAAACTTAAGAGTAATGATATGTCTAGGTAAATGGAAAGAAAAGAGCAAGGTATCATCAGAGAATTGGAGAACCGAAATACCATTGCGTGAAATGTCATGCCAGCATTTCCTAGAATCCCATTTTCCACAGCTCTTTTAATAATCTTAGCAAAAAATCTGTAGCTAAGTTAAATAATAAAGGCAATAAAGGATCCCCTTGCCTTAAACCTCTCTTTGATTGAATTTTATTACCTAGTATACCATTAACCATAATACTGGAGTTACCAATTTTAAGCAAAATCTTAATCCAATTAATCCATCTAAGGCCAAAACCTCTAGCATGGAATATGTCAACAAGAAAATCCCAATCAACAGAATCAAAAGCTTTAGCAAAATCTAGTTTTCAAATCGCACAGGTTATGTTATTCTTATAACAGTGATTGATATGCTCTTGAACAACTGCCACTCCATCAGTGATATTTCTCCCTTTAATGAAAGCTGATTGTGAGCAAAATCAATTAGATCGTTCATTATTTTACTAAGTCTGTTGGCTAGAACTTTAGAAATGATTTTAACTGAACAATTAATCAAAGATATTGGTCGAAAATCAAAGATAAAGTGAACTAGATCTCAAATATAGTTATTCATCAACAAATATCAAACATGCATCAATAACTTGAAATCACCAAATACTAAAAATTTAAGATAGCTTCTTAAAAGCAAAAATCCTGAAAATAATTTAGGGATATTTCAAACAATATCAAATTCAGGAATCTCACAAAAAGGGGGGAGGCACCAAACTCTAAGATTAGTGAATAAATTCACCCACATGCTTGTAACTCCAAGATAGACGTATAAGCCTATAAACATCAAGATAAGTACCATACCTATAAACTCCAAGATAGGAACGAGTCCTATAAACCTCGAAATAGGTGCGGGACCTATAACGTCAAGATGGAAACGAGTCCTATAAACATCGAAATAGGTACAAAACCTATAAAAATCAAGATAGGAATGAGTCCTATAAAAATCGAAATGGATAAAAGAACTATAAACATCAAAATAGGTATGAGACCTACAAAATATCAAGATAAAAATGTTATGTACTTCCATATAGAAACCGAGTTAGATAACGACCATGTGTCCTATGCCACATGGGTAACCCAACCGTTTACTATATGCTAGTTTATACCACTTATGTGTAGTAATGGTTTGGTTGAATAAGTTAGGGAATAATCGGTAAAACAAACGCGAACGTTCCATAGCACTTATTTTATTAACTGTTTAGATAAATTCCTCATTTGATCGATGTCGTGCAATTTTATAAATTTCTTCATTTTAAAACCATTTTATAAAACATTGATTTATAGCGAATATATATATATATACACACACATTTACATATCATTACACTTTTTCAAACCATTGATCCAATTCACTTTTAGAACCATTGTAAAAGATATTATATATATATATATATATATATATATATATATATAGGTTTCTAAAATCTTTAATATAGAAATTAGTTTGGTACTTAAAAATATTTCCATAAAATGGTTTGAGTTAGAAATCTGTCTTTTATAAATTCGATTTGAAAACATGCATTAAAAGCGAGCATTACTCCCAAAGCCCACAGAAAAATCTCTATGGTATAAAAACATCAAATGAATTCATCAATTTGTACGTCAAAATTCAAAGACCTATAGAGCAATTCTGTGGTATAAAAACCTCAAAATGAATTCATCAATTCACAAATCAAAAATCTGAAAATATCAATGAAACTGGTATGAAGTGCGACATCAAAATCAAGCAATCAATCTCAAGGAATCAACTAGATAAAAAAGTGGCGAATGGGTTAATATGAAAGCACCGAAACATAGCCTGGGAGTCAAGTCCTAGCTGCGATTAGTGCACTGGTAGGGCATACTGGTCCACCGGTTATCTCGCCTAGGCTGACTCCCAAATGGTCCTGGTGGCTCTTTGATGTTCGTATTGCACTCAATTCTTCTATGTTACTTCTCCATTAACCTCTGGCCATCATGCAAGCACATAATCATGTATAATTGGGCAAAAATCATGAGACCATAAAGGGGTTTCAGCAAATAAAGAATCCAATTCAAATTGGCAAGGGATTCAACTCTATATTAAGATCACATACACTATAGATTCAAGAAAATTCGTATAGTAGTAACATACATTCAATTTAGACTAGAAATCATGAGATAAACTCACCTAAACTTCCAAAAAGTTTCAAAGTCACAAGCATCAATTCGAAGCTAAATCAACTAAATAACCCTAAAATTTATCCCCAATCCTATGCGAATTTTACATAGCAAACCAAAATATTTTTCTACAAAATTTTAATTGAAGGTGCTACATGATTTGAGAACAACATACTCATATTTCAAATTTTTCTGCAATTAATTATGAGTTTTCTACTAATCTGCATTTTCTGCCCAGATTTCACCAATAATAACTTGCAAAGATGACCACCTTCAACCCATCGAAACTCAATGAAATTCAATGATTTTTGGAAAAGAGGTGTTAGAACATGGCAACAACAATGTATCCAAATTTGTGAATTTATTTGAATTGATTTGATTTTTGAAAGAGGCTAGGGTTTTCTTGCTACTTAGGTTTAGATGTCATTAATTGGAAAAGAGCGATTACAAATTAAGACCATAACTAAGATTATAGCCCAATTAGATGCAATATACCGTAGTAGAGATTACCTGAGTTGAGTTTTTTATTATTGATCAAAAGCCCCTTGATTTGATTCAAATTTAAGGATTAATTTCTAATTCTAGAGTTTTTAATTTGTGAGGTTTTACTTTCAAATTTTAGGAGATGATAATGGGAAATAAGAAATAAGTGTACGTACTTGTTTCTTATTTCCTCCATGGGCCAAGTGGGTTTCGGTACGAACCCAATAGCAAGATGTTGCTAATTTTTTAAAACAAAAGTGTTATTATTTGTTTTGTTTTCTTTTGTCACTTATAAACTCCAATTTATATCAAACCAAGTTTTTAATTATCTCTACTCAAATCTCTTCATTGTAAATTCTAGCATAAGTTCTAATATTTCTAAAATCACCATTCAATCTTTGCCAAAATTTTAATACTCTAATTTATAAAACTACCCAATTTAACCAAAAAATCCAATTACCCAATTCCTTACTTATTAGATTTTTAATCTTATACAATCAAATCTAGTTCGTTTAATTAAACAAACGATAATCAAAGTGAAATCATTAGGTTGTTACATGTTTTCCCTAGCTCAAGTGTTGAAGGTAGCACCGTTGGACCAGTCTCTGCTACGGATCCTCTTTTTGGTAGTAGTCTTGAGTACTTTATCTACTCAGGCTTTGCACCACTTAGCTACTAGTGCAGGTTTCATTGGTTTGGAATTACCTTAATGGCTAGAGGTTTTAGCATAAAATGAGCAGGTTGGATTTTGGCTCTTCTTAAGACTAGCAATTCTAGTATTACGATAACTGGTATTTTAGGCAATAAAATCCAATCAAAATGAGGACTTAGGCCCCTTTGTCACCTATTTTGTTCAACTTAGCGACCATCATATTTGCGATGATTATTAAGCTAGACTACTAGGAATGGGATTTTGGGAGGGTTGGAAATGGGTTATGAGTTGTGGTCTCTCCATCTTCTAATATGCAGACGACACCATTCCCTTTTCTCCACCTCTATCTCATCATATATAGCTCTTAAATTTATTGTATACAATTTTGAATTATTATCTTGTTTAAAACTTAATTTAGATAGAAGCTTCATTTTAGTGCTTAATCACATGGATAACGTAGAGAGTCTGGTTACCACCAGCTTAAACGATAACACTATGAGTTTCACCATTGATTACATAGGGTTCTTAATAAGACCAACCAAACTTAGGCACGATGACTAGTTGAATATCATTGATAAAATTAGTAAAAGATTATATAGATGGAATATTAAATTTTTATTGAGGGTAGGTAAGGTAGTGCTAGTCGACTCTACATTATTAACACAACCCATTTGTTAGATGTCAATTTGTTCCTTCCCAAAATAGATAATCGATAGATAAGATAACGAGAGACTTTTTGTGGGATAGGAATAACCCTAGTAGTAGGTTAAAGTGTCTCGTCAGTTGGGATTGGGTTTGTAAACAGGAAGATAAGTGAGGTTACAGATAATTAATCTCCATAACCTCAATGATTCTTTATAAGGGAAATGGTTGTGGAAATTTAATGCTAATAACAGTAACTTAATTTGGAAAGAACTAATTTCTAATTAATTTTATGAAGGCTGTAATAATTTGCATCGATTAATGTCTAGCAACCATAATAATTTGTCACACTTTAGAGATCAATTTAAAAAGGCCTACATATTTTAAACTAAGTGTTGGGAACATAGTGCATTTGGGGACAATCATCCTTTTGGCATGATTGCTAGATCTCTGTTATTACTCTAAAATTGAATTTACAAAACTCTATGATATTTGTAATTTCAACAATGTTCTAATCACAAAAATCTATAAGCCTAATTTGAACATTCCTTGGGAGTTCAACTTTAATTGTGCACTAGAAGGAACTACTTTTTACCAGTTTTCTCTTCTATCTGCCAAATTAGAACTATATAATGTAGACAATAATAATGATATCAAAATCTGGTGTTGGGATAACAACTTGCATCTAATTCTCTTTTACATATTTCTAAATTTCTCAAGAACTAGGTCTAATCTTTTTAATTTTATGTGGAAAGCGAACACACTCCCTAAACCTTAGTTACAAATGTGGGTAATATTACACAGAAAACTTAATACTATTAAACTCTTAAAAAAGAAGAATGTGCATATTGATAAAATAAGTATTTTCTGTAATGTGAACCTAGAAACAGTTGCACACTTGTATTATGATTGTCAGTTTACTAAGCTTATGCTTCTACACATTCTTAATTTTTTCTTCTTCTAATATTACTTCTATATTCTTAAATGTGAGTCTTATTGGTGTAGGCTGAGATTTTACTTTATCTCCACTCGACGTTACATGGTAGACACTATTTTCACTACTGTAGCTTTGTATATCTAGTTTGACTGAAATTAGATACTTTTCAATAATATAATTACTTCTACAGTGGATAAATTGACTTCTATAAAGATCTTTTCTTTAATTGGATTTCAAACAATACCCATAAATTAGCTAATAGTAACGGCTTTCAACAATTCCTTAAAAAGGCAAAATCGTATATCAACATCTTACAAGAGTGAATTGTGGTCAACAATAGAAATAATAATGTTGTAAGTGTCATCCTGCAAGAGGTGAACACACACGATCTCCCTGATCCATTATCATTATTAGTTAACATGTAGAGAGTTATTGTGCTTCAACTTTCTTGCCACTCCTAGATTACTTTATCTCATACATATTCCTTCTACTCCCATTCACACATATATATGTGTATAATCGACTTAAATACATATATGCTTAAGCCTCACATTATCTGTTGAGTTTTCGTAGTTCAAGCAATTAAGATAGGCAGCTCTGGTGAGGCGACCTCACTTACTAGATGTGATGAATATTGATCTGGTGCTAGGACTTCTACAACTTTCTTGGACTTTTTTGGCGGTTATTTATATGGTTCATCCCCTTATAGGGGACTAGACGAGGTCTTCTCGCATCAAGGCCTCATCATTGATGTTGCATTGGGCTTTTGTTACTCCTAATTTGTCTTCATTTTTCTTTTTTCTTTTTCCTTTTTATGTAGTTTAGTTTTTTCCTATGTTTTTATAGGAGTTTTTTTTATCTTGCTTATACAGGTCCATAGGACGAGCCACCTTCCAAGCTTGTTGGTAACTCCCTTTTTAGTTGTAGTGTAATATTACATGGGTGATCTTCCCGTCAAAGTGAATCACTCATCTTTGTCATTTTTTTCTAAATAAGAAAAAATTTATTTTTAAAATAATCAATATTTATATATATTTTAAATAGGGTTTCAATGTATTTTAGGTTTTAAAATTACTAAATAATTATTTAAAGTTTATACATGTTTGCGCCAAAATTGGTCACAAACCCCAAAAGCCGTGAAAGCACTAGTGTATACACACAAATTTACAATATTCCAACACAGATCTCAGAGCTAGATAAAGTAAAGAATAAAAATGAAGAAACAGTAAAATTAAAATGGAAGAAAGCAGGAAAGAACATAAGGTTTACAGTGGTTCGACAATCTAGCTTATGTCCACTTTGAATCAATCATTTTTATTCCTTTTATACTGTAATTACAGTTACAAGCCTTTAGTATCAATCTCAAATATGGCAGAGTTTCAGCGTCAGAGAAGGAGAAGATCCTTTTTTTTAACCATAGGACCCTTATTTATAGGTGTAGTTCCAAAAATATCCACCCCGAAACCTGGAATACCTCTTCTCTTGCGCAAGTGGGCCCATTAGATCGATCTAGAGCGATTTGTGATCGATGCGTGTTCAATTCGTATTGATTCAAAAGTGGTCCAATCGAGCTGAGATCGATTATGGGGTTTTCGATTGCATCCAGAAGCTCGTCTAAAAATTTCATCGCATTTGGACTTATAGATTGTGAGTTATGATCGATGCAAGTTCGTGTTCATGAGTTGGCTGTCGTGTTCGTATCGATCCTCAACTCCACATCCTCCTCTCTTCGCATCGACATAGTTTGCATCGATGACGTGTCTCAAAGATCCAGGAGAGATCCACCTTTCGTGCCATTCGACCGAGTCATCCACTTATTCGCATCCATGAATTCCTCTCCATCCATTCATATCCATTTGCCCTTCCTGTCCATCCCATTTGCATCGGTGATTCAATAGCCTTTTCATATCGATCCCCTGCTCTCCATATCACCTTGTTCGTATCGATCCTTGAGCATGCCGAAAGCACATGCTGTCGTATCCATCAAACCTACCTTCTTTGTATTGATCCCCTTCACTCCATGTCACCTTGTTCATATCCATCAGACCCACTTAGATGCATGCTCTTCGTATCCATCCTCTGCGTATGTCCTTCGTTTCCATCGAGTTGCTTCATCTTTCGTATCGATACGAACCATATCAATACGAACAACATCCATCGATCCAAAATGATCCATGTCAATCGATACGAATCATATTGATAGGAATGACATCCATCAGTCTAAATTGTTCCACGTCGATCGATACGAATTATATCGATTCGAAGGTACCGATGCCAACCATTTATCTCCAACATTGATCCATCCATAACTCAAGCATACGAACTTCGATTTACCTAAAATTTGAAACGTAGCCTCTCCTAGCCTTATTCACGATCCCTTCTTGATTGAAGCTTAGCCAAATTTTGACGGTATCGATCATAGCCTGATTTCCAATCAACTTCAATCTTGGTATCCATCCTTTCTAGCCAATTTGTTGATATCTCGACCTTGTTCAAAAGGCGGAATAACATTTGTCCAAAACATGCCTTGTAGTAAGAAGGCGTATTTTGAATAGCTCCGAATGCAATATCTGAAGTCCACATTCCATCCATAGCCATACCATCCGATCCATGATTCAATCCATCATCAAGCCATCCCATCCGAGTGCCATAGCCATATCCTTATCCAAATCCACAACTGCTTCGAGTCGATGTCTGATTCCGAATCTAGTAACCAAATCCTTAGCCAATTTCATATCCATCTGAACCTGACAACCGAGTTCTAATCCATACATATCCAATAACTGAATCCAGGACCTCTCCGGGTCTATATCCAAACTCATAGCCTCTTTGGGTTCTTGCCAAGCGCAATCCACACTCGATGACCTGTATTGAATAACAACTTGGTGTTCTTGGTTCAGTGTCCCTGAATGCCGAGTAATGCCATGGATTTTGTCCTAAGCCGAATCTTGGTCGCTACGGACTTTTCCCGAGTATAGTCCATACTCGACGACCTAAAATAGTAACCGATAACATAAGGCCTAAGTCCTAGGCCGAATCATGATCTCTTCGGACCCTTGCCGAGCATAGTCCACACTCGGCGACCTGAATAAGCTAATTCACTATGTTCGGTCGAATAGACTTACCTCTTGCTTGGCATAATCCACACCCGACGACCATTTACCAAAAACCAGATGAAAATCCAATCAAAATCCAATTCCAAAATCCAGGTCAAAACATAAAACCAAAAATCCATACCATAAATCCAAACCAATATCCAAACCAAAAAAACAAGCATCCAAACTAAAGTCCAAACCAGAAAGCAAACAAAACTAAGAGTTCAAACCAAACTCCTAAACCAAAACAGAGAAAAAATGTCTAAAACAAAAAAGAAAAAGCAGATTTCATAAGCTAGAGCATCGCGGTTTATCATCATCTCAGAGCATGCCTAGGGGCAATCTCCATCCTCGTACATGAGTAAGTGACTTGGTCGTTTGTCCAGAGTTTGCTACTTATTTCATATCATCCCTGTCAGTCGACAACCAATCGACCATCATTCCTGGGCCTCGTGCCATCGTCTTTTGAGGTAGACGGTGGCTGCTCTTGTTCCACCACCGCATTCCGAGTTCCGACATATTGCCGCAACTGAAAACTCCTTACATGCTCATCGATTATATCGATGCCTGCAGCCGTTGGTATCATGCCTGTCCAGATCACGAAAGAGATTGTGCCTTCCGGATGGCCTCTCCGTCCATGACCACATTAACTTCCTTTAACTTCATATCCGAACATGCATCCTCCTATCAAAGAAATTTTCGGCCTCGTGAAAGAGATCCCCGAGATCCATTGGTGGGTCCCGTATCAATGATACTTTGAAATCCGAGTTATCCCTGATTCCTGACACTGCCGCCATTAAAACCATCGATGGATCCAGTCGATCCACCGAAGAAACCATTGTGTTGAACCGAGTTAAGAAAGCCCTGAGCGATTCTCTAATCCTTTGCTTCACCGACGTTAACGTCATCACATTCTTTGGTCCTTTGATGTAAATCCGAAACTGCTTTAAAAACTTGTCCACCAATTCCATCCATGTCCTGATAGATTCATCTTCCAACTGTCTAAACCAGATAGCAGCTATATCCGTCAAGTATAAAGGGAAACACCAGGCCATAACTTCCTCCGATGCCCCCAGCACTTCCATATGTCTTGTGTATCTCAGCAGATGATCGGTAGGATCAGCCTTGCCATTGTATATCTCTAAAGTAGGCAACTTGAAGTCTGGTGGATTTCGAGCCATTCTAATTTCATGGGTAAATGGACTCCTGTTTACTCCTTGTAGATCTCTATTTGCTAAACCTCTACACATAGTTTGCCTGATAATCTCAGCTAATCCAACATTGTCCACCAAGGGTTGCCCCCCAAGCCCCTGACGGAATTCTGGTACATACTCTTTATCACGTACTCCTGTGCATCTGCTAGCATCTTGTTATGTGGTGTCACCTATAATTCCTCCGTGGATTGGTCCATCGTTGCTAGGCGGTGTGCCCCCAAGCATGGATCCATCCGGATTAACAGTTGTGTGCCGATTTGGGGCTGCGCCCTGTTGAGCTGCTCCATCCGATTGTTTGTTGGGTCCCTTCATTCCAGCCCCGTGGATCTGAACTCCAGCAGCTCCAGCTATTCCTGCCTGTCCAAACTGCCTGAGAAGGTTCTGCATTATCTCTTTCTGCCTTTTCAACAATTCTTCCTGCGTAGCTCCCATCATCATCTCTGGTGATGAAAACCGAGGTCTGATTTACTCTTGAGGAAGCCTCCTGACTCCCTTCATGCTGACTCCTTTCTACTCTTTGCCTCCTTGTTGATTGCTTTGTCATGATTCCTTTTAGATCTGATCCTTTAGCTTTCCAAATCTGAACTCCAAATCCGATATAGCGGGTGATAGTCCTTCTCAGTGAAAGCACCAAAGTGTTTGCGTCAAAATTGGTCGCAAACCCCAAAAGCCATGAAAGCACCAATGTATATACGCAAATTCACAATATTCCAATACAGATCTCAGATCTAGATAAAGTAATGAAAATAAAGAAACGGTAAAATAAAAATGGAAGAAAGTAGGAAAGAGAACAAGGTTTATAGTGGTTTGGCAATCTAACCTACGTCCACTTTGAATGAATCCTTTTTATTCCTTTTATAATGTAATTACAGTTACAAGCCTTTAGTATCAATCTGATATATGGCATAGTTTTAGCGTTAGAGAAGGAGAAGATCCCTTTTCTGTTCCCATAGGACTTTCATTTAGGTGTAAGTCCAAAAATATCCACCCCAAAACCAAGAATACATCTTCTCCTGCGCAAGTGGGCCCACCAGATCGATCCAGAGCGATTTGGGATCGATGTGTGTTCAATATGTATCGATCCAAAAGTGGTCCAATCGAGCTGAGATCGATCATGGGGGTACACGAGTCCATCCGGAAGCTCCTTTGAAAATTTCATCGCATTTGGACCTGTAGATTGTGAGTTATGATCGATGCAAGTTTGTGTTCACGAGTTGGTTTTCGTGTTCGTATCGATCCTCAGCTCCATATTCTCCTCTCTTTGCATCGATATAGTTCGTATCGATGATGTGTCTCGAAGATCTAGGAATGATTCACCTTTCGTGCCATTTGACCGAGTCATCCACTTATTCTTATCCATGAATTCCTCTCCATCCATTCATATCCATCTGCCATTCGTGTCCAACCCATTCGCATTAGTGATTCAATGGCCTCTTCGTATCAGTTCCCTGCTCTCCATATCACCTTGTTTGTATCAATCCTTGAGCATACCAAAAGCACAAGCCTTCGTATCCATCAAACCTACCTTCTTCGTATCGATCTCCTGCTCTCCATGTCACCTTGTTCGTATCCATAGGACCCACTTCAATGCATGCTCTTTGTATCCATCGTCTACGTATGTCCTTCGTATCCATCGAGTTGCTTCATATTTCGTATCGATATGAATCATATCAATACGAACATCATCCATTGATCCAAAATGATCCATGCCGATCAATACAAATCATATCGATACGAACGACATCCATCGGTCTAAATTTAACCACGTCGATCGATACGAATTATATCGATTCGGAGGTACCAATGCCAACCATTTATCTCCAACATTGATCCATCCATAACTCGAGCATACGAACTCCGATTGACCTGAAATTTGAAACTAGCCTCTCCTAGCCTTGTTCATCATTCCCAAACGATCCTGTCTTGATTTGAGCTCGGCCAAATTTTGACGGTATCGATCATAGCCTAATTTCCAATCGACCTTCAATGCTGATATCCATCCTTTCCAGCCAATTTGTTGATGTCCCAACCTTGTCCAAAAGGCCGGGTAATAATACAATTATGTAAAATATTTATAAAATTATTTCATATATATTAGAATACATATATAGATGAATTAAAGCTATATATATATCTCTATGTGTGTGTATTAAACTGTTGAATTAATTGAATTGGATTATACAAATTAATTATTTAATTGATTTAAATATAATTATAATTACGATAAGACAATAATATATATTTATTATGAAATAATGATTAACTAATACATATAATGAAACTAGATCGATTATTTTGGAAGATGATGCCTTTGAACACATCTTGATTTGTGAGATCTCCTAGAATCCTTGAAATAGTCAATCAACTTTACAACAAACTAGTGCAACACAGTTTATATTATATTTGATGTATTAAATGGAATTGGGATGCATGGCTTGGAGGAGAGGACGAGGAGTTTTGTAGTCCAAAATGAAGAGGAATATGGGAGAGAAAATGTGGTGGCTTGATTTGGTATTTAAAGGAAAAATGAGAAAAAAATATCACATCTTCTACTCCTTCTCCCTTTATCGATACAAATGTTGATCTAAATTTAAACCCTAGTTCCATCTATTATAGTTGGCCAAATTGGACCTAATTTAGGCTAATAAATCTCAAAACCCATTAGCTAATTAACAACATTTAGACCCTATTTATATCCTATTTAATTGTATATCAATATTGTAATCGACATGCATATATAAAACTTCTATTTACACACCTAATCAATTACTATTTGCACCCAAAATAACATGTAACATCCCACATAGTGAACCATAAACATGTAAAGTAAATTGAATTAAATAAGATAAGGGTTGAATATGGAAATTTTATAAAATTTGGAGTTTGACTACGAAAGATAATCTATTGCTTTCGTGATGAAATTCTAATCCGTTTCCATATATAATATTCTGAAAACGGAGCTCAAGCAAAGAAGTTATGAGCATTTGAAGTTTCAGATTTAAGTTAATTTGGTTTGAATTCATATTCAAGTAAGAAATCAAATTTAGGTTTTAAATTTCAAAAATTAGCTTGGGGGATAAGTAAACATTTAACGTTAAATATTTAATTATGGAATATAATAATTATGCGACGGAGGAAAAATCATTCCCCAAAATAGAGGGCAGTCGACCTATATTGGTCGACCAGTCGACCATAGTGGTTGATCGATCGCACATAGGCGGTCGACAGATTGGAAACGAATGTTACCAACGACACCTAGGGTTTGAAACTATTTTATACTTAGTTTTACGCTCCAGATTAGGCCGTTCCCTACCTACTTCCATCCTATAGTTCTGGTGCATTTCAACCCCTATAAATATAACCATATCCTCTTCACCTTTTGTTCATATTATTTTAGGAAATACGACGAAATTCTTCCATTTCTATATCTCTCTAATAAGATTCTGAAACTGTGTAGTGAATTCGAGCAAGAATTCAAATTATTTCTTATTTTTTGTTCTTCCTCCAATCTATTCTCATCCTATTCTTCTCCAAATATTTTGAATCTAATGAATATATATACCTCTTCCCCATGATGTGTGTATATATCAAAAGAGAGATTCTACAAGAGATCTGAAGGTTACAAATCCATTTAAGTGAAGCTGAGGCAAATCTGTGATTGAAGACCTTAGTATTTCTTTTCAAAAATTATTTAGTTTATTTCATTTTTGGATTTGAATATGCCTTAAGGATTTTGGGATTCCAAAAATATGGTAGATAAAATTCTCCAAAATTCCTTTTTATCTGGATATGTCAATTCTATAATAAGATTTCCAATTATTTACATTAATCTGATTGAATTTATTTCATTTATATAATTTTTGATAATTTCACAGTCTATTCCACTTCTCCTTGTATGTTGGGTCAAATTGTGATTCTTCAATAAAATAAGGAGTTTACATTACGAATTCTATTCGTAGTTTATACCACTAATTTTTATCTATTTCTTTGTAAAAGAGGATTTGAATAGAATATGGGGTTTAGATTGTAATTTTACTACTTAAGGTATTCAATTGAATTGGTGTAATAAGTTGAGTTTTTATTTTACTTACAAGTCTATTATTGCATTACTGGTTATGAATATTTATTCCTTGTTTCGGATATAGAATCCCATGAAATCTTGGGAATTTGACGAAGGACTTGTAATAATAATTGGTTAGGGAATTGACATTCGATGCTAGTTTTGAGCATATCCATGCGTTAGAACCTATTCGACATGAATATTTATTTATCTCTATTTGCGTAATTAACGTATAATTATTGCTTATGTGGCATAGTTAATTACGCATTTATTTATATTTATTTCCCCAATTAGGAAGATAACTGATTGTTTAGCCTAATTATTATTTTAAGGTGTAATAAGGAAGATTCCTTATATGACCTTGCTTATAAAATGGTGAAATGTGTTTTTATGTGTGTGTGTGTGTGGAGAGTATTTGATTTTGTTGCTAAGTCATAGGATGCGAGGTCAGTAGAGTTACATGATGGAAGTCTGCCCTTCACTTTGAGGCTACCAATATTTGTGTATAGTTTTATAGATGTGAGATATCCTTATGATAAATATTTGTACGACACAAGGTTGGTCCTGAATTTTATAGGGGAAATCTACAGCTAATCTGGCTACAAGTTACCACGAATAGCAGACTAATGTAAGACCACATTATGAGTACATACCATAAGACATAGGGCCAACTTCGGGGTTTAGAGGTATTAAGTGGTTGGATCCGCCTCTTTTCCCAAGTGAAGTATTAAACGGCCAAGGTTACACGTCAGGTGGTACCTCTACCGGGATTCGCTTTTGAAAATAGGTCTTAAATAATGGGGTCTGCCTTAATTAAGATACTAAATGACCAGAGTCTGCCTATTTTCCACTTTGAAGTATTAAGTGGCTATGAGATTCCATATGATGTCAGCTAGACAGTACCATTGTGTAGCATGCCTTGGAGATAGGTCTTAAATGATGGGATCAGCCTTAATTAGGGTATTAAATGACTAGAGTCTGCCTATTTTCCATTAAATGGTATTAAGCGGCTTGGGTACCATCTCTTAAATTGTTAGCTATTTATGACGTATGATTAGGACATGGGATTTTAGAAACCTGCTTCTGGAATGGAAGGTATTAAATGGTTGGACCCGCCTCCTTTCCTTATAAAGAAGTATTAAATGATTTTAATGGTTTTATGTTTGTAGATGTATTTTTAATTTGAAATATATTGTCTGAGTAATGAAAAGGTAAGAATCGAGGTTTTTATTCATAAGGCACTTATTGTTCTGAGTCCTTCCTCCTTACAACATAAGTTAAGGATAGAGTGATAGCGGTGACGATGCATAGAGAAGGAGAATCTTGGCATGTGATAGTATTTATTATTATTATTATTATTATTATTATTATTATTATTATTATTTTCTTTTATGTGTACCCATGGATTTAGACAATTGTTGTAATAGATACCGTGCTACAGTTTTTATGGAATTTTTGGTTATGACAATTTTTATGGCTTTGAAGTATATGGGTACATTTTACTATTATATTTTGTTCCATTCACTATGAGTTCTAAAAGTTAAGTTATTGCCCTACAATTTTGTTTCTTTTTACTACGAATAGCTTACTTTGTATGGATCTCAGTTTCTATGGGGCTTTTTTGGATCAAAATGTATGCCTGTTCTGGGGTGGTTTGTTACATTTGGTATTAGAGCCTAGGTTATCCGATCAATAGGGAAAAATTACATGTATGAGAGATGTATTTGTTATTTTGAAAAAGGTTTTTCAAAAAGAATTTTCAAGGAATTCTAACTATATGTGTACGCACCCTCTCTCCTTGAACATATGAACATATATTAGGAAACCCTTTTCTTTCAGCATATAAATACTATTTTAGGAAATCATTACTAAAGGTTTAACCTATAGATAGTTGATGTGGCTGATTATCAATCTTCTTCCACACAAGGAACCCTACCCACTGAAGACCACCCATTTTTGGGATGCTCGAATGGTTTAAAAAAATATCTTAAACTGTTGAGCGGATTCTATTCCTCCAGCTGCACCGATAATATCCACTTCCCCGCCTGGCAATGCAGCACCCCGTCTTATCCACTTTCCTAAGTTATGTAAGGAATTTCCCAATACAGGAGGGAATACATATGCTCTAGAATATAGGATATTCAGATGCTAAAGCTTGGATTAGTAACCACGAGAAGATATTTAGAGAGCTTGGTTGGGATGGTCAGCTGAGTAGAAGAATAGTAGCTTGGCATCTTAGGAAAGAAGCCTTGAATTAGTGGAACTTTGTGGTTTATAATCACCCAGGAAGGATATTCTCTTAGGACCAATTCAAGGAAAGATTTGAGTAGAGATTCAGGTCTATAGTGGAGGTTAGCTTTCGATTGGAAAAGTTCATTTAGTCGAGACAAGGAGATTCTACCCTTAAGGAGTGCATAGCTAAGTTTATTGAATTAGAAAAATTCGAGACGAGCCCGATAGACACATCTGTAAAAAATGCCATGAAGTTTGTGAAGGTCTTAAATTCTCTGCTAAGAGAAATGTTATTGACCTATGTACCTACGGAGGCAATGTATGAGATGTTGGTAGAAATGGCAATGCTACGCGTAGCCAATGCGGAAGATATGGGAAGAGAGAAGGAGAAGTCTGCATCGACCCAAAAGCAAGGAGAGTCCATGAAGGGAAGCTTTTGCTAACAAGAAGTTGTAGGGGAGGTTTAAGAAGGATGTGAAGGTGTGTAAGAAATGCAAAAGGAAAGGTCATGAAGCTAAATATCATAGGGTGAGTATGATGAAGAAGGCCTTCAAAGGAAGGGTATCATAAGAATCAATGTCCCAAGATGGCTAAGGAAGAATCAAGCGAACAAGCCTATGTTATTGAAGCTGTTCCTATTGCCAGTAAGCTTCTAAGAGACCATAAAAAAAACAACTATAGGAACTTATTTTTAGGGTTACTATTCATTCCCTATTTGATTTAGGGGCACCAAATTCCATTATAGCTATGGTTGTAGTGAATTCCTTAAACCTTCAAACCTAGATGGTCAACAGCCTAATAGGTTTCAATCCCATTAGGGGTTCGACCCATCTTTCTTTTATTTGCAATAACCTAGTGTTAGACATATGCAACATTGATTTTATATGTACTGCCTACGTTCTAAATTTCGAGGAGTATGGGCTTATCTCTGGTATGGATTGGCTGTCATATTATGGAGCCATTCTTGACTGTAATAAGAGGGTATTACGATTAATGTGGAGATCGTGACCTAGAAATTCTTTGAACATCCAAAGCTTTAGTTGACTTATGCCATTTATACTCACTAAATCTATTTGTCATTGGAGAAACCAACTCAAAGCCAAGCTTTCTAAATGCCACTTTTGGAAGAATGAAGTTAAGCACCTTGGGCATATTGTTTCGGAACAAGGATTGGCTATAGACCCTGCTAAAGTGGAAGTTGTCCAAGGATGGAAGACTCTTAGTAATGCATCAGAGGTTAGAAGTTTTCAAGGGTGGCAGGCTACTATAGGAAGTTCATTATGAGCTTTGCACAAATAGTAGCCCTTTTAACCTAACTGACTAAGTAGAATCTAGTTTTTGTTTGAGATGATAAATGCACCAAGGTATTTTAGCAGCTTAAGGAGTCATTGACAAGTGCACATATGCTTACTATTCCAAATGGAACCAAACCGTTTACGGTTTTTATAGATGCATGTAGCACACATGATCAGGGGCGGTTCTTATGCAAGAAGGAAAGGTAGTTGCCTATGCTAGTAGACAACTAAAGGACCAGAGAAGAGTAATCCAGTGCATGATTTAGAATTGGTAGCCATGGTTTTTGCCTTAAAGATGCGAACCTATTACCTCTTAGGGTAAAGGTTTAAGTTATACACCGATCATATATCACTCAAATACCTATTTTACTAAAAAGATATGAATCTTAGGCAATAAAGTGGATGGAGTATATAGCATCCTTTGAATTAAGTATTCAATACACCCTGAGAAATAGAAATGTATTTGCCAATGCCCTTACTTTGAGACATGCTACCCTATGTACTATATTTGAATAAAGATAGCTAGAGTTTCTTTCGAATTTTAACCTCCAACCGTCAACAGAACCTATCCATGGTTTTTTATTGGTTATGGAGATTAAACCAGTCTTGATGAATCATATAAGGCATGAGTAAGTGAAAGATAAAAATACAGTAGAGATTTTGGAAAAATTGAGAAAAGGAGAGTATTTTCCCTATGCTAGGAGGTATACTGTTGATGAGAATGGATGTTTAAGAAGAGATGGACATCTTTTTGTCCCAATGATTGATGAGAGATATGCTTATAGAGGGTCACCACTCAAAGATGGCCATTCTTCCCAAAGGAGATAAGCTGTACAAGGACATGAAGAGAATTTTCTTTGGAAGGGAATGAAGAGAAGCGTACCTGACTTTGTTGCTAGGTGCTTGACATTTCAAATAATAGAATCTGAGAAAGGGTAGCCTGGTGGATTATTAATACTTTTGGAAATTCCGACTTGGAAGTGGGAACATATTTCGATGGACTTTTTCGAAGGATTGCCTAAAAATCAGAAGGGCCTAAAAATCAGAAAGGCAATGAGGCTATTTGCGTTGTTGTGGATAGAATCACTAAGAGTGCTCATATTATTCCAATTAGGAGAAATAGGGCTAGCGCCTCCCTTGTATAGATTTAGATTAAGGAGGTAGTTTGTCCATATGGAATTCCTATGAGCACAGTTGGTGATAGGACCCTTTGTTTACTAGCGAGTTTTGAAGGAGCCTACAAACGCTTTGAGGACTTCTTTGAATCTTAGCACGTTATATCATCCACAAATTGATGGACAAATAGAGAGGTTGAATAGGATTTTGGAGGACTTGTTGAGATCTTGTGTCTTGGATTTCGAAGGACATTGGGAGCAGCATCTACCTTTGGTTGAGTTTGTGTATAATAATAACTAACAAACAACGATTGCTATAGCCCCTTTTTGGAGCACTTTATGGTGGCCATGCAAATTGCCTAGTTTTTCGCCCCTTAGAAGTTTAGAGGACGAAATCCTTTTTAAGGGGGAAGATTGTAACATCCTATAAAATGAAGCATAAATAAATGAAGTAAATTGAATTAAATATAGTAAGGTTAAAATATAGAAATTTTATAAAAGTTGGAGTTTGACCAAGAAAGTTATTCCATTGCATTCGAGGCGAAATTATGACCTGTTTCCATATATAATATGCTGAAAACAGAGCTCAAACAAAGACATTATGAGCATTTGAAGTTTTCAGATTTAAATTAATTTAGTTTGAATTCAAATACAAATTCAAAAGAGAAATCAATTTAGGATTTAAATTTCAAAAATTAGCTAGGGGACTAAGTAAGCATTTAATTAATGTTTAACGTTAGTTAGGGAATAAAATAATCATGCAATGGAAAAAAATCACGTTCCTTGGAATAGAGGAGCGGTTAACCTATACAGGTCAACCATAGCGGTCATAGGCATTTGACTACTTGGCAACGATGTTTCCAGTGGCAGCTATGGTTTGAAGCTATTTTATATTCAGTTGCATGCTCCAGATTTTCCCATTTACCACCTACTTCCATCCTATGGTTCTGGTGCGTTTCAACCCCTACAAATACAACCCTATCCTCTCCACCTTTTATTTATATTATTTTAGGGAATACGAGGAATTTCTGCCATTGCTATCTATCTCTAATAAGATTTAGAAACTCTATAGAGAATTCAGATAAGAATTCAACTTATTTCTTATTTGTTTATTCTTCCTCCAATCTATCCTTATCCTATTCTTGTCTAGTTGTTGTGAATCTAATGAATATATATACCTGTAACAACCCGGATATTTTAACGATTTTAATTAATTTAATTAATCGGTTTTGTGTGAAATTTAATAAAAAAATGTAAATAAAATAAAATTTAGAAATAAGAATTGATATTTGGAATGCGTCTAGTTAAATATAGTAATTGATAAATTTTCGTCCGAAAATATGAAAGTTTATTTCGAGCATAAATTTACTTTAATTTAATCAGTTAAAAATCGATGAAAATAAAACGTTTTCGAAATCTAAATATTTTTGCATAGAAAAATTCTAAATCGTCTTCTGAGCAAGACGTCATTTTTCGTTTTTCAATATTCAGACTTCTTTAGCTCCGTCGATCTTATTTTTCTGCGTTTTTGTTGCATTTTTCGCTAGTAGAAATTTCGAATTTTTATAATTCAATTGTACCACTAATATCTATATGCCGTTTTGATCATCTCGTCGTGCTGATCACTGTGGTATATTCAATTCCATGTTTCGGTTTTTCGGTACTCGGATATAACCATGAAAGGTCAACCGTATCGGTTTCAAACTTTTGTCTTTACCTCTCGTGATCATTCAATTGACACCTTGTATAACCCAATAGCCGTAAATTTATGATTTCTAGAAAATACAGCCTGTAACTTTGCTATTTGCTTTTATTACTTCCTAGGAACTAACGCGTCCATTTATTATTACTGCTTACCAAGAATTTATGCGATCTGTACATTATAATAAAACTATTTTGGACAGCCTATATTCTTCACATTTAATCCCCTCTCCCTCTCCAATTTTTTTTTCTCCCTTTCGAATTGCATGCGCCACCAAAAGTTCACCGCCTTCGCTACCCACCTCTGGCCGCTCCTCCAGCCCTCCACCTCGCCTTTATCTCCCTCCAGCAGAGCAAGCTGTCACGTTTTCCACCGTGGTCATCATCCTATCCCACGCAGTGCATCTCTGCGTCAGCCTCCTTCCAACCTCGACCTCCGCACCATATTCTCCTCTACCTACTTCACCCACCTTGAAGCCTTAACCCTGTGCTTTTTCCTCTCCTCTCTCTATCACTGCCCGTCGTTACCCTTCCAACTCCGCTCCTCCACCCTCATAAACCACCAGCCATCACAACACCCGCCTTCCAGTCCTCTCCACCTCAAAGTCGCAACCCGCGCATATGCAACAGTGCCCCCTTATTTCATCTCCACCTCTCCATCCAACCCATGCTGAACACATCGCAGTGCCACCTCCCATGTCACCACCGCACCAACGCCAGCTGCACGCAAACCACCACGTGTCACCACCTGCTCTGGCCGAACCCATCCAACTCCCCTCGTTTGCCTTCACCAAGCAGCGCGCGACATCTTCCCTGACCCCTTACCTCCTCGCTATACTTGCTTGCTCACAAGTTACATCAAATCTCTATTTCCCAGCGAGCAACCTCTTCACAATAGGATGATACATTATACGCGGGTGTTAAGATAATTAGTTATACATATTTTTTTTGTTTGGAGATTCGTATTTATATAGTTATATATGTTAAGTTATAAAGTATTTATATTCTCTGTTTTGTGTACTCAAGTTTGGCCAATATGTTTTGGGTTATATGCCGTTCATAGTGCGGCCTGTTTAATTTTTTTTTTGTATCTTATTTTGGTATAGTGTTACTAGTTTCATTTTGTTAAGTTTTATTGTATAAAATTTCCACAGTTATATTATAAGATATAAGGCAGTACAATCTTTTATAGTTTTATAAAAAGAGGTCAAATTGTATAATTTACGTTACAACTGTGTCGCACATACATATTTTCAGTAGTTGATATAAGTTTAAGTTGTTTGTATTAATGAATATGATTTGCATATGTTCTTACGGTTGGATTAACGCAGATATCTGTTTAATAAAACAGTAGTTTATATATATATATATATATATATATATCAATAATTTAGAGAGATTTTGTTTTGCATAGATATATATTTTCCAGTGGTTGTTTTTCAGTGATATACATTGGATTGTTTGGTCTGCATATTGTTGTTGTATGCCAAGTCTGCATATAAAGCATATCTGCCAATCTGAAATGTATTCATATATATATATATATATATATAAAAGTATAATATTTTGGTTTTAAGGTGTTGTATATGTTTTGGTTGAAGTATATGTTTTATAATAACCTTGTATAGGTTATATTTGCTGCAGTTATATAATAAGTTATATAATAGCGTTTATATATATGCAAGTTCCAGATTTATATATAATATTTATATGTGTTTATATTGGTCAACCAGTTTCAAAATCTGATTGTTTGTAGATCTATGTTGGTTATATATAAGTTCACCTATATCAATTATCTTCATCGATCCTTTTCTGATTTGATTTTGTCTATTCCTTATCTATCAGCCCTATCCATCGAAATTCATGCCAATCTTGCCCTGCTTTGGAATTCGCGCATGAATTTGTAGCTTGTACGGTTATCGAACTCTAGGCTCGAAAGGTGAGCAATCACTCACGATTAATGTTCTTTTATTTATTAAATTTGATTTCAATTGAAACGACAATTGAAATATGCTGCTATAGTTATTTACACTGTAATATATGTTATTACTTGTATCAGTTCACCTATGACATCTGACACCCTTATCTATTATTTATGCAATGATAATCCAGTTTGATTGATAATTGATTGATTGTGAATGTTTACATTGGACGTAAAATTGTTAATTGTTTAAAATGATAAAATATGTAGTTGAATTTGATATAGGATAGTAATAATTTAAATTAAGATATGTGATGAATTTGACTAGTTCAATTTGTATAATATGACCCCTTTATATGTTTGAATAAATTGACACGTAGAAAGATGGTTAATTACACCTTGAACCATTTAAATGTATTTTGTTTAAATTGTTGTAGTATAAAATGGAATAATGAATGACAAGTGAAAAACTGTATAAATAGTTAATATAATAATCTTTGATCTACATGAAATGATAGTGTAGATTCTAGAAATAATTATATTAATTTGCACGAACAAAAATGTGAACTAATACGATTATTTCAGGATTATTTGAATTAATTATTGGATTTTTATTGATTGTGCTATTGCTTGTTTATTTACTTTGACACCATCCCAGTTATCACACTGCAAGTTCCCTGTGCTATGCTTTGATTTTTGGATTGAAATGGAATCGGGTTGAAATGATAAATACCCAAATGAATTTGACTTAGGTTAGAGAATTAAATAAACCCGATTGGTCAATAATTTGATTGAAAATAAAAATAAAATAATGATTTTATTTTAATAAAGAATAAGGTTTGAAATGAAGTTGGAATCTGAATTTCAATGAAAGGAAAATGTTAATATTTAATAATCTGAACTAAATATTAATAAAGTAATTTATGAAAGAACGTTGTTTAATTTAAGAAATGATTGAATTAAGCTTTGAAATTATTTAATAATTAAGCTTTGATATTACTTAATAATTAAGTTTGGAGTTATTTAATAATTAAGATTGGAATTATTTAATAATTAGGTTTTGGAATTTAATTGATAATTAAATTTTGAAATTATTAATTAAGTTTTGAAATTATTAAATAATTAAATAAAATTGAATTATTTGATAATTTAATAAAATTTGAATTCTTTGATAAAAGAAATTGAACTCTTGAATAAGTGAATTTGAACTTCATTAACAAATGAAATTGGGTTTCTTTATTAATTAAGTTTGGAAAATTATATAAGAAGTTAATAAGTGAAATTGAACTCCTTGAAGATGTGGAATATAAGTTTCTTTATTAATTGAGTTTTGGAATTTGTAACTAAGTAAATAAATAAGTGAAATTGTATTTCTTTAACAAGAAATAAAATGTGATTTATTGAAATAAATATAAGACTTGTAATTTAAGAATTTGATTTGACGAATCTAATTTAATTTAAATTTGAAAGTTAATATAATGAAGTTGAACTTAAGTAACTGATTTAATGAATTGGAAATTTGAATAGAAATTGTTTTGAATGATAAATTTAACGAATATTGAATGAAATCGATCAATGAATTTAAATTGATTTTGGATGTTAAATTAATTTAAATAATTACGGAATGAAATTTATATTCGAACTTGAATCAATATTTGAATTGTTAAATAAAATTCGAAATTGAATTATAAGATTTTGAAATGGTAATTTGGAAGTTTTGAAACATAAATTATTTAAATTGATTTTGGAAGACTAACGAAATGTGATTTGTAAATTCTAATTGAAATTGAAATTGATTTGGTTTTGAAATAATATAAACGACCTATCGGTGTAATAATTACAAAAGTTATTAAAGAAACCAGAATCGGTTATGGACATACTCTCTGTCTAAACCGAAAACCACTTTAATAACTATACGCGGAGTGTGATCCAGAATGAAGTGGTTGCAATTATGTATGTGATGACTGAAGAAAGAGAACGATAATGGATAGCCTTGACACTTGTGTCAAATTTGAAATCACTAAAACAGGAGCCGTGCCGGGCCAAATGGGGTTAGCCACCTCGAGCGAACATACTTCTTCGTAAACTACTCATTACTTGTTATTGATTGGTGCACCCTCGTAATTTTAGGAGTGTTGTTTCGCGGTGTTGCGATCGTTGCGGCGATGCGTTTTCACCAGTCCGGATCAGGCAAACGGTAGTTTCACTACCTTGGGTATTGCCTCATGTGCCTTGTCATACTTGTATCCCTATATACGCGACCACTACGAATTTATTCTGTGTTATACCTATGGAGTACTCCCTGATATCCCACCAGTTTATGGTGGAGTTTACAGTGCTGTATAGAATATGACACTTATATAAAATGTTTTAAGGGGGATAATGGTAACGCCTTAACACTATTTTGATATTTTATATTACTGATAGACATTATCTATTTAGCGTATATTACTACATAGTAGATAGTTTAGAGGATCCTTAGAGGACGGTCATTCCAACGTCCTTTGAGTTACTTGTATTTCAGTTGTGATTTCACTTGAGTTGGATTTATTAATATAAGAATGTTAATCCTGACTCGAGTGTTTTGTGTTTTGCTTTACGCTCGGGTCAGACTGAGTGGTTAAGCTTTTGAGACTCACCTCTGTAGTTGGAGCTTCGCCTGGAGATCCAGCTATCTATCCTATCTTCAGATATTCAGTTGATTCTAGCAATGTATTCCGTTTATTGTATTTGACTTTTGTATTCGAGACTTCTGTTGTAACTTATTAACTCTATTATATATATATATATATGTAATAGCTTCATGAACAACTACATTTGCTTCCGCTGCATATTATTACTCTGTGTATGTGATTCTGTGATTATTTGTTTACTGTATATATGAGTTTTGCCAAATTTAAATTGACAATTCGGTATATTGAATTTGTCAAGTCCGACGTGGGCGGATGCGAATAGTTCAAAATAGCGGGTTGTTACAGTTGGTATCAGAGATTTGGTAGCTTTAGGCAAAAATTAACATATAGGGTAGTTGCATTTACAGAATCACTCTCATTCGAGTTTCAATTCTTCCTTTTGACTCAATCCCTTTGAATTTTGGAACGTTCCCTGCGGTTCCAAAATTCATTCATGTCCTTCACTATTCATCTTCTTTCAATTCTGGAGCATCCCACAACTCCACTTCGAATAACTCTTATAATGAATCGGCGGTCTCGCTAATCTTCGAATGATTTGTAAAGGGGTGAAACTCCTTTATAATAGGCACTTATTTACCAAAGATTTCTGTATCCTCGTTTTACGATGCCATCTATCTCCCGGTATACCTGAATTCTATTTCTCGAGATCGAATGTCGATTTACCTCGAAATTATGCATTGATCTTATTCTTGAAGTCACGGTCGGCCCGGTTAAGGTTGCCCGTGAATTAAATAAGCTTATCCATCTCCTAATTCTATTAATTGAATTATCTCATCTTCTGTTCGAACTTATTATCGAATCAAAATTCTCTATGATTTGATTTCCATCAAATTTGAATATCTATACTTATTTTGAAATCCATCCTTGTATCGTCGAGCGAGGAAGCGTATTTGTAAATTTATATGTTAAAATTGTTTTATATATTGTGTTGTTTGAGTTGTGGATGTTGATTTGGGTTTTCGATCGATTCGTCTGATCAACGCTATCGATAGGATTTCCAAAACACTTTAACAGAGCAAACCGACACAATATCATTTTCAAATTTGGTAAACAAAATAAATTTTGTATAATTATATTATATATATGAGTATAATTTTCTGAAATTGAATTGTTAACTGAATTGGTTGTTAAAGGATAACATTTAGTTTTCATTTGTTGTTTTGTAAACTACTGATTTTACCAACATATAAATAGAGGCAAGTTATAAAAATTGTATATAAATCGATTTAGAGTTTAAGTGAATTTAAATTGAAATTTGAGAATTTAATTCCCGATAATTTCGAACTACGGTTTTAAAAGTTTAAAACGTATATTATTTAAATATTTTCAAATAGAAATGGTTTTCAAAGAATTTTTGATTAAATTAGAGCTCTTCTCTTTTGTCGCTGGAAAATAATTTCGGTGATGACGGCCGCATTATCGACATTCATTTTCGAGTTTCGAAAGGAAGAGACCAATTCGTAGCTTTGCTACAGTTTTGGAAATTAAATCGACTTAAATTTCTTAAGTATGATTTGATTTATATATATACATATAGGTATATTATTTTAAATTTCATTTGATTTGATATATATAGTATATACATAATTATCTCTAAATTGTTTATAGTTAATCGAAATTTAATTCTTAAATTTTATGTCAAGGATGATTTCAATTATAAAATGAAACCAAAATTTTGAATTAATATTTAAACTTGAGATAATTGAATTAGAAAATTTTATATGTATAATACCCAATTTCATGCTAATATAACTTACCTAAATTTCCAAAAGTTAACTATGTAATTGGATATTATACAATATAAAATGATATCAAAGGAATTTTAAAATAAATTTGAGTAGTTATAATAAGTGTAAATATACTTAATATATATGTGATAAGATATATTAAGAGAATAAATTTAGTAATAATTTGGAATAAAGAAGAATTAAATTTGTCGAATAAATTATGATTATAATAAATGACCATTCAAATTTATGATCTTTGAAATTGTTAATTTAAGGAAATTGGATAATATATAATATAAATTGTCTTTATAAATAAAATGTGAGTGCGTATAATAAATGTTATTCACTTAAAGTTTAATTATAAAATGTTTATAGAAATAAATAGAATAGTAAGTTAAATAAATAATAGGTGTGATTAATAGAAGAAAAATTTTGTTTTGAAAGTTTATAAATTGAATTAAATCAACTTAAGGGAGTATCTTGAATTAATTGAATTTAAGCTCAATTTCATTTGAAAGGAACCTTTGTACCTAACATTAATGAATGTGAAATCAAATCAATTTAATGAAAATATTGAATTTAAAAACAAATTGTTGAATATAAATTAATTTAAATTGTAATTTATATGGTTTAAATTAATTGAATATTATGTAATTCAAGTCTATTTTCTTTTGATGGTTTCTAGTCTCCTACCTACTTCCTTTTCGAGGACAAAAAGTTTTGAGTGGGAGAGAGTGTAACAACCCTGGTATTTTAAAGATATTAATTAATTTAATTAACCGGTTTTGAGTGAAATTTAATTAAAAAAATATAAATAAAACAAAATTTTGAAATAAGAATTTGATATTTGGAATGCGTCTAGTTAAATATAATAACTGGAAAATTTTCGTCCGAAAATATGAAAGTTTATTTCGTGCGTAAATTTACTTTAATTTAATCAGTTAAAAATCGATGAAAATAAAACGTTTTCGAAATCTAAATATTTTTACATAGAAAAATTCTAAATCGTCTTCTGAGCAAGACGTCATTTTTCGTTTTTCAAAATTCGGACTTCTTTAACTCCGTCGATCTTATTTTTCTGCGTTTTTGTTGCATTTTTTCGCTAGTAGAAATTTCGAATTTTTATAATTCAATCGTACCGTTAATATCTATATGCTATTTTAATCGTCTCGCCATGCTGACCACTGTGGTATATTCAATTCCGTGTTTTGGATTTTCGGTACTCGGATATAACCATGAAAGGTCAACCGTATCGGTTTCAAACTTTTGTCTTTACCTCTCGTGATCATTCAATTGCCACCTTGTATAATCCAATAGCCGTAAATTTATGATTTCTAGAAAATACAGCCTGTAACTTTGCTATTTGCTTTTATTACTTCCTAGGAACTAATGCGTGCATTTATTATTACTGTTTACCAAGAATGTATGCGATATGTACATTATAATAAAACTATTTTGGCCAGCCTATATTCTTCACATTTCATTCTCTCTCCCTCTCCATTTTTTTTCTCCCTTTCGAATTGCATGCGCCATCAAAAGTTCACCGCCTTCGCAACCCACCTCTGGCCGCTTCTCCAACCCTCCTCCCCGCCTTTATCTCCCTCCAACAGAGCAAGCTGCCACGTTTTCCACCGTGGTCATCATCCTATCCCACGCCGTGCATCTCTGCGTCAGCCTCCTTCCAACCTCGACCTCCGCACCATATTCTCCTCCACCTACTTCGCTCGCCTTGAGCTTTAACCCCGTGCTTTTTCCTCTCCTCTCTCTATCATCGCCCGTCGTTACCCTTCCAACTCTGCTCCTCCACCCTCATGAACCACCGGCCATCACAACACCCGCCTTCCAGTCCTCTCCACCACAAATTCGCAACCCGCGCATATGCAACAGCGCCCCCTTATTTCATCTCCTCTCCATCCAACCTGTGCCGACCACATCGCAGCGCCACCTCCCACGTCACCACCACACCAACGCCAGCTGCATGCAAACCACCACGCGCCACCACCTGCTCTGGCCGAACCCATCCAACTCCCCTCCTTTGCCTTCACCAAGCAGCGCGCGACATCTTCCCTGACCCCTTACCTCCTCGCCATACTTGCTTGCTCATAAGTTACATCAAATCTCTATTTCCCAGCGAGCAACCTCTTCACAATAGGTTGATATATTATATGCGGGTGTTAAGGTAATTAGTTGTACATATTTTTTTTTGGGTTTGGAGATTCGTATTTACAAAGTTATATATGTTAAGTTACAAATTATTTATATTCTCTGTTTTGTGTACTCAAGTTTGGCCAATATGTTTTGGGTTATATGTTGTTCATAGTGCGGCCTGTTTAATTTTTTTTTTTTGTATCTTATTTTGGTATAGTGTTACTAGTTTCATTTTGTTAAGTTTTATTGTATAAAATTTCCACAGTTATATTATAAGATATAAGGCAGTACAGCCTTTTATAGTTTTATAAAAAGAGGTTAAATTGTATCATTTTTGTTACAACAGTGTCGCACATCCATATTTTCAGTAGTTGATATAAATTTAAGTTGTTTGTATTTATGAATATGATTTGCATATGTTATTACGGTTGGATTTACGCATATATTTGTTTAATAAAACAATAGTTTATATATTCAATAAGTTTAGAGAGATTTTGTTTTGCATAAATATATATTTTCCAGTGGTTGTTTTTCAGTTATATACATTGGATTGTTTGGTCTTTGTTGTTGTATGCCAAGTCTGCATATAAAGCATATCTGCGTATCTGAAATGTATTTATATATATATACACACACACACACACATAAGTATAATATTTTGGTTTTAAGGTGTTGTATATGTTTGTGTTGAAGTATATGTTTTATAATAACCTTGTATAGGTTATATTTGCTGCAGTTATATAATAAGTTATATAATAGTGTTTATATATATACAAGTTCCAGATTTATATATAATATTTATATGTGTTTATATTGGTCAACCAGTTTCAAAATCTGATTGTTTGTAGATCTATGTTGGTTATATATAAGTTCACCTATATCAATTATCTTCATCGATCCTTTTCTGATTTGATTTTGTCTATTCTTACTATCATCCCTATCCATCGAAATTCATGCCAATCTTGCCCTGCTTTGGAATTTGTGCATGAATTCGTAGCTTGTACGGTTATCGAACTCCTCTAGCCTCGAAAGGTAAGCAATCACTCACGATTAATGTTATTTTATTTTTTAAATTTGATTTCAATTGAAACGACAATTGAAATATGTTGTTGTAGTTATTTACACTGTTATATATGTTATTACCTATATCAGTTCACTTGTGACATCTGACACCCTTATCTGTTATTTATGCAATGATAATCCAGTTTGATTGATAATTGATTGATTGTGAATGTTTACATTGGACGTAAAATTGTTAATTGTTTAAAATGATAAAATATGCAATTGGATTTGATATAGGATAGTAATAATTTAAATTGAGATATGTGATGAATTTGACTAGTTCAATTTGTATAATATGACCCCTTTATATGTTTGAATAAATTGACACGTAGAAAGATGCTTAATTACACCTTGAACCATTTAAATGTATGTTGTTTAAATTGTTGTAGTATAAAATTGAATAATGAATGACAAGTGAAAAACCGTATAAATAGTTAATATAATAATCTTTGATCTACATGAAATGATAGTGTAGATTGTAGAAATAATTATATTAATTTTCACAAACAACAATGTGAATTAATACGATTATTTCATGATTATTTGAATTAATTATTTGATTTTTATTGATTGGTTCTATTGCTTGTTTATTTACTTTGACACCATTCAGTTATCACACTGCAAGTTCCCTGTGCTATGCTTTGATTTTTGGATTGAAATGGAATCGGGTTGAAATGATAAATACCCAAATGAATTTGACTTAGGTTAGAGAATTAAATAAACCCGATTGGTCAATAATTTGATTTAAAATAAAAATAAAATAATGATTTTATTTGAATAAAGAATAAGGTTTGAAATGAAGTTGGAATCTGAATTTTAATGAAAGGAAAATGTTAATATTTAATAATCTGAACTAAATATTAATAAAGTAATTTATGAAAGAACGTTGTTTAATTTAAGAAATGATTGAATTAAGCTTTGAAATTATTTAATAATTAAGCTTTGATATTACTTAATAATTAAGTTTGGAGTTATTTAATAATTAAGATTGGAATTATTTAATAATTAGGTTTCGGAATTTAATTGATAATTAAATTTTGAAATTATTAATTAAGTTTTGAAATTATTAAATTATTAAATAAAATTGAATTATTTGATAATTAAATAAAATTTGAATTCTTTGATAAAAGAAATTGAACTCTTGAATAAGTGAATTTGAATTTCGTTAACAAATGAAATTGGGTTTCTTTATTAACTAAGTTTGGAAAATTATTTAAGAAGTTAATAAGTGAAATTGAACTCCTTGAAGATATGGAATATAAGTTTCTTTATTAATTGAGTTTTGGAATTTGTAACTAAGTAAATAAATAAGTGAAATTGTATTTCTTTAACAAGAAATAAAATGTGATTTATTGAAATAAATATAAGACTTGTAATTTAAGAATTTGATTTGACGAATCTAATTTAATTTAAATTTGAAAGTTAATATAATGAAGTTGAACTTAAGTAACTGATTTAATGAATTGGAAATTTGAATAGAAATTGTTTTGAATGATAAATTTAACTTAACGAATATTGAATGAAATCGATCAATGAATTTAAATTGATTTTGGATGTTAAATTAATTTAAATAATTACGGAATGAAATTTATATTCTAACTTGAATCAATATTTGAATTGTTAAATAAAATTCGAAATTGAATTATAAGATTTTGAAATGGTAATTTGGAAGTTTTGAAACATAAATTATGGAAATTGATTTTGGAAGACTAACGAAATGTGATTTATAAATTCTAATTGAAATTGAAATTGATTTGGTTTTGAAATAATATAAACGACCTATCAGTGTAATAATTACGAAAGTTATTAAAGAAACCGAATCGGTTATGGACATACTCTCTGTCTAAACCGAAAACCACTTTAATAACTATACGCGGAGTGTGATCGAGAATGAAGTGGTTGGAATGATGTACGTGATGACTGAAGAAAGAGAACGATAATGGATAGCCTTGACACTTGTGTCAAATTTGAAATGACCAAAACAGGAGCCGTGCAGGGCCAAATGGGGTTAGCCACCTCGAGCGAACACACTTCTTCGTAAACTACTCATTACTTGTTATTGATTGGTGCACCCTCGTAATTTTGGGAGTGTTGTTTCGCGGTGTTGCGATCGTTGCGGCGATGCGTTTTTACCAGTCCGGATCAGGCAAACGGTAGTTTCACTACCTTGGGTATTGCCTCATGTGCCTTGTCATACTTGTATCCCTATATACGCGACCACTACGAATTTATTTTGTGTTATACCTATGGAGTACTCTCTGATATCCCACCAGTTTACGGTGGAGTTTACAGTGCTATATAGAATATGATGCTTATATAAAATGTGTTAAGGGGGATAATGGTAACGCCTTAACACTATTTTGATATTTTATATTACTGATAGACATTATCTATTTAGCGTATATTACTACATAGTAGATAGTTTAACGGATCCTTAGAGGACGGTCATTCCAACGTCCTTTGAGTTACTTGTATTTCAGTTGTCATTTCACTTGAGTTGGATTTATTTATATAAGAATGTTAATCTTGACTCGAGTGTTTTGTTTTTTGCTTTACGCTCGGGTCAGACTGAGTGGTTTAGCTTTTGAGACTCACCTTTGAGAGTTGGAGCTTCGCTTGGAGATCCAGCTATCTATCCTGTCTTCAGATATTCAGTTGATTCCAGTAATGTATTCCGTTTATTGTATTTGGCTTTTGTATTTGAGACTTCTGTTGTAACTTATTAACTCTGTTATATATATGTAGTAGCTTCATGAACTACTATCTTTGCTTCCGCTGCATACTATTACTCTGTGTCTGTGATTCTATGATTATTTATTTACTGTATATCCGAGTTTTGCCAAATTTAAATTAACAATTTGGTATATTGAATTATTCAAGTCTGACGTGTGCGGATGCGAATAGTTCAAAATAGCGGATTGTTACAATACCTCTTCCCTATTGTCTGTGTGTATATATAAAAAAAAAGATTTTGGAAGAGATCGAAATGCTACAAATCCATTTAAGTGAAGCCAAGGCTAATCTATAAATGGAAACCTTAGTATTTCTTTTTAGTAGTTGTTTAGTGTTTTAATTTTTTTGATTTGAGTACGCCTTAGGGATTTTGGGATTTCGAAAATATGATAGATAAAATACCAGAAATTCTTTTTTATTTTGATATGTCAATTCTATGATGAAATTCCCAATTATTTATACTAATTTGATGGGATTTGTTTCATTTTTACAATTTTTGATAATTTCATACTCTATTCCACTTCTCCTTCGTTAGGTCAAATTGTGATTCTTCAATAAAATAAGAGGTATAGATTATGAATTGTATTTATAGTTTACACCACTTATTCTTATCTATTCCTTGTAATAGAGGAGTTGAATAGAATATGCGGGTTTAGATTGCAATTCATATTGTTTACGATATTCCATTGAATTAGTGTAATAAATTGTGTTTCTATTTTATTTACAAGTCTGCTATTGCATTTTTGGTTATCAATATTTATTCTTTGCTTTGAATATTAGAATCTCATGAAATTTTGGAAATTCGAAGAAAAATGCATTGTAATAATAATTTTTTAGGGAATTGGCATTTAATGCTAGTTTAGAGGGTGAAATCCATGCGTAAAGAATCTATTAGGCACGAATATTTATTTATGTCTATTTGCATAATTATCATATAATTATTGCATGTATGGCATATTTAATTAGGAATTTATTTACATTTATTCCCCCCATCAGGAAGGTAATGATTGTGAGGTAAAAACAAGTATAAAATCTCATATAGCCTAATTATTATTTTAAGGTGTAATAAGGAAAATTCCTTATAAGGCCTTATTTGTGAAACAGTGAGATGAGTGTGTGTGTGTACGCGCATATGTATGGAGGGTAATTAATTTGTGTCCAAGTCATAAGGGTGTGAGATCAATAGAGCTACAAGACGGAAGTCTGCCCTTAACTTTAAAGCTACCAACGGTTATGTATACTTTTATTGATGTGATATATCCATATGATAAATATTTGTAATGATGTGACGTTGGTACCAAATCCTGTAAGTGAAATATGCCCAGCTAATCTGGCTACTAGTTCAGATGAATTTTGAACTAATGTGAGACGTAATTTTGAGTATGGGCCATAAGATTTAGGGCCTGCTTCGGAGTCTTGAGATATTAAGTGGTTGGACCCACCCCTTTCCCCAAATAAAGTATTAAATGGCTAAGGGGACACATTGGGTGGTGTCTCTACAGGGATCCGCTTATGGAAATAGGTTTTAAATGATGGGGTCTACCTTAGTTAAGATATTAACTAACCAGAGTCTGCCTGTTTTCCACTTGGAAGTATTAAGCGGCCTATGAGATTTCATACGATGTCAGCTAGATAGTACCATTGAGGAGTGCACCTTGGAAATAGATCTTTAATGATGGGGTCTGCCTTAATTAAGGTATTAAATGACCAAAGTCTTCCTATTTTCCAACTAAAGGTATTAAGTGGCCTAGGTACCGTTTCTCATATTATTAGCTATTTATAACGTATGATTGGTATATGAGATTTTAGAAACCTGCTTCTAGAATGAAAGGTATTAAGTGGTTGGACCTACCTCCTTTTTGTATAAAGAAGTATCAAATGATTTTAATAGTTTTATGCTCATAGACATATTCTTGTTTTGAAAAAATTGCCTAAGTACTTAAAAGATAAGACTCGAGGTTTTTATTCATCAGAAACTGATTTTTCTAACTCCCTCCCCATTACAACATAGGTTAAGGAAGGAGTAATGGCAGTCATGATGCTTAGAAATAAGAAGCTTAGCTTCTAGCATTATTTATTATTAATGTTATTTTCTTTTATATGTAACCATGGATTTAGACAAATGTTGTAACGGATAGTATATTATAGTTTTTATGGAATTTTGTGTTATGAAATTTTTGTGGTTTTGACATAAATAGGTACACTTTACTATAATATTTTGTTCCATCTGCTATGAGTTCTGAAAGTTTACTTTTATCTCTGCAATGTTATTCCTTTTTACTACCAGCAGCATGCCTTAGAATGAACCTAAGTTTCGATGGGCCTTTTCTAGGTTGAAATTTAGGCCTGTTCCGAGGTGGGTTGTTGCATTACATTTCCTAAGTATTAATTTATTTATAACACTTCATAAACTAACCAAATCATGTTGTATTTCGAAGAATTTAAAAATACTATTAGGCAGCTCGTAGGTGTAAATTCAGTCTATGATTAATATGAAGAATTCGAATATTATGTTCACACATCACCTTAACTATTACTGTAATTGTTTGGCAAAAAATTTCACTTACAACGATTTATCGCGAAAATACAGTTTTACATTTTACGCAATATCACTCAGCCGAACTACCTTGCAACGCCCAACATCCAAAGATATGACTAGGTTACGTGCATTCACAAGCATAAAATACCAATGAAACCCCCAGATATGAAACAATCAATGTCTCTCCCCTCCCGGCAAACAATACATCCAGTGAAGTCCCACCTACAATTAGTGCCACAACCAACATCGACCACCAAATCACCTTATTCTCATTTAGCCCCACCTCCTCATCTCATTCTACCACCTTCCCCTCGACAACTAAACTCATCAACACTCTCCATAATTCAACCTACAAGGAAAAAAGGAAACGGTAGAAAATATCCATCAACCAAGCATCCTCCACTGATCGATGATCTCAACCTGGGCTTTGAATACAACCCACATCTTATGATACCTCAATCCAATACTAATCATGAAAACTCAACCCCTCCCTTAACAAGGCACACTAGGAATCGACCTACCGCTTACTCCATCCCTCTATTTAATGATATTTCACAAGATAAGCGTACTAGAATATAAGAAGCACTCACTTGCCCTCAAAGAAAATTGAATTAAAACATGTATCAAGGATAATCATCTACACATATGGTGCATTGCTGAGACAATATTGCATCATGCTTTGACACTCAAGGCTGTAAAATATACAGGAAAACAATGAAAGCTAGTGCACAATCTCCTTGATGCTCCCTATGGAAGGTTACTGACTATGTGGAACCCTAATACATACTCTTTATCCAAATTTGCATCTTCTGACCAATACATGCATTTCCAATCCTTGCACCTTCCCTCTAACATAGATTCCTAATAACTTTTATTTATGCTTATAATAATTACGACTAGAGACAAAATTTCCTTGATGCCCTCCCTTCCCTAAGAAATTCTACAAAGCCACAGACAAGTATTGGTGGTTTCAATTTTATGCATTAGTCTCATCAAAAGCTAGGAGGCTACCTTATTTCCCTCAAAGAAAACATGTTGTTGAATCAGGGTCTCCTTATGTCTCACCTCTCCATTATCCCAAACTATGGTCCAGCTTATACTTGGAGCAATAAAAGACATACAAGGAAATAACACTGTGTAACTCGACCATGCTTTCTACAATCCTATTTCCATCAGTGCCTGGCCGAACCTATACCATAAAACCCTTCTTCCTTCTATCTCTGACTATAACATGCTCCTTCTTTCATGGGGGAGTAGGAAAAGTGTCCCATCATCTCTTTTAGATTATTTAAACAATGATTAACTCACAGTGAATACGATGACAATTTAATCCAGGTATGGCTCAACTCTTAGAGAGGTAATCCCATCATATTTATAATATACAAGTTTAGGCTCCAAAAAATAAAGCTAAAAGCTTGGGCAGCTTCTACCTTTGGTTTGTACAGTAAATAATCGACAAACATCATATCCTACTAGCTATCATCCAAAATGACCTTAATTTTGAACCTTTCAACCCCATGCAAGAACTTGAACAAGACTTCACTGTCAAACTCCAAAAGGCATTAGAGGGAAAGGCATTCATGGAAAATCAAAAATCCTACCTTATTTATAAAGAGCAAGCTAACATAAATACAAAATACCGCCACAACACTCTAAAATTCAAATTGGCTACAAGAAGAATACGCTCTATTGTAGATATGCACAGGAACCTTCAAAACTCCTTTGAACGAATAAACAATGCTTTTGTCTCTTACTTCTCATCCATTTTGGCAACACCTTCCCCTAACATTTCAGACAAGAATTACTCGTTTACTGTATACTTCATATCTCTCTAAAACAGGCAAATGAAATGATTTCCATAGCGACTCCAGATGGAATTAAACAACCAGCTTTTCCCTCAACTCCACTAGCTGCGGTAGGGCAGATGGCTATAATGTAGCAATAACGACCCCACCGCTATACCTATATTATTGAAGAACATTACAAGTAATGTCATCTTATAACACAGAGAATATGGTTGGTTAAGGGCAATCAAATGAGAATATATCTTTATACTAAAACTGACACGTCTTTATTACCTTTTAGGATACGAACTGAATTTTTTTGACATGTATAATATTAATACAAGGAAATAAACAAACCAATTTAAAATCTTCAAAACATTATATAATATGAATGGATTAGAATTAGATTCATAGATCACTGAAAAATAATATACATCATATACATAATAGAACGCGAGTCTATAAAGTATAGTATCAGACCCATATAATATATATCTCATCCAATAGTGCTATATCAAGTACATAATGACAACTTGATAATATACATTCATAACTCCTAAATCTCAATACACATAAGTGTGAAGTAAACTAAATTGGTCAAAAAAGTTTATTTCAATGCTAGCCGAAATCTAGAGGTCAATGAACCCTAGTTCCTACAGACTCTCGGCCTAAACCGAGTATTTTATAAATAAATGGGCCAGATTATATCTAATAAAAATGCGATATGATGATAACATAAATATATGACTTAGAACTAAATAAGCCACAATAAAATATGTCATAACAGATGATAAAAATAAGGCATATCAATCAAATCACCATTTCGTAAATCCATATCAAGTCTCAATGGAATATCAAAAAAACATGGTGGTAATAATTCAAAATTCTTCAAAGCCAAAAGATACTAAATATCCATCCAAAAATATTAGAATAAATAATCATCACTAATGATATTATAACACAGCAACACAAAGCCTTACGATACAAAGTCGACTCCGCCACATAGCGTTGTAGTCTAATGACATGAAGCAGACCAAATATTCGAATAGTCTTACGATACGAATTAGAATAACTATATGAATTTACCTAATGACACAAAGTAGGTAAACATTTTCTAGCTATGTACCCAAATATACCGATGACACAAATTAGACCCTGCCACATAGTGTCGTGGTTTAATGAAACAAAGTAGACCAAATATGCGAACAGTCTAACAATACGAAGTAGACTAACTATGTGGATTTACCTAATGACACAAAGTAGGTAAATATGTCTACTGTCCAAACATCTAAAATGCATCGGCTCTTTGATTGATGAAAAATGGGTCATCATCCCCTGGGGAACTATTGGCCTCAAATCCAAACACCCTAAGATAATACAACTCGAAGTGTGGCTCACTTGTAACTTGGGAATCGCTGGTATCTAACTAACTGTCCCATACCAGAAAGTGAAATTCTAATATTTTCTAAAAACTCGTACATCCACTCAAACTCTATTTAACAAATTATAATAACAAGTGAAAGAATTGTACGAAATGTACCATACGAATTGGATAATTCAATCATTTATTAAAATTCTTTGTTTCATAAAAAATCATGAAATTCAATTGAAATTCAATTCAAACTTGTAATTTTATATTTTAAAAGATGAGAGTTAAATGATTTCTAATAAAAATGGAATTTCTTTATTTAAAATAAGAAATCAAACTATTATTTTCCTAAATCGATAATTTTCTTTATTCTTAATATATATATATATATGTATATATATATATAAAGTATTTTTTCAGAAAATCTTAAAAAATTTAGTCTTATTTATCTATATTTTAAAAATTAAATATTTTTATTTGTATATAGATTTAATAACACTAAAAGAAATTTGCAAGTTTAAACCAATCACTTGTAAACACTTTTCAAGATTTATAACTTTTAAACATACGTTTCTTTAAATTATACACCAAAAATGGTTTAATACTTTAACAATCAATTGCTGCTGGAAATCAGAAGATAACAAAGTTCATAACAACATAGAAAATTTAGAAAACAAACAATTAAACTAACAATAGATTTACAAACAAGAACTAGGCAAAACGACCCAATTTTAATTATCACCGATCGATTTAACTGTGATGGTCGGGTTTCCTTTGGTTCAGGTGAGTTGCAAGCATTTTAGATGCAATATCAGGTCTAACCAAACATTCAAACACCATCAATATCATACCATAAGCATACAAAAAGGATTTTTGATTAAACAAGAACTAACAGTGTCAAATTCTAAAACTAACAGTATTTACTTTCTCAAATTTTGGTTTTTACCAATACTTGTTTAAACAAACAACCCAATTATTTAGATATAAATATAGACTAACATCATTCCAACATCAATTATTAGATATAGTTATGTGAGATAGAAATCTCACCTTAACTATTAGCTTCTCGAACAACCGCTAACTCATCACGTTCGCCACTTTATCATTGCCAGCATCTACCTGAAGTATGCATGCATAAGATTCCAGCCATCGGCTTCCACAACGACGCCACCTCGACCTCCCTCGCACGCATCTAAGCCCCACCTGTCACCATGGGTTTCCATGACCTAGCTACAGCTGTCTTTGACTTGATCGTGCGTCCCCTTGTACCCAACATCGCCATTTCACCATTTCCAACCGCTACTGCTTTCGGCCGTTGTCATTCGCTACCCTTTTATTTTTTCTTTTGTCTTACCTTCAATTTTGAATCGATTTCGATTTTAGGGTTGTGAGAAATAACGATGAATGAAAATTATATGGTGCGGAGAATAATGGTGTGGGCTTGGGAACTGAAGTGTGGTTTGTTTGGTTATAGGGTAAGTTTACAATTTAATCCAACAAATTGTTTCTTTCGTTAAAAAGTTGCCCCTTCGTTCTTTGTAAATTAACTTTAATTTAATTCATTATCGATTTATATTTGATTTCAACTACACAATTATATTCAATTCAATATTAGTTCACCCTATTTACTTATTCAATATATTGCCATAATTTTTTTAAAGTTATCTGTTGTATTGATATAAATAAATTTATTTATCTTCGTATTCATTGATTTCATTGAATATCAACAAAACTTATTTTTGTCTATTTTAAGTATATATAATTATTTATACCTTAAAATATATTATATTCAACAATAACACTTTGTCCCATTTAATATACCTTTTGAAAATCATTTTATTAATTAGTTTAACTTGTTAAAAAAATCTTTTACTAAATAGATTTGAATTAAATAAAACCATATTTCCAAAATAATAATTATAAAAAATAGTATTCAAATTCTTTTATTATAATTAGATGTTTCAAATATTACGGTTTTGAAAATAGGATTGTTAGAAACTTCCTCCGTTACAAAAATTATATCCTCGTAAAGTTTTTATAGGGAGATTTTGCATAGATACACTCAAGCCTTAACTGAATTTGAAACCTACAATCAAATTGAAATTCATACAACACTCTATAGTGCTAACATTAGAATCAAAACTATCATAAGTTATAAATTTAAATAGTTCATTTATATATTTTTGTTTCTTTGCATATGATAAAAGAAAAATTATCGAAAAATATTCTAAGTGTCAAAGATTTTGAAAGATTCGCTAATGTCTCCTTTGTGTTAAGAGTCGTTCGTAGTTCCCCAATTATAATATATATACATCGACCACACGGTCGGTGTAATGACTCATAAATTTATCGCTTTAGCAAATTATTTTTATTTTAAAAATTAGTCAAATAAAAGGTTGATAATACAAATAGTATATAGTTTAGTGATAATAAATAATAGCAATCTTATTTTTAATAGATATTTACAAAAATATTTTCCTCGAAGTTTAAATCGATAAAATGGCTCAAAACTGTTTTATCAATAAACAACTTTATAATCATAAAATGTTGCATACAGGGCTGGATGCATATGATTATTATATAATTGTCCAAGAATATGAAATAAAATCAATTATTTATTTTTGAAAATAAAATGTATTTTTTGACAGTTTTCAATGCGCGTATATTTAATAATTGATTTATTAAATTTAATTGAGATTTAATGATTTAATAATTATTTTAATTATTTAAATAATGGTTTTAAATGATTATAATTCTTTTTAATTAGTTATGAAGTAATAATGATTGATTTATAATGGTTTTATAAAGTTATAAAAGTAATTGAAATTATAAGGGAAATCAATATCGCTTTATCGGTATAATAGCAATTTTCGTAAATAATTGTTAATATTAATTTGTATGGTTTTATAAATGAAATGTAATTATTTTCATTTGATAATAATGATAAGAAATTTGTTTTCAATTTTTTTACAAATATATGTATATAAATTAATAAGTGAAAATATGACTGATAATTAGTTTCTCGATTTTCAATAATTTAACGAACAAAAGTTGTTCGAATGTTGTTATCCTCTTGTGCATATACATGTACATGTATATACATATCATATGCACACCATAACATATTTTTGTATACTTAAATATATAAATACTACAAAATATTAAAATAATTTCCAAGACTTAACACTTAAGCAACCAAAAAGCAAACATCAACTCACCTTCTCAACACAATCATCACACCATCACCTCAACATCACCACCTCTAGCCTAAGGGGGTTGCCATGCATGTGAGGAGGGGTAGAAGGAGTGTGGGTCATGGGTAAAATGGTAATTTTTTTGTTAATCTTTTTTTCCAAATTTTCTCCTATAAATACCCATCCACTTTCTTATATTTTTTCACCATATTCTTATCATCTTCTTCTCTACTTCAAGCTTCTTTTTATGGCATCTATACTTAACAAAATTATGGCGAAATATCAAGCAAAAGAAAATTAAAATTGTATAATACATATAAGTTATCAAATCCACTTCGAACGAAGACAAATCTCCTCCATCCCTCTTCCTAAACCCATGGCCACCTCCTCCATTCATCAAGGCTGTGAGTTCCACCATCTACAAGGTTAGGTCAAGCCCTTCAAAGGGACTCAAGCTTGATTTCACTAACTTTGATTCGATCGTAGCGGAGCTATAACCTATTTTAGACTAGCCCGTCGGAAATACGAAAGTGAGAAACTCCTAGACTATAATGTTATAAGCTATTAGATGTTATATATGTTTGATTATGATTGCTAATGATGATTGTTTAATATGAATGTTGAATATATCTGCAAGTCACGAAAATGCAAGTCAACAAACACAAAAGAAATCACTTTCCTCAATTTAATAAATTGGCGTATATTGAATGTTAAAACCCTTTAAAAAGGTTTAAAACTATGTTTGAAATGTTTTATAAACATATAAAAGTGACTCGGCGAAGTTCGAAAGGTAACTAAAAATTTAGTCAAAAATAAGCGCGTCGTGTAACGGTAGTTCGCGATTTCACGCCATAAAAGTCAAATGAGCATATAGAATTGAATATAGCTCGGAATTCTTTGATATAGAATTTTCGAACTATTATATCCATAATTTTCAAAAAAAATCGAGATTTCGATAGTAGATTTTTAAATATGAGTAAAACAAGTTTTTGGAAAAATAATGGTTTTGCAGTTCGAAATCTATAAAAGCATTTCTTTGAAAAAGAAATTTTAAAATAGTTTAAAAATATAAAATAAATTCTAAAAATATTTTAAAATGTTCTAGAAGTTATTTGAGATATAAAAAATGAATTTTCAAATGATAGAAAAGTCATTTTCATCAATAGAGCTTAAAAAGCACTTTCCGCGACACTTTTCCACGGCACTTTTCTATAACCTTTGAAATATACTTTTAAACGCAATTATTCTTTTCCAAATCCTCTGTAAATATTTTCAAATAATTAATAAAGTATTTAAAAAATTATTTGAAGGATATATGGAATGGTTAAATGATTTAGAGTCTGTTTGCCCCAAAATTGGTCACAAACACCCAATTGTAGATGAAAGCATCCGTTTACAATCACAGATCGTAGACAAAAAAATATATAGAGAACTAAAAATGAAGAACACTCAAAAAATAAGAAGGAAAGCAGTAAAGCACACAAAGTTTATAGTGGTTCGGCAATCCGGCCTAGGTCCACTTTGAATCAATCCTTTTATTCCTTTTGTGATAAGATTACAGGTACAGGCCTTTTAGATTAGTAAACAAAATAACATAGTTCCCGCATGAATAACAGAAGAAGATCCCTTTTCCAATTCTCTAGGACTGTTATTTATAGGTGTTGGCTGCAAATATCTCACCAAGATCTCGAAAGACTCCTTCTCTCATGTGGGTGGACCCACGCGATCGATCCCTGATGATTTCGACTCAATCCGTGATCGATGCGAATGAGATTCGTATCGATCCAAATCTTTCCCAATTGAGTCGAGATCAATCATGAACATTCTTGAGGTCGTCCGCAAGCTTCAGTGAAAATTTGATAGCATTTGGACAGGTAGATTGTGAGATATGATCGACGCAAGTGTCGTTTTTATGAAGACTGAATCGTTCGTATCGATATGCTCGTATCGATATGCTTGTATCCGTCACTTTCGTATCGATCGATGTGACGTGGTGCGACTGTTTAGGCGAGATCCACTTTCTATGCCATACGACCGATCCTTCCCTTTATTTGCGCCTTGTTCATATTGATTCGATGTGTTCCATTCTTCACATCGATTCAAGAATGCTTGCTTCATATCGATGGTCTCTAGCCTTTTCATATTGATCAAAAATATGTTCTTCGTATCGGTTGATGGCCGATCGATACAAAATACGTGAATGGATTGATCGATATGAAGTGCATGGAACGATCGATACGAAGTGACAACTTTCCATGGATACGAACTAGTTGGCGACGATGGATACGAAGTAGGATAGGCTTAGACTAATACGAAGTGGGGCATGCTTGATGGATATGAACAAGGCCTTTCAATTGATGGATACGAATTAGCATTCTTTTGATGGAAACGAACCAGATGTGTGCTTGATCGATACGAACGAGACTTCCTGGATGAATACAGCCGCATCAATCATATCTTGAGCATATGAACTTCGATTGACCTGAAATCTAAAATGTAGCATTTCCTAGCCTTGTTCATCATTTCCAATCAATCCCGTCTTGATTGGCGCTCGGTCAAATTTTGACGACATCAATCATAGCCTTGTTTTCAATCGATCTCAAACACTGGTTTCCAACCTTTTTAGCTCATTTTTTGATATCCCGGCCTTGACCAAAAGGCGGGATAACATTTGCCCTCCCAAAACATGCCTTGTGGTAAGAAGGCGTGTTTTGAAAAGCTCTGAACCTGACATCCGAAATCCATATTTCATCCATAACTATACCATTCGATCCATAATCCAATCCATTACCAAGCCTTCCTATCCGAGTGCCACAACCATATCCTTATCCAAATTCGCGACTGCTATGAGTCGATGTCTGATTCCTAATCCAGTAACCAAATCCTTAGCCAATTCCGCAACTATCCGAATCCGTCAATCGATCATTAATCTTTCAATTTCCATCGACCAATAATCAAATCCATAACCTCTCTTGGTTGATTTCCAAATCCGAGACCACAATGGGCCCTTTGCTAACCGGGACCGCTTTGGGTCCATTTATCCCAAGCCGAAATCCTAATCCATGACCTCTCTAGGTTGCATTATCCTATTGACCCTGACTCTCTGGTCAAGGGCTTTTATGTTCTCCGGACTTGGCTCTATGGCCAAGGACTTTTATATTCTCCGGCCTCGGCTCTCTGGCCAACGACTTTTATATTCTCCGGCCCCGGTTCTCCGGCCAAGGACTTTTATATTCTTCTGCCTCGGCTCTCCAGCCAAGGAATTTTATATTCTCCGGCCTCGGCCCTTCGGCCAAGGACTTTAATGTTCTCCAGCCTTGGCTCTCCGGCCAAGGACTTTTTTATTGTGTTTAAGTCCACTCCATCGCTCTTCGACGAAGGGACTCGTAACTTGCGATCACTGCCACGTCTCTCCAGTCGGGACCATGATTGCGAGACCTGTATTACTTATTACATCGATCTAAGTCCAATCGTTCAAAATAAGAGTTTTTACAGCCAGGGAAAACCAAATAAATGTCTGTACAGCCAATGAAAAAACCAAAGTTTTTGGGAAACAAGAAGAAAAACAGGATTTCATAGGCTCGAGCAACGCGGTTTATCATCGCCTCAGAGCATCCCTAGGGACTATCCTCGATACCATACATGTGTATATGACTTAGCCATATTACTTCGAGCTCTATTACTTATTCAAAATCACAAATTTATTAAGTTGATGTCAAGCTGGTGATTCCTAGATCCAGTGCCATCCTCGTTCGTGGGGGGCGATGGCCGCTCATGTTCCAATGCCATAGCTCGATTCCTTACGTATTGTTGCAGATGACCATTCCTTATACGCTGCTCAACGATATCCTTCAAATGTCTGTAGTCATTCGTGTTGTGCCCATTCATCTCATGGAATATGCAATGCTTTCCTGATGCTTGCTCATATTCAGAAGGTTCCCTTCATGCTGGCCTTCGACACTGGTGGCGCCCTCGAGTATCCAAGTAAATCCTCTCTAGAATCTCTATCAAATCTGTGTATGAAATAAACTTTGACTCCCTCCGTGGCCTTTTCAAAGTGTTACCATTGTCATTCATTTTCCTTTTTCCTTTATCATCTTTGACTAAGTCCTCACTAGGTGGACCTCCACCCCTTACTGCATAAGCTTCAGCCTCTCTCCCTTCTCTTTCAGCCTGCACATCTTCTTGCATCAGAAACTTTTCCGCCTCATGGTATAACTCCTCAAGATCCCTCGGTGGGTCTCGTTCAAATGATATCTTGAAATCTGAATTATCTACTGTTCTTGAAACTACCGCTATTAAAACCATCGATGGATCAGGTCGATCCACTGAAGCTACTGCCGCATTGAATCTGGTTAAGAAATCCCTGAACGGCTTTCCTTTCCATTGTTTCATCGATGTCAAAGTCATCACGTTCTTAGGTCGGACTATGTGGACCCAAAACTGGCTCATATACCTTTCAATCAGCTCCGTTCATGTGCCAATAAAGCCACTTTCCAACTGTCTGAACCATATTGCTGCAATATCTGTCAAATACAAAGGGAAGCATTATGCCATAACTTCCTTCGATGCCCCCAGCACTTCTATATGCCTCATGTACCTTGTCAAGTGAACAGTAGGATTTGTTCACCCGTCATACATCTCCAGCGTTGGCAATTCAAAATCTGGCGGGTTCCTAGCTTGCATGATCATGGGAGCAAAAGGACTCCTATTCACATCCTCCAAGTCTCTATTCACCAATCTGCCTCACATAGCTCGCCTATCCATCTCTGCCAATCTATTGCTGTCTCCAAGCTATAGTCCTCGTCCGTTGCCTCCAATCTACCCCTCGAGTTCACGAGGGAATCCTAGAATCTGCTCTCCTGGATGAGCATTCATTCCACTTTCAATGCCATGTTGCTCGGCTCCACCTGGTACTCTGCCCGGGATTGGATCATGCTCTGGGTGAGTGCCCCCTAGTTTTGGTGCTGTGCCGGATGGTCCTGCTCCATTCTAAACTCTGGTTGCTCCATGCTCCCGATCCCTATCACCAACATCTCACGTAGTTGCGTTAACTTGATTCTATACTCCAACCTATCCAACTTTTCAAAGTAGGTTCTGCATCATCTCCTCTGCTCTCTTGAGCAACGTTTCCATCTCGTCTCTGATGATGAATATCGATGCCTGATTCGCTCCTGAGGAAGCCTCCTGACTCCCTTCATGATGACTCTTTTCAGTCCTTTGTCTTTTTGCTGATTGCCCATGCCATAGCTTTCTAGATCCAAGTCTTTAAGCTTTCAAATTTGATGCAGCACGACCTATGGAAGCACAAGGCTTAGGTCGAACACAAGCTAAGCTAGGTCAGTTCCGACCTAAGGAGAAAGAGTTACAAGTTAGTGAAGCTTTAAGTCGGCTACGGGTTAGGTGCTTGGATCGGGCCTGACCTAACAGACCACAGGGGAAGAAGTTACGACTGAATTGGTATCGGAGCTTGATGAGTCGTACACGACTCAATGATTCACCTATAAGTCGTTTCCGACCTAAGGAATCATGTATGGAAAGGGTGCGAGTTAATGAAGAAGGGCTGAGTCGGGACCGAGCTAATTGGAGACCAGAGGGACAGTTGTGCCGAGCTAACGAGCTACGACTTAAGATAAGTCGGTAAGTTGCAGCATAAATGAGTCGTAGGTCGGTAAGATGTTGAGTCGGCAATAACTTGAGTCGGTCATGTATGTAAATAAGTTGAGTCGTATGTTGTATGTTAGGTCGTACTTGGTTAAGTCGGCCATATTTGAGTCGTTGCATGTGCTGTATGGAAAAGGGGGTTGAGTCGCTTTGTGTTAAGTCGATCACGACTTAAGTTGAGTCGTAGGTCGGTTGCCGATTTAGGGACTGGGTCGAAAACTCTATAAATAGGGGCGTGTGTTGTACATTTGTGGTGGTTGATTTTTGAATAAAATTCCTTTTTGTTAGCTTTGTGCTTTCATACCAATTGGTAGTTGAGTGTAATCTCCTATCTCCTCTTTCGGTTAATCGAGTGCGCTCGATTCAATGATCGTAGAAGCCGATTCACGGAATCTAGTGCGCTAGATCAACGTGCGAAGAATCGTAGATCTTAGAACACGGTATAGTGCGCTATCAACGTGTTTGAGATAGCTAGAGTTCGGTATCTTTGGATCAACGAACTTGGGCATTTTGGTATCTTCAACTCACCGATTGTTACATTTCATCGATTGAAGTTTGTTTGATTAATCCGCTGCGTCAGTTTTTTGGTATCAGAGCCATACTTAGCCAATCATAGCTAAGTTGATTCTTGGAGCCAAGTTTTTGAAGTTTGAAGTTGTTCATTGTGTTCATATTGAAGTTGCAACAAGTTTGAATTGTTTGATCCATTACGTCTTGGATCAAAGTGAGCAAAGGAGTTTGAAATTGAAGAAGGCCGTGTATACTAGCGGGGAGTAGCCGAGCCTTGTGGAGTGTTTGAATTTGGAGCCGACTTAACCTAAGTCGCGACTTGTTGCCGAGTCAAGGGTTAAGCCGAGTCAAGCTAAGCCGTACATTGTTGAGCCGAGACTTGTTATTTTGTTGAAAGCTTTGAATTTTTGTGTTCGAATTGTTGAAGTGTTTTTGAGAGTTTTTCAATCATGCCACCAAGGAGAGCTAATCGTCATCAAAACGTTGAAGCTTTGTATCGTAGAGAAGAAGCCGAGCTTATGGAACAACGTATTAATGAGAAGTTTGATGAAGGCATTGGGAAGTTGGAGAAATTGATGAATGATTTGAATCAAAGGAGGAGATCACCAAACTCGAACCATGGAGGAAACCGAGTTTCGCCATCGGTTACAGAAGCGAGGAGGGTATCACCACATTCATGTAGAGATAGAAGAGAAACATCAATTTCATCACGAAGAGATCATCATGACTATGCACATGAAGAGAGACGAAGTCAACGTGAATTTGCAATGAAGCATATAGGGATGAAGAGAGACATAGTCAAAGAAGTATGCGTGAGCGAAGGGATGATAATGGTCGAGATCGATGTAGACGTACTTTTGATTTTGTTGAAGAGGGTGATAGAGCTAGTATTCATTATCGAGATCGAGACCAAGTTCGAAATTCTTATCGGGATGTTGAAGATGATCGTCGATAGGAATCGGGTATGAAGATGGAAATTCCGGAGTTTAAAGGCGGGATGGTTGCTGAAGAGTTCTTAGATTGGGTTTCAAATGTTGAAGAGATCTTTGATTTCAAGGAGGTTCCTGAGCATAGAAGGGTGAAGTTGGTTGCTACTAGGTTGAGGGGGAGAGCATTGGCGTGGTGCCAGCAAACTAAACTTACCAGAGAATGGATGGGGAAGTCAAAGATAGAATCATGGGATAAGATGAAAAAGTTGATGAGATCTACTTTCTTACCTTACAACTATCAATCACTTATGTATCAGAGGTTGCAGAATCTGAGGCAAGGGACGAAGTCTGTTAGTGATTATGCTGATGAATTTTACCAACTCATTGCCTGGAATGATATTATGGAAACGGAAGAACAGCTAACTGCTAGATTCATTGGGGGATTGAGAATGCAGATCCAGGATATGATTAATATGTTTGATCCTAGATCAGTTGCAGAAGCACATCAGAAAGCGTTAGCTTAGGAGAAACAAGGAAGATGTGGAGGTGGTGTGTTTACTAATTCCAATAATCAAGCGAGGGGTGTTGGTGGAAGTTCTAATGTTTCTAAACATGTTTCAAAGCCAGTGATGAAGGAGACTGAAAAGGCGAAGGTTAGCAGTGTTTTCAAATGTTATAATTGTCAGGAGTTGGGTCACAAAAGTAATGAATGTCCGAAGCCGAAGAAGAGAACCATGGTTGCAGAAGTTGAGGAGGATGATGGTGAGGAGGCAGAATGTTCAGATACACCTTATGTTGAGGAGGAAGAAGAATTGTTTGGAGATGAAGGTTGTAATCTTATGATGAGGAGAAGTTGTTTGACACCAAAGCAAGAAGAGGATTCTAGTTGGCTGAGAAGCAATATTTTTCAATCGACATGTACTATTCTGGGAAAAGTCTGCAAGTTCGTTATTGATGCGGGAAGTTGTGATAATATTATTTCTACAGAAGCAGTAAGAAAGTTGAACTTGAAGACCGAGAAGCATCCTAAACCGTACAAGCTAGCATGGTTAAAGAAGGGTGGTGAAGTGAAAGTGTGTCGAAGAGCTTGTGTTAATTTTTCTATTGGGAAGAAATACAGAGATGAAATTTGGTGTGATGTTGTGGATATGGATGTTTGTCATCTGTTGTTGGGCAGACCGTGGCAGTTTGATAGAGCAGTTCAACATGACGGTCGTGCTAATAGTTACAGTTTCATGTTCGAGGGTACTAAAATCACTTTGGTTCCCAAGAAGCAACAACAGAAGGAGAGCAAGTTAGAAGAGATTGAAGAGTTGAAAACTTTATTATCTTTGAAGGAGTTTGTTAAAGAAGTTGAGGAAGAACCTGAAGTGTTTTTGTTGATTGGGAGGGAGAGTAGTGAAGAGGTTGAAATTCCTGAAGAAGCAAAGCCAGTTTTGAAAGAGTTTGAAGATGTATTTCCAGAGGAGTTGCCTAAGGAGTTACCGCCACTTACAGACATTCAACATCAAATTGATCTTGTTCCGGGAGCAGTGTTACCACATCGACCACATTATCGAATGAGTCCGAAGGAACATGAGGAATTACGAAGACAGGTGGAAGAGTTGTTAGAACAGGGACGTGTTCAGGAAAGCTTGAGTCCTTGTGCCGTGCCAGCATTGTTAGTACCAAAGAAGGACGGAACATGGAGGATGTGCACAGATAGTAGAGCTTTGAACAAGATTACTGTTCGTTATAGATTTCCTATGCCAAGGTTGGATGACTTGCTGGATCAGTTGAGTGGAGCAACTATATTTTCGAAAATTGACTTGAAAAGTGGTTATCATCAAATTCGGATTAGACCTGGAGACGAATGGAAGACAGCTTTCAAGACGAGAGAGGGGTTATACGAATGGTTGGTTATGCCATTTGGTTTGTCAAATGCACCTAGTACATTCATGCGGGTGATGAATCAAATCTTTAGACCACTCATTGGGAAGTTCGTTGTGGTTTATTTTGATGATATTCTGATTTACAGCAGGAGTATGGAGGAGCATGTTCTACATTTGAGGGAAGTGTTGATTATTCTTCGTGAAGAACAATTTTATGCTGCTACAAAGAAATGTGTGTTTATGACGCATACTGTTTTATTTCTTGGGTATGTTGTTTCAGGGGAAGGTATTCAAGTTGACCGGAGTAAAGTTGAAGCAGTCAGGAATTGGCCACAGCCAAAGACAATTACAGAAGTGAGAAGTTTTCATGGGTTAGCATCATTCTACCGAAGATTCATACCACACTTCAGTAGCGTGATGGCTCCAGTGACTGATTGCATGAAAGTGAAACAATTTGTATGGTCAGAAGAAGCGGGAGTTGCTTTTGAGAAAATCAAGGAATTATTGACGTCTGCACCAATTCTTGTTTTACCGAATTTTCAGTTATTGTTTGAATTGCATACTGATGCTTCGAAGGTTGGTATTGGAGGAGTTCTGAGTCAGAATGGGAAGCCAGTTGCTTATTTCAGTGAAAAGTTGTCAGGGGCAAAGATGAGATACAGTACATATGACGTTGAATTCTATGCTGTCGTACAAGCTGTTAAGCATTGGAGACACTATCTATTTCAGAAGGAATTTGTTCTGTACACTGATCACGAAGCTTTGAAGCATTTACAGGGGCAGGATAAAATCTCAGCGAGACATGCATCATGGATTGCTTATTTACAGCAGTTTACTTTTGTCGTTAAGCACAAATCAGGGGTGACAAATCGGGTAGCTGATGCTTTGAGTAGGAGGAGTCATTTATTAACGACAATGAAGGTTGAAGTGACGGGGTTTGAAATGTTGCCAGAGATGATTAATGAAGATCCTTACTTTGTGAAATATATTGAGAAAGTGAAGGATGGGAGTACCAATGAATTTATGTTGGTTGATGGATTCTTGTTAAAAGGAAATCAATTATGCATTCCAGATTGTAGTTTGAGATTGAAAATTATCAAGAGTTGCACGAGGAAGGACATGTGGGCCGTGATCGTACTTTGAAATTGATTTCACAGTCTTACTTTTGGCCGTCGATGAGAAAAGAGGTTGAAAGATTCGTGGAGAGATGCCATATTTGCCAGGTGTCAAAGGGAACAGCGACGAATGCAGGGTTGTATATGCCGTTGCCTGTACCGTCTAAGCCATGGGTTGATATTAGCATGGATTTCGTTTTGGGTTTGCCTAGAACTCAAAGGGGAAATGATTCTATATTTGTAGTGGTGGACAGGTTTTCGAAGATGGCACATTTTATTGCCTGCAAGAAGACAGCGGATGCAGTTCGAGCAGCACAGTTATTTTTCAAGGAGATCTATCGACTTCATGGATTGCCAGAGTCTATTGTGTCGGATAGAGATACTCGTTTTCTGAGTCACTTTTGGTTGAGTTTGTGGAAGATGGTGGGAACAAAACTGAAATTTAGCAGCGCTTATCATCCACAAACAGACGGACAGAAGGAAGTTGTTAACAGGTCATTGGGAAATTTGTTGCGATGTCTTGTACAGGATAATTTGAGAAGTTGGGACATGAAGTTATGCCAAGCTGAATTTGCACATAATCATGCAGTGAATCGTAGCACGGGATTCAGTCCATTTCAGATTGTTTATTCAAATTTACCCAGGGGACCGTTGGATTTGGCAGTAGTACCACAGTTGAAGGGAACAGTTAAACGAGCTGTTGATTTTGTTGATGAGCTGACTGAATGTCATAAAATCGTTCAGGAACGATTGGAGAAATCGAATGAGAAGTATAAGAAGTCTGCAGATTTAAAGCGACGAAATGTTGAATTTAACGAAGGTGATTTGGTTTATGCTGTATTGACCAAAGATCGTTTTCCAGTGGGCGCATATAATAAGTTGAAAGCCAGAAAAATTGGTCCTGTCGAAGTTGTGAAGCGAATTAATGACAATGCTTATAAGTTGAAGCTGCCGAAGGATATTTACACTTCTGACGTATTCAATATTAAGCATCTGGTGCCATATTATGGAGATGAACAGTCTGATGAGGAAAAAGTTACAAATTCGAGGACGAATTTTTCTCAACCAGGGGAGGATGATGCAGCACGACCTATGGAAGCACAAGGCTTAGGTCGAACACAAGCTAAGCTAGGTCACTTCCGACCTAAGGAGAAAGAGTCACAAGTTAGTGAAGCTTTAAGTCGGCTACGGGTTAGGTGCTTGGATCGGGCCCGACCTAACAGACCACAGGGGAAGAAGTTACGACTGAATTGGTATCGGAGCTTGATGAGTCGTACACGACTCAACGATTCACCTATAAGTCGTTTCCGACGTAAGGAATCATGTATGGAAAGGGTGCGAGTTAATGAAGAAGGGCTGAGTCGGGACCGAGCTAATTGGAGACCAGAGGGACAGTTGTGCCGAGCTAACGAGCTACGACTTAAGATAAGTCGGTAAGTTGCAGCATAAATGAGTCGTAGGTCGGTAAGATGTTGAGTCGGCAATAACTTGAGTCGGTCATGTATGTAAATAAGTTGAGTCGTATGTTGTATGTTAGGTCGTACTTGGTTAAGTCGGCCATATTTGAGTCGTTGCATGTGCTGTATGGAAAAGGGGGTTGAGTCGCTTTGTGTTAAGTCGATCACGACTTAAGTTGAGTCGTAGGTCGGTTGCCGACTTAGGGACTGGGTCGAAAACTCTATAAATAGGGGCGTGTGTTGTACATTTGTGGTGGTTGATTTTTGAATAAAATTCCTTTTTGTTAGCTTTGTGCTTTCATACCAATTGGTAGTTGAGTGTAATCTCCTATCTCCTCTTTCGGTTAATCGAGTGCGCTCGATTCAACGATCGTAGAAGCCGATTCACGGAATCTAGTGCGCTAGATCAACGTGCGAAGAATCGTAGATCTTAGAACACGGTATAGTGCGCTATCAACGTGTTTGAGATAGCTAGAGTTCGGTATCTTTGGATCAACGAACTTGGGCATTTTGGTATCTTCAACTCACCGATTGTTACATTTCATCGATTGAAGTTTGTTTGATTAATCCGCTGCGTCAAAATCTTAAATCCAAGCTCTACAATCCCTGTGTGCAATTCCCAGTGAAAGCACCAAAATGTTTGCGCCAAAATTGGCCACAAACACCCAATTGTCGATGAAAGCATCAGTTTACAATCACAGATCATAGATAACAAATATGTAGAGAAATAAAAATGAAGAACACTTAGAAAATTAGAAGGAAAGCAGTAAAGAACACAAAATTTATAATGGTTTGGCATCCGGCCTATGTCCACTTTGAATCAATCCTTTTATTCCTCTTGTGATAAGATTACATTTACAGGCCTTTTAGATTAGTAAAAAAATAGCAGAGTTCCGACATGAAGAGCAGAAGAAGTTCCCTTTTCTGAAGCTCCTGGACTGCTATTTATAGGTGTAGTCCGTAAATATCTCGTCCAGATTTTGGAAGACTCCTTCTCTTACGTGGTTGGGCCCACACGATCGATCCCTGGTGATTTCGACTCGATTTGTGATTGATGCGAACGAGATTCGTATCGATCCAAATCTTGTCCAATTGAGTTGAGATCGATCATGAAAACTCTTGAGGTTGTACGCAAGCTCTTATTAAAATTTGGTAGCATTTGGACTGGTTGATTGTGAGATATGATGGATAAAAGTGTCGTTTTTATGAAGGCTGAATCTAGTGTATCGATATGCTCGTATCGATATGTTCGTATCCATCACTTTCGTATCGATCGGCATGACGTGGTGCGATTGTTTAGGTGAGATCCACTTCCCATGCCATACGACCTAGCGTTCCCTTTATTTACGCCTTGTTTATATTGACCTGATGCGTTCCATTCTTCGCAACGATACAAAGATGCTTGGTTCATATTGATGGTCGCTAGCCTTTTCATATCAATCAAAAATGTGTTCTTCGTATCGATCGATGGCCCATCGATACGAAGTATGTGAATGGATTGATCGATATGAAGTGCATGGAACGACTGATACGAAGTGACAATTTTTCGTGGATATGAACTAGTTGGTGACGATGGATGCGAAGTAGGATAGGCTCGGACCGATACAAAGTGGGGCATGCTTGATGGATACGAACAACACCTTTCAATTGATGGATACGAATTAGCAATCTTTTGATGGATACGAACCAGACGTATGCTTGATCGATACAAAAGAGATTTCCTGTATGGATACAATTGCATCGATCATATCATGAGCATATGAACTCTGATTGACCTAAAATCTGAAACGTAGCCTTTCCTAGCCTTGTTCATCATTCCCAATCGATCCCGTCTTGATTGGAGCTCGGTCAAATTTTTAAGACATCGATCATAGCCTTGTTTTCAATCAATCTCTGACACTGGTTTCCACCCTTTTTAGCCCATTTGTTGATATCTCGGCCTTGACCAAAAGGCGGGATAACAGAGTCGATCAAATTACTTGACCGCCTTATGGGTGGCAGAGAGATAGTGTCTAGACTTGAGTTTGAAAAACCAGTTTCCTACTCTCCTTGGCTATCCGGATTGGCCCGATGGATGGGGTTTTAAATTTGGCTTACTCGGATCAAAATTTTCCAAAGTAGAAAAGCTATTATTTTTCGAAATATAAATATGGATTTTATAAAGATAATCTACTTGTACTCAGTGTTAAAGCCCAAAGAGAACTCGTACTATACATTGAATTTAAAAGGTGATTTCACCGTTATTCCACTCGTGGTACTTGTTGAATACGAGAATTGATATTGAGTAGAATTAGATGATTTCTGTAGATTCTTCTCACTTAATATTTACTGGTTTTGGATTAACATCCTTTATAACATTGTTTTAACTCAATCAAAATTCTAAGTTTTGAATTAAGAAATTTATGTTAAGATTTAAAGGAAATGGTTTGAAAATATTTTCTTAAATGAAAATGGAAATGGTTTCGAATTAGTCCTAGTTTAAAAAGGTTTAAAGTAATCAAAGTATTTTATTAAAGAGGTTTAATGATTTCGTATATACCAAAAATAAATGTTTTAAAATTATGTATCAATAAAAGATATTTGGTAAAAGGAATGAATTAATCAAATATCATTCACCTATTCACTTGACCTCTTTTATCGATGATTTTTTTGAAGGAACCGAGGTCAGATTTGAGTAATTCATATCAGAAGACCAATTTGAACCAATTTACGCATTTGAAGTGAAGACATGGATTTGATTTAGAAGATGGAATGTAAGGCTGCTTGTCACCGACCCTCCGTGAAAATTTCCCATATCATATTACATAGCAGTAGTTCTTCATTTAATATCTTCGATTTAAGGACTTCTCCCTGCTAATCCTAGGGTTAACCTCCGACAGGATGTCGTAGGAGAGTGCCTTCGGTTTTCTCTGTTCCTGGGCAACTTGTATGAACAAATGTCTTACATTGCATTTCTAGTTAAATATGATCTCTATGAACGTATCATCTATTTGATGGAGGAGAAGGCAACCTCTCTTAGCTTAACAATCTTTTACGTCTGTAGAAATCAGTTGTGTGACTATGTGATGGCAATGTGGCATTCAAAGTGCGATGTGCTATATGAAAGGTAATCGCCTCAGGCCTCATTACCCGGTAGTGGCTTAAATAGGATATGTCGTAAGGCTACGTGGTTCACAATCATTGGGGTATGGTCATCACCTTTCTAGATTACACTCTATATGTCGAATATATGGTGTATGCTATGGGTCCCCTGATAGGTCGGTTATGACTGGGGTGATCTCATATTCGGTTTTATCCAGGACATGTATGAGTGCTAAATAGGGATAGGCCAGTCTTGTCAGATGTGGAGTATTATTTGTATATGCTCGTACATTCCTTTAGAGATGTACTATACGGAAGGTAGTCCCTTATCTGCCATTGTATGGAATCCATTCTCTGAACGAGCCTTGTAAGAGTTTTGTTTGTAGAGCCTAACATACTGGAATTTAACAATTTCGGCTAAGATTAATAAGTTTACTTGCAAATGTTTCAAAGGAATGTAATTAAAATTAATATCAAATGATTTTGTGTATCAAATGTTTTGGTTATCAAAAGGTAAAAACACGTCCGTATTTATGTGTGAGCGTGGTCTTATGAGATAACTTTTATTTATGTGTGAGTGTGGTCTTATGAGATAACCTTTTCTTTTCAAGCCGCATATTTTGAGTTTCTCACACCAGTCCCATAGTTGACCTGGAGTTTACTTTCCTTTTCCCTTAAACTTCGGATGCCCTAATTTTCCTCGAGCAGCATAGTAATCGGGTTTAGTTCGAAGTAATCTGGAAGAGCTCGGAGCATGAAGTTAGAAGATTCTTCTGAAGATTGTTTCCACCATACTTATTTACTGTTATATTCTGCTTTTGTCGGGCCAGATATATATAACTATCCATGTTTAACTCTGATAAATGTATTTAATTTCCATTGTAAAAATTTAAATGTTGAAATGGTGTTCTATCACTATTTTCTTTCTTACCTTCAAGAATCCTCCTCTTTGGCAATTAGATTTGCGGCATGTGAATACCGAAGATGTAATAGTGTCGATTTCCGATAGTCGAAGAAATGGGTCCCACAATCGGAAGCACGATATATATTAACATTTCAATTTCTGTATTTTAATTCGAAGGCTAACCTTTATTTATCGTTTAAAGCAATTTATTAAATTCTTATATGAGAGAGAGTGAGTTTGTACCACATACTAATCCATCTAGCCTTCCTTAACCTATGCTTAACATAGGTTTCCATATTAGTCGCATATAGTGAGATAAGATAAGCATGAATTCATTCAACAAATAGACAATCCTAAAATTCTTGTTAAATCCATATTCGACAAAGATTTTAAAAGTCGAAAACACAAAATCAAGTCATGCTTTCTAAAAGTAAATTATATATAGTGTGTTAGCTTTCCAAAACATCTTTCAGATTGCAAAAATGTAAAATACAACTCGAGTTATGATAATTTTCCAAAAAGTGCAAAATTCTAAATCAAATAAATGTGTAGATCTGATTTATAAATACGCGTTTTTAGCATAGTAAATGTCAAAAAATTTCTAAATGCTTAAAATAAAAATTGTTGCACATATTTTAGGCTTTCCAAAATAGGCCAAATCATCCAAATTGGATATAAATTATTCAAAAGTTACGACCAAAACACTTAGACTTTGAAATCCTAAAAATTACAGCCCAAGTCAAATTTTTGTTTCAAATTAAATTGGGTTTAAACATCACTAAACTTCAAACTCTAAAAAGAAATGAACATAAAATTGTTCTCTAATAAAATACCTTTATATAAAAAAGAGAATCGTCAAAATCGAATGACAAGATCAAAATTTATGCCTAAATGAATACAACATGATTTCAAAGAATTCTCAACTTTAGGACAGTGATGAAATCTCTTTCTTATTTAACGTTTAATCATTAATTAATTCCATAATCTTGCATTGCACAAACTAGTGCAAGTTGATATTTCTATGACTATTATTTCTTTATGCATCATTCAAGAAAATTGAAAAACAAGCAAAACATTCAGTAAAAACAAGCATGCTGCTATGTGACAAATTCAATATGCCATGTAATTCGAAGTAAGAACATACTGCTTTATGAATTCTGTTGTAACAACCCGCCCTTTTGATCCTTAGAAATCGACACTAATACATCCACGTTAGTCACATGCCAAGCACCTGAGTGTCGAAAAGATAGATTATTGGGAAAAAAGAAAGAAAAGACAGAATAGAATCTCACAACGTGATGAGCAATTTATAATATAATAATGATCTTTACAAAAGAAAGCTTAATTTTATTATACATATATCAATCAGAGTCAGGTAATCAATCAATAGCCTGGACAGTTATAATAATCCATCCTCACAACTGCTGATAAATATAAGCAACCAATGCAGCGAAAATAGTATATATGTAAATATGAGTTGGAGGCATCTAGCTCGTCTCTTGAAACACCAAGTATTCAAACTGAGTTTGCAAATATAATCAGTCTGACTCGAGCATTATAATAAAATAATACCCAGATCAATTTGGTAAACCAACGTGAGAAAACACCTCAATTGGATTTGTATGTTATAAAAATCATTTGAAAATAAAGGTATCTTGAAAAACCATGCAGCACATAAACATAGATGAGTTTTTAACTTATGATAACCAAAATATTTCATTGGAAATCTTTTTATATTACAATTGTGTCTAAGGTATAAAATAAATATTGAATATAACCAAAATTATTACACCAATTAAATTCCAACATAATAGGTATATAACTAAGTCCAAAGGCACTTATTGGAAAATGGATTTCCAAACAATGACAAGGGCAGGGGTACCACCGACCACAGTACGCCTCTAGATAAATGTACCGAGAGCCACATATGAACACCCTACCAACACAGGACCAACGTATCTCTTACTGGATAGTACTGAATATTTCATCACCTTGGTTGCTTTAGAAACCTTTCGAAGGGCTCTCATGCACACCCAAATCCATAAATGAAAATATCTAGAAAGGTGATGACAATACCCTAATGGATGCGACCCACTTAGCCCTACCACATCTCCTTGATTTTAGTCATAACCGATTGATGAGGCTAGAGGCTATGTTTTACATTTTAATAAAACGATCCCACTTGGAATACTAACACAACCATCCAAGTAGAAATGCAATACCGGCATTCATGAATACAAGTTCATTCTAAGTTTGAACGAAACCGAAGGCACTACTTACTACATCTATATTGGAATCACCCTCGAGATTAGTAGTAAGTAGCCCTTGCACTTTAAAGAGCTCCGTCTTCAATTATCTTCCAGATATTCCAATTTGCAATGCTAATGCTGGTTCAAAGTGGTATTCGGATAACCTATTCAATCCCGATGTCCCCGAACTGACAACGATAGTTTAAAACTGACCAAGATTTTGTATTTGGTTATTTAACTATCAAATAACAAACAATTCAACTAGAGATTTAAATTTCCAAAGGAAAGTAATGCCGGTTAAGCATAAATCACCTATTAACCTCTTTAATGAATCCTTTCCCTAATTAAAATCACTTTGTAAATACTTGTATCAAAATGATTATACAAAGATATACTTATAAACTCTTTATACTCATTTTTATACTTAGAAAAATATCCATATACTTATTTCAACGTATAAGTATATTCATAGAATGGTTACCAAGCTTGGAGATCGGCTATAAACGAGACTATGGACGATGGTCAAGCGAATTCGGGTCGGATACCTAATTTTTTTCAATCATGGTGCAATTAGTATTAAGGGATAAGGAAGGCCTTGTGAGGCTATATTTCAAATTTCAAGTTAATCGAAGTTCATATGCTAGAGTAATGGGTAAAAGAAGAGGGATCGGTTCATATTTAGCTCAACTGCACAACTCAACGATGATCGCTCAATAACTCAACAACCACAAGGCGTTTTGAAGTAAAACTTTGGAAACAATAAGAGGGGACCCTAGGGAGTCAATCCTAGGGATCGAATGGCATTTGGAGAAGTTGGAAGGATCAGCATATGTGTGACGCCCCACCTCTATACCCATGCTAGCCAAGGACACTACAGGGTAATGCCGTCAACTAACACGGAGAATAAGGCTGGTTAGGAGCGACCATCTATAGCCTTGCTCTAACTATCCATTGAATACATCGACAATAAACATACCAAGCAGGTCGACATACCCAATGAATACTTAAAACAAAACCATAGGTGGTAGAAGGATCTATCAGAATAGAATATAACAACTCAAATGTAATATACATCACAGAGCAGTAAATCATCATATACACATATATTGATACATAACAGAGTACACAAAATAATACATGTCAAGTGGTATAGCAAACCACAATATACAGATGATTCCAGATGAATACATATATCAGAGTTACTACAAAATGGGACTACACAAAAAGCTATGACAAAAAGAAGCTAGCGGAGTAGTCCATGCGGAAGCAAAATAGGCTAAGTCCAAAAGCACCTAACCTGAAACATCTCGGTCTGACCCGAGTATAAAATACACGGGTCAGTCTAGCTAAACAAATTAGTTAGATAAACTAAACAATAATAAACCTGCAAGGTTACAAAGTATAACAAATATCTCTAAAGGAGATAACACAATCATCTAACAAAAGATGAATCATATGATAACAAGCCTCATATCATCGGCAACATATAGAAACAAAGGATACAATTATCCCAAATCAAGCCAAAAAGGCAATTGACAAATACCAATAAGGTATACAAGTTCCGCAAGGTAAACACTATGCATCATGCGGCTCATAATGACCAACATCGAAGGGCGATACCTAGGGAATATACATATGAATGAAACATCAGAAAATTGCTCGAGCTCAGTACTGTACAAACAAGGATCCATGAGCCCGAAGTCTCCAAATCCAATATCACCCATGCGGCTCATAACGACCAACATCGGAAGCGATACTAAAGGGCAACCCAATATCACCCATGCGGCTCATAACGACCAACATCGGAAGCGATACTAAAGGGCAACAAACTCGAAGGCACATACCCGAAGACAACAAACCGTAGTGGTGAAGGTCAGAGACCCAGTACTGGACACCACTAACTGGCAGAATGTGTCACAACTCTCGAAAAGGAATCCGAAAAGTGTTAACGTATGTCCCATAACCACTCGTTCGCACTAAACGATTTACTATCCGTCAGCCACTTCCACACTCAAAACAGTACAAAGTTTACCTCATGTCATCGATAAACCAAACCCGGAGGTCAAAACGATTAATTGAATAGGTCGGGGATTAATCGGAAGGATAAACGCGTAGATTCATGGTCCATGTTTTGCCAAACGATTTAATCACCCTTCCACTTCGCTCAAAGTGCGAAAGTGTGTGTTTTAAATAGAATTTATAATTGGAGAAACGAGCTTTTAAATGTGCTTCGAGAGATTATTTTATAAAAACCCGTGGATGAAGTCAAGAATAAGTTATCAAAGTCAAAGATGCAATAACAACTACTAAAAAGCAACTTGAATCGATAAAATTTGGATAACCAATCAAAATATGCAGAAATAGGCAAAACAGGCAAAACATGAGCAGGTCGGTCGACCGGTTGCAGGGCTCGGTCGCCTGGCCAGATGCAGGAAACATAACATGGCTCGGGGTAGCAGGTCGGTCGGCCGGCTACAGGGCTCGGTTGGCCGAACCTGATGAATTTGCAATTCCTGCCCTATTTCAATGAAATGCAAATTCTTCCAAACCGCGATCGTTCGAGAAATGGACCTAAGGAGCCTTAGCCAATAGATGCCCCAGCTCCATTAGCTCTCCGATTCGCAACCAAAAACATATTCAAACATCAAAGTTAGGATCTTTAAAGAATTGAACCCAAGCACTAAAAATTTGGATATTCTCCAATTCAATCCAAACCAAAAGCAAGTGCATATAAACAAGGTGTTAGGAATTCATACCCAACATCAATGAAATTAAGAGAAGTAGATGTGAGTTCAAAACTCACCTTTTACCCAAAACAAAGAAGAAAGAGCTCAATAACAAGGAGAAGACCAACCAAACTCTACTTCAACTCAACAAGCTTCAATCTAAGAATAAAACACATATTTCCCAATTTAGGTTTAGGAAATTTTCTGAAATTGAAGAGGAGAAGAGTTGGAGAAGATGAAGAAGAACTTACCAATGGATTCTCTTTGATTTTGGAGCAAGAAATCAAGTTGGAAGTTGAAACTAGGGCTTGCAATTTCTATTTCCTCTTCCCTTCCACCATTTTCAGTTTAGCTTAAGAAATGAAAATGAAATGAAGATGAATGAAGAGAAGGGGTTGAGTTAGAGGGTTAAGTGGAGATTGGGGCTGAACCCAAAACCAAAACCCAATAGAAAAAGGGTCAAAATTTCACAAACTCCAAACATATCAAAGATTATACTCAAAAAGATCGCAAACGCCATTTTGGAACCAATGGAGGTGGTTTCGAGTTCCAATTTGGCCATTTGCAAAATGTAACATTTCGGACCCAAATCCGACTAACGACGCTATATTTAAATAAAATATTTAAATATATAATCGTTAAATATGCGGGTTGTTACAGATCTCCCCTCCTTACAAAATTGCGTCCCCGCAATTCCTAGAGACGATATTTGTAACAACTACATACATACAATATTCAAAAGAAAAAGGAAATAAGCTTGAGATGAAAAGACATACTCACCGTTCACAAGCTAAGATAGAAAACCTGGATAAGATCGCTCAATAAACTCTATGGTTTCCCAAGTACAGTCATTGGGATTAGCGGACCATTGAACTTTAACGAGCGGCATGTCCTTGTTCCGAAGGTGTCGCACCTCCGTGTCAAGTACGCGAATAGGTTGCTGTACAATAGATAAGTCCGGCGAGATCTCAAGCTCTTGCAAATCAGGAGAAGTAATAACAGAATCCGACTCCCGAAGACACTTCCGAAGTTGCGAGACGTGGAACACGTCATGAATGCCAGATAAATGAGCTAGAAGTGAAACTCTATAAGCCATACGGCCAATACGTTTAGTAATAGAAAATGGTCCTATATAACGAGGAGCCAATTTCCCAGTCGTACTGAAACGCATAACCCCCTTCAAAGGAGAAACACGAATAAAAACAAGATCGCCGATCGAGAACTCGAGAGGCTTCCTACGGTTGTCCGCGTAGAATTTCTGGCGACTCTGTGCCTCTTTCATTCTCAACCGAATAAGATCAATCTTCTTGGAAGAATCACGAACAAAATCTGGACCAAGAATAAGCTTCTCCCTAGATTCCAACCAACATCAAGGTGATCGACATGGTCTTCCGTATAAGGCTTCGAAAGGAGCCATACCGATACTAGATTGAAAACTATTGTTGTAGGAGAATTGTACAAGAGGTAGATGATCCTCCCAACTTCCACCAAAATCAAAAATACAAATACGGAGAAGATCTTCCAAGATACGATTCACCCGTTCAGTCTGTCCATCAGACTACGGATGATAAGCTGTAGAAAAATTAAGCTTTGTTCCTAAAGCTTGCTGAAGAGTCTTCCAAAAATGACTCGTGAATAAAGGATCATGATCACTCACAATAGAACTACGAACACCGTGAAGTCTCACGATTTCCTTGACATATAACGTAGCCAAAAGCGAAACTGTCCTATTAGACTTAATAGGGACAAAATGAGCAGACTTGGTGAGGCGATCAACAATAACCCAAATGCTAGAATGGCCTGATCTCGAACGAGGTAGACCATCAATGAAATCCATAGAAATCTGATCCCATTTCCACAATGGAATCTCTAGAGGCTGAAGAAGACCAGAAGGACGCTGATGTTCGGCCTTAACACGCTGACAAGTTATGCAATTACTCACATAACTCGCCACATCGCGCTTCATGCCTTCCCAATAATAAAGACGATGCATATCGGCATACATCTTAATACTACCGGGATGAATGGTATACTTAGAATGGTGACAGTCATCAAGAATGTCATGCCTAAGTGCAAAATCAGAAGGCACGAAAAGATGGTTCTTCTTACGAAGACACCCATGAGAATCAATGCTAAAATCCCGCAATGCCTCATCACAGGATCCAGACTCACAAAGCTAAACAAGATGCAACAAATCCCGTTGGGCATCGGCAATACGATCCAATAAAATAGGTCGAGCTCCCAAACTAAATAATAGAATAGGAGAATCAGAAGATGAACCTTGATCCCAAATTTCACAAAAAGATAGAGTCTCAAGAATATCCCATTCGGCAAGCATCATGGAAACAACAGCCGAATGTTTGCGACTAAATGCATCAGCAACACGATTACCCTTACCAGGGGTATATTGGATATCAAAGTCATAGGAGGCAAGAAACTCGAGCCAACGTTGTTGTCTCATATTGAGTTCCTTCTGAGTGAAAAATACTTCAAAGATTTATGATCGGTGTAGAGAATGAAGTGCTCGCCCAATAAGTAGTGTCGCCAAATCTTCAAGGCAAAGACAATGGCGGCAAGCTCAAGATCATGAGTGGCATAGCGAACTTCATTCGGACGCAGTTGCCTAGAAGCATAAGCAACTACCCGATCCTCCTACATAAGAACAGCACCGAGACCACTACCACAAGCATCAGTATAGACAACAAGATCATGATTCCCCTCGGGAACCACTAAAATAGGAGCATTAGTGAGAAGTTCCTTCAATGTCAGAAAGGAAGCTTCACACTTTTCGGACCAATCAAAACGAATGCCTTTCCGAGTAATGCAAGTGAGAGGAAGCACAATACGGGAAAAATCCTTAATGAACCAACGGTAATAACCCGCCAATCCAAGGAAACTACGAATCTCATGAACATTCTCAGGCCTCTTCCAATTCTGGATGGCTTCAATCTTTGAGGGATCGACAGAAATGCCATCGGAAGATACAACATGGCCTAAGAACTTAACCTTATTCTCCCAAAAGTGGCACTTGGAGAATTTGGCTCTAAGCTGACGACGACGAAGAGTACTCAAGACAATTCTCAAGTGATTAGCATGCTCGGCTTCAGACTTAGAATAAATAAGGATATCATCAATGAACACAAGAACGAACTTATCAAGATATTCCCGGAATACTCGATTCATGAGATCTACAAAGAAAGCAGGAGCGTTCGTCAAACCGAAAGACATAACGAGCCACTCAAAAGAACCATACCGAGTGCGGAAAGCTGTAAGAGGAATGCTATCCTCCGCGACTCGTAACTGATGAAAACCTGTGGCAAGGTCAAGCTGAGAAAAGACATTAGCCCCACTCAATAGATCGAACATATCATCGATCCTAGGCAATGGATACCTAATCCTGATGGTCAACTCGTTAAGCTTGCGATAGTCAATGCAAAGCCTAAGAGTTCCATCGGACTTCCTCACAAAGACGACCGTGGATCCCCACGGAGAAAAACTGGACTGAATCAACTGCATGGACTCAAGCTCTAAAAGCTGCTTCTTGAGTTCCTCATTTTCCTTTGTAGACATCCTCGTGGGAGGACGACTAACTGGCTGCGCGCCTGGAATGAGATCAATGCGGAACTCAATTGCCCTCTTAGGTGGCAAACCCGATACAGGCTCAAAAACATCAGAAAAGTCACAAGCAATAGGAATACGAGATATATCATCATCATCTCGCGAATCAAGCGAATATAAAGCCATTTCGGAATTATCCACATCCCGAAGAACAAGAGATAGCTGAGTAGGCGAATCCGGATGTCGAAGATACAAAATTCTCTCCGAAAAAATAATCCTGGCATCATATCTCACTTGCCAGTTCATACCCAAAATCATATCAAATCCCAGACAAGAAATAACGTGCAGATTCGCATGAAAAGAAAAGCCACATAAAACAATCTCAACATCATCACAAAGCAAGTAAGGGTCGCGGATCCCCCAATAGGATTCACAATCCTTAAAGAAGTAACCAAACAAGAAACATTCAAAGATAAATCATCGATGAGCTTCTTCGATACGAAAGAATGTGAAGCACCCGTATCGAAAAGAACTCGTATACTATGATCACGAAATAAAATAGAACCTTCCAAAATAGATAGAGACATACCTTTGGGCTGAGAGGGACCTTCAGAAGCCTTAGCAGCATAAAGCCTGCTAGACTTGGTACCAGCCGGAACAGTAGGGCAAGCTGAAACATGATGACCTTCCTTCTTGCAATAACGGCAGAAGAGTGGCTTAGGACATGCTCGAATAATATGATCCGAAGAACCACAATTGAAACACTTTCGAGCGAAAGGTGTTCCGGAAGACTGAGGTTGAGAGCTAGGACCACCAGTCTTCTTCTTCTTAGAAGGAAAAGGCCTAGACTTCTAAATTGGAAACGGCCTCTTGTTGGGGTTCTTGGAAACCTCAACATCAACATCACTATCACACTCCTTCTCGATGGTCTCGAGGTGAAGTGCCGAATCAACCAACTCCTCAAAAGAAAGCTTAAGTTGGAGCAACAAAGATTTCTTAAGATACTTCTTAAGACCAGAAACAAACTTCAAATTCTTCTTATAAGAAGTGCTGATGAATTCAAGACCATACTTAGATAAAGCCTCGAATGATGCAACATACTCAGAAACAGAAGATTTCCCTTGTTTCAACTCAAGGAAGCGACGGCTCAATAAAACTTTTTCAGATTCAGGAACGAACTTGAGTTCAAATCGCTCCCGAAACTGAGTCCAAGAAAGAGTAGACTCATCAATCTCGGCTACAAGAAGCTCATACCAATCAAGGGCACGCTCTTGTAATAAGCTAGAAGTTACAAGAACTCTATCATGGTCAGAAAGATCCATACGAGAGAAGATACGTTCGCATGTGCGAAACCAAGCTTGGACTTCAAGAACGGATTCAGAGCCTTTAAACGGCTTTCCTCCAAGATGAGCAAAATCACTACACTGGCGTGCAAATGTAGACTTGCGAGGCGGAGACACTCGAGGAGGAACTGGAGGCTGAGTGCTCCTAAACAACTCCATAAACTGATCGGCAGACATATAAACATCATCCGGATGTGTGCCACTAGATCGTCCAGCATCCGAACGTCGTCCCCTGCCTCTTCCAGCCATACGCTGAAGGTAAGATAAGAACAAGATTATTCACAAGGTAGATAATCAAGATGGAATACTACAGAATAATATGCATTCCTAGACGTATTCCCAAACTCTATCTAACCTTGATGCAATAAAGAGACACAATGATTCAAAGATTTGTATCACTTATACACTTTGATGTATCGTAATATGTGCTCTATTCTGTGTTTATCATATTTCGTTCTGAACTCAGCTCTGATACCACGCTGTGACGTCTCACCTCTATACCCACGCTAGCCAAGGACACTACAGAGTAATGCCGTCAACTAACACGGAGAATAAGGCTGGTTAGGAGCGACCATCTATAGCCTTGCTCTAACTATCCATTGAATACATCGACAATAAACATACCAAGCTGGTCGACATACCCAATGAATACTTAAAACAAAACCATAGGTGGTAGAAGGATCTATCAGAACAGAATATAACAACTCAAATGTAATATACATCACAGAGCAGTAAATCATCATATACACATATATTGATACATAACAGAGTACACAAAAAATTACATGTCAAGTGGTATAGCAAACCACAATATACAGATGATTCCAGATGAATACATATATCAGAGTTACTACAAAATGGGACTACACAAAAAGTTATGACAAAAAGAAGCTAGCGGAGTACTCCATGCGGAAGCAAAATAGGCTAAGTCCAAAAGCACCTAACCTGAAACATCTCGGTCTGACCCGAGTATAAAATACACGGGTCAGTCTAGCTAAACAAACCAGTCAGATAAACTGAACAATAATAAACCTGCAAGGTTACAAAGTATAACAAATATCTCTAAAGGAGATAACGCAATCATCTAACAAAAGATGAATCATATGATAACAAGCCTCATATCATCGGCAACATATAGAAACAAAGGATACAATTATCCCAAATCAAGCCAAAAAGGCAATTAACAAATACCAATAAGGTATACAAGTTCCGCAAGGTAAACACTACGCATCATGCGGCTCATAATGACCAACATCGAAGGGCGATACCTAGGGAATATACATATGAACGAAACATCAGAAAATTGCTCGAGCTCAGTACTGTACAAACAAGGATCCATGAGCCCGAAGACTCCAAACCCAATATCACCCATGCGGCTCATAACGACCAACATCGGAAGCGATACTAAAGGGCAACCCAATATCACCCATGCAGCTCATAACGACCAACATCGGAAGCGATACTAAAGGGCAACAAACCCGAAGGCACATACCCGAAGGCAACAAACCGTAGTGGTGAAGGTCAGAGACCCAGTACTGGACACCACTAACTGGCGGAATGTGTCACAACTCTCAAAAAGGAATCCGAAAAGTGTTAACGTATTTCCCATAACCACTCGTTCGCACTAAACGATTTACTATCCGTCAGCCACTTCCACACTCAAAACAGTACAAAGTTTACCTCATGTCATCGATAAACCAAACCCGGAGGTCAAAACGATCAATTGAATAGGTCGGGGATTAATCGGAAGGATAAACGCGCAGATTCATGGTCCGTGTTTTGCCCAACCATTTAATCACCCTTCCACTTCGCTCGAAGTGCGAAAGTGTGTGTTTTAAATGGAATTTATAAATTGGAGAAACGAGCTTTTAAATGTGATTCAAGAGATTATTTTATAAATACCCGTGGATGAAGTCAAGAATAAGTTATCAAAGTCAAAGATGCAATAACAACTACTAAAAAGCAACTTGAATCGATAAAATTTGGATAACCAATCAAAATATGCAGAAATAGGCAAAACAGGCAAAACATGAGCAGGTCGGTCGACTGGTTGCAGGGCTCGGTCGGCTGGCCAGATGCAGGAAACATAACATGGCTCGGGGTAGCAGGTCGGTCGGTCGGCTACAGGGCTCGGTCGGCCGAACCTGATGAATTTGCAATTCCTGCCCTATTTCAATGAAATGCAAATTCTTCCAAACCGCGATCGTTCGAGAAATGGACCTAAGGAGCCTTAGCCAACAGATGCCCCAGCTCCATTAGCTCTTCGATTCGCAACCAAAAACATATTCAAACATCAAAGTTAGGATCTTTAAAGAATTGAACCCAAACACTAAAAATTTGGATATTCTCCAATTCAATCCAAACCAAAAGCAAGTGCATATAAACAAGGTGTTAGGAATTCATACCCAACATCAATGAAATCAAGAGAAGTAGATGTGAGTTCAAAACTCAGCTTTTACCCAAAACAAAGAAGAAAGAGCTCAATAACAAGGAGAAGACCAACCAAACTCTACTTCAACTCAACAAGCTTCAATCTAAGAATAAAACACATATTTCCCAATTTAGGTTTAGGAAATTTTCTGAAATTAAAGAGGAGAAGAGTTGGAGAAGATGAAGAAGAACTTACCAATGGATTCTCCTTGATTTTGGAGCAAGAAATCAAGTTGGAAGTTGAAACTAGGGCTTGCAATTTCTATTTCCTCTTCCCTTCCATCATTTTCAGTTTAGCTTAAGAAATGAAAATGAAATGAAGATGAATGAAGAGAAGGGGTTGAGTTAGAGGGTTAAGTGGAGATTGGGGCTGAACCCAAACCGAAAACCCAATAGAAAAAGGGTCAAAATTTCACAAACTCCAAACATATCAAAGATTATACTCAAAAAGATCGCAAACGCCATTTTGGAACCAATGGAGGGGGTTTCGAGTTCCAATTCGGCCGTTTGCAAAAAGTAACATTTCGGACCCAAATTCGACTAACAACGCTATATTTAAATAAAATATTTAAATATATAATCGTTAAATATGCGGGTTGTTACAATATGTCCCTCGATAGCTATCCCTCTTAAGGATCGGCTAAGCCTAACTTCGTAACAAAGATCGATCAATATCTCAACTACTACACATCCAATTGACATGAAATTTGGAGGACAAGCTAACTAGAACATATGGAACACCTCATAGGGGTCGCATAACATTTTTAGCAAGTTGGAGGGATCAGTACCTATCCCTCCATAGAGATCGGTTATAATCAGCGTTAACACCATATTGCAACAAAGATCGGTCAATAACTCGAGATATACTAATCCAATCGGAATGAAAATTGAAGGCTATATATAATATAACATGGAGAAGCTCCCTTTAGGATCGTGTATAATTTGGAGAAGATTGAGGGAACGGTACCTATCCTTCTAGACGAATAGGTAGAAAACAGAATTCAAGCAACACCACTTCATGGAAAACACGATATCTCAAAAACTGTAAGATCAAATGGCAAGAAATTTGAATGGAAAGTAGCTAACATCATGGGGCACCCCTCATAGGTATTACAGCCCATTTGGACACACTAATAGGGATCGGTACCGATCCTTATTGTGGGCCCCAATGGGCCTGGGAATTTTTAGGGGACCTCATCTTGGTCTCTCGAACCTTCTGTCAAAATTTTAACCCGATCCGTGCACGTCTTTCCCTATAAATATAGCAGGCACGACGCTAGAAAAGGAATCTTCTTTCTGCTTCTCTTTATCATTAACCTAAACTACACTCTACCGATTTTATTCTTGGATTTCAGATTGTAACTGTAAACAAACTTCAGTATAATATAAAAGGAAAATCTTTGGAGTGGATGTTGGCCGGAGTTAGCCGAACCACTATAAACCTGTATCTCTATATACTTGCTTTCTGATTGTTTTAATTTTGTTCTTCATTTATTTCTCTTCATATTTTTGTGATTAGATTGGATATTGGAGTTTTTACATAATTGGGTGTTGGTGGCCAATTTTGACGCCAGCGGTTATTCTTTTATAAACGTCTTTTGTTTCAAAAATTCTTTATAAAAGTTACTTTAATAATATTGTAACGACCCGTATTTTTGACTATTTTAAATTATTAAATTTAATATGATTATTGAATAAAATGGTTGGAAATAAAAATTTAATGTTTTATTTACGTAAGTTATTGAAAATGAACTTGAATAAAATTTTAAAATAAAAATTTCAAAGATTTAGGCAATAACCAGAATTTGAAGGAATTCTGTGTATTGAATGTATCTATAATCCATAGTTGGATTGAACAATGAATGTGGACTTATTTAGTTGAAAATAAATAAACTATCGATAAGTAATATTCATTGAGATTTTATTGTTTGATAATCAAATTGTTTAAAATTTAATATTGGAAATTTTTTAAATAATTGAATCCTGGATTAAATATGAATGAAAATGGTTTCAAAAGTTAATCTAAATTTTAATTGAACAAGAATAAAGTGTATTAACTCTTAAAATTGAATTTAAAAGTGAATAAATTAAAATTTGAAATTTTATATCTTAATTAACGGTTAAATATAGCCATTTTGGCATTATCTCAAATTTAGACGAAATCAGTTTCATCGGATTCGTCATATTGAGTTATTATAGGATTTCAAGTTCGTAGCAATCAGACTTATCGTTTAGCCGTGCGAGCTTGAAATGCGTAGAAATTAATTTTAGTAACTAAATCAAATTAAATTGATTTTGAAAAGCTATCTTCAACATACGATCGAATTAGGCCTCTAGACTATTTCCATTGCGTTCAGAATGTGGGTAAAACATTAGGAATGCCAGATGGAACGCTTCGTTTGGAGTTCGAGAATTTCGGACGTTAAATGTCAGATATTTTCTAATTATAATATTATTATTTTCTTTCCTATCTCCCAACAACTCATACAATTGCCCATAATCTTATCTACCCATAATCTTCTTTTCGCCCTCTTCTCAAAATCTTGCAGATCGAAGAAAAAAATGAAACAATGATCGAAAGGAAAAAATGTATAAAGCAAACGATGTGCGCGCTATGGCATGACTGGAGGCGGAGCGCGATGGCGTGCGTGAGGCGGCATCGTTGGAGGATTCAAGGTGGAGTCCTGTTTAAGGTTTTAGTGTTCGAATTGCTTTAACACGTGAGTGCTGAGGCGGCACGGCTAGGGCTTGGGTCGGCGGCGACGAAGTCCGGTGACGTGCAGTTGGTTTGGGCAACATCTAGGAGGTGCATGATGGTGGAGCGCAATAAGGGTTTCTTTCGCCATGGTCAAGATTCACGTGTTTGGAAGTCGCGTGCATACGCGAGCAGAGCTAAATTCGTGAGCTGGGAAGTGGATTTGAGCGGGAGCATTTGTTGCTAATTTGTAATTAGGGCTGCTAATGACTCTAATTAAGATGGTAATTATAGTTTATTTAATCGTTTAATTAAATTATTCAACTCGGATGTTTAGCAATTCATCTTCGTATGCATCGGATTGGAGCGTGGTCAACTACGTTGGATTCGTAGTAATGACGTCTACGTTATGTAATTGATTTCGTCATAGTTTGGGTAGTTTGAATTTTCATTCAAACGAAGGTGAGTGTTTTATACGCTCATGATTGACTAAATTAATTTTTATATTAGTAGATTAATTTAATTTCATTTGCTAATGTTTGGTAAATTAATTGACATTAGATTGATTTATGAATTGAATTGATAAGGATTCAAATGGACCGCTAAATTTGAAATTAGATTGCTAGTTAGACGCTCGATATGGATAACTAATTAAATGTTGTGTTATATTGACTATTTGGATGATTGATTTTGATGGATGCTATTGGTTGATTTTTTGGATGATTTGGATGTTTATCTATTTTTATATATATCTTGTTATCATCCTGTAAACTTTTTACAGTATAAAAACTATAAATCGAATTATTTGAAATAGATTAAGTAATAGGTTGAAATGATATATACCTATGACATTTATTTTGGATAGAAATGATATATATCCATCCCTGAAATTAAATTGAAATAACTGACCACTTGGCCATAGGATATGAAAATTATATATGGAAACCAGATTGGTTAAATTATATAATTTTAAAAGTCTTGGTTCTGAAATTATTTAATCGATTCCTGTTTAAAGAAATAAAAATCGAATTTGTGAAATTTGAATCAATTACGAATTCGAGTTTTAAACATTAAGATTAAATTTGGTTAAAAGAAATTGTTTTCAAGTATTTAATTGGAATTTGAAGTCATAATTGAAATATGACTTGTATTATCGAAATTGAATTGTTTAAAGATTTGAACTTTTACTTGAAACTCGAAGTTATTCAAGTAAAGTGATATAAGTTAATATTTCAACATTTAGCTCAGGATTGAATTATTTTAAAGATTTGAATTTTGAATTGAACATCGGAATTAAGTTTAATTTATATAAGTTATATCGATATTTCGAGATTGAACTCGAATTCATATAAATTGAAATGGCTTGAAAATTTGAAATGAATTGAAATTTAAACCATTGAATCGAATCGTTGAATCAAATTTGAATTTGAAAATGGAAATGAAAATGAAAATTGAAACTGAAATTGATTTAAATTGAAATTGAACTTGAAGTTAAATCTAATTGGGATCGGAATCGAATTAATTTAGACTATAACGGAAATTCAAATTGACATGAATTAGAAGATTTGAAATTGAATCAGTTTGACTTTGAAATTATTTTCAAATATAATATTTTAATATAAACTATTTAAAATCTTTCTTTTTGAATATTCTAATTATTTTGATTTTCCAAACTATTCCTATATAAACCATTTTTAATATATAAACCATTTTTATAAACTATTTTATTTCGAACTATTTTAACTTTTTAAACTATTTAAAACTATTCAAACTATTTAAAACTATTTAAAACTATTCAAACTATTTGAATCTATTCAAACTATTTAAAACGATTCAAACTATTTGAATCATGAGTTTTGATTCAGACAAAAAGCTTTAACAATCAGTGATGAGACTATACGATCAAGCGACAAAAAGAGAATAAGATATGCTAGCTATTAAAATAAAAAGGAGACGAGACTTTAAATCTAAGTATAGTATGATTATTTACTGAAGTTTTAGTTTTAGATATGGTTTAAAATTGTTAAAATCTATCCTCAAGTAGTACACACATAATCAAAGTTGTTTTAAGATTCAAATTTTTGAAAAATGAGCAAACTGTGCACTGACAACCAGGTCAATCGACTGACCGGAAAAAGCCAGTCGACTGACAATGTTTAGTACACAGATGTGCACTGTTTTATATTATCTTTGAATATTCAGTAGACTAGTTGATTTTGCTCAGTCGACAGATCGACTCTAACGGTTATTTTTACTGAAAAGACACTTCTAATTGTGAAGAGTTTCGATCCAAATTGAAGAGATATGGCTGCATCTTTTGATTGAAACTCTTTTTGAATAGTTGTAACTATTTGTACACTATATAAACACGTTAGAATCACTTCTCAAATCACGAATTTTAATTTTGATTTCTTTCTATAGTCTCTACTATCTATCTCTGCAATCTACAAGCAATCACAATCTATAAATTCTTGAATCTCTGAATTAATTAACATATTCTTCGATTCTAAGCAATATCTTCCTTTCATATCTTCATAAGCAATACCTTCCTTTCATATCTTCGCACACACAATATTTACTTGAAGATTTGATTATAGGAAGGGTGTACTATTAAAAAACATATCAGTGTTATTCAGAACACAAGTGTCAACTGTTTTGTTCACCAGTAGAAGTCCTGTTCGGTTGTTGAGGCAAAAAAAATCCTGATTGGTGGCTCAGGTGTTGTATACTTGTTCCTCCAGGTTAAGAGAGGGGTTTATAGAGTTCAAATCCAGAGTGTCGTCTGGGATTGAACGTAGAACGAGAAGTTCGAACCAGTATAAAAATTCATGGTGTGCTTATTTCATTTACTTTATTTATTATCTTGATTATATCTCTACACTAATGTAATACTCCATATTACATGATCCTAAGTGATAACTATCCACACAGTACTCACTTTCATTTGGTATCGGAGCTAGGACATCCTATAACCGTAACGCAGTTATTTGATAACTTTTTTAATATGGATAGTAACACCAACTCTAGCATTAACATTAACTCTAGTTTCACTGAAGGACGGTCAATTACTCGACCACCACTATTTAATGGTCTTAACTATAATTGCTGGTCTACTAGAATGAGAATATATATCCAAGCTAATGGTTTTGAAACTTGGAATATTACCCAAAAGGAATATATCATGCCATTAGAAGATTTTTCAAATTGGACCACTCCACAAAAAACTGATGCTACTTCAAATGCTAAAGCTATGAACATGTTATTCTGTGCATTAGATAAAAATGAGTTTAATAGGGCCAGTATGTGTACAACTGCTTATGAGATATGGAGAGCTCTAAAAGTAACTCATGACGGAACTAACAAAGTCAAACAAAGCAAAATCTCTATGTTGAAAAATCAGTTCCAAAATTCAGAAAGAAACCAAATGAAATTATAAATGACATGTACTCTAGATTTCAAGATATATATCACTCACTATTGATATTAGGAGAAATTTTTTCTGATTTCGATATAGTATCAAAAATCCTAAACTCTTTAACGGATGAATGGGAAAGAAAGGTCTTAGCTATCGAAGAAGCAAACGATCTTTCCACTATGAAACCAGAAGAGTTAATAGGAAATCTAATGTCATATGAACTAAATTTACAGGCACAGAAAGTTCAAGCATAGGATAAGAAGAATCTAGCATTTCAGGCAGAAAAAAATGATTCAGATTCAGATGAAGAGGATATGGCACTTATTGCTAAAAAATTCAAAAAGTTTTTGGAATTCAAAAATAATAACAAGTTCAGGAGTTACAAGAATAACTCTAACGACAACAATAATAGTTGTAAACCATCATCCTCTGTCATGGAATGTTATGAATACATAAAAAGGGTAATATGAAGAAAGATTGTCCAGAGAAAAAGAAAATAAATTCAAGAAGGACAAATTCAAGAGGAAAGCATTTTCAGTAACATGGGATGATTCAGATTCTTCTTCATCATCAGATAGTGACAGGGACATAGAGCAAGAAAATGTATGCTTCATGGCTACAAGTGATGATGTAAGTGAACTATGTTTTGAAGATCTGGTTGAAATTAATTCAGAACTAATGGACTTTGTAAAACAAACTAAAAAGAAAAATAAAGAGTTACAAGGAAAACTAAATAGATCTGAATTAGAAATTAGTATGCTTAGAGATGAAAAGAAAATTCTAGAAGAAGAACTTGAAATATCTCCAGACTCTAATTCTAATTTAACGTCTCAACTTTCTATGATTACCCAGGAATTAGAAATTCAAAAAAATAAAAATGATAGTTTATCAGTAGGGATTAATGATTTAAAATCTAACACTAAAGTATTAAAGATACAAACTTCTAGTCTCAAAACAAAGTTAGAAGATAGTAATAAAAATATTTCTAACTTCAATAAAGGATGAGAAAATCTTTCTACAATAATAGAAAATTCTCATTCTACTTCAAATAAAATGGGACTAGGATATAAGAAAATTGAAAGTTTAAAGAAATCTAGAAAGTTTAAAAATAAGATTAAAACAAAGTTAAGAAAGATACTAAGAAGACAGTTTCTAAAGATTTTAAAACTATTAAGATATGGATTCCTAAAACAAATAACAATTTAATTAGGAATAGACATATTAAAACATCTATGGAAACTGTTCATAAAAATAAGAATTATATTTATAAATGGAATCCTGAACCCGCTTGGGTTTGGTTTCCTAAGACCTAACTCTTAGGGCCCTAAAAGAAAAGTGGGTGCCAACTTAATCTTTATTTTTTGCAGATACCACTTAAAAAGAGAGGAAAATGGATTTTAGACAGCAGCTGCTCAAACACATGATTGGTAATAAGGACATGTTAACTAACATTGTCTACTCAAATGGACGATTGGTCACTTTTGAAGATAATTCAAAAGGCTATATCATCGGCAAAGGTATTGTGAGCAATAAGGGTATCTCTAACTTACCTCTCATTTCTGATGTTTTATTAGTTAAAAACTTAAAATATAATATATTGAGCCTAAATCAATTATGTGATAAAGGTTTTAATATATCTTTTTCAAAAAATAAATGCAATATTTCTAATAAAAATAAAATTTTAATTTTTGGAGGTATAAGAGATAAAAATATTTATATTTTAAATATGAATATAAATCATAACACAAACATATGTTTAGTAGCTACAGAAAATGATTCTTGGCTATGGCACAAATTTTTTTGTCATTTAAATATTAGTACTGTTAATAAAATATCTAAAAATAAACTTGTTAAGGGACTACCTGATATGTAATTCAAATTTAAAAATATTTGTGATGCATGTAAGTTAGAAAAATTAATGAAGTCTTCTTTTAAATCTAAGAAAATAATATCTACAACACAACCACTTGAACTACTACATATGGACCTCTTTAGTCCTACTCAAGTTCAATTTATTAATCAGAATATATATGTGTTTGTTATTGTAGATGATTTTTCAAGATATACATGGACTATTTTCATGAAACATAAAAGCGATACTTTGAGAATTTTAAATTTTTTGTAAAAAGAATTCAAAATATAAAGAATTTAAAAGTTAAAAATATTAGAAGTGATCATGGATGTGAATTTGAAAATGAAACTTTTGAAATTTTTGTAACAAGAAAGGAATTAATTGTAACTTTTCTTTTGCTAGAACACCACAACAAAACAGAGTTGTAGAAAGGAAAAAACATTACAAAAACGTGCAAGAACTTTATTAAATGGAAGCACTCTACCCAAGCATTTCTGGGCAGAAGCTGTTGCAACTGCTTGTTATGTTTTGAATCGTGCTTCCATTCGATCATTAAGAAAACACACCCCATATGAACTTTTAAATGGAAGAAAACCTCATATATCCTATTTCAAGTATTTGGTTTAAATTTTTTTATACTTAACACTAAAGATCAGCTTGGCAAATTTGATCCAAAATCCAATGAAGGAATATTTATAGGATATTCGGAGAGAAGCAAAGCTTATCGAGTTTTTAATATAACACTAAAGTAATCGAAGAAACTCTTCATGTTTCATTCAATGAAAATTTAAAAATTTCTTCTAATATTACAATCTTGGAAAATAGTCCTAATAAAACCAAAAAAAATATTTCAGAAGATGATGATATTATTTTTCAAGATAATAACTTTAATAATATTAGAGAAGATGAAAACATTTTTCATAATAAAAGTCTTGTAAGATCTCCTCCAAGAATTCTTAGAGATCACCCTGTTCAAAATATAATTGGAGAAGTAAATTCAAATGTAAGAACAAGACATCAATTAAATCAGATTGGCCATGTAGCTTTTCTCTCTAATATAGAACCTAAAAATATTAAGGAAGCCTCCACTGATGACTATTAGATTATAGCTATGCAAGAAGAGCTAAAGCAATTTGAAAGAAACGAAGTTTGAGAATTAGTTCCTAGACCAAGTGATCGATCGGTCATGGGTAAAAAATGTGTTTTCATAAACAAAGATGATGAATTAGGTAATATAACTAGAAATAAAGCTAGATTTGTAGCATAAGGATATAATCAAGAAGAAGGAATAGACTATGAAGAAACATTTGCTTCTGTCGCAAGATTGGAAGCTATACATATTCTACTGGCATTTGCATGTTTTCATAACTTTAAATTATATCAAATGGATGTTAAAAGTGCTTTTCTAAATGGACACATAAAAGAAAATGTTTATGTTTAACAACCTCCCCCTTTTGCTCATGAAAAATTTCCAGACCGTGTTTATAAACTTAAGAAAGCCTTATACGGTTTGAAACAGTCACCTCATGCTTGGTACGACCGACTTAAAAGCTATCTAATAGACTCTGGTTTTAAAATTGGAAAGGTTGATCAAACTTTATTTATTAAAAAAACTAAAAAAGATATTTTAATTGTATAAATATATGTTGATGATAATATATTTGGTTCAACTAATGTAAAATTATGTCAAGAATTTTCGACTATCATGACAAATGAATTTGAAATGTCACATATAGGAGAACTATCATATTTTCTTGGACTACAAATCAAGCAATTGAAAAATGTAATTTTATTAATTAAGAAAAATATTGTAAAAAACTAATTAAATGTTTTGGTATGGAAAACATTTCTGCCGAGCCAACTCCTATGAGTACAACCATACATCTCGACAGAGATGAAGATGGTAAGAGTGTCGACCAGAAAATATATCGTAATATGATTGGATCATTACTTTACTTAACTGCTAGTCGAGCTGATACTATGATGAGTGTTTGTTTATATGCTCGCTATCAAACAAATCCTAAAGAATCACATATGCGAGCAGTAAAACATATAATTCATTATCTTAGCAAGTCCAACAATTTAGGACTATTTTTATCCAAAAGAATGTCCTTTGAATTAGTATCCTATAGTGACGTGGATTTTGGAGGAAGTTGGATAGATAGAAAAAGTACAAGTGGAACTTGTCATTTCATGGATGGTCCTTAGTATCCTGGTTTAGCAAGAAACAAAACTATGTTTCACTATCGACACGTGAAGCAGAATATATATATCTGCAGCTTTAGCATGTGCTCAAGTAATGTACAGTAACAAACACTACAATATTTTGATATAAAATTAAATAAATCTATAATATACTGTGATAACACCAGTGCAATAAATTTATCTAAAAATCCTTTCAATCACTCACGAGCTAGACATATTGACATTCGTTGTCATTTTCTTCATGATAATATTGAGAAGGATATAGGTAATTTAGAATTTGTAAATTCTGAAAATTAGTTAGCTAATATTTTCACTAAGCCACTTAATGATTTTTTTTTAAAATTGAGAAGAGGACTAGGTATAATTTGTTTAAAAGAATTATAATAATTAAAATTTCTATAATGAACTTTAAAAAAAATTCTTTGCTGGTACTTGAACTCAGCACCTCCAAATTGAAAGTCCTATGTCTTTACCTATTCACTACTTGTTGTTTCACAACTGCTTTTATAATACATTGTTTTTCTTATTATTCTACTCCTCTCACGGAAAATTCATAACCACGGAAAATTCTAATTATTCTACTCCTCTCATTATCTTCTTGTTATCCCGTATTCAATCTATCATTTACTATTTTTTTATTACCTATTATTATATATACTTAAAGGTTGTTTGTTTATCTCTCCATCTTATTTGCTTTATAATATTTCTTTCTTACAACAATGTCCTCCCAAAACAACTCTCCATATGACTCTGCATATTCCTCTATTGAATTTTACAACCTTCTTTTGGATCTTCCAATTTACCTACACCTACTCCATGTCATGAACCGGCCAGACCATCCAACCATCATACTGGTTATACTCCAAAAAAAGAAGGCACATTGGTTCTTAATCTTTGGGTCTCTGTTAACAAAACAAAAGATTGATGATTTACATCATTATCAACGGGAATCAACAACAGTTCAATGAGAAATATACTATGAACAAAAGCTAAATTCAAAACGACTTAGCTTTCTGGAGCCACTTGGCTGGAAATTTTGTGGACCATCTTCATCCAATGTTCATCAACCCACAATGTCTTCTTATCATCAATCACCACAACCCCGTTTTGTGGCTCCAAATTCATGGAAACGTGGAAATCACTGGTCTCCATCAAAAACAAAATGAAAAGATTAAAGTTGAACCAGAAGATTGCAAGACTCCACATTCATCCACTTCTTCTTCATCTAAATAAGCTTTATATTTTTTTATTATTATTTCAATTTATTTTGTATACTTCGTTGATTAATATACTAAATATATATTTTTTAACATAAAAAAAGGTTGATAATGCTGCAAAAGAGCATTCAGTTGACAAAACGAAATAGATCAGTCGACTGAATCTGAAAACAGAAAATTTCGAAAAATTAAATCAGTCGACTGACCAAAACTGATCAGTCGACTGAATAGGCTATCTGGGTCCATTGATTAATGCTTCATCTACTTTTTTTTACCTATTTAACCTACCTTCTTTGTTTTTACTCTTCACTTTTACTTTCCCTCTTCAGAATTTCAAAACCCTAGCCCTCAAAATTTTCAAATATCTTTACTCAATTATACATTCAAATGGCTTCAAGACAACCTAAATGATCTAGAGAAGCTTCGTCCTCTACCTCCGAACCTATTGACACCCAAATAGGTCAATGGCTTTATGATGCCACCGGTATCCAAAGATGGAACAAGATGAAGGAAGTTCGTTTTCTAGAAGGATCTTTTGTTGTGTTCTGACTTTGCTGCATATAGAATTCAAGATCTTGCAAGAAGAAGCCGTCAAGAATCTCTTCTTGGCCACAATCGGAACAATCTCAAAATTAATCATATAGTGGTAAACTCTTTTACGCTAACTTAAATTTGGGTCACAGAAATCCACCAAACCATGACAACTGCATATGGAGTTTAGTTTGTGGCCAACAAGTATTGTTGTCATTGGATAGAATTGGACACATTCTTCGAACACCAACAAATGGTATTCCTTTAGAAGATTAAAATGTTTCTTTAGGCGAACGAGATGAAGTAAGTCATAAATTCTTGGAAGACGACATGGAGGAATTAAAATCTATTGCCTTACGCCCTACATCTCGAATTATGCATCGAACCTTAATGCGCATAATTCTTCCTCGTACCGGTTCTTATGAGCTTGTATATCCGAAGAATTGTAGGGCTTTATATGTAATTTTGGGAGATGTTCAAATTAATTGGCCTAAGCTTATTCTTAACGAATTCTTATCCTTCAACCAAAATCGAATGAACATCATTTATTGCGATGAGTATATTATACGGCTACTTTTGAACCTACAAGTTCGTACTCCAAAATCTGATACCTCCACTACTAAAACTCTAAATAGCCGCATAATTAGTCTGATGAAATTACCTCCTATACCGCTTACTATCAAGTCTTTCCAAGATTGGCAATCAAGGCCTCGCCAGCAAGCTGCTACTCTACAGCAACGAAAAAATGAAATTCGTACCCCAACCCCATCCATAGCACCCGAGAGTCCATTGATCTAATTGCACGTAATCAAGTCATTTTGGATTCTCGCATTAAGAATCTTGACAAGAAGATCGACAAGAAGTTTGATAAGATTAAAAGATTTTATGGGATTCTATGGGATGCAATCTCTTATTCTTCCTCCACCACTGCAGAACCTTCACATCGTGATCCGGGGAAACGTCCAACACCTCGTTTTACTTGGTCTACATCCGAAGAACATACAAGTTCTAACACTAGTGAAAATGGTGGTGGCTGACAATTTGTAGAAAGCTCTTCACGAGGCAAAGGACCAGTACAAGTGGGAGAAGAAACAGATTCAGACTTTGGTGAGTGATGTCGTTAATTCCTTCTTGGTGGTAGTAAGTTATTTTCTTTTAAAACATTCTACTTATGAGCTTGTATAAATAGATCGATAAAATTTGAAACAATAAATTTGTTTGTGATTGTTATGCTGTTAGTTCATAATGATAAAATTATTGTTTATTTCCTTTTTGTCAATGACAAAGGAGGAGAAATTTGTATGACTAACCAATTTTTGTAGGATTAGTTATGTCGTCGGATATTCAGAGGGAGATATATATAACTTAAGTTATATAACTATTGATATATAGTATCATCTAAAACAGGTTGTCATCAATCAAAAAGGGGAAGAATGTTGAATCATGAGTTTTGATTCATGACAAAAATCTTAAACGACCAGTGAGGGACTATACAATCAAGCGACAAAAATAGAATGAGATATGTTAGTTATTAAAATACAAAGGAGACGAGACTTCAAATCTATGTATAATATGATTATTTACTGAAGTTTTAGTCTAAGATATGGTTTAAAATTGTTAAAATCTATCCTCAAGTAGTTTACACATAATCAAAGTTGTTTTAAGATTCAATTTTTTACAAAATGAGCAAACTGTGCGCTGACAACCAGATCAGTCGACTAACCGAAAACAGCCAGTCGATTGACCATGATCAATACATAGATATGCACTGTTTTACACTATCTTTGAATATTCAGAAGACTGGTCGATTTTTCTCACTCGACTGACCGACTCTAACGGCTATTTTTACTGAAAAGACGCTTCTAATCGTGAAGAGTTTTGATCCAAATTTAAGAGATATGGCTACATCTTTTGATTGAAACTCTTTGTGGATAGTTATAACTATTTGTGCACTATAGATACATTAGAATCACTTCTCAAATCACAAATTTTAATTTTGATTTCTTTCTATAGTCTTTACTATCTCTCTCTGCAATCTACAAGCAATCACAATCTATAAATTGCTTGAATCTCGAAATTAATTAACATATTCTTCGGTTCTAAGCAATATCTTCCTTTCATATCTTCACACACACAATATTTACTTGAGAATTTGATTAAAGGAATGGTGTACTATTAAAAGACATATCTGTGTTATTCAAAACACAAGTGTCAACTGTTTTGTTTACCAGTAGAAGTCCTATTCGGTTGTTCGGGCGGTAAAAGTCCTCTTCGGCTGTTGAGGCAGAAAAATCCTGATCGGTTGGTCAGGTGTTATATACCAATTCCTCTAGGTTAAGAGATGGGTTTATAGAGTTTAAATCCAGAGAGTCGTCTGGGACTGGACGTAGAACGGGAAGTTCAAACCAATATAAAAAGTCCTGGTGTGCTTATTTCATTTACTTTATTTATTATCTAGATTATATGTCTACACTAATATAATACTCCGTATTACACGATCCTAAACGATAACTAGCCACACGGTAGTCACATTCATTTTAGTGCATTGAGGATCATTTTTTGGAGGACGAAGACAAAGATTTGATATATTATCTATTATTATTCCCTGTATCATGCTGCATTATTTTATTTGACTTTGTCGTATATAGAACTCTGATAAATGTTGTATAAATTATAATCAAATGTATAATATAAACAACTTCATGAATTGTTTATTTAATTATTATAATATTTCATTCCGATGCAAGATTCTATGTTTTTTTCTTCTTTTCTTATTTTTCTTAATTAGCCCCATTCATTATATATGTTCCAGATTATTTGAATTGGACGTGTGTGAATTATTGTGGACTTAAAACCTTTCGAAATGTGGGTCGTCATAATTGGTATCATAGCTTTGGTTTAGCAATAATCTTAGCTTTGTGGGGTTTGACTCATTAGAGATATGTTAGTAATACGTAGAATGAGTTTGTCTGAGTATATATATATGAGAGTGCGTACTTGTTAATGTTATAAAATGTTTTATATTGAGTTTACTTACCTGTTAAGTTGTTTATGAATTCTGGTTGATGCATGGGACACGTGTTGTCGATAAAGGTTTCTAAACACTTAAATGAGGCAAATCGACATAACATTGTTTTAAAATGGGTAAATGAAATAATTTTACCTAAATTATATTTCATATATAAAATTATTTATTTATCAATGAATGTTAGTTGTTACGAGATGATAATATTTAATTTTCATCGATTATTGTTCGAATTAAATTTAGAAACGAATACTTTATGAACTCCATTTCACAAAGTGTTCGATAATCAAATTGAATTGAAATCCAACTACAATATGAATTTTTTAAAATTAAAAAGTTGTGAATTAAAGAAATGTTTTGATAATAATGTAGTGAAATTTGTATAAGCAGATTTATAATATAGTTTATAAATAGAAAGAATTTAAAAGCAGATAATTTTAGAATTTGAAAACCTGTTGCTTTCAAAATTGTTTTCAATGCCTCCAAAATTAATAATAATATTATTTGAAAGTGTTTTGACGAGAAATATATATGGAAAAGATTTTTTAAATAAATAAAAGAATTGAATTTGCTTTGTCCACTTGAAAATAATTCTGGGGATGACTGCAACATCGCCAGTATTCATTTTCGAGTTTCTGAGTGAGAATTGCTGCGAAAAGAAATTTATTTTCGATTAAAAAAAGTTTTAATTGTGAAAAATATATTTTAAGTATGATTTGATAAATATATCAAAATAGTTTGGAACCTGTAAATTTAAAATAGTATAGATAAGAATAAGTTTATAATTTATGAATTTAAACAGGAAAATAAAACCGAATTTTAAAACCGTTGAACATTTTCGTTAAGCAAATAAACAAAAATTTGAATTTAGGATATGAAATAAAAGAAGTGACTTGAGAAATGTTATATAAATTAAGTTAATGAAATTAAGTAAATAAACTAATGGAATAAAATTTTAAGTGAATAAGTTTGTATAACTTGTAGATTTTAGAATATTAAGATAAACACAAATTTTAAATCTGTTGAATATGGATGATAAGGAAAAAAGTTTAATTTAAATAAAGTTGTATAAGCCGAGAAATGAATTAAATGTAATAAAGTTTAATTATAATGATTAAATGAATTGAATTGGATTTGAATATAACTAGGTAAACTAGTAAAGTGAATTAATTCCACTTAAGCTATAAAATGAATTAATATAACGAATATGAACTTGGATTATAAAATGAAATGGAATTCGGGTTGTGACAGGAATTGAATAAAAATAAATAGGTGTTAGAAAAATATATATGAGTCATAAAATTTGATTTAAATTGGATGTAAATAAATTAAATACAATGAAATGAGTTTTAATAAATTAAATGGTAACTAATTGAATATGTGATAAGTTAATGAAATGAATTGCAAGATAAAAGTTAACTTAAGAAAATTAATGAAATCGATCGTGGTTGTGATAAAATTTATTAATATGAATTTGAGTTATAAAATAAAAAAATTACTTAAGTAAAGTTAATAAATTAATGAAGGGAATCATTTCATAAAATAAAATTTACTTAAGTAAAATTATTAATATGAATTTAAATAATGAGGTGAACTAATGAAGTGAATCAATGAACTAATATGAACATAAGTTATGAAGTAATAATAAACATGAGTTGCAATTTATAAATTGTTTATAATAAACTTAAATGGTTATGAAATGGTTAAGAAATGATATTAGTATTAAATAGAATGTACTAAGTGCAAATGAAATAAAATCCGACTTAAATGATTTATAAATTGGTCTATAAATGAATTTGTGTGAAATATTATTAAAATTAAAGTGAAATAATTGGACTTTAACAAATTTAATTGAGTAAATTGAGTGTAAATGAAAAAGATGTGAATGAACTGGAAGTAAATCAATTAAATGTTAACTAAAATCGAATGTTAATAAAAAAATGAAGTGTATAAATTAGCTATGGACATTGAAAGACATAAATTAACATAGTTATTAATTAATTGGATTAATTGGATGAATATTAATAATTGAAGGGTTTATTTTATTGTAAATCGCCGTTATAACTATTTTGATTGGCTATGATTGTTGTATGTTGTGTATTTGTGCTTATGTTTATGATTTGGATTCAAAATTCATGTTTTATAGTTTATTAAACTCATATATGTTCTATATCTTATTATGAGTGACTAATACTCTGAATTGAGTTGAGATAGGTACTTACAAAGATCGTTTGGACATATATGTAGATATATTTGCTTTTGCTTGCTTAATATGAGCGAACTCGCTCGTATTAATAATAATAAGGTACGTATCTCAGATTACATACCACACTTTTATATTTTTCCCTACGGGATGCCTCATCATTGAGATGAGATGTATATTTGGTATATTCGATATATGTTAGTGTCATATATGGTATTGGAAAAATTATCCAATCGAGCCGTGCGAAGGATATTCTACCAAAAATTTTCGTAAATTCGGGGGTAAGAACAATTTTGAGATTTTAAAATTTTACAACTTGTTTTTATATATAAGTTACAATTTCCGTAAAACAAATATCGGAGTGGCATAGCGAGAGCGTAGTAAAAATTTGTAATAAGATTTTAATATTTATATGTTAATTATTTGAATAAAATATATCCAATGTCAAATACTCTACTTTACCCCTTTTCGAGGACGAAGATTTTTGAGTGGGGAAAAATGTAACGACCCGTATTTTTACTATTTTAAATTATTTAATTTGATTATTGGATAAAATGGTTGAGAATAAATATTTAATGTTTTATTTATGTAAATTATTGAAAATAAACTTGAATAAAATTTTGAAATAAACAATTTCTAAGATTTAGGCAATAACCAGAAATGGAACGAATTCTACGTATGAATCCATCTATAATCAATAGTTGTATTGAATAACAAATGTTGACTTATTTAGTTGAAATAAATAAATTATCGACAAGTAAAATTCATTGAGATTTTATTATTGGATAATCAAATTGTTTAAAATTTAATATTGGAAATTATTTAAATAATTGAATCCTAGATTAAGTATGAATGAAAATGGTTTCAAAATGTGATGAACCTGACTCGACCTTCGAAAATCGACACCGAATACGTCACTCGTATTCAAATGCCGCAGATCCAAACGTCGAATCTGGTTCGTCGGAGCTTATAACACATTAAATATAACAATACAGCGGAAAAAAATGAATAATATAACATTAATATCCAACAGATACAATATCTGATACAATATGATAAAGCAGAATGATACAATAGATATCAATACTATCAGAGATACAAGACACGGCGGAAAGAATATCTTCAATAGGATGCATCTCCAAAGCAATAGAAAGAAGGTAAAATCCAAAGCTGCATTCCAATTCAATGCTCCAAAGATCTCCAAGCCATAAGCTCAAACACAAAAACAATCATGCCAATGAAGCAACCCGATCCAATTGCGATTGCCAAAACCAAAGATTGAATGCTATCAAATCTACACTTACTATTCGACTATCTGAAAAACCCAACTCTAAACAGCCCGTGTGAAAAATTGTGGGCACCCAAAGTTTAGGTAGGGAATAATAAACTCCGGTTCAGTCATGGACTGGTATGAGCAAACAAAAACAGTTTTCTTTAAAACAAACAATAAAGAATTTAAAAATTTGAAAACCACAATGTTTTTTGGAAAATGAAACTGCCATAAGGCCTCCTACCACATACACAATGCAAGCATACACTTGGAGGAGATTTCCCCTTATGACAGTCAAAAATGCTTGATACGCGAAAACCAATTGATATTATTATTAGTGCATATTGCAGAAAACCTTTCGAAAATATAATATTAATCTTAGCCAACATACAACATTTTGTCGTATGCCTACTATAGCTACCATGTTCAATAGCATGTTACCACCACATTCCATGACAGGTTATACAACTAAAATGGTACATGGCACGTAATGTTTCTTTGGATTTCCAACAAATGGTTCGGCAAAGCAACTTCCTTACTGAAACGGAAACGCCTCTGGAAGGACGCCCCGAGAACCTAACCGGATCTCTGCTAACAAGGCTGACGTTACCTCACGCTTTAACCAAGCTATAACATAGGTAACTAACACACAAGTATGCCATCCCCGGTCGTTACTGACCTTTATCTGAGGCACCTCTCAACCAACAACCACAAAGCAATAAGTTTGTAGCAACCACATAGGTTAAATATCTGGGCTCCATACCATGATATCACCTTTTATCCAGAAGGAAATGGACATATGCTAGGGGTACGACCCCTAAAAACCTTTATGCATCTTTCCTGTTTTGACCATTTTCGGGGTGTGAGGTCCTGATGCAGTCTCGTCCACAAAGCTACGCTTTTCCACAAAGCCTTGCTTCGATCAACAAATGATCAGTAGCACTTCGTATGCCACATTACCAAATTGGGAATGTATCACTAGTAACCATCAACTACATAACCTCTGAGCTCATACGTCTCAGAGAAGGGTGTTAAGCTAAGAGAATAAATCACCGCCATCAAACAGAAATGTATTTGATAAAAACCAGCTTTACATCTCAAAGTGTAACGTCAGACATACATCCATACAAGTCTGTTCCGGGTTCGAACAGAACTGAAGGCACTTCCAAATAAGCCCTTGCACATCTGGATAATTCCTAATCACGTTCGGACTTCCCATCACAAAGGGTGATCAAATCTCTATACCGAGGGTCAGCCGGTGCAGAGACATTCGATGGGTTATCCTTTCGCTTTCGAAAATATCCGCTCTTCACCACCGGTCTTCAAATGCTATCCATATCGTCGTATCATTATTCGGAATGGGCTATATGACACAAGGTCCCTCCCGACTAAACCGAATAATGAACGCAATATTTAAAATCATATGGATATTGGGATCTCAGTTAAGTCACAACTTATTACCCAAAAAATTTCTTTCAAATGGTTTAAACAAAATACCATTTACAAATATTTTTAAACAAAAAGAATCACTTCACAAAGTTCACCAATCTTTTACAAAGATTCATTCACAGATTTCAAACCAATTTCCATTTCAACTCTTTCATAGAAAGGATACACTTTTAAGATCCCTTTTTAATTTGAAAACAAAGTACACCTACCTTTAACAAAGATTCATTCATATTCTTTCAAAACAATTTCCCTTTCAAATTAGATTACTCATCCAATCTTTAAATCAAAGATTTAATTCATAGCTTTCAAAATCGTTTCCAAGTATTCATTCATAACTCTCAAAAAATTTCCCATTCAAATCTTTTATACATAGAAGATACACCGTTATAAGTCCTCTTCAATTTCAAAGCAAGGTTCAACCATCTTTTACAAAGATTAATTCATAGCTTTCAAAACAATTTCATTTCAAATTCGAAATCTTTTCAACATAAACTGGAAATCCTTCCTTTATATGAAAGCTAATATTAACGAAAACAAATAGTTTTCGTTTCAGAAAAATCCAATTACATTTATACAAGTTAAAGTCTTTCAAACATGGGTTAAATTCAAATTCCCAAAACAATACTTTAAAAAGGGTTTAAAACCCATATAAACACTTTTATAACTTGTATAACATTTTTAACCATAATTTCCAACATAGAATTCAATTTTAAGTTTTGAATTCAAATTAAATTATTTAAATCCCAAAACTTTATCAAGTTATTCGAAATAACTTTTATTATCAAAATCCCTTTTCAAAAGCTTTTCAACCCAATCCCATTTTCCAAAACCATTTGGATTCAATTTAACATCTAAACCCATTTAAAAAATCTATGACTTAACCAATTTCCTCGTGCAATCCATTTTTGTGTGTGTATAGTGTAGTCCAGGGGTTCCACACAATAATGCAGCAACATCAATCATCACAGATTTAAGCATAGCAATTACAAATAAGCGGTATATTTCCATAACGCTTATCTTCCATACACAGATTCACAGATAAATAATATAAAATTTATCACAGATAAAATAAATTACATTCATCGCAGCTTGAATTAAAACAATACACATCACAAGGCATCATACAGTAGAGATATCAAACAATCTACAGCATTCAATAGAATACAGTCATCCATAAGGAAGATTAATTGATTATATGATTAATTGGAACCAGATTAATCACTAATTCTGGTTGATTAAGATTAATTAATTACAATTGATGTTAATTAATTATCCTTTAATTATTTATTAATTACCCTTAATTAATAAATTAATCAACCCTTAATTATTAAAGAATTAATCTTAATAAATTATTTACCCTTAATTAATTATCCTTAATTAATTAATCAATTAATTAACCCTTAATTAATTATCATTTAGTTAATTAATCCTAATTAATAAGTAATTACCTGTAACGTTTCGGATTTTCGTTGCCGAAAAACCGAATAGTTATGGGTTTTAAGAAGAAGAAAGAGGTAGAAGAAGAGAAAAGGAAAAAAACAGAGAACAAGGAAAAATAGAACAGAATAGAACAACTACGGAACAATATCAGAATCTCACAATTCGCAGCGGAACAACATATAATAATAAATGAATAATTTTTAAACAAAGAACTATATCAGTTATTACATTACATCACATTTCATTACATCAATCATCAGAGTGTACAACTTCATACAACAATAAACAGTGCAGCGGAAAAGAAATACTATATAAATAATACGCCATGCCATCCAGCTTGCCTCCAGCAACTCCAGAATATCCAGAATATCCTGATAAACCTAACTCTTAACTGCCCGTGTGGAAATTGGTGGGCACCCAGAGTTTAGGAAGGAAAACAATAAACTCCGAGTCAGTCATGTGACTGGTGTGAGAACTCAAAACAGTTTATTTGCTTTTAAAATCAAAATAGAAGAATATTTTAAATTCAATTCGCAATGCTTTTTAGAAATGAGACTACCATAAGGCCTCCCTCACACACACACATGCAAACGCAGAATCGGAGGAGATTTCTCCTTATGATAGTCAAAGATGCTTGATACGCATTAAAAAGAAACATTTGATATTATTATTAGTGCATAGTGTAGAAATTTTTTTCGAAAATAAAGATATAAATCTTAGCCAGCATAGGCATTTCGCATTTATGCCTACTATAGCTACCATCCAAACAGTGTTGCGACACCATAAGTGAATGATAGGTCCTACAACTAAAACCGTACAAGTTTCGTATTGTTTCTTTGGATTTCCAACAAATGGTCAGGCCAAGGAACTTCCCATTGCCACATGAGAATGCCTCTGGATGGACATCCCCGAGAACCAAACCGGATCTCTACCAACACAAGGCCGGGTTACTCCTAACTGAGTAACAACTGACCGAATATGCCATCCCCCGGTCCTTTGGGACCTTTATCAACCGAGCGCTCGTAATCAATTCACACAATCATAAAGTGTTTTCAACATGAGTGAGTATCTGGGCTCCATACCATGATACCACCCTTTTCCAGAAGGAAATGCACATATCCTAAAGGGTGCTACCCCTCATAACCTTGCTGCTTCTTTCCTGTTTTGACCATTTCCGGGATGTGAGGCTCGACGAAGTCACGTCCACAAAAACATACTTTATACAAAAGCCATGCTTTGGGTCAACAAATGATCAACACAATGATCACTAAGATAGACGATCAAATAAATGATCCTATCACAAATAATCAACACAATGATCATTTCAGCATCACTCAGCATGTCACATTACCAAACTGGGAATATATCGCTGATAACTTCAACTATATAACCTCTGAACTCGTACGTCTCAGAGAAGGGTGTTAAGCTAAAAGAATAAATTCTCCGCCACCTCAGAAATATATTTGAAAGAAATCGGCTTTATATCTCAACTTGTAATGTCAGACATACAATCCATACAAGTCTGTTCCGGGCTCGAACAGAACCGAAGGCACTTGCAAAGAAGTCCTTGCAATCCGAATAATTTCTAATCACGTTCGGATTTCCCATCACTTATGGAGATCTCTATACCGGGGATCAGCCAGTGCAGAGACAATCAACAAGAAACCCTCTCGTTTTCGAAAATATCCGGTCTTCAACACCGGTCTTCGAATGCAATTCATAACGACGTATCACATATTCGGAATGGGTTATACGACCCCATGGTCCTTTCCCGGTTAACCCGAATAGTGAGCGCTTATTTTAAAAAAAAATAAGTGTGGCATTCAATTTCAAACAATTCACAACAAATACCTATTCAAAGGTAAATATCGATAGTCGGTTATTGATCTATCAATAGATATGCCAACATCACCAGAATCCAAATAATTTTCCAAATTATTTAATTCCAAAAATATCTTTAGAAGATATAACTTTCCATATTTCAAAAATAAATCAATATTTATTTTTAAACCTATTTTCCCAATTCCATTTATAAATTCCATATTGAATTTATACTTCCAAAATATTTATGAATATACGATTTCAAATATTCATTTTCAATTTATCTTCAAAAAGATAAATTCTCTAAACTTTCCATTTCTCATTGGAAAAAAACAATTTCCATACTTATTTATTTTATAAGTAATCCACAAATTTTATTTATTTTCAACCTTGGAAAATATTCCATATACTCTAATCGAAATTAAGTATATATTTCATTCTTTAAGGAAATCATTCACTTAACCATATTTATTTGGGCCAAAACGAATGTTGCGTAAAACATCGTTACAACAACCCAAAATCACTAGTATAGGGATTCGAAATTAAAATAGATATATAAATCCCAATACTATACAAAACATTTCCTTTCGGAAATTATCTATTATAACAACAGTGTTATAATCTATTATTTCCTTCTATTTCTCAAAAACATCTATTTCAACAATAAATGTTGAAATCTATGATTTCGAATCTCAACATATTTTAAAACATCATTAGATCGTTTTAATTCTATTTAAAATATCATGTTCAAAATAATTCCTTTAACATATTATTCACTATTCAAAAACGTGAATATATTACGTTAACAAATTTCATCTTTCTATTCATTTTATTTTAAGGAATTATTCACTGTCTAAAACATGAATATAACTCTATAAATAAACTACAACAATTTTTACTTATCAAAATAAGTCATTTCGAATTTATAAAACAACGTTTATAAATTCTATTTCTATTTATTTTATAACAACTTCCTTTTATAAATTTCCTTTATTAACCTATCTCAGTTCATATCACAGTGATATATTAAAAATTCATATTATAAGTCAAATACTTATAATTTATTTATTTACAAAATTGTTTCTTTGAACTTCTCAAATTTATAAATTTTATAACTTATAAGATTCATTTATTTATCCAACTCATTCCTTTAATAACTTTATAAATTTTATAAACCTACTGCTTATAAAATTCTATTTATAACTTCACCGTTATAATTCTATAATTCCAATTTATGAAATTCATTTGCAATTTTTTTTTCTAACACTTAGAAAAGTTCGTTTTACACTTCTAATATTTTTAATTTACAAATATCAATTTATAAATCTTTTAATACAAATGAATTTGTATTATTATTTTAAAACATCTTTTAAACTCTTTTAGAATTCCATCATTTTGATTTATAAAATAATCCAATTTCATAAATCCTATATTTAAACTTTTTTTTACAATAGATTCAAAAATCTCAGTTTAAACTATTTTATAAAATCATAAATCCCATATTTTCAAAAAATCAATTTTTTTAACTATATTTCTCAAAAATATAATTTTTATAACATTAAAAATTATAACGTTTATTTAATTATAATGGATCAATTCCAAAAATATTTAATAAACGTATATTTCCAAAAATCCTTTTTGAAATTAAAATCGTTATTTTTAAATTTCAAAAATTGGATCCGATGATGCAACACATCAAATAGTCAATCACGATTTTCCAATATCATATATCGATATGATAAACAATCAAACATCACAATATTTAAAATCAATAAATATTTGTGAGGAATCCAGTTGGATCCCTCCAACCTGTTTCCCTGCATCCACAGACATTAGCACAATACCATTCCGTTTCAAGACGGAATATCGCGGTATATGGGATTTTATAAAATATATATCCGCTTACTAACGGCGCATAGGGTCTCATCCGCTAAAAGAAAATGCGGGAAATCAATCAACTGCAATATATACATATGCCAATATATATATATATATTGCTATATATATAATATAATACCAATTCCACTTCAAGGTGGAATATCGCGGTATATGTGTGTAATAAATAACCTCCGCTTACTAACGGCGTATAGGGTCTATTCACATCCAATATATATATTACAATCATCATTCAAGCAATCAATCAACACAGTCAATAAATTTTAAATCTAACTATTTAAAATTCAAATAAACAATTCCTTTTTTGAGTGAGAAGTTCTCACCTTTATTCCCGTTTGCAATCCACTTCCAATTCAACTTGTTTTCTTCATTTATACCTTGTATAAATATTATACACAATTTATTAATATTCGAAATAATCGAATAATAAATTTTCATTGTAAATGGTTAAATTAATCAATAGTTTTATTTAAATCCGTTTCTTCTTTAATAATTTTATTTCAACTAAAAATTAAATTTAATTAACCAAACTTTCTTTCAAATAATTTAATTAACTATAGATTTAATTTTAACTAAAGGTTTTCTTTTTAGTAACTATAGTAGATAAAACAAATTTATTATCGTAAACTATTTATTTTATAACAACTGAACAAATCATATTTGTTTAATATCATTATATCAATTCCTTTTATTTAACTTTCTTAACTAACTATTTAATTCGAAGTATTCTTTCTCTTTAATAAATAAATCTAAATTTATCTTTAACAAATTTTTTTTTTTTTAATAAAATTTATTTTCTTTTAAACCAAATTCCTGTTTAATAATTTTAATTGTCTAATGATATAACTTCAAACAAATTTTCTTTAGCAAATTTATTTAACTAAAAGTTAAAAATTAAATTTCCTTTAAAATTCATTTCTACTAATCTTTTACCTTAAATTAATATCTTTAAATCCTATTTTTAATAAATTTACCTAACTAACAATTTAATTTCAACTAAATTCACTTAAATAAATTATTCTTCCCTTTAAATAAATTTATTTTAACTAATTATTTAATTTCCCTTCTTCTTATCAAAAATTATATTTTTAACTAATTCTCTTTCACAAAATTTCTGTTAACTAATTATTTTTAAATTTTAAATAAATCCTCCTTAACAATTTCTTTTCAATGGATTAAATTGTTTAACAATTTTAAATTTGAACAAATTAAAAAAAAAAAAAAATTCTTTCGTTTAATTATTTAATAAATTTATAATTAAATTAATTGTCGATTTAGTTCTAAACAAATAATTTATATTTTAAACTAATGCTTTTAAATTTCAAAATTTTCTTTTTAACAAATTTATTAAATTAAAGATTAAATTTATAACCGAATTCTCTTAACTTCATAGATTCCCAAAAATTTTACTGTAAATATATTTTTCTTTACTGTTATTTTTTTTTTCTACAACATAATTTAAATTAAATTAAATCAAAAATAAAAATAAAAGAAAAACAAATATACCTTACTGCCCGTCGCGAGCGCGCACGCCACCAACATCGCGCAACCCCCAAATGCTTGCTGCCTTCGCACGAGGCGTCGCCGTTGCCTCCCCCACGCGCGCTTGCGCCACCAAATCGAAGTCAGTGTCGATCGCGCCTCGATTGTCGTACCTTCCCCCCATCGATCGCGCACGCCAATCGACGCCGCCCCTGTAGCCGCCGCCATTGTCGAAGTGCCGCCGTGCCTCGCGCTCGAGCGCACGCCCTTCGAGCTTGCCCCAATTCGCGACCTACCCCCTTGAATCGCGCGCCGCGATCCCACTGACTCGCGTCTCCATCGCGCCATCGCGCGCCGCCTCCTGCCTTCTCGCCCCATACTTGCGCGCACGCGAGTTCATTTAGGGATTCGGCCATTCCCTTTTTTTTTTCCTGTGATTTTGAATTGAAGAATGAAAAGGGGGGAGAAATAGGAGAGGGAGAGACGTGATTTTTGGTCGTGGGTTATGGCTGAAACAAAGGCGTGGATCAAGGCACGTCTTCGGCTGATAAGAGTAAGGTAATGTACTCTTTATATTATATATATATTATTATTATTTTATTATTATTATTTTTTCTTTTCAATTTAAATTCAATTTGTTTCAATACAATTTTCAACGTGTTTACGCGTCGTGTGATCACATATCAATTCCAAAAATTACGAATTTTGAAATCCGAGAATAATTCAATATTACGGACCCAATGGAACTGGTTTCGTCGAATTCCGAGACTGTGCCTCGGACGGCTATTTTTGAATATCGATTCAAACGATTAAATTTCAAAACTGAACAATTCACTTTAAAATTTAATTCTGAAGCTTCAGTTATCTTCAGTATTATCAATATGAATTTTACAAGCCTTTGAAATATTTTTAATCGGCTTTAAAATTGAAGATTCAAATTTTTATTCAACTCTCAATAGATTAAATTCTATAGTTTAATTGCCTATTTCAAAGTTATATTGAAAATTCAATCTAAACCCTCATTCAAATATTTAAAATTAATTAAATATTTTCAAATTAAATTATTCGAAATTCAGGGTCGTTACAATCTTTCCCCCTTAAAAGAATTTCGTCCCGAAATTACAAGTTAAGAAGAATGCCCCTATCCCTTCTATTATTTTTCACAATCCAAATAGTTTTATCAACTTACTAGCCTAAATCTTTTTACTAGAGATTCATTATCATTTCAACTATCTTTCCAACTCCAATTATAGGTTGTAAACAACATTGTTTTCCTAACCATTCAAATTTAAATTCAAATTCAAATTTCAAACTTTCAAATTTTTCTCAAAAATTTTCTAACACCCTAAATTTTCGAAAAATTTCGCCAGCGTTTCCTTTGCGCGGCTCGATCAGTACGACTACAAAATGGCACCACGGCCCCTCAGAATCAAAAAGAAAAGAGAAAAGCCAAGTGGCTAGAGAAGAAAGTCATCAAATCTCATACTGAAATTGAAATACGTACCTTTTTGTCGAGCAATTCAATTTTATCTTTGAAATCAAAATTTCAATTCCTTTATACACCTGTATAACCTGTATAATCTGCTAGTAGTAGCATCCAAATCCAACATTCAAACCATTTTGCAAATTCTATTACAAAATTTTCAACATATACTTCTTATACGTTTTTACTTCACTATTGAAGTTACATATCAATTTCATTCAATTTTACTCTTCAATTCAATTCACAATTTCAATTCTATTTGAATTCAATTCATAATTTAAATTTCATTCAAATTCAATTCTCAATTCTAAATATTGAATTCTAACGATTAACTTTCATTTAGTAATTCATATTACTAATTTAAATTAGTTTCATTCACTAACTCTTTTCACTATTTCAATTCATCTTGATTTCACTTAATTACTCAATTCAACTTTGCATTTCAAATTTCATTCCACTTGAAATTATTTCACAAATGAATAAATTATTAAGTTAATTTACTCGAATTCAATCTATTTTTATTTAATTCCATACACTAATGATAATAATTCAATAGTATCACTTCTAACAATCATACAACCATATACTATAATAATCCCTAGAAAATCATTTCTTTTCTATACAAAAATAGTTTTGGGCAAAAATTATTTTATAATATAAATCAATTTTATATTCACTAACAAATACGCGCTCATATCTATTATTACACTCAAACTCATTCTAGAGTACTGCTGACTCTATCTCTAACGAGTAAGACCCTACAGAACCATGGTTGTCGCTTAACCAACAGCTCTGATACCAAATGTAACGTTTCGGATTTTCGTTGCCGAAAAACCGAATAGTTATGGGTTTTAAGAAGAAGAAAGAGGTAGAAGAAGAGAAAAGGAAAAAAAACAGAGAACAAGGAAAAATAGAACAGAATAGAACAACTACGGAACAATATCAGAATCTCACAATTCGCAGCGGAACAACATATAATAATAAATGAATAATTTTTAAACAAAGAACTATATCAGTTATTACATTACATCACATTTCATTACATCAATCATCAGAGTGTACAACTTCATACAACAATAAACAGTGCAGCGGAAAAGAAATACTATATAAATAATACGCCATGCCATCCAGCTTGCCTCCAGCAACTCCAGAATATCCAGAATATCCTGATAAACCTAACTCTTAGCTGCCCGTGTGGAAATTGGTGGGCACCCAGAGTTTAGGAAGGAAAACAATAAACTCCGAGTCAGTCATGTGACTGGTGTGAGAACTCAAAACAGTTTATTTGCTTTTAAAATCAAAATAGAAGAATATTTTAAATTCAATTCGCAATGCTTTTTAGAAATGAGACTACCATAAGGCCTCCCGCACACACACACATGCAAACGCAGAATCGGAGGAGATTTCTCCTTATGATAGTCAAAGATGCTTGATACGCATTAAAAAGAAACATTTGATATTATTATTAGTGCATAGTGTAGAAATTTTTTTCGAAAATAAAGATATAAATCTTAGCCAGCATAGGCAATTCGCATTTATGCCTACTATAGCTACCATCCAAACAGTGTTGCGACACCATAAGTGAATGATAGGTCCTACAACTAAAACCGTACAAGTTTCGTATTGTTTCTTTGGATTTCCAACAAATGGTCAGGCCAAGGAACTTCCCATTGCCACATGAGAATGCCTCTGGATGGACATCCCCGAGAACCAAACCGGATCTCTACCAACACAAGGCCGGGTTACTCCTAACTGAGTAACAACTGACCGAATATGCCATCCCCCGGTCCTTTGGGACCTTTATCAACCGAGCGCTCGTAATCAATTCACACAATCATAAAGTGTTTTTAACATGAGTGAGTATCTGGGCTCCATACCATGATACCACCCTTTTCCAGAAGGAAATGCACATATCCTAAAGGGTGCTACCCCTCATAACCTTGCTGCTTCTTTCCTGTTTTGACCATTTCCGGGATGTGAGGCTCGACGAAGTCACGTCCACAAAAACATACTTTATACAAAAGCCATGCTTTGGGTCAACAAATGATCAACACAATGATCACTAAGATAGACGATCAAATAAATGATCCTATCACAAATAATCAACACAATGATCATTTCAGCATCACTCAGCATGTCACATTACCAAACTGGGAATATATCGCTGATAACTTCAACTATATAACCTCTGAACTCGTACGTCTCAGAGAAGGGTGTTAAGCTAAAAGAATAAATTCTCCGCCACCTCAGAAATATATTTGAAAGAAATCGGCTTTATATCTCAACTTGTAATGTCAGACATACAATCCATACAAGTCTGTTCCGGGCTCGAACAGAACCGAAGGCACTTACAAAGAAGTCCTTGCAATCCGAATAATTTCTAATCACGTTCGGATTTCCCATCACTTATGGAGATCTCTATACCGGGGATCAGCCAGTGCAGAGACAATCAACAAGAAACCCTCTCGTTTTCGAAAATATCCGGTCTTCAACACCGGTCTTCGAATGCAATTCATAACGACGTATCACATATTCGGAATGGGTTATACGACCCCATGGTCCTTTCCCGGTTAACCCGAATAGTGAGCGCTTATTTTTAAAAAAAATAAGTGTGGCATTCAATTTCAAACAATTCACAACAAATACCTATTCAAAGGTAAATATCGATAGTCGGTTATTGATCTATCAATAGATATGCCAACATCACCAGAATCCAAATAATTTTCCAAATTATTTAATTCCAAAAATATCTTTAGAAGATATAACTTTCCATATTTCAAAAATAAATCAATATTTATTTTTAAACCTATTTTCCCAATTCCATTTATAAATTCCATATTGAATTTATACTTCCAAAATATTTATGAATATACGATTTCAAATATTCATTTTCAATTTATCTTCAAAAAGATAAATTCTCTAAACTTTCCATTTCTCATTGGAAAAAAACAATTTCGCTTCAGTTATCTTCAGTATTATCAATATGAATTTTACAAGCCTTTGAAATATTTTTAATCGGCTTTAAAATTGAAGATTCAAATTTTTATTCAACTCTCAATAGATTAAATTCTATAGTTTAATTGCCTATTTCAAAGTTATATTGAAAATTCAATCTAAACCCTCATTCAAATATTTAAAATTAATTAAATATTTTCAAATTAAATTATTCGAAATTCAGGGTCGTTACATTACCCCTAATTACTTAATTAACTTTTACCATTAATTATTAATTAACTATCCTTTAATTAATTAATTACTTCTTAAATTAATAATTTATTAACCTTTAATTAACTAATTATTCTCAAATTAGTTACCTTAATTAATTTATCACATTAATTAATTATTCCATAATTAACTAACCTTTAAACACTCGATTAATCAATCTTGAAAACAATTAATTATTCACCCTCAATTACTTATATTAAGTAATTTTAAATTATCAAACCATAATTTAACTTTTAAGGTAAACCATTACTTAATTATGATTAACATATACATTTAAACATTTACCTTTTTAATTAACCACCGAATTACATTTCAAATTAAATTTAAAATAACTTAAGAATTTAACTTTATACATTTAAGTTAAATAAATCTTACCGTTTCTTAAATCAAGGTAGGACATTTATTTTATAAGGAATTAGATTTAAAAAATAATTTAAACTAGATTCATTTAAATTTTTAAATCTTGCCTTTATTAAATTTGCAACTGTTATAAATACCCGAGGCAACAACTACTCGAAATAAACCCCCAACTCACCAAACTTTACTTCGAGCCATGTTTTGAAATTCCTCGAGACGATGAATCAAATGCTTCGAGTTTGATCTGAGTTTCCTCAATGCCTAGAAAATGAAAACAAACTGACACACCCACGAGATGGTGCACCTGCACAGTCGACCGAGGCGACTCCGACCATCCTTGCATCCTCTTACACATCCATCATCGCCTAAATCATCGATCTCGGTCACCAATTCTCCACCACAAACCCACAAAAAAAAAATAAGCATGTTGAGCCAAACCTGGAACCAACTACGATCACCAAAAACACCTCATTCATCCTCCTCCGACCATCAGACAACGCGTCGCCTCGCCTAGAGCTGCACCGCAGTCCCCTTCTTCATTCCCCTCAGTCGCGATTCACTCCGGTCAACCCACGTCGCTACACGATGTCGATGAACACATCGATCAAAATGGGTTCTTAGAACCTGGAATCATGCCGAGCAATCACTTTGGTTGTTAATAAATTTAACTGTTATTTTTCTGGTGAACTCCGACCTCCAAGCAACCTACTGCTACAATCCTGAGACCTCTCCGATCATCGATCGCCAGACATAGCTCGAAAATCATTTTATGGTCATCCACGTAACACTAACTCGATCCCAATCTAGAAATCCTATTTTAACCCTTAAAATCGCGATTCCTGATGGGAATTCAGATCGTATAAATGAATCGACCAATTATGATGTTTGAAATTAACATGTTTTAAGGCTTTCACCGTCAATTTCCCATTTTTGAAATATTTACTAATTTTGAATACTTGAAAATATTTTTACAATTTAGTTTATAACTTTACCATTAATTTTCATTTATAAATTGTAGCTTGAAATCAATTGCATGAAGAGATATTGAATTTATATTAGGATTTCAAACCTTTCAACAAAGGATTAAACACAAACATGCTCAGATATATTCAAACATACATGCATATCATATAACATTCCTCGAACATACTTTAAGCATCAACACCATATCAAAGAATATAGGCAAATATAAGTGGGTTTGCTCACCTGGAAAAGAAGATAGAGAACTTGTTTGAATGTTTTAAACCTGGAACTTGAAAACAGAGGCCAGAGTTTTGATCAACATTTTGACTTGTTATGAGCTTTGATGTTGATGAGATGATTTGGACTTTAATTATTGAATTTAATCTTTGTTGCTTCAGGTTTGTTTTGATATCTTGCATTTGAAATTGCTTAGGTTTTACTGCTTTAATCTTTTTCTGGTTTTGAAAACTTTGCTTTTGAGTTGATATGATTTTGTTTTTCTCTGATCTAAACTTACAGGTTTGCTTAGTTGAAATCTTGAACTTGGCTTTGATTTTCTTTCAGATTTTAGTTTCTGGTTTAAATTTTGCATGAGGTAGTTTGTTTTCAAGTTTTTCAATTGATAAAAAAATGAACAGCTTGTTTTCTTTCTTTTGATATTTACTTACATTATAAAATAAAATAAAATCATCTTTGCCACTTGTAATCATAAACAAACACTTGTAATTCATGTTATTACTTATCCTACAAGTGTTATTAGTGTACATTATTATATCTAAACCATTTTATTAATTTATTTAAAAATTATTTACATACATTTTTGTTTATTTTACTTTTACAACTTTTAAAGAAAAATGGATAAAAATAATTTGTGCACTTAACAAATAAATCACACACATATACATATCTTAGTTTATAAAGCTTTTTTAAATCATATTTAAATTGAAACTATTATATCTTTAAATAAATATTTATTTATATAAATAAACAAACATGTATACATATATGTATATTAGAATTTATTCTTTAAATGGTTTTTTTAGAAATTTAAATTATATTGAATTTAAATCATAACTTCCAAAATATATATTATATCTATTAAAATTAGAAAAAAATTTCTTATTAACTTTTAAAATATAGCTTTTAAATCCAATTTATTTTCTAAGATATTTATTCTTGAATTTCAAACTCACAATTCAATTTAAAATTAATTTATATACAAATGTCTTATTAAATTTGAAAAAAATTCTCATTTTTTCACAATTTGATTCCAAAAATTAAATTAACTGTGAAATTAAACTTGTCCAAAATTCGGTAATGTTACAGATTCCCATCCTTAAGAAATTTCGTCCTCGAAATTTGCCAGTGAGACAACAAAGATAGATGAAAGATAGAGAAATATCTTTCCAGATTAAGCTGAGTATTGATTCTGCATTTGGCGTATCAAATCATAATATTCACTAATAGATACGAGAATGAACTAACTCCATATCTCACAAGATACTCGGGCCATTCGGTCTACGAAATATGCAGGGGCATGGGTTAGTTCGAAGAACAACTAACCGTTCGTAGAATATATCTGGACCCAATAGAACAAACAATGGGTATCCAATTCGGGTTGGAATAGCCTAAAGTATACACCCGTTTGTCCCTCTTCGGACTTTGATCCTCACAAGAAATTAGAACAGAATCCCAAATTTGGGTTTAGTCGAAATCGTCTTATCAATACAAATCTTCATATTTAATTTACCAATTTATTCCAATTTTTTTGTTAAAGCGAAAAATGAAAAGCTGATAGAAATTTGATGAAGAGAATATGAGATAGAAACTTATCTATAATGATTTTGCAGACACCACACCAGAGCTTTCCCCTCGAGCTGCCACGAAGTAATCAAAGAATTGAAACTGGATCAAAGGAGATTGATAGAGAAAAGTTATTTTGTGACAACCCGGAATTTTTAGGCGTTTGAAATTGGAATATTAAATTGATTTTAGATATTTAAAAGTAAATTTTTAACTTGAATTCAAATATCACCATTTATTGGGTAATTTAATGATTAAATTAAATAATTTGAAATTGGGTAAAATGTTGAATCTGGAGTTTTAAGTCTGTTAAAAATAATTTGAAGGCTTGTAAAATTTATATTGATAGTGTTGAGGATAATAAAAGTTTTAAATTGAATTTAATACTGATTTGTTCAGTTTTGAAATTTTATCGTTCTAAATTGAATTTAAAAATAGCCTTCCGAGGCACAGTCTCAGAATTTGACGAAACTAGCTCCATTGGATCCGTAATATTGTATTATTATCGGATTTCAATTTTCGTAGGGTTTGGAGTTGTTGTGTGAGCATATGATATATAAACGTGTTGAAATTTTTATTGAAAATTCAATATAATTACAAGGTCCAATAAGCTATCCTCTCCATACGATCGATTTAGGACTCGGAACCTTTTTCATCGTGTTTGTAAAAGGGGTATAACGTTATAAACGCCTAGTAGCATGCCTCGATAGAAGGTCAAGATTTAAGGTTGCATTTTTCAAGACAATTGTATTCAAATTGAATTTAAATTAATATATATATAAAAAAAGAGAACCCCAGTCAACCTCAGCCGAAATTATATCCATGTAAAAACTTTTCCCTCTTTGGCTTTTTTCTTTATTTCAAATCACTTTCCTCCTTCATTTCATTTCACAACCGAGCCTTCCATTAAAAGATTTAGGGGAAAATATCATGGCCGAGATTTGGTTGCTCTTCATCTCTTCCCCTTTTGTTCGATTTCAAATAAAAAAAATTATTACAAGCCGAAGCCCCATTTTCTTCAAAATGAAATTATCCCTAAATCTAAATCCACGAGTTCGAAAAAGGGGCCATTACGAAATCGAGCAGGGAGAAAGTGCGGGTTATGTCGAGACGCTCGCGTGCGGCTGTGAGATGATGGGTAATCGCGTTCGTGTGCGATGGAGGGGTCAGTCGCGTGAGCAGGGTTTGGGTCGAAATCTCGAACGTGGTTGGAGCAATCGAGTGTGGGGAGTTTGGAGTTACGACAGGCTTGGGGGCGGTATACGATTGGAATCGAGTGGGGCGGCGGTGGTGATGCTCTTGAAGTAGCCATCGAGGTTTTGGGGGTTCATGCAAACACTGGTACGTGCGTGCTTATGGGTGCGAGAAGTTCGTGTCTTTGGGACGTCGCGGTTAGGAATGAGGTATAAATTGTTAATTGAATAAAGTATAATTTAAATTCAGATTCTGTAACAACCCTGTATTTTGTGATTTTTTTGTATATTTTAATTATTTTAATTGAATTTTGATTTAAAAAAAAACTTATTTTATTTATTTTGAATGACAAACTTTAGTTTTGATATGAATTATCATTCCAAAGCATGACTAAAAAGAATATTTTCCAAAAAGTGAATTTTTGGTCAAAATAGTCAAAATTTGACTTTTAATTTAAATTTTTAGAAGTTTGAAAATTTAAATTTTATCTTTTATTATGAAAGTACATAAAATATTAGGAACACTGCTTTTTGTTTCGTTGGAAACGGATTTAAATTGTGAAAGTTATGTATATTTCAATATTGAGTGCAATTCGTTTATTCTGCAATTTTGTTATTTTAAATAGTATAAATTTTATTTTTCTTTTCCATATTTTATTGTAATATGTATTGATATGCTATTTTATGTATGATTTTATCTTTTAATATTTTTGAAGTGAGGTAGGAATTTTTCTAGAGCTAGTAGTATTTTTCTTGTAATTTCCATGCCCTGTTTTCAGTTTTTAAACATTTTCTTTAGTTCTTTTCTATTTTTTCTCCAATTTAATTATTTATTTTATTTTAGAAATGATAAATAAATTATTTTATTTCAAAATTTTTCTTTAGAATATTTTTAAAATGTAGTAGATATTTTTCCAAAGCCATTGATGTTTTAATTCTAATTTTTGAACCCTATTTTCAATTTTTAAGCAATTTCCTTAATTCTTTTTATATTTTCTTTAAATTTAATTATATATTTTTATTTCTTTTCACTTTGTTTTGGTTTTTAGATGTACTTGCTGAAGTTTATTTTGTTTTACTTGATTTAAAAGAAAAGGAAGTATGGAAGGTTTTAAAAGCTAAGAAACGTAAAGTCGTTTCACCGTTTCTTTTTCAATCAATGCATCAATTTATTGTAGCCGTTCCTTTTCTTTTGCTTATTCATGTGAAAGTTTCTCATTCCATCAATAATACACATCCATTTCAGATCTAAGCAAAGAAAAATAAGCAATGGTCTCTCTTCCTCCTCTCATTTTTCTACTTCTTCTTTGTTTTGCTTGATTTTTGCCATGGCCTCTCATAGCTTTGCTCAGCCCCACATCTCCACCACCACCACCGACCACACCACCACCATCTACAGCAGCACCACCTTCACCTTCTCTGACCAAGATCTGACCATGGCCTCCCTATGATGCAAACCCCTCAAACTTGTAAAGCAATCCTTCAAAACAATGCCTAGACCACATAAATTCACTTATATCCTTTTTCTATCACCTTGGCCACCTCCCCTTGCTCCACCACCACCATAACCTGATCTCTGGCCATCACTTAACCTCTGTCCAGATCTGGAGCAAGCATGGCCAAGCCCAAACAATGACTAGGCTGAGCCTAGTGTGCACAAAAAACCACTCCTTTTGGCCTTGACTCTTTGTTTGCTTCATGTTTAACTCCTACCTCTTCACATCCCATTGTTTTGCCTTCTTTTTGCTGACCATTGGATGACAATTTCAGGTCTAGACCTGATCATGGCTGAGCCAAATGATGTCATGCAAGCACTTGAATGGTTAATGAAAGGTTGAATCATTTTGTCCTTTGTTAATTTCAAATTTCCAATTATTTCTATATTGTTTTGGTTGAATATTCATAACTTATATTGTCTTATTTTGGGGTTGTTTACAAGATGATATCTTGGCTATTTCTCTCCACTCAAAATCAAAGGTCATGCCTTCTGGATCAGTTGTGTCATTCAAATTAATATCTCCAGCATAAAAATGCGAGTATTTCTCACCAGACATTATGTACTCATATAAGTAGTAAATAAACACCCTGTGAATCTGTAGAACTATATTAACATATTATAACTGCTTATATTATTATCATATGATGTTCACACCTCTTATTACACCTGTTATATCATATGTTACTGTTATTTCATGCTATTATGTATATTTTATCAGTTTATCACACTGCAAGTTCCTTGTAAATTAGAAATCGCTATGGGTTGAAATGATACATACCCGAACGGACTTTAGAATAAGGGAAAATTGTAATGGGCTGAAATGATAGGCCTAGACGATTTTCAATTTATTTCTTTTACTTGGGAATCCGGGTTTGAAATGATAAAACCCGGATTTTTTTTTGTAAATTACGGGTTGAAATGATATATTACCCATATCACTTTACCCAGCGTAGAAAATTATGTACAGGCCCGTAGTTAAGATATGTTTTTCTAAAAATTTTAAAATACTCTAGAAATTTAATTATTATAATATTTTGATCTAAAATTAAATAAAAATATGATTTTTTTGAAATATTATTGATTTTCTGAATAATTGTAAGTAAAATGAATTAATGAAAAGTTAGAAAATTTTGAACGTAAGTTATTTTGGAAAATTTGATTTAATTATAATTGGAAATTAAATTGAATATGAAATTATGATAAATTTATGATAATTTGAACTTAAATGAATTCAAAGTGATTTTATATCATATTAATGATTTTTAATAAATTTGAAATGTGTAATGAATGAATACTTTAAGTTGAAATTTTGAAATACAACTAAATTGGAAATTAATGAAATTGACTTAAAAGTGAACTTTTAGTTAAGTAAATAAAAATAAAACTAAGTTATATTTGAGAATTTGAACTTAAGTGTTAAGTTGAAATTTAATGCAATGAATTTAAAATTGAACATTGCAATTTAATAAGTGAATTATTATTAAATCTTGATTTTTGAATCGAAATTTAACTTTATAAAATCATGAACTTGAGGAAAATTAAATGATGTTTATAAATGTGAAGATGTATGATTTTATGAGTTAAAAATGTTTTAAATAAAAAAAATATAATTAGTTGAGAAATTATATTGAATATTTGAAGTTAATTGACTGCATTTTTGAAATGCTATTAATTACAATGTAAATGATATTACATCATTTGTAAATGTTGTAGTTGATGATAATGAACTAAAAAGCTAAATTGAATTAAAAGCTATTATAGCAATTTTTGTAAGTTCTATATTTTTTGAATTTAACTAAGTTTATTTGAAATTTAAGTAAACCCTATTACAACATTTTAAAATGTTGTCTTTTGTTAAATTGAACTGTTTTGAATGTATCTTTCCGTAGCATTTTCTAAATGCCACGAAAAGTGAATTTTCACTGTTTTGATAAACTTAAGTGAATAAATGAACTTTGGAAGTTGAAAATTTTGGAAATTTAATAATTTAATCAATGAACATAATAACTTCATTTTAATGATTAAAAATGATTTTTTTGAACATAAACTGTTTGAAATGTGAATTGAAATGGTATTTTAAATTGAATAAAATGAATAATGATTTGAAATGAATGTGGTTTTGAAAAGAGATGATATTTTGATATATTAAATGATTGAAATGTGGTTTTGATAAGATATGATATTTTGATATATTAAAATGATTTGAAAATGGAGTTTTGAAAGATATGACATTTTGATATTAAAATAATTTGAAAGGAAGTGCTGAAAGATAAGATATTTTGAACGAAGTTTTGAAAGGTTATGATATTTTGATATATTAAAATGATTTGAAAGGAAGTTTTGAAAGGATATGATAATTTAATATATTGAAATGGTTAGAAATGACTTGATATTTATTTTGATAAATATTTGAATCGAAAGATATGGTATGATGATATATTGAAATGGTTTGGAAATAATTTAATCTTTATTTTGATAAAGATTTGGGTTGAAATGATATTTTATTTTGAAGTATAAAATATATTTTTTTAAGTTATAACTACGGGTTATAATAACGATTGGTTGTTAGAGAGACCGGGATCGGATATTGTCTTATAGCCGGCCAATACCGAAAACCACTTTAACAACTGTGTACGCGGTGGAGATTGCAGAATGAAGTAGGATGGTGGCGACATTCTCGAGGTATATTACGTGGGCCCAACTCCCGTGAGTTGACATAAATGACTAAAACAGGAGCTATAGCGGGCTACACAAAGGGTCGCACCCTTTCATCGAGCATGCTCCATCCGAAACCATTCTATTACTTTTGTGATTCGATATGTGGCGCCACTTTGATTCAGGGGTATTGTTCGAGCTGGGCGGAAGCTGCTGGCTTGCCGTCACCACCGGTCCGGGAGTGCAAATGGTGTATCCACCCTGGCATTGCCTCGCGTGCCATGTCATCTCCTTATATCGAGCCCACTACGATTTTGGTTTTAAAGATCCGACCGCGTTAAGGTTCACCATCCCCTTAACGCTATTTTCTATATGATTATACTTTACTGATTAGACACTACTGTATATAGCGTATATTACTACATAATAAATAGTTTAACGGATCCTTAGAGGATGGGCGGTCCCAAGCATCTTTTAAGTTACTTGTACTTTTACTACAGTTCACTTGAGTTGGTTTACATTGTATAAGTATTTATGTCCTGACTCGAGTGTTTGTATTTTTATTTACGCCCGGGTCAGCCTGAGTTATTCACAGATTTGGATTCCACTTCTGGAGATTTGAATCGCTGGAGATTATCTGCTTATGTAGTCTTATCTATTTCAGTTCGATTGTTCTATTCATCTTGTACTTGGTTATCATATTGAAACTTCTGTTGTACTTTATTTCTTCTGTTGTATCTTATGTAACTCTGATATATTTATATAGTAGCTTCATGAACTACTATCTCTTTTACTTCTGCTGCATTATTTTTACTCTGTGTCTGTGATCTATGAATTTTATTTACTGTATATTCTGAGATTTGCCAAATTTTTATTTACAACGTGGTATTTTGAGCAATTCAATTCCGGCATGAGTGTCTACCTATACACTTATAATGGATGCGAATGGTTGAAAATACCTGGTCGTTACAGATTCGCAAGTATAATAACAGTAAATAGAAATATATATATATATATATATATATATATAATATTTTAAATTTACAGTAGAATATAAAAATATATACAAATATTTTAGCTTACTGTTTAAAAGAAATGTAAATTAGGTCAGTTAATGATCATATAAAATTAGTAAATAAAATTTATCAAATGGTACTTTATTTTTGGATTACCTCGAATATTGATAAACCATATCAATGTTTGTTCAAGGTCAAAAATCGAGAGAAAGGTAAAAAAACAAGGCTATATTGGAATGGATTGCAAATAAAAGCAAAGGTGAGTTAATCTCACTCTTCTGGATTTTTAATTAAATTTAAATGGTTAAATTTAAATAATTGGTTGAATGGTTGAATTGATTTGATGTGCTATATTATAGTATATAATATATCTTAGAATGGTTGATTTCCTGCATTATATAGCGAATGAGACCCTATGCGCCGCATAATAGCGGATGATATTATATTAATCCCATATACCGCGATATTCCTCCTCGAAGTGGAATTAGTATTGCGCTAACATCTGTGGATGCAGGGAAATAGGTTGGAGGGATCCAACTGGATTCCTCAACATTTATTTAGATTATTTAATATTCTCTATTAGGATTATTTGATACTCTGATGAATTATATTGGAATATTGAATGCTATAGTTTGCTTGAACATTTCGGTACACTGAGTTATCAAAATATATAGAATAGGATTTTTGAAAAGAAAATAAAAGAGTAAATTTGTAAGTAAAATAATTGTAGAGAATTTTAATAAATTGATGGATAAATTGGAAAAGAATAAAAGTGATTTTCAAATTTTAATAAATAATTTTCGAGTATGGGAAGGGGGTTTTGAATAAATAGAGAAATAATGAATTTTAAACCCTAAGTGACATTATTTAAAGGAATACAGAATTTATTTTAAAATCCATGTTTTTTTAAAATTTACTGAAATAGATAAAGAAGGAATTTATATCAAAATGGAGCAAATTGAAAATCAATTTGGAAATTGATTCAAGTGTTTGAAATTGGAAATTTAAAGGAGAATGTGACTATGGAATTTATAAACTAAGTTTGTAAAAGAAAAGTAAAATATATCAGTGGGTATTTGGGAAGAATAAATTCAAGGTGGGAATTTATTTACGGAGTGGGAAAACTTGTTTAAAAATAAATGGAGATTTATTTTTAAAGGATGTGAAGAGAAGTATATTTCCCTGGATAGCTAAGTACGTTTTCAAAGTAAATTTTTAAATATAAGTTAAGAGTTTTAGTGTTGTTTTAAAAAGCATGTTTTAGAAAATTTATTATTTCTAAATGTTTGAATTATAAATTATTTTTCAAATCTATTATCGTAGTAATTATTTATAGGTGACTTAGTATTTTGCTTTAAAGGAGAAAATCTAGTTTTATATTTTATAAAATAACCTTATTTTAAATATTCCTAAAGTATTATTTTTAATTAAGTATTAAAGTAGTTTTCCTAAATTTAAATGTTAAAGCATATTTTACAATAAAGTGTTTTTAAATTATTTTAAAAATCTAAAGTTTTGTGCTTGATGATTTTAGTGGAAATAGAAAATATTCGGGAAATTTATTTTGTAGAAGAAAGATAGTTTGAAACTGTTTTAAAAAAGGAATTGATAAGTGGAAATATATCTTGCAAAGATATTTTGAGAATAATAAATAATTTGGAGAAATTATTTATGGTTGATGGATGTTTGTAAACGTTAATTGATAGTTAAATCACCGACTATCAATATTGGCCAATGCGCTGATAGTTTCGAAGAGACCGGGATCGGGATTTATTTCTCGAAAACCACTTCGATCCGGTTTGTACGTTTTTGTGGGAAAAACGAGATTGGAGTCGAAGATGGAGAAGTGAAGTGCAAGGGCTAGTCGCTACTAATCCTGAGGATATTTCCAAAATGGATGTAGTAGGAGTAGTGTTTTCGGTTCCGTTCGAACCCGGGACAGACTTGTATGGATTGAATGCTTTCAGAACATCGTCAGGAGGACGATGGGCATTATAAGTGAAACGGTCTAAAAAGGTAACGCTTAGCCTCAAGCCTCATCAACCGGGAATGACTGAAAATCAGTGCTTATGCAACAAGGCTTGGTGGGCAGCACCCATTTTCGGGTGAGGTCATCCCTGTCTAGATGTCCCTTTCATTTCGGCTTAGTGGTGCGGTTGCTGATCCCAACCGCGGGGCGATCTTACTCGGGATTATTGGTAAGGGATAGTCCAGGTCTTGTGTTGCAGGGGTCAGGAGGGATACTCGGTACTATGATCTAGACCGCGTACTATGACAGATGGTACCCCAGTGCCTAGTCAATAGTTGGAAATCCATTCTCCCTACACGCCTTTTACGAGTTTTGTTTGTATTACCCACTCTGTGGCTAGTAGCTGGAATTTAATGAATGTAACAATTTCGGCTATTTTAATAAGTATTTGTATATAGACACTATTATAATATCAGAGGATTTAATAAGAAATGTTTTAGCTATCGTAAGGTAAAAACCCGACATGTTTATTTGTGGCGTGGTCTTACGAGATGCTTTTGTTTTCAAAAAGATTTTGAAACTTTAATAATCAATTTGAGTGTGATTTCTCACGCTGGTTTTCCAGACTGACTCGGGTGTTATTTAACTGTAATGATCGGGTCAGACCGAGTATTATAGGATACATGATATGATGCTGTGGAGCTCAGGAGAAGAGCTAGATGGTGATACGCACTTTCGTACTTGATTATTATTTCACTGCGTATCCAGTTGTATGTTATTGATGTGGAACTCTGATGATGTATGTATAAACAGATATAGTATTTTTTTTGGTGTAAAGATCTGTGGTTACCTATTATATTTTATTCTTCTTCGATTGTTAGATTCTGATGTTGTTTTCCATTTTCTTCTTCTACCACTTCTTCTTTAACCCAAGTGGTTCATATTCCATACATCTTGAGTTGATTGATGTAGAATAGTGTCGACTCAAGGGGTACGGATTTGCGGGTCGTTACACTTGGTATCAGAGCGAGGTTGTTGATGACCTTGGCTCTAGTAGGAATTACTCATAAAATAGAGTCCATAGAACTCTAGAATGAGTTTGAGAGTATTAGTAGATATGAGCGCGTATTTGTTAGTGAAAAAAATTTGCTTTATATCGTGTTGACTTATCTGTTGAGTGTTTATGGATTCTGGTCGATGTGTGGGATGCCATATTATCGATAGGGATTTCTAAACTCTTACACAAGATAAACCGACACAATATTGTTTTAAATAGGGTAAATGAAATAATTTTACCCAAAATTATTTTGGTATATAAAAGAAATGATTTTTCGTAATTGTTATAGTTATATATGGATGCTTGGTTGTTAGGAATGATGATATTAAATTATTATCATCAATGTGTAAAATTGAATGGGAAATTGAAACAATAACCAAAGATGAAGGAATAAATTAATAAAATAAATGGAATTTGTAAATGTGATTCATAATTGAATAAGGAACTGAAATCATAATTAAAAGCTAAGAAACAAATTCATATACAAATGGGATTTTTAAATGTGAATTATAGTGTGATTAATAATTAAAATAAGATAAAATTCCAAAGTAATGTTTGAATATAAATTTAAAGGATTTGGAATTTGAAGATTTGGAAATTTAAATTCCTTTGAACTTGAAAATGATTCTCAAAAAGTTGGGGAAAATAATATATGTTGAGAAATATTTTTGAATCGGATTTGAAATCTTAAGAGATTTGGAATTTAAAAATATTTGAAGGGTTTTAAAGGAGATAAAAGCATTTGTGACAACCTGGAATTTTCTAGCAATATCAATTTAATAATATGCATTAAATATTATTGATTTGATATATTTTTGTTAATTAAATCTGAATTGATACCTTTATTTTAATAAATATCTAATTGGTAAATTTTATCTGTTAAAATAAATCCATTTTTTTCTATTTATATATGTATATTTGTATACATTGTAAATAGATGAGATTTGTTTTAAAAGTTTAACTAATAAATTATGTTTCAAATGCTAATATACATTTTAGTGAATTGGAAATTATGTTTTATTTAATATAAACCTTTCGAAGCTAATTAAATAAATAGATATGTGATTTTAAATACATAAGATAAATGTTTAAATAGTTTAAAAACTTATTTTAGCTTAAGTTAAAATTTAAATTTATTTATAAAAAGATTTGTTTTGGTTTCTTTTTAGTATAGCTTGATTAAATTATGGATTTAAAATATGAGTTTTAAATGCAATTTTATCAAATGGTACATTAATAAAATATGTAATTTATAATAAAAAGATAATTTAATTTATCTACCATTTTAAATTGATAAATGTGTTTTATAATATAAATAAAATTAAAATGTACATATAAACATGCAAGATATAAGATAAATTAGGTCAAATGTAAAGTAGTACATTAGTTAAATTATAATAACATAACAACTATAAAGTTCATTTAGTTTTCAAACAGCAAAACAAAAATGATAACATTCACATACATTTCAAAAATACAATAACTAGTCAATAATAAAACTAGAAACAAATAATTTTCAAAGTTGTAAACTAACATAAAAATGAACTGCAATATACATACATACATATATATATATATAAGTGTAAAGCATTAAGGTCGAATATGTGTGCAGGCCAAACTAAGTAAAACAAAATAAGGACAGTAATAAAAACAAATGTATGTATGAAGCTTGCTAAGGAAGACATGGTTATGCGTTCTTAAACTAACAAACAAAAGTCATTAATGAAAAATCTTTCTGGCACACAATTGTATTACATATCGGCTCTATAATAAAATATCTCTGATAAAACCTGTACAAACAAAAGATTTTTATGTTTTATTGTACAAATATTGTCTTAGTTGTTGAAACATAATAATATTCCCTGTATGCATATGCCCTGAAAACTTGATTATAAATCAGCTTCTTGTTTAGTTCGAGCTGAGAAAAAATATAAAATAAACTTCACTTAAAAACTTGAGTAAACCACTCAACATTAACAAGGCTACCCAACTAATCAGAGGATTCAAGAGAATTTAAGAAATGTTTCAACAAACAAATCAAAGCCTGCTTCAACAAAAAAATGCTTCTGTTCTTTCACAAATGCAGGTGAGTAACTTCTTTTCTAAAATACCTAAGTATATTCAGTTATGGTTGTATGTAGTTTATCTGAGATGAAGTTTAAAGTATGTGTATATATATTTGAGAATGCATGTGTATATATGGATGGATAGATGGATTGATGTCGTTAAACTTGTTCTGCCTGTTTTTAGTTCCAGGCTTAGCTTCTAAACAAAAGAATCCAATTCCTTTGGATCTGATGGTTGTTAGTATATAGAATTTAAACAAGACTTGATTGTTTAACTTTAAAATTTAAGTTTAAAATTTATTTAACTAAAAATACAAGAGAAATTTATCTGGAACCAAAATCTAACTTGAAGTGTTTGCATATGCTTGTTCTCTGTTACTCTCTGTAAACAAAATCTTGCTATCAAAAATCATTTACTCCTTTTCTGATTTATGATTGAACTTCAGTTTCAAGCAAATGATGTTTGTATCATCTCAAACTAAGTTTAAAAATTTAGTTGAGATAAAAAAAACTTAAATATTATCTCTGGAAACCCAAAATTTGGAACAAGCTTAAGATTGGCAAAATTTCGAACTTCACCGATCATCGATTCAGGTATCTATCTTGAATCCTCTCTGGAAATGAGGATTTTTAAAATACAAATCAGGATTTTAAGCTTTAGGGTGATTGTGTAATTTGGGTTTGTCTGAATTTGGGTTTTTGAGCAACTGTGGATGGCCGGAAGGACTAGGGTGGTCGGAGCTTTGTCTGAAGGTGGATGAGCGTGCACTGAGGCCAGGAAAAATAGGGAATAGGGTGTTAGATGGCCGTGGCGTCGACGGCGATGGAATTAAGTTTGTAAACCTAACTTTTACTGTGTTTGGAATTTTGATCGCAGCGGCCACTGCAGGCGATCGAGTGGCACGTGGTTTGGAGGGGAGGTAAAGGGAAGATGGTCGGTGTGGTAGCCGGAGTTTGGTGGCCTCCGGTGGTCGTAGCTTTGAGCGCGAGACGGTGACAGGTTGGGGGAGAAAGTGAGGTTGTGTTTTTCCAGGTTATGTGTTTTTTTAATCATTTTTTGCGCAGGGGAACTCGAAACAAGTTACAGTTTTTCTCGGGAAACTTCATATGTTTACTCGAAGTAACAGGGGGGCTCGGCTGTAGTATTCATGTCTTAAAACCTGTAACAGGTTTTAGCAGCTTGCAATTTTTGGCTATTAAAATTTAATCAAAGTCAAAGCCTTGTTCTAAATCAAAGTTTAAACAGTAAATTTAAGTTAGTTTTGGAATAGAGTTGGAAATATTAAAGTTCCATAATTTAAATTATTTAATAACTTAAAAGTGTTTAATATTTAAGTGTATTCCAAAAAGAGTTGAATTCAAAGATGAGATATAAATTGTTAAGGGAAAGTTTAAACAAAGTTAACCCCTAAAAATTGAAAACAGGTCTTAAAATTTAAATTTTAGATTTGGAAATAAAATAAAGTTTTGTGAATTAAATTGATTTACATAAGTTAAATGTTAAAATATACTATTAAACATGTGAGTTTAAAAGTGTTTGAAAAATTAGTTTTAAACTTTATTAAGGATAAAATTGGAATTTATTTACAAAGTAATTTCAAATAGATGTTTTTAGAACATTTGAAAGTAGAAAATTAATCAATAATAAGAATGGTTTACTTTAATTCATGAAGTTTTAGAAATTTATATACATTAACTCCTAAGTTAATTAAGTAAGAATAATTAATGATTGATATTATTTAAATTAGTAATTATGAATTTAAATGTATTAATCAAAGTGTAAATAATGAATTAATTAACTAATATGTGATTAAGAACCATTAATTAGATATTTATTTAAATTAATAAATTTTAAATGGTTAATCAAACTTATAATTAATAATGATTAACTAAGTTAATTATTTTAGAAGAAAATAATTAAATAAGTGTTAATGAAGATCATTAACTAGATTTTTTTATAATTAATTAATGTAATTGATTTTTAATAAATTAATTTGATTAATTAGTTCAATAATAATCATTGTGATAGTTTAAATGTAAATTATTTATTTGAGAAGTAATTAAGAAATTAATTACTTATTAATTGAGAAAATTGATTTAATTTGAGTTAATTAATTTAGTTTAATTAACTGATATTTTGGAATTAAATTACTTAGAGAAGTAATTGATGGATAATTACTGGAGGTAAATTACCGGATGATGTTGTTAATGGAAGTAAATGGAATATAATTACTTGAAATTAATCAGGGGATTAATTAAGAGTGTTATTGAGAAGTAATTAATTATGAATGATTAATTACTGTATGTTATTAATCAAGAGGATTAATATTTGCGATCTGAAGTTTTGTATTCTTAATAAAGTTAACAAATGAAAATGTAATTAGAAATCATTCATTAATATAATTAATGATGGGATTAGAAATTGGTTTATTTGAGAATAATAAACCAACAAGATAATTAAATGGTAATAAATCGATATAAATGTAATTAATTAATGGATTTATTCAAGATTAATTTCTGTAAATAAATTAAGGAAAACTACTGGAATGCAGTCAAGTATATTTAAATCAAAGATGCTTAGTTTGAATATATAAGTAATGGATAATAAAATTTAAATTAAGTTAATTAATATTAATTAATTTAAGAAATCATTTGATGATTTGGTATGTGCAATTACTTAGTGCAATTAATGGAGTATAATTACTTAGGAAACTAATTAGATAATAATTGCTTGATGAAATTAATACAAGATGATTTGTAAGTGGAGTAATTTGGGTAATTTCTTTTGTAATTAATCAAAGGATTAATTAATCATGGAATGATTAATAAGTAATTAAGGGTAGTTAATTACTGGTTTGTTATTAATCAAGGGGTGATTAATAATTGTGTTTAAGTAAAGATTAATCACTTAATTAATTTAAATAAGTAATTTAATATAAATTGGAGATCATCAATGTAACGACCCAGAATTTTAATTAATTAAAATTTGAATATTTAATTAATTTTAAATATTAATAAGTGAAATTTATTAGTCGAATAAATTTTATTTCGAATAATTGGATTTAATTGAATAATTAAATCGATAATTTAATATGTGAAAATGCAGAAATAATTAAAAAAATTGGGAGTAAATATGATTGAAAATGATTTGTAAAATTTTATTTTATCATATTGAAGTTAGAATGATATTTTAGAACTTTTAAAATCGAATTAAGAGTTAATTTGTGAAAATTGAATATTTTAATATTTAAATCGACTAGTGAAATTAGCCATTTTTCGAACAGTCTCAGAATTGGATGAAACTAGTTCCATTGGATCCGTAATAGTTTGTTATTATCGGATTTCAATTTTCGTAGCAATCGGAGTTATCGTTTGATCGTGGCAGCTCGAAACGCATCGAAATTGTTTTAATATTAATTTGGCGAGTTAAAATAGCCATTTTTCAAAAAGCCTCGGATTTTGACAAAACCAGTTTCATCGGATCCGTAATGTTATATTATTGTATGGTTTCAAATTTCGTGTCAATCGGATTTATCGTTTGTCCGGTGCAAGCTAAAACGCCTAGAAAATCGTTTAATCGGTTTAATTTTAAATTGAACGTTTATTGACATAACTCGCACAGATGACCGAATTAGTTTTCGAAACCTATTCCATTGCATCCGGAACGCGGGGTAAACCCTAGAAACGCCAGTCACCGCGCGTAAATCGGTGTTTGGAAAATCCAAAATGAATAGTGTTTCGTTCGATTTTCTATAAATAGACCCTTATGTCTTCACAAAATAAAAAAAAATTAGGTTTAAAACCCTAGCCGCCAGTAACTAAACCAAGGGCCGAAAATTTTCAATCTTCTCCCCTTAATTTCTTTCAATCCACTCAATATTATCGAAAACTTTCAACTAGCAAAACGTAGAGCACTGGAAGAGCTTCGTATCTATACGGATATGATCACTAATGGAGGCTTGATGGGGACGTTGTGTGGCCGCGTTTGTCATGAAGTCGCGCACGTTTTTCTGTGCACCTGGGTGGCCGAGCTTGCTAGGGTTGCGGCCGAGAGTAGAGGGGACGGAGGTGAGCATGTTGAAGGTCGTTGATCGACCTGAAGTTGATCGTGGAGGCCGCGATGTTCAACCCTAATTAGGGTTTATGGGTTGCGTGCGTATTATGTTACCTGTAGAAATTGCATGAGTGGAAGATGAAGAAAGGTACGACTCAGATGCAAGGAGATGGGATCGTATGGCCAGGATTGAGCTTAGGTTTAAAATTATAAAATTAATTGTAAATTTATATAGTTATAAATGCGTGTAACTTGTAAAAATCATATCTTTTTCATACGAGGTCGAAAACGCACGAAACCAGTTGCGTTGGAATCGTATGGACGAGCACTACGCTATGGAATTAGATTGGAGTCGTTTAGAGTTAGTGAGAATTTCGGGTATTGTTCGAAATAAATCGCTAAAACGAAATTGAAATCAAGGTGAGAACTTCTCACTCAATCGAATCGGTTTCGATTTTTATTTTAAATCGTTAGATTTAAAATTCTTGAATGTATGTTTGAATGATGATTGTTATCTATTGACTGTTAAAATAGACATTATGCGTCGTTAGTAAGCGGATGTTACTTATTAAAAACATATACCGCGAATGTTTCATAAACAGTGAAATTGGTATTATTTATGTACTTGAATTTGATTTTCCCGCATTGTATAGCGGATGAGACCCTATTGCGCCGTCTATTAAGCGGATAATATTTTAAATCCCATATACCGCGATAATTTCGTACTGGAACGGAATTGGTATTGTGCTAACATCTTTGGATGCAGGAAAACAGGTTGGAGGGATCCAACAGGATTCCTCAACAGTATTTATTTGATTTCAGATTTTTTGATATTTGACTGTTTATCATATCGATATATGATATCGTTGTAGTCGTGATTGACTATTTGGTGTGTAGCATCATTGGACCAAATTTTGGAATTTTAAAAGGATTTTAAAGTGATTTTTGAAAGTATACGTTTTATAAAATAATTTTGGAATTGAATCCTTTTAAATAAATAAACGTATAATTTTAATGTTATAAAAATTATGATTTTTGAGAAAAATAGTTAAAAGTTGATTTTTGAAAATATGGGGTTAATGATTTTATAAAATAGTTTAAATTGGGATTTTTGGATTTATTGTAAAAAGTTAAAAAATAGGATTTATAAAATTTGATTATTTTATAAATCAAAATGATGAAATTATAAAGGAGTTTAAAGACGTTTCAAAAGAATAATATAAATTGATTTATATAAAAGATTTATAAGATGGATATTTATAAATTAAGAATATTTGAATTATAAACGAGTTTTATAAGTGTTAGAATGAATTGTGAATGAATTTCGTAAATGAATGAAATTTATAGAATTATAAACGGTGAAGTTATAAATGGAATTTTATAAGCAGTAGGTTTATAAAATTTGTAAAGTTATTTGAAGAATAGATTTGGATAAATAATTGAATCTTATAAGTTATAAGATTTATAATTATGAAGTTCAAAGGAACGATTTTGCAAACAAATAAATTATAAGTATTTAACTTATAATATGAACCTTTGGTATATAATTGAGTTATGAATTGAATATAGGGTAATAAAGGAATTTATAAACATTGTTTTATAAATTCGCAACGACTTATTTTGATAAGTTAATTTTTATAACTTATTTATGGAGTTATATTCACGTTTTAGACAGTGATAATCCTTTAAAATGTATAGAAAGGATGAAATTTGTTAATGAAGTATATTCACGTTTTTGAATAGTGAATAATATGTTAAAGAAATTGTTTTGAATGCGATGTTTTAAATATAATTAAAACGATCTAACGATGTTTTTAAACATGTTAAGATTCGAAACCATAGATTTCAACATTTGTTGTTGAAATAGACGTTTTCGAGAAATAGAAGGAAATGGTAGACTATAACACTGTTGTTATAGTAGATGATTTCCGAAAGGAAATGTTATTTAGTATTGGGATTTATATATCTATTTTAATTTCGAATCCCTATACTAGTGAATTTTGGGTTGTCGTAACGATGTTTTACGCGACATTCGTTTTGGCCCAAATAAATATGTTTAAGAGAATGATTTCCTTAAAGAATGAAATATATACTTAATTTTGATTTAAGTATATTGAATATTTTCCAAGTGTTGAAAGTAAATAGATTTGTGAACTACTTATTAATAAATAAGTATGGAAATGTTTTTTCCAATGCAAAATGAAACGTTTTGAGAATTTATCTTTTTTGAAGATAAACTGAAAATGAATAATTGAAATCGTTTATTCATAAATATTTTGAAATATAAATTCACTATGGAATTTATAAAAGAAAAGGGGAATTTGTTTAAAAATAAATATTGATTTATTTTTGAAGTGTGAAAATTATATATCTTGTAAAGATATCTTCGGGAAATAAATAATTTGGAAAATTATTTGGAATCTGGTGATATTGTGCATATCCATTGATAGTTCAATAACCGACTATCAATATTTACCTTTGAATGGGTATTTGTTGTGATTTGCTGAATTTGAATGGCACACTTATTTTTAAATTATTGCGCTCGTTATTCGGATTACCCATTCCGAATAGTGATACGACGTAATGGATAGCATTGATGACCGGTGTTGAAGACCGGATATTTTTGAAAGCGAAAGGACAACTCGTCGATTGACTTTGCACCGAGTAGCTACGGTATAGAGACCCCCTATGTGATGGGAAGTCCGGACGTGATTAGAGATTATCCGGATTGCAAGGACTTCTTTGTAAGTGCCTTCGGTTCTGTTCGAGCCCGGAACAGACTTGTATGGATTGTATGTCTGACATTACAAATTGAGATATAAAGCTGATTTCTTTCAAATATATTTCTGTTGGTGGCGGAGAATTTATTCTCTTAGCTTAACACCCTTCTCTGAGACGTACGAGCTCAGAGGTTATGTAGTTGAAGGTTATCAGCGATATATTCCTAATTTGGTAATGTGACATGCTGAGTGTTGCTGTGAAATGATCATTGTGTTGATCATTTGTGATAAGATCATTTGTTTGATCGTTTATCTTTGTGCTCATTTCTATGATCATTTGTTGACCCAAAGCACAGCTTTTGTATAAAGCGTGGCTTTGTGGACGAGACTTCGTCGAGCCTCACACCCCGGAATGGTCAAAACAGGTAAGATGCGGTAAGGTTATGAGGGGTAGCTCCCTTTAGGGTATGTGCATTTCCTTCTGCAAAAGGGTGGCATCATGGTATGGAGCCCAGATACTTACTCATGTTGAAACACTTATTATTTGGTGTGACGTTGATTACGAGCGCTCGGTTAAAGGTCCCAAAGGACCGGGGGATGGCATACTCGTGTCAGTAGTTACCCAGTTAGGGGTAACCCGGCCTTGTGTTGGCAGAGATCCGGTTTGGTTCTCGGGGACGTCCTTCCAGAGGCGTTCTCATGTGGCAATGGGAAGTTCCTTGGCCTGACCATTCGTTGGAAATCCAAAGAAATAATACGATCTTGTACAGTTTTAGTTGTATAACCTGCTATGGAATGTGGCGGTAACCTGCTATTGAACATAGTAGCTATAGTAGGCATACGATTATGGTCGTATGTTGGCTAAGATTTATATCTTTATTTTCGAAATGAATTTTTCCTACACTATGCACTAGTAATAATATCGAATGTTTCTTTTAATGCGTATCAAGCATCTTTGACTATCATAAGGAGAAATCTCCTCCGATTCTGCGTTTGCATTGTGTGTGTGTGCGGGAGCCCTTATGGTAGTCTCATTTTTAAAAGCATTGCGAATTGACTTTAAAAATATTTCTCTATTTTGATTTTAAAGATAAATAAACTGTTTTGAGTTCTCACACCAATCACATGACTGACTCGGAGTTTATTGTTTTCCTTCCTAAACTCTGGGTGCCCACCAATTTCCACACGGGCAGTCAAGAGTTAAGGTTTATCAGGATATTCTGGAATTCAGGAGTTGCTGGATGCAAGATGGATAGCATGGCGTATTACTAGTATATAGTATTTCTTTTCCGCTGTTTGTTGCTGTTTGATGTTGTTGTACACTCTGATGATATGATGTAATGAAATGTAATGTAATAACTGATATAGTTCTTTGTTTAAAGATTATTCATTTATCTATTATATGTTGTTCCGCTGCGAATTGTGAGATTCTGATATTGTTCTATTGTTTTCTATTCCGTTCTATTTTCTATTTTCTTTTCTTTCTATTCTTTTCTATCTTCTTATCTCTTCTTCTGTTTTTTTTTCTTTTTCTTAAACAATGAGAATTCATATTTCTGTTCATCTTGAGTTAATCTATGGAAATTAGTGTATATTCAAGGAGTACGGATTTGCGGGTCCTCACAGGTGGTATCAGAGCATATGGTTAAGCGACAACCATGGCTCTGTTGGGTATTACTCATCAGAGATAGAGTCAGTAGTACTCTAGAATGAGTTGAGTGTAATAATAGCTATGAGAGCGTATTTGTTAGTGAATATAAATTGTTTTGTATTGTGTTGACTTATCGGTTGATTGTTTATAGATTTCGGTCGATGTAGTCTAGCTAATTATCGTAGATAGGGGTTTCTAAACTCTTAAACAAGATAAACCGACACGATATTGTTTTAAATTGGGTAAATGAAATAATTTTACCTTGAGTATATTTTATATATGAAGAAATAATTTTTCAGAATTATTAAAGTGTATATAAGTTGATTGATTGGTTGTTGAATAAGTTGTTTGAATAATCTAAATAAAGAATAATTGTATAAGTAAAAAGAATTATAAGAATGAATTATAATTAAAGTGATTTGCAATTGTGAAATAAACTTATATATATAAGAAGTGAAACTATATGAATATATTTATGAATATGAGTTGTAAATAAAAATGAATTTAAGTTAAGTAAAAACAAATAATGTTTAAATGGAATATAACTTAAGAGATGTTGAATGAAGTTGATATTGGTATCAAAGTAAATTAATAAAGTTAAGTAATAAATGTGAACTTGAGTTATGAAATGAAATTCAAGTTTCGTAATTGAATTGAATGAATGTATTAAATGTTAATCAATTGAATGTTAACCAATTGAATGTTATTGAAAGTTGAATAGTTGAATGAAAATCAATTTAATTAAACCAATTGAAAGTAAAGGTGTTAAACCAAATTGAATGAATATAAGCAAAGGAATTTGGTTGTAATTAATATACATTGGTTGTTATATGGTTGTTAGTTGATTGTATATAATTCATTACGTATTAATGAAATTGGAAGCTAAAGTAATTGAAATCCAATTGGAAGTTAAGTGAATCTTAAATAGAATTGAATTTGATTTGGAAGTGAACCAACTTGAATATGGATTAGTGAATATAAACTAATTGAAAATGAATGTTAGTAAAAACATCCACTGTTAATGAATCAAATGTGATTAAATTGAAACCCATTTCATTGAATATTAATGAGAATATGAATGAATATTTATTAGTTGGATGATAGTTGGTTGATGGTTGAATATATATTGCTTTTACTGCATTTGCTATGTTGGCATATATAGTTATTATGTTGCTATATGTTGTATATCGATACTATTGTCTATATACATGTTTCTCATGTTGTTTGTTGAGTGTTTAGTAGGTGTGGATCGCGTTTGCTTCGCATTTGGAGCTCGCTTTCGCGCTATATTAGCCGTATATGCTCGCTAATAAAATATAAGGTACATATCTCGGATTAAATACCGTACTTTTACACTTTTTTCCCTGCGAGATGCCTCATTACTTGATGAGATGTATATTTGTGATATATATACTATAATTTTTTTTTCGGATCGAGCCGCGCAAAGGAGACTATGGCGAATTTTTCCGAAAATTTAAGGCGTTGGAAATTTTTTTGAGAAAAATTGGAAAATTTTGAAAACTATAACTTTGATTTGGAATTGAAAGTTAAACAATAGTAGTTGTTTTTGAAAAGATAACTAAGTATGATTTGGAAACATAGTAAAGATTTTGTAAGAAGTTTATCTATGGATTTTGGGAAAGTTAATTGATTCTGTAACTTTTCCTACTTAGTAATTTCGAGGACGAAATTCTTTTAAGGGGGGAAGTATGTAACGACCCAGAATTTTAATTAATTAAAATTTGAATATTTAATTAATTTTAAATTTTAATAAGTGAAATTTATTAGTCGAATAAATTTTATTTCGAATAATTGGATTTAATTGAATAATTAAATCGATAATTTAATATGTGAAAATACAGAAATAATTAAAAAAATTGGGAGTAAATATGATTGAAAATGGTTTGTAAAATTTTATTTTATCATATTGAAGTTAGAATGATATTTTAGAACTTTTAAAATCGAATTAAGAGTTAATTTGTGAAAATTGAATATTTTAATACTTAAATCGACTAGTGAGATTAGCCATTTTTCAAACAGTCTCAGAATTGGACGAAACTAGTTCCATTGGATCCGTAATAGTTTGTTATTATCGGATTTCAATTTTCGTAGCAATCAGAGTTATCGTTTGATCGTGGCAGCTCGAAACGCAACGAAATTGTTTTAATATTAATTTGGCGAGTTAAAATAGCCATTTTTCAAAAAGTCTCGAATTTCGACGAAACCAGTTTCATCAGATCCATAATGTTATATTATTGCATGGTTTCAAATTTTGTGTCAATCGGATTTATCGTTTGTCCGGTGCAAGCTAAAACGCCTAGAAAATCGTTTAATCGGTTTAATTTTAAATTGAACGTTTATTGCCATAACTCGCACAGATGACCGAATTAGCTTTCGAAACCTGTTCCATTACGTCCGGAACATGAGGTAAACCCTAGAAACGCCAGTCACCGCGCGTAAATCGGTGTTTGGAAAATCCAAAATGAATAGTGTTTCGTTCGATTTTCTATAAATAGACCCTTATCTCTTCACAAAATAAAAAAAATAGGTTTAAAACCCTAGCCGCCAGTAACTAAACCAAGGGCTGAAAATTTTCAATCTTCTCCCCTTAATTTCTTTCAATCCACTCAATATTATCGAAAACTTTCAACTAGCAAAACGTAGAGCACTGGAAGAGTTCGTATCTATACGGATATGATCACGAATGGAGGCTCGATGTGGACGTTGTGTGGCCGCGTTTGTCATGAAGTCACGCACGTTTTTCTGTGCACCTGGGTGGCCGAGCTTGCTAGGGTTGCGGCCGAGAGTAGAGGGGATGAAGGCGAGCATGTTGAAGGTCGTTGATCGACCTGAAGTTGATCGTGGAGGCCGCGATGTTCAACCCTAATTAGGGTTTATGGGTTGCGTGCGTATTATGCTACCTGTAGAAATTGCTTGAGTGGAAGATGAAGAAAGGTACGGCTCAGATGCAAGGAGATGGGATCGTATGGCCAGGATTGAGCTTAGGTTGAAAATTATAAAATTAATTGTAAATTTATATAGTTATAAATGCGTGTAAATTGTAAAAATCGTATCTTTTTCATACGAGGTCGAAAACGCGCGAAACCAGTTGCGTTGGAATCGTATGGACGAGCACTACGCTATGGAATTGGATTGGAGTAGTTTGGAGTTAGTGAGAATTTCTGGTAAAATTAATTTTATTCGAAATAAATCGCTAGAACGACATTGAAATCAAGGTGAGAACTTCTCACTCAATCGAATCGGTTTCGATTTTTATTTTAAATAGTTAGATTTAAAATTCTTGAATGTATGTTTGAATGATGATTGTTATCTATTGACTGTTAAAATAGACAATATGCGCCGTTAGTAAGCGGATGTTATTTATTAAAAACATATACCGCGAATATTTCATAAACAGTGAAATTGGTATTATTTATGTACTTGGATTTGATTTTCCCGCATTGTATAGTGGATGAGACCCTATTGCACCGTATATTAAGCGAATAATATTTTAAATCCCATATACCGCGATAATTTCATACCGGAACGGAATTGGTATTGTGCTAACATCTTTGGATGCTGGAAAACAGGTTGGAGGGATCCAACTGGATTCCTCAACAGTATTTATTTGATTTCAGATATTTGATTGATTATCATATCGTTATATGATATCGTTGTAGTCGTGATTGACTATTTGGTGTGTAGCATCATTGGACCAAATTTTGGAATTTTAAAAGGATTTTAAAGTGATTTTTGAAAGTATACGTTTTATAAAATAATTTTGGAATTGAATCCTTTTAAATAAATAAACGTATAATTTTAATGTTATAAAAATTATGATTTTTGAGAAAAATAGTTAAAAGTTGATTTTTGAAAATATGGGGTTAATGATTTTATAAAATAGTTTAAATTGGGATTTTTGGATTTATTGTAAAAAGTTAAAAAATAGGATTTATAAAATTTGATTATTTTATAAATCAAAATGATGAAATTATAAAGGAGTTTAAAGACGTTTCAAAAGAATAATATAAATTGATTTATATAAAAGATTTATAAGATGGATATTTATAAATTAAGAATATTTGAATTATAAAACGAGTTTTATAAGTGTTAGAATGAATTGTGAATGAATTTCGTAAATGAATGAAATTTATAGAATTATAAATGGTGAAGTTATAAATGGAATTTTATAAGCAGTAGGTTTATAAAATTTGTAAAGTTATTTGAAGAATAGATTTGGATAAATAATTGAATCTTATAAGTTATAAGATTTATAATTATGAAGTTCAAAGGAACAATTTTGCAAACAAATAAATTATAAGTACTTAACTTATAATATGAACCTTTGGTATATAATTGAGTTATGAATTGAATATAGGGTAATAAAGGAATTTATAAACATTGTTTATAAATTCGCAACGACTTATTTTGATAAGTTAATTTTTATAACTTATTTATGGAGTTATATTCACATTTTAGACAGTGAATAATCCTTTAAAATAAAATGTATAGAAAGGATGAAATTTGTTAACGAAGTATATTCACGTCTTTGAATAGTAAATAATATGTTAAAGAAATTGTTTTGAATGTGATGTTTTAAATAGAATTAAAACGATCTAACGATGTTTTTAAACATGTTAAGATTCGAAACCATAGATTTCAACATTTGTTGTTGAAATAGACGTTTTCGAGAAATAGAAGGAAATGGTAGACTATAACACTGTTGTTATAGTAAATGATTTGCGAAAGGAAATGTTATTTAGTATTGGGATTTACATATCTATTTTAATTTCGAATCCCTATACTAGTGAATTTTGGGTTGTCGTAACGATGTTTTACGCGACATTCGTTTTGGCCCAAATAAATATGTTTAAGAGAATGATTTCCTTAAAGAATGAAATATATACTTAATTTTGATTTAAGTATATTGAATATTTTCCAAGTGTTGAAAGTAAATAGATTTTTAAACTACTTATTAATAAATAAGTATGGAAATGTTTTTTCTAATGCAAAATGAAACGTTTTGAGAATTTATCTTTTTGAAGATAAATTGAAAATGAATAATTGAAATCGTTTATTCATAAATATTTTGAAATATAAATTCACTATGGAATTTATAAAAGAAAAAGGGAATTTGTTTAAAATTAAATATTGATTTATTTTTGAAGTGTGAAAATTATATATCTTGTAAAGATATCTTTGGGAAATAAATAATTTGGAAAATTATTCGGAATCTGGTGAGATTGTGCATATCCATTGATAGTTTAATAACCGACTATCAATATTTACCTTTGAATGGGTATTTGTTGTGATTTGCTGAATTTGAATGCCACACTTATTTTTAAATTATTGCGCTCGTTATTCGGATTACCCATTCCGAATAGTGATACGACGTAATGGATAGCATTGATGACTGGTGTTGAAGACCGGATATTTTTGAAAGCGAAAGGACAACTCGTCGATTGTCTTTGCACCGAGTAGCTACGGTATAGAGACCACCTATGTGATGGGAAGTCCGGACGTGATTAGAGATTATCCGGATTGCAAGGACTTCTTTGTAAGTGCCTTCGGTTCTGTTCTCACACCAGTCACATGACTGACTCGGAGTTTATTGTTTTCCTTCCTAAACTCTGGGTGCCCACCAATTTCCACACGGGCAGTCAAGAGTTAAGGTTTATCAGGATATTCTGGAATTCAGGAGTTGCTGGATGCAAGATGGATAGCATGCCGTATTACTAGTATATAGTATTTCTTTTCCGCTGTTTGTTGCTGTTTGATGCTGTTGTACACTCTGATGATATGATGTAATGAAATGTAATGTAATGTAATAACTGATATAGTTCTTTGTTTAAAGATTATTCATTTATCTATTATATGTTGTTCCGCTGCGAATTGTGAGATTCTGTTATTGTTCTATTGTTTTCTATTCCGTTCTATTTTCTATTTTCTTTTCTTTCTATTCTTTTCTATCTTCTTATCTCTTCTTCTGTTTTTTTTCTTTTTCTTAAACAATGAGAATTCGTATTTCTGTTCAGCTTGAGTTAATCTATGGAGATTAGTGTATATTCAAGGAGTACGGATTTGCGGGTCCTCATAATCAATTAATATAATTAATGATGTAATGAAGAATTGTTTAATTAAAGAATAACTAATAGAAAGTAATTAAATGTTAATCTGCTATGAATGATTTAGAATAATTCATTTGGGAAATTAATTAAGACTAAATTACTTCTTGTAATTAGAGAATGATTAATTAATTTGATTTATAATTAATTAATGCTTGTGAGAGCAGGATTTATGGAATGAATGATTAATTTAATTTATTTTAAATTAATTAAAGATGGAAGTAGTTAATTTAATTCATTTTAAATTAATTATAGATTGTGATTCATAAATCATTGCTGATGGATGATATTGATATTTCATTGATTGATTGTGATCTCAGAAATGAGATGGATAATATCTATGGATGTATGGTTTAAGTATGATAATATTTAATTATTTGTTTGGATGATGATATTAGTTATCTGTTATGATGATGTGATTATCTATTATGAGATGTGAATTATCTATCTGTGCATATTGATAATATTGAATCCATTGTTAAGACTAAATAGACAACTTGGCCTTAAAAGACACGTTTTGGATTTCGATGAGACCGGGATCGGTTTTCCTTTTTTGGAATATCCGAAAACCACATCGTTTCCAAATTTACGATAGGTCGTGAATCTGATGCGAAGATGAAGATTCAGAATGCAAGGGTTATCGTCGTTAACTCTGAGGGTGATTCCAAAACGAGTGTAACGAGATAATGCTTTCGGTTTCGTTCGAACCCGGAACGAACTTGTATGGATTGAATGCTTTCAACACATCGTCAGGCAGACAATGAGCATTCTAAGGGATGTGTTCTATAAAGGTAATCGTAACCTCAAGCCTCATCAACCGGGAATGGCTAAAACAGGGGAGGTGCAGCAAGGTTAGGTGGGTCATGCCCAAGCAGGACAAGGATATTCCCCTGTCTAGATGTCCCTTTTTATTCGGCTGTGTGGGCAGTTGGTCTGCAGCCAACTGCGGGGTTTATCTTGTTCGGGACTGTTCAATAAGGAATGGTTCCAGCCTTATGTTGCAGGGGGTCGGGAGTGATCCTCGGTACGTTGATCTAGGCCACGTACTGTGACGGGCGGTACCCTAGTAGCCCTGCCATTGTATGGAATCCAAAATCCAATAAGTGCCAACGCTTTTGATTGTATTACCCACTTTGTGGCTAGTAGCTGGAATTTAATAGATGTAACAATTTCGGCTATTTTCTATTTACTTGAAAACCCTAGACCTATTATAATATCACAGGATTTCCTATCAAATGTTTTGGTTAGCGTAAGGTAAAAACTTTTCCATGTTTATGTATGGGAAGTCTTACGTGATAACTTTTGTTTTCAAAGGATTTTTCGAAATTAAGCAACTTTAACCTGTTACTCATACCAGACCCATGTCTGACCCGGAGTTTATTTTTGTTTTTCATAAACTCTCGGGTACCGAAATTTTTACGGGTAGCCAAGGGATTCAGGTTAGCTTTGACGAATTTCTGGAGGAGCAATGGAGCAGGAGGCTTCAGCGTTATAGATATATATATAGAGTTCCGCCGTGTAGGTATCTTTGAGTCATTTGTTTGGGTAGTGTTGTATTAACCAGACAGGTGTTTATAACTGTCCAGTATGTGATGTATTATCTGTATCACTCTGATTGATGTTATATATTATGTAAATATTTATGTGATTAATATAATTTATTCGTTCCGCTGTGAGATTCTGATGTTGTTGTTCTTTCTTCTCTATCTTTTCTATTTTCTCACCCTTTTCTTTCTTAAAAACGATACTTCTTCCTGGGCGTAGGAAGCGGGGTTGTTACAGCATTGAACTCCTTTCGGTCGCTGGAAAATAATTCCGATGATGATCGCGACATCATCGGTGTTCATTTTCGAGTTTCCAAGAGGGAATTTCTACCTGGATGTTTTGGATTAATGTTTGTTTGTGAAATTTGGTTTGATATTGAAAATGCAAAGGAATAGTTTGGTTTAGATACATATGTTTTCAAAATTGAATTTTGAACCTTTTAGTAATGAGTTTGAACGTGTAAGCAAAAGGGAATTGAAACTGAATGTGAACTTAAGTTTGAATGGAAAAAATTAGTCAAGTTGGACTAAATAAAACAAAGTTTTGAGATTATAATTAGTAAGTAACCGAATGATTTATATGGTATGCAAATAAAATGAAATTGAATATTGGATGATGTTTGACTTAAAATTGTGTAAAATAAAGTGCGAAATTAGTTCAAATAGACTAAAAATAATTAATGTTTGGAAATAAAAAAATTTGGTTGAAAATGAATTTGTGAATGAACAAATGAATTTATAATTATAAGTAAATGAACTGAAATTGGATATTGTAATGATATTAAATGGAATTAAGTCCTTGCTTAACAAAATTCAAAGAAATGGCATGTAGCAAGATTTTACTAGAGTTAAGTTAAATAAAATTGGATTGAAATGAATTCAGTTGAGTTATAGATAATATTGAATGAAATAGAATTCTTACTTAAATAAATGTAAACTAAATAAGTATTTAATTGGATTAAAATAGATTTGGTGTGAGTTATAAACAAATCCAACTCAAGCATGAATTGAATGACCTTATTACTAATAAATTCAATAATGAATTGTTAATGTGAATTAAAATTTAAAAATGGATAAAAATAATAAACTAATCGAATAAATTAGTACAATGATTGGAATTTGATTAAAGGAAAATCAAATCAAAGATTTGAATGGAAGTTGGTTGAATAAAATAAACTTAAGTTATTGGGTGGAATAGTTTGAAGAAAATAAATAACTTAAGTAAATTGTGAGATGGTTATTTAATATATTGGTTGTTAAGCTTAATAAAATGGTTGGAATCAAACTTTTTGGATATGAAAGAAAATGCAATGAAAAGATTGTGAATAAATTAAATGGGATGGAATCAAGTGTAAATTGAGTTGGAATCAATTTAAATGTTTATAAAGCTTAAATAATTATTTATTCACATTAATATTATCGAATCGCATAAGAAAATGAGTTGTTCGATGTAAACGGGATTAGATAAAAAAATTCTATGAGTTATTAGAAGTGAAATAGGATGATTTTGAAATCAATTGGAATAAATATGAGTTTGTTTTGCTTAGAGTGAATTAAATATAAGCGAGTAAGTTGTAAATCACTTAAACTGAATGAAATGATTTGAGAATTGGTTGTAAGCAATTGTAGTAAGTGTCAGAACCTTACATATTTTTTTATGAAAGTATATAACATGCATGGTTACAGGATCCATGTTTTAGCTATTTAAATTTAAGTGAAATGCTATAAACCTCCTATATACAGTACTTACATGTTGAATTGAGTAAGTACAGGTTCCTGATGGGCGTTTGGCAGGATTTGATCGCGCAAAATGCTAAAATAATAAGTCGCTTGCATAAAAATGCTAAATAAAGGTATGCCGACGCAATAAAAATAGGAAATATGAACTGTTTTTGTTTTTCCAACCGTGTGGGTCGATGTATATATATTTATATCTCTTGTCAAATTGCAAAAGCTCCTCCATACAAAGGAGACTCTGCCAAAATTTTCTGAAAATTTTGGGAGTTGGAAAATTTAGAAAATTTTTGGGAAAATTTTTGTTAACGACAAAATGATTTCAAATTGAAAATTAAAATAAATTAGTGAATGAAACTAATTTAAAATAACGATATGAATCAGTTATAAATGGAAAATAAAATTCAATATTCAGAGTTGAAGATAAATTGAATTCACATGGAAATGGGAGAAAAATTTGAATAGAAATAAATATAAACTAAAGTGGTGAAATAAAAATAAATGTTTAAAGTGTATAAAATATTTATATTAAACTTAAGAAGAGAAGGGTGAATTCTTAAGTAAAATGGGGAATTAGAAATATATTCTAAGTTAATATTTGAATGAAGATTTTATAAAAGTGATAATTGGGGATAAGTAAATAGAAATAAAAATGAGTGTGAATAAAAGAGAATGGAAATAAATACGTAAGATGTACGTATATTGTTTTATTCGGATAGCGATTTGATCCAAATTTGAGCACAGAATTTCGAGGTAATTGTATCGATCCGAGTTGGGATTTTTCACTCGATTTTCGACGGCGAACCCTGGATATGGATTTTGATTGATTCTGGAAATTCTCTATCATAGTTATGACTATGCAAGGAGAATGACGGTTTCTGATCAAGAAACCAGATCTGAGTCCGCACTAGGAAGTCGGGTGGACGATACTAGTTCGGAAATGAAATTATGCGATCGAGTAAGAGATCGGATTCAGTATTGCGTATGAATGATATAGGTACATCGTACGGGCTTAAATGGAATGAATATTGAAATTTTGTAAAGGAGTCAAATAAATGATTTTGAATGTTATGATTGGATATTATTGCTAAGTAGGATATACATGTATTATGAAGGAAAAGAAAAATGGGTTTGATTTCAGAAGATAAATTTGAATCGCTCGACAAAAAGGTATGTGTTTAAATTTCTGTATGAAATTTGATTGGGTTTTTGATCGAGCCACTAGGCCTTTTGTTTTCTTTTGGAATTTGAGAGCCCGTAGAGGCATTTTGTAGTTGTACCGAGCTAGCCGCGCAAAGGAGACGCTGGCAAATTTTTTTGAAAATTTAGAGAGTTAGAAAATTTTTGAGAAAATTTTGATGATTCAAAATTTGGTTTAAATTGAAATTTGAATGATTGAGTAAATAATATTGTTTGCAAATTATGAGAGAGTTTGGGAAGTTGTAAGAATAGTAACGGGTCTTCTATAAAAAGATAGTTGGTAGGATGTTGAATTGTTGGTTTTAGGAAAAGTAAACGGGTATTGGACCATTCTTCCTAACTAGTAATTTCGGGGATGAAATTCTTTAAGGGGGGAGGAATGTGACGACCTGGAATTTTTAGGCATTTGAAATTGGAATATTAAATTGATTTTAGATATATAAAAGTTAATTTTTACTTGAATTCAAATATCACCATTTATTGGGTAATTTAATGATTAAATTAAATAATTTGAAATTGGGTAAAATGTTGAGTCTGGAGTTTTAAGTCTGTTAAAAATAATTTGAAGGTTTGTAAAATTTATATTGATAATGTTGAGGATAATAAAAGTTTTAAAATTGAATTTAATACTGATTTGTTCGGTTTTGAAATTTTATCGTTTTAAATTGAATTTAAAAATAGCCTTCCGAGGCACAGTCTCGGAATTTGACGAAACCAGTTCCATTGGATCTGTAATAAAATATTATTATCGGATTTCAATTTTCGTAGGGTTTGGAGTTGTTGTGTGAGCATACGATATATAAATGCGTTGAAATTTTTATTGAAAATTCAATATAATCATAAGGTCTAATAAGCTATCCTCTCCATACGATCGATTTGGGACTTAGACCTTTTTCACCGTGTTCGTAATAGGGGTATAACATTATAAACGCCCAGTGGCACGCCTCGATAGGAGGTCAAGATTTAAGGTTGCATTTTTCGAGACAATTTTTATTCAAATTGAATTTAAATTAATATATAAAAAAAAGAGAAACCCAGTCAACCTCAGCCAAAATTATATCCATGTCAAAACTTTTCCCTCTTCAGCCTTTTTCTTTATTTCAAATCACTTTTCCCCTTCGTTTCATTTCACAACCGAGCCTTGCATTAAAAGATTCAGGGGAAAATATCATGGCCGAGATTTCCTAGCTCTTCATCTCTTCCCCTTCTGTTCGATTTCAAATAAAAAAATTATTACAAGCCGAAGCCCCATTTTCTTCAAAACGAAATTATCCCTAAATCTAAATCCACGAGTTCGAAAAGGGGGCCATTACGAAATCGAGCAGGGCGAAGGTGAGGGTTATGTCGAGACGCTCGCGCGCGGCAGTGAGATGATGGTTAATCGCGTTCGTATGCGATGGAGGGGAGCAGTCACGTGAGCTGGGTTTGGGTCAAAATCTTGAACGTGGTTGGAGCGATCGAGTGTGGGGAGTTTGTGGTTACGACAGGCTTGGGGGCGGTGTACGATTGGAATCGAATGTGGCGGCGGTGGTGATGCTTTCAAACTAGCCATCGAGGTTTTGGGGGTTCGTGCAAACACAGGTACGTGCGTGCTTATGGGTGCAAGCAGTTCGTGTCTTTAGGACGTCGCGATTAGGAATGAGGTATAAATTGTTAATTGAATAAAGTTTAATTTAAATTCAGATTTGCAAGTATAATAACAGTAAACAAATATATATATATATATATATATGTATGTATGTATGTATAATATTTATATTTATAGTAGAATATAAAAATATATAAAAATATTTTAGCTTATTGTTTAAAAAAAAGGTAAACTTGGTTAGTTAATGATCATACAAAATTAGTAAATAAAATATACCAAAGGGTACTTTATTTTTAGATCACCTCGAATTTTGATAAACCATATCAATGTTTGTTCAAGGTCAAAAATCGAGAAAAAGGAAAAAACAAGGCAATATTGGAATGGATTGCAAATAAAAGCAAAGGTGAGTTATTCTCACTCTTCTGGATTTTTATTTAAATTTAAATGGTTAAATTTAAATAATTGGTTGAATGGTTGAATTGATTTGATGTGCTATATTATAATATATAATATATCTTAGAATAACTGATTTCCCGCATTATATAGCGGAAGACACCCTATGCGCCGCATAATAGCGGATGATATTATATTAATCCCATATACCGCGATATTCCACCTCGAAGTGGAATTGGTGTTGTGCTAACATCTATGGATGCAGAGAAACAGGTTGAAGGGATCCAACTAGATTCCTCAACATTTATTTAGATTATTTAATATTCTCTGTTATGATTATTTGATACTCTGATGAATTATATTGGAATACTGAATGCTATAGTTTGCTTGAACATTTCGGTACACTAAGTTATCAAAATATATAGAATTGGATTTTTGAAAAGAAAATAAAAGAGTGAATTTGTAAGTAAAATAATTATAGAGGATTTGAATAAACTGGAAAAGAATCAAAGTGATTTTTAAATTTAATAAATAAATTTCGAGTATGGAAAGGTGGTTTTGAATAAACAGAGAAATAATGAATTTTAAACCCTAATGACATTATTTAAAGGAATAAAGAATTTATTTTAAAATCCAAGTTTTTTTTTTAAATTTATTGAAATAGATAAAGAAGGAATTTATATCAAAATGGAGTAAATTGGAAATCAATTTGGAAATGGATTCAAGTGTTTGAAATTGAAAATTTAAAGGAGAATGTGACTATGGAATTTATAAACTGAGTTTGTAAAAGAAAAGTAAAATATATCAGTGGATATTTGGGAAGATAAATTCATGGTGGGAATTTATTTAAGGAGTGGGAAAATTTGTTTAGAAAAAATAGAGATTTATTTTTAAAGAATGTGAAGATAAGTATATTTCCCTGGATAGCCAAGTACGTTTTCAAAGTAAATTTTTAAATGTAAGTTAAGAGTTTTAATGTTGTTTTAAAAAGCATGTTTTAGAAAATTTATTATTTCTACATGTTTAAATTCTAAAGTAAGTATTTTTCGAATCTACTATCGTAGTAATTATTTAAAGGTGACTTATTATTTTGCTTTAAAGGAGAAAATCTAGTTTTATATTTTATAAAATAACCTTATTTTAAATATGCCTAAAGTATTATTTTTAATTAAGTATTAAAGTAGTTTTTCTAAATTTAAATGTTAAAGCATATTTTACAATAAAGTGTTTTTAAATTATTTTAAAAATCTAAAGTTTTGTGCTTGTTGATTTCTATGGAAATAGAAAATATTTGAGAAATTTATTCTGTAGAAGAAAGATAGTTTGAAACTATTTTCAAAAAGGAATTGAAAAGTGGAAATATATCTTGCAAAGATATTTTGAAAATAATAAATAATTTGGAGAAATTATTTATGGTTGATGGATGTTTGTAAACGTTAATTGATAGTTAAATCACCGACTATCAATATTGGCCAATGCGCTGATCGTTTCGAAGAGACCAGGATCAAGATTTATTTCTCGGAAACCACTTCGATCCAGTTTGTACGTTTTCTGGAAAAAACGAGTTCGGATTCGAAGATGGAAAAGTGAAGTGCAAGGGCTAGTCGCTACTAATCCTAAGGATATTTTCAAAATGGATGTAGTAGGAGTAGTGCTTTCGGTTCCGTTCGAACCCGGGATGGACTTGTATGGATTGAATGCTTTCAGAACATCCTCAGGAGGACGATGAGCATTCTAAGTGAAACGGTCTAAAAATGTAACGCTTAGCCTCAAGCCTCATCAACCGGGAATGACTGAAAATCAGGGGTTATGCGGCAAGGCTTGGTGGGCAGCACCCATTTCCGGGTAAGGTCATCCCTGTCTAGATGTCCCTTTCATTTCGGCTTAGTGGTGCGGTTGCTGATCCCAACCGCGGGGTGATCTTACTCGGGATTATCAGTAAGGGATAGTCTGGGTCTTGTGTTGTAGGGGGTCGGGAGTGATCCTCGGTACTGTGATCTAGACCACGTACTGTGACAGGTGGTACCCCAGTGCCTAGTCATTAGTTGGAAATCCATTCTCCCTACGCGCCTTTTACGAGTTTTGTTTGTATTACTCCCTCTGTGGCTAGTAGCTGGAATTTAATGAATGTAACAATTTCGGCTAATTTAATAAGTATTTGTATATAGACACTATTATAATATCAGAGGATTTAATAACAAATGTTTTAGCTATCGTAAGGTAAAAACCTGACATGTTTATTTGTGGCGTGGTCTTACGAGATGCTTTTGTTTTCAAAAAGATTTTGACACTTTAATAATCAATTTGAGTGTGATTTCTCACGCTGGTTTTCCAGACTGACTCGGGTGTTATTTAACTGTAATGATCGGGTCAGACCGAGTATTATAGGATACATGATATGATGCTGTGGAGCTCAGGTGACGAGCTAGATGGCGATACGTACTTTCGTACTTGATTATTATTCCGCTGTGTATCCAGTTGTATGTTATTGATGTGGAACTCTGATGATGTACTCTGATGATGTATGTATAAACATATATAGTATTTGTTTTGGTGTAAAGATCTATTATTACCTATTATATTTTATTGCGCTACGATGGTTAGATTCTGATGTTGTTTTCTATTTTCTTCTTCTACCTCTTTTTCTTTAACCCAAATGGTTCGTATTTCCATATATCTTGAGTTGATTGATGTAGAATAGTGTCTACTCAAGAGGTACGGATTTGCTGGTCATTACATATTTCCATTGTTGCAGGGTATCGACCATTAGTAGTCGTATTCCCCTGTCCCCTATCTTGTCCTCTTCTTGCACTCGTACTCACTATCAGTGGATAGTAAGAGAATTTACTGAGGCATTCGAACAGATATCTTAGGGATATACTCATTCTAGGGTATACTTCACCCTGTCTCTAATGAGTTGCCTATTGTGTTATACTCCTGAGCTAAAGTTTCAACCTTCAGCTCTGATACCACTTGTGACGACCTTGACTCGACCTTCGAAAATCGGCACTCAATACGTCACTCGTATTCAAATGTCGCAGATCCAAACGTCGAATTTGGTTAGCCGAAGCTTATAACACATTAAGTATAACAACATAGCGGAAGAAAATGAATAATATAACATTAATATCCAACAGATATAGCATCTGATACAATATGATACAACAGAATGATCCAATAGATATTAATACTATCAGAGATACAAGACACAGTGGAAAGAATATCTTCAATAGGATGCATCTCCAATGGAATAGAAAGAAGATGAAATCCAAAGCTGCATTCCAATTCAATGCTCCAAAGATCTCCAAGCCATAAGCTCAAACCCAAAAGCAATCACGCTGAATGAAGAAACTCAACCCAATCGCGATTGCCTAAATTCAAAGGTTGAATGCTATCGAATCTACACTTACTATTCGACTATCTGAAAAACCCAACTCTACTCTTATTCAAATGCCGCAGATCCAAACATCGAATCTGCTTCACTGGAGGTTATAACACATTAAGTATAACAACACAGTGGAAGAAAATGAATAATATAACATTAATATCCAACAGATACAATATCTGATGAAATATGATACAACAGAATGATACAATAGATATCAATACTATCAGAGATACAAGACACAGCGGAAAGAATATCTTCAATAGGATGCATCTCCAAAGGAATAGAAAGAAGATAAAATCCAAAGCTGCATTCCAATTCAATGCTCCAAAGATCTCCAAGCCATAAGCTCAAACCCCAAAGCAATCATGCTGAATGAAGCAACTCAATCCAATTGCGATTGCCAAAATCCAAAGATTGATGCTATCGAATCTACACTTACTATTCGACTATCTGAAAAACCCAACTCTAGACTGCCCATGTGGAAAATTGTGGGCACCCAGAGTTTAGGAAGGGAACAATAAACTCTGGGTCAGTAATGGGATTGGTATGAGAAAACAAAAACAGTTTTCTTTAAAACAAACAAAAAAGAATTTAAAACATTGAAAACCACAATGCTTTTTGGAAAATGAAACTACCATAAGGCCTCCTGCCACACATACAATGCAAGCGCACACTTGGAGGAGATTCCCCTTATGACAGTCAAAAATGCTTGATACGCGAAAACCATTTGATATTATTCACTACAACAAAAAGTGTCTTTTACAGCGGCATATAGCCGCTATTAATCACAACCATAGCGGTTTGATAAGCGCTGTATATCGACATGTTATAAAAAACTGTTGAATATTTATAACACAAAATATGCCGCTATGGTTGAGCTTAGTTTTATAACGCAAATTCGCCGCTATGGTACGTTAATTCAATAGCTCATTATAGCAGCTATAATACAGCTAAATATCAATGGAACTGGAAATCTTTATAACACCATTTTGCCGCTATAAAATATTTATTCAGTAGCTCATTGTAGCCGCTATAATACAGCTAAATCTCAACGGAATTGGAAATCTTTATAACACCGTTTTGCCACTATAAAATATTTATTCAATAGCGGTCATTTCACGCTATTAAATCAACATGTTATGGTATTGATAAATTGTTTTACAGCTCATATATGCCGCTATAAAAATCGTAGATACACTTTTCAAGAGCTATGCCTATATATTACATTTTAATAGTAGCAATCAAACTAAATCTTCATAAGCGAATAAAGATTATAATCAACAAATATAACACAAGAGCATGCTCAGAAAGAAATGTGATATATTTTTCATTACAGTGTACAAACATTAAAGCAAGTGCATAACCATTGAATAAAATATAAGCCTGCAGCCAAGTTAACACGGAGAAATAGAAAATAATGTCAATTTAATAGTGTACAAACATTACAGAGCACAAACATTACAGAATTCCAACATGCAAGATCTGATCTAGTTGCATACTAAGGACATTGCTTCCTTCCAAATAAGCCTGAGAAGTTAACACAAAGAAATAGAAAATGTTAAAACAAGTGCATGCTCAGATAGAAATGTGATATATATTTTTCAGTACAGTGTACAAACATTAAAGCAAGTGCATGAACTGCATGAACTAGAAACTACAATTGATTATTTCTACTGATCTATTTTCCCAATATGGAAAATAGATTAAAGCAATGTTAACCTCACTTTTCTCAGTTGCAGCAACCATCCGTTGAAGCATTTCTAACACTCCAACATTTTGCCATACATTTCTAACTGCTATTTCTTCAATGTACCCATGAAAATACAACATATCCTTCCACCGCTTGCTCCATACGTACCAACATTTTCTGTTATCTATTTTCTTCTACAGGCAGTGTTTGTATAACTTATATTCAGTATTTATTTTGAATTTTTGTCAATTTATCATTTGTTCACCTATAACTGGATATATTTCTAATCATAACGATTCAATATATATTTTACTCAAATTTGTTTCATGTAAAAGATCTTTTAATTAGGGTAACTATTACACCAAGAAGAGATGAATATGGTTTTGCTTCATCATGCTGTATCACTACATACATTCAACTGTATCATCTCTACCTCATCCCTGAACTCCAAACAATCAACTACAAACAAACCACTACAACTGGTACTCCACCAACCAGAATTTAAAGATAATAACTAAATGTAACAATAAACAAAAAAATGAACGGTAAAGACTTACTCAAAATTCATTCCATTACGACGTGCATAGCCGGCCAAGCTATAATAAAAGAGAGGGCATCTTCCATGTACTGTAATTCAGATGTTTGCCTCCATAGCTCTACCGCTGGCTCTTTTACGGTCATTATCCAAACTTTAACTGCATTGTGTCCTAGTGGTTTGAAATGCACCCTTGCATTTGGATCGGTTGACTCCACCCGTCCGAAAGCAACTACTTTCCCATTTCCCGATAAATCCATTAACTTGCATTTATTATTTGTTCTTGAATTTGCAGTCTGTAAGCTGAAAAAAGAAAAAAATAATCAAGTTGCTAATCATTAAAAAATAGAAACACACAATAAAAATCAAGTACCATAAATGTTTTCACCACATCCATAGGCGTAATAGGAGCTGTAGTGTCAACCATCTCAACAACCACTTGCGATTCAGGCCATGCAACCTTCTTACCAAAAGCATCCGCAATTCGGATCAAACCAGGGGCTGGGCTCCACAAAAAAGCTTCTGGATTTAGTGGATCATCTATCCAAACAATCATAGCTGATGGCCCAAGAGGAACATCATTAACAATTTCCTCTGAGATGCTCGAATGTAATCGTCCTAAAGCCACTAATTGCTTGCTCCCTCCCCAATCAAAAATCTTGCATTTTCATTCTATGCTGCTATTTCTACTCTATTAGAGGTAAAAATATTTATTTAGTAAATAATGTATATAATAAAATTGCATGTTCATTGTGAAGATTTTTTTTAGCTTATCCCCTTCTTCTTCAATGTGATCGGTTGAATTTAAAACAACTCTATTCTTCGGCAACGCCACAATATTATCCTTTGCTTCCCCAATAAGTGTGAAAGAAGGTGTAAGCCTCCATAGAAAAGCATCAAGCTTGATTGGACAATCAACTAAAACTATCATCGCATCCGGCCCTAAAGGAACACCATTGACAATCTCGTATGGATCGTCTGACACGAATCTTCCTTCAGCAACGATCTCTTCATTCCTTCGCCAATCCAATAAATCACACTTCTCCATATTTTTATGAAAGTTGCACTACATTTAAACATAGGAAAATTATGTTACTAATTGAATAAAAAGTTAAAATACGAAGATGTGAAACCAATAAAAAAAAATTACTTGAGGTTTGTTTACTTCTGCCCCACTGTGTCTACTTCTGTCCCACTTCTGTCAAAATAAAAAAACATGTCATTTTGTAAGTCTGGTAATGCAAACTGTTAGCGTGTTCAAGTATGCAAGTATTCAAGTGTATAATGGTTGAAGTGTGCAACTGTTCAAGTGACTGTATGCAAGTGTTCAAGTGTGTATGCAAGTGTTCAAGTGTGCAAGCAATTAGTGATCAAAATGTAATGATAATTCTTACCTGATTTTTCTCTAGTTGTAGAAATCTATTCTCTAAGTTCAAGAATTTATTTTCAAGTTGCAGTGTATGCTTATCCTTAACTTCCGATAAGCTGCTCTACTAAGACTCATTCCTCTTCCCATCGCTCTATGTCGACCCGGTCTTTCTTGCCCTAGCACTTGTGCAAGTGCATCTGCTCTATAATTAATTGGCAAGCTTGATTGTGAAACACTTTCAATTTATTTAATCTTTTCCTACAAAACATGATTAATTTCATATTATTATAGTTTAAATTAAAACGTAGTACTTAAATTAAAATAGGAAACACACTAAGAAGCTTGCAAATTTATTTTAGCTTGGATTAAATTTGGTGACTGATTTATTTTTTGGGTTGGATGCAAAATGTTCTAGCAGATGCGTAATTTTACACTTGATTTGGAAACATGCCAAAACCAACAGAAATATATGAGATGCAACATGCCAAAACCAATAGAAATATATGAGATGCATTCAGATGATTAGTTGACCGAGTTTAAGCTAAATTAGCATGAGAATTTAGTCAAAATATGACATGCGCAAAACATTTTTGCAAACAAGGGAGCCAATTCTGTGTATATCACAAATCAACAATATTTTATATTATTTGTACAGGTTATACTACGAAGTAGATTATTTTCAGGCTACACACATACTGTTTTGCTTAAATTTGATATTTGGGAGGGAAGTTAATACTTGAAAAATAATTTTCTCGAAGTTTATAGATCTCTCGAATCTCTCACATATTCAGGAGCTAAAATTTTGCAGACTGAAGGAGCAATATATGAATACATTATACTAAGTTTGCAGACATAAGGGGAATTGTAACTAAAATACAATAATCCTACAACACGGTATCTCTTTGCTCCATTTTCATCAAGAAATTAATTAATATTAGCAACCTCTTGCTATGAAAACTATTAGGCAGTACAAGGATTTGCCACAATATGAGACTCAAGACCATGTACTATAAAATAAATTTCATCGCATAATTCAATAAAACACAGTGCAATGTGTTACTTTTATGTCATAGATAATTAGAAATATACATCAGTTGCATAGATTCTTCTTCACACCAAAAGCTGGATCTTACAATATGCTGACAATATTTGTATACAAAATTATATTTAGCGCCACCGTAACAACTTATTGGAACATTGTATAGAATTTTAGAGGTTCCTCTAGCGTAATAGCTACTAATGCATTTTCATACATACTAAAAACATTCTTCGTATCATAAATAACCTCTATGACAGCCAACTGCAAATCATTTACAGAAATACTAGAAATTATCATAAAGCTAAACCATTCACCGAGTTCCAACATTTTACAAATTCAAGTGCATGATTACTAATACACTTAAATTCTGAAATACAGTCAAAACATTAGGAAACTGATGAGGTTTTTTTTATTTGGAACAAGCTAAGATCAAATTAAATCAAGTAATTAGGTGATGCCTAAGTCAGGCGATGCATATATATTAAGTTGGTGAATGCTAAACAAGTAAACATGTATCACACAAGTATTTATATATGTACCATAAGTATTTGAAAATTATGAACTTACTATAGCATGTGCAGCAATCAAATTCACCGGTTCACCATTTTTCTTAGTGTGAGATTTGATCCAAACTTCACTTCTAGGGACAGAAGAGCGATCACCACTTTCGCTTTTCTACATTCAAAAGAACACCAAACAACAAATTTCATTAACTTAAAAGTTTGCATAAATACTGCAGTAAATAAAACTACTATTTTCTTACCAAATCTTCAGCCAGTCGAGCCGTTCCTCTACGACTGCATGTGTGTGGCAACTGCCTCTGTCTAATAGCTTTGTTCTTCTCGCTCAAAGCCTAAAATAAGAATCATTTCAATAAATGTAAGAAAGAAAGAAATTTGTTAGTGAACTCAGATTTTGTAAATGAAGTTTCGTATGTAATGATTTCATAGGGCAAAAGATTTCGAAGGACAAAAGGTTTTGAAAGCATATAGGTCTGCCAGGTTTTAATATAATCAAGTTTCACATACGTTGAGCTTCAAACACGGTATTATTAGTCTCCAAAATATATTTGCCCCTAAAGTATGTAACTATAAGCGTGAATTCCTAAAATATAAATTTTATATGTTTAAGGCCTTAGAGACAGTTTTTTATACAAATTTCTGCTTTTTTTTCAGGTATGAGTATCATATGAAGGAAATTTTGGAGTAATCATTGAACTCATAACAAAGTTCATATTTTTACAGCTTTGAATATAAACGAGTATTTTGTACACATGGTTATAAATATATCAAATTTTAAATACAAAATTTAGTATGCGTATTAATTTTGTGTCAGAATTCCTTAATTTTGGTCTTGAAGGTTTCGAATATATGGGTACGAAAGATTTACTATATGTCTAAACGTCATATCGCCTGATTTTAGATTTACTATATGCTAGTTTTAACAATGTCTAGTATATGTAATTTGATATGTACAAATGCCAGTCGTCTACTTTTGATTTTGAAAACTGTAAATATGCCATTACTTCAAATGTATACAGAATATTGTATTTTCATTTGATATGTACACTAGTTTTAATATTTTTTATCTGCATCATTCTTTAATATGTATTTGAAGACTGAAATTTCTCATACCTTGAATTCCGAACTTGTTTTCAACTTGATAAACTTCTTCCGCTCAACCATACATTTAATGTGAAAAGACACCCGCGAGACCTAGAGAACTAGAGCAACATACTTGAAGCGGTGGACCCTAGATGACTGGGGCAGGCGACGAGAGCGATGAGTTAAGGTAGCCTAAGAGTTCATTCGAATCGGAGGGTCGGGAATGCAATCACTCGATGAGAGGAGTGGAAGTTATTCTTTTATTTCGGATAGCCAGAAGATGGTTTCAACTGAAGTCTTTCTTCCATAGACTTTGCTTGTACCAACTGCCGAACTTATCTACATTTTAATGCCCGCCAAATACCACTCATTTGTTGAAAAACAACTGTTTTGTGCCAGTTTAAATCCAATTTAAACCTTTCCTGCGACAATCAAAATTCGGCGTAAAGTGTTTAAGGTAAGAAATCAATATAAGATTTAATCTTAAAGCAAAAGAAAGTGTCACCAGAATGCATTCCCATAAAACATCTTTCAATTCGGTACTAAGTTGCTTCCAATTACTTAGTGTAACCGGAACAATTTCTCGTACAAGTGGTCCTAAGTAAGAAGATAATTTGACCGACCCCGATCTTATTGGTTCACCTGCGGTATTAAATTGAACTTCTATTTGCTCCAAAGAATTGAATGGAAGTCTTCTAACTTTGGTTGGCCCTCTAGGTTTTCTTCTCGGATTTCCTTCCGACTGAACTATGTTGTCTTCAAGTGTTTGTGGGTTGTCTTGTATTTCAGCATTGTTTTCTGGATCGATTTGTAGTTGATTCTTTTCTAATGCATGTGGACTGTCTTCAATAGAAACCTCGTCTTCTACTTGATTGTCTTCAAACAGCTCCTCTCTTATATGTTTCTTCCTATGTTCGTCGATTTCTTTTTGCATGTGACCTCTCTTTTTCACAGCTTTACTCTTCTTCCCTATTTTCTGTATATAAAAATAATAATTTACAAATTAGATCATAAAAGCCCATAAAATTCTCACTTTCAAAAATATACAGTTTAAATTTTGCTCGAGTTTTATATATGCTCCCATTAAACTTGGTTTTAAATTTTGCTCGAGTTTCAGAACTTAAGTAGAAAATGGAACCTGTATAACTACAAATCCTTGACCTTAGACAGAAGATTTTATGCTTCCAAAAACCAGTTCATAGAAGTATATACATGTTCCGAGTACTTAAACTGTATATTTTTGAAAGTGAGAAGTTTCAGATTACACATATGACAGGATTTCAAATGAATATCAAAGTTTGAAAGGATTTTAAAGACAGAACAAGAGATATTGAAAAGCATCCACCCTAGGGGTAGGAAACAAAAGCATAAGCATAACTATAGATAAACCCTAGACTGAAATTTCTCAAAATGATTTCAGCAACCAGGTTCAGATTGTACTTGATTTATTATTTAGTAGCCGAACAGAAAAATCGGCAAGTAAATTGAAATAAATCCATTATTTAGTAATGAAGCAAGATTTATTATGAGAAAAGTTTGTACTCGATTTTTTTCTAATGCTTGTGGATTGTCTTCGTTATGAATCTCATCGTCTACTTTATTGTCTTCAAGCTGTTTATTTCTTGCACCTTTCTTTTTTTGTTCGTCGATATTTTTTTGCATCTGAGCTCTCGTTATCACATTCCTAATCTTGCTCATTTTGAATTCCAGTGAGTAGATCCTGAGCAAAAATGAACAGTGCATGAGTTATTTTGTTATAAAAGAAAATTTAAATGCAAATGACATATTTTAATGCAAATGATGGTGACATGAACAAAAATAAAATATATCAACCTTATGCAATCACAATGAACAACTTATTTATGATGAATGTCTTATCAATAGAAAACAGATAAAATGATCAAAGTATTTTCATTTATGCACGGTATAATAAAATATGAAGCAAAAAATTTATATGAAGCAAAAAATTTATTACAACTAAAAGTGTGGTCAGTAGAGGTAAGTTTGCATTTGAAGTTTAACGAAATTATGTAAAATAAAAATGAAAACATTAATTTGGTTTAACTTGGTTTAACTTGAATTGTTGGACGTTTTAAATGTCGTAAAGGAATCAGATCTATCAAAATAATTGATTTACTTATAAAAAAGAAAACACGTACTTGCATACATGATTACTGTTACAAGTGTGTACATATCTTGTTTAAGGCTTTGTCTGATTAAAATGTGCATGTGTGTGTGTGGATGTTGCTACATGTATGTTTATACCTTGGGCTAGTTAGTGTTATTTTTTTTTAAAAGAACACAAATTGTTTAAGTTGTAACCAAAATATGATACTTCAAAGTTGAGAAATTGTTTAAGACCTGACATATGAGAAAAGAAAAATAAGTTGGCACACAAGACACAAGTATATGTAGAGAACAAGAACCATCACCAATAAAATTAGGCTGAAATAAGAATCACTATATTGTCCTTAACACTATATTGTGTTCTCAGAAAGGATTTAACTCGAGGGGGAAAATTCGATAAGAGTCACTATATTGTCCTTAACACACCAAACATGAGGGGGAGGCTTTTGAAGGGGAACAGACCATGTCATAGCTGATAGAAGGTACAATTATAGGACGAGGTAACACAATAATTCAAGTGACCAATCTATTCATTTGGAAAAAGACAAAGGTGATAATGATAATCTATAAGTTAAATTTTCCTACTATGTGACCATCTCCATTCTAGTTAACTATGAAAATTTAGATAGCTAACCAATGTAATGCTACTGCTATATAGAGGACCTGCAAATAATCATTGTAATGTTTACAAAAACGATCAATAGTATTATATCAGATGTTGCAAAATTCATTAGTTGGTCAATCTTACTTTGTATTATTGATTTCTTATTTAACATTATGCTTCTGCAAAATATTTTTTATGTTCAAGAACAGTTATAAAAATGTTTTGAAATCAGTTCTTTTCATTTGACTTAAGAAATAGAGCTAAAGTAGTGTTGGTACAGAAATACTTCAAATATTTGCATTTGTAACCTTACTCAGATACTACAATGTACTAAATCTCCAAAGTAAACCTAAGACATAATAAGCAAAATTTTATTCCAAACTCATTGTCTTATGCTAAAAATCATGTGCACAAATTTCGTAACTAAATTGTATAAATAAAGTTGAAAGTTGTATGCTGTTCTAATTATGAAACTTTTTTCTTGAGGATAAATTAAAAATAATGCACTGGATCGGTCTTAATTACATGTAATAAGCAAGAAAAATCAATTTGTTTGTGTAAAAAAATTAATTTAGTTTCCAGTATGGATTATGATGACAAAGTTGCACATTTATTATCTATAATTTGCTAATATAAAAATAATCTGAAGATTAGTTTTATCAACAAAGCTGAAAATTGTCCACTATTCTAATCATAGAACTTTTATCTTGAGGATAAACCTAAATAAAGTACTGGATCTATCTTACTTACATGTAAAAAGCACGGAAAATCAATCTGTTCGTGTAAAAAAACCAATTTAACTGCTAATATCGAATATGATAAGCTCCAAAGATTGTTTCTATATTACTTCTCTAATTCAGTATTTGAACACAATATCATAACCATAAAAAAATGAAGCAATCTGAAGATTAAAAGCTCATAAAATAAAGAAATCAAGAAAGAGTGCGAGGAGAAAAATTAAAGAGACCTACTGCATTGTTGGCAAAAACACTGCTGCAAACCAGAATCAAAATCGAAGATTATATCGCTTACTAGAATCAAAATGATTATATCCAAAACGCGAAGCCCTAGCTTCGACAGATCGGAGCTACACGCAAAGCCCTAGCTTCGAAATCGAAGGAGTTTGATTTCTTCGACAAAACTTGAGAGGGTTTCTGCTTTCTTCAATCGCTAACATAATTTGGAGGAGGGAGCTACGCACGTTTTGGAGTCTTCGAACCGCTAACGTAATTTGGAGGAGGGAGATGCTTGCGTTTTGGAGGGAGGCGGAATGGTTTTAGAGGGAGAGGGAAAATAATTTGGGAAGTTGGAGGGAGATGTTTTGGGGCAGCGTGTGAAGGGGAAGGGAGATGCGCGCGTTACACCTGTAGGGAGAACAAAAATCAACCGGTAACTGGATAATTAAGGGTCAATAATAACGCTTCAGAATAACGCGTTATTAAATAGCGTTATTAATATCATATTTTGTTGTAGTGATTATTAGTGCATAGTGTAGAAAACCTTTTGAAAATATAATATTAATCTTAGCCAGCATACCACATTTCGTCGTATGCCTACTATAGCCACCATGTTCAATAGCAGGTTACCACCACATTCTATGGAAGGTTATACAACTAAAACCGTACAGGGCACGTATTGTTTCTTTGGATTTTCAACAAATGTTCAGGCAAAGGAACTTCCTTACCGAAATGGGAACGCCTCCGGAAGGACGCCCCCGAGAATCTAACCGGATCTCTGCTAACAAGGCCGACGTTACCTCACGCTTTAACCAAGCTATAACATAGGTAACTAACACACAAGTATGCCATTCCTGGTCGTTACCGACCTTTATCCGAGGCGCCTCTCAACCAACAACCACAAAGCAATAGTTTGTAGCAACCACATAGGTTAAATATCCGGGCTCCATACCATGATATCACCTTTTATCCTGAAGGAAATGGACATACCCTAGGGGTGACCCCTAAAACCTAGCTGTATCTTTCTTGTTTCGACCATTTTAGGGTGTGAGGTCCTGATGCAGTCTCGTCCACAAAGCTACGCTTTTCCACAAAGCCATGCTTCGATCAACAAATGATCAGCAACACTTCGTATGGAATATTACCAAATTGGGAATGTATCACTAGTAACCATCATCTACATAACCTCTGAGCTCGTACGTCTCAGAGAAGGGTGTTAAGCTAAGAGAATAAATCTCCGCCACCAAACAGAAATGTATTTGATAGAAACCAGCTTTACATCTCAAAGTGTAACGTCAAACATACATCCATACAAGTCTATTCCGGGTTCGAACAGAACCGAAGGCACTTCCAAAGAAGCCCTTGCATATTCGGATAATTCCTAATCACTTCCGGACTTCCCATCACAAAGGGTGATCAAATCTCTATACTAGGGATCACCCAGTGCAGAGACATTCGACGAGTTATCCTTTCGCTTTCGAAAATATCCGGTCTTCACCACCGGTCTTCAAATGCTATCCATATCGTCGTATCATTATTCGAAATGGGTTATATGACACAAGGTCCTCTCCCAGCTAAACCGAATAATGAGCGCAATATTTAAAATCATATGGATATTGGGATCTCAGTTAAGTCACTACTTATTACCCAAAACTTTTCTTTCAAATGGTTTAAACAAATTACCATTTACAAATATTTTTAAACATAAAGATTCACTTCACAAAGTTTACTAATCTTTCACAAAGACTCATTCACAAATTTCAAACCAATTTCCATTTCAACTCTTTCATAGAAAGGATACACTTATAAGATCCCTTTTCAATTTGAAAGCAAAGTATACCAATCTTTAACAAAGATTCATTCATATTCTTTCAAAACAATTTCACTTTCCAATTGGATTACTCATCCAATCTTTAAATCAAAGATTTAATTCACAGCTTTCAAAATTGTTTCCAAGGATTCATTGATAACTCTGAAAACAATTCCCATTTCAAATCTTTTATATATAAAAGATACACCATTATAAATCCTCTTCAATTTCAAAGCAAGGTTCAACCATCTTTTACAAAGATTAATTCATAGCTTCCAAAATAATTTCATTTCAAATTTGAAATCTTTTCAACATAAACTAGAAATACTTTCTTTATACGAAAGCTATTATTATTCGGAAACAAATATTTTTCTTTTCGGAAAAATCCGATTACATTTATACAAGTTAAAGTCTTTCAAACTTGGGTTAAATTCAAATTCCCAAAACAATACTTTAAAAAGGGTTTAAAACCCATATAAACACTTTTATAACTTGTATAACATTTTTAAACCATAATCTCCAACATACAATTCAATTTTAAATTTTGAATTCAAATTAAATTATTGAAATCCCAAAACTTTATCAAGTTATTCAAAATAACTTTTATTATTAAAATCCCTTTTCAAAAGCTTTTCAACCCAATCCCATTTTCCAAAACCATTTGGATTCAATTCAACTTTTAAACCCATTTCAAAAATCTGTGACTTAACCAATTTTCTCGTGCAATCCATATTTGTGTGTGTATAGTGTAGTCCAGGGGTTTCACACAATAGTGCAACAACATCAATCATCACAGATTTAAGCATAGCAATTATAGATAAGCAGTATATTTCCATAACGTTTATCTTCCATACACAGATTCACAGATAAATAATATAAAATTTATCACGGATAAAATAAATTACATTCATCACAGCTTGAATTAAAACAATATAGTCATCCATAAGGAAGATTAGTTGATTATCTGATTAATTGGAACTAGGTTAATCACTAATTCTGGTTGATTAACATTAATTAATTACAATTGATGTTAATTAATTATCCTTTAATTATTTATTAATTACCCTTAATTAATAAATTAATCAACCCTTAATTATTAAAGAATTAATCTTAATAAATTAATTACCCTTAGCTAATTATTCTTAATTAACTAATCAATTAATTAACCCTTAATTAATTATCATTTAATTAATTAATCCTAATTAATAAGTAATTACCCCTAATTACTTAATTAACTTTTACCATTAATTAATTATTAATTAACTATCCTTTAATTAATTAATTACTTCTTAACTTAATAATTTATTAACCTTTAATTAACTAATTATTCTCAAATTAATTACCTTAATTAATTTATCACATTAATTAATTATTCCATAATTAACTAACCTTTAAACACTCGATTAATCAATCTTGAAAACAATTAATTATTCACCCTCAATTACTTATATTAAGTAATTTTAATTATCAAACCATAATTTAACTTTTAAGGTAAACCATTACTTAATTATGATTAAAATATACATTTAAACATTTACCTTTTTAATAACCACCAAATTACATTTCAAATTAAATTTAAAATAACTTAAGAATTTAACTTTATACATTTAAGTTAAACAAATCTTACCGTTTCTTAAATCAAGGTAGGACATTTATTTTATAAGGAATTAGATTTAAAAAATAATTTAAACTAGATTCATTTAAATTTTTAAATCTTGCCTTTATTAAATTTGCAACTGTTATAAATACCCGAGGTAAAACCACAACTATTCGGACTAAACCCCTAGCTCACCAAACTTTACTTCAAGCCAAGTTTTGAAATCCCCCGAGACGATAAATCAAATGCTTGGAGTTTGATCTGAGTTTCCTCAATACCCAGAAAACCAAAACAAACTGACACACCCACGAGATGGTGCACCTGCACAGTGGACCGAGGCAACTCCGACCTTCCTTGAAACCTCTAACACATCGACCATCGTCTAAACCATCGATCCCGATCACCAATTCTCCATAACAAACCCACAAACAAGATCGAGCATGTTGAGCCAAACCTGAACCAACTACGATCACCAAAAACACCTCGTTCATCCTCCTCCGGCCATCAGACAACGTGTCAGCTTGCGTAGAGCTGCACCGCAGTCCCCTTCTTCATTTCCCCTAGTCTCGATTCACTCTGATCAACCCACGTCGCTACACGATATCGATGAACACATCGATCAAACTGGGTTCTTAAACCCTAGAATCACGCTGTGCAATCACTTTGGTTGTTAATAAATTTAACTTTTATTTTTCTGGTGAACTCCGACCTCCTAGCAACCTACTGCTACAATCCCGAGACCTCTCCGATCATCGATCGCCAAACATAGCTTGAAAACCATTTTCTGGTCATCCACCTAATACTAACTCGATCCCAATCTAAAAATCCTGTTTTAACCTTTAAAAATCGTGATTCCTGATGGGAATTCAGATCGTACAAATGAATCGACCAATTATGATGTTTGAAATAAATGTGTTTTAAGGCTTTCACTGTCAATTTCCCATTATTGAAATATTTGCAAATTTTGAATACTTGAAACTATTTTTACAATTTAGATCATAACTTTACCATCAATTTTATTTTATAAATTGTAGCTTGAAATCAATTGCATGAAGAGATATTGAATTTATATTAGGATTTCAAACCTGTTATTCAACAGAGGATTAAACACAAACATGCACAGATATATTCAAACATACAGGCATATCAGATAACATTCCCGAAACATACTGTAACCATCAACACCATATCAAAGAATATAGGCAAATATAAGTGGGTTTGCTCACCTGGCAAAAAAGACAGAGAACTTGTTTGAATGTTTTAAACCTGAAACTTGAAAATAGAGGCCAGAGTTTTGATCAACATTTTGAATTGTTTTGAGCTTTGATGTTGTTGAGATGATTTGGACTTTAATCATTGAATTTGATCTTTGTTGCTTCAGGTTTGTTTTGATATCTTGCATTTGAAATTTCTCAAGTTTTACTGCTTTAATCTTTTTCTGGTTTTGAAAAATTTGCTTTTGAGTTGATATGATTTTGTTTTTCTCTGATCTAAACATATAGGTTTGCTTATTTGAAATCTTGAACTTGGCTTTGATTTGCTTTCAGATTTTAGTTTCTGGTTTAAATTTTGTATGAGGTAGTTTGTTTTCAAGTTTTTCAATTGAGAGAAAAATGAACAGCCTTGTTTTCTTTCTTTTTATATTTACTTACGTTATAAAATAAAATAAAAACATCTTTGCCACTTGTAATTATAAACAAACACTTGTAATTCATGTTATTACTTATCCTACAAGTGTTATAAGTGTACATTATTCTGTCTAAACCTTTTTATTAATTTATTTCCAAACTACTTACATACCTTTGTATTTATTTTACTTTTACAATTTTTAAAGAGAAATGGATAAAAACAATTTGTACACTTAACAAATGAATCATACATATATACATTTCTTAGCTTATAAAGCATTTGTAAATCTTATTTAAATTAAAACTATTATATCTTTAAATAAATATTTATTTATATAAATAAACAAACATGTATACATATATGTATATTAGAATTTATTCTTTAAATGGTATTTTTTAGAAATTTAAATTATATTGAGTTTAAATCATAACTTCCAAAATACGTATTATATCTATTAAAATTAGAAAATAATTTCTTATTAACTTTTAAATTATAGATTCAAAATCCAATTTATTTTCTAAGATATTTATTCTTGAATTTGAAAATCACAATTCAATTTAAAATTAATTTATATACAAATATATTAAATTTGAAAAAAATCTCATTTATTCACAATTTGATTCCAAAAATTAAATTAATTGTCAAATTAAACTTGTCCAAAATTCGGGAATGTTACACAATAGTTGATTTAAATTTTCATGGAACAAGAATGAAGTTTATTAACTTTTAAAATTGAATTTAAAAGTGAATAATTTAAAATTGGAAATTTTATATCTTAATTAATGGGTAAAATTAGCCATTTTGGCCACTATCTCAAGTTTCGACAAAACCAGTTTCATCGAATACGTAATGGCGAGTAATTGTAGGATTTCAAGTTTCTTATCGATCAGACTTATTGTTAGGCCGTGCGAGCTTAAAATGCATAGAAATTAATTTAAGAAATTAAATTCAATTAAATTAATTTTGAAAATCTATCTTCTGCATACGATCGAATTAGGCCTTGAGACTAGTTCCATTGCATTCGAAATAGAGGTAAAACATCAAGAACGCCAGACGATACGCTTCATTGGAGATCAAGAATTTCGGATGTTAAACATTAGATATTTTCTAATTATAATAATATTTTTATAATTCCTATTTCCCAACAACTCATACAGTCGCCCACAGTCTTGTCTATCCATACTCTTCTTTCCCCCCTCTTCTCAAAATCGTGCAGATCGAAGAAAAAATGAAACAGCGATCTAGGGAAAGTATATAAACCAAATGCTGCGCGCGATGGCTTGACCGGTGGCAGAGCACGATGGCACGCGTGAGGCGGCAACATTGGAGGAGTCTAGGCGAAGCCAAGTTTAAGGTTTTATGGTTCGAATTGCATTCGCGCGTGAGTGCTGAGGTAGCGTGGTTAGGGCTTGGGTCAGTGGTGACGAAGTCTTTTGAAGTGCAGTCGGGTTGGGCGAATGTTTAACAATTCATATCTACTACATATGCATCGGAATGGCGCATGGTCAGCTGCATTGGATTCATAGCAATGCCATCTGCATTATGCAACTGGTTTTGTCATCATTTGGGTAGTTTGAATTTTCATTCAAACGAAGTTGAGTGTTTCATATGCTTACTGTAACGACCCAGAAATTTTAATAATTTAATTTGAGAATATTTTATTAATTTTAAATATTTGAATGATGGTTTGAATTGAATTTCAAATTATCAGAATGAATTTAGCGATTAAATTATAGAATTTAATCTGTTCAAAGTTGAATAAAAATTTGAATCTTTAATTTTAAGCCGATTAAAAATATTTCAAAGGGCTGTAAAATTCATATTGATAATATTGAAGATTTTAGAAGCTTCAGAATTGAATTTGGAAGTGAATTGTACAGTTTTGAAATTTATATCGTTTGAATCGATATTTAAAAATAGCCGTCCGAGGCATAGTCTCGGAATTCGACGAAACCAGTTCCATTGGGTCCGGAATATTGAATTATTCTAGGATTTCAAATTTCGTATTTTTCGGAGTTTATATGTGAGCACACGAGATATAAACGCATTGAAATCGAATAGAATTCAATTTAAATTTAAATTTAAAATTTTAATTTGTCAACAAACATCAGCACGTTATCTCCTAAAATCTTGCCTTGATTCACGCAGAGGATCACGGGGAGAAATCGTGAAACCACGTTCCTTTTATTTTAAAATGTTTCTCTCCCTCATTTTTGAAATCAAATTGACAGAGAAGAAAAAAAGAAAAAAAAAATGGCTGCCTTCCTTTTTTATAATCGCAAACCTCCCTCTCCAGTTCTAATTTATGAAGTCTCCCTTCATTCTCTTTTCCTCTTCATCGAAGCTCGAATTCGACAGTTAAAAAAAAAAAAAAAAGGGGGGGGGGGGGCCGACGCCCTAAATCGAAATCGCGTGCTCGCGCGTGGGGATGGCGCGGCACTCAAGCGCAGCGGCCGCGTGGATGTGGCAGAAGGCGCCTGCGCGTTATTGCGCGTGGAGTGGAGCGACGCTCGATGGCGACGGCGGCGTGGGGTTTGCGACGTGATGGTGAAGCTCGGCATCGTGAACTCGAGCGACGACAATGTCTTGGAGCTCGCGCGTGGAAGTCGAAGTTTGGGAATGTCAGGGGCGGCAGCGGCGCGTGAAGGGAGCAACTCGATTCTGGGGTCGAGCTTGCCTTTGGGTTCGCGCGGCGACGATGTCGCGATGGGATTGAAGCTCGAGTTCGTGCCTGATGATATTACAGTAAGGTATTGATTTTATTTTAATAATTTAGCTAATTAAAATTTTAAATTGCAGTTTCAGTTTAATTTGCAAGTAGAAAAAAAAAATATGTATAGAAACATGTTGTAAGTATAGGAATTTTAAATTTATGGAAGTTCATATATAAAAAAAAAATGATTTTGGAATCTATAAATTTATTTAAAAATAAATCATTAGTTAATTAAAATTTTAAAATAATAGCAAATTGTTCATTATGCTAGGATTTAAATTTACCAAATGGAGACTAGTTTATTTTAGAGGGGATGGGTTGATAGTTAAACTGTTAATAAACTCATTTAATTGTTTTAATTACTAGAATTTATTTATTGATGGAAATTTAGTTGAAATAAATTTATAAATGAAAATTGGTTGTCCAATCATTCAAATTGAACAAAAGTTTAGATGAATTAAAATTTTAAAATAGTAAATCAAATAGTTCGATTTATATTGAATATTTATAAATTACATAAAATTAGTTAAATAAATTTTAAAGAAAATTTAATTTTTAAATTTTTAGTTAAATAAATTTGTTAAAGAAAATTAGTTTAAAATTAATTCTTTGATATCATTAATTAAAAGTGTATCGTTGGTTAAAATTGAATTGTTTAGTTAACTTAGGGAATTATTTTGATTGCTAAATATTTTTAAGGAGAAAATTGGTTTAAAATTTAATCATTGGAAAATTTAAATTTATTAAAAGGAATTAGTATTAAAAGAAAATCATGGGTTAATTTAAATTAAATTTACAAAAGGAAAATTTGTTCAAAATTTAATTGAAAGATAATAAAGGTTGTTTTAAATAATGAAATTAGTGAAAGATGGTTTCATTAGTTCATTCAATTATTTTTGTTACTAAAAGGATTATTGAAAAAAAATTTGGATAGAAATTCAAATTAATTGATAAGATGATTTATTAAAGGAAACTGGGTTGAAATAAAGATCATTTGTTAAGCAAATCAATTAAATGAAATTTAATTTATTCGATTGATTCGAATGTTAATAAATTGTGTATAATATTTATACAAGGTATAAATCAAGAGAAATCGAGTCAAGATGGGAAATGGATTGCTAATAAAAGCAAAGGTGAGAACTTCTCACTCAAAAGGAATTTTATTGTTTATTTAAATTTTAAATAGTTAGATTTAAAATTTGCTTGACTATGTTAATTGAATGATTGAATGATGATTGTTATATATAGTTATTGGATGTGAATAGACCCTATACGCCGTTAGTAAGCGGAGGTTATTTATTACACACATATACCGCGATATTCCACCTCGAAGTGGAATTGGTATTATATTATATATAGCAATATATATATATTGGCATATGTATATATTGCAGTTGATTGATTTCCCGCATTTTCTTTTAGCGGATGAGACCCTATTGCGCCGTTAGTAAGCGGATATATATTTATAAAATCCCATGTACCGCGATATTCCGTTTTGAAACGGAATGGTATTGTGCTAATGTCTGTGGATGCAGGGAAACAGGTTGGAGGGATCCAACTGGGTTCCTCACAAATATTTATTTGATTTCATATATTGTGATATTTGATTGTTTATCATGGATGATATATGATATTGGAAAGTCGTGATTGACTATTGATGTGTTGCATCATCGGATCCAATTTTTGAAGTTTAAAAATAACTATTTTTGATTTCTAAAATAATTTTTGAAAGTATACGTTTATAAAAATATTGGAATTGATTCATCTTAAATAAATAAACGTTATAATTTTAATATTATAAAAATTATGATTTTTGAGAAATACAGTTAAAAGTTAATTTTTGAAATTATGGGATTAGTGATTTTATAAAATAGTTTGAACTGGGATTTCTAAATTTATTATAAGAAGTCTAAAAATAGGATTTATAAAAATTTTATTTTATAAATCAGAATGATGAAAATTATGAAAGAGTTTAAAGATGTTTAAAGTAATAATATAAATTGATTTATATTAAAATATTTATAAATTGATATTTATAAATTTAGAATATCTTGAATTATAAAACGAGCTTTTATAAGTGATAGAATGATTTGTAAATGGATTTCATAAAGGAATGAAATCTATAGAATTTATGAAATTTGATTTTTTTATAAATCAAAATGATGAAATTATAAGGAGTTGAAAGACGGTTTAAAATAGTAATATAAATTGATTTATATTAAAACGGTCTATAAATTGATATTTATAAATTAAGAATATTGGAATTATAAAACGAGCTTTTATAAGAGTTAGAATGAATTATGAATGAATTTCACAAATGAATGAAATTTATGGGATTATAACGATGAAGTTATAAATAGAATTTTATAAATAAAATTTATAAAGTTATTTAGGGAATAGATGTGGATAAATAAATGAATCTTATAAGTTATAAGATTTATAATTATGAAGTTTAAAGGAACGATTTTGTAAACAAATAAAATATAAGTATTTAACTTATAATATGAAATTTTAGTATATCATTGAGATATGAAATTGAATAGATTTATAAAGGAAATTTATAAAAGGAAGCTGTTGTAAAATTAATAGAAATAGAATTTATAAACATTGTTTTATAAATCCGCAACGACTTATTTTGATAAGTGAATTGTTGTAATTTATTTATGGAGTTTTATTCATGTTTTAAACAGTGAATAATTCTTTAAAATAAAATGAATAGAAGTGATGAAATTGGTTAACAAGTATATTCACGTTTTTGAATAGTGAATAATATGTTAAAGAAATTTTTTTGGGTGTGATGTTTGAAATAGAATTAAAACGATCTAAAGATGTTTTAAAATGTATTGAGATTCGAAACCATAGATTTCAACATTCATTGTTGAAATAGACGTTTTCGAGAAATAGAAGGAAATGGTAGATTATAACACTGTTGTTATAATAAATGATTTCCGGAAGGAAATGTTTTGTATAGTATTGGGATTTAATATCTATTTTTAATTTCGAATCCCTATACTAGTGATTTTGGGTTGTCGTAACGATGTTTTACGCAACATTCGTTTTGGCCCAAATAAATATGATTAAGTGAATGATTTCCTTAAAGAATGAAATATATACTTAATTTCGATTAGAGTATATTAAATATTTTCTAAGTATAGAAAATAAAAAGATCTGTGAATTACTTATTTTTAATAAGTATAGAAATGCTTTTCCAATATTAAGTGAATATTTGGAATTTATCTTTTTGAAGATAAATTGAAAATGAATATTAGAAAACGAATGGAAATCGTATATTCATAAATATTTTGGAATGTAAATTCAATATAGAATTTATAAATGAAATTGGGAAATTGGGTTCAAAAATAAATATTGATTTATTTTTTAAGAAGGGAAAATATATATCTTGTAAAGATATTTTTGGGAAATAAATAATTTGGAAAATTATTTGGAATCTGGTGATGTTGGCATATCTATTGATAGTTCAATAACCGACTATCAATATTTACCTTTAAATAGGTATTTGTTGTGAATTGCTTGAATTTGAATGCCACACTTATTTTTTTTTAAAATAAGCGCTCACTATTCGGGTTAACCGGGAAAGGACCTTGGGGTCGTATAACCCATTTCGAATACGTGATACGTCGTTATGAATTGCATTCGAAGATCGGTGTTGAAGACCGGATATTTTCGAAAGCGAAAGGGTTTCTTGTTGATTTGTCTCTGCACTGGCTGATCCCCGGTATTGAGGTCTCCATATGTGATGGGAAATCCGAACGTGATTAGAGATTATTCGGATTGCAAGGACTTCTTTGTAAGTGCCTTCGGTTCTGTTCGAGCCCGGAACAGACTTGTATGGATTGTGTGTCTGACATTACAAATTGAGATGTAAAGCCGATTTCTTTCAAATATATTTCTGTTGGTGGCGGAGAATTTATTCTTTTAGCTTAACACACTTCTCTGAGACGTACGAGCTCAGAGGTTATATAGTTGAAGTTATCAGCGATATACTCCCAATCTTGGTAATGTGACATGCTAAGTGTAGCTGTGAAATGATCATTGTGTTGATTATTTGTGATAGGATCATTTGTTTGATCGTCTATCTTGGTGATCATTTCTATGATCATTTGTTGACCCAAAGCACGACTTTTTGTATAAAGTGTGTTTTTGTGGACGTGACTTCGTCGAGCCTCACAAACCGGTAATGGTCGAAACAGGAATTGTGCGGCAAGGTTTCCAGGGATCGCTTCCCTAGGGTATGACCATTCCTTCTGGAAAAGGGTAGTATCATGGTATGGAGCCCAGATACTTACTCATGTTGAAACACTCATTATTATGGTGTGATGTTGGTTAGAGAGCTCTCGGTGAAAGGTTCCAAAGGACCGGGGGTGGCATATCTGAGGGTTTGTAATTTTCCTTGGGAAAAGGGATTCCCGGCTTTGTTTAGCGGAGAACGGTGGTTCTCGGGGCGTCCTTCCAGAGGCGTTTCCATGTGGCAATGGGAAGTTCCTTGGCCTGACCATTTGTTGGAAAATCCATTCTTCAAATACGAGACTTGTACGGTTTTAGTCGTAGAACCTATCATTCACTTATGGTGTCGCAACACTGTTTGGATGGTAGCTATAGTAGGCATAAGTGCGAAATGTCTATGCTGGCTAAGATTTATATCTTTATTTTCGAAATGAATTTTCCACTACACTATGCACTAGTAATAATATCAAATGTTATTTTAAATGCGTATCAAGCATCTTTGACTATCATAAGGAGAAATCTCCTCCGATTCTGCGTTTGCATGTGTGTGTGTGCGGGAGGCCTTATGGTAGTCTCATTTTTAAAAGCATTGCGAATTGAAATAAAAATATTCCTCTATTTTGATTTTAAAGATAAATAAACTGTTTTGAGTTCTCACACCAGTCACATGACTGACTCGGAGTTTATTGTTTTCCTTCCTAAACTCTGGGTGCCCACCAATTTCCACACGGGCAGTTAAGAGTTAGGTTTATCAGGATATTCTGGAGTTGCTGGAAGCAAGCTGGATGGCATGGCGTATTACTTATATAGTATTTCTTTTTCCGCTGCACTGTTTGTTGTTGTATGTTGTTGTACACTCTGATGTAATGAAATGTAATGTATAAAATGTAATAACTGATATAGTTCTTTGTTTAAAGATTATTCATTTATTATTATATATTGTTCCGCTGCGAATTGTGAGATTCTGATGTTGTTCTGTTCTGTTCTATGTTCTTTGTTTAAAGTAAAAAAAAAAAAAAAAATTCTATTCTCTTTTTCTTCTATTTTCTAATTTTCTATTTTCTTTTCCCTATCTAAATCTCCTACCTTCTTCTTTCTTCTTCTTTTCTTTTCTTAAATTTTTTTTTAAAAACCCATAACTATTCGGTTTTTCGGCAACGAAAAATCGCGTACGTTACATTTGGTATCAGAGCTTATGGTTAAGCGACAACCATGGTTCTGTTGGGTATTACTCGTTATAGATAAAGTCAGCAGTACTCTAGAATGAGTTTGAGTGTAATAATAGATATGAGCGCGTATATGTTAGTGAATATAAAATTGTTTTTGAATCGAGTAAATAAAATAATTTTGCCCAAAACTATTTTTGTATAGAAAAGAAATAATTTTCTATGAATTATTATAGTATATGGTTGCATGATTGTTAGGAAGTGATAATATTGAATTATTATCATTAGTATATGGAAATAAAATAAAATGGATTGGATTCAAGTAAATTAACTTGATAATTTATTCATTTGTGAAATAATTTCAATTGGAATGAATATGAATATGGAATGTGAATAAAATTGAATGAAATTAAAATGAAAATTCGAATGAGAATGGATGTATAACTTCAATAGAGAAGTTAAAATATATAAGAAGCATATATTGGAAATTTTGCAATAGAATTGGCAAATTGGTTTGAATATTGTATTTGGATTTAGATGCTACTACTAGCAGGTTATACAGGTATATAAAAAGAAATGGAATTGAGATTTTGATTTCAAAGATAAAATTGAATTGCTCGACAAAAAGGTACGTATTTCAATTTCCGTATGAAATTTGATGACTTTCTTCTCTAGCCACTTGGCTTTTCTCTTTTCTTTTTGATTCGGAGGGGCCGTGGTGCCATTTTGTAGTCGTACCGAGCTAGCCGCGCAAAGGAGACGCTGGCGAAATTTTTCGAAAATTTAGGGTGTTAGAAAAATTTTGAGAAATTTTGAAAGTTTGAAATTTGAATTTGAATTTAAATTTGAATTGTAAGGAAAAAAAATGTTGTTTGGAACTTATATTCGAAGTTGGAAAGCTAGTTGAAATGATAGTGAATCTCTAGTAAAAAGATTTAGGTTAGTAAGTTGATAAAACTATTTGGATGTGAAAAGTAGTTAATGGGAATTGGGGCATTCTTCTTAACTTGTAATTTCGGGACGAAATTCTTTTAAGGAGGGAAGATTGTAACGACCCAGAAATTTTAATAATTTAATTTGAGAATATTTTATTAATTTTAAATATTTGAATGATGGTTTGAATTGAATTTCAAATTATCAGAATGAATTTAGCGATTAAATTATAGAATTTAATCTGTTGAAAGTTGAATAAAAATTTGAATCTTCAATTTTAAGCCGATTAAAAATATTTCAAAGGGCTGTAAAATTCATATTGATAATACTGAAGATTTTAGAAGCTTCAGAATTGAATTTGGAAGTGAATTGTACAGTTTTGAAATTTATATCGTTTGAATCGATATTTAAAAATAGCCGTCCGAGGCATAGTCTCGGAATTCGACGAAACCAGTTCCATTGGGTCCGGAATATTGAATTATTCTAGGATTTCAAATTTCGTATTTTTCGGAGTTTATATGTGAGCACACGAGATATAAACGCATTGAAATCGAATAGAATTCAATTTAAATTTAAATTTAAAATTTTAATTTGTCAACAAACATCAGCACGTTATCTCCTAAAATCTTGCCTTGATTCACGCAGAGGATCACGGGGAGAAATCGTGAAACCACGTTCCTTTGATTTTAAAATGTTTCTCTCCCTCATTTTTGAAATCAAATTGCCAGAGAAGAAAAAGGAAAAAAAATGGCTGCCTTCCTTCTTTATAATCGCAAACCTCCCTCTCCAGTTCTAATTTATGAAGTCTCCCTTCATTCTCTTTTCCTCTTCATCGAAGCTCGAATTCGACAGTTAAAAAAAAAAAAAAAAAAAAATTTTCTATTCTCTTTTTCTTCTATTTTCTAATTTTCTATTTTCTTTTCCCTATCTAAATCTCCTACCTTCTTCTTTCTTCTTCTTTTCTTTTCTTAAATTTTTTTTTTAAAAACCCATAACTATTCGGTTTTTCGGCAACGAAAAATCGCGTACGTTACACTTACGATTGAATCAATTAAACGTTATGTTAGTCAAATTAATATCATGAAGTAATTTAATTTCATTGGCTGATGTTTGGTAAATTTATTAACATTAGATTGACATATGAATTGAATTGATAAGGATTCAAATGGACCGTTAAATTTGAAATTAGATTGCTAGTTAGACGCTCGATATTGATAACTAATTAACTGTTGTGTTATATTAACTTTTTGGATGATTGATATTGATGGATGCTATTGGTTGATATTTTGGATGATTTGGATGTTTATCTATTTTTATATATATCCTATTAACACCGTGTAAATTATTTACAGTATATAAAACTATAAATCAAATTATTTCGAATAAATTAAGAAATAGGTTGAAATGATATATACCTATGACATTTATGTTGGATTGAAATGATTTATATCCATCCCCAAAATTAAATTGAAATAACTGATCAATTGGCCATAGGATAGAAAAATTATATATGGACACCGGATTGGTTAAGTTAAATAATTTTAAAAGTCTTTGTTTTGGAATTATTTAAATGATTTTATTTAAAGAAATGAAAATCGAATTTGTGAAGTTTGAATTGATTACGAATTCGAGTTTTAAATGTTGAGATTAGATTTGGTTAAAAGAAATTGTTTTCAAGAATTTAATTGGAATTTGAAGTCATAATTGAAATATGACTTGTATTATTGAAATTGAATTGTTTAAAAGGATTTGAACTTTTACTTGAAATTCGAAGTTAATCACGTAAAGTGATATAAGTTTATATTTCAAAATTTAGCTTAGGATTGAATTATTTTAAAGATTTGAACTTTGAATTGAACATCGAAATTATAAATCGATATTCCAAGACTGAACTCGAATTCATATAAATTGAAATGGCTCGAAAATTTGAATTGAATTGAAATTTAAACCATTAAATCAAATTGTTGAATCGATTTTGAATTTGAAAATGGAAATGAAAATTGAAAGTAAAGTTGATTTGAGTTGAAATTTAAATCAAAGTTATTTCAAATTGGGATCAGAACTGAACCAATTTAAAATATAAAGGAAATTGAAATTGACATGAATTTGAAGATTTGAAATTGAATCAGTTTGACTTTGAAATTATTTTCAAATAAATTATTTTAATATAAACTGTTTAAAACCTATCTTTTTAAATAATTAAATTATTTTGATTTTCCAAAATATTCTTATATAAATCGTTTTTAATATATAAACCATTTTATTAAACCATTTTATATCAAACAATTTTAACATTTTAAACTATTCAAACTATTTTCTATAAATTCAAACTGGTCAAGGCTGGAATGTTTATATTTAAATCATTGATTTAAATACGAATTGGGTTAAAATGAAGTTATAACCTAAATTGAAATTCAAAACAATTTTGGATGCGAAACCCAGATATTGAGGCGAAAATGATTTTTAAGTGAAATTGTATATTGTTATCCCACTTTTTGGTCAAAACTGGAATATCAACAAATTGGCAAGGGATGATGGATATCAGGATTGGAGATCGGTAGGAATCAAGGCTACAATCGATATCATCAAAATTTGGTTGAACTCCGATCGGGACGAAATTGATTGGAAATGATGATAAGGACTAGGAATGGCTATGTTTCAAATTTCAGGTTAATCGGAGTTCGTATGAAGGAAATATGATCGATTCAAGGTAGGAAGGATTTGCTGTTCGAACCCATCGGCACGCATGGATGGTTCGAATCGATCAGGGGTCACGTTCGTATCGATACCACTTCGAATCGATACACTTCGTATCGATCGGCATGGTTTCAACTTGGTTACTTCGTATCGATCGGAAGAAAAGGTTAGGTGGACTTCGGCTCGACGATGGCAGAGGTCTCCTTCGTATCCAGAGATGTATAAGGGATGGTTCGTATCGATGCGCTTCACATCGGTCGGGAAAATATTGATTCGAATCGATACAGGTCGTATTGATCAAAAGGAAATGTGGAGGATCTTCGAATCCATGTGCTTTATATCGATCAGGATAGGTGCAGAAGGCTCATTTGGACTCCAGTCTCTTTCGTATCCATTAGGTGAGAGCTTCGTTCGAATCCATCAGGTGAGGCCTCGTTCGTATCCATCCTTCACGACCACTTCGTATCGATGTCCCCATACTTGTTTCAAGTCGATCATATCACATGGGATCGATTCGAAGTGAACTCCTGGGACCGATGCGAAGAGAGACACGAGTTAATGGATACGAGCATGACCGTTGTAAAGTTATGGATAAGGACGAAGTGTGGAAAATGGATACGAACGCGTCCTCAGGAAGGGAAGCATTCAACATGGCGACAAAGGTGGATCAACCCAGAGAAATAGCGCCACTTCATCGATACGCACACACTTTGGATGGATTCGAAGCACGGATTCGAAGCATGGGTTCGAAGGCGACAGGCAACAAACAAACCCAATTCGAATCCATCATATCTTTCGAACCGTTGATTCAAATACAATGAAATTTTTGCAGGAGCTTACATACACGTTGAAGAATGTTCTCACCAAATTTCAGCTCAATTGGATGATTCCTTTATCGATTCAAATGGAGTTCGATTCGATCCAGATGTGGGCCCCGATCTCCAGAATTCGGCCGTATGGGCCCCCCTCACGTGCTAGAAGCGGTCTACCGGATTTGTAGGAGAAATATCAGCCTCCTACGCTTATAAATAGAGCCCCTGGTCATTCAGAAAAGGGGTGGGAGAATTTGAAGAGAACAAGCACGCCCGGACGCTGCCAGAATCATTCCATATCGTCATTTCTACCATTGATTTCGAATTTGGACTTTGTAACTGCTGTAATCACTTGTAACCAGCAAGGATAATTAATAAAAAGGATAAAACTTTGGAGTGGACGTAGGCCGGAGATAGCCGAACCACTATAAAGCTTGTGTCACTGCTCGTTATTTTTGATTTGCTGCTTATTATTTACTGAGATCTGTTATTTGTGTTTGAATATTATTGATTCGTATTCATACACTGGTGCTTTCACGGTATCTGGGGTTTGTGACCAATTTTGGCACAAACACTTTGGTGCTTTCATTGAGAGGGACTAGCACCCGCTACATCGAATTTGAAAGTTGGATTTGAAGATTTTAAAGAGTTTGGATTCAAGGACAATGACTAGGCAAAATAGTACAAGGCAAAGGGCTGAGAGAAGCCAACAGGAAGGAACTCAACAAGCATCCTCCGGGGCTGGGGAAGGACAGGCTTCAATCTACATAACTCGGGATGAAATGGAAGCTATGACGAATTCTTTGCAGGAGAGATTGTTGAAGAGCCAACAGGAAATGATGAAGACTTTCTTCGAGCAAATGAGAGCTGCAGGGATGCAGAACTTAGGAACAACTACAGCCGCTGTGGATGCAGGACAGGGGACTAGGGTCGTGGAACCCAATGGAGGACGGGATACGGAGCCAGAAGGCAATCAACAAGGGCTTGGGGGCAGGGCCGCAGGATCCAACACAGGAGGGCCTTTGGAAGGAGTTCAACAAAATAGAGCTAACGTTGCTGCTAGTGAACCACACGAGGAATATATACTAGAGTTCCCTCGGGGGCATGGGGGGCAACCCCCAACAGACAATACCGGATTAGTAGAAATCATCAGAAGAGCTGTGCGAGGTGGTTTGACCAACGTAGACTTGGAAGGAGTAAATAGGAGTCCGTTTGCTCGAGAGATAAAGATGGCTCAGAATCCACCTAAGTTTAAGCTACCTAGCGTGGAGATATACGATGGTAAGGCAGAACCAACTGATCACTTGATGAGGTACACTAGACACATGGAGGTGGTGGGAGCATCGGAGGAAGTGATGGACCGATGCTTCTCTTTGTATCTGACGGACTTAGCTGCAATGTGGTTTAGGTAGCTAGGAGAAGGATCTATCAGGACTTGGAGAGAATTGGTGGAAAATTTTTTGGGACAGTTTCGGGTTCACGTCAAGAGGCCAAAGAATGTGATGACATTAACATCAGTAAAGCAAAGGATGGATGAATCGCTTAGAGCTTTTCTAACTCGATTCAGTGCGGCGGTCGCTTCGGTGGATCGGCCTGATCCATCGATGGTTTTAATGGCAGCAGTATCAGGAGTCAGGGAGGACTCGGATTTCAAGGTATCTCTGATACGAGATCCCCCACAGGATCTCGATGAATTCTTTCACGAGGCAGAAAGGTTCCTTCGGCAGGAAGATGCGAGTACGGATTTAAAGGTGAAAAGGTTTAATGCAACTCAGGATGTAGGACCGTCCAGCAAAGGTTTGGATAAAGACAAAGGGAAAAGGAAGTTGGACGATGATTCTGGAAACGCTAGGAGGCGATGGAAGGATCCAAAGTTCTCTACATACACAGGATTGAACGAGACGCTGGAACGGATATACCTGGATACTCGGAATCGCCTTCCTTACCGGAGGCCGGCTAGGAGAGAATCATCAGAACGGGAAAGGACATTAGGAAGGCACTGCCTCTTTCATGATTTAGATGGGCATGATACCAACAGCTGCAGGCACTTAAAGGATATAATCGAGGAGCATGTAAGGAATGGACAGTTACAGCAATATGTCGGAACTCGGAATGCAACGGTGGAGCAGGAGCAACCACCGACCACCTCACGCCGTGATGATGTGAGACACAGGGATGATGGTTGACTGATCATCCACTGATCAGGATAATGTGAAATAAGTAGCGAACTACTGGCAAGCAACCAAGTCATTTACACATGTATGGGGACGGAGATAGCCCATAGGCATGCTCTGAATGATGATAAACTGCGATGTCGTGGTTCGTGAAATTTATCTTTTGCTTTTTCATTGGATACTTCTTTTCTTTTTGGATTTGGTTTTGGAGTTCGGATCGAGCACCTGGTTTTGCTTGCTTTTTGATTTGGGTTTTTGTTTGGATGGTTGTTTCTGATTTTGAATGCTGCTTTGGATTTGTGGTTTTCTGGTTTGGATTTGGATTTTGGGTTGGATTTTGATTGGATTTTCATCTGGTTTTTGATAAATGATCGTCGGGTATGGATTATGCCTTGCAAGGGGTGAGTCACTTTGCCCGAACGTGGTAAATTGACTCATTCAGGTCGTCGAGTATGGACTATGCTCGGCAAGGGTCTAGAGTGACCAGGATTAGGCCTAGGATTTAGGCCCCATATTATCGATTATTGTATCAGGTCGTTGAGTACGGACTATGCTCAATAAGGATCCGGAGAGACCAGGATTCGGCTTAGGACTTAAGCCACGGCATTGCTCAACGTCCAGGGATACTGGACCATGGTCGTCAGGTGTGGATTGCGCTTGGCAAGAACCCAGAGAGGTTAGCTCAACGTCCAGGGATAATGGACCACGGTCGTCAGGTGTGGATTACGCTTGGCAAGAACCCGGAGAGGTTATGGATTCGGATATCGACCCGGAGAGGTCCTGGATCTGGTTATTGGCTATTGGATAAGGATGGATTAGGACTCGGCTGTCGAGTTCGGATGGATATGGAGTTGGCTAAGGCTTTGGTAATGGGATTTGGAATTGGGCATCGGCTCGAAGCAGTCAAGGATGGCATACTCTGGCGATATGGCTATGGACTTTGGATATTGGAATCGGAACTATTCAAAACACGCCTTCTTATCAAAGGCATGTTTTAGGGGGCAAAGTGTTATCCCACTTTTTGGTCAAAACTGGAATATCAACAAATTGGCAAGGGATGATGGATATATGGATTGGAGATCGGTAGGAATCAAGGCTACGATCGATATTATCAAAATTTGGTTGAACTCCTATTGGGACGAAATTGATTGGAAATGATGATAAGGACTAGGAAAGGCTATGTTTCAAATTTCAGGTTAATCGGAGTTCGTATGAAGGAAAATGATCGATTCAAGGTAGGAAGGACGTGCTGTTCGAACCCATCGGCACGCATGGATGGTTTGAATCGATCAGGGGTCACGTTCGTATCGATACCACTTCGAATCGATACACTTCGTATAGATCGGCATGGTTTCGACTCGGTTACTTCGTATCAATCGGAAGAAAAGGTTAGGTGGACTTCGGCTCGACGATGGCAGAGGTCTCCTTCGTATCCAGAGATGTATAAGGGGTGGTTCGTATCGATGCGCTTCACATCGATCGGGAAAATATTGATTCGAATCGATACAGGTCGTATCGATCAGAAGGAAATGTGGAGGATCTTCGAATCCATGTGCTTTATATCGATCAGGATGGGTGCAGATGGCTCATTTGGACTCCAGTCTCTTTCATATCCATCAGGTGAGAGCTTCGTTCGAATCCATCAGGTGAGGCCTCGTTCGTATCCATCCTTCACGACCACTTCGTATTGATGTCCCCATACTCATTTCAAGTCGACCATATCACGTGGGATCGATTCGAAGTGAACTCCTGGGACCGATGCGAAGAGAGACACGAGTTAATGGATACGAGCATGACCGTTGTAAAGTTATGGATAAGGACGAAGTGTGCAAAATGGATACGAACGCGTCTTCAGGAAGGGAAGCATTCAACACGGCGACAAAGGTGGATCGACCCAGAGAAATAGCGCCACTTCATCGATACGCATGCACTTTGGATGGATTCGAAGCATGGATTCGAAGCATGGGTTCGAAGGCGACAGGCAACGGACAACCCCAAATTCGAATCCATCGTATCTTCCGAACCGTTGATCCAAATGCAATGAAATTTTTACAGGAGCTTACATACACGTTGAAGAATGTTCTCACCAAATTTCAACTCAATTGGATGATTTCTTTATCGATTCGAATGGAGTTCGAATCGATCCAGATGTGGGCCTGGATCTCCAGAATTCGGCCGTATGGGCCCTCCTCACGTGCTAGAAGCGGTCTACCGGATTTTTAGGAGAAATATCAGCCTCCGACGCTTATAACTAGAGCCCCTGGTCATTCAGAAAAGGGGTGGGAGAATTTGAAGAGAACAAGCACGCCCTGACGCTGCCAGAATCATTCCATATCGTCATTTCTACCATTGATTTCGAATTTGGACATTGTAACTGCTGTAATCACTTGTAACCAGCAAGGATAATTAATAAAAAGGATAAAACTTTAGAGTGGACGTAGGCCGGAGATAGCCGAACCACTATAAAACTTGTGTCACTGCTCGTTATTTTTGATTTGCTACTTATTATTTACTAAGATATGTTATTTGTGTTTGAATATTGTCGATTCGTATTCATACACTGGTGCTTTCACGGTATCTGGGGTTTGTGACCAATTTTGGCGCAAACATATATTTTGGGTAAATATGATGATTTTTAAATGAATGGTATTTTGAAGAAAATATGGTATTTTGATATCAAGTATGAATTGTTTTTGAAATGTAAAAGAACCAACCGGTGTGTAAAACGACATTTGGCTGTTAAAGAGACCAGGACCTCTTATTGGCATACTCTCTATCAATATTGGAACCACTTTGACAACTATGTATGCAGAGGCGACTCCAGAACGAAGTGGTTGGATTTGACATTGTTTGCTAGATTTGAAGAAAGAGAACGATGATGGATAGACCCCGACACTTGTGCCAATTTGAAATGACTAAAACAGGACGGCTTGACATGGCCAAGCGGGCTTGCTCCCCTAGCGGACATCCGTTCTTCGATTTTCTTCTTGCACTTAGTACATACTATTACTCTTGCGGTTGGTTTCGATTGGTGCACCTTGATTTTGGGATAGCCTCCATTACTCGATATGGGATGGACGGACGTGGTGGGTAGTCGTGGTTATGATGTGTTACCACAGCCCTACGACCCGAACTGGTAGTATCCAACTTGGGCATTGCCTCATATGTCTTGTCATACTTTTATCCTTATACGAGACCCCTACGATTTTGGTTTAGTGTTTTCGTATCATGATGCATCACTGACTACAGATGTGTTATTGGTTGTGCTAAATGCAAAATGCATGACTGTAACAACCCGTAAATTTTAACTGTTTTAATAACTGAATTTTTATGAAATTTTAAATAATAACATTTGAAATAAAAATTTGATATTTGGAATATGTCTAATTAAACATAGAAACTGGTAAATTTTCAATTGATAATATGAAATTTTATTTTCTTGTGTAATTTTTTTAAATTTTGTCAGTTAATATTTGATGATAATAAAATGTTTTCCCAAACTTGAATACTTTTATACAGAAAATTTGTAAATCATCTTCTGAGTGAGACGTCATATTTCGTTTCTCCAAATTTTGATTGCTACTGCTCCGTTTATCTTATTTTTGGTATTTTAGCAGCTTCTCCGGTACCGATTATCGACTTTTGATAGGATGATCGTACCACCGATATTTGTATACCGTTTTGGTCGTCTCGTTGTGCTGATCTCTATGGTATATTCATTTGTGTGTTTCTGAATCCAGGACATGACAAATTCAGTAAAACGATTACCATATTGGTAACCGTTTTTGAACCTTTTTGAATTCATTGTTGATTCGTTACCCACTCTCAAAACCAACAGTCAATGGCTATTATCTTTTATTATTCAAAGAATTTCATGCATGTGACTTTGTTATTTCTAGTATTCAATTTATTATTGGCCCTTTACTTCATTTGAGTAAAATCAATATATTATTAGTTGTCCTCTTATATTCTGTAAATAAATCACATCTCTTCTTCGTTCTTTCCCTAACCTTCAACCGAGCAGCCTAACTCCTCACGGCCGTGTTTTGTCCTTCCATCTCAAGGCCAGCGAATCCCTCCATGTCAGCCTCACCGCATTCCCAATCTTCTTCGCTTTCCCCATCAAACGTCAACCACAACACTCCGCTAGCCACTAACCAGTGCTGCTCCACCCTCATCTCGTGCCCTCTTCGTAGATCTATCCACCAAACTCGGCAATGGCTCGTGCTCCTCCTCATCATGCAAACTGCCTTTTCGAGCAAACACACCAGGCCATCCGCGTACATCTGCAACCTCCAATTGCTTAGCGTCTTTAGCTCGAGCAGTCGGTAATTCTCTTACTTATATTAATCATATATTTTGGTGTAGTATTTGTATATATAAAGGCTAACTGTTATATACATGTATAAGTTATAATAATTTTATGTGTATAAGTAATTGGATGTTATGCATGAAATATATATATATTTACATTAGTGATATAACTTACTGATCTTATATAAAAGTTCTGTAAAAGTATATATACAAATATTTTATTATATATATATATATATATATGTTGTTATATATGTGTACTTATATACCTTTATATATAATTTTTTCAAAATAAGTACGTATATTAGTTTGGTATTATATGTTAGTGGTATATGTATACAGTTTTACCTGTTATGGTTATAAAGTTATACAGTATACTTTAATCTAATCTATGATTTTATATAATAGTTTATATATCGTATATATTTGATTTGTTGGGTTTGCATATATATATATATATATATATATATATATATATATACAAAGTTTATAAAAATGAATTTTGTTAGTGATTTGGTTGTTGTCCTATATTTATATGTTTCGATTTTAGTGTATATGTGTTTTAATGTAACCAATGATTTTGGATAATTATATATATTTAATATAAAAAAGTGTTTGTATTTAAAATATGATTATATATATATTGTTATACAGTTATATATATGTGTTCACTTATACCATTTATCATCATTGATCTAGTTCTGACTTGATTTCGTCAATCTCTATTTATCAACTTTGATCGTTGAATTCGTGCCAACCTTGTTGTTTTGGATTCGTGTTGGGATTTCGTAACTCAACTTCATTATCTGTCCTCTTTAGCCTCAAAAGGTGAGCAATCAATCATGATTAACGTTCTTATATTTATTAAATTTGATTTCAATTGAAACGACAATTGAAATATGTTGCTGTTGGTTATTTATATTGTTATATATGCTATTATCTATTTCATTTAACCCGTGACATCTAACACCATTATATGTTATTTCTATTGATGATATATGCCTGTTATATTATTATCACATCTGTTATCACTATGCAAGTTCCCTGTTAGTATAGAATTCCCTACATAACCGAATGATATGTGTAACGTGTGACGACCCGCCTTCCTCAACCCCAGAAAGACGTTTCATCATTAAGAAAGAAAGGGATAGAAATAGAAAAGAATAGAAAGAAAGAACAACAACATCAGAATCTCACAGCGGAATGGAACAAAATATAATACATCATATAACTATTACATAGTTATACATACATCAGAGTCATACAATATCACATAACAGGACTGTCATATACATATATGTCCATACATACATCCAAAATACAGCATCACTAACTACACGGCGGAACTACATATATAGATACATACGTCTGGTCTTCTCTCCCAAAATAGCTCCTCCAGAAAATCAACACTCCCAAATACCAATCACTTGGCTACTCATAAAAATTTGAGTACCTAAGAGTTTATGAAAACACAAAATATAAACTCCGGATCAGACATGGGTCTGGTATGAGTAAACAGGTTAAAGTTGCTTAACTTTGAAAATCATTTGAAAATAAAGGTATCACGTAAGACTTCCCACAAATAAATACGGGTAAGGTTTTACCTTATGCTAACCAAAACATTTTATAGGAAATTCTGTGATATTATAATAGTGTCTAGGGTTTTCAAGTAAATAGAAAATAGCCGAAATTGTTACATTCATTAAATTCCAGCTACTAGCCACGAAAGTGGGTAATACAAATCAAAACCGTAGGGTCTCGTAGGGAAAATGGATTTCCAACAATGGCAGGGCTACTGGGGTACCGCCCGTCACAGTACGGGACTTGGATCACCGTACCGAGGATCACTCCTGACCCCTTACAACACAAGGCCGGAACCATTCCTTACTGAACAGTCCCGAACAAGATAACCCCGCAGTTGTGGCCAACAACTGCTCACAAAGCCGAAATAAAAAGGGACATCTAGACAGGGGAAAATCTTGTCCTGCTTGGGCATGACCCACCTAACCTTGCTGCATCTCCCCTGTTTTAGCCATTCCCGGTTGATGAGGCTTGAGGCTACGATTACCTTTATTGAACATATCTTAGAATGCTCATCGTCCGCCTGACGATGTGTTGAAAGCATTCAATCCATACAAGTTCGTTCCGGGTTTGAACGAAACCGAAGGCATTATCTCGTTACGCTCATTTTGGAATCACCCTCAGAGTCAATGATGATAACCCTTGCATTCTGAAACACCATCTCGATCACCACTTGATAACTCACGACCTATCGTTTAATTTGGATCGATGTGGTTTTCGGAGAATCAAAAGTTGATTCTTCCAATCCCGGTCTCATCGGATCCAAACGCCATTTTAAAGGCCAAGTTGTCTATTTAACTTAACAGTTCAATTTAATATCAAGAATTAACATAACAGATATATCAAATGGATCATACACAGTTATCACAGATATCCATAATATATCACAACACATCATAGAAAAATCATCAACAGATATCAAAGTCAATCAAACATAATTATCAATGCATACCAAACAGTTTGGTTTTTCTTAACTAAATTATTTGCTTAAGAATATCTATATTTTATTATGCTTAATTAATTGCTGATTAATTAACTTATTAATGATCAATTAATTAATTAGTTAATCATTAATCATCAATTTATTAATTTATTAATTACTAAACCTTTATTCATTAACTGATACTTAATTACTCAGTTAATTAGTTGATTCTTACTTATTAATTATTAATTAATAACTTACTTATTAATAAGTAATCACTTATTTAATTACCACTAATTAATTTAATAATTTATTATCAATTTAATTAAAGTGTAATATCTTTAATTAATCTCGTAAGTTAACTTTCATTCACTAATTAACTTTTTTAGTGATAAGCTTACATTCTTAAGATTTGAATTGATTTAACTTATGATTAAATTTTTATTTCAAAAAAAACTTAAAGTTATCAATTTAAAATTCAAGTATAAATTTTAATCAACATTCTAACTACTTACTGATAATCTCCTACCTTTATATATTTACCTAAATCAACCTTTAATTAAAACACTAACTTAACTAATTAACAATTATTTATTGAACTTAGTTACACACCTGTACAAAATTCAGTACATGTCCGTTTGGGAAAGCACCGAGACCAACATCGTTCCTTACTCGAGAAAACTCGAGTGTTCCCTCGTCTCTCTCCCGTGTCACTCTCCCATCCCTTTTCTTCTTCTCCCCAGTTTATTCTCATCATTTTTTTTATAAAGTTGTAAAACAAACTGCTGTAGCTACTTTCGTATACGACTCGGAGGCAACCAAAGGGACACTCGAAGCAACCTCACAAAGCTCCCGAGCAACCCACACGTGATAACCCAAAAACAGAACCACGACACTGATCACCACCGTGCACGTGCACGGTGGTTCGCGTTGCCATTGGCGACTCACACCAACCCCCACAAACCACAAAACGACGTCTCACGCGGAAACAAACTTCACTTCAACGCTATACCCTCGAAATCGAAAAAGAGCCTGAAGCTCCAACTCGAAACGCGAGCACTTCACCGAAAATCACCACGTTCGCCCAATATTTATCACCGGAAGCAAAGCCCCTTCGCTCATGCCAAGATCATACCCTTCACAACCTCCACCTTGATGCTCATCACACTCGATCATCCCAGTGTGTCGCAATTGAAAATTTACAGAGTATTAAAATTTAAACACTCAGAACCTATTCTTGATTCAAACTCAAAACTTATGCATTTGAAAAATAAATTGACATTTTTCTAGAATCAATTAGTTTACAATCTTGCTTCCTGTTGTTTTACAGAAGTTAAAATTAACTAAATCTCCTAAAATTGACAAAAACCCATTTTCGATTCATTTTAAAACTGCTCCTTCGATCTTTGCTTAAAAATCAAGATTTTTATGTTAAAAATCATAATTATGTTTATGAAAACTAAATATGTTATTGGATTTACAAATTTAAACATTTAAATTTTAAGATTTGATTCCCTTTTTACCTGTAGTTTGATAATACAGTGTTAATAACATGCTGTTAAACTTTAAACTTGTTTGCAGGCTTTTGTTTCATATAAACAAACTCGAATTAGCTCACTACCAAGTTCAAATGATTATATGAATAAGTTTTGTAAATTTATTGGCTTTACTTTGTACAAAACTTGAAATAATGATCAAGAACAACCATGTAAGTTTCCAGTGCAAACAAAACATACACAGAACAGTATGTTTAAACTATATCAATACATATCATTCAAAAAGCAAATATTCAAGCTAAATTTTTCAAAACAGTTGTTTACTCACCAAAAAAACAGTTGAACAGAATGTATGTTGAAGGAACTGCAGTTGAAACTCCCTGTAATCTTCCTTTGTTTTTGCTGTCTTCTGTTTTTTTTTAGGTTTGCTTTTTAGTTTTAATTCTTCAGTTTGTATCAACGAACAGATGATATGTAGGTGTATATATATATATATATATATATATATATAAATGTTGAAGCTACTGAATAACAGGTGATAACTGGACAGTTCCATTTGTTTGTCATTTTCTTTTTATTGGCTAGTAAAATTCTGCAGTATGAAATGATATAGGTGATTTCGGCTACATGTACTTGTTAACAAGAAGTTATGCTAATAAATGTTTATGCTCTTAATCATGATAGCAATTATTAAATGTTTACTGATAGTTGCAATTTTGTACAAAGATATTTAGTGATACTTACTTTGTTGTACAAGATATTTATTATTTCGGCCAACATGCCTTGTAAGATACAGGTTTTGTTATTATTATATTTAAAGTAAAACTTGTTTTATATTAAAGTGAACCTTGTTTTCTTGTGCATAAATGTTTTCCAGCAGCTTTAAGTTTATTACTGGTTTACATTTATCTTTAGTGAAACCTGCTTTTGATTTTGTTTTTATTTGTTAAGTACAACTTGTCTTGTTTCTTTGCATTATTCCTTTTGTATATACAGGTTATATTTTCAAACTTTCTGATATTAATATTATAGTGTTCTCATGTTCATACACTTGTATTAATATAGTTCAAGTTATAACTTATATTCGTAAATTTATATCTTAGTTATATTTTATATTTCATAATTTATGTTTTATACTTATGTTTATAATTATGATTCATACTTGTTTTTCATGTTATGTTTAATAGTACTATGTTTGTTTATTTTAAACACTATTATTTAAAAACTAAAATTGTATTCATATAAATTATCAAATAATAAAATATTGAATCTTTGATTTGATTTTATGAAATAAGACAGATTTTGTTTTAATGGTTTTGAAGCATTCTATTTAAATTTTCAAATCAAAACATCTTTTATAAAACATATAACTATTAAATATCCAAGATCTCATCAAGTTAAACATTGTCAAGCTTATATTTAATTTAAAATTATATTAAATATTTATTAAAATATACTGTCAAAATTCCGGGTTGTTACATTCCTCCCCCCTTAAAAGAATTTCGTCCCCGAAATTTAAACAACAGTTAATTCAAAAAGCTTATATATTAACAATCCAGACATACATATCATTCATAAAATAGCTAACACAAACAGTCTATTCTAACAAATAGTACTAGTTATCTGAACATATATCCGGATAAGCACTCCTAAAACTATCGAGAGTTTCACAGGTACAATCTCTCGGATCCTCACTCCATTGCACCTTGACGAGTTTCACCACTTTGTTCCTGAGTTTCTTCTCATTTTGGTCCACAATCTGAACTGGATTCCTGACTACAGTTAAATTTGGTTCCACTTCCAAGTCTTCTTGAATTACCGGTTCCATAACCAGTGAGGGATCATGAACAAATTTCCTTAAATGTGATACATGAAACACATTGTGAATCCCAGACATCCGCTCTGGTAATTCAATCCTGTAGGCCACAGTTCCAATTCTCTCCAACACTCTAAATGGTCCAATGTATCTCGGAGCAAGTTTTCCCGTCTTTCCGAATCTTATAGCACCTTTAATTGGGGAAACTTTAACAAAAACCAAGTCTCCGATCTCAAATTCCAATGGTCTTCGTCTTCTATCCGCATATTTCTTCTGACGATCTTGAGCAGCTTTCATCCTTTTCTTGATAAGCTCAACCTTCGCAGAAGCTTCATGAATAAGATCGGGTCCGAGCACAAGACGATCCTTCGATTCAATCCAACAAGATGGAGATCTACACGGTCTTCCGTATAAAGCTTCATAAGGAGCCATCTTAATACTTGCTTGATAACTGTTATTATAAGAAAATTCCACTAAATGAAGATGGTCCTCCCAAGATCCTCCAAAATCTAAAACACAAGCCCGTAGCATATCCTCAAGAATATGATTCAGCCTCTCTGCCTGTCCATCCGTTTGAGGATGATAGGCTGTAATCAATCTCAAATCTGTTCCCATTGCTGATTGCAGAGCTTCCCAAAATTTGCTAGTGAAAATAGGATCACGATCACTTACTATGCTGACTGGGACACCATGCAATCGAGCTATCTCTTTCAAGAAAATTTCCGCCAAAGAAACTGCAGTACGGGGTGCCTTAACTAGTATAAAATGGGCACTCTTAGTTAAACGATCTACAATAACCCATATACCATCATTTCCTTTCCTTGTTCTAGGCAAACCATCAATAAAATTCATTGAGATCATTTCCTATTTCCACTTCGGAATTTCCAGAGGTTGCAATAATCCGGCAGATTTCTATTGATCACCTTTAACTTGTTGACAAATGGCACAGCTGTTCACAAATCTAGCAACGTCCTTCTTCATATTTGGCCACCAGAAAGATCTCCTCATGTCTTTGTACATCTTAGAAATTCCAGGATGAATATTCAGTTTGGAACAATGACTTTCAGACAACACTTCCTGCCTCAACTCCTTATCGTTTGGAACACAGATTCTCCCGTTGATCCTTAGTGTTCCTTGGTCATCAATTTCAAGACTAGGACGCTGACCTTTCCTGACTCTCTTAATGATCCTCCTCAACATCTTATCAGATTCTTGCTTGCTTGATATCCTTTCAATAAGAGATGGAACCACTTCCAGAAGAGATAAAACCGCATTCCTACTGAGAGCATCAGCTACGACATTCGCTTTCCCCGGAGTGTACAAAATGTCCAAATCATAAGATGCAAGAAATTCAACCCACCGCTGCTGTCTCAGATTAAGGTCTTTTTGAGAGAATAGATATTTCAACGGTTTGTGATCCGTGAACAATTCGAATTTCTCTCCTAAAAGATAATGTCTCCAAATTTTCAAAGCAAAAACAATGGCTAGCAGTTCAAGATCACGCGTAGCATAGTTCTTCTCATGAGACTTCAACTGTCGACTAGCATACGCAATAACTCTTCCGTTCTGCATCAGAACTGCTCCAAACCAATAATACAAGCATCAGTGTAAACCTCGAATTTGCTCTTCCCATCCGGAATAGCTAGTACTGGTGCACTAGTTAGCCTTAGCTTCAATTCCTGAAAAGCTTCTTCACATTGAGGCGTCCATTTGAATTTTTCCCCTTTCCTGGTCAGCTTAGTCAGATGCGAAGAAATCTTGGAATAATCCCTGATAAATTTCCTGTAGTATCCAGCCAATCCTAGAAAACTGCGAACTTCCGTCGGTGTCTCTGGTTGTTTCCATTCCAGAATAGTTTCAACTTTCGCTGGGTCTACAGAAATGCCTTCACCAGAAATAATGTGCCCTAAAAATTTAACTTTCGATTTCCAGAAATGACATTTCGAAAACTTCGCCTTCAGCACATTCTTCCTCAGAGTCTCCAATACAATCCTCAAATGCTCCCTGTGCTCTTCTTCGGATTTGGAATAGACCAAGATATCATCAATGAATACCAGCACAAACTTATTCAACACATCCCTAAAGACTCGATTCATGAGGTCAACGAAGTAGGCAGGAGCGTTGTTAATCCGAACGGCATAACCAACCACTCATAGAAACAATTCGGTCCCCTAAATGCTGTCAAGGGAATACTGTCTTCAGCTACCATCAACTGATGGAACCCTGATGCTAGATCCAATTGAGAAAAGATAGAAGCACCATGCAACTGGTCAAAAAGATCATCGATGCGAGGAAGAGGATATTTATTACAGATAGTCACTTTGTTCAGTTCTCTGTAATCCACACAGAACCTCAGTGATCCATCCAATTTGGTTACAAACACCGCCGCTGAACCCCAACAAGAAAAACTAGGTCTAATCAATCCCTTCTCTAAAAGATCTTGAGTCTGCTTAATCAACTCTTCTCTTTCCCTAGGAGCCATTCTCCTACTGGGTTGAATCACTGGCACAGCTCCTGGAATTAAATCAATACGGAACTCTATTTCTCGATGTGGTGGCAAACACTTAACTTCTTCAAAAACATCAGCAAAATTCTGAACCACATCGATATCTTCAACCCTCTCTTCATAAGTCTCAATTCCACGCAAAAGACTGCTCAAGTGAATTCCAGAATTATCACACGACACTCTGGCAATTCTGCCCAGATCAGTTTCTAACAAAACTGTTCTTTCATCACAATTCAAGACGACTTTATACTTATCCAGCCAATCCATACCCAAAATAAGATCAAATCCCTTAAAATTCAACACATACGGGTCACAAGAAAAACTGTGGGATAGATAAGAGATCTTCAAGTCCTTACAGATAGTGTCTAATTTGTTCACCCCTCCTATAGGATTAGATACCAAGATAGAACTATCTACTGAACTAGGGGTAAGAGAAAACTTTTCAACAAAGTCTAAAGAAATAAAACTCAAGGAAGCTCCTGAATCAAACAAAAATCTAATATATTTTCCATCTAAAAGTAAAGTACCTTCTAATACTCCTTTGCTCATCGAAGAAGAAGATGGTCCGGCTTCCAAAGCAAAAACTTTATTCTGAGGTGCTCTCTGCAGAAGTGGACAATTCTTGATCATGTGTCCTGGCTGATGACAATTAAAGAACAAAGATTTCTGAACCATAGCTGATCCTGGGCCACTCTGATGCGGTTGCTGCTGTTGCTGCTGGAATCCCTTCCTAGGACACTTATTTGCCAAATGCCCTTCCTGATGACAAATGTAACACTTTCGGGGTCCGTTGTTATTCCCAGGTTTCTTGTTATTCGGCTTCCTCCATTTGGGATCGAACTTTCGCTTATTCGGATTAGTGAAATTCCCACTCGATGTTGCAACTGGAGCAACCGGCTTCTTACTCATCAAACTTTCATACCTCAACGCCATATCAATCAAATCAACAAAAGATCCCTTCAGAAGCACTGTCAATTTTCCATGGAATTCAGGCCTCAATCCTTGCACAAATTTCTCATTCTTTTTCAGAGGAGTATCGATTAGTCCTGGTCCATAACAAGAGAGTTCGTTGAATCTGGTTTCATACTCCGAAATGGACATACTGCCCTGCTTCAAATACAGAAAATCCTGATACAATTGGGTTCTCCCTGCCGTCGGCACAAACGTCTCTTCAAACAACTCCTTGAATCTGTCCCATGAAATGGCATCCTCAGAAATATTTGCAATAGTTGAATCCCACCATGCTGCTGCACCACCTTGCAGTTGCCACGATGCCATATGCCTCTTACGCTCATCAGTCAATCTCATGCTCTTGAAAATGCGTTCGCAAGACTGTAGCCCGTCTTGAACTTCAATTATTGACTCTGAACCTTTGAATGGTTGCCCTCCAAGATGTTTGAAATCCTTGCATAAAGCTGCAAAGCTAACTTGAGACGGTACTGGATTGACAGCCTCACTAACATTTTGACTCCCTCCATTATCTGTAGAGGTACTCGCCCTAACTCTACCTCTTCTTCCTGAACTTATGTTGGTCACCTGAACAGGTAACTCAACCAATTTAGATAGATATATATATAATATTATATGAAAATACAAATACGCACTCTCAAGAGAAATATAACACAAGAGCCTAGGTACTCGCTCTACCTAGTGCTCTGATACCAACTGTGACGACCCGCCTTTCTCAACCCCAGAAAGACGTTTCATCATTAAGAAAGAAAGGGATAGAAATAGAAAAGAATAGAAAGAAAGAACAACAACATCAGAATCTCACAGCGGAATGGAACAAAATATAATACATCATATAACTATTACATAGTTATACATACATCAGAGTCATACAATATCACATAACAGGACTGTCATATACATATATGTCCATACATACATCCAAAATACAGCATCACTAACTACACAGCGGAACTACATATATAGATACATACGTCTGGTCTTCTCTCCCAAAATAGCTCCTCCAGAAAATCAACACTCCTAAATACCTATCACTTGGCTACTCATAAAAATTTGAGTACCCAAGAGTTTATGAAAACACAAAATATAAACTCCGGGTCAGACATGGGTCCGGTATGAGTAAACAGGTTAAAGTTTCTTAACTTTGAAAATCTTTTGAAAATAAAGGTATCACGTAAGACTTCCCACAAATAAATACGGGTAAGTTTTTACCTTACGCTAACCAAAACATTTTATAGGAAATTCTGTGATATTATAATAGTGTCTAGGGTTTTCAAGTAAATAGAAAATAGCCGAAATTGTTAAATTCATTAAATTCCAGCTACTAGCCACGAAAGTGGGTAATACAAATCAAAACCGTAGGGTCTCGTATGGAAAATGGATTTCCAACAATGGCAGGGCTACTGGGGTACCGCCCGTCACAGTACGGGGCCTAGATCACCGTACCGAGGATCACTCCCGACCCCCTACAACACAAGGCCGGAACCATTCCTTACTGAATAGTCCCGAACAAGATAACCCCGCAGTTGTGGCCAACAACTGCTCACAAAGCCGAAATAAAAAGGGACATCTAGATAGGGGAAAATCTTGTCCTGCTTGGGCATGACCCACACAACCTTGCTGCATCTCCCCTGTTTTAGCCATTCCTGGTTGATGAGGCTTGAGGCTACGATTACCTTTATTGAACATATCTTAGAATGCCCATCGTCCGCCAGACGATGTGTTGAAAGCATTCAATCCATACAAGTTCGTTCCGGGTTCGAACGAAACCGAAGGCATTATCTCGTTACACTCATTTTGGAATCACCCTCAGAGTCAATGACGATAACCCTTGCATTCTGAAACACCATCTCGATCACCACTTGATAAGTCACGACCTATCGTTTAATTTGGATCGATGTGGTTTTCGGAGAATCAAAAGTTGATTCTTCCGATCCCGGTCTCATCGGATCCAAACGCCATTTTAAATGCCAAGTTGTCTATTTAACTTAACAGTTCAATTTAATATCAAGAATTAACATAACAGATATATCAGATGGATCATACACAGTTATCACAGACATCCATAATATATCACAACGCATCACAGAAAAATCATCAACAGATATCAAAGTCAATCAAACATAATTATCAATGCATACCAAACAGTTTGGTTTTTCTTAACTAAATTATTTGCTTAAGAATATCTATATTTTATTCTGCTTAATTAATTCCTGATTAATTAACTTATTAATGATCAATTAGTTAATTAGTTAATCATTAATCATCAATTTATTAATTACTAAACTTTTATTCATTAACTGATACTTAATTACTCAGTTAATTAGTTGATTCTTACTTATTAATTATTAATTAATAACTTACTTATTAATAAGTAATCACTTATTTAATTACCACTAATTTCTTTAATAATTTATTATCAATTTAATTAAAGTGTAATATCTTTAATTAATCTCGTAAGTTAACTTTCATTCACTAATTAACTTTTTTAGTGATAAGCTTACATTCTTAAGATTTGAATTGATTTAACTTATGATTAAATTTTTATTTCAAAATCAACTTAAAGTTATCAATTTAAAATTCAAGTATAAATTTTAATCAACATACTAACTACTTACTGATAATCTCCTACCTTTATATATTTACCTAAATCAACCTTTAATTAAAACACTAACTTAACTAATTAACAATTATTTATTGAACTTAGTTACACACCTGTACAAAAATCAGTACATGTCCATTTGGGAAAGCACCGAGACCAACATCGTCCTTACTCGAGAAAACTCGAGTTTTCCCTCGTCTCTCTCCCGTGTCACTCTCCCATCCTGTTTCTTCTTCTTCCCAGTTTATTCTCATCATTTTTTTTATAAAGTTGTAAAACAAACTGCTGTAGCTACTTTCGTATACGACTCGGAGGCAACCAAAGGGACACTCGAAGCAACCTCACAAAGCTCCCGAGCAACCCACATGTGATAACCTAAAAACAGAACCACGGCACTGATCACCACCGTGCACGTGCACGGTGGTTCGCGTTGCCATTGGCGACTCACACCAACCTCCACAAACCACAAAACGACGTCTCACGTGGAAAAAAACTTCACTTCAACGCTATACCCTCGAAATCGAAAATGAGCCTGAAGCTCGAACTCGAAATGCGAGCACTTCACCGAAAACCACCACGTTCGCCCAATATTTATCACCGGAAGCAAAGCCCCTCCGCTCACGCCAAGATTATACCCTTTACAACCTCCACCTTGATGCTCATCACACTCGATCATCCCAGTGTGTCGCAATTGAAAATTTACAGAGTATCAAAATTTAAACACTCAAACCCTATTCTTGATTCAAACTCAAAACTTATGCATTTGAAAAATAAACTGACATTTTTCTAGAATCAATTAGTTTACAATCTTGCTTCCTGTTGTTTTACAGAAGTTAAAATTAACTAAATCTCCTAAAATTGACAAAAACCCATTTTCGATTCATTTTAAAACTGCTCTTTCGATCTTTGCTTAAAAATCAAGATTTTTATGTTAAAAATCATAATTATGTTTATCAAAACTAAATATGTTATTGGATTTACAAATTTAAACATTTAAATTTTAAGCTTTGATTCCCTTTTTACCGGTAGTTTGATAATACAGTGTTAATAACATGCTGTTAAACTTTAAACTTGTTTGCAGGCTTTTGTTTCATATAAACAAACTCGAATTAGCTCACTACCAAGTTCAAATGATTATATGAATAATTTTTGTAAATTTATTGGCTTTACTTTGCACAAAACTTGAAATACTGATCAAGAACAACCATGTAAGTTTCCAGTGCAAACAAAACATACACAGAACAATATGCTTAAACTATATCAACACATATCATTCAAAAAGCAAATATTCAAGCTAAATTTTTGAAAACAGTTGTTTACTCACCAAAAAAATGTTGAACAGAATGTATGTTGAAGGAACTGCAGTTGAAACTCCCCTGAAATCTTCCTTTGTTTTTGCTGTCTTCTGTTTCTTTTTTTCTTTCTTTTCAGGTTTGCTTTTTAGTTTTAATTATTCAGTTTGTATCAACGAACAGATGATATGTAGGTGTATATATATATATATAGATAAATGTTGAAGCTACTGAATAACAGGTGATAACTGGACAGTTCCATTTGTTTGTCATTTTCTTTTTATTGGCTAGTAAAATTCTGCAGTATGAAATGATATAGGTGATTTCGGCTACATGTACTTGTTCACAAGAAGTTATGCTAATAAATGTTTATGCTCTTAATCATGATAGCAAGTATTAAATGTTTACTGATAGTTGCAATTTTGTACAAAGATATTTACTAATACTTACTTTGTTGTACAAGATATTTATCATTTCGGCCAACATGCTTTGTAAGATACATGTTTTGTTATTATTATATTTAAAGTAAAACTTGTTTTATATTGAAGTGAACCTTGTTTTCTTATGCATAAATGTTTTCCAGCGGCTTTAAGTTTATTACTGGTTTACATTTATCTTTAGTGAAACCTGCTTTTGATTTTGTTTTTATTTGTTAAGTACAACTTGTCTTGTTTCTTTGCATTATTCCTTTTGTATATACAGGTTATATTTTCAAACTTTCTGATATTAATATTATAGTGTTCTCATGTTCATACACTTGTATTAATATAGTTTAAGTTATAACTTATATTCGTAAATTTATATCTTAGTTATATTTTATATTTTATAATTTATGGTTTATACTTATGTTTATAATTATGATTCATACTTTTTTTTCATGTTATGTTTAATACTACTATGTTTGTTTATTTTAAACACTATTATTTAAAATCTAAAATTGTATTCATATAAATTATCAAATAATAAATATTGAATCTTTGATTTGATTTTATTAAATAAGACAGATTTTGTTTTAATGGTTTTGAAGCATTCTATTTAAATTTTCAAATCAAAACTTCTTTTATAAAACATATAACTATTAAATATCCCAGATCTCATCAAGTTAACCATTGTCAAGCTTATATTTAATTTAAATTAGATTAAATATTTATTAAAATATACTGTCAAAATTCCGGGTTGTTACATAACGACCCTAGATTTTGGCCTTATTATTTTAATAAATATTTAATCCAATTAAATAAAAGTGAACTTATCATTTTAAAGTAAATAAATCTTTTGGGAATATTGCCATTTATTTGCATGGATTTGTATTTTTGAATGGAAATTGATTTGGAAATTTAAAATAAAATATCTTAATAATATTTAAAATAAAATCTATCTTATATAATTGAATTAAAATACTTTACTTTGTTTACATTTGGTAAATATACTTATGAATGATAATGTTTGAAATAAAATCAAAGTCTATCAATATAAAATATAAATATTAAATATAAGTAAAACTTATGTATATAATTTAAATATTGATGGTCAAAATATAAAATACAAATGTAAAATATAAAGCAAGAATTAAGTAGTTAAAATATGCATACAACATAACTTTAACATTTGTAAACCAAGTATAAAAATAAGCACAAAGTATAAAATGAAATAAGACAAAATTAAACCAGTCAAACATATGTATATGAGTTGTGTAAGCTAAAAGTTAATAGTAAACAAAAATCTTTAAACAAAGATATCTTCATACAAAGCCAAATGAATAAGCATGAAAACAAAGTAGAAAAATGAAAATCAGTCAAAGTATGAAAATAAACCTGACACAAACATATACAATTTAATTATTCAAGCAAGAAGACAAATATTTTTATACAAACTATCTTCATACACAAGCTAAGTGTTACCTGCAAGTGGATATTTATATACAAATATCTATATATACACAGCAAACATAAATAATAATAGTGTAAACATATTATGAAACAAGGCATTAAATGCCATCAACTCAGCCAATATTTTGTTCAAAAGCAAACTATTACAAATTTTATCCTTTTCAGTAATAAAATATGTTCATATCAATCTTAAAGAAGAAGCTTTACTAGCTAACACCTCCCTTAAACACCTGTGTCCTCTTATATATGAATACATCTGCTTTTAGTTCGTTCAGTAATAACCTGTGAAAGATAAAAAGAAGAAAAAGGAGAAGCAAACTCAAATCTAATTTAAATCAAAAACAGAACAAAACTTAAGGCAGTTTCAACTTCAGTCTTCATCACATCAGATTGTTCTTTGTTCAGCTACCTTGCAGGTGAGTAAACATCAACTTAAAAGCTTTAAAGTTTTGATTAAAACACTTAAGATAATTCACTGATTATGTGATATTGTGTATGCTTTAGTCTTGCATAAAATTCTGTGTTGCTATGAATACCTCTGTTATTTGTTTCAGTTGCATGTTTATTTTTCCTAAACTCAAATATTTTTCATCTAATCATGATAAGTTTTAGAATTTTTAACAAACAAGATGTTTAAAACCTAAACCAAGATTTTTAAAATCTATTTAAATTATGTTGGAGAGACAGTAACCCTGGAAACATTGTTTACAGGAAATCAAGTAAGAAGTGGATGAATTCATTAGTTATAAAAAGCTAATTCAAGTTTATAACTTGAATGCTTACTGAAAGTTATGATTTTGAAAGCTAGAATGAAGATTTTTAGTTCAGTGTTTTGAGAGCAGTTTGTATTTGAGAAAAAATTGTATTTTACCAATTTCTCGTGATTGCATCAATAATAAATGTTGAAACTTTAATTGAAGCTATTACGAACATCATTGATCTTGGGAAAATTATCAGATAATTTATCCATTGCATATATTGTTGGGTCGAATCCATTTTAGGGTTTTATTTCAAGTTTTTGAACATGTCAGTAACGTGACGAGTTCGTCATCTATGTGTGATCGAGCTTCACGTGATTTAAGGGAGTGGAAGAGGAGCGTGTAGTTGTGGTGTGGATGGAATTCGAGCTTCTCTGGTGGTCGGAGTAACGATCGCGAGGCGTTTTAGTTGATGGTCGAGTATACAGTTTTTCAAGCAGAAGGCTAAATTTCGAATTTGAATTTTTCCAGGCAATTCGAATTTTTATTTTGAGCTTAGGGACAATTTGCGACTTGCTGTTGATGTTGGTGTTCGTCGGAGACGAGTCGTGTCGCCGTGCACGCGTACGGCGAAGCGTTTGGTGCCAGTGTCGATATGGGTGTGCGTCTCGAGTCGTGCTCGAGTTTTGAGGTGGGTTGCTTCGGGGTTATGATCGAGTGCGTGAGTATAAGCCTGATAGTATAACTTAAGTTAGAACTAACTACTGGAAACAAAATTAAAAAAAGAGGGAAGAAGAAGAAGATGCGTGGATGAGTGTCTCGGGTGGGAAACTAGAGCAACTCGAAGTATTACTTGAGTTGAACCAGGAGATTCTCGGGTTTATTTCAAACTGCAATATTATGTTATAAAAAATAAAGTTAAGCACTTGTTTTTTTCAATTAGTTTTAAACACTGTAAATTTAAATAAGTGTTTAACAATTGAAGTTAAAACCTTAACACAAGCTTAAATTATTTTAGTTAATGCTTAACCGTGTTTTAACGCTTAGTTAATATTTTAATTAAGTAATTAATTTAAGTTGAGTATAAAATAAATTAATATTAAGTTGTGTAGTTAATAATAACTTGATTTTCAAAGTTAAAGAAGATTCTTTTAGATGTTTATTAAGATGAATAGTAATTAATTAATTAATTAATTATTTTAGAATAATTACATTATAATTGTAATTAGAGATTGATTAATGTTTAAGTGATAAATGAATTTGTAATTAACTACTTCAAATTAATTAATATATGAATAGTAGTTAATTAATTAAGTAATTTAATTAAGAATAAATAATTGATTAATTAAGCAATTAGTGATTAATAAATGGATAATTAAGTTTTATAAATTACTAATTAAAGTTATTGATTAATGATTAAGAGTAATTAATTAAGTAATTAATATTTAATAATTGATTAAGAAATGATTAATTAAATTAAATAATTTGAGATGGAATAAGTAATTAATTAATAACCAATGATTAATTAAATAGGATTAAGTGATTAATTCTTAAGTAATCAGTCTAATTTAAATTAATTACAACAAGAATTAAAGTTATTAATTAATAATTAAGGGGGGATTAATTAAGTAATTAAGGTTAAATAAATTAATTAAGAAGTAATTAATGAAATTGTGTGAAATGAAATAATTAATTAAGAGATTTTCAAGTAATTGAATTTAATTTAAATTAATTACAAGAAGAATTAAAGATGCTTGCTTATGAATGTTGTATATGTAGAATATCTGATTTGTGATATTTATTGATGATATTCTATGATGTTCTATGTTATGCTTTGATATATCTATGATGAATATGAATGATTTATCTGTGATAAATGTTATGTGAATTCAATCGTTTAATTTAAACTGTTCAAATTAAATAAACAACTTGGCCTTTAGAATGGCTTTTGGATTTCGATGAGACCAGGATCGGGTGTCATTTATGATTATCCGAAAACCACATCGATCCAAATTAAACGTTAGGTCGTGGCATCTCAAGTGTAGATCGAGATGGTGTTTTCAAAATGCAAGGGTTATCGTCGTTAACTCTGAGGGTGATTCCAAAATGAGTGTAACGAGATAATGCCTTCGGTTTCGTTCGAACCCGGAACGAACTTGTATGTATTGAATTCTTTCAGCACATCGTCAGGTGGACGATGGGCATTCTAAGAGATATGTTATGTAAAGGTAATCGCAGCCTCAAGCCTCATCAACCGAGAATGGCTAAAATAGGGGATGTGCAGAAAGGTTAGGTGGGTCATGCCTAAGCTAGACGAGATATACCCCTGTCTAGATGTCCCTTTTTATTTCGGTTGTGTGGGGCAGTTGATTGCAACAACTACCGGGGTTATCTTGTTTGGGACTGTTCAGTAAGGAATGGTTCCGGCCTTGTATTGCAGGGGAGTTAGGGTAGCTCCTCGGTACGGTGATCTAGGCCACATACTGTGACGGGCGGTACCCCAGTAGCCCTACCATTGTATGGAATCCAATCTCCAATAAGTGTCGTACATTTTGATTGAGCCCAACTATGTTGGAATGTGAGATGTAAGCTTTTCAGCTATTTATGTATTTTACTTGAAAACCCTAGACACTATAATAATATCACTGGATTTCCTATGAAAATGTTTTGGTTAGCGTAAGGTAAAAACTTTCCCGTATTTATGTGTGGGGAGTCTTACGTGATACCTTTATTTCAAATGTTTTTCAAAGTTAAACAACTTTAAACCGTTTACTCATACTAGACCCATGTTTGACCCGGAGTTTATATTTTGTTTTTCATAAACTCTTGGGTACTCAAAATTTTATGGGTAGCCAAGTGATAGGTTTTGGATTGTTGATTTTTGAAGGAGCTTGGTGCAGGAGTTCCAAACGTATGTAGATATCTATCTAGTTCCGCCGTGTCAGTTAGTTAGTGTATGCTGTATTTTGGGCTGTATGTAGTGACAGATATGTATATATGATTGTCATGTGTATGATATTGTATAACTCTGATATATGTAAAACTATGTAATAGTTATGTGATGTATTATATTTTGTTCCTTCCACTGTGAGATTCTGATGTTATTGTTCTTTCTTTCTATTCTTTTCTATTTTTATCCCTTTCTTTTCTTATTGATGATACATCTTTCTGTGAGTAGAAAGGCGGGTCGTCACAGGTGGTATCAGAGCGCTAGGTTGAGCGAATACCTAAGCTCTTGAGTGATTTCTTTCTTGAGAGAGCGTATTTGTAATTCTTGATATATATATATATATATATATATATATATATATTTCTACCTATTTGTTGGGTTTCCTGCACTGGTTTTCCCATATAAGTTATAAGGGTAGATATGGTAGTGGTGTGTGTAAGGCGACTACCAATTGTTGGATTTTGAATGTTTGAGGTTGGAAGTGTATCTGTCGAGACTGTAGATCTATTACCATCTCGAGTAAACTTTGGGTGGTGTAAGAATTTCATGGATCTTTGAAGAAAACCTGTTAAGGTTCGGAGTTCATTTCTGAAGTGTAAGTTTGGATGAGCTAGAGTTTGGATCTGTCTGTTGGACGGAAGCAAGTCATGATATCTTGATACCTTAGGATGTAGTAGCTGTGTGATGAGACACAGTGACTATGGATGTCTACGAAGATGTTTCTTTGGAACAAGTTAAGGAAGTATGTCTGTTTCAGCATTGTGGCTAAGTTCAGTAGGGTGTTTTTGTTTGGTTCGAGGTCCGAGTTTCTCGAAGAGCTTTGGATAGGAAGTCTTTGGGCATCGGGGTCAGCAGTGTAGCTCGCAGTGTTTTGTGTGTCGTCGAGATGATTTTCTGAATAGCAGTTTTTCTTGAGGTAATTTCAGGAGTAGCAGAGTGGAACCATTTCTTCGATGGATTGGCTTGATAAGCATAAGGCTATTTGGATTGTGATGAGAGAACAGTTTCGTTGGAAACTGATTTGGGTAGAATTGCCAGAGTGTCATGTGATAATTCTGGAATTCACTTGAGTAGTCTTTTACATGGAGTTGAGGCTTCTCAAGAGAAGGTTGAAGTTATCGATGTGGTCCAAGTTTTCCCTGATGTTTCGAGGAAGTTAAGTGTCTGCCTCCGCATCCAGAGATAGAGTTTCGCATTGATTCGATTCCAGAAGCAGTGCCGGTGACTCAGCCTAGTAGGAGGATGGCTCCTAGAGAGAGAGAGAGAGGAGTTAGTTAAACAGACTCGGGATCTTTTGGAGAAGGGATTGATTAGGCCCAGTTTTTCTTGTTGGGGTTCTGCTGCCATGTTTCTCACCAGGTCGGATGGATCACTAAGGTTCTTTGTTGATCTGATGAATCGAGTCTTTTGGGATGTACTGAATGAGTTTGTTTTGGTATTCATCGATGATATTCTGGTCTATTCTACGTCGGAAGAAGAGCTCAAGCAGCATTTGAGGATAGTGTTGGGGACACTGAGGAGACATGATTTGAAGGCGAAGTTCTCTGAGTGCCATTTCTGGAAATCGGAAGTCAAATTATTTTTAGGGCACATTGTTTCTGGAGAAGCTATCTCTGTAGATCCGGAGAAGGTCGAGACTATTCTGGAATGGAAGCAACCGAAGTCACCAACGGAAATTCGTAGTTTTCTGGATTGGTTGGTTACTACAGGAAATTTATCAAGGACTATTCCAAGATTTCTTCGCATCTGACCAAGCTGACAAGGAAAGGAGCTAAATTCAAGTGGACACCCCAGTTGAAGAAGCTTTTCAGGAGTTGAAGACGAGGCTAACTAGTGCACCAGTGCTTGCTATTCCGGATGGGAAGAGCAAATTCGAGGTTTATACAGATGCTTGTATAGTTGACTGGGAGCAGTGTTGATGCAGAATGGAAGTGTAATTGCGTATGCGAGTCGGCAATTAAAGCCACATGAAAGGAGCTACGCTACGCACGATCTTGAGTTGTTAGCAATTGTTTTTGCTTTGAAGATTTGGAGACACTATCTTTGGGAGAGAAATTTGAGTTATTTACCGATCATAAACCATTGAAATATCTTTTCTCTCAAAAGAATCTTAATCTGAGGCAGCAGCGGTGGGTTAAGTTTCTGGAATCATATGATTTGGATATTCTGTATACCCTGGGAAAAGCAAATGTTGTGGCTGATGCTCTTAGCAAGAATGCAGTTTTGTCTCTTTTGGAAGTTGTTCCATCTCTCCAAGACAAAATCATTAGTAAGCAAATGGAGGATAGATCTTTTGAGGAACAGATTCTTGGAATTAAGGATGGTCGGTATTCTTATTTCAAGGCGGACGATCAAGGTGTTTTGAGGATTAATGGTCGTTTGTGTGTGACTAATATAGATGGATTGAGGCAAGAAGTCTTAGCTGAGTGTCATCGCTCTAGACTGAATATTCAACCAGGAATCTCTAAGATGTATAAGGATATGAGAAGAATTTTCTGGTGGCCGAGCATGAAGAGGGATGTAGCTGCTTTCATTAATAGTTGTGCTATCTGTTAGCAGGTTAAAGGAGATCAACAGAAGTCAGCCGGTTTGTTGCAGCCTTTAGAAATCCTAGAATGGAAATGGGAGATGTTTTCGATGGATTTCATCGGCGGTTTGCCCAGAACCAAGAAAGGAAACGATGGTATACGGATTATTGTGATCAGTTAACTAAGAGTGTTCATTTTATACCGGTTAAGGGATCTCGTACTGTAGTTTCTCTAGCAAAAATATTCTTGAGTGAGATAGTCAGATTGCATGGTGTTCCTATTAGCATTGTAAGTGATCGTGATCCTATCTTTACCAGCAAATTCTGGGAGGCTCTGCAAACAGATATGGGCACAGGTTTGAGATTCAGTACAGCCTATCATCCTCAGATAGATGGACAGACGGAGAGGCTTAATCGTATTTTAGAAGATTTGCTGCGAGCTTGTGTTTTGGATTTTGGTGAATCTTGGGAAGACCATCTTCATTTGGTAGGATTCTCCTATGATAACTGTTACCGAGCGAGTATCAGGATGGCTCCTTATGAAGCTCTGTATGGAAGACCGTGTAGATCCCCATCCTGTTGGATAGAGTCGAAAGATTGTCTTGTGCTTGGACCAGATTTGATTCGAGCAGCATCTGCTAAAGTTGAGCTTATGAAGAAAGGATAAGAGCTGCTCGGGACCGTCAAAAGAAGACGTGGATAAGAAAAAGAGACAGTTGGTATTTGAGATTGGTAATTTTGTTTTGTCAAAGTTTCCCCGATTAAAGGAGCTATTAGATTTGGAAAGATGTGAAAACTTGCCTCGGAATATATTGGTCCATTTCGAATATTGGAAAAGAGTTGGTGCTGTAGCTAGCAGAGTTAAATTGCCAAAACAGATGTCTGGAATTCATAATGTACTCCATGTATCCCATCTAAGGAAGTTTGTTCATGATCCATTATTAGTTTTGGAACCAGTAGTCCAGGAAGATTTGGAAGTTGAGTCGAACTTGACAGTGGTTAGGAATCCAGTTCGGATTGTTGATCAAGACGAGAGGCAACTCAGGAGTAAGATAGTGAAGCGTGTCAAAGTGCAGTGGAGTGAGGATCCTAGAGATTGCACCTGGGAAACTCTGGATAGTTTTAGGAAAGCTTATCCGGATTTGTGCCCAGATAGCTAGTAATGTTTGTTAGAATAGATTGTTTGGTTGTTTGCTAATGTATGAATGATATGTATGTTTGAATGGTTGGTATAAAAGCTTTTGAATTATCTTTTGTTTTAAATTTCGGGGACGAAATTCCTTTAAGGGTGGAGGAATGTAACGACCCCGGATTTTGGCCTTATTATTCTAGTAAATATTTAATCCAATTAAATAAAAGCGAACTTATCATTTTAAAGTAAATAAATCTTTTGGGAATATTGCCATTTATTTGTATGGATTTGTATTTTTGAAAGGAAATTGATTTGAAAATTTAAAATAAAATATCTTAATAATATTTAAAATAAAATCTATCTTATATAATTGAATAAAAATACTTTACTTTGTTCACATTTGGTAAACATACTTATGAATGATAATGTTTGAAATAAAATCAAAGTCTATCAATATAAAATATAAATATTAAATATAAGTAAAACTTATGTATATAATTTAAATATTGATGGTCAAAATATAAAATACAAATGTAAAATAAAAGCAAGAATTAAGTAGTTAAAATATGCATACAACATAACTTTAACATTTGTAAACAAAGTATAAAAATAAGCATAGAGTATAAAATGAAATAAGACAAAATTAAACCAGTCAAACATATGTATATGAGTTGTGTAAGCTAAAAGTTAATAATAAACAAAAAAAAATTAAAAAAAGATATCTTCATACAAAGCCAAATGAATAAGTATGAAAACAAAGTAGAAAAATGAAAATCAGTCAAAGTATGAAAATAAACCTGACACAAACATATACATATGAATTATTCAAGCAAGAAGACAAATATTTTTATACAAACAATCTTCATACACAAGCCAAGTGTTACCTGCAAGTGGATATTTATATACAAATATCTATATATACACAACAAACATAAATAATAATAGTGTAAACATATTATGAAACAAGGCATTAAAAGCCATCAACTCAGCCAATATTTTATTCAAAAGCAAACTATTACAAATCTTATCCTTTTTAGTAATAAAATCTATTCTTATCAATCTTAAAGAAGAACCTTTACCAGCTAACACCTCCCTTAAACACCTGTGTCCTCTTACATATGAATACATCTGCTTTTAGTTCGTTTAGTAATAACCTGTGAAAGATAAAAAGAAGAAAAAGGAGAAGCAAACTCAAATCAAATTTAAATCTAAAACAGAACAAAACTTAAGGCAGTTTCAACTGCAGTCTTCATCACATCAGATTGTTCTTTTCTCAGCTACCTTGCAGGTGAGTAAGCATCAACTTAAAAGCTTTAAAGTTTAGATTAAAACAATTAAAATAATTCACTGACTATGTGATATTGTGTATGCTTTAGTCTTGCATAAAATTATGTGTTGCTATGAACACCTCTGTTATTTGTTTCAGTTGCATATTTTTTCCTAAACTCAAATATTTTTCATCTAATCATGATAAGTTTTAGAATTTTTAACAAACAAGATGTTTAAACCTAAACCAAGATTTTTAAAATATGTTTAAAGTATGTTGGAGAGACAGTAACCCTGGAAACATTGTTTATAGGAAATCAAGTAAGAAGTTGATGAATTCATTTGTTATAAAAAGCTAATTCAAGTTTATAATTTGAATGCTTACTGAAAATTATGATTTTTAAAACTAGAATGAAGATTTTTAGTTCACTGATTTAAGAGCAGTTTGTATTTGAGAAAAAATTGTATTTTTACCAATTTCTCGTGATTGAATCAATAATAAATGTTGAAACTTGAATTGAAGCTATTATGAACATCATTGATCTTAGGAAAATTATCAAATAATTTTTCCGTTGCATATATTGTTGTGTCGAATCCATTTTAGGGTTTAATTTCAAGTTTTTGAACATGTCAGTAATGTGACGAGTTCGCCATCTATGTGTGATCGAGCTTCACGCGATTCGAGGGAGTGGAAGAGGAGCATGTTATTGTGGCGTGGATGGAATTCGAGCTTCTCTGGTGGTCGGAGTGACGATCGCGAGGCGTTTTAGTTGATAGTCGAGTATATAGTTTCTCAAGCAGAAGGCTAAATTTCGAATTTGAATTTTTCCAAGCAATTCGAATTTTGATTTCGAGCTTAGGGATAATTTGCGATTGGCTGTTGATGTTAGTGTTCGCCGGAGACGAGTCGCGTCGCCGTGCACGTGTACGGCGAAGCGTTTGGTGCCAGTGTCGATATGGGCATGCATCTCAAGTCGTGCTCGAGTTTTGAGGTGGGTTGCTTCGGGGTTTTGATCGAGTGCGTGAGTATAAGCCTGATAGTATAACTTAAGTTAAAACTAACTGCTAGAAACAAAATAAAAAAAGAGGAAAGAAGTAGAAGATGCGTGGATGAGTGTCTCGGGTAGGAAACTGGAGCAACTCGAAGTATTACTTGAGTTGAACCAGGAGATTCTCGGGTTTATTTCAAACTGCAATATTATGTTATAAAAAATTAAAGTTAAGCACTTGTTTTTTCAATTTTTAAACACTGTAAATATAAATAAGTGTTTAACAATTGAAGTTAAAACCTTAACACAATCTTTAATTATTTTAGTTAATGCTTAACCATGTTTTAATGCTTAGTTAATATTTTAATTAAGTAATTAATTTGAGTTGAGTATAAAATAAATTAATATTAAGTTATGTAGTTAATAGTAACTTGATTTTCAAAGTTAAAGAAGATTCTTTTAGATGTTTATTAAGATGAATAGTAAGTAAGTAATTAATTATTTTAGAATAATTACATTATAATTGTAATTAGAGATTGATTAATGTTTAAGTGATAAATGAATTTGTAATTAACTACTTCAAATTAATTAATGTATGAACAGTAGTTAATTAATTAAGTAATTTAATTAAGAATTAATAATTGATTAATTAAGCAATTAGTGATTAATAAATGGATAATTAAGTTTTATAAATTACTAATTAAAGTTATTAATTAATGATTAAGAGTAATTAATTAAGTAATAAAGATTTAATAATTGATTAAGAAATGATTAATTAAATTAAATAATTTGAAATGGAATAAGTAATTAATTGATAATCAATGATTAATTAAACAGGATTAAGCGATTAATTCTCAAGTAATCATTCTAATTTAAATTAATTACAACAAGAATTAAAGTTATTAATTAATAATTAAGGCGGAATTAATTAAGTAATTAAGGTTAAATAAATTAATTAAGAAGTAATTAATGAAACTGTGTGAAATGAAATAATTAATTAATTAAGAGATTTTCAAGTAATTGAATTAAATTTAAATTAATTACAAGAAGAATTAAAGATGCTTGCTTATGAATGTTTTATATGTAGAATATCTGATTTGTGATATTTATTGATGATATTCTGTGATGTTCTATGTTATACTTTGATATTTCTATGACGATTGTGAATGATTTATCTGTGGTAAATGTTATGTGAATTCAATCGTTGAATTTAAACTGTTTAAATTAAATAAACAACTTAGCCTTTAAAATGGCATTTGGATTTCGATGAGACCGGGATCGGTGTCATTTATGATTATCCGAAAACCACATCGATCCAAATTAAACGTTAGGTCGTGGCATCTCAAGTGAAGATCGAGATGGTGTTTTCAGAATGCAAGGGTTATCGTCATTAACTCTGAGGGTGATTCCAAAATGAATGTAATGAGATAATGCCTTCGGTTTTGTTCGAACACAGAACGAACTCGTATGGATTGAATGCTTTCAGCACATCGTCAGGTGGACGATGAGAATTCTAAGAGATATGTTCTGTAAAGGTAATCGCAGCCTCAAGCCTCATCAATCGGGAATGGCTAAAACATGGGATGTGTAGCAAGGTTAGGTGGGTCATGCCCAAGCAGGACAGATATACCCCTGTCTTGATGACCCTTTTTATTTCGGGTGTGTGGGGCAGTTGATTGCAACAACTACCGTGGTTATCTTGTTCGGGACTGTTCAGTAAGGAATGGTTCCGGCCTTGTGTTGCAGGGGAGTTAGGGTGGCTCCTCAGTACGGTGATCTAGGCCACGTACTGTGACGGGCGGTACCCTAGTAGCCCTGCCATTGTATGGAATCCAATCTCCAATAAGTGTCGTACATTTTGATTGTGCCCAACTATGTTGGAATGTAAGATGTAAGCATTTCAGCTATTTCTGTATTTTACTTGAAAACCCTAGACACTATAATAATATCACTGGATTTCCTATAAAAATGTTTTGGTTAGCGAAGGTAAAAAATTTCCCGTATTTATGTGTGGGGAGTCTTACGTAATACCTTTATTTTCAAATGTTTTTCAAAGTTAAACAACTTTAAAACCGTTTAATCATACTAGACCCATATCCGACCCGGAGTTTATATTATTTTTTCATAAACTCCTGGGTACTCAAATTTTTATGAGTAGCCAAGTGATAGATTTTGGATTGTTGATTTCTGAAGGAGCTTGGAGCAGGAGTTCCAGACGTATGTAGATATCTATCTAGTTCCGCTGTGTCAATTAGTTAGTGTATGCTGTATTTTGGGCTGTATGTAGTGACAGATATGTATATATGATTGTCATGTGTATGATATTGTATAACTCTGATATATGTAAAACTATGTAATAGTTATGTGATGTATTATATTTTGTTCCGTTCCGTTGTGAGATTCTGATGTTGTTGTTCTTTCTTTCTATTCTTTTCTATTTCTATCCCTTTCTTTTCTTATTGATGATACGTCTTTCTGTGAGTAGAAGGGTGGGTCATCACAATCTGTAGACTAGGAGAAAATTGTTATGGGTTGAAATGATAGCCCCAAGCGATTTTCATTTGAATTAAATTTAGGATTTTAGGTTGAAATGATATATACCCGTATATATATTTAAACTGCGGATTGAAATGATAAATATCCGTATCACTTGACCATAGAATAGACAGTTACATACAGGCACCGTTAGTCTATATGCATAAATATTTTGAAAATGATTTTTATGGTTTTGGAGAGGAATAAATTGATTTCAAGATATTATATATTAGTGTATCTTATAAAGTTTAAATTCTTGATTTTAATTTATATGTTTTGGAAATTTTAAAATTATAAGTTGGTTTTAAAATTATGAATTTTAAGAATTTACTTATAGTTTTACTATTTTAAAATATGTATAAATTAGTTTTATTTTAAAATAAGTTTGATAATAAGATTTAAATTAAATAAGTTTGATTTAATTTATATATGATATGTCTAAGTATTTATTTAAATTTATATTTTCAAATATAGTTTTTTATAATGATTTTATAACTTAAGATTGGAAAGATAAATTTGAATTTATTTGAAATTATATTTAATTGAGAATTTTATTTAATTAAATCGATTTGGAACTTATTGAATTTGAGATTTTTAAGGGATATGATTTTATAACTTGATTCTGGTTAAGTTGATTTAAATGGATACTTCAAGTTTTAAATAAATTGAAGTAAATATTTAGTTATTTGTAATTTGGGGCTTCTATTTGAAGGATATTGGATTTATTAAGTAAATATTGCAAAATTAAATAATAGTAAAGTGAATTTGATATATATATATATATATATGAATTATCAAATTTATTGTTGAAATGTTTGAATATTTAAAGTTTTGAAATTTATTGAAATGGTTTATTTTGGGGTTCAAATTCTATTTTGGAATCGATATAGTTTGGAATAGTTTATTTGGAAACCGAATTGAATTGAAATTGATGATTTGAGACTTGATTAAATTTGAATGTTTGGAATTCGAATTGACTTGGAATTGATTTGTGAAATTTGAGGAAACTATTTTATTATATAAAGTATTTTTAAATTATATTTATATCTTACTTTATAAATTATTTTATTAAAAACTATTTTAATATAAATCATTTTTAATATAAACTATTTTAATATAAACTATTTTAATATACTAACTATTTTAATATGAACTATTTTAACTTATAACTCTTTTATATAAACATTTTACTTTATAACCTATTTTATTATATATGCTATTTTAATAGCTAAACTATTTAAGTGATGGAAGTTAGGTTTTCAAAGTTATGAATTTCAAGGTATTATGTTTGAAAGTGTTATAATTTCAAGTGTTTGGTTTCGAAAATGTTAAAAATTTGAAAATGCTATGATTTTGGAAATAGATATATTTGAAATGGAAATGATATCTCATTTGGTTTTGAAATGGAAATGATATCGTATCGATATGGTTTGAATGGAAATGATATTTTGGTTTTGAAGTATAAACTATTTTGAAATAACAGCGGTGTTATAATAACGTTTGGTTGTTAAAGAGACCGGGATTATAAGTTGTCATACACTCTTCCAACTACGAAAACCACTTTAACAACTGTGTACGCGGTGGAGATTCCAGAATGAAGTTGGATGGTGGAGACGATCCTATTGAGGTATATATGTGGTCCCGACTCCCGTGAGTTGGCATAAGGTGGCTAAAACAAGAGCGATTCCGCGCCAATAAGGTAGCTCCTCTGATCGGACACACTTCTTCGATACCATTCTATTACTTTGTGATTGATTGGGTGCACCCTTTGATTTTTGGGAATGTGGCTCGAGGTGGGCGGTAGCTATGGTTATGCGTTACCACTAGTCTGGATGCGTATTGGTATATCTACCCTCGCATTGCCTAGTTCTGCCGTGTTACCTAATCTAGCATGCTTTACTACGAATTTGATTTGCGTCATACCTATGGAGTATCCTCAGGTGACCACCTGATCAGGAGGGACTACTGTACTGTATCGACTATTGGCACTATATATGTGTTGAGGTGGAAAATGTAAAGCCTTAACGCTATTTTTAAGTAAGTTTATTTTAATTTAGACATTATTATAATTGCGTATATTACTACATAGTAAATAGTTTAATGGATCCTTAGAGGATGGTTATCCCAAACATCCTTTGAGTTACTTGTATTTCAGTTGTTATTTCACTTGGGTTGGATTTATTGATATAAGAATGTTAATCTTGACTCGAGTGTTTTGTGTTTTTGCTTTACGCTCGGGTCAGACTGAATGGCTCAGTGTTCGAGACTCACCTTCAGAGTTGGAGCATTGCTTGGAGATCCAGCTATCTATTCCTCTTTCAGATAGTCAGTTGATTTCAATGATGTATTCTAATCATGTTTCGATTATTGTATTTGAAAACTTCAATTTTATCTTATTTAACTCTGATATGTATATAGTAGCTTCATGAACTTCTATCTTTTGTTTCCGCTACATATTGTATGTTACTCTATGTTTGTCTCTGTGATTTATTTATTTACCATATATGCTGAGTTTTGCCAAATATAAATTAATAATCTGGTAATTTAAGCAATTCAAATCCGGCATGTGTGGATGCGAATGGTTGAAAATATTGTGATGTTACATGTGGTGTCAGAGCTTTGGTTTTAGGCAATACTTAGCACATAAAGTAAATGTAGTTACAGAATCACTTTCGTTCGAGCTTTAACCTTTTCCTCTTTGACTCGGTTTCCTTTAAATTTTGGAACTCTCCCCTTTCATTCTGAAATTAACACTTATTTTTTCCTATTTGTATTTTCTCTATTCTAGAACATCCCATAACTCCACTTAGAATGAATTCTATAATAACCGGGCGGTCTCTCCAACCTTCGAATGATTTGTAAAGGGGTGAAACTCCTTTACAACAGGCATTGATTTGCTGAAAATTTCTATATCCTCGGTTTATGATGCTATCTATCTCCCACTATGCCTGAATTCTATCTTTCGCGATCGAATGTCGATTTGCCTTAAAATTCTGTATCGATCTTATTCTTGAAGTCACGGTCGACCCGGTTGAGTTTGCCCACGATTTATATAAACATATCCATCTTTATATTTAGCTATTTAATCATTTTACCTTCGTCTCGAGCCTATCTTTCTTGTTAGAATTCATTTGATTTAGGGCCCCTCAAAAATTTGAATCTCTATCCTTGCTTTGAAATCCATTCTTGTATCGTCGAGCAAGGAAGTGTATTTGTAAATTAATATTAAAAATGATATATATATATATATATATATATATATTGTGTAACGTCCCGCCTTTTCGTACGATTCAAATCGACACACGTGCCGATTCAAACCATACGGAATGGCGGATTGTTAAGGGGAAATAAGAAAAACAGAGAAGAAATAAAATAAAACAGAATCTCACAGCGGAAGGATAAAATATAATAATCATTATATAGTTCATAAAACTGTTTACAAAACATTTGCTTCTTCTTTATATAATAAATATCAAAGTTCACATACCAATAAATATCAATGCAGCGGAATTAAATGTTGTAGTGGAATAATATAGAAGATAATAGTAATACAAATCTTTATCTTCGTCCTCCAGAGCTAAATCTTCAAATCCTGAAACACTCGGACTGACCCGAGCGAATTTGAAAAGACAAAAACACTCGAGTCAGAACTAAAAAATCTTATGTGAGTTAAATTAACAAAAATAAATATGAGTGCAGTAACTCAAGAGATGCTCGGGATTTACATCTCCTAAGGATCCATTAAACTATTTACTATGTAGTATATTGAGCTATTATAATAGTGTCTAATTGTAAAATAAACTTACTTTTTTCTTAGCACTAAGGGGTTACCCATATAGCCCTTAACACGCTATAGTCCCAGTAGTCCATCCAGTATCAGCGCATCTCCAGATCGGGAGACTACCCTAAATACTCCACGGGCTATGGAAGAAAACCAAACTCGTACAAGGCGCGATAGGGTAGGTGACACGACACAACTAGGCAATGCCAGGGTAGATATACCAATTACGCTTCCGGGTCGGTGGTAACGCGTAGCGCGCAGCTACCGCCTACCTTGGACTAACTCGCCCAAATCAAAGAAATCAAAAGTGAAGGTGGCCACCGAATCAATCCAAAGTCAGAGTATAGTATCCAAGGGAAGTGTCCGATCAAATGTGCTACCTTATTAACCCGTCAATCGCTCCTGTTTTAGCCACCTTATGCCAACTCACGGAAGTTGGGTCCATGTATTTACCTCATAGGAAACGCCGCCGCCATCCTACTTCATTCTGGTATCTCCACCGCGTACACGGTTGTTAAAGTGGTTTTCGGAGTTGGTTGAGAGTATGACAACTTCCGATCCCGGTCTCTTCAACAACCAGAATATAATTATAACACCGCGTTCTTTAAAAATAGTTTATACTTGAAAACCAGAATATAATTATCCATTTCAAACCCATAAATACGATATCATTTCCATTTCCAAAACAACTCATTTTGATATTATTTTATAGAAACCCAAATCAATAATATCATTTTTATTTCAAATATATTTCTTTTCCAAAATCATACTGCTTTAAAATTTATAATATTTGGAGACCAAACATTTGAATTATAACTTCCAAAACATAATACTTCGAAATTCATAGTTTTAAAACCATAACCTCTAAAACTTGAATGGTTTGGATATTCAACAGTATGTAAAATAGTTTATTTTAAATTACTTTATAAAGTAAATAATTTCCACGCGTTTCCCATTTATTCACTTTAAATTAAGTCTAAACCCATAAATCTAGATTCTCTTTCAGTTTCAATAAAATACTTCGATTCCAGTATATTTCAAACTTTCAGTATTTAACAATTTCAAAACTAAGGTTGGAAATTTTCTATTCAACCTTCATTATTCTATATTTTAGTCTAAAATATTTACATAATAAATCCATAATAATTTTAAATAAAACTCAAATTACTAACAACTAAATATTTCCTTCAATTTATTTATACTAGAAATATTCATTTGATTTATCTTGAATAAAAATCCAGTTATAAATATCATACCTTTAAATTTCCAATCTTAATAAGTTTACATGAGTTAAATTTTAAAATAAGCTCAATTCCAAATAAATATCTGATTTATCTTCCAATCTTAATTGATTTGAATCCTTTAAAACTCTATATATATATGCACAATATCTTAAACCTGTACTGAATCATATAATATAAATTATCAAACTCCATTATTCAACTTATTCATTTTTATTTAACCGATTTATACATAGCTTAAATTCAACAATTTAATTATATATGTATATATAAAATAATATTTATAAAATACCAAAATTAAATATTTATTAAACCATATCCTATCCAAACCATAGAAGTCATTTTCAAAATAATTATATATATAGACTGACGGTGTCTATATAAAAATTTCTATCCTATGTCAAGTGATATGGATATTTATCATTTCAATCCGTAATTTAAAATAAAAATTACGGTCATACATCATTTCAAACCGTAATCCTGAATGAAATGAAATGCATAACAACTTGTATTTAATATAAATAAACATCCATTCATCCATCAAAATCATACATCCATTTATCACAATCATCATCCAAATTCAAACAATATATTAATATATAAAAGGTGTTAAATAACTGGTATCAACTATCAGTTTATATTCAAAAACAAATTATAACCGTTTAACTGGTAGTTTATACGCAATAAAAAAATAAATATAAATTTAACTGGCAGTTAATATGCAATAAATAATAAATAACAATTTAGTTAAATAAATGCAATTAACTGAGACGATGATTAAAAATAGGCCAAACAAACATAATTAAATATTCAAATCACATCATATATCAATTTAACGAACATAAGAAATTTTAGAAGTTGTGAGTGGGTTAAAACACTCACCTTTTTAATTTAAATTCAATTTAAACCCAAAAATTTGATAGTCTCCAAATCCGTCCAAGCCAACGCCAAAATGTCTGGAATTCCGATAAAATCCCAGCAAAATAAACTGCTCGTGAATCCGAGCTCGTACGCAAAAGTTATGAAAATTTGAAAATTGGAAAATTCTGGTCCTGAGTCGACTTCGGTGCGCCACCTCAAATCCCCGGTGCTTGCTTGGAGTTTTTGCCAAAACAACCCGGAGCAACCCGAGTCATTTTCTTCCTAACCCGAAGTAGATACAGCGCTTTTGCCTCTGAAACTCGAAGCGTGACTCGAAGTGGCTGCAGATCCGGTTTTTTTTTTTTGAAATTGAAATTAATTTTTGGAATTTGGTAATTAGGTTTTTTTTCTGTCATTGGAATGAGGAGTTGAGAAGGAGATGTACATATAGACAAATGAAAATAAGGAGTGGCTAGGGTTTATAACGGTTTATATATAGACAAGGCTGAAAAATAAATAGATGGATCAGATTGGTATACGCACTGAACGCTAAATGGCCCGAAAAGTCCGTTTCTACTCCGGAACGAAATTGGGTCAACCCATATATCAAAATAGATGTTTTAATATATTTTAAACGCAATGGAAAAGGTTTCAAGTCCAAATTCCATCATATGAAGAAGTTATGCTGAAAACAATATTTTCCAAATTGATTTCAATTGATTTCAATTGCGTTTATTTCAAGGCGTTTCGAGTCCGTACGATCAAACGACAATCCCGATCTCTACAAAACTTGAATCTTACAATAATTCACCGTTACGGATTCGATGAAACTTATTTCGTCGAAATCCGAGTCAGTGGCCAAAATGGCTGTTTTTATATTAATTAAATAAATTTACAATAAATTGATTAAATCAAATTTCCAATTTAAATTCTGAAATTGACAATCTTTATCACTTTTATTTTCTTAATCCCTCGTATTAATTAAACCAAATTCAGATATAAATTTAGAGTTAACAAATTTATTCATTTCAACGTTAAATTTCAATTTCTTTATATTCGCAAATTATAAATTAAATTTGCAAAAATTCCTTTAAATTGACTTTCATTTAATTATTCAATCTATTAGTATCCAATAGATGAGACTACCATTGGATTCATATCTATTACGTAAATATCTCCAAATTTCATCTAAATTTATATTTACGAAATTTTTAAATATTAGATCCATTTAGTTGCAATAAATCATATTATCGTAATTTAAATTCAAATAAATAATTAAATGTTGATTCCCATTCTTTTTATTCAAACAATCTTTATCATATAAGCATACTTAACATTTGTTTACATTTCATTATTCTGATACTTCTATATACATCTTAGATTTGTATCAACAGTTATATAAAAATGTGAATCTTGTCAATTGCGCGTATTAATTAAGGTTTTAAACTCAATTAACAAAATTTCCTAAGTCCAATCCCTTTTTACCAAATTTGACAATCCCCAACCATTTGTACTACATTCCATATTAATGTAATATTTATTAGATTTTATTTCAAATTTACGTACCTCTTAACTTCCTTAATTGAGATTTGATTCCCAAATTTTAATTTAACATACTAAATGAAATAAACAACATATAGATTGTTACCTATTTCCTTTACATGCCTTTATAGGTTTATTACCTAACAATCACCGTTAAAAATCCCATGTATACACAAATTTTATATTTCGTAATCACATTCACAAGTAATATGATTACTTAGAGAACGTTGACTTTTATTCAATTACCATTTATTGAAATCCACATTAATTAATTTATTAAATGCTTACATTTATTTCTCTATATCCAATTTGTTTCAACTTTATTTACATTAATACTATTCCCTTATTTTGGTTACTACTTATCAACTTGTTCTAACCTTATTACCTAAATTTCCGTTATTGTAAACCTTTATATTTTTTACATTTAAATTAAATTTTAAATTCCAATTCAATCAACCATTTCAACATGCAACTTATAATAACTGCTTACAAGTATGAATGGAATATCATTTATTCCAATACTTTCTTAATTTACATTAACATATTAGTTAATTCCCTTTATATGAAATTTATATCCAGGTATAGTACTTAACCCATCTCATTTATTGAAATTTATTCAAATTGCTAGTAAATAGGTTTTAAGTCACCATTTAAATATTTTATTTAGCGTTCATTTCAATATTAGTTTCTAAATTTTATTTTTTACTAAATTTAATTACAAGAACTCATTAATTCAACCAAATTAAATCCACGAAATTCACGGGTCGTTACACTCTCCCCCACTCAAAACTTTTCGTCCTCGAAAAGGAAAAAGAAGGGAGAAGGAAGAATTAAATAAACAACACATCTTATTCAAAATATTGATTGATAAACAATAATTTACAAATTTTATTACTTTAAATAAAATATACCCATTTTATAATCATTGTATGCTCTTTTTTTTTTTACTTAAATGAATAAAGTTTGGAAGAGCATTTTCAAAATAATTTCTATGTCCAAAAATTTACGGAAAATTTCTACAGAGTCTCCTTTGTACGGAGAGGCTCGGAAGAGCATATAATATCAATATAACAATATATAAAATATAATTTCCAAAATAACATATATATCCTAACACGCGAAAACAATATAATAACGCCATAACCCGTAATCCGAAAACGTACCTTTAGTCGGGCAATTAACGCATATTTTATGGAACCAAAAGCAGTGGCAATTGCTTCCAAAACCTGCATTTCACTTATATAATCTAAAAGGGTTAAAAATTATATAAAATGAAATATTTAGGTGGTTTCAATCACTAACAACAAATCAATACAACAACCATCAATTTCAACAAACAACATACACAAATACAAAACAACCATTCAATCAAACAAACAAATAGTTGTTCGGGTTCAAAACTTTTATATTGCACGGAATGAAGCATAAACTACTAGCGCATCATTTACTCAACAGCCTTAGATAAAACTAAATAGATTATTCATTCATCTAATCCAAATTTAAAGTATCTTACCCCAAACAACCATAAACCAAACAAGTAACAATTCCAAATAATAAATCAAGCTCATTCTTATAAATTTCATTTATTACTTTACATTTATTTCTTACAACTTTTATCTCCATTCATTAATTTAGTGTTTATTACACTTGTTTGCATTTATACTTATATATATATAATTCATTTTTCGCTTTTCATTTCATATTGCATAACTTCATTTGTTTATAGTATTCATGTGCAAATCAATTTCTTAGCACATTAATACATTAATTTAAGTCTACACTTATATATTTACCGCATTCATCTTTTCTTCTTATTTTATTAGTAAATAGCTTCAATCCTTTACTTAAGTTTTTTATCTTCCATATATACTACTTAATTTTATTTATTTTATTCCATTTCATTCTTATTAATTTCATTTCATACATTTGTTGTTTGATTTCCTTTAATTTATACAATGATTTATCTTTTTAATTTATATTTATTTCTACCAAACTTTTAATTTCATTTACTCATTCAATGTTTGTTTCATTTATTTTCACTCACTACTTACAATTATTCATTTCCATTAACTTAGGTCATGCAGTTCCTTTTATTTCATTATAATTATTCATTCATTTATTATAGCCTGACCTCTTTTATTTACATTCATTTATCAATAGTATTCATGTCCCATTCAATTTCTTGGCATTTTCATTTTGTTTACTTAAGTTTATAATCATCTATTTGTAATACTTACCTTTTATTATATTTACTAATATTAAAATTTCAATTATAACTTAACTTATCCCGATATCATCACTTCTTATGAATAAAACAGATTTATTGAACACCTTCATTACATACTTTTACTTGTATAATTTCCATTACATTTTCTTATTAAACATTTCAACTTTTAAGTATTTGGTAAGTTATATATATGTTTTTAAGAATGTAATTAAAATCATATAAGTTTCTCTTATTTCTTTAATAAATTTACTGTTAAATAATAATCCTTTATTTCATAGGTTACAATTTTAAATTTCATTTAATACCATTAATAACCTAGCATTAAACCTCTTATTTCATTTAGGGTTTCAATTATTGATTACTTAGACTGCATTTCACTAGAATAATTGAAACTATTTATTTATGGAAACTTAAGAACTAAATACCGGGTTAAATTTCAAATTATTTTAAAAATAATAGGTAAATATATATACTTACAACTTGTAAACCCAATTATATTTAAAACATATTAAAAATTCACTTTTGTTTATCAAAATAAATCTGTAGTAAAACTACCACAATGGCCTTCCCACTTCAAAACTCGAAAACGAAAGTCGATGATGCGTGCACTCATCACCGAAATTATTTTCCAGCGACAGAGAGGGGAGTACATAGCTTATTTCTTTTCAAAATTTCTTTTTAAACAATTCTTTCAAATAATATTGAAATATTTATATCAGAAAATACTTCTAATAGTATTATTATTATATTCCAAAATCAATTGAAAGAATTTCAAAAACCTCAGAACTTAAGTTCTAAATTTCCAATTTTATTTTCCATCTAATTTCACCTATTATTTATAAATTTTATTACCTAACAACCAATATATTGCAACCAAATATATATCTTATTTATTAAAAAAACTTCATTTTATATATAGAAAATATAATAAGCAAAATTATTTCATTCACCTATATTAAAACAAATATTATGTCGGTCTGTCCTATTAAGTGTTTAGAAATCCCTATTAATGTCACAACGTCCCATGCATCAATCAAAATTTATAAATACAAAACGGAACAGATTAACACAATATTAAAACCCTTTTATAACACTAACAAATACGCTCTCTCATATATATACACTCATCGACTCCCATAGGGTGTTTCTACCCTATTTGTAACAACCCGCTATTTTGGACCATTCAAATCGGCAATAAAACCATACATGTCCGACTTGAATAATTCAAAATACCCAATTGTTAATTAAAATTTGGCAAAACTTAAAATATACAATAAATCAATCAATCACAAAACACAGAGTAATATAGTGCCGCAGAATAGATAAAGAATAGTAGTTCATAAAGCTACTATATCATCAGAGTTAGAAATAAAAATACAACCGAATAGTTCAAATGCAGTGAAGTCTCCAATGCAACAAATGACTTCTCTGAACCAATCAACTGGTAAGGCTGGAATCTGAATCGATAGTTGGACTCCAAATGAAACTCCGAAGTCTAAAGGTGAGTCTCTAATGTTGTATCACTCAGTCTGACCCGAGCGTAAAGCAAAACACAAAACACTCGAGTCAGGATTAACATTCTTATATCAATAAATCCAACTCAAGTAAAATATCAACTGAAATACAAATAACTTAAAGGATGTTTGGGATGACCATCCTCTAAGGGTTCATGGAACTGTCTACAAGGTAGAAATATACACTATAACACCGTAGTCATTTCAGCTTAATTTATACTTCAAAACCAAATATCATTTCACTTCAAATATCTCTATATTTCCCAAAATAGTATTTAGATATATTAAATAATTTATACAATAAAGTATTTTCAATTCCCTCAACTTAAAAAATCGTTTCAACATCAACCCGACCTTCCCATTTAAATTAAATTCAATCTAAATTTATCAATTTAAATTCAACTCAATTCCTAAAATAAACACTTCAATTTATTGATCTCAAATTCGGATTTGTAATCACAAAAATACCGTTTTATATTTCAATATATTTCAAAACTTTAAGTATTCAACGTTTCAACTAATTTTTTTTCAATTTAGTTTTCTAAATAATAAATTCAAATTTAGTTCAACCTAAATTTCACTTTAATTCAATTTAGTTGCTAAATAACAAATTCAACTACGTTGATTTCAAATACAGATCCGAATCTCAACATAAATGTAACGACCCGAAAATTTCGATCCTGAAATTTTCGGATAGTTAGTGAAAAGAAGAAAGAGAAAGAAGAAAGAGATAGAAGATGAACAGAAAAGAAACACACAATCTCACATTCGCAGCGGATAAAATATAATATCACATAAACAATAGTTTTACAAGAAGAACTATATCATTACACTTATATCTTTATACATCAGAGTTACATCATTACACAAAAACCGGGTAATTAAAAACTAACTTTTCCCAGATAAATACAGCGAAACACCTCATACGTTCCTGCCATCAAGCTCGCCTCCTGAGCTCCAGAACGTCCTTACCTGAAAATCTGTAATACTCGGTCTGACCCGAGCATTACATCAAAGTAACACCCGGGTCGGGCTGGAAACCAGCGTGAGTAACTCATCTAACATGGAATACAAAAGTGTACATCTCATATAAACCCGGGGTACTTATATCAAATTACAACTTCACACGTTGCTATAGACATCACTTATTTCACAAAATAATTTCTAAGTGCCAGAACTTAGATTATATGGTCCAACTTACATAAATCATTCCATATCAGCCAATTGATTTCACATATCAATTTATAAAGAATCGAAGTGGTTTTGGGTATTTCTAATACCCGACTCCGGACTCTTCGAATTCAAAATCATCTGATCTCATGTTATTCAAGAAACACAATTAAACCTTTAAATACAAGATGACACTTATTACACTGTAATTCATCATCGACAGTTTAATCACATGATCACTGTTTAAGACAACTTATTATGTCACAAAATTTCATGTCCGAAATATCAGTCAATCATTCATAAGAAAGATTAATTAGTCACCCACCACTAATTATGTGACAACCCGTATATTTGGACCATTTAAATTGACAATAATCCTCACATGTCAACTTAAATGATACAATACACGAATCATTATGGGATTATAAATACATAAATGTAAATGAGAATCAATACAACATCACAGTCACAGAACAGTCAAAGAATAATGCAGCGGAAATACATCGTCATAATAGCAGTTCATGAAGCTACTACCTATAGTACAACAATGTCTAAACAAAAGGTGACTGAAAGGAAATACATAAATGTCCAACAGACACGGACATCAAAATAGACTGATAAAGATAAATGCTAAGTCTTCAGCATCTTCAACCAACCTTTATCAGCAAACTGGATAGCTTCAGACTGACCCGAGCATATGCAAAAAGAAACACTCGAGTCAGGACTCAAAATCTTATACAGGATAATCAAGTGCAGGAAATAAAGTCCATAACTCAAAGATGAATAAAATAACATCTCTAAGGATCTGATAAACTACCTATATATACAGTAAGATATGGTATGTAGGTAATGTCTAATCAGTAAAATAGAATATTAAAACAGCGTTAAGGCGTTACCATAATTCCCCTTAACACATTTTATATTCCCAAAAGCATATACAAGACCGTAGTTTCCCTAAAACCGGAAGTCACCAGAGGGCAATCCATATACTCAAGGTACAAATCAAAACGTAGTGGACGCGAATAGGATAATCAGTATGACAAGGTACATGAGGCAATACCAACTAGGATACTAGTAGTTGCATGATCCGGACTGATGTTGAGCATAATAGCTACTATCTCAACACCGCGAAACAACACTCCCAAATCAAGGGTGCACCCAAATCGAATCACAAAAGTAATAGATATGGTATCGAAGAAGCGTGTCCGCTAGAGGTGGCGATCCTCAATGGCCCGGCGTGGCTCCTGTTTTAGTCAGTCAGGGGTTATCCAATATCGTTCTCTTTCTTCAGTCAACGCGTTCACCAAACCATCCACTTCATTCTGGATCAACACTTCGCGCATAATAGTTATTAAAGTGGTTTTCGGTATCGACAGAGAGTATGTCCATTCCCGATCCCGGTCTCTTTAATAACTACGTATTTATTACCCGATGGTCTGTTAAATTAACGTTTTGAACAAATCAAAGTCCAAAGGTCAAGGTGCAAATTTGACTTCCAAATTTTGACATCTCACGATTCAATTTATTTTAGATATTTTAAAAACATATTTCCAAATGCAAAATTTCCAAACATTTGAATGGTAAGTACTCAAGTTTAATTTAATAAGATCTAAATGTCGCTTATTTGGTTTAGTTCATAATCGATGAATTCAATTTAATGGTAAACTTAGTTTAAATTATTAAATCAAATTCATTCATTTCACTTCATGCTTACATCCACCGTTGTCATAAATCCGATAAATCAATTTCATTACTAAATTCCTTTATCAAACCTCATTTGATTTATTTACTTATCCAATTAAATTCCCAAATCGAAGGAATCCATTTTCATTTACAATGTCCTGACTTGATTAATTTGTAAGTTTAAAATCATTTTAAATTTAAATATCACTAAGTCATATCCATAAAACTTTAGTTAGTTTTGTATTCCTCTTAAGTCAAATTTTCTAAATTTCAAATACAATTTATAACATGTTCCAATTCCATTTAATTTAACCCGAGTTTTAATCTTGACCTAACAAATCTAATAAATTGTAAAATTCTAAACTTAATTGTTTCTAAATCTCATTTCGATTAAATTTGCCAATTCATTTTATTTAATTACATAGGTTTCTTAATCCGTTTCAATTTAATCCATTAATTTTACTTCAATCTAATCCCTAAAATTTATCTCAATTAAATCCGGGAAATTTATTTCAATTACATTCATTAAAACCGTTATCAAATTTCCAAACAAATTGTCAAGTTCATTCCTTAATTTAAAATATATTTCAATTTCGAAAATGGTTTTGTTGACCAATCGGGTTTCTTATTTTTTATTTTCTATCCTAGGCCAAGTTGTCTAATTAGGTATTTATCATTTCAACCCAATATTATTTAATATAAAACAAAGCATAGCAAAGGGAACTTGCAGTGTGATAACTGGGATGGTGTCAAAGTAAATAAACAAGCAATAACAACCATACATAACAATTTAACAATTTACTAAATAATCCCTAAATAATCGTATTAATTTGCATTTGTTGCTAATGCAAATTAATACAATTATTCCTAGAATCTACACTATCGTTTCATGTAGATTAAAGATTATTACATTATGGTTTCACTTGGTGTCTATTATCACATTACTACATCAATCATACATACAATGGTTCAAAGTGTAGTTAACACTATTTCTACGCGACGGTTAATTTAACAATTAATGGGGTCAAGTTTAACATATATAGTCCATTTTAAATTTATCGACTATCCTATATCAATTTCAAATTCAATATTAAAATTTACTTATATTAACAATCAAATTCAACATCACGTAACAATTTTAGTGCCACACTTGTTTGTCGTAAAACTAACAATATTCAAATTTTTACTTGCATAGTGATTTACAATTTTTATTTCAACAATTCTAACAATCAACAATTTAACATTCAAATCAATATAAACAACAATTTATCACTTGATTATCATATCATAATAGATTGAGTCATGAATGAAATATTCACCTTGCGTGATTGAAGAAGATGATGGCGAAGCACGAAGACGAATAGATAAATAGGCCCTAACAAGCACGACGCAAAATGAACACAACTGCAATCAACAAATAATTAATCAATAATTTGCTTATTGCAATATATATATTGACTGAATATATATATAAACCATACCAAACAACGGAGCAAGATAGATTCGGCAAGCGGGATGGAAATAGCCTATGTTTCCGGATCAATAGCGGGAGCTGGAATAAAACGCATCAAAACGTTGTTTGAGAGCATATATAACTGATTCTGTAAAACTTGTACTATATATAACAACTCAAACATGGACACTTATGTCTTAATATAAACATGTTTCAACATAACTGCTTTTATATATTTTTTTTCTCAAAACCTGTAGCTTTATATATAAATCTAGGCACCAATATATTCATACACGACTGTACTGTTTCATCTAAACCCATGCTTCTTTGTACTTTACTAAATATATAAACTACTATGCAACGGTACAACACTTTGCAAATTTAAGCTTCATATATGTACAACTGTACCTCATAACTTAAATTCATATATAAAATCCCTATATCACTTTATACTGCAAATAACCAATTAAACAATAGTGACATATAATTTTATATTAGACTTTATAACACATAGGAAGCTAACTAACCTCAGCCAAGGCTTGCATATACCATAACTAACATATACCCTTATAGATTTTTCCACCAAACTCTTGAATACATCTAATATAACTATATAACATGCTTTTCTTCATATTCTTTCTCTCTTTTTTTTTAGCATATAACAGTGGAAACCCCGTGGTGGATTGGCACTGTGGCTAAGGTGCACTGGCGGGCTGTGGACGTGGGTTAGGCAGGAGGCGGGGCGACTGGCATGTGGGCGGAGCTGATGGTTGGCAGGGCGGAATAGTGGAGCGGGGGGGCTGATGGGGACGTTAGTGAGTTTTCTGGTGGTGGGGTGGCCGAGTGGCATGGGCGCATGGGTGGAGGCCACATGGGGTCGGCTGGTGGAGTGGGAATTGGCGAAGGCTGCGGTGCAGGTTGTGGCCGCATGGGGGGGGGGGGAGTCGGAGCTTTGGAGGGTGGTGAGACTGGTCGTTTTGGGTTTAGCGGAGGGAGCTGCATGGTGTGGGGAGCATGCGGCACGGGCTGAGAGGAGGGGAAGGTGGTTGCATGGGCGAAGGGGAAGGAGAGGGGAAGTGGTGGCCGCACGGTAGGGAGTTGGTTTCGGTGGAGGCATACGAACTGGGGGGAGGGGGGGGTTGGAAATAAATAAAAAATAAAAAAAAATAAAACGCAGAGAGGAGAGGGAGGAGAGTTATGTTGGTTTCACCTTAGTACTGGAGAGCAACAGAATATAAAAGAAAAGTGTTTTGTGTTTCTTTAGTTTTTTTTTGGGAAGAACAATCAACACATAAAAGAAAACAGGGAGAGAGGGGAGAAAGATATGCAGAGGAGAAGAAAGTTACGTACCAGAGAGAACAAGAGGGCAGTGAGCAATTAATGACTGAGCTGTTATGCAGTGGAGTAAATGAAGAGGGATATATACAGAAGGTTCAGAGTGTGCAGAGGACAATGCAATGATGATTTCTAAAATGGAGGCTATTTGGGTTCCCAGGGCAGCTGAATGGCTCCAAAGTTTTAAATGTTGAAACGTTGGGTACCGGTTTGTGCTGCGTAACGGACCGTTGTGCGCTCCGTTAACAATTATAATTTGCAACGCCGAACTCCGATTGACACAAATAAATATACCGTTGTGATCAGCGCGTCGAGACGGACACAACGGTATAAATATATTGATGGTTCGACACCGTTTGCAAAGCGGTAAATCTTATTGAACCATTTGCACGAGCGAACATTTTAGCTAGCAATTAAAAGCGAAATTTGACGGAACGAAATGCGCCGTCAGGTTCAGAATATTTTTCTTATGCAACATCGAGAAAAATATTTGAGTTCGGACGATAGAAAATTTTCACATAAGATTTAAACTAAAATGTAAATGCGACGAGCGTAATTTACTTCAATATTTTTCAACGAAATTTGGCGCACGCCTATGTCTATCTAGACGCATTCCAAATGTGAAGTTTGGTTGGCAACGGAAGTTGTTTGCGAAAATTCGAATTTCTACATAAAATGAGCGATTTAAAAATTTTAAACTGGGTCTGAATTTCAGGGTCGTTACATTCTCCCCTACTCAAAACTTTTCGTCCCCGAAAAGGAACAAAGGAAAGAGTGGAAGAACTATAAAAGGGGTACGATAGATATAGAATAGATTATCGAATAAAGTAAAGAATATAGAATGGAACTTACCTTCAACAAACAATTCAGGATTAGAATCTCGGATACTCTCTTCGGTTTCCCAAGTACAATCACGCTCATCGGGACTCAATTGGACTTTGACTAGGCTAACAGTCTTCCTTCTTAGCTGCTTCGTATCCCTATCAACGATACGAAGCGGTCTCCTCTCTATAGTCAAATCCGGCTCAATATCAACCTCATCCAACTGAGCAATAGGAATGGTCATGGATGTATCGTGTACAACCTTCCGGAGATGTGAAACATGGAATACGTTGTGCACGCCCTCAAATTTCTCCGGTAGTGCAACTCTGTAGGCTAGTGTACCAATCCTCTCAGTGATAGTGAATGGTCCAACAAATCTAGGAGCGAGCTTCCCTCTACGACCAAATCGAATAACATTCCTCAAAGGTGATACTTTAAGAAAGACCTCATCTCCAACCTGGAATTTTAACTCTCTTCTACGCCTATCTGCATAGCTCTTTTGCCTATCCTGTGCGGTCTTCATCTTCCTTCTGATCTCATTGACCTTCTCGGATGCTTCCATAATCATATCCGGGCCAAGAACTAATCGGTCACTAGGCTCAATCCAACAAGCTGGCGATTTGCATGGCCGTCCATATAAAGCTTCGAACGGTGCCATATCGATACTCGCCTGATTATAAAGATAGTTATATTTCAATTCAAATTTTTACTTATTCAAATTGAAAATCTTAGATTACCTGATAGCTGTTATTATAAGTGAATTCAACCAAATGAAGGTGGTTTTCCCAAGATCCACCGAAATCAATAATACAAGCTCGGAGCAGATCTTCCAAAATCTGATTTACCCTCTCAGTTTGGCCATCTATTTGAGGATGATAAGCCGTGCTCAGATTCAGTTTAGTGCCCAAGACGTCCTAAAATGCCTTCCAGAATTTACTAGTGAATAAAGGATCTCTATCGCATACAATACTAGATGGAACTCCATGAAGTCTAACAATCTCTCTCATATAAATCTCGGCCAAACTCGAAGCAGCACGAGTGGTCTTAACAGGAATAAAGTGAGCAGATTTTGTCAACCTATCAACAATCACCAATATACTCTCGTTACCTTTTCTGGTCCTCGGTAATCCGTCAACGAAGTCCATAGAAATCTGATCCTATTTCCAACACGGAATCTCTAGGGGTTGAAGTAATCCTGCCGTCTTCAGGTGATCGGCCTTGACTTGTTGGCAAGTGGTGCATCTACTGACATATATGGAAATATCTCTCTTCATCCCACTCCACCAATATAAACGCTTCATATTTCGATACATCTTGGTGACACCAGGATGAAATGAAAGTGATGACTGATGATTCTCTCTAAGCACTTCTTGTCTCAATCCGTCAACATTTGGAACACAAATACGGTTGTCAATCTTCAGAACTCCATTACCATCTATCTGTGCTCCCACTTTACTGTCAGCATTTCCAACTCTACCAAGAACTAACTCCTTCATGCGATAGAGCAAGGTGTCCTCATATTGCTTAGCTTTGATGCGATCCAAAAGAGATGGGGAGATAACAAGCTGAAATAGCATGCCTTCTACAAGATTACAACAAGACAATGCTTTGCTACGGCTCAAAGCATCAGCTACACATTTGCTTTTCCAGGAGTATAATTGATGTCGAGATCATATGCAGCTAAGAATTCGAGCCATCAGACTTGTCTCTGATTCAAGTCCTTCTGAGAGAAAATATACCGCAAGGACTTATGATCTGTGAATAATTCAAATTTTGTCCCCAAAAGATGGTGCCTCCATAGTTTCAAAGCAAATACAACTGCAAGAAGCTCTAAATCATGGGTCGCATAGTTTACTTCATGAGTTTTCAACTGACGACCCGCATAAGTAATAACCTTTCCATTTTGCATAAGGACAGCGCCTAAACCTTCTCGACAAGCATCGGTATAGATAGTTAATCCTTCACTCCCATCAATTACCGCAAGAACTGGAGCTGAAGTTAACTTACGCTTCAACTCATTAAAAGCTGATTCACACTTCTCACTCCAAATAAACTTGACATCCTTTCGAGTTAAAGCAGTAAGTGGGGCAGAAATCCGGGCAAAGTGCTCAATGAATCTGCGATAATAACCGGCTAGGCCCAAGAAACTACGGATATCAGTAGGAGTTTTGGGAGTCTCCCAATCCTGTAGATAAGTTTCAAATTAGAAAGGAATACGATGGATCGAATAGAAATAACGAATAGGATAGAACTTATATTGATTACGGCGATCTTAGCTGGATCGATCGAAATCCCGTTTTCAGAAACAATATGGCCAAGGAATCATACTTCGTCTCGCCAGAAGTGGCATTTCGAAAACTTGGCTTTAAGCTGATGATTTCGAAGAGTCCCCAGAACATAAGCAAGATGTGTCTCATGCTCTTTCTCATCTTTGGAGAAGACGAGAATATCATCAATGAAGATGAGAACAAACTTGTTAAGGACATCACGAAAGACTCTATTCATTAAGTCGACGAAATAAGCAGGTGCGTTGGTCAAACCGAATGGCATAACCAACCATTCATAGAATCCGTTCTCGGTATGGAAAGCTGTCTTATGAATACTATCTTCTGCTACTCTGAGTTGGTGGAACCCAGTGGCTAGATCAAGTTGTGAGAAAACTTTAGCTCCATGGAGCTGATCGAATAAATCATTGATGCGAGGCATCGGATAGCGGTTCTTGAGAGTGCGCTTGTTTAATTCTCGGTAATCAACACACATGCGAAGAGATCCATCTGATTTGGTGACAAAGACGACTGCGGCGCCCCATTCAGAGCAACTTCTCCTGATCAAACCCTTAGCAAATAGATCATCAATTTGGGTTTTAAGTTCAGCTTTTTCTTTAGGAGCCATCCTTCTATGAAGGAGAACTACGGGAGTAGCTCCGGGAATAAGGTCAATGCGGAAATCGATCTCTCATTTTGGCGGTAGAGAGTTGACCTCCCCAAATACATCAGGAAATTTCTGAACAATAGGAGTGGTACTAAGATCATCCGGGTGAGCATCAAGAGAGAATATGAAGCTTCCGACATATTTCTGAGGTGATTTGCATTCGATGACAAGCTGTAGACCCTTGTCATTGACTAGAGAAACAGATCGAGCTTTGCAAGAAATAACAGCATCGAATTTTCTTAACCAATCAGCGCCAAATAAGATGTCAAATGCTTCGAAGCCAAGCACATAAAAATCCCAAGTGAATCGATATCTTCCATACAAAAGCACAACCTCTTTACAAATTCTACTGAGATTGGCAAGTCCTCCAATAGGGTTGGAGACGCATAAGGAAGTAGTAGCAAGAGTTGGTTCTAATTTGAGCTTATTACAAATATCAATAGATATGAAGCTATGCGAAGCACCAGTATCGAATAATACCCGAACAGGTAAATTATGAAATGTAAAAGTACTTCGTAAGGTACCTCGGTCATCCTGAGCAGGTGGTGCAGGAGTGGTGACAGCATAAACTCCTGATGGTGTGCCTTTCTTCCTCAATGGGCAATCTCTCTTGAAGTGACCTGGCTGGAGGCAGACATGGCATAAATCATTCCTCATCTGAGAAGGTGGTGGAATAGCAGCTCCGGTGGATGGACAACTATTAGCATAATGGCCCTTCTTATCGCATTTGAAGCAAGTGATCTTAGCAAGGTCGATTGGGCTCTTCTGGGCATATCCTAATCCTGTAGTCTTTTGCCAAGCTTTTTTTTGCTGATCGATGTTCATCTTCCTCTTTCTGAGCTGGCTGGAAGAGGGCTGAGTAGGAGTGGCCTTAGCAGTAGGTCCCCTAGGCTTTGCCTCATATCTAACAGCATAATCAACAAGCTCTGTGAAGGTGCAGTGAGTGTGGTCAGTAAGAAAGTCATAATACTCTGGTCTAGCTCCCATAATGAACTTCTCGTTCTTTAGAAGTGGTGTATCGATCAATCCCGGGCCAAACTTGGAGAGTTCGTTGAATTTCCTCTCGTACTCAGAAATAGTCATACTGCCTTGCTTAAGATCCATAAAAGCTCTATAAAGTTGGGTTTTCCCAACAGAGGGCATCCATTGTGCCGAGAAAGTATCCCTAATCAAAAGATAGACTAGATGAGTGACATTTTAAAGATTGAAAGAATAATTTAGACTACGAAATCCAAATGAATTTATACCTAAACTGGGCCTAAGTGATGGTGTTCTCCTCGATACGGGAGGTAACCGATTCCCACCAATCTTGCGCGACATCCTGAAGTTGCCATGCAGCAAGCTGACGCTTCTGAGCATCAGCGATCTCCAATCCAGAAAATATCTTCTCTAAGCCTTTGAGCCATTGCTGAGCCTCGATAATACCCTCTGATCCAGAAAACTTAGTACCACCAAGTTGTGTATACTCCTTGCTAAGAGTGGTGAATTTGACTGGAGCTGGGACGGCGAGTGCAGCCTGGGCAGGACCATAACCTCTTCCTCCCCTATTGTTTCTTCCGGTGCTCATCCTGAAATATTGAAAGAGATTTAGAACCAAGAATAGAAAATCATACAGCTTGAAGAAAATCTAATAAACGAATCAAAGAAGTTTGAATGTTAAAGGATCGGGATATTGAATCGATTCTCCTCATTCTAGGGTATTGCTACCCTATCTCTAATGAGTTTATATAATCCCAAACTAAGGTTTTTAGGGAAACCAAAGCTCTGATACCAACTGTAACAACCCGTATATTTGGACCATTTAAATTGACAATAATCCTCACATGTCAACTTAAATGATACAATACACGAATCATTATGGGATTATAAATACATAAATGTAAATGAGAATCAATACAACATCACAGTCATAGAACAGTCACAGAATAATGCAGCGGAAATACATCGTCATAATAGCAGTTCATGAAGCTACTACCTATAGTACAACAATGTCTAAACAAAAGGTGACTGAAAGGAAATACATAAATGTCCAACAGACACGGACATCAAAATAGACTGATAAAGATAAATGCTAAGTCTTCAGCATCTTCAACCAACCTTGATCAGCAAACTGGATAGCTTCAGACTGACCCGAGCATATACAAAAAGAAACACTCGAGTCAGGACTCAAAATCTTATACAGGATAATCAAGTGTAGGAAATAAAGTCCATAACTCAAAGATGAATAAAATAACATCTCTAAGGATCCGATAAACTACCTATATATACAGTAAGATACGGTATGTAGGTAATGTCTAATCAGTAAAATAGAATATTAAAATAGCGTTAAGGTGTTACCATAATTCCCCTTAACACATTTTATATTCCCAAAAGCATATACAAGACCGTAGTTTCCCCAAAACCGGAAGTCACCAGAAGGCAATCCATATACTCAAGGTACAAATCAAAACGTAGTGGTCGCGAATAGGATAATCAGTATGACAAGGTACATGAGGCAATACCAACTAGGATACTAGTAGTTGCGTGATCCGGACTGATGTTGAGCATAGTAGCTACTATCTCAACACCGCGAAACAACACTCCCAAATCAAGGGTGCACCCAAATCGAATCACAAAAGTAATAGATATGGTATCGAAGAAGCGTGCCCGCTAGAGGTGGCGATCCTCAATGGCCCGGCGCGGCTCCTGTTTTAGTCATGTCAGGGGTTATCCAATATCGTTCTCTTTCTTCAGTCAACGCGTTCACCAAACCATCCACTTCATTCTGGATCAACACTTCGCGCATAATAGTTATTAAAGTGTTTTTCGGTATCGACAGAGAGTATGTCCATTCCCGGTCCCGGTCTCTTTAATAACTACGTATTTATTACCCGATGGTCTGTTAAATTAACGTTTTAAACAAATCAAAGTCCAAAAGTCAAGGTGCAAATTTGACTTCCAAATTTTGACATCTCACGATTCAATTTATTTTAGATATTTTAAAAACATATTTCCAAATGAAAAATTTCCAAACATTTGAATGGTAAGTACTCAAGTTTAATTTAATAAGATCTACATGTCGCTTATTTGGTTTAGTTCATAATCGATGAATTCAATTTAATGGTAAACTTAGTTTAAATTATTAAATCAAATTCATTCATTTCACTTCATGCTTACATCCACCGTTGTCATAAATCCGATAAATCAATTTCATTACTAAATTCCTTTATCAAACCTCATTTGATTTATTTACTTATCCAATTAAATTCCCAAATCGAAGGAATCCATTTTCATTTACAATGTCCTGATTTGATTAATTTTTAAGTTTAAAATCATTTTAAATTCAAATATCACTAAGTCATATCCATAAAACTTTAGTTAGTTTTGTATTCCTCTTAAGTCAAATTTTCTAAATTTCAAATACAATTTATAACATGTTCCAATTCCATTTAATTTAACCCGAGTTTTAATCTTGACCTAACAAATCTAATAAATTATTAAATTCTAAACTTACTTGTTTCTAAATCTCATTTCGATTAAATTTGCCAATTCATTTTATTTAATTACATAGGTTTCTTAATCCGTTTCAATTTAATCCATTAATTTTACTTCAATCTAATCCCTAAAATTTATCTCAATTAAATCCGGGAAATTTATTTCAATTACATTCATTAAAACCGTTATCAAATTTCCAAACAAATTGTCAAGTTCATTCCTTAATTTAAAATATATTTCAATTTCGAAAATGGTTTTGTTGACCAATCGGGTTTCTTATTTTTTATTTTCTATCCTAGGCCAAGTTGTTTAATTAGGTATTTATCATTTCAACTCAATATTATTTAATATAAAACAAAGCATAGCAAAGGTAACTTGCAGTGTGATAACTGGGATGGTGTCAAAGTAAATAAACAAGCAATAACAACCATACACAACAATTTAACAATTTACTAAATAATCCCGAAATAATCGTATTAACTTGCATTTGTTGCTAATGCAAATTAATACAATTATTCCTAGAATCTACACTATTGTTTCATGTAGATTAAAGATTATTACATTATGGTTTCACTTGGTGTCTATTATCACATTACTACATCAATCATACATACAATGGTTCAAAGTGTAGTTAACGCTATTTCTACGCGACGGTTAGTTTAACAGTTAATGGGGTCAAGTTTAACATATATAGTCCATTTTAAATTTGTCGACTATCCTATATCAATTTCAAATTCAATATTAAAATTTACTTATATTAACAATCAAATTCAACATCACGTAACAATTATAGTGCCACACTTGTTTGTCGTAAAACTAACAATATTCAAATTTTTACTTGCATAGTGATTTACAATTTTTATTTCAACAATTCTAACAATCAACAATTTAACATTCAAATCAATATAAACAACAATTTATCACTTGATTATCATATCATAATAGATTGAGTCGTGAATGAAATATTCACCTTGCGTGATTGAAGAAGATGATGGCGAAGCACGAAGACGAATAGATAAATAGGCCCTAACAAGCACGACGCAAAATGAACACAACTGCAATCAACAAATAATTAATCAATAATTTTCTTATTGCAATATATATATTGATTGAATATATATATAAACCATACCAAACAACGGAGCAAGATAGATTCGGCAAGCGGGATGGAAATAGCCTATGTTTCCGGATCAATAGCGGGAGCTGGAATAAAACGCATCAAAACGTTGTTTGAGAGCATATATAACTGATTCTGTAAAACTTGTACTATATATAACAACTCAAACATGGACACTTATATCTTAATATAAACATGTTTCAACATAACTGCTTTTATATTTTTTTTTCTCAAAACCTGTAGCTTTATACATAAATCTAGGCACCAATATATTCATACACGACTGTACTGTTTCATCTAAACCCATGCTTCTTTGTACTTTACTAAATATATAAACTACTATGCAACGGTACAACACTTTGCAAATTTAAGCTTCATATATGTACAACTGTACCTCATAACTTAAATTCATATATGAAATCCCTATATCACTTTATACTGCAAATAACCAATTAAACAACAGTGACATATAATTTGATATTAGACTTTATAACACATAGGAAGCTAACTAACCTCAACCAAAGCTTGCATATACCATAACTAACATATACCCTTATAGATTTTTCCACCAAACTCTTGAATACATCTAATATAACTATATAACATGTTTTTCTTCATATTCTTTCTCTTTTTTTTTTTAGCATATAACAGTCGAAACCCCGGGGTGGATTGGCACTGCGGCTAAGGTGCACTGGCGGGCTGCGGATGCGGGTTAGGCAGGAGGCGGGGCGACTGGCATGTGGGCGGAGCTGATGGTTGGCAGGGCGGAATAGTGGAGCAGGGGGGGCTGATGGGGACGTTAGTGAGTTTTCTGGTGGTGGGGTGGCCGAGTGGCGTGGGCGCATGGGTGGAGGCCACATGGGGTCGGCTGGTGGAGTGGGACTTGGCGAAGGCTGCGGTGCAGGTTGTGGCCGCATGGGGGGGGGGGGGGTAGTCGGAGCTTTGGAGGGTGGTGAGGCTGGTCGTTTTGGGTGTAGCGGAGGGAGCTGCATGGTGTGGGGAGCATGCGGCACGGGCTGAGAGGAGGGGAAGGTGGTTGCATGGGCGAAGGGGAAGGAGAGGGGAAGTGGTGGAGGTGGCCGCACGGTAGGGAGTTGGTTTCGGTGGAGGCATACGAACTGGGGGGGTTTGGAAATAAAAAAAATAAAAAAAATAAAACGCAGAGAGGAGAGGGAGGAGAGTTATGTTGGTTTCACCTTAGTACTGGAGAGCAACAGAATATAAAAGAAAAGTGTTTTGTGTTTCTTTAGTTTTTTTTGGGAATAACAATCAAAACATAAAAGAAAACAGGGAGAGAGGAGAGAAAGATATGCAGAGGAGAAGAAAGTTACGTACCAGAGAGAACAAGAGGGCAGTGAGCAATTAATGACTGAGCTGTTATGTAGTGGAGTAAATGAAGAGGGATATATACAGAAGGTTCAGAGTGTGCAGAGGACAATGCAATGATGATTTCTAAAATGGAGGCTATTTGGGTTCCCAAGGCAGCTGAATGGCTCCAAAGTTTTAAATGTTGAAATATTGGGTACCGGTTTGTGCTGCGTAACGGACCGGTGTGCGCTCCGTTAACAATTATAATTTGCAACGCCGAACTCCGATTGACACAAATAAATATACCGTTGTGATCAGCGCGTCGAGAGGGACACAACGGTATAAATTTGGCGCACGCCTATGTCTTATTGAACCATTTGCATGAGCGAACATTTTAGCTAGCAATTAAAAGCGAAATTAGACGGAACGAAATACGCCATCAGGTTCAGAATATTTTTCTTATGCAACATCGCGAAAAATATTTGAGTTCGGACGATAGAAAATTTTCACATAAGATTTAAACTAAAATGCAAATGCGACGAGCGTAATTTACTTCAATATTTTTCAACGAAATTTGGCGCACGCCTATGTCTATCTAGACGCATTCCAAATGTGAAGTTTGGTTGGCAACGGAAGTTGTTTGCGAAAATTCGAATTTCTACATAAAATGAGCGATTTAAAAATTTTAAACTGGGTCTGAATTTCAGGGTCATTACAAATTAAATCAAATTTATTCCTTAAATCATTTTTAATCTTGCCTACCCTATCAATAATTAATTACAAACCATTAATTAATCTTTCCTTAAGTATCCTTTCTAATAAAATCTAGTATTTAACCTCAATTAATTTGACACATCCTGATTAATCACACTCAGTAATTATTCTCAATTACTAACATTAATTAATTAACCCCTTAATTCATTAATGAATCCTTTAATTATTCATCTCGATTAGTCACCCTTGATTAATTATTCTTTAATCACAATAAGTAATTAACTCTCAATTAATTACATAAATTAATTAATCTTTACCCATCACATATATCACAATGATCCTTAAGTAATTTTTTTTATTAATTACCTTATAAGCACTTATATTGATTAATTATTCCTCAATTAATCATACTCATAATTAACTAATTCTTAATTAATTACTTAAATTGATCAATCCTTTATTTAATGACACCAAGTAATAGATCGTTTAATTACTTCCCTTATGTAATTTACCTTTAATTACTTCCATCATAAAATTATTCTATTAGCTATTTATCCTCAATAAATTACCTATGTCCTTAATTTACCACATAGATAAATTATCATCAACCATTCACATTGCTTAACCTTAATAAATATCCGTATTTAATTAATCCTTAAATTTATTATACTAACGAAGTACTCAAATAAATTTTAGATAAATTCTTTATCTAAAAAAAAAATCTTAATTACATTCATTAACTTATTATAGATCATGGGTAATTAAATTTCACCATTTAAAATCACCTTTAAATGAATTTAAATCATTGTCTTAAAAAAATTATATAAGAACAAGATTTACTTTGCCTTGGAATCATATTTATTTAAAATACATTATTAAGAAAATTTGGTAAAAATCCCTTTTGAAGATATTAAAAAAAAAACTTTCAAAACAGTTCGTACCTTTACTAAAAAACCCCAGAACTCAATCCATTTAGACCCAAGTTAACTTGGAATAAATCACAACAAACACTCAAGCAAGTTTCCGGTTAAAATATAAAACAGTCACGAACAACAATACCCATCCCCTGCTTCGAGAAAACAACCCAATTGCTCGAGACTTACCCGATCTATCTATTTCTTCCCAAACGAGTCATCAACCCAGATAACAATTGGCATTCCTGTGTACATGCACACTCCTTCCAGTCGCCGTCGACTAGTTCTGCGATATCAATAAGTTGCTACACATCTCCTCAGTCACCTCAAACACTTGAATTGTGGATTCTCATCGCCAGCCGAAATTGAACAGGATGAGCCCCTAAATCAAATTTTGGTCAAAACAAACTTCACCGCGACACCATCTCTGATCACCAGTCAACTCGCCGTCTTCCCCAGAACGGCACTACAACACCATGCTTCTGATCATTCCCACGCGATTCAGTCCGATCCCTTATCAACATCATGCGAACACCCAAAAGTTTGTCGACATGAACAGGTCTTTAAGCCCTAGTTTAACGAAGATTAAACACGCCGTCAATCTAAAAATTCATACTCTATTTTTTTCGATCATCCTCATTCCTCACTCAACCTCCTGGCCCCACCAATCCGTCACATTCGCCGTTGATCGTCGAAAATCGACGAATAAGCTAATTTCGATTATCCCGACCTTCTCTTATGAATAAAAAATCAAAAATCGAGATTTCCATCTTAAAATTCATCTCTTGGCATCACGAATTAGATTCTATAGTTAAAAACTGATATTATAAAGATTGATTTTTAGCTTAAAATTTGTTCACCACTGTTATTCGTCATTTTGAAATAATTCCCAAATGTGAACTTTTGAAACTATTTTGTAAAATTTATATTACATTGTTCTAATCATATTACCTTTATAAATTATAACCCAAATTTGAATGTTTTGGGATTATATGATTTTTTTCTCATTTTTTTTTCTTTTTACTAATGAAACCAAGCCTGTTGTTACAACAGAGCATATACATTAACATCCACAAGCATGCACAAGATTACATACAGAGAGCTTTACTAAAATCATCAAAATACAAGTATACTCACCATAGATTCAATATCACTTCACAGTTCTATGAGTAAGTAAGACTTTTAACCTTGAAAAGTAAAGTGAACTCACCTGTTTTAAAAAAACAGAGAACAGTTGAAAGAACTTTTGTCTTCGAACAGTAAACTCGAATTTCTCTTGATTCTAATCTGCTTACAAATCTAGATTTTGAAACAAAAGCCTTGGTTTCTGATCTCCTTCCAGATTGTACTTGAATTAGAACCAGTTTGCAAGTTGATCAGATCTTGAAATTTGATCAGTTTGAAGTTTTGAATAAGTAGGAGCTGCTGTATATTTTTTTTATTTTATTTCCTTCTCAGTTTATTTAGAGAAAGAAGAAAGAGGATCCAGAGAAAAAAAAAACACACCATCCTAGCTCTTAAATAAATTTTTATTTTATAAAGAAAACCAAGGCCATTTGTAATTACATGATATCCTTTAGCTAACACATGTCAACTTGAATGCATACAAAATTTTACAAATGTTATTGCATTATATCTCCCCTTTGCATTAAATTTATATATATATATATATATATATATATATATATATATATATATATAATTTTTCTTATTCAACTCTATAACTTTCAATTAATAATCATATATATAAATATTAGTTGTAAATTTATTTTTAAGATATTATTTATAAAAACTAATTTAAAACCCTATATTAATTTGATTCTTACGGCTTAAGTTATCAATACTTAAATTAACAATCACATATAGATGTATACACATTAATACTTATATATGTAAACACTTACAATTTTAATATCATAAAGTTTGCTTATAACTATATTATATATATATATTTTTTATTTACTATAATAGTTATAAATTTCCTCATATCTATAATCCAGTATTTATTATAACTCAAATCCAATTATATACATTTAGATATGATTAATTACTAGAATTTATTTGTTAAATCAGTAAATTAGTAATTTCTAATAGTTTAAATCAGGTAATTATACAATTATCTGATGCCAAAGAAATCCGGATTATCACATTCCTCCCCCATTTGAATCTTTTCGTCCTCGAAAAGGAATGAAGCCTGAATTTATTAAAATGCTTAAAATCATATAGATTTTCTTTGATTATTTTAAAACACTTTTAAAATCTAAATAATATTGCCAAAACAGTTTTATAAAAATACTTTTATAACTCGATGTTTCAACAAGTCCAACTTCGTTCTTACAGAAATTCGGTCATACGTTGATCAGACGTAGGACTGAAGTTCTACAAGTACTTAGCAGACTCATTTTCAACATCCAGTGAAAATACTTTGAAAATAATTTTATTGGAAATATAGAAAACAGTTTTTTTGGAAATAAAGGATATATTTTCGGTGAGAATGCTCTGGAAATCATCACCCCCATCCATGGTCACAGTTAACCCGATGGTTACGTTGCCATCCCGACAAAATCCACAGATAACTATAGGCCTCCGCGCCCCTCGATTACACCATGGAACCCGCTACAGATCGCAGCTACAACTGGGGTTACGTAGCTATCACAGCAAAAACCCATATAACTGTAGGCATCAGCGCCCTCGAATTTCGCTGCCAAAAGAATGAAACTTCTCCACTCCACTTGACCATAGATCGCAGTCTACCGATGTTGCGTTGCCTTCCCGGCAAAATCAAGTGTAGACCGTTGGCACTCATCCTCCACACGATTTTCGCTATGGTCCCCACAGTAGATCGCGGTGACATCGAGTTACTCTATCGTCACAGCATAACCCAAATGCCCCTGTAGGCATCGGCGCCCTCGAATTTCGCTACCCAATAATCCTCAGGAACTAGTTTGTCCGGACTCCTCACAGGATCAATTTTAGAACACCCTTTGGGGCTCAAGGCAGCACCACCCGGTGGTACTCCTGAGAAGTCCATTCCAAGGGAGCGCATTTTCCCCCAGAGCCATCATCAAAACATTTTATACTATATATATAGTATCCTTTAAATCATACACCTAGTATGATCTCATACAAATCTCTTTTACACAAAATCGATTATTCCAAAATCGATAATTCTCAAACTAGGCTTTTCAAATTCTCATATTGATTTTATCCAAAAATCAAAAGCCTTTCCAAATCCATAGGTTCGCAAAACCTTTTTCCAAAATCCTCATATGATCCTTTACATACATATATATATATATAGATATATAATTTTTTTTTTAAAACTTTGGATCATTTTAAACTTGTATAAAACTCCTTTATACTTCAAACACCTCCAAAAACCATTTTTTTTCTGACAAAAGATTCATCAAGGGGAGTTTTATCTTATATAACAAAGATATATAACTTTGTTTATTCAAAATCAAATATTCAAATTTGATTACTCTTTTCAATATCATTTTCATCCAAATCCGTACGATGTACACATATCATCCGTACGCTATACCAATCTGATCGCTCACTCAATCACACAATTTCACTTCCGAACTAGTATCGTTCACCCGACTTCCTAGTGCGGACACAGATCTGGTTTCTTGATCAGAAACCGTCATTCTCCTTGCATAGCTTAACTATGATAGTGAATACCCAGAACCAATCAACGATCCATATCCAGGTTCGCCGTCGAAAATCGAGTGCAAAATACCACTCGGATCGATATAACTATCTCGAAATTCTATGCTCGAATCTGGATCAAATCACTATGCGAATAGAATAATATACGTACATCCTACGTATTTGTCTTATTGGTTATTAGCCAAATTAATTTCATTTCTATTCACATTCACTTTGATTTTCATTCACTTACTCACAATTGCCTCAATCCCTTTTGGATTATCACCTCTATTCTTATCTCGATTGGGTATCTAACCAATAACAGTTTGAACTCCGACCAGTTTATTTAGAAAATAGTTTGAAAATTTTGGAAACAGATAAGTAGTTGGAAAATAATTAATAGTTTGTAAAATAGGTGTAAAATAGTTAGAAAATGGTTAAAATAATTATAGAAATTTTAGATAATTGCAAAATAGCTATAAAATAGTCATTAGTAGTTGAAAATAGTAATTAGTTTATAAAGTAGTTAGAAAATTGTTAATCAGTTTCAAATATAATTGTAAAACAAGTATAAGAAAATTTGGCTTTTAAAAGAAAGGATGTATATATAACGAATAGCTTGGAAAATAGGTTTATATTAAATCAATTAATATTGAAAATAGTCCAGAGTCAAAACTGCTCATTTTCCAATCTCCATTCTCATCAATTCAATTTAAATTCCCCTTTCCTTTTAAATTGACCCAACTCCAATTTAAATAACTTCAATTTCCATTGAAATTGATTTAACCCTAATTCAAGTTGAATTAACCTCAGTTTCTTTCCAAATTTAATTTTATTCGACCTTAATCTCAAATTCTACTAATTCAAATAAATTTCAATTGAACTAGTTCCAATTTCAATTCATTTCAACTCCAGTTTGAATTAATCCAAATTTTAAACTCTATTTCCAAATCAAGTTGAATTATTCTTGATTTCTTCCAAATTCAATTCAAATTCCATTTGAATTTTATACTATTCAACTTTAATTATAATTCCAAATTATTTAAATCAATCCAATTCAAATTTTCCATTTGAATCTTATACTCATACATCTTCAATCACCATTTCAATTAATTCAAATCAAATTCAATTTGAACTAATTTCAATTCAAATTCCAAATTTAAACTATCTTGAATTATATAAATTCGAGTTAATACTCCATATGTTGATTTAATCTCTTTAAATCAATTTACCTTTAAAATTTTTAAACAATTCAATTCTGAGTTCAAATTTCAAAATTCCATTTCAATTATCTTTACTTAACTCATTACAAGGTTCAAATAAGAGTTTCAAACATTTTTTTTATCTTAAAAATTCAACTTATTACCCATTTTTATCTTCTACTTTGAAATCAATTCTTAAACCGGTTTAATTTACAAATTCAATCATTCAGATTTTTAGTTTAAAGTAATTCCATTTCAAATAATGAAGGTGGTTTATTAGATCATACCGCTACAAAATATTTCATATATGGATAGACTGCACATTAGCAGTTCAATATTACATCCATTCATCATAATAAAAGCCTTACAAGTTCACAATTAAAATGTTTACACCATCACCTAGGTTTTAGAGTCCTTGCATTTCTATCAGAATCCTTCTTATGGACTTCCTTCCAATGGGCAAAGCCCAAACATGCACTTTTCAACAGGATGTCCCCACTTATAGCATTTCCCACAAAAAGTTTCTACTCTCTCATCAATCTGGATGACCTCCATGCTTCCTACTGAATGTTCCACAACCTTAATCTTCTCCTTCTGTATCTTGGGACAATTTCTCGCGATATGTCCCAACCCTTTACAATGATAGAAAATGGTTGACTCGTTGACTGGTTCCATTAGTTTACGCTTCACCTTCCTCACTTCAGGACAATGGTTAAGGAAATGTCCCTTCTTATGGCACTTAAAGCATAATATCTCGGAGCGAAAACGTTGGAATATACCCTTTAATTCCTTTCTTGTTTTACCACACTTAGCTGCGTAATGACCCTTATTGAAACATCTATAGCAAGTGACATTATCATAAGGTCCTGGTCCATTTCTTTCCTTAATCCGATTTTCATACTCCTGAATTGCTATTTCCCACTCCTTACGTGCAGCTGCTCTTCGTTCTCTGTGCCTTGCCTTCCATTCTTCACTCTTAGCCATTTCTCTCAAAGACTGAGTTCTAGAGGGACTTCCTAACCTATAAATTTGACTTAATTAGAAAAATTAAACTCTTATATAGCAATTTGCTTACCTAGATATATCTTAAGTTTTAAACCACCTTTGGTTTTAAATTCAACTCCAATCTTCAAACAACCCATTGCTTGCAACAAGTTTTTTTTCAATTTTATAAGTCACACTTTACTTAAATGTTTACTTCTTTACAATATTCCATTTTACTTACCCACTTATACACATATTATTATTAAACACACAACAATCACGTATGATCATAACCAAGATTATCATATCTAAAACCATTTAAAATCTTTATATAAGAAAATAACAAGTACGTTCTCTCATATATATATATATATATATATACACACACACTTAACTCATTCTAGGGTACCACTTACCCTATCCTTAATGAGTAATCCCACCAAAGCCAAGGTTCTCGCTTAACCTTCCGCTCTGATACCAAATGTAATGACCCGAAAATTTCGATCCCGAAATTTTCGGATAGTTAGTGAAAAGAAGAAAGAGATAGAAGATGAACAGAAAAGAAACACACAATCTCACATTCGCAGCGGATAAAATATAATATCACATAAACAATAGTTTTACAAGAAGAACTATATCATTACACTTATATCTTTATACATCAGAGTTACATCATTACACAAAAACCGGGTAATTAAAAACTAACTTTTCCCAAATAAATACAGCGAAACACCTCATACGTTCCTACCATCAAGTTCGCCTCCTGAGCTTCAGAACGTCCTTACCTGAAAATCTGTAATACTCGGTCTGACCCGAGCATTACATCAAAGTAACACCCGGGTCAGGCTGGAAACTAGCGTGAGTAACTCATCTAACATGGAATACAAAAGTGTACATCTCATATAAACCCGGGGTACTTATATCAAATTACAACTTCACACGTTGCTATAGACATCACTTATTTCACAAAATAATTTCTAAGTGCCAGAACTTAGATTATATGGTCCAACTTACATAAATCATTCCATATCAGCCAATTGATTTCACATATCAATTTATAAAGAATCGAAGTGGTTTCGGGTATTTCTAATACCCGACTCCGGACTCTTCAAATTCAAAATCATCTGATCTCATGTTATTCAAGAAACACAATTAAACCTTTAAATACAAGATGACACTTATTACACTGTAATTCATCATCGACAGTTTAATCACATGATCACTGTTTAAGACAACTTATTATGTCACAACATTTCATGTCCGAAATATCAGTCAATCATTCATAAGCAAGATTAATTAGTCACCCACCACTAATTAAATCAAATTTATTCCTTAAATCATTTTTAATCTTGCCTACCCTATCAATAAGTAATTACAAACCATTAATTAATCTTTCCTTAAGTATCCTTTCTAATAACATCTAGTATTTAACCTCAATTAATTTGACACATCTTGATTAATCACACTCAGTAATTATTCTCAATTACTAACATTAATTAATTAACCCCTTAATTCATTAATGAATCCTTTAATTATTCATCTCGATTAGTCACCCTTGATTAATTATTCTTTAATCACAATAAGTAATTAACTCTCAATTAATTACATAAATTAATTAATCTTTACCCATCACAAATATCACAATGATCCTTAAGTAATTTTTTTATTAATTACCTTATAAGCACTTATATTGATTAATTATTCCTCAATTAATCATACTCATAATTAACTAATTCTTAATTAATTACTTAAATTGATCAATCCTTTATTTAATGACACCAAGTAATAGATCGTTTAATTACTTCCCTTATGTAATTTACCTTTAATTACTTCCATCATAAAATTATTCTATTAGCTAATTATCCTCAATAAATTACCTATGTCCTTAATTTACCACATAGATAAATTAGCATCAACCATTCACATTCCTTAACCTTAATAAATATCCATATTTAATTAATCCTTAAATTTATTATACTAACGAACTACTCTAATAAATTTTAGATAAATTCTTTATCCTAAAAAAAAATCTTAATTACATTCATTAACTTATTATAGATCATGGGTAATTAAATTTCACCATTTAAAATCACCTTTAAATGAATTTAAATCATTGTCATAAAAAAAAATTATATAAGAACAAGATTTACTTTGCCTTGGAATCATATTTATTTAAAATACATTATTAAGAAAATTTGGTAAAAATCCCTTTTGAAGATATTAAAAAAAAACTTTCAAAACAGTTCGTACCTTTACTAAAAAACCCCAGAACTCAATCCATTTAGACCCAAGTTAACTTGGAATAAATCACAACAAACACTCAAGCAAGTTTCCGGTTAAAATATAAAACAGTCACGAACAACAATACCCATCCCCTGCTTCGAGAAAATAACCCAATTGCTTGAGACTTACCCGATCTATCTATTTCTTCCCAAACGATTCATCAACCTAGATAACAATGGGCATTCCTATGCACATGCACACTCCTTCCGGTCGCCGCCGACTAGTTCTGGGACCATCAATAAGTTGCTACACATCTCCTCAGTCACCTCAAACACTTGAATTGTGGATTCTCATCGCCAGCCGAAATTGAACAGGATGTGCCCCTAAATCAAATTTCCGGTCAAAACAAACTTCACCGCGACACCATCTCTGATCACCAGTCAACTCGTCGTCTTCCCCAGAACGACACTACAACACCATGCTTCTGATCATTCCCACGCGATTCAGTCCGATCCCTTATCAACATCATGCGAACCCCCAAAAGTTTGTCGACATGAACAGGTCTTTAAGCCCTAGTTTGACGAAGATTAGACACGCCGTCAATCTAAAAATTCACACTCTATTTTTTTCGATAATCCTCACTCCTCACTCAACCTCCTAGCCCCACCAATCCGTCACATTCGCCGTTCATCGTCGAAAATCGACGAATAAGCTAATTTCGATTATCCCGACCTTCCCTTATGAATACAAAATTAAAAATCGAGATTTCCATCTTAAAATTCATCTCTTAGCATCACGAAGTAGATTCTATAGTTAAAAACTGATATTATAAAGATTGATTTTTAGCTTAAAATTTGTTCACCACTGTTATTCATCATTTTGAAATAATTCCCAAATGTGAACTCTTGAAACTATTTTGTAAAATTTATATTACATTGTTCTAATCATATTACCTTTATAAATTATCACCCAAATTTGAATGTTTTGGGATTATATGATTTTTTTTTCTTTTTTTTTCTTTTTACTGATGAAACTAAGCCTGTTCTTACAACAAAGCATATACATTAACATCCACAAGCATGCACAAGATTACATACATAGAGCTTTACTAAAATCATCAAAATACAAGTATACTCACCATAGATTCAATATTACTTCACAGTTCTATGAGTAAGTAAGACTTTTAACCTTGAAAAGTAAAGTGAACTCACCTGTTTTAAAAAAACAGAGAACAGTTGAAAGAGCTTTTGTCTTCGAACAGGAAACTCGAATTGCTCTTGATTCTAATCTTCTTACAAATCTAGATTTTGAAACAAAAGCCTTGGTTTCTGATCTCCTTCCAGATTGTACTTGAATTAGAACCAGTTTGCAAGTTGATAAGATCTTGAAATTTGATCAGTTTGAAGTTTTGAATAAGTAGGAGCTGCTGTATATTTTATTTTATTTCCTTCTCAGTTTATTTAGAGAAAGAAGAAAGAGGATCCAGAGAAAAAAAAACACACCAGCCTATCTCTTAAATAATTTTTTTTTAAAGAAAACCAAGGCCATTTGTAATTACATGATATCCTTTAGCTTACACATGTCAACTTGAATGCATACAAAATTTTACAAATGTTATTGCATTATATCTCCCCTTTGCATTAAATTTATATATATATATATATATATGTATATATATAATTTTTCTTATTCAACTCTATAACTTTCAATTAATAATCATATATATAAATATTAGTTGTAAATTTATTTTTAAGATATTATTTATAAAAACTAATTTAAAACCCTATATTAAATTGATTCTTACGGCTTAAGTTATCAATACTTAAATTAACAATCACATATAGATGTATACACATTAATACTTATATATGTAAACACTTACAATTTTAATATCATAAAGTTTGCTTATAACTATATTATATATATATTTTTTATTTACTACAATAGTTATAAATTTCCTCATATCTATAATCCAGTATTTATTATAACTCAAATCCAATTATATACATTTAGATATGATTAATTACCAGAATTTATTTGTTAAATCGGTAAATTAGTAATTTCTAATAGTTTAAATGAGATAATTATACAATTATCTGACGCCAAAGAAATCCGGATTATCACAATAAACCATTTAAATTCCAATATAGTTCAAGGCTTTAATATTTAAATGTTCGAAATAACAGTTTCATATAGATCTCGATTTAACCTCATTATTACTTAGTCTTGAAATACTCTATTATTAGATTCAATATCATTTAAGTAACCTTAAATTACATTTTACTCAATATTTTCTTTAATTTATTAAACGTGAAATATTCATTAAATCTCTTAAATCAAAAATCCAGTTACAAAATCATACCTTTAAATTTCCCATTCAATAATTCCAAATCGATTTAATTAAATAAATCCTTATTTAAATACCATTTTTAATAAACCCAAATTTATCTCCCAATCTTCATTATTCAACTTTTTACAACGGTAAATTCTGAAATATAAATCTTAAATAATACTCAATATATTATATGGATTAAATCAATCTCAATAATAGTATTATTAAATCTATATATAAAATTTCCATTTATATATATAATATTTTAAGAACCAATATTTATTAAATCCCATATATTTCTTTTCAACTGTAGAAATTTATTTTCAAATATTTATATGGACCAACGGTGTCTGTATATATTTTCTATCATATAGTCAAGTGCTACGGATATTTATCATTTCAACCCGTACACTAAATATATACGGGTGGATATCATTTCAACCTGTAATCCCAAATTCAATTAAATGAAAATCACTTGGGTTTATCATTTCAACCCATACCGATTTTCTCCTATTCTAAAGTCCGTTCGGGTATGTATCATTTCAACCCATAATGATTTCTGTACTAACAGGGAACTTGCAGAGTGATAACGGATATGAAAATTATAATAACAACAGGCATATATCATCAAAATAAATATAAACAATAGGATATAATGTCATATCCCATAAGTGAACAGTTATAGATAATAGCATATATAACAATTTAAATAACTACAGCCTCATGTTTCAATTGTCGTTTCAATTGAAATCAAATTTAATAAATAAAAGAACGTTAATCGTGAGTGATTGCTCACCTTTCGAGGCTAGAGATGAACGAAAGTGGGATAAATTACGAATCCACGCACAAGTTTCAAAGCAAAGCAAGATTGGCACGAATTCGATGGATAGAGCTGACAACAGAATTTTACGAGAATAAATCCAAATCAGATTGACATAAATTGAAAATATAACATTATTTTTTTATTATTAAATTAATACTTCTTTTTAAGTCAAATATCAAAACAAAATACGTATGTAAGAAAAATCATTGGTTTTTATTAAACACATGTATTAAAATCAAATATAATAAAATTTGAAATAAATGTTGTAAGTTTTATATAGAAATATGCATAAACATATACAAGTTTAAAGAAAAATGACGTGACCACTTTTCAAAATAACTTTATATATTACTGTAACAAATTAAGCTACAAACGCTAACATAACAGTTTTATTATTTTATACAAAACAATATAACATATGTAACAGAACCGTTAAATCCCAAGACTTTGTAAACCACACACGTATATATTTTATAAGAACCAATACTATAAATCACTACAAACCAATGTATATATACTTAGAAATTTTATGGCTAAAGTATATAATCACACGTATATACAGTTGTAAACTTATGCATAAATGAATAATATAAAATCATACGTATACTATTAAAATCTGTAAGTAAGTAGGATATAAACAATTGAATCTCAAATAAACAGAACTTTTCCCTATATATATTATTGCAAATGAAATACAGTAATCTATATAATACTTAAAACAACATATAATATCAACTTATATACTATTATAATACAAAACATGTACATATTAAAATCTATGTATATACAACACTGTACGCAGTATATAAAACACATAAACTAGCATTTGTACCTTTATATAAACAGACGTATTAAAGAATAACATATCAAACTTATGTAAACTTTATATATACACAAATGTCATTTCTACTAACATATATACACTGTCAAAATCATATATTACCAACATTTTACATTGGAAAACTGACATAAATCATTTATACCAAAAATCTTTTTTTTTCATAACATATTTTATGAACATAACATACTAAGCTGTTAACAAAACATATTTTGTGTAAATATATACTCTGCCAAAATATATAATAACACTATAAAAGCTATATATTTTATATGCAGTAAACATATAGCCTTCATATACCTAACACAAACAACTAATATATATAATAATTTGTACAACATAAACTTATCCAAATATGTAGAAATCATATATACATACCAAATAATATATATGTGTTATGAAAATCTATTTCAAACTTATTAATAAAAACTTAAAATAACCAAGCAGATTATATATTTACGCTCTAAAACCAACTCACCAGGATACTTGAAATCTTGTATAAAATAAAATGTACATATAAATCTATGTTTTAACAAACCTTTCGTATGCTTGAATATATATAAAGCTACAAGTATAAGAAACAGATATAATATATAAAGAAATACTTACATATAAAGAATGAAAGAAGAGAGGAAACGGTTGTGGGTGGTCGAGCATGCGGTGAAGACGTGGAGCAAAGGGGAAATAGGGGAAGAGTTTTTTCCAGAGAATGAAAAGAAGAAGGAGAGATATGCTTATCATTGGCAATATATATATGTGTGTTGTTCTTATATTTTCTTTTTTTGAAAGATTACATGCTGGTGAACAGAGGAAATAAATTGAAACAAATATATATAAAGATTGAATGCCGGTGAACAGAGGAAATAAATTAAAACTAATATGTATAAAGATTGAATGCTAGTGAATAGAGGAAATAAATTAAAATAAATATGTATAAAGATTTAATGCTGGTGGATAGAGGAAATAAATTAAAACAAATATGTATAAAGTTTGAAAGCTGGTGAATAGAGGAAATAAATTAAAACAAATATGTATAAAGATTGAATGCTGGTGAATAGAGGAAATAAATTAAAATATGTATAAAGATTGAATGCTGGCGAATAGAGGAAATAAATTAAAACAAATATGTATAAAGATTGAATGCTGGTGAATAGAGGAAATAAATTAAAACAAATATGTATAAAGATTGAATGTTGGTGAATAGAGGAAATAAATTAAAACAAATATGTATAAAGATTGAATAATGGTGAATAGAGGAAATAATGTAAAATATGTATAAAGATTGAATGCTGGTGAATCGAGGAAATAAATTAAAATATGTATAAAGTTTGAATGCTGGTGAATAGAGGAAATAAATTAAAATATGTATAAAGATTGAATGCTGGTGAATAGAGGAAATAACGTAAAATATGTAAATATTTTGAATGTTGGTAAATAGAGGAAATAAATTAAAATATGTATAAAGTTTGAATACTATTGAATAGAGGAAATAATGTAAAATATGTATAAAGATTGAATGTTGGTGAATAGAGGAAATAATGTAAAACAGGTATAAAGATTGAATGTTGGTGAATAGAGGAAATAATGTAAAATTTCACAAAATTCGATTAATTTAATAAATAAAATCACTAAAATTTTGGGTCGTTACACTCTCCCCCACTCAAAACTTTTCGTCCCCGAAAAGAAAGTAGGTAGGAGAATAGAACAACTAGAAATAAAGGTAGATTGAAAGTAAAGGGTAAATAATTAATTTAAAACTATATACATTTTACTTGAAATATTCATTTGAAAAGTTCATTTGCGATTCAGTTATCTTTAATACTTTAAAATTTTCAAAACTCATTGGAATTTAATATGTTTAACTAACACCTTTATACATATATGAAAGCTATTTGAAAACAATTATTTGCATCATTAGTTATATTTACAAAAAAGCTATTGAAAACATTAAATCCATAATTCATAAATTTATAAATTTGTCTTTAGATACTGTTCAAACATTATTAATAAATCATTCACTTTAAATACGTTTTATTTAATTAATAACTTCAAAAATATTTACAACACTAAAATTTTCTATTAAACAATGTAGTATACAAATAAGCAATATTTAAAAGATTTTATTCAAAAAGGAAAGAAGGTAGATTCAGAAAAACAGAATCAAGGTGAACAACTAAAGCTGAGAAGATAAGGTAGATTTAAAAAATAGAATCGGGCACGAATCGTAAATTTCAAACCATAAGAGTTTCAATTTCAAATATTAACACAAAATTTCTTTGTTGAAAAATACCTTTATATCGAAATAAATCTTTCTTTTAGAAATATTTTTATAACTCGATGTTTCAACAAGTTTATCCTCGTTCTTGCAGACTCTGGCTATGCGTTGATCAGGAACAAAGCTAAAATTCTTCAAGTACTTAGTAGACTTATTTCAACACCCAGTGAAAATACTTGAAAAACCTTTAAAACAGATATGGAAAGTACAATCCAAACAAAACAACCAAACCAAAACCTTTGTCCAACCATGGTTCGCAGATACACAATAGTTACGCTTGGATCCCCCATGAAACAATCCGTATCCGTAAGCTTTCTCAGCCCTGCGAGTTATGCCATGATGACTAGTAGAGTGCAGGATACACAATTGTTACGCCTGGGTCCCCCAGGAAACAATTCGTACCCCTAGGTCGTCTCAGTCAGGCAGTTTCGCTACTAATCGCAACCTACACAGATTGTAGGATATACAATGGTTACGCCTGGATCCCCTAGGAAATAATCCGTACCATAGGCCAGACCCAGCCAGCCAATTTCGCTATGCAGTCGTGAGAGAAAAAAAACCATGGGTTATGCCATGGTGGGAACACTCGAGTATCACATCCGGAAAACCAAAAATCAGAGAGAATAATATTGATAGAATGAATCCACAATGTGGCCACAAAGCGGATATCAAGCAGAAGGCACTTCTCATATCATTGCTTCGTAAATATATATCATATAATACCCTTTCAAATACCTTCAAGTATCATACTTATATAAAGTCCATTATATATAGGATTCTTTTTTTCAAATCGAATAATTTCCAAATCAATAGTATATCAAATCATACTTATATAGACTTCGATTATATAAAATTCTCTTTCCAAATTGAGTACCTTTCAAATCAATAGATTTCAAATCAACTTCATACTTATACAAATCCATTTTATATAAGTTCGACTACTCCCAAATCAAGTCCTTAATAATATAAGGTTCTCAATTTCAAATCATTTCAATACCGATTCAGTTTCAAAATCATATATGATTTCACCAAATTTTCTTCCAAATTAAATATCTAAATTTCAAAGTTCCCAAAATAATAGGTTTAGAAAATTATCCCAGTTTCCAAATTAAAATAATTCAAATCAAACAAATTCATTTCCAAAATCACCATATAAGTACTGGTTTTTAATTTCAATTTAATTTCAAAACCAAATATTTTCTCAAAATCAATTATACTCAAAATGGTTTCCAAATTTATAATTATCCCTTTAAAACTTTTAAACTATCTATTTCTATTTGAAATATCCAATTTACCTTTCTGAAAACCATTATTCAAAACTTTTTTTTTTCAAAACATCTCAAAACTAAATTTATATTCTTTATCAAACATTTTATACTCTTCGAAATTTCTTAGCTTTGAAAATTTAATCTCGATTTGGAATTGTTCGAACATTCAAAATAGTTAGGGAAATCAAATTTCCAAATTCAAGAGTTGAAAATCAACATAAATCAATAAATCAATTTCAATAGATAGGATTATACTAAATCAAATCCGAAACTCAAGGACTGAACACCGGTCTCACTTTAAATTGTTTCAAACATATACATATATCTTTCGAAAATATCAAATTATACTTCGGAATTTGAAATCAAAACGGTTTTACAAAATCACTCGCATAGCGAAGCTATTAAAGAGGCCTCTCCCCCACTCTGAAACTCGAAAATCAATGTCGGTGATGCGTGCACTCATCACCAAAATTATTTTCCAATGACATAAGTGAGTTCTGGACTTCTATTTTCTTGAAAACTTCTTTTAAATTTCTTCAAAATTATTGGAATTCATTTGAACTCATTTGAAACATTTCTTATTCGAAAAATACTTTTAAATCGTATTATTTTTATATATTTTCCAAAATCTTAAAACCAATTTCAAAATACCGGAATTCAATTCTCGAATTTCAAATTTAACCCTTCAGTTATAAATCATTTTTATATAAATCAATTTCCATAAATTTTCAAAATTTCAAATCCTTTCAAAACTTTTATATATAGGGTAACATTTTCACTTTTATATATAGAATAAAATCATAGTTATCAAAATAATAATTTTGATATATAAAACAATTTTAAAATACAAACAAAACCCGATTTTCAAAGGATGATTCAAGAATGTATTTTAAACAAAGATAGATATTTAATTTAGAGGAACTCCAATTAATAGAATCCTGATTCGAAGATAGACTCGATCGAAGATGATCTAATTAAATTACAAAATAGAAGATGGATATACTTCTATAAATCGCAGGCGACCTTAACCGGGTCAACCGTGACTTCAGGAATATAATCGATGCGGAATTCCAAAACAAATCGACATTCGATCGTCGGAGATAGAATTCGACATGTCAAGATATAGCAGCATCGTAAACCGAGGATACAGATATCTTCGGTGAATCAATGCCAATTGTAAAGGAGTTTTCACCCCCTTTACAAAACATTCAGTGCAGTTATGGGATACTCCAGAATCAAACGAATATAAATAGAAAGAGACAAGAATGAATTTCGAAACCGAGGGACATTCCAAAATTCAAAGGAAATCGAGTCAAAAGGAAGAGATTCAACTCAAACGAAAGTGATTCTGTAAATAAATTTACCATATATGCTAAGTTTTGCCTAGAGCCGAAGCTCTGATACCAAATGTAACGACCCGCTATTTTGGACCATTCAAATCGACAATAAAACCATACATATCCGACTTGAATAATTCAAAATACCTAATTGTTAATTAAAATTTGGCAAAACTTAAAATATACAATAAATAAATCAATCACAGATCACAGAGTAATATAATGCAGCGGAATAGATAAAGAATAGTAGTTCGTGAAGCTACTATATACATCAGAGTTAGAAATAAAATACAACCGAATAGTTCAAATGCAGTGAAGTCTCCAATGCAACAGATGACTTCTCTGAACCAATCAACTGGTAAGGCTGGAATCTGAATCGATAGTTGGATCTCCAAATGAAACTCCGAACTTCGAAGGTGAGTCTCTAATGTTGTATCACTCAGTCTGACCCGAGCGTAAAGCAAAACACAAAACACTCGAGTCAGGATTAACATTCTTATATCAATAAATCCAACTCAAGTGAAATATCACCTGAAATACAAATAACTTAAAGGATGTTCGGGATAACCTTCCTCTAAGGGTCCATGGAACTATCTACAAGGTAGAAATATACACTATAACACCGTGGTCATTTTAGCTTAATTTATACTTCAAAACCAAATATCATTTCACTTCAAATATCTCTATATTTCCCAAAATAGTAATTATATATTAAATAATTTATACAATAAAGTATTTTCAATTCCCTCAACTTAACAAATCGTTTCAACATCAACCCGACCTTCCCATTTAAATTAAATTCAATCTCAATTTATCAATTTAAATTCAACTCAATTCCTAAAATAAACACTTCAATTTATCGATCTCAAATTCGGATTTGTAATCATAAAAATACCCCTTTGTATTTCAATATATTTCAAAACTTTAAGTATTCAACATTTCAACTAAATTTTTTTCCAATTTAGTTTTCTAAATAATAAATTCAAATTTGGTTCAACCTAAATTTCACTTTAATTCAGTTTAGTTGCTAAATAACAAATTCAACTACGTTGATTTCAAATACAGATCCGAATCTCAACATAAACCATTTAAATTCCAATATAGTTCAAGGCTTTAATATTTAAATGTTCTATATAACAGTTTCATATAGATCTCGATTTAACCTCATTATTATTTAGTCTTGAAATACTCCCTTATTAGATTCAATATCATTTAAGTAACATTAAATTACATTTTACTCAATACTTTCTTTAATTTTATTAAACGTGAAATATTCATTAAATCTCTTAAATAAAAAATCCAGTTACAAAATCATACCTTTAAATTTTCCATTCAATAATTTCAAATCGATTTAATTAAATAAATCCTTATTTAAATACCATTTTTAATAAACCCAAATTTATCTCCCTGTCTTAATTATTCAACTTTTTACAACGGTAAATTTTGAAATATAAATCTTAAATAATAGTCAACGTATTATCTGGATTAAATTAATCGCAATAATATTATTATTAAATGTGATGCCCCACCTCTATACCCACGTTAGCCAAGGACACTACAAGGTAATGCCGTCAACTAACACGGAGAATATGACTGGTTAGGAACGACCATCTATAGCCTTGCTTTGACTATCTATTGAATACATCGACAATAATCATACACACCAGATCGACATATCCAATGAATACTTAAAACAAAACCATAGGTGGTTGGAGGATCTATCAGAACAGAATATAACAACTCAAATGTAATATACATCACAGAATAGTAGATCATCATATACACATATACTGATACATAACAAAGTATACAAACTGATACACGTCAAGTGGTATAGCAAACCACTATATACAGGCGGATCCAAAAGAATACATATAACAGAGTTACAACAAAAAGGACTACACAAAAAACTTTAACAAAAAGGAACAAGCTGAATAGTACATGCGGAAGCAAAATAGGCTAAGTCCAAAAGCACCTAACCTGAAACATCTCGGTCTGACCCGAGTATAAAATACACGGGTCAGTCTAGCTAAACAAATCAGTTAGATAAACTGAACAACGATAACCTGCAAGTTCACAAAGTATAACAAATATCTCTAAAAGAGATAACACAATCATCTAACAAAGATGATCATATCATAACAAGCCACATATCATCGGCAACAAAATAAACAAAGGATATGAATATCCCAAAACAAGCCAAAAATGCAATAACAAATACCAATGAAGGTAACACAAGTTCCACAAGGTAACCGCTACATATTGTGCGGCTCAAAAAGACCAACACCGAAGGGCGATACCTAGGGAATATACATATCAATGAAACATCAGAAAATTTGCACGTGCTCAGTACTGTATAAACAAGGATCCATAAGCCCAAAGGCTCCAAAGCCAAATATCACTCGAGCGGCTAATAAAGACCAACTCCGAAAGCGACACTATTAGGGCAACAAACCCGAAGGCACAAACCCGAAGGTACAAGCCCGAAGGCAACATACCCGAAGGCAACAAACCTGAAGGAGACAGTTTAAAGACACTATCCCAAAGGCAACAAACCGTAGTGGTAAAGGTACGGAGGCCCAGTACTGGACACCACTAACTGGCAGAATGTGTCACAACTCTCGAAAAGGAATCCGAAAAGTGGTAACGTGAGTCCCATAACCACTCGTTCGCACTAAACAGTTTACTATCCGTTAGTTAAATTCACACTTAAAGAAGTACAAAGTTTACCTCATCTCATCGGTAAACCAGACCAAAAGGCCAAAACGATCAATCGAATAGGTCGGGGATTAATCGAAAAGATAAACGCATGGATTCATGGTTCGTGTTTTACCTAATCTTTTAATCACTCTTCCACTCCGCTCGAAGTGCGAAATTGTGTGTGCGTTTTAAATAAGATTTATAAATTGGAGAAGCAAGCTTTTAATACAATTTAAAAGATTATTTTATAAAACCCCATGGATAAAGTCAAAAAGGAATTATCAACGTCAAATATGCATAAACAACTAATTGGAATCAACGTGGATCGATAAAAGTTGGAATCACAAACAAATAGGCAACTAGGAAAAACAGGGAAACTAGAGCAGGTCGGTTGACCGGACCCTACGTTCGGTTGACCGAAATAAGCCAGAAATGTTTCGGGATCCAGCTCGGTCGACCGGCCTAGGGTGTTCGGTCGGCCGAACTGCAAATTTCTGCAATTCCTGCCCTATTTCATCCAAGTGCAAACTCTTCCAAAATGCAACCGGTCGAGCAATGGACCTAAGGAGCCTTAGCCAATTGATACCCCGGCTCCATTAGCTCTCCGATTCGCCACCAAAAACATGTTCAAACATCAAAGTTAGGATCTTTAAAGAATTGAACCCAAAACACTAAAAATTGGGATATTCACCAATTCAATCCAAACCAAAAGCAAGTGCACATGAACAAGTGCTAGGAATTCATACCCAACAATCAAAGATAGATATAAGCATAGATGTGATATAAAAATGTCACCTTTAACTCAAAACAAAGAAGTAGAAGGAGATCAATTACAAGGAGAAGACCAACCAATCTCTACTTCAACCCAACAAGCTTCAATCTAAGATCAAAACGAGTATTTCCTAAGTTAGGTTTAGGAAACTTTCTGAAATTGAAGGAAGAAAGAGTTGGAGAAGATGAAGAGGAGGCATACCAATGGCTTCTCTTTGATTTTGGAGCAAGAATTCAAGTTTACAAGTAAACTAGGGCTTGGAATTTCTAATTCCTCTTCCTTTCCCCCATTTTCAGTTTTAGCTTGAGTTTTAGAATGAAAAATGAGTGAATGGAAGGAGAGGGCTGAGTTAGGGTATTTAGTTAGCTAGTGGGCTGAACCCAAACCCAAAACCCAACTAGAAAAAGTAGCAAAATTCAACTTACTACAAACATATCAAAGCTTATACTAAAAAATATCGCAAACGCCATTTAGGACTCAATGGAAGTGGTTTCGAGTCCTAATTCAGCCATTTGCAAAAAGTAACATTTCAGATCCAAAAATCCGACTAACGACGCTATATTTAAATAAAATATTTAAATATATAATCGTTAAATATGCGGGTTGTTACAGATCTCCCCTCCTTACTAAATTGCGTCCCCGCAATTCCCAGAGACGATATTTGTAGCAACTACATACATACAACATTCAAAAGAAAAGGAAATAAGCTTAAGATAAAAAGATATTCTCACGTTGCCAAGCAAGGATAGAAAACCCGTATAAGATCGCTCGGTAAACTCTCTGGTTTCCCAAGTACAATCATTGGGGCTAGTGGACCAATGAACTTTAACGAGCGGCACGTCCTTGTTTCGAAGGTGTCGCACCTCCGTGTCAAGTACGCGAATAGGTTGCTGTACAATAGATAAGTCTGGTGAGACTTCAAGCTCTTGCAAATCAGGAGAATCGATAACAGAATCCGACTCCCGAAGACACATCCGAAGTTGAGAGACATGAAACACGTCATGAATGCCAGATAAATGAGCAGGAAGTGAAACTCTATAAGCCACAGGGCCAATACGTTCAGTAATAGCAAATGGTCCTATAAAGCGAGGAGCCAATTTCCCAGTCGTACTGAAACGCATAACCCCCTTTAAAGGAGAAACACGAATAAAGACAAGATCACCAATCGAGAACTCGAGAGGCTTCCTACAGTTGTCAGCGTAGAATTTCTGGCGGCTCTATGCCTCTTTCATTCTCAACCGAATAAGATCAATCTTCTCGGAAGAATCACGAACAAAATATGGGCCAAGAATAAGCTTCTCCTCAGATTCCAACCAACAAGATGGTGATCGACATGGCCTTCCACATAAAGCTTCGAAAGGAGCCATACCGATACTAGACTGAAAACTATTGTTGTAGGAGAAGTCTACAAGAGGTAGGCGATCCTCCCAACTACCACCGAAATCGAAAATACAAATACGGTGGAGATCTTCCAGGATACGATTCACCCGTTCAGTCTGTCCATCAGACTGCGGATGATAAGCTGTGCTAAAATTAAGGTTTGTTCCCAAAGCTTGCTGAAGACTCTACCAAAAATGACTTGTGAATAAAGGATCACGGTCACTCACAATAGAACTAGGAACACCGTCAAGTCTCACGATTTCCTTGACATATAACCTAGCCAAATGTGAAGCAGTCCTATTAGACTTAATACGAATAAAATGAGCAGATTCAGTGAGGCGATCAACAATAACCCAGATGCTAGAATGGCCTGATCTCGAACGAGATAGGCCGTCAATGAAATCCATAGAAATCTGATCCCATTTCCACAATGGAATCTCTAGAGGCTGAAGAAGACCCGGAGGACGCTGATGTTTGGCCTTAATACGCTGACAAGTTGTGCAATTACTCACATAACTCGCCACATCGCATTTCATGCCTTCCCAATAATAAAGACGATGCATATCGGCATACATCTTACTACTACCAGGATGAATGGTATACTTAGAACGGTGGCAATCATCAAGAATGTCATGCCTAAGCGCAAAATCAGAAGGCACAAAAAGATGGTTCTTCTTGCGAAGACACCCTTGAGAATCAATGCTGAAATCCCGCAATGTCTCATCACAGGATCCAAACTCACAAAGCTGAATAAGATGCAACAAATCAGGATCACGCCACTGAGCATCGGCAATACGATCCAATAAAATGGGTCGAGCTACTAAACTAAACAATAGAATAGGAGAATAAGAAGATGAACCTCGATCACGAATTTCACAAAAAGATAAAGTCTCAAGAATATCCCATTCGGCAAGCATCATCGAAACAACAGCCGAATGTTTGCGACTAATTGCATCAGCAACATAATTACCCTTACCAAGGGTATACTGGATATCAAAGTCATAGGAAGCTAGAAACTCGAGCCAACGTTGTTGTCTCATATTGAGTTCCTTCTGAGTGAACAAATACTTCAAGGATTTATGATCGGTATAGAGAATGAAGCGCTCGACCAACAAATGGTGTCGCCAAATCTTCAAGGCAAAGACAATGGCGGCTAACTCAAGATCATGAGTGGCATGGCGAACTTCATTCGGACGCAGTTGCCTAGGAGCATAAGTGTTAACTCCGCCCCGGCCATGACTCAGCGACTTAAAAGTTACCGACCCAAAAGGTTGCCGACCTAGCATGGATGCCGATCTAACTGCCTAAGCCCTAACATGGATACCGACCTAACTGCCTAAAACAGGAATGCCGACCTAAGACCTACAGGATACGACCTAAGATAGCTACCGACCAAACATGGGTACCGGCCTAATGCCTTAAAGGTTACCGACTTAATGAATGCCGACTTAAGATTTAAAGGGATACCGACTCAAGGCTTAGGTAGGTTACCGATCTAACATGGATGCTGGCCTAAGATAGATGCCGATCTAACTATCCAAGGAGGTTGCCGCTCTAACTGCTCAGGACAGCGACAAGATCACGAACTATACTTGAGTCGCGACCGACTTACGGCCTATGCTATGTCGTACACGACCCAGGCAAAGGAAGGCAAGTCCGATACAGCTACTTAGCACGCGGCCTCTTAACTCGTACACGGCTTAGGACTTGTGATATATCCAGAGTTCAGCAAGGATGCCTTTCCAAAGTCTCGACCTAGCAGTTAAGTCGCAACCGACCCACGACTTAGTTTGAGTCGTCCACGACACAACTTAGGTCGGTTACGGTTTAGGACTTGGTAATGTTTCCTGCCTAGAACCCTCTATAAATACATTGCCATCTCCAACTTTCAGAGGACTTTTGGCCGATCTCTTTAATCGTCGATACTCTGCTGAATTCTCGACTCACTCGACACTTCAAACACGAAAGGCATCTCAACTAACTTCAAGAGGAAATCTAACACAATCAACATGGATTCAAAGAATTCTTCTACGTTGGAGTTCTAGTTGTTTGTCTCATCAGTATTGTAATTGAAGACTGTTGTAAAGTTGTAATTGATTCAGTGATAAAGAGGATTAAAGTGGACGTATGCTTAATCTAAAGCCGAACCACTATAAAATTGTTGTCTTTTACTGCTTTCTCTGTGGCTTTTCTACTTGTTTTTAGTTCCCGTGTTCACGGGTGGTGCTTTCACTCAATCTCTATATACACCGGGACGTTAGCGTTCGATTTTAAGCGTTAACATTTTTGGTGCTTTCACTGAGAATTGAACTCAAGGTACTTCCACCATTGCTCTGCAAAGGTTTGTTGAAAAGATTTCTTTTAGAACCAGAAGTTTATTGGAAATAATGGCTCCTGGGAGAAAACGAAGTTCTGTAAGATCCGACAATGTTCAAGAGAATACTGCTACCTCTCCTCCTTCAAGTCAAGCAGCTCCAACTGTTGGAGTTACGCGAGCAGAATTGGACGCCGTAGTTTTGGGGTTGAATCAACAGTTGAATGCTCAAAATGCACAGTTGGAAGCCCAGAATGCCCTGATCTTAAGTAAGTTGAATGATCTACTTGGGGCAAACCGTCAACCGGTTAATAATGATGGAAACCCTACTGTGGGAGTTCAAGATGTTGAAGGGAACATTTCTCAAAGAGCCACAGACCCTGTGGAAAGGACACCTCCTCAAGCTGGAGGATCAGGGCCGCAGCCGACCCTCCGCGAACGATTGTCAAGACAGAATTCAGAGAGAGTGGCTGATGTTTGCCCTCTAGAGCCTCTGAATGATGAAGAGTATTTTTCGGGTATGGTTCGTCAAATCATGAAGGAAAATATGCGAAGAGATGAAGATGAGAAAGAGTGGGGTTTTGCTTCGAGCAAAACTCCATTTACAGAAAAGATCTTGAAGGTAGAGTTCCCAAGGAAATTCGTTCGCCCTACTATTCCGTCTTACAAGGGGACGAGTGATCCTAACGAGTTTCTGTATAAGTACGACTGGTATATGACGGGTGCCAGAGCATGTGATGAATTCAAATGTCGATATTTCCCAGTTTATCTGGAAGGTGTGGCTCTATTGTGGTTTACAAAGCTGTCGGTCAGGTCCATTGATCAGTTCTTCGATTTGACCAGGAAATTCAAAGAGAAATTTCGATTGTATCAAAAGCAAAGGATATAATGTCGCTGTCAAGCCTAGAGCAAAATCCGGGTGAATCCATCAGGTCTTTTTTGAATCATTTTAACATAGCATTGGCCGAGGTAGATAATGCTGAGCCACGCATGGTCCTAACATACTTGATGAGGGCGATTGACAAATCAAGCGAATTTGGAAAGTGGTTGAAAATGAAAGAACCAAACTCGCTTGACAAATTCTACAAGAAAGCGGATGAATTCATGCGCTTGGAAAGCCTCCAAACACCAGCTAAGGTGGTATCAGTGGAAGCCGGGAACAATGGTGCTGCTTCGAACAAGAAAGAAATTAACACTCAGAAAAGGGGAAATGATGGTGGAAAGAAACAGGGAGATGCTAAGAAAGGCCGTCCTTTCAATTTCACGCCCTTGACCGATACCCTTGAGAACATCTTCTTTGCAACCAAGGATGATGTCAATTATCCGACACCGCCTAAAATGAGAGTGGGAAATAAGATGGAGAAGAGTGGAAGGTTCTGCCGGTTCCACAACCAACCCGGCCATGACACCAACGAATGCCGTCAGTTGAAAGAAGTAATTGAACAACTTTTGAAAGAGAACAAGCTCCAACAATATGTGAAAAGGAATAGAAATGCCCCAGCTTCGTCGACGCAAGGACAACAAGTTCCCACTCACCATCCTGGCTCAAGTGAGAAGGCCGTAGAGCATGAATCGGAAAGACCTGTCATCAATATAATAACTAGAGGGCCTCACCCAGCAGGCAAAAGTTGGGGCGAGATGGAAAGGTATGCCTGGGCCTTGAGGCATGTACCAGCTGAAGAGAATGTTTTTGTTTTAGAAAATGTCACGCCTTTAAAGCAACAAAAGACTTCCACAGATGATATTGTATTCAGTGCCAGAGATTCTTTGGGTATTGAAGCTCCTACCATAGATCCTTTGGTCATATCCGCTGGTATTGGGCCATCTACTGTGAGAAGAGTTCTGGTTGATTGTGGAGCTTCATGCAACATTCTCTTCAAGAAGACCTTTGACCAAATGAAAATTTCAATGGCTGACGTTCAAGCTTCAACACTCAAGATTGCTGGGTTTGCTGGAGAACCTAAACAGCCGATTGGGACCATAGATTTGTTTGTAGAGCTTAGGAAAGGACCGAGGAAGGTGGCTCGAAAGCAAACCTTTATAATTGTTGAAGAATTCTCTGCCTATAATGCCTTTTTAGGCCGACCAACTCTTGCTGCATTCAAAGTTGTTCTCGCTCCATGGTGTCTGACTCTAAAATTCCCCACGGATAACGGAATTGGTGTGATTAAGGGAGACCAAGATGCGGGGCGAGAATGTTATCTTACAGAGCTGCGTGAATCAAGGAAAAGAGAAATGGGAAAAGGTGCGGCGACTCCAGTCCGCACCAAAGAACAAGCCTTATAGCAATTACAGGGTGGACCCTGCCCTGGTGAATGTAGTGCCGCACGAAGAGAGATGGATCCAAGGAAAGCCAGTGCAGGGGAGAATAGGGTGGTACCGGTAGAGGTAACAGTGCCGGCACCCGTTGACCCAAAGGACCCAAACAAAGTGCTAAATGTGGGTTCACAACTCAACACAACAGTTCAGAATGTTCTGATTTCATTTTTGAAGGCAAATTTGGATGTATTTGCTTGGACTCATGCTGACATGTGTGGAATATCCCCATAGATTGCAGTACACACTCTGAACATTGATCCAAAGTTTACACCCGTGAAACAGAAAAGAAGAACTCAGGGTCCATAGAGGACGGCAACGTTAAAAGAAGAAGTGGATCGGCACATGGAGAACGGTTTCATCAGAGAATCTACTTATCCAAATTGGGTATCAAATCCAGTGCTGGTTAAAAAAGCTAACGGAAAGTGGAGAGTATGCATTGACTTTTCAGATTTGAACAAAACCTACCCCAAAGACTGTTTCCCGCTGCCCAAGATCGATCAGTTGGTGGATGGGACGGCAGGGCATGAATTGTTATATTTTATGGATGCATACTCCGGATATAACTAGATTATGATGCATGAGCCAGATCAAGAGGATACAAGCTTCATCACAGATGTTGGACTCTACTGCTACAAGGTCATGCCTTTCGGACTCAAGAATGCAGGGACAACTTACCAAAGGCTTGTTAATGCTATGTTTAAACCACAGATTGGCAAGACAATGGAAGTTTATGTTGATGATATGCTAGTGAAGTCTAAGAAAGCAGAGGACCACATGGATCACTTGGCAGAGATGTTCGCAGTACTCCGAAAGTACAAAATGAAGCTTAATTCCTTGAAATGTTCATTTGGAGTGGAGTCCGGAAAGTTTTTGGGTTTCATTGTGAGCGCTAGGGGCATTGAAGCTAATCCAGCTCAGATCACTGCCCTGAGAGAGGTCAAGGCTCCTAGAACGAAGAAGGAATTGCAAAGTCTCAATGGAAAGGTTGCTACCTTGAGTCGGTTCATTTCGAAAGCCACTGACAAATGCATTCCGTTCTTTGATGCTCTGAAGAAAGGAAGAAAAAACTTTGAGTAGACTCCTGAATGTCAGAAGGCATTCGATGAGTTGGTCCGTCATATGGAAGTGCCTCCGATACTTTCAAAGCCTGACAATGGTGAAGATCTCTTCGTATATTTGGCAATTTCATCTCATGCTCTCAGTGAAGTATTGATACAAGAAGACACAAGGATTCAACGCCCAGTCTATTATATCAGCAAAAGATTCACTGGGGTAGAGATGAACTATTCAAAGTTGGAAAAGCTCGCCTATTGTTTGTTGATCGCATCAAGAAAATTGAGGCCATATTTCCAAGCTCATCCCATCAAAATCCTCACTGATCAACCTCTAAAGCAAGTCCTATTCCGTCCTGAGACTTCGGGCCGTCTTTTGAAATGGAATATTGAACTCAGCCAATATGACATCACTTATCATCCCCGGAAAGCAATCAATGGACAAGCTTTAGCAGATTTCATCGCAGAATGTACGGATAAAGGTGATAGTGAGGAAGAAGTCACTGATAACGTCCCAATCCAATGGAAATTATATGTCGATGGCGCAAGGAATGATTACCGTTCCAGAGCAGGAGTTATCCTTGAAACCCCAAAAGGGCGATCGCTATGTTATGCACTGAGACTAGAATTCCCTTCGACAAATAATGAAGCAGAATATGAAGCCCTCATCGCTGGTTTATGGATCGCTAAAGAACTAAACATCAAAGCATTGCAGATCTTCAGTGATTCTCAGCTTATTGTCTGCCAAGTCAAGAAGGAATTTCAAGCTAAAGGAAGGAATCTACCCGCCTATTTATCAAAAGCCCGGGAGCTTCTTCAAAATTTTGACCGTTATTCAATAAACCATATACCCCGCGAAGAGAACATAAAGGCGGAACATGAAGGCGGATTCTCTCGCAAAGTATTCAAGTACCGGTGAAGCGCAACTATTGGGATTAGTTCCCGTCGAAGTCCTGTCATCTCCAAGCACATATGAAATGGATGTTGATTGGATTATGAATGTATCCCAAGAGCAAGAATCATGGATGACTCCGATACTTGAATATTTACTCAATGGTTCTTTGTCGGAAAGTTCAAAAGAACGGCAGAAGATGATGAGGAAGGCCTCCAGATATATAGTTCAAGATGGTCGTTTGTACAGACGAGGATTTTCAATGCCCTTACTCCGATGCGTGACAAAGGAAGAGGCTAAGACAATTCTGACTGAAGTACACGGAGGGGAATGTGGGGATCATACAGGTGGTCAAACTTTAGCAAAGAAAATCCTCCGTTATGGATACTTTTGGCCAGAAATTAATCAGGATGCTGCTGACTACTCCCGAAAGTGTGATAAATGCCAGAGATTCGCCAAAATTCCTAGAGCACCTTCCACTGAGCTAACACAAATGGTCAGTCCATGGCCGTTTTCCATCTGGGGAATAGATCTCATTGGGCCTTTGCCGACTGCCAAATCGATGATTAAATATGCTATCGTTGCTGTTGATTACTTCACTAAATGGGCTGAAGCCGAACCATTGGCTACTATTACCTCTAAGAAAATGATAAGTTTTGTGACTAAAAATATCATTTGCAGGTATGGTGTGCCTCAGAAGATAATCACAGACAATGGTACCCAGTTCGAAAGTGAGGAGTTCCAAGAATTCTGCAAATGATTCAAGATCCGAAAAAGCTTCTCAGCAGTGGCTCATCCGCAGGCAAACGGGCAAGTGGAAGCAGTAAACAAAAACATCAAATCAACCATCAAAAAGTAGCTGGAAAAAGCAAAAGGTGGTTGGGTCGATAAGTTACCGCTTGCACTATGGGCATACAGAACCACCCATAAAACTGCGACTGGGCATACTCCATTTTCATTGGCATACGGGTCAAAAGCGATGATTCCAGTGGAAACCAAAGTCCCCTCACATAGAAGGATCCATTTTGATCAAGATAAGAATGAAAAATTGCAATTGGAAGCACTTGACCTCCTTGATGAAAGAAGAGAAGAGGCTAGGCTTAGAATTGCAGCTCATCGGCAAAGAATAGCCAGGCACTTCAATTCCAAAGTTCGTCAGCGCAGCTTTGAAGTTGGGGACCTAGTCCTGAAAAGAATTATGGCAGCCACAGGTGTGTTTGGGCCAAACTGGGAAGGGCCGTATGTCATAGACACGAAACTTCTTGATGGCACATTCAAACTCACAACTGTCGAAGGAGAACCAATCCCAAGAGCTTGGAACAGCAATCATTTGCGTCCATATTTTACTTAAAAGCTTTGCTGAAATGTTGTAAAAGAATTACGAGTATATGATTCTTGTATTGAAAGCAATTGTAAAGCAAGTGAATAATAAAAAGCTATAAAGTGGATGTAGGCCCAGCTTTTGGCTGAACCACTATAAATCTTGTGTTCTCTACTACTATAAACTGCTTTGTTTTATTTCGACATATAAAATACGTTAATTGTGTTATTAAAATGTCGATTTAATAATGCAAGCCATAAAAACAAGGCTTACTCATCGCAAGACCAAGCGATCTCCGACATCACCCAGCAAGCAAACGCTAAACCATTAAAAATTTCCATACTCAAATCCTACAAAAGAAGTGCTTCGAACAAAAGTTAGCGATGTGGATGGAAGTGGACCATTTCTAACTAACTGCGAATGTTTGTACAAACAAGCATCCAGTTAAATAGCCTGTGTCTACCACCACTAGCTCGCTTAACTATGAAGTATATTTCTTTGGATAAGGAAAATTATTGGCAAATAAAAAGGGATGACACTTGCAAAAGATAACGGGGATCGCCGACATCAATAGATGGCAAAGAGACATGGGCGAGCAAACATCAAACAGCAAAAGACCTCTTCGGAGGCACAAGCCCTCTTCAGAGGCACAACTCTTCGGAGGATAAAGACCTCGAGTGGGCTTCGCCAGAAAAAGAGAGTTCTTTCTCGACATAAAGTTGTAGACTAATCGGTGATACACTCCCGTGAATCCGTCCAACTGAGAGGAAGAAACTCCAAACTTCCAGGCAAAAGCTCTACTCAGAGGCACATGTTTCACCGAGATTGAAATAAAACTTCCAAGTGTTGAAACGTGAAAAGCCCTCTTCGGAGGCCCATTTCACCACAGTTGAAATGATAAAAGACCTCGAGCGGGCCTAACCAGAAAAAGAGAGTTCTTTCTCGACATAAAGTTGCGGACTGATCGGTGATACACTTCCGTGAATCCGTCCAACTGAGAGAAAGAAACTCCAAACTTCCAGGCAAAAACCCCACTCAGAGGCACACATTTCACCGTGATCGGTGATACACTCCCGTGAGTCGAAATGTGAAAAGCCCTCTTCGGAGGCCCGCTTCCCAGCGAACAGGGAAAAACTAAAAGCCTCTCCCAAGGGGCAGAAACAAAAAGACCTCTTCCAAGAGGCACAATCGAACAAAAAGACCTCTTCCCAGAGGCACAAACGAACAAAAAGACCCCTTCCCAGGGGCACAATCAAACAGAAAGACCTCTTCGGAGACACAACTCTTCAGAGGTACACGTTTCACCGAGATTGAAATAAAACTTACAAGTGTTGAAACGTGAAAAAGCCCTCCTCGGTGGTACAACTTTTCAAAGAATCATTTCATCAGAAATGCAAAACAAAGATCAAAAGCCCTCCACCGAGGCGCAATATAAAAAAAAAGAGAAGCCCTCTTCAAAGGCACACTTTAGCTTTCAAAGGAAGACTGGTTCATCTATTCTTGAAAATACTCTTCCTCAAAAAGAAGTTAAAGTGCCCTTCAGAGGCCCGCTTTACCACATAGGAGAATTCACTTGGTAAAAATGTGTGTATGCACAAAAGAAAAAGTGATATCTTCAAAGGTTGAAGCGTAGAAACTCATATGGAGTGAGATGTACTCTATTTTGAGCAGAATAATATTCCTCCAAATATGGAATAATTATTCTCCAGAAAATAAGAGTACAAGTCCCCTCAAGGTATAAAATATTGCAACGAGCTTATGGTATAGGGGCAACATGGTATAACTTGGTAAAAATTACGCTCGAACAACATACCACAAGCTCACTGCAATATCATATAAAGAAACTTGTACAAAAATGAATAGTAAATGCATTCTCAAATACAGACAGAAGTTTGTACAAAAAAAAAGAATCATTTTATTCAATACTGTCAAAATTTTGTACAGGTACAGGTTTCAAATAAAAAGAAAAAGAAAAGCGGAGGCCGGTACCCGCACAATCTCCGGCCAGTACATGCAAAAAGAAAAAAGTAAAAATAAATCGAAGCAAGGCCCCTTACTTCTTCTTGCCACCACCCTTAAAGCCTTCACCTGACCTAATAGGCATCTTTTCAGGACGGCTTGGGAGAGTCGGGGATGAAGGAGAGAGGGTTACTGCCAGATCAACTTTCGCTTCCTCTTCAGAAACAAGAATGTCTTTCCTTTTCTTCTTGGAAGTGACACGCTTCCTCCTCCTCCTTGAAGAAGACTCACTTCCCTGAGTAACAAGAGCAGACAATTTTATGTTATCAGAAGTGGTTCGCTCCGGGGACTCATTGCCTTCTCCAAGCCCTTCTCCCCCGTGTTCCTGTGAAACATTAGGATCATCTAAGTCTCGGAGAGCCTCTATTTGCTCCTCTTGCGACCCGGGTTGAGAGGCGGATGGAGGAGTGACCTGGAGAAGCGGAGGAGGAATAATTGGAGGAGGGGGAGTCTGAACGATGCTCGACACTTTCTCTACAGAAGAAAAGAAGTTAAAGTCAGTAAAGAGAGGAGATAAAGGCTCGTTGAGGTTCAGGAAATAGTCAAGAAGCTCATCGAACTCATAAGAAGCAAATGAGCAGTCTACTTGGGCAAGATTAACAGTAGAGTTACCTGGAGAAGTCGGCTTCCTGATATCAACCTCATAAGCCTGTGATTCAGCGCTCTCTTCGCCTTCATCACCACCCTGTGTGCTTGTGATCTCAGTAGTAACTTTAACCGGGGATGGAGAATGAGAACTGGTGCCGACAATGTCGATTTCGGCCGAAGGTGAAGGCTGAACTGGATCAGTTGAAGTAGTTTTTCCTAAACGTTCCCTTTCTGCCATTTCAGCTCTTAATTTCGCAAGTTGTTCTTTTCCCCTGACGAGAGCGGCGCGAGCTTCATCATCCAAGTAATGCTCCTCAAGTGCTGATTCGACATAGCCAGCACCTTTAGCACCAAACATATCAAGTGCGGCCTCCCACACCTTAGCCAAAGTAATTTCATATTTGGGACCTAGAAAGGCGAGACTACCACGCCCCAAGACGCTATGCAGGTAGAAGTCAAATAATGTCGAGCTGATGCTGGTCTTCGTTGCCTCATGAGATTCTTCAGCTGCAATTTTACCGGCAACGGCCTCATCACGCTCTCTTTCAGCTTTGGAGAGTTGAAGCTTTAGCATTTGAATCTCCGCCTCTTGGGAGCAGGCTTTCTTTCGAAGCTCTGCAATATCAGCAATATAGCCCTCATTGATTCTTTTTTTGCACATCGAGCCTGTCTTCGGCGTCCCTTTGGCCGGCATGAGCATCTCTCACTTGTTTCTGAAGCACTTCTTCTTTTTGAGTGTAGGAAGTAGAAGAAGTGGCAAGCTCTTCTTTGAGCTTCTCGACTTTCGCTTCAAGCTCTTCATTATAAGTAGTGATGCTCCTCATCTCGGTGTCATGCTGCTCAAGAACCTTCTGCCATTCAGCTTTGTCATTTTTCATAGTAAGCATGGCCTCGAGATTCACACGGTTTTTTCTTTGAAGCTCGTCAACAAGCTTTTGCCAGCCCAACATTCTTTTAATATCAAGTCTGACGGCATCGAGATTTCGCAGCATGGAAGGCTTGTCAATTGGAACTAAGTCGAGTTCGAAACGAACCCCCTTCAAGCACCATTATGGAAACCGACTTTGCAGAGTGGCTAGGCCTGGTCCAATTTGAAATTTAGGCCTGTTAACTATTTCCTGAATGTCTGTCTTCCCGGGAGCAGGAGAGCCAGAAGGGATGTCGAGTGAAACGGGGGCAGTGGCCTTTTCAGGAGTTGTAGATGCATGCTTCTCACCGTACCGGGCACGCTTGCTTGGGTCCTCAACTATATGGCTTCTTCCCCGATCATCTTGCGACTTTCTTTTGTGAGAGTCGTCACCTCTCTGGGAAGAATCATGGTGATCCTCCCTTTCTTTTCTCTCATAATGCTCTTCTTGAGCCCTCCTCTCCTGAGCCTTTCGAGCGGCTCTCTCTTCGTCGGTTTCTCTGTAAACGGGAAGGTAGCGCCTATAGTCATATTGACTACGCCTCCCGTAGCGCTGAAAGTCGTCATAGTAAGAGCCGCTGCGTCCCATCAGAGAATCTAAAATTTAAAAAAAAGACAAGTCTTAAAAGTCTTTAGAGAAAAGAAGCGTGACTTTAGAATCTTCAAAGTACAAAGAATTAGGTGCATGAAAGTGCCAAAAAGTCCTATGTGTGTGTGGTGTGCAAACTACACACATCAGGCTACAAACCGCTCTTCGACGCAGCGGTGGTAGTGACTTGAGTAGTAGGCGTCAAAATTTGTTGAAAAGTTGATGTCGCCTCGACAACAGGAGAAGAAGCTTTAGGGACATCATCTTTAAAAAGTTCTTGTGAAGTTATCATCAGCCCACTTAGCCCCTCGAAAGTATCATCACCGCCAAGTTCGACGGGAGTATCTTTTTCGGTTTCCAGACCAGCCGCATCTTCAGAGCAACGAAGAGATTCTTCCTCTTCAATAACTGGGGCAAGTGCCGATTTGCTGGATGGCCCCGCAACATCGACAGTAGTAGAGCACTTCACCAGAGAAGCCTCGGAGGCAGGTTCTTTTGGTATGGGTTCGTTAGTGGAAACTGGGGCATCTAATGCTTTGGGCGGGGAGTCTGGAACCTCATGGGGGTGTGTAGAGCGAGAAGCGTGTAAAAGTCCATACTGATGCAAAAATTCGTCCCTCAACAAAACTTTATACTTCTCTCTCTAGCAGTCACAGCACTTAATCTTTCAAAAAGTTGCTTGTGGCTTGGATCTCTAGAGGGGAGAGGAAGTGCTGAAAAGAGCAAAGAACGAAATTAGCAATCGGTAATTCAGATCTCGAAAAAGTTTGGAAAATGGAGAAAATAGAAACAGGTAATCTTACTTCCTTATCTCCAGATGGCATAAAACCCTGGGAGGCAGCAAGCAAAGAAAAACTGGTTCAAAAATCCATGAACACTTTCGGTAAGATCAGAAATAAGCTTGCGGTTTCTAGAGCTTCTCACAATAATAAGGGAAGGATGGTCTTTACTCTTTGCAAACGAGCATAAGTAGCGAATTTCTTCAAAACTTGGCAAGCGATCAAGAGTCCTCCTAAACAATACACACAACCCCATCAAGATGGCATAGCCATTAGGATGAAGTTGGAATGGAGAGATTGTCAACCGAAGGAGAAGGGTTCGAAGGAAGTCGTTAAAGGGAGGAATCGCCCCGCTTAGGCACATTTGACGATTGACTGCGACAAAACCGGAGGGAGGACTGTCGGCAGTATCATTTGGCCCGGGAAGTAGGGCATCATTTTCAGCAAAATCAAATTGAGTACGTAGCTGAATAAATGCTCTCGAAGTTAGGAGAGTCGAAGTTCTATCTGGAGGATTCTCTATGGGAACAGCTGTCTGAAAGGTCTCTCCCGCTTGAGCTACCACTTCTTCTTCTTGGAGGGAAGTCATTCTACACAAACAACTGGATATTCAAACATGAAGGTGCACGTTTCCTAAAATGTGTGAAGTGTTGTGTAAAATCAACAAAGCAATAAGCGAATATAACTGGAATAAAAACTAGCAAGCATTTGTCAGTTATAAAGTCCAGGGTTTGTTGTTTTAAATATGAAAGTGAAATGTAGATGCAAACAAATCAGTTCAAGACAGTGATGCTTTGCATTGATATTTCACTTTAGTTGATTGGTTCACAGCATTTCATACAGTGTGTTTAAGTTGATTACTCTATGTCGACTAATCTGTCATTTGATGTGGGCAGTCAATGGCAGTATATTCGCCTTGCTTTTCTGTGATTGTTGTTTTTAGCAGGTTGTTAGCCTATAAGTTAATGTGATCTTTGAAATAAGGCAACAAAGTTAAAACAATGTAGGATTTAAGCAATTCAGTCCAGCAGATCAAGTTGAGTATTCAAGTTGGAATTATGTTTTTAAGTGAGAATTCGAGTTGGGCATTCAAGTGTTAACTCGGCTGCGACCCAAGGAATCTCTCACGAGTTAAGATTAAGTCTCTGATTCCTTAAATCGGTGGTTCTTTAGGTCGTGAGGAGTGGTAAGGAGAAAGGCTCCGGTTCAAAAAGTGGTGCAAAATTTACCCGAGTGCTAGTTCGGCCACGATCTAAGGTTTAGATCGTATCAAGTTAGGTCGGCCAAAAGATAGGTCGCCCAAAAATTGCTGGGTCAAATTCAGGCCGATATCTCAATCCACTCACCCGTTAGCCGCTCCATCCACAAAAAACCCTCATTCCATTCATACTGTTTCATGTTATCGGATCATCCATAAAACCGGTTCGAAACCACTACAAGTTCAACACCTTGCAATCCTAACGCAAATCAAAATCAACTAGCCTAAAGCAGTAAACCATCTTCATCGTCTCACCGGTCATTTAAAGCCAAACCGAACAACCTAAGCTTCATCAACTACAGGTGTAATGAAATTCGCAATGAAGCAGTGCGCAAGAAGGTGGGTTAGGTTTGAATGGAATTCGTGAATCAATGACAATAAGGGATCAAGAAAAGAGCAGGTTCACTTACACAATGAGTAGCAAAGATTATCGGTGATTGATTGGAATGAAATCGCCTTTTGGAACTTGGGAAAATTTTTAATGGCAGAATCAAGCAAGAGAGTAAGTAATAAAAAGGAAGAAGAAGATGTGTGACTTATACCTTGCAGTGGAGGGACCTGAAGCGGCACATATGATCTAACTGTTAGGTCGCGTACGACCTACCGACCTAAAGGAGGACGGATTAGAGGATATCGAAGCACACGACCTAACCATTAGGCGTACACTTCGAGGGGCAAATGTTAACTCCGCCCCGGCCATGACTCAACGCCTTAAAAGTTACCGACCCAAAAGGTTGCCGACCTAGCATGGATGCCGATCTAACTGCCTAAGCACTAACATGGATACCGACCTAACTGCCTAAAACAGGAATGCCGACCTAAGACCTACAGGATACGACCTAAGATAGCTACCGACCTAACATGGGTACCGGCCTAATGCCTTAAAGGTTACGACTTAATGAATGCCGACTTAAGGTTTTAAGGGGATACCGACTCAAGGCTTAGGTAGGTTACCGATCTAACATGGATGCTGGCCTAAGATAGATGCCGATCTAACTATCCAAGGAGGTTGCCTCTCTAACTGCTCAGGACAGGGACAAGATCACGAACTATACTTGAGTCGCGACCGACTTACGGCCTATGATAAGTCGTACACGACCCAGGCAAAGGAAGGCAAGTCCAATACAGCTACTTAGCACGCGGCCTCTTAACTCATACACGGCTTAGGACTTGTGATATATCCAGAGTTCAGCAAGGATGCCTTTCCAAAGTCTCGACCTAGCAGTTAAGTCGCAACCAACCCACGACTTAGTTTGATTCGTCCACGACCTAACTTAGGTCGGTTACGGTTTAGGACTTGGTAATGTTTCCTGCCTAGAACCCTCTATAAATACGTTGCCATCTCCAACTTTCAGAGGACTTTTGGCCGATCTCTTTAAGCGCCGATGCTCTGCTGAATTCTCGACTCACTCGACACTTCAAACACGAAAGGCATCTCAACTAACTTTAAGAGGAAATCTAACACAATCAACATGGATTCAAATAATTCTTCTACATTGGAGTTCTAGTTGTTTGTCTCATCAGTATTGTAATTGAAGACTGTTGTAAAGTTGTAATTGATTCAGTAATAAAGAGGATTAAAGTGGAAGTAGGCTTAATCTAAAGCCGAACAACTATAAAATTGTTGTCTTTTACTGCTTTCTCTGTGGCTTTTCTACTTGTTTTTAGTTCCCGTGTTCACGGGTGGTACTTTCACTCAATCTCTATATACACCGAGATGTTAGCGTTCGATTTTAAGCGTTAACAATAAGCAACTACCCGATCCTTCTGCATAAGAACGGCACCAAGACCACTACCACAAGCATCGGTGTAGACAACAAGATCATGATTCCCCTCGGGAACCACAAGAATAGGAGCATTAGTGAGAAGTTCCTTTAGTGACAGAAAGGAAGCTTCACACTTGTCGGACCAAATAAAACGAATGCCTTTCCGAGTAAGGCTGGTGAGAGGAAGCACAACACGGGAAAAATCCTTAATGAACCAACGGTAATAACCCGCCAATCCAAGGAAACTACGAATCTCATGTACATTCTCAGGCCTCTTCCAATTCTGGATGGCTTCGATCTTTGAGGGATCGACTGAAATGCCATCGGAAGATACAACATGGCCTAAGAACTTAACCCTGTTCTCCCAAAAATGGCACTTGGAGAATTTGGCTCTAAGCTGATGATGATGGAGAGTACTCAAGACAATCCTCAAGTGATTAGCATGCTCAGCTTCAGACTTAGAATAAATAAGGATATCATCAATAAACACAAGGACGAACTTTTCGAGATATTCCCGAAATACTCGATTCATGAGATCAACAAAGGAAACATGAGCGTTCGTAAAACCGAACGGCATAACGAGCTACTCAAAAGAACCATAACGAGTGTGGAAAGCGGTAAGAGGTATGCTATCCTCCGCGACTCGTAACTGATGAAAACCCGTGGCAAGGTCAACCTGAGAAATGACCTTAGCACCACTCAATAGATCGAACATATCATCGATCCTAGGCAATGGATACCTATTCCTGATGGTTAACTCGTTAAGCTTGCGATAGTCTATGCAAAGCCTAAGAGTTCCATCAAAATTCTTCACGACGACGACTGCGGATCCCCATGGGGAAAAACTAGACTGAATCAACTGCTTGGACTCAAGCTCTAAAAGCTGTTTCTTGAGTTCCTCATTTTCCCTTGTAGGCATCCTCGCGGGAGGACGACTAAATGGCTGCATGCCTGGAATGAGATCAATACGGAACTCAATTGCCCGCTTGGGTGGCAAACCCGAAACAAGTTCAAAAACATCAAAAAAATCACAAGCAACAGGAATACGAGATATACCATCATCATCATCTCGCGAGTTAAGAGAATATAAAGCCATTTCGGAATTATCCACATTTCGAAGAACAAGTAATAGCTGAGTAGGCGAATTCGGATGTCGAAGATACAAAATCCTCTCCGAACAAATAATCCTGGCATCGTATCTCACAAGCCAGTCCATTCCCAAAATCATATCAAATCCCAGACAAGAAATAACGTCCAGATTCGCACGAAAGGAAAAGCTACATAAAACAATATCAACATCATCACAAAGCATACTAAGGGTCGCGGATCACCCAATAGGATTTGCAATCCTTAAAGAAGTAACCAAACAAGAAACATCCAAAGATAAATCATCAACGAGCTTTTTCGATATGAAAGAATGTGATGCACCCGTATCGAAAAGAACTCGAATACTATGGTTATGAAATAAAATAGAACCTTCCAAAATAGATGGAGATATACCTTTGGGTTGAGAAGGACCTTCAGAAGCCTTAGCAGCATAAAGCTTGCTAGACTTGGCAATAGCCGGAACAGTAGGGCAAGTGGAAACATGATGTCCTTCCTTCTTGCAATAACGGCAGAAGAGAGGCTTGGAACAAGCTCGAATCATATGATCAAGAGAACCACAATTGAAACACTTCCAAATGAAAGGTGTTCCAAAAGACTGAGGCTGAGATCTAGAACCACCAGTCTTCTTCTTCTTAGAAGGAAAAGACCTGGACTTCTGAAATGGAAACTGCCTCTTGTTGGGGTTCTTGGAAACCTCAACATCATCACCACTATCACACTCCTTCTCGACGGCTTCAAGATGAAGCGCAGAATCAACCAACTCCTCAAAAGGGAGCTTAAGCTGGAGCAACAAAGACTTCTTAAGATATTTCTTAAGACCAGAAACAAACTTCAAATTCTTCTTATAAGAAGTGCTAATGAATTCAAGACCATACTTAGATAAGGCCTCGAATGATGCAACATACTCAGAAATAGAAAATTTCCCTTGCTTCAACTCAAGGAAGCGACGGGTCAATAAAACTTTTTCAGATTCAGGAACGAACTTGAGTTCGAATCGTCCCCGAAACTGAGTCCAAGAAAGAGTAGACTCATCAATTTCGGCTATAAGAAGCTCACACCAACCAAGAGCATGCACTTGTAATAAGCTAGAAGTTAAAAGAACTCTATCATGATCAAAAAGATCCATGCGAGAGAAGATACGCTCGCACGTGCGAAGCCAAGCTTGGACTTCAAGAACAGACTCGGAGCCCTTAAATGGCTTTCCTCCAAGATGAGAAAAATCACTGCACAGACATGCAAAGGAAGAATTGCGAGGTGGAGATACTCGAGGAGGAACTGGAGGCTGAGTGCTCCTAAACAATTCCAAAAACTGATCGGCAGACATATAAACGCCATCCGGATGTGAGCCACTGGATTGCCCAACATCCGAACGTCGTCCCCTTCCTCTTCCAGCCATACGCTGAGAGTAAGATAAGAACAAGATTATTCACAAGGTAGATGTCACTAATCCAAATATGGAATACTACGGAACAAAATGCATTCCTAGACGTATTCCCAATTTCTATCTAACCTTTGATGGTAGAAGGAATAGAGAGATGTGATAATTCAAAGATTTGTATCACTTATTACACTTTGATGTATCGTAATATGTGCATCTATTCTATGTTTATCATATTTTGTCCTGAACCTTACTTTGATACCAAGCTGTGACGCCCCACCTTTATACCCACGTTAGCCAAGGACACTACAGGGTAATGCCGTCAACTAACACGGAGAATAAGGCTGGTTAGGAGCGACCATCTATAGCCTTGCTTTAACTATCTATTGAATACATCGACAATAATCATACACACCAGATCGACATATCCAATTAATACTTAAAACAAAACCATAGGTGGTTGGAGGATCTATCAGAACAGAATATAACAACTCAAATGTAATATACATCATAGAATAGTAGATCATCATATACACATATACTGATACATAACAGAGTATACAAACTGGTACATGTCTAGTGGTATAGCAAGCTACAATATACAGGCGGATCCAAAAGAATACATATAACAGAGTTACAACAAAAAGGACTACACAAAAAACTTTAACAAAAAGGAGCAAGTTGAATATCCATGCGGAAGCAAAATAGGCTAAGTCCAAAAGCACCTAACCTGAAACATCTTGGTCTGACCCGAGTATAAAATACACGGGTCAGTCTAGCTAAACAAATCAGTTAGATAAACTGAACAACAATAACCTGCAAGGTCACAAAGTATAACAAATATCTCTAAAAGAGATAACACAATCATCTAACAAAAGATGATCATATCATAACAAGCCTCATATCATCGGCAACACAATAAACAAAGGATATGAATATCCCAAAACAAGCCAAAAAGGCAATAACAAATACCAATCAAGGTAACACAAGTTCCACAAGGTAATCGCTACATATCTTGCGGCACAAAAAGACAAACACCGAAGGGCGATACCCAGGGAATATTGTGACGACCCAACTTTCTACGCCCAGAAAGTCATGTCATCAATAAGAAAGAAAGTGATATAAATTGAAAAGAAAAGAAAGAAAGAACAACAACATCAGAATCTCACAGCGGAACGGAATAAAATATAATATATCAACATAAATATTACATAGTTATATATATACATCAGAGTTAAACCATATCATACAACATGACTATCATATACATATCTGTCAGAACATACATCTCAAATATCATAAACTAACTAACACAGCGGAACTATATAGATATATAAGTCTACAACGCTGAAGCCTCCTGCTCCATTGCTCCTCCAGTAGTCATCAAAGCTAACCTGAATCCCTTGGCTACCCGTAAAAATTTGGGTACCCGAAAGTTTATGAAAAAAAAAAATAAACTCCGGGTCAGACATGGGTCTGGTATGAGTAAACAGGTTAAAGTTGTTTAACTTTAAAATCATTTAAAAATAAAGGTATCACGTAAGGCTCCCCACAAATAAATACGGGTAAGTTTTTACCTTACGCTAACCAAATCATTTCATAGGAAATCTAGTGACATTATAATAGTGTCTAGGGTTTTCAAGTAAAATACAGAAATAGCTGAAATGCTTACATCTCACATTTCAACATAGTTGGGCACAATCAAAACGTACGACACTTATTGGAAATTGGATCCCATACAATGGAAGGGCTACTGAGGTACCGCCCTTCACAGTACGTGGTCTAGATCACAGTACCGAGGAGCCACCCTAACTCCCCTGCAACACAAGGCCGGAACCATTCCTTACTGAACAGTCCCGAACAAGATAACCCCACAGTTGGTGTACATCCAACCGCCCACACAGCCGAATAAAAAGGGACATCTAGACAGGGGTATATCTCGTCCTGCTTGGGCATGACCCACCTAACGTTGCTGCACCTCCCCTGTTTTAGCCATTCCCGGTTGATGAGGCTTGGGGCTGCGATTACCTTTATAGAACATATTTCTTAGAATGCTCATCGTCCGCCTGACGATGTGCTGAAAGCATTCAATCCATACAAGTTCGTTCCGGGTTCGAACGAAACCGAAGGCATTATCTCATTACACCCATTTTGGAATCACCCTCAGAGTTAATGACGATAACCCTTGCATTCTGAAAGCACCATCTCGATCTTCACTTGAGATTATACGACCTAATGTTTAATTTGGATCGATGTGGTTTTCGGAATATCAATCGATACTCGATCCCGGTCTCATCGAAATCCAAACGCCATTTTAAAGTCTAAGTTGTCTAATTAACTTATACAGTTTAATTTAACAATTGAATTCATATAGCAATTCAACACTGATAAATAACATCAGATAAACCATATAACAATTTAACACAGATAATCATATACAATTATCATAGATATCTCACAGAACATCACAGGAAATAATAAACATCAGTTCAATCAAATAGAACCATCGATTTATATCAACAAGTTTGATTTGTTTAAACTCAATTGCATATTTAAGAGTGAATTATATTTTATTCTTGCTTAATTAATTATTAATTAATTAACTTATTTCAATTCATTAATTACTTATTAATTATTCACTTAATTAATGAATTAATTCTTAATTACTAATCAATAACCTTAATATTGATTTATAAAATTCAATTACACATTTAATTATTATTAATTGCTTAATTAATCATCAATTATTAATTAACTTATTCGTTCCATCATTAATTATTTATTTAATCAGTTATCTATTATTTGTTAATTAACCAACTTCAAATGATTAACTAAATCTCGATTACAAATGGTTTACACCAAATTATTATTAAAATATTTAATTATTAATTTAAATTAAGTTTGAAATTACTTTTTAAATTACAATTATAAATTTTATTACCTAAATAATTAACTTCCATTTTTAAATTAACTACTCCATTTTGTTTCAGCAAAACATTCAAGATCATCAGAGTTTAAACACAAATTGTTTAATACTTAATAACATAGTTTTATACTTAATAACTTCTACCTTCATCTTTCAGTTAGCACAAATTCTGCAATTCTTAAAACCCGAAGACAACATCGTGCTCGCCTCGGGTAGGACTCGTGACTACCCAGCAATTTTCACGCGATCCTCCCCCTGCCTCTCTTCTTCTCCCCTATTTCTTAATTTATCTGTTTCTTCTTCTTTTTAAAAACTTAAAGTATTTATGTTACTGAAACATATTAACACACACGCCTACTAACAAAAACTACCCAGGGAAACCCGAAGAAACTAGCACACTATCTCGAGTTTCACTCGAGTCGACAGCAACACGCACCTCTCCGCCGCCGTGCACGTGCACGGCGGTCCACCACCGCGACATTGCCACCCAACATCACCAACAAACCTCTAGCCATCCCCTCTCTCAAATACGAAGCCCAGAACAACCCCCAACGCACGAAATCAAAATTCGACTGAAAAGTTGAATAGGAACTTGAACGCAGTAGACAAATTTCCCACATCTACACGATTGCGATCACCTGAGACATCAAGCTTTCGGCCATGGATAGCCAACATCACTACCTAACTCCTCCCAAAACTGCTCATCACTCGGTGAAGTCACGATGTCGCGTGAATCACTCAACCGAACCCAAAATTTTCAGAACCCAAAACCCTACTTTTGGTTTTCCCCAACAAGACTTGCATTCGAAAATTATCTTAACAATTTTTGGGTGATCTCACAACATCAGTCTAGCTACACTTCAAATTTCACCAAAAAATATTAAGTGAATTATCTGAAATTCATGAAAATGCATTTTTGCTTCACAAAAGAACTGCTCTATAAATGGTTGTCTAAAAATTGTATGGTTTGTCTTAAAAATCATATTTTTATATGTAGTTTCAAGACATCAATTCAAATATACAATTCGAGTTATTCGAATTTTGGTCTTATTCTTTATTTCTTTACTGTAAATTGGAATTTACAGTACTAATGTTTTCCACCTGCTACTAAACAAAAGAAACAAGCTTTAATCTTAAACTAAACACATAAATTTAGTTAAGTTGTTAATTAAAGAAAGGGATTTTATATAAAAGTTTAATATATTCAGTGTTCTATGCCTCTACAGAAAATTGAAAACCTGAAAGAACAATCTGTAAGAACTTACTGTATTTAGCAAGCAATCCAAAACTTTTAATATGCACATAACAAAATCTTCATAAACAACAAAATAAGAGTTTGATTAAAAATAGTTTACTAACCCAAGACAGTAGCAACTTGAAACAGAGGCCAACTAGAAGACTGCAGTTTGAACAGTTTGAATTCCAGTAACCTCTTTGCTTGAATATGTTTTGAACTTGCAAATTTGTTTATTTTCTTTCTTGTCTCAGGTTTGTTTCATAAGTTTAAGACTGAACTAAGAATGAAATAAAAATGATGAATACATTTATTTATAACTTGAACAAGTTGCCTTCTTGCATAAGCTTCCACTTGATAAATATCTTGCTTAATTTCCTATGTACTAAAACCTGACATGGTTCAACAATTTCGGCTAGGAGTTATTTTTCTCTCTCTTTGCAGTACATAAAAGTAGGCTAATTAAATGGTTGTGTTATCATTTTAGTTAACACACAATTAAATGCTAGCTGACACAAACCCATGGTGCAAAGATATTTGCAGATTGTGTTTTATTTGAACATACTTATGTGGACATATAACAAAAATGTGTGCTGCAGGTTTTGTTTTTATTATTTATACTAGCATATACAGTTTGCAGATTCTCACTTGTGTTTGTACTAAATTCTTTCATTTCTATTTATATCTTGTACCTATTATATTTGTACTTATGTTTGTAATCCTACCTTTATGTTATATTTATGTTAAATATAAAGAAGCTTATGTTTATAACCATAATTATAAGTATTTATATTTATATAGGAACTCATGTTAAATAGTTATAAGCTTATTTTATTTTAGTTATAAAAGTTATTGTTGGAAACATTGCTTAAATCTTATTTTTATTTAAAGTTAATATTACAAATATTTAATTTGTAACTTATATATATTTATGAATATGATTGTGTTCTCGAACTTGTTACCATTAACTGCATTCATATATCTGATAATTAATGTCATTAATACATAAATTTTAATTTAATTGAATAACACAGATTTATTTCTGAATATTGTTGAAAGAATCTATTTTATATTTGAAGTTATATTCCCTTATGACCCATATACAACTAATAATATCCAAATTCTTATTTATTTATAAATGAAAATCTTATATTTTATTTAAATTAGATTAAAAACTTATTATAATAATAGGGTCAAAATCCCGGGATGTCACATTCCTCCCTCCTTAAAAGAATTTCGTCCCCGAAATTTGAACAACAGTTAATTTAAAAACTGAGTATTAACAATCCAAACATACGTATCATCCATACAAAAAAAAACAATCAAACATTCAATCCTAACTACATTACTAGCTATCCGGACAAAAATCTGGATAAGCTTTTCTAAAACTATCAAGAGTTTCCCGGGTACAGTCTCTGGGATCCTCACTCCATTGCACCTTGACGAGTTTCACCACTTTGTTCATGAGTTGCTTCTCGTCGTGATCTACAATCTGAACAGGATTTCTAACCACAGTTAGGTCGGGTTCTACTTCTAAATCTTCCTGAACAACCGGTTCTACCACTAATGATGGGTCATGAACAAATTTCCTTAAATGAGACACATGAAATACATTGTGAATCCCATACATTCCTTCTGGCAATTCAATCCTGTAGGCTACAGTTCCAATTCTCTCCAATACTCGGAATGAACCAATATATCTCGGTGCAAATTTTTTCGTCTTTCCGAATCTTATAGCACCTTTGATTGAGGAAAATTTAATAAAAACTAAATCTCCGATCTCAAATTCCAATGGTCAACATCTCTTATCTGCATATTTCTTCTGACGATCTGAGCAGCTCTCATCCTTTTCTTTATAAGCTCACCTTCGCAAAAGCTTCATGAATTAGATCGGGTCCAAGTACAAGTCGATTATTCGATTCAATCCAACAAGATGGGGATCTACAGGGTCTTCCATACAAAGCTTCACATGGAGCCATCTTAATACTCGCTTGGTAGATATTATTATAAGAAAATTCCACTAAATGAAGATGGTCTTCCCATGATCCACCAAAAATCAAAACACAAGCTCGAAGCATATCTTCCAGAATTCGATTAGGTCTCTCCGTTTTCCGTCCGTCTGAGGATGATAGGCTGTACTTAATCTCAAACTAGTAAACATTGCTGATTGCAGAGCTTCCCAAAATTTACTAGTGAAAATAGAATCACTGTCACTTACTATGCTAATAGGAATACCATGCAATTTGACTATCTCCTTCAAGGAAATTTTCTCCAATGAAACTGCAGTAAAAGTCGCCTTAACCGAAATAAAATGGGCACTCTTCGTTAAACGATCAACAATAACCTATATTCCTTCATTCCCTTTCTTGGTTCTAGGCAAACTGTCAATAAAATCCATCGAGGTCATTTCCCACTTCCAATCTGGCATTTCCAAAGGTTGCAATAGTCCAGCAGACCTTTGTTGCTTTCCCTTCACTTGCTGGCAAATGGCACAACTATTTACAAAAGCAGCTGCATCCTTCTTCATATTCGGCCACCAGAAAACTCTCCTCATATCTTTATACATCTTCGAAATTACCGGGTGAATATTCAATTTTGAGCGATGACACTCAGCTAAAACTTCTTGTCTCAGTCTATCAATATTAGGCACACACAAACGACTATTAATCCTTAGAACACCTTGATCGCCCACATTGAAAACCGACTACCGACCTTAGTTCTAAGAATCATTTCCTCACAAGATTTATCCTCCATTTGTTTACTAATGATTTTTTTCTTGGAGAGATGGAACGACTTCCAAAAGAGATAAAACTGCATTTCTACTAAGAGCATCAGTTACAACATTTGCTTTGTCCCGGACTATACAAAATATCCAGATCATAAGGTGCCAAAAATTCGACCCATCTCTGCTGTCTCAAATTAAGATCTTTTTGAGGGAAAATATACTTCAACAGTTTGTGATCCGTGAATAACTCAACTTTTCTCCCAAAAGATAATGTCTCCAGATCTTCACAACAAAAACAAAAGCTAACAGTTCTAAATCATGCGTATCATAGTTCTTCACATGAGACTTCAATTGCTGACTAGCATACGCAATCACTCTACCATTCTGCATTAGAATTGCTCCCAATCCAACTAAACATGCATCTGTATATACTACAAATTTGCTCTTCCCGTCCGGAATAGCAAGTACTGGTACACTAGTTAGCCTTGTCTTCAATTCCTGAAAAGCTTCTTCACTGAGGTGTCTATTTGAATTTGGTTCCTTTCCTTATTAGTTTGGTCAGATGCGAAGAAATCTTGGAATAATCCTTAGTAAATTTTCTGTAGTAGCCAGCCAAACCAGAAAACTATGAATTTCCATCAGTTGCTTCCATTCTAGAATAGATTCTCCTTTCGCTGGGTTTACAGAGATATTTTCACCCAAAATACTGTGCCCCAAAAAAATTTAACTTCTGATTTCCAGAAATGGCACTTTGAAAACTTTACCTTCAACACATGCTTCCTCAGAGTCTCCAATCAATTCTTAAATGCCGTCTGTTCTCCTCTTCCGATTTGGAGTAGACCAAGATATCATCAATGAACGCCAGCACAAACTTATTTAACACAGAACCTTAGAGAACCATCTGATTTGGTGACAAACACAGCAGCAGAGCCCCAACAAGAAAAACTGGGTCTAATCAAACCCTTTTCCAAAAGATCTTGCGTCTGCTTAATCAACTTTTCTCTCTCTCTAGGAGGCATTCTCCTACTGGACTAAATCACCGGCACAGCTCCTGGAATCAAATCAATACGAAACTCAATCTCTCGATGTGGCGGTAGACACTTATCTTCCTCGAAAACAAGAGGAAAGTCTTGAACCACTTCGATTTCCTCACTTTCTCTTGAGAAGTCTCAACTCCTCGCAAAAGATTACACAAATGAATTCCAGAATTGTCGCATAACACTCTGGCAATTCTACCCACATAAATTTGTTCTCTCTTCACAATCCAGAACAGCCATATACTGTTCAGGTCAATCCATCGAAGAAATAAATCCACTCTGCTACTTCTGAAATCACTTCAAGAAAACTGCTAATCAACAAACCTTCTCAACAGCACACAGAATACTTCCAGCTATAGGGCTAATCTCAATGTCCAAAGACTTCTATTCAAAGCTCTTCGAGAAACTCGGGCCTCAATCAAACAAAAATACCCTACTGAACTTGGTCACCATTCCGAAACGGACATACTTCCTCAACTTGTTCCAAAGAAACATCTTCGGAGACATCCAAACTCACTGTATTTCATCACACAACTACAACTCCTTGAGATATCAAGATATCATGATTTGGTCATGTCCATTTGATAGATCCAAACTCAAGTTCATCCAAAATCACATTCCAACCATGAAATCCTCACATCATCCAAAGCTTACTCGAGACGGTAATAGGTCTACAGTCTCGACAGATACACTCCAACTATAAATATTCAAAACTCCAACCATCGGTAGTCGTGTTCCACACACCACCACCCTATCTTATAACTTATATTGGAATACCCGAACAGGTAACCCAATAAATAGGTAGAAATAAATAAATAACTATATATATATATATATATCAAATTACAAATACGCTCTCTCAAGAAAGAAATCACTCAAGAGCCTATGTATTCACTCAACCTAGCGCTCAGATACCAGCTGTGACGACCCAACTTTCTACGCCCAGAAAGTCGTGTCATCAGTAAGAAAGAAAGGGATAGAAATAGAAAAGAAAAGAAAGAAAGAACAACAACATCAGAATCTCACAGCGGAACGGAATAAAATATAATATATCAACATAAATATTACATAGTTATATATATACATCAGAGTTAAACCATATCATACAACATGACTATCATATACATATCTGTCAGAACATACATCTCAAATATCATAAACTAACTAACACAGCGGAACTATATAGATATATAAGTCTACAACGCTGAAGCCTCCTGCTCCATTGCTCCTCCAGTAGTCATCAAAGCTAACCTGAATCCCTTGGCTACCCGAAAGCTTATAAAAAACAAAAATAATCTCCGGGTCAGACATGGGTCTGGTATGAGTAAACAGGTTAAAGTTGTTTAACTTTGAAAATCATTTAAAAATAAAGGTATCACGTAAGACTCCCCACAAATAAATACGGGTAAGTTTTTACCTTACGCTAACCAAATCATTTCATAGGAAATCCAGTGATATTATAATAGTTTCTAGGGTTTTCAAGTAAAATACAGAAATAGCTGAAATGCTTACATCTCACATTTCCACATAGTTGGGCACAATCAAAACGTACGGCACTTATTGAAAATTGGATCCCATACAATGGCAGGGCTACTGGGGTACCGCCCGTCACAGTACGTGGTCTAGATCACAGTACCGAGGAGCCACCCTAACTCCCCTGCAACACAAGGCCGGAACCATTCCTTACTGAACAGTCCCGAACAAGATAACCCCACAGTTGGTGTACATCCAACCGCCCACACAGCCGAATAAAAAGGGACATCTAGACAGGGGTATATCTCGTCCTGCTTGGGCATGACCCACCTAACCTTGCTGCACCTCCCCTGTTTTAGCCATTCCCGGTTGATGAGGCTTGAGGCTGTGATTACCTTTATAGAACATATTTCTTAGAATGCTCATCGTCCGCCTGACGATGTGCTGAAAGCATTCAATCCATACAAGTTCGTTCCGGGTTCGAACGAAACCGAAGGCATTATCTCATTACACTCATTTTGGAATCACCCTCAGAGTTAATGACGATAACCCTTGCATTTTGAAAGCACCATCTCGATCTTCACTTGAGATTATACGACCTAACGTTTAATTTGGATCGATGTGGTTTTCGGAATATCAATCGATACCCGATCCCGGTCTCATCGAAATCCAAATGCCATTTTAAAGTCCAAGTTGTCTAATTAAATTATACAGTTTAATTTAACAATTGAATTCATATAGCAATTCAACACTGATAAATAACATCAGATAAACCATATAACAATTAAACACAGATAATCATATACAATTATCACAGATATCTCACAGAACATCACAGGAAATAATAAACATCAGTTCAATCAAATAGAACCATCGATTTATATCAACAAGTTTGATTTGTTTAAACTCAATTGCATATTTAAGAGTGAATTATATTTTATTCTTGCTTAATTAATTTTTAATTAATTAACTTATTTCAATTCATTAATTACTTATTAATTATTCACTTAATTAATGAATTAATTCTTAATTACTAATCAATAACCTTAATATTGATTTATAAAATTCAATTACACATTTAATTATTATTAATTGCTTAATTAATCATTAATTATTAATTAACTTATTCGTTCCATCATTAATTATTTATTTAATCAGTTATCTATTATTTGTTAATTAACCAACTTCAAATGATTAACTAAATCTCGATTACAAATGGTTTACACCAGATTATTATTAAAATCTTTAATTATTAATTTAAATTAAGTTTGAAATTACTTTTTAAATTACAATTATAAATTTTATTACCTGTATAATTAACTTCCATTTTTAAATTAACTACTCCATTTTGTTTCAGCAAAACATTCAAGATCATCAGAGTTTAAACACAAATTGTTTAATACCTAATAACATAGTTTTATACTTAATAACTTCTACCTTCATCTTTCAGTTAGCACAAATTCTGCAATTCTTAAAACCCGAAGACAACATCATGCTCGCCTCGGGTAGGACTAGTGACTACCGAGCAATTTTCACGCGATCCTCCCCCTGCCTCTCTTCTTCTCCCCTGTTTCTTAATTTATCTGTTTCTTCTTCTTTTTAAAAACTTAAAGTTTTTATGTTACTGAAACATATTAACACACACGCCTACTAACAAAAACTACCCAGGGAAACCCGAAGAAACTGGCTCACTATCTCGAGTTTCACTCGAGTCGACAGCCACACGCACCTCTCCGCCGCCCTGCACGTCCACGGCGGTCCACCACCGCGACATTGCCACCCAACATCACCAACAAACCTCTAGCCATCCCCTCTCTCGAATACGAAGCCCAAAACAACCCCCAACGCACGAAATCAAAATTCGACTGAAAAGTTGAATAGGAACTTGAACGCAGTAGACAAATTTCCCACATCTACACGATTGCGATCATCTGAGACATCAAGCTTTCGGCCATGGATAGCCAACATCACTACCTAACTCCTCCCAAAACTGCTCATCACTCGGTGAAGTCACGATGTCGCGTGAATCACTCAACCGAACCCAAAATTTTCAGAACCCAAAACCCTACTTTTGGTTTTCCCCAACAAGACTTCCATTCGAAAATTATCTTAACAATTTTTGGGTGATCTCACAACATCAGTCTAGCTACACTTCAAATTTCACCAAAAATTATTAAGTGAATTATCTGAAATTCATGAAAATGCATTTTTGCTTCACAAAAGAACTGCTCTATAAATGGTTGTCTAAAAATTGTATGGTTTGTCTTAAAAATCATATTTTTATATGTAGTTTCAAGACATCAATTCAAATATACAATTCGAGTTATTCGAATTTTGGTCTTATTCTTTATTTCTTTACTGTAAATTGGAATTTACAGTACTAATGTTTTCCACCTGCTACTAAACAAAAGATAGAAGCTTTAATCTTAAACTAAACACAAAAATTTAGTTAAGTTGTTCATTAAAGAAAGGGATTTTATATAAAAGTTTAATATATTCAGTGTTCTATGCCTCTACAGAAAATTGAAAACCTGAAAGAACAATCTGTAAGAACTTACTGTATTTAGCAAGCAATCCAAAACTTTTAATATGCACATAACAAAATCTTCATAAACAACAAAATAAGAGTTTGATTAAAAATAGTTTACTCACCCAAGACAGTAGCAACTTGAAACAGAGGCCAACTAGAAGACTGCAGTTTGAATAGTTTGAATTCCAGTAACCTCTTTGCTTGAATATGTTTTGAACTTGCAAATTTGTTTATTTTCTTTCTTGTCTAAGGTTTGTTTCATAAGTTTAAGACTGAACTAAGAATGAAATAAAAATGATGAATACATTTATTTATAACTTGAACAAGTTGCCTTCTTGCATAAGCTTCCACTTGATAAATATCTTGCTTAATTTCCTATGTACTAAAACCTGACATGGTTCAACAATTTCGGCTAGGATTTTTTTTTTCTCTTTGCAGTACATAAAAGTAGGCTAATTAAGTGGTTGTGTTATCATTTTAGTTAACACACAATTAAATGCTAGCTGACACAAACCCATGGTGCAAAGATATTTGCAGATTGTGTTTTATTTGAACATACTTATGTGAACATATAACAAAAATGTGTGCTGCAGGTTTTGTTTTTATTATTTATACTAGCATATACAGTTTGCAGATTTTCACTTGTGTTTGTACTAAATTCTTTCATTTCTATTTATATCTTATACCTATTATATTTGTACTTATGTTTGTAATCCTACCTTTATGTTATATTTATGTTAAATATAAAGAAGCTTATGTTTATAACCATAATTAGAAGTATTTATATTTATATAGGAACTCATGTTAAATAGTTATAAGCTTATGTTATTTTAGTTATAAAAGTTATTGTTAGAAACATTGCTTAAATCTTATTTTTATTTAAAGTTAAATATTACAAATATTTAATTTGTAACTTATATATATTTATGAATATGATTGTGTTCTCGAACTTGTTACCATTAACTGCATTCATATATCTGATAATTAATGTCATTAATACATAAATTTTAATTTATTTGAATAACACAGATTTATTTCTGAATATTGTTGAAAGAATCTATTTTATATTTGAAGTTATATTCCTTTATGACCCATATACAACTAATAATATCCAAATTCTTATTTATTTATAAATGAAAATTTTATATTTTATTTAAATTAGATTAAAAACTTATTATAATAATAGGGTCAAAATCCCGGGATGTCACAAATATACATATCAATGAAACATCAGAAAATTTGCACATGCTCAGTACTGTATAAACAAGGATCCATAAGCCCGAAGGCTCCAAACCCAAATATCACTCGAGCGGCTCATAAAGACCAACTCCGAAAGCGACACTATTAGGGCAACAAACCCGAAGGCACAAACCCCAAGGCACAAACCCGAAGGTACAAACCCGAAGGCAACATACCCAAAGGCAACATACCCGAAGGAGACAGTCCGGAGACACAATCCCAAAGGCAACAAACCGTAGTGGTGAAGGTCCAGAGGCCCAGTACTGGACACCACTAACTGGCAGAATGTGTCACAACTTTCGAAAAAGAATTCGAAAAGTGGTAACGTGAGTCCCATAACCACTCGTTTGCACTAAACGGTTTACTATCCGTTAGTTAATTTCACACTCAAAGCAGTAAAAAGTTTACCTCATCTCATCGGTAAACCAGACCAAAAGGCCAAAACGATCAATCGAATAGGTCGGGGATTAATCGGAAAGATAAACGCATGGATTCATGGTCTGTGTTTTACCTAACCATTTAATCTCCCTTCCACTCCACTCGAAGTGCAAAATTGTGTGTGAGTTTTAAATAAAATTTATAAATTGGAGAAGCAAGCTTTAATACAATTTAAAATATTATTTTATAAAACCCCGTGGATGAAGTCAAAAAGGAATTATCAAGGTCAAATATGCATAAACAACTAATTGGAATCAACATGGATCGATAAAAGTTGGAATCGCAAACAAATAGGAAACTAGGAAAAACAGGGAAACTGGAGCAGGTCGGTTGACCGGACCCTGCGTTCGGTTGACCGAAATATGCCAGAAATGTTTCGGCCTCCAGCTCGGTCGACCGGCCCAGGGGGTTTGGTCGGCCGAACTACAAATTTCTACAATTACTGCCCTATTTCATTCAAGTGCAAACTCTTCCAAAACGCAACCAGTCGAGCAATGGACCTAAGGAGCCTTAGCCAATTGATACCTCAGCTCCATTAGCTCTCTGATTCGCCACCAAAAACATGTTCAATCATCAAAGTTAGGATCTTTAAAGAATTGAACCCAAAATACTAAAAATTGGGATATTCACCAATTCAATCCAAACCAAAAGCAAGTGCACATGAACAGGTGTTAGGAATTCATACCCAACAATCAAAGGTAGATATAAGCATAGATGTAAGATAAAAATCTCACCTTTAACCAAAAACAAAGAAGAAGAAGGAGCTCAATTACAATGAGAAGACCAACCAATCTCTACTTCAACCCAACAAGCTTCAATCTAAGATCAAAAAAAGTATTTCCTAAGTTAGGTTTAGGAAGCTTTCTGAAATTGAAGGAAGAAAGAGTTGGAGAAGATGAAGAGGAGGCTTACTAATGGCCTCTCTTTGATTTTTGAGCAAGAATTCAAGTTTTCAAGTAAACTAGGGCTTGGAATTTCTAATTCCTCTTCCTTTCCCCCATTTTCAGTTTTAGCTTGAGTTTTAGAATGGAAAATGAGCGAATGGAAGGAGAGGGCTGAGTTAGGGTATTTAGTTAGCTAGTGGGCTGAACCCAAACCCAAAACCCAACTAGAAAAAGTAGCAAAATTCAACTTACTCCAAACATATCAAAGCTTATACTCAAAAAGATCGCAAATGCCATTTTGGACTCAATGGAAGTGGTTTCGAGTCCTAATTCGGCCGTTTGCAAAAAGTAACATTTCGGATCTAAAAATCCGACTAACGATGCTATATTTAAATAAAGTATTTAAATATATAATCCTTAAATATGCGGGTTGTTACGTTAAATCTATATATAAAATTTTCATTTATATATATAATATTTCAAGAACCAATATTTATTAAATCCCATATATTTCTTTTCAACTGTAGAAATTTATTTTCAAATATTTATATGGACCAACGGTGTCTGTATATATTTCCTATCATATAGTCAAGTGCTACGGATATTTGTCATTTCAACCCGTACACTAAATATATGCGGGTGGATATCATTTCAACCCGTAATCTCAAATTCAATTAAATGAAAACCGCTTGGGTTTATCATTTCAACCCATGTCGATTTTCTCCTATTCTAAAGTCCGTTCGGGTATGTATCATTTCAACCCATAATGATTTCTATACTAACAGGGAAATTGCAGAGTGATAACAGATATGAAAATAATAATAACAATAGGCATATATCATCAAAATAAACATAAACAATAGGATATGGTGTCATATCCCATAAGTGAACAGTTATAGATAATAGCATATAAAACAATTTAAATAACTACAGCCTTATATTTCAATTGTCGTTTCAATTGAAATCAAATTTAATAAATAAAAGAACATTAATCGTGAGTGATTGCTCACCTTTCGAGGCTAGAGATGAACGAAAGTGGGATAAATTACGAATCCAAGTACAAGTTTCAAAGCAAAGCAAGATTGGCACGAATTCGATGGATAGAGCAGACAACAGAATTTTACGAGAATAAATCCAAATCAGATTGACATAAATTGAAAATATAACATTATTATTTTCTTATTAAATTAATACTTGTTTTTAAGTCAAACATCAAAACAAAGTATGTATGTAAGAAAAATCATTGGTTTGTATTAAACACATATATTAAAATCAAATATAATAAAATTTGAAATAAATGTTGTAAGTTTTATATAGAAATATACATAAACATATACAAGTTTAAAGAAAAATGATGAGACCACTTTTCAAAATAACTTTATATATTACTGTAACAAAGAAAGCTACATACGCTAACATAACAGTTTTATTATTTTATATAAAACAATATAACATATGTAACAGAACTGTTAAATCCCAAGACTTTGTAAACCACGTACGTATATATTTTATAAGAACCAATACTATAAATCACTACAAACCAATGTATATATACTTAGAAATTTTATGGCTAAAGTATATAATCACACGTATACACAGTTGTAAACTTATGCATAAACGAATAATATAAAATCATACGTATACTATTAAAATTTGTAAGTAAGTAGGATATAAACAATTGAATCTCAAATAAACAGTACTTTTCCCTATATATATTACTGCAAATGAAATACAGTAATCTATATAATACTTAAAACAACATATAATATCAACTTATATACTATTATAATACAAAACATGTACATATAAAAATCTATGTATATACAATACTGTACACAGTATATAAAATACATAAACTAGCATTTGTACCTTTATATAAACAGACATATTAAAGAATAACATATCAAACTTATGTAAACTTTATATATACACAAAATGTCATTTCTACTAACATATATACACTGTCAAACTCATATATTACTAACATTTTACATTGGAAAACTGACATAAATCATTTATAACAAAATCTTTTTTTTTTCATAACATATTTTATGAACATAACATACCAAGCTGTTAACAAAACATATTTTGTATAAATATATACTCTGCCAAAATATATATAATACTATAAAAGCTATATATTTTATATGCAGAAACCATATAGCCTGCATATACCTAACACAAACAACTAATATATATAATAATTTGTACAACATAAACTTATCCAAATATGTAGAAATCATATATACATACCGAATAATAAATATGTGTTATGAAAACCTATTTCAAACTTATTAATAAAAACTTAAAATAACCAAGTAGATTATATATATATACGCTCTAAACCAACTCACCAAGATACTTGAAATCTTGTATAAAATAAAATATACATATAAATCTATGTTTTAACAAACCTTTCGTTTGCTTGAATATATATAAAGCTGCAAGTATAAGAAACAAATATAATATATAAAGAAATACTTACATATAAACAATGAAAGAAGAGAGGAAACGGTTGTGGTTGGTCGAGCATGCGGTGACAGCGTGGAGCAAAGAGGAATAAGGGGAAGAGTTTTTTCCAGAGAATGAAAAGAAGAAGGAGAGATATGCTTATCATTGGCTATATATATATATATATATATATTTGTTTGTTGTTCTTATATATTTATTTTTTTGAAAGATTGAATGCTGGTGAACAGAGGAAATAAATTAAAACAATAATATATAAAGATTGAATGTTGGTGTAACGACCCCGACTTCCTACGCCCAGGAAGACGTATCGTTCTTAAAGAAAGAAAGGGATGAGAAAATAGAAAAGATAAAGAAGAAAAAAACAACAACATCAAAATCTCACAGCGGAACGAATAAATTATAATAATCACATAAGTATTTACATAATATACAACATTAATCAGAGTTATACGGATAAAACATGACATACTAGACAGTTATAAACACCTGTCTAGTTAATACAACACAACTCAAACAAATAACTCAAAGATACCAACACAGCGGAACTATATATATCTACAACGCAGAAGCCTCCTGCTCCATTGCTCCTCCAGAATTCGTCAAATCTAACCTGAATCCCTTGGCTACCCGTAAAAATTTGGGTACCCGAGAGTTTATGAAAAACAAAAATAAACTCCGGGTCAGACATGGGTCTGGTGTGAGTAATAGGTTAAAGTTGCTTAATTTTGAAAATCCTTGAAAATAAAAGGTATCACGTAAGACTCCCCACACATAAACATGGGAAAGCTTTTACCTTACGCTAACCAAAACATTTGATAGGAAATTCTGTGATATTATAATAAGTCTAGGGTTTTCAAGTAAATAGAAAATAGCCGAAATTGTTACATGATTAAATTCCATCTACTAGCCACAAAAGTGGGTAATACAATCAAAACCGTTGGCACTTATTGGATTGTGGATTCCATACAATGGCAGGGATACTGGGGTACCGCCCGTCACAGTACGTGGCCTAGATCAATGTACCGAGGATCACTCCTGATCCCCTGCAACACAAGGCCGGAACCATTCCTTACTGAACAGTCCCAAACAAGATAACCCCGCAGTTGCTGTACATCCAACCGCCCACACAACTGAAATAAAAAGGGACATCTAGACAGGGGAATATCTTGTCCTGCTTGGGCATGACCCTTCTAACCTTGCTGCACCTCCCATGTTTTAGCCATTCCTGGTTGATGAAGCTTGTGGCTACGATTACCTTTAGAGAATACATTTCTTAGAATGCTCATCGCCCACCTGACGATGTGTTGAAAGCATTCAATCCATACAAGTTTGTTCCGGGTTCGAACGAAACCGAAGGCATTATCTCGTTACACTCATTTTGGAATCACCCTCAGAGTTAACGACGATAACCCTTGCACTCTGAATCTTCGTCTTCACTTCAGATTCACGACCTATCGTTAATTTGGAATCGATGTGGTTTTCGGATGTTCCAAATAAGGAAAACCGATCCCGGTCTCATAGAAATCCAAAACGTGTCTTTTAAGGTCAAGTTGTCTATTTAGTCTTAACAGTTTAATTCAACATTATCAATATTCACACAGATAGATAATTCATAATATCACAGTAGATAATCATATCATCATCATAATCAGAAAATCAAAATTATTCATCTCATATCTGAGTTCACAATCATCAAATGAAATATCAATATCATTCATCCATAAGCAATGATTTATAATCATACCATTTGTAATTAATTTAAAATGAATTAAATTAACTACTTCTATCTCTATTTAATTTAAAGTAAATTAAATTAATTACTTCATCTATAAATCTTGCTTATACAACCATTAATTAATTATAAATCAAATTAATTAATTATTCTCTAGATATTCATCTTTATTAAACACCTTTGATTAATCATCTTCTAACTACAAGAAGTAATTAGTCTTTATTTAATTTCCCAAATTAATTATCCTAATCATTTATAGTAATTAACATTTATTTCTTCATTTACTTAATTACATTTATTCTTAATTAATTACATAAATTAATCACCCTATTATTGATTATTCTTTAATTAACCAATTCTTAATTACATCATTAATTATTAATTAATGATCTTTAATTTAGATTTAAATTAAATTACTTTATTTAAATTAATTACCTTAAGCAATTAATCTTTAATCAAACATAATTATTAATCATCCCTGATTAATATCCACCAGTAATTAACTACCCTTAATTTTATATTAATGAATTAATTATTCCATAATTAATTACCTCTATTAATTAATTCCATGATTAATTACAAAATTAATTATCCAAATTACTCCATTTACAAATCCTTTGTATTAATTACATCCAGTAATTATCATCTAATTACTTTTTCCAAGTAATTTATGCTCCATTTAATACACTAAGTAATCACACTTATCAATATATCAAATGATTTCTTAAATTAATTAAACTAAATTAATTAACTTAAATTAATCATTTTATCAAAATTAATTACAATAAGTAATTAATCTCTTAACTACTTCCATTAAGTAATTACTTCACAATTTACAAATGATTATCTTAACTAATTAATTAATAAAATTAATCACAGGTATTAATTAATTAATAATTCTTAGTTAATTATCTTCATTAACTAATAACTTTTCTTAATTTACTTTCTTAATTAATTTCTAATTATAAATTGTTCTAAATTATTAATACATAAGTCATTTCTTAATTAACTTATTCATTAAATCATTTAAATATCTTAATTTTTTTAAGATAATATATTTCCTTTATTAATGACTTCATAAATATTAAAGTGTATTAGAACATTACATTTCAAATTTAAATTTCAAATTCCATTTAAGATTCAAAATGATCATTATTTAAACATTAACTAAATTTAAATTCAGTTTAAAATCTTTTTAAATAAATGTAAATAACATTTATTATTTACATATGAACTTATATAAGAAAACCTTTTAAATTGAACTACTTAACCTTATTTAAACTTAAACTACCAAAATAAATTAATATTTTAACTTGCAAGTTCAAGTTTATTTACTTTCCATTAAAACCTTTTGTTTTTCATCATCAAGTTAAACATTTATTTGAAACAGCTTTACTTTTGAAAACTATTTTATTTGAACTTATTTTTTTTAAAACATCCATATTTAAAACTGATTTAAATTTTCAGATTTGAATTCTAGGTAATCTTGGATTCCATCAATCTATCTTTGATTTCAAACTTTTTGATTTAAACTTCCTTTAAAAACTGATTTTCAAATCCAAATCCATTTTAAATCCTTAAGGTTCAAGTGTTCATTTGAAACTATACTTTAAATTTTTGAATTTAAATCACGGTTTAAATTTTGTTTCAAATTTTAAATTAACTTACATTCTGAAACCTGTCAGGTTTTTAAAAACCTGAAACCTACCTTTAAACACTAAAACTTTGATTTCCTTTCAAATTTGAATCCGACAATAAACTTGAATTCAAACTCCCACTAAATTTAGACTTGTTTAAATCTATTACTTATTTTCAGGTTACATTTAAATTTGTTTTAAAAAAAACCATCACTGCTTCCAGGTTTCTGCAAAAAGCCTGAATAAACATTTACTTGACGCGAACTAAAAACGCTTCGATTTTTCCCCTCCCTTGCTTCGAGTCACGTACTCGTATGAATCGAGTAATTTCCCTAGTTCAAAACTCTGCACCCAAAGAACAGCACCACCATACTTCAATGGCACGGTGCACGTGCACCGTGGCCCCAGCCACCTCCGGCCACCCACTGGCACTCCAACACGACGCCGGTCATCTCCAGATATGACCAAGACCACCAAAAGCTACCCCACTTGCTCGAAACAAAATCAAACCTCCCCTCTAAAACCTGGAAACATATACAGGTTTCCACCCCAAAACCTGTTATCATCCCGTCCCCACAGCTCCGACCATCTTCAGGTCTGAAGCTCCGGCATCGTCTTCCTCTATATGACCACTTCCATTACCCAAAACCTAGTCGAACTCGATCCACTCTCTAACCCATGGTGGTCGATTCTTTATGCACAATAAAAACTAGGTTTCGAAACCCAAAACGGTCGCCGCCGTCACCACCGCGTTCTGCCACCACTTCCACCATTTTTCCCATAGACTCTTTACACTCTTCTTCCTCCAGAACGAAGCACGGCCTCCCACACTAACGAGAATCTCAGAATTTCCTCCAGTTTCAATTTGTGGTTAAACCAGAAATGCACTTAAATTCCCATACTAAAAATCGTGATCTATGTCTCAAAAATCAAGTTTTGGTTTAAGTATTTGATTAATATCCCTAAATTCATGGATCATGACAATTAAACTTTGACTTTTTTTAGGATGGCCCTGTTGTTTCATTGTTTCCAGGCTTACTCAAGTTTATATTTAACTTACCTATAAATTTTTAAACATCTATCTATGCTAATCCAAACAGCTTTTGTTTAAGTCCTAAATCCAAACAGAAAGTAGGTAATAAGATGATGATTTTTAAATCAAACTGATACTTGAAGTAAAAAAAAACAAAATGTTATAGAAATAGCTACACTCATACATACAGAGATATAACAAACAAATATATACATATTACAGACATCAACCAAGCAATCATATCTTAAGGTCAAACTTTTAAAGGTGATGGAGATGGACAGAGCACTTTTATTTGGAAAGCTTTGGACTTCAAATCTGGAAAATGGTTTTCTTTAATTTTCCTTAATCTTCTTGTTTGTAGTTGAGTTGCAAACTTTATTCAAGTTGTATAAAGAAGTTTGTTGTTGATGCTTCAGTTGTAAACAAAATAGAAATGCTATATGTATATTTTTGGGTTTACTATGATTTGAATGAACTTAATAAGAAAGACATGTATATAAAGGAGTTTCAGGGGAGGTGGCATTTGGGTTAAGCACAATTGCAGGTAAAAATCTTATTATTATATTTTTTTTTAGAGATTATGTTTTTGTTTTATCGGGCCAGATCTTTTATTTTGGAGGCTTGAAATACAACTCGAGATGACTTAAGTTTATGCCAGCATTTAATGTTTAAGTACTTGTGTTCCCTACTTAGCTAATTTTATCATTTCTTATGTATAGATATTTTTACCTAGCTTTGCACTTCTTTTACAAGCAACCTGAATATGTAATTTTCTTTTATTTTGTTTCTCTAACCTGCATATTTTATGTTTAGATATTTTTTTTTCTTACCTGCAACATATTTCACTTACTTTACTTTGTTTCCTTAACTTCGCATTTTCTTTACTACTTGCCTGCATCTTAATTTTACAGGCTACCTACATATATTTTTATGCTTTTGCATTTCAAAACTCTACAGGCTTCCCTGATTTGTACTTAACTCAAGTACATATAAAAAGTTACTTTAGTTATTGATATGAATTTTAGCTTAAGTTTTTGAATTTTTTTTTCTTTGTTCTTGCTTTCTAACTTCTTACAGGCTACACATGTACACCTGATTTGCTTTCATTTTTTTATAGATACATTGATATTTATTTTACTTTTCTTTGCTTGAACTGAAATGAGAAGGAGTTGATGTATGTACACAAAGTTTCACAGAGTAATATGCAGACAGGTTACTTATACTTTGTACAATAATGATCATATTGTCTTTGTACAATACAGCATGTAAAAATTTTTGTTTGTACTAATTAAGATAAGGGATATTTTATTTACTTTGATCTTTCCTTCATCTCTAAGCTTTACAGTCATGATTACTTCCCATCTTTACAGAACTACTAAGTTTTACAGGCAACATATTTTTACTTTGCTTAGTTGCCTTCAAAACTTAATGTATATGGATAAAATTGTTTATCACTTGTAACGGTTTGTTACTTAACATAGGTACTTCTTTTTATTTTTCTTTTATGTTTAAACATAGACTAAAATATATTTAATTACCTATTATTATTTTATTTTATACTTGTATTAATAATGTTTATTTTAATTTAAACATTTTGAAAACCTTTATCTTTAATTTCCAAATCATAACTTTCATTCAAACACACATATATATAATTAAAGTTGACATAACAATTTTATTTAAAATCCATTTGTAAAGATTTACATTATTAATATAGCTCATCATTAAAAAAATGATTTATAAAAGAATTATCACTTTATTTAATAAATTACTTATTGTATCAACCTGTATTTAAAAAGAACAAACGAGCCTTTTGTTTAATTTAAATTTAAGCTAAAATTATTTTAAACAAATTAAACTTAAATCTTAAGTATTATAAAGCCATATGATTATTTAATAGCTTAATACTAAATTAAATCAAATTTCCAAATTTACCAAAAATATTAGAATTAGAAAACATAATTTTTATTTATTAAATTAAAACAAAGATGAACTATTTACAATATATACAAATATATAGATATATATTGTAAATAGTAAATAATTAAATTAGTTTTCAAAAGATAAATTATCAGAAGATTATTAAATCAATTCAAATATTATTAATAAATATTATCAAATCAATTTAATTTTAACACAGATTATTAAATTGATATTGCCAAAAAATTTCGGGATATGATATCACATTCCTCCCCCTTAAAAGAATTTCATCCCCGAAATTTAAAACAAAGATAATTTAATAATCCAATTTAAAAAAAAATTAAATTTTAAACATAAGCATATATCAACCATAAACTAACAATCATAGCGACCAATTCATCCAAACAAACAAATCTAACTATCCAGACAAAATTCCGGATAGAATTTCTTTTCTCGAGTTTCTTAAAGTATAAATACCGGGTTACTCGCTCTAGAGAATTCAAACAACCAATATTACTAAGCTACAGAGCTTCCACTCATCTAGATCTACACAATAAGACAGGATATCAGACTACAGGCAAGTCTGAATCGACAACTAAAACTCCCTGAACTGCTGATTCTACAACCAGAGATAAATCTTACACGTACTCCCTCAGAGATACGTGAAACACAACAAATTCCAGTTATCCAAACTGACAATTCAATCCTGAAGACCAAACTCTTATCCAAAATCGAATCTCCAATTTCGGAATCCAAATTCCTTCGTTTCTTATCCACAAAACTCTCTGACGATCCTGGGCTGCCTACACCCTTTCGGATCAGGTCAACCCTTGCTGATGCTCCTAGAAATAAACTGGACCAAAGACAATCCAACAAAATGATCTTCCTAAGATCAACCAAAAACTCAAAACACAAACTCTATTCCAAATCAGAAAACAAAACTCACTTCTCTCATCCGGAAAAGATAAAACAGGTGCACTCCCAATCTGGCCTCAAATCCTGAAAAATTCCCTATAGAACTCTCCAATCCAAATATTGCAACATCCAATTGCTTCTCAACTAAACAGCTGCCACCATGCTTCCACTGCGCAACTCTGACTGAACAGATGAAAATGCTGAAGTCGAACACAGACTGGACAACACATTCCAAAAATAAAGTTCACATATCCAAAAATAAAACTCAGAATTTCCTCCAAAATCTGAGCTGCTTGACCTAACTCAATTTCCAGATGTTAGCAAATCTCTGACTTCTTGAAAACATCCAGAAAATGTCTCTGAAACACAAGAGAACACTCAAACTATCGCAAGTCACTTTTGCGATCAATCCAACCTAATTCCAAAGATACTGCTCTCTCTTTACAAATCAGAATAGCTTACACTTATGTGGCCAATCCGTCAAAGAAATGGAACTACGCTGCTGCTTTCGTAGTTACCTCAAGAAAACTACTAAGCCAGAAGACTTCCTAATCCAAAGCTCTTCGAGAAACTCGGACCTCAAACCAACAGAAACATTCTATTGAACTCAGGTACAACACTGAAGCAGTCGCTCTTCCTTACTTGTTCCAAAGAAACAACTTCGGAGACATCCATAGTCACTGCATCTCATCACACATCTACTACACCTTGATGTATTAAGATATCATGACTTGCTTCTGTCCAACCAACAGGTCCAAACTCTAGCTCAACCAAATTACTTTCCAAAAATGAACTCCAAATCTTAACAGATTTTCCTTCAGAGATCAATGAAATCCATACACCACCCAAAGCTCACTTGAGACGGTATTAGGTCTACAGTCTCGACAAATATACTTCCAACCTCAGACATTCAAACTCCAACCATTGCAATCGTTTTACACACACCACTACCCTATCGACCTTTATAACTTATATTGGATAACCCGGACTGGTAACCCAACAAATAGGTAGAAATAAATATAAATATATTTATATATCAAAATTACAAATACGCTCTCTCAGGAAAGAAATCACTCAAGAGCCTAGGTATTCACTCAACCTAGCGCTCTGATACCACTGTAACGACCCCGACTTCCTACGCCCAGGAAGACGTGTCGTTCTTAAATAAAGAAAGGGATGAGAAAATAGAAAAGATAGAGAAGAAAGAACAACAACATCAGAATCTCACAGCGGAACGAATAAATTATATTAATCACATAAGTATTTAAATAATATACAACATTAATCAGAGTTATACAGATAAAACATCACATACTAGGCAGTTATAAACACCTGTCTAGTTAATACAACACAACTCAAACAAATAACTCAAAGATACCAACACAGCGGAACTATATATATCTACAACGCAGAAGCCTCCTGCTCCATTGCTCCTCCAGAATTCGTCAAATCTAACCTGAATCCCTTGGCTACCCGTAAAAATTTGGGTACCCGATAGTTTATGAAAAACAAAAATAAACTCCGGGTCAGACATGGGTCTGGTGTGAGTAACAGGTTAAAGTTGCTTAATTTTGAAAATCCTTGAAAATAAAAGGTATCACGTAAGACTACCCATACATAAACATGGGAAAGTTTTTACCTTACGCAAACTAAAACATTTGATAGGAAATTCTATGATATTATAATAGGTCTAGGGTTTTCAAGTAAATAGAAAATAGCCGAAATTGTTACATGATTAAATTCCAGCTACTAGCCACAAAAGTGGGTAATACAATCAAAACCGTTGGCACTTATTGGATTGTGGATTCCATACAATGGCAGAGCTACTGGGGTACCGCCCGTCACAGTACGTGGACTAGATCAACGTACCGAGGATCACTCTTGACCCCTGCAACACAAGGCCGGAACCATTCCTTACTGAACAGTCCCGAACATGATAACCCCGCAGTTGGTGTACATCCAACCGCCCAAACAGCCAAAATAAAAAGGGACATCTAGACAGGGGAATATCTTGTCCTGCTTGGGCATGACCCACCTAACCTTGCTGTACCTCCCCTGTTTTAGCCATTCCCGGTTGATGACGCTTGAGGCTACGATTACCTTTAGAGAATACATTTCTTAGAATGCTCATCGCCCACCTGACGATGTGTTGAAAGCATTCAATCCACACAGGTTCGTTCCGGGTTCGAACGAAACCGAAGGCATTATCTCGTTACACTCATTTTGTAATCACCCTCAGAGTCAACGACGATAACCATTGCACTCTGAATCTTCGTCTTCACTTCAGATTCACGACCTATCGTTAATTCGGAATCGATGTGGTTTTCGGATGTTTCAAATAAGGAAAACCGATCTCGGTCTCATCGAAATCCAAAACGTGTCTTTTAAGGCCAAGTTGTCTATTTAGTCTTAACAGTTTAATTCAACATTATCAATATTCACACAGATAGATAATTCATAATATCACAGTAGATAATCATATCATCATCATTATCAGAAAATCAAAATTATTCATCTCATATCTGAGTCCACAATCATCAAATGAAATATCAATATCATTCATCCATAAGCAATGATTTATAATCATACCATTTGTAATTAATTTAAAATGAATTAAATTAACTACTTCTATCTCTAATTAATTTAAAGTAAATTAAATTAATTACTTCATCTATAAATCTTGCTTGTACAACCATTAATTAATTATAAATCAAATTAATTAATTATTCTCTAGATATTCATCTTTATTAAACACTTTTGATTAATCATCTTCTAACTACAAGAAGTAATTAGTCTTTATTTAATTTCCCAAATTAATTATCCTAATAATTTATAGTAATTAACATTTATTTCTTCATTTACTTAATTACATTTATTCTTAATTAATTGCATAAATTAATCACCCTATTATCGATTATTCTTTAATTAACCAATTCTTAATTACATCATTAATTATTAACTATTGATCTTTAATTTAAATTTAAATTAAATTACTTTATTTAAATTAATTACCTTAAGCAATTAATCTTTAATCAAACACAATTATTAATCATCCCTGATTAATATCCACCAGTAATTAACCACCCTTAATTTTATATTAATGAATTAATTATTCCATAATTAATTACCTCTATTAATTAATTCCATGATTAATTACAAAATTAATTATCCAAATTACTCCATTTACAAATCCTTTGTATTAATTACATCCAGTAATTATCATCTAATTACTTTTTCCAAGTAATTTATGCTCCATTTAATACACTAAGTAATCACATTTATCAATATATCAAATGATTTCTTAAATTAATTAAACTAAATTAATTAACTTAAATTAATCATTTTATCAAAATTAATTACAACAAGTAATTAATCTCTTAATTACTTCCATTAAGTAATTACTTCACAATTTACAAATGATTATCTTAACTAATTAATTAATAAAATTAATCACATATATTAATTAATTAATAATTCTTAGTTAATTATCTTCATTAACTAATAACTTTTCTTAATTTACTTTCTTATTTAACGTCTAATTATAAATTATTCTAAATTATTAATACATAAGTCATTTCTTAATTAACTTATTCATTAAATCATTTAAATATCTTAATTTTTCTTAAGAAAATATATTTCCTTTATTAATGACTTCATAAATATTAAAGTGTATTAGAACATTACATTTCAAATTTAAATTTCAAATTCCATTTAAGATTCAAAATGATCATTATTTAAACATTAACTAAATTTAAATTTAGTTTAAAATCTTTTTAAATAAATGTAAATAACATTTATTATTTACATATGAACTTATATAAGAAAATCTTTTAAATTGAACTACTTAACCTTATTTAAACTTAAACTACCAAAATACATTAATATTTTAACTTGCAAGTTCAAGTTTATTTACTTTCCATTAAAACCTTTTGTTTTTCATCATCAAGTTAAACATTTATTTGAAACAACTTTACTTTTCAAAACTATTTTATTTGAACTTATTTTTTTTAAAACATCCATATTTAAAACTGATTTAAATTTTCAGATTTGAATTCTAGGTAATCTTGAATTCCATTAATCTATCTTTGATTTCAAACTTTTTGATTTAAACTTCCTTTAAAAACTGATTTTCAAATCCAAATCCATTTTAAATCCTTAAGGTTCAAATGTTCATTTGAAACTATACTTTAAATTTTTGAATTTAAATCACAGTTTAAATTTTGTTTCAAATTTTAAATTAACTTACATTCTAAAACATGTCAGGTTTTTAAAAACCTGAAACCTACCTTTAAACACTTAAACTTTGATTTCCTTTCAAATTTGAATCCAACAATAAACTTGAATTCAAACTCCCACTAAATTTAGACTTGTTTAAATCTATTACTTATTTTCAGGTTACATTTAAATTTGTTTTAAAATAAACCATCACTGCTTCCAGGTTTCTGCAAAAAGCCTGAATAAACATTTACTCGACGCGAACTAAAAACGCTTCGAGTTTTCCCCTCCCTTGCTTCGAGTCACGTACTCGTATGACTCGAGTAATTTCCCCAGTTCAAAACTCTGCACCCAAAGAACAACACCACCATACTTCAATGGCACAGTGCATGTGCACCGTGGCCCCAGCCACCTCCGGCCACCCACTAGCACTCCACCACGACGCCGGCCATCTCTAGATACGACCACGACCACCAAAAGCTACCCTACTTGCTCGAAACAAAATCAAACCTCCCTTCTAAAACCTGGAAACATATACAGGTTTCCACCCCAAAACCTGTCATCATCTCGTCCCCACAGCTCCGACCATCTTCAGGTCTGAAGCTCCGGCATCGTCTTCCTCTATATGACCACTTCCATTACCCAAAACCAAGTCGAACTCGATCCACTCTCTGAGCCGTGGTGGTCGATTCTTTATGCACAGTAAAAACTAGGTTTCGAAACCCAAAACGGTCGCCGCCGTCGCCGCCGCGTTCTGCCACCACTTCCACCATTTTTCCCATAGACTCTTTACACTCTTCTTCCTCCAGAACGAAGCACGGCCTCCCACACTAACGAGAATCTCAGAATTTCCTCCAGTTTCAATTTCTGGTTAAACCAGAAATGCACTTAAATTCCCATACTAAAAATCGTGATCTTTGTCTCAAAAATCAAGTTTTGGTTTAAGTATTTGACTAATATCCCTAAATTCATGGATCATGACAATTAAACTTTGACTTGTTTTAGGATGGCCCTGTTGTTTCATTGTTTCCAGGCTTACTCAAGTTTATATTTAACTTACCTATAAATTTTTAAACATCCATCTATGCTAATCCAAACAGCTTTTGTTTAAGTCCTAAATCCAAACAGCAAGTAGGTAAAAAGATGATGATTTTTCAATCAAACTGATACTTGAAGTAAAAAAAAAACAAAATGTTACAGAAATAGCTACACTCATACATACAGAGATATAACAAACAAATATATACATATTACAGACATCAACCAAGCAATCATATCTTAAGGTCAAACTTTTAAAGGTGATGTTACTCACCAGTGATGGTGATGGACAGAGCACTTTTATTTGGAAAGCTTTGGACTTCAAAACTGGAAAATGGTTTTCTTTAATTTTCCTTAATCTACTTGTTTGTAGTTGAGTTGCAAACTTTATTCAAGTTGTATATAGAAGTTTGTTGTTGATGCTTCAGTTGTAAACAAAATAGAAATGCTATCTGTATATTTTTGGGTTTACTATGATTTGAACGAACTTAATTAGAAAGACATGTATATAAAGGAGTTTGAGGGGAGGTGGCATTTGGGTTAAGCACAATTGCAGGTAAAAATCTTATTATTATATTTTTTTTTTAGATATTATGTTTTTGTTTTATCAGGCCAGATCTTTTATTTTGGAGGCTTGAAATACAACTCGAGATGACTTAAGTTTATGCCAGCATTTAATGTTTAAGTACTTATGTTCCCTACTTAGCTAATTTTATCATTTCTTATGTATAGATATTTTTACTTAGCTTTGCACTTCTTTTACAAGCAACCTGAATATTTAATTTTCTTTTATTTTGTTTCTCTAACCTGCATATTTTATGTTTAGATATTTTTTTTCTTGCCTTCAACATATTTCACTTACTTTACTTTGTTTCCTTAACTTTGCATTTTCTTTACTACTTGCCTGCATCTTAATTTTACAGGCTACCTACATATTTTTTTATGCTTTTGCATTTAAAAACTCTACAGGCTTCCCTGATTTGCACTTACCTCAGGTACATATAAAAAGTTACTTTAGTTATTGATATGAATTTTAGCTTAAGTTTTTGCATTTTATTTTTTTTCTTTGCTCTTGCTTTCTAACTTCTTACAGGCTACACATATACACCCGATTTGCTTTCATTTTTTTTTTATAGATACATAGATATTTATTTTACTTTTCTTTGCTTGAACTGAAATGAGAAGGAGTTGATGTATGTACACAAAGTTTCACAGAGTAATATGCAGACAGGTTAATTATACTTTGTACAACAATGATCATATTGTCTTTGTACAATGCAGCATGTAAAAAATTTTGTTTGTGCTAATTAAGATCAGGGATATTTTATTTACTTTGATCTTGCCTTCATCTCTAAGCTTTACAGTCATGATTACTTCCCTTCTTTACAGAACTACTAAGTTTTACAGGCAACATATTTTTACTTTGCTTAGTTGCCTTCAAAACTTAATGTATATGGATAAAACTGTTTATCGCTTGTAACGGTTTGTTACTTAACATATGTACTTCTTTTTATTTTTCTTTTATGTTTAAACATAGACTAACAAATATTTAATTACCTATTATTATTTTATTTTATACTTGTATTAATAATGTTTATTTTAATTTAAACATTTTGAAAACCTTTATCTTTAATTTCCAAATCATAACTTTCATTCAAACACACATATATATAATTAAAGTTGGCATAACAATTTTATTTAAAATCCATTTGTAAAGATTTACATTATTAATATAGCTCATTATTAAAAAAATGATTTATAAAAGTATTATCCCTTTATTTAATAAATTACCTATTGTATCAACCTGTATTTAAAAAGAACAAACGAGCCTTTTGTTTAATTTAAATTTAAGCTAAAATTATTTTAAACAAATTAAACTTAAATCTTAAGTATTTTAAAGCCATATGATTATTTAATAGCTTAATACTAAATTAAATCAAATTTCCAAATTTACCAAAAATATTAGAATTAGAAAACATAATTTTATTTATTAAATTAAAACAAAGATGAACTATTTACAATATATACAAATATATAGATGTATATTGTAAATAGAAAACAATTAAATTAGTTTTCGTAAGATAAATTATCAGAAGATTATTAAATCAATTCAAATATTATTAACAAATATTATCAAATTATTTTAATTTTAACAAAGATTACTAAATTGATATTGCAAAAAATTTCCGGGATATCACAGCTAGTGAACAGTGGAAATAAATTAAAACTAATATGTATAAAGATTGAATGCTAGTGAATAGAGGAAATAAATTAAAATAAATATGTATAAAGATTTAATGCTGGTGGATAGAGGAAATAAATTAAAAGAAATATGTATAAAGTTTGAAAGCTGGTGAATAGAGTAAATAAATTAAAACAAATATGTATAAAGATTGAATGCTGGTGAATAGAGGAAATAAATTAAAATATGTATAAAGATTGAATGCTGGTGAATAGAGGAAACAAATTAAAATATGTATAAAGATTGAATGCTGGTGAATAGAGGAAATAAATTAAAACAAATATGTATAAAGATTGAATGCTGGTGAATAGAGGAAATAAATTAAAAAAAATATGTAGAAAGATTGAAAGTTGGTGAATAGAGGAAATAAATTAAAACAAATATGTATAAAGATTGAATGTTGGTGAATAGAGGAAATAAACTAAAACAAATATGTATAAAGATTGAATGATGGTGAATAGAGGAAATAATGTAAAATATGTATAAAGATTGAATGCTGGTGAATCGAGAAAATAAATTAAAATATGTATAAAGTTTGAATGCTGGTGCATAGAGGAAATAAATTAAAATATGTATAAAGATTGAATGCTGGTGAATAGAGGAAATAACGTAAAATATGTAAAAAGTTTGAATGTTGGTAAATAGAGGAAATAAATTAAAATATGTATAAAGTTTGAATGCTAGTGAATAGAGGAAATAATGTAAAATATGTATAAAGATTGAATGTTGGTGAATAGAGGAAATAATGTAAAATAGGTATAAAGATTGAATGTTGGTGAATAGAGGAAATAATGTATAAAGTTTGAAAGCTGGTGAATAGAGGAAATAAACTAAAACAAATATGTATAAAGATTGAATGCTGGTGAATAGAGGAAATAAGTTAAAATATGTATAAAGATTGAATGCTGGTGAATAGAGGAAACAAATTAAAATATGTATAAAGATTGAATGCTGGTGAATAGAGGAAATAAATTAAAACAAATATGTATAAAGATTGAATGCTGGTGAATAGAGGAAATAAATTAAAACAAATATGTATAAAGATTGAATGCTGGTGGATAGAGGAAATAAATTAAAACAAATATGTATAAAGATTGAAAGTTGGTGAATAGAGGAAATAAATTAAAACAAATATGTATAAAGATTGAGAGGAAATAAATTAAAACAAATATGTATAAAGCTTGAATGATGGTGAATAGAGGAAATAATGTAAAATATGTATAAAGATTGAATGCTGGTGAATAGAGGAAATAAATTAAAATATCTATAAAGTTTGAATGCTGGTGAATAAAGGAAATAAATTAAAATATGTATAAAGATTGAATGCTGGTGAATAGAGGAAATAATGTAAAATATGTAAAAAGTTTGAATGCTGGTAAATAGAGGAAATAAATTAAAATACGTATAAAGTTTGAATGCTAGTGAATAGAGAAAATAATGTAAAATATGTATAAAGATTGAATGTTGGTGGATAGAGGAAATAATGTAAAATAGGTATAAAGATTGAATGTTGGTGAATAGAGGAAATAATGTAAAATTTCACAAAATTAAATTAATTTAATAAATAAAATCACTAAAATTTTGGTCGTTACACTATTGATAAAGAGTTAGACCCCATAAAGCTAAGGTTTATCGCTAAACCAAAGCTCTGATACCAGATGTAACGTCCCGCCTTTTTGTACGCTTCAAATCGACACACGTGTCGATTCAAACCATACGGAAGGGCGGATTGTAATGGGGTAAATAAGAAAAATAGAGAAGAAATAAAATAAAACAGAATCTCACAACGGAAGGATAAAATATAGTAGTCAATATATAGTTCATAAAACTATTTACAAAACATTTGCTTCTTCTTTATACAATAAATATCAGAGTTCACATACCAATAAATATCAATGCAGCGGAATTAAATGGTGGAGTGGAATAGTGTAGAAGATAATAGTAATACAAATATTTGTCTTCGTCCTCCAGAGCTAAATCTTCAAATCTTGAAACGCTCGGACTGACCCAAGCGAATTTGAAAAGACAAAAACACTCGAGTCAGAACTAAAAGATCTTATGTGAGTTAAATTAACAGAAATAAATATGAGTGCAGTAACTCAAGAGATGCTCGGGATTTACATCTCCTAAGGATCCGTTAAACTATTTACTATGTAGTATATTGCGCTATTATAATAGTGTCTAATTGTAAAATAAACTTACTTTTTTCTTTGCATTAAGGGGTTACCCTTATAGCCCTTAACACGTAATAGTCCCAGTAGTCCATCCAGTATCAGCGCATCTCCAGATCGAGAGACTGCCCTAAATACTCCACGGGCTACGGGAGAAAACCAAACTCGTACAAGGCGCGATAGGTAGGTGACACGGCACAACTAGGCAATGTTAGGGTAGATATACCAATTACGCTTCCGGGTCGGTGGTAATGCGTAGCGCACAGCTACCACCCACCTCGGACAAACTCCAGAAAGTCAAAGAAATCAAAAGTGAAGGTGGCCATCGAATCAATCCAAAGTCAGAGTATAGTATCGAAGGGAAGTGTCCGATCAAAGGTGCTACCTTATTAACCCGTCGATCGCTCCTGTTTTAGCCACCTTATGCCAACTCACGAGAGTTGGGTCCACGTATTTACCTTAGAGGAAACGCCGCCGCCATCCTACTTCTTTCCGGTATCTCCACCGCGTACACGGTTGTTAAAATGGTTTTCGGAGTTGGCAGAGAGTATGACAACCTCTGATCCCGGTCTCTTCAACAACATAACGTTATTATAACATCGTAGTCTTTAAAAATAGTTTATACTTTAAAACCATAATATAATTATCCATTTCAAACCCATAAATACGATATCATTTCCATTTCCAAAACAACTCATTTTGATATTATTTTATTAAAACCCAAATCAATAATATCATTTTTATTTCAAATATATTTCTTTTCCAAAATCATACTGCTTTAAAATTTATAATATCTGGAGACTAAACATTTGAATTATAACTTCCAAAACATAATACTTCGAAATTCATAGTTTTAAAACCATAACCTCTAAAACTTGAATGGTTTGGATATTCAACAGTATGTAAAATAGTTTATTTTAAATTACTTTATAAAGTAAATAATTTCCACGCCTTTCCCATTTATTCACTTTAAATTAAGTCTAAACCCATAAATCTAGATACTCTTTCAGTTTCAATAAAACACTTCGATTCCAATATATTTCAAACTTTGAGTATTTAACAATTTCAAAACTAAGGTTGGAAATTTTCTATTCAACCATTCATTATTCTATATTTTAGTCTAAAATATTTACATAATAAATCCATAATCATTTTAAATAAAACTCAAATTACTAACAACTAAATATTTCCTTCAATTTATCTATACTAGAAATATTCATTTGATTTATCTTGAATAAAAATCCAATTATAAATATCATACCTTTAAATTTCCAATCTTAATAAGTTTACATCAACTTATAGAGTTAAACTTTAAAATAAGCTCAATTCCAAATAAATTTCTGATTTGTCTTCTAATCTTAATTGATTTGAATCCTTTAAAACTCTATATATATACACAATATCTTAAACCTGTACTAAATCATATAATATAAATTATCAAACTCCATTATTCAACTTATTCATTTTTATTTAACAGATTTATACATAGCTTAAATTCAACAATTTAACTATATATGTACATATAAAATAATATTAATAAAATATCAAAATTTAATATTTATTAAACCATATCCTATCCAAACCATAGAAGTCATTTTCAAAATAATTATATATATAGACCGACGGTGCCTTATAAAATTTTCTATCCTATGGTCAAGTGATACGGATATTTATCATTTCAATCCGTAATTTAAAATAAAAATTACGGTTATATATCATTTCAAACCGTAATCCCGAATGAAATGAAATGCATAACAACTTGTAGTTAATATAAATAAACATCAATTCATCCATCAAAATCATATATCCATTTATCACAATCATCATCCAAATTCAAACAATATATCAATCTATAACAGGTGATAAATAATTGGTATCAACTATCAGTTTATATTCAAAAACAAATTATAACTGTTTAACTGGTAGTTTATATGCAATAAAAATATATAAATTTAACTGGCAGTTAATATGCAATAAATAATAAATAACAATTTAATTAAATAAACGCAATTAACTGAGATGATGATTAAAAATAGGCCAAACAAACATAAATAAATTTTCAAATCACATCATATATCAATTTAACAAACATAAGAAATTTTAGAAGTTGTGAGTGGGTTAAAACACCCACCTTTTGAATTTAAACTGAATCTAAATTCAATTTAAACTGAATCTAAATTCAATTTAAACCTAAAAATTTGACAGTCTCCAAATCCGTCCAAACTATGGCCAAAATGTCTGGAATTCCGATACAATCCCAGCAAAATAAACCACGCGTGAATCCGAGCTCGTACGCAAAAGTTATGAAAATTTGAAAATTGGAAAATTCTGGTCCTGTGTCGACTTCGGTGCGCCGCCTCAAATCCCCGGTGCTTGCTTGGAGTTTTTGCCAAAACGACCCGGAGCGATCCAAGTCATTTTCTTCCTAACCCGAAGTAGATACAGCGTTTTTGCCTCTGAAACTCGAAGCGTGACTCGAAGTGGCTGCGGATCCGGTTTTTTTTTTTGAAATTGAAATTAATTTTTGGAATTTGGGAATTAGGTTTTTTTTCTGCCATTGGAATAAGGAGTTGAGAAGGAGATGTACGTATAGACAAATGAAAATAAGGAGTGGCTAGGGTTTATAACGGGTTATATATAGACAAGGCTGAAAAATAATAGATGGATCGGATTGGTATACGCGCTGAACGCTAAATGGCCCGAAAAGCCCGTTTCTACTCCAGAACGAAATTGGATCAACCCATATATCAAAATATATGTTTCAAAATATTTTAAACGCAATGGAAAAGGTTTCAAGTCCAAATTCCATCGTATGAAGAAGTTAAGCTAAAAACAATATTTTTCAAATTGATTTCAATTGATTTCAATTGCGTTTATTTCAAGGCATTTCGAGTCCGTACGATCAAACGACAAGCACGATCGCTACAAAACTTGAAATCTTACAATAATTCACCGTTGCGGATCCGATGAAACTGGTTTCGTCGAAATCCGAGTCAGTGGCCAAAATGGCTGTTTTTATATTAATTAAATAAATTTACAATAAATTGATTAAATCAAATTTCCTATTTAAATTCTGAAATTGACAATCTTTATCACTTTTATTTTCTTAATCCCTCGTATTAATTAAACCAAATCCAGATGTAAATTTAGAGTTAACAAATTTATTCATTTCAGCGTTAAATTTCAATTTCATTATATTCGCAAATTATAAATTAAATTTGCAAAAATTCCTTTTAATTGACTTTCATTTAATTATTCAATCTATTAGTATCCAATAGATGAGACTACCATTGGATTCATATCTATTACTTAAATATCTCCAAATTTCATCTAAATTTATATTTACGAAATTTTTAAATATTAAACCCATTGAATTGCAATAAATCATATATCCTAATTTAAATTCAAATAAATAATTAAATGTTGATCCCCATTCTTTTTATTCAAACAATCTTTATTCTATAAGCATACTTAACATTTGTTTACATTTCATTACACTGATACTTCTGTATACATCTTAGATTTGTATCAACGGTTATATAAAAATGTGAATCCTGTCAATTACGCGTATTAAGTAAGGTTTTAAACTCAATTAACAAAATTTCCTAAGTCCAATCCCTTTTTACCTAATTTGACAATCCCCAACCATTTGTACTACATTCCATATTAATGTAATATTTATTATATTTTATTTCAAATTTTTGTACCTCTTAACTTCCCTAAATTGAGATTTGATTCCCAAATTTTAATTTAACATAATAAATGAAATAAACAACATATAGATTGTTACCTATTTCCTTTACATGCCTTTATAGGTTTGTTACTTAACAATCACCGTCAAAAAATCCCGTGTATACACAACTTTTATATTTCGTAATCACATTCAATCAATTACGTATTACTTTCCAGCAAATAATATGATTACTTAGAGAACGCTGACTTTTATTCAATTACCATTTATTGAAATCCACATTAATTAATTTATTAAATGCTTACATTTATTTCTCTATATCCAATTTGTTTCAACTTTATTTACATTAATACTATTCCCTTATTTTGGTTACTACTTATCAACTTGTTCTAACCTTATTACCTAAATTTTCGTTATTGTAAACCTTTATATTTTTTTCATTTAAATTAAATTTTAAATTCCAATTCAATCAACCATTTCAACATGCAACTTATAATAACTGCTTACAAGTATGAATGGAATATCATTTATTCCAATACTTTCTTAATTTACATTAACATATTAGTTAATTCCCTTTATATGAAATTTATATCCAGGTATAATATTTACCCCATCTTATTTATTGAAATTTATTCAAATTGCTAGTAAATAGGTTTTAAGTCACCATATATATATTTTATTTTAGCGTTCATTTAAATATTAGTTTCTAAAGTTTGTTTTACTAAATTTAATTACAAGAACTCATTATTTCAACCAAATTAAATCCATGAAATTTATGGGTCGTTACATATTGTGTTGTTTGAGTTGTTGATGTTGATTTGGATTTTCGATCGATTCGTCTGATCAACGCTATCGATAGGATTTCCAAAACACTTCAGTAGAGCAAACTGACACAATATTGTTTTCAAATTTTTGGTAAAAAATTAATTTTGTATGATTATATTATGCATAAGTATAAAAAAAATTCTGAAATTAAATTGTTAATGAATTTGTTGTCAGAAATGATAATATTTGATTTTCATTTGTTGTTTTGTAAACCATTGACTATTTCATAATATAAATAAATGAATTTATAAAACATGATTTATAGTTTGACTTGGAATCTAAATGAATTTAAGTTAAGCATTTGAGAATATAATTTCCGATGATTTCAAACTTTGGTTTTGGTTTTTAAAAATGTATATTATTTAAAGTATTTTTCAAATAGAAATCGATCCCAAAGAATTTTAAATATTTATAATCAGTGCTCTCCTCTTTTGTCATTGGAAAATAATTTCGGTGATGGCGGCCGCATCATTGATATTATTTTCGAGTTTCAAAGTGAAGAGAACATTCTGTAGCTTTGCTACATTTTCTTTTGGGAATCAAATTGATTTGAATTTCTTAAGTATGACTTGATTCAAAATATATAAGTGTATAATTATAAATTTTATTTGATAAATATTGTACATATATATTTATATCTAAACTGTTTGAAGTTAATCAGAAATTCAATTCTTAATTTTTTGTTAAAGGATGATTTTAAATAAAGCCAAAATTTTGAATACATATTTAAACTTGAAACAAATTGAATAAGGAAATTTTACTTGTATAATACCCAATTTCATTCTAATATTACTTACCTAAACTATTCAGAAGTTGAATATGTAATTGAATAATTTACAATGTAAAGAATGTTAAAAGAAATTATAAATAAAATTTGAGTGGTTATAATAAATGTTATACACTTAAAATTGTTTTAACTATAAAAATGTTAATTTAAATAAATAGAATAATAAGTTAATTGAATATTAAATGAGATAAATAAAATAAATTTTGATTGGAGGGAATTTATAAATTGAAATTAAATCAACTTAATGAAATACTTTGAATTTAAAATAAATTATTGAATATTAATTAATTTAAGTTGAAATCTATATGGTTTTAAATTTGTTTTATTTTGTTTTCAATCTGTTTTCTTCTGGTTGTTTCTATCTTCTACCTCCTTCCTTTTTGGGGACGAAAAGTTTTGAATGGGGGAGAGTGTAACGACCCGTAAAATTTAACTATTTTAATAACAGAATTTTTGTGAAATTTTAAATAACAAAATTTTGAAATACAAATTTGATATTAGGAATAGGTCTAATTGAACATAGGAACTGGTAAATTTTCAATTGATAATATGGAAGTTTATTTTCTTGTGTAATTTAATTTAAATCTTATCAGTTAACATTTGATGATAATAAATTGTTTTCCCAAACCTGAATATTTTAATACAGAAAATTTGTAAATCCTCTTCTAAGTGAGACGTCATATTTCGTTTCTCCAAATTTTGACTGTTATTGCTCCGTTTATCTTATTTCTAGTATTTTAGCAGCATCTCCGATACCGATTATCGACTTTTGATAGGATGGTCATACCACTGATATCTGTGTATTGTTTCGATCGTCTCATTATGTTAATCTCTGCGGTATTTCATTCGTGTGTTTCGGAATTCAGGACATGATGAAATTGGTAAAACGATTACCATATTGGTAACTGTTTTTCGAACCTTTTTGAATTCTTTGTTAATTCGTTACCCACTCTCGAAACCAACAGTCAATAGCTATTATCTTTTGTTGTTCACGAAATTTCATGCCTGTGACTTTTGTTATTTCTAGTATTCAATTTATTGTGGGCTCTTTACTTCATTTGAGTAAAATCAATATATTATTAGTTGTCCTCTTATATTCTGTAAATAAATCACATCTCTTCTACGTTCTTTCCCTAACCTTCAACCGAGCAGCCTAACTCCTCACGGCCGTGTTTTCTCCTTCCATCTCAAGGCCAGTGAATCCCTCCACGTAGGCCTCACCGCATTCCTAATCTTCCTTGCTTTCCCCATCAAACGTTAGCCACAACACTCTGCTAGCCACCAACCAGTGCTGCTCCACTCTTATCTCGTGCCCTTTTCGTAGATCTATCCACTAAGCTCGGTAATGGCTCGTGCTCCTCCTCATCATGCAAACTACCTTGTCGAGCAAACAAACTAGCCCATCCACGTACATCTGCAACCTCCAACTTCTTAACGTCTTTAGCTTGAGCGGTCGGTAATTCTCTTCCTTATATTAATCATATATTTAGGTGTAGTGTTTGTATACATAAAGGCTAACTGTTATATATATGTATAAGTTATAATAATTTTACATGTATACATAATTGGCTGTTATGCATGAAAAGTTGTATATATATTTACATTAGTGATATAACTTACTGATCTTATATAAAAGTTCTATAAAAGTATATATACAAATATTTTATTTTATATGTATATGTTGTTGTATATGGAAGTTTTACAAAATTATATTACTTATAAACCGTTACTGCATATATATTTTTAAAAGTAAGATAACAGTGTGTTTATAAAGTATATGTCATTTATGCAGTATAAACTTTGTTTACAACTTTTATATTTAGTATATATTAATTATATTTAGTGATATATGAATATATATTCTATAAATATATAGATTTTTGCTATATTTTTTTATGTTACAGAGTATATATGATTCTTTCCATCGTTTTGTTATAAGGTATATATATAATTTGTTGTTTATAGTATATATATTAATACATTAGTTATCTATAGTCTATGTAAATGTTACTTATATTAGCTTATATATACCTGTTAACTTGTTTTAATCTATACTATGATAAGGAAATTTATATTCAGTTTATATGTTTTAAAGTATGTATATAAGTTGTATTGGCTATATGATACTATACAGGGAATATTATATGTGTTATACTGTTTTTATAGATTAGCAGTAGTGTATGATTTATATTTCAAGCAGTGATGAGGACATAAGTACTATATATAGTTTATACTGTAGCTTATATATATATATATATATATATATATATATATATATATATATACTGAGCTTGTTAAAGTATTTCTAAGATGTCAGTTATTAAACGTTGATCTTAAAGAGTTATATAAATGTATATTAGTTTATATATAAACAATCTGTTTTATATATGTGTAGTTATATACCTTTATATATAATATGTTCGAAATAAGTATGTATATTAGTTTGGTAATATATGTTAGTGGTATATACACACACATACGTTTATACAAGTTTTACATGTTGTGGTTATAAAGTTATACAATATACTTTAGTCTAATCTATGATTTTATATAATAATTTATATATCGTATATATTTGATTTGCTGGGTTCACATACATATATATATTTACAAAGTTTATAAAAATGAATTTTGTTTGTGATTTGGTTGTTGTCCTATATTTATATGTTTCGATTTATGTGTATATGTGTTTTAATGTATACAATGATTTTTGAAAATTATATATATTTAATATAAAAATGTGTTTGTACTTAAAATATGATTATATATATATATAGTTATACAGCTATATATATGTGTTCATTTATACCATTTATCATCATGGATCTTGTAACATCCCGCATTTTCGCACGATTTAAACCGACACACGTGCCGATTCAAACCATACGGAAGTGCGGATTGTTATAGGGTAAATAAGAAAACAGAGAAGAAATAGATAAAAAAATAGAATCTCACAGCGGAAGGATAATATATAATAATAAAATATACAGTTTATAAAACTGTTTAAAAAACATTCGATTCTTCTTTATACAATTAAATATCAGAGTTCACATACCAATAATATCAATGCAGCGGAATATAGTGTGAGTGTAGTGCAATACTATAAATAATAATAATACAAATCTTCGTCTTCGTCCTCCAGAGCTAAATCTTCAAATCCTGAAACGCTCGGACTGACCCGAGCGAATTTGAAAAGACAAAACACTCGAGTCAGACCTAAAAGAACTTATGTGTGTTAAATCAACATGAGTAAATATGAGTGCAGTAACTCAAGAGATGCTCGGGATTTACATCTCCTAAGGATCCGTTAAACTATTTACTATGTAGTATATTGCGCTATTATAATAGTGTCTAATTATAAAATAAACTTACTTTTAAATAGCGTTAAGGGGTTACCCATATAGCCCTTAACACAGAATATATTCCTATAGTCTATACAGTACCGTAATCTCCCCCGTACTGGGCGTCGTCAGAGGCACTCCATAGGTATGGTACAAAACAAAATCATATAAGCGCGCTAGGGTAGGTGACACGGCACAACTAGGCAATGCCAGGGTAGATATACCAATTGCTATCCGGGCTGATGGAAACGCGCAGCGCGCAGCTGCCGCCCACCTCGAACAAACTCCCCCAAAATCAAAAATAAAAGTGGCCACTGAATCAATCCAAAGTCAAAGTATAATATCGAAGAGGAGTGTCCGATCAGAGGAATGACCTCATTGGCCCGAGAATCGCTCCTGTTTTAGCCATCTTATGCCAACTCACGGGAGTCGGGTCCACGTATTTACCTTACAGGAAACGTCGCCACCACCTACTTCATTCTGGAATCTCCACCGCGTACACGGTTAATCAAAGTGGTTTTCGGTATCGACAGAGAGTATGTCCATATCCGATCCCGGTCTCTTTGCCAACCCATCGTTATTATAACACCGCGGTCATTTAAAAATAGTTTATACTTTAAAACCAGAATAAAATTTCCATTTCAAAACTATGAATACGATATCAATTTAAACCCAAAACCATATGACATCATTTTATCTCAAATATATGCTTTAAAATTTAAAATATCTGGAAACCAAATATTTGAAATATACTTTCAAAGCATAATATTTCGAAATTCAAAATTTTAAAACCATAACTTCTAAAACTTGAATGGTTTGGATATTCAACGAATGTAAAATAAATGGTTTAACTTTAAAGTTACTTTGTAAAGAAAAATAATTTCCATGGTTTTCAAATATATTTCTTTATTTAAAGTTTAAACCATAATTTAAATATCACTTCAAGTTCCAAAAACCCCTTCAATCTATATATATATATATATCCATTTGGAGTATTAATATTTCAAAACTAAAGTTGGATTTTCTTCTTTTAACAATTAATATTCTATTATTTAGTCTTGAATATTCATATAAATTCCATAAATAAAACTCCAATTTCTAGCAATTAAATATTTTCTCATATTTACTTTATACTAGAATTTTCATTTTTAATTCATCTGGGAAAATCCAGTTATAAATATCATACCTTAAAATTTCCAAACTTAAACATGTAAGATAAATTTCCAAATTCCATTTCCTCAATTTTTCATTTTTATTCAACAGGTTTATACACAATTTAATTTTCAAATTTTTAACTTCATATGTATATATATCGAAGAATAATATTTTATAAAATATCAAAATCAAATTTTTATAAACCGTATCCCATCCAAACCATAGAAATCACTTTAAAATAATTTATATATAGACCACGGTGCCTGTATATAATTTTCTATCCTATGGTCAAGTAATATAGATATTTATCATTTCAATCCGCAATTTAAAAATAAAATTTTGCGGTTGTATATCATTTCAAACCACAACCCCGAATGAAATGAAAATGCATGATGACTTGCAGTTTATACAATATAATTATAGCATTCATTCATCTAAATATCAACCATCAATCATCAATTGCAATCATCATCCAATTTTAAACAATCATTGATACATAGCATATGAATTATACAAGAATTAATAACAGATTATTAACTAAAAGTTTCTATTCCATAATAAATTTAATGACTGTTAACTAGCAGTTTATGTGCAAAAATAAATTCTACCTGTCAAATTTTATGAAATAAATAAACTAAATTAACAGTTAAGTTAAATAAATGCGATTTAACAGATATGCTGAATAAAACACGCCAATAGTCATAAATAAATTTCTACTCATATTTAAAATAAATTTAACAAACATAAAAACTTTTAGAAGTTGTGAGTGGGTTAAAACACTCACCTTTTGAATTTAAATCGAATTTAAATCCGATTTAAATTCAAAAATTAGACGGTCTCCAAATCAGTCCAAACTAGCGTCAACAGATCCGAAATTTAATCACGATCCTAACAAAAAAACCGTTCGTAAAACGGGTATAGTATGAAAAAGATATTCGATTTTATCGAGTTGAAAATCAAATTAGAATTAAAAGAAACTAAATAAACCAGACCTAAATCAAACTGCCACGTCAGCAAAGAAAATTCACGCGCCCAGGCAACTCCCTTCTCCCATTCGAACGTAGGCACCAGAACATCGAACCCATCTCCACGTATTGACCGGCCTTTGACCTCGATTCCATCGCGCCATCAGCCACCTGACCACAAGCGAACACCACCATCGACCTCGCCTAGACGAGGCGCACGCAACCCCCCAGGTCCGGTCGACCATCTCGGCCAAAACCCTAGGGTAGCCGCCACAAATAAAAATCCAAATTCGAAATTTGCACGAGATCCAGCCGTTGATATCCCAAGCGAACACCCCCGTTGAGCAGCCCTCGGTTATCTCCACAATACCCAGAAACAGTTTTTCGATCGGTCGAGTTTTGATGCGACGATGATGAGTGGCCGAAAATGATTTGAATTTTACTGGACGAACGATAGCTCCAATCGAAAAACGAACCACACCAGCAGATTACGAACACTGAGAACTATGACATATATTTTTACGGAATTTTTCTGGAGAGTTTGAATCTCCATTTGATTTTTGAATTGAAGTAGATCTAGGTTTTGCAACCATTGAGGAAGAGAAAGAGACGAAGAAAATGAACGTACAGACAATTGATATAAGATGGAGGCTAGGGTTTATCACCCCATATATATAGACAAATAGTAGAAGGCTAGGGGCACGAATTTCGAACGTGCTAAACGTAGTTGGCCCAAAAAGCCCGTTCTGACCCCGGAACGAAATTTGTTAAACCCATATATCCAAATAGGTATTTTAAAATATTCTGAACGTGATGGAAAAAGTTTCACGTTCAAATTTGATCGTATGAAGAAGTTATGCTGAAAACAAAATTTCCAAATTGATTTCAAATTGATTTTAATTAAATCGATTTCAAGGCGTTTCGCGTCCGTACGATCAAATGACATGTCCGATCGATACGAAACTTGAAACCCTATAATAGCTCACCGATACGGATCCGATGAAACTGGTTTCGTCGAAATCCGAGTCCGTGGCCAAAATGGCTATTTTTATATTAATTAAATAAATTAAGAATTTGTAAGAAAATCCAATTTTTATATTTCAGTTTCCGAATTTGGTAAATTTTGTCACTTAAAATCTTCAAACATTCAAAATGATCTAACAAATTTTTAAATGTCAATTTCATTAAAGATCAAATCCATATAAATATTAAATCTCATAAAAATCCAAATTTCAGGTAATTCCAAATTTACTTTTAAAGTCGTATTAACCTATATTCATTCCTTTCATTAATTTTCAAATATAAGGGTTTACCATTGGATTGCAAATTATCACATAAATATCCCATTTCACAAAATTCTTAATTTAACGTAATATTTACATTTTCCTTTGATTAATTTCAATAAATCCAAATTATCCTATATTAAATCTAATTATATAAATAAAGCTTGATTCCCATTTTAACTCGTTTGGTTTTCACTTAACCTTTTACAGTGAATTAAATTCCAATGTATAATTGAAGCTTAGTTTCCATTTGATTCCACTATTTCATTAAATATCCTCATATTCTAGCTAAATTCCAACTAACGTTTTAATTAGCTATTTCGATTTCATTTAATTGCAATTAACATACTATAGTAATTTAAATTCCATTAAATAAATAAATAAATGTTGATCCCCATTTTTTTTACGTTATATTACATTGGTACTTCTATATACAACTTAGCTTTGTATAAATGTTTGAATGTGGAATCTTGTCTATTTCTCGTATAAATTAAGATTTAAAAATCCATTAATATTTATCAGACTCCATTAACGTAATGGTTAAATATTAATTTCACTTGTTCACAATCAATCCAAAATTTGAATTTCAAATTCCAAAGGAATCAATAAATCTTGATTTTCTTTGCTTCTTAAATCACCCAATCGTCATGTTATAATGGAAACTAACATTTATTACTCCTTATAGAATTTACTATCTTAAATGACAAATCAAATTACCCTAACAACACTAATTTAGGGCAATTAATTTCAATTGATTTTTCCATTAAACTACATAATTTATCCAATTGAAACCTAAATAAAATGTTTATTTATTTTAAAAATCCTACTGTTTAAATGAATTGATCCTGTACGGTATAATTTACATTTGACTTGATTTCTCATTTATTTTGCAAAACAGTAAATTTCAATTGCTATCAAAATTATAAATGGGATTTTCCTTGGTTACATCTTATTTGAATTCAACATTCTTCATTTACAAATTTATTTCACTTTAACTACAGTAATTTAGCGGATAAATTGAATTCGATTTCAGATTAAAATTGACAACTAATAAAATAAGTAACGTACAATAATTATAGTTATTCACTCTATTTCACATATCTACATTCAGTTACTACCTTAGATAAGTTTACGCTTCTCCTTTAAATCTTATCCAATTATGACCTAGCAGTCGTTTCAATAAATTGGATTGCATTGAATTTGGTTACCAATCAATGCCATTTACATTACTGCCTTAATCTACACAGTTACTATGAGAAAATCTTATTGTATTGGTAAATTTAATATTTGCTTTAGATCACCTGTTTTGAATTTTTATGCTTAAGAGCAACGATTTACCCTTTCCACTTATTATGTATTGCTACATTGGTTACTATAACATTGAATTCATAAATTTACCACAAATTACATCATTGCATAAATAAATGCAATCTTCCCATTTGTTTTCTTATATTTATTTCTTAGCCTATAAATAACAATTTACATCACTTAAATTTTCTCGTCATTTAGTCATTTGCTTCATTATAAATTTCAAATCTTAATTTCTTTCTAAATTAAATTATTTAGATCTTATTAAAATGACCAATTTACTTTATTTCAATCTATTGCCATATAAACATTTAAATTGTTAACCTTTAATTACAGTTACTATATCTAATTCCTACACTTACTCAAATAAAATCTTAAGACTTTTATTTCATTCTAAATTAGATTAGAAATCATATTAAATTAACTCATTTAATATCATCAAATTTAACGGGTCGTTACAGATCTAGTTCTGACTTGATTTCGTAAATCCATATTTATCAGCTTTGATCATTGAATTCGTGCCGAGATTTCGTAACTCAACTTCATTGTCTGTCCTCTTTAGCCTCGAATGGTGAGCAATCACTCACTGTTAACGTTCTTATGTTTATTAAATTTGATTTCAATTGAAATGACAATTGTACACTACAACAATAGAGGCATATTACAACGGTGGAACACAGTTGTAAAAGATATGTTACAACGGTGGAACAATAGTCGTATTTTAAGAAGTTGTAAAAGACTATCAATTTTTACAACTGTGTTCTTTAGTTGCATATAACCGTTGTGATATTGTATATTACAACTGTTTCTTACCCTTGCAAATAACCATTTTACAACTGTTGGTAACTCTTGTAGATATGTAACATTTCGTGCTGTAGCAGGTATGACAACTGCTTTTGGCAGTTGTAATAGATTCATTTACAACCGTTATTTACAGTTGCAATAAATCTTTTTACAACTGCTACCAACAATTGCAATTCATCTTCCGATAATTGCCATTAACCATAAATTTCACAACATTATATTTAAAACCGATATTTCACTAATAATAACTACGATCGTTAACATTACTTGAAACAACATGAACCATTCACATTTAATAAAAGCTAAAACAATTCAATTTTACACCATTTTTGAATTCATAAGTTTATTACAAAAACATCACACATCTGAAATTTCCTTCAAAAACTACACACAAAAACATCCAACTACACACAAAAACATCCAACTACGCTGCAACTTCCTTCAAAACTGCCATTCATCTTGAAACATCACACATCTGAAATTTCCAACTACACCTCTCTGACCCAAACTCTACTTTCCTCTGTCACACTCCCAGTCACATTACCCATCTACATTCAAACTCCACCTTCATACGTACATATGCACAGCCACCATATCGACTGCACTGATTACCACCCAGCCATCTAACTGCAACTGCTCCTTGACCCATCTCCGTAGCACTTGCACATAACAACCATACTAACCATCTGCATATTTCACCTCTTCATTGCCATCAAGAATCTCCACAAAAACACTACTTCCTTACATTCACCATACAAATAATTGACTTCATTCAACCATTGTTCCATTATAATCACTCCAACTCTGCATATCAACGACCATACTATTCCATTTGCCTCAAACTACCACTGACCCTCAACCATCAACAACTTCACAAAATATTAACTGCCTCATCTCCACATCCACCACTACAACTTCCCACATCACTGTTCTACCTTACAGTCATCACTTCATCTCACACTTCACCATCAACCTATACATTCCCTCTGTTAACTCCAAATCCTCACTGCCATCAAACCATACAAATGCTTCTCTAGTCACTGCCTTATTTTGTACAAATTATAAAAAATGGATATAGCATGACATAGAGGACAATCACTGTACATTAATAGGCTGACAGTTATTTATTTTGTACAATTTATTAGACATAAATAATAAACATGTTTACCATGCAAAATAGAACTTTTGATGTGTGTGCATCAACTATTTCTCTTTCTTTAAAGTTTGAATAAACTAAACACTATCCTTAAAATTCTCAAACTCCAACTTTATACTATAATATACGATAAAATTCTCACATTTTGAGCTAAAACAGAAAACTTACTTTGGATTCAACCTTGGTCTTCTTTTTAGCATGTTGTTCTTCAATAGGCATATCGACTTCATCCATGCTAAACTATCTTTTGTGTTGAGATTGCTGAGTGACTTCTTCACTATACTCAATGGAATCATAAGAGTTATAATAAAGCAGCTTGGTAGTCATCAGTTGGAGCAAAGAAACTAGTAGCATCTACAGTGTTGCTGCTGCTATATTACTCTTGACTCAAATAACACGAGCTCAGATTTGGATCCTATTGAGTACTATAATAACCATAATTATTATCTAAACAGACATAATCAGATAGATAATAATCAGATTGCTCATTAAGAAATGTTAAAGGATTAAGAAAAAGAACATTGTTTAGAAGCTACATCTTATCAAGCTTGCTAATGCTAGCAAGCTACACCTTATCAAGCTTGCTACAGCAAGCTTGCTTCTCAAGCTTGCAACGGCAAGTTTAGTAGCAAGCTTGCTACAGCTTGCTTCAAAGCATGCTTGTTTGTTGTTACAAGCTTACAATGGCATGCTTTTAAGCAAACTAAGCTTGCTACTAAGCTTGCTACTAAGCTTTCTGTTGTAAGCTTGCAACAACAAGCTTACTACAGCTAGCTTAAAAGCAAGCATGCTTATTGTTGCAAGCTTGCAACAACATGCTTTGCGGCAAGCTTGCTACAGACTTGTTACAGCAAGCTTAGAAGCTAGCACGAAATCCCCCGATTGCTCTAAAAACTGCTGAATCAAAATAAGATATATGCATGTAAGTATATGAAAGATGGGATGTTTTAGAGCAATAATAAGATCGATAATGGTTCTTGCATTTACCTGATGAAGAGCAGCAGTACTTTTTAAGCCAATCACCATTAGAGCATATCCTATTATTGATCAGTAGCAGTAAACATATTGATCAGTACAAGTCGAACTGGTGACGAATCTTGTAAAAGGGACACTTACAAACAAGTAATTAACAATAGTTCCTTAATATGATAATGAGAGAACTTACGGTCTGTAGAACATGGGAATAGCAGTAGTTTACTACTTGCACTAAGGTGGTAAAACACTTATAAGTCACTATGAAGCATGACCAGCATGTGTAGCTCTAATGTACTACATAATCATGACAAAAGCCCATTTACAAAGTTAAGTGGATGCCAAATGAAGCACTATATACCCATGTGAAATTTGTTTTACTGTTATAACTTACTGTACTAATTAGAAAATTTTGGTCAATCATGTTCAGCTATGCAAACTACGGGTTAGATCAATAATGTAGAATTGTAATTTGTAAATATCCATATTTTGAGAAGTAGAAGATGATATCACCGATCTATGAAAGCTTAACCTTCCCACAACCATATTACTAAAGATTAAGGGTAATATTATTAAAAATTAACATGGTGTTTGCTGAAATAAACAAATCATTACCAATCTTATCATGTTTGAAGCATACTATTGAACTGCTCGGGCTTAAGTTCCCTTCTAGCAGAAAATTGCACCTGTATCATTAGCAAGATCCCAATAAGGTAAATTTCAACCTACTCCTTTATACAAACTCCAACAAACATTATTTTTTGCTAAATCAGATAGCTTTAGAATTCAATGTACCAATTTTAATATAAAGATTAAATTTATCACTTAACCTGAAAACTAAAACAAGCTGCATCATAGCCTTAAGTAAGCTCACTTATTTTACTAACTTGAAATGTTGAAATAGGTGTATAATGCAAACTGAAGCTCACAACTGATATTAAGAACTGAAATTAATATGCCTCATAGCCTGAAGTGTGATTAATTGATGTGTTAAATTGAATTTGCCTTTGAAATTAGTTGATTACAAATGAAGGGTGACTTAGATTAACAATCACCAACCTTATAAACATTTTGAGACCCATAATTCAAAGGCTAGCAACCACGTCGATGCATCAACCATTGCCAGGTACTGCCATAGCTTCTTCCTCATCGTCGCCATTGAAAACTTTGCACCTATCATTGCTAGTGCAACTTTGTGGATTCCTCGATACGATGCCAGCCTCATGTGCAATCGTATGTGCTTCCTTCAATCGCCAGCAACCCCTCAGCCACCGCTCAAGGACGAGGCCTCTTCCAGTCACCACAACGTGGCTTGAACTCCCTTTGGACGTCGAGCAGCAACGTGTTGTGCTCTATTTTTCTTTTTCTGCCGATAAAATGATTTAGGGATTAAGAGGAATTATGGTTACAGGCTTTGATTTTTGATTTAGGGATTAGGTTAACAAAGTTATATGGAGGAAACGAATTTAAAATCAGGGTGTACGGAGGGGCTTTTTTGCGTTCGAGCCAAAATTTTCGCTGTGGAGGGAAATTTTCGTTGCGAAGGGAAAATTTTAAGATTGAATATAGTTGTTTTGAAAATTGATTAACATGAGAAGATAAATAACTATTGTTTTAATATATATATATATATATATATATATGGAAAAAATTTGATATGGAGGGAGGTGGAATACTAATTCCATCAACCAACTATTATTTGGAAATTTATTTAATATGACAAGTTTAATATATATAGTAGTTGTCTGTTAATTTATTAATTTTGCTGAATTTTAAAAAAAAATATGAAACTATTATATAAGTAAAAATTATTTTTTAATTTATCCGTATATATTTTTAACAATTACTAAATTTTATTGAATTTGAAAGATCACATCCGCATCCGATGATTATTCGTCCGGTTTTAATTAAAATATAGTATTTTTTTATGTATTTTAGTGGATACAATTATTGTAATTTGCTATTTAATATAAGTCAAAAATTTAGTATTAATTATTATATAAAATTTGTTATTAATTACTAGTATTAATAATGAAGTATATATAAATTATTAGTTTAGTCTTTAATATTTATTTATTAATTATTAATTAATTATTAATTAATTATTAATTAATTGTTAAAAATAGGCATCTATTACAACTGGCAAAAATGAAACGTTGTAATAGGCATCTATTGCAACTGGCAAAATAAAAGAGTTGTTGAAAATAAGTTTATTACAACTTTCTTAAAAAAGAGTTGCAAGAAATCGTTATTACAACTGACATTTTTTAGCAGTTGTAAAAATACAGTTGTAATATGGTCTTTTTGTTGTAGTGGTAATATGCTGCTGTTGGTTATTTATGTTGTTATATATGTTATTATCTGTATCAGTTTACTTGTGACATCTGACACCATTATATGTTATTTCTATTAATGATATATGCCTGTTATATTATTATCATATCTGTTATCACTATGCAAGTTCCCTGTTAGTATAGAATTCGCTATGGGTTGAAATGATACATACTCGAATGATCTGTAGAATAGGACAAAATCGTTATGGGTCGAAATGATAGACCCAAGCGATTTTCATTTGAATTGAATTTGGGATTGGGGGTTAGAATGATATATACCCATATATATATTTAAATTGTGAATTGAAATGATAAATATCTGTATCACTTGACCATAGAATAGATAATTATATACAGATACCGTTGGTCTATACGTATAAATATTTTGAAAATGATTTTTATGGTTTTGGAAAGAAATATATTGATTTCAAGATATTATATATTAATGTATCTTATAAAATTTAAATTCTTGATTTTAATTTATATGTTTTGGAAATTTTAAAATTATAAGTTGGTTTTAAAATTATAAATGTTAACAATTTACTTATAATTTTACTATTTTAAATATGTATAAATTAGTTTTATTTTAAAATAGGTTTGATAATAATATTTAAATTAAATAAGTTTGATTTAATTTATATATAATATGTTTAAGTATTTATTTAAATTTATATTTTTAAATATAGATTTTTATAATGATTTTATAAGTTAAGATTGGAAAGATAAATTTGAATTTATTTGAAATTATATTTAATTGAGAATTTTATTTAATTAAATCAATTTGAAACTTATTAAATTTGAGATTTCAAAAGGATACGATTTTATAACTTGATTTTGGTTAAGATGATTTAAATGAACACTTAAAGTTTTAAATAAATTGAAGGAAATATTTAGTTATTTATAGTTTGGGGCTTCTATTTGAAGGATATTGGATTTATTAAGTAAATATTTCAAAAATAAATAATAATAAAGTGGATTTGATATATATATATATATATATATGAATTATCAAATTTAGTTTTGAAATGTTTGAATATTTAAAGTTTGAAATTTATTGAAATGACTTATTTTGGGGTTCAAAATTTGTTTTGGAATCGATATAGTTTGGAATAGTTTATTTGGAAACCGAATTGAATTGAAATTGATGATTTGAGACTCGATTAAATTTGAATTTTTGGAATTCGAATTGACTTGGAATTGGAATGTGAAATTTGAGGAAACTATTTTATTATATAAAGTATTTTTAAATTATATTTATATCTTACTTTATAAATTATTTTAATATAAACTATTTTAATATACATCATTTTTAATATCAACTATTTTAATATAAACTATTTTAATATACTAACTATTTTAATATGAACTATTTCAACTTATAACTCTTTTATATAAACCATTTTACTTTATAACCTATTTTGTTATATATACTATTTTAATATCTAAACTGTGTAAGGGATGGAAGTTACGTTTTCAAAGTTATGAATTTCAGGGTATTATGTTTGAAAGTGTTATAATTTCAAGTGTTTGGTTTCGAAAATGTTATAACTTTGAAAATGCTATGATTTTGAAAATGGATATATTTGAAGTGGAAATGATATCTTATTTGGTTTTGAAATGGAAATGATACCGTATTGATATGGTTTGAAATGACAATGATATTTTGGTTTTCAAGTATAAACTATTTTGAAATGATTGTGGTGTTATAATAACGTTTGGTTGTTAAAGAGACCGGGATCGAAAGTTGTCATACTCTCTGCCAACTTCGAAAACCACTTTAACAAGTGTACGCGGTGGAGATTCCAGAATGAAGTAGGATGGTGGCAATGATCCTGTTGAGGTATATACGTGGACCCGACTCCCGTGAGTTGGCATAAGGTGGCTAAAACAGGAGCGATTCCGGGCCAATGAGGTAGCTCCTCTGATCGGACATACTTCTTCAATTCCATTCTATTACTTTATATTGATTGGGTGCGCCCGTTGATTTTTGGGAATGTGGCTCGAGGTGGGTGGTAGCTATGGTTATGCGTTACCACCAATCCGGATGCGTAATTGGTATATCTACCCTAGCATTGCCTAGTTGTGCGTGTCACCTACCCTAGCGTGCTTTACTACGAGTTTGATTTGTGTCATTGTAACGACCCAGGATTTTTATTAATTAAAATTTGAATATTTAATTAATTTTAAATATTAATAAGTGAATTTATAAGTTGAATAAATTTTATTTCGAATAATTGGATTTAATTGAATAATTAAATCGATAATTTAATATGTTAAATTATGGAAATAATTTAAAATTACGTAAAATATGATTGAAAATGATTTGTAAAATTTTATTTTATCATATTGAAGTTAGAATGATATTTTAGAACTTTTAAAATCGAATTAAAAGTTAATTTGTGAAAATTGAATATTTTAATATTTAAATCGACTAGTGAAAATGGTCAATTTTTGAACAGTCTCAGAATTGAACGAAACCTATTCCATTGGATCCGTAATAGTTAGTTATTATCGGATTTCAATTTTCGTGTCAATCGGAGCTATCGTTTGATCGTGGCAGCTCGAAATGCATCGAAATTGTTTTATTATTAATTTGGCGAGTTAAAATAGCCATTTTTCAAAAAGTATCGGATTTCGACGAAACTAGTTTCATCGGATCCGTAATGTGATATTATTGTAAGGTTTCAAATTTCGTGTCAATTGGATTTACCGTTTGTCCGGTACAAATTAAAACGCCTAGAAAATCGTTTAAATCGGTTTAATTTAAATCGATCGTTTGTTGCCATATCTCGCACAGATGACCGAATTAGCTTCCGAAACCTGTTCCATTGTGTCCGGAACACGGGATAAACCCTAGGAACGTCAGTTTCGGCGCATAAATCGGAGTTCGGAATTCCCGGATGAATAGTGTTTCGTTCGTTTTCCTATAAATAGCACCTTATTATTTTCTTTTTCCCAAATTATTTTAAAACCCTAACCCTAATATCATAGCCACCAGAAACAATAAATGACCGAAAATCACCATTGCTTTTCCTCATTTATCTTCCAATCCACTCAATAATTTCAAAAACTTCCAACTACAAAAGCGTAGAGCTAAGTGTGATCTTCAATCTGAACGGTTGTGATCGAATTTCGTTGCACGGATTGGCGGCAAATCTCGTTCAAAGGGGTTGCGTTCGGCCTCGAGATTCGTGCTATATGTTGAGCCGAGTTTCAAGCTTCTTGGGCCGAAGGTAGCATGGGGGGAGGCGCACGTGGTGGAGTATCTTGATCGAGGTGGTTGTCGTCGTAGTGATCGAATAATTTAACCCTAAAATATGTGATATGGGTTCGGTCGCGTATGAGAAACGACCTGGAGATGTCGCGTGGGAGAGATGAAGGAATTGTGCGGTCTTGATGTGCTGGGAAGAGATCTCAACGGCTGATGATAGTTAGGTTTGAAAATTATAAAATTTAGTTGTAAATTATGAATATAAATCGTGTAAACTTCAAAAATTTATAACCTTTTCATACGAGGTCGAAAACGCGCGAAACCAGTTGCGGTGGAATCGTATGGACGAGCACTACGCAATGGAGTTGGATTGGAGTCGTTTGGAGTTAGTGGGAATTTTGGGTAAAATTAAACACGCGTTTAATTTTATTCGAAATAAATCGCTAAAACGAAATTTAAATCAAGGTGAGAACTTCTCACTCAATCGAATCAGTTTCGATTTTATTTTAAATAGTTAGATTTAAAATATTTGAATGCATGTTTGAATGATGACTGTTATCTATTGATTGTTAAAATAGACATTATGCGTCGTTAGTAAGCGGATGTTATTTATTAAAAACATATACCACGAATATTTCATAAACAGTGAAATTGGTATTATATATAATAGCAATATATATATATATATATATTGGCATATGTATATATTGCAGTTGTTGATTCCCCGTATTTTTTAGCGGATGAGACCCTATTGCGCCGTTATTAAGCGGATAATATTTTAAATCCCATATACCGCGATAATTTCGTACCGGAACGAAATTGGTATTGTGCTAATGTTTTTGGATGCAGGAAAACAGGTTGGAGAGATCCAACTGGATTCCTCAACAGTATTTATTTGATTTCAGATATTTTGATATTTGATGGATTATCATATCGATATATGATATCGTTGTAGACGTGATTGACTATTTGGTGTGTAGCATCATTGGACCCAGATTTTGGGATTTTAAAATGATTTTTAAAGTGATTTTTGAAAATATAAAATATTTTTTGAATTGATTCATTATAAATAAATAACGATATAATTTTTTATGTTATAAAAATTATGATTTTTGAGAAATATAGTTAAAAGTTGATTTTTTGCATATGTGATACGTCGTTATGAATTGCATTTGAAGATCGGTGTTGAAGACCCGGTATTTGCGAGAGCGATAGGATGACCTGTCGATTGTCTCTGCACTGAGTTGCAACGGTATAGAGACTCCCTAAGTGATGGGAAATCCGATCGGGATTGTGAATATCCGGATTGCAAGGGCTTCTTTGTAAGTGCCTTCGGTTCTGTTCGAGCCCGGAACAGACTTGTATGGATTGTATGTCTGACGTTACAAATTGAGATATAAAGCCGATTTCATTCAAATATATTTCTGTTGGTGGCGGAGAATTTATTCTTTTAGCTTAACACCCTTCTCTGAGACGTACGAGCTCAGAGGTTATGTAGTTGAAGGTTATCAGCGATATATTTCCAATTTGGTAATGTGACATGCTGAGTGTTGCTGTAAATGATCATTGTGTTGATTATTTGTGATAGGATCATTTATTTGATCGTCTATCCTGGTGATCATTTCTATGATCATTTGTTGACCCAAAGCATGGCTTTTGTATAAAGTATGTTTTTGTGGACGTGACTTCGTCGAGCCTCACACCTCGGAATGGTCAAAACAGGAAAGATGCGGCAAGGTTATGAGGGGTAGCTCCCTTTAGGGTATGTGCATTTCCTTCTGGAAATGGGTGGTATCATGGTATGCAGCCCAGATACTTACTCATGTTGAAAACACTTTATGATTGTGTGAATTGATTATGAGCGCTCGGTTAAAGGTCCCAAAGGACCGGAGGATGGCATACTCGTGTAGTAGTTACCTAGTGATAAAGGTAACCCGGCCTTGTGTTGGCAGAGAGCTGGTTAAGTTCTCGGGACGTCCATCCAGAGGCGTTCTCATGTGGCAATGGGAAGTTCCTTGGCCTGATCATTCGTTGGAAATCCAAAGAAACAATACGATCTTGTACGGTATTAGTTGTAGAACCTATCATTCACTTATGGTGGCGCCCCACTGTTTGGATGGTAGCTATAGTAGGCATAGTTCGGAATGTCTATGTTGGCTAAGATTTATATTCTACTTTCGAAATATTTCCTACACTATGCACTAGTAATAATATCAAATGTCTTTTAAATGCGTATCAAGCATCTTTGACTATCATAAGGAGAAATCTCCTCCGATTCTGCGTTTGCATGTGTGTGTGTGTTGCATGTGTGTGTGTGCGGGAGGCCTTATGGTAGTCTCATTTTTAAAAGCATTGCGAATTGAAATTAAAATATTTCTCTATTTTGATTTTAAAGATAAATAAACTATTTTGAGTTCTCGCACCAGTCACATGACTGACTCGGAGTTTATTGTTTTCCTTCCTAAACTCTGGGTGCCCACCAATTTCCACACGGGCAGTCAAGAGTTAAGGTTTATCAGGATATTCTGGATATTCAGGAGTTGCTGGAGGCAAGCTGGATGGCATGGCGTATTACTAGTATATAGTATTTCTTTTTCCGCTGTTTGTTGTTGTATGATGTTGTACACTCTGATGTAATGAAATGTAATGTATAAAATGTAATAACTGATATAGTTCTTTGTTTAAAGATTATTCATTTATTATTATATGTTGTTCCGCTGCGAATTGTGAGATTCTGATATTGTTGTGTTGTGTTCTGTTCCGTTCTATTTTCTATTCTCTTTCCTCTCTATTTTCTCTCCTCTTATCTCTTCTTCTGTCTCTTTCTTTTTCTTAAACCATAACATTTCGGGTTTCCGGCCTTCGATTTCTCGGCAGTCGATAAAGTGAGTGTCGATGTTGAATTTTCGAAAGTCGAAAATTTCCGTTTGTTACATTTGGTATCAGAGCTGTTGGTTAAGCGACAACCATGGTTCTGTTAGGTATTACTCATTAGAGATAGAGTCAGTAGTACTCTAGAATGAGTTTGAGTGTAATAATAGCTATGAGAGCGTATTTGTTAGTGAATACAAAATTGTTTTATATTGTGATGATTGGTTTATTGAGTGGTATATGAACCTTCGTCAGCACGGTCTGGACAACTATGCCGAAGGGGTTTATAAACATTTGAATAGAACAATTCGACATAATATTGTTTTAAATTGGGTAAATGAAATAATTTTACCTTGATTATATTTTTATATATAAAAGAATAATTTTTCAAAATTATTGAAGTGTATATAAGTTGATTGTTTAGTTGTTTGAATAATCTAAATAAAAAAAAAAATTGTATAAGAAAAAGAATTATAAGAATTGAATTATAATTAATGTGATCTACAATTGTGAAATAAACTTATATATATAAGAAGTGAAACTATATGGATATATATATGAATATGAGTTGTAAGTAAAAGTGAATTTAAAGTTAAATGGAGTATAACTTAAGTGATGTTGAATGAAGTTGATATTGGTGTCAAAGTAAATCAATAAAGTTAAATGAATATGAACTTGAGTTATATAAATGAAATTCAACTGTTGTAAATGAATTGAATGAATGGATTAAATGAATCAATTGAATGTAAATTAAGTTGATATGAAATAATGAATATAGGTGTTAATTCATTAAAATCTAATGTTATTGGAAGTTGAAAGATTGAATGAAATCAATTTAATTAAACCAATTGAAAGTGAAGGTGTTAAACCAAATTGAATGAATATAAGCAAAGGAATTTGGTTGTAATTAATATACATTGGTTGTTATATGATTGTTAGTTGATTTTATATAATTCATTAAGAGTTAATGAAACTGGAAGCTAAAGTGATTGAAATCCAATTGTAAGTAAACCAACTTGAATATGAATTAGTGAATATAAACTAATTGAGAATGAATGTTAGTAAAAACATCCACCGTTAATGAATCAAATGTGATTAAATTGATAACCCAATTCATTAAATATTAATGAGAATACGAATGAATATTCATTGATTATGAATGGTAGTTGGTTGATGTTTGCATTTGTTGTTTGGTTGCATTTGCTATGTTGACATATATAGTTATTATGTGGCTATATGTTGTATATCGATACTATTGTCTATATACATGTTCTCATGTTGTTTGTTGAGTGTTTAGTAGGTGCAGATCGCGTTTGCTTCGCATTTGGAGCTCGCTTTCGCGCTATATTAGCCGTATATGCTTGCTAATAAAATATAAGGTACATATCTCGGATTAAATATCGTACTTTTACACTTTTTTTCCCTGCGGGATGCCTCATTACTTGATGAGATGTATATTTGTGATATATATACTGTCATTTTTTTTTCGGATCGAGCCGCGCAAAGGAGACTATGGCGAATTTTTCCGAAAATATAAGGCGTTAGAAAAATTTTGAAAATTTTGGAATTTTTTTGGAAAACTTAGACTTTGATTTGGAATTGAAAATTAAACAATAGTAGTTGTTTTTGAAAAGATAACTAAGTATGATTTGAAAACTTAGTAAGTTATTGTAAGAAGTTTAACTATGAATTTTGGGAAAATTAATGGATTCTGTAACTTTTCTTACTTGATAATTTCGAGGACGAAATTCTTTTAGGGGGGGAAGATTGTAACGACCCAGGATTTTTATTAATTAAAATTTGAATATTTAATTAATTTTAAATATTAATAAGTGAATTTATAGGTTGAATAAATTTTATTTCGAATAACTGGATTTAATTGAATAATTAAATCGATAATTTAATATGTTAAATTATGGAAATAATTGAAAATTTCGTAAAATATGATTGAAAATGATTTGTAAAATTTTATTTTATCATATTGAAGTTAGAATGATATTTTAGAACTTTTAAAATCGAATTAAAAGTTAATTTGTGAAAATTGAATATTTTAATATTTAAATCGACTAGTGAAAATAGTCAATTTTTGAACAGTCTCAGAATTGAACGAAACCAGTTCCATTGGATCCATAATAGTTAGTTATTATCGGATTTCAATTTTTATGTCAATCGGAGCTATCGTTTGATCGTGGCGGCTCGAAACGCATCGAAATTGTTTTATTATTAATTTGGCGAGTTAAAATAGCCATTTTTCAAAAAGCCTCGGATTTCGACGAAACCAGTTTCATCGGATCCGTAATGTGATATTATTGTAAGGTTTCAAATTTCTTGTCAATTGGATTTACCGTTTGTCCGGTACAAATTAAAACGCCTAGAAAATCGTTTAAATCGGTTTAATTTAAATCGATCGTGTTTTGCCATATCTCGCACAGATGACCGAATTAGCTTCCGAAACCTCTTCCATTGTGTCCGGAATGCGGGATAAACCCTAGGAACGTCAGTTTCGGCGCATAAATCAGAGTTCGGAATTCCCGGATGAATAGTGTTTCGTTCGTTTTCCTATAAATAGCACCTTATAATTTTTTTTTCCCAAATTATTTTAAAACCCTAACCGTAATATCATAGCCGCCAGAAACAATAAATGGCCGAAAATCACCATTGCTTTTCCTCATTTATCTTCCAATCCACTCAATAATTTCAAAAACTTCCAACTACAAAAGCGTAGAGCTAAGTGTGATCTTCAATCTGAACGGTTGTGATCGAATTTCGTTGCACGGATTGGCGGAAAATCTCATTCAAAGGGGTTGCGTTCGGCCTCGAGATTCGTGCTATATGTTGAGCCGAGTTTCAAGCTTCTTGGGCCGAAGGTAGCATGGGGGAGGCGCACGTGGTGGAGTATCTTGATCGAGGTGGTTGTCGTCGTAGTGATCGAATAATTTATCCCTAAAATATGTGATATGGGTTCGGTCGCGTATGAGAAACGACCTGGAGATGTCGCGTGGGAGAGATGAAGGAATTGTGCGGTCTTGATGTGCTGGGAAGAGATCTCAACGGCTGATGATAGTTAGGTTTGAAAATTATAAAATTTAGTTGTAAATTATGAATATAAATCGTGTAAACTTCAAAAATTTATAACTTTTTCATACGAGGTCGAAAACGCACGAAACCAGTTGCGTTGGAATCGTATGGACGAGCACTACGCAATGGAGTTGGATTGGAGTCGTTTGGAGTTAGTGAGAATTTTGGGTAAAATTAAACGCGCGTTTAATTTTATTCGAAATAAATCGCTAAAACGAAATTTAAATCAAGGTGAGAACTTCTCACTCAATCGAATCAGTTTCGATTTTATTTTAAATAGTTAGATTTAAAATATTTGAATGCATGTTTTAATGATGACTGTTATCTATTGATTGTTAAAATAGACATTATGCGCCGTTAGTAAGCGGATGTTATTTATTAAAAACATATACCGCGAATATTTCATAAACAGTGAAATTGGTATTATATATAATAGCAATATATATATATCGGCATATGTATATATTGCAGTTGTTGATTCCCCGTATTTTTTAGCGGATGAGACCCTATTGCGCCGTTATTAAGCGGATAATATTTTAAATCCCATATACCGCGATAATTTCGTACTGGAACGAAATTGGTATTGTGCTAATGTTTTTGGATGCAGGAAAACAGGTTGGAGGGATCCAACTGGATTCCTCAACAGTATTTATTTGATTTCAGATATTTTGATATTTGATGGATTATCATATCGATATATGATATCGTTGTAGACGTGATTGACTATTTGGTGTGTAGCATCATTGGACCCAGATTTTGGGATTTTAAAATGATTTTTAAAGTGATTTTTGAAAATATAAAATATTTTTTGAATTGATTCATTATAAATAAATAACGATATAATTTTTAATGTTATAAAAATTATGATTTTTGAGAAATATAGTTAAAAGTTGATTTTTTGAAAATACGGTATTAATGATCTTATAAAGTAATTTAAATTGGGATTTTTGAATGTATTGTGAAAAGTTTAAATATAGGATTTATAAAATTTAATTATTGTATAAATCAAGAGAATGGTGAAATTATAAAGGAATTTAAAGACGTTTTAAAGAATAATATAAATTGATTTATATTAAGAGATTTATAAATGGATATTTATAGATTGAAATATTGACATTATAAAACGAGTTTTTATAAGTGTTTGAATGAAGTGAAAATAAATTGCATAAGTGAATGAAATTTATAGAATAAAAACGATGAAGTTATAAATGAAATTTTATAAGCAGTAGGTTTATAAAATTTATAAAAGTTATTAAAAGAATGGTTTTGGATAAATCATTGAATCTTATAAGTTATAAGATTTATAATTTGGGGATGTTTAAATGAACGATTTTGTAAATAATCGTTTTATAAGCATTTAACTTATAATGTGAACTTTTGATTTATAATTGAGTTATAAATCGAATAGGTTACTAAAGAAAATTTATAAATGGAAGTTGTTATAAAATAAATAGAAATAGAATTTATAAACGTTGTTTTATAAATTCGCAAACGACTTATTTTGATAAGTAAATTGTTATAACTTGTTTATGAAGTTATATTCACGTTGTAGACAGTGAATAATCCTTTAGAATAAAGTATATAGAAAGGATGAAATTTTGGTTAACAAGTATATTCACGTTTTTGAATAATGAATAATATGTTAAAGAAAATGTTTTAGATGTGATGTTTTAAATAGAATTAAAACGATCTAACGATGTTTTTAAATATGTTGAGATTCGAAACCATAGATTTCAACATTTATTGTTGAAATAGATGTTTCAAGGAATAAAAGGGAATGGTGGACTATAACACTGTTGTTATAGTAAATGATTTCCGAAAGGAATTTTTTGTATAGTATTGGGATTTATATATCTATTTTTAATTTCGAATCCCTATACTAGTGATTTTGGGTTGTTGTAACGATGTTTTACGTAACATTCGTTTTGGCCCAAATAAATATGTTTAAGAGAATGATTTCCTTAAAGAATGAAATATATACTTAATTTCGATTTAAGTATATTGAATATTTGCCAAGTGTTGAAAATAAATAACTTTGTGAATTACTTATTAATAAATAAGTATGGAAATGTTTTCCAATATGAAGTGAATATTGAGAATTTATCTTTTTGAAGATAAATTGAAATGAATAATTGAAATCGTATATGCATGAATATTTTGAAATATAAATTCATTATGGAATTTATAAATGAAAAGAAGAATTTGTTTAAAAATAAATATTGATTTATTTTTGAAGTATTGAAAATAATATATCTTGTAAAGATATTTTGGAAAATAAATAATTTGGAAAATTATTTGGAATTTGGTGATGTTGTGCATATCCATTGATAGTTCAATAACCGACTATCAATATTTCCCTATGAATGGGTATTTGATGTGATTTGTTTGAATTTGAATGCCACACTCATTTTTGAATAAGCGCTCACTATTCGGGTTAACCGGGAAAGGACCATGGGGTCGTATAACCCATTCCGAATATGTGATACGTCGTTATGAATTGCATTTGAAGATCGGTGTTGAAGACCCGGTATTTGCGAGAGCGATAGGATGACCTGTCGATTGTCTCTGCACTGAGTTGCAACGGTATAGAGACTCCCTAAGTGATGGGAAATCCGATCGGGATTGTGAATATCCGGATTGCAAGGGCTTCTTTGTAAGTGCCTTCGGTTCTGTTCGAGCCCGGAACAGACTTGTATGGATTGTATGTCTGACGTTACAAATTGAGATATAAAGCCGATTTCATTCAAATATATTTCTGTTGGTGGCGGAGAATTTATTCTTTTAGCTTAACACCCTTCTCTGAGACGTACGAGCTCAGAGGTTATGTAGTTGAAGGTTATCAGCGATATATTTCCAATTTGGTAATGTGACATGCTGAGTGTTGCTGTAAATGATCATTGTGTTGATTATTTGTGATAGGATCATTTATTTGATCGTCTATCCTGGTGATCATTTCTATGATCATTTGTTGACCCAAAGCATGGCTTTTGTATAAAGTATGTTTTTGTGGACGTGACTTCGTCGAGCCTCACACCTCGGAATGGTCAAAACAGGAAAGATGCGGCAAGGTTATGAGGGGTAGCTCCCTTTAGGGTATGTGCATTTCCTTCTGGAAAAGGGTGGTATCATGGTATGGAGCCCAAATACTTACTCATGTTGAAAACACTTTATGATTGTGTGAATTGATTACGAGCGCTCGGTTAAAGGTCCCAAAGGACCGGGGGATGGCATACTCGTGTAGAAGTTACCTAGTGATAAAGGTAACCCGGCCTTGTGTTGGCAAAGAGCTGGTTAAGTTCTCGGGACGTCCATCCAGAGGCGTTCTCATGTGGCAATGGGAAGTTCCTTGGCCTGATCATTCGTTGGAAATCCAAAGAAACAATACGATCTTGTACGGTATTAGTTGTAGAACCTATCATTCACTTATGGTGGCGCCCCACTGTTTGGATGGTAGCTATAGTAGGCATAGTTCGGAATGTCTATGTTGGCTAAGATTTATATTCTATTTTCGAAATATTTCCTACACTATGCACTAGTAATAATATCAAATGTCTTTTAAATGCGTATCAAGCATCTTTGACTATCATAAGGAGAAATCTCCTCCGATTCTGCGTTTGCATGTGTGTGTGTGCGGGAGGCCTTATGGTAGTCTCATTTTTAAAAGCATTGCGAATTGAAATTAAAAATATTTCTCTATTTTGATTTTAAAGATAAATAAACTGTTTTGAGTTCTCACACCAGTCACATGACTGACTCGGAGTTTATTGTTTTCCTTCCTAAACTCTGGGTGCCCACCAATTTCCACACGGGCAGTCAAGAGTTAAGGTTTATCAGGATATTCTGGATATTCAGGAGTTGCTGGAGGCAAGCTGGATGGCATGGTGTATTACTAGTATATAGTATTTCTTTTTCCGCTGTTTGTTGTTGTATGATGTTGTACACTCTGATGTAATGAAATGTAATGTATAAAATGTAATAACTGATATAGTTCTTTGTTTAAAGATTATTCATTTATTATTATATGTTGTTCCGCTGCGAATTGTGAGATCCTGATATTGTTGTGTTGTGTTCTGTTCCGTTCTATTTTCTATTCTCTTTCCTCCCTATTTTCTCTCCTCTTATCTCTTCTTCTGTCTCTTTCTTTTTCTTAAACCATAACATTTCGGGTTTCCGGCCTTCGATTTCTCGGCAGTCGATAAAGTGAGTGTCGATGTTGAATTTTCGAAAGTCGAAAATTTCCGTTTGTTACAGTCATACCTATGGAGTATACTCTGGTGGCCTCTCGATCAGGAGGGACTACGGTACTATATAGACTATTGGCACTATATATGTGTTGAGGTGGGAAATGTAAAGCCTTAATGCTATTTTTCAGTAAGTTTATTTTACTTTAGACATTATTATACTAGCGTATATTACTATATAGTAAATAGTTTAATGGATCCTTAGAGGATGGTTATCCGAAATATCCTTTGAGTTCTTGTATTTCAGTTGTTATTTCACTTGAGTTGGATTTATTGATATAAGAATGTTAATCTTGACTCGAGTGTTTTGTGTTTTTGCTTTACGATCGGGTCAGACTGAGTGGCTCAGTGTTCGAGACTCACCTTTGGAGTTGGAACTTCGCTTGGAGATCCAGCCGCTTGGAGATCCAGCTATCTATCCAGCTTTCAGATAATCAGTTTATTTCAATGATGTATTCTGATCATGTTTCGACTATTGTATTTGAAAACTTCTATTGTATCTTATTTAACTCTAATATGTATAAAGTAGCTTCATGAACTAATATCTTTTGTTTTCGCTGCATATTATATATTACTCTGTGTCTGTTATTCTACGATTTATTTATTTACAGTATGTGCTAAGTGCTGCCAAATATAAATTAACAATCTGGTATTTTAAGCAATTCAAATCTGGCATATATGGATGTGAATGGTTGGAAATATCGGGATGTTACAATGACAATGCTTAAAAACGCGTTAAGGGGGGTTAATGTAAAACCTTAATGCTAAGAGAAATATTTATTTTACTGATTAGACAATATATATATAGCGTATTCTACTATATACAAATAATTTGATGGATCCTTAAGAGATGGAAAATCCCGTAACATCCCTTGAGTTATTGCACGCATGTTATGCACTTGATAGGAAATGCGAAACCTCGTAAACATCTCCGATGCCATTACACTCATGTTATATGTGATATCGATTTGAATCACATAAGAATATTTTAGTCCCAACTCGAGCATTTTGTCTTTTCATTACGCTCGATTCAACCCTGACTGTTTCAGCGCATTGACGATCATTTTTAGAGGATGAAACAAAGATTTGGTATATAATTACTATTATTATTCCCTGCATCATGTTGTTTTGCTGCATTATTTTATTTGACCATGTTGTATAATAACTCTGATAAATGTTGTATTTATAATCAAATGTATATTTTAAATAGCTTCATGAACTGTTTATTTGATTATTATAGTTTGTCATTCCGCTGCAAGATTCTGTGTTTGTTTTCTTCTTTTTTTCTTCTTTTTCTTAATTAACCCCATTAATTATCTATGTTCCCGATTGTTTGAGTTGGACATGTGTGGATTATTGTCGATTTAAAACCTTCCGACATGTGGGTCATCACAAATATCTTCCCAAAAATCCCTTTATATATACCTTTATAAAGCCTTTATAAAAAATTCTTTATAAATGCAAAACCACATTTTCATTTATAAACTCTTTATTAAAAGAAATTCCTTTACAAATCAATTTATTATTTATAAATACAATTGATTAAGTAAATAAATTACTTTTAAATATCATAAATAATTATTATTATTTTCTTCAAATCGTTATTATATCATAATAATTATTAACAACAAAGCCGTATAAATAAATAATAATTATTACCTTCAAAAACCTTATAAATAAATTAATTAATAATTTAAAACATTATTAAAAACAATAATAATAAATCCTAAAACATTATTATACTAAATAACTATTAAATTCTAAAAATATATATTAATAAATAAACATTAACATTATTAATAAATAATAATTATTATTTTCAAACAATATTAATTATTTAAACAAATTACTTTTAACAATGTTAAAATATTGATAGTTAACCTTTAAATGGTATTTGATATAAATAAACAACTTTTAGACATTTTTAGATAGTAATTAAACAATTTTAAACATTATTAAATAATAATTAAACAATTTTTTAATATTATAAAATAATAATTAAGAAATTTTAAAGATTATTAAATAATACCAAAATAACTATAAACCGTTTCTAAATATATTAGAAAAGACAAATGAAATGGTTGGATTAAATAGAGAAGTTTCAAAATCCATTTAAAAAAATATATTCTAGAAAACCCAAAAGTTAGATTTAAAATCAATCTCTAAATCAAAATCATTTAAAAGCCCAACGACAGTTAATAGTATTCCAAAATATTAAATCGAGGTCAATAGTCACCAAACACGTAACCAACATTATTATTGATTTGTATCACCACAGGAGTTTAGTTTTTGAACATATAACAATGTCATAACTAATAGTGCTAAAAATCAAGATTCAGCAACTAACAATCTATATAACAAGGTTATAACTGAAATAGAATCAACAAATATATATATAACTGGAAATTAAAATCACTATGGTGAGAAATCCAGATTTCTCTATAAATTTTCATGTGTTTCAATTTTAATTGACAACCGCTTTTAAAAATGGATATTTAACTAATCATTCAATAATTCCAACCAAACAATAAAATTTATCTATTATATAACATACTAATTTATCTAAAGAGGTTAGTTATACTCATCGAAATCTCCGTTATCACCGAAGCATTTTAGTTTCGACTAAAATTGAATACGGTTTAGTTTTAAGCTAAAATTTCTACATGCTCCAAATTCGTCCAATTCAATTCCTAAGACCAACTATCGTTGATACGAGTCCAATGTGACTGACTGCATTTGAAACTGTAACGACCAGGTATTTTCAACCATTCGCGTCCACTATAAGGTGTATAGGTAGACACTCATGGCGGAATTGAATTGCTCAAAATACCGCGTTGTAAATAAAAATTTGGCAAATCTCAGAATATACAGTAAATAAAATCACAGATCACAGACATAGAGTAATAATAATGCAGCAGAAGTAAAAGAATAGTAGTTCATGAAGCTACTATATAAAAAATATCAGAGTTACATAAAATACAACAGAAGAAATAAAGGACAAAGGAAGTCTCACTACATAGAAGTCTACGCAAAAGATAAAACTTGACAAGTAGATAATCTCCAGCGATTCCAATCTCCAGAAAGTGGAAATCCAAATCTGTGAATAACTCAGGCTGACCCGAGCGTAAATAAAAATACAAACACTCGTGTCGGGACATACATACATATACAATGTAAACCAACTCAAGTGAACTGTAGCAAAGGTACAAGTAACTTAGAAGATGCTTGGGACCGCCCATCCTCTAAGGATCTGTTAAACTATTTACTATGTAGTAATATACGTTATATACAGTAGTGTCTAATCAGTAAAGTATAATCATATAGAAAATAGCGTTAAGGGGATGGTGAACCTTAACGCGGTCGGATCTTTAAAACCAAAATCGTAGTGGGCTCGCTATAAGGAGACGACACGGCACGCGAGGCAATGCCAGGGTGGATACACCGTTTGCACTCCCGGACCGATGGTGATGGCAAGCCAACAGCTTCCGCCCACCTCGAACAGTACCCCCGAATCAAAGTGGCGCCACATATCGAATCACAAAAGTAATAGAATGGTTTCCGATGGAGCATGCTCGATGAAAGGGTGCGACCCTTTGTGTAGCCCGGTATAGCTCCTGTTTTAGTCATTTATGCCTACTCACGGGAGTTGGGTCCATGTAATATACGTCGAGAACGTCGCCACCTTCTTACTTCATTCTGGAATCTCCACCGCGTACACAGTTGTTAAAGTAGTTTTCGGTATTGGCCGGCTATAAGACAATATCCGATCCCGGTCTCTTTAACAACCAATCGTTATTATAACCCGTAGTTATAACTTTTTTTTAAAAAATATTTTATACTTCAAAACAAAATATCATTTCAACCCAAATCTTTATCAAAATAAAGATTAAATTATTTCAAAACCATATCAATATATCATCTTACCATATCTTTCGATTCAAATATTTATCAAAATAAATATCAAGTCAATTCTAACCATTTCAATATATTAAATTATCATATCCTTTCAAAACTTACTTTCAAATCATTTTAATATATCAAAATATCATAACCTTTCAAAACTTCGTTCAAAATATCTTATCTTTCAGCACTTGCTTTCAAATTATTTTAATATAAAAATGTCATATCTTTCAAAACTCCATTTTCAAATCATTTTAATATATCAAAATATCATATCTTTTCAAACCACATTTCAATCATTTAATATATCAAAACCACATTAATTTCAAATCATTATTCATTTTATTCAATTTAAAATACCATTTCAATTCACATTTCAAAAAAGTTTATATACAAAAAAAATCATTTTTAATCATTAAAATGAAGTTATTAAGTTCAATAATTAAATTATTAAATTTCCAAAATTTTCAACTTCCAAAGTTCATTTATTCACTTAAGTTTATCAAAACAGTGAAAATTCACTTTTCGTGGCATTTAGAAAACGCTACGGAAAGATACATTCAAAACAATTCAATTTAACAAAAGACAACATTTTAAAATGTTGTAATAGGGTTTACTTAAATTTCAAATAAACTTAGTTAAATTCAAAAATTATAGCACTTACAAAAATTGCTATGATAGCTTTTAATTCAATTTAGCTTTTTAGTTCATTATCATCAACTACAGCATTTACAAATGCTGTAATATCATTTACATTATAATTAATAGCATTTCAAAAATGCAGTCAATTAACTTCAAATATTCAATATAATTTCTCAACCAATTATATTTCTTTATTTAAAACATTCTTAACTCATAAAATCATACATTTTCACATTTATAAACATCATTTAATTTTCCTCAAGTTCATGATTTTATAAAGTTAAATTTCCATTCAAAAATCAAGATTTAATAATAATTCACTTATTAAATTGCAGTGTTCAATTTTAAATTCATTGCATCAAATATCAACTTAACACTTAAGTTAAAATTCTCAAATATAACTTAGTTTTATTTTTATTTACTTAACTAAAAGTTCACTTTTAAGTCAATTTCATAAATTTCCAATTTATTTATATTTCAAAATTTCAACTTAAAGTATTCATTCATTTCACATTTCAACTTTATTAAAAATCATTAATATGATATAAAATCACTTTGAATTCATTTAAATTCAAATTATCATAAATTTGTCATAATTTCATATTCAATTTAATTTCCAATTATAATTAAATCAAATTTTCCAAAATAACTTACGTTCAAAATTTTCTAACCTTTCATTAATTCACTTTACTTACAATTATTCAGAAAATCAATAATATTTTACAAAAATCCTTTTTAATTAGATTTAAATCAAAATGTTTTAATATTTACATTTCTAAAATAATTTTAAAATTTTTAGAAAACATATATTAACTACGGGTCTATATATAATTTTCTACACTAGGAAAAGTGATACGGGTAATATATCATTTCAACCCGTAATTTCCAAAGAAAATCCGGGTTTTATCATTTCAAACCCGCAGTCCCAAGTAAATGAAATAAATTGAAAATCATTCAGTCCTATCATTTCAGCCCATAACAATTTTCCCTTATTCTAAAGTCCGTTCGGGTATGTATCATTTCAACCCATAGTGATTTCTAATTTACAGGGAACTTGCAGTGTGATAAACTGATAAAATATACAGAATAGCATGAAATAACAGTAGCATATGATATAACAGGTGTAATAATAGGTGTGAACATCATATGATAATAATATAAGCAGTTATAACATGATAATATAGTTCTACAGATTCGCAGGGTGTCAATTTACTACTTATATAAGTACATAATGTATGGTGAGAAATACTCACATTTTTATGCTGGAGATATTAATTTGAATCACACAACGGATCCAGAAGGCACGTCCTTTGATTTTGAGTGGAGAGAAATAGCCAGGATATCATCTTGTAAACAACCCCAAAACAAGACAATATAACTTATGAATATTCAACCAAAACAATATAGGAAATTGAAAGGCAACAAAGACAAGATAACTTGACCTTGCTACAACCATTCAAAAGCTCGACTAAGGGGTTCATTTTCTCGGCCATGATGATGATATGAGTGTGGGAGAGACAAGGCTAATAGCCTTGCAAACATTCAAACAAAACAAACAAATAACATAAGTTTTCAAACCCAAATTCAATAAAACAATGTTAGAATTAAATGCATAAAACAAAGCCAAAGTTTTTGCAATTGCTTTCTACCGCCTATACTTCAGCTATAGATCTGAAATACATGTCTAAGGAGTGGGTTAGGATCAAATCTTGGGCTCATAAGGGTCAGCCATAGCTTGGAAGTAATGGTGCAAAGGTGGATGGACATAGGTACAACAAAACAACAGCTACAAGGCAAATTCATCACTTCTATGCTATAAATGGGTTCGGCCATAGGCTCTAGGGGCATGGCTAGTGGGTCCAGGTGGTGGTGGGTGATGTGGCAGAGGGTGGAGGTCAGGGAATAGGTGGTGGTGGTGGTGGAAGTGGCGGCTAATGGTTGATGAAGGTGATGGTACCAAAACTAGGTCAGCTTTAGTGCATAGGTGATGGATTTGTGGATTTTGGTGGTGGTGTTTTCCTTGGGGTTGCTTGGCCTGCCATGGTGGTGATCTAGGGTGGATGATGATCAGAGAATAAAGTGGTGGAGGTTGGCCTAGATTTGGTTGAGGAGGAGTGGAGCCATGAAGTAGAGAACAAGTTGCAAAATCACATAGAAAAACTAGAAAACAAGAGAAGAGAAGAAGATTTTACCAAATTTTTGCAAGATGGAGGCCATGATTTTTTTTTTGTAGGGTTGATAAGCTTTGAAAATACGTGAAAAAGATGAGAGAATGCAGCTGAAAAGAATAGAGAAATGTACGGCCAAAATAAATGGTCTATTGATTGAAAAAGAAACGGTGAAACGACTTTACGTTTCTTAGCTTTTAAAACCTTCCATACTTCCTTTTCTTTTAAATCAAGTAAAACAAATTAAACTTCACAAAGTACATCTAAAACCGAAACAAAGTGAAAAAAAATAAAAATATATAATTAAACTTAAAGAAAATATAAAAAGATTTAAGGAAATTGCTTAAAAATTGAAAACAGGGTTCAAAAATTACAATTAAAAAATCAATGGCTTTGGAAAAATATCTACTTCATTTTAAAAATATTCTAAAGCAAAATTTTGAAATAAAATAATTTATTTATCATTTCTAAAATAAAATAAATAATTAAATTGGAGAAAAATAGAAAAGCTAAAGAAAATGTTTAAAAATTGAAAATAGGGCATGGAAATTACAAGAAAAATACAACTAGCTCTAGAAAAATTCCTACCTCACTTCAAAAATATTAAAAGACAAAAACATACATAAAATAACATATCAATACATATTACAAAAAAATATGACAAAGAAAAATAAAATTTATACTCTTTAAAATAACAAAATTGCAGAATAAACGAATTGCACTCAATATTGAAATATACATAACTTTCACAATTTAAATCCGTTTATAACGAAACAAAAAGAAGTGTTCTTAAAATTTTATGTACTTTCATAATAAAAGATAAAATTTAAATTTTCAAAATTCTAAAAATTTAAATTAAAAGTCAAAGTTTGACTATTTTGACCAAAAATTCAATTTTTGGAAAATATTCTTTTTAGTCATGCTTTGGAATGATAACTCATATCAAAACTAAAGTTTATCAATGAAAATAAATAAAATAAGTTTTTAAATCAAAAATTCAATTAAAATAATTAAAATATACAAAAAAAATAAATCACAAAATACATGGTTGTTAAGCTGTGACGCCCCACCTCTATACCCACGCTAGCCAAGAACATTACGGAGAATGCTGTCAACTAGCACGGAGAATAAGGCTGTTGAGGAGCGACCATCCTTGTAATTGCTTTGCGGGAGCATCGATATGTCAGATAGTATAACATGCATTTCTTTATCAAGAGGGAAATCCGACATACCGACACAAACTCAAAGCTACTACACAGTGGCTATAATATCTTCGGAAACAAATATAGAAATAAACATAACATAAATCAGTCACAGACAATTCATATCACAAAGGCGGAAATAGATATGAATATTACACTAGGAAGTGTACATCAGAGTAGTGGTCTAAAAAGATCCACAATATCACAAAAGAATAGTTACATGAACTACACAAAAGAATAAGTATACATTATGGAGTCTATATCTCAAATGTATACAACAAAAACTACTAATCGAAGTAGTTAACCAAAAGTCAGAGAAATCAATCCCAAGAGAGAAGTCAAGCAGAAGCACCTGTAACATCTCGGTCTGACCCGAGTATTATTTAATAAGAAAATAATAAACGGATCAGTCTAACTATAGAAATCAGATGAAACGATATAGAATAAGAGATATGACTAAACACATAATAATCACAATTCCAAGCTGTGATATATATATATAAGCAATTGAAAATCAACGAGAGATTAATCAATATCACCAAATCTACACAAGAATCAAAGAAATGCCATACTCCTTATTTCGTTCATCAAACCACAAATATTGACGATTATATCAATGTCAATCACAAAAGTCAATGACACACAAATTCACCAATGCACAAATATTGACAATAATATCAATGTTAATCACACAAGTCAATGACACACAAATTCACCAATGCACAAATATTGGCAATAATATCAATGTCAATCACAAAAGTCAATGACACACAAATCCCAGAATTCAATATGCGAAATCCAGAAATCACAAAAGTCAATGACGCACAAATTCACCAATGCATAAATATTGATAAAACTTATCAATGGAAATCACGAAAATTGGTGAAACACAAATTCTAGAAATCATCTCAAGAAATCCAGAAATCACAAAGGGGGGGAGGCCTATCACAAACGGGAGCATAAAGCCCACCAACACGTGTATCACAAACGGAACGCTAATTCCATGGTTGCTAACCATCACAAATTGAGCCGAAGCTCCACAAACGGCCCGAAGACCATGGGTTGCTACCCCACCAAATTGAGTCGAAACTCCACAAAACGGGGTTTAGTCTCCCTCGCAGACAAAGAGACATCGCACATTGCTAGTCTAAATCACAAAGATGATCGTCATGATCAACGAGAAGTGTCGATTACAGTAAGCTAGTAAATATATGAGCTTAGCATCATCTCCCATAACTATTAGCTTAACTTAAATATTTACGAACAAATTGTAGATCTCCACTAGAAAATTGTCACAAGAGTTTCAATCGAACAAGTCCAAGAATTAACCAACAAAGTGAACGCAAGCGTTTCATACCACTTGTTTTACTAAGTCGTTTAATTAGATTTCTCATACGAGTGAGGTAAAGGTTTGTATATACTAATAGATTGGAAAACGGTTTTACAAACAAATTTGGTATTAAAATAGTATTGAAATCGTTTGAGGAAAGAGTTTTGATATTTACTACTAGTATAGCAAACCTTTATATTTTTAAAGTGACAAATCACGAAGAAGATTGTAAGAACAATCAATCACTAAAATTCACATACGAAGACGTGAATAAAATCCAAAGAAATCGATAAAGGATCCATCGAAATGGATATTCAAAAATCCCTAAAAAGAGTCATCAAAGTCATAATAGATGATAACAACAACTAGGAAACAACTCGAATCGATCAAAGTTGGAAATTCGTGCGACTAGGCGAAAATAGGCAAAATGCATCAGGTCGGTCGGCCGGCTACAGAGCTCGGTTGACCGAACCTTGTTTTGAAAAACTTCTCGGGCATCAGGTCGGTCGACCTAGCCAGGGGGCTCGGTCGGCCGAACCAGAAAAAGAGAAGTGCAACTGCACTTTTACTAGCAGGTCGGTCGACCGGACTAGGGGGGTCGGTCGGCCGAACCTGATGCTCTGCAAATTGATGCCCATAAATTGATATGCAACCTCCAACAATTCGCAACCGAACGAGCACGGACGCTAGGGAATTATGCCTAACGGCTACCCGGCCCTATTGGCTCCTCGATGCATCACCAAAAACACATTTGAACCTCAAAGCTATGATTTTTAAGGATCTGGCTTTCAAACACTAAAATTGGAATATTCTCAAAAGCAATCCAAATCAAAAGCAATTGCACAAGAATAAGTGTTTGGAATTCATACCTAATAATCGAAGATAATTCATAGACTTAGATGTGAGATTAAAAATCTCACCTTTTCACAAAATCAAACAAGAAGAAGCTTGAAAGCAAATGGAGAATCAACCTCTCTTCAACACAACCCAAATGAGCTTGAATCGATGCTCAAAACAAGAACATTACCAAAATTAGGTTTAGGAATTTCTGAAATTGGTAAGAGAATAAGTTGGAGAAGAAGAAGAGAAGCTTACCAATGGGTTCTTCTATTAGTTTGGAGCAAGAGTTGATTTGCAAGAGAAAACTAGGGTTTTGGAGTTTTAGTTTCCAATCTCTCCCACCATTATATCCTTAGAACTGAAAAGAGGAAGAAAATGAGGGTGAATGGGGAAGAGTGGCTCAGATTTGAGTATAAGCTAAACATAGGGCTGAGCCCAAACCCAAACCCAAAGTGAAAAGTAGCAAAAATCAACTTTCTCCAAACATATCGAAGCTTATACTCAAAAAGGTCGCAAACGGCATTTTAAACTCAATGGGAGTGGTCCCGAGTCCTAATTCGACCGTATGCAAAAAGTAGCTTTTCGGACTAAATTCCGAGTATTGATAAAATATTTAAATAAAATATTTAAATATAAATTCGACAAAGATGCGGGTTGTTACATACACTCTCCGGAATCAAGAAGGAGGGAAAGCTTAATATTGCTCCAGAATCAAGAACACAAGCACGAAAAGGTGGATTCAAAATGAGTACCAAAGATTATCAAAGATTATATAAGATTTCTAAACTGAAAGATTATAGAAAGATGCCTATACCAGTCTATAGCAAGATGAGTATGATAAGGACAACAAAAAGATAGTTTGAAAAACAAAATAAGGAAATAAATTTGAAAGCATGGAAATTTCAACTTAAATAAAGAATAAATCTTTTCACAAGTTAAATAAATCTTAACTATCCCAAATTTCATTATCTTATTATCCAATCATCTTAAATTAACAATTTTTAAAACTATGGGTTTGAAAAATAATCATTTATTACACTCACAATGTACTTAATAAATTTTATTCTTCTTTATTCCTAATTAAAATTAAATTTATTCCTCTCAATATATTTATCACTTATGTTAAACATACTTACACATATTTTAACTGCTTTCTTTTATTCTTAGTTCTTTTAACATATTTTATTGTAAGTTATTCAATTACCCTTTATTATATTTACCTCTGTTAATCATTTTATAATTAAAATTTAAGTATATAACATTTATTATAATCACTCAAATTATATATAAAAAATCTTTTTATATTGTATATTATCCAATTACATTGTTAACTTTTGAAAAATTAAGGTAAGTTATATTGGAATGCAATTGAGTATTATACAAATAAAACTTTCCAATTCAATCATTTCAAGCTTAAATCATTTATTCAAAAATTTTGATTTTCTTTTTATAATTGAAATTATTCTTTAAAATAAAATTTAAGAATTAAATTTTCGATTTCTTCAACCCATTTAGAGATAAATAAATGTATGTACATAATTTATCGAATCAAATTTAAATCATATGTCTATATATATATATATATATATATATTATAGATCAAGTCATATTTTAGAAATTCAAATCAATTGATTTCCAAAACAAAGCTGTAGCAAGACTACAGAGCGGTCTCTTCACTTCGAAACTCGAAAATGAACGTCGATGATGCTGCAGTCATCGCCGAAGTTATTTTCCAGCGACGAAGAGAAGAGCACTAATTTTAAACTTAAAATTGTTTGGAAACAAATTTCTATTCAAAAATACTTTAAATAATATAAACTTTTAAAACATTAAACACAAGGTTTGAAACCATCGGAAATTAAATTCTCAAATTTCTTGTTCAAAATTCATTTCAGTTCCCAAATCAATTTATAAACAACTATCTATAAATTCATTTATAGAACAATAAATGATAAATTAAGCATTATCATTTCAAATAATCAATTTTAAATCAATTTATTAAGTTCCATAAATTTACTTATATATCAAAATTTTATTTCACTAATCCAAATTTTGAACAATATTATGTCAGTTTGTTCTGTCAAAGTGTTTTAGAAATCCTATCGATAGCGTTGATCAGACGAATCGATCGAAAACCCAAATCAACATCAACAACTCAAACAACACAATATATAAAACAAAACATAGATATACAATTACAATTCAAAATGTTTGGAAGAATAGATTGGAAACAAAAGACAAGATGATTTAATAACAGAGTAGGGAGGTCGGTAAGCTTAAATAAATCGCGGCAACCTTAACCGGGTCAACCGTGACTTAGAATAAGATCAATGTGGATTTTTTTCTGGGGTAAATCTACATTGATCTCAACAGTTAGAGTTTGGGATAACAAAAGATATTAGCATCTAAACCAAGGATAGATATAAATCTCTGGTGAATTAATGCTAATTGTAAAGGAGTTTCCCCCTTTTACAATTCAATTTGAAATTGGCGTGACTGCCGACTCACTAGAAAGATCATTCGAAGCGGAGTTATGGAATACTCCAGAGTCAAAAGAAGATGAATAGTGAAGGACACGAATGGATTTTGGAACCGTAGGGAACGTTCCAAGATTCAAAGGAATTGAGTAAAAAAGGAAGAGATTCAAACTCGAATGAAAGTGATTCTGTAAATACATTTACTCCATATGCTGAGTTTTTCCTAGAGCTACCAAAGCTCTGATGCCAACTGTAACGACCAGGTATTTCCAACCATTCGCATCCATTATAAGTGTATAGGTAGACACTCATGCCGGAATTGAATTGCTCAAAATACCGCGTTGTAAATAAAAATTTGGCAAATCTCAGAATATAGAGTAAATAAAATCAAAGATCACAGACACAGTAATAATAATGCAGCGGAAGTAAAAGAATAGTAGTTCATGAAGCTACTATATAAAAAATATCAGAGTTACATAAAATACAACAGAAGAAATAAAGTACAAAGGAAGTCTCACTACATAGAAGTCTACGCAAAAGATAAAACTTGACAAGTAGATAATCTCCAGCGATTCCAATCTCTAGAAAGTGGAAATCCAAATCTGTGAATAACTCAGGCTGACCCGAGCGTAAATAAAAATACAAACACTCGAGTCAGGACATACATACTTATACAATGTAAACCAACTCAAGTGAACTGTAGCAAAGGTACAAGTAACTTAGAAGATGCTTGGGACCGCCCATCCTCTAAGGATCCGTTAAACTATTTACTATGTAGTAATATACGCTATATACAGTAGTGTCTAATCAGTAAAGTATAATCATATAAAAAATAGCGTTAAGGGGATGGTGAACCTTAACGCGGTCGGATCTTTAAAACCAAAATCGTAGTGGGCTCGCTATAAGGAGATGACATGGCACGCGAGGCAATGCCAGGGTGGATACACCGTTTGCACTCCCGGACCGCTGGTGATGGCAAGCCAGCAGCTTCCGCCCACCTCGAACAGTACCCCCGAATCAAAGTGGCGCCACATATCGAATCACAAAAGTAATAGAATGGTTTCCGATGGAGCATGCTCGATGAAAGGGTGCGACCCTTTGTGTAGCCCGGTATAGCTCCTATTTTAGTCATTTATGCCAACTCACGGGAGTTGGGTCCACGTAATATACCTCGAGAACGTCGCCACCATCCTACTTCATTCTGGAATCTCCACCGCGTGCACGGTTGTTAAAGTGATTTTCGGTATTGGCCGGCTATAAGACAATATCCGATCCCGGTCTCTTTAACAACCAATCGTTATTATAACCCGTAGTTATAACTTTTAAAAAATATATTTTATACTTCAAAATAAAATATCATTTCAACCCAAATCTTTATCAAAATAAAGATTAAATTATTTCCAAACCATTTCAATATATAATCATACCATATCTTTCGATTCAAATATTTATCAAAATAAATATCAAGTCATTTCTAACCATTTCAATATATTAAATTATCATATCCTTTCAAAACTTCCTTTCAAATCATTTTAATATATCAAAATATCATAACCTTTCAAAACTTCGTTCAAAATATCTTATCTTTCAGCACTTCCTTTCAAATTATTTTAATATCAAAATGTCATATCTTTCAAAACTCCATTTTCAAATCATTTTAATATATCAAAATATCATATCTTTTCAAACCACATTTCAGTCATTTAATATATCAAAATATCAAAACTACATTCATTTCAAATCATTATTCATTTTATTCAATTTAAAATACCATTTCAATTCACATTTCAAAACAGTTTATATTCAAAAAAAATCATTTGTAATCATTAAAATGAAGTTATTATGTTCAATAATTAAATTATTAAATTTCCAAAATTTTCAACTTTCAAAGTTCATTTATTCACTTAAGTTTATCAAAACAGTGAAAATTCACTTTTCGTGGCATTTAGAAAACGCTACGGAAAGATACATTCAAAACAGTTCAATTTAACAAAAGACAACATTTTAAAATGTTGTAATAGGGTTTACTTAAATTTCAAATAAACTTAGTTAAATGCAAAAATTATAGCACTTACAAAAATTGCTATAATAGCTTTTAATTCAATTTAGCTTTTTAGTTCATTATCATCAACTACAGAATTTACAAATGCTGTAATATCATTTACATTGTAATTAATAGTATTTCAAAAATGCAGTCAATTAACTTCAAATATTCAATATAATTTCTCAACCAATTATATTTTTTTAATTTAAAACGTTTTTAACTCATAAAATCATACATTTTCACATTTATAAATATCATTTAATTTTCCTCAAGTTCATGATTTTATAAAGTTAAATTTCCATTCAAAAATCAAGATTTAATAATAATTCACTTATTAAATTGCAATGTTCAATTTTAAATTCATTGCATTAAATTTAAACTTAACACTTAAGTTCAAATTCTCAAATATAACTTAGTTTTATTTTTATTTACTTAACTAAAAGTTCACTTTTAAGTCAATTTCATAAATTTCCAATTTAGTTATATTTCAAAATTTCAACTTAAAGTATTCATTCATTTCACATTTCAACTTTATTAAAAATAATTAATATGATATGAAATCACTTTGAATTCATTTAAATTCAAATTATCATAAATTTATTATAATTTCAAATTCAATTTAATTTCCAATTATAATTAAATCAAATTTTCCAAAATAACTTACGTTCAAAATTTTCTAACTTTCATTAATTCATTTTACTTACAATTATTCAGAAAATAAATAATATTTTACAAAAATCCTTTTTAATTAGATTTAAATCAAAATGTTTTAATATTTACATTTCTAAAATAATTTTAAATTTTTTAGAAAACATATATTAACTATGGGTCTATATATAATTTTCTACACTAGGAAAAGTGATACGGGTAATATATCATTTCAAACCGTAATTTACAAAGAAAATCCGGGTTTTATCATTTCAAACCCGCAGTCCCAAGTAAATGAAATAAATTGAAAATCATTCAGTCCTATCATTTCAGCCCATAACAATTTTCCCTTATTCTAAAGTCCGTTCGCGTATGTATCATTTCAACCCATAGTGATTTCTAATTTACAGGGAACTTGCAGTGTGATAAACTGATAAAATATACAGAATAGCATGAAATAACAGTAACATATGATATAACAGGTGTAATAATAGGTGTGAACATCATATGATAATAATATAAGCAGTTATAACATGATAATATAGTTCTATAGATTCGCAGGGTGTCAATTTACTACTTATATAAGTACATAATGTCTGGCGAGAAATACTCACATTTTTATGCTGGAGATATTAATTTGAATGAAACAACGGATCCAGAAGGCACGATCTTTGATTTTGAGTGGAGAGAAATAGCCAAGATATCATCTTGTAAACAACCCCAAAACAAGACAATATAACGTATGAATATTCAACCAAAACAATATAGAAATAATTGGAAATTGAAAGGCAACAAAGACAAGATAACTTGACCTTGCTACAACCATTCAAAAGCTTGACTAAGGGGTTCATTTTCTCAGCCATGATGATGATATGAGTGTGGGAGAGACAAGGCTAATAGCCTTGCAAACATTCAAACAAAACAAACAAATAACATAAGTTTTCAAACCCAAATTCAATAAAACAATGTTAGAATTAAATGCATAAAACAAAGGCAAAGTTCTTGCACTTGCTTTCTACCGCCTATGATTTAGCTATAGATCTGAAATACATGTCTTAGGAGTGGGTTAGGATCAGGTCTTGGGTTCATAAGGGTCAGCCATAGTTTGGAAGTAATGGTGCAAAGGTGGATGGACATAGGTGCAACAAAACAACAACTACAAGGCAAATTCATCACTTCTATGCTATAAATAGGTTCGGACATAGGCTCTAGAGGCATGGCCAGTGGGTCCAGGTGGTGGTGGGTGATGTGGTAGAGGGTGGAGGTTAGGTCAGAGGTGGTGATGGTGGTGGAAGTGGCGGCTAATGGTTGATGAAGGTGATGGTACCAAAACTAGGTCAGCTTGAGTGCATAGGTGATGGATTTGTGGATTTTGGTGGTGGTGTTTGCCTTGGGGTTGCTTGGCCTGCCATGGTGGTGATCTAGGGTGGATGATGATCAGAGAATAAAGTGGAGGATATTGGCCTAGATCTAGTTGAGGAGGAATGGAGCCATGAAGTAGAGAACAAGTTGCAAAATTACATAGAAAAACTAGAAAACAAGAGAAGAGAAGTAGATTTTACCAAATTTTTGCAAGATGGAGGACATGAATTTTTTTTTAGGGTTGAGAAGCTTTGAAAATACGTGAAAAAGATGAGAGAATGTAGCTGAAAAGAATACAGAAAGGTACGGCCAAAATAAATGGTGTATTGATTGAAAAAGAAACGGTGAAACGACTTTACGTTTCTTAGCATTTAAAACCTTCCATACTTCCTTTTCTTTTAAATCAAGTCAAACAAAATAAACTTAAGAAAGTACATCTAAAATCGAAACAAAGTGAAAAAAATAAAAATATATAATTAATTTAAAGAAAATATAAAAATAATTAAGGAAATTGCTTAAAAATTGAAAACAGGGTTCAAAAATTACAATTAAAACATCAGTGGCTTTGGAAAAATATCTACTTCATTTTAAAAATATTCTAAAGCAAAATTTTGAAATAAAATAATTTATTTATCATTTGTAAAATAAAATAAATAATTAAATTGGAGAAAAATAGAAAAGAACTAAAGAAAATGTTTAAAAATTGAAAACAGGGCATGAAAATTACAAGAAAATTACAATTAGCTCTAGAAAAATTCCTACCTCACTTCAAAAATATTAAAAGACAAAAACATACATAAAATAACATATCAATACATATTACAAAACAATATGACAAAGAAAAATAAAATTTATACTATTTAAAATAACAAAATTGTAGAATAAACGAATTGCACTCAATATTGAAATATACATAACTTTCACAATTTAAATCCGTTTCCAACGAAACAAAAAGCCGTGTTCTTAAAATTTTATGTACTTTCATAATAAAAGATAAAATTTAAATTTTCAAACTTTTAAAAATTTAAATTAAAAGTCAAAGTTTGACTATTTTGATCAAAAATTCACTTTTTGGAAAATATTCTTTTTAGTCATGCTTTGGAATGATAATTCATATCAAAACTAAAGTTTATCATTCAAAATAAATAAAATAAGTTTTTAAATCAAAAATTCAATTAAAATAATTAAAATATACAAAAAAATAAATCATAAAATACAGGGTTGTTACAGAAACCTACCTTGTATGAAAAAGATATGGGTTTTTATAAGATTTGCTTACTAAATAGTAAAATTAACTTCTTAATTACATTGTTAATCAACCTTAATCACATTCGTTGCCCTAACACGCTTCACTCCAAACAACCAAATTGCAATACACACATAGCCACCATCTTCGTTTCTTTCCGCCATCGTATAAGGCCTCCGTATGTTGTAGCACGCCCATAGGAGGTCGCCCAGCCTCTGACAATCCCACCACCACCAACCTCGGTCCTCACCGTCGCCTGAAGCTCGAGAAAACATCGATTATGCCACCGTCATTCTATAAGATCTCCACCTCCTTGCTTCGCCTCGACCCAATCCACTCAATCGTTCTCCTCCTCTTCCCTACGATGAGCACTTTTCTAGTTGAGGTCAAGGCCCATTTTGTGATGCCCTACCTCTATTCTCACAATAGCCGAGGACACTATGGGGCAATGCCGTCGACTAGCACGCAGAATAAGGCTGCTGAGTAGCAACCATCTGTGTAATTACTTTGTGCGAGTACAGATATGTCAGATAGTATGTCACACATTTCATTTCAAAAGGAAATCCGATATATAAAGTCAAACTCAAAATTACTACACAGTGGCTATGTGGTCTTCGGAAAAGTATAAAATAAGCATAACACAAATCAGCCACCGATATTCATATCACTAAGGCGAAAGCAGATATGAATATATCATATAAATGTGTACATCAAAGTAGTGTTCATACAAGATCCACAACATCACAAAAGAATAGGTACAAGTGCTAGACAAAAGAATATGCATACATCAAAGAGTCTCTATCTCGAATGTATAAAAGCAAAAACTACTAAACTAAGTAGTTAGCCAAAAGTCAAAAGCTAGTCCCAGCTAAGAAGTCAAGTGGAAGCACTTGTAACACCTCGGTCTGACCCAAGTATTATTTAAGAAGACAATAATAAACGGATCTATCTAGCTATAGATATCATATAAATTGAGTGTGACAATCAACTATTTTCAACCATTCGCATCTGCACATGTCGGACTTGAATTGCTCAAAATACCGCGTTGTAAATAAAATTTGGCAAAATCTCAGAATATACAGTAAATGAAATCACAGATCACAAACACATAGTAATAATAGTGCAGCGGAAGTAAAAGAAATAGTAGTTCATGAAGCTACTATGTAATATATCAGAGTTACATAAGATACAACAGAGGAAATAAAGTACAAAAGAAGTCTCAAGATAATAACCAAGTACAAAATGAATACAACACTGGGATCAACAGAATAACTGGAAGTGAAACAGATAAAATTGGACAAGCATATAATCTCCAGCGATTCCAATCTCCAAAGAGTGGAAATCCAAATCTATGAATACTCAGGCTGACCCGAGCGTAAATAAAACTACAAACACTCGAGTCAGGACATACATACTTATAAAATGTAAACAAACTCAAGTGAACTGTAGTAAAAGTGCAAGTAACTTAAAGGATGCTTGGGACCGTCCATCCTCTAAGGATCCGTTAAACTATTTACTATATAGTATATTGCGCTATTATAACAATGTCTAACAGTAAAATAAACATACTTTTAAATAGCGTTAAGGCTTTACATTTTCCACCTTAACACAAATAATGCCAATAGTCCATACAATACCTGCATATCTCCTGATCGGGAGACTATGAGAAGGTACTGCATAGGTACGACACAAAAGAAACTCGTAGTAAAGGCTCGATATGGTAGGTGACACGGCACACAAGGCAATGCCAGGGTAGATATACCAATTATGCACATGGACTGGTCTAAAAGAGAAGGATGAGCCTCAAGGTTACATAAAACAAATGACGAACATAAATCGGTAACACGGTCTCGAATTTCACAAGTAGATAAAATCTCGAGATCGTTCCATTCGGATACCATCATAGAAACAACCGCTTGTTGCTTTCGACTAAGTGCATCGGCAACACGATTTCCCTTTCCGGGAGTATAAAGGATATCAAGATCATATGGTGCAAGAAATTCGAGCCAACGCTGTTGACGCAAATTAAGTTCCTTTTGAGAGAATAAATACTTCAAGGACTTATGATCGGTATAAAGAACAAATTTCTCTCCTAAAAGATAATGACGCCAAATACGAAGGGCGAAAACAATAACCGCGAGCTCTAAATCATGGGTGGCATATCTAGTCTCAGCAGGCTTCAATTGCCTAGAAGCATAAGCAATAACACGTTCTCTTTGCATAAGAACGACACCCAAACCAACGCGAATAGCGTCGGTATAAACAACGAAATCTTGATTCCCCTCGGGAATAACAAGAATAGGAGCATCAGAAAGAAGTTCCTTCAGTTTCTGAAAGGAAGCTTCACATTTGTCCGACCAAATGCATTTAACACCTTTCTTCGTTAAGCTAGTGAGAGGCACGACAATCATAGAAAAGTCTTTGATAAAGCGACGGTAATAACCCGCCAATGCAAGAAAACTACGAATCTCCATCACACTCTCCGGTCTCTTCCAATCTTGAATCGCTTCAATCTTTGAAGGATCCACGGAAATTCCGGATTCGGAAATAATGTGACCGAGAAACTTCACGCGAGATTGCCAAAAGTGGCATTTAGAAAATTTTGCCTTTAATTGATTACTCCTAAGAGTTTCCAACACAATCCGAAGTTGTTTTACATGCTCCTCCTCGGTTTTAGAATACACAAGAATATCATCGATAAAGATAAGAACAAACCGGTCGAGAAAGTCTTTGAAAACTCTATTCATAAGGTCAACGAAATAAGCCGGGGCATTTGTTAACCCAAATGGCATAACAAGCCATTCATAAGATCCATAACGAGTATGGAACGATGTCAAAGGAATACTATCCTCTGCAATACGAAGCTGATGAAATCCTGTAGCTAAGTCTAATTGTGAAAAGACTCTAGCACCACTAAGTTGATCGAATAGATCATCAATCGGAGGTAAATGATATTTATTTTTGATAGTAAGATCATTAAGCTTGCGGTAGTCAACGCAAAGCCTAAGTGTTCCATCGGATTTCTTCACAAAAATAGCTGAAGCTCCCCAAGGCGAGGAACTAGAGCGAATAAATTGCTTCGTCTCCAATTCAGATAATTGTTTACGCATCTCCTAGTTTTCTTTATTGGACATACGATACGGAGGGCGAGTGATAGGTTGAGCTCCATGAATAAGATTAATTCTGAACTCAATTGCTCGCTTAGGTGGTAATCCTAAAACGGGCTCGAATAAGTCGGAAAATTCACGAACGACGTGAATAAGAGAAATAATATCACCCTCATCGTCATCATCGTCATCACGAGGATTTAAAGAATATAAAGATGCAACCAAACTGGAATCTGAATCTTTAAGATTAATAGAAATCTGCTTAACAGATTGAGGATGTCGAAGATGAATAGTCCGCTCAGGACATAGGATATGAGCTTCATAACGGTTAAGCCAATCCATTCCCAAAATCATTCCAAAGCCTAAATATCGTATAACATGCAAATCGGCTCGGAAAGAAAAATCACACAAAATAATCTCGACATCTTTACACAATAAACTGATTGTCGCGGATCCACCAACCGGATTCGCAATTCTCAAAGAAGTCATTAAACACAAAACATCCAAGGAAAAAGTATCAACAAGTTCTTTTGATATAAAATAATGGGATGCTCCCGTATCAAAAAGAACTCGAATAGGATGATCACGAAATAAAATAATTCCATCCAGAATAGAATGAGAAATGCCTTGGCCACGAGATGTGTTGCCAGGGGCTTTAGCAACATTAAGCTTTCCCTCCTTCTTGCCCTGAAGCTTGGGGCATGAAGATATAACATGACCGGGAACTTTGCAGTAGCGACAAGAGAGAGACTTTGGGCACTTGTTCGCATAATGGTCCTTCGAACCACAATTATAGCATTCCCTACGACCAAAGGAAGAAGTCTTTGCCACGGAGGTTGCTTGCTTACTTTTCTTATTGGGATAAGGGCCTTTGAATTTGTTTTGCCTTTTCTTGTTGTTGAAGTTTGGTTTGGAACCCACCACTTCAACATCATTCTCTTTATCCGCCTCTTCAAGACGAAGAGCGATATCAATGAGTTGGTCGAAAGAAACTTCTAATTTTAGAAGTAATGGCTTCTTGAGATTTTTGTTTAAGCTGTAGACGAACCTCTGATTTTTCTTCGAAGGGGTGTTGATGTATTCAACCCCATATTTGGAAAGCGACTCGAAGGAGGCGACGTAATCAGTCACGGAGGACTCACCTTGAACAAGGTCTATAAATCGTCGAGCCAATGTCACTTTCTCTGCTTCCGGTACAAATTTCAACTCGAAGCGTTCCCGGAATTGCTCCCAGGTGAGATCCGCTTCATTAATCTCAGAAATAAGAGGCTCGTACCAGTCCAATGCTCTTTCTCGGAGCATACTAGAGGCCACCTGAACTCGGTGGAGGTCAATAAGATTCATGCGAGAAAAGATTCGATCGCATGACCTTAGCCAAGCCTGTACTTCAATAACAGTTTCGGAACCTTTGAAGGGCTCCCCACCCAAATTAGTGTAATCGCTATACAAGCGTGCAAATCCCGACTTTGGGTGAGTAGGTTCCGGGTTAGCTCCAGCTGCTTGAGCATTCGTCACTAAATCAAGGAGCTATTGAGCAGTCATAAAAACTCCATCTTGGGGTGGAACACTAGATGGTCCAGCTCTGGGACGGCCTGGTCTAGACATTCCTCTTCCTTAGAAAGAAAGAAGAGTAAGAATAAGATTATTCACTAATGAATATCAAGCAATCTTGATAGACAAAACAAGGAATCATAAAAGAAAATAGGATAGAACGGTACGTAGATCCGAATAAAATCCCAAAGCACGACTCCTAAGAAAGACTTAGGACGATGATCCTTGTTATAATATTCCATATTGTTCCAAAGTTTGGCTCTGATACCAAGCTGTGACGCCCCACCTCTATACCCACGCTAGCCAAGAACATTACGGAGAATGCTGTCAACTAGCACGGAGAATAAGGCTGTTGAGGAGCGACCATCCGTGTAATTGCTTTGTGCGAGCATCGATATGTCGGATAGTATAACATACATTTCTTTATCAAGAGGGAAATCCGACATACCGACACAAACTCAAAGCTACTACACAGTGGCTATAATATCTTCGGAAACAAATATAGAAATAAACAAAACATAAATCAGTCACAGACAATTCATATCACAAAGGCGGAAATAGATATGAATATTACACTAGGAAGTGTACATCAGAGTAGTGGTCTAAAAAGATCCACAATAACACAAAAGAATAGTTACATGAACTACACAAAAGAATAAGTATACATTATGGAGTCTATATCTCAAATGTATACAACAAAAACTACTAATCTAAGTAGTTAACCAAAAGTCAGAGAAATCAATCCCAAGAGAGAAGTCAAGCAGAAGCACCTGTAACATCTCGGTCTGACCCGAGTATTATTTAATAAGAAAATAATAAACGGATCAGTCTAACTATAGATATCAGATGAAACGATATAGAATAAGAGATATGACTAAACACATAATAATCACAATTCCAAGCTGTGATATATATAAGTAATTGAAAATCAACGAGAGATTAATCAATATCACCAAATCTACACAAGAATCAAAGAAATGCCATACTCCTTATTTCGTTCATCAAACCACAAATATTGACGATTATATCAATGTCAATCACAAAAGTCAATGACACACAAATATTGACAATAATATCAATGTCAATCACACAAGTCAATGACACACAAATTCACCAATGCACAAATATTGACAATAATATCAATGTCAATCACAAAAGTCAATGACACACAAATCCCAGAATTCAATATGCGAAATCCAGAAATCACAAAAGTCAATGACGCACAAATTCACCAATGCACAAATATTGATAAAACTTATCAATGGAAATCACGAAAATTGGTGAAACACAAATTCTAGAAATCATCTCAAGAAATCCAGAAATCACAAAGGGGGGGAGGCCTATCACAAACGGGAGCATAAAGCCCACCAACACGTATATCACAAACGGAACGCTAATTCCATGGTTGCTAACCATCACAAATTGAGCCGAAGCTCCACAAACGGCCCGAAGACCATGGGTTGCTACCCCACCAAATTGAGTCGAAACTCCACAAAACGGGGTTTAGTCTCCCTCGCAGACAAAGAGACATCGCACATTGCTAGTCTAAATCACAAAGATGGTCGTCATGATCAACGAGAAGTGTCGATTACAGTAAGCTAGTAAATATATGAGCTTAGCATCATCTCCCATAACCATTAGCTTAACTTAAATATTTACGAACAAATTGTAGATCTCCACTAGAAAATTGTCACAAGAGTTTCAATCGAACAAGTCCAAGAATTAACCAACAAAGTGAACGCAAGTGTTTCATACCACTTGTTTTACTAAGTCGTTTAATTAGATTTCTCATACGAGTGAGGTAAAGGTTTGTATATACTAATAGACTGGAAAACGGTTTTACAAACGAATTTGGTATTGAAATAGTATTGAAATCGTTTGAGGAAAGAGTTTTGATATTTACTACTAGTATAGCAAACCTTTATATTTTTAAAGTGACAAATCACGAAGAAGATTGTAAGAACAATCAATCACTAAAATTCACATACGAAGACGTGAATAAAATCCAAAGAAATCGATAAAGGATCCATCGAAATGGATATTCAAAAATCCCTAAAAAGAGTCATCAAAGTCATAATAGATGATAACAACAACTAGGAAACAACTCGAATCGATCAAAGTTGGAAATTCGCGCGACTAGGCGAAAATAGGCAAAATGCATCAGGTCGGTCGGCCGGCTACAGAGCTCGGTCGACCGAACCTTGTTTTGAAAAACTTCTCGGGCATTAGGTCGGTCGACCGAGCCAGGGGGTCGGTCGGCCGAACCAGAAACAGAGAAGTGCAACTGCACTTTTACTAGCAGGTCGGTCGACCGGACCAGGGGGTCGGTCGGTCGAACCTGATGCTCTGCAAATTGATGCCCATAAATTGATATGCAACCTCCACCAATTCGCAACCGAACGAGCACGGACGCTAGGAAATTATGCCTAACGGCTACCCGGCCCTATTGGCTCCTCGATGCATCACCAAAAACACATTTGAACCTCAAAGCTATGATTTTTAAGGATTTGGCTTTCAAACACTAAAATTGGAATATTCTCAAAAGCAATCCAAATCAAAAGCAATTGCACAAGAATAAGTGTTTGGAATTCATACCTAACAATCGAAGATAATTCATAGACTTAGATGTGAGATTAAAAATCTCACCTTTTCACAAAATCAAACAAGAAGAAGCTTGAAAGCAAATGGAGAATCAACCTCTCTTCAACACAACCCAAATGAGCTTGAATCGATGCTCAAAACAAGAACATTACCAAAATTAGGTTTAGGAATTTCTGAAATTGGTAAGAGAATAAGTTGGAGAAGAAGAAGAGAAGCTTACCAATGGGTTCTTCTATTAGTTTGGAGCAAGAGTTGATTTGCAAGAGAAAACTAGGGTTTTGGAGTTTTAGTTTCCAATCTCTCCCACCATTATTGCCTTAGAACTGAAAAGAGGAAGAAAATGAGGGTGAATGGGGAAGAGTGGCTCAGATTTGAGTATAAGTTAAACATAGGGCTGAGCCCATACCCAAACCCAAAGTGAAAAGTAGAAAAAATCAACTTTCCCCAAACATATCGAAGCTTATACTCAAAAAGGTCGCAAACGGCATTTTAAACTCAATGGGAGTGGTCCCGAGTGAAAGTGCGGTGTGTATACAATTATATGTGCTAATATAGTATACACGGATCGTGTAATATGGATTACAATACAAATGCGGAAATAGATGATAATAGCATAGTAAATAAAAAAAAGAAAAATCACACCAGAGATTTTTATACTGGTTCGGAGCACCGTCCTACGTCCAGTCCCAGACTTCTATCTGGATTTTCACTATTAACTACCTCGCTTCACCCGGAGGAACAGGTTTACAACACCCGAACAACCGAACGGGATTTCACGCCTCTAATACACTGAGGACTTCAACACTTGCCTCTTACAACACAGAGGACTTCAACAAAAGAACAAATACAATTGTTGTTGACAACTTGTGCTCTTGAAAACACGGATTTGTCACTAGCAGTACACCCTTCCTATAATCTTATCCTCAAAGTATGCGATATGATGTTTTGAAAAGATTAAGGAAAGTATATTATTGAATCAAAGGATATGAAATAGTTTCAAAGATTCAATAAATAATTTAGAGCTTTTATAATGCAGAAATAAGATCAGAGATTAAATTAAAAGGATATAAAATCGTTATTATTTAATCAATGAATTGGATGAGTTTATATAGATAAGAATGGTTTTAACTCTTTGCCATTAAGAGATATGATCTTTGGTGAAAGGTAAGAGATGCAACCTTTGGAGAAGAGAAGTGTCTTTTGGAAAAATTGCTTTCTGTTCAAAAACGGTCGACAGGTTAAAAAGTGACCAGTAGACAGGAATTTAAAATATATATACATTATGTGCATGTGTGCACGTTCATTGTGCATTTTACACAGAAACGGTCGACCGTATGATTATTAACCGGTCGACCGGTTCCTGTTAATTTGCACAATGAATGTGCAATGCTACTAAACGTATATATATATCGATTATATTGAGGTGCATGATTATTTGAGGATAGATTTTAACAAGTTTATAACTATTACAATATCAAATAATCAACCTATAATCTATAGTAACATATGTAGCTCTAATGACCTTGTTTTGTCGATCGCCTTATTTGTCAGAAATCAAAACTTTCATAAAACTTGTGACTCAACATTCTCCCCCTTTTTGATTGATGACAATATATATCTGCAAATCTGAATCTCCCCCTGAGTACGTGATCTCTTTCTCTTTGAATTCTTATAAATGTATGTTCCTGCAAGCAATTGTTTGCCCTTTCTCCCCCTTTGTCATCGACAAAAAGGAGTAACAGATACTAGAATATGACATGCATAGAATGAATATGATATGCATAGAAAAATAAATTATTAACACATCAAAAACATAACAGAGTTTACTACAGAACATAATGTCAAATGAAAATCATAAATAACGACACTATTTAGTACAAGTGTCGATGAATGTTTTTAAAGAGCTAAAACATAATAAAATCTAGGATGAAGCAGATCGTATCTCCTCTTCATCATCATCGTCGTCGTCATCATCATCATCTTCTTCTTCCTCATCATTGTGCCCTCTAGATGATTCACCATGTCCATGACCACTCATTCCTGTAGACTCGTCAGATGATGTCCAGGTGAAAACTGGAGCAGCAGGACGTTTTCCTGGGTCTTGTGCTTGAACAGAGGTGGATGTGGAACATGATATAGCATCCCATAGCATACCAAAGAATGACTTGACCTTATTGAAGCGCTTATCAATTTTAGAGTCCATGCGCTTGAGACGTGATTCAAGCAAAAATTGGTTACGAGCGATTGTTTCAAGTGATTCTTTTGTTGATGACTTTGATTTTAAAAGTTTTACTTCATCGGAACGAGGACGAGATGAAGTTGCTCGTTGTTTCCTTGGTCCTCTTTGTTGCCATTCTTCGAAAGGCATAATCTCAAGATAAGGTGGAGGAAGCTTCATTCGCTTGATGGTGATGGAATCAATGCATTTTGGTTTTGAGGTTGCAGATTCAGGAGGATTGACCCCACAAGCTAACAAAAGTCTCATGATATATTCATTGTAAAAGAAATGAGGCCGGGTTGAGTTATTTACCTTGAGAATTTCATCAAAAAGCATGTGAACCCAATTGATTTGGATTTCACCATAGATAGCATAGAGTGCCTTGAAGTTTTCTTTGTACACTGCATCATAATTTCCAAGTCTAGGAAAAAGAGAATGCATCAAGACCCGATGAAGTAACCTGGCTGTCGGGCGAAGTCCAATAGACTTAGTGCCATCACTATCGTCTTCTATGAACTGATGACTAGTATTATTTCGAGTGAAGACTTCGCAGAAGTTAGATGAAAACTCTTCACCTCGATTTGGTATACCAAGTATAGAGGCAATTCTAGCATGAGTAAGAAAAATTTGCTTCCCACAGACCATAGACCAGATGACGCCATTTGGATTATCAGGTTGATATTCATCAAGATTCATGTTGGCGTAAAATAATTTGATCATCAAATGATTGATCTCCACACTATTTGCAGAAAAATCTATTAGTGGAGTAATGTTGGCATTATTGGCTAACCTCCGAACTCCGTAAGCCGTGAAATCATCAAATTTGATGAAGGAGCGTGGATGAAACTTGTAATTTGTCATTTGATTCCATCTTGTTACAGCAATTGGAGTTTGAAGCCATTTTTTGACGGAGATGGTAAGAGATGAAGTTTCAGAGGTTGCTCCTTTCTTTGATTTCTTTTGAGGAGGAGCCATTGTTGGAGGATTTGTGATTTGGGAATTGAAGAATGGGAGCTAGGGTTTGTGATTTGGGGTAAGAGAACAGTTTGAGTAAAGAGTGAATGAGGGTAGAGGGAAAAATGACGTATAGGTTTATATAAAAAACTGAAAATACGACAACCGGTCGACCTAATGTTTTTGGCCGGTCGACCGTTTTCAACCAGAGAGCAAACGGTCGACCGGGTAAATTAGGGGCGGTCGACCGGTTTTGGTCTGCTGTGAAATTTAAGTTAATTTTTCAAGTTTTTATCATATATGAACCTATATATATTATATTTTATACGTAATACAAAATATAACCGTCATTACACAAGAGATAGATAAAGATATAATAACTATATATAAATCTAATGAGAAAGTTCGTCATTAGAATTATCGTTGTTTCCTTCAATACGTTTCGACCATGGACTCCATTGTTTCTGAGCTCCTTCATTCTTCTCATAGTTCCGATCCCATGAGTTAGGACTTTTAGATATTGATGGCCTAGACGGCTTTGGTTCATGCACGTCATGTTTGTTGGAACCGCAGAAAAATGTTGCCAACTTTTCTAAAACAGACAATCGTGCCGATGTCCGTTGTTGCTCGTGATAAAGTTGACTTTGCCCGTAATGGAGTTGTCTCTGAAGGTCTATCTGATGTTTCTGGTAGTGGTGTATCTCATCGATTTGAGCTTTGGTACGAGGAGAATAGAATAGTGTCCGCTTCACTCGTTTTGAATTTGGAGTTTTATCAGACATACAAGAGCATTGATGATGACAACTTGATTTTTGTTTTGGAGTTGTAGGAGAATAAAGTTCCTCCGACTCAGAACTTGTAATAGAAATGTATGATTCTTGAGCACATTTATCACAAATGTGAGCCATAGTGTACGTTGTATAGAATATTATGGTTTGATAAAAAGAAAAGATGAACAAAATGTAAAATGTTTGCAAGTTTATATATAAGTTTCTTATGTATAAACCTATGGATGTGAGTTAATGATAAATTTTAACCAAGAAAATATAAGCAGAAATTTTTTTGTAAGTCTAAAAATAGCTTTCTTTTTAAAACTGAATTTATAAGTTAAGAAGGTAAAGAACGATCACAAAAAAATAAGTAAAGCGAATTTAACCATTAAATAAAGCAGTGGCTTATATTTAATGTAAAAAATATAGTTTATGCAATAGTTGTAGTTAAAGGATAACTAAAGAGAATAACTAAAGAATAACTAACAAGAAGATGTTCTTTTAGAAATTTCTTAGTCAAGATTTTTTCTTGAAATTAAACCAAGCTCTCTTCGTAATCTAATAAAATTAGATTCGAGAAGAGGCTTAGTAAAAATGTCTGCTAATTGATTGTCAGTATGAACATATTCAAGACATATATTTCCTTTGTCAATATTATCTCGAAGGAAATGATGACGGATATCAATGTGTTTGGTTCTGGAGTGATTTACTGGATTTTTAGAGAGATTTATAGCACTAGTGTTATCACAGTATATAATAGAATTTGATAAATGAATATCAAAATCTTGAAGTGTTTGTTGCATATATAGTACTTGAGTACAAGCAAGAGCTGTTGATATATATTCAGCTTCACATGTTGATAGTGAAACACAATTCTGTTTCTTACTGAACCAAGAGACAAGTGATTTTCCAATAAAATGGCACGTACCACTTGTACTTTTTCTATCCGTTCGTGAGCCACCGAAATCAGCATCACTATATGATACTAATTCAAATGGACATTCTTTTGGATAAAAAAGACCGAAATCTTTGGTATTATTAAGATAACGAATTATACGTTTTACTGCTCGCAGATGTGATTCCTTTGGATTGGCTTGAAAACGAGCACATAAACAAACACTCATTATTATATCTGGACGACTAGCTGTAAGATAAAGAAGAGAACCAATCATGCTTCGATACAATTTCTGGTCAACATTCTTACCACTTTCATCTTTGTCAAGATGTGTAGTTGTACTCATAGGAGTTGGTTTACCAGATGTATTTTCTAATCCGAAGCGTTTGATAAGGTTTTCACAGTATTTTTCTTGATTAATAAAAATGCCGTTTGGAAGTTGCTTTATTTGAAGTCCAAGAAAATAAGATAGTTCTCCCATATGAGACATTTCGAATTCTTTGGTCATAATATTTGCAAATTCTTTGCAAAGTTTATCGTTTGTTGAACCAAAGATGATATCGTCTACATATATCTGGATAACTAGAATATCTTTTCGAGAATGTTTAATAAACAAGGTTTGATCGACTTTGCCTATTTGAAATCCTGAGCTAATAAGATAGCTACGTAGTCGTTCATACCAAGCACGAGGTGCTTGTTTTAAACCATACAGAGCTTTCTTAAGTTTGAACACATGGTCGGGATATTTTTCATGTACGAATAGAGGAGGTTGTTCGACATAGACATTCTCTTTGATAAATCCATTGAGAAAAGCACTTTTGACATCCATCTGATAAAGTTTGAAATTATGGTTACAAGCAAAAGATAATAGGATTCTAATAGCTTCTAGTCGAGCAACTGGTGCAAAAGTTTCTTCATAATCGATACCTTCTTCCTGATTATATCCTTGTGCTACTAATCTTGCTTTATTTTTGGTGATATTGCCTTGTTCGTCAGCCTTATTTTTATAGACCCATTTAGTACCAATTACTGACTGATCAGTTGGTCTTGGAACAAGTTCCCAAACGTCATTGCGCTCAAACTGATTTAGTTCTTCCTGCATGGCAATGATCCAGTAATCATCTGTAGCAGCTTCTTTTGGATTCTTAGGTTCGATATTTGAGAGAAAAGCGACATGACCCATTTGGTTGAGTTGACTCCTTGTTCTGACATGTGATGTTATTTCACCGATTATATTTTGAGGCGGATGGTCTCTTAATATTCTTGGTGGTGATTGTAACTCACATATTTGAGGAATATTCTCAATAACTATTTCCGAGTCAGAATCAATATTTGTGATGATTTGATTGTCAGTGGCTATTGATTCGTCATCATCTGATATAGTGTGAGGGTGCTGATAGATTTCATCAAAAGAGACATGAAGTGATTCTTCAATAGTTTTGGTTCGTTTATTAAATATCTGATAGTCCTTACTTCGTTCCGAATAACCAACAAATATTCCTTCATCGGCCTTTGGATCGAATTTGCCAAGCTGGTCTTTTGTATTTAAAATAAAGCACTTCGAACCAAAAACTTTGAAGTATGAGATTTTAGGCTTCCTTTTGTTAAATAATTCATAAGGAGTATTCTTAGTAAGAGGTCTTATGGATACACGATTTAAAACATAACAGGCAGTTGCCACAGCTTCTGCCCAAAAATGTTTTGGTAAGGTGGTTCCATTCAATAATGTTCTTGCACATTCTTGTAAAGTTCGGTTTTTCCGTTCTACAACTCCGTTCTGTTGTGGAGTTCTGGGAAACGAAAAATTATGATATATACCTTTCTTTGTACAAAATTGTTCAAATTCATTATTTTCAAACTCTCCGCCATGATCACTTCTTATATTTTTAACTTTAATCCCTTTTGATTTTTGAATTCTTTTGACAAAAGATTTGAAATGATCGAAAGTATCACTTTTATTTTTTAAGAAGATTGTCCATGTATAACGAGAGAAATCGTCAACAATTACAAGAACATATTGATTGTGATTTATTGATTGAACTCTAGTAGGTCCAAATAAATCCATGTGTAGTAACTCAAGTGGTTGTAATGTTGATATGACTTTCTTGGATTTAAAAGATGATTTGGTCAATTTTCCTAATTGACATGCATCACAAATGTTGTTAACTTTAAAACTCATTTTGGGTAGTCCTCTAACTAGATTGTTTTTGGCTAGCTTGTCAATAGTTCTGAAGTTTATATGACAGAAGCGTTTGTGCCATAGCCATGGATCATTGTCATTAGCCACAAGACACATATCTGAATTATGATTAATGTTCATATTCAAAATATATATATTTCTGTCTCTATAACCTTCGAAAACCAAATTATGGTCTTTATCTAAAATACTACACTTAATATTTGAAAATGAAATAATAAAACCCTTGTCACATAACTGACTAATACTTAGCAAATTGTGTTTCAAATTTCTAACTAACATGACATTAGTAATAAGAGGTAAGTTAGATGTACCGCAATTGCTCACATCGCCTTTGCCGATGATATAGCCTTTTGAATTGTCTCCAAAAGTGACGGAGCCACCATCTGAATATGTAATATTTGTTAATAAACTCTTGTCTCCTGTCATGTGCTTTGAGCAACCACTGTCCAATATCCACTTTCCTCTTTTCTTAAGTGGGACCTGCAAAAAATAGAATTAAGTCCATGGTACCCACTTTTTATAGGGTCCTAAGAGTTAGGTCTTAGGAGTCCAAACCCATTTGGGTCCGGTATCCCCTTTATATATAATTGTTATTAAAATGCATAGTATTCATGAATTGCTGAATGTATTTGTTCCTAATCAAATTATTATTTGTTTTAGGAACCCATATTTTGATAGTCTTGACATTTTTCTTTTGAAATTTCACAACTGGTTTTGGTTTGGAATATAATAAACTAAGATTTTTCTTAGCTTCAGTTTTTTGTACTTTCTTTTTCCTTTTATTTCCAAGATGTTTCTTGGTTTCTTGTTTGTTATATCCCAATCCTTGTTTGTCTGAAATAGATTGTGAACTTTCAATGATTTTTGTCGAGTTTTCTAGACCTTTGTTAAAGTTAGAAACATTTTGAGTAATGTCATCAAACTTTGTTTGTAAGCTAGCTTTTTCTAGGTCTAGAATTTTGACTTTTGCTTTAAGCTCATGATTTTCAGTAGTGAGAGCATTATTTTTCTCTTTTTGAGTTTCTATTTCTTGACTCAAAAGGGATATTTGAGAATCAACATTAGATGATGATTCTTGAATATTTTCAAGTTCCTCTTCTAATATTTTCTTCTCATCTTTTAACATATCTCGTTCAAGCTCTGCTCTACTTAAATCTGCTTTGACTACTTTTAATTGACGTTTTATGTCTTTATATTTGACTATCAATTCAGCATTAATATCAAGTAATTCATCAAATGTAGGAATTTGTACCTCATCTTCTGTTGCCATAAAACAAACATTAGCTTGTTCATTCTCTGAATCACTTTCACTTTCTGATGAAGATGACTCTGAATCATCCCATGTTACTGGGAAAGCTCGTTTCTTAGATTTGTCCTTTTTATATTTGAATTTGTCATTTTCTGACTTCTTCTTTTGTTCTGGACAATCTTTCTGCATGTGTCCCTTTTTGTGGCAGTTGAAACATTCTATAGCAGATGAAGATGGTTTATTTGATCCAGGTTTCCTTTTATTGTAACGACTGGCTTTTCGATATTTTAAGAATTTTTTGAATCCTTTCGCAATGAATGCCAAATCTTCGTCTTCAGAATCTGATTCATTTTCATCTTTCTCAACATGAAATGCTACATTTTTCTTTTCTTCCTTCTGTTCTTTTCTAGCCTGCAAATTTGCTTCATAGGACATTAAATTTCCTATCAATTCATCTGGCTTCATGACGGAAAGGTCATTAGCTTCTTCGATTGCTAATACTTTTCCTTCCCATTCACTAGTCAGAGAATGTAGGACTGTTGAAACAACATCGAAATCAGAATACTTTTGTCCTAAGCCAATAAGAGCATGGTGAATAGTTTGAAACCATGAATACATGTCATTGATTGTCTCATTTGGTTTCATTTTGAAATTTTGAAATTGACTTTTCAGCATGGCTATTTTGGCTTGTTTAACTTTGTTAGTACCTTCATGAGTGATTTTTAGTGTTTGCCAAATTTGATATGCAGTAGTGCAGATACTAACACGGTTATATTCATTTTGGTCTAATGCACAGAATAACATATTTATTGCTCTTGCATTTACAGCAGCTGCCGTTTTCTCAACTGCAGTCCATTCTGAATAATCAGTTGTTGGATTCACTATTTCTCTTTGAGTGGCATTCCAAGCATCATAGTTATTTGATTGCATAAAGAATGACATACGTGTTGCCCAATAACTATAGTTAAGACCATTGAAAAATGGAGGTCTTTGTGTCGATTGACCTTCCGTGTAAGTGGTGTTTTGAGTGCTAGTACTTACGTTATTTGCCATATTACTATAATATATCAAATAACTGTGTTACGGTTATATGATGACCGTGCTCTGATACCAAATGAAAGTGCGGTGTGTATACAATTATATGTGCTAATGTAGTATACACGGTTCGTGTAATATGGATTACAATACAAATGCGGAAATAGATGATAATAGCATAGTAAATAAAAAAAAGAAAAATCACACCAGAGATTTTTATATTGGTTCGGAGCACCGTCCTACGTCCAGTCCCAGACTTCTATCTGGATTTTCACTATTAACTACCTCGCTTCACCCGGAGGAACAGGTTTACAACACCCGAACAACCGAACGGGATTTCACGCCTCTAATACATTGAGGACTTCAACACTTGCCTCTTACAACACAGAGGACTTCAACAAAAGAACAAATACAATTGTTGTTGACAACTTGTGCTCTTGAAAACACGGATTTGTCACTAGCAGTACACCCTTCCTATAATCTTATCCTCAAAGTATGCGATATGATGTTTTGAAAAGATTAAGGAAAGTATATTATTGAATCAAAGGATATGAAATAGTTTCAAAGATTCAATAAATAATTTAGAGCTTTTATAATGCAGAAATAAGATCAGAGATTAGATTAAAAGAATATAAAATCGTTATTATTTAATCAATGAATTGGATGAGTTTATATAGATAAGAATGGTTGTAACTCTTTGCCATTAAGAGATATGATCTTTGGTGAAAGGTAAGAGATGCAACCTTTGGAGAAGAGAAGTGTCTTTTGGAAAAATTGCTTTCCGTTCAAAAACGGTCGACAGGTTAAAAAGTGACCAGTAGACAGGAATTTAAAATATATATACGTTATGTGCATGTGTGCACGTTCATTGTGCATTTTACACAGAAACGGTCGACCGTATGATTATTAACCGGTCGACCGGTTCCTGTTAATTTGCACAATGAATGTGCAATGCTACTAAACGTATATATATATCGATTATATTGAGGTGCATGATTATTTGAGGATAGATTTTAACAAGTTTATAACTATTACAATATCAAATAATCAACCTATAATCTATAGTAACATATGTAGCTCTAATGACCTTGTTTTGTCGATCGCCTTATTTGTCAGAAATCAAAACTTTCATAAAACTTGTGACTCAACACCGAGTCCTAATTCGACCGTATGCAAAAAGTAGCTTTTTGGACTAAATTTCGAGTATTGATAAAATATTTAAATATAAAATCGACAAATATGCGGGTTGTTACAGACTCCCCTCCTTAAAGAAATTGCGTCCTCGCAATATTTAAGAAGAAGATATGTAGTAACAACCATAAAAGCATATTCAACACAAAAGAAATTTGAAATAAGAAGTTTACCTTAAAGAGCACGGGAAAGTAAGTCCGGATGTGTTCGCTTGATGAACTCTCTAGATTCCCAAGAACAATCCTTAGGATTTGAAGACCATTGAACTTTAACAAGCGGAACATCTTTATTTCGAAGTCGTTTGACCTCCAAAGCAATGATACGAATAGGATGTTGCTAATAAGTTAAATTAGGCGAAACTTCAATCTCTTCCACAACATCAGGCTCAAGAATAGAATCGGAATCTCGAAGACATTTCCGAAGTTGAGAAACGTGAAACACGTCATGGATAGCAGAAAATTGAGCTGGTAATAAAAGGCGATAAGCCATGGAACCAATACGTTCGGTGATAGGAAATGGCCCAATATATCGAGGCGCCAATTTTCCCGATCGACTAAATCGCACAACACCCTTCATAGGCGAAACACGAACAAACACGAGATCTCCCACAGAAAATTCTTATTTCCTTCTCCGGTTATCGGCATAGGATTTTTGTCTACACTGGGCTTCTTTCATCCTATGATGAATAAGGTCAATCTTTTCTGTGGAATCACGAATAAAATCTGGACCTAAAACCAGCTTCTCACCGGTCTCAAGCCAACAAGAAGGAGATCGTCATGGCCTTCCGTAGAGTGCCTCAAAAGGTGTCATACCAATACTAGATTGGAAGCTATTATTATAGGAAAATTCAACAAGTGAAATATGATCTTCCCAACTTCCACCAAAATCAAGCACACATGCACGAAGAAGATCTTCAAGAGTTTGATTCACACGCTCAGTTTGCCCATCGGACTGAGGATGATAAGCAGTGCTAAAATTGAGCTTCGTTCCCAAAGCTTTTTGAAGACTCTTCCAAAATCCACTAGTAAACAATGGATCACGATCACTAACAATAGAAGTAGGAACTCCATGCAATTTAACAATCTCTTTGATAAAGAGCTTGGCCAAAAGAGGAACGGTTCGGTTAGACCGAACGGGAATAAAATGGGCGGATTTAGTAAGTCTATCAACGATCACCCACAAGCTATCATGACCCGAACGAGAACGGGGAAGGCCATCTATAAAATCCATGGAAATTTGGTCCCACTTCCAAATTGGAATTTCTAAAGGTTGCAATAACCCACCGGGCCTTTGATGTTCGGCCTTAACGAGTTGGCAAGTCATGCAATGCTTAACGAAGTTAGCGATGTCAAGTTTCATTCCCTCCCAATAATAAAGTCGCTTCATATCTGTGTACATCTTACTACTTCCGGGATGAATAGTAAATTTAGAACGATGAGAATCTTCTAAAATATCTTTACGAAGATCACTAATATTTGGTACGATAAGTCTACCAAATCTCCGAATGCTGCCACTAGAATCGATATCAAAGTCTTTCAAACCTTCAATATCAATTTTATCCCTAATATTTTGGCCAAGAAGAGCCATTTCGGGATGTAGCCTTTGAGCTTCAAGAATGCGGTCTAAAAGAGAAGGATGAGCCTCAAGGTTACATAAAACAAATGACGAACATAAATCGGTAACACGGTCTCGAATTTCACAAGTAGATAAAATCTCGAGATCGTTCCATTCGGATACCATCATAGAAACAACCGCTTGTTGCTTTCGACTAAGTGCATCGGCAACACGATTTCCCTTTCCGGGAGTATAAAGGATATCAAGATCATATGGTGCAAGAAATTCGAGCCAACGCTGTTGACGCAAATTAAGTTCCTTTTGAGAGAATAAATACTTCAAGGACTTATGATCGGTATAAAGAACAAATTTCTCTCCTAAAAGATAATGACGCCAAATACGAAGGGCGAAAACAATAACCGCGAGCTCTAAATCATGGGTGGCATATCTAGTCTCAGCAGGCTTCAATTGCCTAGAAGCATAAGCAATAACACGTTCTCTTTGCATAAGAACGACACCCAAACCAACGCGAATAGCGTCGGTATAAACAACGAAATCTTGATTCCCCTCGGGAATAACAAGAATAGGAGCATCAGAAAGAAGTTCCTTCAGTTTCTGAAAGGAAGCTTCACATTTGTCCGACCAAATGCATTTAACACCTTTCTTCGTTAAGCTAGTGAGAGGCACGACAATCATAGAAAAGTCTTTGATAAAGCGACGGTAATAACCCGCCAATGCAAGAAAACTACGAATCTCCATCACACTCTCCGGTCTCTTCCAATCTTGAATCGCTTCAATCTTTGAAGGATCCACGGAAATTCCGGATTCGGAAATAATGTGACCGAGAAACTTCACGCGAGATTGCCAAAAGTGGCATTTAGAAAATTTTGCCTTTAATTGATTACTCCTAAGAGTTTCCAACACAATCCGAAGTTGTTTTACATGCTCCTCCTCGGTTTTAGAATACACAAGAATATCATCGATAAAGATAAGAACAAACCGGTCGAGAAAGTCTTTGAAAACTCTATTCATAAGGTCAACGAAATAAGCCGGGGCATTTGTTAACCCAAATGGCATAACAAGCCATTCATAAGATCCATAACGAGTATGGAACGATGTCAAAGGAATACTATCCTCTGCAATACGAAGCTGATGAAATCCTGTAGCTAAGTCTAATTGTGAAAAGACTCTAGCACCACTAAGTTGATCGAATAGATCATCAATCCGAGGTAAAGGATATTTATTTTTGATAGTAAGATCATTAAGCTTGCGGTAGTCAACGCAAAGCCTAAGTGTTCCATCGGATTTCTTCACAAAAATAGCTGAAGCTCCCCAAGGCGAGGAACTAGAGCGAATAAATTGCTTCGTCTCCAATTCAGATAATTGTTTACGCATCTCCTAGTTTTCTTTATTGGACATACGATACGGAGGGCGAGTGATAGGTTGAGCTCCATGAATAAGATTAATTCTGAACTCAATTGCTCGCTTAGGTGGTAATCCTAAAACGGGCTCGAATAAGTCGGAAAATTCACGAACGACGTGAATAAGAGAAATAATATCACCCTCATCGTCATCATCGTCATCACGAGGATTTAAAGAATATAAAGATGCAACCAAACTGGAATCTGAATCTTTAAGATTAATAGAAATCTGCTTAACAGATTGAGGATGTCGAAGATGAATAGTCCGCTCAGGACATAGGATATGAGCTTCATAACGGTTAAGCCAATCCATTCCCAAAATCATTCCAAAGCCTAAATATCGTATAACATGCAAATCGGCTCGGAAAGAAAAATCACACAAAATAATCTCGACATCTTTACACAATAAACTGATTGTCGCGGATCCACCAACCGGATTCGCAATTCTCAAAGAAGTCATTAAACACAAAACATCCAAGGAAAAAGTATCAACAAGTTCTTTTGATATAAAATAATGGGATGCTCCCGTATCAAAAAGAACTCGAATAGGATGATCACGAAATAAAATAATTCCATCCAGAATAGAATGAGAAATGCCTTGGCCACGAGATGTGTTGCCAGGGGCTTTAGCAACATTAAGCTTTCCCTCCTTCTTGCCCTGAAGCTTGGGGCATGAAGATATAACATGACCGGGAACTTTGCAGTAGCGACAAGAGAGAGACTTTGGGCACTTGTTCGCATAATGGTCCTTCGAACCACAATTATAGCATTCCCTACGACCAAAGGAAGAAGTCTTTGCCACGGAGGTTGCTTGCTTACTTTTCTTATTGGGATAAGGGCCTTTGAATTTGTTTTGCCTTTTCTTGTTGTTGAAGTTTGGTTTGGAACCCACCACTTCAACATCATTCTCTTTATCCGCCTCTTCAAGACGAAGAGCGATATCAATGAGTTGGTCGAAAGAAACTTCTAATTTTAGAAGTAATGGCTTCTTGAGATTTTTGTTTAAGCTGTAGACGAACCTCTGATTTTTCTTCGAAGGGGTGTTGATGTATTCAACCCCATATTTGGAAAGCGACTCGAAGGAGGCGACGTAATCAGTCACGGAGGACTCACCTTGAACAAGGTCTATAAATCGTCGAGCCAATGTCACTTTCTCTGCTTCCGGTACAAATTTCAACTCGAAGCGTTCCCGGAATTGCTCCCAGGTGAGATCCGCTTCATTAATCTCAGAAATAAGAGGCTCGTACCAGTCCAATGCTCTTTCTCGGAGCATACTAGAGGCCACCTGAACTCGGTGGAGGTCAATAAGATTCATGCGAGAAAAGATTCGATCGCATGACCTTAGCCAAGCCTGTACTTCAATAACAGTTTCGGAACCTTTGAAGGGCTCCCCACCCAAATTAGTGTAATCGCTATACAAGCGTGCAAATCCCGACTTTGGGTGAGTAGGTTCCGGGTTAGCTCCAGCTGCTTGAGCATTCGTCACTAAATCAAGGAGCTATTGAGCAGTCATAAAAACTCCATCTTGGGGTGGAACACTAGATGGTCCAGCTCTGGGACGGCCTGGCTAGACATTCCTCTTCCTTAGAAAGAAAGAAGAGTAAGAATAAGATTATTCACTAATGAATATCAAGCAATCTTGATAGACAAAACAAGGAATCATAAAAGAAAATAGGATAGAACGGTACGTAGATCCGAATAAAATCCCAAAGCACGACTCCTAAGAAAGACTTAGGACGATGATCCTTGTTATAATATTCCATATTGTTCCAAAGTTTGGCTCTGATACCAAGCTGTGACGCCCCACCTCTATACCCACGCTAGCCAAGAACATTACGGAGAATGCTGTCAACTAGCACGGAGAATAAGGCTGTTGAGGAGCGACCATCCGTGTAATTGCTTTGTGCGAGCATCGATATGTCGGATAGTATAACATACATTTCTTTATCAAGAGGGAAATCCGACATACCGACACAAACTCAAAGCTACTACACAGTGGCTATAATATCTTCGGAAACAAATATAGAAATAAACAAAACATAAATCAGTCACAGACAATTCATATCACAAAGGCGGAAATAGATATGAATATTACACTAGGAAGTGTACATCAGAGTAGTGGTCTAAAAAGATCCACAATAACACAAAAGAATAGTTACATGAACTACACAAAAGAATAAGTATACATTATGGAGTCTATATCTCAAATGTATACAACAAAAACTACTAATCTAAGTAGTTAACCAAAAGTCAGAGAAATCAATCCCAAGAGAGAAGTCAAGCAGAAGCACCTGTAACATCTCGGTCTGACCCGAGTATTATTTAATAAGAAAATAATAAACGGATCAGTCTAACTATAGATATCAGATGAAACGATATAGAATAAGAGATATGACTAAACACATAATAATCACAATTCCAAGCTGTGATATATATAAGTAATTGAAAATCAACGAGAGATTAATCAATATCACCAAATCTACACAAGAATCAAAGAAATGCCATACTCCTTATTTCGTTCATCAAACCACAAATATTGACGATTATATCAATGTCAATCACAAAAGTCAATGACACACAAATATTGACAATAATATCAATGTCAATCACACAAGTCAATGACACACAAATTCACCAATGCACAAATATTGACAATAATATCAATGTCAATCACAAAAGTCAATGACACACAAATCCCAGAATTCAATATGCGAAATCCAGAAATCACAAAAGTCAATGACGCACAAATTCACCAATGCACAAATATTGATAAAACTTATCAATGGAAATCACGAAAATTGGTGAAACACAAATTCTAGAAATCATCTCAAGAAATCCAGAAATCACAAAGGGGGGGAGGCCTATCACAAACGGGAGCATAAAGCCCACCAACACGTATATCACAAACGGAACGCTAATTCCATGGTTGCTAACCATCACAAATTGAGCCGAAGCTCCACAAACGGCCCGAAGACCATGGGTTGCTACCCCACCAAATTGAGTCGAAACTCCACAAAACGGGGTTTAGTCTCCCTCGCAGACAAAGAGACATCGCACATTGCTAGTCTAAATCACAAAGATGGTCGTCATGATCAACGAGAAGTGTCGATTACAGTAAGCTAGTAAATATATGAGCTTAGCATCATCTCCCATAACCATTAGCTTAACTTAAATATTTACGAACAAATTGTAGATCTCCACTAGAAAATTGTCACAAGAGTTTCAATCGAACAAGTCCAAGAATTAACCAACAAAGTGAACGCAAGTGTTTCATACCACTTGTTTTACTAAGTCGTTTAATTAGATTTCTCATACGAGTGAGGTAAAGGTTTGTATATACTAATAGACTGGAAAACGGTTTTACAAACGAATTTGGTATTGAAATAGTATTGAAATCGTTTGAGGAAAGAGTTTTGATATTTACTACTAGTATAGCAAACCTTTATATTTTTAAAGTGACAAATCACGAAGAAGATTGTAAGAACAATCAATCACTAAAATTCACATACGAAGACGTGAATAAAATCCAAAGAAATCGATAAAGGATCCATCGAAATGGATATTCAAAAATCCCTAAAAAGAGTCATCAAAGTCATAATAGATGATAACAACAACTAGGAAACAACTCGAATCGATCAAAGTTGGAAATTCGCGCGACTAGGCGAAAATAGGCAAAATGCATCAGGTCGGTCGGCCGGCTACAGAGCTCGGTCGACCGAACCTTGTTTTGAAAAACTTCTCGGGCATTAGGTCGGTCGACCGAGCCGGGGGGTCGGTCGGCCGAACCAGAAACAGAGAAGTGCAACTGCACTTTTACTAGCAGGTCGGTCGACCGGACCAGGGGGTCGGTCGGTCGAACCTGATGCTCTGCAAATTGATGCCCATAAATTGATATGCAACCTCCACCAATTCGCAACCGAACGAGCACGGACGCTAGGAAATTATGCCTAACGGCTACCCGGCCCTATTGGCTCCTCGATGCATCACCAAAAACACATTTGAACCTCAAAGCTATGATTTTTAAGGATTTGGCTTTCAAACACTAAAATTGGAATATTCTCAAAAGCAATCCAAATCAAAAGCAATTGCACAAGAATAAGTGTTTGGAATTCATACCTAACAATCGAAGATAATTCATAGACTTAGATGTGAGATTAAAAATCTCACCTTTTCACAAAATCAAACAAGAAGAAGCTTGAAAGCAAATGGAGAATCAACCTCTCTTCAACACAACCCAAATGAGCTTGAATCGATGCTCAAAACAAGAACATTACCAAAATTAGGTTTAGGAATTTCTGAAATTGGTAAGAGAATAAGTTGGAGAAGAAGAAGAGAAGCTTACCAATGGGTTCTTCTATTAGTTTGGAGCAAGAGTTGATTTGCAAGAGAAAACTAGGGTTTTGGAGTTTTAGTTTCCAATCTCTCCCACCATTATTGCCTTAGAACTGAAAAGAGGAAGAAAATGAGGGTGAATGGGGAAGAGTGGCTCAGATTTGAGTATAAGTTAAACATAGGGCTGAGCCCATACCCAAACCCAAAGTGAAAAGTAGCAAAAATCAACTTTCCCCAAACATATCGAAGCTTATACTCAAAAAGGTCGCAAACGGCATTTTAAACTCAATGGGAGTGGTCCCGAGTGAAAGTGTGGTGTGTATACAATTATATGTGCTAATATAGTATACACGGATCGTGTAATATGGATTACAATACAAATGCGGAAATAGATGATAATAGCATAGTAAATAAAAAAAAGAAAAATCACACCAGAGATTTTTATACTGGTTCGGAGCACCGTCCTACGTCCAGTCCCAGACTTCTATCTGGATTTTCACTATTAACTACCTCGCTTCACCCGGAGGAACAGGTTTACAACACCCGAACAACCGAACGGGATTTCACGCCTCTAATACACTGAGGACTTCAACACTTGCCTCTTACAACACAGAGGACTTCAACAAAAGAACAAATACAATTGTTGTTGACAACTTGTGCTCTTGAAAACACGGATTTGTCACTAGCAGTACACCCTTCCTATAATCTTATCCTCAAAGTATGCGATATGATGTTTTGAAAAGATTAAGGAAAGTATATTATTGAATCAAAGGATATGAAATAGTTTCAAAGATTCAATAAATAATTTAGAGCTTTTATAATGCAGAAATAAGATCAGAGATTAAATTAAAAGGATATAAAATCGTTATTATTTAATCAATGAATTGGATGAGTTTATATAGATAAGAATGGTTTTAACTCTTTGCCATTAAGAGATATGATCTTTGGTGAAAGGTAAGAGATGCAACCTTTGGAGAAGAGAAGTGTCTTTTGGAAAAATTGCTTTCTGTTCAAAAACGGTCGACAGGTTAAAAAGTGACCAGTAGACAGGAATTTAAAATATATATACATTATGTGCATGTGTGCACGTTCATTGTGCATTTTACACAGAAACGGTCGACCGTATGATTATTAACCGGTCGACCGGTTCCTGTTAATTTGCACAATGAATGTGCAATGCTACTAAACGTATATATATATCGATTATATTGAGGTGCATGATTATTTGAGGATAGATTTTAACAAGTTTATAACTATTACAATATCAAATAATCAACCTATAATCTATAGTAACATATGTAGCTCTAATGACCTTGTTTTGTCGATCGCCTTATTTGTCAGAAATCAAAACTTTCATAAAACTTGTGACTCAACATTCTCCCCCTTTTTGATTGATGACAATATATATCTGCAAATCTGAATCTCCCCCTGAGTACGTGATCTCTTTCTCTTTGAATTCTTATAAATGTATGTTCCTGCAAGCAATTGTTTGCCCTTTCTCCCCCTTTGTCATCGACAAAAAGGAGTAACAGATACTAGAATATGACATGCATAGAATGAATATGATATGCATAGAAAAATAAATTATTAACACATCAAAAACATAACAGAGTTTACTACAGAACATAATGTCAAATGAAAATCATAAATAACGACACTATTTAGTACAAGTGTCGATGAATGTTTTTAAAGAGCTAAAACATAATAAAATCTAGGATGAAGCAGATCGTATCTCCTCTTCATCATCATCGTCGTCGTCATCATCATCATCTTCTTCTTCCTCATCATTGTGCCCTCTAGATGATTCACCATGTCCATGACCACTCATTCCTGTAGACTCGTCAGATGATGTCCAGGTGAAAACTGGAGCAGCAGGACGTTTTCCTGGGTCTTGTGCTTGAACAGAGGTGGATGTGGAACATGATATAGCATCCCATAGCATACCAAAGAATGACTTGACCTTATTGAAGCGCTTATCAATTTTAGAGTCCATGCGCTTGAGACGTGATTCAAGCAAAAATTGGTTACGAGCGATTGTTTCAAGTGATTCTTTTGTTGATGACTTTGATTTTAAAAGTTTTACTTCATCGGAACGAGGACGAGATGAAGTTGCTCGTTGTTTCCTTGGTCCTCTTTGTTGCCATTCTTCGAAAGGCATAATCTCAAGATAAGGTGGAGGAAGCTTCATTCGCTTGATGGTGATGGAATCAATGCATTTTGGTTTTGAGGTTGCAGATTCAGGAGGATTGACCCCACAAGCTAACAAAAGTCTCATGATATATTCATTGTAAAAGAAATGAGGCCGGGTTGAGTTATTTACCTTGAGAATTTCATCAAAAAGCATGTGAACCCAATTGATTTGGATTTCACCATAGATAGCATAGAGTGCCTTGAAGTTTTCTTTGTACACTGCATCATAATTTCCAAGTCTAGGAAAAAGAGAATGCATCAAGACCCGATGAAGTAACCTGGCTGTCGGGCGAAGTCCAATAGACTTAGTGCCATCACTATCGTCTTCTATGAACTGATGACTAGTATTATTTCGAGTGAAGACTTCGCAGAAGTTAGATGAAAACTCTTCACCTCGATTTGGTATACCAAGTATAGAGGCAATTCTAGCATGAGTAAGAAAAATTTGCTTCCCACAGACCATAGACCAGATGACGCCATTTGGATTATCAGGTTGATATTCATCAAGATTCATGTTGGCGTAAAATAATTTGATCATCAAATGATTGATCTCCACACTATTTGCAGAAAAATCTATTAGTGGAGTAATGTTGGCATTATTGGCTAACCTCCGAACTCCGTAAGCCGTGAAATCATCAAATTTGATGAAGGAGCGTGGATGAAACTTGTAATTTGTCATTTGATTCCATCTTGTTACAGCAATTGGAGTTTGAAGCCATTTTTTGACGGAGATGGTAAGAGATGAAGTTTCAGAGGTTGCTCCTTTCTTTGATTTCTTTTGAGGAGGAGCCATTGTTGGAGGATTTGTGATTTGGGAATTGAAGAATGGGAGCTAGGGTTTGTGATTTGGGGTAAGAGAACAGTTTGAGTAAAGAGTGAATGAGGGTAGAGGGAAAAATGACGTATAGGTTTATATAAAAAACTGAAAATACGACAACCGGTCGACCTAATGTTTTTGGCCGGTCGACCGTTTTCAACCAGAGAGCAAACGGTCGACCGGGTAAATTAGGGGCGGTCGACCGGTTTTGGTCTGCTGTGAAATTTAAGTTAATTTTTCAAGTTTTTATCATATATGAACCTATATATATTATATTTTATACGTAATACAAAATATAACCGTCATTACACAAGAGATAGATAAAGATATAATAAGTATATATAAATCTAATGAGAAAGTTCGTCATTAGAATTATCGTTGTTTCCTTCAATACGTTTCGACCATGGACTCCATTGTTTCTGAGCTCCTTCATTCTTCTCATAGTTCCGATCCCATGAGTTAGGACTTTTAGATATTGATGGCCTAGACGGCTTTGGTTCATGCACGTCATGTTTGTTGGAACCGCAGAAAAATGTTGCCAACTTTTCTAAAACAGACAATCGTGCCGATGTCCGTTGTTGCTCGTGATAAAGTTGACTTTGCCCGTAATGGAGTTGTCTCTGAAGGTCTATCTGATGTTTCTGGTAGTGGTGTATCTCATCGATTTGAGCTTTGGTACGAGGAGAATAGAATAGTGTCCGCTTCACTCGTTTTGAATTTGGAGTTTTATCAGACATACAAGAGCATTGATGATGACAACTTGATTTTTGTTTTGGAGTTGTAGGAGAATAAAGTTCCTCCGACTCAGAACTTGTAATAGAAATGTATGATTCTTGAGCACATTTATCACAAATGTGAGCCATAGTGTACGTTGTATAGAATATTATGGTTTGATAAAAAGAAAAGATGAACAAAATGTAAAATGTTTGCAAGTTTATATATAAGTTTCTTATGTATAAACCTATGGATGTGAGTTAATGATAAATTTTAACCAAGAAAATATAAGCAGAAATTTTTTTGTAAGTCTAAAAATAGCTTTCTTTTTAAAACTGAATTTATAAGTTAAGAAGGTAAAGAACGATCACAAAAAAATAAGTAAAGCGAATTTAACCATTAAATAAAGCAGTGGCTTATATTTAATGTAAAAAATATAGTTTATGCAATAGTTGTAGTTAAAGGATAACTAAAGAGAATAACTAAAGAATAACTAACAAGAAGATGTTCTTTTAGAAATTTCTTAGTCAAGATTTTTTCTTGAAATTAAACCAAGCTCTCTTCGTAATCTAATAAAATTAGATTCGAGAAGAGGCTTAGTAAAAATGTCTGCTAATTGATTGTCAGTATGAACATATTCAAGACATATATTTCCTTTGTCAATATTATCTCGAAGGAAATGATGACGGATATCAATGTGTTTGGTTCTGGAGTGATTTACTGGATTTTTAGAGAGATTTATAGCACTAGTGTTATCACAGTATATAATAGAATTTGATAAATGAATATCAAAATCTTGAAGTGTTTGTTGCATATATAGTACTTGAGTACAAGCAAGAGCTGTTGATATATATTCAGCTTCACATGTTGATAGTGAAACACAATTCTGTTTCTTACTGAACCAAGAGACAAGTGATTTTCCAATAAAATGGCACGTACCACTTGTACTTTTTCTATCCGTTCGTGAGCCACCGAAATCAGCATCACTATATGATACTAATTCAAATGGACATTCTTTTGGATAAAAAAGACCGAAATCTTTGGTATTATTAAGATAACGAATTATACGTTTTACTGCTCGCAGATGTGATTCCTTTGGATTGGCTTGAAAACGAGCACATAAACAAACACTCATTATTATATCTGGACGACTAGCTGTAAGATAAAGAAGAGAACCAATCATGCTTCGATACAATTTCTGGTCAACATTCTTACCACTTTCATCTTTGTCAAGATGTGTAGTTGTACTCATAGGAGTTGGTTTACCAGATGTATTTTCTAATCCGAAGCGTTTGATAAGGTTTTCACAGTATTTTTCTTGATTAATAAAAATGCCGTTTGGAAGTTGCTTTATTTGAAGTCCAAGAAAATAAGATAGTTCTCCCATATGAGACATTTCGAATTCTTTGGTCATAATATTTGCAAATTCTTTGCAAAGTTTATCGTTTGTTGAACCAAAGATGATATCGTCTACATATATCTGGATAACTAGAATATCTTTTCGAGAATGTTTAATAAACAAGGTTTGATCGACTTTGCCTATTTGAAATCCTGAGCTAATAAGATAGCTACGTAGTCGTTCATACCAAGCACGAGGTGCTTGTTTTAAACCATACAGAGCTTTCTTAAGTTTGAACACATGGTCGGGATATTTTTCATGTACGAATAGAGGAGGTTGTTCGACATAGACATTCTCTTTGATAAATCCATTGAGAAAAGCACTTTTGACATCCATCTGATAAAGTTTGAAATTATGGTTACAAGCAAAAGATAATAGGATTCTAATAGCTTCTAGTCGAGCAACTGGTGCAAAAGTTTCTTCATAATCGATACCTTCTTCCTGATTATATCCTTGTGCTACTAATCTTGCTTTATTTTTGGTGATATTGCTTTGTTCGTCAGCCTTATTTTTATAGACCCATTTAGTACCAATTACTGACTGATCAGTTGGTCTTGGAACAAGTTCCCAAACGTCATTGCGCTCAAACTGATTTAGTTCTTCCTGCATGGCAATGATCCAGTAATCATCTGTAGCAGCTTCTTTTGGATTCTTAGGTTCGATATTTGAGAGAAAAGCGACATGACCCATTTGGTTGAGTTGACTCCTTGTTCTGACATGTGATGTTATTTCACCGATTATATTTTGAGGCGGATGGTCTCTTAATATTCTTGGTGGTGATTGTAACTCACATATTTGAGGAATATTCTCAATAACTATTTCCGAGTCAGAATCAATATTTGTGATGATTTGATTGTCAGTGGCTATTGATTCGTCATCATCTGATATAGTGTGAGGGTGCTGATAGATTTCATCAAAAGAGACATGAAGTGATTCTTCAATAGTTTTGGTTCGTTTATTAAATATCTGATAGTCCTTACTTCGTTCCGAATAACCAACAAATATTCCTTCATCGGCCTTTGGATCGAATTTGCCAAGCTGGTCTTTTGTATTTAAAATAAAGCACTTCGAACCAAAAACTTTGAAGTATGAGATTTTAGGCTTCCTTTTGTTAAATAATTCATAAGGAGTATTCTTAGTAAGAGGTCTTATGGATACACGATTTAAAACATAACAGGCAGTTGCCACAGCTTCTGCCCAAAAATGTTTTGGTAAGGTGGTTCCATTCAATAATGTTCTTGCACATTCTTGTAAAGTTCGGTTTTTCCGTTCTACAACTCCGTTCTGTTGTGGAGTTCTAGGAAACGAAAAATTATGATATATACCTTTCTTTGTACAAAATTGTTCAAATTCATTATTTTCAAACTCTCCGCCATGATCACTTCTTATATTTTTAACTTTAATCCCTTTTGATTTTTGAATTCTTTTGACAAAAGATTTGAAATGATCGAAAGTATCACTTTTATTTTTTAAGAAGATTGTCCATGTATAACGAGAGAAATCGTCAACAATTACAAGAACATATTGATTGTGATTTATTGATTGAACTCTAGTAGGTCCAAATAAATCCATGTGTAGTAACTCAAGTGGTTGTAATGTTGATATGACTTTCTTGGATTTAAAAGATGATTTGGTCAATTTTCCTAATTGACATGCATCACAAATGTTGTTAACTTTAAAACTCATTTTGGGTAGTCCTCTAACTAGATTGTTTTTGGCTAGCTTGTCAATAGTTCTGAAGTTTATATGACAGAAGCGTTTGTGCCATAGCCATGGATCATTGTCATTAGCCACAAGACACATATCTGAATTATGATTAATGTTCATATTCAAAATATATATATTTCTGTCTCTATAACCTTCGAAAACCAAATTATGGTCTTTATCTAAAATACTACACTTAATATTTGAAAATGAAATAATAAAACCCTTGTCACATAACTGACTAATACTTAGCAAATTGTGTTTCAAATTTCTAACTAACATGACATTAGTAATAAGAGGTAAGTTAGATGTACCGCAATTGCTCACATCGCCTTTGCCGATGATATAGCCTTTTGAATTGTCTCCAAAAGTGACGGAGCCACCATCTGAATATGTAATATTTGTTAATAAACTCTTGTCTCCTGTCATGTGCTTTGAGCAACCACTGTCCAATATCCACTTTCCTCTTTTCTTAAGTGGGACCTGCAAAAAATAGAATTAAGTCCATGGTACCCACTTTTTATAGGGTCCTAAGAGTTAGGTCTTAGGAGTCCAAACCCATTTGGGTCCGGTATCCCCTTTATATATATAATTGTTATTAAAATGCATAGTATTCATGAATTGCTGAATGTATTTGTTCCTAATCAAATTATTATTTGTTTTAGGAACCCATATTTTGATAGTCTTGACATTTTTCTTTTGAAATTTCACAACTGGTTTTGGTTTGGAATATAATAAACTAAGATTTTTCTTAGCTTCAGTTTTTTGTACTTTCTTTTTCCTTTTATTTCCAAGATGTTTCTTGGTTTCTTGTTTGTTATATCCCAATCCTTGTTTGTCTGAAATAGATTGTGAACTTTCAATGATTTTTGTCGAGTTTTCTAGACCTTTGTTAAAGTTAGAAACATTTTGAGTAATGTCATCAAACTTTGTTTGTAAGCTAGCTTTTTCTAGGTCTAGAATTTTGACTTTTGCTTTAAGCTCATGATTTTCAGTAGTGAGAGCATTATTTTTCTCTTTTTGAGTTTCTATTTCTTGACTCAAAAGGGATATTTGAGAATCAACATTAGATGATGATTCTTGAATATTTTCAAGTTCCTCTTCTAATATTTTCTTCTCATCTTTTAACATATCTCGTTCAAGCTCTGCTCTACTTAAATCTGCTTTGACTACTTTTAATTGACGTTTTATGTCTTTATATTTGACTATCAATTCAGCATTAATATCAAGTAATTCATCAAATGTAGGAATTTGTACCTCATCTTCTGTTGCCATAAAACAAACATTAGCTTGTTCATTCTCTGAATCACTTTCACTTTCTGATGAAGATGACTCTGAATCATCCCATGTTACTGAGAAAGCTCGTTTCTTAGATTTGTCCTTTTTATATTTGAATTTGTCATTTTCTGACTTCTTCTTTTGTTCTGGACAATCTTTCTGCATGTGTCCCTTTTTGTGGCAGTTGAAACATTCTATAGCAGATGAAGATGGTTTATTTGATCCAGGTTTCCTTTTATTGTAACGACTGGCTTTTCGATATTTTAAGAATTTTTTGAATCCTTTCGCAATGAATGCCAAATCTTCGTCTTCAGAATCTGATTCATTTTCATCTTTCTCAACATGAAATGCTACATTTTTCTTTTCTTCCTTCTGTTCTTTTCTAGCCTGCAAATTTGCTTCATAGGACATTAAATTTCCTATCAATTCATCTGGCTTCATGACGGAAAGGTCATTAGCTTCTTCGATTGCTAATACTTTTCCTTCCCATTCACTAGTCAGAGAATGTAGGACTGTTGAAACAACATCGAAATCAGAATACTTTTGTCCTAAGCCAATAAGAGCATGGTGAATAGTTTGAAACCATGAATACATGTCATTGATTGTCTCATTTGGTTTCATTTTGAAATTTTGAAATTGACTTTTCAGCATGGCTATTTTGGCTTGTTTAACTTTGTTAGTACCTTCATGAGTGATTTTTAGTGTTTGCCAAATTTGATATGCAGTAGTGCAGATACTAACACGGTTATATTCATTTTGGTCTAATGCACAGAATAACATATTTATTGCTCTTGCATTTACAGCAGCTGCCGTTTTCTCAACTGCAGTCCATTCTGAATAATCAGTTGTTGGATTCACTATTTCTCTTTGAGTGGCATTCCAAGCATCATAGTTATTTGATTGCATAAAGAATGACATACGTGTTGCCCAATAACTATAGTTAAGACCATTGAAAAATGGAGGTCTTTGTGTCGATTGACCTTCCGTGTAAGTGGTGTTTTGAGTGCTAGTACTTACGTTATTTGCCATATTACTATAATATATCAAATAACTGTGTTACGGTTATATGATGACCGTGCTCTGATACCAAATGAAAGTGCGGTGTGTATACAATTATATGTGCTAATGTAGTATACACGGTTCGTGTAATATGGATTACAATACAAATGCGGAAATAGATGATAATAGCATAGTAAATAAAAAAAAGAAAAATCACACCAGAGATTTTTATATTGGTTCGGAGCACCGTCCTACGTCCAGTCCCAGACTTCTATCTGGATTTTCACTATTAACTACCTCGCTTCACCCGGAGGAACAGGTTTACAACACCCGAACAACCGAACGGGATTTCACGCCTCTAATACATTGAGGACTTCAACACTTGCCTCTTACAACACAGAGGACTTCAACAAAAGAACAAATACAATTGTTGTTGACAACTTGTGCTCTTGAAAACACGGATTTGTCACTAGCAGTACACCCTTCCTATAATCTTATCCTCAAAGTATGCGATATGATGTTTTGAAAAGATTAAGGAAAGTATATTATTGAATCAAAGGATATGAAATAGTTTCAAAGATTCAATAAATAATTTAGAGCTTTTATAATGCAGAAATAAGATCAGAGATTAGATTAAAAGAATATAAAATCGTTATTATTTAATCAATGAATTGGATGAGTTTATATAGATAAGAATGGTTGTAACTCTTTGCCATTAAGAGATATGATCTTTGGTGAAAGGTAAGAGATGCAACCTTTGGAGAAGAGAAGTGTCTTTTGGAAAAATTGCTTTCCGTTCAAAAACGGTCGACAGGTTAAAAAGTGACCAGTAGACAGGAATTTAAAATATATATACGTTATGTGCATGTGTGCACGTTCATTGTGCATTTTACACAGAAACGGTCGACCGTATGATTATTAACCGGTCGACCGGTTCCTGTTAATTTGCACAATGAATGTGCAATGCTACTAAACGTATATATATATCGATTATATTGAGGTGCATGATTATTTGAGGATAGATTTTAACAAGTTTATAACTATTACAATATCAAATAATCAACCTATAATCTATAGTAACATATGTAGCTCTAATGACCTTGTTTTGTCGATCGCCTTATTTGTCAGAAATCAAAACTTTCATAAAACTTGTGACTCAACACCGAGTCCTAATTCGACCGTATGCAAAAAGTAGCTTTTTGGACTAAATTTCGAGTATTGATAAAATATTTAAATATAAAATCGACAAATATGCGGGTTGTTACAGACTCCCCTCCTTAAAGAAATTGCGTCCTCGCAATATTTAAGAAGAAGATATGTAGTAACAACCATAAAAGCATATTCAACACAAAAGAAATTTGAAATAAGAAGTTTACCTTAAAGAGCACGGGAAAGTAAGTCCGGATGTGTTCGCTTGATGAACTCTCTAGATTCCCAAGAACAATCCTTAGGATTTGAAGACCATTGAACTTTAACAAGCGGAACATCTTTATTTCGAAGTCGTTTGACCTCCAAAGCAATGATACGAATAGGATGTTGCTAATAAGTTAAATTAGGCGAAACTTCAATCTCTTCCACAACATCAGGCTCAAGAATAGAATCGGAATCTCGAAGACATTTCCGAAGTTGAGAAACGTGAAACACGTCATGGATAGCAGAAAATTGAGCTGGTAATAAAAGGCGATAAGCCATGGAACCAATACGTTCGGTGATAGGAAATGGCCCAATATATCGAGGCGCCAATTTTCCCGATCGACTAAATCGCACAACACCCTTCATAGGCGAAACACGAACAAACACGAGATCTCCCACAGAAAATTCTTATTTCCTTCTCCGGTTATCGGCATAGGATTTTTGTCTACACTGGGCTTCTTTCATCCTATGATGAATAAGGTCAATCTTTTCTGTGGAATCACGAATAAAATCTGGACCTAAAACCAGCTTCTCACCGGTCTCAAGCCAACAAGAAGGAGATCGTCATGGCCTTCCGTAGAGTGCCTCAAAAGGTGTCATACCAATACTAGATTGGAAGCTATTATTATAGGAAAATTCAACAAGTGAAATATGATCTTCCCAACTTCCACCAAAATCAAGCACACATGCACGAAGAAGATCTTCAAGAGTTTGATTCACACGCTCAGTTTGCCCATCGGACTGAGGATGATAAGCAGTGCTAAAATTGAGCTTCGTTCCCAAAGCTTTTTGAAGACTCTTCCAAAATCCACTAGTAAACAATGGATCACGATCACTAACAATAGAAGTAGGAACTCCATGCAATTTAACAATCTCTTTGATAAAGAGCTTGGCCAAAAGAGGAACGGTTCGGTTAGACCGAACGGGAATAAAATGGGCGGATTTAGTAAGTCTATCAACGATCACCCACAAGCTATCATGACCCGAACGAGAACGGGGAAGGCCATCTATAAAATCCATGGAAATTTGGTCCCACTTCCAAATTGGAATTTCTAAAGGTTGCAATAACCCACCGGGCCTTTGATGTTCGGCCTTAACGAGTTGGCAAGTCATGCAATGCTTAACGAAGTTAGCGATGTCAAGTTTCATTCCCTCCCAATAATAAAGTCGCTTCATATCTGTGTACATCTTACTACTTCCGGGATGAATAGTAAATTTAGAACGATGAGAATCTTCTAAAATATCTTTACGAAGATCACTAATATTTGGTACGATAAGTCTACCAAATCTCCGAATGCTGCCACTAGAATCGATATCAAAGTCTTTCAAACCTTCAATATCAATTTTATCCCTAATATTTTGGCCAAGAAGAGCCATTTCGGGATCTAGCCTTTGAGCTTCAAGAATGCGGTCTAAAAGAGAAGGATGAGCCTCAAGGTTACATAAAACAAATGACGAACATAAATCGGTAACACGGTCTCGAATTTCACAAGTAGATAAAATCTCGAGATCGTTCCATTCGGATACCATCATAGAAACAACCGCTTGTTGCTTTCGACTAAGTGCATCGGCAACACGATTTCCCTTTCCGGGAGTATAAAGGATATCAAGATCATATGGTGCAAGAAATTCGAGCCAACGCTGTTGACGCAAATTAAGTTCCTTTTGAGAGAATAAATACTTCAAGGACTTATGATCGGTATAAAGAACAAATTTCTCTCCTAAAAGATAATGACGCCAAATACGAAGGGCGAAAACAATAACCGCGAGCTCTAAATCATGGGTGGCATATCTAGTCTCAGCAGGCTTCAATTGCCTAGAAGCATAAGCAATAACACGTTCTCTTTGCATAAGAACGACACCCAAACCAACGCGAATAGCGTCGGTATAAACAACGAAATCTTGATTCCCCTCGGGAATAACAAGAATAGGAGCATCCGAAAGAAGTTCCTTCGGTTTCTGAAAGGAAGCTTCACATTTGTCCGACCAAATGCATTTAACACCTTTCTTCGTTAAGCTAGTGAGAGGCACGACAATCATAGAAAAGTCTTTGATAAAGCGACGGTAATAACCCGCCAATGCAAGAAAACTACGAATCTCCATCACACTCTCCGGTCTCTTCCAATCTTGAATCGCTTCAATCTTTGAAGGATCCACGGAAATTCCGGATTCGGAAATAATGTGACCGAGAAACTTCACGCGAGATTGCCAAAAGTGGCATTTAGAAAATTTTGCCTTTAATTGATTACTCCTAAGAGTTTCCAACACAATCAGAAGTTGTTTTACATGCTCCTCCTCGGTTTTAGAATACACAAGAATATCATCGATAAAGATAAGAACAAACCGGTCGAGAAAGTCTTTGAAAACTCTATTCATAAGGTCAACGAAATAAGCCGGGGCATTTGTTAACCCAAATGGCATAACAAGCCATTCATAAGATCCATAACGAGTATGGAACGATGTCAAAGGAATACTATCCTCTGCAATACGAAGCTGATGAAATCCTGTAGCTAAGTCTAATTGTGAAAAGACTCTAGCACCACTAAGTTGATCGAATAGATCATCAATCCGAGGTAAAGGATATTTATTTTTGATAGTAAGATCATTAAGCTTGCGGTAGTCAACGCAAAGCCTAAGTGTTCCATCGGATTTCTTCACAAAAATAGCTGAAGCTCCCCAAGGCGAGGAACTAGAGCGAATAAATTGCTTCGTCTCCAATTCAGATAATTGTTTACGCATCTCCTAGTTTTCTTTATTGGACATACGATACGGAGGGCGAGTGATAGGTTGAGCTCCATGAATAAGATTAATTCTGAACTCAATTGCTCGCTTAGGTGGTAATCCTAAAACGGGCTCGAATAAGTCGGAAAATTCACGAACGACGTGAATAAGAGAAATAATATCACCCTCATCGTCATCATCGTCATCACGAGGATTTAAAGAATATAAAGATGCAACCAAACTGGAATCTGAATCTTTAAGATTAATAGAAATCTGCTTAACAGATTGAGGATGTCGAAGATGAATAGTCCGCTCAGGACATAGGATATGAGCTTCATAACGGTTAAGCCAATCCATTCCCAAAATCATTCCAAAGCCTAAATATCGTATAACATGCAAATCGGCTCGGAAAGAAAAATCACACAAAATAATCTCGACATCTTTACACAATAAACTGATTGTCGCGGATCCACCAACCGGATTCGCAATTCTCAAAGAAGTCATTAAACACAAAACATCCAAGGAAAAAGTATCAACAAGTTCTTTTGATATAAAATAATGGGATGCTCCCGTATCAAAAAGAACTCGAATAGGATGATCACGAAATAAAATAATTCCATCCAGAATAGAATGAGAAATGCCTTGGCCACGAGATGTGTTGCCAGGGGCTTTAGCAACATTAAGCTTTCCCTCCTTCTTGCCCTGAAGCTTGGGGCATGAAGATATAACATGACCGGGAACTTTGCAGTAGCGACAAGAGAGAGACTTTGGGCACTTGTTCGCATAATGGTCCTTCGAACCACAATTATAGCATTCCCTACGACCAAAGGAAGAAGTCTTTGCCACGGAGGTTGCTTGCTTACTTTTCTTATTGGGATAAGGGCCTTTGAATTTGTTTTGCCTTTTCTTGTTGTTGAAGTTTGGTTTGGAACCCACCACTTCAACATCATTCTCTTTATCCGCCTCTTCAAGACGAAGAGCGATATCAATGAGTTGGTCGAAAGAAACTTCTAATTTTAGAAGTAATGGCTTCTTGAGATTTTTGTTTAAGCTGTAGACGAACCTCTGATTTTTCTTCGAAGGGGTGTTGATGTATTCAACCCCATATTTGGAAAGCGACTCGAAGGAGGCGACGTAATCAGTCACGGAGGACTCACCTTGAACAAGGTCTATAAATCGTCGAGCCAATGTCACTTTCTCTGCTTCCGGTACAAATTTCAACTCGAAGCGTTCCCGGAATTGCTCCCAGGTGAGATCCGCTTCATTAATCTCAGAAATAAGAGGCTCGTACCAGTCCAATGCTCTTTCTCGGAGCATACTAGAGGCCACCTGAACTCGGTGGAGGTCAATAAGATTCATGCGAGAAAAGATTCGATCGCATGACCTTAGCCAAGCCTGTACTTCAATAACAGTTTCGGAACCTTTGAAGGGCTCCCCACCCAAATTAGTGTAATCGCTATACAAGCGTGCAAATCCCGACTTTGGGTGAGTAGGTTCCGGGTTAGCTCCAGCTGCTTGAGCATTCGTCACTAAATCAAGGAGCTATTGAGCAGTCATAAAAACTCCATCTTGGGGTGGAACACTAGATGGTCCAGCTCTGGGACGGCCTGGTCTAGACATTCCTCTTCCTTAGAAAGAAAGAAGAGTAAGAATAAGATTATTCACTAATGAATATCAAGCAATCTTGATAGACAAAACAAGGAATCATAAAAGAAAATAGGATAGAACGGTACGTAGATCCGAATAAAATCCCAAAGCACGACTCCTAAGAAAGACTTAGGACGATGATCCTTGTTATAATATTCCATATTGTTCCAAAGTTTGGCTCTGATACCAAGCTGTGACGCCCCACCTCTATACCCACGCTAGCCAAGAACATTACGGAGAATGCTGTCAACTAGCACGGAGAATAAGGCTGTTGAGGAGCGACCATCCGTGTAATTGCTTTGTGCGAGCATCGATATGTCGGATAGTATAACATACATTTCTTTATCAAGAGGGAAATCCGACATACCGACACAAACTCAAAGCTACTACACAGTGGCTATAATATCTTCGGAAACAAATATAGAAATAAACAAAACATAAATCAGTCACAGACAATTCATATCACAAAGGCGGAAATAGATATGAATATTACACTAGGAAGTGTACATCAGAGTAGTGGTCTAAAAAGATCCACAATAACACAAAAGAATAGTTACATGAACTACACAAAAGAATAAGTATACATTATGGAGTCTATATCTCAAATGTATACAACAAAAACTACTAATCTAAGTAGTTAACCAAAAGTCAGAGAAATCAATCCCAAGAGAGAAGTCAAGCAGAAGCACCTGTAACATCTCGGTCTGACCCGAGTATTATTTAATAAGAAAATAATAAACGGATCAGTCTAACTATAGATATCAGATGAAACGATATAGAATAAGAGATATGACTAAACACATAATAATCACAATTCCAAGCTGTGATATATATAAGTAATTGAAAATCAACGAGAGATTAATCAATATCACCAAATCTACACAAGAATCAAAGAAATGCCATACTCCTTATTTCGTTCATCAAACCACAAATATTGACGATTATATCAATGTCAATCACAAAAGTCAATGACACACAAATTCACCAATGCACAAATATTGACAATAATATCAATGTTAATCACACAAGTCAATGACACACAAATTCACCAATGCACAAATATTGGCAATAATATCAATGTCAATCACAAAAGTCAATGACACACAAATCCCAGAATTCAATATGCGAAATCCAGAAATCACAAAAGTCAATGACGCACAAATTCACCAATGCATAAATATTGATAAAACTTATCAATGGAAATCACGAAAATTGGTGAAACACAAATTCTAGAAATCATCTCAAGAAATCCAGAAATCACAAAGGGGGGGAGGCCTATCACAAACGGGAGCATAAAGCCCACCAACACGTGTATCACAAACGGAACGCTAATTCCATGGTTGCTAACCATCACAAATTGAGCCGAAGCTCCACAAACGGCCCGAAGACCATGGGTTGCTACCCCACCAAATTGAGTCGAAACTCCACAAAACGGGGTTTAGTCTCCCTCGCAGACAAAGAGACATCGCACATTGCTAGTCTAAATCACAAAGATGATCGTCATGATCAACGAGAAGTGTCGATTACAGTAAGCTAGTAAATATATGAGCTTAGCATCATCTCCCATAACCATTAGCTTAACTTAAATATTTACGAACAAATTGTAGATCTCCACTAGAAAATTGTCACAAGAGTTTCAATCGAACAAGTCCAAGAATTAACCAACAAAGTGAACGCAAGCGTTTCATACCACTTGTTTTACTAAGTCGTTTAATTAGATTTCTCATACGAGTGAGGTAAAGGTTTGTATATACTAATAGATTGGAAAACGGTTTTACAAACAAATTTGGTATTAAAATAGTATTGAAATCGTTTGAGGAAAGAGTTTTGATATTTACTACTAGTATAGCAAACCTTTATATTTTTAAAGTGACAAATCACGAAGAAGATTGTAAGAACAATCAATCACTAAAATTCACATACGAAGACGTGAATAAAATCCAAAGAAATCGATAAAGGATCCATCGAAATGGATATTCAAAAATCCCTAAAAAGAGTCATCAAAGTCATAATAGATGATAACAACAACTAGGAAACAACTCGAATCGATCAAAGTTGGAAATTCGTGCGACTAGGCGAAAATAGGCAAAATGCATCAGGTCGGTCGGCCGGCTACAGAGCTCGGTTGACCGAACCTTGTTTTGAAAAACTTCTCGGGCATCAGGTCGGTCGACCTAGCCAGGGGGCTCGGTCGGCCGAACCAGAAAAAGAGAAGTGCAACTGCACTTTTACTAGCAGGTCGGTCGACCGGACTAGGGGGGTCGGTCGGCCGAACCTGATGCTCTGCAAATTGATGCCCATAAATTGATATGCAACCTCCACCAATTCGCAACCGAACGAGCACGGACGCTAGGGAATTATGCCTAACGGCTACCCGGCCCTATTGGCTCCTCGATGCATCACCAAAAACACATTTGAACCTCAAAGCTATGATTTTTAAGGATCTGGCTTTCAAACACTAAAATTGGAATATTCTCAAAAGCAATCCAAATCAAAAGCAATTGCACAAGAATAAGTGTTTGGAATTCATACCTAATAATCGAAGATAATTCATAGACTTAGATGTGAGATTAAAAATCTCACCTTTTCACAAAATCAAACAAGAAGAAGCTTGAAAGCAAATGGAGAATCAACCTCTCTTCAACACAACCCAAATGAGCTTGAATCGATGCTCAAAACAAGAACATTACCAAAATTAGGTTTAGGAATTTCTGAAATTGGTAAGAGAATAAGTTGGAGAAGAAGAAGAGAAGCTTACCAATGGGTTCTTCTATTAGTTTGGAGCAAGAGTTGATTTGCAAGAGAAAACTAGGGTTTTGGAGTTTTAGTTTCCAATCTCTCCCACCATTATATCCTTAGAACTGAAAAGAGGAAGAAAATGAGGGTGAATGGGGAAGAGTGGCTCAGATTTGAGTATAAGCTAAACATAGGGCTGAGCCCAAACCCAAACCCAAAGTGAAAAGTAGCAAAAATCAACTTTCTCCAAACATATCGAAGCTTATACTCAAAAAGGTCGCAAACGGCATTTTAAACTCAATGGGAGTGGTCCCGAGTCCTAATTCGACCGTATGCAAAAAGTAGCTTTTCGGACTAAATTCCGAGTATTGATAAAATATTTAAATAAAATATTTAAATATAAATTCGACAAAGATGCGGGTTGTTACATACACTCTCCGGAATCAAGAAGGAGGGAAAGCTTAATATTGCTCCAGAATCAAGAACACAAGCACGAAAAGGTGGATTCAAAATGAGTACCAAAGATTATCAAAGATTATATAAGATTTCTAAACTGAAAGATTATAGAAAGATGCCTATACCAGTCTATAGCAAGATGAGTATGATAAGGACAACAAAAAGATAGTTTGAAAAACAAAATAAGGAAATAAATTTGAAAGCATGGAAATTTCAACTTAAATAAAGAATAAATCTTTTCACAAGTTAAATAAATCTTAACTATCCCAAATTTCATTATCTTATTATCCAATCATCTTAAATTAACAATTTTTAAAACTATGGGTTTGAAAAATAATCATTTATTACACTCACAATGTACTTAATAAATTTTATTCTTCTTTATTCCTAATTAAAATTAAATTTATTCCTCTCAATATATTTATCACTTATGTTAAACATACTTACACATATTTTAACTGCTTTCTTTTATTCTTAGTTCTTTTAACATATTTTATTGTAAGTTATTCAATTACCCTTTATTATATTTACCTCTGTTAATCATTTTATAATTAAAATTTAAGTATATAACATTTATTATAATCACTCAAATTATATATAAAAAATCTTTTTATATTGTATATTATCCAATTACATTGTTAACTTTTGAAAAATTAAGGTAAGTTATATTGGAATGCAATTGAGTATTATACAAATAAAACTTTCCAATTCAATCATTTCAAGCTTAAATCATTTATTCAAAAATTTTGATTTTCTTTTTATAATTGAAATTATTCTTTAAAATAAAATTTAAGAATTAAATTTTCGATTTCTTCAACCCATTTAGAGATAAATAAATGTATGTACATAATTTATCGAATCAAATTTAAATCATATGTCTATATATATATATATATATATTATAGATCAAGTCATATTTTAGAAATTCAAATCAATTGATTTCCAAAACAAAGCTGTAGCAAGACTACAGAGCGGTCTCTTCACTTCGAAACTCGAAAATGAACGTCGATGATGCTGCAGTCATCGCCGAAGTTATTTTCCAGCGACGAAGAGAAGAGCACTAATTTTAAACTTAAAATTGTTTGGAAACAAATTTCTATTCAAAAATACTTTAAATAATATAAACTTTTAAAACATTAAACACAAGGTTTGAAACCATCGGAAATTAAATTCTCAAATTTCTTGTTCAAAATTCATTTCAGTTCCCAAATCAATTTATAAACAACTATCTATAAATTCATTTATAGAACAATAAATGATAAATTAAGCATTATCATTTCAAATAATCAATTTTAAATCAATTTATTAAGTTCCATAAATTTACTTATATATCAAAATTTTATTTCACTAATCCAAATTTTGAACAATATTATGTCAGTTTGTTCTGTCAAAGTGTTTTAGAAATCCTATCGATAGCGTTGATCAGACGAATCGATCGAAAACCCAAATCAACATCAACAACTCAAACAACACAATATATAAAACAAAACATAGATATACAATTACAATTCAAAATGTTTGGAAGAATAGATTGGAAACAAAAGACAAGATGATTTAATAACAGAGTAGGGAGGTCGGTAAGCTTAAATAAATCGCGGCAACCTTAACCGGGTCAACCGTGACTTAGAATAAGATCAATGTGGATTTTTTTCTGGGGTAAATCTACATTGATCTCAAGAGTTAGAGTTTGGGATAACAAAAGATATTAGCATCTAAACCAAGGATAGATATAAATCTCTGGTGAATTAATGCTAATTGTAAAGGAGTTTCCCCCTTTTACAATTCAATTTGAAATTGGCGTGACTGCCGACTCACTAGAAAGATCATTCGAAGCGGAGTTATGGAATACTCAAGAGTCAAAAGAAGATGAATAGTGAAGGACACGAATGGATTTTGGAACCGTAGGGAACGTTCCAAGATTCAAAGGAATTGAGTAAAAAAGGAAGAGATTCAAACTCGAATGAAAGTGATTCTGTAAATACATTTACTCCATATGCTGAGTTTTTCCTAGAGCTACCAAAGCTCTGATGCCAACTGTAACGACCAGGTATTTCCAACCATTCGCATCCATTATAAGTGTATAGGTAGACACTCATGCCGGAATTGAATTGCTCAAAATACCACGTTGTAAATAAAAATTTGGCAAATCTCAGAATATAGAGTAAATAAAATCAAAGATCACAGACACAGTAATAATAATGCAGCGGAAGTAAAAGAATAGTAGTTCATGAAGCTACTATATAAAAAATATCAGAGTTACATAAAATACAACAGAAGAAATAAAGTACAAAGGAAGTCTCACTACATAGAAGTCTACGCAAAAGATAAAACTTGACAAGTAGATAATCTCCAGCGATTCCAATCTCTAGAAAGTGGAAATCCAAATCTGTGAATAACTCAGGCTGACCCGAGCGTAAATAAAAATACAAACACTCGAGTCAGGACATACATACTTATACAATGTAAACCAACTCAAGTGAACTGTAGCAAAGGTACAAGTAACTTAGAAGATGCTTGGGACCGCCCATCCTCTAAGGATCCGTTAAACTATTTACTATGTAGTAATACACGCTATATACAGTAGTGTCTAATCAGTAAAGTATAATCATATAAAAAATAGCGTTAAGGGGACGGTGAACCTTAACGCGGTCGGATCTTTAAAACCAAAATCGTAGTGGGCTCGCTATAAGGAGATGACATGGCACGCGAGGCAATGCCAGGGTGGATACACCGTTTGCACTCCCGGACCGCTGGTGATGGCAAGCCAGCAGCTTCCGCCCACCTCGAACAGTACCCCCGAATCAAAGTGGCGCCACATATCGAATCACAAAAGTAATAGAATGGTTTCCGATGGAGCATGCTCGATGAAAGGGTGCGACCCTTTGTGTAGCCCGGTATAGCTCCTATTTTAGTCATTTATGCCAACTCACGGGAGTTGGGTCCACGTAATATACCTCGAGAACGTCGCCACCATCCTACTTCATTCTGGAATCTCCACCGCGTGCACGGTTGTTAAAGTGATTTTCGGTATTGGCCGGCTATAAGACAATATCCGATCCCGGTCTCTTTAACAACCAATCGTTATTATAACCCGTAGTTATAACTTTTAAAAAATATATTTTATACTTCAAAATAAAATATCATTTCAACCCAAATCTTTATCAAAATAAAGATTAAATTATTTCCAAACCATTTCAATATATAATCATACCATATCTTTCGATTCAAATATTTATCAAAATAAATATAAAGTCATTTCTAACCATTTCAATATATTAAATTATCATATCCTTTCAAAACTTCCTTTCAAATCATTTTAATATATCAAAATATCATAACCTTTCAAAACTTCGTTCAAAATATCTTATCTTTCAGCACTTCCTTTCAAATTATTTTAATATCAAAATGTCATATCTTTCAAAACTCCATTTTCAAATCATTTTAGTATATCAAAATATCATATCTTTTCAAACCACATTTCAGTCATTTAATATATCAAAATATCAAAACTACATTCATTTCAAATCATTATTCATTTTATTCAATTTAAAATACCATTTCAATTCACATTTCAAAACAGTTTATATTCAAAAAAAATCATTTGTAATCATTAAAATGAAGTTATTATGTTCAATAATTAAATTATTAAATTTCCAAAATTTTCAACTTTCAAAGTTCATTTATTCACTTAAGTTTATCAAAACAGTGAAAATTCACTTTTCGTGGCATTTAGAAAACGCTACGGAAAGATACATTCAAAACAGTTCAATTTAACAAAAGACAACATTTTAAAATGTTGTAATAGGGTTTACTTAAATTTCAAATAAACTTAGTTAAATTCAAAAATTATAGCACTTACAAAAATTGCTATAATAGCTTTTAATTCAATTTAGCTTTTTAGTTCATTATCATCAACTACAGAATTTACAAATGCTGTAATATCATTTACATTGTAATTAATAGTATTTCAAAAATGCAGTCAATTAACTTCAAATATTCAATATAATTTCTCAACCAATTATATTTTTTTAATTTAAAACGTTTTTAACTCATAAAATCATACATTTTCACATTTATAAATATCATTTAATTTTCCTCAAGTTCATGATTTTATAAAGTTAAATTTCCATTCAAAAATCAAGATTTAATAATAATTCACTTATTAAATTGCAATGTTCAATTTTAAATTCATTGCATTAAATTTAAACTTAACACTTAAGTTCAAATTCTCAAATATAACTTAGTTTTATTTTTATTTACTTAACTAAAAGTTCACTTTTAAGTCAATTTCATAAATTTCCAATTTAGTTATATTTCAAAATTTCAACTTAAAGTATTCATTCATTTCACATTTCAACTTTATTAAAAATAATTAATATGATATGAAATCACTTTGAATTCATTTAAATTCAAATTATCATAAATTTATTATAATTTCAAATTCAATTTAATTTCCAATTATAATTAAATCAAATTTTCCAAAATAACTTACGTTCAAAATTTTCTAACTTTCATTAATTCATTTTACTTACAATTATTCAGAAAATAAATAATATTTTACAAAAATCCTTTTTAATTAGATTTAAATCAAAATGTTTTAATATTTACATTTCTAAAATAATTTTAAATTTTTTAGAAAACATATATTAACTATGGGTCTATATATAATTTTCTACACTAGGAAAAGTGATACGGGTAATATATCATTTCAAACCGTAATTTACAAAGAAAATCCGGGTTTTATCATTTCAAACCCGCAGTCCCAAGTAAATGAAATAAATTGAAAATCATTCAGTCCTATCATTTCAGCCCATAACAATTTTCCCTTATTCTAAAGTCCGTTCGCGTATGTATCATTTCAACCCATAGTGATTTCTAATTTACAGGGAACTTGCAGTGTGATAAACTAATAAAATATACAGAATAGCATGAAATAACAGTAACATATGATATAACAGGTGTAATAATAGGTGTAAACATCATATGATAATAATATAAGCAGTTATAACATGATAATATAGTTCTATAGATTCGCAGGGTGTCAATTTACTACTTATATAAGTACATAATGTCTGGCGAGAAATACTCACATTTTTATGCTGGAGATATTAATTTGAATGAAACAACGGATCCAGAAGGCACGATCTTTGATTTTGAGTGGAGAGAAATAGCCAAGATATCATCTTGTAAACAACCCCAAAACAAGACAATATAACGTATGAATATTCAACCAAAACAATATAGAAATAATTGGAAATTGAAAGGCAACAAAGACAAGATAACTTGACCTTGCTACAACCATTCAAAAGCTTGACTAAGGGGTTCATTTTCTCAGCCATGATGATGATATGAGTGTGGGAGAGACAAGGCTAATAGCCTTGCAAACATTCAAACAAAACAAACAAATAACATAAGTTTTCAAACCCAAATTCAATAAAACAATGTTAGAATTAAATGCATAAAACAAAGGCAAAGTTCTTGCACTTGCTTTCTACCGCCTATGATTTAGCTATAGATCTGAAATACATGTCTTAGGAGTGGGTTAGGATCAAGTCTTGGGTTCATAAGGGTCAGCCATAGTTTGGAAGTAATGGTGCAAAGGTGGATGGACATAGGTGCAACAAAACAACAACTACAAGGCAAATTCATCACTTCTATGCTATAAATAGGTTCGGACATAGGCTCTAGAGGCATGGCCAGTGGGTCCAGGTGGTGGTGGGTGATGTGGTAGAGGGTGGAGGTTAGGTCAGAGGTGGTGATGGTGGTGGAAGTGGCGGCTAATGGTTGATGAAGGTGATGGTACCAAAACTAGGTCAGCTTGAGTGCATAGGTGATGGATTTGTGGATTTTGGTGGTGGTGTTTGCCTTGGGGTTGCTTGGCCTGCCATGGTGGTGATCTAGGGTGGATGATGATCAGAGAATAAAGTGGTGGATATTGGCCTAGATCTAGTTGAGGAGGAATGGAGCCATGAAGTAGAGAACAAGTTGCAAAATTACATAGAAAAACTAGAAAACAAGAGAAGAGAAGTAGATTTTACCAAATTTTTGCAAGATGGAGGACATGAATTTTTTTTTAGGGTTGAGAAGCTTTGAAAATACGTGAAAAAGATGAGAGAATGTAGCTGAAAAGAATACAGAAAGGTACGGCCAAAATAAATGGTGTATTGATTGAAAAAGAAACGGTGAAACGACTTTACGTTTCTTAGCATTTAAAACCTTCCATACTTCCTTTTCTTTTAAATCAAGTCAAACAAAATAAACTTAAGAAAGTACATCTAAAATCGAAACAAAGTGAAAAAAATAAAAATATATAATTAATTTAAAGAAAATATAAAAATAATTAAGGAAATTGCTTAAAAATTGAAAACAGGGTTCAAAAATTACAATTAAAACATCAGTGGCTTTGGAAAAATATCTACTTCATTTTAAAAATATTCTAAAGCAAAATTTTGAAATAAAATAATTTATTTATCATTTGTAAAATAAAATAAATAATTAAATTGGAGAAAAATAGAAAAGAACTAAAGAAAATGTTTAAAAATTGAAAACAGGGCATGAAAATTACAAGAAAATTACAATTAGCTCTAGAAAAATTCCTACCTCACTTCAAAAATATTAAAAGACAAAAACATACATAAAATAACATATCAATACATATTACAAAAAAATATGACAAAGAAAAATAAAATTTATACTATTTAAAATAACAAAATTGTAGAATAAACGAATTGCACTCAATATTGAAATATACATAACTTTCACAATTTAAATCCGTTTCCAACGAAACAAAAAGCCGTGTTCTTAAAATTTTATGTACTTTCATAATAAAAGATAAAATTTAAATTTTCAAACTTTTAAAAATTTAAATTAAAAGTCAAAGTTTGACTATTTTGATCAAAAATTCACTTTTTGGAAAATATTCTTTTTAGTCATGCTTTGGAATGATAATTCATATCAAAACTAAAGTTTATCATTCAAAATAAATAAAATAAGTTTTTAAATCAAAAATTCAATTAAAATAATTAAAATATACAAAAAAATAAATCATAAAATACAGGGTTGTTACAGAAACCTACCTTGTATGAAAAAGATATGGGTTTTTATAAGATTTGCTTACTAAATAGTAAAATTAACTTCTTAATTACATTGTTAATCAACCTTAATCACATTCGTTGCCCTAACACGCTTCACTCCAAACAACCAAATTGCAATACACACATAGCCACCATCTTCGTTTCTTTCCGCCATCGTATAAGGCCTCCGTATGTTGTAGCACGCCCATAGGAGGTCGCCCAGCCTCTGACAATCCCACCACCACCAACCTCGGTCCTCACCGTCGCCTGAAGCTCGAGAAAACATCGATTATGCCACCGTCATTCTATAAGATCTCCACCTCCTTGCTTCGCCTCGACCCAATCCACTCAATCGTTCTCCTCCTCTTCCCTACGATGAGCACTTTTCTAGTTGAGGTCAAGGCCCATTTTGTGATGCCCTACCTCTATTCTCACAATAGCCGAGGACACTATGGGGCAATGCCGTCGACTAGCACGCAGAATAAGGCTGCTGAGTAGCAACCATCTGTGTAATTACTTTGTGCGAGTACAGATATGTCAGATAGTATGTCACACATTTCATTTCAAAAGGAAATCCGATATATAAAGTCAAACTCAAAATTACTACACAGTGGCTATGTGGTCTTCGGAAAAGTATAAAATAAGCATAACACAAATCAGCCACCGATATTCATATCACTAAGGCGAAAGCAGATATGAATATATCATATAAATGTGTACATCAAAGTAGTGTTCATACAAGATCCACAACATCACAAAAGAATAGGTACAAGTGCTAGACAAAAGAATATGCATACATCAAAGAGTCTCTATCTCGAATGTATAAAAGCAAAAACTACTAAACTAAGTAGTTAGCCAAAAGTCAAAAGCTAGTCCCAGCTAAGAAGTCAAGTGGAAGCACTTGTAACACCTCGGTCTGACCCAAGTATTATTTAAGAAGAAAATAATAAACGGATCTATCTAGCTATAGATATCATATAAATTGAGTGTGACAATCAACTATTTTCAACCATTTGCATCTGCACATGTCGGACTTGAATTGCTCAAAATACCGCGTTGTAAATAAAATTTGGCAAAATCTCAGAATATACAGTAAATGAAATCACAGATCACAAACACATAGTAATAATAGTGCAGCGGAAGTAAAAGAAATAGTAGTTCATGAAGCTACTATGTAATATATCAGAGTTACATAAGATACAACAGAGGAAATAAAGTACAAAAGAAGTCTCAAGATAATAACCAAGTACAAAATGAATACAACACTGGGATCAACAGAATAACTGGAAGTGAAACAGATAAAATTGGACAAGCATATAATCTCCAGCGATTCCAATCTCCAAAGAGTGGAAATCCAAATCTATGAATACTCAGGCTGACCCGAGCGTAAATAAAACTACAAACACTCGAGTCAGGACATACATACTTATAAAATGTAAACAAACTCAAGTGAACTGTAGTAAAAGTGCAAGTAACTTAAAGGATGCTTGGGACCGTCCATCCTCTAAGGATCCGTTAAACTATTTACTATATAGTATATTGCGCTATTATAACAATGTCTAACAGTAAAATAAACATACTTTTAAATAGCGTTTAGGCTTTACATTTTCCACCTTAACACAAATAATGCCAATAGTCCATACAATACCTGCATATCTCCTGATCGGGAGACTATGAGAAGGTACTGCATAGGTACGACACAAAAGAAACTCGTAGTAAAGGCTCGATATGGTAGGTGACACGGCACACAAGGCAATGCCAGGGTAGATATACCAATTATGCACATGGACTGGTGGTACGCAACAACAACATACACCCACCTCGGAACACATTCCCAAAATCGGAGGGGCGCCCAAACAATCACAAAAGCAATAGAATGGTATCGAAGAAATGTGTCCGACCAGAGGAGCTACCACTTTTAGCCCAAGATCGCTCCTGTTTTAGCCACCTTATGCCAACTCACTGGAGTTGGGTCCTCGTAATATACCTCAAGAACGTCGCCACCATCCTACTTCGTTCTGGAATCTCCACCGCGTACACGATTGTCAAAGTGGTTTTCGGTATCGATAGAGAGTATGCCCATATCCGATCCCGGTCTCTTTGCCAACCAATGTTATTATAACCCATGGTTATATCTTTAAAATAATATTTTATATTTAAAATATAATAGCATTTCAATCCAAATTTTTATCAAAATAAAGATTAAATCATTTTCAAACCATTTCAATATGTCAACATACCATATCTTTCAAATTCAAATATTTATCAAAATAAATATCAAGTCATTTCTCACTATTTCAATATATTAAATTATCATATCCTTTCAAAACTTTATTTCAAATCATTTTTAATACATAAATATCGTATCTTTCAAAACCTCATTTTCAAATTATTTTAACATCAAAATATCATATCTTTCAAAACCTTATTTTCAAATCATTTAAATATCAAAATATCATATCTTTCAAAACTTTATTTCAAATCATTTTAATACCAAAATATCATATCTTTCAAAACTTTATTTCAAAACATCTTTAATATCAAACTATCATATCCTTCAAAACTTTATTTCAAAACATCTTTAATATCAAACTGTCATATCTTTCAAAACTTCAATTTCAAATCATCATATAAGTTCAAATCCAAATATTCAACTTTAAATACCTTTTAAATTCAAAGATATCATTCATTTATTATCATTCCAAATCACCTTTTAAATAGCTTATATTTTAATCAAAATAATTCATTTAAACCATTTAAAATTTAAATTTATATACTTTCAAATCAAGTATTCAATTTTCAAAGTTTTAAACCATTATGAGTTCATTTACTAAGTTAAAACCATAAACATTGAAAATTTCAACCTTTCACAGTATTCAAAAAAAGCTATTGTAAGTTATACTTGAAAACATTTAAATTTAAACCATTTAAACGTTACAAAAATCATATTTTACCATTCAAAGATGTTCGTTAATATAATTTTCTAATTTATGATTTTTTATAAAGCAAACCTTTACAGAAAAATCCAAATTTTTCAATAATTTCACTTAACAAATTCAGTTGTACAGTTTTCCCATTTTTACATTTGACACCTTATTAACACTTACATTTTCAAAATTCCATTTCACGAATTGAACTAAATTTCCAACTTATTTAATTAACTTAAACCTTTAAACAAAACCAAATTCCACATTTCCAAATCAAGTTGTATTTTAAAATTTCACTTTTAAGCATTCATTTACTTAACCATTTTAATTCATAGAAAAATCAATAATACTTTATTAAATCATTCAAATTCAAATCAAATTATCATATTTACCATTTTCAAAATAAGAATAAATTTCCATTTTTATTTTATATAACTTAAATATCATTTTAAAATCAAAATTCCAAATTTCCAAACTTAAGTTATATTTCCAATTTCAATTTAACCATTTATTTATTTAACATTTCCACTGATAGAAAAATCATTAATCCTTTATTTAAAACACTTTAAAATCTATTTAAATCAAATTATCATAAATTTACATTTTATCCACTTAAAATTTTATTTATATAACTTAAAGGTCATTTTAAAAGCCAAAGTCCAAATTTCCAGATTTAAGTTATATTTCAAAAATTCAATTTCTTCATTCATTAATTACATTTTTAACTCATAGAAAAATCATAATTTATTTATTTTAAAACATTAAAATCCAACTTAAATCAAATTTTCATAAATTTACACCTTTAGGAATATTTAAAAATATTTAAAATACTTTATAAATTAACCACGTGCCTGTATATAGTTTTCTAACCTAGGTCAAGTGATACGGATATATATCATTTCAATCCGCAGTTTAAAAAGAAAAATCCGGGTTCTATCATTTCAAACCCGCAATCCCAAGTAAAAATAAATAAATAAAAACCATTCAGGCCTATCATTTCAGCCCATAACGATTTTTCCCTATTCTAAAGTCTGTTCGGGTATGTATCATTTCAACCTATAGTGAACCTAATCTACATGGAACTTGCAGTGTGATAAAGAGATATAAATGAACAGTTAACAACATATAGTAGTAACAGATAATATGACGGGTAAATTAACAAGTTTAACATCATATATAAGTAATCACAGGCAGTTATAGCATCATTTATAATTCTACACATTCAAATGTTGTCGCTTCACAATTGCATAAGTATGTAGTGTCATGTGAGATTTACTCACCTCTTTTGCTGGAGATATGAATCAAATGGCACAAAAAGATTCCCAAAGGCACGATGGCACAATAATAGATCCAAGTGGGAAGAGAACCAAGCTCAATGATCTTGTCACAACCCATAACAAAACCAAATATAAACATAGATTCAATACAAGATTAAATTGAAATAACTTTGGAATAAAAGAAATATTGAAATGAATACTTTTTCCTTGCTTTCTACACTCATATGCTCGGCCTAAGGGTTGATTTGGTCATGTTTTGGCATGACTTTGGCTCAGGTTTGGGTCCTATTAGGCACGGCTACAAGGTGATAAAGTGGGTAGGAGTTACATAGGAGGAATACAAGAGGTCAAGGCAAAAATGGAGGAGTTTGGTTCACATTTTAGGCTCGGCCATGGGATGCTACAGGTCTAGACAGAGGTGTAGTGGCTGGTTAGTGATGATCTTAAGGTGATGGTGGAGCTAGAAGTGGTGGCCAAGGCAAGATATGGTAGTGTATGTTGTAGTAGTGGCTTGGATATGATGTTTTCAAGGGTTTTTGACAATTTGTGTGGAGTTTTTGTTCAAGTGGAGGGTGCGGCCTGTCATGGTCAGAGTGGTAGATGGGTGATGGTGACAAGGAGGAGGTAGTGAAAGGTGGTGGCCATGGCAAGCAAGTGGTGGCCGAGCAACAATGAGGAAGAGACAAGGCAAAACAAGTGAAAAAAATGAAGAAAAGAAGAAAAATGAAGGGAAGACATTGCGAAAAGCTCTAGCCGTGAATAATAAGATGGAGATGAATATTTTCACGTGAAATGTGAATAAGATACTCACGGCTATCGTAGGATGTACGGCAAAACAAAGCAAGGCAATGAAATGACCTAGGAAATTGAAGAGGTTTTGGCAAATGAAAGGTCTTAGGTTTTAAAGTCTTAAGTCTCCTCATATTTCTATTTCTTTTAAAACAAATAAAACCAAATAATTTCATAAAATACTTTTAAAAACCGAAACCAAGTGAAATAATATGAAAATAAATAATAAAATTTAAAGAAAATAGAAAAGAATAAAAGAAATTGCTTAAAAATCCAAAACAGTGTTCAGTAATTAGAATTAAACCACCATTGACTTTGGAAATTATCCACTTCATTTTAAAAATATCATGAAGCAAAAATTTGAAATAAAATAATTTATTTATCATTTCTAAAATAAAATAAATAATTAAATTGGAGAAAAATAGAAAAAGAACTAAAGAAATTGTTTAAAATTTGAAAACAGGGCACGAAAATTACAAATAAAATATCACTAGCCTTATAAAATTTCTCTATCACTTTAAAAAAAACAAGAAGTCAAATAAATAAATAAATGAGGAAAAAAATAAAGTGGGAATGAGAATAAAATAATATCTTGAGAAAATAGAAATAAATAAAGAATTTCTTTAATAAATTGAAACTAGAAATTAAAAATTATAAACAGAATACAACTGACATTGGAAAATGTCAATTACACTTTTAAAAATGTTTGAAAACCAAAATATATACATAACATGTTATTTTACCCATATAAATATAAATTAGAGCATTACATGACCAAATAAAATATTATTTATATAATTTAAAATAACAATTTTGTTAAATACATCAAATTACACTTAATAGTTAAAAAGGCATAACTTTCACATTATAGATCAGATTTCAACGAAATGAAAAACAGTGTTCTTAAAATTTTATTTACTTTCATAAAAAAGATAAAATTAAAATTTGAAAACTTTTAAATTTTTAAGTTAAAAGTCAAAGTTGACCAAAATTCATTATATTTGGAAATTATTCTGTTTAGTCATGTTTGGAGTTCTAATTCACATCAAAATCAAAGGTTATATTTGAAATAACAAAACTATCTAAGTTAAATAAATAAAATAAAGTTAAATCAAAATTCAATTAAAATAATTGAAATATACAATTAAAAATAATCATAAAATACAGGGTTGTTACATTGAGATAGGATAGAAGATATGACAAACAAAAATGCCAGACTGTAACAAGTATACGTTAGATAACAACAAAAATCATACGATATCTCGAATATTATCAAACACCAAAAAGAATGTCATATTCTTCAACATATTCACCAAACCACAAATATTGATAAAACTTATCAATGTAAATCACAAAACTTGGTGATACACAAACTCTAGAAATCATCAATTAGAAATATAGAAATCACAATGGGGGTGGCCTATCACAAATGGGAGCATGAAAACTCACCAACACGTGCATCACAAACGGAACGCTATTCCATGGTCGCTAACCATCAATTTTGAGTCGAGGCTCCACAAACTGCCCGAAGACCATGAGTCGCTACCCCACCAATTTTTGAGCCGAAACTCCACAAACGGGGGTTAGTCCCAAGAAAAACAAAGAGACATTGCATATCGCTAGTCTAAATCACAAAATAATCATCAACGATCATCAAGAAGTGTCGTTTACACTAACTAGTAAATAAATGAGTTTAGCTTCATGTCCCATAACCACTAGCTTAATTTAAATATTTACGAACAAATTGTAGATTTCCGTTTGAAGATTGTTAAAAGATTTTTCAATCGAACAAGTCCAAAAATTATCCAATGAAGTAAACGCAAGTGTTTCATACCACTTGTTTTGCTAAGCCGTTTAATTAGATTTCTCACACGAATGGGGTAAAGGTTTGTGTATACTAATAGATTGGAAAATGGTTTTATAAATGAGCTTTGTACTAAAAATAGAGCTGAAATTCATCTTTGTGAAAGCGTTTGAATATTTACTACTAGTATAGAAACCTTTTGTATTTCAAAGTGACAAATCACAAAAATGATTGTAAAACCAATCAACCACCAAAAATTCACATGTGAAGACGTGAATAAAATCCATAGAAATCAATACCGAATCCATCAAAATGGACATTCCTAAAAATTCTGAAAAAGAAATTATCAAAGTCAATAAAAGTGATAAAAACTAATCGGATCAACGAGGATCGATTTAAAATTGGAAATCCACACGAAAAAAAGGCAATTTGGCTGAGATAAGCAAATTCAGTCGACTGATCGCAGTGGTCAGTCGACTGACATTGAACCTAGAAACTTTTGGTTTCCAGGTTCAATCGACTGAACACAGAGGTCGGTCGACTGATACTAGCTCAGGAAATTCTTTGGTTCCAGGTTCAGTCGACTGACCTTACAGTTCAGTCGATTGAACTTCGATTTCTAGTATTTTTAGCCTAGCCCCAAGAAGGGAAAAAATCCCAATCGAAAAACGATCGACCGAGCAACGGAGACTAAGGATTTATGCCAAGTTGAAACCCAACACTATAGGCTCTTCGATACACCACCAAAAACATGTTCAAACATCCAAGATAGGCTCTTTAAAGATTTTGACTTCAAAACACCAAAATTTGAAAAATTCACCAATGTAACGATTGCGATTTTCGACTCACAAAAGTCGACATTAATATGTCCACTGTATCAACTGTCGAGCAATCGAATGCCGGAAAATCGTACCGTTATGGTTAAAAAGAAGGGGTAGAAGAAAAAGATAGAAGAAGTAAGAAAACAGAACATAAACAATATCAGAATCTCACAATCGCAGCGGTACAACATATAATAGATAAATGAATAATCTTTAAATCAAAAGAACTATACAGTTATTACATTACATCACATCATCATCAGAGTGTACAACAACAATATTCAACACAACAAAACGATGGACAGTTATACAAACATGTCCTTACAAGTGAATTTACAACGGAATGATAATATCATATACTAGTAATACGTTTCGCCATCCAGCTCGCCACTTGAGCTCCATAGCACTCCTGAATCCAGAATGACCTGATAACCTGATTCTAGGCTGCACGTGTGTAAAATTATGGGCACCGAGAGTTTAGGAAGTGAACAATAAACTTCAGGTCAGTCATGGGACTGGTGTGAGAATTAAAGAAGTTATTTATCTTTAAAACAACAACAACAACAGAAGTGAAAAATATCCGCAATGCTTTTTCGAAAATGAGACTACCATAAGGCCTCCCCGCACACATACAATGTAAACGCAGAATTGGAGGAGATTTCTCCTTATGATAGTCAAAGATGCTTACTACGCAAAACAAATCATTTTTGATATTATTATTAGTGCATAGTGTAGAAAGGATTTCGAAAATAGAATATTAATCTTAGCCAACATAGACATTTCGAACTATGCCTACTATAGCTACCATCTAAACAGTGGTGACCACCATATGTAAATGGCAGGTTATACAACTAAAACGGTACTGGGTTCGTATTGGGAATTGGCTTTCCAAAAAATGGTCAGGCTAAGGAACTTCCTACTGCCACATGGGATCGCCTCTGGCGGGACATCCCGAGAACTTAACCAGCTCTCTGCCAACACAAGGTCGGGTTACCTTTGTAACTAGGTAACTACTACACGAATATGCCACCCCCCGGTCCTTTGGGACCTTTATCCAAGGGCCCTCGATCACAAAGCAACAACCACATAGAAAATGAGATTGGAGTAACCACATAGGTTAAGCATCAGGGCTCCATACCTGACACCACCCTTTTCCAGAAGGAAATGACATACCCTAAAGGGCGCAACCCTCATAACCTTGCCACATATTCCTGTTTTGACCATTTCCGAGGTGTGAGATCTGACGAAGTCTCGTCCACAAAGCCACGCTTTTTCACAAAGACACGCTTTGATCAACAAACGATCAATAAATAATCATCATACAGCAACACTCAGCATGCCACATTACCAAATTTGGAGTATATCGCTAATAACCTTCAACTACAAAACCTCTGAGCTCGTACGTCTCATAGAAGGGTGTTAAGCTAAGAGAATAAATTCTCCGCCACCAACAGAGATGTATTTGAAAGAAATCTGCTTTATATCTCAAAATGTAATGTTAGACATGTAACCATACAAATCTGTTTCGGGTTTGAACAGAACCGAAGGCACTTCAAAAGAAGCCCTTGCAATCCGGGTATTCACAATCCCGATCGAATTTTCCATCACAAAGAAAATCACCATACTGTAGCTAACGGTGCAGAGACAGTCGATAGGTCATCCTATCGTTTTCACAAATACCTATCTTCACCACCGGTCTTCAATGCTATCCATTACGTCGTATCATTTATTCAGAATGGGTTATATGACACAAAGGTCTTCTCCCGGCTAATCCGAATAGTGAACCTAATATTTTTAAAACATATGGATATTGGGATTTCAATTAAGTCACAACTTATTACCCAAACCCTTTCTTTCAAATGGTTTAAACAAATTACCATTTTAAATCTTTAAACAAAACGATTTACTTCACAAAGTTTACCCAGTTTCACAAAGATTTATTCCCAGATTCCCAGTTAAATTTCCATTTCAATTGGATTAACTCATTAAATCTTAAATCAAGATTTAACTTATAGCTTTCAAAACTATTCGCAATTCAAGTCTTTTATAATATAAAAGATACACCATTTGAAATACTCCTTCATTTCAAGTCGAGTTCAAAAACCTTTCACAAAGAATAATTCATAGCCTTCAAAACAGTTTAATTTCAAATTTACATTCTTTTAACGCAAATGGGAATTTCTTTCCTTATGTGAAAGCTATTATTATTTGAAAATAGATGGTTTTCGTTTTGGAAAAAGTGATTACAATTTTTCATGAGTTAAAGCCACTCAAGTATAAACTTGGATTTAAATTTAAAATTTCCAAAACTATATTTTAAATGGTTAAAAACCCATATAAACACCTTTTTATAACTTGTACAATCTTTTAGACCATAGTTCCCAAATCATTGAATTCAATTTCAAACATTGAATTCAAAATTTAAATCAAATGATTTAAATTCCAATTTTTATTAAGTTATTTAAAATAACTCTTATTTTTGAAATTCATTTTTAAAACTTTCAATCCCAGTTCCAAAACTAGTTTGGATTCAAAAATTCAATCTTTAGAATTGTCAAAAATCTGTGACTTAACTGATTTCCACGTGAAATCCATATTTTGTGTGTGTATTGTGTAGTCCAATGGTTTAACACAATAGTGCAACAATATTCAACCATCACAAATCAAAATATAACAATATATTTGATAAGCGGTATAAACTATAACGCTTACCTTTCATTCACAGATCACAGATATATATATATATATATATATATATCAAAGATAAACAAATTACATATCGCAACACACATCAGGATATATCACAAAGCATCACATATCAAAGATATCAAACAATTCAACATCCAATATAATTCAAACATCCATAAGTAGGATAAATTTAATCATCTGATTAATTTAAATCGAATAAATTTCTATGAATTTACAAAATCATTTCTTTTTAAAATAAATTTCTTCTACTTATAATAATATAAATCGAAATCCATTTACTTAGCCCTTTTTCCCGTAATTTGGAATTTTATTCAATATGGTTCAAAAATAACTTTACCTTTTTAAAACTCCTTTTTAACTTATCCAATTCTCAAAAATAATTTTTACTATAACTTTCAACTTGAAATTTCAAAAATCAAATTTTCATCTATTTTCGTTATCCAACGATACCAAAAATATATTCGGCTATCCTATGGCCTTCGACAATCTCAATCACAAAGATAATCACACGGATTATAAATCAGCAAACACACAACATATGAAATAAATTCAAAGTACATATATGATGTTTAATGCGGGAAATAATGCGGGAAATCAACTCCAAGTACATATATAATATCAATTCCATTCAAGTTGGAATTATCGCGGTATATGTGTTTAATAAATAACATCCGCTTAATATACGGTGTATAGGGTCTATTTCAATACAACAGATAATACCTATCATCCAATCACACAATCAAGCAATTTTAAATCTGACTATTTAAAATTTAAATCGAAACAAATTCGATTGAGTGAGAAGTTCTCACCTAGAGTTTCCGATAACAGCTAGCGTTTGTTTCGAATAAAATTAAACGCACATTTAATTTTACCCGAAATTATGACTAGCTCCAAACGACTCCAAACTAGCTCCATTGCGTAGCGCTCGACAAAACGAACCCGACGCAAGTCGTCTCGTCAAATTCCGACCTCGTATGAATAAGCTACACTATTTTAAAGTTTGTACACATTTAAATATAATTAATATTTACAATTTCTTCTATTATTTTTAACCTTCATCATCACAGCCGTGCATTTCAAGTCCAAGAAGATCAGGCCATTCACGTCTTCTTCTCCAAAACGTGAAAATCACGTACAACCCATACCCATTTCCGCCTCTCAACCTTCGATTGTCGCCGCCACCACAAACGTCGAGGCAAAGATCAGGGACTGCCACTTTGAAGCTCGTCTCGAACGGCACCACCGCCCCTAGCATGGTCAAACTCGGTCAGCCCCCTAGCATGAAAAACGTGCTTGAACGGCCTGACTTCACAGCAAAAATTCCACCACCACGTCGCACCGATGATCATCATCACCGTATGGATCTATAGTTCTCATCTTCCTCTTCATCTTTGCAGTTGGAAGCTTGTTGAATGGATGTGTGGATTTGAAGAAATTGAGGGATAAGGAATTGAAATTTCGGCCATTGATAATAGAGGGTGGCGGCTGAAGAAAATTTAGGGTTAAGGTTTTCTTTGTTTGCAAAACGTGAAACATCGAGGCCTTTTATAGAAAATTGCCCAAAACACCATTCACTCGAAATTTTCCGAACTCCAAACGAAGCGTGCCTCCTGGCATTTATAATGTTTTACCCCCATTCCGAACGTAATGGAATATATATTGGGAACCAATTCGATCATATTTGAAAGATAAGTTTTTGAATCGACTATTTAAATTCAAAATTCACTCGAATCGATTTCTACGCGTTTTAGCTTGCCCGGACAAACCCTAAGCCCGATTGACACGAAATTTGAAATCATACAATAATTTAACATTACGGATCCAATGAAACTAGTCTCGTCGAAATCCGAGACTGTTTGAAAAATGGCTATTTTAAGTCGTTAATTAAATATTAAAAAATTCAATTTCTGCAAATTAACTTTTAATTCAATTTTAAAAGTTCACAAACATTGTTCTAACTCCAATATGATTTAATATAACTTTATAAATCATTTTTAATAACATTAGACCCAATTCCCACTTATTTACGCAATTTCAAATATTAAATTATCGATTTAATTATCCTATTAAATCTAAATATTCGAAATATAAATTATTCGACTTATAAATTTTACTTGTTAATATTTAAAATCAATTAAATATCTGAATTTCAAATGACAGAAGTTCTGGGTCGTTACAATCTTCCCCTCTTAAAAGAATTTCGTTCTCGAAATTACCAAGTAAGAAAAATGTCCTAAATTCATTAATTTTTTTCAAAACAAACCGTTCAAATTTGGTTTACAAATCTTTTAAGTGTTTAACTTTTCCAAAAATTCAATAGTTAAACTTCTTACAAAATATTTACTAAGGTTTCAAATCCATATATAGTTATCTTTTCAAAATCAACTATATCGTTTAACCATTAACTTCAAATCAAAACTTAGTTTTCACAATTTTTTTTCCAAAAATTTCCAAAAATTTTCTAACGCCTTAAATTTTCAGAAAATTTCGCCATAACCTCCTTTGTACGAAGGAGCTTTTAAAATATCACAATAGATATAAATATATATACATCGACCCACACGGTCGGAAAATAGAAATACAGTTCATATTTCCTATTTTTATTGCGTAGGCGTACCTTTTTAGCATTTTTAAGCAAAGCAGTCATTTATTTAGCATTTTGTGCAACCCAAAACCAGCCAAACATTAGCCCCGGTACCTGTACTTACTCAATTTAAACATGTAAGTGACATATATAGGAAATTATTAACAATTTACCCTTTTTGAACAACTACCACCTATGCATATTAAAAGAAACGCATACTAAGAAAGGTTTATAAACAACTTATATGATTTCAACACTACTTGTAATTGTTTACAACCAATTTATATACAACGACATTCAATTATTCATTTTCAAGTAGTTTACTCACTAATTTACATTCACATTTTTTCACTTTGAATTCAAATCAATTTCCATTCAATTTAAATTTACTTAACTTCCAATTTGAATTTAATTGCTTTAGCTTTCAATTTTATTCATTCAATTGCATATGAATTTCTATTCAATCAATTAACAATAATCTAACAACCAATTTATATCCAATACAAAAGAATTTATTCACTTTACATTCAACATTCATATTCACTTTGTTTACCTTCCATTTGGTTTAACATTCAATTAGCCTTAAATGAATTAACACTTATATCCATTATTCTATATCAATTCATTTCATTTGATTGATTAATATTCAATTCATTAGTTCAGTTGCCTATTCATTTTACAAATAAAGTTGAATCTCCTTTATATAATTCAAGTTCATATTCATTTAATTCACTTCATTATTTTACTTCGATACCAAAATCAACTTCATTCAGCATCACTTAAGTTATATTCCATTTCAATTTTCCACTTATAAATCCAATTCAGATTCCAACTCCAAATTAAATTTTATTTAACTTTTACCAAAGTCAATTTTATCACTTATTCAGATTCATACCTCGTTTTGCTTAACAAAGTTGTTTAACCATTTTAATAATTGGTTTTACTTACATCCTCACATTTAATAAGTTATACAACTTATTATTCAACTTCCAAATTTGATTTAATTTATTTAACTTCCTTTACTTAAATTTCACATCATATATTTTATCATACTAATTCAAATTTATTTCAACTTTACTAAAGTTAAATCTTTATTATCTCATATTATAAGTTCAAAACTTGATAACTTATATTCATCAATTCAACTTGGATTTTAATCTCAAATTTTTTTATCACAACAAAATTCAATTTCAATTTACTATGGTAGCAAATCCATCATACAGAAATTCGAAAATGATACTGATGACGCTGCAGTCATCACCCTTATTATTTCCCAGCAACAGTAGTGAATTCAGTGCTTTAAATTCTTTCAAAATTTTCTTTTATTTATTGTTAACGTTAAAATTAGAACGCTAACACCCTGGTGTATGAAGTGAGATCGTGAAAGCACCACCCGATAGCTCGGGAACAGATTATATGCTGATAGTAGTGAAAAACAGTAAACAACAGCAATTTTATAGTGGTTCGGCTTAAGAGATAGCCTACGTCCACTTTGAATATCTTTATTGACGATTTGATTACAAGTCAATGCAGTTACACTTTGATTACAACACACTTTGAGTTTCAAGTGACTTAGAACAAGTAGCTTAAACTTCAATGTCGATCCAAATCTTTGAACACATGTTTGACATGTTTGATTTCTTCGTGAAGTTCCTTGAAGGTGTTGAAGTAGTTCAGAATGCAGCAGAGTAACGGCGCTTGAAATGAATGAGCCAAAAGTCCTTTGCTAGTTGGAACTAGGGTCGTATTTATAGGCATTTTTCGGAGTTAGGTCATAGGTCGTGACCGACCTAAGTTAGGTCGTAGGTCGTGACTGACCTAAGATGCACTGTCTTCTCTTTCACAAGAACATGCATGCTGATTTGCACAAGTTCTAGGTCATGAGCGACCTTACTAGTAGCGGCATAGAAAAGGCGGCCTTCTAATGCAATGTCCTTAGGTCGTGAGCGACCTATCTTAGGTCGCAGAGTTCTCTAGGTCGCAGCTTCCCTTAGGTCGCAGCTACTTTTAGGTCACTTGATAAGTTAAGTCGCTAGGCCGCTCCATCTCTTAGGTCGCTAAGGACTGAAGGTACTAGGTCGTATAAAGACTTTAGGTCGCTAAATCCTTTGTCTCGTTAGGTCGCTTGCTTGCTTATCTGGTTAGGTCGTGAACTAGACCATTGAGTTTGATAGGTCGCCTACCAATTGAGCCGTTAGGTTGTGATTTTCTATAGGTCGCTAGGCCATTCCTGTAGTTAGGTCGCTCCATACCTTTAGGTTGTAAGGTTGCTCTGGCTCATAGGTCGCTAAGTCGCTGAAGCTTTAGGTCGCTAAAGCTTTCAGTCGCTAGGTCGCATAAACTTTAGGTTGCTAGGTCGCATTATCCTTTAGGTCGCTAGGTCTCTTAGGTCGTTGGTCTAGTTAGGTCGTTGGTCTAGTTAGGTCGCTCCACATTTTGAATGATTATTACGATCGATCTTTGATCGCCGTTCGATATGTCATCGTTGTGATTCAAGAAGGCACGGTAACATTAATGGATCGGAGGTATTTGGATTTGATTCCTGGATGATTCGGTGGCATGTAGGAATGATGAATTTTTATGAAGGGGATGATGGACTTGCTCATGAGTGATAACGGGTTAATGGGTTAGTGGAGAAGAAGGTGATTGGTGGAGGGAAGCGAGGTTTTCGCCTGAGCGGGAGCTTGCTTAAGATCCTATTAGAACCGACCCATGAAACTGGGCGACCTATAGAACCTCGCGACCTAGGACTTTCGTGACCTAGGACTTAGGCGAAAGCGCATTGCTTTGAACTGCTGGGTTATTGGGTCTGGTGTAGAGAGGAAGTTAGGCGACCTAACGGATTTGAGTGACAAAAAATGCTTCACGACCTTAGGGCCCTTGAGACCTAAAGAACATTTTGGACCTACGTTAGGTCGCTGAACGACCTAAAACTTGTACGACCTAATTTTTGCAGCATAGGTTTTTAGGTCGCAGCCGAGTTAGAACTTGATAAATTTGCATTGCTCTAGACTCCTTTAATTTGCACAGTGCGACCTAAAAGAGCTCTGACCTATACTAGGTCGTTGGTCGACCTAGGACTTGTGAAATTTTTGAGAGAATTTGATTGAACTGCTTGGACTTGAATCATTTGAAATTCATTACATTCCTTTGCAGATTGCCCTAACTTTTAATCTAACAACCTGTTTAAACATAACATTTGCAGAAAAATGGGACGAATATACTGTCACTGACCGCCCACATCGAATGACAGATTAGTCGATAAAGAATAATCAACTTAAATGAACTGTGTGAGTGAAATGCTGTGAATCAACCGACTCAAATGAAGTGTTAAAGCAAAGCTAAAATTTTGTTTGAATTAACACTGCGCTTGAGTTTTAAATTAACAAGTCCTGAAATCTCACAATCGATCAGTTGTCAATTAGTTTAATTTCAGTTATTTCGCTTGTTATTTTTATTAGTTTTGCACAACACTTCACACTTTTAGGAAACATGCACCTTCACACCTGAACATCCAGTTACTCATGTAGAATGACGTCTCAACAAGAAGAGATGATAGAACACGTCGAAGGCGCTTTCCCGGTTGCTATTCCACTAGAGAACCCTCTGGAAAGAACTCCTACCCTTCTGAAACAGCGGGTGCTTAATCAATTATGCATTCAATTTGGCATTGCCGAGGCAGAAGTTTTACTCCCTGGACCAAATGATTTTGCTGATAGACCACCTTCTGGTTTTGTTGCCATTAATCGCCAAATGTGCTTAAGTGGAGCAATTCCTCCCTTTAATGAATTTCTTCAACAAATCCTTCTTCGACTGACGATCTCTCCTTTCCAACTGCATCCCAATGGCTATGCCATTTTGATGGGATTGTGCGTTCTGTTCAGGAGAACTCTTGACCGTCTTCCGAGTTTTGAGGAAATCTGTTACCTGTGCACTTTTGCGAAGAACAAGGACCACCCTTCGATTGTACTTGTAAGAGGTGCGAGGAACCGTAAACTAATTTTGGATTTGCCGGAGAGTGCACATGGTTTTTTGAATCAATTCTTCTATATTCGTTTCCCCGCAGGATTTTACGTAGACTGGAGAATAGGAAGTGAGATCTTTTTTTTCCTTCTCTCTTCAGTTTCATCTTAAGTTTTTCATGGTTCGTATTGCTAGATGTTGATTCCATTCCTTATTTTTACAGCACTTCCTCCTCCTTCTAGAGATTCCAGTCATAAACCAGTCTTTGAAAGGCTAAGCATTGTGGCTGCTGAAGAAAGGAGCGCAAAATTTCTATTGACAGATGAACTTCTTCATCGGTTTGAGCTTTTACATTCTTCCCGTTCTACTCAACTTCATGAAGTTCCGACTGAAGTTCCCGATTCTCCGATGAAAGCTCCTGATGCCCCAGTCTCTATTAAAGAGCACATGCGGGGAGGATCCTCTATAGAAACTTCACTAGTAAAATGTTCCACTCCAAGGGATGATGCGGAGCCATCTGAAAAGCCTGCACTTGCCCACATAACTGAAGAAGAGGAGTCCCTTCCTCATACTGATAAGAACGTTGATCTTGGAGTTGATATTTTTGGGAGTTTAAGTGACATAATGGTCACTTCTCAACAACTTTTTAGGGATGATGTTTCCAAAACTGTCTCTTCTGTAATTGAGGCGACATCTTCTCTACAACAAATGTCAACCCCTTCTACTCAAGTTATCACTACCTCTACTCCACAGAGTGGTCTGTAACTTGATGCATGTAGCTTACACGTTACACAACACTTAGGATTTTTCAGCACTTGTACGCATTCATCTTCTTATACTTTAAAGATTTCTAAAGCTTATTATTTTTATTCCAGATTCTCCAATGGGGCGCAGCAGTTCATATTATGATGATTTCCAGCGCTACGGGAGGCGTAGCCAATATGATTATAGGCGTCACCTCCCCTCTTACAGAGAATCGGATGAAGAGAGGGCCATCAGGAAAGCAGACGAGAGACGAGCATATGAAGAACGTCACCGAAGAGAGCAAGAAAGACATGACCCTCCCCACAGAGATGATGATACCCAAAAAAGAAAGACTCACGATGAGAGAGGTAAAGGTCACATGGATGATTCTTCTAGCAAGCGGGCTAAACTTACTGAAGAAACAATGCCGACAGTTTCTCAAAATGTTCCTGCTCAATCTCCTGCTCCGTTCGTTCCGACATTCAAACAATCATCAACCGGCCCGCATACCAAGTTGGGCAAGGTCCTCCCACTCTTCAAAGTCGATTCCCTCAGTGGTGCCTGAGAGGGGTTCGATTTGATCTCGACTTGGTTCCTCTCGACAAATCGGCTATGCTGCGAAATCTTGATACTGTCAGGACCGATATTGAAAGAATGTCGAACTGGCAAAAACTTGTCGACGAGCTTCAGAGGGTTAACCGAGCCAATCTCGAGGCCATGCTCACAATGGAGAACGATAAGGCTGAGTGGCAGAAGACTCTCGAACAGCATGACGCCGAAATGAGAAGTATTGCTTCCTATAATAAAAAGCTGGAAGCGGAAGTAGAAAAGCTTAAGGAAGAATTAGCTACTTCGTCTACTCTCTATTCTCAAAAGGAGAGCATGCTTCAGCAACAAGTACGAGATGCGCATGCCAGTCAAAGGGCAGTCGAAGATAAGCTTACACACAAGGAGAAGGTCATAGAAGAATATCGCGCTGAAACTTTACAGCTGCGAGAATAGACCGGCTCTCAAAGCTTGGAGATAGAGATGTTAAAAGCTCGACTTGCCATGGCCGAAAAGGAGCGTGACGAGGCTGTTGCTGGTAAACTCGCGGCCGAAGAGGCCCATCAAGCAACCAAAGCTGACATTAGCTCCACATTATTTGATTTTTATCTGCATAACATTTTGGGGCGTGGCAGCCTTGCCTTTCTAGGCCCTATGTATGAAATTACACTAGCTGAAGTTTGGGAGGCAGCACTCGATATGCTAGGTGGTAAAGGTGCTGGCTATGCTGAGACAGCTCTTGAAGAGCATTATCTCGATGATGATGCCCGCGCCGCTCTTGCCAAGGGAAAAGAGCAACTCGCCAGAGTACGGGCCGGAATGGCGGAAGGGGAACGTTCTGAAAAGAAATACCACCTACCACTTATGAACGTCCTTTAGTTTCTTCCGAAGTTGACATTATAGGTTCCAGTGCTCATTCGCTGCCTCCTACAAGAACCGGGGTAATTACTCCTACTAATGATGAGGCTTTGGAGGATATCGGGGCTCAAAATTATGAGATTGAACTAACGAAGCAAACATCTTCAGGTAATTTTGACATTGGTCTGATTCAGGTGGATCGCTTGCTTGCTCCTCAAAAGTTTGATGAGCTTCTCGATTACTTCTTGAATCTCGACGAACCCATATCTCCCTTCTTTCGGGGAGATACTAATATTTTTAATTTCTCTTCTTCTGCAGTTGAAACACCAAGTGATGTGCAGACTTCACTTCCTCCGGTTATCCCTCCTCCGTCTCTTCAGGTGACTCCTCCTTCTGCTTCACAGCCCGGGTCACAAGAGGAGCAGATTGAGGCTCTTCATGGCTTGGATGACCCTATCGCTTCGCAAGAGCAAAAAGACGAGGGACTTGAAGGAGGCGAGATCTCTCCGGAGCGGACTCCTTCTGATGACGTAGTTTTGTCCGCTCTTGTTACTCCAGGGAGTGAGTCTTCTTCGAAGAGAAGAAAGAAGCACGGAACATCGAAGAGGAGGGGGAAGAAAATCATCACTACTGAAGAGGAACCGGAAGTTGCACCGGTTGCACCTTCCTCTCCTTCTTCCCTTATGCCTATAGATAGACCTGAAAAACTAATCATTCGGCCAGGCAAAGGGTCCAAAGGTGGTAAGAAGAAGTGAAGAGTCGGGCTTCGGGCTTTTTGATTCCTTTTTTGTGTAATGGTCGGATGTTGTGCAGGCACCGGCCCCTGCTTTTTTTTATTTTGAAACCTGTATCTGCAATTGAATAAAATGATCCTTTATTTGTACAGACTCTTGTTTGAATTTGAGAATGCATTTATTATTCATTTTTGCACAAGTTTATTTATATGATATTGCGGTGAACTTGTGGTATGTTGCTTGAGCGTATTTTACCGATATAGCTATACCATTTTGTATGTAACTATACCATGTTGCCCCCATGCCATAAGCTTGCTGCAATATTTTATACTTTGAGGGGACTTGCACTCTTATTTTCTGAAGAGTAATTACTTCATTCTTGAAGAAATTTTTCGTAGAGTACGACTTCCTTCACATAAGTTTTTACGCTTTGTCCTTCGAAGAAATCACTTTTTTTTTTTACTTATGTATGCATTTTGCCAAGTGAATTCTTCTATGTGGTAAAGCGGGCCTCTGAAGGGTACTTTAACTTTCTTCCTTTTTTTTTTTTTTTGAGGAAGGTTATTTTCTAGAATAGGTAAATCACTCTTCCTTTGAAAGTTAAAGTATGCCCTTGATGAGGATATTTTTTTTTTTGAAATAGAAATTTGTACTTCTGAGGAGGGATTTTTCACGTTTCAACACTTGGAAGTTTTATTTCAATCTTGGTGAAACGTGTACCTCCAAAGAATTGTGCCTTCGAAGAAAGCCTTTTCACGTTTCAACACTTGGAAGTTTTATTTCAATCTCAGTGAAACGTGGGCTTCCGAAGAAGTCTTTCTTTTTTATTGTGTCCCCGGGAGGGGGTTGTAACTCTGAGGAGGGATTTTTCACGTTTCAACACTTGAAAGTTTTATTTCAATCTTGGCAAAACGTGTACCTCCAAAGAGTTGTGCCTTTGAAGAAAGCCTTTTCACGTTTCAACACTTGGAAGTTTTATTTCAATCTCGGTGAAACGTGGGCTTCCAGAAAGGTCTTTATTTTTGATTGTGTCCCTGGGAGGGGGTTGTACCTCTGAGGAGGGATTTTTCACGTTTCAACACTTTGAAGTTTTATTTCAATCTTGGCGAAACGTGTACCTCCAAAGAGTTGTGCCTTTGAAGAAAGCCTTTTCACGTTTCAACACTTGGAAGTTTTATTTCAATCTCGGTGAAACGTGGGCTTCCAGAAAGGTCTTTATTTTGTTTCGCATTTCAACTTTGGTGAAGTGAAATTCCGAAGAGCGGCTGTTACACTTCAACTCCTGGTGAAATGGGCCTCCGAAGAGGGCTTCTATTTTGTTTGCATTTCAACTCTGGTGAAGTGAAATTCCGAAGAGCGGTTGTTACACTTCAACTCCTGGTGAAATGTGCCTCAAAGAGGGTTTTCATCGCCTGGAAGTTACTCTCTCATGGTTGGAGGGTCATGACTCCTCCAATCTTTTTTGTTGAGTAGAGAACTTTCTTTTTTTGTGGCGTATGACCCATTAGAGGTCTTTATCCTCCGAAGAGTTGTGCCTCCGAAGAGGACTTGTGCTGCCGATGATAGCTTTGGTTGTTCCCTTGTCCACTTGCTTATGCCTTTTCAGCGATCCTCTTTTTTTTTTCTTTTTTTAAGTAACTTGTTTAATCCAAGGAAGTGTACTTCATTGTCAGGCAAGTTCGCGAGAACGAGCATCAGCTTCTTAATTGGATGTTTGTTTGTTCAAACGATCACAATTTATTAGCAGAGGCCCGTTTCTGTCGAAATCATAGGCCGTTCAATTGAAGTACTTCCTATCTAGGATTTGAATTCGGAGCTTTTGTGACTTGAAATTTGGCGAGAATCACTTGGTCTTATTATGTGCAAGTTTCACTTCCATTGTCAGCAAAAATTCAAATCGACATTTCAGCCATACATTCTATGTACTTTTTATATCGAAAATAAAGCAAACATGTAATAATAATAAGGAACACAAGATTTATAGTGGTTCGGCCACGAAATTGGGCCTACATCCACTTTATATTTTTTATTATTTACTTTCTCAGTTTTACAATTGCCATCAATTACAAGAATCATACATTCATAATTCTTTTTACAATATTTCAACAAAATTTTCAAGTAAAGTATGGACGCAAATGATTGCTGTTCCATGCCCTTGGAATTTGATCTCCTTCGACAGTAGTGAGTTTGAATGTGCCGTCAAGAAGCTTCTGACCTATGACATACGGTCCTTCCCAATTTGGCCCAAACACACCTATCGCTGTCATAATTCTCTTCAGGACTAGGTCTCCAATCTCAAAGTTGCGTTGGCGAACTTTGGAATTGAAATGTCTGGCTATCCTTTGCTGATGAGCTGCAATTCTGAGATTAGCCTCGTCTCTTTTTTCATCAAGGAGATCTAGCGCTTCAAGCTGTAGCTTTTCGTTTTCTGCTTGATTGAAATGGATTCTTCTATGTGAAGGTACCTCTATTTCTACCGGAATCATTGCCTCTGACCCGTACGCTAATGAAAACGGGGTGTGCCAAGTCGCAGTTTTGTGAGTGGTTCTGTATGCCCATAGTGCCAGTGGTAGCTTATCGACCCAACCACCTTTTGCTCTTTCAAGTTGCTTTTTGATGGTTGACTTAATAATTTTGTTCACGGCTTCCACTTGCCCGTTTGCCTGCGGATGAGCCACTGCTGAGAAGCTTTTCCGGATTTTGAATTGCTTGCAAAAATCTTGGAATTCTTCACTTTCAAACTGAGTACCATTGTCTGTAATTATTTTTTGAGGCACACCGTATCTGCAAATGATGTTTTTAGTCACAAAACTTATCATCTTCTTTGAGGTGATAGTAGCCAGTGGTTCAGCTTCTGCCCACTTAGTAAAATAATCAACAACAACAATGGCATATTTAATTCCAGATTTGGCAGTTGGTAACGGCCCTACAAGGTCTATCCCCCATATTAAAAACGGCCATGGACTGACCATCTGTGTGAGTTCAGTGGAAGGAGCTCTAGGAATTTTGGCGAATCTTTGGCATCTCTCACATTTTCGGGAATACTCTACTGCATCTCGATTAATTTCTGGCCAAAAGTATTCGTATCGGAGAATTTTCTTTGCTAATGTTTGGCCACCTGAATGATCACCACACTCTCCTCCGTGTACCTCTGCTAGGATTGCTTTGGACTCTTCCCTGGATACACATCGAAGTAATGGCATTGAGAATCCCCGTCTGTATAATCGGCCATCCTGGATTATGTATCGAGAGGCTTTTCTTAGTAGCTTTTGTCGTTCTTTTGAGTTCCCTGGTAAGGATCCATTGAGCAGATATTCTGTTATCGGAGTCATCCATGATTCTGGCTCTTGAGACATGCTCATGATCCAATCAATGTCCATCTCATCAATGCTAGGAGTCGACAGGACCTCCACTGGAGTTAACTCCAGAAATTGAGCTTCGCCTGTGCTAGAATACTTTACGAGAGAATCTGCTTTCACGTTTTCTTCTCGAGGAATGTGACTTATCATGTAATGATCGAAATCACCCAGGAGTTCCCAAGCCTTTGACGAGTAGGCGGGCAGATTCCCCCCTTTTGCTTGGAATTCCTTTTTGACTTGGCATACAATAAGCTGAGAATCACTGAATATCTGCAACACTCGGATGTTTAATTCTTTAGCAATCCTTAAGCCAGCGATAAGGGCTTCGTATTCTGCTTCATTGTTTGTTGAAGGAAATTCCAATCTTAGTGCATAGCATAATAATCGGCCTTCAAGGGTCTCAAGTACAACTCCGGCTCCATAACAGTAGTCGTTTCTCGCACCATCGATATATAACTTCCATTGGATTGGGGAATCGTTGACCGTTTTCTCCTCACTGTTACCCTTATCTGTGAATTCTGCGATGAAATCTGCTAAAGCTTGTCCATTGATTGCTTTTCGGGGATGATAAGTGATGTCATACTGACTGAGTTCAATATTCCACTTTAGAAGACGACCCAAAGTCTCAGGGCGAAACAGGACTTGCTTTAAAGGTTGATCAGTGAGGACTCTGATAGGATGAGCTTGAAAATATTGCCTCAACTTTCTAGATGCAATTAGTAGGCAATAGGCGAGTTTTTCCAACTTAGAGTAATTCATCTCTGCCCCGGTGAGTCTTTTGCTGATATAGTAAACTGGATGTTGAATCCTTTTGTCTTCTCGTATCAGCGCTGCACTTAAAGCATGAGATGATACTGCCAAGTATATAAGAAGATCCTCGCCATCGCCAGGCCTAGAAAGTATTGAAGGCGTTTCCATATGGCGAATCAATTCATCAAAGGCTTTTTGGCATTCGGGAGTCCAATCGAAGTTTTTCTTTCCTTTCTTTAGGGCATCAAAGAATGGGATGCATTTATCTGTGGCTTTGGAAATGAACCGACTCAAGGCGGCGACTTTTCCATTGAGACTTTGTAATTCCTTCTTTGTTCTAGGGGCTTTGACTTCTTTCAATGCAGTAATTTGAGCTGGATTGGCCTCAATGCCCCTAGCGCTCACGATGAAACCTAAAAACTTGCCGGATTCCACTCCAAATGAACATTTCAAAGGATTGAGCTTCATTCCGTATATTCGGAGGACTGCGAACATGTCCGCTAAGTGTTCTATGTGATCCACTGCTTTCTTAGACTTTACTAACATGTCATCGACGTAGACTTCCATAGTCTTGCCTAATTGCTGTTTGAACATAGCATTAACAAGTCTTTGGTATGTTGCCCCTGCATTCTTTAGCCCGAAGGGCATAACTCTGTAGCAGTAAAGACCAATGTCGGTGATAAAGCTCGTGTCCTCCTGATCTGGCTCATGCATCATAATCTGGTTATATCCGGAGTAAGCATCCATAAAAGATAACAATTCGTGTCCCGCTATTCCGTCTACCAGTTGATCGATTCTGGGTAATGGGAAGCAGTCTTTGGGGCAGGCCTTGTTTAGATCTGAAAAATCGATGCATACTCTCCATTTTCCGTTGGCTTTCTTAACCAGCACTGGATTTGAAACCCAATTCGGATAGGTAGATTCCCTGATAAAATTATTCTCCATTAGCCGATCAACTTCTTCTTTTAATGCTGCCGACCTTTCTGGACCTTGAGTTCTCCTCTTTTGTTTCACAGGTGTAAATTTTGGATCAATATTTAGAGCATGCACTGCAACTTCTGGGGATATTCCGCACATATCGGCATGAGTCCAAGCAAAAACATCCAGATTTGCCTTTAAAAAAGATATTAAGATATTCTGAATTGACACATTAAGTTGTGAACCCACATTCAACACCTTGTTTGGGTCCTTTGGGTCAACAGGTATTGGTATTGTCGTTTCCACTGGTACCACTCTATTTTTCCCTGCACTGACTTTTCTAGGGTCCATCTTTTTCCTTGCACCGCTGTGCTCGCCAGTGCAGGGTCCGCCCTGTAATTGCTACAGGCTGGTTCTTTGATGTGGACTGGGGCTGCCGCATTCTTTCCCATTTCTCTTTTTCTGGTTTCTCGTAGCTCTGTCAGATAACACTCTCGCCCAGTATTTTGATCCCCTTTTATAACTCCTACTCCATTGTCTGTAGGGAATTTAATAGTGAGGCACCACGGGGCAAGAACAGCTTTGAACGCTGCCAGAGTTGGACGACCAAGGAAAGCATTGTAAGCAGAAAATTCGTCGACAATCACAAAAGTTTGCTTGCGGACCATTTTTCTCTCTCCTTCTCCAAGTTCCACAAACAAATCAATGGTTCCTACCGGCTGTTTTGGCTCCCCAATGAAGCCAGCGATTTTCTACGATGAGGCTTGCACATCAGCCATAGGGATCTTCATTTGGTCGAATGTTTTCTTGAAGAGGATATTGCAGGATGCGCCACAATGAATGAGAACTCTTCTGACAATAGCTGGCCCGATACCAGCCGAGATGACTAAGGGATCCAAGGCAGGAGCTTCAATACCTGCGGAATCCCTAGCTTTGAACACAATATCATCATCAAGAGTTCTTTGTTGCTTCAAGGGCGTAGCACCTTCCAAAACGAATACATCTTCCTCGGTCGGTACATACTTTAAAGCTCGGGTATACCTTTCCATCTCACCCCAGCTTCTGCCTGCTGGGTGAGGTCCTCCTGTAATGACATTGATAATGGGCCTTCTGGATTCATGCCCTGCAGCCTTCTCACTCGTCCTAGGCTGATGAGTAGGAGCCTGTTTCCCCTGACTAGATGAAGCAGGATTGTTGCTATTCTTTTTCACAAATTGCCGCAGTTTGTTTTCCCTTAGCAACTCTTCAATCAGATTTTTCAACTGGCGGCATTCGTCAGTCTCATGACCGGGTTGATTATGGAAGTGGCAGAACTTCCCACTCTGTATAGCCCTTTTCTCGGTCCTTAGAGGAGGAGGTTTAGGAAAGTCAACAGAATCTTTAGTGGCAAGGTAGATACGCTCCGGCGTATCTGATAAAGGAGTATATTCTGATGGCTTGAAGGATCGGGGCTTCTTCAGATTACTCTGCTTCTTCCCATTGTTATTTTCCCTTTTTTGCCCTACAGATTCATTCTTGCGTGGAGCAACAGTGTTATCTTCATCATTTTCCAACACTGCCTTTACCGGTACGGGACGGCTTTCTAAGCGTATGAATTCATCTGCTTTTTTATAGAAATTTTCAAGGGAATTTGGTTCCTTCATGTTCAGCCATTTCCCAAATTCGCTCGACTTGTCAATACCCTTCATCAGATAAGTCAATATCATTCGCGGTTCTGCATTGTCCACCTCAGCTAGCGCTATATTAAAGCGGTTTAAGAAAGATCTGATAGTCTCTCCTGGATTGTGCTCCAAACTTGACAGTGACATGATATCCTTGGCTTTTGAGGCGTATAGTCTGAACTGCTCCTTGAATTTCCGGGTTATGTCAGAAAACTGATCTATAGATCGGACTGGAAGTTTGGTGAACCAAAGCAGAGCTACACCTTTGAGATACACAGGAAAATATCGGCACTTTATTTCATCAGAGGCTCTGGCACCTGTCATGTGCCAATCATACTTGTATAAGAATTCGTTCGGATCACTTGTCCCCTTGTAAGCTGGAATGGTGGGAGGGACAAACTTCCTTGGGAATTCAGCCTTTAAGATTTTCTCAGTAAACGGAGTTTTACTTGGGGCGAAACCCCATTCTTTCTCGTCTTCAACCCTCTGCATACTCTCTTTCATAATTTGTCGGACCATTCCAGAAAGATACTCCTCATCATGTCGAGTTCTTGATCCACCAACCTCTGGAAGTGTTTGTTCAAAGGGGCTAGCAGCCCTTTCAGGAGCATTTCTTTCTTCAGCATCACGAATGTTGCCAGCAAAATTCCTTTCATTACCTGCCGGTTGACGGTTTGCCCCAAGCAAATCGTTCAACCTATTCAGAATTAGGGCATTCTGGGCATTCTGAGCCTCGAATTGTGCATTTTGGGCATTTATCTGTTGGTTCAGCCCTAAGATTGCAGCATCCAGCTCTGCCTTTGTAACTCCCACGGCTGGAGTGGCTTGATTCGATATAGGGGAAGCGGAGGTTCCCTCTTGAATATTCCCAGATCTGACAGATCTACTTTTCCTTCCAGGAGCCATAATCTCGGATAGACTTCTGGTTTTCAAGGAAATTCTCTCTACAAACCTCTGTGAAGCAATGATGATAACTCGCCTAAGTTCAATTCTCAGTGAAAGCACCAAAAATGTTAACGTTAAAATTTGAACTCTAACACCCCGGTGTATGAAGTGAGATCGTGAAAGCACCACCCGATAGCTCAGGAACAGATTATAAGCAGATAGTAGTGAAAAAACAGTAAACAACAGAATTTTAAAGTGGTTCGGCTTAAGAGATAGCCTACGTCCACTTTGAATATCTTTATTGACGATTTGATTACAAGTCAATGCAGTTACACTTTGATTACAACACACTTTGAGTTTCAAGTGACATAGAACAAGTAGCCTAAACTTCAATGTCGATCCAAATCTTTGAACACATGTTTGACATGTTTGATTTCTTCGTGAAGTTCCTTGAAGGTGTTGAAGTAGTTCAGAATGCAGCAGAGTAACGGCGCTTGAAATGAATGAGCCAAAAGTCCTTTGCTAGTTGGAACTAGGTTCGTATTTATAGGCATTTTCGGAGTTTGGTCGTAGGTCGTGACCGACCTAAGTTAGGTCGTAGGTCGTGACTGACCTAAGATGCACTGTCTTCTCTTTCACAAGAACACGCATGCTGATTTGCACAAGTTCTAGGTCGTGAGCGACCTTACTAGTAGCGGCATAGAAAAGGCGGCCTTCTAATGCAATGTCCTTAGGTCGTGAGCGACCTATCTTAGGTCGCAGAGTTCTGTAGGTCGCAGCTTCCCTTAGGTCGCAGCTACTTTTAGGTCACTTGATAAGTTAAGTCGCTAGGCCGCTCCATCTCTTTGGTCGCTAAGGACTGAAGGTACTAGGTCGCATAAAGACTTTAGGTCGCTAAATCCTTTGTCTCGTTAGGTCGCTTGCTTGCTTATCTGGTTAGGTCGTGAACTAGACCATTGAGTTTGATAGGTCGCCTACCAATTGAGCCGTTAGGTTGCGATTTTCTATAGGTCGCTAGGCCATTCCTGTAGTTAGGTCGCTCCATACCTTTAGGTTGTAAGGTTGCTCTGGCTCATAGGTCGCTAAGTCGCTGAAGCTTTAGGTCGCTAAAGCTTTCGGTCGCTAGGTCGCACAAACTTTAGGTTGCTAGGTCGCATTATCCTTTAGGTCGCTAGGTCTCTTAGGTCGTTGGTCTAGTTAGGTCGTTGGTCTAGCTAGGTCGCTCCACATTTTCCAGTTTCCAACGAAGAGGAGTTAACATTTATAAATCACATTTATAAATCTTTTCTTATAGAATTTCACTATTTAACTTTACTTATACAAGATTATTCCACAATTGTAAATCATTTCAATTATAAATCTATACTTTACAATTGTTTCTTTTATATAATTTATTCTATCACAATTGTTGTTTTTATTCAGATTATTTGAACAACTTTGATTCATTTATATATTTTCTTACATTTTCAACAATCAAACAATTTAATTTTACATACACCTTGATAATTCTGAAAAATTATTCCTTTATATATAAAATATAATCGAGGTAAAATTATTTCATTTACCCAATTTAAAACCATACTATATCGGTTTATCTCGTTTAAGAGTTTAGAAACCCCCATCGATACAGTTAGCTAGACTGCACCGACCAAAATCTATAAATAATCAACTGATAAGTCAACACGGTACAATTTCATATTCACTAACAATACGCTCTCATATCTATTAATACACTCAAACTCATTGTAGAGTACCGCTGACTCTATCTCTAATGAGTAATCCCCAACAGAGCCAAGGTTATCGCTTAACCATATGCTCTGATACCAAATGTAACGATTGCGATTTTCGACTCACGAAAGTCGACATTAATACGTCCACTGTATCAACTGCCGAGCAATCGAATGCCAGAAAACCATACCGTTATGGTTAAAAAGAAGGGGTAGAAGAAAACGATAGAAGAAGTAAGAAAACGGAACAGAAACAATATCAAAATCTCACAATCGCAGCGGTACAACATATAATAGATAAATGAATAATCTTTAAATCAAAAGAACTGTACAGTTACTACATTACATCACATCATCATCAGAGTGTATAACAACAATATTCAACATTACAAAACGATGGACAGTTATACAAACATGTCCTTACAAGTGAATTTACAGCAGAAAGATAATATCATATACTAGTAATATGTTTCGCCATTCAGCTCGCCACTTGAGCTCCATAGCACTCCTGAATCCAGAATGACCAGATAACCTGACTCTAGGCTGCCCACGTGGAAAATTATGGGCGCCCAGAGTTTAGTAAGGGAACAATAAACTTCAGGTCAGTCATGAGACTGGTGTGAGAACTAAAGAAGTTATTTATCTTTAAAAAAACAACAACAAGAGAAGTGAAAAATATCCGCAATGCTTTTAAGAAAATGAAACTACCATAAGGCCTCCCCGCACACACACAATTCAAATGCAGAATTGGAGGAGATTTCTCCTTATGATAGTCAAAGATGATTACTACGCAAAAAAAATCATTTTTGATATTATTATTAGTGCATTGTGTAGAAAGCATTTCGAAAATAGAATATTAATCTTAGCCAACATAGACATTTTGAACTATGCCTACTATAGCTACTATCTAAACAGTGGTGACCACCATAAGTAAATGGCAGGTTATACAACTAAAACCGTACTGGGTTCGTATTGGGAATTGGATTTCCAAAAAATTGCCAGGCTAAGGAACTTCCTACTGCCACATGGGATCGCCTCTGGCGGGACGTCCCGAGAACTTAACCAGCTCTCTACCAACACAAGGCCGGGTTACCTTTGTAACTCGGTAACTACTACACGAATATGCCACCCCCCGGTCCTTTGGGACCTTTATCCGAGGGCCCTCGATCACAAAGCAACAACCACATAGAAAATGAGATTCGAGCAGCCACATACGTTAAGCATCAGGGCTCCATACCTGACACCACCGTTTTCCAGAAGGAAATGACATACCCTAAAGGGCGCGACCCTCATAACCTTGCCGCATATTCCTGTTTTGACCATTTCCGGGGTGTGTGGTCTGACGAAGTCTCGTCCACAAAGCTACGCTTTTTCACAAAGACACGCTTTGATCAACAAAGGATCAATAAATAATCATCACACAGCAACACTATGCATGCCACATTACCAAATTGGGAGTATATAGTTGATAACCTTCAACAACAAAACCTGTGAGCTCATACGTCTCAGAGAAGGGTGTTAAGCTAAGAGAATAAATTCTCCGCCACCAACATAGATGTATTTGAAAGAAATCTACTTTATATCTCAAAATGTAATGTCAGACACGTAACATAGAAGTCTGTTCCAGGTTCGAACAGAACCGAAGGCACTTCAAAAGAAGTCCTTGCAATCCAGGTATTCACAATCCCGATCGAATTTCCCATCACAAAGGAAATCCCCATACCATACCTAACGGTGCAGAGACAATCGATAGGTCATCCTATCGTTTTCACAAATACTCGGTCTTCACCACCGGTCTTCAATGCTATCCATTACGTCGTATCACTTATTCGGAATGGGTTATATGACACAAAGGTATTCTCCCGGCTAATCCGAATAGTGAACGCAATATTTTTAAAACATATGGATATTGGGATTTCAATTAAGTCACAACTTATTACCCAAACTCTTTCTTTCAAATGGTTTAAACAAATTACCATTTTAAATCTTTAAACAAAAAGATTTACTTCACAAAGTTTACCCAGTTTCACAAAGATTTATTCCCAGATTCCCAGATAAATTTCCTTTTCAATTGGATTAACTCATTAAATCTTAAATCAAGATTTAATTTATAGCTTTCAAAACTATTCACAATTCGAGTCTTTTATAATATAAAAGATACACCATTTGAAATACTCCTTTATCTCAAGTCGAGTTCAACGACCTTTCACAAAGATTAATTCATAGCCTTCAAAACAGTTTAATTTCAAATTTACATTCTTTTAACACAAATAGGAATTTCTTTCCTTATGTGAAAGCTATTATTATTTGAAAACAGATAGTTTTCGTTTTGGAAAAAACTGATTACAATTTTTCATGAGTTAAAGCCACTCAAGTATAAACTTGGATTTAAATTTAAAATTTCCAAAACCATATTTTAAATGGTTAAAAACCCATATAAACACCTTTTTATAACTTGTACATCTTTTAGACCATAATTCCCAAATCATTGAATTCAATTTCAAACGTTGAATTCAAAATTTAAATCAAATGATTTAAATTCCAATTTTTATTAAGTTATTTAAAATAACTCTTATTTTTGAAATTCATTTTCAAAAACTTTCAATCCCAATTCCAAAGCTAATTTGGATTCAAAAATTCAATCTTTAGAATTGTCAAAAATCTGTGTCTTAAGTGATTTCCACGTGAAATCCACATTTTGTGTGTGTATTGTGTAGTCCAAGGGTTTGACACAATAGTGCAAAAATATTCAACCATCACAGATCAAAATATAACAATATATTTGATAAGCGGTATAAACTATAACGCTTACCTTTCATTCACAGATCACAGATATATATATATATATATATATATATATATATATATATATATATATCAAAGATAAACAAATTACATATCGCAACACACATCAGGATATATCACAAAGCATCACATATCAAAGATATCAAACAATTCAACATCCAATATAATTCAAACATCCATAAGTAGGATAAATTTAATCATCTGATTAATTTAAATCGAATAAATTTCTATGAATTTACAAAATCATTTCTTTTTAAAATAAATTTCTTCAACTTATAATAATATAAATCGAAATCCATTTGCTTAGCCCTTTTTCCCGTAATTTGGAATTTTATTCAATATGGTTCTAAAATAACTTTATCTTTTTAAAACTCCTTTTTAACTTATCCAATTCTCAAAAATAATTTTCACTATAACTTTCAACTTGAAATTTCAAAAATCAAATTTTCATCTATTTTCGGTATCCAACGATACCAAAAATATATTCGGCTAACCTATAGCCTTCAACAATCTCAATCACAAAGATAATCACACGGATTATAAATCAACAAACACACAACATATGAAATAAATTCAAATGTTTGAGGAATCCAGTTGGATCCCTCCAACCTGTTCCCTGCATCTAAAGATGTTAGCACAATACCAATTCCACTTCGAGGTGAAATATCGCGGTATATGGGATTTACAAAATATTATCCGCTATTATGTGGCGCAAAAGGGTCTCATCCGCTATATAATGCGGGAAATCAACTCCAAGTACATATGTAATATCAATTCCATTCAAGTTGGAATTATCGCGGTATATGTGTTTAATAAATAACATAAGCTTAATATACGGCGTATAGGGTCTATTTCAATACAACAGATAATAACTATCATCCAATCACACAATCAAGCAATTTTAAATCTAACTATTTAAAATTTAAATCGAAACAAATTCGATTGAGTGAGAAGTTCTCACCTTGAGTTTCCGATAACAGTTGTAGAGTTTGTTTCGAATAAAATTAAACGCGCGTTTAATTTTACCCAAATTATCACTGGCTCTAAACGACTCTAAACTAGCTCCATTGCGTAGTGCTTGTCAAAACGAACCCGACGCAAGTCGTCTCCTCAAATTCCGACCTCGTATGAATAAGTTACGCTATTTTAAAGTTTGTACACATTTAAATATAATTAATATTTACAATTTCTTCTATTATTTTTAACCTTCATCATTACAGCCATGCATTTCAAGTCCAAGAAGATCAGGCCGTTCACGTCTTCTTCTCCAAAACATGAAAATCACGTACAACCCATACCCATTTCTGCCCCTCAACCTTCGATTGTCGCCGCCACCACAAACGTCGAGGCAAAGATCAGGGACCGCCACTTTGAAGCTCGTCTCGAACGGCACCACCACCCTCAGCATGGTCAAACTCGGTCAGCCCCCTAGCATGAAAAACATGCTTGAACGGCCTGACTTCAAGGAAAAAATTCCACCACCACGTCGCTCTGATGATCATCATCACCGTATGGATCTATAGTTCTCATGTTCCTCTTCATCTTTGCAGTTGGAAGCTTGTTGAATCGATGTGTGGATTTGAAGAAATTGAGGGAGAAGGAATTCAAATTTCGGCCATTGATAATAGAGGGTGGCGGCTGAAGAAAATTTAGGGTTAGGGTTTTCTTTGTTTGCAAAACGTGAAACATGGAGGCCTTTTATAGAAAATTGCCCAAAACACTATTCACTCGAAATTTTCCGAACTCCAAATGAAACGTGCCGCCTGGCATTTAAATTTTTTTACCCCCATTCTGAACGCAATGGAACATATATCGGGAGCCAATTCGATCATATTTTAAAGATAAGTTTTTGAATCGACTATTTAAATTCAAAATTCACTCGAACCGATTTCTACGCGTTTTAGCTTGCCCTGGACAAACCGTAAGCCCGATTGACACGAAATTTTAAACCATACAATAATTTAACATTATGAATTCGGCGAAACTAGTTTCTTCGAAATCCGAGACTGTTTTAAAAATGCCTATTTTAATTCGTCAATTAAATATTAAAATATTCAATTTCTGCAAATTCATTTCTAATTCAATTTCAAAAGTTCACAAACATTGTTCTAACTCCAATATGATTTTATATAACTTTATAAATCATTTTTAATCACATTAGACCCAATTGCCACTTATTTACACAATTTCAAATATTAAATTATTGATTTAATTATCTAATTAAATCTAAATATTTGAAATATAAATTATTCGACTTATAAATTTTACTTGTTAATATTTAAAATCAATTAAATATCTGAATTTCAAATGATAGAAATTCTGGGTCATTACAATCTTCCCCCCTTAAAAGAATTTTGTTCTCGAAATTACCAAGTAAGAAAAATGTCCCAAATTCATTAATTTTTTTCAAAACAAACCGTCCAAGTTTGATTTTACAAATCTTTTAAGTGTTTAACTTTTTCAAAAATTAAATACTTAAACTTCTTACAAAATATTTACTAAGGTTTCAAATCCATATATAGTTATCTTTTCAAAATCAACTATATCGTTTAACCTTTAACTTCAAATCAAAACTTAGTTTTCACAATTTTTTTTCCAAAATTTCCCGAAAATTTTCTAACGCCTTAAATTTTCAGAAAATTTTGCTATAACCTCCTTTGTACGGAGGAGCTTTTACAATATCACAATAGATATAAATATATATACATTGACCCACACGTCGAAAAACAGAAAAACAGTTCATATTTCCTATTTTTATTGCGTAGGCGTACCTTTTAGCATTTTTAAGCAAAGCAGTTATTTATTTAGCATTTTGCGCAACCCAAAACCAGCCAAACATTAGCCCCGGTACCTGTACTTACTCAATTTAAATATGTAAGTGACATATATAGGAAATTATTAACAATTTACCCTTTTTAAACAACTACAACCTATGCATATTAAAAGAAACGCATACTAAGCAAGGTTTATAAATAACTTATATGATTTCAACATTACTTGTAATTGTTTACAACCAATTTATATACAACGACATTCAATTATTCATTTTCAATTAGTTTACATTCACTAATTTACATTCACATCTGTTCACTTTCAATTCAAATCAATTTCCATTCAATTTAAATTTACTTAACTTCCAATTTGAATTTAATTGCTTTAGTTTTCAATTTTATTCATTCAATTGCATATGAATTTCTATTCAATCAATTAACAATAATCTAACAACCAATGTATATCCAATACAACCGAATTTATTCACTTTACATTCAACATCATATTCACTTTGTTTACCGTCCATTTGGTTTAACATTCAATTAGCCTTGAATGAATTAACACTTATATCCATTATTCTATATCAATTCATTTCATTCGATTGATTAATATTCAATTCATTAGTTCAATTACCAATTTATTTTGCAAATAAAGTTGAATCTCCTTTATATAATTCAAGTTCATATTCATTTAATTCACTTCATTATTTTACTTCGATACCAAAATCAACTTCATTCAGCATCACTTAAGTTATATTCCATTTCAAGTTTCCACTTATAAATCCAATTCTGATTCCAACTCCAAAGTAAATTCTATTTAACTTTTACCAAAGTCAATTTTATCACTTATTCAGATTCATACCTCGTTTTGGTTAACAAAGTTGTTTAACCATTTTAATAATTGGTTTTACTTACATCCTCACATTTAATAAGTTATACAACTTATTATTCAACTTCCAAATCTGATTTAATTTATTTAACTTCCTTTAGTTAAATTTCACATCATATATTTTATCATACTAATTCAAATTTATTTCAACTTTACTAAAGTTAAATCTTTATTATCTCATATTATAAGTTCAAAACTTGATAATTTATATTCATCAATTTCAACTTGGATTTTAATCTCAAATTTGTTTATCACAACAAAATTAAATTTCAATTTACTATGGTAGCAAATCGATCATACAGAAACTCGAAAATGATACCGATGATGCTGCAGTCATCAACCTTATCATTTCACAGCAACAGTAGTGAATTCAGTGCTTTAAATTCTTTCAAAATTTTCTTTTATTTATAAATCACATTTATAAATCTTTTCTTATAGAATTTCACTATTTAACTTTACTTATGCAAGATTATTCCACAATTGTAAATCATTTCAATTATAATTCTATACTTATACAATTGTTGCTTTTATATAATTTATTCTATCACAATTGTCGTTTTTATTTAGATTATTCGAACAACTTTGATTCACTTATATATTTTCTTACATTTTCAACAATCAAACAATTAAATTTTGCATACACCTTGATAATTCTGAAAAATTATTCCTTTATATATAAAATATAATCGAGGTAAAATTATTTTATTTACCCAATTCAAAACCATACTATGTCTGTTTATCTCGTTTAAGAGTTTAGAAACCCCTATCGATACAGTTAGCTAGACTGCACTGACCAGAATCTATAAACAATCAACTGATAAGTCAACACAATACAAAACAATTTCATATTCACTAACAAATACACTCTCATATCTATTAATACACACAAACTCATTGTAGAGTACTACTGACTCTATCTCTAATGAATAATCCCCAACAGAGCCAAGGTCATCGCTTAACCATATGCTCTGATACCAAATGCAACGATTGCGATTTTCGACTCATGAAAGTTGACATTAATACGTCCACTTTATTAACTGCCGAGCAATCGAATGCCGGAAAACCGTACCGTTATGGTTAAAAAGAATGGGTAGAAGAAAAAGATAGAAGAAGTAAGAAAACAGAACAGAAGCAATATCAGAATCTCACAATCGCAGCGGTACAACATATAATAGATAAATGAATAATCTTTAAATCAAAAGAACTGTACAGTTATTACGTTACATCACATCATCATCAGAGTGTACAACAATAATATTCAACACAACAAAACGATGAATAGTTATACAAACATGTCCTTACAAGTGAATTTACAGCGGAAAGATAATATCATACACTAGTAATATGTCTCGCCATCCAGCTCGCCACTTGAGCTCCATAGCACTCCTGAATCCAGAATGACCTGATAACCTGACTCTAGGCTGCCCATATGGAAAATTATGGGCACCCAGAGTTTAGGAAGGGAACAATAAACTTCAAGTCAGTCATGGGACTGGTGTGAGAACTAAAGAAGTTATTTATCTTTCAAACAACAACAACAAGAGAAGTGAAAAATATCCACAATGCTTTTTAGAAAATGAAACTACCACAAGGCCTCCACGCACACACACAATGCAAACGCAAAATTGGAGGAGATTTCTCCTTGTGATAGTCAAAGATGCTTACTACGCAAAAAAAATCATTTTTGATATTATTATTAGTGCATAGTGTAGAAAGCATTTCGAAAATAGAATATTAATCTTAGCCAACATAGACATTTTGAACTATGCCTACTACAGCTACCATCTAAACAGTGGTGATCTCCATAAGTAAATGGCAGGTTATACAACTAAAAACGTACTGGGTTCGTATTGGGAAGTGGATTTCCAAAAATGGTCAAGCTAAGGAACTTCCTACTACCACATGGAATCGCCTCTGGCGGGACGTCCCGAGAACTTAACCATCTCTCTACCAACCCAAGGCTGGGTTACCTTTGTAACTAGGTAACTACTACACGAATATGCCACCCCCCGGTCCTTTGGGACCTTTATTCGAGGGCCCTCGATCACAAAGAAACAACCACACAGAAAATGAAATTGGAGCAACCACATAGGTTAAGCATCAGGGCTCCATACCTGACACCACCCTTTTCCAGAAGGAAATGACATACCCTAAAGGGCGCGACCCTCATAACCTTGCCGCATATTCCTGTTTTGACCATTTCCGAGGTGTGAGGTCTGACGAAGTCTCGTCCACAAAGCTACGCTTTTTCACTGTTAACGCTAAAATTTGAACGCTAACACCCCGGTGTATAAAGTGAGATTGTGAAAGCACCACCCGATAACTCGGGAACAGATTATGAGCAGATAATAGTGAAAAAACAGTAAACAACAGCAATTTTATAGTGGTTCGGCTTGAGAGATAGCCTACGTCCACTTTGAATATCTTTATTGACGATTTGATTACAAGTCAATGCAGTTACACTTTGATTACAACACACTTTGAGTTTCAAGTGACTTTGAACAAGTAGCCTAAACTTCAATGTCGATCCAAATCTTTGAACACAAGTTTGACATGTTTGATTTCTTCGTGAAGTTTCTTGAAGGTGTTGAAGTAGTTTAGAATGCAGTAGAGTAACGGCGCTTGAAATGAATCAGCCAAAAGTCCCTTGAATGTTGGAGGTGGCCATGTATTTATAGGCAAATTTCTGGGCTGGAATTGTTAAGTCATGAGTCGTGGCCGACTCAGGATGAACCGTGACCGACTTACATGCCACGAGTCAGCAAGCAGTGGCATAGATGAAATGGCATTGAGCTTATTCCTCGTATGCTTAGGTCGCCAGCGACTTATGATAGGTCGTTAGAAACCCTGAGTCGGTCTGCCCCATAAACCAGTTAAACCACTCTGCTCTTCTAAGGCATTAACTCGTTGAGTCGTCTTGTATGTGCCGTGAACTTCGTTGAGTCGGTAACTCAATGAGTCGGCATGTATCATGAACCGCCAACCTCCATGAGTCGTTCCATTCCTCTAAGTTGCCTTGAGCCTTAGCTCGTCAGCCAATTGAGTCGCTACCAGTTGAGTCGCTGAGGCAATTCCTTTGATGAGTCGGTAATGCATTGAGTCGGTTTGTCTTGTAAGCCGTTAACCACCTTGAGTCGTAACCCTTTAAGTCGCTTTGAGCTTTAGGTCATTAACTTAGTGAGTCAGTGACTCGATGAGTCGTGAGGCTTCCTGGGTCGTAGATCCTTCCTGAGTCGTTAAACACCTTAAGTCGTAGCTCACCCCAGGCCTTAACTCGTTGATTCCTTTAACTCGTGGGCCTCTTAACTTGTAGGCTGGAACGGGGTTAACATTTGCCCCTCGAAGCGCACGCTTAAGTCGTAAGTCGTGTGCTTCGACTTATCATAACTCGGGCGAGCCGATTCGAGTTCCAGCTCTTCCAGGTATAAAGCGCTTGACTCGTTCCTCCTATCTCCAACTTCTTATCAACAATCTTCTAAACCGCATCCGCCATTAACGCACCTCCAAGTTCTCACAGGCGATTCCAACTCGATTCTCCTCTGATTATCTTTGACACCACATTACGTAAGCAATCTTGCTTCCCTTCTGATTATCGATCATCGTTAACCTGTGCGCTCCGTCCCTACCTTCATTTTACTCCCTTGAGTCTTGCAAGTTCGGTCATTCTAACCATCAATGGATGTAGGGTTGTTTGATCTGATAATTCTCGTCTTGAGGTGATTTAGTGGCGTGATAGGACCGGGGTTGTTTATTGAGAGTTTTATTGGGTTAATGGGTTAAAATTTGGAAGATTTATCGGGTTAGGAGTGAAATGGTTTATGGGTTAGAAGTTGGAAGATTAACGGGTTAGGAGTTAGGTGATTAGTTGGTCAGATAGAATCGAATACTGTTTTAGGTATGACTCGGCTATTTTTGTATGATCCAGCGACCTTTGCGATTTAACCATGATACGACTCAACATGCTCCACGACCTAAGCCTTGAGTCGTGGCCGAGATAAAACCCTTGAGTTGTGGCCGAGATAAGACTTGGAGATTTTCTTATTACTTTGAACCAGAGCTTCTCCCTTTTCCTACGACTTACGACTTAGGGCACTGCCAACTCAAATTTTTTGAGCCGTTGACGAGTTAGGACTTGCATGAATTCTGCTCGAACTTTGAACCATTGCATAAACTTTGAACTGTCGAATTTTATTGCATTCATTCACAGGTTATTTTGACTTTCAGGTTAACAATCTGTTCAATACAACATTCACAGAAAATTGGGACGAATATACTGTCATCGACCGCCCATATCAAATGACAGCTTAGTTAATAACAGATAATTAACTTAAACAAATCGTGTGAACGAAGTGCTATCGATTTCAAGTAATATTAAAGCAATACTAAAACAGTCAATTGAAACTGACCAGCCTGCACTAATATTGTGCTTGTACTTTAAATTAACAAGTTCTGAAATTACCATAGTCGATCAATCGTCAACCAATTTAATTCCAGTTATATTTACTTGTTATTTTCATTAGTTCTGCACAACACTTCACACTTTTAGGAAACGTGCACCTTCGCATTTGAACACCCAGTTGCTTGTGTAGAATGACATCTCAACAAGAAGAATCGATGGGCCAGGCTGAAGATATCTTCCCAGTAGCCAACTTGTTGGATAATCCTCCGGAGAGAACTCCTACAACTCTGAATCAGCGGGTCTTTAACCAATTGCTCATCCAGTTTGGTATTGCCGAATCTGATGCCTTACTACGGGGCTAAATGATACTGCAGATAGGCCCCCTTCTGGCTTTATTGCTGTCAATCGCCAAATGTGCTTGAGCGGTGCCATACCACCTTTTAATGACTTCCTTCAGCAGTTCCTACTTCGATTATCTATCTCTCCATTCCAATTGCACCCCAATGGCCATGCCATTCTGATGGGGTTATGTGTGCTATTTAGTAGAGTTCTGGACCGATTACCGAGCTTTGAGGAAATCTGCTACTTCTGCTCATTCACAAAGATTAAAGATCATCCCTCTATCGTAGTTATAAGGAGTGCTCGAAACCGCAAACTCATCACTGATCTTCCTGAAAGCGTTCATGGATTTCTAAATCAGTATTTCTTTGTTCGCTGCCCTCCAGGGTTTTATGCCATCTGGAGAGTAGGAAGTAAGATTTTCCTGTTTTTATTTCTCCATTCTTGGGCTTTTTAAAATCTGAGTTGCTGAATGCTAACTTTGCTTCTTTTTCCTGTTTTAGCACTTCCTCCTCCCTCTAGAGATCCATGCTATAAACAAATTTTCGAGAGATTGAACGCCGTGGCGGTAGAAGGGAGGAGTATAAAGTTTTTGCTAAATGATGGATTTCTACATCAATACGGGCTTCTTCATTCCTCTCACTTTACTCAACTTCGTGAAGTCCCAACTGAAATTCCCAATTCCCCGGCGGAAACTCCTGATGCCCCGGTCTCTATTAAAGAGCACATGTAGGGAGGAACCTCTATAGAAACTCCACTAGTGAGATGTTCAATTCCGAAGGACGTTGCGGGGCCGTCTGACAAGTCTGCACTTGCCCCAGTTATCGAAGAGGAAGAAACTCCACGATCTTCCGGAAGATCTGCCGACGAAGGAGTTGAAAAAGCCAGTCCCAAAAAACATGATGGTGATGATGTTTTCGAGGGGTTGAGCGATTTAATTGTGACTTCTCAAGAACTTTTCAAAGATGATGTTTCCAAAACTATCTCTTCTGTAATTGAGGCGACATCTTCTCTACAACAAATGTCAACTCCTTCCACTCAAGTTATCACTACCTCTACTCCACAGAGTGGTCTGTAGCTTGATGCGTGTAGTTTGCACGTTACACAACACTTAGGATTTTTCAGCACTTCTGCGCATTCATCTTCTTATACTTTAAAGATTTCTAAAGCTTATTATTTTTATTCCAGATTCTCCAATGGGGCGCAGCGGCTCATACTATGATGATTTCCAGCGCTACGGGAGGCGTAGCCAGTATGATTATAGGCGTTACCTCCCTTCTTATAGAGAATCCGATGAAGAGAGGGCCATCAGGAAAGCAGACGAGAGACGAGCATATGAAGAACGTCACCGAAGAGAACAAGAAAGACATGACCCTCCCCACAGAGATGATGATACCCAAAAAAGAAAGACTCACGATGAGAGAGGTAAAGGACACATGGAAGATTCTTCTAGCAAGCGGGCTAAACTTACTGAAGAAACAATGCCGACAGTTTCTCAAAACGTTCCTGCTCAATCTCCTGCCCCCGTTCGTTCCGACATTCAAACAATCATCAACCGGCCCGCATACCAAGTTGGGCAAGGTCCTCCCACTCTTCAAAGTCAATTCCCTCAGTGGTGCCTGAGAGGGGTTCGATTTGATCTCGACTTGGTTCCTCTCGACAAATCGGCTATGCTGCGAAATCTTGATTCTGTCAGGACCGATATTGAAAGAATGTCGAACTGGCAAAAACTTGTCGACGAGCTTCAGAGGGTCAACCGAGCCAATCTCGAGGCCATGCTCACAATGGAGAACGATAAGGCTGAGTGGCAGAAGACTCTCAAACAGCATGACGCCGAAATGAGAAGTATTGCTTCCTATAATGAAAAGCTGGAAGCGGAAGTAGAAAAGCTTAAGGAAGAATTAGCTACTTCATCTACTTTCCATTCTCAAAAGGAGAGCATGCTTCAGCAACAAGTACGAGATGCACATGCCAGTCAAAGGGCAGTCGAAGATAAGCTTACACACCAAGAGAAGGTCATAGAAGAATATCGCGCTGAAACTTTACAGCTGCGAGAACAGACCGTCTCTCAAAGCTTGGAGATAGAGATGCTAAAAGCTCGACTTGCTATGGCCGAAAAGGAGCGTGACGAGGCTGTTGCTGGTAAACTCGCGGCCGAAGAGGCCCATCAAGCAACCAAAGCTGACATTAGCTCCACATTATTTGATTTCTATCTGCACAGCATTTTGGGGCGTGGCAGCCTTGCCTTTCTTGGCCCTAAATATGAAATTACATTAGCTGAAGTTTGGGAGGCAGCACTCGATATGCTAGGTGGTAAAGGTGCTGGCTATGCTGAGATAGCTCTTGAAGAGCATTATCTCGATGATGATGCCCGCGCCGCTCTTGCCAAGGGAAAAGAGCAACTCGCCAGGGTACGGGCTGGAATGGCGGAAGGGGAACGTTCTGAGAAAGAAATACCACCTACCACTTCTGAACGTCCTTTAGTTTCTTCCGAAGTTGAAATCACAGGTTCCAGTGCTCATTCACTGCCTCCTACAAGAACCGGGGTAATTACCCCTGCTGATGATGAGGCTTTGGAGGATATTGGGGCTTAAAATTATGAGATTGAATTAACGAAGCAGACATCTTCAGGTAATTTTGACACTAGTCTGATTCAAGTGGATTGCCTGCTTACTCCTCAAAAGTTTGATGAGCTTCTCGATTACTTCTTGAATCTCGACGAACCCATATCTCCCTTCTTTCGCGGAGATACTAATATTTTTAATTTCTCTTCTTCTGCAGTTGAAACACCAAGTGCTGTGCAGACTTCACTTCCTCCGGTTATCCCTCCTCCGTCTTTTCAGGTGACTCCTCCTTCTGCTTCACAACCCGGGTCACAAGAGGAACAGATTGAGGCTCTTCACGGCTTGGATGACCCTATCGCTTCGCAAGAGCAGAAGGACGAGGGACTTGAAGGAGGCGAGATCTCTCCGGAGCGGACTCCCTCTTATGACGTAGTTTTGTCCGCACTTGTTACTCCAGGGAGTGAGTCTTCTTCGAAGAGAAGAAAGAAGCACGGAACATCGAAGAGGAGGGGGACGAAAATCACCACTACTGAAGAGGAACCGGAAGTTGCACCGGTTGCACCTCCCTCTCCTTCATCCCTTATGCCTATAGATAGACCTGAAAAACTAATCATTCGGCCAGGCAAAGGGTCCAAAGGTGGCAAGAAGAAGTGAAGAGTCGGACTTCGGGCTTTTTGACTCCTTTTTTGTGTAATGGTCGGATGTTGTGCAGGCACCGGCCCCTGCTTTTTTATTTTGAAACCTGTATCTGCAATTGAATAAAATGATCCTTTATTTGTACAGACTCTTGTTTGAATTTGAGAATGCATTTATTATTCATTTTTGCACAAGTTTATTTATATGATATTGCGGTGAGCTTGTGGTATGTTGTTTGAGCGTACTTTACCGATATAGCTATACCATTTTGTATGTAACTATACCATGTTGCCCCCATACCATAAGTTTGCTGCAATATTTTATACTTTGAGGGGACTCGCACTCTTATTTTCTGAAGAATAATTACTTCATTCTTGAAGAAATTTTTCGTAGAGTACAACTTCCTTCATATAAGTTTTTACGCTTTGTCCTTCGAAGAAATCACTTTTTTCTTTTGCTTAAGTACGCATTTTGCCAAGTGAATTCTTCTATGTGGTAAAGCAGGCCTCTGAAGAGTACTTTAACTTTCTTCCTTTTTTTTTTTTTGAGGAAGGTTATTTTCTAGAATAGGTAAATCACTCTTCCTTTGAAAGTTAAAGTATACCCTTGATGAGGATATATATATATATTTTTTTTTTTGAAATAGAAATTTGTACTTCTGAGGAGGGATTTTTCACGTTTCAACACTTGGAAGTTTTATTTCAATCTTGGTGAAATGTGTACCTCCAAAGAATTGTGCCTTCGAAGAAAGCCTTTTCACGTTTCAACACTTGGAAGTTTTATTTCAATCTCGGTGAAACGTGGGCTTCCGAAGAAGTCTTTCTTTTTGATTGTGTCCTCGGGAGGGGGTTGTACCTCTGAGGAGGGATTTTCCACGTTTCAACACTTGGAAGTTTTATTTCAATCTCGGCGAATCGTATACCTCCAAAGAGTTGTGCCTTCGAAGAAATCCTTTTCACGTTTCAACACTTGGAAGTTTTATTTCAATCTCGGTGAAACGTGGGCTTCCAGAAAGGTCTTTATTTTGTTTTGCATTTCAACTTTGGTGAAGTGAAATTCCGAAGAGCGGTCGTAACACTTCAACTCCTGGTGAAATTGGCCTCCGAAGAGGGCTTTTATTTTGTTTACATTTCAACTCTGGTGAAGTGAAATTCCGAAGAGCGGTTGTTACACTTCAACTCCTGGTGAAATGGGCCTCCGAAGAGGGCTTTTATTTTGTTTACATTTCAACTCTGGTGAAGTGAAATTCCGAAGAGCGGTTGTTACACTTCAACTCCTGGTGAAATGTGCCTCAGAGAGGGTTTTCATCGCCTGGAAGTTACTCTCTCATGGTTGGAGGGTCATGACTCCTCCAATCTTTTTTGTTGAGTAGAGAACTTTCTTTTTTGTGGCGTATGACCCATTAGAGGTCTTTATTCTCCGAATAGTTGTTCCTCCGAAGAGGATTTGTGCTGCCGATGATGGCTTTGGTTGTTCCCTTGTCCACTTGCTTATGCCTTTTCAGTGATCCCCTTTTTTTTTTACAAGTGACTTGTTTAATCCAAGGAAATTTACTTCATTGTCAGGCAAGTTCGTGAGAACGAGCATCAGCTTCTTAATTGGATGTTTGTTTGTTCAAACAATCTCAATTTATTAGCAAAGGCTTGTTTCTGCCGAAATCATAGGCCGTTCAATTGAAGTACTTCCTATCTAGGATTTGAATTTGGAGCTTTTGTGACTTGAAATTTGGCGAGAATCACTGGGTCTTATTATGTGCAAGTTTCACTTCCATTGTCTGCAAAAATTTGAATCGATATTTCATCAATACATTCTATGTACTTTTTATATCGAAAATAAAGCAAACATGTAATAATAATAAGGAACACAAGATTTATAGTGGTTCGGCCAGGAAACTGGGCCTACATCCACTTTATATTTTTTCATTATTTACTTGCATCAGTTTTACAATTGCCTTCAATTACAAGAATCATACATTCATAATTCTTTTTACAATATTTCGACAAAATTTTCAAGTAAAGTATGGACGCAAATGATTGTTGTTCCATGCCCTTGGAATTTGATCTCCTTCAACAGTAGTGAGTTTGAATGTGCCGTCAAGAAGCTTCTGACCTATGACATATGGTCCTTCCCAATTTGGCCCAAACGCACCTGTCGCTGTCATAATTCTCTTCAGGACTAGGTCTCCAATCTCAAAGCCGCGTTGGCGAACTTTGGAATTGAAATGTCTGGCTATCCTTTGCTGATGAGCTGCAATTCTGAGATTAGCCTCATCTCTTTTTTCATCAAGGAGATCTAGCGCTTCAAGCTGTAGCTTTTCGTTTTCTGCTTGATTGAAATGGATTCTTCTGTGTGAAGGAACCTCTATTTCTACCGGAATCATTGCCTCTGACCCGTATGCCAATGAAAACGGGGTGTGCCCAGTCGCAGTTTTGTGAGTGGTTCTGTATGCCCATAGTGCCAGTGGTAGCTTATCAACCCAACCACCTTTTGCTCTTTCAAGTTGCTTCTTGATGGTTGACTTAATAATTTTATTCACGGCTTCCACTTGCCCGTTTGCCTGCGGATGAGCCACTGTTGAAAAGCTTTTCCGGATTTTGAATTGCTTGCAAAAATCTTGGAATTCTTCACTTTCAAACTGAGTACCGTTGTCTGTAATTATTTTTTGAGGCACACCATATCTGCAAATGATGTTTTTAGTCACAAAACTTATCATCTTCTTTGAGGTGATAGTAGCCAGTCGTTCAGCTTCTGCCCACTTAGTAAAATAATCTACAGCAACAATGGCATATTCAATTCCAGACTTGGCAGTTGGTAACGGTCCTACAAGGTCTATCCCCCATATTGCAAACGACCATGGACTGACCATCTGTGTGAGTTCAGTGGAAGGAGCTCTAGGAATTCTGGCGAATCTTTGGCATCTGTCACATTTTCGGGAATACTCTGCTGCATCTCGATTAATTTCTGGCCAAAAATATCCGTATCGAAGAATTTTCTTTGCTAATGTTCGGCCACCTGAATGATCACCACATTCTCCTCCGTGTACCTCCGCTAGGATTGCTTTGGACTCTTCCCTGGATACACATCGAAGTAATGGCATTGAGAATCCCCGTCTGTACAATCGGCCATCCTGGATTATATATCGAGAGGCTTTTCTCAGTAGCTTTTGTCGTTCTTTTGATTTCCCTGGTAAAGATCCATTGAGCAGATATTCTGTTATCGGAGTCATCCATGATTCTTTCTCTTGAGACATGCTCATGATCCAATCAATATCCATCTTATCAATGCTAGGGGTCGACAGGACCTCCACTGGAGTTAATCCCAAAAATTGGGCTTCGCCTGTGCTAGAATACTTTGCGAGAGAATCTGCTTTCATGTTTTCTTCTCGACGAATGTGACTTATCATGTAATGATCGAAATCACCCAGGAGCTCCCAAGCCTTTGACAAGTAGGTGGGCAGATTCCCCCCTTTTGCTTGGAATTCCTTTTTGACTTGGCATACAACAAGCTGAGAATCGCTGAATATCTGTAACGCTCGGATGTTTAATTCTTTAGCAATCCTTAAACCAGCGATAAGGGCTTCGTATTCTGCTTCATTGTTTGTTGAAGGAAATTCCAATCTTAGTGCATAGCATAATGATCGGCCTTCAGGGGTCTCAAGTACAACTCCGGCTCCAGAACAGTAGTCGTTTCTCGCACCATCGACATATAACTTCCATTGGATTGGGGAATCGTCGACTGTTTCCTCCTCACTGTTACCCTTATCTGTGAATTCTGCAATGAAATCTGCTAAAGCTTGTCCATTGATTGCTTTTCGGGGATGATAAGTGATGTCATACTGACTGAGTTCAATATTCCACTTTAGAAGACGACCCGAAGTCTCAGGGCGAAACAGGACTTGCTTCAAAGGTTGATCAGTGAGGACTCTGATAGGATGAGCTTGAAAATATTTCCTCAACTTCCTAGATGCAATTAGTAGGAAATAGGCGAGTTTTTCCAACTTAGAGTAATTCATCTCTGCCCCAGTGAGTCTTTTGCTGATATAGTAAACTGGATGTTGAATCCTTTTGTCTTCTCGTATCAGCGCTGCACTTAAAGCATGAGATGATACTGCCAAGTATATAAGAAGATCCTCGCCATCGCCAGGCCTAGAAAGTATTGGAGGCGTTTCCATATGGCGAATTAATTCATCAAAGGCTTTTTGGCATTCAGGAGTCCAATCGAAGTTTTTCTTTCCTTTCTTTAGGGCGTCAAAGAATGGGATGCATTTATCTGTGGCTTTGGAAATGAACCGACTCAAGGCGGCGACTTTTCCATTGAGACTTTGCAATTCTTTCTTTGTTCTAGGAGCTTTGACTTCTTTCAATGCAGTAATTTGAGCTGGACTGGCCTCAATGCCCCTAGAGCTCACGATGAAGCCTAAAAACTTGCCGGATTCCACTCCAAATGAACATTTTAAAGGATTGAGCTTCATTCTGTATTTCCGAAGGACTGCGAACATGTCTGCTAAGTGTTCTATGTGATCCACTGCTTTCTTAGACTTTACTAACATGTCATCGACGTAGACTTCCATAGTCTTGCCCAGTTGCGGTTTGAACATAGCATTAACGAGTCTTTGGTATGTTGCCCCTGCATTCTTCAACCCGTAGGGCATAACTCTGTAGCAGTAAAGACCAGTGTCGGTGATAAAGCTCGTATCCTCCTGATCCGGCTCATGCATCATGATCTGGTTATATCCGGAGTAAGCATCCATAAAAGATAACAATTCGTGACCCGCTGTTCCGTCTACCAATTGGTCGATTCTGGGTAATGGGAAGCAGTCTTTGGGGCAGGCCTTGTTTAGATCTAAAAAATCGATGCATACTCTCCATTTTCCGTTGGCTTTCTTAACCAGCACATGACTTGAAACCCAATTCGGATAGGTAAATTCCCTGATAAAATTATTCTCCATTAGCCGATCAACTTCTTCTTTTAATGCTGCCGACCTTTTTGGACCTTGAGTTCTCCTCTTTTGTTTCACAGGTGTAAATTTTGGATCAATATTTAGAGCATGCACTGCAACTTCTGGGGATATTCCGCACATATCGGCATGAGTCCAAGCAAAAACATCCAGATTTGCCTTTAAAAAAGATATTAAGATATTCTGAATTGACACATTAAGTTGTGAACCCACATTCAACACCTTGTTTGGGTCCTTTGGGTCAACAGGTATTGGTATTGTCGTTTCCACTGGTACCACTCTATTTTCCCCTGCACTGACTTTTCTAGGGTCCATCTCTTTCCTTGCTCCGCTGTGCTCGCCAGTGCAGGGTCCGCCCTGTAATTGCTACAAGGCTGGTTCTTTGATGCGGACTGGGGCTGCCGCATTCTGTCCCATTTCTCTTTTTCTGGTTTCTCGTAGCTCTGTCAGATAACACTCTCGCCCAGCATTTTGATCCCCTTTTATAACTCCTACTCCATTGTCTGTAGGGAATTTAATAGTGAGGCACCACGGGGCAAGAACAGCTTTGAACACTGCCAGAGTTGGGCGACCAAGGAAAGCATTGTAAGCAGAAAATTCGTCGACAATCACAAAAGTTTGCTTGCGGACCATTTTTCTCTCTCCTTCTCCAAGTTCCACAAACAAATCAATTGTTCCTACCGGCTGTTTTGGCTCCCCAGTGAAGCCAGCGATTTTATGCGATGAAGCTTGCACATCAGCCATAGGGATCTTCATTTGGTCGAATGTTTTCTTGAAGAGGATATTGCAGGATGCGCCACAATCAATGAGGACTCTTCTGACAATAGCTGGCCCGATACCAGCCGAGATGACTAAGGGATCCAAGGTAGGAGCTTCAATACCTGCGGAATCCCTAGCTTTGAATACAATATCATCATCAAGAGTTCTTTGTTGCTTCAAGGGCGTAGCACCTTCCAAAACGAATACATCTTCCTCGGTCGGTACAAACTTTAAAGCTCGGGTATACCTTTCCATCTCACCCCAGCTTCTGCCCGCTGGGTGAGGTCCTCCTGTAATGACATTGATAATGGGCCTTCCAGATTCATGCCCTGAAGCCTTCTCAATCGTCCTAGGCTGATGAGTAGGAGCCTGTTGCCCCTGACTAGAGGAAGCAGGATTGTTGCTATTCTTTTTCACAAATTGTTGTAGTTTGTTTTCCCTTAGCAACTCTTCAATCAAATTTTTCAGCTGACGGCATTCGTCGGTCTCATGACCGGGTTGATTATGGAAGCGGCAGAATTTCCCACTTTGTATAGCCTTTTTCCCGGTCCTTAGAGGAGGAGGTTTAGGAAAGTCAACAGAATCTTTAGTGGCAAGGTAGATACGCTCCGGCGTATCTGATAAAGGAGTATATTTTGATGGCTTGAAGGATCGGGGTTTCTTCAGATTACTCTGCTTCTTCCCATTGTTATTTTCCCTTTTTTGCCCTACAGATTCATTCTTGCGTGGAACAACAGTGTTATCTTCGGCTTTTTCCAACACTGCCTTTACCGGTACGGGACGGCTTTCTAAGCGTATGAACTCATCTGCTTTTTTATAGAACTTTTCAAGGGAATTTGGTTCCTTCATGTTTAGCCATTTCCCAAATTCGCTCGACTTGTCAATACCCTTCATCAGATAAGTCAATATCATTCGCGGTTCTGCATTGTCCACCTCAGCTAGCGCTATATTAAAGCGGTTTAAGAAAGATCTGATAGTCTCCCCTGGATCCTGCTCCAAACTTGACAGTGACATGATATCCTTGGCTTTTGAGGCGTATAGTTTGAACTGCTCCTTGAACTTCCGGGTTAAGTCAGAAAACTGATCGATAGATCGGACTGGAAGTTTAGTGAACCAAAGCAGAGCTACACCTTCGAGATACACAGGAAAATATCGGCACTTTATTTCATCAGAGGCTCTGGCACCTGTCATGTGCCAATCATACTTGTATAAGAATTCGTTTGGATCACTCGTCCCCTGTAAGCTGGAATGGTTGGTGGGACAAACTTCCTTGGGAATTCAGCCTTTAAGATTTTCTCAGTAAAAGGAGTTTTACTTGGGGCGAAACCCCATTCTTTCTCGTCTTCAACCCTCTGCATACTCTCTTTCATAATTTGTCGGACCATTCCAGAAAGATACGCCTCATCATGTCGAGTTCTAGATCCACCAACCTCTGGAAGTGTTTGTTCAAAGGGGCTAGCAGCCCTTTCAGGAGCATTTCTTTCTTCAGCATTACGAATGTTGCCAGCAAAATTCCTTTCATCATCTGCTGGTTGACGGTTTGCCCCAAGCAAATCGTTCAACCTATTCAGAATTAGGGCATTCTGAGCCTCGAATTGTGCATTTTGGGCATTTATCTGTTGGTTCAGCCCTAAGATTGCAGCATCCAGCTCTGCCTTTGTAACTCCGACAGCTGGAGTGGCTTGATTCGATATAGGGGAAGCGGAGGTTCCCTCTTGAATATTCCCAGATCTGAGAGATCTACTTTTCCTTCCAGGAGCCATAATCTCGGATAGACTTTTGGTTTTCAAGGAAATTCTCTCTACAAACCTCTGTGAAGCAATGATGATAACTCGCCTGAGTTCAATTTCTCAGTGAAAGCACCAAAAATGTTAACGCTAAAATTTGAACGCTAACACCCCGGTGTATAAAGTGAGATTGTGAAAGCACCACCCGATAACTCGGGAACAGATTATGAGCAGATAATAGTGAAAAAACAGTAAACAACAGCAATTTTATAGTGGTTCGGCTTGAGAGATAGCCTGCGTCCACTTTGAATATCTTTATTGACGATTTGATTACAAGTCAATGCAGTTACACTTTGATTACAACACACTTTGAGTTTCAAGTGACTTTGAACAAGTAGCCTAAACTTCAATGTCGATCCAAATCTTTGAACACAAGTTTGACATGTTTGATTTCTTCGTGAAGTTTCTTGAAGGTGTTGAAGTAGTTTAGAATGCAGCAGAGTAACGGCGCTTGAAATGAATCAGCCAAAAGTCCCTTGAATGTTGGAGGTGGCCATGTATTTATAGGCAAATTTCTGGGCTGGAATTGTTAAGTCATGAGTCGTGGCCGACTCAGGATGAACCGTGACCGACTTACATGCCACGAGTCAGCAAGCAGTGGCATAGATGAAATGGCATTGAGCTTATTCCTCGTATGCTTAGGTCGCCAACGACTTATGATAGGTCGTTAGAAACCCTGAGTCGTTGGAAACCCTGAGTCGGTCTGCCCCATAAACCACTAACTAGTTAAACCACTCTGCTCTTCTAAGGCATTAACTCGTTGAGTCGTCTTGTATGTGCCGTGAACTTCGTTGAGTCGGTAACTCAATGAGTCGGCCTGTATCATGAACCGCCAACCTCCATGAGTCGTTCCATTCCTCTAAGTTTTCTTGAGCCTTAGCTCGTCAGCCAATTGAGTCGCTACCAGTTGAGTCGCTAAGGCAATTCCTTTGATGAGTCGGTAATGCATTGAGTCGGTTTGTCTTGTAAGCCGTTAACCCCCTTGAGTCGTAACCCTTTAAGTTGCTTTGAGCTTTAGGTCATTAACTTAGTGAGTCGGTGACTCGATGAGTCGTGAGGCTTCCTGGGTCGTAGATCCTTCCTGAGCCGTTAAACACCTTAAGTCGTAGCTCACCCCAGGCCTTAACTCGTTGATTCCTTTAACTCGTGGGCCTCTTAACTTGTAGGCTGGAACGGGGTTAACATTCACAAAGCCACGCTTTGATCAACAAATGATCAATAAATAATCATCACACAGCAACACTCGGCATGCCACATTACCAAATTGGGAGTATATCGCTGATAACCTTCAACTACAAAACCTCTGAGCTCGTACGTCTCAAAGAAGGGTGTTAAGATAAGAGAATAAATTCTCCGCCACCAACAGAGATGTATTGGAAAGAAATCTGCTTTATATGTCAAATTGTAATGTCAGACACGTAACCATACAAGTCTATTCCGGGTTCGAACAGAACCGAAGGCACTTCAAAAGAATCCCTTGCAATCCGAGTATTCACAATCCCGATCGAATTTCCCATCACAAAGGAAATCCCCATACCGTAGCTAACGGTGCAGAGACAATCGATAGGTCATCCTATCATTTTCATAAATACCTGGTCTTTACCACCGGTCTTCAATGCTATCCATTACGTCGTATCACTTATTCGTAATGGGTTATATGACACAAAGGTCTTCTCCCGGCTAATCCGAATAGTGAACACAATATTTTTAAAACATATGGATATTGGGATTTCAATTAATTCACAACTTATTACCCAAACCCTTTCTTTCAAATGGTTTAAACAAATTACCATTTTAAATCTTTAAACAAAAAGATTTACTTCATAGTTTACCTAGTTTCACAAAGATTTATTCCTAGATTCCCAGATAAATTTCCATTTCAATTGGATTAACTAATTAAATCTTAAATCAAGTTTTAACTTATAACTTTCAAAACTATTCACAATTCAAGTCTTTTATAATATAAAAGATACACCATTTGAAATACTCCTTTATTTCAAGTCGAGTTCAAAAACCTTTCACAAAGAATAATTCATAGCCTTCAAAACATTTTAATTTCAAATTTACATTCTTTTAACACAAATGGGAATTTCTTTCCTTATGTGAAAGCTATTATTATTTGAAAACAGATAGTTTTCGTTTTGGAAAAAACTGATTACAATTTTTCATGAGTTAAAGCCACTCAAGTATAAACTTGGATTTAAATTTAAAATTTCCAAAACCATACTTTAAATGGTTAAAAACCCATATCAACACCTTTTTATAACTTGTACAATCTTTTAGACCATAGTTCCCAAATCATTGAATTCAATTTCAAACATTGAATTCAAACTTTAAATCAAATGATTTAAATTCCAATTTTTATTAAGTTATTTAAAATAGCCCTTATTTTTGAAATTCATTTTCAAAAACTTTCAATCCCAATTCCAAAACTAATTTGGATTCAAAAATTCAATCTTTAGAATTGTCAAAAGTCTGTGACTTAACTGATTTCCACATGAAATCCACATTTTGTGTGTGTATTGTGTAGTCCAAGGGTTTAACACAATAGTGCAACAATATTCAACCATCACATATCAAAATATAACAATATATTTGATAAGCGGTATAAACTATAACGCTTACCTTTCATTCACAGATCACACACACACACACATATATATATCACAGATAAACAAATTACAGATCGCAACACACATCAGGATATATCACAAAGCATCACATATCAAAGATATCAAACAATTCAACATCCAATATAATTCAAACATCCATAAGTAGGATAATTTAATCATCTGATTAATTTAAATCAAATAAATTTCTATGAATTTACAAAATCATTTCTTTTTAAAATAAATTTCTTCAACTAATAATAATATAAATCGAAATCCATTTGCTTAGTCCCTTTTCCTGTAATTTGGAATTTTATTCAATATGGTTCAAAAATAACTTTATCTTTTTAAAACTCCTTTTTAACTTTTCCAATTATCAAAAATAATTTTTACTTTAACTTTCAACTTGAAATTTCAAAAATCAAATTTTCATCTATTTTCGGTATCCAACGATACCAAAAATATATTCGGCTAACCTATAGCCTTCAACAATCTCAATCACAAAGATAATCACACGGATTATAAATCAACAAACACACAACATATGAAATAAATTCAAATGTTTGAGGAATCCAGTTGGATCCCTCCAACTTGTTCCCTGCATCCAAAGATTTTAGCACAATACCAATTCCACTTCGAGGTGAAATATCGCGGTATATGGGATTTATAAAATATTATCCGCTATTATGTGGCGCAATAGGGTCTCATCCGCTATATAATGCGGGAAATCAACTCCAAGTACATATATAATACCAATTCCATTCAAGTTGGAATTCTCGCAGTATATGTGTTTAGTAAATAACATCCGCTTAGTATACGGCATATAGGGTCTGTTTCAATACAACAGATAATAACTATCATCCAATCACACAATCAAGCAATTTTAAATCTAACTATTTAAAATTTAAATCGAAACAAATTCGATTGAGTGAGAAGTTCTCACCTTGAGTTTTCGATAACAGTTGTAGCGTTTGTTTCGAATAAAATTAAACACGCGTTTAATTTTACCCAAAATTATCACTAGCTCCAAACGACTCTAAACTAGCTCCATTGTGTAGTGCTCGACAAAACGAACCCGACACAAGTCGTCTCGTCAAATTCCGACCTCGTATGAATAAGTTACACTATTTTAAAGTTTGTACACATTTAAATATAATTAATATTTACAATTTCTTCTATTATTTTTAACCTTCATCGTCACAGCCGTGCATTTCAAGTCCAAGCAGATCAGGCCGTTCACGTATTCTTCTCCAAAACATGAAAATCACGTACAACCCATACCCATTTCCGCCCCTCAACCTTCGATTGTCGCCACCACCACAAACGTCGAGGCAATGATCAGGGACCGCCACTTTGAAGCTCGTCTCGAACGGCACCACCGCCCCTAGCATGGTCAAACTCGGTCAGCCCCCTAGCATGAAAAACGTACTTGAACGGCCTGACTTCACGACAAAAATTCCACCACCGCATTGCTCCGATGATCATCACCGTATGGATCTATAGTTCTCATCTTCCTCTTCATCTTTGCGGTTGGAAGCTTGTTGAATCGATGTGTGAATTTGAAGAATTGAGGGAGAAGGAATTGAAATTTCGGCCATTGATAATAGAGGGTGGCGGCTGAAGAAAATTTAGGGTTAGGGTTTTCTTTGTTTGCAAAACGTGAAATATGGAGGCCTTTTATAGAAAATTGCCCAAAACACTATTCACTCGAAATTTTCTGAACTCCAAACGAAGCATGCCGCCTGGCGTTTATAATGTTTTACCCCCATTCTGAACGCAATGGAATATATATCGGAAGCCAATTCGATCATATTTGAAAGATAAGTTTTTGAATGACTATTTAAATTCAAAATTCACTCGAATCGATTTCTACGCGTTTTAGCTTGCCCCGGACAAACCGTAAGCCCAATTGACATGAAATTTGAAACCATACAATAATTTAACATTACGGATCCGATGAAATTAGTTTCGTAGAAATCCGAGAATGTTTGAAAATGGCTATTTTAACTCGTCAATTAAACATTAAAATATTCAATTTCTGCAAATTAACTTTTAATTCAATTTTAAAAGTTCACAAACATTGTTTTAACTCCAATATGATTTAATATAACTTTATAAATCATTTTTAATCACAATAAACCCAATTCCCACTTATTTACGCAATTTCAAATATTAAATTATCGATTTAATTATCCAATTAAATCTAAATATTCGAAATATAAATTATTCGACTTATAAATTTTACTTGTTAATATTTCAAATCAATTAAATATCTGAATTTCAAATGACAGAAATTCTGGATCGTTACAATTCACCAAATCAATTCAAATGAAAAACAAATGAACATGGAATAGAAGTTAGGAATTCATACCTAACAACAATGAAAGCTATAGACATAGATGCGAGTTCAAGAACTCACCTTTTAACCCCAAAACAACAAAGGAGAAGTTCTAGAACAAGCAAAGATTGATCTCTCTTCAATAACACCCCTAGAATCTTCAATCTATTATCAAAGGGGAAGTTTTTCCTAAGTTAGGTTATAGGAATTTATGAAAATTGAAGAGGGACTAAGATGGAGAAGATGAAGAGGATGCTTACCTAAGCTTCTCTTGGATTTTGGATTTGAGTTAGATAATTCCTAAGAGAATTAGGGATTAGGAATTTCTAATTTCTTTTCTCTTCCCCCATTTTTCCTTTAGCTTGAGTGTTAAGAAATAATAGAGTGAGTGAAGAGGAGTTAGATGAAGGGTTAGGTTATTAGACAAGTCAAGGGCTAAAACCCAAATCCAAAGCCCAATAGAAAAATAGCAAAATTCTAGCCAACTCCAAACATATCGATGTTTATAATCAAAATGGTCTTAAATGCCATTTCGGAATCAATGGAAGGGGTCTCGAGTCCTAATTCGACTGTTTGCAAAAAGTAACATTTCGGACCTTAATCCGACCAACTATGCTATATTTAAATAAAATATTTATATATACAATCGTAAAATATGCAGGTTGTTACACAATTCGACCTTTGGTAATGGTGGTTGTGGGTCATTGGATGAGGGGGAAAGTATAACGGTGGCTGGGGTTCTCAACTATGGTTTGGAAAGATAAAGAAGGGTAAGGCTCCTATATATAGACAAATATTTGACACTATTCATGCTCTTAAATACACGAACTCCAATCGAGGCACGCTCACTCGCGTTCCTAACTAATTACCCTTATTCAAACTCAATGGAACTATTATTGGGACCTTATTTTATCATGTACAGCAGTTAGATTTTAAGATCAAATTATATTATAATTAGTTCCTGAAACTAATCGCTATGTGTTTTCAAGCTCGCACGACCACAAAGTATGTCTGATCGTCACGAAATTCGTCGGTGTACAAAATTAATTATTGCAGATTTAATGGCACTAGTTTCATCAAATTCCAAGACAGTGCCTCGGAATGATAATTTCATGCATATATTAAAACGAATTATTATTAAAACAATTTTAATCACTTAAATTATAATTAAAAGTTTACCCTAATCAATTATTATTTAAAAAGAATTTAAATAAGCTTTTAAAATCACTTTAATCAAATTAAATTTAAGATTCAATTATTTAAATAATTCTTATATTTAAATCACTATGCCAATGTAAGATTCACAATTCATATATTAAAATATAATAAATAACTCACATATTTGGAATTCGGGTTATTTAACTTTTAGAACTAATATTTTAATATTTAAAATGAATTAAATATTTCAAAATAAAATAATCGATGTTCCAAATTGTTACATTCTCCTCCCTATAAAAGAATTTTATCCTGAAATTCCCAAAAGTAAGAAAAATGCCCCCAAACCCGTTAACTTTTGAAAAAACAATTAGTTGGAAAGGATTATTTAAATTACCATGTCTTTAAATTATGAAGAATCCCAGAAGCGTCTTCTTTGCACGGCTCGATCCAGAAAAACTACCAATCACCACTATAGGCCCAAACTAACTGTAAAAAGAAGAGCCAAGTGGCCTCCCATATCTGGGGCATAAAACCATCAAACCAAACCAAACCAAAAATAAACATGTACCTATTAGTCGGGCAACGAAACTTTACTTATGAAACCAAAAGCGACAACCAGCCTTTGCTTCCATATACTTGCATCTCACTTACATAACCCAAAAGAAAGTTAAATATGAAGAGGAAACAATACAACAACCCAATCTTTAGATACACGAATTTAAGCATTCTAAAACATATATAACAAACATCTCAAACAATCATGCCATAACAAATCATGAAACTTGCATTTTTAGTGATAAAAACATACAATTACATTTAAGCCTGTACAATGTACATATGTTATCCATACACAATATCAAATCCGATCACTTGCTTGATCACACAAATTTCACTTTTAAAATAGTATTGCTCACTCGACTTCTCTAGTGCGGATTCTGATCCGGTTCCTTGATTAAAAAACATTGTTCTCCCTCCATAGCCATATACTATATAGAGAACCGCAAGATCATATCAAAAATCTATATCAAGTGTTCACCATCAAAAATCGAGTGAAAAATCCTTGTTCGTACCGATATAACTTACCTCAAATTCATATGCCCGAATCAGGATCAAGAATATTCCATGCGAATAAAATGATTTACGTACAACCTACGTATTATTTCAAAAGGTTTCTTAATTACACCAAATTATTTTTATCCACATTCAATTTTAAATCACACTTAATTTTCAAATAGTATTTCCTTTAATACTAAAATTCATTTATAAACCATTTCATAAATCATTTAATTTAACTTTACTTAATTTAAGTTTCATCTCATGCTCAATTTCCAAATTTACCTTTCTTAACTATAACATTTGTTTTATTTCACATTTATTATTTCTTAGTATATTCCCTTTTATACTAAAATTATTTATTAACTATCTCATAAAACCTTACGTAAGTTTATAAATTTCTTATAAAACACAACCTAGGTTTATCTACACTTTAAAGATTTAAGTTCACATTCTTAGTCAATACTAGAATTCATTTATAAGTCATTTCATAACATATTTACGCCTGCAAACATTTTAAAAGGACTTATCTTCATTAATACAACAGTTTCCAATATTTATTACTTCCAAAGAATCAATGTTTTACTTAAGAAATGTTACTTAAATCTATTAACATTCTATAGCTCAAGCTCATATTTGCAAAATACTCTTCTACTTTCTAATAATTTTTACACATTATTCAGGATTGTTCGACATAATCAGAATATTAAAAAAATTTAAATCTTGTTTATAAATTACTATATCCTCAATTTATAAGTAACAAAAACTTATTTTGTAATATTTTCACAAAACACTTAGCTTCGCTTTCTATATACATTCAAGAATTTTCGACTTTCCAAAATAGCTAAAAATTCCATTTATGAAAATTATTAAACAACATATCAGAATGAGATACGCCAACCCACTACCCTAATGGATAAGATACACGAGTCTATAATACCACGTAGCTGAAAATTTCAGAATTTAATCACTCGGTTTTTATTCCAAAATCATTTTGAAATAATAATAATAATATACATAACTCCTTTTTGTATATCAAATCATTCTTTAGGAATTTTAAACAAATTTATTTTACCCAAAACAACTCAATAACCAATTTCTATTACAACAGCAATTCCTCATTTAGAAACTCGAAATTGAACACCGTTGATGGTGCAGTCATCACCAGAATTATTTTCCAACGACTAAAGTGAGCTCAGTGCATTTTGTCTCATCCATATCCTTATACAATATTTCTATAATCAATATTTTCAAAATAATACCATTATTACTTTTTCTAAGATTTTGAAAAACAATTTCCAAACACCGAGCTTTGAGTTATAAATTTCTCGGTTTAAATCCATTTTTATTTATAAACTATATTTCAAGAAAATTTCTATTCCAAAACACTGTCCAATAATACTATTACTATTTTTCACAACACATTGAAGATATAATTTCAAGTCTTTGGGATTTATGTACTCAAATTCTCAGTTTTACATCCATATTTATAAACTACATTTATAAATCCTGGTGGTATAATTTCACTTTTTCTATAAGATCATTCCATAATGGTTTATCTTTGTATAAATTATAACAAATAACTTTTATTATAATTAAAATTCAACTCAATATTATCATCGAACACCATATAGTCAAACTGTGACACTAAATTCACATGGTATTCGTATTAAATTTGACCAAACAAAATGCTCATAAAATGTCTGATCTCAACCAATCAACAATAAATGTTAATAATCCAATATTATCATTTTCTAACAACCAAGCAAATTATATATCACTATATTATTTTTTTGAATTATTATTTTATACGTAAAATATAATTTAGGTAAAATTATTTCATTTACCCAATTTCAAAACAATACCATGTCCATTTGCGTTGTTCAAGTGTTTAGAAACCTCTATCAATGCAGTTGCTCCTTCTGTATCAACCAAAATTCATAAACAGCTCAACCAATAAATCAACACAATAGAAAAATTATAGCACTAACAAATGTGCACTCTTTATATATACACTCAACTCATCCTAGGGTCATTTCCTATCCTAAATGAGTTAACCCCACCAATGCCCAGATATTTACTCAACCTAAGCTTTGATGCCACATTTTGACGACACACCCTTTCAATCCTTAAAAATCAACACTAATACATCCACGGTATTCACGTGCCGAGCATCCAAGTGCTAGAAAGAAGGATTGTTTGGAAAAAAAGAGAACATAATCTCACAACATGACGAGCAATCTATAATATATTAATGATCTTTACAAAAGAAAATTAAACTTTATTATACATATATCAATCTGAGTCATGTAATCAATCAATAGTCTGGACATTTCTAAAAACCTATCCCCACAATTGCAAATAGATATAAACCAATGCGGTGGAAATAGAATTTACGTGAATATGAGTTGGAGGCATCCATCTTGTCCCTTAAAGCTCCAAGTATCCAAACTAAATATGCAAGTAGGCTCGGTCTGACCCAAACATCATAATAAAATAACGCCTTGATCATTCTGGTCATGAGAAACACACCTCAATTAAATTTTAATATTATGAAAATCTTTTGAAAATAATGGTATCTCATAAGACAACGTCGTACATAAGTAGGGACATGTTTTTACCTTAAGATCATTTCATAGAATTTTTTGTATAATAGTGTTAAGGTTTAAAATAAATATTGAATATAACTGAAATTGTTACATTCATTAAATTCCAATATAATAGGTATACAATTAAGTCTGGAGGCACTAATTGGACAATGGATTTCCGTACAATGATAAGGCACTAGGGTACCAACTACCACATTACACCTCTAGATAAATGTATTAGGAGCCATACATGGACTCCCTGCCAAAAATGGATCGACTTTCCTTTACTGGATGGTACCAAATATTTTGTCACCTCGGTTGCTTTTGCAATGTTTCTGAGAGATCTTATTCACACCCAAATCCATAAATGAATATATCTAAAAAGATGAAGTCAATACCCTAATAAGTGCGACCCACTTAGCCCTGCTACATCTTCCCTGATTTTAGTCATTCATGGTTGATGAGGTTGGAGGCTACGTTTTACCTTTTTAATATAGCAATCCCACTTGGAATGCTAACATTGCCCTACAGGCAGAAATGCAATGCCAGCATTCATCCATACAAGTTCGTTCTGGCCCAGAATGAAATCAAATGCACTACTTATACTACATCCATTTTGGAATCACCCTCAAGATTAGTATCAAGTAGCCCTTGCATTTTAAAGATCTTCATCTTTAATTATCATTCAAATATTCTAATTTGAAATCTAATGCTGGTTCGAAGTGGTTTTCGGACAATCTATCCGATCATGGTCTCCCTAAACCGACAACGATAGTTTAAAACTGGCCAAGATTTGATATTCGGTTATTTAACTATCAGAAAACAAGCAATTCAATGAGAGATTTAAACTTCCAATGGGAAATAACGCTGGTTAAGCACAAAGCACCTATTAGCCTCTTTATTTAATCCTTTCCTTAATTAAAATCATGTTGTAATTACTGGAATCAAAATGCTTTTACAAAGACATATTCAAAAACCCTTTATACTCCTTTTTATACTTAGTAAAATATCTATATACTTATCTCAACGTATAAGTATATCCACAAAAACACTTCCCTTTCACCGCTTAGAAAATAGATTTAAATAATTATAAAATTATTTATAAACTCTTTTATAAATCCTCAAAACAATATAAAACTCTTTTTATTAACTTCTAAAATCATTGATGAAACTTTTATTTATATAAACTTCTAATGCCACTTATAAATCTCTTTTGTAAATCCATAAAACTATTTGTAAAACTTCTTTTATAAATTTATAAACCCATTTATAAAATTTATTCTTTTATAAAGATACTTATAAAAATTCTTTATAAAAATTACTTTAAAAAATCTTTCCAAGAATCCCTATATAAAATCCTTTATAAAAATTCTTTATAAATCCAAAACTACATTTTCATTTATAAACTCTTTTTAAAAAGAAATTCCTCTATTAATCAATTTATTATTTATAAATATAATTAATTAATTACTTTTAAACGTCATAAAATAATAATATTTACTATTTATTTTAAAACATTATTATGTCATAATAATTATTAACAACCAAATAGTATAAATAAATAATAATAATTAACTTCAATATAAATAAAATAACTAATAATTTAAAACATTATTAAAAAATAATCAATCCCAAAGCATTATTATAAAAAATAATTATTAACTTTAAAGAACATTATTAATAAATAATTATTAAAATTAATAATAATAATTATTATTATCTTCTAACAATATTATTTATTTAAAATAGTAACTTTAAACAATATTAAAATATTAATATATAACCTTTACATAGATATAAACAAACAACTTTTAAACATTTCTAAATAGTATAAATAATTTTAAACATTATTAATTAACAATTAAACAATCTTAGAATATTATAAAATAATAATAAAACAACTTAAACATTATTGAATAATACAAAAACAACCATAAACCATGTCTAAATATATTAGAAAAGACAAATAAAAAGTTTTGAGTGAACAGAGAAGTTTCAAAATCCATTTTAAACAAAATGTCCTAAAAAACCCAGAATTCAGATTTAAAATGATTCTCTGGATAAAAATCATTTATAAGCCCAACGACAATTAATAGTATTCCAAAATACAAAATTGAGGCCAATTCCTATGAAGCACTAAACCAATATTGTTATTGATTTTTATCACTAAAGGGGTTCAGTTTTTGAACATATAACAATTTCATAATTAATAGTGCTAAAAATCAAAATTCAACAATCAACAATCTGTATAACGTGGTTATAGCTGAAATAGAATCAACAGGTGTATATAGCTGAAATAGAAATCCGGATTTCCCTACAAATTGTCATATATTTCAGTTTTAATTGACAATCGCTTTTAAAAATGAATATTTAACTAATCATTCTATAATTCAAACCAAACAATAAACAGTAAAATTTATCTACTATATAGCATACTGATTTAAGAGGTGAGTTATACACATCGAAATCTCTGTTATCACCGTAGCGTTTCAGTTCCGACTAAAATCAAATAGCGTTCTGTTTTTAGCTAAAATTTATACATGCTCCAAATTCATCCAATTCAATTTCTAAGCCGAGTTATCGTCGGTACAAGTCCAATGTGACTGACCTTGTCCAAAACATACCTTGTATGAATAAATTATGGGTTTTATAAGATTTAATAATTAAATAATATAATTTACTTCTTAATTACATCGTTAATCAACCTTAATCACATTCTTTACCTTAACCCACTTAGCCCCAAACGACTAAATCGTTATACACACATAGCCGTCGTCTTTATTTGCTCGCTGTCGCATGCCTATAGGAGGTCACCCAGCCTCTGAAATCCCTTCGCTACTAACCTCGGTCCTCGTTGTCGCCTGAAGCTCAAAAAACGTCGATTATGCTACCATCGTCCAAAACAAAATCTCCACTGCCGCGCTTCACCTCGACCCATTCCAACCAGCCATTCTTCTCCTCTTCCCATGACGAGCACTTTTCTAGTTGAGGTTAAGGCCCAATTCGACCTCTGGCGGTCACGGGAGCTGTAGGTTATTGGATGAGGGGGAAAGTATAATAGCGTCAAGGGTTCGTAACTTGGGTTTCGCAAAAGAAAGAAGGTTGAAGCTCCAATATATATAGGCAAATATCTAACAATATTCACGCTCTTAAATGCATGAACTTCAATCGAGGCATTCTTACTGGCGTCCTAGCTAATTACCCTTTTTCCAAACTTAATAGAACTATTATCGGGACATAATTCTATCGTATACACCTGTCAGCTTTTAAAATCAAAGTATATTATAATTAATTCCTAAAACAAATCACTATGTGTTTCCAAGGTCACACGACCACACAGTATGTCCGATAATCACGAAACTCATCGGCGTACAACAGTTCATTATTACGGATCAATGGCACTAGCTTCGTCAAATTCCGAGACAGTGCCAAGGAATTATAATTTACTTGTAAATTAGAACCAATTATTATTAAAACAATTTCAATCACTTAAATTATAATTTAAAGTTTACACTGACCATTTATTACTTAAAAAGAATTTAAACAAGCTTCCAAAATCACTTTAATCAAATTAAATTCTAGATTCAATTATTTAAATAATTCCTATATTTAAATCACTATTCCAATATTAGATTCACAATTCATATATTCAAATATAACAAATAACTCATATATTTGAAATTTAGGTTATTTAACTTTTAAAACCAATATTTTAATATTTAAAAATGAATTAAATATTTCAAAATCAAATGATCAAAATTCCGGATTGTTACATTCTCCTCTCCTTGAAAGAATTTTGTCCCCGAAATTAAGGTAAGAAAAATGTCTCTAAACCCGTTAACTTTTCAAAAAAAATAGTTGGAAAGGATTATTTAAATTACTAAATCTTTAAATTATGGAAAATTTCGGTAGCGTCTCTTTTGCATAGTTTGATCCAGAAAAACTACCAATCGCCACTACGGACCTAGACAAACAAAAGCCAAGTGGCCTTCCATATCTACGGCATAGAACCATCAAACCAAACAAAAAATAAACATGTACCTATTAGTCAGGCAACTAAACATTACTTATGAAATCAAAAGCAACAACCAGCCTTTGCTTCGATGTACCTGCATCTCACTTACATGATCGAAAGGAGACTTAAACATGAAGATGAAACAATACAAAACTCAATCATCATATACACGAATTTAAGCATGCTAAAACATATATAGAAAACATCTCAAACAAGCATGCTATAACAAATCATGAAATTACATTTTTAGTGACACAAACATACAATTACATTTAAGCCTACATGATGTACATATGTTATCTGTATGCAATATCAAGTCCGATCACTTGCTTGATCACACATATTTCAGTTTCAAACTAGTAATGCTCACTCGATTTCTCTAGGGCGGATTCTGATCTGGTCCCTTAATTAAAAACTATTGTTGTCCTTGCATAGCCATATACTATTATAGAGAACTTCAAGGGCATATAAAAATACGTACCGAGTGCTCACCGTCAAGAATCGAGTGAATAATCCTTGTTCGAACCAATGTAACTTACATCGAATTCATGTGCCTGAATAAGGATCAAGAATTTTCCACGCGAAAAAAATGATTGACGTACAACCTACGTATTATTCCAAAAGGTTTTTCAATTACACCAAATTATTTTTATTCACATTCAATTTTAAATCACACTTAATTTTCCAATAGTATTTCCTTTAATACAAAAACTAGTTTATAAACCATTTCATAAATCATTTTATTTAACTTTATAAAAGTTAAATTTCATCTCATAGCTCAATTTCCAAATTTACTTTTCTTAACTATAACACTTGTTTTAATTCACAATTAATTTATTAATATATTCCCTTTAGTACTAAAATTATTTATAAACTATTTCATAAAACTTTACTTAAGTTTATAAACATCTTATAAAACACAACTTAGGTTTATCAGCACCTTAAAGATTTAAGTTCATATTCTTAATCAATACTAGATTTCATTTTCTGGGTCATTTCATAACATATTACTTTAAGCTTGCTAACACTTTATAAGGACTTATCTTCAATAATAAAACATTTCCTAGGATTTTTATTACTTCAAATAATCAATTGTTTACTTATGAAATATTACTTAAATCTATTAACATTCGATAGCTCAAGCTCATATTTGCAAAATACTCTTCCACTTTCTAAGAGTATATACACAATATTCAGGAACTTTTTACATAATTAGAATATTCAAAAAATTTAACACTTGTTTATAAATTATCATCTCCTTAATTTATAAGTTACAAAAACTTATTTTCTTATGTTTTCACAAAACACTTAGCTTCACTTTCTATATACATTCAGGAATTTTCGACGGTCCAAAATAGGAAAAAATTCCATTTATGAAATTGTTAAACAATATATCACAATGAGATGCTGTAACGACCGGGATTTTTCGACCCTCGAAAATCGGCACTAATACGTCCATTGTATTACATGCCGAGAAATCAAATGTTGGAAAACCTGATCGTTAAGGAAAAAGAAAGAAGGAAGAAGATAGGAAGAAATAAACGATACAGAATTTCACAGCAGAACGAATAATATATAATATACATCAAATAATTATGCAAACAAACTGCAATATGTATATATACAAAACATCAGTCAGAGTATACTAACCTACTTCAGCCTGGATAGTTATAACAAATATCCTTACAATTGCTGATAAATACCATCAGTGAATACAGTGGAAAAATAACCACCTACGTGAATACGTCTCTGGACCTCCAACTTGTCTCCTTAAGATTCAAGTGTAACGACCCGTCATTTCGAGCCATTCAAATCAACAATAATCCACACATGTCAGACTTGAATTGCTCAAAATAAAAGATTATTAACTTATATTTGGCAAAACTTAGCATATACAGTAAATAAATCGGTTACAGAATCACGGAATCATAGACACAAGAGTAGTACAACAATAAGCAGCGGAATAGATAAATAGTAGTTCATGAAGCTACTACATTAATATCAGAGTCCATAGCAAACACAACAGAAATACCAAATATATATAAGTCTCTAATACGTAAGAAAATGACAAGTCTGAACAATAAATAATTGGAAATAACTAGAATAACTAAAACTGAATAGATAAAAGATAGATCTCCAAGCAAAGTTCTAAGTTCCAAAGGTGAGTCTCAAATGTTGTGACACACTGGCTGACCCGAGCATAAAGCAAAACACAAAACACTCGAATCAGGATTAACATTATTATGCAAGTAAATCAACTCAAGTGAAATGTCCAATTGAAATGCAATATAACTTAAAAGATGATTAGGATTCCCATCCTTTAAGGATCCGTGAAACTATATACATACATAGTACAATACGCTACATAGATAATGTCTGATTAAAGTAAAATATTAAAATAGCATTACGGCATTACCCATATCCCCCTTAACACATTTTTATATAAATGTCACAGTCTATACATTACTATAAAATCTACCAAACCGGTGGGCTATCAGGGAGCACTCCATAGGTATGATACAAATGAAACTCGTAGTGGGCGCGATAATGCATGTGACAAGGCACGTGAGGCAAAGATTAGGGTAGGATTCTACCATTTTGCAAAACCAAGTTGGTGGTAACGCATAGCAGCTACTACCGCCCACCTCGAGACACACTCTCATAATCAAAGGTGCAACCAATCAAATCACAAAGTAATAGATAGGGTATTGAAGAAGCTTGCTCGATCGGAGGTGCGACCTCACTTGCCTAGGTATAGCTCCTTTTTTAGTCAAATCAAGCTGACCCAAGGGGGTCAGGGCTGCTTTTATACCTCATATAAACGTTCGCCAAACCATCCTACTTCGTTCTAGATTCTCCACCATATGCACAGTTGTGAAAGTGGTTTTTGGTATTGGAAGAGAGTATGACAATATCCGATCCCGGTCCCTTTAACAACCAAATTCTTATTTCACACTGTGGTCATTTTATAAAATCAAGTTTATAAATGTTTATGTAAAATCTCAAATTACCAAAATTTCAAATCACAGTCAAAATTAAATATTCAACTTCAAATTATTTAAATTTGAAATTGTTCACTTGATTACTTTTTATAAACATTTAAATAAATCAGGAAAATAGACACAAGGAAAAAGTTACAAAAAAAATTAGTTTTAGGGACGGTAAGTTTGTTTTTTAGTCTGAAGGACACTTTATAGTGTAAATAGAAAATGATAGCTACATCTATCATTCTGTGATTTACACTACAAAGTGTCTTTCAGACTAAAAAACAAACTTGTTGTCCCTGAGACTAAATTTTTTTGCAACTTCTTCCCTGTGCCTAAAAACCTCCAAATAAATCTCAAATTACAATTTTAATCAAAATTAAATATTCAACTTCCATTTTATTTAAAATTTGAAATATTCATTTAATAACCTTTATATCAAAATCAAGTTATCAAAATTTTAAATCATATCTTTAAAATCTCAAAATCATAAGTTCAAATCATTCTTATTTGAATTCAATTCTTAAACAAATTAAATTACAAGTCCGCTTTAACTTATCTTTCCAACCTTTATTTACTTAAGTTATAATAGAAATCTATTTTGAAAATAATAACACAAATTTAAATAAATATTTAAACATTATATATATAAGTTATTACAAAAATATTTTTTAAAATAGCAATATAAGTTGTAAATAAATATTTAAAACATATTATATATTAATACATTAGTTAAATTAAATTCTTATTAAATTTTACTATATTAATTATTATTAAATTAAATCTTACTATTATTAAATCTATTTTAAATCTAATTTTATATATTAAAAAAATAATAAAGTATATAAGTTAAATTTTATAATTTACATTTTAAAAACGTAGCTTATAATTTTAAAACTTCCAAAACATATAATTTTAAAAATCTAAATTTTACACATATATTAAAATAAAATATATTATATTTTAAAATCAGTATTCAATTTAGAACACATATTTAAAATAAAGTCTTTATGTTATATTTTTAAAAATCAATGTTTGTTAAACCCATATTTTTCAAAATTCTAGAAATGAATTAAAATCAACTAATAGTGTCCGAATATAATTTTCTATCCTATGGTCAAGTGATACAGATATTTATAATTTCAACCCATAATAATTTAAATTTACGAGTATATATCATTTCAACCTGCAATCCCAAAATTTCAATTAATAAAATCGCTTGGGTTTATTATTTCAACCCATAACGAGTTTCCCCTATTCTATAAGATCATTCGATATGTATCATTTCAACCCATAGGAAATTCCTAAACTAACAGGGAACTTGCAGAGTAAGAATAATAAAATAATAGCATAAATGACATGGCATATCAGTGGCAATAATGATCATAACTAACAATTTAAAAATAATATATACGACGGATCACGGTTATCATATGTCAATTAATTTAAGTAAACAAATTAAATAATAATATATCATATTCAACAATTAAATTTTCTAACCAGTTCAAAATTTAACAATATATTTCAATCATCCTTTCATGTGAATTAAATTGACTAAACATAAGAATGTTAATCATGAGTGATCGCTCACCTTTTGAGGCTATGACGCTGATGATAAAACAATGGAGCAAGGCGAAGATATACAATAAATCAAATCCAAAATTGAGGCAAAACCAATTCCAACAACATGAAACAACAACCATGCTTTTGACAACAAACTCCAAAGAAATATCCAAAGCAAAGCATGGTGAACCTGAATTCGAGAATTCAAAATATACATGACATATATATATTTATTTCTTTTTTCATAAGAAGAGAAGAGGCTGGAAGGGTTATTGGGTTTGCAAAGATGATGAACAGGCTTCCAGGAAACAAAAATATATAGGCTAGAACGTAGAAAGCTTGTCCCTCACAGACACATGCTACATTGCAAGAGAGGGGACAGTGGCGAAGAGGAGTAAGGAAGGTGCTAAGGTAGCAGTAGACAGGTGGAGTAAAGGCGGTTGTGCAATGGTCGAGGAGGTTGAGGATGTAGGCTGCTATCATGGGGAAAATGGGACTGCACTCATTCGGGTGAGGAGCGGGAAGCAAGGTGCTGGCTGTCAGGTGGGAGAGGAAGCAAGGCCAAGGGGGTTTGTGGTGTGGTGGTGCGCATTAAGGGGTTGTGGCTGTCATGTCAGGAGAAGGCAAGTTGGGTTCGGATCGGCTGCTCGATGGTGAGTTGGCTATGGGATAAGGCGATGTAGGAAAGATGGAGCACGATGGGCAGAGGTCTACAGGGTGGACCTACTGCTTGGGTGGAGGACGTGGAAGAGAGGAAATGGCTGGGGAAGGTGGTTACAAGAGGGGATGGGTTTCATGCTTAGCTAGAGGCGGATTGGTTTCAATTGTAGGGTGGTGTGTTAGACGTGGGTCAAGGAGCAGTTGCCTATTGCCGTCAGGTGCGGAGGAGAGGGTCGTTGCGTGGTTGCTATTGCCGTTGTTCGGGGTGAGGCGGGTTGGTTGTTGTTGGAGGTGGTGGGCAAGTTGGAGGGTGAGTTGACTTGACGAAGAGGGATGAGAGAAGTCCAGAGAGGGAAAGGTGGAAAGTTAGGCGATCGAAGGAGAAAGGTTTTATATAGGCACGAAGATTAGCAGTTTTTCTCAAAGCAAATATATATTACAAGCTTTATATTATAATTCCCTTTTTTCAAAATGAATAAAAGGAAAAGGAAGAGACCAAAAGCAAATAAAAGAACCAGCATATAATAAAATAAATAAGGAATAGTGAAAGTCATATGATGAATTCAGGGAATACTAATAGCTAGCATCCATTAGCTTCAGTCGATGGACAAACAAACGGACATAGAATACTTTAGAGGTTCAAAATGGGTACCGATACGGCAAATTGTTTCGTAGATCTCGCTGTGTACCAAATGTCGAAATACACAAATGAATATACTACGAAGACTAGCACGTTGAGACGAACAGAACGGTACACAAATTCGAGTGATACGACCTTCCTACCAAAACTCGAATTTCACCCCTAAAACTGCTGCGAAAACGCCGAAAATAATATAAATGGAGCTAGAGTAGTCCAAATTTTACGAAATGAAATATGACGCCTCACTTAGAAAATGGTCTAAAATTTTATTATGTAAAAATATTCAGATTTCAAAACTACTATATTTCCATCAAATTTAACTGATTTAAATTTTAAATAGAAATTTCACAATCAAGCAAACTTACATATTTTAGAATGAAAATCTGACACTTTCTACATTCAAATAGGCGTATTCCAAATATCAAATTTTATTTGCAAATTTTTTTTTGTTTATTTTCCTGAATTTTTTTTGTTAATTATGTTATTTAAATCGTTAGAATTCTTGGGTCGTTACACCAAGCATCCGACTGTCTCTAATATGCTCGGTCTAACCCGAGCATTATAATAAAATACTACCTGAGTTAGTCTAGAAAACCAACATGAGAATTGGATTTTAAAGTTATAGAAAACCTTTTGAAAATCAAGATTATATCGTAAGACCACTCCGCGTATAAACAAAGGTGATTTTTACCTTACGATAACCAAAATATTTTATATGAAATTCTTTGATATTATAATAGTATCTAGATATAAGTACTTACTAGTCTTAGCCGGATTAATTAAATTCCAAATTAATAGGTATACAACTACAACCGTAAAGGCTCGTATTGGAGAATGGATTCCATACAGTGACTGGGCTACTGAGTACCGCCCGTAATGGTGTATCTCTAGAAAAATAACACCGAGGACCTCACTTGGATCCCCTGCCAATACAGAACTGGCTTACCACTTGACTAGTAGTACCGAATATGAACACCTCTCCATTAATGGGACTCGAAGTATATAACTGAGAGATAATAGTGACTTTAGATAGGGATGATCATACCCTACTTAGTAGCGACCCACTTTGCCCTACTACATCTCCCCTATTTTAGTCGTTCTCGATTGATGAGGCTTGAGGCTACATTTTACCTTTATATAGCATTTCCCACTTGGAATGCAAATAATTACTTCCAGGCAACAATGCAATATCAACATTCATCCATACGAGATTGTTCTGGGCCTGAATAAAAGACTTGAGAGCTCGGCCTCCAATTCCATCATCTTCCAGATGTCTTCAAGTCGAAACACATTCGTTGGATCAAATTGGTTTTCGGATAACATGTTCAATCTCGGTCTCTTAAAAACAACTTTTCGATAATTCCTTGTAAACAAACCACCGGTTCTTTAGGAAATAAATAGTCAAAGATAAAATTAAAGATCACCTCCTAACCGTTAGTGGATGGATTTCCCTATCATTCTCCTAGGAGAAGGGAACGAGATTTATATGCACGGTACAACATCATCGGAGATGACTGTGCCATATAACTCATGTGTTTCTCCTATATATTTTCAAAATTACGTTTGGGTCCAAATTCGATAGACGGTTATTTAACTATCGAGTACTTTTAAATAGATATATCGACCAATTTCTATATTTTCGATACTTAGAAGATATCCATTTACTTATCGTAGTGGTATAAGTATATATACACACTGAGAATGATCCTATTTTTATTCGATTCAAAAATCATTCATAAACCCCTTCTAATTCTTTAAAACAATTTATAAACCATTTTATAAAACTTCTGGAACCATTTATAAAACCTCTTTTATACATTTCAATCGATTATAAATCGTCTTTGTACACTTCTACAACTTGTTTATAAATCCTTTATAATCTCTAAACCATTTATAAGCTCCTATATGAAATCCAACTCCTTCACCTCTATTCATTGGTCTCTAAAACATTTATAAACAATTAGAAATCTTTTACTTCAAAACAAATCATCTTTGTTAATAATAATTATTAACGAAAAAATTATAAATAAATGAAAATTATTCACTTTAAACATCTTGATAATAATTATCAATTCCAAAATATTCTACATAAACAATAATAATCAATCTTTACCATTTTTATAAATAATAATAATTAATTTTAAAAACCTTAGTAAAAATCCCTATTATTAATTTTAAAAAATAATCATTCTTGAAATAATTAACATTTCAAATTATTGATATTTTGATAACTTCTTTAAAACAAATATAATTACATCAAATAAATTTAAAACAATTCTAATATAACTAGATAACCGTAAAATAATATTACTATAATTAAATACTTTTAAAACAATATCAATTTAATTAAATAACTTCAAAACAATATTAATATAATTAAATAACCTTTATAAAGACAATAATAATAAAATTAAATATCCTTAACAAAATATATTAATAAAATTAATAAACTTAAAAAAATCAATAAAATTAATTAACTTAAAAACAATATTGATATAATTAATTAACTTAAAAACAATATTAATATAATTAATTAACTTAAAAATAATATAAATAAAATTAATATATAATACTTAAAACAAAATATTTTCGAAACCCAATTTTAGATTTAAAAATCATTTCTAGTCTTGAAAATCAATTCCTACTTAAAGGATAATTTATAGTATTTTTAAAATACTAATTTGAGGCATATAGCCACCCAACACTTAACCAATATCGATATTGATTTTCAATCACTAATGGGTCATATAACGATGTTATAACCATTGTGCCCAAAATCATATTTATTATTAAATAATCCATATAAAGGAAATATTATTGAACAATTCAGTAACAGCGAGGAACCCCATTGGATCCCTCCAACCCGTTTCCCACTACATCACAAACATTATATAATCATAATATAAAATCAACCGCTTCGAGGCAGGATTCATGAACAAAAGGTCATCAATTCTTATGTGGGAACGGAATAGAGTTTCATCCACTCCAATATGTAGGAATGTATACAAACCAACTAATAAATATAGTAATTCATCCAAACAATCATTCAATAATTTTTATCAACTATATATCATACTAGTTATCCAAAAAGGTGAGTTTAACTCACCGAAATTTTCTATCGTTGCCGAGGCGTTACGGTTTGGAACTAGCCTAATTTTTCACTTACTCTAAGTCTAATCAAACATGCTCCGTCGTGTAGATCTCGACAACACTAGTCCAACATAAAAAATGGCGTTCGAATCCGACCTCGTATGAACGAGATATGAATTTTATAAATTATTGAGAAAAATTAAATTAAAAATTACATAACTTGGTAATAATTACAATTATACCAGTCAAATCACCTTCTTCTTCCCCAATCTCAACCCTCGCTTGTACATGCATAAAACAGTGCACTGCAACCTCCCATGCACCTCGAACCCTTGACAGAAATAAGATCCGATTGCGCCATCTTCCTTCTCTCATCGATCTCCACCTGCCTACCACCCAATTGACCCCCTAGAGACATGCGAGAAATCGCGACCTACAACCCGAAAAACGCATCCAATCAGCACTTGTGATCCCCTATGGCTCGTCGAACTACCCCAAACTTTGGCTATGGCATCTCCTTACATTGCAAAACCCTAATTCGAGCTACGATTCGCCTAAAACCGCCTAAAAATCCAACTAGATCAAGCACTAGGTTGGCCACCTCCAATTCGAGCCACCTAAAACATCACCGCATGCACAAAGAAGGGTACAGGGTCAAAGATAATTTTTGTGCGAGTTTAACGGATCGGGAATTTGGATTTTTAATGAAGTATGGAATTTTTATTTGAATTTTGAAAATAGAAAATTCTCATTTTCAACTTTCAAGCAATATTTTTATAAGGAAGAGGGGTATGGGGTGCAAGCAATACGGGAAAGGTGAGAACATATGGTATGGCCTTGAAATTATGAGGTATGAACATACATATGGTTGAATATAAATATATATCTATATCATTTTAATTTTAAATTATTCCAGAAAAAATACCCGAAAATTCCGAACTCCAAACGAGGCATGCCACCTGGCATTCTATTGTTATATCTCTATTCCAAACACAATGGAACTTGTTTCGAGACCTAATTCAATCGTACGCAGAAGATAGGTTTTTGGACCTAGTTATTAAAATAAATTGTCGATATTAATTTCAATGCGTTTCGATCTCCACAACGAAGCGATACATCTAATCGCTACGAATTTCGAAGGCATAATATAATTCACTATTACAATCTAATGAAACTGGTTTCGTCGAAATTCGAGACTGTGCCCGGGAAGGCTAATTTCATAGATTTAAATATCTATTTATCGATAATTATCCTGTTTATTTATATTTGTAAATAAATATACAATTTGAACTCACTAATATTATTTATTGGTTAAATGGAGTTAAATAAAATTAAATCGAATTAATTAATATTTAATTCAAAATCCAAATATTCAAATATGCCCTATATTTGCACTATAAATTATTAAATTCCAAAATTTAATTGTCTTAAATATTTAAAATTAATAAACCTTTAAAATCAAGTAACCAATATTTTGGGTCTTTACATCCTCCCCCCTTAAATGAATTTTGTCCCCGAAATTCCTGAGGAAGAAAATGTTTCCAAACTCTCAAGTTTAAAACTATAAATTTAAAATGAGTTATTAAACTTATTTTCAAAACCAATTAGTAGGAATAGATTTTAAAATTTACAAGTCTTTTAAATTCATTCACCCATATCAATTAGTTCTCCTCTATTCATTCATTCCTAAACATAACCCAGAAAATCAAATTTTAGTTGTCACAAATTTTCTAAAATTTCTCAAAAAATTTCTAATGCCTTAATTTTCAAAAAATATTGCTAGTCTCTTCTTTGCACGGCTCAATCAAAATGACAATAAATCGCTGCAACAAGCTCCAAACTAATCAAGGAAAACAAAAGCCAAGTGGCTCAATCATAAAACCATCAAATCAATCAACAATATAAACGTGTACCTTTTTTGGGGCAACAAATTTTAACTTGTGAAATCAACGGCATCAAACTTTCTCTTGCTTTTATATACCTGCATCTTATTTACCCATTATATCCAATCATATAGTTCATAATCACATTATTTTGCATTTTCAATTTTTAGAATTTACTTTGCCAAAGCCCGTAGGATGTACATATATCATCCGTACGCATTATCAAATATGATCGCTCGCTTGATCACAAAATTTCACTCCCAAACTAGTATCATTTACACGATCACTCTAGTGCAGACTTAGATCCCGTTCCTTGATTATAAACCGCTACTCTCCTTGCACAGCCATATACTGTGATAGAGAATTCTAGAATCAATCAAACATCCATATCTAATGTTCGCCGTTGGGAACCGAATAAATATCCTAACTCAGATCGACGTAAATTATCTCGAAATCATGTGCTCGAATCTGGATCAAAATGTTATACGAATAAAATAATATAATAAATTACAGATTTTGTGACGACCCGCCCTTCACTCCACGGAAAGACGTATCATTAATAAGAAAGAAAGGGATAGAAAAGAGAAAAGATAGAGAAGAAAGAACTAAACAACATCAGAAATCTCACAGCGAGACAATAAATTATATTATATCTCATAAGATATTACATAATATCATATACATCAGAGTTATACATCTTAAAATGTCACAAACTAGACAGTTATCATATGAAGCCTCCTGCTCCATATCTCCTCCAGAACTCTTCAAAGCTAACCTGAATCCCTTGGCTACTCATTAAAATTTGAGTATCCAAGAGTTTAAGAAAACAGAAAATAAACCCCGGGTCAGACATGGGTCTGGTGTGGGTAAACGGTTTAAAGTTTCTTAATTTTGAGAAACCTTTGAAATAAAAAGGTATCTCGTAAGACTTCTCGCACATAAACATGGAAAAGCTTTTACCTTACGATAACCAAAACAGTTGATGGGAAATCCAGTTATATTATAATAGGGTCTAGGGTTTTCAAGTAAAATACAGAAATAGCTGGAATGCTTACATCTCACGTTTCGACATAGTTGGGCACAATCAATACGTACGACACTTATAGGAGATTGGATTCTATACGATGGCAAGGCTACTGGGGTACCGCCTGTCACAGTACGTGGCCTAGATCACCATACCGAGGATCCCTTCCGATCGCCTACAACACAAAGCCGGAGCTATCCCTTACTGAATAGTCCGTATAAGACAACCCCGCAGTTGGCGCGCCCAACTGCCCACACAACCGAAATAAAAGGGACCTCTAGACAGGGGAAAATCTCATCCTACTTGGGTGCTACCCACTTAACCTTGTTAAACCTCCCATGTTTTAGCCATTCCCGGTTGATGAGGCTTGAGGCTATGATTACCTTACAGATCACATATCTAAGAATGCTCAACGTCCTCCAAAGACGACGTCCTAAAAGCATTCAATCCATACAAGTTCGTTCCGGGTTCGAACGAAACCGAAGGCGCTATCTCATTACACTCATTTTGGAATCACCCTCAGAGTTAACGACAATAGCCCTTGCACTCTGAATCTTCATCTCGAATCTGAAAGCACTATCTCCGTCAAACTCATTTTGGAATCACCCTAAGAGTTTTAATGACACATAGCCCTTACACTTCGAGTCTTCATCTTGATCTTTAAATTCCACGACCTATTGTTTAATTTGGATAGATGTGGTTTTCAGATATCCAATTTGGAATCTGATCCCGGTCTTATCGAAATCCAAAGCGTCATCTTTTAAAGCCAAGTTATTTAAGATAAAACAATTTAATTCAATTCAATACTTGAATTCACACAGCATTTATCACAGATAAATATCACACATTTATCATCGATATATCCAATATCACATTACAGAATATCATAGATTATCAAACTATAGATATCAATCAATTCAGACATTCTACACAATCAATTGTCCACAAGCAGGATTTATTAACCCATATTATAATTAATTTAATTAACTTAAATCAAATTAATTACTTAAGAACTAATCTCCTAATCCTGCTTAATCCATTATTAATTAATTATAAACCAATTAATTAACCATTGTCCTAATAAGTCACCCTTGATTAATTATCCTTACATTACTTTAAGTAATTAACCCTCAATAATTTCATAAATTAATTATCCTTATTCTAAACACATTAATTAACCTTTGATTATTCCTATTAATTAATTAATTATAATTAATTGCATTGACCCTTAATTAATTACATTAATTAATTATTCAATAATCACATATATTGATTAATTATCCTTTAATTAATCACATTAATCTACCTTTAATTACTTCATTAATTACATTAATTAATGATCCTCTAATTACTTCATTAATTAATTATTCTTTTAATTAATTACATTAATAATTAATCTTGAATTAATTACATTCATTAATCAACCTTAGTTAATCACATTCGGTAATTAACTATCCTTTAATTACTTTAATTAATTAATTAATTTCTTCATTAATTAATTATTTAATTATATTAATTAATCAGTTTCTTAATTAATTAATTCTTTAATTAATTACACTAATTAATTGACCCTTTAATTACTCCCCTTAAGTAATTGTCCTCTAATTACTTCACTAAGTAATTTCTCTTTATTTAATTACATTTAGTAATTACCAATTTAATTTCTTATACTAAATAATTAAACTTTCTTAATTAAATCATTATACTTAGTCATTTCATAAGTGATTTCCTTAATTAATTAAATTAATTAATTAACTTAAATTAATTACATTATTTATTAAATTAATCACACTTAGTAATTTCTTCCTTAATTACTTCCATTAAGTAATTGCTCTTTAATTAATTGACCATAGTTACTTAAATTAAATAACCCTTAATTAATTAAGTAATTAACTAATCTTAATAAATCAATTAATTACCTTAATTTAATTATATAAATTAAGCATCTAAATTAATTAAATAATTATACAAATTATTTTTGTTAAAAAGACCATAATTAATTAAGATAAACATTTACCTTGATTAATCACTTATTTGTTATTAAATTAAATGCTTGGAAACAACTAATTTATACAAAAATCATTTTAGGATTATTTCATAATTAAGGTTAAATACCCTTACTTTAATCACATCCTAATATCCTCATTAATTCATATTTCAAACACTTAGAGATTAATTTACAAAATTTATCCAAGATATAATTTTTTTAGAACAAACAAATTTTTATTAATTTACTTTCACATTGAAACTTTACCTTGGAAAACTTTTATTTAATTAACTTTTAAAAAACTTAATCATTTTCCATGTTTGTTAAAAATTGTTTAAACATTTAATTTGATCAATAATTGTTAATACATGAAATTTGGATTCATTTTCCATATTTAAACTAATTCTTTCATTTAAAAATCTGATTATTACTTCACAACATGTTTCTACCTTTATTTGAAATCTGTTCCATTTAAAATTTAAAAACTGTACAAGTTTATCTATTTTTTTTTTTAATAAAAGAGGTGATAAATATCAACCCGAGCCATTCCCGACTCTACCCCGTGTAAACCAACGGGCAAACACTGATACACTCATGAACCATCAGCAACCCGCCCCTGCTTTGAGTCAAACCCTGGAATATTTCGAGATTCCCCGAGTTAGCTCCTTCTTCCCAAACGATTAACAAAACTAAGACACACGCGATCAACCCGTGCACATGCACATGCAACCCAGTCCCCGCTGACCTGTGCCACGACCACCAGCAAGTCGCTACTCATCCCCATAATCGCCACGACCCCTCAGATCACCGAATATCGATGCCAAACGAAAACGAGCCAAATCGAGCACCTGGACCAAAATTTCAATCCATAAAAACAACACCGCGACGCCACCCACGACCACCAGTCAACACGTCGCCATGCCCATAGCTGCACTACACCATCCTGCTACTAACCTTACCCTCGCGATCCACTCCGTTGCCCAGGAGACTCCGCAGAAACCTCATCCATCAGTACGACCAAAAACAGCACTCAAACCCCACATCCACATCGAACAGTCCCCGCGATCATCAGAAAATTATGCACTCAATTTTTTGGTGATCGACAGCCTTCAAACCATCTTCGACCACGGTTTCGCCGACAATCACTAATTCGATCGACGAAAATCGAAAATAAACCCAAATTTGCTCAACCCAGATTATATCCACAAACAAAAAACTAAAAATCATGATTTTCATCTCTAAATTCATTATTTGCACCAATTATTCAGATTATGAATTCGATTCAAGAATTTAAACTGTTTGATTTTACTGATTAACTTAAACTCTATTGTAAAAACACATTTTCAAACTATTTACTAAATAATTTCATCTGAAACTATTTTTAGAAAAGAATTAACATTGTTCTAATCATTTCTTTTGTTTATGATCATAGCTAGATAAAGGTTGGGGAGAAAGAAATTTGTTTCTGAACTTGTTTTCCTAGCCTGTTAATCAAAACAGAGAGATGAACATCATTTTCCAAGCATGCATCCACATATATACACAGCACATCACATATATATATACACACACATGCATTCGTACACATAAACATAAGCTACCATATTCCTACACAATCCATCATAAGCATCCGGTTATGATCATAGATTCTAAACTGTTTTTAAAATAAAGTTTGCTCATAAATTTTTAAGCACAGAGAACAACTACAGGCTTCATTTCTTTGATCTGAAACCATCTTGATGAATTTGATTTTGATTTGGTGTTTGTTTGTTGGTTAGCTTGTTAAGTTGATCTGAATCTTTATATTGCTTAAATATTTAAAAATAGTTGATGTTGTTGCTGAGTTGAATTTCAATTTCTTCAGGTTTCAAATTTACTTTATCTTTTGAAAATATGAAGAGAAAATATTTGAGGAAGAAGAGAATTGAACTAAAAAATGGAAATGGCTAGGTTCTTCTCAAAACACTTATTTTGTAAATAAATTTTTAAAGAAAACAATTGTTGCCATTTGTAAATTTGCATGCATATGTGGGTTACAAATGTTGATACATGTTTAAATCATTTTACAAATGTGAAGTAATATTTAAATATTATTCTTAAGCTTTTATGTTAGTATATGTTTATGTTAATATTAATTTATATTTAATTTTTTTTCACATGTATATTTTTACAAACCCTTTTTATCTCATGTTAAATAAAAGAGAGCATACAAAACAAAAGAAAGAATCTTTATTTAAATCTTGTTTTTAATTTTAAAAACCAAATTTACTAAAGCTTAATAACAAATTAAATTAAAATAAATAAAATTTTATAAATATATATATATATATATATACACACACACTATCTTAATATTTTGAAAATATAGGGTATGCTTTGACTAGCTTTAGAAAATTATTATATTAAAACTATAGCTTCCAAATTACAATATATATATATATATATATATATATACACACATATATATATTATAGTTTGAAAACATATCTTTTTATTAAATTCAAACTAATCCTTTCTATTCATTATGTATATACATATACATACATTATAAATAGAATACATTTAATATTAGCTTTGAAAATTAATATATTGAATTTTAAACAAATTCTCCAATCACAATATATACATATATACATATATATATATATATATATATATATATTATAATTAGACAACATATTTATTTTAGCTATGAAAAGAATAATATTTGCCAAATTTATATATTTAAAAGAAGATTATCAAATCAAATAATTATAAATGAATATTATTAAACCAAGGTTTCCCTATTTACAAAGTATATATATATATTATACATAGAATACATTATAAATGTAATACATTTTTATTAGCTTTAAAAGATAAATTTTACCAATTTAAATATTTAAAATAGAAGATTATTAAACCAAAGTTTCCTATTTAAATAGTTATAAAACAAGATTATCAAATTATATTGTTTATTAAAATTATTGTAGATGAAGATTATCAAATTGTTATTGCCAAAATTTTCGGGTCATCACATTTCTCCCCCCCTTAAAGAATTTCGTCCTTGAAAATTTAAAAGCAAAGATAATTTGATAGTCCAATAAAAAATTTAATTTCAGACAACAAAGCATACATCACAGCCAAATACTAACAACCATAACAACCATTTCCACCTAACAACCAAATCTAACTTACCATTCTGACACAAATCAAGATAGACCTCCTAATACTATCTAGAGTTTCCCAGATACAATCGCTAGGATACTCGCTCTACTGAATCTAAACTAGCTACACTACTAGCTCAAGAGCTCCTTCTCATCTAGATCTACAAAACTGAACAGGATTTCTGACCATAGTCAAGTCCTGTTCAACTTCCAAATCCTCCTGAACTGCTGGTTTTACAACCTGTGATGGATCATACACGTACTCTCTCAGACATACGTGAAATACAATGTGAATCCCGACCGTCCGAACTGACAATTCAACCCTATAGGCCAAAACACTTATCCTCACAAGAACACAGAAAAGGTCCAATATACTTCGGAGCTAGCTTCCCAGTCTTGCCAAATCTTACTGCTCCCCTTACCGGAGAAACCTCACCCAAAAACAAAGGTTCCAACTTCTAATTCCGGATCCCATTCAACAAAATGGTCCTCCAAAGATCCTTTGAAATTCAGAACACAAGCTCTACTCCACAAGCATCAGTAGAATGAACTTACTTCTCCAATCCGGAGTAGCCAACACAGGTGCATTAGACAACCTAGCCTTCAGATCCCGAATGAACTTCCTGTAGAAACCCTCTAATCCAAAACAAATGCGAACTTCCATATGATTTGCGGTTGCTTCCACTCTAGAACAGCTGCCACCTTGCTTCCACTATGAAATTCTAATCTGGAGTAGATGAAAATGTCGTTGATGAACACAAGCACAAACTTGATCAACCATCCTAGAACATGGTTCATAAGATCCATAAAGAGAAAATACAGAAGTTCCATGGAATCTTGAGCTACTTCACCAAATCCTCTCTCTAGAAGCCATCCTTCTACTTAGCTGAACCACCGGTATTGCTCCTAGAATCAAGTCGAAATGAAAACTAAATCTCCAGACGCAGCAATCCTTGACTTCCCTGAAGACATTCGGAAAATGTCTAACCACTACCATAGCTCCAACTTCTTCTTGAGATGCATCGACCATGCAAAAGATTATCCAAGAGAACACTCAACTATTGCAAGTCACTATTGAAATCCTTCCCAGCCTAATTTCCAAAGATACCGTTCTCTCTTCACAAATCAGAACAGCTTATGCTTAACCAATCCATTCAAAATACGGTTAAATCCCTCAAGAACACCTTGCCAAACAGAAGAAGCTGACGGTCCACTTTGCTGCTTCTGAACTCCACCTCTAGTAAACTACTTAGCCAAATACCTTCCTGCTGGCACACAAAAACATATCCAAGCTGCACTGCTGCCACAGATGCCAAAGACTTTATATCCATAAGCTCTTCGACCCCTCAAAACCATTTCCTCAAACGAGTTCTCGAGATGGCAGACATCTTCCAAGAAACTTGGGATTCAGACCAAGCACAAACATCTCGCTCTCCTTAAGGGGTGGGTCAATAAGACCAGATCCGTAGAGGCAATTCTCTTGCTTGAGATCTAGAAAAATTCCTGCACAGCCGAGTCTTCCCTGCGGTAAGCATAACTGCTCCTCAATTACTTCCATAACTTGCCACAACAGAAGACACCTTCGGGAACATCATTAGTCACTACGTCTTACCAGATCCTTCCTGAAGTTGCCAAGATACCATCACTCTCTTCTGTACATCCGAGAGATCCAAACTCTTGAAAATCTGCTCACACGAGCGCAGCCAAACTTGCACTTAAATGATGGACTCTGATTCTTTAACAGGTTTCCTTCAGATATTGGTGAAATCCTTACACCATGTTGCACAGTTTACTTGAGGCGGTTTTGGGTCTACAGCCACAATAGATACTCTTCCAACCTCAACACTCGGACTTCTACTATTAGTGGAAGTCGTGTTACACACACCACTACCTTACGTACCTATAGAACTCATGTTTGCAAACCCGAATAGATAACCCAACAAATTTGGTAAGAATATATATATATATATATATATATATATATATATATATATATATATATATATATATATATATATATACACAAGCACGTTCTCTCAAGATAGAAATAACTCCAAAGCCTAGGTATTCACTAGCGCTCTGATACCATAACGTAACGACCCGCCTTTCACTCCATGGAAAGACGCATCATTAATAAGAAAGAAAGGGATAGAAAAACGAAAAGGTAGAGAAGAAAGAACTAAACAACATCAGAAATCTCACGGCGGAACGAATAAATTATATTATATCACATAAGATATTACATAGTATCATATACATCAGAGTTATACAACTTAAAACGTCACAAACTAGACAGTTATAAAGACCTGTCTAGTCATTGCAACTCAAGTACAATACTGACTTCATCACAAAGATACAACACAATGGAACCACTATATATCTATAAACGCTGAAGCCTCCTGCTTCATATCTCCTCCAGAATTCGTCAAAGCTAACCTGAATCCCTTGGCTACTCATAAAAATTTGAGTACCCAAGAGTTTAAGAAAACAGAAAATAAAATCCAGATCAGACTTGGGTCTGGTGTGAGTAAACGGTTTAAAGTTTTTTAATTTTGAAAAACCTTTTTGAAATAAAAAGGTATCGTATAAGACTTCCCGCACATAAACACGAAAAAGTTTTTACCTTACGATAACCAAAACAGTTTATAGGAAATCCAGTTATATTATAATAAGGTCTAGGGTTTTCAAGTAAAATACAGAAATAGATGGAATGCTTACATCTCACGTTCCAACATAGTTGGGCACAACCAATACGTACTGCACTTATTGGAGATTGGATTCCATACAATGGCAGGGCTACTGGGGTAACGCTCGTCACAGTACGTGGCCAAGATCACCGTACCGAGGATCTCTCCCGATCCCCTACAACACAAAGCTGGATCTATCCGTTACTGGATTGTCCAAATAAGACAGCCCTGAAGTTGGCGTGCCCAACTGCCCATACAACCGAAATAAAAGGGACCTCTAGATAGGGGAAAATCTCATCCAGCTTGGTGCTACCCACTGAGCCTTGCTGCACCTCCCATGTTTTAGCCATTCCCGTTTGATGAGGATTGAGGCTACGATTACCTTTCAGATCACATATCTTAGAATGCTCAACGTCCTCCAATGATGATGTTCTGAAAGCATTCAATCCATACAAGTTCATTCTGGGTTCGAACGAAACCGAAGGCACTATCTTATTACATTCATTTTGGAATCACCCTTAGAGTTAATGACAATAGCCCTTGCACTCTGAATCTTCATCTGGAATCTGAAAGCACTATCTCCGTCAAACTCATTTTGGAAGCACCCTTAGAGTTTCAACAACACATAGTCATTACACTTCGAGTCTTCATCTTGATCTTTAAATTCCACGACCTATCATTTAATTTGGATCGATGTGGTTTTCGGATATCCAATTTGGAATCTGATCCCGATCTCATCGAAACCCAAAATGCCATCTTTTAAAGCCAAGTTGTTTAAGTTAAAACAATTTAATTCAATTCAATACTTGAATTCACACAGCATTTATCAGAGATATATATCACACATTTATCATATATATATCCAATATCACATCACAGAATATCATAGATTATCAAACTATAGATATCAATCAATTCAGACATTCTACACAATCAATTATCCACAAGCAAGATTTATTAACCCATATTATAATTAATTTAAAAAATTTAAATCAAATTAATTACTTAAGAATTAATCTCCTAATCCTGCTTAATCCATCATTAATTAACTACAAACCAATTAATTAATCATCATCTTAATTAATCACCTTGATTAATTATCCTTACATTACTTTAAGTAATTAACCCTCAATTAATTTCATAAATTAATTATCCTTATTCTAAACACATTAATTAACCTTTGATTATTCCCTTTAATTAATTAATTATAATTAATTGCATTGACCCTTAATTAATTACAGTAATTAATTATTCAATAATCACATATATTGATTAATTATCCTTTAATTAATCGCATTAATCAACCTTTAATTACTTCATTAATTACATTAATTAATGATCCTTTAATTACTTCTTTAATTAATTATTCTTTTAACTAATTACATTTAAATAATTAATCTTGAATTTATCACATTTATTAATCAACCTTAATTAATCACATTCAGTAATTAACTATCCTTTAATTACTTACATTAATTAGTTAACTTCTTAATTCATTAATTCTTTAATTAATTACACTAATTAATTAACCCTTACTTTACTCCCCTTATGTAATTATCCTCTAATTACTTCACTAAGTAATTTCTCTTTATTTAATTACATTTAGTAACTACCCATTTAATTTCTTACACTAAGTAATCAAACTTTATTAATTAAGTAATTATACTTAATCATTTCATAAGTGATTTCCTTAATTAATTAAATTAATTAATTAACTTTAATTAATTACATTAATTAATTAATTAAATTAATCACACTTATTAATTTCTTCTTTAATTACTTCCATTAAGCAATTGCTCTTTAGTTAATTGACCTTAATTACTTAAATTAAATAACCCTTAATTAATTAAGTAATTAACAATTCTTAATAAATCAATTAATTACCTTAATTTAATTATATAAATTAATCATCTAAATTAATTAAATAATTATACTAATTATTTTTGTTAAAAGACCATAATTAATTAAGATAAACATTTACCTTAATTAATCACTTATTTGTTATTAAATTAAATACTTGGAAACAACTAATTAATATAAAAATCATTTTAGGATTCTTTGATCATTAAGGTTAAATACCCTTACTTTAATCAAATCCTATTAAACTCACTAAATCATATTTAAAACACTTAGAGATTAATTTACAAAATTTATCCAAGATATAATTTCTTTTAAACAAACAAATTTTTATTAATTTACTTTCACATTGAAACTTTACCTTGGAAAACTTTTATTTAATTGACTTTTGAAAAACTTGATCATTTTCCTTATTTAAATTGATTAAACATTTATTTTGACAAAACTTGTTAATACATGAAATTTGGATTCATTTTCCATATTTAAACTTAATCTTTCATTTAAAAATCTGATTATTACCTCACAACATGTTTTTACCTTTATTTGAAATCTATTCCATTTAAAATTTAAAAACTATACAAGTTTATCCAAAAAAATTAAAAAAAAAACAGGTTATAAATATCAACCCGAGCCATTCCCGACTCTTCCCCGTTTAAACCCTGGGGCAAACACTGATACACTCACGAACCATCAACAACCTGCCCCTGCTTTGAGTCAAACACTGGAATATTTCGAGATTCCCCGAGTTAGCTCCTTCTTCCCAAACGATCAACAAAACTCAGACACATACGATCAACCCGTGCACATGCACATGCAACCCAGTCGCCGTCGACCAGTGCCACGAACACCAGCAAGTCTCTACTCATCCCCACAATCGCAACGATCCCTCATATCACTGAATATCGACGCCAAATAGAGCACCTGGACCAAAAATTCGATCAAAGAAAACAACACCGCGATGCCACCCATGACCACCAGTCAACACGCTGCCATTCCCAGAGCTGCACTACACCATCCTGCTACTAACCCTACCCTCGTGATCCACTCCGGTGCCCAGTCAACTCCGTCGAAACCCCATCCATCAATATGACCAAATACAACACTCAAACCCTATATCCACGTCGAATAGTCCCCACGATCATTAGAAAATTATGCACTCAATTTTCTGGCGATCGACAGCCTTCAAGCCATCTTCGACCACTGTTTCGCCGACAATCACTAAGTCGATCGACGAAAATCGACAAACAAACCCAAATTTGCTCAACCCAGATTATCTCCACAAACACAAAATGAAAATCATGATTTTCATCTCTAAATTCATTATTTGCACTAATAATTCAGATTATGAATTCGATTCAAGAATTTAAAATGTTTGATTTTACTGATTAACTTGAACTCTACTGTAAAAACACATTTTCAAACTATTTACTAAATAATTTCATCAAAAACTATTTTTAGAAAAGAATTAACATTGTTCTAATCATTTCTTTATGATCATAGCTAGATAAAGGCTAGGTAGAGAGAAATTTGTTTTTGAACTTGTTTTCCTAGCCTGTTAATCAAAACAGAGACATGAACATCATTTTCCAAGCATGCATCCAGATATATCCACGGCACATCATATATTATACACACACACATGCATTCATACACATAAACATAAGCAACCATATTCCCACACAATCCATCATAAGCATCTGGTTATGATCAATGATTTTAAACTGTTTTAAAATAAAGTTTCCTCACAAATTTTTAAGCACAGAGAACAACTACAGGCTTCATTTCTTTAATCTGAAACCATCTTGACGAATTTGATTTCGATCTGGTGTTTGTTTGTTGGTTAGCTTGTTAAGTTGATCTGAATCTTTATATTGCTTGAAGATTTGAAAGTAGTTGATGATGTTGCAGAGTTGAATTTCAATTTCTTTAGGTTTTAAATTTACTTTTAACTTTTGAAAATACGAAGAGAAAAGGATTTGAGGAAGAAGAGAATTGAACTGAAAAATGGAAATGGCCACGTTCTTTTCAAAACACTTATTTTATATAATTAAATTTTTAAAGAAAACAATTGTTGCTATTTGTAAATTTGCATGCATATGTAGGTTACAAATGTTGATACATGTTTAAATCATTTTACAAATGTCAATTGATATTTAAATATTATTCTTAAGCTTTTATGTTAGTATATGTTTATGTTAATATTAATTTATATTTAATTTTTTTTCACATATACATTTTTACAAACCCTTTCCATCTCATGTTAAATAAAAAGAGAGCATACAAAACAAAAGAAAGGAATCTTTATTTAAATCTCATTTTAAATTTTAAAAAGCAAATGTATTAAAGCTTAGTAACGAATTAAATTAAACTAAATAAAATTTTATAAACATATATATATATACACTGTCTTAATATTTTGAAAATATAGAGTACACTTTGACTAGCTTTAGAAAATTATTATATTGAAACTATAGCTTCCAAATTACAATATACATACATACATATATATATATATTATAGTTTGAAAACAAATCTTTTTATTAAATTCAAACCAATCCTTTCTATCCATAATGTATATACATATATATACATTATAAATAGAATACATTTAATATTAGCTTTGAAAATTATTATATTGAATTTTAAACAAATTCTCCAATCACAATATATAAATATATATATATATATATATATATATATATATTATAATTAGACAACATATTTATTTTAGCCTTGAAAAGAATAATATTTGCCAAATTTATATATTTAAAAGAAGATTATCAAATCAAATAATTGTAAATGAATATTACTAAACCAAGGTTTCCCTATTTATAATGTCTATACATACATACATAAATATATATATATATATATATATTATAAATAGAATACATTATAAATGTAATACATTTTTATTAGCTTTAAAAGATAAATTTTACCAATTTAAATATCTAAAATAGAAGATTATTAAACCAAAGTTGCCTATTTAAATAGTTATAAAACAAGATTATCAAATTATATTGTTTATTCAAATTATTATTGCCAAAATTTCTGGGTCATCACAGATTTATTCCAATTAATGTCTTAGCTATCCCAAATTCTTTTATTCACATTTATTTCATTTACATTCAATTATTCACAATCATTATTCACATTGTTTATTCATATCCATTTATTAATTAGTATATTTCTTTCAATACTAATATCACATAAAAAATATTTCATCAAATTTTATGTTTAACAATATTTCGCTCTATACTAAATTCATTTATGAATTATTTCATAAAATTTTCCTCAAGTTTATAAACATTTCATATGACCGTTCTCATGTTTATTTACACTTCACAACTTAAGTTCATATCTATTTCTATCCAAATTCAATTTCATTTAACTCAATTTATCTTCCAATTTCAATATTCAGTTTTACTTTTTATCATATTCAACAATTTAAAAAATTGTTTTAACTTACAAATTCTCAAAATTTATAGGTTTAAAACTTATTTTCTCACATTTTCAATAAATACTTAATTGAAAATTTCCAGAGTCTACTCATCTTATTGTTATTTATTCTAAATCATTTTGAAATATTATATATACAAAATTCGCTCGGTATATCAAATCGTTCTTTTGAACTTTAAAATCAAAACCAATTTTACCAAAACAAAACTCCACTGGTAGCAATTAATCTCTTGGAAACCCGAAAATGAAGATTGATGATGTTGCGGCCATCATCGAAATTATTTTCCAGCGACTGAAGCGAGTTCAACGCTTTCTATTTCTTAAAAATCCTTTGAAAATATTTCCCAAATAATACCACTATTATTTTTCCAAAATTTTGAAAAACACTTTCCAAAACCCAAAGGGATTTAATTCCCAAATTCCTAGCTTTTAAACCTTTTATTTACACATCATGTTATAGTATACCTATGAAATTTCATTCCTTTCCATTTATAAATCACATTTATAAATCATATTTATATAATTCCATTTATTTATATAAAATTATTTCTTAATTTAATCTTAATTTACATTATAGTAATGACAATTTTTATTATAACACAGACAAAAATGATAATAATCAAATATTTCCATTTTTTAACAACCAAGCACACCATACAATTCACAATAATTTTTTTGAAAAATTATTCCTTTATATATAAATATAATAAAGATTAAATTATTTCATTTACCCAGTTTCAAACAAAACATGTCGAATTGCTTTGTTCAAGTGTTTAGAGATCCTTATCAATAACGTTAATTACTCGTATTGACCAGAATCCATAAGCCACTAAATAGATCAACCAACAAAATATAAAACATTTTTATATCACTAACAAATACATGCTCATATACATATATACACTCAAACTCATTCTTGGGTGCTAATGAGCCTATCTCTAATGAGTATCACACCAAAGCCAAGGTCCTTGCTTAATCTTCAGCTCTGATACCACATGTAACGACCAAGATATATCAACCCTCGAAAATCGACACTAGTACGTCCCCTGTATTACATGCTGAGAAATCAAATGTTGGAAAACCCGATTGTAAGGGAAAAAGAAAGAGGGAAAAAGAAAGAAAACTCAACAACACAGAATCTAATAGCGGAATGAATAATTTATAATATACATCAATTATTTACACAAACAAACTATAGTATGTGTATATAGAAAATATTAATCAGAATATACTAACCAATTTCAGCCTGGACAGTTATAACGGCCTGTCGTTACAATTGCTGACAAATACCATCAGTGAATAAAGCGGAAAAATAACCAACTATGTGAATACGTCCCTAGACCTCCAACACATCTTCGGAAGCTACAAGCATCCGACTAATCTATAATATGCTTGATCTGATCCGAGCATTATAATCATAGCACCCAAGTTAGTCTGGAACTAGCGTGAGAAAACACGCCAGACCGGATTTTAAAGATATAGAAAACCTTTTGAAAATCAAGAGTATCTCGTAAGACCAAGTCGTACATAAACATGAGCGGGTTTTTGCCTCACGATAACCAAAACATTTTATATGTAATTATCTGATATTATAATAGTATTTAGATACAAGTACTTACTAATCTTCGTCGAAATTGTTACACCGATTAAATTCCAGCATAATTGGTATACAACTAAAACTGTAAAGGCTCGTATTGGAGAATGGATTCCATATAATGACTGGGCTACTGGGTACCGCTCGTCATGGTGCATCTGTAGAAAAATAACACCGTGGATCTCGCCTGGATCCCCTACCAACATAGAACCAGCCTGCCACTTGACTAGTAGTACCAAATATGATCACCCCTCCGTTAATAGGCCCTGAAGCATACAAATGAAAGATGATAACGACTCTAGATAGAGATGATCGTGCCTTACTTGGGAGCGACCCACTTAGCCCTACTGCATCTTCCATTTTTTGGTCATTCCCAGTTGACCTTTATATAGCACTTTCCATTTGGAATGCTAATATTGCCTTCCAAGCAACAATGCAGTATCAGCATTCATTTATACAAGTTCGTTCTGGGCCTGAAAAAACACATGAGAGCTCCGTCTCTAATTCCGTCATCTTCCTAATGTCTTCACTTCGAAACACATTTGTTTGATCAAAGGGGTTTTCAGATAACATACCCAATCGTAGTCTCTTCAAAGCAACTTTTCGATAATTCTCAGTAAACTCAACCCCGGTTCTTTAGGATATAAATAGTCAAAGGTAAGATCGAAGATCACCTCATAACCGTTAGTGGATGGATTTCCTTAAGCATTATCCTAGGAGAATGAAACGAGATTTATATGCACAGTACAGCATCATCGGAGATGGCTGTGCCATAACTCATGTGTTTCTTCTAGATATTTCCAAAGTTACGTTTGGGTCCAAATTCGATAGTCGGTTATTTAACTATTGAATAACAATCATTCAATCATGGATTTTTCATAGGGAAAACCAACATTGATTCAGCATATAAGCAATACTAGCCTCATTTTATAAATCTTTCATAAATAAAACCATTTATAAATTTCTTGTATAATAATACTTTTACATAGACATATCCACCAATTCCTATATTCTCGATACTTAAAAAATATCCATATACTTATCTCAACGGTATAAGTATATTTACACACTGAGACAGATTCAATTTTTAATCGACTCAAAAATTTCTATTCTATAAAATAACTTACAAACCATTTTATAAAATTTCTCTAACCATTTATAAAACTTCTTTTATAAATTTCAATCAATTATAAATCCTCTTTATACACTTCTACAACTTGTTTCTAAATCCTTTATAATCTCTAAACCATTTACAAGTTCCTTTATAAAATCCAAGTCCTTCAACTCTATTCATGGGTCTTTAATACATTTATAAACAATTAAAAATCTTTTTACTTCAAAACACGCTATATAATAATAATTATTAACAATAAACATTATAAATAAATGAAAATTATTCACTTTGAACATCTTGATAATAATTAATAATTCCAAAATATTGTTAAATAAACAATAATAATTCATCTTTACCATTTATTATAAATAATATTAATTTATTTTCAAAACCTTATTAAAATCCCCTATTATTAATTTCAAACCATAATCATTCTTGAAATAATCAACCTTTCAAATTATTAATATTTTTTATAACTTCTTTAAAACAAAAACTATAAACAAATAAATTTAAAACAAGTCTGGTATAGTTAAATAAACTTAAAATAATATTACAATGATTATATACTTTTTAAAAAATATAAATTTAATTAAATAACTTCAAAACAATATTAATATAATTAAATAACCTTTTTAAAAACAATATTAATAAAATTAATCAACTTAAAAAAACAACATTAATAAAATTAGTTAACTTAAAAGCAATATTAATATAATTAATTAAGTTAAAAACAATATTAATAAAATTAATAGATAATCCTTAAAATAAAATATTTTCAAAACCCATTTTTGTGTTTAAAAATCGTTTCCTGTCTCAAAAACCAGTTCCAACTAAAATGGCAATTTATAGTATTTTTAAAATACTAATTTGAGGCCTATAGCCACTCAACACTTATCCAGTATGATATTGATTTTCTATCATTACTGGGTCATATAACGATGTTATAACCACAATGTCCACAATCATATTTATTATTCAATCATCCATACGAAGGAAATATTATTGGACAATTCAATAATAGCGAGGAATCTCGTTGGATCCCTCCAACCTATTTCCCTCTGAATCACAATCGTTATATAATCATAAAATAAAATCTACAGCTTCGAGGCGGGATTCATATACAAAGGGTCATTCGCTCTTACACGGGAACGTAATAGGGTCTCGTCTGCTCCAATAGGCGGAAATATATCCAAACCAACTAATAAATATAGTAATTCATCCAAACAATCGTTCAACGATTTTTACCAACCATATATCATGCCCTTTATCCAAAAAGGTGAGTTTAACTCAATGAAATTTTCTGTCATCGCCAAGGCGTTCCGATTTAGAACAAAAATCGAACGAACGTTCGATTTTGGCCAAAATTTTCACTCGCTTCAAATCTATCCAAACCATCTCCATCATGTAGATCTCGACAACATGAGTCCAACGCAAAAAATGGCGTTCGAATCGGACCTTATATTAAAGAGATATGAATTTTATAAGTTATTGAGAAAATTTAAATTGAAAATTATATAAGTTGATAATAATTACAATTATACCCTTCAATCACCTTCTTCTTCCCCAATCTCAACTCTCACTATACATGCACAAAACAATGCACCAAATTCGTGCACTACACCCCCCAAGCAACTCTAACCCTTGAAGACACTAATATCCGATCGCACCATCTTCCTTCTCTCATCGATCTCCACCTGCATACCACCCAGCCAACAGCCCCGGAGCCATGCGAGAATCATGACCTGTACAAAAAGAACATGTTCAATCAGTAGTCGCGATCCTCCATGGCATGCCAAACCACCCCATACTTTGGCTACGACATCTCCTTCCATTGCAAAACCCAAATCCATGCTTCGATTCGCCTAAAACCACCTAAAAATCCAACTAGATCAAGCCCTAGGCTGGCCTCCTCCAATCCAAGCCACCTCAAACATAATCGCACGCACAAAAAAGGGTATAGGGTCGAAGATAATCATTGTGCGAGTCCAACGGATCAGGAATTGGGATTTTTAATGAAGTATGGAATTTGAATTTGAATTTTTAAAATTCTCATTTTCAACTCTCAGGCAAGATTTTATAAGGAAGATAGGTATGGGCTGAAAGAAACAGGGGAAATCAGAGAACATGTGCGTATGGCCTTGAAATGATGAGGTATGGTCATACATATGGTTGAATATAAAGAGAGAATTAAGCATAAGGACAAACTTTGAGAGAAAAAATTAGGACAAAGGACACCAAGTTTCATTTTTGGGCTGAAGGACAAACTTTTAAAGAAAATTAGACTAAAGGACAATGCTAGTTATGACTAGCATTATACTCAATTTTTACATTATACAAAATGCTAGTTATAACCAGCATTATATTTAGTTTTACATTGTACAAAATGCTAGCTATATTTTGCATTGTCCTTCAACCTAGTTTAGCCTAAAAATGAAACTTGTTGTCCTTCAGCCTATATTTTTTTTCAAAGGTTGTCCTTGTGCCTATTTTCCACGAATACAAATATATCTTATTATTTTAATTTTAAATTATTCCACAAAACATACTCGAAAATTCCGAACTCCAACGAAGCGTGCCGCCTGGCGTTCTACATGTTATACCCTTGTTTCGAACGCAATAGAACTTGTTTCAAACCAAATTTGATCGTATGTGGAAGATAGGTTTATGGACCCGAGTTATTATGTTAAATTTTCGATATTAATTACAATGCGTTTCGATCTCCCATGACCAAACGATACGTCCAATCACTACGAAATTTGACGGCGTAATATAATTCACTGTTACGGACCCAATGAAACTAGTTTCGTCGAAATCCGAGACTGTGCCTCGAAAGGCTAATTTCACATATTTAAATATTTAATTATCGATATTATCCTGTCTATTTATATTTGGAAATAAATTTACAATTTGAACTCACCAATATTATTTATTGGTTAAATGAAGTTAAATAAAATTATTAAATCCATTTAACTGAAATTTAATTCAAAATATAAATATTTAAATAAGCCCCATATTTGCATTATAAATTATTAAATTCAATTATCTTGAATATTTAAAATTAATTAAACATTTAAAATCAAATAACCAAAATTTTGGGTCATTACAGATGCGCCAACCCACTACCTTAGTGGATAAGAAACACGAGTCTATAATACCGCGCAGCTAAAAATTTCAGAATATAGGCGCCCGGTTTTTATTCCAAATCATTTTGAAATAATAATAATATACATAACTCCTTTTTGTATATCAAATCGTTCTTTGGAAATTTGAAAGAAATTTGTTTTGCCTAAAAAAACTCAATAACCAATTTCTATTACGGCAACAATTCCTCACTTAGAAATTCAAAATTGAACACCGTTGATGTTGTAGTCATCACCGAGATTATTTTCCAGTGACTACAGTGAGTTCAATGCATTTTATCTTAGCCAAATCCTTTTACAATATTTCTATTAATCAATATTTTCAGAATAATACCTTCATTACCTTTTCCAAGAATTTGAAAATCAATTTCCAAACACCGAGCTTTGAGTTTTAAATTTCTCAGTTTAAATCCATTTTTATTCATAAACCATATTTTAAGAAAATATTAGTTCCAAAACACTCTCCAATAATGTTACTATTATTTTTCATAACACATTGAAAAACAATTTTAAGTCTCAGGGAATTGAGTACTCAAATTCTTAATTTTAAATCCTTATTTATAAACTATATTTGTGAATCCTACTTATATAATTTCACTTCTTCTATAAGATCATTTTATATTGGTTTATCTTTGTATAAATTATAACAAATAACTTTTACTATAATTCAAATTCAACTCAATATTATCATCGAACACCTTATACTCAAACTGTGACACTGAATTAACAAGGTGTTCGTATTAAATTTAACCAAATAAAATGCTCATAAACTATCTGAGCCTAACTAATCAATAATAAATTATACTAATCAAATATTATCATTTTCTAATAACCAAACACATTATATATAACTATATTAATTTTATGAAAATTATTCTTTTATATATAAAATAAAATTTAGGTAAAATTATTTCATTAACCCAATTTCAGAACAATAAAATAATAACCAAGACATAGATGTTCGCTTAACCTAAGCTCTGATACCACCTTATAATAACCTATCTTTTTGATCCCCAGAAGTCGATACTAATACATCCACGATATTCATGTGCCGAGCATCCGAGTGCCAGAACTACAGATTGTTGGGGAAAAAGAAAGAAAAGGCAGAGCAAAATCTCACTACGTGACAAGAAATCTATAATATAATAATAATTTCTTTACAAAAGAAAACTGAACTTTATCATACATATATCAATCAGAGTCAGGTAATAAATCAACAACCTGGCCAGTTCTAACAACCTTTTCACACAATCGCTAATAAATATAATAACCAATGCAGCGGAAATAGAACATACATGAATAAGAGTTGGAGGCATCCAGCTTGTCTCTTGAACCTTCAAGTATCCAAATTAAATATGCGAATATGCTCGGTCAGACCCCGAGCATTATAAAAAAATAACACCTAGATTAGTCTGGTAAACTAGCGTGAGAAACATACCTCAATTGGATTTTAATATTATAAAATCTTTTGAAAATAATGGTATCTCCTACGACAATGCTGCACATAAACACGGTCGGGATTTTACCATAAGATAACGAAAACATTTCATAGGAAATATTCTGATATTATAATACTGTCTAGGGTTTAAAATAAATATTAAATATAACTAAAATTGTTATATTAATTTAATTCCAGCATAATAGGCATACAACTAAGTCCGAAGGCACTTATTAGAGAATGAATTTCCATACAATGAAAATGCATCGGGGTACCACCCACTATAGTACACCTCTAGATAAACGTACCGAGAGCCACATATTGACTCCTTGCCAAAACAAGACCGGCTTACCCATACTAGATTGTATCAAATATTTCATCACCCTAGTTGCTTTTGCAACCTTTCTGAGAGCTCTTATGCACACCTGAATCCATAAATGAATATATCTAAAAAGATGATTACAATACCCAAATGGGTGCGACCCACTTAGCTTTGTTGTATCTTCCTTGATTTTAGTCATTCTCAGTTGATGAGACTAAAGGCTATGTTTTAACTTTTTAATATAACTATCCCACTTGGAATGCTAATATTTCTCTCCAAGTAGAAATGCGATGCCAACATTCATCCATACAAGTTCCTTCTGGTTCCGAACGAAACCGAATGCACTACTTCTACTACATCCCTTTCGGAATCACCCTCGGGATTAGTAGCAAGTAACCCTTGCACTTTAAAGAGCTTCATCTCCAATTATTTTCCAAATATTCCGATTTGGAACCTAATGCCGATTCGAAGTGGTTTTTGAATAACCTATCCGATCCCTGTCTCTCTGAACCGACAATGATATTTTAAAACTAGCCAAGATTTGATAGTCGGTTTTTAACTGTTAAATAACAAACAATTCAACCAGAGATTTAAATTTCTAAAGGAAAATAATGTTGGTTAAGCACAAAGCACCTATAGCCTCTTTATTTAATCCTTTCCTTAACGAAAATCACTTTGTAAATACTTGTATCAAAATGCTTTTACAAAGATATATTAACAAACCCTTTATACTCCTTTTTATATTAGAAAAATATTGATATACTTATCTCAACGTATAAGGATATTCACAAAAACACTACCCTTACACTGCTTAGAAAATATATTTCTACAATTCTAAAATCATTTATAAAACTCTAATATAAATCCTCATAATAATTTATAAAACTCTTATTATTAACTTCTAAAATCATTGGAGAATCTTTTTTTATAAAGTTAAAAATCACTTATAAAATTCTTTTATAAATCTATAAAACTATTTATAAAACTTCTTTCATAAATCTATAAACCCATTTATAAAACTTATTCTTATATAAAAGTCTTTTATAAAGACCCTTTATACTAACTACTTTATAAAAATATTTCCAAAAATCCTTTGTAAATCATTTATAAAGCCTTTATAAAAGTTCGTTACAAATCTTAAAATCCATTTTCATTTATAAACTCTTTATTGAAAGAAATTCCTTTATAAATCAATTTATTATTTATAAATACAACTAATGAAATAAAATTTTAAACGCCTTAAACAAAGAATTATTATTATTTACTTCAAAACATTATTATATCATAGTAATTATCAACACAAAGAAGTGTAAATAAATAATAATTATTAACTTCAAAAACATTATAAATAAGATAACTAATAATTTAAAACATTATTAAAAAAATAATCAATCCTCAAACATTATATAATAAATAATTATTAACTTCTACAAAAATTATTAATAAATAATTATTAACATTATTAATAGATAATAATTATTATCTTCAAATAATATTAATTATTTAAATAAATAGCTTTTAACAATATTAAAATATTGATAAATAACCTTTAAAAAACATTAGATATAAATAAATAAGTTTTAAACATTTTTAAATTTTTTTCAACCATTATTAACCAATAATTAAACAACTTCAAAATATTATAAAATTATAATTAAACAACTTTAAAGATTATTAAGTAATACTAAAATAACTATAGACCATTTCTAAATATATTAGAAAATACAAATAAAAAGTTTGGAGTGAACAGAGAAGTTTCAAAATCCATGTTAAACAAAATGTTGCGAAAACCCAAAAGTCAGATTTAAAACCATTCTCTGAATCGAAATCATTTATAAGCCTAACGGAAGTTAATAGTATTCCAAAATACTAAATTGAGGCCAATAGTCACCAAGCACTTAACCAATGTTGTTATTGATTTTTATGGCTATAAGGGTTCGGTTATTGAACATATGACAATGTCATAACTAATAGCGCTAAAAATCAAGATTCAGCAATTAACAATCTATATAACAGGGTTATAACTGAAATAGAATCAATAGGTATATATAATTGGAAATCAAAATGATTATGGTGAGAAATCCGGATTTCTCTACTAATTTTTCTATGTTTCAATTTGTTTGTAGCAAAATTTGACACAACACTCTTCGAATGTGTTTGAAGAGATAAAATGAAGAGAATAAATATAAAATGAAGCAGATCTAACTAACATACCAATAAACTTAAAATGCACAGAAACACATGTATTTAGAGTGGTTCGACGTATGTCCTACGTCCACTATGAAGTAAATGATTTTATTGATATTCACTTGCTGACTACAGCGGATTACAGTGATGAAATTCGAGTACAACAGCAACCTTGGAGTATAAAAATGGTTTCGGCAGAGTTTGGATGTCAAAGAGCCAAAAGAATACTTTTTCTGTAGGCTTTGGGATGCTATTTATAGGCGTAGGATTCAAATATCTTGCCCAAATCTCGAGAGACCTCTTCTGGCATGAGAGAGGGCCCACACGATCGATCCCACACGACTTTGACTCGATCCGTGATCGATACGAACAAATTTCATATCGATCAAAATTTGATCCAATCGAGTCGAAATTTAGCAAGAACATTCGTTAGGTTGTACGTAGGCTCCTATGAAAATTTCATAGCATTTGGACTTGTGGATTGCAAGTTATGATCGATGCAAGTTTGAGCTTCTTGTTCGCTGTTTTCTTCGTATCGATACTGTTCGATCGATCATTTCAACTCGATGTTGAGCATGTGCCTTCGAGTCGATGTGGCGCTTGATTTTTGGATCGCTCCACTTTCGATACCAAGTCGACGGAGTCACCGCAAGATTTTCGCCTTGTTCGTATCGAACACCGCTGCTTTGTTCGTATCAATGGAAGTGGCATTGTTCATATCGATGGAAGTGACTTAGTTTGTATCGATCCAAGTTAAACGGTTCGTATCGATTACGCGGTCTTGTTCATATCAATCAAAGTTGCTCCAACTCAATGGATACGAACAAATGATAATGTGATGGATATGAAAAGATGGAGGCTCTGCTTGGCCTTGATGGGTACGAACAGTGGCTTCATGATGGATACGAAGTAATGATTACTTGATGGATACTCCAAGGTCACCTGATGGATACGAACTACCGATGCTTGATGGATTCGAACAAGGCTCTTCAGCTGATCGATACGAAATGAAGCGCTCGGATGGATGCGATTAAGATGATTTCTTTGGCTTGCATCGATCATATCTTGAGCATAAGAACTCGGATTAACTTGAAATTTGGAACGTTAGTCTTCATAGCTTTGCTTGTCATGTCTTGTCAATTGTAGCTCGATCCGGGCTCAGATAAAATTTACCGATATCCGTAGTAGACCTATTTATTAACGATCTCCAGGATGGACTATCTTTGGTTTCTAGTCAAGTTCTTAGTGTCATGGCCTTGCCAAAGGTGAGATAACACAATTTTACTTGACAATTGCATTTAAAAATGGATATTTAACTAACCATCCAATAATTTCAATCAAACAATAAAGAGTAAAATTTATCTACTATATGTCATACTGATTTATCCACAGAGGTGAGTTATACTCACCGAAATCTCTGTTATCGCCGAAGCATTTAAGTTCCAACTAAAATAAAAAACATTTGATATTTAGCTAAAATTTCTACATGCTCAAACTCATACAATTTAATTCCTAAGCATAGCTAACGCCGATACGAGTCCAACGCGACTGACCACGTCCGAATCCGACCTTGTATGAACAAGTCATGGGTTTTATAAGATTTACTAATTAAATAATATAATTAACTTCTAAATTACATCGTTAATCAAATTAATCACGTTCTTTACCCTAACCTGCTTTACTCCAAACAACCAAATTGCGATATACACTCGGAGCCAAAATCTTCATTTGCTCACCGCGGCCGCCCTAAGCATTCGCTCATTGCCATACACCCATAGGAGGTCGCCCAACCTCCGACAGTCCCATCGCCACCAACCTCAGTTCTTACTATTGCTTGAAGCTCGAGAAAATTCCAATTATGCCACCACCATTCAAACGAGACCTCCGCCACCTCGCTTCACCTCGACCCAATCCAATTGGTAATTCTCCTCCTCTTCCCATGATAAGCACTTTTCTAGTTGAGGTCAAGGCCCAATTTGGCCTTTGGTGGTCACCATGGTTATGGGTCATTGGATGAAGGGGAAATTATAACAGCGACTACAGTTCTCAACTAGTGTTCGGCAAAAGAAAGTAGGGTGCGGGTCCTATATATAGGCAAATATCCAACACTATTTACGCTCTTAAATGCACAAACTGTAACAACCCGAGAAAAATTTACTGCTAATAAATTGGATTCCTATGGAAATTGGCGACAAATTTGGAATTAAAATTTTTATAACGTAAGAATTTGTTGTAAATATCTAGATTGTTTGGAATAAAAGTACTTCTAAATAAAATAACCTATTAAATTGGTTAGTGACGTATTTTGGAATATTATTATACATAAAATTTTATTTTTGGAATGTCGTTATTTTATGTTGTAATATTTAAGAGAAATTTTTAATAAAAAAATATATAATAACGTCTGTGTAGATTTCTGGTAACGTTAACGCAATAAATTTTGGATTATATTGCCCAATTAGCGGTATCAGCGACCGCAAATTTCGTAAAGTGAATATTTATTTGAAAGAACAAACATGATTTTTCTGTATATTATTAGACTCGTGCTGACAAGATGAGCGCAACGATACCTTATTTGCTGAATTTGGAGGTCCGATGTGAAAGTTACACGCTGTTTTGTGTGTATATTGGGGTCCGTATATAAATTTATTAGTTGCCGTTATAAACTGAAATTAATGGATTAGAATTCAAATCTTAAATTTTCTGAGCGTGTTGAACAGTTGTAATTTAGGAATTTATAAGTACGTTACAAAATTTAAGGTACGTTACAAAAAAATTTATGGTACGTTTCAAAATTCAATCAGTTACCTTATATTTAGAACCGTATCCTCACGAAATCAAAACTAGTATATATTTAGAGGAGGCTTCATCATTCTTTCTTCACCCCTCCAAAATATACTTCAGCCGATCCTCTTCTTTTTCTTTTTTTTTCCTCTGCGAATAAAGCCTCCGCTCCACCAAATACTCAAGCCACTGCACCCCACACGCCTCACCTCCCTCCACGTCAGTCACTGCCCCGAGCTCCAGCTGCCACAGTCTCAACCCCAGCTCCATAGAACCATCCTTCCCACAGCCGTTACCCCCTTCCGCAACCAAACGCACCAACACAACTCCCCGACGCCGCCACGTCCCTGTCATCGATCAAATCCCCGGTGCCGCCCTACGCCTCGGCCACTTCAGCCGTGAGGTGAGCCTCTTTTATTATTATTTTTTTTACTGCCTGGGTGCATGCGTTATTTATAAAAAAAAGAGAGGAATAGGAAGATGTAACTGCCGAGCTTGTGCACTTCTGAGTTTATACGTTTGATAGTGGCTGAACTAATTTATTTTGTTTGTTTTCCCCTGCAAGTTGCGTGAGTTATATAAAAAAAAGGGAAAAAGAAAAAGATGTAAAGGGGACAGTGGCCTTGTGAGTGTTGTTTTTAGCTGAGCAAACTAAATTTGTTTCCCTCCTTGATGCAAAAGGTGCGTGCGTTTGTATAATAATAATTAAAAAAAAAGAGATGAGGAGATGAAAAAATTGACAGTGAAACCTTGCGTAGCTATGCACTTCTGAGTTATGCGTTGTTGTTGGTAGCTGAACGAGCTAAATTTTGTTTTCTTTCTCTTTACTGCCTGGGTTGCGTGTATACTAAAAAAAAGGACAAAAACAAAAGGGGTGAGGTGATAACTTACATATATGCCACACCTGTAGAATGTATGTTGCAAGATCAAGAGAGTATGAGGTGGTGATAGTTTTCCGTTCTCTTAGTTCCAGTAAGTTTTCTAAACATATACGCATAGGTGGGTGTTTAAGCTAAACAAGATTTGTCAGTGAGATTGCAAAAATTACTAAGTTGTCTATATACAGGTTTGAACAAGATGAGAAAAAGAAAAAAAAGAGAAGAATTAAATCAATAAATATAAAAGAATAACTGTACTCTTTTGTTATGATGAGTCCATGTCCCAGATGTGTGTTTGCAAAATATTCCTCTACGCTAGAAAATTTCACTTTTGAGTTGAGTTTAAAAAAAAAAAAAAAATTCAAGCAGGTATACAAGTTTAGTTTGTGAAATTTTTTATTTTGTTTGTGTACTGTTTCCTCGTGTTGGGTCAAAACTCATAATAGATCTAGTTTTGTGCATTTTCCTTTCTGTTTGGTGTAGAGTCGACATGACCTCGGATGTTTATATGAGTTATTTTGTACTATTTATAAAAAAAAATATAAATAAATAAATAAAAGAAGAAAAAAGGAGAAGAAGAGAAAATTTTAATATTAATAAACAACTGTGAACATGCAATGTTTAACTTGTATATATGTAGTCCGTATATATAAGCTGACATTGTAGCGACAACCCAATATTTAATTTAATTTTTTTTTTGGAAACATATAGCGACGTAAATGTTAATTTATGATTTTATTTACGTTTGTCGCAGTCGGAACCCAATAATGTAGTAGTTATCTGTGCACCGTCTGGTCTGTGCTCTCCGTCGCTTCTGCTATCAAACATCTCTGTCCGACAAAAGGTGAGTAATCACTCACGGCTGTCATTCGATTAATAAGTGAATTTATTTTGATGAAATAATGACTGAACTATTCCCGTATGGTAGGCGTGCGTATAGAATTAAAAGTTAAATGCATCATTGTCATCGAATAATTAATGCCATGTCACGTAGAATCATTTCATGTAGTATCATTCATGTAGCATCACTTCATGCACTGTTAGTTAGTAGAATCTGATTTATTCCTTGTTATGTTTAATTCTCGAATATTATTATTATTATTATTATTATTATTATTTTTAGCCCTTGATAGTTAGAAATCTCCTTCGGGTTGGAAGGATAAACCCGAATATTTCAAAACCTTGTTGGGATTGCGGGTTGAAACGATATATACCCGTAAGTATAAATTAACACGGATTGAAATGATATACATCCGTATCACTTGACCATAGGTTAGAAAACTTATATACGGACACCATGGTTGAGAAATTTGGTTTTTGAAAATTTATATGGTTGATAAGTATTTGAAATCCGGAAAGTCTAAAGGTTGTTGGAACCAAATATGATTTTTTTAAAACTTTATAGAGCGACAAAATTTTTGAAACCTACCAAATCATTATTTTCATAAATTATTATTTTAAGATTTCAAAAGCTTTACTCTAAATTGTTTTAAATAATTATTTTCTTAAACTTTATATATAGATACATGGAAACAATTTGAAGATTTAAAAATGGAAACTTGATAAACCACAACTGTAAAGAAAAAAAAAGAAAATATTTCCAAACTAAGGAATTTAAGTTATATATTTTGTAAATAGCTCGGAATTGTAAAACGATTTTTTAAAACCAACCATGGTGCGAAAAATATAACGATTGGTTGTTAAAGAGACCGGGATCGGATATTGTCCTATAGCCGGCCAATACCGAAAACCACTTTAACAACTGTGTACGCGGTGGAGATTTCAGAATGGAGTAGGATGGTGGCGACGTTCCCAAGGTACATTACGTGGACCCAACTCCCTTGAGTTGGCATAAATGACTAAAACAGGAGCTATACCGGGCTACACAAAGGGTCGCACCCTTTCATCGAGCATGCTTCTTCGAAAACCATTCTATTACTTGTGTGATTCAATTTGGTGGCGCCACTTTGATTGGGGTATTGTTCGAGGTGGGCGGAAGCTGCTGGCTTGCCGTCACCACCGGTCCGGGAGTGCAAACGGTGTATCCATCCTGGCATTGCCTCGCGTGCCGTGTCATCTCCTTATAGCGAGCCCATTACGATTTTGGTTTTAAAGATCCGACCGCGTTAAGGTTCACCATCCCCTTAACGCTATTTTCTATATGATTATACTTTACTGATTAGACATTACTGTATATAGCGTATATTACTGGTTTAACGGATCCTTAAAGGATGACGATCCCAACATTCTTTAAGTTACTTGTACTTTCAGTAGATGTTTCACTCGAGTTATTCACTTAGATGAGAATGTTAGTCCTGACTCGGGTGTTTGTTTATTTTCACTTGGGTCAGCCTGAGTTTTGCAGCTTAAAGGAAGTTATTATTGAAGACAAGGTGCTGGAGCTCTACCTGAAGTTTCCTTCTTAGTTCTCAGTTTATGTTTCATTGAACTTATAAAATTTGGTTTGTATTAGAGATCTTTATGTACCCGATATCTGTTGTATTTGTTAGGACTCTGTTCTGTACCTGATTTGAAACTCTAGTGATCCTAGCTTATTTACTTTGCTGAAATATTCAATTCTCTGTGTCTGTGGTCTGTGAATTTTGTGATATGATTTTATTTTACCCCGAAATTTTAATAAAAATCCGTCGTTTTGAATAATTTGAGTTGACTTATTGTCGACTTAAATCGCTCGAAAAGGCGGGATGTTACATGTGGTATCAGAGTTGATGGTTTATGGGGTAAAGGCTCATTAGAGATAGGGTAGCAATACCCTAGAATGAGTAAAATCACATCACAGAATTCCTTTCACTCACAATGCATCTTACTTGCTAGAAATCTTCCATTGATTCGAAAATCTTTGAATCGTCTTCATCTTTGTTCTAACCCTATCCTTGAACTTCCCAGATGGCTAACAGAAGAGGCACTAGGGGAAGAGGAAACGCTCAACTTGTTCCTGCAGCTGCACCGGTCCCAGTAGTTGCCCCGGTCAGATTCACCACTTTGTGCAAGGAGTATACCCAGCTAGGAGGAACCAAGTTCAAAGGTTCTGAGGGCATTATCGAGGCCCGGCAATGGTTGGAAAATTTAGAAATGATATTTACCGGGCTCGAGATTAATGACGCCCAGAAACGCCAATTAGCGGCTTGGCAGTTGCAAGAAGCTGCTCGAGATTGGTGGAGATCCGTTACTGCCCAGGCTGTAGAGGCAGATATCACTTGGGGGCAGTTTAGGTGATATCTAAATTCCGATCTTTATCCTTTTCCATTTTTTCACATCTATCTTGAATCTAGCTTAAATCTTGAGTTTTCTCTAGGGACGCCTTTATCACCAAATGGGTGCCGGAGGCGGGAAAATCGAGTCTTTATCGAGCTTTCATGGACCTGGAGCAAGGCAACATGACTTTCGCAGAATACGAAAGAAAATTCAATGAGTTGTCTAAGTATGGCCCCGGTTTGATAGACACCCCGCTTAAGAAGAATGAAAAGTTTGTAAATGGTGCACGTCCTGAGTACTATGACCGATTGATACAGAATGTGCATGGGACTTTTACTAGCTTGGTAGATATGGCCACCCGATTTGAGAACCCAACTTGTAAGGATAAGCAGGCTGCCTCCACTCAGAGTTCGCTTAAAACCACTACTAGTCCAATGAAGAAGAAGGATAAGTTCCAGCAACAGAAGAAGAAGTGGCAACTTTCTCAAGGCATTGGTTTTACTCCCCAGAAACAAGCTATCGACATCTCCCACATCACATGCTTCAAATGTAACCAAAAGGGCCATTACTCTAATAGTTGTCCTTTTCCGATCGGAGCCGCTATTCCTCCTCCATCCCAAGCAACCAGAAACAACCTTTGCCACATCTGCTTGCAACCAGGTCACTTCAAAAACAATTGTTCCACTCAGCTAAAGGGAAAGACTTCTGGAGTTTTCGCTATGACTTCTTCCGACCCGACAACTGAGGATGCTCAAGGTACACTCCGTTGCACCTTCACTCTACATTCTCATCCTGTTCGTGTTTTATTTGATATCGAAGCTTCCCATAGCTTTATTTCCACTGATTTATGCGATAAACTAAAGCACCTATTAAAACCCGAGTATTCATCTGAGTCACTTTGTGTACAAATCCCATTGATGGTCCCACAAATCTTAAAATGGTTTGTAAGAGAGTGAAACTCAAATATGGCTTACATCCTCTCATTGGTGATTTTTATGTCCTTGGGTTCGATGCATTTGATATTTTACTCGGAAGCGACTGGCTGAGTAAATACGGTGCACATATCTCTTGTAAGGAGCGGATTGTTTCCTTAGTTGATGATGAGGGTGATCCCTTAATAATTGAAGGTCAAAAGCCTCAAGATTTTGCAGGCAGTTTCATCTTTTCGCTTGATGCTCATCCTAATGAACTTAATTCCACTCCTGTGGTTAAGAATTTTCCCGATGTATTTGGCGAAGTTACTTCTCTTCCTCCTCCACGGGAAATAGAATTCCGTATTGACCTAATTCCTGGAGCCTGACCTGTAGTCCTTCCTCCACGAAGGATGGCCCCGAAAGAAAGGGCAGAGTTGAAATGCCAAATCGAACACTTATTTTCAAAGGGCTTGATTAGGCCAAGCTATTCTGAATGGGGAGCAGCCATAGTATTTGTCACGAAGTCTGATGGTTCCTTGAGGATGTGTGTAGATTATAGGGAATTGAACAAGCTTACTCTCAAAAACAGATACCCTATGCCACGTATTAATGATATGTTCGATCAACTCTATGGAGCTAAAGTATTCTCCCAACTTGATCTGCTACCGGTTTTCACCAACTCCGCATAGCTGAAGAGAGCATTCCCAAGACAGCTTTCCGGGCAGAGAATGGGTTCTATGAATGGTTGGTCATGCCTTTTGGACTAACAAATGCACCCGCTTACTTCGTTGATCTTATGAATCATGTTTTCCGTGATGTCCTAAATAAATTTGTGCTGGTTTTCGTGGATGATATTCTCGTCTTCACAAAATCCGAATAGGAACACGAAACACACTTAACTTATGTTCTTGATACCCTTAGAAACCATCAATTGAAGGCTAAATTCTCTAAGTGTCCTTTCTGGAGGGATGAAGTCCGATTTCTTGGACACATTGTTTCAGAAAATGGAGTTTCCGTTGATCCGCTTAAAGTCACTGCTATCAATGATTGGAAGGACCCTAAGACCCCTACCGACATCCGAAGTTTCTTAGGCTTAGTTGGTTACTATCGGAGATTCATAGAAAATTTTGCTAAGATTACTGCTCCGCTTACGGCTCTGACTTGTAAGAATGTTAGATTTGTCTGGAGTGATAAGTGTAAGGCTGCATTCAAGGAGTTAAAGGACAAGCTAACATCTTCCCCAGTTCTTACCATTCCAAATGGTAGTGAGGGATTTACGGTATTTACTGATGCTAGCCGAGAAGGATTGGGAGCCGTGTTGATGAAAGATGGAAGAGTGATCGCCTATGCTAGCCGACAGTTGAAGACCCACGAAGTGAATTATGCCGCCCATGATTTGGAATTACTTGCGGTAGTATTTGCCTTGAAGTTGTGGAGGCATCATCTTTTGGGGACCAAGTTCGAACTCTTCACGGACCATAAATCGCTGAAGCATATTTTTAACCAAAAAGATTGGAATCAGAGACAAGTGAGATGGCTCGAATTCTTAGCAGCCTATGACCTAGACATCAACTATACTCCTGGGAAAGCAAATGTTGTTGCCGACGCTCTGAGTAGGAAGAAGTCGATACTTTGTGTGATTATGGTTTCACCATCCCTTATGGACCGCATAGCAGCTAAGCAGAACGAAGACCCGATGTTGGTAAAAATGAAGGCGAATGTTCGAAAGAGAAAGAGGGATAATCAAAGCGAAATGGATGCACAAATCGAAAAATATGGGATTTTAAGAATTAAAGGTAGAATTTGTGTTCCGGATGTCGACAATTTAAGACAAGTGGTACTCAAGGAGAATCACCAATCTAGACTTTCCATACATCCTGGAGTTTCGAAGATGTACCATGATATGAAAAGAATATATTGGTGGAACGATATGAAACATGATATTTCTTCTTTCATTGGTAGATGCGCCATGTGTCAACAAGTTAAGGCTGATCACCAGAAAACTGCTGGTTTATTGCAACCTCTTGAGATACCTAATTGGAAATGGGAGCAATTTTCGATGGATTTTATCGATGGACTACCTCGGACGAGAAAGGGAAATGAGAGCATTTGGGTCATTGTTGATCGATTGACTAAATCCGCTCACTTCATTCCGGTCAAGTCAAATCATACCGGTTCGAGTCTAGCCGAGATTTATATGAAGGAGATCGTCAGACTGCATGGAGTTCCAATCAGTATTGTGTGTGATCGAGACCCATCTTTACTAGCAAGTTTTGGAAGGCATTCCAGGAAGCTCTAGGTACACGGCTGAATCTGAGCACCGCCTATCACCCTAAAACCGATGGACAAACAGAGAGAGTGAATCAGATTCTAGAAGACCTTCTTCGTGCCTGTATTATTGACTATGGTGGTTCTTGGGAAGACCATCTTCATCTCGTTGAGTTCAATTACAACAATAGTTATCAGGTATGATCTAATTCAAATTCCAGCTTATTTGAAATACAACTCGGTAATTTTCTATCCTTGAATTTAGGCCAGCATCAAAACATCCCCTTTTGCTGCTCTATACGGACGATCGTGCAAATCCCCATCATGTTGGATCAGAACGGGTGATCGATTAGTTCTTGGGCCCGAGCTGATCCTTGAAGCTTCCAAGAAGGTCGAGGATATTCGAACGAAAATGAGAATTTCCCAAGATAGACAGAAGAAATACGCAGATAGGAGAAGAAGGAAATTGGAGTTTGCCGTAGGAGATCAAGTGTTCCTCAAGATTTCACCGCTTAAGAACGTCATCCGATTCGGTCGGAAAGGGAAGCTAGCTCCTAGGTTTATAGGCCCTTTCCGTATCATTGAAAGAGTTGGTTCTTTAGCCTACCATTTGGATTTACCAGAGAAACTTGCTAAGGTTCACAACGTGTTTCACGTATCTCATCTCCGTAGATATCTTCATGACCCATCGCTTCATGTCCAACCTGCTTTGCTAGAGAATCTCGATGTTGAACCCAATCTAACCGTAGAGAGGAAGCCACTTCGTATTGTTGACAGGGATACGAAGCAACTTAGGAGAAAGTCTGTTAATCTTGTTAAATTCCAACGGAGCAATGATGATCATGACTGCACTTGGGAAACCGAGGACAGTATCCGTGCTTCAAACCCCGAACTATTTGAATAGGTACGATATTCTAATCTTCTCTATTTTGATCCGATTCTTCCTTTGATACACTTCCCGTTTGGCTTCGTTCTTTTCGGGGACGAAAAGTTTTGAGTGGGGGAGAGTGTAACGACACGAGAAAAATTTACTGCTAATAAATTGGATTCCTGTGGAAATTAGCGACAAATTTGGAATTAAAATTTTTATAAGGTAAGAATTTGTTGTAAATATCTAGATTGTTTGGAATAAAAGTACTTTTAAATAAAATAACCTATTAAATTGGTTAGTAACGTATTTTGGAATATCATTGTACATAAAATTTTATTTTTGGAATGTCATTATTTTATGTTGTAATATTTAAGAGAAATTTTTAATAAAAAATATATATATAATAACGTCTGTGTAGATTTCCGGTAACGTTAACGCAATAAATTTTGGATTATATTGCCCAATTAGCGGTATCAGCGACCGCAAATTTCGTAAAATGAATATTTATTTGAAAGAACAGACATGATTTTTCTGTATATTATTAGACTCGTGCTGACAAGATGAGCGCAACGATACCTTATTTGCTGAATTTGGAGGTCCGATGTGGAAGTTACACGCTGTTTTGTGTGTATATTGGGGTCCGTATATAAATTTATTAGTTGCCGTTATAAACTGAAATTAATGGATTAGAATTCAAATCTTAAATTTTCTGAGCATGTTGAACAGTTGTAATCTAGGAATTTATAAGTACGTTACAAAATTTAAGGTACGTTACAAAAAAAATTATGGTACGTTTCAAAATTCAATCAGTTACCTTATATTTAGAACCGTATCCTCACGAAATCAAAACTAGTATATATTTAGAGGAGGCTTCATCATTCTTTCTTCACCCCTCCAAAATATACTTCAGCCGATCCTCTTCTCTCCATTTTTTTTCCTCTGCGAATAAAGCCTCCGCTCCACCAAATACTCAAGCCACTGCACCCCACACGCCTCACCTCCCTCCGCGTCAGTCACTGCCCGGGGCTCCAGCCGCCACAGTCTCAACCCCAGCTCCATAGACCCATCCTTCCCACAGCCGTTACCCCCTTCCGCAACCAAACGCACCAACACAACTCCCCGACGCCGCCACGTCCCTGTCACCGATCAAATCCCCGGCGCCGCCCTACGCCTCGGCCACTTCAGCCGTGAGGTGAGCCCCCTTTGTTTTTTTTTTTACTGCCTGGTTGCATGCGTTATTTATAAAAAAAAAGGAGAGGAATGGGAAGATGTAACTGCCGAGCTTGTGTACTTCTGAGTTTATACGTTTGATAGTGGCTGAACTAATTTATTTCATTTGTTTTCCCCTGCAAGTTGCGTGAGTTATATAAAAAAAAAGGGAAAAAGAAAAAGATGTAAAGGGGACAGTGGTCTTGTGAGTGTTGTTTTTAGCTGAGCAAACTAAATTTGTTTCCCTCCTTGCTGCAAAAGGTGTGTACGTTTGTATAATAATAATAAAAAAAGAGATGAGGAGATGAAAAAATTGACAGTGAAACCTTGTCTAGCTACGCACTTCTGAGTTGTGCGTTGTTGTTTGTAGTTGAACGAGCTAAATTTTGTTTTCTTTCCTTTACTGCCTGGGTTGCGTGTATACTAAAAAAAATGACAAAAACAAAAGGGGTGAGGTGATAACTTACATATATGCCACACCTGTAGAATGTATGTTGCAAGATCAAGAGAGTATGAGGTGGTGATAGTTTTCCGTTCTCTTAGTTCCAGTAAGTTTTCTAAACATGTACGCACAGGTGGGTGTTTAGGCTAAACAAGATTTGTCAGTGAGATTGCAAAAATTACTAAGTTGTCTATATACAGTTTTGAACAAGATGGGAAAAAGAAAAAAAAAAGAGAAGAATTAAATCAATAAATATAAAAGAATAACCGTACTCTTTTGTTATGATGAGTCCATGTCCCAGATGTGTGTTTGCTAAATATTCCTCTACGCTAGAAAATTTCACTTTTGAGTTGAGTTAAAAAAAAAAAAAAATTCAGGCAGGTATACAAGTTTAGTTTGTGAAAATTTTTATTTTGTTTGTGTACTGTTTCCTCGTGTTGGGTCAAAACTCATAATAGATTTGGTTTTGTGCATTTTCCTTGCTGTTTGGTGTAGAGTCGACATGACCTCGGATGTTTATATGAGTTATTTTGTACTATTTATAAAAAAATATATAAAAAAATAAATAAAAGAAGAAAAAAGGAGAAGAAGAGAAAATTTTAATATTAATAAACAACTATGAACATGCAATGTTTAACTTGTATATACGTAGTCCGTATATATAAGCTGACATTGTAGCGACAACCCAATATTTAATTTTTTTTTTTGGAAATATATAGTGACGTAAATGTTAATTTATAATTTTATTTACGTTTGTCGCAGTCGGAACCCAATAACGTAGTAGTTATCTGTGCACCGTCTAGTCTGTGCTCTCCATCGCTTCTGCTATCAAACATCTCTGTCCGACAAAAGGTGAGTAATCACTCACGGCTGTCATTCGATTAATAAGTGAATTTATTTTGATGAAATAACGACTGAACTGTTCCCGAATGGTAGGCGTGCGTGTAGAATTAAAAGTTAAATGCATCATTGTCATCGTATAATTCATGCCATGTCACGTAGAATCATTTCATGTAGTATCATTCATGTAGCATCACTTCATGCACTGTTAGTTAGTAGCATCTGATTTATTCCTTGTTATGTTTAATTCCCGAATATTATTATTATTTATTTATTATAGCCCTTGATAGTCAGAAATCTCCTTCGGGTTGGAAGGATAAACCCGAATATTTCAAAACCTTGTTGGGATTGCGGGTTGAAACGATATATACCCGTAAGTATAAATTAACGCGGATTGAAATGATATACATCCGTATCACTTGACCATAGGTTAGAAAACTTATATACGGACACCATGGTTGAGAAATTTGGTTTTTGAAAATTTATATGGCTGATAAGTATTTGTAATCCGGAAAGTCTAAAGGTTGTTGGAACCAAATATGATTTGTTTTAAACTTTATAGAGCGACAAAATTTTTGAAACCTACCAAATCATTATTTTCATAAATTATTATTTTAAGATTTCAAAAGCTTTACTCTAAATTGTTTTAAATAATTATTTTCTTAAACTTTATATATAGATACATGGAAACAATTTGAAGATTTAAAAATGGAAACTTGATAAACCACAACTGTAAAGAAAAAAAAAAGAAAATATTTCCAAACTAAGGAATTTAAGTTATATATTTTGTAAATAGCTCGGAATTGTAAAACGATTTTATAAAACCAACCATGGTGTGAAAAATATAACGATTGGTTGTTAAAAAGACCGGGATCGGATATTGTCCTATAGCCGGCCAATACCGAAAACCACTTTAACAACTGTGTACGCGGTGGAGATTTCAGAATGGAGTAGGATGGTGGCGACGTTCCCAAGGTACATTACGTGGACCCAACTCCATTGAGTTGGCATAAATGACTAAAACAGGAGCTATACCGGGCTACACAAAGGGTCGCACCCTTTCATCGAGCATGCTTCTTCGAAAACCATTCTATTACTTGTGTGATTCGATTTGGTGGCGCCACTTTGATTGGGGTATTGTTCGAGGTGGGCGGAAGCTGCTGGCTTGCCGTCACCACCGGTCCGGGAGTGCAAATGGTGTATCCACCCTGGCATTGCCTCGCGTGCCGTGTCATCTCCTTATAGCGAGCCAATTACGATTTTGGTTTTAAAGATCCGACCACGTTAAGGTTCACCATCCCCTTAACGCTATTTTCTATATGATTATACTTTACTGATTAGACATTACTGTATATAGCGTATATGACTGGTTTAAAGGATCCTTAAAGGATGACGATCCCAACATTCTTTAATTTATTTGTACTTTCAGTAGATGTTTCACTCGAATTATTCACTTAGATGAGAATGTTAGTCCTGACTCGGGTGTTTGTTTATTTTCACTCGGGTCGGCCTGAGTTTTGCAGCTTAAAGCATGTTATTATTGAAGACAAGGTGCTGGAGCTCTACCTGAAGTTTCCTTCTTAGTTCTCAGTTTATGTTTCATTGAACTTATAAAATTTGGTTTGTATTAGAGATCTTTATGTACCCGATATCTGTTGTATTTGTTAGAACTCTGTTCTGTACCTGATTTGAAACTCTGGTGATCCTAGCTTATTTACTTTGCTGAAATATTCAATTCTCTGTGTCTGTGATCTGTGAATTTTGTGATATGATTTTATTTTACCCCGAAATTTTAATAAAAATCCATCGTTTTGAATAATTTGAGTTGACTTATTGTCGACTTAAATCGCTCGAAAAGGTGGGATGTTACACAAACTCCAATCGATGCGTGCTCATGGCATTCCTAGCTAATTACCCTTATTCCAAACTCAATGAACTAACTAGTGACTGGCCCATGCTTCGCACACGGGCATTGTTATAATCCATGAATTATAGTACCAAAAGTTGAAAGACGATGGTAGAACGGAACAGTGATCATATATTGCATATACATTTTAACGGACAATGTAAATCGAATTCATATGTCAGCATAAACATGGTGCGTAGTTACAGAGGTAATGTAAGCAACAACGATAGTCGTAATGGTAATTTAAGACCGAAACTGAGTGTTATAAAAGAGATGCATATGTAATGCATACGAAAGCAAACAAAGTCAACGTCATACATCACGATGGACAGGTAAAAAAAAAGAGGTATGGGAAAAAGGAGCACATGGGGAAGATAATTATCAGTAGGATGTAGTAGTTAATAAAAACTTAAATGGGAGAAACCTAAGCTTCGATTGGTTTATGTATGACGCGGTAGCTGACATTGCGATTTAAGCGTAAGCAAGTAATATCAATTGACTAAATTTTCACCAAAAAATAATTTTGCAGTCATGTAATAGGTGCAACAGCTAACATTCTCATATACAGCATAGATATTCAGATTTGAATTGAGAATCAATGTCTGGGCACATTGTATAGAACACATTGAAAGGCAAAATCAGGAAAACAGATAGAGAGTAAAATCTAGTTTACATCCATACAAAAACGAATACAATGTCTAGGTATATTGTGTTTGGTTTGTTATTTTTAGTTTTGGGTTTTCATCCATACAAAAATGCACACGGCGCATGTAACTTGCCGAAAATGATCAACTCAGAAAATGAAATTAACATAAAAAATAGAAACTTTATTTAGTTTTCCGCGTTTTGAGAAATAACACAAGCACGTGAAACAGTCCATTCTTCCATCGTCCCTTTATCCCCTTCATCCTTCCATCCACCTTTCTTTTATTCCCTCCGTTGACCCTTCATTCTTCTCATATTTGACATACATATTGAAAATCGAAAACAAAAAATTCGTTTTTAAAACAAACATTATCTAATATTGTGTGTAATTAAACATTGGAATAGAAAAACAACTGCAGTAAACCGTGATAAGGTGCATAAGCTCCTTTTGTCATGATCTTGGAGGTTGTTACTTTTGAGCTGATGTTGACTTCCTTAACATCCTAGAAGCAAGCAATAAAAATAAATACAGTTGTTATGATGCATAATGCACATAACAGTCATACAATTCATAACATGTATTTTGGTCAGTATAAGTTTATAGCTGTAAAGTTTGACTTTTAGAATTTTTCTATGCACCTGCTGACTGAAATGAAGTGGAAAAATAAACTTTCAAAGATCACAACTCCTTTACGTGTAGTTGGTGAGGAGGCATTGCGAGTTATAAATCCATCGCCATTAGAGGCTACTTTTCAGCACTCTATGCTAAAAAAGATGTAATTAGTATGTTCGAGAAAAGTAGTACGGATTACTATGTAAAATTAGCAGAAGTAACCGGTTTGCTTTTTTTCCCCTTTCCAGTCTACATCAGTTGGTGTAGGCCGCCCGTTTGCACTTATACAATGTCAAATGGTCGTGCTATTCTCTCTTATTTGGGTATTATGTAAAAAGAATGACATAAAATTCCAAATTTACAAAACATTACATACATAAGCAGTAACTGTATATAGTTAAAAGTTGAGTAAATGTTCGACATCTGAGAAATTACAGTAGGTGATTGAGTTAAAAGCAGTAGCTGTAGCTTTACAGTTGAAGCATTGGAGAATTAACGTCGGTCCACTGATGATAATCTATGACGGATGGGTAGAATAATTTTTTTTAAGAAAAAAGTTAAGGGTAAAAAAACAGGAATGCCAATGTGTAATTGGTAGTAAAATACGGATGAAGTCATATCTAGGCATAAGGTATGGTATGCTTGTCACCCCATGTGCTAAATCAGGTTTACAAAATTGTACAATTTCGATAACATTTTTTAAAACACTGATTTTAAATCCTATCAAACAGATAAACATAATATTAATTAGATGATAATAAATTCGCATTTTTTCATCACAATATGATATATGACATGATAAGGTAAAATTCCAGTGCTAAATTTCAGAAATAACTATATATGAACCAAAATAGATAAGTTGCTTGCAAAAATTGACAACCAATGACTCCAAGGAGAAAGAAATAGATATGATTAAAATTGCACTAGATGGAGATTGTGAGATGAATTCAAATCCATCTAGCAAACTTAATTATCTTTGTACTAACCTTGATTTCATTTAGCGAGAAATTAATTATTATTTTTCCTTCACTCTTATACTTAACTTTTTATCTCTAAACCCAATTAAAGACTTAAAATATGAAAAATAATACGTGGAAATCATTGTGAAAATGTAGAAATTAAGTCTCCATTCTGATGCAAAGCAAACCATGAATTTTAAATATGGCATAACAAATTATTTCACTGATGAGATTAAAAAAATGAACTTAAAATTAAAAAAATTTAGCAATAAGTTGCAATTAATCACCAACATATATAAAAAGCATGTGATTCTCAACATTCATACTTATCAATGTTCCAGACACATTATACTGCCAATTAAGTTGTATTTCAAGAACCGAATATCATGCAAGTAAACATGTACAAATTAGATTCATTCTGATGCAAAGTTACCTGAGATTAGACGTTGGTAATGAACTCGTTAGGTTTAATCAATGTTGGACCGTTGACAGGATAACTCGCTTCATACCCAAGCATCTCTTTTGCCTTAAGTAGAACCAAACCTCTAATTAGATTACTTAGGATAGCAGATATGTGCATTATCCTTGGTTTTCATATATTCCAGATAAAATCAGTCAGAGATTGAACATAAGTAATATAAAACTACTGATGCATCATATGGTACTAACATAAAGATATACTGCAATATAGCTTGTGTCAAATAATAACAGCGTAATGCATACTGTTGACATCAAAAATCAAATGTTTGGATTTATCTTGATAGGTGCATGTGTACAAACTTTACATATTACGGATATAAGAATATGCAAATTAGACATTAAAGGATATTAGTTGAATCAAATGCAATCGACGGAGGTGAACATGTAAGGTTTAAATATGTTTGAGCAACTTGCTCATATTACTTAATTTCAAGCTCAGTACAGATGGTGTAACATTGGACACCCAAAAATAATTTCAACTATTTATGTTGTTAACATAATCAAATTCAATTAGTTCAGTCGTGTGTGTTTCCAACTCTGCGTAAACAAAATCTCGAAGTCATAAACAAACATATATTGTAAAAAAAGACTATCAACTGTGAGTAATCCACGGAACGTTAAAAAAACTGTACATAACCACCTCAAACTACAAGAAAGGGTAATCAAAATAACACCTATTTATTTATTACAAAATAATTTATTAAGCATGGTACACTTGACATACTAAAAATACACTCTTCTCATTTGTTTTCTTAAGCAATTGTATTAAGAATAAAAAAAATTCGTTTGCGACAGCGTATCAAAATTAGAATCCAAGCTATAAGCAAGGTGGTGTATAATCTAAACAACCCGAAAGAACATAAGCATAAGGCAGTGCACTACAAATTTGAAGTAGGTATTAAGCTTACAAAGTTAGGAAAAATAAAATTGTTTCAGGAGGAAATACTTTTAACACGGTAAAAATAATACCTGCAAATTGAGAACATCGTTTTAACTTGCATCAAACAATTCATAACCCCATTAAATGTGGTGCAACAATAACAATAGTGATTCAAAAATGATGGATGTAAATTGTTGATGGTATGAAGGAATATGCATTACCGTTAATTGGCATCCCTAAGCATGCACAAACGATGACCTTCTATGCGCCATGTCTTCCACCAAATATTGAAGAATGTATCTATAAATGTATGTAACAACATGGTGGTGGAGTGAATAAATGAATGGATTCGGTTATGGTATTATGAATACAAAATTAATCAACAGTTAACTTTTTTTTATGACAAAAACATCTCAATTTCCAACAATGTAACAACCCTGAATTTTGTGTTTTATTTTAATTGTTTATTTTGATTTTTTTTTGAAATTTTGATTTAAGAATTTTATTTTATTTATTAAAATGAATAATTTATGTTATTTTAAATATAAATGTTGATTTATATGTGAATTATAGTTTCAAACATGTATAAATTGAATATTTTACTTAAAAGTGAATTTCTGTTCAAACTGGTCAACTTTGACTTTTAAACTTCAAATTTAAATTATTTAAAATCTTAAATTTTTTATTTTATTATGAAAATAGATGAAATAACTTGAACACTGTTTTTTGTTTCGCTGAAAACGGAGTTAAACAGTAAAAGTTATGTATATTTCAATATTGAGTACAATTTGTTTATTCTGCAATTTTGTTATTTTAAATTTTATAAATTATATTTGCTTTTTCATATTTCATTTTAATATGTATTAATATGTTATTTTATGTATATTTTTTGTCTTCTAATATTTTTAAAGTGAGGTAGGAATTTTTCTAGAGTTAGTAGTATTTTCTTATAATTTCCATGCCATGTTTTCAATTTTTAAACATTTTCTTTAGTTCTTTTTCTATTTTTCTCCAATTTAATAATTTATTTTATTCTAGAAATGAAAAATAAATTATTTTATTTCAAAGTTTTACACCATAATATTTTTAAGATGAAGTGTATATTTTTCCAAGACTAGTAGTGATTTATATGTAATTTCTGGACACTGTTTTGTATTTATAAGTAATTTCTTTCATTCTTTTTATATTTTCTTTAAAATTAATTTTTTATTTTCTTATATTTTTACTTGGTTTCGGTTTTTACAAGTATTTTCTAATTCACTTTTGTTTTTATTTGATCTTTAGAAAACGGAAATGCGTTTCGTTTCTAGACGTTTCATTTCTAGACGTTTCATTGTCCAAAAACGTTTCAAATGCCATAACCATCTCCTTTATTCATTTTGGCTGCCCATTTTCAGTTTCTAGCCGTGAATTTCATCCTATTTCTCACTCAAGAAACCATTCTTTCATTTTATTCATGGCTTCAAACATTTTGGGTAATGTCTTCCTCTTATTTTCTTCCTATTTTCTTATGTATTTTTGCCTTGTTCTCTCCACTCTTTTGCTAGGCCTCCACTCCATAGCTATGGACACCACCTCCTATACCTCTTCTCTGTCATCATCACCACCTACTCCTCAGATTTGAAACATGGTCGAATCCACCATGATGCTAAAATCCAAAGATATACAACCTATGCCTTGAAAACATGCTAGTTTGAGCCTTGTTGCTTCACCACCTCTTTTTCCACCACCACCACCACCTCTAGCCGTCGTCGCCACATCTGACTAGACCACCACACACCACTACAACATCTATCCAGATCTGAACTTGAATGGCCAAGCCAAACCCCTACATGGTCAAGCCTTTTGTTGACCAAAGACCCACCTATTTTGCATAAGCCTCTTCATATTCATGTGTAGTAACTCCTCCACAACTTCAATACCTTGTAGCCATGACTTATAGGACCCAAACCTGAACCAAATTATGTCCAAACCTGAGCCAAAACATCCCTTAGGCTGTTCAATCAAATGTAGAAAGTAAGGCAAAAGACTGTGTGTTCGTATCTCCTTTTATTTCAAAGTTGTTTCAATTTAATGTTGTGTTGAAATGTTAATTTATTTTGGTTTTGTTTTGGGTTGCAACACAAGTTCTAAGCTTGGATCTCTTCCCACTTGAGCCTATTGTTGTGTCATCGTGCCTTCTGGAATCCGTTGTGTCATTTGAATTGCAATCTCCAGCCATTAATGTGAGTAAATCTCACCAGACTAATATGTACTTATATAACTGATAAACTAACACCATTTGAATCTGTAACTGTTCATCATCATGTTATATCTGCTATATTATTATCATATGATGTTCACACCTGTTATTACACATGCTATATCATATGTTATTGTTATTTCATGCTATTCTGTCATTTATATCAGTTATCACCATTGCAAGTTCCCTGTAGACTAGAAATCACTATGGGTTGAAATGATACATACCCGAACGGACTTTAGAATAGGAAAAAATCATTATGGGCTGAAATGATAGGCCTGAATGGTTTTTATTTAATTTATTTAACTTGGGATTGCGGGTTTGAAATGATAAAACCCGGATTTTTCTTTTTAAACTGCGGATTGAAATGATATATATCCGTATCACTTGACCTAGGCTAGAAAACTATATACAGACCCATGGTTTGTGTAATATTTTTGAAAATGTTTTAAAATATTTTGAAATGTAAAATTTATAATATTTTGATAATATTTTGATTTAAATTTAATTAAAAATGATTTTGTAGAAATATTAGTGATTTTCTATAAATTAAATAATGAATTAAGTAAACGGTAAAGTAGAATTTGAACTATAAGTAAATTTTGGAATTTATGTTTTGTTTTAAAAAGGAAATCATGTAAAGTAAGAAAAATATAATATTTTGATTTAAAAATGTATTTTAAATGATTTTATAAAAATAATATTGATTTTTGAATAAGTTAAAATGTTAAACAAATGAATGTTTAAGTAAATTTTGAAATATAACTTAAATGTGAAATTTTAAATTTTGTTTTAAAAAGTGAAATTTAATTATGTAAAATTTATGGAAATAAGTTTTATTTTGTAAATTTAAACCTAATTGTTAAGTTAATAATTTAATTAAAGAAATGGAATTTAATACTTGAATTTAAATAAGAAATTATGTTAAAATTTGATTTTTGGATGAGATTTAACTTTATAAAAATCATAAAAATAAGAGTATTGAAATGATGATTTTAAAATGTAAAATTATATGATGTTTATAAGTTAAATGATATAAATTAAAGATTAACTGTTGGTGAAATTTGTATTTAAACTCTGAATTTGATTTAACAGCATTTTTGAAGTGTAATGTAAAGGATATTACAACATTTTGTAAATGATGTAGTTGTTTTAAATGAACTAAAAAGTTAATTTGAAATAAAGGCTATTATAGCACATTGTAAGTGCTATAGTGGTTAAACTTAACATTTAAAATTATTTGAGATTTTAAAGGAAATCTATTACAGCACTTAAATGTTGTATTTTGTTAAATGAACTGTTTTAAACTATAACTTTACGTAGCATTTTTAAGTGCTACGGAAACTAAATTTTATTATTTTATTAAATTTTAATGAGAACAATCTTTGGAATAAGATTTAAATTTTTGGAAATTAAATATTTAACTATTAAATATAAGGAATTGACTTTATTTTTTTATGAAAAGATTTAATCTTTAAATATGAACTCCTTTGAAATGTAAGTTTGAAATGGTGATTAATTTCTAAATAAAATGAATGGTTTTAAATGGTATTTAAATGAATTAAAAATGAATGATGTTTTGAAGAATACTTTGATATTTTGAAATGATATTTGTTGATTTACTTAAGTTATTTGATAGATGAATATTTAAAAAAAATATTATCTGAGTTTATTTAAATAATATTGGATTTATGAAATGTGAGACATTAAAGCTTTGAAATAAAATGGTTTTGGTTTTGAAGTATAACTATCATTGAAATTGTATTTTAATATATTAAAATGATTTGAAATGAAGTTTTGGAAAGATATGATATTTTGATGTTAAAAATGTTTTGAAATGAAGTTTTGGAAAGATATGATATTTTGATGTTAAAAATGTTTTAAAATGAAGTTTTGAAAGATACGATATTTTGATAATAAAATGATTTAAAAATGAAGTTTTGAAACATATGATATTTTGATAATAAAGTGATTTGAAAGGAAGTTTTGAAAAGATATGATATTTTAATATATTAAATTGATTTGAAAGGATTTTTTGAAAGGATATGATAATTTAATATATTGAAATGGTTAGAAATGACTTGATATTTATTTTGATAAATATTTGAATTTGAAAGATATGGTATGTTGATATAATGAAATGGTTTTGGAAATGATTTAATCTTTATTTTGATAAAGATTTGGATTGAAAAGGATATTTTATTTTGAAGTATAAAATATTGTTTTAAAGTTATAACCACGGGTTATAATAACGATTGGTTGGCAAAGAGACCGGGATTGGATATCTGGCATACTCTCTGTCAATACCGAAAACCACTTTGACAACCGTGTATGCGGTGGAGATTTCAGAACGAAGTAGGTTGGTTGGCAAATGCTACTGGAATGAAGTAAGAGAACGCTGATGGATGGCCTAATTATGACTAAAACAGGAGCTATACCGAGCTACACAAAGGGTCGCACCCTTTCATCGAGCATGCTTCTTCGAAAACCATTCTTTTACTTTTTTGATTCGATATGGTGGCGCCACTTTGATTCGGGCTATGTCTCGAGGTGGGCGGAAGCTGCTGGCTTGCCATCACCACCGGTCCGGGAGTGCAAACGGTGTATCCACCCAGGCATTGCCTCGCGTGCCTTGACATATGTTCCTTATATCGAGCCTATTACGATTTTGGTTTAAAGATCCGACCGCGTTAAGGTTCACCATCCCCTTAACACTATTTTCTATATGATTATACTTTACTGACTAGACACTACTGTATATAGCGCAATATACTACATAGTAAATAGTTTAACGGATCGGATGGGCGGTCCCAAGCATCTTCTAAGTTACATGTACTTTTACTGCAGTTCACTTGAGTTGGTTTACATTGTATAAGTATGCATGTCCTGACTCGAGTGTTTGTATTTTTATTTACGCTCGGGTCAGCCTGAGTATTCACGGATTTGGATTTCCACTTTCTGGAGATTGGAATCGCTGGAGATTATCTGCTTATCTAGTCTTATCTATTTCAGTGATGTTGTTGTATTCAGCTTGTACTTAGTTAACATATTGAAACTTCTGTTGTATTTTATTTTACTCTCATATATGTATATATTAGCTTCATGAACTACTATCTCTTTTACTTCCGCTGCATTATTAAATACTTTGTGTCTGTGATCTGTGATTATTATTTACTGTATGTTCTGAGATTCGCCAAATTTTTATTTACAAGGCGGTATTTTGAGCAATTCAATTCCGTTATGAGTGTCTACCTATACACTTATAATGGATGCGAATGGTTGAAAATATCGGGTCATTACAAACAATGAAGGCCACCGTGAAGTTGCTCCACCTTGGTAACTATATTAATAAAAGATAAAGGCTTGTCAGGAGAACTTAACACTCATAACACTAATATATCCAAACCTAAAAAAACAATTTCCAGACCTAACATAAACAATTTCCAAACCTAACAAAAACTAATAATGCAATTGGAAATTTATTTGTAAAAGAAAGTTATTGTGATATGTATATTTCAAAGCATGCCTACAGAAAATATTTGGATGAGCAATCATTATGGAGCATCATTTTAGCAATAAATTCCCTACAGGCTACATCCATTGCGGTAAAATCTAGTGAACAAATGCATAAAAGCATTATAGTAAATAAAAGATAACACAAAAAATCAATTGATCCAATCAAAAAGCACAAACTTTGCATATGGATTGATGACAAAGTCATCAAAATCAATGTGGAAATTCTACTTAATGACTCATAATGTAATAAATGTTAGTCAAGATACTGTTTTGAGAATTAATGAAACAAATTTGGAACCTAAAATCTTGCCTTAAATTGTTAAGCGTTAAAAACTGCGGAATCAAAATCAGAGCTCACATTGTTAAAAAACGCATGATAGTAAAGTAAGTTGTGACGCCCCACCTCTATACCCACGCTAGCCTAGGACACTACGGTGTAATGCCGTCAACTAGCAAGGAGAATAAGGCTGTTGAGGAGCGACCATCCGTGTAATTGCTTTGTGCAAGCACCAATATGTCAGAAAGTACAAGGAAGTGCGGCATACCGATACAAACTCAAAGCTACTACACAGTGGCTATAGATATTCTTCGGAAACAAACATAGAAATAAACATAACACAAATCAGTCACAGATATCCATATCACAAAGGCGGAAAAAGATATGAATATAACACATGAACGTGTACATCAGAGTAGTGGTCAAACAAGATCCACAATATCACAAAAGAATGGTTACAAGTGCTAGACAAAAGAATATGTATACATCAAGGAGTCTATCTCTCAAAGGTATACAACAAAAACTTCTAATCTAAGTAGTTAGCCAAAATCGGGGTGGTAACCCCAGAAGAGGAGTCAAGTAGAAGCACCTGCAACATCTCAATCTGACCCGAGTATTATTTAATAAGAAAATAATAAACGGATCAGTCTAGCTGTAAATATCAGATGTAATGATATAGAATAAGAGATATGACATAAACATATAAAAACCATAATACCATACTATGATAAGTATGTAATTAAAAATCAACAAAAGATTAATCAATATCACAAGAATCTTCTCAAAGATCAAAAGGAATGTCATACTCCTTATTTCATTCACCAAGCCACAAATATTGACAACATATAAATGCCAACCATAAAATTGGTGAAATTCAAATTCTAGAAATCATCAATAGAAATCCAGGAACCACAAAAAAGAGGGAGGCCTATCACAAAACGGGAGCATGAAAACTCACCAACATGTGTATCACAAAACGGGACGCTATCCCATGGTCGCTAACCGTAGAGTCGGTGCAACGACGTAGTACAACGGTACGCCCGAGGAACCAGAAACTCGTAAAATTTAGGAACATTTGACGTAGTACAACAGTACGCCCGAAGATCCGAAATCCATAAAAACGTCGGTCGCTAGCCACAAAAATTGGGTCGGAACCCTTAGAAATAAATAGGTCGTTAGCCTATAATAAAATTTGAGACGAAACTCAATAAAACGAGGTACCGTCCCCTTCGTGGACAAAGAAACATAGCATAGCGCTAGTCTAAAACACAAAATGATCCTCAATGATCATCAAGAAAGTGTCAATTACTCTAAGCTAGTAAGTATGTGAGCTTAGCTTCATGTCCCATAACCACTAGCTTAACTTAAATATTTACGAACAAATTGTAGATCTCCACTCGAAAATTGTCACAAAAGGTTCAATCGAATAAGTCCAAGAATTAACCAACGAAGTAAACGCAAGCGTTTCATACCACTTGTTTTACTAAGCCGTTTAATTAGATTTCTCATACGAGTGAGGTAAAGGTTTGTATATACTAATAGGTTAGAAAACGGTTTAAGAAATGAGCTTTATAATAAAATAGTGTTCAAATCGTTTTGATGAAAGAGTTTTGATTTTTACTACTAGTATTCCTTTATATTTTTAAAGTGACAAATCACAAAAATCATTGTAGAAACAATCAATCACAAAATTTCACATTCGAAGACGTGAATTTATTCCAAATAAATCGATATCAAATCCATCAAAATGGATATTTCCCAAAATTCCAAAATAGAAGTCATCAAAGTCGAATAATTGATAGCATCAACTAGGAATCAAACGAACCGATAAAAATTGGAATCCGAGTAAAAATATGCAAAAATAGACATAATAGACAAATTGGAGTAGGTCAGTCGACTGGCTCACCGAGTTCAGTCGACTGATCACAGTTCCTGAAAATCTGTGGGATACTGGTCAGTCGACCGAACTCAGAGGGTCAGTCGACTGACTACAGGGAAACAGAGCCCCATGGCTCTGCAGATGGCCCTCGGAATGCATAATAGCTACATCCAGTCGACTGACTGGAAATGTCAGTCGACTGACTGGAGCCTAGGCAATTTTCCGGTCTATATGATTGCTATGCAATCTCCTCCAATTCGCGACCGAACGAGCAATGGCGCTAGGGATTTATGCCAAATGGCAACCCGGCCCTATAGGCTCTTCGATGCATCACCAAAAACAAGTTCAAATAACCAAGCTATGATTTTTGAAGATTTGAACTCAAAACACTAAAATTTGGAATATTCACAAAACCAATCCAAATCAAAATCAAATACACATGAATAAGCGTTAGGAATTCATACCCGACAATCAAAGATAATCATAGGCTTAGATGTGAGATAAAAATCTCACCTTTCCACAAAAATAAGGAAGGAGAAGCTTAGAAGCAAAGGAAGAATCAACCACACTTCAATCCCAACACAAGAAGCTTGAATCTAAGATTAAAAGAGAAACATTTCCCCAAATTAGGTTTAGGAATTTTCTGAAATGAAAGAGAGAATGAGTTGGAGAAGAAGGAGATGATAATTACCAATAGCTTCTCTTTGGATTTGGAGCTAGAACTTGATTTGCAAATGAAAACTAGGGCTTGGAGTTTTAATTTCTTATTCCTCTCCATTGTTGCTAAAGCTTGAGTATTAGGAAATAGAAATGAAGTAGTGAAGAGAAGAGGGGTGAAGCTTGGATCTAGTGGGCTGAAACAAAAACCGAAGCCCTAGGTGAAAAAGTAGCAAAATTCTACTAACTCCAAACACATCAAAGTTTATACTCAAAAAGATCGCAAACGTCATTTTGAACTCAATGGGGGTGGTCTCGAGTCCTAATTTGACTATTTGCAAAAAGTAGCTTTTCGGACTAATATCCGACTAACGATGAAATATTTAAATACTCGATCGTAAAATATGCAGGTTGTTACATAAACCATAGTAAATGTCATTGCAGTATAATAGACATCAAGTTAGACAAAGATACAAAGGGAAGATAGAAGATGAAGTTGCGATAATATCGTTTATGAACAATCAAATTACCTAGAGTCGTGGACTAGGGTACTCAGGAGCAAAACATACCATCGTCGGCATTTCAACAATAGGCTAAGATAGTTTAGCGAAAAAATTCTTCTGAAATTTGGGACAGCGGGAACGTTGACTACAGTTTGATTGTGGGAGAAAAATGGACGAAGAAGACGTAAGTTGGCAAATTATTTGATGATATTTTTGCTCTTCAATTTGGGGAGAAAAGAAAAAGACGGTTGGGAAATGAAGAGGAAAACGTGGGGAGTTAATTAGCGATATGCAGAGGGAACAGTTGGTAAACAGTTAAAAAAACACGGAGTAGGGGTATGGCTCCAGTATTTCAAAATGCTGATGTCTGTACGTGCACACGCAATCTTTGTTTAGTTCCTGCTTTTATATATAAGTAATAGATATGGTGACCTGATTCTATCATATACACCAGTTAGCTTTAAAAATAAAATAAAATTATTAATTCCTAAAATTAGTTGCTACGCGTTTTCTAGCTTGCATGACCGCACAGTAGGTGCACAATAATTCATTATTTCGAATCCAATTGCATTAGTTTCATCAAATTCTGAGACAGTGTCCCAGAATGATAACACGTAAATTATTATTAAAAAAATTTCAATCACTTAAATTATAATTTAAAGTTTACACTGACCATTTATTATTAAAAAAGAACTTAAATAAGCTTTCAAAATCACTTTAATCAAATTAAATTCAAGGTTCAATAACTTAAATAATTCTTATACTTAAATCACTATTCCAATATTAGATTCACAATTCTTGTATTCAAATATAATAAATAATTCCTATATTTGGAATTCAGGTTACTTAACTTTTAATTATTTAACTTTAAAACCAATATTTTAATACTTGAAATGAATTAAATATTTCAAAATCAAATGACCAAAATTCTAGATCATTACAGCCGTATGAATTTTAATATGAAAACATGCTGCTTCAAACTTTCATATTTTTGTTTAAAAACATGAAAACTTGCTAGATGACGTTCAATTATACATCATAGTAGCAACTCAAGTGCAATTCCACCCACTGAAAAAACATGATCACAGGTATATGTTTAAAATCAGCTAGCACATGCATTATAGTTCTTGTTCAGGATCATAATTGTTCAGAAACAAGCTCAACAGAGAAATGTTACAGAGTCCATTAAATTCCATAATGAACTGTAACAACCCATAAAATTTTAGTAATTTTTCAATGGTTTTATTTACGTATTTAATTAAATTTTTAAGAAATTTTAAATAACAATATTTTGAAATGAAATTTTTATATTTGGATTACGTATAATTAAATATAGCAAATGGTAAATTTTCAAATTATTTTATGGAAGTTTATTTATTTTGTAATTCTATTAAATCCAAGCTAGCTAATAATTGTTGACAATAAATTTATTTTCCAAATCTGAATAGCTTTGCATTAAAAATTTCTAAATCCTCTTCTGAGTGAGACGTCATCTTTGGTTTTTCCAAATTCGGACGTCTACTGCTTCGTTTACCTTATTTCTGACAAATTTGCAGCATTTTTGGTACCGATCATCGACTTTTGATCGGATGATCATACCACTGATATCTGTATACCGTTGTGATCGTCTCATCGTGCTGATCTCAATGGTATATTTATTTCTATATTTTGAAATCCGGTGCACAACGGAACTAATAAATTGTTCGTTGTAACGACACCTTTAAATGTTGACCATTAACGTTGCTTTTCTTTTCAAACTTCAATGTGAATCCCTAGCAAGATAATAAATTGCTATAATTATATTCCTGAATTAATGTTTAGCAGTTTCAAAAATCAAACGTATACATTTGTATACGTTGTAATTATTATTTTAAAACGATTCACTTTATTTTTCTTTCCCTTTTTAACTTCGCTTCTCTCTCATTACTTTATATTGGGACTTTTGGTTTCCTTCGCTTTTCAACCTGAGTCGTACTTGCCAAGCAATAAATTTATTGCTTAAATAATTTTCAGCTGAAATCAAGAAATTGGACCGTTACCATTTTGGTTATATATATTGATTTCCCATTTATTTCTGGCTCGTATTGCTCTGACTTTTCCTTTCCTTTTCTATACTTACTTTTCAAAAAAAAAATAGTACATATATATTTTGCAAGCTGGCTTACCCAGATCTACTTTCTTTCTGTTCTCACCTTACTTCCACGGTTCCACTTTTCCTCCTTTAATCTCGCTTCCCTCCCCCCTTCCTTTATACTTCCACTTTTCTTATATACTGCTGGAAGAAAAAAACGAAAAACGAATCCATCTCCATTATCTCCCTCACGCCAACGCTATGACCCGTCCCCTCAACACAGCCCACCCCTCTCTCTTCGTCCATGACACAGAGCCTTCACCTCTCACAATCGCCTTATTCCTCACCACCCCTGTCGTTCCTCCTCACGGCCATCGCACCAGCCCCACCGTGAGCAACAGCCGCCTCCTCCCTGAGCAGTGAAACCCATCACCATCCTCCGCTCACGTTCCCTCCTCTCTCCTCCAACCCGAGCTGCCCCTTATTTCCACCCAGTCCGCCGCTTCTTCCCATCCTTTTTCCCACCGAGCTTCGCCTTCGAACACACCACTCCTCCGCAGCCCAACGATCAACCCTCCTCTGTCTAGCCAAGCTAGCAGCTCTTCCCTGCTTGTATTCGAGCCTTGCCGTTGAGGTATATATATACATACGTATATATTACTAATAATTTTATGTGTAAGTTTTTCGTCTGTCAGTTCATATGGATATAGGTTTGTATATTATAAGTTGCTTAAGTGTTATATTAATGCGTAAGAAGGGTGAGGTGTATAGGCTACATACATGGTATAATAAGTAATATAATATAGTTGATGTATGATAAGTTTAGCTTACTGTATTTTATTTTGTGTATATACATTGAGTTATATTATATAGGCTGTTACATGGGACACTATTATATAATATTGTGAGAGGTATGGTTACGGTATTGTGTCCCATTTTGTTTTATATCTTCAGTCTTGTGCATAGTTGGCTTTACATTTTGGTCCAAATGTCGACATTTAAAAGTATTTAAATATATATCTCAATTTAGAATTTTAATATAAAGTGTCAGTGCATGCAGTAGAGTTCAGTACTATTCAATATGGACTTTTCTTCTTTATTAGTAGGTTTATCACGTAAAAAGTGAGAATTTGAAATTATATACAAATATGAAATATTTATCGAATGGGAGTCTGATTTCTTTATTAGTATGATGATATTTAGGTATGGAACTTTATGCGTTAGTTATATAGACATATACACTTAGTTGTGTCAGTTAGTTAGTTTGTTTATATATACATATACTATACTAGGTTATAATTTATTATATTACCTTAAGTGTATGTTTGATTTTACTAAATGTAAGTTTGATTTTAATGTTTGAAACGCATGAATATTAAATTTATTGAAGTTGAATTTAGAATGTAAATTTTATATATATCATGTTATATTTGGTTATATAAGTCCGCCTATACCAATTTATCGTCATCGATCTAGTTCTAATTCGATTTCGTCAATTCTTTGTCATCAGCTCTATTTTTTTTCGAATTCGCGCCAATCTTACTTTGATTTGGAATTCGTGCCTGGATTTCGTAACTCAACTTCCTTGTCTATATCTCTAGCCTCGAAAGGTGAGCAATCACTCACGATTAACGTTCTTTTATTTATTAAATTTAATTTCAATTGAAACGACAATTGAAATATGAGGCTGTAGTTATTTAAATTGTTATATATGCTATTATCTATAACTGTTCACTTATGGGATATGACACCATATCCTATTGTTTATATTTATTTTGATGATATATGCCTGTTGTGATTATTATTTTCATATCTGTTATCACTCTGCAAGTTCCCTGTAGTTTAGAATCACTATGGGTTGAAATGATACATACCCGAACAGACTTTAGAATAGGAGAAAATCATTATGGGTTGAAATGATAAACCCAAGCGATTTTCATTTAATTGAATTTGGGATTACGGGTTGAAATGATGGCCACCCGTATATATTTAGTATACGGATTGAAATAATAAATATCCATAGCACTTGACTATATGATAGGAGATATATACAGACACCGTTGGTCCATATAAGTATTTTGAAAATAAATTTCTATAGTTGAAAGGAAATAGGTGGGATTTAATAAATATTGGTTCTTAAAATATTTTATTTATAAATGGAAATTTTATATATAGATTTAATAATATTGTTATTTAGATTGATTTAATCCATATATTATGTTTGAGTATTATTTAAGATTTATATTTCAAAATTTACCGTTGTAAAAGTTGAATAATTAAGATTGTGAGATAAATTTGGGTTTATATAAAATAGTATTTAAATAAGGATTTATTCAATTAAATCGATTTGAAATTATTGAATGGAAAATTTAAAGGTATGATTTTGTAACTGGATTTTTGATTTAAGTGATTTAATGAATATTTCACGTTTAAATAAAATTAAAGAAATATTGAGTAAAATGTAATTTAAGGTTACTTAAATGATATTGAACCTAATGAGGAAGTATTTCAAAACTAAACAATAATAAGATTAAATCGAGATCTTTATGAAACTGTTATATTGAACATTTAAATATTTAAGCCTTGAACTATAATGGAATTAAAATGGTTTATTTTGAGATTCGGATCTGTTTGAAATCAATATAGTTGAGTTTGTTTTAGCAACTAAATCGAATTAAAATGAAAATTTAGGTTGAACTTAATTTGAATTGATTATTTAGAAAACTAAATTGAATGAAAAATTTAGATGAAACGTTAAATACTTAAAGTTTTGAAATATATGGAAATATAAAAGGGTATTTGGGATTATAAATCCGAATTTGAAATAGAAAAAAATAAGTGGTTATTTTAGAAATTGAATTGAATTTAAATTTATAAATTGAGATTGAAATAGATTTAAATGGGAAGGTCGGGTTGATGTTAAACGATTTGTTAAGTTGAGGAAATTGAAAATACTTGACTTTATAAATTATTTATTTTATATAAATACTATTTGGGAAATATAGAGATTTTTGAAGTGAAATTGATACTTGGTTTTGAAGTATAAATTAAGTTGAAAAGAGCCAGGTGTTATAGTGTATATTTCTACCCTGTAGATAGTTCCATAGACCCTTAGAGGATGGTAATCCCAAACATCCTTTAAGTTATTTGTATTTCAGTTGATATTTCACTTGAATTGGATTTATTGACATAAGAATGTTAATCCTGACTCGAGTGTTTTGTGTTTTGCTTTACGCTCGGGTCAGACTGAGTGATACAACATTTGAGACTCACCTTCGAAGTTGGAGCTTTGGTCGAAGATCCAGCTATGTATCCTTTCAGTCATCCAGTTGATTGGCTCAGAGAAGTCAACTGCTCGTACTGGAGACTTCACTGCATCTGGGATATTCTAATGTATTTTATTTCTAACTCTGATGTATATAGTAGCTTCATGAACTACTATTCCTTATCTATTCCGCTACATTTTATTACTCTGTGTCTGTGATCTGTGACTGATTTATTTACTGTAAATGTTACGTTTGCCAAATTTTAATTAACATTTCGGTATTTTGAATTATTCAAGTCGGACATGTATGGTTTTATTGTCGATTTGAATGGTCCAAAATAGCGGGCCGTTACAGTTGGTATCAGAGCTTTGGCTTTAGGCAAAACTTAGCATATATGGTAAATTTATTTACAGAATCACTTTCGCTTGAGTTCAATCTCTTCCTTTTGACTCGATTTCCTTTGAATTTTGGAATGTCCCTCGGTTCCGAAATTCATTCTTGTCTCTCCCTATTTATATTCGTTCGATTCTGGAGTATCCCATGACTCCACTGAATGATTTGTAAAGGGGATGAAACTCCTTTACAATTGGCATTGATTCACCAGAGATTTATGTATCCCTTGGTTTAGATGCTACTATCTCTTGTTATTCAGAATTCTATCTATAGCGATCGAATGTCGATTTTCCTTAGAATTCTGCATCCATTATATTGCTAAATTCACGGTTGATCCGGTTAAGGTCGCCCGCGATTTATAGAAGTATATCCATCTTCTATTTTGTAATTTAATTATCTCATCTTCAATCGAGTCTATCTCCAAATCCGGATTCTATTGATTGGAGTTCCTCTAAATTAAATCGCTATCTTTGTTTTGAAACCATTCTTGAATCATCCTTTGAAAATCGGGTTTTGTTTGCATTTTTGAAATTTTTTATACAGAAATTTTATTTTGACAACTATGATTTTTATATATATATAAAAGTGAAAATGTTTTCGATAAGGATTATATACCTATATATATAAAGCAAATAAGAAATGTTATTCTATATAAAAAGGTTTTGAAAGGATTTGAAATTTTGAAAAATTATAAGAAATTGATTTATATAAAAATGATTTATAACTGTAGAGTTAAGTTTGAAATTCGAGAATTGAATTCCGGTATTTTGAAATTGTTTTTAAGATTTTGGAAAATATATAAAAATAATACGATTTAAAAGTATTTTTCCGAATAAGAAATGTTTCAAATAAGTTCAAATGAATTCCAATAATTTTGAAGAAATTTCAAAGCAGTTTTCAAGAAAATAGAAGTCCAGAACTCGCTTATGTCGCTGGAAAATAATTTCGGTGATGAGTGCACGCATCATCGACATTGATTTTCGAGTTTCAGAGTGGGGGAGGCCACTCTAGTAGCTTTGCTATGCGAGTGATATTGTGAAACAAATTTCGATTTCAAATTCCGAAGTATAATTTAATATTTTAGAAAGATATAAGTATATATTTGAAACAATTTAAAATGAGACGGTGTTCAGTCCTTGAGCTTCGGATTTAATAATTGATTTATTGATGTATTGTTGATTTTCAACTCTTGAATTGAAATTTGATTTCCCTAACTATTTTGAATGTTCGAACACTTCCAAATCAAGTTTAAATTTTCAAAGCTAAGAAATTTCGAAGAGTATAAAATGTTGATAAAGAATATAAATTTAGTTTTGAAATGTTTTGAAAAAAAATATAGTTTTGAATAATGGTTTTCAGAAAGGTAAATTGGATATTTCAAATAGAAATAGATAGTTTAAAAGTTTTAAAGGGATAATTGAAAATTTGGAAACCATTTTTAAGTATAATTGATTTTGAGAAAATATTTGGTTTTGACAATTAAATTGAAATTAAAAACCAGTACTTATATGGTGATTTTGGAAATGAAATTGTTTGACTTGAATTATTTTAATTTGGAAACTGGGATAATTCTCTAAACCTATTATTTCGGGAACTTTGAAATTTAGATATTTAATTTGGAAGAAAATTTGGTGAAATCATATATGATTTGGAAGCTGAATGGATATTGAATGATTTGAAATTGAGAACCTTAGATTATTAAGCACTTGATTTGGGTGTGGTCGAACTTATATAAATTGGATTTGTAAAAGTATGAAGTTGATTTGAAATCTATTGATTTGAAAGGTACTCAATTTGGAAAGAGAATTTTATATAATCGAAGTCTATATAAGTATGATTTGATATACTATTGATTTGGAAAGTATTCGATTTGGGAAAAAATGGAATCCTATATATATGGACTTTATATAAGTACGATATTTGAAAGTGATTTGAAAAGGTACTATATGATATATATTTTCAAAGTAAAGATATGGAAAGTGCCTTCTGCTTGATATCCGCTTTGTGGCCACATCGTGGATTCATTCTATCGATATTATTCTTTTCTGATTTTTGGTTTTCCGGATGTAATACTCGAGTGTTCCCACCGTGGTGTAACCCATGGTTTTTTTTTTCTCTCGTGAATGCATAGCGCAATTGCCTGGCTGAGTCTTGCCTAGGGGTACGGATTGTTTCCTGGGGGATCCAGGCGTAACCATTGTGTATCCTGCAATCTGTGTAGGTCGCGAATAGTAGCGCAAGTGCCTGGCTGAGTCTTGCCTAGGGGTACGGATTATTTCTTGGGGGATCCAGGCGTAACCATTGTGTATCCTGCACTCTACTAGTCATCATGGCGTAATTCGCAGGGCTGAGAAAGCTTACGGATACGGATTGTTTCCTAGGGGATCCAGGCGTAACCATTGTGTATCTGCGAACCATGGTTGGACAACGGTTTTGGTTTGATTGTTTTGTTTGGATTGTACTTTCCATATCTATTTTTAAAGGTTTTTCAAGTATTTTCACTGGGTGTTGAAACGGGTCTACCAAGTACTTGAAGAATTCTAGCTTTGCGCCTGATCAACGCATGGCCAGAGTCTGCAAGAACGAGGATAAACTTGTTGAAACATCGAGTTATAAAAGTATTTTCGAAAAGAAAGATTTATTTCAATATAAAGGTATTTTATTATAACGGTACTTTTCAACAAAGAAATTTTGTGTTAATATTTGAAATTGAAATTCTTTTGGTTTGAATTAATTATTCGTGCCCGATGCTATTCTTTTGAATCTATCTTATCTGATCAGCTTTATTTATTCACCTATATTCTGCTTCCGGAATCTACCTTCCTTTCCTTTTGAATATAATCTTTAAAATACTTTTTATTTATATACTACATGGTTTAATAGGAAATTTTAAATATTTTAAAGTTATTAATTAAATAAAACATCTAAAAAAATGATTATTAATTTATTGATAATATTTGAAAGGTATCTTGAGTTAAATTTAAAATTTCATAAATTTTGGACTTAATATTTTCAATAGTCTTTGTAAATATAAATAACAATGTAAATAATTGTTTTCAAAAGGAGTTTGAAAGGTATTAAATATTAAAGAAAATTTAATTGCAAATGAAGTTTTCATGTGAATATTTCAAATAAAATTTATATAGTTTTAAATTAATTATTTACCCTTGACTTACAATTTACTTTTATTCCTGTTTGTTCTATTCTCCTACCTCCTTCCTTTTCGGGACGAAAAGTTTTGAGTGGGGGAGAGTGTAACAACCCATAAAATTTTAATAATTTTTCAATGGTTTTATTTACGTATTTAATTAACTTTTTAAGAAATTTTAAGTAATAATATTTTGAAATGAAATTTTTATATTTGGATTACGTATAATTAAATATAGCAAATGGTAAATTTTCAAATTATTTTATGGAAGTTTATTTATTTTGTAATTCTATTAAATCCAAGCTAGCTAATAATTGTTGACAATAAATTTATTTTCCAAATCTGAATATCATTGCATTAAAAATTTCTAAATCCTCTTCTGAGTGAGACGTCATCTTTGGTTTTTCCAAATTCGGACGTCTACTGCTCCGTTTACCTTATTTCTGACAAATTTGCAGCATTTTTGGTACCGATCATCGACTTTTGATCGGATGATCATACCACTGATATCTGTATACCGTTGTAATCGTCTCGTCGTGCTGATCTCAATGGTATATTTATTTCTGTATTTTGAAATCCGGTGCACAACGGAACTAATAAATTGTTCGTTGTAGCGACACCTTTAAATGTTGACCATTAACGTTGCTTTTCTTTTCAAACTTCAATGTGAATCCCTAGCAAGATAATAAATTGCTATAATTATATTCCTGAATTAATGTTTAGCAGTTTCAAAAATCAAACGTATACATTTGTATACGTTGTAATTATTATTTTAAAACGATTCACTTTATTTTTCTTTCCCTTTTTAACTTCGCTTCTCTCTCATTACTTTATATTGGGACTTTTGGTTTCCTTTTCTTTTCAATTGCGAAGCAATAAATTTATTGCTTAAATAAATTTCAGCTGAAATCAAGAAATTGGACCATTACCATTTTGGTTATATATATTGATTTCCCATTTATTTCTGACTCGTATTGCTCTGACTTTTCCTTTCCTTTTCTATACTTACGTTTCAAAAAAAAATATAGTACATATATATTTTGCAAGCTGGCTTACCCAGATCTACTTTCTTTCTGTTCTCACCTTACTTCCACGGTTCCACTTTTCCTCCTTTAATCTCGCTTCCCTCCCCCCTTCCTTTATATTTCCACTTTTCTTATATACTGCTGGAAAAAAAACGAAAAAAGAATCCATCTCCATTATCTCCCTCACGCCCACGCTATGACCCGTCCCCTCAACACGGCCCACCCTCTCTCTTCGTCCATGACACAGAGCCTTCACCTCTCACAATCGCCTTATTCCTCACCTCCCCTGTCGTTCCTCCTCACGGCCATCGCACCAGCCCTACCGTGAGCAACAGCCGCCTCCTCCCTGAGCAGTGAAACCCATCACCATCCTCCGCTCACGTTCCCTCCTCTCCCCTCCAACCCGAGCTGCTCCCTATTTCCACCCAGTCCGCCGCTTCTTCCCATCCTTTTTCCCACCGAGCTTCACCTCCGAACACACCTCTCCTCCGCAGCCCGGCGATCAACCCTCCTCTGTCTAGCCAAGCTAGCAGCTCTTCCCTGCTTGTATTCGAGCCTTGCCGTTTTCTTTTGAGGTATATATATACGTATATATTATTAATAATTTTATGTGTAAGTTTTTCGTCTGTCGGTTCATATGGATATAGGTTTGTATATTATAAGTTTCTTAAGTGTTATATTAATGCGTAAGGAGGGTGAGGTGTATAGGCTACATACATGGTATAATAAGTAATATAATATAGTTGATGTATGATAAGTTTAGCTTACTGTATTTTATTTTGTGTATATACATTGAGTTATATTATATAGGCTGTTACATGGGACATTATTATATAATATTGTGAGAGGTGTGGTTACGGTATTGTGTCCCCTTTTGTTTTATATCTTCAGTCTTGTGCATAGTTGGCTTTACATTTTGGTCCAAGTGTCGACATTTAAAAGTATTTAAATATATATCTCAATTTAGAATTTTAATATAAAGTGTCAGTGCATGCAGTAGAGTTCAGTACTATTCAATATGGTCTTTTCTTCTTTATTAGTAGGTTTATCACGTAAAAAGCGAGAATTTGAAATTATATACAAATATGAAATATTTATCGAATGGGAGTCTGATTTCTTTATTAGTATGATGATATTTAGGTATGGAACTTTATGCGTTAGTTATATAGACATATACACTTAGTTGTGTCAGTTAGTTAGTTTGTTTATATATACATATACTATACTAGGTTATAATTTATTATATTACCTTAAGTGTATGTTTGATTTTAATAAATGTAAGTTTGATTTTAATGTTTGAAATGCATGAATATTAAATTTATTGAAGTTGAATTTAGAATGTAAAGTTTATATATATCTTGTTATATTTGGTTATATAAGTCTGCCTATACCAATTTATCGTCATCGATCTAATTCTAATTCGATTTCGTCAATTCTTTGTCATCAGCTCTATTTTTTTTCGAATTCGCGCCAATCTTACTTTGATTTGGAATTCGTGCCTGGATTTCGTAACTCAACTTCCTTGTCTATATCTCTAGCCTCGAAAGGTGAGCAATCACTCACGATTAACGTTCTTTTATTTATTAAATTTAATTTCAATTGAAACGACAATTGAAATATGAGGCTGTAGTTATTTAAATTGTTATATATGCTATTATCTATAACTGTTGACTTATGGGATATGACACCATATCCTATTATTTATATTTATTTTGATGATATATGCCTGTTGTTATTATTATTTTCATATCTGTTATCACTCTGCAAGTTCCCTGTAGTTTAGAATCACTATGGGTTGAAATGATACATACCCGAACAGACTTTAGAATAGGAGAAAATCGTTATGGGTTGAAATGATAAACCCAAGCGATTTTCATTTAATTGAATTTGGGATTACGGGTTGAAATGATGGCCACCCGTATATATTTAGTATACGGATTGAAATGATAAATATCCATAGCACTTGACTATACGATAGGAGATATATACAGACACCGTTGGTCCATATAAATATTTTGAAAATAAATTTCTATAGTTGAAAGGAAATAGGTGGGATTTAATAAATATTGGTTCTTAAAATATTTTATTTATAAATGGAAATTTTATATATAGATTTAATAATATTATTATTGAGATTGATTTAATCCATATATTATGTTTGAGTATTATTTAAGATTTATATTTCAAAATTTACCGTTGTAAAAGATGAATAATTAAGATTGTGAGATAAATTTGGGTTTATATAAAATGGTATTTAAATAAGGATTTATTCAATTAAATCGATTTGAAATTATTGAATGGAAAATTTAAAGGTATGATTTTGTAACTGGATTTTTGATTTAAGTGATTTAATGAATATTTCACGTTTAAATAAAATTAAAGAAATATTGAGTAAAATGTAATTTAAGGTTACTTAAATGATATTGAACCTAATGAGGAAGTATTTCAAAACTAAATAATAATAAGATTAAATCGAGATCTTTATGAAACTGTTATATTGAACATTTAAATATTTAAGCCTTGAACTATAATGGAATTAAAATGGTTTATTTTGAGATTCGGATCTGTTTGAAATCAATATAGTTGAGTTTGTAAGCAACTATATTGAATTAAAATGAAAATTTAGGTTGAACTAAATTTGAATTGATTATTTAGAAAACTAAATTGAATGAAATATTTAGATGAAACGTTGAATACTTAAAGTTTTGAAATATATGGAAATACAAAGGGGTATTTGGGATTATAAATCCGAATTTGAAATCGAAAAAAATAAGTGGTTATTTTAAAAATTGAATTGAATTTAAATTTATAAATTGAGATTGAAATATATTTAAATGGGAAGGTCGGGTTGATGTTAAACGATTTGTTAAGTTGAGGAAATTGAAAATACTTGACTTTATAAATTATTTATTTTATATAAATACTATTTGGGAAATATAGAGATTTTTGAAGTGAAATTGATACTTGGTTTTGAAGTATAAATTAAGTTGAAAAGAACCACGGTGTTATAGTGTATATTTCTACCCTGTAGATAGTTCCATAGACCCTTAGAGGATGGTAATCCCAAACACCCTTTAGGTTATTTGTATTTCAGTTGATATTTCACTTGAATTGGATTTATTGATATAAGAATGTTAATCCTGACTCGAGTGTTTTGTGTTTTGCTTTACGCTCGGGTCAGACTGAGTGATACAACATTTGAGACTCACCTTCGAAGTTGGAGCTTTGGTCGAAGATCCAGCTATGTATCCTTTCAGTCATCCAGTTGATTGGCTTAGAGAAGTCAACTGCTCGTACTGGAGACTTCACTGCATCTGGGATATTCTAATGTATTTTATTTCTAACTCTGATGTATATAGTAGCTTCATGAACTACTACTCCTTATCTATTCCGCTGCATTTTATTACTCTGTGTCTGTGATCTGTGACTGATTTATTTACTGTATATGTTATGTTTGCTAAATTTTAATTAACAATTCGGTATTTTGAATTATTCAAGTCGGACATGTATGGTTTTATTGTCGATTTGAATGGTCCAAAATAGCGGGCCGTTACATGAACCAGGTTACTGAAATACCAAAGTATGAAACAAGTTAGCCGAACATACAATTTTATAGATATACAGTAAGAAACCTGTACATATATATTAAGCAAGCATATGCTCAATTAACCATCATAGTAGGGACACAACAAAGGCAACAAAGGCTTACTCTTTATGCAATAGTAACATGAACACACATTCATTTTGAGTCATACGTAGGTTGAATTCATTGAATTCTGAAACCAATTCAATAATTAAAGTATGTCTCAGGGTCCTTCAGTGTTGCTACCAATACAACCCAACAAATTATAGGGTTATCTAATTTCAGAATCAAACATAGCAAAGACATGTTTTAGAGGGTCATCAAATTCTAGAAACAAACACGGCCAAAATGAGTATTAAAGCAACACAATAAAGAATTATAGCTCCTTTAGTTACTGTATTTGCTTACTGATTTACTAAGCAAACGTAGTAAAGTAATCGAATGAAAATTTTCATTTTCTAACCAATACCTTTGACCGAATTTCCACAAATCCATTTCATAACTAGTACCACCAAAATTTCATTATTATTTCATTTCCTCAACGATATCATTTTATGTATATTATCCAAAACAAAGAAAAAACAACATGACCTGTGTTGTAAACATTTTTTCTTCAAAATATTTCATGGAATCAAAAAATCTTTTACATAGGATTTTCTAAAAATTCTTTCATTTTCTTCTCTTTACTAAATGGTCATTGATATGAGTTTGAATCTTGTAAATCTTTTTCATGAAAGAATAATTCAAAATTCTGATAATTATGGTTTTTGAAATAGATTTCCATAAGTTATATGAGAGACCCACTTTGTTGGATGGTTTAAATCGACAGTAAACCACACATATCAACTCAAACCATTCAAAAGAGAGGATTGTCAGTGATGTAAATAATAAAATAAGAGAAAAAAAGGAAAAACAAAATCTCACAGCGGAATAATAAGATATAATACTCAAATAAACAGTTCATTAAGCTGTTTTATAATATACATTTGATTACACAAATTTTACAACAATCAGAGTACAAACAACGACATACCAAAAATGATACATCGGAAAATTACTAATAATATAATATACCAAACTCCGTCTTCGTGTTTCAGAAATCAAGTCTTCAACACTGAAATGCTCAGGCTGACCCGAGCGTAATAAAAAGACAATACACTCAAGTCAGAGCTAAAAGATCTTATGTAAGTTAAATCAACAAAAAATAAATAAGAGTGCAACAGCTTCAGAGATGTTTACTGGATTTAACATCTCTTATCCAGTGTATAACGTGTGTGCAATAACTTAAGAGATGTTTCGGAATTTTTCATCTCCTAAAGATCCGTTAAACTATCTATATGTAGTAAAATACGCTATATATATGTAGCGTCTATCAGTAAGTAAATTATTATAATAACGCTAAGACATTACTCATATCTCCCTTAACACATTTTTATAGGCATCATAGTTTATACAGTGCTATACGTAGCCCGACATGGCCCGGTATAGCACTTGTTTTAGTCATATCAAGCTAAACCGAAGGTCTGGGCTGCGTTTCTTACGTCATACCAGTAGCATTCACCAAACCATCCTACTTCATTCTAAATTCTCCACTACGTACAAAGTTGTTAAAGTGGTTTCGAAATTGGCAGAGAGTATGACAATATCCGATCCCGGTCTCTTTAACAGCCAAAGGCTAATTTCACACCTTGTCATTTTATAAAATATTTTTAATAAAAAATCCAGAAAACAGTTTATACCTTCATATTAAGATATCCATATACTTATTCCAAAAGTATAAATACATTCATAAATACCGATGAAGATTTCTCTCAATCAATTTCGAAAATAATTTATAAATCTCTCTTAAACCATTTATAAATTATATATATGCTTTAAAACCATTTATAAAGCTATTTATAAATTCCAACACGGCTTACAACTTTTTCCTTTTTCATAAACTTCTACGCAAATTCCTTTAAAACGTTTCCAAATCCCTTTATACAAGTTCTTTATAAAACCCTTTACAACCTTTAAAACCTTTATAACTTCTTTATAAAACCATTATAAATTCCTTTATAAAATCTTTTAAAAATCCATTATAAAATCTCTTACAAAACTATATTAAATTTTTACAAAATTAAATTTTATGTAAATCTCTTAAAACTATATTAAATATTTTATTAAATTAAATTTTTAAACTATGTAAATTATATATTTAAAACTAAATAAAATTATTACTTAAAACTTAAAATTACATTTAAAACCATATATTAACTTATAATTTGAAATTTTAAAACGTATAAAATAATTTTTTTTCTAAATATAAATTTTAAATAAAATCATTAAATTGGATTTAAAAATCAAATTTAAAAATAAAACATACTTTACCATTTAGAAAATAATTTAAAACGGACCAATGGTTTCCGCATATAATTTTCTACCATGCGGTCAAGTGATTGATTATGTATCATTTCAACCCAAAATAGTTCAATTTTTCGGGTATATATCATTTCAACGCATATCCCGAATCAATAATTTTCAATCAGTAAAATCGCTCGAGTGTGTAACATTTCAACCCATAACAATTTCCCTAATCTATAAGATCATTCGGTTATGTATCATTTCAACCCATAGTGACAACCGAAATATAAACATCTAATCATCCAAAATGTCAACAAATAACATCCATCACAATCAATATCCAAATCAGCTAGTAAATCATAATAATTAACTGTTTATCATTATCAGGTATTTAACAAACAATTTAAATTCAATATTAATTGAAAGGACAATTTAATTCAATATAAATTCAAATTAAATTTAAATTATCAAACAACAATCAATAAATTTCTTATCACATCATAAACTTATTTCAACTAATATAAGAAGGTTTTGTGTTGCGTGAATGTGTTAAATCACTCACCTTTGATTTATACCCGATTTAAAATCCAACAGAAACCCAAAATTAGAACAGTCTTCAAATTCAGCCAAACTAGTTTCGAGTTGTCAGAAATTTCAATACGATCCCAGTGGAAGAAACCACGTCCAAATCCGAGTTCGTATACAAGAGTAATGATAGTTAGAACGTTCAAAATTTAAATTTAAAAAAATAAAACCAAAGAAGGGCAAAATCGTAATTATTGTTTACCTCCAACCCCTACATCGCACACGCTCGATTAGCTATAGCACCAACCCCTAACGGCTGTCATCGTTCCACAGACCATCGCACTGTCTACGCTTGGTTTCGACTCGATTCATCCACTCCATCGCGACGCCCACCTTCGGCCGCCCCTCCCATGGCCGTGCGTCTTCCTTCAGTCCCCTCGAGATGCCAGCGCTGCCGCTACCTTGACGATTGATTTCTGCGGATCTCACACACCCATTTAATGAATGGAGACCATGGATCAAAACCTCTTGGCAGCCTCTACGATGCAGCACTCGTCGATCGCTTCGAAGTCGAAGATCGACTGTTAAATCCCAAGCCCTAATACGAAGGGAAGAAACATCTTCAACGATTTCTTGTCACAGCACACCCCAAATTGAAAAACGAATCTCAGATCCAGATTACGTCCGTCGAGAGCTTTCCAGAAGTATATAATTTGATAGGTTTTGCAAAGTTTGAATTTTTGGAGTTTGATTTTGAAATTGGAAATTTAGGGATTTGAGCTAACATTGAGAAGGAGCAGATGAAAATAATGGTACATACAAAAATAAAATAACAGACTACTAGATTTTCAGCAAAAATCTATTTATATAGACAGAGATGGATAGAATGAATGGACAGATCGAATTGGGTCGAAACGATAACAACGACCTAAAAAGCCCGTTTCATTTCCGAGACGAAAGTAGGTCATTCCATATATCAAAATATAGGTTTTCATATATTTTTAAACTCAATGGAACAGGTTTCAAACTCTAATTCCATTGTATATGGAAGTTAGCATTTAAAATTGAATAATATTCATTCAAATTACATTAATTGATTTCTACAGGTTTCGAGCTCGCACGATCGAACGACAAGTCTGATCGCTACAAAACTTGAAATCCTACAATAATTCACCATTACGGATCCGATGAAACTAGTTTCATCGAGATCCGAGACAGTGGCCCAAAATGAAAATATTTCACGTTAATTAAATAAACTATTATTAAATTGATTTAATCACCTTTAAAATTCAAATTTAAAGTTAACCATTTCCATCGTTCTTGATTACACAAAATTAATAATCTTTTTTTTATGAATTCAATTTTCCATGTTAATTCTAAGTTTTAAATATTACATTAATTTCAGCATTCAATTACAACTACAACAAATTCATTCATTATAATTTAAATTCCAATAAATTCTTTTATTTTGATTCTCGCTCTTATTATTGAATCAACTATTACCTTATGAATATAATTAACATTAATTTACATTTTATTACATTCAGTAGTTACCATATTAACTAATCTTAGCTGCGATATTTAATTACATTAAATTTCATTGATTACTAATCCAATATTCAAACGGATTAATTAATGGGAAGATAATTAAATCAATTTTTCACTTATTGTTTACAACCAAGGTTTATAAATTGCTTACCAAAACCGATTTCATATCCTATATTAACTAGCCTTAATTAAATACATATTATTTCTAGTCTTAATGCAACATTTAATCTATTCCTTATTAACCTACAATTACTTCCAATTTAAGCTCTACAATTACATTCCATATTAACTTTACCATTACAATTATTTGAAATCACATTGAACAATTGTCAATTTTATTCAATCAACATTAATAAATTACATTTTAATAAAAAAATCCATTTATAAATCATAATTTTTTTAATTTGTCACAATATTAAATTCCAAAATCTTATAAAATTTAATATTTTAATTATAAAAAATATGGGTCGTTACACTCTCCTCCACTCAAAACTTTTCGTCCTCGAAAAGGAGCAAGAAGGAATTTAGAAACTTGATATAATTTTATTCAAATTATTCAATTTATAAACATTTTAAATTTACATCATTAAGTATTAATATAACTTTGAAAATAACCATGTTTACACAAAAAATTTCCTTGTCCTAAATTTACAGAAAATTTTGGCAGTCTCCTTTGCACGGTTAGGTCCATAAAAATAATAATATTAATAATTTCAAGAGGTTTTTAGGAACAAGGAAGAAGTTGCAAAAAAAATTAGTCTCAGGGACATCAATTTTGTTTTTTGGTCTTAAGGAAACTTTGTAGTGTAAATCACAGAATGATAGTTGTAGCTATCATTTTTTGTTTACACTATAAAGTGTCCTTCAGACTAAAAAACAAACTTACCGTCCTTGAGACTAAATTTTTTTGTAACTTTTTCCTTGTGCATATTTTTCTGTAATTTCAATATATATATATAATATTTCAATAATAAACATCCCAAATCATGAGAAAGACAGTTAAATATCATTGCAAAACCATAATCCCAAAACGTACCTATTTGTCGGGCAAACTGATTTTAATTTATGAAACCAAAAGCAATAGTTATTGCTTCCATAAACCTGTATTTCACTTATATAATCCAAAAGAGTTAGAACTATGTAAAAGAGTAATATTTTAGTTTGTTTCAATTAGTAGCACAAGCATCAAACAATATATAATAATCATATGAAAACAAAAGCAGTACAACCATTATATGCCACAGAATATTCCATCATCCAATTATAGCAACCAAAACTAATGATTCGTCTAGGTTCAGAAACTTTTCATCGTATAAGGGTCATAAATAAACTACCAAGTATATCTTACGCTCAACAGCCTTAAACAATTACTTAATAGATTATTCATACAACCTTAAATAATTTGAAATATCATTTCCCAAACTTCCCATCAACCAAAACAACAAAGAATTTAAGTATTATTTAAATTTGCATGATGTACATAAATCTTTTATGCACAATATCAATTATAATCGCTTGCTTGAATATACACATTCCACTATCAAACTAGTATTGTTAACCCGACCACACTTTAGTGCGGACTCTAATCCGATTTCTTGATTCAAAATATTTGTTTTCCTTGCATAGCCATAAATCATGATAGAAAACTTCAAACTTATATCAAAAATTCATATCAATTGTTCACCATCAAAAATCGAGCAAAAATCCTAATTTGAACTAGTGTGGATTACTACAAATCTTCTGTTCTAATCTGAATCAAAACTGTTATGCGAATAAATGATCTACGCATAATTTACATATTTTATTATATTGGTTTCTTTTCACATCAATATTTACTTTTCATTTGTTTTAATTCATTCATACAATAATTTTCTTTTATCAATTTTCTTTCATTACTTACACAATTTAATTCCCATTCAATATTTGAAATTATCAATGAATCCATTATTAAAGTATTACGTACATTTCATTGCAATTTATTTCTAATTTATAATTTACTCATAACCTTGATATCCATTTTAGTATTAATATCCATTAATGGATCATTTCAGCCATTTTCTTGAGTTTATAATCATTTACTTAAATAATATTCACTTTTTTCCTACTTACTTTAGTTACTAGCATTTCAAAATATTAGCTTATGTTTAAAATATTTCTCGTACATCATAATTCTTATTTTAGAGTCCATTATTTAAGTTTTACTTGTATAAAATTCTATTACATATTCATGTTAACATTTTAACTTTTAAATATTTCAGGTAAGTTTTATATATGTTTTTTTAAGAATGTAATTGAATATTATACAAATTTATCTTACTCATTTTAGATAACAAAAAAGCTCGATAGTTTATATCTTCTTAATTTTCATTATCTTTTAATTACAAGTGACAAATCTCTAATTACTTTACAGTTTCATTAAACACTTAGCTACTAATTTCTTATTTCTTATTTCTCATTTTAGAAGTTTCCAACTATTAAAATTTCACTTTAGTTTTACAACTGAAAATCAGTAATTTAACAGGAACTTAAGAACTAAATATCGGGTTCATTTCAAATAATTTTGAAATAATATATATTCATAACTTATATATATATATATATATATATATCAATTCATACTTAAGAAAATAAAATTAAAATTTGTTTATCAAGACTAATGTGTAGCTTTTACGGTAGGTCTTCCCACTTCGAAACTCGAAAATAATTGTCAATGATGTCATGATCATCATCAAAATTATTTTCCACCGACAGAAGACGGTAGTACATAATTTCTTTCCTTTAAAATTCTTTTAAAACATTTCTTTCAAATCACATTGAATTATTTATATCCAAAAATACTTCAAAATAATATTAATATTATATTCCAAAAGCTTTGAAAACTAATTTCAATACTTCGGAACTTAAGTTCTCAAATTTCCAGTTCATATTCACTTTATTTGTAAATCCTATTTTGCAACCAATATTTATAAAATTTCAGTTCTTAACAAAGAAACATATCTCATACAACTATATCCATTTGTATAATTTATTCTTTTATATACAAAACATAATACTAGGTAAAATTATTTCATTTACCTATATTTCAAAAACAATATTATGTCGGTTTGCCATGCTAAGTGTTTAGAAATCCCTATCGATGTCATAGCATTCTATATACCAGCCATATTTCATAAATACTCAGCAGAACAAATTAACACAACATAAAGTATTTTTATATCGGTAACAATATGCTCTCGCATATATATTCTCTTAAACTCATTCTAGGGTATTAATAACCCTATCTCTAATGAGTTAACCTCGAACAGGCTAAGGTATCCATAAAACAAATCTCGGATACCAACTATGACGACCCACCTTTTTGGACGGTTTTAATCGACAATAAACCACACATGTCAACTCAAACCATTCAAAAAGGAAAATTATCAATGAGGTAAACAAGAAAATAAGAGAAAAGAAGGAAGGAAAAAACACAGAATATCACAGTAGAACGACAAAATATAATACTCAAATAAATAGTTCATGTAGCTGTTTTATAATATACATTTGATTACACAAATTTTATAACAATCGAATATAAACGACATAAGAAAAATGATGCAGCGGAAAGTTACTAATATTATAATATACTAAACTCCGCCTTCGTCCTCCATAAATCAAGTCTTCAATACTGTAATGCTCAGGTGATCCGAGCGTAATGAAAAGATAAAAACTCGAGCAAGAACTAAAGATCTTATGTAAGTTAAATCCTCAACAAGTAAATATGAGTGTAATGGCTTCAGAGATGTTTACGGGATTTTACATCTCCTATCCAGTGTATAATGTGCATGCGATAACTTAAGAGATGTTTTGTGATTTTCCATCTCCTAAGGATCCGTTAAACTATTTATATGTAGTAAAATATGCTGTATATATGTAGTGTGTACCAGTAAAGTAAATTATTAAAATAGCATTAAGGCATTACTCATATCCTCCTTAACACATTTGTATAAGCATCGTGGTCTATACAGTAATGTAAACTCCACTGTAAACTGGTGGGCTATCAGGGAGCACTCCATAGGTACGACACAAACCTATATCGTAGTAGGCTCGATAAGGCATATGACAAGACATGCGAGGCAATGCCCAGGGTAGGATTATACAATTTTGCACGCCCGGGCTGGTGGTAACGCATAACAGCTACTACCGTCCACCTCGAGACACACTCCCATAATCAAATCAAGGGTGTGCACCAAATCAAATCACAAAGTAATAGAGATGGTGTCAAAGAAGCGTGTTCGATCGAGGGAGCGACCCCACTTGGCCCGGTATAGCTCCTGTTTTAGTGATATCAAGCTGATCCGAAGGTCAGGGCTGTGTTTCTTACCTCATACCACTAGTGTTTGCCAAACCATCCTACTTCATTCTAGATTCTCCACCACATATGTTAAGTGGTTTCAGAATTGGCAGATAGTATGACAATATCCGACCCTTGTCTCTTTAACAACCAAATTCTTATTTCTCGCCGTGGTGATTTTATAAAACATTTTTAATAATAAATCCAGAAAATAGTTTATACCTTCATATCAAGGTATCCATATACTTATTCCAAAAGTATAAATATATTCATAAATACCGATGAAGATTTCTTTCAATCAATTTCGAAAATAATTGTAAATCTCTCTTAAACCATTTATGCTTTAAAACCATTTGTAAATCTATTTATAAATTCCAAAACATTTTACAACTCTTCTCTTTTCCATAAGCTTGCAAATTCCTTTAAAATGCTTTCAAATCCCTTTATACAAGTTCTTTATAAAATCCTATATTAAATCCTTTAAAACATATATAACTCCTTTATAAAACAATTATAAATTCCTTTTTAAAATCTTTTAAAAAATCCTTTTATAAAATCTCTTACAACTATATTAAATATTATATTAAATCAATTTCACATAAATCTCTTAAAGCTATATTAAATATTTTATTAAATTAAAATTTTAAACTATTTAAATTATATATTTAAAACTAAATAAAATTATAAGTTAAAAACTTAAAGTTACATTTAAAACCATATATTAACTTATAATTTGAAACTTTAAAACATACAAAATAAATTATTATTAAAATATAAATTTTAAATAAAATCATTAAATAAAATTAAAAACAAAATTTATAAATCAAACACACTTTACCATTTAGAAAATAATTTAAAACCAACCAACGGTGTCCATATATAATTTTCTACCGTATGGTCAAGTGATTGGGTATGTATCATTTCAACCCAAAATAGTTAAATTTACCAGGTATATACCATTTCAACCCGTACCCTGAATCAATAATTTCCAAATCGATAAGATCGCTCGGGTATGTATAATTTCAACCTATAACGATTTTCCCTAATCATAAGATCATTCGATTATGTATCATTTCAACTCATAGTGCTAATAGAGATATAAACATCCAATCATCCAAAATGTCAACAAATAACATCCATCACAATCAACATCCAAATCAACCAATAAATCACAACAATTAACTGGCTATCATTATCAGATATTTAACTAACAATTTAAATTCAATATTAGTTTAAAGGGCAATTTAATTCAATATAAATTCAAATAAAATTTAAATGACAATTTAGATTACCAAACATCAATCAATAAATTTCTTATCATATCTTAAACTTAATTCAACTAACATAAGAAGTTTTAGTATTGCGTGAGTGGGTTAAATCACTCACCTTTGATTTATAGCCGATTTAAAATCCAATAAAATCCAAAATTTGAACAGTCTCTGAATTCAACCAAACCAGTTCTACGTTGTTTGAAATTTTAATACGATTCCAATGGAAGAAACCACGTCCAAATTCAAGTTTGTATGCAAGAGTTATGATAGTTACACCTTTCAAAATTTAAATTTAAAAAAAAAGGAAAAATCAAAATTATCGTTTACTTCCTACATCACATGCACTCGATTAGCTACAGCACCAAGCCCTAACAGCCGCCACTGTTCCACTTCCCACCGCATCGCCTACACTTGGTTTCGACTCGATCCATCCACGCCATCGCGACGCCCACCTCTGGCCGCCATTCCCATTGCCGTGCGTCCTTCTCCGGTTGCCTCGAGATGCCAGCGTCGCCGCCACCTTGATGATCAATTTCAGGCAATCTCATGCACCCATTTGATGAACGGAGACATGGATCGAAACCGTTTGGCCGCCTCTACGCTGTAGCACTCGCCGATCGCTCCAAAGTCGAAGATCCACCGTTAAATCCCAAGCACTAATACAAACGACTGAAACGTCTTCAATGATTTTTAGTCACAGCACACCCCAAATCGAAAAACAAATCTCAGATCTAGATTACGTTCATCAAGAGCTTTCCGACAGTATATAATTCGATAGGGTTTGTGGAGTTTAAATTTTGGAGTTTGATTTCGAAATTGGGAATTTAGGGTTTTAAGTTGCCATTGAGAAGGAGTAGATGAAAATAGCAGTATGTATAGAAACAAAATAAAAGACTGCTAGGGTTTCAGGAAAATTTTATTTATATAGACAGATATGGATAAGAATGAATGGACAGATCGAATTGGGTCGAAATGATAACAACGACCTGGAAAGCTCGTTTCGTTCCCGAAACGAAAGCAGCTCATCCCATATATCAAAATATAAGTTTTTAACATTTTTTAACTTAATGGAACTGGTTTCAAACTCTAATTCCATTGTACATAGAAGTTAGCTTTTAAAACTGAATAATATTCATTCGAATTCTATTAACTAATTTCTATGGTTTCGAGCTCGCACGATCAAACGACAAGTCTGATCGCTACAAAATTTGAAATCATACAATAGTTCACTATTACGGATCCGATGAAACCGGTTTCGTCGAGATCGAAGATAGTGGCCTAAAAAGACAAATTTTCATGTTAATTAAATAATTATTATTAAATTGATTTAATCGCCTTTAAAATTCAAATTTAAAAGTTAACCATTTTCACAATTCTTGATTACATAGAAATTAATAAAAAAAAATCAATTTTCCATGCTAATTCCAAGGTTTAAATATTACATTAATTTTAGCGTTCAATTACAACTACAATAAATTCATTCATTATTATTGAAATTCTAATAATTATTTTATTTTGATTCTCACTCTTATTATTGAATCAACTATTACCTTATGAATATAATTAACATTAGTTTACATTTTATTACATTCATATTCTATAGTTATCATATTAACTCATATTAACTGTGATATTTAATTACACTAAATTTCATTGATTACCAATCCAATAATCAAGAATTGGTTAATGGGACGATAATTAAAATAATTGTTTTATAATAATAATTCATATTTATTAACTTATTGTTTACAACCAAGGTTTATAAATTGCTTACCAAAATTGATTTCATATTCTATATTAACTAGTTTCAATTAAATACATAGTATTTCTATTCTTAATAGAACATTTAATTTATTACTTATTAACCTACAATTACTTCCAAATTAAGCTCTGCAATTACATTCCATATTAACTTTACCATTACAATTGATTGAAATCACTTAAACAGTTGTCAAATTTATTCAATCAACATTATTAAATTACATTTTAATAAAAATTTCAATTTATAAATCATAAATTTTTAATTTCTCACAATATTAAATTTCAAAATCTTATTTAATTTAATATTTTTAATTATCAAAAATACGGATCGTTACAACAACGGTCCAATTTTTTACTCATTGCCAAAGGGTACAAGTACAACAACAATTTTGATTCGCTATCTAGTAGGGGATGTAACTATAGAATATGATTTTTTGACTGAAATTTTCAGGAATCAAATAATTTATCGCAAATTCAAAATAACGGATATTTATATTTCAAATAATAAACCATTTCCTTGTAATATCATTTTTGATTATTTATAACTTCTATCAAATTATAATTTATGTACTTCTATAAATATTATTTTACTTTCAAAACAATTTTTCCAAACTGTCCACTTTATTATATATAATATCTAAGTTATTTCAAAATTCTATCATCAATAAACAATATTATATACAACTAAATATTATTACTGAAAACAATTTATTGTCCATAACACTGTTTTTGAATGTCCCGTACTAGTGTTTATGAATCTCTATCGATAACGTTGATCGGGCACATCGACTAAATTTCTTAAAGCACTCAACGGACAATTTAACACAAAAATTAATTTTCTATAAGATATGCAGATACCCTTCACTATCTTATGCCTATTCAAAATGTTTGCTTAACTACAATAAACCTATTTAAAATTTCACTCATAAGTATCTTTGCCCGAAAATATTTTAACTCAAATAGATGCTTTCTTTTATTATAATTCCTTTCAATCAATTTCAATATTTACATAAAAGATTAGTTCGAAATAACAATTTCAGAACACACTTATAAACCCATAATTATTTCATTTAACCATCGATGTCTAAATTCACTTTAACACTCAATTAATTATATATATGAATCAAAACTTTATTTTCTACTAATTTAATTTTTTAATATTTCTTGTGATAACTACATCATTGCAAACACTGTAAGTTATTATTATTAATATTGAGTAGGTTAAAATTCCCAAGGATGATTCTTACTTAATGCTAAACAACCAAGCATCCATCAACTAGTAAATTCGCATTATATCTTATTTTACTTATTAAGTATATTTTTCAATTCCAAATTTAATTATATATATATGATCAACCAAGCATCCATCGACCAGTAAGTTTTCATTATATCTTATTTTATTTATTAAGCATATTTGTCAATTCCAAATTTAATTAGATACATATGATTTATCATTCTATGTTTTATACCTATTAATTGTTCAGACATTTATTATTCCCCGGTGATTCTATTTTATAGAAACTGCTAGCTTTTATTAATAATTTGGTTCGTCCAAAATCAATTTGGTTTATAAATTCTCTGAGTGAACTTCCTATTCAATTTCATATTTTAAAATAAGCATAAACAAAAATAAACAGTAACGCAAACAACATACATTTCAATCAAACAAACAAACAATCGCTTTCAACGCAAAGCAATCTTCTAGCTTCTGCTATGCAGCTCTGATCAATAATAGATCAAGACATAATTTCAACTCTAAGTCATCTAAGATCTCATTTATGATATCCATTAAACCTCACTTTACAGAAGTGAGTTCCGTATTTAAAGTCATTTTAATAATCATAATTTGTATAGTGATTCAAAAAATTTACGAATATGTCCTGTTTATTATTCCCAATAATCATTTATATTTATATCTTAAATAGGAAATAAATTTTAGATTCTACCCTGCAAATCCATGGGATGAGACTCTAGGTCATCTAGGTTTAGATCTCAACTCTGCGTCAATTATATTTTACAATGTTCTGAACTCAGCTCTGATACCAAGCTGTGACAACCCCACCGCTATACCCATATTATCAAAGAATATTACAAGTAATGTTGTCTAATAACATGAAGAATACTGTTGTTTAAGGGCGATCGAATGTAAATATTTCTTTATACTAACACTGATATGTCCTTATTACCTATTGAGGATTTGAATTGAAATTTTTTGGCATGTACGATATTAATACAAGGAAATAAACACAACGATATAAAATATTCGAAAAAGTATATAATATAAATAAATCGGAATTGGAGTCACAAATCATAATGGAATAATATACATCATATACATAATAGAATGTGAGCATATATAATATCTGTACCAGACCCACATAATATCTACATCACATCCAAAAGTGCTATATCAGGTACATAATGACTATTGGATAATATACATGACATAACTCTAAAATGTTAATATACATAAGTGCGAAGTAAACTAAAGCAGTCAAAATAGTTTACTTCAATGGTAACCTAAAATCCAAAGGTCAACGAGTCCTGATTCCTGTAGAGTCTCAGCCTGACCCGACTATTCCAAAAAACAAACGTGTTAGACTATATCTAATAAAAATATAAGATGATGATATCATAAACGTATGACTTAGAACTAAATAAGACATAATAAAATATGCCACAACAAATTATAAAAATAAGGCATATCAATCAAATCACCATTTCATAAGTCAATATCAAGCCTTGGACTATCAAAAAAAAATATGGTGATAACAATTCAAAATTCTTTAAAGCCAAAAGATACTACATATCCATTCCAAAATCTTCAAAGAAATAATCATCATTGATGAAATAATAACATAGCGATACGAAGCCTAACGACACAAAGTTGACCCTGCCACATATTGTTGTGGTCTAACGGCACGAAATAGATCAAACATGCGAATATCCTAACGACACGAAGTATACTAACCATGTGAATTTACCTAATGGCACAAAATAGGTAAACATCGTCTAACTGTTTACCTAATAATATAGCGACTTGAGGCCAAACAACACGAAGTAGACCCCGTCACATTGTGTCGTGGTCTAACGACATGAAGCATACCAAATATGTGAATAGTCTTACGAGATGAAGTAGACTAACTTTGTGAATTTACCTAATGACACAAATTAATAAACAACATCTACTGTCCGAACATCTAAAATATATCGACTCTTAGGTCGATAAAAATGAGTCATCGTCCCTTGGGGATCTATCGGCTTAGATCCAAACTCCCTAAGACAGTACAACTCTAAATGTAGCTCACTTTCACTTTAGTAATCACTAGAATCAAACTAATAGTCTCATATCAGGAAGTGATTGTAGTATTTATTAAAAGCTTGTAAATTCAACAAACATTACTTAACAAATTATAATAATAAGCGAAAGAGTTGTACGAAATGTCCTATACCAATCCGACAATTCAATCATTTATTCTAATTCTTTGTTTCACAGAAAATCATGAAATTCAATAGAAATTCAATTCAAGCTTGTTCACTTATATATTAAAAGATGAATGTTAAAATACTACTAATAAAAATGGAATTTCTTTATTTAATATTAGAAATCAAACTATTATTTTCCAATATCAATAATTTTCTTTTTTCTTAAAATGTATATAAGTATTTTTCACAAAATCTTGAATGCTTTCGATCTTACTTATCTATGTTTTTAAAAATAAAATCTTTTTATGTGTATATATAGATTCAATAATACTAAAAGAAATTTGCAAGTTTAAGCATATCTCTTATAGACCCTTTTCAAGATTTATAACCCTTTAAACACACATCTCTTTAAATTATTCATCAAAATGGGTTTGATACTTTAACAATCAATTGCTATTGGAAATCAAAAGATAACACAGTTCAAAACAAGCTCGAAAATTTATCAAAACCAATAATTAAACTAACAACAAATTTACAAGCAAGAAATGAGCAAACTTGCCTAGTTTTAATTGTCACCGGTCATTTTAGTTATGATGGTTGGATTTTCTTTGGTTCGTGTGAGTTGTAAACGATAATACATGTAATATCAGGGCTAACCAAACATTAAAACACCATCAATATCATACCATAAGCGTACAAAAAGGATTTCTGATCAAACAAGAAGCAACAGTGTGAAATTCTAAAACTAACAGTATTTAGTTTCTCAAATTTTGGTTTTTACCAATACTTTTTCTAACCAAATAACATAATTATTCAGATATCAATATACACTAACAACCATTCTAGCATTAGTTATTAGATATAGTTAAGTGAGATGGAAATCTCACCTTAACTATTAGCAATAACCGCTAGCTCGCCATGTTTGCCACTTTATCATTGCCAGCATCTACCTGAAGTTGGCGTGCATAAGATTCCAGCCATCGACTTCCTCGATGACATCGCCTCGATCTCCCTCACAAGCACCTAGGCCTTGCAGCGTCACCCTAGGTCGCCACAACCTAGCTACAGCCACCTTCGGCCTGCTCGAGCGCCGCCACTGTCGCTGCCATCGCTACTCCACCATTTTCAACCGCTGCTGCTTTCGGTCACCTTTGCAATTCATTCATTGCCTTTTTTTTCTTTTTTTGTGCATTCGGTTTTGAATCTATTTTGGTTTTAGGGCTATTAAGAAATAATGATGAATGAAGTTATATGTTATTGCGAGAACAAGGGTGTGGGCTTGGGAACTAAAGTGTGATTTGTTTGGTTATAGGCTAAGTTTTCAATTTAATCCAACAAATTCTTTCTTTTGTTAAAAATTGCCACTTCATTCTTTTTAAATTAACTTTGATTTAACTCAATATCAATATATGTTTCATTTCACCTACACAATTCTACTGAATTCAATATTAGTTCATCCTATTTACTTATTCAATACATAGCCACAAATATGTTTATTTTTTTAATTATCTATTGTGTTGATACAAATAAATTTATTTATCTTCGTATTTATTGATTTCATTGAATATCAATAAAACACTTTTTTGTCTATTTTAAGCATATATAATTATTTTCACCTTAAAATATTCTATATTCAATAATAACACTTTATCCAATTTAATATATCTTCTGAAAATTATTTTATTAATTAATTCAATTTTTTAAAACAAAATTTATTATTATTTGATCTCAATTAAATAAAACCTTATTTTCGAAAATACTAATTACCAAAATCGAATTCAAATTCTTTTATTATAATTAGATTTGTCCAATATTATGGTTCCAAAAAACGGGGTTATTACAGTAGCATTATGTAAAATACAACTAACCTATTATAAGAATTGATAGAATCTATGCAATCCAGTATTTCTTTACTTCGAATACAGTTCCATCTGGAGTAAATGCAACCACTATCACTCTTCTCCTTAAAATTTAAAATCCAACCTCAGCTGCTAACTGTCGGCCTTTAGCATGTTGCAGTATCATATACAAATGTGTACTAAAATCATTGCAACTAAGCTACAAGTAATTCTACCCACACTGATATTTAAGAATCAAACTGCATTCATCCTTCAACAAGCTATAATTAACAAAATCCTCCTCACATAAGAGCTAACTAAAGGATATGATATGACCATAATATCACCTAGTTGCATGCAAAAACTTTTCCAAAGAAAGACCATAGATGATATCTCCTGGATTTCTATCATTGCTATTTTGCTTACAATATGCTTCAACAACCATTCCTCACATGGATCTTCTTATGCCCCTCACTTTTCTATCGTAAGAAATGACAGCCTAGATGGACTTTTAAAACCACACATCGAATCAGAAAATGGGACCCGATATCTGTGTATCTTTTCATAATTGTAATGGAGCCTCTTAACATTCTCAACTTGCAAGAAGTTAGCAACATGAAATTATAACTCCATCCTAACTACAACAGCCTATAAATTACCCATTTACTATTTGTTGATGACCTTGTCATTTTACCTAACCAATGAGATAGAATATTCATACCATTATGACCATCTGCAAACCTTTTATAGGATTACTAGACCGTGCATAAATCTAAAAAATTACATATTTTGATTGCGGGCTTGGATGACCTTCAAAAGGCAGATCTGATTGACTTTTCAGGGCTTTCTATTATGCCCCATTAAGCTTTTCACCTTGATATGCCCTTAATTTTTTTCTAGAATCTCTACTGCTTAATGTTTTCATCTACATGAAAAGATAACATAAAAGTTCCAATCTTGGAAAATTAATATGTTATCATAATGAGGTAGGCTTGTCATTATTCAATTTACTACTGTAATGACAACTTACTCGATAAGGCATAACATCCTTCCTATAAGGCTCATCAATATAATCACTATTCCTTAAATAAATTTCTCTAGCATGGAGACCTCTTCTCTAAATGATTCCCATAGCCTTCTATAAAAGTAAAAGCTAAAATCCATGAAAGGTCTGGGAAAAACTGATTTGAAACTCTAGAATAGTGCAGCAATCTCTGTCTATATTAACAAGCCGATGAACCTAGCAATAACTTTTGGAAAAATTGGGTAAGACATATTTGATCAAATCTAAAGATTTTTGGATAATGGACATCCTACCAACTATTAGCTGGAGCTGGAAAAGTGTCCTTAAACATAAAAGTACCTTTCTCCTCATAGTGATGTGCAACAAAAAAAACACACATCTCTCCTTTTGGAACTCACCATAGGCAAGGCCTGGCCTCATTTTGAACAATATAATTGGTAAGAATCTCAAATATTTGACTAGCGTTCCTCTCTTAACAAAGGTTGCTAATTATATAAGCAATAATATTGTCAATTTATCTTATTGTAGCACAATGCAGGTGAGAAGAATCTAGAATGAACTATCTACAACTCTATTACTGTAACAACCCACAACTTAATGGTCTCGATTTTCTACTAAATCAATAACCTAAGTCCACTAGGGTATAGATCGTTAGTGTTCGTAACCTAAAATAAACATACATATATCAAAGGGAAAATTATATACACTCATAGCAAAATAGAAAAATATAATAGAACATAAATACCGACTAAGGCTACTACCTTGGAATCAATATTACTTCTTAGATATTATATTGCCTTATTAGTGCCGAGTATGAATGAGAAGACTTCTCCATCTACCATTCTTGTCATGCACCAACAGCATGTCTCTCTAAACTATCCTATAGGTTGTAATGAAGGAGGAGTAAATAGAACGTTCTGGTGACTAGTAAATTACATAAATTAATCATAACTATAACGACCCTGAATTTCACTGCTTTAGTTTGAGAATATTTAACTAATTCGAAATATTCAAATAATAGATTTTATAATGAAAATAATTCTCTTGTAAATAATATTTTATGATGGTGATGTAGTTTTCCAAATTTATGAAGGTGGTGAGAGGAGGTGGAGGGTAAAGAACCAAGCGTATTAAGGTAATCTACTTTGTTTCCTGCTTATAAATACCCCTTTCATTTCTTCAATTTTGTCTCATCTTGCTTCTACCATATCTTTCTCACATATTATCCGAATGGAGAATTTATCTTTCTAAATGGTAGAAAATTCCAATGGCTACAAATTTTATATGTGCCACTTCTTTAAAGTTTGAGATTAGCCATGTCCAAAACTCATTTCTTTCGTACTCATTTTCAAATTTAGATTTTCTAGTTAGAAATACATCTTCTTTACCATATCTCCCTCAAAATTGATCCAAATTAAGTGATTATTTATTTAAAATTGTAGAGAAAATAATTTTTAAGAAAAATGTTTATTATTTTTCGAGTGAGACATCATATTTCGTTTAACAAATTTGGACTGCTCTAGCTCCATTTATATTATTTTCGGCATTTTAACAGCAGTTTGATAGCGAAATCGAGTTTTGATAGGTGGATCATGTCACTCGTATCTATATACCATTCTATTCATCCCGTCGTGCTGATCTCTGCAGTATATTCATTTATCTATTTCAGCTTCCGATACACAGCGAAATCTGCAAAACAATTAGCTGTATCAGTTCCGCATTTGAGCCTTTTGGTTTCCTTGTGCACTTCCATTTGTCCATCGGCTGAAAACAAATGGCCACCTGCTTTTAATATTTTCAGAAATCCAACCTTGACCTTTTCTATTCCCACGGTTCAATATATAAGTGGGTTCATCCTTTCATTTTTAGTTTCGTTTCTCTACCGCTTCAAAAGAATATATATAATATACATACATACATATATATATATATATATATATTATACAAATCTTATATATAATTCAAGTTATATTTATATTACATTGGGAATCTCGCTCGTCCCCTTCTATTTGCCTGGAGCACATATTTGTTTCGCCTCTTGAAAACCTGCTCTCTTCCTCTTCTTTTGGAATCGATCCACCCCTCCATTTTCTCGTGCGTTGACAACCCGCATCCTTCCTCTTCCTCCCCCCCTCAACATCCTACCCTCTCCGCCTTTTCACCTCCACCATGCCTATGTCCACCATCCACTCCAATAGCCGCCGCCAGCAACTCGACTAGAACCCATCCAGCTCCACATAGCTGCTCGTCTCCATCTCCGCCTCCATTCGCTTCACCATCTCCGACCGCATCCTCCACCCACCTTTTCGGCTAAGTAATAGAGCACGCGATAGTCCCTGCCGAAACACCCTACTCAAACCACAATGGCTCACCACCAGACCTAAGCACCTGTGCCCCAACCTTGCCGCATTCCCCCTCCGCCATCAGCCACCTAACACCCTCCAACTTCACTACCGTGATACAACAACCTCCATAGCTTCGTCCACCTAATAGCCATCCACTCAACCCTACTACCCAAACTTCTTCGGCCAGAATAAGCTTGCTCGTCTTTCATTCCAGTTATTTTTGCTTGAGAACCTAACCCTGCTCACGTATCCCACCTCTGTACCATTAACCTTCCACCGATCATCTCCATAAACCCACAACCGAAGCCACCAAGCAGCAACATCCCACCCATATCAAACCCGAATGCATCACCCAGTTTCCCTTCCGTAGCCATCATCCTTGCTCGATGATGAAAACATGTGCTACTTCATTTTTGCACGCTCAGACTTCGTCTCCTCTTCTATAAATAAAAAAAGAAAGAAGAAGGATATATTATATATATTGTTTTTTATCTATCTCAAGTTGTTGCTTTACTTGCCGCTGTCCTGCCCATTAATCATATCAGCTTCTTGCTTTGTTTTGCCGCATATCCGTGTCCGTTTGCTTTCATTCCCATTATTCTATGGCCTCGAAAGGTGAGCGTCACTCACGATTAACATTCGAATGTTAAGTAAATTTATATTCACATGAAATAATGATTTAAATGTGCTGTCAAACTAAATTGGTTAGAAACTAAATTTTTGAATATGATAAGTTAATATTTAAATTTGTTTACTAGTGTTAATAGGTTAGGAATTAATGATTACACATGCTTGTAATTGATATGTTAAATTATATTGTTAGTTATGATCCATGCTTGTAATTGATATGTTGTGCTATTTTAAATTTTTATGCTATTATTCTCGCACTGCAAGTTCCCTCTTAGTTTAGAAAATCATAATGGGTTAAAATGATACATAACCGAACAATGTTATAGATTAGGGGAAAATAGTTTTGGGTTGAAATGATAAACCCAAGCGATTTTGCTGATTTTGAAATTTTGAGATTGTAGGTTGAAATGATATATACCCGTAAAATTTAATTATTGCGGATTGAAATGATAAATATCTGTATCACTTGACCATATGATAGAAAATTATACGGACACTATTGGTCTATTTTGAAAAACGATTTCCAAAGTTTTGAAAGGAAATAGATGGGTATTAAGTAATGACCCGCTATTTCGAAACATTCGCACCAGCAAATGTCGGACTTGAATTGCTAAAAAAGAATTCAAAATATAAAGAATTTAGGAATATAAGAGGTGATCATGGTGGAGAGTTTGAAAATGATTCATTTAATGATTTTTTTTCAAAAAGAAAGGAACAAGTCATAATTTCTCCCCTTCTAGAACATCCCAATATGGTGTTGTAGAACGGAAAAATAGAACTTTACAAGAATGTGCAAGAACTTTATTGAGTAGTAGTCAGCTACCCAAATTTTTTTTAGGGCTGAAGCATTGCTAAGGCTAGCCATGTCTAAATCGTGTATCTATAAGAGCTTTAACTAAACATATTCCATATGAATGGTTTAATGGTAGAAAACCAAATGTATCATATTTTAGAATTTTTGTTTCAAAATGTTTTATATTAACACAAAGGATAATTTAGGAAAAATTTGATTCGAAAGCTGGTGAAGGTATTTTTGTTGGATATTCGGAGAGAAGTAAAGCTTATAGAATATTTAATAAGAAATTAGATACCATAGAAGAAACTTTACATGCATCCTTTGATGAAAATTGTAAAATAGTTAATGATGAAGATGAAAATTCATTAATAAATCAACCAACTTATTTTGGAAATCCCCTATTAAACGGAACTATTGAAAATTCTTTAATAACACCACCTCGCATTCTAAGAGGTCATCCACTTAATAATGTAATAGGAGACGTGATAATAATGACCCGCTTTTAGACCATCGAAGTTTGACACTCAATTTATCTACAGTATTCAAATGTCGGACATTCAATCTTTGAAAAGGCAAATTGTTAGGTGAAAGAAAAGAAAAGGAAAAAGAATCGCAGAAACAGAATCACACAGTGGAGCGATCACATGTTTACTACAAATAAAACAAATTCATTGAATAGATTTACTCCGTGTCCTTTGGAAATTCCAAGTATACCCTTCTACATCTCATAGAAAAATAGTATTCAAATATGGAGACGTAGCCTGTTATTTTCTAGTTACAAATGTTAATCACTATGGAGAGCTACAGTATACATTCATAAGCTAAAGTATCATAGTGTTCCATATTGTCTATAATTAACGTGGGATTTCATCGGTTGAAGTTTCACCTGATTCCAAACTAGTATGAAGAAGTTATTACAGTCTAAACAAATAAAATAGCGGCTTCTGCTTAGGCGGAGTTCAAATGTGAGAATGTAGCATGTTATTTTCTAGGTACAACTGTTAGTCACCACGGAGAACTAAAGAGTGTGTTCAAGAGATGAAGTATATAACCGTTCCATATTGTCCATAATTGGGTGGGAGTTCATTGGTCGAAGTCTCGCCTAATTTCGAGTTATTATGAAGAAGTTATTATAGTGCGAAGGAAAAAAAGTAGTGGCTTCTGCCTAGGCAGAGTTTAAATATAGGGATGTAGCCTATTATTTTCCGAGTACAACTATTAGTCACCATGGAGAACCACAGTGCGCGTTTACAAGATGAAGTATCTGAGTATTCTATATTGTCTGTAATTTAGGTGGGAGTTCATTGGTCAAAGTCTAGCATGCTTCCGAGTTAGTATGAAGAAGTTATTGCTGTATGGAAAAAAATAGCAGTTTCTGCCTAAGCCAAGTTCAAATATGGGCATGTAGCCTGTTATTTTCTAAGCACAACTATTATTCACAATTGATATGATATGTGTTCACAAGATGAAGTATCCAAGTGTTCCATATTGTCCGTAATTTAGGTGGGAGTTCATCGGTTAAAGTCTCGCCTGATTTGAATTATTATGAAGAAGTTATTGTAGTCTGAATAAAAAATAGCGGATTTTGCATAGGCGGAGTTCAAATATGAGGATGTAGCTTGTTATTTTCTAAGTACAACTGTTAATCACCTTGGAAAACTACAATATCCGTTCATAAGCTGAAGTATCCAAGTGTTCCATATTGTCCGTAATTTAGGTGGAAGTTCATCGATCGAAGTCTTGCCTGATTCCGAGTTAGTACGAAGAAGTTGCTGCAGTCTAAAATAAATAACGGCTTCTACCTAAGCAGAGCTCAAATATAGGGATGTAGCCTATGTATTTTCTAAGTACAACTATTAGTCACCATGTAGAACTATATTGTGCGTCACAAGATGAAGTATCCAAGTGTTCCATTTTGTCTGTAATTTAGAAGGGAGTTCATTGGTCGAAGTCTTGCTTGATTCTGAGTTAACATGAAAAGGTTACTGTAGTCTGAACAGAAAAATAGCGGCTTCTGCCTAAGTGGAGTTGAAGTTGGGGATGTAGCTTGTTATTTTTGAAGTGCAACTATTACTCGCCATGGAGAAATACAATGTGCAATCACAAGATGAAGTATCCGAGTGTTCCATATTGTCCGTAATTTTGGTGGGAGTTCATCGGTCGAAGTCTCGCCTGATTTCGAGTTATTATGAAGAAACTATTGCAGTCTGAATAAAAAAATAGCGGCTTCTGCCCAGGCGAAGTTCAATTGGGTATGTAGCATGTTATTTCTCAAGTACATCTGTTAATCACTATGGAGAACTAAAATATACGTTCATAAGCTAAAGTATCTGAGTGTTCCGTATTGTCTGTAATTTAGGTGCGATTTCATCGGTCGAAGTCTCGTCTGATTCTGAGTTAGTATGAAGAAGTTACTACGGTCTGAACAAAAATATAGCGCCTTCTGCCTATGCGGAGTTCAAATATGAGGATGTAGCATGTTATTTTCGAAGTACAACTATTATTTACCATGGAGAAGTATAGTGTGCGTCCATAAGATGAAGTATCCAAGTGTTTCATATTGTCTGTAATATCGGTGGGAGTTCATCGGTTGAAGTATCACCTGATCCCGAGTTATAATAAAGAAGTTATTGCAGTATGAAAAAAAAAATCGGCTTCTGCCTAGATGGAGTTCAAATATGGGGAGGTTGGCTGTTATTTTCTAAGTACAGCCGTTAGTTACCATGGAGAACTACAGTGTGCCTAGGCGGAGGCCAAATGCTTCTTTTTCTGAATTGTTTCATGTCTATTCTTTGAAGTTCATGTTTCCTTTCTTAAATGCCAGAACAAATGAAGCAAAAAAAATCATTAAAACGAAAATAAAATATAAAGATTTTACTCGAGTAATTAAGCCGATTAAAATAAGAAGTGCAAACTTAAGAAACACAAATACCAAATTATTGGTTTCCAAAAGAAAAAAATATAATTTGAAAGCTGGTTTCCAAATGAGTAACTTAAAAGCATAAAAGATTTTTTTTTTACAAAAGAGTGGTAAAGAAATAATTAACTGTTAGTATATTTTTATACACTTTTGTTTACAGCTCACATTAGGTAAAAGAGCATAATCCTGTAAAAGTATGTTCGAACCGGCTAAATATCCATCAGATTGGAAAATAGCCGATCAAATTTTAAATTAAAAATAACTGCAAGCACATGACATACAATTCTAGTACGTAGCGAGTATGGGTCGATCCGTAGGGAATTGTTTAGATTGTTAAATTTCTATTCAATCAAATTAACAAAAGTTGAGAGTGTTTTAAGCAAAAAATATAGAAAAACTAACAAAGGAAAATGGCTAAAAATATGAGAGTTCGATGGCAATTTAGAGATAAATCCACTCTCTAGAACACATAAACCAGCACAACATGAAATTATGATATCTCTTTTGGTCATTAGCGAATTTAGTTAATATTTTATCAATAAGTATGGAATATTTGTGCCATTAATTAGCCCAATGTAAACCATCAAACTTTAACATCCCCACTACAATAAAGTTGAAAATAAAATCTATTCTAAGCATGGTCTATTAACTATTGATTAAAAATATAAACCATCAAATTTTGATTTTAAAATCACTTTATTACCAACATCGTATGTAGATGAATAAGTAATTCGTGTTTGTGTTTGTTTAATCATAGCCTATTTGGTGTCAACAATATAGGTTATCAAATTAAAAGCTAAACAACAAAATTTAACCCATTCAATCATTTCCATTAAGCACAAAAAGAGAACATAAATGATCAAAGTGTTGAATCTACATGATAAGATAGCTTTATCACCCTTAAATTGAACGGGTTTAGCCTCTCATATTTATTATCATATCAATAAATGTAGAATTCAACATTAAATAAAAACAAGAACAAAAAGAAAGCTAAATAATTATAAGCTAAGCTACTTGCATAAAATAAAGAGATCTACACTGCTAACATGAAATAAACAATAAAGAAAAGGTCATATATTAAAATTGCATAAAAGGTGAATTATTATTTGACTAGTCACAAGTTGAGATTTACTTTTGTTGCTCATGAATTTTTTTTGTAGGTTTCATGCAACAAATCCTTGTGATTGTTATAAATTTCATCCATTTTATCAACAAAATAAAATTTATAATTATTAATGTGAGAATTTTTAATTTAAAGTTATTGAGAACAAATATTGTCAATTCGATAAACGGTGGATTATCATTTGATTCTTCAGACGTTGGGATTTGATTTTGTTTCTCATGAAATTTTTTGTAGGTTTCAAGTAACAAATTGCCGTAATCATTTTCCATTTTCTCATCTAAATCAAATCATGATTATTTATTTAAGAATTTTCAATTTGAATTCGTCCAGAACAAAAACTTTCAATTGCACCAAAATTGAAACTATTTCCATTGCCAAAATCATTTGAAAAGTGATCCACATTTCCGTTGTGATTTTGAAATTCATTTTGGAGTTCGAAGTTAAATTGGCATGGGTTATAATCAAAATCATTAGAATTTGGAAGTGTATTCTAATATTGATTATTTTGAAAACATTGATTTGAGTTATCGCACAAATATGAATTACACAACTCATTTATCCTTTGATCATTTTGTGTAGTGAGTTCAAGCAATGACGAAATTGTTTCGATGCATTTTTCAAGAGTTGAGGGCTGTTCATCATTTTGAAAATTTTGTTGCTCAAAATTCGAATTATTTACACAATAGTTGTCGTTAAAATGTCCATGAGAATTTGGTGTGAAATTATATGGATTATATTGATTGTCACAACCATTGTAAAATTCGGCGAATATGAGAATTCGGCCATTTTCAAGATGTTTTTATTTTATTTTTATAACTGAAAACTGTTTATCAAAAGGAATTTATTTTCCAAACGGAAAATTTGATTTTTGTTTTGTTTCTGGATTTCCAAAAAAAATATGAAAAAATTTTATATTTTTTTTTGGATTTTTGTTTTTCTAAAAAAACCAAGTAATCCTTTTTTCGTTTTTGGAATTTTGATTTGTTTCAAAATTTTCAAAGGATTTTTAAAAATAACTAAGTTAAGAAATATTTAAAAAAAAATTAGTTTTAGATTTTGAAATTTTTTTGTTGTTTTCTTTTTTAAATATGCATAAACTAATGCAACTAAATGAATGAAAAGGTTTAATTACAAATTATCTATTCTAAATAGTTACTAGCCCAAATTGTATAATCACATATTGTTCTAATTTAACATGATAGTTCTCGACCAGATAACATACATGATTTATCGGTGCACCACGATTCACTGTAGCAATTCAACCAAAGGTTTAAGTACCTTCAGAGAAACAATTCAATATAATATTTACGAATTACCATAATATTTATAACTGATTATTGCTCTTCCATAGCCTAGACATGAATAAATTAAATTGTCAAAAGAGGACAACGTGTCAATATACAATTAAGCGTTATCGATGTCTAACCGTTATTATTAACAAATTCTAAACAAAAATTAAACGTATATTAACAATGCAACTACGAATGAAATTTTTGTTTTTTTCGAAGTCATTATTTTTTTAAATGCAAGCAACCAATAATGAAAATCAAATAAACTAGAGATGAAAGCTGTGCAGAATTATTAGCAATTTATTTTAAAGTGGCAAATTTTTTTTAAGCAAGCAAGCGGAGCAGTTATTTTTTTGGCAAGCGGTTTTCCTCCTAATCAGCTTAGGCAGTCTGAAATTAAAAATAAGATATATACAAAATTTCTTTTTCTTTTGTTAGAAACAAAAGTCAAATGAAGTCTAAGGCAAACAAAAACGTAATAATTTTTATGAAAACAAAACAATTTACAACACAAAACTAAACAATCTATTTTTGTTTTTTTTGTTTTTTTGTTTAAAGAAATAAGAAGATACTTGGATTAAAAGAAAACAAAAAGGATTTTAAAACAAAATAAAGCAAACTAATAACAAAACTAAATGGACTAATTTACTCCCACGAACAAAATACCCCACGAGCCCAATACTCAACCAAAAGCAACTTATCCTCCCAAGGTTAACAAACGAGATCCACATTTTTTTTCTTTCGTTCAAAACAGAATAAAATGCCAGAATATTTTTTTTCGATTCTCAACAAAATTCCAATACACAAATTCCAAATATGAATCCTTCGGTCTGTGTTGGTCGTTTGAGATTGTCGTGGCGGGGAAGAAGTGGTGATTATGATTGGGTGAGGCGGTTGCGGAAGCTGTCGAATTGGATGAGGTTGTTTGAATTTGGTGCGACGATTTGAACTAGAGGCGTGATTGCTCGGTAGAGGAAGTGGGTGATGTGATCGAAGTCGCGTTGTTGTAGTGATTTGCTAGAGTTCAAATATGCTGCTGTTTGGTTCCTGGTGGTAGGCGGTTATGTCAGGATTAGGTGTAGATGATTAGAAGTGATAATGTCGGCGTTGAGTTGCTACTGATTAAAAGTGTTCAATTTAGGCAACAGAGGATGGTTTGAAGAAGTAGGTGAGCAGCAAGGTAGGCGAAGGATGAATGGTTGGTGATGTGATTTCGATGGTGAACTCGATGTCACTGTGTGTGCGGCTGAAGTGAGAATGGTGGCTGATTTGTGTGGTTCGGTAATATGCAGTATGGATGACTGATAGCACTGTGATGATATGGCATCCGCAAGTGGTACAAATCTCTTAATCATTCAGCCTCTTTACATGCATCCGCAAGTGCTATATATTCTGCCAACATAGTTGAGTCAGAGATGCATGTTTGTTTCTTAGAACTCCATGATATGGCAGCCCCACCTATTGCAAATATCCATCCTGAAGTGGATTTAGAATTAGACTCTATATTGTTCCAACTTGCATCGCTGTAACCTTCAACTACAGTCTGTTCTCCCTTCAAAATTAAACCATAATTCATAGTCCATTTCAGATATCTTAAAACTCTTGATATTGCATTCCAATGCTCTCTTCCTGGATTACTAGTGAATCGACACAAAATTCCTATAGCATATGCTATATCTGGTCTACTACATTACATGACATACATAAGACTATCAATCACACTAGCATATTTTAACTGATCGCAACATCTACCAGTATTTTTCATTAATTTGACACTAGAATTAATAGGTGTTTTTGCTAAAGGGAGATCTAAGTGATCGTATTTCTTTACTTTCAATATAATGAGATTGCGGCAATAAGATTGATCCTTCTTTTCTCACTATTTTGATTCCTAAGATTACATTTGCTTCTTCCAAATCTTTCGTGTCAAAATTAGATTCTAGAAATTTCTTGGTTTCTACTATACTTTTTATACTTGAACTAAATATTAGCATATCATCCACATACAAACAAACAATTACACATATTCCATCTTTGTATATAGAATATATACACTTGTCTGCTTCATTTACTTTGAATTCTTTTGATAACATGACTTCATAAAATTTTTCATGCCATTGCATTGGAGCTTGTTTTAATCCGTAAAGAGATTTTAGAAGTTTACAAACTTTCTTCTCTTGCCCGGATAAAACGAATCCTTCAGGTTGTTCCATATACACTTCTTCTTCCAAATCACCATTTAGAAACGCTGTTTTTACATCCATTTGATGGACAATTAAATTGTGAATTGAAGCAAGTAATAATAACAAACGTATCGAAGATATTCTTGCTACTGGAGCATATGTATCAAAGTAATCTATACCATGATGTTGTTTATAACCTTTAGCAACCAACCTTGCTTTGTATTTATTAACAGAGCCATCGGCATTTAATTTTCTTTTAAAAATCCATTTGCTCCCTATTGGTTTTGATCCCGGTGGTAGATCAACCAACGTCCATGTTTGATTTGACAAGATAGAATTCATCTCATCGGTAATCGCATCTTTCCAAAAACTTGCATCACGGCAAGTTACTGCTTCCATATAAGTCTGTGGATCATCATCATTACTAAGAGTTATCTTAGTCTGGTGTGTGATTTTATTTATATCTCCTTCTACCAGGTACGTCAAAAATCCGGTCCAAAGTTCTTTTCAACCCTTTGCCTCTTGCTTTTACGAGGTTCAGTTTCCAAACTTGGTGCAGTCGATTCTTTATGAATCTTTTTAGCAGTACGATGAATTTTGGTATTATCTTCCGAGGAAGATTTAAACATATACTCAAAAAATTCTGCATCGATTGATTTTATAATTTCATTTTTTTCTAATTTCAGAAATCTATATGCAGAGCTATTCTTGGCGTATCCAATAAATACGCATTTATATGTTTTGTTTCCTAACTTCGTCATTTCTGGGTGTGGTTTTCTTACATAAGCCAAGCATCCCCATACCTTTAAACGACTAAGATTAGGTTTTCGATTATACCATAGTTCATAAGGAGTTTTGCTAATTCTTTTCATAGAAATTCTGTTTAAGATATAACATGCACTTAAAAGTGCTTCTCCCCACCAACAATCGGATAAACTGGAACTTAACAACATACAATTAACCATATTCAATAAAGTTCTATTTTTCCGCTCAGCGATACCATTTGATTCTGGTGAATATGGTGGTGTAAATTCATGGACTATTCCATTAGATTCACAAAACTCTAAAAGTTCTATTGATTTATATTCACCACCTCTATCGGATCGTAGCACTTTAATTTTACGGTTTAATTGATTTCAACAACTGCCTTATATATAAGAAACTTGCTTAGAACTTCATCCTTACTTTTTAGTAGGTATATTTTGAATAATCATCAATAAATGTCACAAAGTATTTGTTTCCTCCTCGTGATACTTTACTATGTAAGTCTACAACATCAGTATGCACAAGTCCAAGCAATTCAGATGTCCTACTTACTGATTTGTGTGATTTACAAGTTAATTTACCTTGTACACATATTTCACACTTATCAACATTCCCAATGTTGCATTTCGAAATAAGTCCTAGATTATGCATATTTCGAACAGAATTATAGTTATTATGGCCTAATCTACCATGCCATAAGGGTAAAGATTCAACCATATAAGCAGAAACTGATTTTATTAAATTCATTTTGAACATTCCATTACATGAATACCCCTTTCCAATAAATACATTATTTTTGGACATAATAACACTATCTGATTCAATGACTAACTTAAACCCTCCTTTGTTGAGACGATCTCCAGAAATTAGATTCTTAGTCATTTCTGGAACATGAAATACGTCAGCCAAAGTCAGAACCTTTCTTGAAGTAAACTTCAGAGTAATATTCCCAATACCAACAACTCTGGCACGAACATCATTACCCATTTTGACTTCTTTTAGTTCGCTACATTCTTTATAGGTCTGAAACTGTAACTTATCGTTACAGATATGAATGGTTGCACCTGTGTCTAACCACCATCCGTCTTCAATTCCAACAGAGTAAGCTTCTTCTACAACAACGACCAGTTTTGGTTCATTTTCAAAATCAGCAATAATGTTAACCTCTTTATTCTTTTCTTTCTCGTCTCCTATGCAAATTCTATGCAAATTCTGCATTCTCGGGCATAGTGACCAGGTTTTTTACAGTAAAAGCAATCACCTTTGGGCTTCTTAGATTTCTCATGTTTATTCCCTTTGGGATTGTTCTTTCTTTTCTTCCCATTACTATGATTCTTAGAGAATTCTCCCTGAACCACATTTGCTTTTTCTGTCACCTGATCATCTTTCTTATCTCTCTTGCGAGATTCTTCCTCAATACGTAAATGTCGTATGAGGGATTCCAGAGAGTGTTTTTTCTTCATGCATCAGTTTCTTTTTGTAGCCATTCCAAGTACTAGGCAATTTTGCAATTACAACTCCTACTTGAAATGCTTCAGGAAGTTCTATTTTCACATCCTTTAGTTTACTAATAAGCAGATTTAAATCATGGGCTTGGGAAACAATATCAGCATCATCATTCATCGTATAATTAATATAATTACTTATTAGGAACTTCTGATTACTTGCCTCTTCAATGCGGTATTTAACATCCAGAGCCATCCATAGAGCTTTTGCGCCATCAATAGTTCTGTGTGCACTGTATACTGAATCTGAAAGTGCACTGAGAATGTGCCCGCGACAAAGAAAGTCTTAATTCTTTCGCTTCTGCCTTAATTCCTTTAACTCTTTCTTTCGTTGATCAGAATCTGTACTTCTTTCTTTCGGAATTGGTTCTAAGTCATCGCTTATTATATGGTTCAGACCAATAGTGGGGAGGAAAAAATAAAATTGTTTCCTGCCAGCGAGTAAAGTTATTTCCATCAAATCTTTCAAGACGGGTGAGATCCTGATTCATTACTTGAAGAGATTGCGCAGTAGTTCTGTTGAGCGACAAGTCTTGAACAGAAGACATTCTTGAAACTGTTGATAATTATATGCTAATGTAAGACTGATCACTCCAAGGCATGAAAAATCGTTGTCTTTCAAGAATGTTTTGCCCTTCTTTATCACAGCGGGTAGAACGAAAACCTTCTTTCAGGATACAATGGAGATTTATCCGAGCAAGTTTTGATTACTTGCTCAAATCAGAAGAAACACTCAGAAGTTTTTTATTATGCCAGATGAGTTTGATATAAAAGAAAAAGAAGAAGTAAGTCTGTGCGTTAGAAAACGGTTGTTACCGTTGGCTGTTGAATTTGAATTCAACAGTCAATATTACGTACCGTTTTAGACGGGACGTTGCCTCCTGGACCCCTGCGACCTGACCGGTCAGGTCGAACCCCGTAGCAGGGGCTTTGCCCCCGCACCCCCACCTTGGGGGGTTACCACCCCCCCGGACCCTCCCTCCGTAGGGGATCTTATTTGAAAAAACATTCAACAGGCTCTATTAGTAGTTAAAGGCAGTATGTTGGATGATTGCTGCAGTAGTGTGTTTAGTGAATATGGAAGAATTGGTAGGGGGAAGATTATGCTCTCTGATGATGTATGAACTGTGGTATGTTGTTTTGTGATAGAGTGACAGTTGCAAACAGTTATGTAATGATGGAGTAGAGGGTTGCTGCGTGATGCAGAGGTCAGATTGTTGATAGTTTTGGGACTGTGGTAGTAGATGAACTTGTATGCACTTGTCTGAAGTGCTGTATGTAAGTTTAGCAAGTGATGGTGATGGAGTATGGAATGGCCAGTGAGTAGATGAAGTTGTGTTTGCTGGAGAAATTTTGTGGCACTGGTAGTATGAAGTGCACTATGGGTTGTATGAAACAATTTTTGTGATTGGGGTTACTGATTCAGGTAAATGATTACAGTGTGATTTGTAATGCAACAGTGAGGTATATGCAAGGCAGTATGAATGAAGGGGAATGGTAAAAGTAATGCAACAGTGAAGTTTTTATGATAGATGGTTGGGGTTAGATGATAGCAGCGAGTTGTAAACAGATGTATGTTATTAGCAGTAAGGTGCACAGAAGTATATAACAGAGGCGGTTGAATACTTGGCAGGGAAGATATTAAGGCTATGCTTGGTAGTGATTGTGAATAGAAGCACCAGGGGGGTGGAAGTGAAGTAGAAGTGGATGTTGTATGAGTTGTGGTGAAAGGAGGAGGGTCAGAGGTCATGAGTGCAAATGTGCAGGGTATTATTTGGACATGGGCAGGAATGATGTAGATGATGTCTGGTAGACAGTTGTGCTTGTGTTTGTGTTGAACAGTGCATAGAGGTTTTGTATGGTTGGGGTTGACAGTTAGCAAGCAATGAGGGCGAATGAGCTGTTTAAGTAGGTTAAAGAATGAAGTGAAGCGGGGCAGTGCACTATCTGTGATAGAGGAAGGCAATGGAATTTTTTTTTTCTGAAATGTAAAATAAAATAAGAAAGAAAAAAAATGTAGATGCAAAATTGTAAATGATAAGGAAATAAAATATTTTTGATTTTCGTTGTGAAGTTGTGTTTTTTTATATATGCAAATGCGAAGCAATCTAAAGCACACACCAAATCAAATGAAAACGAAAAGCACACAACAAATATATATTTTTTTAAATGAAAATTAACACACTAAAAAAAATCAAACTAAAATAATTCGAAGAATAGAAAATCAAAATCAAACCAACTCCCCGGTAACGGCGTCAAAAACTTGTTCGAACCGGCTAAATGTCCATCGGATTGGAAAATAGCCGATCGAATTTAATTAAGAAAACCGCAAGCGTAGGGCGTAGAATTCTAGTAAGTAGCGATTACGGGTCGATACGCAGGGAATTGTTTAGATTTTAAAATTTGTATTCAATCAGATCAACCAAAGTTGAGAGTGTTTTAAGTTAAAAATGTAGAAAAACTAACAAAAGAAAATGGATAAAAATATGAGAGTTTGAAAGCAATTTAGAGATAAATCCACTCTCTAGATCACATAAATCAACAACATGAAATCATGATCTCACTTTTGGTCATTAGCGAATTTGTTGACATGTTTATCAATGAGTATAGAATATTTGTGTTATTAATTAGTCAAATATAAACCATCAAACTTTAACATACCCATTAAACCACTTGTTAACTCTCTTGAAAATGACAATAAAGTTGAAAATAAAATCTATTCTAAACATGACCTATTAACTAATGATTAGAAATATAGACCATCAAATTTTGATTTTAAAATCACTTCATTACCAACATCATATGTAGATAAAGAGATAATTTGTGTTTGTGTTTGTTTAATCGTAGCCAATTTGGTGTCAACAATATAAGCAATCAAATTCAAAGCTAAACAACAAAATTTAACCCATTCAATAATTTCCATTAAGCACAAAAAGAAAACCTAAATGATCAAAGTGTTGAATCTATATGATAAAAGAGCTTCTTACCCCTAAATTGAAGGGGTTTAGCCTCTCATATTTGTTATCATATCAACAAATGTAGAATTCAACATTAAATAAAAACAAGAACAAAAAGAAAGCTAAATAAATAAAAGCTTAGCTACTTGCATAAAATAAAGAGATCTACACTACTAACATGAAATAAACAACAAAGAAAAGAGCATATATTAAAATTGCATAAAAGGAAAATACATGAAAAAAGAAAATGGCTAAGCAGTAATGAAAAAAGAAAGAGAGTTTATATTTTAATTTTGAGCCTAAAACTAATCTAAAGAGAGGCTCAAAGGAGCTAAGAGGAAGAGAGATTACATGAAGCATAATGGGTAATTATACATGTATGAAACCCTAATCCATATTTTTGGGTAATACCCAAACTACCCCTCTAGGAAGTGTGGTGGCCAGTTAATCATTAACATGTGTTAATCCTCATTTAAATGTGCATGAAGCTTTAATGGCCATTAGCATATGCATTAGCTTCTAATTGTACATCAAGGTAGGTGAGTAGGTGGGGTCCTCCATGATACATAAAATGAATTATTTCCATCTTCGTTTGTTTCTCTTCACTCTAGTGCATGCATATCTCTTCATGAAACCACTTGTAAATGAATTAAATTCCTACAAAAATAATACAGAAATTTCCAAACAAATTTTCTCAAAATAATATATGCACAAAAATGACCATTTTGCCCCTATATGAAGATGAATATATGATGATTTGAAAATTATTTGAATTTTGGTTTAAACGTGTTAAAATACCCAATACGATCATTTATTTAATTAAATTCGATAAAATATGGAAGTAAAAATATACACATTTACGTGCACACAAAGTACATGTATTATTTCCATTTCTAGTAGTATAAAATAAACTAAAACAAAAGAAATGAACGATAAAACTACGAATGCTTTCAAGTTATTGGTTCTATGAATGTTCTTCAGTTGTCTCAGTCTTCTCAATCATTACCTCAGGTTCAACTTATGCTAGCAATGCTAATTTCAAATCTACTTCCACAGGTGCAACTAAAAATGCATGCACGTTGTGATTAAATATAGGCACACCGGGGCATGCATATATACTCGTATAATATAACAAAGATAGTAACACCTGCCACTCTAAGATACATAGTATATCAGAGTCAAAAAAACCTCATCAGCTTGAACAATTATAACATCCCTGACCTTACAATTTCTGATGGTTATATATAATAATACAGCGGAAATAAATACTATGCTAGCGAACATCCAGCTCTGCTCCATGGGCTCCATGTACCACAAGCAACAATCAGAAAAAAATACTCGGTCTGTCCCAAGCATTATAATAAAATAACACCTGGATTAGTCTGGAAATACTAGGTGAGAAAAATTCAAGTAATATGATGAACATATAATAATTCTTTGAGACCATCGCTGAATACGAAACGAGTTTTACCTCACAAGAACAACATCCATGCACAAAAGAATGGAAAACACAACTGAAAAAAAACTAAACTTGAAAGGATGGGTATAAACAAGGTCAAAATCCAAACTTAAAGAATAAAAAATAATAAATAAACATCGATAGGAGCTCCAGTCACTTCTTGATGCAATTAAAAAACAATTCAAAGGTTTGAATCAAAAACAAGGTAAAGAAATTTTCCAACAACGACTTGGAGGGTGCACCCCACTTACCGAAAGTATACTACTAGACAATATACTTGAGAGAGTCATATCTCTGTGACACCTCTCAGGAACTCAAAGTTGGACCTCGCCAGCTTTACCGAGAATCCGAATGTTTCACATCTTTGTGCGCATACCACCAAAACTAAGCTAGAGCAGATGTAAAAATACCCTAACGTGAGCACTCCACATACCTTGACTCCTACTCGTGCTCTAGTTCCAATCGATTCCGACAAAAGACTGTAACATCCCATATTTCGAGGCCAAAAGCTAAGCGTTACATATGCTGCAGTCGTCCATAATATTAACTTATGGTGACAAAATACGGTAATGATAAGGTTGTCTATAATATCGGAAGCACTTGAATATGAAAAAAGTCATAGATTTGAAAACAACATTTTACCGATTACACTTCAAAACAAATTCATATCCAAGTTACATAATCCCATATCATTTTTCAGGTAAAGATTAATTATAACCATACAAAAATACGCCAAAAGTGACATATGATGACACCTCCTTGGTTGATCAGAGTTAATATCATCATATCTGACTTTATATGCACAACGGAATCAAAACAAAGTGAAACTACAATTCCTAATTAGCTATCCATTAGCCACCTGCTCGTCTTCGGAAGCTTTATTCGTCAATACGAATAAAACCTGAAAACCTTAACCCTCAGCCCACTGAAATCAATTTTGAGCACCCGAGAGTTTAGGAGGAAACAAAAACTTTGAGGCAGACATAAAGTCTGGTGTGAATAATTCCTGTTACCTTTTGGTTTGTTGATACTAAGTGAGACAATGCTGCTTAGCGGAACGGGTTTCCTCTCACTAATATCCTTTTCAAAACATATATTTTGCAAATCTTTTCCTGTAACCAAATTGGTTGTATCAAAATAGCAATATCCTTTATGCTAATAAATGGACTAACTATCCATAAAACAGGTAATATATGAACTATCTGTCCACAATAAAATAGCAAGGTCCGTTATGCTACAAAATGGACCATCTGTCCATACAATTGAGCTGACTGCCCGCAAACTGGACTAACTGTATGAAATTTAGGCCAACTGCCTACAAATTGGACTAACTGTTTGAATCAAAATGGACTAATTGTCCGAATCATTTTCTTACGGTTAACTACCCTTTAAATTTTCCTTGAAAACCATTTAAAAATGATTTAGTCTTCCGTATCATACATATGCAAAGAAAATATACCTTTAGTTTTACTCTAATCTATTTTTGGCATGATATATATATACTTCACTCAAAATAATGTTGATGAATTTTAATGAGGATTAACTTTCCTTCCAAAACAAGTTAAACCCTTTTTTTAACTTGAAAACACTTGAGCTACATTGCCTATTTTGTACATCGAAACCTTTGTTTAAAACCTTTAAACAACCCTTTTGAAACCCTTGAAGGTAACCCTTCGAAACCGTTGAAAGTGACCCTTTCAAAACCATTAAAAGCCTTTCTTTTGAAAGCTTAAAAACATTAGACATCCCTCTTCAAAACCTTTAAATATTGCCTTTCGAAAACATAGGAAAAACCTTTCCTCTCAATCCATTCGAAACCCCGGGGAACTACCCCTTTCGAAACCATTCATTAAAAAGCTTCGAAACAGTCAAAACTCAGTCCTTTCGAAAGCACTTTGATTTCAATTTAAAACATGTTGAAACCATTCAAAACCATTCAAACTTTCATTCCTCTGTAACCGTTGAAAATCGTCTTGGTCAAAACCATTTGGACTCTTCTTTCAAATAGAGCAAAAGGACCAAAAACCCATTAAAGTCGAAAGCATCTATTTCAAAACCATTTAAAATTATCACTTTCATAACCATTTGGGTTTTACTTCAAATATAGAGAAAGGGTCTTAAAAACATTTAAGATGAAAGCATCTATTGCGAAATCATTTCCTAATAAATGAAGTGAAGGTGTCGAAATCATCCCTTTAAAAGCATTGAAGAGGTGGCCATATTTTAGAAAACAAAACGAACCCCTTAGAAACCATCTGGATCAAAAGGTAGGAAACGACAGCTATATGTTTTGACTCAATCTAAAACAAGCATTTAAAAAAAAGGCGCAACATAATTGAAACCAATCTTTTAAACCATTTGGCATAGTCAAAGCCAATTATGTCGAAAGCATCTTAATCGAAAGCAAGTAAGCCATTTTGCTTTAAAACCAAAACAGTGCTACAACCTCTTCGAAACCCCCAGGTTTCGACCCTATACCATTTACCCACACCCAATTCATCACGTAGCAGTTGCCTGATATCATATGCATTAGTTTCGACCGTGTCAGAGGCGATAGTATAAAGGCGGAAACTAGTGCCTAAAGAAACGAAACAGTGAAAAACCCTATTTATTTGTACATCTAAACTATTCTTTTGTACCCAACCTGTCTTTGTCACAACCCGATTTTCCGATGCCCCAAAAACCGAACCATGAGGGTTAAAGAAGAAGAGGTAGGAGGAGAAAATAGAAAACAACATCAGAATCTAACCATCGCAGCGGAATAAAATATAATAGAAAATAACAGATCTTTACAAAAAAGAAAACTATATCTGTTTTATACATACATCACCAGAATACATCATCAGAGTTCAACATCGTCAATATCATACAACTGGACAGAAATCATAACATAACATGTCCCCACAATCTGAAAACACATCGGAATATTTAAACAAATACGGAAGTACGTTTCGCCATCCATCTCCGCAGCATCATTTTCTGTCATATATAATACTCGGTCTGACCCAAGCATTACAGCTAAATAACACCAGAGTCAGTCTGGATATACCAGTGTGAGAAAACCACACTCAATTTGATTATTAAAGCTTCAAAATCTTTTGAAAATCAAAAGCATCTCATAAGACGACGCCACAAATAAACATGTCGGGTTTTTACCTTACGATAGCTAAAGCATCTTTTATTAAAATCCTCCGATATTACAATAAGGTCTATTTGCAAATACTTATTAAAATAGCCGAAATTGTTACATGATTAAATTCCAGCTACTAGCCACAAAGTGGGTAATACAAACAAAAATCATAAAAGGCACGCAGGGAAAATGGATTTCCAACTAATGACTAGGCATTAGGGTACCACCTTTCATAGTACCTGGTTTAGATCAGCATACCGAGGATCACTCCCGACCCCCTACAACACAAGACCAGGACTACCCCTTACTGGATAATCCCGAGTAAGATCACCCCACGGATGGGATCAACAACTAAACCACTAAGCCGAAATAAAAGGGACATCTAGATAGGGATGACCTCACCTGAATGGGTGCTACCCACCTAGCCTTGCTACATAACCCCTGATTTTCAGTCATTATCGGTTGATGAGGCTTGAGGCTAAGCGTTACCTTTTTAGAACGTTTCACATAAAATGCTCATGGTCCACCTGACAATGTTCTGAAAGCATTCAATCCATACAAGTCCGTCCCGGGTTCGAACGGAACCGAAGGCACTATTCCTACTACATCCATTTTGGAATCACCACAGGATTAGTAGCGACTAGCCCTTGCACTTCACTGCCCCATCTTCGAATCCAAACTCGTTTTTCCATGAAAACGTACAAACCGGATCGAAGTGGTTTTCGAGAAGTAAATCCCAATCCCGGTCTCTTCGAAACGATCTGCACATTGCCAAATATTGAAAGTCGGTTATTTAACTATCAATTAACATTCACAAACATCCATCAAATAATAAATAATTCTAATGAATTGTTTATTAACCTCAAAATATCTTCACAAGATATAATTTCATTTTCAATCCTTTTGAAAACTGTTTTCAACACGCCTTTCTCATGAATTAAAATCTCCAAATATTTATTTCCACTGAAAACAACCAAGCCTAAAACTTTAGATTTTTAAATTAATTTAAAACACTGTAACAGTATTTTCAACCATTCGCATCCATTATAAGTGTATAGGTAGACACTCATGCCGGAATTGGATTGCTCAAAATACCGCGTTGTAAATAAAAATTTGGCAAATTTCAGAATATACAGTAAATAAAAATCACAGATCACAGACACAGAGTATATAAAAATGCAGTGTAAGAAAAAGAGATAGTAGTTCATGAAGCTACTATATAAAATATAAGATACATCAGAAGAGTAACATGATACATCAGGTAGAAATCAGATACATCACTGAACCACTGGATACTGAAACCAAATAGATGGCTGGATCTTCAAGGAAAGCTCCAACGCCGAAGGTGAATCTTGAATGCTAACTCAATCAATCTGACCCGAGCGTAAAGCAAAACACAAAACCCTCGAGTCAGGACATAAATACTTATAAGCTGTAAATCAACTCAAGTGAACAGTAACAAAATGCATCAGTAACTTAAAGGATGCTTGGGACCGCCCATCCTCTAAGGATCCGTTAAACTATTTACTATGTAGTAATATACGTTATATATGGTAGTTTCTAATCGGTAAAGTATAATCATATAGAAAATAGCGTTAAGGGGATGGTGAACCTTAACGCGGTCGGATCTTTAAAACCAAAATCGTCGTGGGCTCGATATAAGGATATGACACGGCACATGAGGCAATGCCAGGGTGGATACACCGTTTGCACTCCCGGACCGGTGGTGACGGCAAGCCAGCAGCTTCCGCCCACCTCGAACAATACCGCCGAATCAAAGTGGCGCCACCGAATCGAATCACAACAGTAATAGAATGGTTTCCGATGGAGCATGCTCGATGAAAGGGTGCGACCCTTTGTGTAGCCCGGTATAGCTCCTGTTTTAGTCATATATGCCAACACACGGGAGTTGGGTCCACGTAATATATACCTCGAGAACGTCGCCACCATCCTACTTCATTCTGGAATCTCCACCGCGTGCACAGTTGTTAAAGTGGTTTTCGGTATTGGCTGGCTATAAGACAATATCTGATCCCGGTCTCTTTAACAACCAATCGTTATTATAACCCGTAGTTATAACTTTTAAAACAATATTTTAGACTTCAAAATAAAATACCCTTTTCAATCCAAATCTTTATCAAAATAAAGATTAAATCATTTCCAAAACCATTTCAATATATCATCGTAAAATATCTTTCAATTCAAATATTTATCAAAATAAATATCAAGTCATTTCTAACCATTTCAATATATTAAATTTTCATACCCTTTCAACACTACCTTTCAAATCATTTTAATATATCAAAATATCATAACCTTTCAAAGTTTCAGTTCCAAAATATCATATCTTTCAGAACTTCTTTTTAAATCATGTTAATATCAAAATGTCCTATCTTTCAAACTCCGTTTTTCAAATCATTTAATATCAAAAATATCATATCTTTCAAAACTTCGTTTCAAATCATTTTAATATATCAAAATATCATATCCTTTCAAAACTTCATTTTCAAATCATTTTAATATATCAAAATATCGTATCTTTTCAAAACTTCATTCATTTCAAATCATTTTAATATATCAAAATATCGTATCTTTTCAAAACTTCATTCATTTCAAATCATTTTAATATATCAAAATATCGTATCTTTTCAAAACTTCATTCATTTCAAATCATTATTCATTTTATTCAATCTAAAATACCATTTCAATTCATAATTTAAAACAGTTTATATTCCAAAAATTCTTTTTTTTTCATTTCAATGAATTTATTATGCTTAATAATTAAATTATTAAATTTCCAAAAATTTCAACTTCCAAAGTTCATTTATTCACTTAAGTTTATCAAAACAGTGAAAATTCACTTTTCGCATTATTTAGAAAACTCTACGGAAAGTTACATTCAAAACAGTTCAATTTAACAAAAGACAACGTTTAAAAATGTTGTAATAGAGTTTTCTTAAATTTCAAATAAACTTAGTTAAATTCAAAAATCATAGTACTTACAACAATTTCTATAATAGTTTTTTTTCAATAGCTTTTTTTTTAGTTCATTATCATCAACTACAGTATTTACAATTGCTGTAATATCATTTACATTGTAATTAATATCATTTCAAAAATGCAGTCAATTAACTTCAAATATTCAATAAAATTTCTCAACCAATTATATTTTTATTAAAAACATTTTTAACTTATAAAATCATACATTTTCACATTTATAACATCATTTAATTTTTCCTCAAGTTCATGATTTTATAAAGTTAAATTTCCATTTAAAAATCAAGATTTAATAATAATCCACTTATTAAAATGCAATGTTCAATTTTAAAATCCATTACATAAAATTTCAACTTAACACTTATGTTCAAATTCTCAAATATAACTTAGTTTTATTTTTATTTGCTTAACTAAAAGTTCACTTTACGTCAATTTCATAAATTTCCAATTCTAGTTATATTTCAAAGTTTCAACTTAAAAAATTTATTCATTTCACATTTCAACTTTATTAAAAATAATAAATATGATAAAAATAATTTTAAATTCATTTAAATTCAAATTATCATAAATTTATCATAATTTCATACACAATTAAATTTCCAATTAAAATTAAATCAAAATTTCCAAAATAACTTACGTTCAAAATTTCTTACTTTTTCATTAATTCATTTCACTTACAATATTCAGAAAATCAATAATATTTTACAAAAATTTTATTTTTATTAAATTTCAAATCAAAATATTATAATAATTAAATTTTCAAAATATTTTAAATTTTTTTAGAAAAGCATATTTTAACTACGGGCATGTATAAAATTTTCTACGCTAGGTAAGTGATACGGGTAATATATCATTTCACCCCATAATTTACAAAGAAAATCCGGGTTTTATCATTTCAAACCCGCAATCCCAAGTCAAAATGAAAAATTTAAAACCATTCAGGCCTATCATTTCAGCCCATAACATTTCTTTTTCTAACAGGGAACTTGCAGTGTGATCATATACAGAAATAATATAAACAATGTCAATATCACAATATACAGTCATATATCAGATGTCAGGTGAAAATTAACAGTTTTAACATGGTAATAATATGGTAATAACATGGCATAGCATATCATATGATCATCATTAACTTGCATAAACATTTTTTATTACTAAACACTTGTCATCAATTCACTTTTCATAAGTATAAATGTCAGAGTGAGAAAGACTCGCTTTTTCAAGCTGAAGACCAAAACAACAAACACAAGTACGATTCCAAAAGCATGACAAGCACGATATAGCATGACTTTTGATTTGAATGAATGGAGAGCCTTGATATTTGTCTTGTAAACAATAACCAAAACAAGACAATACACACATAAATATTCAACGCAAAACAATGTTGAAACAATGAAAATACGAAGCAACAAAGGAATAGATTACTTGACCTTGCTTTAACCATTCAAATGCTTGGCCTAGGAGGTTCTTGGGTTCATCCATGATGATGATATAGCTCAGGTTTGGCACCATAACTCACGGCTAGAAGGAGTATGGAGTGGTAGGGTTATAACATGAAGCATACAATTGATCAAGGCAACATATATGAAGTTTTTGAGCACAACAAGGCTCGGCCTTGGGTCAAGTGGGGCTTGGCCATACTTGTGCAGGTTTGGACAGTAGATGGAGGGGTGTGGGGAGGTCTAGAAAAGGTGGTGGTGGCGGCCTATGGTGGTGGCCAAGGTGGTGGATGAAGATATGAAGTGATAGGGTGGCTATCATGAATGTTTCAAGGCTTTACGCATTGTTTTTGTGGAGTTTTGGTTCATGGAGTCTTGGCCATGTCAATTTCAGATCTGGACAGAGGCTAAGATGAAGTAGTGGTGGTAGCAAGGTGGTGGTCGTGGCTAGAGGTGGTGGCCATGGTGGAGTATGAAGGTGGTGAAGTAATAGTGGTGGTAGGGCATTGTTTTGGATATTATTTGCAATTTTGTGGAGTTTTGTCACCAAGGGAGGTGTGGCCATGGATGGATCTGAAATGATGGATAGAGATGATGCCAAGGAAGAGTGGTAGGGGATGGTGGGGAGTATGGTGGTGATGGTGGGTGGTAGAGGCCAATCCAGAAAGCATAGAAAACTAGGCAAAATACATAGAAAATGAGAAGAAAAAGGTAGAAAAAGATGTAGCCATTACCCGATTTTTTTCTCCAGATGGAGGCCATGATTTTTAGGGTTGAGAAAGAGAAAAATTTCGTGACAAATGAGCAAGGGAAGTCGGCTGGAGATGGTATAGGGAAATGCCAAAAAAATAGATGTATTGATGACAAAAGAAACTTCAAAAGAAACAGTGAAACGTTTTTACGTTTCTTAGCCTTTAACCCTTTCAAATTTCTCATATATATTTATATACATCTTAATAACTGAAAATAATTAAAATCTCAGTTAAAATTAGAAAGTATAACAGATAAACAAAATATTAATAATTAAATATTAATTAGATATGATTAAAACAAGAAAAATAGCACAGAAAATGAAAACTTGGCTTAAGAATTAGAAATAACTACAATATACTTTGGAAAAATTTTCTTTAATTTAAATACATGTAAAATGAATAAAATAAAGTAAAATAAAGCAAATAAAAGTGAGTACATAAAATAAATAAATAAATTTTAATTATATATAATTAAATTAAGAAAATGGCTTAAAATTGTAGACTAGGCTTTAAAATTAAAAATAAATTCAAATGAACTTTAGAAAAATTATATTATCATTTTAAAAATACTTAAAAGTCAAAATATACATAATATAACATATTATCACATCTTAAAGTAAAATATAACAAAGAAGAAGTAACTTATACAATTTAATATAGTCATTGTTAAATAACCCTATATACGCACAATATTGTAAAGGGTATAACTTTCACAATTTACATCCGATTTCAACGAAACGAAAAGTGGTGTTCTTAGAATTTTATGTACTTTCATAATAAAATAAAATAAAAATTAAATTTCTAAACTTTTAAAATTTTAAGTTGAAAGTCACAGTTTGACTATTTTGACCAAAATCAGCATTTCAGGCAAATATTCAACTTACACAAGTTTGGAATTATAACTCATATAAAAATCAAGATTATATTTAAATAATAAATTTAATCATTTCAAATAAGTAAAATAAGTTTTTAAATCAAAATCTTACATTAAAAATAATTAAAATATACAATAAAATAATTTCAAAATACAAGGTTGTTACACTCTCCCCCACTCAAAACTTTTCGTCCCCGAAAAGGAATGAGGTATGGAAGGGCACAGAAAAGATAGAGTGAAATAGTATTAAGATAAGATGACAAGAAGATTGAAGTTATACCTGATAACTGTTGTTATAGGTAAGTTTAACAAGGTGGAGGTGATCTTTCCAAGATCCTCCAGAATCCAGAACACAAGCACGAAAAAGGTGGATTCAAAATGATTACCAAAGGTCTATCAAAGATTATAGAAAGATTTCTAAACAGAAAGATTATAGAAAGATGCCTATACCGGTCTATAGCAAGATAAGGATAATAAGGACAACCAAAAGATAGTTTGAAAACAAAATAAGGAAATGAATTTGGAAGCATGGAAATTTCAACTTAAACAGAGAATAAATCTTTACACAAGTTAAATAAATCTTAACTATCTCAAATTTCATTATCTTATTATCCAATCATCTAAAATTAACCAATTTTAAAACCATGGGTTTGAAAAATAATCATTTATTACACTCACAATGTACTTAATAAATTTTATTCTTCTTTATTCCTAATCAAAATTAAATTTATTCCTCTCAATATATTTATCACTCATGTTAAATATATTTACACTTTTTATAACTGCTTTATTTTATTCTTTGTTCTTCTAACATTGTTTTATTGTAAGTTATTCAATTACCCTTTATTATTCTTTAACTCTGTTAATCGTTTTATAACTTAAAATTTAAGTGTATAACATTAACTACTCAAATTTTATTTATAAAATCTTTTTATATCGTATATTATCCAATTACATTTTTAACTTCTGAAATTTTGGTAAGTTATATTTGAATGCAATTGTATTATACAAATAAAATTTCCAATTCAATCATTTCAAGCTTAAATCATTTATTCAATTTTTTTTTATTTTCTTTTTATAATTGAAATTATTCTTTAAAAATAGAATTTAAGAATTAAATTTTCGATTTCTTTAGACCATTTAGAGATAAGAAATAATATATATACATATATAATATGTCAAATCAATTTTCAATCATATATCTATATATATATATATATTATAAATCAAGTCATATTTTAGAAATTCAAATCAATTTAATTTCCCAAAACAAAGCTGTAGCAAGACTACAAAACAGTCTCTTAACTTCGAAACTCGAAAATGAACGTCGATGATGTTGCGATCATCACCGAAGTTATTTTCCAGCGACAAAGAGAAAAGCACTAATTTTAAACCTTTAAAAATTCTTTGAAAACAAATTCTATTCAAAATAATTTAAATAATATAACCTTTTAAAACTTTAAACCAAAGTTCGAAATAATCAGGATTTAAATCCTCAAATTCTTGTTTTAAATTCATTTCATTATGTTCCATAAATTTACTTATATATCAAAATTTATTTCATTAACCAATTTTTTTTTTTAAATATATTGTGTCCGTTTGTTCTGTCAAAGTGTTTTGGAAATCTTATCGATAGCGCTAATCAGACGTATCGATCAGAAACCCAACTCAACATCAACAACTCAAACAACACAATATATAAAACATTTTAATTTTAAATACTAGTCTACAAACACACTATACATGAATAGATTTTCAAAGAAGGATAGAGATTCAAATTTTTTTGATTAACACAAATCAAAGGAGATTATGATTTAAAAATAAGTTGGAAACAAGGATGACATGATTAAATAACAGAATAGGAAGATGGATAAGCTTATATAAATCACGGGCAACCTTAACAGGGTCAATCGTGACTTAAACAATAAGATCAATGTTGATTTTTCTAGGGTAAATCTACATTCGATCTTAAGAGTTAGAGTTTGAAATAACAAAAGATATTAGCATCTAAACTAAGGATAGATAAGAATCTCTGGTGAATCGATGCTAATTGTAAAGGAGTTTTCCCCTTTTTTCAATTAAATTTGAAATTGGCGTGACCGCCAACTCACTAGAAAGATCATTCGAAGCGGAGTTATGGAATGCTCCAGAGTCAAAAGAAGATGAATAGTGAGGGATACGAATGGATTTTGGAACCGTAGGGAATGTTTCAAAATTCAAAGGAATCGAGTCAAAAGGGAGAGATTCAAACTCGAATGAAAGTGATTCTGTAAATACATTCACTCCATATGCTGAGTTTTGCCTAGAGCTACCAAAGCTCTGATACCAACTGTAACAACCAGGTATTTTGAACCATTCGCATCCATTATAAGTGTATAGGTAGACACTCATGCCGGAATTGGATTGCTCAAAATACCGCGTTGTAAATAAAAATTTGGCAAATCTCAGAATATACAGTAAATAAAAATCACAGATCACAGACACAGAGTATATAAAAATGCAGCGGAAGAAAAAGAGATAGTAGTTCATGAAGCTACTATATAAAATATAAGATACATCAGAAGAGTAACAGGATACATCAGGTACAAATTAGATACATCACTGAACCACTGGATACTGAAACAAAATAGATTGCTGGATCTTCAAGGAAAGCTCCAACGCCGAAGGTGAATCTTGAATGCTAACTCAATCAATCTGACCCGAGCGTAAAACAAAACACAAAACCCTCGAGTCAGGACATAAATACTTATAAGCTGTAAATCAACTCAAGCGAACAGTAACAAAATGCATCAGTAACTTAAATGATGCTTGGGACCGCCCATCCTCTAAGGATTCATTAAACTATTTACTATGTAGTAATATACGCTATATACGGTAGTGTCTAATCGGTAAAGTATAATCATATAGAAAATAGCGTTAAGGGGATGGTGAACCTTAACGCGATCGGATCTTTAAAACCAAAATCGTCGTGGGCTCGATATAAGGATATGACACAGCACGCGAGGCAATGCCAGGGTGGATACACCGTTTGCACTCCCGGACCGGTGGTGACGGCAAGCCAGCAGCTTCCGCCCACCTCGAACAATACCCCCGAATCAAAGTGGCGCCACCGAATCGAATCACAACAGTAATAGAATGGTTTCCGATGGAGCATGCTCGATGAAAGGGTGCGACCCTTTGTGTAGCCCGGTATAGCTCCTGTTTTAGTCATATATGCCAACTCACGGGAGTTGGGTCCACGTAATATATACCTCGAGAACGTCGCCACCATCCTACTTCATTCTGGAATCTCCACCGCGTACACAGTTGTTAAAGTGGTTTTCGGTATTGGCCCGCTATAAGACAATATCCGATCCCGGTCTCTTTAACAACCAATCGTTATTATAACCCGTAGTTATAACTTTTAAAACAATATTTTATACTTCAAAATAAAATACCCTTTTCAATCCAAATCTTTATCAAAATAAAGATTAAATCATTTCCAAAACCATTTCAATATATCATCGTAAAATATCTTTCAATTCAAATATTTATCAAAACAAATATCAAGTCATTTCTAACCATTTCAATATATTAAATTTTCATACCCTTTCAACACTACCTTTCAAATCATTTTAATATATCAAAATATCATAACCTTTCAAAGTTTCAGTTCCAAAATATCATATCTTTCAGAACTTCTTTTTAAATCATGTTAATATCAAAATGTCCTATCTTTCAAACTCCGTTTTTCAAATCATTTAATATCAAAAATATCATATCTTTCAAAACTTCGTTTCAAATCATTTTAATATATCAAAATATCATATCCTTTCAAAACTTCATTTTCAAATCATTTTAATATATCAAAATATCGTATCTTTTCAAAACTTCATTCATTTCAAATCATTTTAATATATCAAAATATCGTATCTTTTCAAAACCTCATTCATTTCAAATCATTATTCATTTTATTCAATCTAAAATACCATTTCAATTCATAATTTAAAACAGTTTATATTCCAAAAATTCTTTTTTTTTTCATTTCAATGAATTTATTATGCTTAATAATTAAATTATTAAATTTCCAAAAATTTCAACTTCCAAAGTTCATTTATTCACTTAAGTTTATCAAAACAGTGAAAATTCACTTTTCGCATCATTTAGAAAACTCTACGGAAAGTTACATTCAAAACAGTTCAATTTAACAAAAGACAACGTTTAAAAATGTTGTAATAGAGTTTTCTTAAATTTCAAATAAACTTAGTTAAATTCAAAAATCATAGTACTTACAACAATTTCTATAATAGTTTTTTTTCAATAGCTTTTTTTTTTAGTTCATTATCATCAACTACAGTATTTAGAATTGCTGTAATTCATTTACATTGTAATTTATATTATTTCAAAAATGCAGTCAATTAACTTCAAATATTCAATAAAATTTCTCAACCAATTATATTTTTATTAAAAATATTTTTAACTTATAAAATCATACATTTTCACATTTATAACATCATTCAATTTTTTCTCAAGTTCATGATTTTATAAAGTTAAATTTCCATTCAAAAATCAAGATTTAATAATAATCCACTTATTAAAATGCAATGTTCAATTTTAAAATCCATTACATTAAATTTCAACTTAACACTTAAGTTAAAATTCTCAAATATAACTTATTTTTATTTTTATTTGGTTAACTAAAAGTTCACTTTACGTCAATTTCATAAATTTCATAAATTTCCAATTCTAGTTATATTTCAAAGTTTCAACTTAAAATATTTATTCATTTCACATTTCGACTTTATTAAAAATCATAAATATGATAAAAATCATTTTAAATTCATTTAAATTCAAATTATCATAAATTTATCATAATTTCATACTCAATTAAATTTCCAATTAAAATTAAATCAAAATTTCCAAAATAACTTACGTTCAAAATTTCTTACTTTTTCATTAATTCATTTCACTTACAATTATTCAGAAAATCAATAATACTTTACAAAAATTTTATTTTTATTAAATTTCAAATCAAAATATTATAATAATTAAATTTCTAAAATATTTTAAATTTTTTTGGAAAAGCATATTTTAACTACGGGCATGTATAAAATTTTCTACGCTAGGTAAGTGATACGGGTAATATATCATTTCAACCCATAATTTACAAAGAAAATCCGGGTTTTATCATTTCAAACCCGCAATCCCAAGTCAAAATGAAAAATTTAAAACCATTCAGGCCTATCATTTCAGCCCATAACATTTTTTTTCTAACAGGGAACTTGCAGTGTGATCATATACAGAAATAATATAAATAATGTCAATATCACAATATACAGTCATATATCAGATGTCAGGAGAAAATTAACAGTTTTAACATGGTAATAATATGGTAATAGCATGGCATAGCATATCATATGATCATCATTAACTTGCATAAACATTTTTTATTACTAAACACTTGTCATCAATTCACTTTTCATAAGTACAAATGTCAGAGTGAGAAAGACTCACTTTTTCAAGCTGAAGACCAAAACAACAAACACAAGTACGATTCCAAAAGCACAACAAGCACGATATAGAATGACTTTTGATTTGAATGAATGGAGAGCCTTGATATTTGTCTTGTAAACAATAACCAAAACAAGACAATACACACATAAATATTCAACGCAAAACAATGTTGAAACAATGAAAATACGAAGCAAAAAAGGAATAGATTACTTGACCTTGCTTTAACCATTCAAATGCTTGGCCTAGGAGGTTCTTGGGTTCAGCCATGATGATGATATAGCTCAGGTTTGGCACCATAACTCATGGCTAGAAGGAGTATGGAGTGGTAGGGTTATAACATGAAGCATACAATTGATCAAGGCAATATATATGAAGTTTTTGAGCACAACAAGGCTCGGCCTTGGGTCAAGTGGGGCTTAGCCATACCTGTATAGGTTTGGACAGTAGATGGAGGGCTGTGGGGAGGTCTGGAAAAGGTGGTGGTGGCGGCCTATGGTGGCGGCCTATGGTGGTGGCCAAGGTGGTGGATGAAGATATGAAGTGATAGGGTGGCTATCATGAATGTTTCAAGGCTTTACGCATTGTTTTTGTGGAGTTTTGGTTCATGGAGTCTTGGCCATGTCAATTTCAGATCTGGACGGAGGCTAAGATGAAGTGTAGTGGTGGTAGAAAGGTGGTGGTCATGGCTAGAGGTGGTAGCCATGGTGGAGTATGAAGGTGGTGAAGTAATAGTGGTGGCTAAGGCATTGTTTTGGACATTATTTGCAATTTTGTGGAGTTTTGTCACCAAGGGAGGTGTGGCCATGGATGGATCTGAAATGATGGCTAGAGATGATGCCAAGTAAGAGTGGTAGGGGATGGTGGAGAGTATGGTGGTGATGGTGGGTGGTAGAGGCCAATCCAGAAAGCATAGAAAACTAGGCAAAATACATAGAAAATGAGAAGAAAAAGGTAGAAAAAGATGTAGCCATTACCAGATTTTTTTCTCAAGATGGAGGCCATGATTTTTAGGGTTGAGAAAGAGAAAAATTTTGTGACACATGAGGGATGTCGGCTGGAGATGGTATAGGGAAATGCCAAAAAAACAGATGTATTGATGACAAAAGAAACTGCAAAAGAAACAGTGAAACGTTTTTACGTTTCTTAGTCTTTAACCCTTTCAAATTTCTCATATATATTTATATACATCTAAATAACTGAAAATAATTAAAATCTCAGTTAAAATTCGAAAGTATAACAGATAAACAAAATATTAATAATTAAATATTAATTAGATATGATTAAAACAAGAAAAATAGCACAGAAAATGAAAACTTGGCTTAAGAATTAGAAATAACTTCAATATACTTTGGAAAAATTTTCTTTAATTTAAATACATGTAAAATGAACAAAATAAAGTAAAACACAGAAAATAAAAGTGAGTGGATAAAATAAATAAATAAATTTTAATTATATATAATTAAATTAAGAAAATGGCTTAAAATTGTAGACTAGGCTTTAAAATTAGAAATAAATTCAAATGAACTTTAGAAAAATAATATTATCATTTTAAAAATACTTAGAAGTCAAAATATACATAATATAACATATTATCACATACTAAAGTAAAATATAACAAAGAAGAAGTAACTTATACAATTTAAAATAGTCATTGTTAAATAACCCTATATACGCATAATATTGTAAAGGGTATAACTTTCACAATTTACATCCGATTTCAACGAAACGAAAAGTGGTGTTCTTAGAATTTTATGTACTTTCATAATAAAAGAAAAAAATTAAAATTTTAAACTTTTAAAATTTTAAGTTGAAAGTCACAGTTTGACTATTTTGACCAAAATCAGCATTTCAGGCAAATATTCAACTTACACAAGTTTGGAATTATAACTCATATAAAAATCAAGATTATATTTAAATAATAAATTTAATCATTTCAAATAAGTAAAATAAGTTTTTAATTCAAAATCTTACAGTAAAAATAATTAAAATATACAATAAAATAATTTCAAAATACAGGGTTGTTACAAACACTTTATTATAAATTATCCTTTAAAAAATTTAAATTTAGAACTACTTCAATACTTTATTAAAAATATATACTTTAGGAATATTTAAAATAAGATTACTTTATAAAATATAAAACCAGATTTTTCTCTTTTGAAAACAAAATACCAACACACCTTTAATTAATTACTATGATAACAGATTTGAAGAATATTTACTTTAGAATTTAAATATTTTTCAAAAAAACAATAACTTTTCCAAAACATGCGTTTTAAAATAACATTAAAACTTTTAACTTATATTTAAAAAATATACTTTGAAACGTACTTGGGTATTCAGGGAAATATACTTCTCTTCACATCCTTTAAAAATAAATCACTATTTTTTTTAAACAAATTTTCCATTTCTTTAATAAATTCCCATCATGAAGTTATTCTTCAAATATCCACTGATATATTACTTTGCTTTTATAAACCCAGTTCATAAATGTCATAGTCACATTTCCTATTTAAAACTCCAATTTTTAAACACTTAAATCTATTTTCAAATTGATTTCCAAATTACTTCACCTTTAAATAAATTTCCTTCCTTACTCATTTATTTCAAAATCCATTGACTTCAGATTTTAATTCCTTAATTATGATTTAAATTTTTTAACTGAAAACACCAATTTCAGATTTTTTTTTCCAAATTCCTTCTTTAATTTTTTTCAATAATTTAAATCTTAAATTTAAAATAAATGCTTTATTATTTTAAATAATAACGCTTAAATTTAAAATTCATTGTCTTCCTGTTTATTCAAAATCCCCCTTCCCATACATGGAATTTATTTATTAGAATTTTAAAACCACTATTATTCTCTATAATCATTTCACTTACAAATTCTCTTCTTTTATTTTCTTTTCAAAAATCCTATTCTATATATTTTGATAACTCGGTGTACCAAAATATATTCAAGTAAACCATAGCATTCAATATTCCAATTATCAATAATATTTATCATAGAATATCGAATATTCATAATAGAGAATATTAAACAATATAAATAATTTTGAGGAATACAGTTGGATCCCTCTAACTCGTTTCTCTGCATCCACAGATGTTAGCATAATATAAAATACCAATTCCACATCGAGATGGAATATCGTGATATATGGGTTTTAAATATAATACCATCCGTTATTATGCGGCGCATAGGATCTCATCCGCTATATAATGCGGGAAATCAATCATTCCAAGGTATATTATATACTACTATATATAATATTGCACATCAAAACAATTCAATCATTCAATCAATTATTTAAATTTAACTATTTAAATCTAAACAACCCAGATGAGTGAGATTACCTCACCTATATCATTTTGCAGTCCATTTCCTTTATGACTTGTTCTTCACGATCATTGACCTTGTATGACGTTGTATGATTTATTATTATTTGAACAATCGAACATTAAGTTTCCCGTTGATGAATTTTATTAACTAATGGTTTAATCTTTAATTAATAATTTTCCTTTAATACAACCATTTAGTAACTAAAATCTGTTAATAAAACAAGTTTAAAGATCTACTTTTTTATACGGCTCCTATCCTTTTCCCAAAATTTATAAATAATTTCTGTTTCCTATACATATTTAAATTAAATTCAATTTTCCTTAAAATTTAAAGAAACTGCTTAACAGGTAAAATTTTCTTTTTACTGATAACAACATTTTTTTCTTCTTAAAATTAATTATGCAATAATAATATAGGCTAAAGATTACCTCATAACCCTATCAGTCTCTGCCTCGCGAACATCAGGAGTCACATCCCCTCCGATCGCCACGCATAACAATCACGGCCATCCCCTACTTCTTGCGAGTGCATGCGCGCGAGCTTCGTTTACGCGATGCCGACAAGCCATGCTCGAGCTCGATGCCGCCTCTTCCAAACATTCGAAACTTTGACTTCGAAACCCCTTCCTTGCTAGTAGCATCACACGCGAGCCCAACTCATTCGCGACTTCATCGCGAATCTTCCTCCTCCAACGATCGATAACACCTCGTTCTCCCCTAAATCGACTCGAATCCAAAGCCGGACGCGACGTCATCGCTTGCGATTCGATCGCGTACGAACCCCATATCATTACAGACTTCGATTTGCTTTTTTTTTTTTTTCGTTCTGCCTTTTTTTCTGAGTCGAAGAGGGGGACGGGAGGAAAAAAAGGAGATAGCTCGTCACATTTTTTTTAAACGAAGGGCTTTGGCCATTTATTTCTTCTTCTTGAAGCTACCTTTTTTATTATTTGTTTGAATAGTTGGATTTCGGCTGTAAAGTAAAAGAAGGGACGTGATGTGGAAAGGAGGTGGCGTGCAGGGGAAGGTTGGCTACCATGCTTTGGAAAGGACTGGAAAAAGGCTGATGTGAAATTAATTTGACTAGTCAAGTAAAGTATTTACTCGTATTTAAATTAAAATTCAAACGGTCTCAGAAATGCTACTTACAATTTCGAATTCCTATCGAGGCATGGCGTTAGGCGTTCGTAATGTTATACCCCTAATCCGAACACAATGAAAAAGGTTTCGAGTTCTGATTCGATCGTATGGAGAAGATAGCTTATTGAACAAGTTATTATATTGAATTTGATATAAATTTCAGAGCGTTTATATGTCGTATGCTCACACAACAACTCCAAATACTACGAAAATTGAAATTCGATAATAATATAATATTACAGATCCAATGGAACTGGTTTCGTCAGTATCCAAGACTGTGCCTCGGAAGGTTTATTTTTAAATTCAATTTAAATGATAAAATTTCAAAACTGAACAAAGCAGTGTTAAATTCAATTTTAAAATTTTTATTATCCTCAACGCTATCAATATAAATTTTACAAGCCTTCAAATTATTTTTAACATGCTTAAAACTCCAGATTCAACATTTTTAGCCAACTTCAAATTATTTAATTCAATAATTTAATTATCAAATAAATAGTGACACTTGAATTCAAGTAAAGAAATTAACTTTTAATATTTAAAATCAATTAAATATTTTGATTTCAAACATCTAAAAATTCCGGGTCGTCACATTCCTCCCCCCTTAAAAGAATTTCGTCTCCGAAATTGCTAGTTAAGAAGAATGGTCCAATACCCGTTTACTATTTTTCCCAAAACCAAACGATCCCAGACAATTCTCAAAACAATCTTTTAATTAAAGACACACTAACCCTTTTTTTAGCTTTCCAACCTTATCCATAAGTCCCAATAATATTATTTACTTAACAATTCAAATTTGAATTTAAGACCAAATTTTGAATTACCAAAATTTTCCTAAAATTTTTCCTAGCTCCCTAAATTTTTGAAAAATTTCGCCAGCGCCTTCTTTGCGCGGCTAGCTCGGTACAACTACAAAATGCCTCTACGGGCTCCCAAATTCCAAAAGAAAACAAAAGCCAAGTGGCTAGATCAAAAACCCAATCAAATTTCATATAGAAATTTAAACACGTAACCTTTTAGTCGGGCAATTCAAATTTTCTTCTGAAAACAAAACCAATTTTCCTTTCCCTTTATAATACCTTCATATCCTATTTAGCAATAATATCCAATCATAGCTTTTTAAAATCATTTTATACATTTCCTTACAAAAGTTTTTATATCTACTTCCATTCAAATTAGTTTTCCCATTTCCGTATGAATTCAATTTATCTTCAACTCTGAATATTGAATTTTATCTTCCATTTATAATTGATTCATATCATTATTTTAAATTAGTTTCAATTTCCATTTCCAAAATTCCTCATCTTAATTCCAATTTGAAATCGTTTTGTCGCTAACAAAAATTTTCCAGAAATTTTCTAACTCCCAAAATTTTCGAATTTTTTTGGCAGAGTCTCCTTTGTACGAAGGAGCTTTTGCAATTTAACAAGAGATATAAATATATATACATCGACCCACACGGTCTGAAAAAAACAAAAACAGTTCATATTTTCTATTTTTATTGCGTAGGCGTACCTTTATTTAGCATTTTTAAGCAAGCGGCTTATTTAATTAGCATTTTGCGCGATCAAATCCAGCCCGACGACTTCCCTGAACCTGTACTTACTCAACTAAAATATGTAAGTGTCATATATATGAAGTTTAACAACATTTCACTTATTTGCAATAGTTAAACAATGAATTCTAAAAGCAATGCACACTAAACACTTTTCATAAGCAATTTATATAGTTTTAATACTAATTCAATTGTTTTCAATTAATTCATATACCATTTTCACTAAATTTGAATGGTTTACAACACACTTGCTTACGTTCAATTCATTTTTAATTTTAAACAAACCAATATTATTCCAATTGATTTAAAAATCAATTCTATTCACCTTTGTTAATACATTTACTTTCGTTTATGGTAAAATGACTAATTTTATGTGCAAATTTGATGTTATTCATGCGAATAACAATTACTTAAGCTTATAACCATTTTAAATTGATTCCAACTCAGTTTATTATTTAATTTCTTCTATTTTAATTCATTCACAACCATTTAATTTAGCTCGACACATTCTATTTCAATTTTATTCGTTTTCAATTTTATTCACGATCCATTCATTTACGTTTCATTCCATATTTGCCTTTATTTCATTTGAGACCATTTTATTAAGCTTGAACCATTCCATGCTTATACATTAATAACCATTTCCCATTTTAAATTTACCCAAGCTTTTATTTAATGGATTTTTACCCTTACTCGAAGCCAAGCTTCCAGTAATTTTAAACTTAAATTAATTTATTTCAAATTACTCAAATTTCATACTTAAGCTCATTTTCATTTTCTAAATAAATCTTCCTTTTCAATTTAACTTTATTCCGTTTCAATCAAATCTCATTTCAAACTACAAATTTATTTGATTAGTTCATCTGCTTCGTATACATTTTAAATTTCCAAATTCAATTCATTCTCAATTAATTTAATTAATTAAAAGGTCGTTTCCAATTTATTCCCACTCATCTGGGTTTTATTGCAACCAAAACCATCCCTACTTTAACCCAATTTCTTTTTATTTGGCAACATTTTCAATTATATTTACTTCACTAACGATTCAAGTCGAATTTGATTTATAACTCAAATTTTATTTCCAAATTTCATTATTAACTCACAATTCAGCTTCTATTTAACTACATTATGTTCCATTTACATATTTCATTAACTAATTTATTATCTAATTAGTTCTCCTCCTATTTATAATTCAATTTTTGATTTTTGTTTTATTTTCCAAATCATCAAACAATATGTATTTCGGGTTTTCTATTCCACTTTCCAGTTTTATAAGTCGCAAGTTATACACATTTCCATCCATTCTAGGCTTGAATATATTCATCTTTTTCTTTTAACTCGAGATTTACACTTATTTATAACCCAAGCATATTTTTATTCCATGGATTTTTAATTCTTTTATAAGTTTTTCTAATGCATTTATTACAATCCAATTCTTATCCAACTTACTTCTGTTTATTTAAGTAAGGATCTAATTCCATTCAATACCACCTATAACTCAACTGAATTTTATTCCAATTCAATTCTATTTTAACTCAGATTTAGTTAATTCAATTCGATTCAATTTTCTTCCTTAATCTAAGTTAATTTCATTTTTAACTTTTCATTTTAAATTTAAATTCCAACATTCAAAGCTCATATTTCCTTCCTGATTTAGGAATCATCTCAATTTATAAGCTTACAACCTATCTCATCAAAAATTTTAAACACCCGACTTTTGGTTTCAAATCATTTTGAAATCTCCAACATCTCAAAATCACACTTCTCAAAATTTTTAACCAATCCTGGTTTTTATTCCCAACAAATTTCCTTTGAAATTTCAAAAACAAACTAATTCTTCTGAACAAATCAATTTGGCAGGAATCCGTCATTTAGAAACTCGAAAATGAACATCGATGATGATGCAGTCGTCCCCGAAATTATTTTTCGACGACTAAAGTGAGTTCAATGCTATATCCCTTTTGAAAATTTATTTGAAACAATTTCCTTCCAGAAATACCACCAAAATAATAATGCTATTATTTATCTCCAAAACACTTCGAAAAACACTTCCAAAATCTCTGGGATTTTAAATTTTCAAACTCTGGCTTAAATCAAATTTTAACTATAATTCATTTGTATATTTTATGCTAATAAAATTTCCCATTTGATTATATTTCAATTTATAAATCATGTTTATAATTCACATTTATAAATTCCATTTTATAAATGAATTTATTTCCTTAACCTTTGGTTATATTTTCAATTTCTAGTTAAATTTTCACACAATAATGATAATAATTTAATATTATTATTCCTCACATCCAAGCAACCATATATTAGCCAAAATAGTTTGCGAAAACTTTTCTTTTATATCAAAATATATTTTGGGTGAAATTATTTCATTCACCCACCTTTAAAACAATACTATGTCAATTTATCGTATCAGATGTTCATAAACCCTTCTCGAATAGCGACCAACTTACCCGATCAGAATTCATATTCCACCCAACAAATAAGTCAACACATAATTAAAACAATTTATATTGACTAATAATTACGCGCTCATATCTATTAATACGCTCAAACCCATTCTAGCATACTACTGACTCTTATTTGAGTAATTTCCAGCAGAGCAAAGGTTATCACCAACCTAAGCTCTGATACCACAGTGTCACAACTCGATTTTCCGATGCTCGAAAAATAAAACCATGAGGGTTAAAGAAGAAGAGGTAGAAGGAGAAAATAGAAAACAACATCAGAATCTAACCATCGCAGCAGAATAAAATATAATAGAAAATAACAAATCTTTACACAAAAGAAAACTATATCTGTTTTATACATACATCACCAGAATACATCATCAGTTTTCAACATCGTCAATAACATACAACTGGACAGAAATCATAACCTGCCCCCACAATCTGAATACACATCGGAATATTTAAACAAATACAAAAGTACGTTTCGCCATCCAGCTCCACAGCATCATTTCCTGTCGTCTATAATACTTGGTCTGACCCGAGCATTACATTTAAATAACACCCGAGTCAGTCTGGATATACCAGCGTGAGAAAACCACACTCAATTTCATTATTAAAGTTTCAAAATCCTTTGAAAATCAAAAGCATCTTGTAAGACCACGCCACAAATAAACATGTCGGGTTTTTACCTTACGATAGCTAAAACATCTTTTATTAAAATCCTCTGATATTACAATAGGGTCTATTTACAAATACTTATTAAAATAGCCGAAACTATTACATGATTAAATTCCAGCTACTAGCTACAAAGTGGGTAATACAAACAGAAATGGTAAAAGACACGTAGGGAGAATGGATTTCTAACTAATGACTAGGCACTGTGGCACCACCTGTCACGGTACCTGGTCTAGATTAGCATACTGCGGACCACTCCCGGCCCCCTACAACGCAAGACCGAGACTACCCCTTATTGGATAATCCCGAGTAAGATCACCCCACGGTTGGGATCAGTAACCGCACCACTAAGCCGAAATAAAAGGGACATCTAGACAGGGATGACCTCACCCTGAATGGGTGCTACCCACCTAGCCTTGCTGCATAACCCTTGATTTTCAATCATACCCGGTTGATGAGGCTTGAGGCCAAGCATTACCTTTTTAGAACGTCTCACTTAAAATGCTCATCGTTCACCTGACGATGTTCTGAAAGCATTCAATCCATACAAGTCCGTCCTGGGTTCGAACGGAACCATAGGCACTATTCCTACTACATCCATTTTGGAATCACCTCAGGATTAGTAGCGACTAGCCCTTGCACTTCACTGCTCCATCTTCGAATCCAAACTCGTTTTTCCACGAAAACGTACAAACCGGATCTAAGTGATTTTCGAGAAATAAATCCCGATCCCAGTCTCTTCGAAACGATCAACGCATTGGCCAATATTGATAGTCGGTTATTTAACTATCAATTAACATTCACAAACATCCATCAAATAATAAATAATTCTCCCGAATTGTTTATTAACCTCAAAATATCTTCACAAGATATAATTCCATTTTGATTCCTTTTGAAAACTGTTTTCAACACGCCTTTCTCATGAATTAAAATCTCCAAATATTTATTTCCACTGAAAAAACAACCAAGCACAAAAATTTAGATTTTTAAATTAATTTAAAACACTTTATTATAAATTATCCTTTAAAACATTTAAATTTAGAACTACTTCAATACTTTATTAAAAATATATACTTTAGGAATATTTAAAATAAGATTACTTTATAAAATATAAAACTAGATTTTTCTCTTTTGAAAACAAAATACCAACACACCTTTAATTAATTACTACGATAATAGATTTGAAGAATATTTACTTTAGAATTTAAATATTTTTCAAAAAAACAATAACTTTTCCAAAACATGCGTTTTAAAATAACATTAAAACTTTTAACTTATATTTCAAAAATATACTTTGAAACGTACTTGGCTATTCAGGGAAATATACTTCTCTTCACATCCTTTAAAAATAAATTACTATTTATTTTTAAACAAATTTTCCATTTCTTTAATAAATTCCCATCATGAAGTTATTCTTCAAATATCCACTGATATATTACTTAGCTTTGATAAACCTAGTTCATAAATGTCATAGTCACATTTCCTGTTTAAAACTCCAATTTTTAAACACTTAAATCTATTTTCAAATTGATTTCCAAATTACTTCACCTTTAAATAAATTTCCTTCCTTACTCATTTATTTCAAAACCCATTGACTTCAGATTTTTATTCCTTAATTATGATTTAAAATCTTTTAACTGAAAACACTAATTTCAGATATATTTTTTCCAAATTCCTTCTTTAATTTTTTTCAGTGATTTAAATCTTAAATTTAAAATAAATGCTTTGTTCTTTTAGATAATAATACTTAAGTTTAAAATTCATTGTCTTCCTGTTTGTCCAAAATCCCTCTTTTCATACAAGGAATTTATTTATTAGAATTTTAAAACCACTATTATTCTCTATATTTATTTCACTTGCAAATTCTCTTCTTTTATTTTCTTTTTAAAAATCCTATTCTATATATCTTGATAACTCAGTGTACTGAAATATATTCAAGTAAACCATAGCATTCAATATTCAGATTATCAATAATATTCATCATAGAATATCAAATATTCATAACAGAGATTATTAAACAATAGAAATAATTTTGAAGAATCCAGTTGGATCCCTCTAACCTGTTTCCCTGTATCCACAGACGTTAGCATAATATAAAATACCAATTCCACTTTGAGGTAGAATATCGTGATATATGGGTTTTAAATATAATATCATCCGCTATTATGCGTTGCATAGGATCTCATCCGCTTCAATCATTCCAAGGTATATTATATACTACTATATATAATATTGCACATCAAAACAATTCAATCATTCAATCAATTATTTAAATTTAACTATTTAAATCTAAACAACCCAAATGAGTGAGATTAACTCACCTTTATCGTTTTGCAGTCCATTTCCTTTACGACTTGTTCTTCATGATCATTGACCTTGTATGACATTTTATGATTTATTAATATTTGAACAGTCGAACAATAAATTTCCTGTTGATGAATTTTATTAGCTAATGGTTTACTCTTTAATTAATAATTTTCCTTTAATACAACCATTTAGTAACTAAAATCATTTAATAAGTTAATAAAACAGGTTTAAAGATCTACTTTTTATATTACTTCTATCCTTTTCCCAAAATCTATAAATAATTTCTGTTTCATATACATATTTAAATTAAATTCAATTTTCCTTAAAATTTAAAGAAACTGCTTAATAGGTAAAATTTTCTTTTTACGGATAACAACATTTTTTTTCTTCTTAAAATTAATTATGCAATAATAATATAGGCTAAAGATTACCTCATAACCCTATCAACCCCTGCCTCGCGAACATCAGGAGTCACCTCCCCTCCGATCGCCACGCATAACAGTCACGGCCATCCCTACTTCTCGCGAGTGCACGCGCGCGAGCTTCGTTTACGCGATGCCGATAAGCCATGCTCGAGCTTGATGCCGCCTCTTCCAGACATTCGAAACTTCGACTTCGCAACCCCTTCCTCACCGGTAGCATCACACGCAAGCCCAACTCGTTCGCGACTTCATCGTGAATCTTCCTCCTCCAACGATCGACAACACCTCGTCGCCTCGTTCTTCCCTAAATCGACTCGAATCCAAAGCCGGACGCGGTGTCATCGCTTGCGATTCAATCGCGTACGAACTCTATATCATTACAGAGTTCGATTCGGTTTTTTATCGTTTAGCCATTTTTTTCTGAGTCGAAGAGGAGGACGGGAAGAAAAAGAAGGAGATAGCTCGTCACTTTTTTTTTTTAAAATGAAGGGCTTCGGCCATTTATTTCTTCCGCTTGAAGCTTTTTTTTTATTTGTTTGAACAGTTGGATTTCGGCTGTGAAGTTAAAGAAGGGACGTGATGTGGAAAGGAGGTGGCGTGCAGGAGAAGGTTGGCTACCGTGCTTTGGAAAAGACTGGAAAAAGGCTGATGTGAAATTAATTTGACTAGTCAAGTAAAGTATTTACTCGTATTTAAATTAAACTTCAAATGGTCTCAGAAATGCTACTTACAATTTTGAATTCCTATCGAGGCATGTCGCTAGGCGTTCGTAATGTTATACCCCTATTCCGAATGCAATGGAAAAGGTTTCGAGTCCTCATTCGATCGTATGGAGAAGATAGCTTACTGAACCAGTTATTATATTGAATTTGATATAAATTTCAGCGCCATTATATGTCGTATGCTCACACAACAACTCCAAACACTACGAAAATTGAAATCCGACAACAATATAATATTACGGATCCGATGGAACTGGTTTCGTCGAAATCCGAGACTATGCCTCGGTAGGTTTATTTTTAAATTCAATTTAAACGATAAAATTTCAAAACTGAAAAAATCAGTGTTAAATTTAATTTTGAAACTTTTATTATCCTCAACACTATCAATATAAATTTTACAAGCCTTCAAATTATTTAATTCAATAATTTAATTATCAAATAAATAGTGATATTTGAATTCAAGTAAAGAAATTAACTTTAAATATTTAAAATCAATTAATGTTCTGATTTCAAACATCTAAAAATTCCGGGTCGTCACATTCCTCCTCCCTTAAAAGAATTTCGTCCCCGAAATTGCTAGTTAAGAAGAATGGTCCAATACCCGTTTACTATTTTTCTCAAAACCAAACAATCCCAAACAATTCTCAAAACAATCTTTTATTAAAGACACACTAACCCTTTTTTTAGCTTTCCAAACATATCCATAAGTCCCAATAATATTATTTACTTAACAATTCAAATTTGAATTTAAGACCAAATTTTGAATTATCAAAAAAATTTCAAAATTTTTCTAACTTCCAAAATTTTTGAAAAATTTCGCCAGCGTCTCCTTTGCGCGGCTAGCTCGGTATAACTACAAAATGCCTCTACGGGCTTCCAAATTCCAAATGAAAACAAAAGCCAAGTGGCTAGATCAAAAACCCAATCAAATTTCATACAGAAATTTAAACATATAACTTTTTAGTCGGGCAATTCAAATTTTCTTCTGAAATAAAATACAATTTTCCTTTCCCTTTATAATACCTGCATATCTTATTTAGCAATAATATCCAATCATAGCTTTTTAAAATCATTTTATACATTTCCTTACAGAAGTTTTCATATCTTCTTCTATTCAAATTAGTTTTCCCATTTCCATACGAATTCAATTAATCTTCAACTCTGAATATTGAATTTTATCTTCCATTTATAACTGATTCATATCATTATTTTAAACTAGTTTCAATTTCCATTTCCAAAATTCCTTATCTTAATTCCAATTTGAAAATGTTTTGTCGCTAACAAAAATTTTCCAAAAATTTTCTAACTCCTAAAATTTTCGAATTTTTTTGGCAGAGTCTCCTTTGTACGGAGGAGCTTTTGCAATTTGACAAGAGATATAAATATATATACATCGACCCACACGGTCAGAAAAAACAAAAACAGTTCATATTACCTGTTTTTATTACGTAGGCGTACCTTAATTTAGCATTTTTAAGCAAGCGGCTTATTTAATTAGCATTTTGCGCGATCAAATCCAGCCCAACGACTTCCCTGAACCTGTACTTACTCAACTAAAACATGTAAGTGTTATATATATGAAGTTTCACAACATTTCACTTATTTGCAATAGTTAAACACATGAATTCTAAAAGCAATGCACACTAAACACTTTCCATAAGCAATTTATATAGTTTTAATACTAATTCAACTGTTTTTAATTATTCATATACCATTTTAACTCAATTTGAATGGTTTACAACCCACTTGCTTACATTCAGTTCATTTTTAATTTTAAACAAATCCATATTATTCCATTTGATTTAAAAATCAATTCTATTCACCTCTGTTAATACATTTACTATCGTTTACGATAAAATGACTAATTTTCTTTGCAAATTTGATGTTATTCATGCAAATAACAATTACTTAAGCTTATAACCATTTTAAATTGATTCCAACTCAATTTATTATTTAATTCCTTCTATTTTAATTCCTTCACAACCCGATTTTCCAATGCCCGAAAAACCGAACAATGAGGGTTAAAGAAGAAGAGGTAGAAGGAGAAAATAGAAAACAACATCAGAATCTAACCATCGCACCGGGATAAAATATAATAGAAAATAATAGATCTTTACACAAAAGAAAACTATATCTTTTTTATACATACATCACCAGAATACATCATCAGTGTTCAACATCGCCAATAACGTACAACTGGACAGAAATCATAACATGTCCCCACAATCTGAATACACAGCGGAATATTTAAACAAATACGGAAGTACGTTTCTCCATCCAGCTCCACTACATCATTTCCTATCATCTATAATACTCAGTCTGACCCGAGCATTACAGTTAAATAACACCCAAGTCAGTCTGGATATACCAACGTGAGAACACCACACTCAATTTGAATATTAAAGTTTCAAAATCCTTTGAAAATCAAAACCATCTCGTAAGACCACGCCACAAATAAACATGTTGGGTTTTTACCTTACGATAGCTAAAACATCTTTTATTAAAATCCTCTGATATTACAATAGGGTCTATTTACAAATACTTATTAAAATAGACGAAATTGTTACATGATTAAATTCCAGCAACTAGCCACAAAGTGGGTAATACAAAGAAAAACTGTAAAAGGCACGTAGGGAGAATGGATTTCCAACTAATAACTAGGCAGTGGGGTACCACCTGTCGAGGCACCTGGTCTAGATTAGCATACCGAGGATCACTCCCGAACCCTTGCAACACAAGACCGGGACTACCCCTTACTGGATAATCCGGAGCAAGATCACCCCACGGTTGGGATCAGTAACCGCACCACTAAGCCAAAATAAAAGGGACATCTAGACAGGGATGACCTCACCCTGAATGGGTGCTACCCACCTAGCCATGCTGCATAACCCCTGATTTTCAGTCATTCCCGGTTGATGAGGCTTGAGGCTAAGCGTTACCTTTTTAGAAGTTTCACTTAAAATGCTCATCGTCCACTTGACGATGTTCTGAAAGCATTCAATCCATACAACTCCGTCCCGGTTCGAACGGGACCGCAGGCACTATTCCTACTACATCCATTTTGGAATCATCTGAGGATTAGTAGCGACTAGCCCTTGCACTTCACTACTCCATCTTCGAATCCAAACTCATTTTTTTCCCGAAAACATACAAACCGGATCGAAGTGGTTTTCGAGAAATAAATCCCGATCCCGGTCTCTTCGAAACGATCAGCGCATTGGCCAATATTGATAGTTGGTTATTTAACTATCAATTAACATTCACAAACATCCATCAAATAATAAATAATTCTCCTAAATTGTTTATTAACCTTAAAATATCTTCACAGGATATAATTTCATTTTCAATCCTTTTGAAAACAGTTTTCATCACACCTTTCTCATGAATTAAAATCTCCAAATATTTATTTCCACTGAAAACAACCAAGCACAAAACTTTAGATTTTTAAATTAGTTTAAAACACTTTATTATAAATTATCCTTTAAAACATTTTAATTTAGAACTACTTCAATACTTTATTAAAAATGTATACTTTAGAAATATTTAAAATAAGATTACTTAGTTAAATATAAAACTAGATTTTTCTCTTTTTAAAACGAATACCAAGACACCTTTAATTAATTACTACGATAATAGATTAGAAGAATATTTACCTCAGAATTTAAATATTTTTTAAAAAGATAATAACATTTCGAAAACATGCTTTTTAAAACAATATTAAAACTTTTAATTTATATTTAAAAAGTTTACTTTGAAACGTACTTGGCTATTCAGGGAAATATACTTCTCTTCACATCCTTTAAAAATAAATCACTATTTATTTTTAAACAAAATTTCCATTTCTTTAACAAATTCCCATCGTGAAGTTATTCTTCAAAATATCCACTGATATATTAGTTTGCTTTTGTAAATCCAATTCATAAATGTCATAGTCACATTTCCTGTTTAAAACTCCAATTTTTAAACACTTAAATCAATTTTCAAATTGATTTCCAAATTACTTCACCTTTAAATAAATTTCCTTCCTAACTCATTTATTTCAAAACCCATTGACTTCAAATTTTTATTCCTTAATTTTGATTTAAAATCTTTTAATTGAAAACACCAACTTTAGATTTTTTTTCTCCAAATTCCTTCTTTAATTTTTTTCAATAATTTAAATCTTAAATCTAAAATAAATGCTTTATTCTTTTAAATAATAACACTTAAGTTTAAAATTCATTGTCTTCCTGTTTATTCAAAATCCCCCTTTTCATACACGGAATTTATTTATTAGAATTTTAAAACCACTATTATTCTCTATAATTATTTCACTTACAAATTCTCTTCTTTTATTTTCTTTTCAAAAATCCTATTCTATATATTTTGATAACTCGGTGTACCGAAATATATTCAAGTAAACCATAGCATTCAATATTCCAATTATCAATAATATTCATCACAGAATATCGAATATTCATAACAGAGAATATTAAACAATATAAATAATTTTGAGGAATCCAGTTGGATGCCTCTAGCCTGTTTCCCAACATCTACAGATGTTAGCACAATATAAAATTCCAATTCCACTTCGAGGTGGAATATCGTGGTATGTGGGTTTTAAATATATTATCGTCTGCTATTATGCGGTGCATAGGGTCTCATCCGCTATATAATGTGGGAAATCAATCATTCCACGATATATTATACATTACTATATATAATATTGCACATCAAAATAATTCAATCATTCAATCAATTATTCAAATTTAACTATTTAAATCTAAGCAACCCAGACCTTTATCGTTTTGCAGTCCATTTCCTTTACGACTTGTTCTTCACGATCATTGACCTTGTATAACATTGTATGATTTATTAACAATCGAACAATAAATTTCCATTTTACGAATTTTATTAGCTAATGGTTTAATCTTTAATTAATAATTTTCCTTTAATACAACCATTTAGTAACTAAAATCATTTAATAAGTTAATAAAACAGGTTTAAAGATCTACTTTTTATATGACTCCTATCCTTTTCCCAAAATCTATAAATAATTTATGTTTCCTATACATATTTAAATTCAATTCAATTTTCTTAAAGTTTAAATAAACTGCTTAACAGGTGAAATTTTATTTTTACTGATAACAACATTTTTTTTCTTCTTAAAATTTATTATGCAATAATAATATCGGCTAAAGATTACCTTATAACCCTATCAGCCTCTGCCTCGCGAACATCAGGAGTCACCTCTCCTCCGATCGCCACGCATAACAGTCACGGCCATCCCCTACTTCTCGCGAGTGCACGCGTGAGCTTCGTTTACGCGATGCCGACAAGCATGCTCGAGCTCGATGCCGCCTCTTCCAGACAGTCGTAACTTCGACTTCGCAACCCCTTCCTCTCTGGTAGCATTGCACGCGAGCCCAACTCGTCCGCGACTTCATTGGGAATCTTCCTCCTCCAATGATCGATAACACCTCGTCGCCTCGTTCTCCCCTAAATCGACTCGAATCCAAAGCCGGACGTGACGTCATCGCTTGCGATTCGATCGCATATGAACGCCATATCATTACAAACTTCGATTCGCTTTTTTTCTATTTTTTTATCGGTCAGCCATTTTTTCTGAGTCGAAGAGGGGGACGGGAAGAAAAAGAAGGAGATAGCTCGTCATGTTTTTTTTAAACGAAGGGCTTCGACTATTTATTTCTTCCTCTTGAAGCTTATTTTTTTTATTTTATTTGTTTGAATAGTTGGATTTCGGCTGTGAAGTAAAAGAAGGGACGTGATGTGGAAAGGAGGTGGCATGCAGGAGAAGGTTGTCTACCGTGCTTTGGAAAAGACTGGAAAAAGGCTGATATGAAATTAATTTGACTAGTCAAGTAAAGTATTTACTCGTATTTAAATTTAAATTCAAATTGTCTTAGAAATGCTACTTACAATTTTGAATTCCTATCGAGGCATGCCGCTAGGCGTTCGTAATGTTATACCCCTATTCCGAATGCAATGGAAAAGGTTTTGAGTCCCGATTCGATCGTATGGAGAAGATAGCTTATTGAACCAGTTATTGTATTGAATTTGATATAAATTTCAGCGCGTTTATATGTCATATGCTCACACAACAAATCTAAACACTACGAAAATTGAAATCCGATAATGATGTAATATTATGGATCCAATGGAATTTGTTTCGTCAAAATCCGAGACTGTGCCTCGGAAGGTTTATTTTTAAATTCAATTTAAACCATAAAATTTCAAAACTGAACAAATCAATGTTAAATTCAATTTTAAAACTTTTATTATCCTCAACACTATCAATATAAATTTTACAAGCCTTCTAATTATTTTTAACAGGCTTAAAACTCTAGATTCAACATTTTTACCCAAATTCAATTTATTTAATTCAATAATTTAATTATCAAATAAATAGTGATATTTGAATTCAAGTAAAGAAGTTAACTTTAAATAATTAAAATCAATTAAATATTCCAATTTCAAACATCTAAAAATTCCGGGTCGTCACAGCCTTGTTTGTCGAAATCTGATTGGTTGCATGGTTTCTCTTTTCAAAAGCGCTACTGACTTTCCAGATTTAATAATTTAAACATTTTTCAAAAATCCCCTTATTCTCCTTTAATTATATAAAACATTTAAGGCACATACCTTCATAATTTTATATGACCATCAAAAAAATTAGGAAAATTCTAGAAAAATTCCAAAAAATAACATTATACATGTTTTCTAACATATAAAAATTTTAGATCCAAACAATTAATTATTTACCCGTAGTTAATGTATAACCCAAAATACCATTTTCTTTACTAGAAAATTCATATTAATTCCATGAAAATTCAGAAAAATCTGAAAATTGAAACCCATCTCCAAAATAATATTTTTGATCTTCATAAAAATTCGCAAGGTATTTGGATGTCATTTAATAGTGTTTTCACCTTAAAAGATATCATAAATTTAATATGAATAACCATAATTCAACAACAATGATACATATTCATTCCATTATTCAGAACATGGAAAATCCTTGCAAAATATTCAGAATTCATTTTAAACCAAAGACAATCAGAAATGAGATGTAAACATTATTCTTTAGAGATTACGGAGCTTGAGATTTAGATGAATTAGATTTGAATTAGCTTTTCCTTTAGTTTTCTTAACCTTCTTCCCCTTTTCCTTGTTAATCGTCGCCGGCCTCTTATTTTAAAAAATTTCAAAATGAAACGAATGTGTTTTCTAATACACGGCCAAGGTTTGGAGGATATAGGAATGACCTCTTTCCTATTTTACCCCTCCTTTATTTCAATTTAATCCTTATCATTGTTAAACGGCACGGCTACACTCTAATTAAAATCAGCTCTCAATCCCCTAATTAACACATTATTTTATTTAATTTAGCTAATTAAATATCCTAAATAATGTTACCAAAAATCTGGGGTGTTGCAGACTCCCCTCCTTAAAGAATTTCGTCCTCAAAATTATAATAAGGCACACAATAAATCAAACAAGATGTTAAATATGCGCTTGTATGTTTTTGTTTGATGATAATAAACATATATATTCATTTAAATGTATTTGGTAATGTACTATTTTGTTTTTCATAGATTAAATAAATATTTGTTGAATAAAATAAATTACACAGAATTTGAATTTGAATTCAAACAGAACAAGTTACACAGATTTTGAATTCAAACGAATATTTTATTCAAACTAATATTTATTACAATTTTAAATAGTACAATTTCATGCTCTCACTATACATATACATTTTTCATTACATATCACATCATATTTCACATTTACAGTTAACCTCACTACATATCACTCACACTCGTGTTTTTGTCTTCAACTGCATTCCGGTTTGAATCCAGCATCTGAGTAATCTGCAAAAATATTCTCAAACGCAGTAAAATTGAAAGAGAAATATTTTTGAAATTTGAAAGAAACGATGATTTTGAAAACATTGTTTGCCTCAGTTATTTGGGTTGTTCGTCATCATTTTTGACTGTGCAATATCTGTGCATATCAGTATTTTTATCAGGGACAGGCAATTATAAGTGGCTGCAGTACACACGTGTACATTCGTATACGTGCTCGCCAACTCGTGTGCACAAATCAAACAAAAGCACTGTTAACAATTCTGCACAAGGTCAAACCCCAATAACACACGGGATTCAACTCAAGGCAGAATACAAGCTGCAGTATACCAAAGTGATACAGATACATGCAAATTCGACAAGCAACTGAAGGCAAAAGGTCCAAAGTATCACACATACAAACAACAAAAAACCAAGGCTACACAATGAACTGCATGAAACAGTCATGAACAATATGCAGCAGCCCCAAATACCAGTGATGCAACTAAACACAAATCACTTACAACATGTATGCAGCCCAATGAACCAGTGACAACAAACTACAAACTCAACAAGACATGTACACAAAGCATAGTGCACCGAAGGAGCAGCAACAATGAAACTGACTCGAAGTAGTAGTGACAGTAAGCAATGCAGAAACGATGGTCAAGTAATATGCATCAGGCATCAAAACAATGTTCAAGACATCAAGTGATACAAGGTCAGGGAAGCAACCAGGATGGAGCAGAGACAAGTAATGCATCAAAAGTGCACAGCAACCATCAAGTAGTGTACATGAATACAACTACAACAAATGAACATAATGCCACAGTGCAAGTGAAGATGACACTGAGAAATGCAATGCAAATGCAAATCAAAACAGAGAGCATGGTGATGTAGTCAACAAGGCAACAGTGCAGGTGAACAAATGTGCAAATGTTCAAGACCACACAGTGCATATATGTCAAACATGAATGCTACGACTTCAAATGAAGACCAACAAGCTACACGATGAACAAGTGCAAACTGAACGCAACAAGCATGAATAAAGTACAGTGTCAATCTCATGTATGCAACAGATAATGAAACAAGGTGCACCAAACCAGGTTACAAGATGATCAAGGCAGACTAGAAGTTCAAGTAAAAGTGCAGACTAACTTAAACAACAACAATGAACAAGATTTCATGTAAACAAAATGAATACATCATGAATTATATCAGTGAACATCAGTGAACAAAATCACGTCAAGGCTGCAAATGAAATGTACACCATGATATCCAAACCAGAGTTCAATGCATATGAGATCATGCACAAACATATACATGACCAGAAACAGTCCAGTGAAATGTAACAATGCAAACTCGAGCACACAAACAAAAGACTACAAGTTCACAGTGAAGAACTATTTCAACAGTATGGCCAAAGTAAATCAACTGGTCAAAGCAAATGTCAGCACCGTGATGAACAAGGTTGAATAATTCACAAATCAGAAATCAAGTGTGAGACAAATTGAAACAGTCAATGCCAAGTCGAACCAGCAAAATCAAAACCGTGATAAGCAAGGCAATTCAAAGCCGTGTGAATCAAGCTACTAGAAATAGTCGTATTGAACAAGTCAGATTAATCATCAATCGTTCAAACATCATCAAGCGGTAGAGAAAAAGGAATTGAAGAATTCAAATATATATAGACGAACGTAATTCAAGGAATTCGAACGCATATATAACCCAATCATCACTGGCAATTTCAAGTATCGAGTTCAAGTATCAACTTAGAAAAGAAAAAGGAAACAGTACATAACGAATTCACAAACAACAAACTCGATCAAGCAACTGCAAACGAGCGATAGTCAACCATCAGAGAAGCAGCGAGCTAGGGCAACATATCTCAGATCGATCGAAGAAATTGAAGCCCTGATTTACACAAGAGCCGAAACCCTAATTGGAACAAAGGGAACGAAGCCCTAAACAGGACGAAGCCGCCATTACTCTCACGAACGAGACAAAAGGATCGGGTGAAATAAGGGAGTGGGCTGGCCTTATTATTAAAAAAGGGGTTTTGTTTTTTAATTTTTATAAAAGGGCTTTATTATATTGTTAATTAGGGTTTAGGGTTATTTTCTATTGTTTTTTAATTATTGTTTTTATTTTACGAATCAAAGAATTTGTAAATCACCACCTAGGGTTTAGGTCGTGTCAGATTGTCTAGTTAGAATTAGTTCAGTGAGCAGGGTGTGCGAGTTTACAAAGCTGTATAGGCGGGAGCAGAGTTTGTGAGTAAGCGAAGCTCTATAGGCGGGAAGCAAAGTTTGCAAGTAAGCGAAACTCTATAGGCGGAGCAGGGTGTGCGAGTCTAGTAGAGTGTTTGTGAGCGGGAGCAAATGTTTGCGAGCAGGATGTGCGAGTCTAGTAGAGTGTTTGTGAGCGGGAGCAAACGTCTGCGAGTCTAGTAGAGTGTTTGTAAGCGTGATACTGTTTAATTCTAATAGAAATCTGTGAATGCAGCAGTAGGCAGGGGTTGCCGAAGCTGGGTAAATTTTGTGTGTGATTTACTTTTCAGCATATTTATTTCTGCAGTTTATTTCTGTGTTTAAATCGAGAAAATTTGCTATAACCCTATTCACCCCCCCTCTAGGGTTAATCTAGATCCTACAAGTGGTATCAGAGCCCGATATATTTTTTTATTTAACTCTAGAGTCATGAGTCTACAAAATAATGCTTTTTCTGAGGGGCAATCTATTGCTAGGCCACCCATGTTTAACGGGAACGATTATGCTTATTGGAAAGTTAGGATGGATATCTATCTTAGTTCAGTTGATTATGATGTTTGGGATATTATTGAAACTGGCTATAAACCTCCCACTATAATCGTTGGTGGTACTGAGATTCCTAAACCTAAGGATAGGTGGGATGCCAACGATAAGAGATTGAAAACGACAAATGCTAAAGCCATGAATGCTTTGATATGTGCTCTTGATAAAAATGAATTTAATAGAATTTCTCATTGTACAACAGCACAGGAAATCTGGCATACTTTGGAGGTGACACACGAAGGAACTTCTCAAGTCAAGGAGTCTCGTCTAGCCCTATTCAGCAACGAATACGAAAACTTTGTGATGGACAAAGGCGAGAGCATAAAAGACATGTTTGGACGTTTTTCAACCTTGGTATACAACGCTAGAGCGCTTGGGAAGGTCTTCACTGAGGTAGATCTTGTGAGGAAGATACTACGAGTTTTACCAATGAACTTTGAGGCAAAAGTCACAGCAATCCAAGAATCGAAAGATTTGAGTAAATTAAGCATGTAGGAGTTGATTGGCAACTTGATGACATATGAGCTTGAGTTAAAAGCAAAGGAAGAACGCAACAACTCCGAACCAAAGAAGAAGACGATTGCCTTAAAGAGCAAAGAAGAAAGCGATAAAGATGAAGAAGATCCAATTGAAGAGCTTGCAATGGCTGTCAATAATCTTAGAAAATGGTCGAGATTCAAGCCACGCAAGAAGAGAACAAGTTGTAATAGGCCAAAAGATTCCGAAAATTCCGATAATGAACTGACGTGTTATAACTGCAACAAGCCTGGCCACATCAAACCAAAATGCCCATTTCTCAAAGACAAAAAAGGAAAGAAAAAGAAAAAGAAGGCTTTTGCAGCAACTTGGGATGATGAAGAAGGAGAGGAAGTTTCGGATAGCAGCTCGGAGGAGGCTAACTTGTGTCTTATGGCAAAATCAAATTCAGAAGCAAGCTCCGACGAATCTAGTAAGGAAGGTGAGTTTTCTTATAAAGAACTTGTTTTTATGTGTTCTGATCTTACTAAGGTAGTGGATACTCTTGAATCTAAAATTGAAAAACTGAAATCTGATAGGAGAGAATTTGCTCGTGAAAATTTTAGGTTAAAAACTGAACTTGAAAATATTCAAAACCTAGAATGTAAAAAATGTAAGATTTTAGATTCAGAATTATCAAAACAGAGGAATAACTTTGAAAGTCTTGAAAATGAAAACTTGAATCTTAAGGAAACCATTGACACTAGGAGAAAGGATTTTATTAATCGATGCACCTCACTTGTCACTGAAAACTCAACATTAAAAACCAAAGTCCAAAATCTTGAGAAATCCCTGAATAACTTTTCAAAAGGAGAAAAATCTTTCAAAATGTTATTGGGAAATCAAATTTTTTCTAACAATAGAAAAGGACTAGGTTTTGGAAAATCACAAGATGATGATAAAGGTAAAAGTGTTGCTCGATCTGAAATAATTGGACATCATAGTCATAGGAACAAAAAATTTAATCAAGTCAACTTAATGTGCTCTATTTGCAGAAAAGTTGGACATAATCAAAATAATTGTTGGTATAGACCCAAACATGTAAAAACTATACCGATTTGGGTTCCAAAAGGCACAAATATAAAATCTTTGAAAGTCAAACAAATTTGGGTGCCAAAAGGAACATATATAAATAGTTTTGGGTCTCCAAAAACATATTTTTCATATTCTGCCACTAACAACAATGGACCTATAAAAACAAATAGGTCACATAAATCTTTTATCGTGTAGGTGTGGTGGCAGGCTAAGGAACAACAACAGTGTTCTCTGGATTTCGGCTGTTCCAGAAACACAACGGGCGACAAAGCAAAGTTCCTTAGCCTAGTATAAAGGTGACAGAATCACAATGGGCAATCACGAAAAATTATCGTAAAGGTAAAACAGGTAATTGTTTTTAAATGTGATTATCTGTACCATACTCTAAATTAAAATCAGCCAATATTGAGATAAACAAAAGATGATGATTTTGATGCTATGATTTTTTCAAAAGATTGACTAACCATCTTTAAATAGAATTACTTGGAGTAATTATGATGGTTGACTGATTCAGACTTAATTGATATGATTTTTTGACTTGTTCTTATTTATGACATTGATTTGTGCTTAAATGATGACCAATCAGATTTTCAATTTTGAACTAATTTATATAAATTTGTTCGGTCAAATGATGGTTACTCATGCTACACGTAGATATATTGGTTCTGACATTTTGGTCACTTCTTGTAAATTTGCACGATTTCAAATTCATGTGAAAAAGGATTTTAAGAAATTGTTGAAACTTCAAGAAATTGTTTTTGAAATAATTATGATGTTGATTGACTGTTGATTACTCATGAATATAATTCTTTATCCTATGGTTTCTGAAATTAACATCATGATATTTGTTTGAGTGTTAACACGGCTTAAATTCAAATTCAAAAGAATGATGTTAAGTTTGAAATTTTTGGTGCACATTTCATGGTTTGATTCAACAAGTGAATATTGAGTGAAATTTAAATTCAGATGCAGATTACACTGGTAATATAGTCGATAGAAAAATTACTAGTGGAACGTGATTTTTTTTTGAAACATTCATTTGCTGCATCGTTTTTTTTTCAAAGAAAATATCTGCATATTTTTCATTTGAAATAATTTTCAAATAGCAGAAAATTTTCTTATAAAACCCCCTCGAGAAAATCATGTTTGACCATATTTACAGATTAATCATTTTTGAAAAATTGATTTTATAATTTTTAATTTGATTTTAAATGACAAATTTTGACTAATCTGACTCCCTTTGATTATCGAAAAGATGAATAGTGATTGAAAAAGAGATGAGTGTTGATATTTATCATATATTATAACTCGAGAAAGTATAATTAGAAAATTTCTTTAGAATTTCATAACAAGAGTTATAAAAACTTTTTGTTGGGTAAAAATTCCATGACCATTTCTATTTCTATCATCTTTCTATCGACCATCACTCATCAAGATCATATTTAGTATGTAAATTTGTGGTAGTTTACAAAGGAAATCATTTGTTCTTCAATATCTTTAAATCTGTGAAGGAAATTATTTGAGCTTCAACTTATTATATTTAGCAATAAAAATAAATATCCAAAGTATTCACTCTCATTTAAAAGTCCTCACGGTTATGCATGGGTGAATTACTTGGATTTTTGATTATGTGCTTCCATGCTCATTTAAAAGTCCTCACGGTTATGCATGTATGGAACGCATATCAAAATAAATTGATTCAAATAGACAAGTTGATTCTAATCCCATTTAAAAGTCCTCACGGTCATGCGTGGTTAGAAGATACTTGATTTCATTTTTTTAAAATAAAAATTGTGAATACTACTAATCTCATTTAAAAGTCCTAACGGTTATGCATGGTTAGTAGATATTCAAATTTCCTGAAATAAATATACCACAAATAGACAGAATTGTATGATTTTTGATGATTTTATCCCCATCACTTCTGAAAGTGGAATATGCGCTTGACAAGGGTAATTATGATTTTTGTTTGAGTTTTTATTGAAATTTGATATTTATATTTAATTGAGTTAAATGTTTGATTCATGTCTATCACTTCATCCCTATTTTTATAACACTGTTATTCTTTTGCTGATAACAAAAGGGGGAGAGAAAAGTTAAGATTTTGTCAAATAGAATCAAGCGAAGGTCAAATAATTTTCAATTTGCATATAGGCTCATTTACATATTTTTATTTGTATGCATATATGTAGGGGGAGTATTGTGTAGAGAGGAGCATTCAAATAGGGGGAGCAAATTGAACGATCAAATACATTTAATACATTCAAAATCTTAAATATATGTTTGTTATCATCAAAAGGGGGAGATTGTTAAATATGCGCTTGTATGTTTTTGTTTGATGATAATAAACATATATATTCATTTAAATGTATTTGGTAATGTACTATTTTGTTTTTCATAGATTAAATAAATATTTGTTGAATAAAATAAATTACACAGAATTTGAATTTGAATTCAAACAGAACAAGTTACACAGATTTTGAATTCAAACGAATATTTTATTCAAACTAATATTTATTGCAATTTTAAATAGTACAATTTCATGCTCTCACTATACATATACATTTTTGATTACATATCACATCACATTTCACATTTACAGTTAACCTCACTACATATCACTCACACTCGTGTTTTTGTCTTCAACTGCATTCCGGTTTGAATCCAGCATCTGAGTAATCTGCAAAAATATTCTCAAACGCAGTAAAATTGAAAGAGAAATATTTTTGAAATTTGAAAGAAACGATGATTTTGAAAACATTGTTTGCCTCAGTTATTTGGGTTGTTCGTCATCATTTTTGACTGTGCAATATCTGTGCATATCAGTATTTTTATCAAGGACAGGCAATTATAAGTGGCTGCAGTACACACGTGTACATTCGTATACGTGTGCACTGCCTCGCCAACTCGTGTGCACAAATCAAACAAAAGCACTGTTAACAATTCTGCACAAGGTCAAACCCAAATAACACACGGGATTCAACTCAAGGCAGAATACAAGCTGCAGTATACCAAAGTGATACAGATACATGCAAATTCGACAAGCAACTGAAGGCGAAAGGTCCAAAGTATCACACATACAAACAACAAAAAACAAAGGCTACACAATGAACTGCATGAAACAGTCATGAACAATACGCAGCAGCCCCAAATACCAGTGATGCAACTAAACACAAATCACTTACAACATGTATGCAGCCCAATGAACCAGTGACAACAAACTACAAACTCAACAAGACATGTACACAAAGCATAGTGCACCGAAGGAGCAGCAACAATGAAAATGACTCGAAGCAGTAGTGACGGTAAGCAATGCAGCAACGATGGTCAAGTAATATGCATCAGCCATCAAAACAATGTTCAAGACATCAAGTGATACAAGGTCGGGGAAGCAACCAGGATGGAGCAGAGACAAGTAATGCATCAAAAGTGCACAGCAACCATCAAGTAGTGTACATGAATACAACTACAACAAATGAACATAATGCCACAGTGCAAGTGAAGATGACACTGAGAAATGCAATGCAAATGCAAATCAAAACAGAGAGTATGGTCATGCAGTCAACAAGGCAACAGTGCAGGTGAACAAATGTGCAAATGCTCAAGACCACACAGTGCATATATGTCAAACATGAATGCTACGACTTCAAATGAAGACCAACAAGCTACACGATGAACAAGTGCAAACTGAACGCAACAAGCATGAATAAAGTACAGTGTCAATCTCATGTATGCAACAGATAATGAAACAAGGTGCAACCAAACCAGGTTACAAGATGATCAAGGCAGACTAGAAGTTCAAGTAAAAGTGCAGACTAACTTAAACAACAACAATGAACAAGATTTCATGTAAACAAAATGAATACATCATGAATTATATTAGTGAACATCAGTGAACAAAATCACGTCAAGGCTGCAAATGAAATGTACACCATGATATCCAAACCAGAGTTCAATGCATATGAGATCATGCACAAACATATACATGACCAGAAACAGTCCAGTGAAATGTAACAATGCAAACTCGAGCACACAAACAAAAGACTACAAGTTCACAGTGAAGAACTATTTCAACAGTATGGCCAAAGTAAATCAACTGGTCAAAGCAAATGTCAGCACCGTGATGAACAAGGTTGAATAATTCACAAATCAGAAATCAAGTGTGAGACAAATTGAAACAGTCAATGCCAAGTCGAACCAGCAAAATCAAAACCGTGATAAGCAAGGCAATTCAAAGCCGTGTGAATCAAGCTACTGGAAATAGTCGTATTGAACAAGTCAGATTAATCATCAATCGTTCAAACATCATCAAGCGGTAGAGAAAAAGGAATTGAAAAATTCAAATATATTTAGACGAACGTAATTCAAGGAATTCGAACGCATATATAACCCAATCATCACTGGCAATTTCAAGTATCGAGTTCAAGTATCAACTTAGAAAAGCAAAAGGAAACAATACATACCGAATTCACAAACAACGAACTCGATCAAGCAACTGCAAACGAGCGATAGTCAACCATCAGAGAAGCAGCGAGCTAGGGCAACATATCTCAGATCGATCGAATAAATTGAAGCCCTGATTTACACAAGAGCCGAAGCCCTAATTGGAACAAAGGGAACGAAGCCCTAAACTGGACGAAGCCGCCATTACTCTCACGAACGAGACAAAAGGATCGGGTGAAATAAGGGAGTGGGCTGGCCTTATTATTAAAAAAGGGGTTTTGTTTTTTAATTTTTATAAAAGGGATTTATTATATTGTTAATTAGGGTTTAGGGTTATTTTCTATTGTTTTTTAATTATTGTTTTTATTTTACGAATCAAAGAATTTGTAAATCACCACCTAGGGTTTAGGTCGTGTCAGATTGTCTAGTTAGAATTAGTTCAGTGAGCAGGGTGTGCGAGTTTACAAAGCTGTATAGGCGGGAGCAGAGTTAGCGAGTAAGCGAAGCTCTATAGGCGGGAAGCAAAGTTTGCGAGTAAGCGAAACTCTATAGGCGGAGCAGGGTGTGCGAGTCTAGTAGAGTGTTTGTGAGCGGGAGCAAATGTTTGCGAGCAGGGTGTGCGAGTCTAGTAGAGTGTTTGTGAGCGGGAGCAAATGTCTGCGAGTCTAGTAGAGTGTTTGTAAGCATGATACTGTTTAATTCTAATAGAAATCTGTGAATGCAGCAGTAGGCAGGGGTTGCCGAAGCTGGGTAAATTTTGTGTGTGATTTACTTTTCAGCATATTTATTTCTGCAGTTTATTTCTGTGTTTAAATCGAGAAAATTTGCTATAACCCTATTCACCCCCCCCCCCCTCTAGGGTTAATCTAGATCCTACACAAGAAGCACTACATCAGAAAAGGCCTTTCGTAGCATTGAAAATACTCTGCTATAACTTTTAGTAGTGCTACGATAAGACAAGCAGTCTGAAACTTTTTGTAACGTTATAGAAAACGCTACGAAAACTTGATTTATTGTAGAGTTTTAAAAATGCTAAAAAAAGTTTCATACTTTTAGTAACATGTTGTACCGTAGTGTTTGCCGAAATGCTAATGAAAGTTTTAGTAATGTTTTATCAACCCTACGAAAGTCGTATTGCAACCGTTTACATTTGTTTCTGCTGCGTTTTGTAAACGCTACTAAAAGCTGTTAACTTATTTGAACGTATTGCACACGCTACCATTTCTTGTTAATGGCTTGTATCATTTCCAACCATCGCTCATATAATGGTCTTATTAAAACTAGTAATCAATCACATAATCTTCGTATTCAAACCAAGAATCAATCAATCACATAATCATCATATTTAAACAATTGATAAAATATATTAATCACATAATCAAACATAATATCCATAACCATTTTGATAATAGTTTTTTGAAGAAATGAGCAAATTCACAAAAAATTCATGACCATTCATAAACAGTTTACACAATAAGTATTAACAAAATGTTGTAGTATATATAAAAATTAAAGCCATGTTCATTACTTGATTACCCACAATTCTTTGCTGCAACTGGTCTTTACTCCTAAAAAAGCAAATTCCCTATAGACAAGTTTTACAATCAGTGGATGATTATGAAACTGTTTTGCATATTTAACGTATATTGAATATCTTTGGTTATAGTTTTATTGAATATAAATAATTTTTATTAAACTTGGTTAACTTATTTAAATTTTTATAAAACTTATTCAATTATTAAAAACCTATTAACTTAGTTAAATTCTAATAAAACTTAATTAATTTGTCTAAATTTATTTAATTTTTATAAAATGTAGTTGAATTGTATATAACTTAGTTAATTTTAAAATGTTGGTTAATTTTTATAAAAATTAGTTAAGTTTTTATAAAGCTCGGTTAACTTATTTATAATTTCATTTATATTAACTCAAACTTATAAATTATCTCAAGGGAAAAAAAATTTAAAGGACAAATTAAAATTAATAATTAGTCACAAGGACACGCGCATAAAATTTTTACCGTAAGGACTAAGCCCAAAGCCCAGATACAATTTTAAATAAAACAAAGTATTTCATTTGTCTTCCTCCTCCTTCCTTTCACTCAGAATTTGATGAAAATTTTGCTCAAAAGAAAAAATGACACGGCAAACCAGAAACAAATCTACATCACCAACAGAACCTCAAAAATCGACAGTCGATGAAAAACGAGCACAAAAATCGACAGTCGATGAAAACCTAACTACATCGGAAGTGAAGAAATAAAGTGAAAATCGAAATGTCGAATCTCTTCCAACATCAGATATTCAAGAAGAAAACTCAAACCTACCTCTAGTGCAAACGGTACCGATGACAATAAAGGAAAGTGCAACAAGTTAAAACTTTGAAAACCTACATCAGTAGAAGAGGAAAAGCAAAATAGAGAAAAAAGAACAAAGAGAAGACATGAAAAAAAGACAGCAATTGAAAGCAGACCAGAAATATATGAAAGTATACCAGAGAAGGTATCTGATACAATAAAATAAAATATAACAAAGTTAGTATAGTTTTGTTTTAGTAACATTGAATTTTTTGCATAGAACAAAGAAGAGAACATGCAGTAACAAATACCCGTAGAGAAAGCAGTTGAAGCCAATATGCAAAAAAGAGAACAAAGAACAAAAACAAATGAAAAAATGATTCAGAACAAAATACAAACAGAAAATGAGGTAACTGAAATTGCAAAATTATAAAACTAATACTAACAATTTGATATTGTTAAATGTATTCTAATATTATCAAAAATGTTAAACAGGAAAAATCTCAGAAAAAAGAAGGAAAAAAAGCTACAGATGAAGAACTAAAAGAAGAACAACTTAATTCGATAAAACAAGAAACATAATAACTTTATAGCATGATAAATATTGCAAAAATAATACCTGTAAATCATTTGGTAAAAGAAAAGGCTGATAATTACAACAAACTGATACCTAATTACAAGAAATAATAGTCATTATCATTTAGCGTAAATTGTTTAATAAAATAATAATCAATATCATTTAGTTGAAATCTGATATGTATAAAAAACTAATACCTATTCACGAGAAAAGATACCTGCTTATAAAAAACTGATACTACTTGAAAAAAATAATACCTGGTTACAGAAAACCGATACCTACTTAGTATAAACTGATACCTATTTACTTAGTCTAAACTGATACCTACATAGTATAAACTGATAGATATTATGTAGCAGTTTTAGAAGTATTTCAGCCATAATATTTTAAAAATTGATACCTACGTTTAGCAAAAATGATACCAAATTTTGGCTAGATAAAAATACCATATTTTATCTCATGTTTATGGAAACTGGTACCACTATATCATGTTATATATTATTTTGTTTCAATACTGTTTTTTCACTAACAACTTAATGCCACATTTTCATGCAATAGGACGATGATGATTTTGTCAATCCATGTAATAAAACCATGCATAAAACATCGAAACAAACAAACAAACAGATAGAAAATGTAAAAATGTTAAGCCAGAAACTGCTTATAGATGTGGCTTACAAGCTGTCTTCAAGATATTAAAACTGGCCAAAGAAAAAAATGGACAGACCAAAAAGCAATTTGACATCTTAAAGAAGATACCTTTTTACAACTTCTTCAAAGTCATCAATGAAGAAAAAATAACAACAAAAGAACGCAAAAAGCATCAACAAAACTTGGATGCTTTATACAACAGCTACTGTACGGAAACTGATACCTTCATCTTAGGAGAAGACAAAATGAAGGTCACTGCCAAAGATATAAGCTTGCTGTTTAGGCTGCCATTAAAAGGAATAAACATAGAACCAACAAAAAAATTGACAGGTAAAACCATTCCACCAGACTGCAAGGAGTTTGCAAATATAAACTTTTGCAAATGTACTTACATAACAAGAAATGTTGTGGAAAGTAGAATAAAACAAGAAATATCAAAAAGGAAAAAAGAAAATGAAGAAGATCTGCCTTTATTGATAATAATGCAAATACTATTGACATTTTTCTTTCCCAACAACTAACAAAAACTAAGATGGGGAGTTCCACCCTATTTGATTGATATTGAAACAATGCAAACTATCTCATGGCCAGAAACAATAAGGAAAATTTTTAGTAAATTTGTCAAAAAGTTTATCTCTAAGCCAAGAAACATGTCTGGATGTTCCGTGCTTCTATTGGTAAGATTTGTTATGCAGAATATTATTAGTTGAAAAAAAATGTTATATTCAACATTCTTATCGATTTATATCTTTAAATGTTTATAGTATTGCATTTGTGGGAAAATGAACCTCATCTAACCTAGAAGTTAACTTCCTGAAGATTTACATGATGGGATGTAAGAAAATTTAAAGACATTGTTGTGAAACAATTTTTGAATGATACAAAAGTTGGCAATGTAAGTTAAAATTAATTCTTACTTAAACTAGTGATTATCAGTTTACATTTTATATTCTCTCTGTCTATAGTATCAGTTTCAACACAGAATAATTTTTTTGTGTCTGCATATATCAAATATGCCTCTTTGCAGTATCACTTTAGCTTCTGATTAGTATCAGTTTCAATGTGTACATTAAAATTTTTGTTTTCATAGCATCAATGTAACGACCCAGAATTTTAGTCGCTGGATTTGAACATTTAATTCATTTTAAATGTCGAATATGGATTATAATTTGAATTTTGAAATAAAAATATTTTGGTTAAATTAATAGAATTGGTTAATTTTCAAATACGAGAATTTAATTGAAATTTGAATAATAGTAATTCAATATTGGAATTGGGATAATTGGTGATTCTGGGTGTAAATAGGTATAAAAATTGATTCTAAAATTTATTTTAAGTCTATTCGGATTTGAATTATAATACTGGACTGTTGGATAGAATTAAAACTCGATAGGTTAAATTTGGAATTTTATATGAATTTAATAATGAAATTTAATAATGTGAATAATCAGATTTTGATTTAGGCAGAATCAGAATGATTTCTAATGTGAATATAAATTTTATACGAGTTATAATAGAGTTATCAAATTTAAAAGGTAAAATTTTAAGTGATTTCGATGATTTTGAAAATCGCTCGATTTAATCGACGAGTTAAAATAGCCTTCCGAGGCACAGTCTCGGAATTTGACGAAACCTGTTCCATTGGATCCGTAATACTTAGTTATTATCGGATTTCAATTTTCGTAGCAACCGGAGTTGTCGTTTGACCCTGGCAGCTTAAAAAGCATAGAAACTACTTTAATCGATTTAATTTAAAATTGATCGTTTGTTCCCGTAACTCGCGCATATGATCGATTTGGCTTCCGAAACACGTTCCATTGTGTTCGGAATATGGGTAAAACATTATAAACGCCTGTCGGCACGTGTTGTTTGGGGATCGTTTGAAAAAGTTGCTTTTAAGTGAATTTAATAATAAAATAACGGGTTATACGTATATATATACGTTTAAGGGAGCCGAAACCCTAACTTCTTTTATGGCCGGCACTATACATTTCTATGGCCGAAAAACATCAACCTTCGTCTTCAATTTTCGATCAATCCATGTAGTAATTTCGAAAACTTCCAACTGCAAAGTTGAAGAGCTCGCTACGAACTTCCAATCCAACGGTAGAGATCGTGTTTCGAGCGCCGAGGAGGTGGAAATCGAAGCTGGAACCATTGTCGTTCGTCTTCGTTTTTCGTGCTATGGTGATGACCGAGCTCCAAATCATTTTGGTTGAAGGTAGTATGGCTGATGGGCTTCGATTTGGCGGTCATTGATCGAGTGCTGGATGATCTGGGTAGGTGCGGCATCTAGGGTTGGAGGCGTGCGATGGGTTTCTTCTGTCTGTAACGTGCGTGAGGAAGAAGACTTTGAGTGGCCGATTTTTGTTGGTATAAAAAAAATTGTTTTAAATTTTATATTCAAACTTTGAAAATTCATATCTTATGCATACATTATCATATTTCGACGAAACTGGCGACGTCGGAATCGCAAAGACGAGTACTATGAAGTGGAGTGATTCTGGGATCATTCGAAGCAAGTAAAAATTTAGGTTAAATCTAATGCCGTTCTATTTAATATAAATTTGAACGCTCGTCGAAAACCCAAGGTGAGTTAATCTCACTCACATCTCGACACTAGTTAATTTAAATAGCTAATATTTAAATGTTTGATTGGTTGTTTAGCTGAATATGATAATTATTATCAAATTAAATCGATATTTATTTGTTGTGCTAATATATGTGGATGTAGGGAAACAGGTTGGAGGGATCCAACTGGATTCCTCATAAATAGAAATTTACTTATATTCTGTGATATATCTCATTTATATTCTGTGATAAATTGTTTAGATCCCGTTATGCCGTGCTCTATTTATATACTATGATAGATTAAGTTGAAAATTAGATTGTGTTGTGCTATGATTGGGTGAATACAACCTAGGAATTTAAATATAAATAAATTGGTTTTAAAGGAAATAAAAGAAATTCTTAAGCAAAGGATTTAAAAGGAATACATTCAAGGAATGGGTTGAAAATTTGAAGTGTTTGAAATTGTGATTCTAAAGGGAAATGTGAATTGTTTAAAATAATAGCGAGATTTATTTTTAAAGAATGGGAAGTGTGCTTTCTCCTGGAAACTTTAGTATGTTTTTAAGAAAAGTTCTCAAATATAAATTTGCAATTTACATATGTTTAGAATATTTTAGAAAGAAATATTATTTTAAATTGTTAAAGTGTAAGTAAATATTATTTATGTAATTGTGGTAAATAATTATTTTAATTAAAAAAAATTAAAGTAGTATTAAGTTCTCAAAAGCAAATTATAATATAAATATTTAATTTAATATGTAACAACCCGCATATTTTACGATTGCATATTTAAATATGACATCTTTAGTCGGATTTTTGTCCAAAAAGCTACTTTTTGCAAACAGTCGAATTAGAACTCGAGACCCCTTCCATTGAGTTCAAAATGGCGTTTGCGACCTTTTTGAGTATAAACATCGATGTGTTTGGAGCTAGCTAAAATTTCGACCTTTTCATTTAGGGCTTTGGGTTTGGTTCAACCCATTTAAACACATCAACTCCCCTCCACTCCTCTTCATTACTTTATAATATTTCCTACAACTTAAGTTTTAGCAAAAATGGCGGTGGAGATGGGAAATTAAAATCCTAAACACTAGTTCCTTAATAAATCCAAGTTTTTACTCCAAATTCAAAGAGAAGCTTAGGTAAGTATCTCCTTCTTCTTCTTCATCTCAATCTCTCTCCAATTTATGAAATTTCCTATAACTTAATTTGGGAAATTATTGCTTTTGATCTTAGTTTGGAGCTTCTAGAGTTGAGATTGAAGAGCGGTTGATCCTCCTTTGTTTTCAAGCTTCTTCTTCCTTGTTTTTGTGAAAAAGGTGAGATTTTTATCTCACATCTTTGTCTATATCTATCTTTGTTGTTGGGTATGAATTCCTAACATTTTTCATGATCATTAACTTTTTATTTGAATTGATATGGTGATTTACCAATTCTTGGATTTAAAGTCCAATTTTATGAAAATCCTTCAATGGATGATTGGATATGTTGTTTGGGGTGTATCGAAGAGCTATAAGGCCGGGTTGTCGCTTGGCGTAAATCCTTAGTTGTCGCTACTCGCTCGATCGCTCCCGACATCGATTTGGCCATCATGGCCTAGGAAAATATTTACCCAGATGAGGTGTTCAGACATTTGGAGACCAATGCCAAACGTCTGGTTTTGCATTCTGGAGAAAATAATTCTTGCCAGAAAAATAAAAGGGCAGTGACTAATTTCAGACGTCTGAATTATCATTTCAGGCGTCTGAAAGGAGGTCAGACGTCTAATCTTTGAATTCAGACGCCTGGTTAGTTTTCTGGAATATTTCCAGAAACCAAAACCATACGTCTGGATTGTCACCCAGACGTTTGAAAGGATTTCAGACGTCTGATTTATGTCTGCAGACGCCTGGATGGTTTTCTGGAATATTTCTAGAAACCAAATCCAGACGTCTGGAACAACCCCTCAGACGTCTGGAAATGCCCAATTTTGCCTATTCACCTTACTTTTGTTTTAATTTAAAATGTTAATCTATTTTGGTCGATCCGATTAGTTGTTATCACTTTTATCGACTTTGATGACTTCTTTTTATGGATTTTTGGGAATATCCTTTTTGATGGATTTGGTATCGATTTCTTTGGAATTAATTCACGTCTTCGTATGTGAATTTTGGTGATTGATTGTTTGTACAATCATTTCTATGATTTGTCACTTTAAAATACAAAGGTTTCTACACTAGTAATAAATATTCAAACTCTTTCATCAAAACGATTTCAACATTTCTTTCAATATCAAACTCGCTTTTAAAACCATTTTCTAATCTATTAGTATATAAAAACCTTTACCTCATTTGTTCGAGAAATCCAATTAAACGACTTAAGAAAACAAGTGGTATGAAACACTTGTGTTTACTTTGTCGGTTAATTCTTAGACTTGTTTAATTGAAACTCTTGTGACAATTTTTGAGTGGAGATCTACAATTTGTTCGTAAATATTTAAGTTAAGCTAGTGGTTATGGGACATGAAGCTAAGCTCATTTATTTACTAGCTTAGTGTAATTTGCACTTATCGATCAATGATGATCATTTTATGGTTTAGACTAGCGTTATGCGGTGTCCCTTTATCCACGTGGGGGACTGTACCTCATTCTATTGAGCTTCGTCTCATTTCTTTATAGGCTAGCGACCCATGTTCTTTTATAGTGCTCGGTTCATCGGACGTACCGTTATTGTACTGCGTCGATGTTCCGGCTTATCTAGATCAATGGATGTACCGTTATTGTACAACATCGTTGTTCCGATTTATCAGGTTCATTGGACGTACCGTTATTATACCGTGTTGATGTCTTGAATTATTTGAGGTTTGGTTCATCGGACGTACCGTTATTGTACCGCGTTGATGTTCTGGCTTATCTAGATCAATGGATGTATCGTTATTGTACTACATCGTTGTTCAGGTTTATCAGGTTCATTGGACGTACCGTTTGTACTGCGTCCATGTTTCGAATTTATGGTTAGCGACCATGGGTTAGCGTTCCTTTTTGTGATACATGTGTTGGTGAGTTTTCATGCTCGCATTTGGGATTGGCCATCCTCTCTTTGATTTCTGGATTTCTAATTATTGATTTTTTTTGGAATTTATGTTTCATCAATTTTTATGATTGGCATTGATATGATGTCAATATTAGTGGTTCGGTGAATAAAATAAAGAATATGACATTCTTTTGACCTATGAGAAGATTTTTGTGATATTGATTAACCTCTGTTTGATTTTTAATTGCGTACTTATCACAGTACGGCATTATTGTTATCATACTTATTTGTCGTATCCCTTATTCTATCTCATTTTTATCTGGTATTTATACCTATACCTATCCGTTTATTATTTTCTTATTAAATAATACTCGGGTCAGACCGAGATATTACATGTGCTTCTGCTTGATTTCCTATCAGGGACTGTCGCCTGATTTTTGGCTAACTACTTAGATTAGTAGTTGATTTTGTTGTATACATTTGAGATACAGATTCCATGATGTATACTTATTCTTTTGGGTAGAACTTGTAGCTATTCTTTTGTGATATTGTGGATCATGTAAGACCACTACTCTGATGTACACTTTTATGTGTTATATTCATATATGTTTTCACCTTTAAGATATGATCTTCTTGTGACTGATTTATGTTACGTTTATTTCTATATTTGTTTTCGAAGACCACGTAGCCACTATGTAGTAGCTTTGAGTTTGTATCGGTATGTCGGATTTCCTATTGAAATGAAATGCATGTTATTCTATCTAACATATTTGTGCTCGCACAAAGTAATTTCACGGATGGTTGCTCCTCAACAGCCTTATTCTTCGTGCTAGTTGGTGGCATTACTCCGTAGTGTTCCTGGCTAGTGTGAGTATAGAGGTGGGGTATCACAGCTTGGTATCAGAGCCAAACTTCGGAACAATATAAAATATTATGGCAAGGATCATCATCCTAAGACCATCTTAGGAGTCGGGTCTTAGGATTTTATTCGAGTCATTGGACCCGTTCTATCCTATTTTCTTTGTGATGCCTTGTTTTATCAATCATTATTGTTTGATATTCAATTTGTGAATAACCTTTTTCTTCTTCTTTCTTTCTTTCTTTCTTAAAGAAGAGAAATGATTAGACCTGGCCGTCCCAACGCCGGTCAATCTAGTGCTACTCCCCAGGATGGAGTATTTATGTCTGCACAACAGCTTCTTGATCTTGTAAGGAACACTCTAGCTGTCGGACCTATTCAAGAGCCCACTCATCCTAGATCCGGATTTGCACGTTTGTGCAGAGACTATACCGATTTGGGTGGAAGGTCATTCAAGAGATTCGAAAGCGTTGTGGAAATCCAAGCTTGGCTCAAAATATGCGATCGCATCTTTTCTCGCATGAATCTAATTGATCTTCATCGAGTCCAAATGGCTTCTATCATGCTCCAAGAAAGAGAATTCGATTGGTATGAGCTTCTAATTTCTGAAATTATTGAAGCGGATCTTACTTGAGAGAAATTACGGGAAAGATTCGAATCTAAGTTTGTGCCGGAAGCCGAAAAAGTGACTTTGGCCTGTCGTTTCATTGACCTTGTTCAAGGTGTATCTTTTGTGGGATATTATATCGCATCTTTTCAATCTCTTTCAAAGTATGGGGTTGAGTATATTAATATCCCATTGAAGAAAAATCAGAGGTCTTTTTATGGGTTGAAAAAGAACCTCAAAGAGCCTCTACTTCTGAAATTGGAAGCTTCATTTGATTAGCTTAATGATATCGCTCTTCGACTTGAAGAGGCCGATAAGGAAGGAGATGTTGAAGTTGTGAGCGCCAAACATAACTTCAACAACAATAGGAAGCAGCCCAATAAGTTCAAAGGCCCTTATCCCAACAAGAAAGGGAAGCAAGTAGCTTCTATAGCAAAGGCTCCTACATCTAGTTGTGGGCAATGCTACAATTGTGGTTCTAAGGACCATTATGCTAATAAATACTCGAAACCTCCCTTTTGTCATTGTTGCAGAAGTTTGGGTCATCTCTTGTCTTCATGTCCCAAAATTCCGAGCAAGAGGGAGGGAAAGTTAAATGTGGTACAAGTGCCAGCTAACACTTCTCTTGGTCAAGGTATCTCTTATTCTATCCTTGATGGCATTATTATGTTTCGTGATCATCCTATTCGAGTTCTTTTTGATACGGGTGCATCCCATTCTTTTATATCAAAAGAACTTGTTGATACTTTTTCTTTAAGTGTTATGGCTTTAATGACTTCTTTGAGAATTGCGAATCCGGTTGGTGGATCTGCAACACTCAGTTTGCTTTGCAAAGATGTCGAGATTATCTTATGTGATTTTTCTTTCTGAGCCGATTTGCATGTCATGCGTTACTTAGGCTTCGGAATGATTTTGGGAATGGATTGGCTTAACCGATATGAAGCCCATATCCTATGTCCTGAGCGGACTATTCATCTTCGACATCCTCAATCTGTTAAGCAGATTTCTATTGTTCTTAAAGATTCGAATTCCAGTTTGGTGGCATCCTTAAATTCTCTAGACCCTCATGATGACGATAATGACGATGAGAAAGATATCATTTCCCGTATTCATGTCGTTCGTGAATTTTCCGACATATTTGAGCCCGTCTTAGGATTGCCACCTAAGCAAGCAATTGAGTTCAAAATTAATCTAATCTCTAGAGCTCTACCTATTACTCGTCCTCCTTATCGCATGTCCAATAAGGAAAATGAGGAGATTCACAAACAATTATCCGAATTGGAGACGAAGCAATTTATTCGCTCTAATTCCTCTCCTTGGGGAGCTTTGGCTATTTTTGTGAAGAAATCTAATGGCACACTTAGGCTTTGTGTTGACTACCGCAAATTTATTGATCTTAATATCAAGAACAAATATCCATTACCTCGGATTGATGATTTATTCAACCAACTTAGTGGTGCTAGAGTCTTTTCACAGTTAGACTTAAAAACCGGTTTTCATCAGCTTCGTATTGCAGAGGATAGTATTCCTTTGACATCATTCCGTACGCGTTATGGATCTGATGAATGGTTTGTTATGCCATTTGGTTTAACGAATGCTCCGTCTTATTTCGTTGATCTTATGAATCGAGTTTACAAAAACTTCCTCGATCGATTTGTTCTCATCTTTATAGATGATATTCTTGTGTATTCTAAAACCGATGAAGAGCATGAAAAGCATCTTCGGATTGTGTTGGAAACTCTTAGGAGAAATCAATTGAAAGCAAAATTTTCTATATGCCACTTTTGGCAATCTCGTGTGAAGTTCCTTGGTCATATTATTTCTGAATCCGGAATTTCCATGAATCCTTCAAAGATCGAAGCAATTCAAGATCGGAAGAGACCAGAGAGTGTGAAAGAAATTCGTAGCTTTCTTGGATTGGCAGGTTATTACCGCCGGTTCATAAAGGGCTTTTCAAAAATTGCCGTGCCTCTTACTAGTTTGACAAAGAAGGGAGTAAATACATTTGGTCGGACAAATGTGAAGCTTCTTTTTAGAAATCAAAAGAACTCCTTTCCAATGCTCCTATTCTTGTGATTCCCGAAGGGAACCAAGATTTTATTGTTTATACCGATGCTAGTCGCGTTGGTTTGGTTGCAGTTCTTATGCAAAGAGAATGTGTTATTGCTTATGCTTCTAGGCAATTAAAGCCAGCCGAGACTAGATACGCCACTCATGATTAAGAGCTCGCGGCTATTGTTTTCGCCCTTTGAATTTGGCGTCATTACCTTTTTGGAGAGAAATTTATTCTCTATACCGATCATAAATCTTTGAAGTATTTATTTTCTCAAAAGGAACTTAATTTGCGTCAACAACGTTGGCTCGAGTTCCTTGCATCTTATGATCTTGATATTCTTTATACTGCCGGAAAGGGAAATCGTGTTGCCGACGCCCTTAGCCGAAAGCAACAAGCGGATGCTTCCACAATGATATCCGAATAGAATGATCTCGAGACTTTATCCACTTGTGAGATTCGAGATCGTGAATTTGGTTTATGTTCATCTCTTGTTTTATGTAGCCTTGGGGCTCGTCCATCTCTTTTAGACCGCATTCTTGAAGCTCAAAAGCTAGATCCCAAATTGGCTCTTCTTAGCCAAAGTTGTAGGGATAAAATTGATATTGAAGGTTTGAAAGACTTTGATATTGATTCCCGTGGCGGTATTCGAAAGTTTGGTAGACTTATCGTGTCAAATATTAGTGATCTTCGTAAAGATATTTTAGAAGATTCTCATCGTTCTAAATTTACCATTCATCCCAGTAGTAGTAAAATGTACGCGGATATGAAGCGACTTTGTTGTTGGGAAGGAATGAAATCTGATATTGCTAACTTTGTTAAGCATTGCATGACTTGCCAACTTGTCAAGCCCGAGCATCAAAGGCCCGGCGAGTTATTGCAACCTTTAAACGTTCCAATTTGGAAGTGGGATCATATTTCCATTGATTTTATCGACGGCCTTCCCCGTTCTCGCTCGGGTCATGATAGCTTATGGGTGATAGTTGATAGACTTACTAAATCCGCCCATTTTATTCCTGTTCGGTCTAATCAGACCGTTCCTCTTTGGCCAAACTCTTTATCAAAGAAATTGTTAAATTGCATGGAGTTCCTACTTCTATTGTTAGTGATCGTGATCCAATGTTTACTAGTGGATTTTGGAAGAGTTTTCAAAAAGCTTTAGAAACGAAGCTTAATTTTATCACCGCTTATCATCCACAGTCTGATGGACAAACCGAGCGTGTGAATCAAACTCTTGAAGATCTTCTTCGTGCATGTGTTCTTGATTTTGGTGGAAGTTGGGAAGATCATATTTCTCTTGTTGAGTTTTTGTATAATAATAGCTTCCAATCTAGTATTGGTATGGCTCCTTTTGAGGAACTCTACGGAAGACAATGCCGATCTCCTTCTTGTTGGCTTGAGGCTGGTGATAAGATGGTTTTAGGTCCAGATTTTATTCGTGATTCCACAGAAAAGATTGACCTTATTCGTCATAGGATGAAAGAAGCCCTAAACAGACAAAAATCCTTTGCCGATAACCGAAGAAGGAAATTAGAATTTTTTGTGGGAGATTTTGTGTTTGTTCGTGTTTCACCGATGAAGGTCGTTGTGCGTTTCAGTCGATCGGGAAAGTTAGCACATCGATATATTGGTTCATTTCCCATCACCGAACGTATTGGTTCCGTGGCTTATCGCCTTTCATTACCGTCTCAATTCTCTGCTATTCATGACGTGTTTCACGTTTCTCAATTACGGAAATGCCTTCAAGATTCCATTCTATTCTTGAGCCCGGTGTTGTTGAAGAAATTAAAGTTTCGCCAAATTTGACTTATGAGTAACATCATATTCGCATCATTGCTTCGGAGGTTAAACGCCTTCGAAAAAAAGATGCTCCTCTTGTGAAAGTTCAATCGTCTTTAAATCCTAAGGATTGTTCTTGGGAATCAAGAGACTTCATCGAGCGAACACATCCGAACTTACTTTCTCGTGCTCTAGACTTTTTATTTCAAATTTCTTTTGTGTTTATATGCTTTTATGGTTGTTACTTTTTATTTTCATTCTAAATATTGCAAGGACGCAATTTCTTTAAGAAGGGGAGTCTGTAACAACCCGCATATTTTACAATTGTATATTTAAATATTTTATTTAAATATGGCATCTTTAGTCGAATTTTTGTCCGAAAAGCTACTTTTTGCAAACAGTCGAATTAGAATTCGAGATCCCTTCCATTGAGTTCAAAATGGCGTTTGCGACCTTTTTGAGTATAAACATCGATATGTTTGGAGCTAGCTAAAATTTCGACCTTTTCACTTTGGGCTTTGGGTTTGGTTCAGCCCATTAAAACATATCAACTCCCCTCCACTCCTCTTCATTACTTCATAATATTTCCTACAACTTAAGCTTTAGCAAAAACGGCGGTGGAGATGGGAAATTAAAATCCTAAACCCTAGTTCCTTAGAAAATCCAAGTTTTTGCTCCAAATTCAAAGAGAAGCTTAAGTAAGTATCTCCTTCTTCTTCTCCATTTCAATCTCTCTCCAATTTCTGAAATTTCCTATAACCTAATTTGGGAAATTATTGCTTTTGATCTTAGTTTGGAGCTTCTAGAGTTGAGATTGAAGAGCGGTTGATCCTCCTTTGTTTTCAAGCTTCTTCTTCCTTCTTTTTGTGAAAAAAGGTGAGATTTTTATCTCACATCTTTGTCTATATCTATCTTTGTTGTTGGGTATGAATTCCTAACATTTGTTCATGATCATTTACTTTTTATTTGAATTGATATAGTGATTTACCAATTCTTGGATTTAAAGTCCAATTTTATGAAAATCCTTCAATGGATGATTGGATATGTTGTTTGGGGTGTATCGAAGAGCTATAAGGCCGGGTTGTCGCTTGGCGTAAATCCTTAGCTGTCGCTGCTCGCTCGATCGCTCCCGACATCGATTCGGCCATCATGGCCTAGGCAAATATTTGGCCAGTTGAGGTGTTCAGACGTTTGGAGACAAATGCCAGACGTCTGGTTTTACATTCTGGAGAAAATAATTCTCGCCATAAAAATAAAAAGGGCAGTGACTAATTTCAGACGTCTGAATTATCATTTCAGATGTCTAAAGGGAGGTCAGACGTCTGATCTTTGAATTCAGACGCCTAGTTGGTTTTCTGGAATATTTCCAAAAACCAAAACCAGACGTTTGGATTGTCACCCAGACATTTGAAAGGATTTCAGACGTCTGATTTATGTCTTCAGACGCCTGGATGGTTTTCTGGAATATTTCCAGAAACCAAATCCAGACGTTTGGAACAACCCCTCAGACATCTGGAAATGCCCATTTTTGCCTATTCACCTTACTTTTGATTTAAATTTCAAATGTTAATCGATTTTGGTTGATCCGATTAGTTGTTATCACTTTTATCGACTTTGATGCCTTCTTTTATGGATTTTTGGGAATGTCCATTTTGATCGATTTGGTATCGATTTCTTTGGAATTAATTCACGTCTTCGTATGTGAATTTTGGTGATTGATTGTTTCTACAATCATTTCTATGATTTGTCACTTTAAAATACAAAGGTTTCTATACTAGTAGTAAATATTCAAACTCTTTCATCAAAACGATTTCAACATTTACTTTCAATATCAAACTCGCTTTTTAAACCGTTTTCCAATCTATTAGTATATTAAAACTTTACCACATTTGTTCGAGAAGTCCAATTAAATGACTAAGCAAAACAAGTGGTATGAAACGCTTGTGTTTACTTTGTCAGTTAATTCTTAGACTTGTTCAATTGAAACTTTTGTGACTATTTTCGAGTGGAGATCTACAATTTGTTCGTAAATATTTAAGTTAAGCCAGTGTTTATAGGACATGAAGCTAAACTCACTTATTTACTAGCTTAGTGTAATTTACACTTATCGATCAATGATGATCATTTTATGGTTTAGAATAGCGTTATGCGATGTCTCTTTGTCCACGTGGGGGACTGTACCACATTATATTGAGCTTCGCTCTTTATAGGCTAGCGACCCATGTTCTTTTATAGTGCTCGGTTCATCGGACGTACCATGATTGTACTGCGTCGATGTTCCAACTTATCTAGATCAATGGATGTACCGTTATTGTACTATATCGTTGTTTAGGTTTATCAGGTTCATTGGACGTACCGTTTATACTGCGTCAATGTCCTGAATTATTTGAGTTTTGGTTCATCGGACGTACCGTTATTGTACCGCGTCGATGTTCCAGCTTATCTAGATCAATGGATGTACCGTTATTGTGCTACATCGTTATTCAGGTTTATCAAGTTCATTGGACGTACCGTTTATACTACGTCGATGTTTCGAATTTATGGTTAGTGACTATGGGATAGCGTTCCATTTTGTGATACACGTGTTGGTGAGTTTTCATGCTCCCGTTTGGGATTGGCCATCCTCTCTTTGATTTCTGGATTTCTAATTATTGATTTTTTTTGGAATTTATGTTTCACCAATTTTTATGATTGGCATTGATATGATGTCAATATTAGTGGTTTGGTGAATAAAATAAAGAATATGACATTCTTTTGATCTATGAGAAGATTCTTGTGATATTGATTAATCTTTGTTTGATTTTTAATTGCATACTTATCACAGTACGACATTATTGTTATCATACGTATTTGTCATATCCCTTATTCTATCTCATTTTTATCTTATATTTATAACTAGATTTATCCGTTTATTATTTTCTTATTAAATAATACTCGGGTCAGTCCGAGATATTACAAGTGCTTCTGCTTGATTTTCTATCAGGGACTGTCGCCTGATTTTTGGCTAACTACTCAGATTAGTAGTTGATTTTGTTGTATACATTGGAGATACAGACTCCAAGATGTATGCTTATTCTTTTGGGTAGCACTTGTAACTATTCTTTTGTGATATTGTGGATCTTGTAAGACCACTACTCTGATGTACACTTTTATGTGTTATATTCATATCCATTTCCGCCTTTGAGATATGAACTTCTTGTGACTAATTTATGTTACATTTATTTCTATATTTGTTTCCGAAGACCATATAGCCACTGTGAAGTAGCTTTGAGTTTGTATCGGTATGTCGGATTTCCTCTTGAAATGAAATGCATGTTATTCTATCTGACATATCGGTGCTCGCACAAAGTAATTACACAGATGGTCGCTCCTAAACAGCCTTATTCTTCGTGCTAGTTGATGGCATTACTCCGTAGTGTTCTTGGCTAGTGTGAGTATAGAGGTGGGGTGCCACAACTTGGTATCATAGCCAAACTTCGAAACAATATGGAATATTATGGAAGGATCATCGTCCTAAGTCCATCTTAGGAGTCGTGTCTTAGGATTTTATTCGAGTCATTGGACCCGTTATATCCTATTTTCTTGGTGATGCCTTGTTTTATCAATCATTATTGTTTGATGTTCAATTTGTGAATAACCTTTTTCTTCTTCTTTCTTTCTTTCTTAAAGAAGAGAAATGGTTAGACCTGGCCGTCCCAGCGCTGGTCAATCTAGTGCTACTCCCCAGGATGGAGTATTTATGTTTGCATAACAGCTTCTTGATCTTGTAAGGAATGCTTTAGCTGTCGGACCTATTCCAGAGCCCACTCATCCTAGATCCGTATTTGCACGTTTGTGTAGAGACTATACCGATTTGGGTGGAAGGCCATTCGAGGGATTCGAAAGCATTGTGGAAATCCAAGCTTGGCTCAAAACATGCGATCGCATCTTTCTCGCATGAATCTAATTGATCTTCATCGAGTCCAAGTGGCTTCTATCATGCTCCAAGAAAGAGCATTAGATTGGTATGATCTCTAATTTCTGAAATTACTGAAGCGGATCTTACTTGGGAGCAATTCTAGGAAAGATTCGAATCTAAGTTTGTGCCGAAAGCCAAAAAAGTGACTTTGGCCCGTCGTTTCATTGACCGTGTTCAAGGTGAATCTTCTGTGGCAGATTGTCGCATCTTTTTAATCTCTTTCAAAGTATGGGGTTGAGTATATTAATAACCCATTGAAGAAAAATCAGAGGTTTTTTATGGGTTGAATAAGAACCTCAAAAATCATCTACTTCTGAAATTAGAAGTTTCATTTGATCAGCTTATTAATATGGCTCTTCGACTTGAAGAGGCCGATAAGGAAGGAGATGGTAAAGTTGTGAGCGCCAAACAGAACTTCAACAACAATAGGAAGCGGTCGAATAAGTTCAAAGGCCCTTATCCCAACAAGAAAGGGAAGCAAGTAGCTTCTGCAGCAAAGGCTCCTACCTCTAGTCGTGGGCAATGCTACAATTGTGGTTCTAAGGACCATTATGCTAATAAATGCCCGAAACCTCTCTTTTGTCGTTATTGCAAAAGTTCGGGTCATCTCTTGTCTTTATGTCCCAAACTTCCGAGCAAGAGGGAGGGAAAGTTAAATGTGGTATAAGCGCCAGCTAACACTTCTCTTGGTCAAGGTATCTCTTATTCTATCCTTGATGGCATTATTATGTTTCGTGATCATCCTATTCGAGTTCTTTTTGATATGGGTGCATCCCATTCTTTTATATCAAAAGAACTTATTCATACTTTTTCTTTAAGTGTTATGGCTTTAATGACTACTTTGAGAATTGCGAATCCGGTCGGTGGATTCGCAACACTCAGTTTTCATTGCAAAGATGTCGAGATTACCTTATGTGATTTTTCTTTCCGAGCGGATTTGCATGTCATGCTTTACTTAGGCTTCGGAATGATTTTGGGAATGGATTGGCTTAACTGATATGAAGCCCATATCCTATGTCCTGAGTGGACTATTCATCTTCGACATCCTCAATCTGTTAAGCAGATTTTTATTGTTCTTAAAGATTCGGATTCCAGTTTGGTGGCATCCTTATATTCTCTAAACCTCGTGATGACGATAATGACGATGAGGAAGATGTCATTTCCCGTATTTACGTCGTTCGTGAATTTTCCGACACATTTGAGCCCGTCTTAGGATTGCCACCTAAGCGAACAATTGAGTTCAGAATTAATCTAATCCCTGAAGCTCTACCTATTACTCGTCCTCCTTATCACATTTCCAATAAGGAAAATGAGGAGATGCGTAAATAATTATCCGAATTGGAGACGAAGCAATTTATTCGCTCTAGTTCCTCTCCTTGGGGAGCTTCGGCAATTTTCGTGAAGAAATCCGATGGTACACTTAGGCTTTGCGTTGACTACCGCAAGCTTAATGATCTTATTATCAAGAATAAATATCCATTACCTCGGATTGATGATTTATTCGACCAACTTAGTGGTGCTAGAGTCTTTTCACAATTAGACTTAGCAACTGGTTTTCATCAGCTTCGTATTGCAGAGGATAGTATTCCTTTGACATCGTTCTGTATGCGTCATGGATCTTATGAATGGCTTGTTATGCCATTTGGTTTAACGAATGCTCCGGCTTATTTCGTTGACCTTGTGAATCGAGTTTTCAAAGACTTCCTCGATTGATTTGTTCTCATCTTTATAGATGATATTCTTATGTATTCTAAAACCGAGGAAGAGCATGAAAAGCTTCTTCGGATTGTGTTGGATACTCTTAGGAGCAATCAATTGAAAGAATTTTTTTTTAAATGCCACTTTTAGCAATCTCGTGTGAAGTTCCTCGGTCATATTATTTTTGAATCCGAAACTTTTGTGGATCCTTCAAAGATCGAAGCGATTCAAGATTGGAAGAGACCGGAGAGTGTGACAGAAATTCATAGCTTTCTCGGATTGACAGGTTATTACCGCCAGTTAATAAAGGGCTTTTCTAAAATTGCCATTCCTATTACTAATTTTACAAAGAAGGGAGTTAAATACATTTAGTCGGACAAATGTGAAGCTTCTTTTTAGAAATTAAAAGAACTCCTTTCCGATGCTCCTATTCTTGTGATTCCCGAAGGGAACCAAGATTTTATTGTTTATACCGATGCTAGTCGCGTTGGTTTGGGTGCAGTTCTTATGCAAAGAGAACGTGTTATTGCTTATGCTTATAGGCAATTAAAGCCAGTCGAGACTAGATATGCCACTCATGATTTAGAGCTCGCGGCTATTGTTTTCGCCCTTCGAATTCGGCGTCATTATCTTTTGGCAGAGAAATTTATTCTCTATACAGATCATAAATCTTTGAAGTATTTATTTTCTCAAAAGGAACTTAATTTGCGTCAACAGAGTTGGCTCGAGTTCCTTGAATCTTATGATCTTGATATTCTTTATACTCTCAAAAAGGTAAATCGTGTTGCCGATCCCCTTAGCCAAAAGCAACAAGCGGTTGTTTCCACAAAGATATCCGAATGGAATGATCTCGAGACTTTATCCACTTGTGAGATTCGAGATCATGAATACGATTTATGTTCATCTCTTGTTTTATGTAGCCTTGGGGGTCATCCATCTCTTTTAAACCGCATTCTTGAAGCTCAAAAGCTAGATCCCGAATTGGGTCTTCTTAGCCGAAGTTGTGGGGATAAAATTGATATTGAAGGTTTGAAAGACTTTGATATTGATTCTCGTGGCGGTGTTCGAAAATTTGGTAGACTTATCGTGCCAAATATTAGTGATCTTCGTAAAGATATTTTAGAAGATTCTCATCGTTCTAAATTTACCATTCATCCCGGTAGTAGTAAAATGTACGTGGATATGAAGTGACTTTATTATTGGGAAGGAATGAAATCTGATATTGCTAACTTTTTTAAGCATTGCATGACTTGCCAACTTGTCAAGGCCGAGCATCAAAGGCCCGGTGGGTTATTGCAACCTTTAAACATTCCAATTTGGAAGTGGGATCATATTTCCATGGATTTTATCGACGGCCTTCCCCGTTCTCGTTCGGGTCATGATAGCTTATGGGTGATAGTTGATAGACTTACTAAATCCGCCCATTTTATTCTCGTTCGGTCTAATCCGACCGTTCCTCTTTTGGCCAAACTCTTTATCAAAGAAATTGTTTAATTGCATGGAGTTCCTACTTCTATTGTTAGTGATCGTGATCCTTTGTTTACTAGTGGATTTTGGAAGAGTCTTCAAAAAGCTTTGGGAACAAAGCTTAATTTTAGCACCGCTTATCATCCACAGTCTAATGGACAAACCGAGCATGTGAATCAAACTCTTGAAGATCTTCTTCGTGCATGTGTTCTGGATTTTGGTGGAAGTTGGGAAGATCATATTTCTCTTGTTGAGTTTTCGTATAATAATAGCTTCCAATCTAGTATTGGTATGGCTCCTTTCGAGGAACTCTACGGAAGACCATGCCGATGTCCTTCTTGTTGGCTTGAGGCCGGTGGGAAGCGGGCTTTAGGTCCAGATTTTATTTGTGATTCCACAGAAAAGATTGACCTTATTCGTCACAGGATGAAAGAAGCCCAAAGCAGACAAAAATCCTATGCCGATAACCGAAGAAGGAAATTAGAATTTTTTGTGGGAGATTTTGTGTTTGTTCGTGTTTCACCGATGAAGGGCGTTGAGCGTTTCAGTCGATCGAGAAAGTTAGCACCTCGATATATTGGTCCATTTTCCATCACCAAACGTATTGGTTCTGTGGCTTATCGCCTTTCATTACCGGCTCAATTCTCTGCTATTCATGACGTGTTTCACGTTTCTCAATTACTTTCAAGATTTCGATTCTATTCTTGAGCCCGGTGTTGTTGAAGAAATTGAAGTTTCACCTAATTTGACTTATGAGAAACATCCTATTTGCATCATTGCTTCGGAGGTTAAACACCTTCAAAAAAAGATGTTCCTCTTGTGAAAGTTCAATCGTCTTCAAATCCTAAGGATTGTTCTTGGGAATCTAGAGACTTCATCGAGCGAACACATCTGAACTTACTTTCTCGTGCTCTTTGAGGTGAAGTTTTTATTTCAAATTTCTTTTGTGTTTATATGCTTCTATGGTTGTTACTTTTTATTTTCTTTTTAAATATTGCAAGGACACAATTTCTTTAAGAAGGGGAGTCTGTAATAACCTGCATATTTTACGATTGTATATTTAAATATTTATTTAAATATGGCATCTTTAGTCGGATTTTTGTCCGAAAAGCTACTTTTTGCAAACATTTGAATTAGAACTCGAGATCCCTTCCATTGAGTTCAAAATGGCGTTTGCGACCTTTTTGAGTATAAACATCGATATGTTTGGAGCTAGCTAAAATTTCGAGCTTTTCACTTAAGGCTTAGGGTTTGGTTCAGCCCATTAAAACATATCAACTCCCCTCCACTCCTCTTTATTACTTCATAATATTTCGTACAACTTAAGCTTTAGCAAAAATGGTGGTGGAGATGGGAAACTAAAATCCTAAACCCTAGTTCCTTAGCAAATCCAAGTTTTAGCTCCAAATTCAAAGAGAAGCTTAGGTAAGTATCTCCTTCTTCTTCTCCATCTCAATCTCTCTCCAATTTCTGAAATTTCCTATAATCTAATTTGGGAAATTATTGCTTTTGATCTTAGTTTGGAGCTTCTAGAGTTGAGATTGAAGAGCGGTTGATCCTCCTTTGTTTTCAAGCTTCTTCTTCCTTCTTTTTGTGAAAAAGGTGAGATTTTTATCTCACATCTTTGTCTATATCTATCTTTGTTGTTGGGTATGAATTCCTAACATTTGTTCATGATCATTTACTTTTGATTTGAATTGATATAGTGATTTACCAATTCTTGGATTTAAAGTCCAATTTTATGAAAATCCTTCAATGGATGATTGGATATGTTGTTTGGGATGTATCGAAGAGCTATAAGGCCGGGTTGTCGCTTGGCGTAAATCCTTAGTTATCGCTGCTCGCTCGATCGCTCCCGACATCGATTTGGCCATCATGGCCTAGGCAAATATTTGCCCTGATGAGGTGTTCAGACATTTGGAGACCAATGCCAGACATCTGGTTTTGCATTCTGGAGAAAATAATTCTCGCCAGAAAAATAAAAAGGACAGTAACTAATTTCAAATGTCTGAATTATCATTTCAGACGTCTGAAAGGAGGTGAGACGTCTGATCTTTGAATTTAGAGGCCTGGTTGGTTTTTTGGAATATTTCCAGAAACCAAAACCAAACATCTGGATTGTCAACCAGATGTTTGAAAGGATTTCAGACGTCTGATTTATGTCTTTAGACGCCTGGATGGTTTTCTGGAATATTTCCAGAAACCAAATCCAGACGTCTGGAACAACCCCTCATACGTCTGGAAATGCCCAGTTTTGCCTATTCACCTTACTTTTGATTTAAATTTCAAATGTTAATCGATTTGGGTCGATCCGATTAGTTGTTATCACTTTTATTGACTTTGATGACTTCTTTTTATGGATTTTTGGGAATATCCATTTTGATGGATTTAGTATCGATTTCTTTGGAATTAATTCACGTCTTCATATGTGAATTTTAGTGATTGATTGTTTCTACAATCATTTCTATGATTTGTTACTTTAAATACAAAGGTTTCTATACTAGTAGTAAATATTCAAAATCTTTCATCAAAACGATTTCAACATTTACTTTCAATATCAAACTCGCTTTTAAAACCGTTTTCCAATCTATTAGTATATAAAAACCTTTAACTCATTTGTTCGAAAAATCCAATTAAACGACTTAGCAAAACAAGTGGTATGAAACACTTGTGTTTACTTTGTCGGTTAATTCTTAGACTTGTTCTATTGAAACTCTTGTGACAATTTTCGAATGGAGATCTATAATTTGTTCGTAAATATTTGAGTTAAGCCAGTGGTTATGGGACATGAAGCTAAACTCATTTGTTTACTAGCTTAGTGTAATTTACACTTATCGTTCAGTGATGATCATTTTATGGTTTAGACTAGCGTTATGCGATGTCTCTTTGTCCACATGGGGGACTGTACCTCATTCTATTGAGCTTCGTCTCATTTCTTTATAGGCTAGCGACCCATATTCTTTTATAGTGCTCGGTTCATCGGACGTACCGTTATTGTACTGCGTCGATGTTCCGGCTTATCTAGATCAATGGATTTACCGTTATTGTACTACATCGTAGTTTCGGTTTATCAGGTTCATGGGACATACCGTTATTGTACTGCGTCGATGTCCTGAATTATTTGAGTTTTGGTTCATCGGACGTACCGTTATTGTACCGCGTCGATGTTCCGGCTTATCTCGATCAATGGATGTACCGTTATTGTAATACATCGTTGTTCAGGTTTATCAGGTACATTGGACGTACCGTTTGTACTGCGTCGATGTTCCGAATTTATGGTTAGCGACCATGTGATAGCGTTCCATTTTGTGATACACGTGTTGGTGAGTTTTCATGCTCCCGTTTGGGATTGGCCATCCTCTCTTTGATTTCTGGATTTCTAATTATTAATTTTTTTTGGAATTTATGTTTCACCAATTTTTATGATTGGCATCGATATGATGTCAATATTAGTGGTTTGGTGAATAAAATAAAGAATATGACATTCTTTTGATCTATGAGAAGATTCTTGTGATATTGATTAATCTCTGTTTGATTTTTAATTGCATACTTATCACAGTACGACATTATTGTTATCATACGTATTTGTCACATCCCTTATTCTATCTCATTTTTATCTGATATTTATAGCTAGACTGATCCATTCATTATTTTCTTATTAAATAATGCTCGGGTCAGATCGAGATATTATAGGTGTTTCTGCTTGATTTCCTATCAGGGACTGTCGCCTGATTTTTGGCTAACTACTTAGATTAGTAGTTGATTTTGTTGTATACATTTGAGATACAAACTCCATGATGTATACTTATTCTTTTGGATAGGACTTGTAACTATTCTTTTGTGATATTGTGGATCCTGTAAGACTACTACTCTGATGCACACTTTTATGTGTTATATTCATATCTGTTTCCGCCTTTGAGATATGAATTTCTTGTGACTGATTTACGTTACGTTTATTTCTATATTTGTTTCCGAAGATCACATAGCCAATGTGTAGTAGCTTTGAGTTTGTATCAGTACGACGGATTTCCTCTTGAAATGAAATGCATGTTATTCTATCTGACATATCGGTGCTCGCACAAAGTAATTACACGGATGATCGCTCAACAATAGCCTTATTCTTCACGCTAGTTTTTTTTTTTTGAAAGGCAAGAGCAATGAGCTCACTTTATTAACTAATGAATCATTACAAAATAGTACTTAACTAACAACCAAATACAAACACATTTACAAATCTACAAAAGACCACTAAACCATAATAACCTGACTGCAACAAATGACAATAATATTACCACTTACAACAACCACATCAGTAATACAACCAAAATTAAAGACAAAAGGAATAAAAGAGATACATGACATTAGCATTGATATCAGATTGACCAGTGAAGAAAGGAAAATAAGGCAATGCATGATATCTCCATCAGCTTACTATACCAAACATGACCAGCAGCAATTACAACATCTCTCCATAAATTTGATCCTTAGCAAAAACCAACAGCAAGCTTGACCAAAGATTTGTGTATCAATCCTCAAAATAAAAATGAATTCCAAAAATACATATAAACTGAGGAAAATATCACACTTTAAAGTACAAGCAATATCCAGAAACCTTCTGAGTGAATCAAGCTATCAGATTTCTGAGAACTACATAGTAATAAGATGAAACATCAACATTAACATGTATCAGTTTTCAAAAACATGAGAATATTCCTAGGAATCTGACTAAACAACTGAGAAGAATTCTTCATACCAATACCAAAAATTCTGTTATTCCTCTCTTGCCATATCTCATAAATCAATCTCTTAAGCATCTTTAACAAAAGCCTAGTATTACGTGATTTCCATCTAGTTGCTTTGAAGATATTAAACCACTCAATAGCACTTACAGAAGAAGGCTTATAAAAACCTCCATTGGATAATAATTTGTACCAGATTTGAAAAACAAAAGGGCACTCAAAAAATAAATGAGTATTACATTCTATACCAGTCTTACAAAATACACATAGATCCTCTGAGATAACACCAATTCTACAGAGCTTATCCTTGGTGTTTAAAGCATTAGCCATCACTTTCCATAACAACAAATTCTCCTTTGCACTACCACCAATTTTCCAAATTCTAGTATGCCAGGGAAATAGTGAACCATTTTCACAGAGAGCCTTATAAACAAGCTTAATAGAAAACTCCTTCCCAGACCAGACTAGTACATTATCAGACATCATAATAGGGTTATTTGAAATAAGATTCCATAAGTTTCTTAAATGGAAGGAACTGGAATATGGCAAAACTACACTGCCATCATGAATAAAATCATCAACTTTAGCCTCTTCTGATATACCAGAATTTCTTCTCAAATTATAATCAACAATAGAACTTAGAATTAAACCTTGCTTAGCCCATGGAGAATGCCAGAAAGACAAATCTTTAATCAGAACATGATTACACTGAATTAAAGGTGTAAATGATTCCCTAAGTTTAAGAATACACCTCCAACTCCAACTACAACTTTGAGGAATTGACATAGTCCAAAAATTTCTCCTACCAATAAGATTGTGATTAACCCATTGCGACCAAAGATTCTTATCTGTTGTAAAATTTTTATTGAAATAAACTGAAATTGCAGCTTTATTCCACTGAAATTTTTTTTTTTTTGAAAAGCAAGAGCGAAAAGCTCACTTTATTAACTAATGAAAAATTACAACCAAAGAAAATGACCAACAATCCAAAAACAAATACACCCATGACCAAGATTACAAATCAAAACCAAGATATACCCATGACCACACTATGTCCAGATTAACATCTGTGACCATAATACAATTAGAGAATTGACTAACAACCCTGACCAAATTACAAACATCAAACGACAGCTACATAACAACTAATGGAATAACAAGGCAGCAGCTTTGAACCAAGAAATCAGAGATGGCATCAGGAAGAAGAAAACAAATGCAAGCAAACTTCTTAATCCACCAAAACATACATAACCATCAGGATATAAGGTTTCACTCTGTAAAAGCTTCACTCTGTAAATGCTTCATTCTGAAAAATTCTTCACACTGTAAATGCATCATCAAACAGACATAACAAGCAACCTTCATATGAACAACAACATTAACAGTGAAAGCTTCTCATTGTCAATGCATCCAGAAACCTCTTTAGCCAAACTTAAAAAAGAATCAGTAAACAGCAAAAGAAAATAAGAATTAATCTTAACAAGAATCAGATCTTAAAAACCAAAGAATATTCCTGTGTATCTGATCAAACAATTGTGAGGAGCTCCTGATACCATTACCAAATATTCTATTATTTCTCTCTTGCCAAACTTCATAAACCAATCTTTTTAACATTTTTAGCAGAAGCCTTGTCTGACATGATTTCCATCTAGTAGCTTTGAAAATATTGAACCATTCAATAGGACTTACAGTTAAAGGTTTGTAAAATCCACATGATGATAATAATCTATACCAGATTTGAAAGACAAAAGGACAATCAAAGAATAAATGTGTGTTACATTCTATATTAGACTTACAAAAAACACACATATTCTCTGAGATGATTCCAATTCTACAAAGTTTATCCTTGGTATTTAATGCATTAGCCATCACTTTCCATAACAACAAATTTTCCTTAGCACTGCCACCTATTTCCCAAATTCTTGTATACCATGGAAAAAGAGAACCATCATCACAGAGAGATTTGTAAACAAGCTTGATTGAAAAAGTCTTCCCGGACCATACTAGCATATTATCAGAACTTATTGTAGGATAATTTGTAATGATGTTCCATAATTGTCTTAATTGAAAAGAGCTTGTGTAAGGCAAAACTAAACTGCCATCATGAATAAAATCAACAACTTTAGCTTGTTCAGCTATGCCAGAGATATTTCTCAAATTGTAATCAACAATTGAACTCAGGATTAAGCCTTGTTTAGACCAGGGAGAGTGCCAAAAAGACAAATCCTTAATCAGATCATGATTACATTGAATTAAAGGAATAAAAGTTTCTCTAAGCTTCAAAATACATCTCCAACTCCAACTACAACTTTGAGGAATTGACATAGTCCAAAAAAATTTCCTACCAATAAGATTATGATTAACCCATTGTGACCAGAGATTGTTGTCAGATGTAAAAAATTTATTGTAATAAACAGATATAGCAGCTCTGTTCCATTGACAGATATTAGTTATTCCAAGACCACCATGTTTCTTTGCTTCAAAAAGTTTATAGAAAGAAATTGGAATTAACTTCTTAGTAAATGGATCACCATGCCATAAGAATTTATTAAGAGCACTAGTAATCATATTAATAAGCTTAGCTGGAAGAATATAATGCCTTGTCCAATATGTTGTCATGGCTACAGCTATTGACTGAACAATGGTTAGCCTACCAGCTTGTGAAAGTTTACCAATTGGCCATAAGTGAAGTTTTTCAATGATCTTTTCGAACAGTGGCAAGCAATCTAGCTTAGTAATTCTAGATGTAATCAAAGGCAGACCCAAATAGAAAGAATTTCTAGGCAGTTCTTGTAGACCAGAAAAATTAATAATAGCATTCTTATCCAATGGACTTAAACCAGCAACTAAAATATTAGATTTAGCCAAATTAATTTGAAGTCCAGTTATAGAGTGAAAAATCTTCAGAGTTGAAAGAATGCATTGTATGTTATCTGGAGTGGGCTTTGTAAAAACAACCAAGTCATCAGCAAAAAGGAGATGAGTAATAAGTGGATGCTTACATTTTGGATGCAACTGTAAAAATCCATTAAGAACAAGTTCCTTGAACATAGAATTAAGAAGCTCCATGACAATTATAAACAGATAGGCTGAAATAGGATCACCTTGCCTAACACCATGTATACCCCTAAAATAACCATATAGACCACCATCTCTCAAAATGAATACATAGGAGAAGAGATACAAGTGTAAATCCAAGCTAAGAATGGTTTTGGAAAATTCATTTTGGACATAACTGCTAAAATAGAATTCCAATGCACAGAATCAAAAGCCTTCCTAGTATCCAATTTTAACATACACTGTAAGAACCCTAGTTTTATAGCCGTTTATTTCTTCTAATTATTTAATTTTGTAATATATTTTTATATAACTGCGTAAACCAATAAAGTTTTAATAATAACTGTGAAAATTTAAGCTATTTTGGACTATTAAATGTGGCCTTTAAAGGGCGCGTAGAATTTATGGTAAGTAACGTAATAAAACGTATAAAATTTAAAACGTTATTTTATATATATTTTTGATGATTTGTATTACGTCTGTTTGACGTATTTCTAAAATCATATTTTTAATATCTTTGGATTTAAAATATCAGTCAGTGATTTTTATACCAAACGTTACTTTGATTAGCTGACAATTTGGTTTCGAAAAATTTGTATACGTTCTCATTCCTAAAGCCTTGCATAAATTCTTGCCATTTCGTTTATTTCTACCAAACTAAAAAATCAAATTTTCGTGTAACGTTCCAAACGTATAAACTGGAAACAGATCACACCTTCCCCTCATTACCGTTTCCTACCTTTAATCAAGAATAAATAGCATTCAACAAAGGAAACTGGAAACATATCTCAGCCTTCCACTTTATCAACTGAGAAACTCTCGCCCTCTGTTTGTTTCGAAACAAATTCTTTTGCAAACTGGAACGAGTAAATCACGCACATTAGTATAAAATCACAAGCTTTGTATAACTGGCAATTAATATTTTGCAAAGCCTTAAGTAAATCACGCATTTATAAAGTTCTAACAGAGAAGCTGGAAGGGAAATCAACGCATGATTTTTTTATCACAATTTTCGTATATCATTCAAGATAGAAAACTGGAAAGAAATCAAGAATCTTTTCACCTGCCTTCTCCCTTAAATTCGCAAATTTCATCTATAAATACCTACTCATTCACATCAACTTTCCTCTGCTCTACATATCTCAGCCTTCACGTCTTCTTTTCAAGCTCCATCAGGTAATGGTTATCCCTCTTTTGTAAATTTCATTTGTCTGCCTTAAATTGATCTTTCCTTTGGCAAAATTTTATTTGCGCTCGACTACTGCATTCCCTTAACCGCACTAGTCTGACCATCATACACTTTCACCCTGAGTACATGCATAGCTGTTTGATAGGGGACTGATATATAGGATAGAGATTGAGGATAGGAGATGAGTCGGTCGTCGGTGCATCTGTGCATGTTTCATAGGGCATGCGTATAGGTTTTACCATCCTATAACAGCAAGTAGAAGTGTGGATTTGGATAGATGCAGTTTGAATAGGGAGGCATAGTGTTCACAACTGAGACCTATAGTTTAAGAATCAGAGAGGTTGCATTTGTGAAATAAGTTTGCATACACCACCGTTGGATCTCAGGTGAACTGAGAAGCATATGCATAAAGTGAGTAGTTTATTGATAAATATAAATGGTAGACATATATATAAGACATAATAAAAAAAAAGATATCAATGAAGTACCTTAGTTGCTGATGATGTGAGTCATAGTGAGGTGAGTTTGCCTGCATATTTTTCCCAAGATTTGATTTTTAGTTGCAAATCTAGTACTGATACATGGTGAGTGAGATGAGTGGGCAGTGTGCATGTTTCTTTAAGGAACTGAGAGATTTCTTTGGAAAAAAAAAAGGAGGAGAAATAAAAGAACGAAGGGAGAAAGAGTGGAGAGAGCATACGTGCATGCATATCTATGAAGTTGGCAGGGACGTGTTGCAAGTCATGTTTTATAAAATGGCGAAGATATATAAAAAGGCTTCAGTTGATAATAAGGCAAAAGAAGAAAGCCTGCAAAACTTTGATACTTATAGTTGCGTGGGAACTGAGATGCACCACTTGGCATCTAGCTCGCATGGAACAAAGCAGGGAAATTATATTTGGAGCATGCGTTTTGTTGGGGGATTATGGCCAAAACTAGGAAACTCTATTTCCTCTTAAAAAAAAGTAATAGGAAGATAGTAACGTGTTAATGCATAGTAGGCTGGGCCGTGCCTTATAGCAGCAAGAACATATAGTTTTAAAATATATTACCGGGAACGTTGGTCGGGATGTGGGGTGTGGCGGTCGAGCAAAAGTTAAACCAAAATTTCTTGTACTCTATTCGTTCCAAATTGTTTCGAATATTTGCTTTGACCGTAAATTTAAGTCGCGTATTGGTTTTATTTGGATCTTGTTATAGATTTGAATCTAGGCGTAACATTCCGGGATATTTCATCATTACTCTCTGTGCGCTTCTTTTCCGGCGGATTTTCATTTTTGTTTGAATCAAATCTTTCTACAGCCATCAGGTGAGTTTTTCTCACCAGACAAACATGCCTATATATTTGTAAATTATCGCAAGTGTATTTGTAGATTTTTATTTAATTTCTATCTGTCTGTAATATAACGTAGGATGTTAAACCCATTTAAATTGACACCCCATCAGTTATTTATCTGTTGTAATATTACTGAAGTTATATTATTAAATGTTTATTTACTGTTTAAATCATCACTGTAAGTTCCCTGTAAAACTTAGATAGTTATGGGCTGAAATGATAGGCCTAAATGATGATTATTGTTCATTTATTCTGTTAACTGTTTAAATGTTGACTTGGGATTGCGGGTTTGAAATGATAGAACCCGGGGTTTTGTAAATTGCGGATTGAAATGATATAAATCTGTATCACTTGACCTAGGCTAGAGAACTATATACAGACCCGTGGTTTCTATAATATTTTTCTGAAATATTTTAAGATTATTTTGGAAATTTATATTATTCTGATTTATAATGATTTTAAAGAGTTAAAAATGTTAAATAATTAAATAAGGGTTTGAATAAATTTTTTTTTTGGAATTTAACTTATATTGGAAAATTCTGGTATTGTTAAAAATGAGATTTCAGTAAAAATAATTGATTATAAGTTATATTTGGAATTTAGAACTAAATTGTTAAGAAAGAATCTATCACAGCATTTAAATGCTATCTTTTAAAATTGGACTGTTTAACCCGTAAACTTTAGGTAGCATTTCATAAGTGCTGCAGAAACTGGAATTTGATTGTTTTAAAATATATGGAAATTAATTTTGGGAAAAAGGTGTAAATTTTGGAATTTAATATGTAATTAGAAAATTTTAAGAAATTGATTTTTTGATGGATTTAAAGGAAGAATTTAACTTTAAAATTTGGTAAAGGCAATAAATTCCAAATAAATTGAATAAATTTAAAAGTATGTTATAAAGTGGAAAGTTTAAATCAATATTTGATATTGAAGGAATTTGAAATATATTTTGATTTTAAAGTACGAATACCATTTTAAACTGTAACCACGGGTTATAATAACGTTTGGTTGGCAAAGAGACCGGGATCGGATATCTGGCATACTCTCTGTCGATACCGAAAACCACTTTGACTAACCGTGTACGCGGTGGAGATCCCAGAATGAAGTAGGATGGTGGTGACGGTTCCTTTAAGGTAAATACGTGGACCCGACTCCCGTGAGTTGGCATAAGGTGGCAAAAACAGGAGCGATTCTCGGATTAATGAGGTAGCACCTCTGATCGAACGCACTTCTTCGTATGCCATTCTATTGCTCTTGTGATTGTTTTGGTGCGCACCTTTGATTTGGGAGTGTTGTTCGAGGTGGGCGGTAACTGCGGCTACGCGCTTCCACCGGTCCAGATAGCAATTGGTATATCTACCCTGCCATTGCCTAGTTGTGCCGTGTCACCTACCATAGCGAGCCTCCTACGAGTTTCTATTTGTGTCGTACCTATGGAGTACCCTCTGGTAGCTTCCCGATCAGGAGGTATTACGGTACTGTATAGACTATTGGCATTATTTGTGTTAAGGTGTAAAATGTAAAGCCTTAATGCTATTTAAAAGTAAGTTTATTTTATATGTAGACACTATTATAATAGCGCAATATACTACATAGTAAATAGTTTAACGGATCCTTAGAGGATGGGCGATCCCAAGCATCCTTTAAGTTACTTGCTATATATTACAGTACACTCGAATTAGCTCACAATTATATAAGTATGTATGTCCTGACTCGAGTGTTATGTTTTATTTTACGCTCGGGTCAGCCTGAGTTGCAGCTTCAGTTTCTCTCCGGAGCTAGGATACCCCGTAGATCATTCGTGCTGCCAGAAGCTTTGTTTCAGTCTTTATCCTTTCTGAAATCAACACCTTTGAAGACTCTGTTTCTTTTATGTTTTAAAAATTGTATTGAAGATTTTAAACTATGTAATTTCTGTTGGTTAAAGTTTTAAAAGTGGCTTCATGAACCACTGAATGTTTATTTCCGCTGTGAGATTCTGATATCTGTGTATGTGATTCTGTGTATTTGAATTCATATGTTCCTAAGCTATTTACAATCTATTGTTTTGAACTATTCCAGCTCGACATGTTTTATTTATTGTCGAATTTGAATGGTACAAAATAGTGGGTCGTTACAGTTGGTATCAGAGCTTTGGTTTAACCATAGCCAAAGGAGCAAAAACTCATTAGAGATAGGGTAGCAATACCCTAGAATGAGTGAAATCAAATTCTAGAATCCTTTCCTTGTGAGAGAACGTATTTTAAAGTATAAAATGATTTTCAAAAGGGTTTTAAAAGAAGTATTTTAATATAAAAACTTCCTGTTTTAAAATGAGTTTTCCAAACACTTCTTCCTTCTCTCCATCGTAATTCGAGCCTTTGTTAATTACTTGTCCAAGTTAAACTTTATCTTATCGTAGAATATCTTGATATTTTCCTCTGCCCTTAAAAATTCATTCTCGATCTTTCAGGATGAATAGAGGAAACAATAGAGGTCGAGGGCAAGCTGCTCCTCCACCTGCTGCCCTTGTCAGATTTACTAAGTTATGCAAGGACTATGTTGAGCTAGGGGCACAAAATTTATGGGAACAGAAACCATCATAGAAGCTCAACAATGGCTTCGAGACTTAGAGAGGATTTTCTCCTGTCTCGAGATTACTAATGCCCAGCAGAGGCAACTCGCGGCCTGGCAAATGAAGGGCGCTGCTTTAAATTGGTGGCTATCTATTACTGCTCAAACAAATGAGGCTGACCTCACTTGGGAGCAATATAGGTATCTTTTGGTTGTCCAAATTCGGATTTGAAATTCCATGTTTGAATCTATCTTTTAAACTCTTATCGTGCTTTAGGGAGGCCTTTCTTGCCAAGTGGATGCCCGAAGCGGGCAAGTCTCAGCTCTATCGAGACTTCATGGATCTAAAGCAAGGCAGTATGACCTTCACAGAATATGAGAGGAAGTTCAATGAGCTCTCCCAGTATGGTATGAATCTGATTGACACCCCGCTCAAGATGAACGAGAAGTTTATCGCTGGAGCTCGACCTGAGTTCTACGATCGACTCATTACTCATGTTCATGGGCCCTTCACGGCATCGATGGATATGGCTCTCCGGTATGAGAACCCTACATCTAAGACCACTCCAGCTGCCCAGTCTGCATCAGCCCAGTCTTCCGGTAATTCAAGAAAGAGGAAGTCAAATTTCTACCGCAATAAGAGGAATAAGACTCAAGGGTTAGGATCATCATCATCTTCTGCATCTGCAAGGCCACCTGTAGACCTGGCTACCATCACTTGCCATAGATGCCAGCAGAAGGGACATTTTGCTAATCCCTGTCCTACTTTGGGTGCTGCTGTCCCACCTCCTGCTCAGTTTGCTAGGCGAGATCTATGTCACATCTGCCTCCAGCCGGGACACTACAAGAAGGATTGTCCCACTCAAAAGAAGGGCACAACATCCGGGGTCTTTGCGGTGACTTCTGCATCCTCTACAGCTCCGCAGCCTGCACCTGCACCCGCTCCAGCTCCGAACGACTCTCAAGGTACACTTCAAGGATCTTTTACTTTGTTCAAATTACCTGCTCGCGTTTTATTCGATACCGGAGCTTCCCACAGCTTCATTTCGTCCGACCTCTGTAATAGATTTGAACATCGACTTTCACCTGAATTTTCCTCCGTACCTTTATGTGTTTCAAACCCCATCGGTGGTCCTGCGAACCTTAGTAAAGTTTGTAGAAATGTGAAGCTCCTCCATTTCCAACAATGCTTCACTGGAGACTTTTATGTTTTGGGTTTCGACGCTTTCGATCTTCTACTCGGAGGCGATTGGTTAGATAGGCATGGTGCAGATATCTCTTGTAGTTCTCGTACTGTTGCTCTTAAAGATGATTTAGGGAATCCATTAGAAATCCAGTGTAGATTGCCTCAGGAGTTCGCTGGTAGTTTCATCTATTCTCTCGACACCTTCTCGGATGATATCCATTTGACTCCGGTAGTGAAATTATTTCCCGACGTATTTGGTGAAGTCACTTCTTTACCTCCAAAGCGGGAAATTGATTTCCGTATCGACCTTATCCCTGGAGCACGACCTATAGTCCTCCCACCCAGAAGAATGGCACCGCGGGAAAAGAGCGAATTAAGGAAGCAGATCCAAGACCTATCCTCCAAAGGTCTGATCAGACCTAGCTTCTCAGAATGGGGAGCAGTTGTAGTCTTTGTCACCAAATCTGATGGTTCCCTCCGGATGTGTGTCGACTATCGGGAACTCAACAAGCTTACCATGAAGAACAGATATCCTATGCCCCGCATAAACGATATGTTCGATCAACTCTATGAAGCAACTGTTTTCTCTCAGCTTGATTTAGCCACAGGTTTCCATCAGCTTAGAATTGCTGAGGAGAGCATACCCAAAACTGCTTTCCGTACTGAAAATGGTTTCTTCGAATGGCTAGTTATGCCTTTTGGCTTGACTAATGCCCCTGCTTTCTTCGTAGACTTGATGAATCGTGTCTTCCGCGATGTACTCAATAAATTTGTCCTTGTCTTTATTGATGACATCCTTGTCTTCTCCAAGTCTGAGGAAGAACATAGAGTTCATTTGAGTTATGTTTTAGAGACTCTTCGGAACCACCAATTAAAGGCTAAGTTCTCTAAATGTCATTTCTGGGAAGAAGAAGTCTGATTCCTCAGACACATTGTCTCTAAAGAAGGAGTTTCTATTGATCCAGTCAAGATCGCTGCAATCAAAGAGTGGGAAGAACCTAAGACTCCTACTGATATTCGCAGTTTTCTAGGCCTTGCTGGTTACTACCGAAGGTTCATTGAGAACTTTGCTCGGATTTCGGCACCTCTGACTGCTCTAACCCGGAAAAATATTAAGTTTGTATGGAGCAATAAGTGTAAGGCTGCATTCCAAGAGTTAAAGGATAAGCTCACCTCCGCATCAGTACTTACTGTACCAAATGGAAGTGAAAGATTAACGGTATTCACTGATGCTTGTCGAGAAGGTTTGGGAGCAGTGCTAATGCAAGATGGGAAAGTAATTGCATATGCTAGTCGTCAGCTGAAGACACATGAAGCTAATTACGCTGCTCACGATTTAGAATTGTTGGCTGTTGTCTTTGCCCTGAAGCTTTGGAGACATCATCTCTTGGGAGCTAAGTTTGATCTCTTCACCGATCATCAGTCTCTAAAATATATCTTTACCCAGAAGGATTTAAATCAGAGACAAGTGCGGTGGCTCGAGTTTCTTGCTTCTTATGATCTCGACATCAACTATACTCCCGGGAAAGCAAATGTAGTGGCAGATGCGCTTTGTAGAAAGAAATCCTTGTTATGCCAGCTTATTGTATCTTCCCCTCTATTGGACCGTATTAAGGCTAAGCAGGATGAGGACAGGATCATCAGATTGATTAAGGAGAATGTCCGGGGCAGAGGTAGTAATGGTTTTGATAATAGTGGAGCTCAGATTGATGATAAAGGAGTTTTAAGGATAAATGTAAGGATTTGTGTTCCGAATGTTGATGGGTTGAGGCAGAAGTTACTCCGGGAACATCATCAGTCCCGACTTACCATTCATCCTGGCGTAGCAAAGATGTATCAGGATTTGAAGAAACTCTACTGGTGGAAGGGTATGAAGCGAGATGTCTCTATCTTTGTGAGTAGATGTGCGACTTGTCAGCAAGTCAAGGCGGACCATCAGAAGACACCGGGTCTGTTGCAGCCTTTGGAGATCCCAAATTGGAAGTGGGAGCAAGTTTCTATGGATTTTATTGATGGTTTGCCGAGATCTAGGAAGGGAAATGAAAGCATCTGGGTTATTGTGGATAGACTGACTAAGTCCACTCATTTTATTCCAGTCAGATCTACCCGCACAGCTTCGAGTTTATCCGAGATTTATATGAGGGAGATTGTTCGCCTCCATGGTGTTCCCCTTAGCATTGTTTGCGATCGAGACTCTATTTTCACTAGTCAGTTTTGGAAAGCATTCCAAGAATCCTTGGGTACTCGTTTGAACCTGAGCACCGCTTACCACCCGCAAACTGACGGTCAAACGGAGAGGGTAAATCAGATTCTTGAGGATCTTCTTCGTGCTTGCATCTTGGACTATGGAGGATCTTGGGAAGATCATCTCCATCTTGTGGAATTCACCTATAACAATAGTTATCAGGTATAAATTTCAATCCTCTGTTCTTATCTTATCTTATTCTCTATCTATCTCATTCTATCTTTTCAGGCTAGCCTTAAGATGTCCCCATTTGCTGCTCTATACGGGAGACCGTGTAGATCTCCTTCTTGTTAGATTGAGTCTGGTAACCGCTTAGTTCTTGGCCCTGAGATGATTTTAGAAGCTTCGGAGAAAGTAGAGGAGATTAAGAGAAGGTTAAAAGTTGCTCAAGATAGACAAAAGAAGTACGCTGATCGGCGTAGAAGGAGTTTGGAGTTTGATGTTGGTGATTTGGTATTTCTTAAGATCTCTCCTTTAAGAAATGTGGTTCGGTTTGGACGTAGAGGAAAGCTGGCCCCTAGGTTCATCGGTCCCTTCCGTATTTTGGAGAGGATTGGATCTCTTTCTTATCGACTAGATCTACCCGAGAAATTTGCTGGAATTCACAATGTATTCCATGTATCTCACCTTCGCCGCTGTCTTCACGATCCATCTCTTGTCATCCAGCCTACTGCTCTTGATGGTCTGGACATCGAACCCGATCTAACTATTGAAAGAAAGCCGCTTCGTATCGTTGATCGAGGTACGAAACAGCTTAGAAGAAAATCTGTCCAATTGGTCAAAGTGCAATGGAGCACCGACGAGCGAGATTGCACATGGGAGACGGAGGAAAGCATTCGTGCTTCGAACCCGGAACTATTCGTTTAAGGTACTTTGATCTTCTAGCTTATCTTCCTTTGTTTTCTTTCTTTCGTTCCTTTTCGAGGACGAAAAGTTCTGAGTGGGGGAGAGTGTAACAACCCTAGTTTTATAGCCGTTTATTTCTTTTAATTATTTAATTTTGAAATATATTTTTATATAACTGTGTAAACCAATAAAGTTTTAATAATAACTGTGAAAATTTAAGCTATTTTGGACTATTAAATGTCGCGTTTAAAGGGCGCGTAGAATTTATGGTAAGTAACGTAATAAAACGTATAAAATTTAAAACGTTATTTTATATATATTTTTGATGATTTGTATTACGTCTGTTTGACGTATTTCTAAAATCATATTTTTAATATCTTTGGATTTAAAATATCAGTCAGTGATTTTTATACCAAACGTTACTTTGATTAGCTGACAATTTGGTTTCGAAATATTTGTATACGTTCTCATTCCTAAAGCCTTGCATAAATTCTTGCCATTTCATTTATTTCTACCAAACTAAAAAATCAAATTTTCGTGTAACGTTCCAAACGTATAAACTGGAAACAGATCACACCTTCCCCTCATTACCGTTTCCTACCTTTAATCAAGAATAAATAGCATTCAACAAAGGAAACTGGAAACATATCACAGCCTTCCACTTTATCAACTGAGAAACTCTCGCCCTCTGTTTGTTTCGAAACAAATTCTTTTGCAAACTGGAACGAGTAAATCACGCACATTAGTATAAAATCACAAGCTTTGTATAACTGGCAATTAATATTTTGCAAAGCCTTAAGTAAATCACGCATTTATAAAGTTCTAACAGAGAAGCTGGAAGGGAAATCAACGCATGATTTTTTTTATCACAATTTTCGTATATCATTCAAGATAGAAAACTGGAAAGAAATCAAGAATCTTTTCACCTGCCTTCTCCCTTAAATTCGCAAATTTCATCTATAAATACCTACTCATTCACATCAACTTTCCTCTGCTCTACATATCTCAGCCTTCACGTCTTCTTTTCAAGCTCCATCAGGTAATGGTTATCCCTCTTTTGTAAATTTCATTTGTCTGCCTTAAATTGATCTTTCCTTTGGCAAAATTTTATTTGCGCTCGACTACTACATTCCCTTAACCCCACTAGTCTGACCATCATACACTTTCACCCTGAGTACATGCATAGCTGTTTGATAGGGGACTGATATATAGGATAGAGATTGAGGATAGGAGATGAGTCTGGTCGTCGGTGCATCTGTGCATGTTTCATAGGGCATGCGTATAGGTTTTACCATCCTATAACAACAAGTAGCAGTGTGGATTTGGATAGATGCAGTTTGAATAGGGAGGTATAGTGTTCACAACTGAGACCTATAGTTTAAGAATCAGAGAGGTTGCATTTGTGAAATAAGTTTGCATACACCACCGTTGGATCTCAGGTGAACTGAGAAGCATATGCATAAAGTGAGTAGTTTATTGATAAATATAAATGGTAGACGTATATATAAGACATAATAAAAAAAAATAAGATATCAATGAAGTACCTTAGTTGCTGATGATGTGAGTCATAGTGAGGTGAGTTTGCCTGCATATTTTTCCCAAGATTTGCAAATCTAGTACTGATACATGGTGAGTGAGATGAGTGGGCAGTGTGCATGTTTCTTTAAGGAACTGAGAGATTTCTTTGGAAAAAAAAAAGGTGGAGAAATAAAAGAACGAAGGGAGAAAGAGTGGAGAGAGCATACGTGCATGCATATCTATGAAGTTGGTAGGGACGTGTTGCAAGTCATGTTTTATAAAATGGCGAAGGTATATAAAAAGGCTTCAGTTGATAATAAGGCAAAAGAAGAAAGCCTGCAAAACTTTGATACTTATAGTTGCGTGGGAACTGAGATGCACCACTTGGCATCTAGCTCGCATGGAACAAAGCAGGGAAATTATATTTGGAGCATGCGTTTTGTTGGGGGATTGTGGCCAAAACTAGGAAACTCTATTTCCTCTTAAAAAAAAAAGTAATAGGAAGATAGTAACGTGTTAATGCATAGTAGGCTGGGCCGTGCCTTATAGCAGCAAGAACATACAGTTTTAAAATATATTACCGGGAACGTTGGTCGGGATGTGGGGTGTGGCAGTCGAGCAAAAGTTGAACCAAAATTTCTTGTACTCTATTCGTTCCAAATTGTTTCGAATATTTGCTTTGACCGTAAATTTAAGTCGCGTATTGGTTTTATTTGGATCTTGTTATAGATTTGAATCTAGGCGTAACATTCCGGGATATTTCATCGTTACTCTCTATGCGCTTCTTTTCCGGTGGATTTTCATTTTTGTTTGAATCAAATCTTTCTGCAGCCATCAGGTGAGTTTTTCTCACCAGACAAACATGCCTATATATTTGTAAATTATCGCAAGTGTATTTGTAGATTTTTATTTAATTTCTATCTGTCTGTAATATAACGTAGGATGTTAAACCCATTTAAATTGACACCCCATCAGTTATTTATCTGTTGTAATATTACTGCAGTTATATTATTAAATGTTTATTTACTGTTTAAATCATCACTGTAAGTTCCCTGTAAAACTTAGATAGTTATGGGCTGAAATGATAGGCCTAAATGATGATTATTGTTCATTTATTCTGTTAACTGTTTAAACGTTGACTTGGGATTGCGGGTTTGAAATGATAGAACCCGGGGTTTTGTAAATTGCGGATTGAAATGATATAAATCCGTATCACTTGACCTAGGCTACAGAACTATATACAGACCCGTGGTTTCTATAATATTTTTCTGAAATATTTTAAGATTATTTTGGAAATTTATATTATTCTGATTTATAATGATTTTAAAGAGTTAAAAATGTTAAATAATTAAATAAGGGTTTGAATAAAAAATTCTTTTTTTGGAATTTAACTTATATTGGAAAATTCTGGTTTTGTTAAAAATGAGATTTCAGTAAAAATAATCGATTATAAGTTATATTTGTAATTTAGAACTAAATTGTTAAGAAAGAATCTATCACAGCATTTAAATGCTATCTTTTAAAATTGGACTGTTTAACCTGTAAACTTTAGGTAGCATTTCATAAGTGCTGCAGAAACTGGAATTTGATTGTTTTAAAATATATGGAAATTAATTTTGGGAAAAAGGTGTAAATTTTGGAATTTAATATGTAATTAGAAAATTTTAAGAAATTGATTTTTTGATGGATTTAAAGGAAGAATTTAACTTTAAAATTTGGTAAAGGCAATAAATTCCAAATAAATTGAATAAATTTAAAAAGTATGTTATAAAGTGGAAAGTTTAAATCAATATTTGATATTGAAGGAATTTGAAATATATTTTGATTTTAAAGTACGAATACCATTTTAAACTGTAACCATGGGTTATAATAACGTTTGGTTGGCAAAGAGACCGGGATCGGATATCTGGCATACTCTCTGTCGATACCGAAAACCACTTTGACTAACCGTGTACGCGGTGGAGATCCCAGAATGAAGTAGGATGGTGGTGACGGTTCCTTTAAGGTAAATACGTGGACCCGACTCCCGTGAGTTGGCATAAGGTGGCTAAAACAGGAGCGATTCTCGGATTAATGAGGTAGCACCTCTGATCGAACGCACTTCTTTGTATGCCATTCTATTGCTCTTGTGATTGTTTTGGTGCGCACCTTTGATTTGGGAGTGTTGTTCGAGGTGGGCGGTAACTGCGGCTACGCGCTTCCACCAGTCCGGATAGCAATTGGTATATCTACCCTGGCATTGCCTAGTTGTGCCGTGTCACCTACCATAGCGAACCTCCTACGAGTTTCTATTTGTGTCGTACCTATGGAGTACCCTCTGGTAGCTTCCCGATCAGGAGGTATTACGGTACTGTATAGACTATTGGCATTATTTGTGTTAAGGTGGAAAATGTAAAGCCTTAACGCTATTTAAAAGTAAGTTTATTTTATATGTAGACACTATTATAATAGCGCAATATACTACATAGTAAATAGTTTAACGGATCCTTAGAGGATGGGCGATCCCAAGCATCCTTTAAGTTACTTGCAATATATTACAGTACACTCGAATTAGCTCACAATTATATAAGTATGTATGTCCTGACTCCAGTGTTATGTTTTATTTTACGCTCGGGTCAGCCTGAGTTGCAGCTTCAGTTTCTCTCCGGAGCTAGGATACCCCGTAGATCATTCGTGCTGCCAGAAGCTTTGTTTCAGTCTTTATCCTTTCTGAAATCAACACCTTTGAAGACTCTGTTTCTTTTATGTTTTAAAAATTGTATTGAAGATTTTAAACTATGTAATTTCTGTTGGTTAAAGTTTTATAAGTGGCTTCATGAACCACTGAATGTTTATTTCCGCTGTGAGATTCTGATATCTGTGTATGTGATTCTGTGTATTTGAATTCATTTGTTCCTAAGCTATTTACAATCTATTGTTTTGAACTATTCCAGCTCGACATGTTTTATTTATTGTCGAATTTGAATGGTACAAAATAGTGGGTCGTTACATACACCTTGGAGAAATGGTTTTTCTTTCATATCCAAACAGCAATTCTTGAGTCAGTAAAATATTATCACTAATAGATCTACCTTTGATGTAGGCAGCTTGATTAATGCTTATAATAGATGGCAGTACAAGTTGAAGTCTGTTAGCTAAAATCTTTGAGATAATCTTATAGATGATATTACAACAAGAGATAGGCCTAAAATCAGTGACAGATGTTGGATTAACAATCTTAGGAATCAAAGCTATTGCAGTAGCAGATAAACCAGCAGGAAGCTTATTATGAAGAAAAAAGAATTTGATTGCATTAACAATATCTGGTCCAATAATATTCCAACTATTCTGAATAAAATAAGCATTAAAGCCATCAGGTCCTCCACAACTATTACTATCCAGACTGAAAATTGCATTCCTAATTTCCTCTTCAGTAATTACACTAATCAGAGAACTTGATTGGGTGTGTGATAATGAGGGAAGAGTAATATTAAAGAGGGGATTTAAATCAGGAATGAAAGAAGTGGATGGTGCTAAGACAGAAGAAAAATATTGGACAAAAGCCTGATTAATACCATCAAAAGTGTTCACCAACAACCCATTCATATCCTTAATTTGAAAAATGCAATCACGACTTCTTTTAACTTTAAGAAAGTTATGATAATACTTAGTATTCCTGTCTGCCTCCTTTTCCATTTTCACATGAAGTTTCTGTTTAAGAGATGACACTTCTCTATCAATTACTCTCTCAAGTTCATGCCTTAAATGCAATTCAACTTGTTTTAATAAAGTATCACAGGGTCTGATACACAGTTCTTCCTGAATCTTAATAAGGTCATTTCTAATTTGAGTTGAGAGTTTAGAATCATTACCAAAATGTTCTGCTGACCACACTTTAAGATGAAACTTTAGCACCTTCATCTTAAGGATAATATTAGCAAGAGGGTCTTTGCCAAATTGCATACTCCAAACTTGTCTGAGAATAACAAAAAAATCAACATGCTTAGTCCAAAAATTAAAAAATTTAAAAGTATGTTTTCCTCCACCAAAATTATCAGCTCCATTTTGAAAGATTAAAGGACAATGATCTGAAAGGGAAGGTTGAAGAATATGATAGAATGAATTAGGCCAAAATTGAAGAAAAGGAAGATTTATAAAAATATGATCAAGTTTACAAAGAGTTACATTATCATTCCTACTACAATTAGACCAAGTATAATCAGAACCAAATAATTTGAGAGAAAATAAATTTGCTTGACAAATAGCACTATTAAGAGGAGATATATCCTTGAGTGATAAAGAACAACCACAAAATTTCTGATCACAAGCAAACATGCAGTTAAAATCACCACCAACAAGCCAAGGACAAGATAGAGGATTTAATGATGGAAGATGATCCAAAAAGATCTGTCTAAAAGACAAAGAATTATGTGCATATACAGAGGTAAGGAGAAAATTCAAACCAGAAGGTAAATGAGTACATTGATAGTGAATGAATTGATCTGAAGCACAGATTCTAGAAAGATTAAAAATACTAGGATTCCATAAAGTCAACAATCTACCATAATTAGCTTCAAGAAAATTATGATCAGAAGACCAGGATGGAGCTATTATGGTTACAGCTTTCACTGAAGATTGAATATCAAGCTTAGTTTCAGAAATACATATTAATTGAATATCCTTTTCTTTTAAAAGATTCCTAATCTCAAATTGCTTAGAGAGTGAATTGGCACCCCTAATATTCCAGAATGCAATATTATTCATTTAAAAGGCAGAGGAGGTAATAATGGTGAAGGATTTTTCCTAGTATGTCTTGTATGAGAATTTTCCTTAGAGGAAGAACATGGAAGAACTTCATGGGGTTTAAAATCCTTGCCTTTATTCAGGTCATAAACAGTCTTAGCACCAGCATCATGACAAGAAGAGGAAGGGGGAGGCAGAATAATATGACTGGTTGGAGACAAATGCAAATATGGAGAGCTGGAAGATAAATTGGAAGGAGATTGATTACTAAATTGAGAACAGCAAGAGGATGTAAGAGTAGATGAGCCATCAACAGAAGAATAGTTAGAGATATTAACAGAAGAAGAACCAGTACCAATATGAGAAATAGAAGCAACAATTGAAGAATTTGAAAGATTTGAACAAGAAGAATTTAAAGCAATAGAATTAGATTCAAAAGAAGAATGCAGAGTTTTTTCAAGTGTAGTATTTGATAAAATTGAAAAAGAATTAGATGTATTTGGACAAGATAAAGAAGAGACTCCATTCTCCTTCACAACACCTCCATCAGCTTTTTTAGCACTATCAACATCTACTTGTTCTTTCCTTTTCCAGAAACTTTTATTCCTCTTATTAACATTCTTCCAATCTTTCTCATTATGATTTGTAATACCAGTATTAGTAACAATATCAGACTGAGATTTATCCACACACTTCACCCCATCTTGCCCCTTTCCTATTTCTTTACTCTCAACCTTATTCAGAAATTCACAATGTGCAGTGTCATGACCAAAAATTTTACAATGAGTACAAATCTTAGGTTTCCAATCATAAGAAAGTTGAACATCTGGACAGTTGCTACCCAATTGAGGAATAGAAATTGAATCAGGTAAATCAAACTCAGGAGAAATTTCAACTAGCGCTTTAGCATACTTAAATCTCTGAAGTTTCTCAGTGCTATTATCAAAACAAATAAGCCTACCAACATGACAAGCCAACCAATTAATCCCAATCAAAGTCCAAAGAATGATAGGAATTCTGTGAAAGTGAATCCATACAGGAACTTTCTTGATTTGAGCTTGTGAAATTCCAACCGAAGGATCCCATTTAGTAATAATAAACATTCTACCTATAATGAAAATAGGATCCAACTTAAGAACATAATCCCTATCTTCTTGATTTGAAAATTTGAAATAGAAATTATAACCATCAGATTTAAAATCCACATCACCTTTAAGCTTCCAAAATCTTTTCAGGTAAGAAACAACTGTCAAGAACGAAAGAGTACCATCCAAGAAAAAGCCAACCAAATGATTTTCCCAATATTTCAAACCCTCTTCACGAACAAGATCAAGCAGAGCAGTGGACGCTTTATCCCTACAAATATCAAAATCAATAGGCTTATAAGAGCCAGCATTCCTGGGTAAAGACTTGAAAAGAGATGACCAGTTCGAATCAGAAGAAGAAAACTTAAAAGAAGAAGGTGATAAGGAAACAGACTGACAAGAAGCAGAAGAGTGACTGGACGAAATAATAGGAGCAGAAGAAGAAAACGAGGACGATGAAGACGAAGAAGAGAGAGGAGGGAAAGAAGCAGAATCAAAAGAAAAGGAGGACGAAGAAGTCGCCATTAAAATTTCAAAATGAGTTATTACAAATTAATGTTTAGGCTACTTCCACTGAAAAATATTTGTTATTCCAAGACCTCCATGCTTCTTAGGATCAAACAGTTTACGAAAAGAAATTGGAATAAGCTTCCTTGAAAAAGGATCACTATGCCATAAGAATTTATTAAGAGCACTAGATATCATATTAATCAACTTAATTGGAAGAATATAATGCCTTGTCCAATATGTAGTCATTGCCACAGCAATTGACTGTACAACTGTTAACCTACCAGCTTGTGATAATTTTCCAGTTGGCCATATCAGAAGTTTCTCATTAATCTTTTCGAACAGAGGCATACAATCTTTTTTGGTAATTCTAGAAGTGATCAAAGGCAAACCCAAATAGAAAGAATTCCTACGTAATTCATGAAGACCTGAGAAATTGATGATATCACTTTAATCCAAAGGAATTAAACCAGCAACCAAAATATTAGACTTAGAAAGATTTATTTGAAGACCAGTGATAGAATGAAAAAGTTGCAGTGTAGAAAGAATGGACTGAATATTATCATGAGTAGGCTTTGTAAAAACAACCAAGTCATCAGCAAATAGAAGATGAGTAATAAGAGGTTGCCTACATTTAGGATGCAACTGGAATACTTTTTTAACAATAAGATCCTTGAACATAGAATTAAGAAGCTCCATAACAATTATAAACAAGTAAGCTGAAATAGGATCACCTTGTCTAACACCTTGCACACCCTTAAAGTATCCATACAAACCACCATCTCTCGAAATAGAATACATAGGTGAAGATATACAAGTATAAATCCAAGCTAAAAATGGTTTTGGAAAATTCATTTTAGACATAAAAGCTAAAATAGAATTCCAATGTATAGAGTCAAATGCTTTCCTAATGTCCAATTTTAACATGCACCTTGGTGAAATGTTTTTCCTATCATAACCAAACAGCAACTCTTGAGTCAATATAATATTATCACTAATTGATCTACCATTAATATATGCAGCTTGATTAATAGAGATAATGGATGGCAAGACAAGTTGTAGTCTGTTAGCTAAAATCTTTGAGATGATCTTATAGATGATGTTACAACAAGAGATAGGCCTAAAATCAGCAACTGATGTTGGATTCACAATCTTAGGAATTAATGCTATAGCAGTTGCAGATAAACCAGCAGGAAGTTTATTGTGAAGAAAAAAGAATTTAATTGCTTTAACAACATCAAATCCAATAATATTCCAACCATGCTGTATGAAGTATGCATTATAACCATTTGGACCTCCACAACTATTACTATCCATACTAAACACAGCCTTTCTAATTTCATCAGTAGTTATTTCACTAATCAGAGAAATTGATTGGAAATTTGACAAAGTTGGAAGAGAAATATTAAAGAGGGGTTTTAATTCAGGAATGAAAGATTTGGATGGTGCTAAGACAGATGAAAAATATTGGACAAAAGCCTGATTAATACCATCAAAAGAATTCACCAATTGCCCATTCATATCCTTAATCTGAAAAATGCAATCACGATTCTTTTAACTTTAAGAAAGTTATGAAAGTACTTAGTGTTCCTATCAGCCTCCTTTTCCATTTTCAAATGTATTTTCTGTTTGAGAGATGACACCTTCCTATTAATAACTTGCTCAAGCTCATTCTTTAATTGTAGTTCAACATGTTTTAAGAAAGAATCACAAGGCCTGACATACAAGGCTTCCTGAATCTTAATGAGATCATTCCTAATCTGAATAGAAAGCTTAGAATCATTACCAAAATTAGCTGCTGACCACACCTTTAGATGAAACTTAAGCATTTTCATCTTGTGAATAATATTTGCTAATGGGTCTTTGCCAAATTGCATGCTCCAAACCTGTTTCAGAATATCAAAAAAATCCTCATGCTTAGTCCAAAAGTTAAAAAATTTAAAAGTGTGTTTCCCTCCACCAAATTTATCAACTCCACGTTGAAAAATTAATGGACAATGGTCAGAAAGTGAAGGCTGAAGAATTTGATAAAATGATTTTGGCCAATAATGAAGAAATGGAAGATTTATAAAAATATGTTCAAGTTTACATAGAGTTACATTACCATTCCTATTACAATTTGACCATGTAAAATCAGGACCAAAGAATTTAACAGGAATCAGATTGGATTGACAAAAAGCACTATTAAAAGGAGAGATATCCTTGAGAGATAATGAACAACCACCAAATTTATGATCACAAGCAAACATACAGTTAAAGTCACCACCAATAAGCCAAGGACTAGAGAGTGGATATAAAAATGAAAGGTTATCCAAAAAAAACCTGTCTTAAAGATAAAGAATTATGAGCATAAACAGAAGTAAGATGAAAATTCAGATTTGAAGGTAAATGGATACACTGATAGTGAATGAATTGATCTGAAGCACTAATTCTAGAGAGTTTGAATATACTTGGATTCCATAAAGTCAATAGTCTACCATAATTAGATTCAAGAAGATTATGATCATAAAACCAAGATGGAGCTATCAAACATGAAGCCTTAATTGTAGATTGAATATCAAGCTTAGTTTCAGAGATACACATTAAATGAATATCCCTATCCTTTAAAAGATTTCTAATCTATATCTGCTTAGAGGGTGAATTAGCACCCCTAATATTCCAGAATGCAATATTGTTCATTTAAAAGGAAGAGGAGGTAACAATGGTGAAGGATTCTTCCTTGTATGTCTAGTGTGAGAATTAATCTTTGAAGAAGAAATTGGAAGAACTTCATGAGGCTTAAACTCTCTTCCTTTATTCAAATCACCAGCATTCATAGCACCAGCATCATCACTTGAAATAGAGGGAGGAGGAAGAATAAAGTGACTGGGAGGAGACAAGTGCAAATAAGGTGAAGGATTCTTCACGCTAGTTGACGGCATTACTCCGTAATGTTCTTGGCTAGTGTGAGTATAGAGATGGGGCTTCACATAATAACTTTATTTTAAAGGTTAAATTGGCTTAAAGTAATTAGGAAACCTCCATATATTTCCTTAATTACTATTTTCAATTAAATAATTTCTAGAAGCTTTATTTTAAATATTTTGAACACATATTTTGAAAATGATTTCCAGGAAATAGCATTGTGTTTAAAAATAAAGGAGTTTATTTTTTTTAAGTATGGAAAGGGATTTACGTGATGAACGTAAAATTGAATTGGGGTAAATCGTATTGGATTGATAAAAAGAATTCTTTCGGTTATCCTAAAATGGAAGTGTATTTTCCTAAAAGCCAACTACGTTGTGACGTCCCACCTCTATAACCACGCTAGCCAAGAACACTACGGTGTAGTGCTGTCGACTAGCACGGAGAATAAGGCTGTTGAGGAGCGACCATCCGTGTAATTGCCTTGTGCGAGCACCGATATGTCAGATAGTAAAAACGTGCATTTTATTTCAGGAGGAAATCCGACATGCCGATGCAAACTCAAAGCTACTACACAGTGGCTATAATAGTCTAGGACAAAATATAAACTAATAACACAGATAATATAAATGCGGAACACAGATGAAACAGAAAGTCTCATATATATATATATAATAACTGATGTCAGTTACAATACATTTACACGGTACATGTGATACAACTAGAACAGTCAACTCAGGAAGTTATATATACAAGTACATTATCGACTAATATACATGAATGCATATCAACCTATACTATGACATGACAACTCCAAAAGATATGAAGAGTCTTCATAGCTCAAGCAGCATCCCAAAGCAGAATATATACAACCTGTAAATACTCGGTCTGACCCGAGTATTAAATTCAAAAGAAAATAATACTCGGGTCAGTCTAATTCAAACTCAGTTATTAGTGCACAGAAGCAATAATAATTAAATAGAAATTAGACGACAGTCAAAATAAATTTACCTATCCGATTCTTAAATAGGAAATCGGATAACGGTAAATATAACGTGAACCAATTCAAACAATTGAAACATCAACTAAAAGGTCAATACAAGTAGGGCTGCAGTATACGCACGCGTGTACTGCCTTGCCACTACAACATATGGAATACGAAATAGATCCATAAATCAAAGCAAAAGAAATAACAATAAAAGCAGTACCGTGTGGCTGCAGTTCACGCTTGCGTGCACTGCCTTGGCACTACAGTGATGAAATAGGAATCGGCACAAGATCAAATCCAAGCTACTAGCTGGATTCAACACAGGTGTATTCAAATGAAATGGCCGATACTAAAATAAATCGACCAACATAGAACAAAGACTGCACAAATGAATCAGCCGCAAGGGGATAGCAACGTGTATGCCATAGTTTAGCAATTCAAAGACAAGCACACCCTAACTAGAAGTGTATAAGTCAATGCACTGCAAAGCACATCAGACTCAAAGACATCAACAAGTATGACATGAAGCAGTGTAACAAAGGCCACCAAGTTCGATGTAATACTTGGAGAGGGGATGCACTGAACCTGAAGTTAATTTCAAGCGACATCAAGTACTACATAAGAGCACGCAATGTACAGGTACAGGCTAAAGAAGAAAGCACAAAAATAAGGAAATGCAATGTAAACATTGCCTAGCATACATATGAATCAATTTCATATGTACAACAAACACCCAAACAATGCAACAGTGAAAAACACTAGTGAAAAGGGTCACAAAGCAATGGTTCCAAAATGAAATGAACCAGAAGAAGGCAACTGAATTTTGCATGAATGGCTACAAGTATATGAAATGTACTTGTAAACATATGAATGCCAACAGTATGGATATACAGTGATGCATGGAACAAGCCTCAAGTATGTATACAGAGAGTATACATCATGACAATGCAGGCACTTCAGAGAGTTACATATAGTGATGAAAAATGAAGCATACTACCGAATCAAGTTCAGTAAGGCAATGCAACAATACAAACATGGAATGATGTGCAGATGTATGCAGAAAAATGGCACAGGTGTGTGCAGAGGTAGGAAGTACATGAGGTCATCAAAATGAAGGTGGGAGCACCAAAAACATGGCACCAAAACACACAACGAAATGAAGTCTGTGTGTCAAAAATGTCAGAGGTAATATAAATGCACTGCACATAAATGAAGACCCCACGAGCTCAATGCATCCCAAATGCTCAAATATACAACAAGTGTATACATGTACATGAAGACAGCAGACAACATAACATGACCAAGAATTGCATTTACATGGATGAACACACATGTATCATAGGGTTTGGTAAAAGAAACTGCAAAAGTGCAAATGCATATTCGAACAAATGCAAAATTAAAAAGGGTCGAACTCAGCAATGCACAGAAATCCAATATACATGAATAATACTCAGGGTTAATGCACATATCAACGAGATGTTCAAGTCGACATAATTGGTGCAGTGCAAAAAGAAATCAAAACAGAGGAGATTACAAACTGTAGCTCAAAGTAAAACCAAGTGTAGGGAGACTGCATCAAAAATACAACTCAGTAGCAATCAAACATGTATGCAGCAGGATACATAACACATTGAAGCAAATCGAGCTAGGTACCACTGGTAGTTTTAGTCAAGAAATCGAAATTCAACAAAGTCCAGAGGCCGAAATAATCAAGTGACAGGGGTTTGAATGTATAGCAGTTTCAAATAATGCCAACACAAGTGTCACGGCCGTCATTTAACAAGTCAGTGCCAAAGACGAATCCACAAATAAAAATCGAAACCAGGATGAACGTATCAATGAATCAAACGAAAATCAGAAATCAAAACCATATGGATTGAAAACGTCAAAGAATTCACCATTAACAAAACAAAATCGAAATACCGAGCATAGCATCGAATTAGATGTGAGCGAATGGTCACTCATCTTCTCACGAGTCGAAGCAGCTGGAGCAAGCTACGAGGAGGCCATCGATGGACGAACCAAAACGCTGAATCGCCTCTTCGATTCGAGCATCGGCATCTTCGATTTTCCACAAGCCCTAGTTTTGAAAAGGGGATGAACAAGAATCGAGTAACGATCGACAAAAGTCGGCCACCACAATTCCAAGCCCTAATTTGGAGAAGAGGAAGAAAAGGAACGGCCACCATTTTTATTCTTTTCGTGATTTTGTTTAGGGTTTGAAGATAACGAACAAAGTGGCCGGTTATTCTCTTTTGATAACCATCACGGCAACAAAAGAAATGGGCTAAAACAAATTTTTAAAGCCCGATAAAAATTCCAAACAGCAAATAGCTATCAACGTTAATCATTTAACGATGATTATAAATTGATGAAAAATCTCGGGTTGTTACAGACTCCCCTCCTTAAAGAAATTGCGTCCTCGCAATCATAAGGAATGAATGGACAAAAGGTAACAACCATAAGAGCATATCAACTCAAGATGAAGAAATTCGAAATAGGAAGTTCACCATAAAGAGCATGAAGGAGCAAGCCTAAACGTGTTTGCTTAAAGTCAAATCTGGTGAAACTTTAATTTATTCAACAATACCGGGCTCAAGAATAAAAATCGGAACCCCTAAGTCATTTCCGTAGAAGGAAGACGTGTGAAAACGTCATAAATAACAAAAGATTGAGCCGGTAATAAGAGGCGATAAGCCAAGAAACCAATACGTTCAGTGATAGGAAATGGCCCAATATATCGTGGCACTAACTTTTCCGACCGACTGAAACGCACAACACCTTTCATAGGTGAGACACGAATAATTTGGAACAACAGCATAGTACAATAACGATACGCCAGATGAATCAAAGCTTCATTAATTCAGAACGCCGACGTAGTACAAAAATGGTACGTCCAATGAACCGATCAACATAAAAGAACATTAGACACTAGTCCATAAAGGAAACGAGACGAAGCTCAATAAAATGAAATACATCAAAACGTCCGATGAACTTGGTAAAAAGATGATTCCATTCGGACATCATCAAAGAAACAACCACTTGTTGCCTATGACAAGTGCATCGGTAACAAGATTTCCCCTTCCGGGAGTGTAAAGAATATCAAGATCATAAGATATAAGGAACTCGAGTCAACGTGGTTGACATAAATTAAGTTCCCTATGAGAAAATAAATATTCCCAAGATTCATGATCAGGGTAGAGAACAAATTTCTCACCCAAAAATAATGATGCCCAAGTTTTTAAGAGCGAAATCAATAGCTACGAGCACTAGATCATGAGTGGCATATCTAGTCCCAATAGGCATCAATGATTAAGAAACACGAGAGTCAGAACGTTCTCTTATGCAAGAGAATGGCATGCAAACCAATACGATTAGCATTGGTACAAACCATAAAGTCTTGGTTCCCCTCGGGAATCGCAAGAATAGAGGTATTGGAAAAGAGTTGTTTTAAATAATATTCTTTCCCGAAAAGCTAAAACTTTTGAAATTTATGATTTACTTTATGTAATTATCTTTTCAGACAAATTTACATTTTAAAATTCAATTTACTGTGTCTGATTGTCTCATCAAAGCGTCTAGGAGATTCCTATCGATAACGTTGATCAAGCGCATCGACCAGAATTCTTAAAGCACTCAATGGGCAATACAATCACAAAATATTTGATTATCAAAAACGATAACCAAAAATCACAAATATTCAATTAACAATTCCGGAATTAACCGAAATAGCAAACGCACATGTCCCATAACCATGAGTTTTACTAAATCGTTTAATCCACTTCATCGTTTCCTTAAAGGTGCAAGAATTGTGTATTTTAAAAATAACATTTCACATTCTCAAACGGACAAGTCCGTAATTAAACGAATCAGTAAAAGAAAGGGGTCATAGTCCTCGATTTTGCTGAAACGTTTAAATCGCTTTCTCATTCTTTTGAAAGCGTAAACTGTAAAAATTTTGAAAACGAATTTTTTTTTTGAAACAATTTTTAAAACACGTGATTAAAACAGCGTTATCAGTAGCAACTTCGATAAGTGGATTTTCATTCATCAAAAATGTCACAAGAATCTTCTCAAAGATAGCAAAGGATATCATACCCTAAACTTGTATTCATAACAAATCAATGACACACGAATTCACCAATGCACAAAAATTGATAAAACTTATCAATAGAAATCACGAAAATTGGTGAAGCACAAATTCCAGAAGACTACACAAGAAATCCAGAAATCACAAGATGAGAGTATGAAAACTCGAACGGGAGTATGAAAACTCGAACGGGAGTATGAAAACTCGAACGGGAGTATGAAAACTCGAACGGGAGTATGAAAACTCAAATGGGAGAATGAAAACTCAAATGGGAGTATGAAAACTCAAATGGGAGTATGAAAACTCACCTACACGCGAGCATGAAAACTCATCAGCACATGTAATGCAAAGCGAGAACGGGAGCATGAAAATTCACCTACACGCGAGCATGAAAACTCATCAGCACATGTAACGCAAAGCGAGAACGGGAGCATGAAAACTCACCTACACGCGAGCATGAAAACTCATCAACACGTGCAACGCAAAGCGAGAATGGGAGCACGAAAACTCACCTACATGCGAGCATGAAAATTCATCAGCACGTGCAACGCATAACGAGAACGGGAGCACGGAAACTCACCTACATGCGAGCATGAAAATCATCAACACGTGCAATGCAAAGCGAGAACGGGAGCACGGAATCTCACCTACACGTGAGCATGAAAAATCATCAACACGGGCAACGCAAAGCGAGAACGGGAGCACGGAATGTCACCTACACGTGAGCATGAAAAATCATCAACATGGGCAACGCAAAGTGAGAACGGGAGCACGGAATCTCACCTACACGTGAGCATGAAAAATCATCAACACGGGCAACGCAAAGCGAGAACGGGAGCACGGAATCTCACCTACACGCGAGCATGAAAAATCATCAACACGTGCAACGCATAACGAGACGCTATCTCATGGTTGCAAGCCATTAATTTTGACACACGAATGGCCCGAAGACCGTGGGGCGCTACTCCACATGTGTGAGTCGGAATCACACGGATTGAGGTCTAGACTAACCAAAAATCAAAAAGGTATGTGTGGGTGGAATCACACAAGTGGTGTCTAGTCTAACCTCACAAACAAAAGGGAAAGTATGTGTGAATGAAATCACACAAATGGTGTCTAGACAATCCTCAAAGCCCAAGAGATATGTGTGAGACGAAATCACACCGATGAGGCCTAGTCTAACCAAAAAGCAAAAAGGTATGTGTGAACGAAATCACACAAGTGGTGTCTAGGCTAACCGAAGAGGTATGTGTGAACGAAATCACACAAATGGTGTCTAGCCTAACCAAAAGGAGACATCGCACAATTGCTAGTCTAAATCATAAGAATGATCGTCATGATCAACGGGAAGTGTCAATTACACTAAGTTAGTGAATATAAAAGTTTAGCTTCATGTCCCATAACCACTTGCTTAACTTAAATATTTACGAACAAACTGTAAATCTTCACTAATAAAATTGTCACAAGAGGTTCAATCGAATAAGTCCAAGAATTAACCGACGAAGCAAACGCAAGCGTTTCATACCACTTGTTTTACTAAGCCGTTTAATTAGATTTCTCATCCGAGTGAGGTAAAGGTTAGTATATACTAATAGATTGGAAAACGGTTTAGGAAAAGAGTTTTGTAGTAAAATAGTTTTGAAATCGTTTGGAGAAAAGGGTTTTGATATTTACTACTAGTATAGAAAACCTTTATATTTTTAAAGTGAAAAATCACAAAAATGATTATAGAAACAATCAATCACAAGAATTCACATACAAAGATGTGAATAGAATCCAAAGAAATCGATACTGTACCCATCAAAAGGTATGTTCACGAAAATCCCGAAGAAAATGTTATCAAAGTTGCTAATAAATGATAGCAAAAAATCGGGGAATTAACAAGAATCGATTAAATTTGGAAACCAAATGAATTCACTAAAATTCACATTCGAAGACGTGAATTAAAATCCAAAGAATTCGATTCTAAATCCATCAAAGTAGGAATATCCAAAAATTCCAAAAGTAGAAGTTATCAAAGTCGACAAAGGAGACAACAACTAATCGGAAAAGAAGAATCGATCAACAATGGGAAAGACAAAGCAAAACGAGCATAAATGCATGAATGACTTTAACAAAAGTAAAAGTCAAGTCAATGTCGATATCGACAACGCAAAGTCCAAGACAATTTCTTTTATACAAAGAAATTTTAAGACTATCAGAGAGAGGCACAGGAAAACCAAAAACCATGGATAAACAGACAGAGTCGACAACTGAAATGCAATTTGTCTCAAAGATTGATACCCAAAAACCCAATTGTATGGAGACTGCATTAAGAACACGAATCAGAGATAAGAATGCATATATACAGCAGTTCGAATAAACAATGCGAGCTCAAATCGAAGTGGGTACGAGTTGCAGCAATATGCAACTTGGTAAATGATACTTAGCAGTGCAAACTCAAATGAGCAAGTGCGACAGAGAATAGCAGCAATGCTCATGAATAAGCATTAGGAATTCATTCCTAACAATCAAAGATGATCTTAGATAAAGATGTGAGATAAAACATCGACAAATAGTTGTAACACATGTTCCATCTAAGTTATGTTTTATATTCGTCCTAAACCCCAGGCTCTGATACCAAGCTGTGACGCCCCACCTCTATACCCACGCTAGCCAAGAACACTATGGTGTAGTGCTGTCGACTAGCACGGAGAATAAGGCTGTTGAGGACCGACCATCCGTGTAATTGCCTTGTGCGAGCACCGATATGTCAGATAGTAAAAACGTGCATTTTATTTCAGGAGGAAATCCGACATGCCGATGCAAACTCAAAGCTACTACACAGTGGCTATAATAGTCTAGGACAAAATATAAACTAATAACACAGATAATATAAATGCGGAACACAGATGAAACAGAAAGTCTCATATATATATATATATATAATAACTGATGTCGGTTACAATACATTTACACGGTACATGTGATACAACTACAACAGTCAACTCAGGAAGTTATATATACAAGTACATTATCGACTAATATACATGAATACATATCAGCCTATACTATGACACGACAACTCCAAAAGATATGAAGAGTCTTCATAGCTCAAGTAGCATCCCAAAGCAGAATATCTACAACCTGTAAATACTCGGTCTGACCTGAGTATTAAATTCAAAAGAAAATAATACTTGGGTCAGTCTAATTCAAACTCAATTATTAGTGCACAGAAGCAATATTGATTAAATAGAAATTAGACGACAGTAAAAATAAATTTACCTATCCGATTCTTAAATAAGAAATCAGATAACGGTAAATATAACGTGAACCAATTCAAACAATTGGAACATTAATTAAAAGGTCAACACGAGTAGGGTTGTAGTTACGAGCGCGTGTACTGCCTCGCCACTACAACATATGGAATACGAAATAGATCCATAAATCAAAGCAAAAGAAATAACAATAAAAACAGTACCGTGTGGCTGCAGTTCACGCTTGCGTGCACTGCCTTGCCACTACAGTGATGAAATAGGAATCGACACAAGATCAAATCCAAGCTACTAGCTGGATTCAACACAGGTGTATTCAAATGAAATGGCCGATACTAAAATAAATCGACCAACATAGAACAAAGACTGCACAAATGAATCAGCCGCAAGGGGATAGCAACGTGTATGCCATAGTTTAGCAATTCAAAGACAAGCACACCCTAACTAGAAGTGTATAAGTCAATGCACTACAAAGCACATCAGACTCAAAGACATCAACAAGTATGACATGAAGCAGTGTAACAAAGGCCACCAAGTTCGATGTAATACTTGGAGAGGGGATGCACTGAACTTGATGTTAATTTCAAGCGACATCAAGTACTGCATAAGAGCACGCAATGTACAGGTACAGGCTAAAGAAGAAAGCACAAAAATAAGGCAATGCAATGTAAACATTGCCTAGCATACATATGAATCAATTTCATATGTACAACAAACACCCAAACAATGCAACAGTGAAAAACACTAGTGAAAAGGGTGACAAAGCAATGGTTCCAAAATGAAATGAACCAGAAGAAGGCAACTGAATTTTGCATGAATGGCTACAAGTATATGAAATGTACTTGTAAACATATGAATGCCAACAGTATGGATATACAGTGATGCATGGAACAAGCCTCAAGTATGTATACAGAGAGTACAAATCATGACAATGCAGGCACTTCAGAGAGTTACATATAGTGATGAAAAATGAAGCATACTATCGAATCAAGTTCAGTAAGGCAATGCAACAATACAAACATGGAATGATGTGCAGATGTATGCAGAAAAATGGCACAGGTGTGTGCAGAGGTAGGAAGTACACGAGGTCATCAAAATGAAGGTGGGAGCACCAAAAACATGGCACCAAAACACACAACGAAATGAAGTCTGTGTGTCAAAAATGTCAGAGGTAATATAAATGCACTGCACATAAATGAAGACCCCACGAGCTCGATGCATCCCAAATGCTCAAATATACAACAAGTGTATACATGTACATGAAGACAGCAAACAACATAACATGACCAAGAATTGCATTTACATGGATGAACACACATGTATCATAGGGTTTGGTAAAAGAAACTGCAAAAGTGCAAATGCATATTCGAACAAATGCAAAATTAAAAAGGGTCGAACTCAGCAATGCACAGAAATCCAATATACATGAATAATACTCAGGGTTAATGCACATATCAACGAGATGTTCAAGTCGACATAATTGGTGCAGTGCAAAAAGAAATCAAAACAGAGGAGATTACAAACTGTAGCTCAAAGTAAAACCAAGTGTAGGGAGACTGCATCAAAAATACAACTCAGTAGCAATCAAACATGTATGCAGCAGGATACATAACACATTGAAGCAAATCGAGCTAGGTACCATAGGTAGTTTTAGTCAAGAAATCGAAATTCAACAAAGTCCAGAGGCCAAAATAATCAAGTGACAGGGGTTCGAATGTGTAGCAGTTTCAAATAATTCCAACACAAGTGTCACGGCCGTCATTTAACAAGTCAGTGCCAAAGACGAATCCACAAATAAAAATCGAAAACAGGATGAACGTATCAATGAATCGAACGAAAATCAGAAATCAAAACCATGTGGATTGAAAACGTCAAAGAAGTCACCATCAACAAAACAAAATCGAAATACCGAGCATAGCATCGAATTAGATGTGAGCGAATGGTCACTCACCTTCTCGCGAGTCGAAGCAGCTGGAGCAAGCTACGAGGAGGCCATCGATGGACGAACCAGAACGCTGAATCGCCTCTTCGATTCGAGCATCAACATCTTCGATTTTCCACAAGCCCTAGTTTTGAAAAGGGGACGAACGAGAATCGAGCAACGATCGACAAAAGTCGGCCACCACAATTCCTAGCCCTAATTTGGAGAAGAGGAAGAAAAGGAACGGCCACCATTTTTATTCTTTTCGTGATTTTGTTTAGGGTTTGAAGATAACGAACAAAGGGGCCGGTTATTCTCTTTTGATAACCATCACGGCAACAAAAGAAATGGGCTAAAACAAATTTTTAAAGCCCGATAAAAATTCCAAACAGCAAATAGCTATCAACGTTAATCATTTAACGATGATTATAAATTGATGAAAAATCTCGGGTTCTTACATACGTTTTTAAAGTAGATTTTGGAATGGTTAGAAGTTTTGAAGTTGTATTAAAAGATGTTTTCAGGAAAATCATTTAAGTGGTAAAAATTTTAAAAGTGAACATTTATCAAATTAGTTATAGAAGTAATTATTTTAAAAGGGTAATTAGTATTATGTTTTAAAGGATATTATTAATATTTATACTTTATAAAATGGTTTAATTTAAAGATAATCAATTAAAGTTTTATTTGAACTTGTATAGGGTTTCATAACTTTATTTTAAAATTTAGTAGGACTTAACTTTATTTTCGAGAAAATAGTTTATATTTTATAAAGTAGTTTTATTCGAAATATTTTTAAAGGGTATATATATTTTAAATCAAGTATGTAAGAAGTTTTAATATAAATGTTTTAATGTATTTTCAAGAATAAAGAATTTAAATTATTTTAAATATTAAGTACGAGTACTTGGTTGTTTTCAGAGGAAGTAAAGAGTTGAGAATTTACTCCACGAGAAGAGTTGGGTTTGAAACTATTTAAAAAGGACTGGCAAATGAAAACATATCTTGAAAAGATATTCTTGAGGAAAATAAATAATTAGGCAATTATTAATTGTGTGATGGATGTTTGTGAATGTTAATTAATAGTTAAATCACTGACTATCAATATTGGATAAATGCGTTGATCGTTTCGAAGAGAACGGGATCGGGATTTATTTCTCGAAAACCACTTCGATCCGGTTTGTACATTTTCGTAGGAAAAACGAGTTCGGAGTCGAAGATGGAGCAGTGAAGTGCAAGGCTAGTCGCTACTAATCCTGAGGATATTTCCAAAATGGGTGTAGTAGGAGTAGTGCCTTCGGTTTCATTCGAACCCGGGACGGACTTGTATGAATGAATGCATTCGGAACATCGTCATGTGGACGATGGGCATTCTAAGTGAAACGATCTAAAAGATAACGCTTAGCCTCAAGCCTCATCAACCGAGAATGACTTAAAATCAGGGGTTATGCAGCAAGGCTAGGTGGGTAGCACCCATTCAGGGTGAGGTCATCCCTGTTTAGATGTCCGTTTTTATTCGGCTTAGTGGTGCAGTTGCTAATCCTAATCACGGGGTGATCTTACTCGGGATTATCCAGTAAGGGGTAGTCCCGGCCTTGTGTTGCAAGGGATCGAGAGTGGTCCTCGGTACACTGATCTAGACCAGGTACTATGACAGGTGGTACCCCAGTGCCTAGTTATTAGTTGGAAATCCATTCTCCCTACGTTCCTTTTTCGAGTTTTGTTTGTTTGTGGCTAGTAGCTAGAATTTAATAGATGTAACAATTTCCGCTATTTTACAAGTATTTGTATATAGACCCTATTATAATATCAGAGGATTTTTATAAAAAGTAATTTAGCTATCGTAAGGTAAAAACCCGACATGTTCATTTGTGGCGTAGTCTTACGAGATGCTTTTGTTTTTAAAAGGATTTTTGAAACTTTGACAATCAATTTGGGTGTATTTTTATCAGCTGGTATTATAGACTGACTCGAGTGTTATTTCATTATAATGCTCGGGTCAGACCGAGTATTATATGTTCAGGATAGGATGCTATGAAGCAGGAGAGGAGTTGGAGCCCGAGATGTATTATCCGTACTTGTTTATATTCCGCTGCTGTGATTTGTTTGAAAATGTCAGGATGGTAATTGTTGTTTTTTTGTGGTACTCTGATGATGTAATATATAAAACAGGTATAGTTTTCATTTTGTGTAAAGTATTATTATTGACGATTACATTTTATTCCGCTGCGATGGTTTGATTCTGATATTGTTTAATTCCTTCTTTCTTCTACCTTCTTTCTTTTTCCTTAACAATTTATCTTTTCTGGCACTTGATCGTCGGCATATCATACTGTGGGGTATTTTGTGTCGATTTTCGAGGGTTGAGAAGGGCGGGTCGTCACACTTGGTATCAGAGCTTAGGTTGGCAACAACCTAGGCTTTGGTGGGGAAATTACTCATTAAACAGAGTCGGTAGTACTCTATAATGAGTTGAGTGTATTAATAGATATGAGAGCGTACTTGTTAGCGAATATAAAATTTGTTTTTATACTGTGTTGATTTATCGGCTGAGTGTTTATGAATTCTGGTCGGTGCGGGAAGTACAACTGTATCGATAGGGGTTTCTAAACACTTGAACAAGATAAACCGACATAGTATTGTTTTAAAGAGGGTAAATGAAATAATTTTACCCAAAATTATATTTTGATATAAATGGAATAAATTTCTCTGAAATTATTTTATATATTTGACTGTTTGAATGTGGATATCTTAGTCAAATAAGAATCTAAAAATTAATTTAAAATTTGAAATGATTATAACCAAATAAAATTCTATGAGTATAAATTATACAAAGGAGGAATAACTAAATTTGAATTAAACTAGAATTTAAATCTCAGAAATTTTGAAAAGATTTTAAATGTAATGGAAACAAAAGTTTGGAAATTTAAAATCTTGGGAATGGTTGAAAATGTTTCCAAAGTGTTTGAAGGCAATGATGGAGTATTATTTTGGGAAGTGTTTTTTAATGAGAATTGTTTTGAAATGAATTTGTGAAAGTAAGGAAGCACTGAACTCACTTCAGTCACTGGAAAATAATCCTGATGATGATGGTCACATCATCAGAATTCATTTTCGAGTTTCTAAAGTGATGGATTGCTTCCGTAGTAATTGGGTATGATATCTGTTTAGACCTGTTTGATATACAAAGTGGTTATAGAAATTTCGAAAGGGAAATTTGTTTTGGTATAAACAAGTTATTTGGAATTCGAAGATTTAATTTGATATACCAAGTAGGTATGTGTTGATTATTATTTCAAAATGGTTTTGGAATAAAACCAGGTAATTAAATTCTGAAAATTATATTTAAATAATGTGTAAAGTTATAATAAATCAACTATTGAACTTATTAAGTGAAGTTGATATTAATAAGAAGGAAATGAAAATTTTTAATCCTGGATTTAAAATTTAATTTGAGTATATGGAAGTGAATAGAAATTTGAATTTAACTTTGGAAAAGTTAAATAAATTAGATTTAGAATTAAATTGATTTGGATTAAATCGAAATGTAAAATGACTTTGTAATTGTGGGTCATTGTGTAATGAATTGTACCCATAAGTTATTAAGTGTTATACTTATAATTTGAAAACTATGGATTTAAAATTTGCAAAGAATTAAATTGAAAGAAATTTGTATCCTTAAGAATTTAGTGATACATATATATAAAATTTGGAATTGTGATTATAAGATGTAAATGGATTAAAATGAGCAATATAAGCTTTTGAACAAATGAGTTGGTGAAATTAAGATTAGGAAACGAAAATTTTGAAACCAAAATAAAATGGTTGGTACTTTATGGGAAATTCAAATTTTAAATCCTAAATGAAATGTATATTGAAATAAAGAGAAGAAAATATGAAAGATAAAAGGTGAATGGACCTAATTCAGTAAATAATGCTTGAACTTATATTAAAGGAGAAATAAATTGGATTGAATTAGATTTAACTTCGATTAAATGGAATTGAGTTGAATTTGGATTGAATTAAAATCAAAATTCAGTTGTGTTACAAATAATTTTGAATAGAATTAAATTCTTATTTAAAATAGTAAAAGAAAAGGAATGAATTCAAGTTGGCTAAATAAAACTTAGTTGGACTTGAATTAAATTTGGAAAAGAATTAAATTGAAAGGAAATTTAATTTGGATTAAGTAAGAATGATATTGTATGAATAAAATTTTAACTCAACTAAATTCAAAGGAATTATTTGAGAATGAATTTAGCATAAGCTAAATTAAATAAAGAGAAGCTTGAAGATGAATTTAGTGTAAATTAAATTAAATGGAATTTGTATTGGCATGGATGAAATTTTGGTGGTTTGTTAAGAAAAGTTTGAAAAGAAAAATAAAAACCCAGTTCTAGTATGGGATTTAGTTTTGGCAATAAAAAGCTGAGAGTGTGAATGAATAATGGAATTAGATTATAATAGTGATGGTTTGACTTATAAATAAATTCAAATGAGTGGCATGATTTAAAGTGGTCTCATTGTTAATAAAATAAATTTAAAATGGATTGAGTAAGTAAATAAATTGAATTAAAATTTGTAAATGAATTGGAACTTGATTTGGATGAAAATCAAATTAAAATAAAATAAAATTTGATATAAGAAGAAATGGAAATATTGTGAAATTGAGATAACTTAAGCAAATTGGAAAATGACTGTGGTCGAGCTTTATAAGTGATCTTGAATGAAATTTGTTAGATAATAAACATTGAAATGCAAGTGAAAAGATTTTAATTAAATATGGTGATGAAATAAGAATGTGTGAGTTGTAAATAATATAGAATGGAATGATATTAATATAAACTTAAGTTGGATGATGAACTTGAAGTAAGAATAAGGATTTGATTTAAAAATTTCATGGAAATAGGAATATTTGGGATTGTGGAAAATTCCGAGTGGAATAAAATTTATATAAATTTAAATCGGAATTAATTTTAGGTGGTTATAAGCTTAAGTGATGATTAGCTTGCATAACATGAAAATTTGCATAGGAATGGGTCGTTTTGTTCTGTTCGGAATTGAGTTGGTTTAAAGAAGCAAATGAAATTGGTTTTTGCATCAACTGGAATGGATTGAAATTTTATTAGGTGGTTTTGAATATAAATGCAAATGAATCATAAGATATGCGAATGAATCAAATTGAAAATAAAATTGATTGCCCATCAATTGGAAATGGAATAGGAGTAAATCTATGTAAATAAGGCTTATAAACCAATTTGATGTGAATATGAGCTTAACTGGTACAAAGATGAATTGGTCGTGTTAAATATGACTTATATGTACTAAGCTTATATGTAAATTATTAGTGTGAAACAAAGTGAAGTTTGGATTTGTAAAGGGGATTAAAATGGTGTTGAACTTGTGGATTGCTTATAAAGAAAGTTAACATGTAGTATTATGAAATTTGGTTGTTTGGGTATGTAATGGATATGTTTGTCTAAGATAAATGAATGGAATGTTGTTAAATTCTCATCTTTATTGAAAACTGATCTGTTTTTTTAAGTAAGTACAGGTACGGGAGGCAGTAGATAGAGTTGGAGCGCGTATATGCAATATTATTTAGCTGCTTGCTTTTAAAAATGCTAATAAAAGGTAAGCCTACGCAACAAAAATAGGAAATATGAACTGTTTTTTGTTTTCCGACCGTGTGGGTCGATGTATATATATTTATATTTATTGTGATATTGCAAAAGCTCCTCCGTACAAGGGAGACTCTGCCAAAAAAATTCGAAATTTTAGGAGTTAGCAAAATTTTTGAATTTTTTTTTGAAACGTTTCGTTAATGACAAATTGATTTCAAATTAAAACTAAAATAAAAGGATTTTGGAACAGGAATCGAAATTAGCAGTTTCGATTTGAAACTAAAGAATTTAGACAAAGTGAAATTGAGATTTTCACTAAGTAGGTTTTGCTATTGAGTTTGGAGCATTCTTTCTACTTAGCAAATCTCGGGAACAAAATTTTTATAAGGGGGGGAGGAATGTAACAACCCGAAATTTTAGTCGCTGGATTTGAACATTTAATTCATTTTAAATGTCGAATATGGATTATAATTTGAATTTCGAAATAAAAAGATTTTGGTTAAATTAATAGAATTGGTTAAATTTCAAATACGGGAATTTAATTGAAATTTGAATAATAGTAATTCAATATTGGAATTGGGATAATTGGTGATTCTGGGTGTAAATAGGTATAAAAATAGATTCTAAAATTTATTTTAAGTCTATTTGGATTTGAATTATAATATTGGACTGTTGGATGGAATTAAAACCCGATAGGTTAAATTTGGAATTTTATATGAATTTAATAATGGAATTTAATAATATAATAATATGAATAATCAGATTTTGATTTAAACTGGATCAGAATGATTTCTAATGTGAATATAAATTTTATATGAGTTATAATAGAGTTAATAAATTTTGAAGGTAAAATTTTAAGTGATTTCGACGATTTTGAAAACCGCTCGATTTAATCGACGAGTTAAAATAGCCTTCCGGGGCACAAGCTCAGAATTCGACGAAACCTATTCCATTGGATCCATAATAGTTAGTTATTATCGGATTTCAATTTTCGTAGCAATCGGAGTTGTCATTTGACCCTTGCAGCTTAAAACGTATAGAAACTACTTTAATCGATTTAATTTAAAATTGATCGTTTATTCCCGTAACTCGCGCATATGATCGATTTGGCTTCCGAAACACGTTCCATTGTGTTTGGAACGTGGGTAAAACATTATAAACGCCTATCGGCACGCGTTGTTTGGAGATCGCTTGAAAAAGTTGATTTTAAGTGAATTTAATAATAAAATAACGGGGTTATACCTATATATATATATATGTTTAAGGGAGCCAAAACCCTAACTTCTTTTACAGCCGATACACTACATTTCTATGGTCGAATAATATCAACCTTCGTCTTCAATTTCCGATCATTCCATGCAGTAATTTTGAAAACTTCCAACTACAAAGTTGAAAAGCGAACTTCCAATCCAACGGTAGAGATCGTGTTTAGAGCGTCGAGGAGGGGGAAATCTGAGCTGGAACCGTTGCCGTTCTTCTTCGTTTTTCGTGCTATGGTGATGATCGATGTGACGCCCCACTCCTAGAGCCTCGTTAACAAAGAGTATTACATAGGTAATACTGTCGGCTAACGCGGACAATGGAGTATAATGGGAGCGACTATGTGTAATCTTACCTTAACTATTCACTAAATACGTCGAAAAGTAGTCACATTAAAATTCGACCTATTCAATAAATATTTAAAGCAAAACTACAATGGCTAAAGGATCTATCAGAAGAAAATATAACAACTCAAATGTAATTCACATCACAGAACAGTCGATCATAATATACACATAAACGGATACACAACAGAGTATACAAAATAATACATGTCAAGTGGTACAGGAGACCACAATATACAGACGAGACAAAAAGAGTATAAATAACAGAGTTACAACAGATAAGGACCACAAAAGACGCTACAACAAAATGAAGCTAGCGAATAGTCCATGCGGAAGCAAAATAGGCTAAGTCCAAAAGCACCTAACCTGAAACAACTCGGTCTGACCCGAGTATAAATTACGCGGATCAGTCTAGCTAAACAAATCAGTTAAATAAACTGAACAACAATAAACCTGAAAGGTTACAAAGCATAATAGATATCTCTAAAAGAGATAACACAATCATCTAACGAAAGATGAATCATATAGATCAAGCCTCATATCATCGGCAACATATAGAAACAAAGGATAAGAATATCCCAAAGCAAGCCATAAGGCAAACAACAAATACCGATAAATACGAGTTCCACAAGGTAGACGCTATATTTCGTGTGGCTCCAAAGAACCAATACAGAAAAGCAATACCTAGGGGATATACATATAAATGAAACATCATGAGCGGTGGTGAGTAAACCACTCCGTTATCTCTTGAGCGGTGGTGAAGAAACCACTCCAATATCTCTTGAGCGGTGGTGAAGAAACCACTCCATTTTCTCTTGAGCGGTGGTGAAGAAACCACTCCATTTTCTCTTGAGCGGTGGTGAAGAAACCACTCCGAAAGCAATACTAAAGATAACCGACAACCCCAAATATTTTTGCGAGTCGAGGCAAAGGACCAACTCCAAAGGCGATATTTAAAGGAAACAAGCCAGAGGAGACAGTCCGAAGACACTATCCCAAAGGCAGCATGTGTCACAAACTCCCAGAGAGGAATCCGAAAAGTGGTAACGTGAGTCCCATAACCACCCGTTCGCACTAAACGGTTTACTATCCGTTAGTTTATTTCACACTCAAAGCAGTACAAATTTACCTCATATCATCGATAAACCAAACCCGAAGGCCAAAACGATCAATCGAATAGGTCGGGCATTAATCAGAAGGATAAACGCACAGATTCATGGTCCGTGTTTTGCCCAACCATTTAATCACCCTTCCACTTCGCTCGAAGTGCGAAAGTGTGTGTTTTAAATAGAATTTATGAATTGGAGAAACGAGCCTTTAAATGCGATTTGAGAGATTATTTTATAAAAACCCGTGGATGAAGTCAAGAGTAAGTTATCAAAGTCAAAGATGCAATAACAAACACTAAAAAAAACAACTTGAATCGATAGAATCCGGAAAAATCAATCAAATATGCAAAATAAACAAACCAGGCAAAACAAAGCAGGTCGGTCGACCGGACTGCAGGGCTCGGTCGGCCGGCCAGATGCAGGGAGCAAAATAAGGCTCGGGGCAGCAGGTCGGTCGACCGAAGCCTGCACTCGGTCGGCCGAACCTGGTGATTTTGCACTTCCTGCCCTATTTCCATGAATCCAATTCCAAAAAAATGGCACATGCATACTTGTTAGGAATTCATACCAACACCCATGAAATCAAGAGAAGTAGATGTGAGTGCAAAACTCACCTTTTAACCTCACAAACAAAGATGATGAAGAAGCACAAAAGCAAGGAATCAACCAACTACACTCCACTTCAACACTACAAGCTTCAATCTAGAATCAAAGCAAGTATTTCCTAAGTTAGGGTTAGGAAAATTACTGAAATTGAAGAGAAGAAGAGATGAAGAAGATGGAGATGAACTTACCAATGGATTCTCTATGAATTTGGAGCAAGAAATCAAGATACAAAGGAGAACTAGGGCTTGCTAATTTCTAATTCCTCTTCCTTTCCCCCATTTTCAGTTCTAAGCTTAAGTTTTAAGAAATGAATAAGTGAATGAGAGGAGTGGCTAAGCTAGAGGATTAATTAAGCTAGTGGGCTGAACCCAAACCCAATAGAAAAAGTAACCAAAATTCACAAACTCCAAACATATCAAAGATTATACTCAAAAAGATCGCAAACGCCATTTTGGAACCAATGGAGGTAGTTTCGAGTTCCAATTCGGCCATTTGCAGAAAGTAACATTTCGGACCAAAATCCGACTAACGACGCTATATTTAAATTAAACATTTAAATATAAAATCGTTAAATATGCGGGTTGTTACAACCGAGCTCCACCTCGTTTTGGTCGAAGGTAGTATGGCCGACGGGCTTCGATTTGGCGGTCATTGATCGAGTGCTGGACGATCTAGGTAGGTGGGCATCTAGGGTTGGAGGCGTGCGATGGGTTTCTTCGGTCTGTAACGTGCGTAAGGAAGAAGACTTTGAGCGGCCGATTTTCATTGGTATAAAAAAAAATTTGTTTTGAATTTTATATTCAAACTTTGAAAACTCATATCTTATGCGTACATTATCAGATTTCGACGAATCTGACGACGATGGAATCACAAAGTCGAGTACTATGCAGTGGAGCAATTCTGGGATCATTCGAAGCAAGTAAAAGTTTAGGTTAAATCGAACGCCGTTCGATTTAATTTTAATTTAAACACTCGTCGAAAACCTAAGGTGAGTTAATCTCACTCACATTTGGATACCAGTTAATTTAAATAGCTAATATTTAAATGTTTGATTGGTTGTTTAGCTAAATATGATAATTACTATCAAATTAAATCGATATTTATTTGTTGTGCTAATATCTGTGGATGCAGGGAAAAATGTTGGAGGGATCCAACTGGATGCCTCACAAATAGATATTTATTTATATTCTGTGATATATCTCATTTATATTCTGTGATAAATTGTTTAGCTCCCATTATGCTGTGCTCTATTTATATACTGTGACAGATTAAGTTGAAAATTAAATTGTGTTGTGCTATGATTGGGTGAATACAACCTGGGAATTTAAATATAAATAAATTGGGTTTAAAGGAAATAAAGAAATTCTTAAGCAAAGGATTTAAAAGGAATTAAATTCAAGGAATGGGTTGAAAATTTGAAGTGCTTGAAATTGTGATTCTAAAGGGACATGTGAATTGTTTAAAATAATAGCGAGATTTATTTTTAAAGAATGGGAAGTGTGCTTTCTCCTGGAAACTTTAGTATGTTTTTAAGAAAAGTTCTCAAATATAAATTTGCAGTTTAAATATGTTTGGAATATTTTAGAAAGAAATATTATTTTAAATTGTTAAAGTGTAAGTAAATATTTATTTATGTAATTATGGTAATTAATTATTTTAATTAGAAACAAGTAAAGTATTATTAAGTTCTCAATAGCAAATTATAATATAAATATTTAATTTAATAAATTTATTTTAAAGGTTAAATTGGCTTAAAGTACTTAGGAAGCCTCCATATATTTCCTTAAGTATTATTTTCAATTAAATAATTTCTATAAGCTTTATTTTAAATATTTTGAACACATATTTTGAAAATGATTTCCAGGAAATAGTAATGTGCTTAAAAATAAAGGAGTTTATTTTATTTTTTAAGTATGGAAAGGGATTTACGGGATGAACGTAAAATTGAATTGGGGTAAATCGTATTGGTTTGATAAAAAGAATTCTTCGAGTTATCCTAAAATGGAAGTGTATTTCCCTTAAAGCCAAGTATGTTTTTGAAGTAGATTTTTGAATGGTTAGAAGTTTTGAAGTTGTATTAAAAGATGTTTTCAGGAAAATCATTTAAGTGGTAAGAATTTTAAAAGTGAACATTTATCAAATTAGTTATAGAAGTAATTATTTTAAAGGGGTAATTAGCATTATGTTTTAAAGGATATTATTAATGTTTATACTTTATAAAATGGTTTAATTTAAAGATAATCAATTCACGTTTTATTTGAACTTGTATAGGGTTTCATAACTTTATTTTAAAATTTAGTAGGACTTAAATTTATTTTGGAGAAAATAGTTTATATTTTATAAAGCAGTTTTATTCGAAATATTTTTGAAGGGTATATATATTTAAATCAATTATGTAATAATTTTTAATATAAATGTTTTAATGTAGTTTCAAGAATAAAGAATTTAAATTATTTTAAATATTAAGTATAGGTACTTGGTTGCTTTCAAAAGAAGTAAAGAGTTAAGAATTTACTCCACGAGAAGAGTTGAGTTTGAACTGTTTAAAAAGGACTGGAAAATGAAAACATATCTTGCAAATATTTTCTTGAGGAAAATAAATAATTGGGCAATTATTTATTGTGTGATGGATGTTTGTGAATGTTAATTGATAGTTAAATCACCGACTATCAATATTGGACAAATGCGTTGATCGTTTCGAAGAGACCGGGATCGGGATTTATTTCTCGAAAACCACTTCGATTCGGTTTGTACGTTTCCATAGGAAAAACGAGTTCGGAGTCGAAGATGGAGCAGTGGAGTGCAAGGGCTAGTCGCTACTAATCCAGAGGATATTTCCAAAATGGGTGTAGTAGGAGTAGTGCCTTCGGTTCCGTTCGAACCCGGGACGGACTTGTAAGGATGAATGCTTTCGGAACATCATCAGGTGGACGATGGGCATTCTAAGTGAAACGATCTAAAAGGTAACGCTTAGCCTCAAGCCTCATCAACCAGGAATGACTGAAAATAAGGGGTTATGCAGCAAGGCTAGGTGGGTAGCACCCATTCAGGGTGAGGTCATCCCTGTCTGGATGTCCCTTTTTATTTGGCTTAGTGGTGCGGTTGTTGATCCCAACCGTGGGGTGATCTTACTCGGGATTATCCAGTAAGGGGTAGTCCTGGCCTTGTGTTGCAGGGGATCGGGAGTGGTCATCGGTACACTGATCTAGACAAGGTACTATGATAGGTGGTACCCTAGTGCCTAGTCATTAGTTGGAAATCCATTCTCCCTATGTGCCTTTTACGAGTTTTGTTTGTATTACCCACTTTGTGGCTAGTAGCTGGAATTTAATAGATGTAACAGTTTCGGCTACGTTATAAGTATTTGTATATAGACCCTATTATAATATCAAAGGATTTTTATAAAAAGTGATGTAGCTATCGTAGGGTAAAAACCCGACATGTTTATTTGTGGCGTGGTCTTAGGAGATGCTTTTGTTTTTAAAAGGATTTTTGAAACTTTAATAATCAATTTGGGTGTATTTTTATCAGCTGGTATTCCAGACTGACTTGGGTGCTATTTCATTATAATGCTCGGGTCAGACCGAGTATTATATGTTCATGATAAGATGCTATGGAGCAGGAGAGGAGCTGGAGCCCGAGACATATTATCCGTGCTTGTTTATATTCCACTGCTGTGATTTGTTTGAAAATGTCAGGCTGGTAATTGTTATTTGTTTGTGATACTGATCAAGTAATATATAAAATAGATATAGTTTTCATTTTGTGTAAAGTACTATTATTGACTATTATATTTTATTCCGCTGCGATGGTTAGATTCTGATATTGTTTAGTTCCTTCTTTCTTCTACCTTCTTTCTTTTTCCTCAACAATCTGTCTTTTCTGGCACTTGATCGTCGGCATATCATGCCGTGGGGTATTTTGTGTCGGTTTTCGAAGGTCGATAAGGGCGGGTCGTCACAATCAATTTGTCCTCGGCATAGTACGTCTTGTCCTCGACATTGTACATCTTGTCATTTTACACAGTATTAGTTAAAATATACAATAACACTTAGTATCATTTTTAACACTGCACACAATCAATTAGTAAGTGTACATAGTATCAATTTCATTACTGTTCTATTTTCTTATATTAAACTAATCACTTATTAATGTCATTTATAACTTATAAGTTACAAAATACTATAATAAAACATATGCATTTAAATTTAAAACAAAATTACTATTTCAATTACACAGGTAAAAGAAATAAGCACTATTCTTGCACATGAACACAAGCTACTCCAAACAGCATCAACAAAAGAAGAATCAAGCGACAAAAGAAAAGAGAACCAACGGAAAAAAAGAAAAAACGAAGATGCTGAACAATGTACACAATGTTTTGAAGATTTTGTAAGCCTTAATGTTTTGCAAATGCACATTAAAGATATGAAAGAAGAAGGTAAGAAAATAAAGAAGCAATTAGAGAAAGAAAAGAAGTTGAGGATAGAGGTAGAAAAAGAAAATTTGAAATTGAAAGAACAAATGAAAGAACTCAAATCAAGACTGGAAGAAAATGAAAAGAAAAATTCAGAAGTTGAACTAAAAATAGAAAACAGGGAAAAGAAATACACAACTGAAAACAATGAAGGTGAGAATGAAGACAGAAATGCTGAGTCTAGTGTAGAAAAAGTTAACACAACAACTAAAATAAATGAAGATGTATGTTTAAATATAGAATTCCAAAATGAAGAAAAAACATTCACAGCTGAAAAGATTGAACAAGAAAATCAAAAGTGTCAACAAGAACCTACAAAGTGTCAAACAAAAATAACAGAAATGGACAGGTACATAATTTTTTATTATTGAAAATAACACTGTTTGATTCGAATTTATGCTTGCTTATATTATAAATAATTCTGAGTATAAGTTTAAATAAACTGATATCTAAATGTATTTAAAAATGATACCTATGTTCCATTTCTTATAACTTGATGGTATGTAAATTGAACTATTTATGTTGACCATCATTTAGTAGGAAACTGATATCAAAATAATGCAAAATTTATATGTATCAATTCTTTCATTAGAACTGATGGTTGGTTACTTTACAAACAGTTTTCAGTATTAAATAAATCAAAACTAATACCTATATGTATGAAAACTGATACTTGCTTTCGTATGAAAAACTTATATGAATGCAAAAATGATACCTGTAACGACCCGGAATTTTGGTCGTTAGATTTGAAAATTTAATTCATTTTAAATTTTCAATGTGAACTATAATTTGATTTTGAATAAGAAGATTTTGGTTAAATTAATGAAATTAGTTAAATTTCAAATATGGTAATTCAGTTGGATTTGAATAATAAAAATTAAATATTTGGAATTGGGATAATTTATGAATCTGGATATAAATGGTTATGGAAATGGTTTCTAAGATTTATTTTAAAGACTAGTTTGATTTGAATTTTTGTATTGCACTTTTGGATGGAATCAAAAGTCGATAAGTTTAAAATTTGGAGTTTTATATTAATTTAAAAATGGAATTTAATATAATAATGCAAATAATTTGATTTTGATTTAAAACGAATTAGAATGATTTCTAATGTGAGTATAAACTCTACATGATTTATGACTAAGATAGTAAAATTTTAAAAGTGAAATTTTAAGTGATTTCGACGATTTTGAAAATCGCTCGAATTAATCGACTATTTAAAATAGCCTTACAGGGCACAGTCTCGGAATTCGACGAAACCAGCTCCAATGGATCCATAATGGTTAGTTATTATCGCATTTCGAATTTCATAGCATTTGGATTTACCCTTTACTCGTACGGGTGAGAAACGTATTGAAATTAAAATCGATAATTTAATATTAAAACTCGATTCAAAGAGCTATCTTCCACATATGATCAAATTAGCCTCCGTAACAGTTCCATTGTGTTTGGAATGCGGGTAAAACCTTACAAAAGCCTGGCGGCTTGAGTGATTTAGAGTTTGTTTGCATAGTTGGTTAAATTTGAGAATATTATTAAAATAATATTTATATACACGTATATATACACGTTTTTAGGGCCAATGCCCTATTCCTTTGTCAGCCGCCACGAAGTTATTCTATGGCCGAAAACCACCGTACTGTCGTCCTTGTTTCCTCTCGATCTATGCTGCATGATCAAAAATTTTCTACTAGAGAAATGAAGAGGACCGCGAGATCTAAGCATCCAACGGTGGATCTCGGTTATTATCGCCGATTGGAGGTGGTAAGCGGCTGGGTTCGTCGTCGCGTCGAGCATGAATTGTGAGGCGTAGGGGTAGCCGAGCGTCGCAAGGTTCTGGGCAATGGTGGAGCTCGAACTGGTGGCCCCATTGGTGGTCGCTGGTCGTTGTAGAAGTCGCCGTGGATGGTCGCAATTTTTGATTTGGATGGCGACGTTTGGGTTCGGCCATCTGGAGTGAATGCGCGATGAGGAAGAAGAGTATTTTTGTAACAACCCTGGGTTTTACAACAAATAATTATCGTTGTTTGATGATCAATGTTGGTTGTTAATTGCTGTTTGGAGTTTTTATTTTGGGTTGAAATTCATTTAAAAAATTTGTTAAGGGATTACGGGCATTAAAATTTTAATATTGGCCCATGTTTATTTTCGATGTCGTTCCCTTTTTAATTCAATTCGACCCGTCCCTCTTTACCTTCTCATTAGAAAACCTAAACGAGATAAACGGAAAGAAAATGGCGGCCTCGTTTTCATCTTCAACAACTAGGGCTCGTTCAAATCGAAGGCTTCGACTCCGGTAGCTCGTTCAGCCGATGATCTCGGCCTAGCCTTGGCGATCGATGCTTCATGTCTGCTTGCAGCTACTATTTGTTGGGATTCGTCGTCAAAGGTGAGTGGTTCCACTCACATTCTAATTCAAGCCCTAGCGCTTTGCTGTAGTCAATTGATTTCATTTAAATGATGTCGGTTTCTCTGTTTTTTTGTGGTTTTGAACTGTGATATGATTCGACTCTTCGATTGCTTGGATTTTCTGGCACTGGTTGGTTTTCGTGGCCATTTTGGTTTCACATGTTTTCATTACTTTACTGGGTTTACGCGAGTTGAATCTAGACATTGATTTAGGTTGTAACTTGGTTTTCGGATCTCTGTAGCATGTATCTAGGCTGCAGCATGTTCATTAGTTTGCACAAAGCACGGTGATGCACTGTAAAATTCCAGTGTGCTTCAGTATACATTGATCTATGACTTTGGCCACTTCGTTGATTTTAAACCAGGGACTTCGGTCTTGACTGTGGTGATGATTTTAGATTATCACTGCACATCTTTCTTTTTGCATTATTTCTGACCTGTTGGCACACAGTCTTCATTTCCATTTAGTTTGTATCAAGTCAGCCGCGTTCATAAATTTCTGTAGTTCACTGTGTTTTGGCTACCAGTGCATTTTTTTGACTGCCTTGTTCAATCAGTGATACATTTGCATTGATGCATTGTATTCATTTGTATTTGGTACACCTGCCCTGTGCACTGTGTTGTTTGGGTCGAGTTCCTTCATGCTGTTAGTATACATCACTGTCTGTTTCCTTTATTGCCTGTTCTCCAAGGCATGTAGTCCCGGGGTAATTTGATTTATCACTTGTTTTGTTTGAGACAGCCATCCACTTCATTTCAAGGTTGTACCTCTTGTTCTTTGATTGGAGTTCAGTAGTTTGCCTTCATTTTGGCTGGGTCTTCTTTGACCCTTTTATATTTGAGCATGTTGTATAGGTGTAGCATATCTAGCTTGGTTGTCTCGACCATATTTAGTTTTCTATTCTACCTGATTTTGTCTTCGAGACAATCTGCAGTGTTTTATGATGCAGCATCTTCTTATTACATTATATAGTTTTCCCTTATGAACTACATGTGTAGTTGTTATTGGTGCCCTGTATCTGTTACCATTATGTTCTTGTACATTGGTACTGCTTCCTGTTCATATGCATTTGTGCCATGCTGTGCATATGTGTATTTGTAACCTTGTGTATGATGTCACCTTTATTGGCCTATATGTCTGCACTCCCATGTCGCGCCTCTGTTTCTTTTTTTTATCCATGTGCAACTAGTAGTGTACATCCATTGTGTACAATTGGGTTCGCATTCATGTTGTCCAGGCTTGTTCCTTTACATTGCTGTTAGTTCTGGGCTTCACTGACCACTCTTGTTGTACCACTGTTGTCTCCTTCTCTAGACATATCGGAACTTGAATTATTGCATTGAGTTGAGTCATGACAGCAGTGACTTGACCTTTGCATTTTGTTTGTCTTTCGAGTTCACTTGAGTTGAATCCAACCTGTAGCTTGGGTTTGACCTTGTGTTCGTTTTTGAATTTTCATTGTGTACATATCACTGTAGTGGCAAGGCAGTGCACGCAAGCGTGAACTGCAGCCACACGGTATTCGTTGGGTACATCATCACTATAGTGGCAAGGCAGTGCACGCAAGTGTGAACTGCAGCCACACGGTATTTCTTTTATTGATATTTCAATTACTTTTGATCCATTGATCTTTTGCGTATTTCATATGCCGTATTGGCGAGGCAGTACACGTTAGCGTGCATTGCAGCCAATCAGTATTGATGTTTTTAAGCGATATTTCAATTGTTTAAATTGATTTAGTTTCATTTGATCATTTTGTTGTTATCTAATTATCTATTTGATAATTAGATTATGAGTTTCTAGTTATTTATTAATAATTAGATTTTGATGTTAATTGTCGATTAGGCAATTCTGATGTTTTTCTAAATTATCTTCATTAAAAATCCTTTCATCTATCTTCATTGATAATTTGAGTTTGCTGAATTGTTGTTTAACACTATACGTGTTATATTCACCGTTATCCGATTTTCTTGTTAAAGGATCGGATAGGTGAATTTATTTGACTGTCGTCTAAATTTTAATTAATTATTACTGCTTCTGTGCATTAATAACTGAGTTTGAATTAGACTGACCCGTGTATTATTTTCTTTTGAATGTAATAATCGTGTCAGACCGAGTATTTACAGGTTGTTGATATCTTACTTTGGGGTTGCTGCTTGAGCTATGAAGTCACTTCATATTTTTGGAGTAGTCGTCGTCATTTATAGTAGTCGGTTTATTTGTACAGGAAGATATGTATTCATGTATATTATATACGATAATGTACTTGTATATGTAACTTCCAGAGTTGACAGTTGTAGTTGTATCATATGTACTGTATCACATGTATTGTAACTGACATCAGTTATTATATATATGAGACTTTTGTTTTATCTGCGTTCCGCATTTATATTATCTGTGTTATTATTATATCTATTGTCCTAAACTATTATGAACCATCGTAGTTCGTTTTATACTGGAATTGGGTATGTCGATGGGAGTAAATAAATATGAGATGAAAAATTAAAAATATATACTACTCCTATCGAGGTAACCAATACTAGTGTAAGGCCTAACTACGGATGGCCGCTCCTATCCAGCCTTATTTTTCATAATAACAGACAGTATTTCCTTTAATACTCTTTGTTATTGTGAGCATAGAGGTGGGGCGTCACGGTTGGTATCAGAGCGAGGGGTTTATGGACATAATATAAAACATAACTTAGATGGAACATGTGTTACAACTATGTGTCGATGTTTTATATGTGCTTTGAGTCAAAACTAAAGTTTTGAAATTATGATGAAATTTTTAAATAGCTTTATTTAAAAATAAAGGTGAAATTGTGTTTTGATGATTGATTGATTTGTGTTCTGTTTATCAGAGTGCGCAGCAGAAACAGTAAGACTGCTTCGCTGAGTACAGCTGATAATTATTTTGATTTAAAAATCAAAATATGAAAATGAATTTTATTTCATTATGCTGTTTAACCAGCGGTTTGATTTGTTGAAAATTCTTCCTGGTTTTCTTTGGTGCTAATCATATCTGATTTGATTTTTGTTGTTTTGAATTATCTTCATTGAAGATATATTTGAATGATTTCTTTGTTCATTTTGCGGTATACGTGCAAATTTTATGTTGCACGTTACTACACTAATTTTACGTTGAACCGATGCTTGGTTATGAAACGTATATTGTTGCCGTTATTCTTATAACGGGATTTTTACACCAATGCTATATTTTGAAGCAAGGTGTTTTGTTGACATTTTTAATGAATGAAAATTCACTGATATTATATTTTGATGTGAATTATTTCGAGGAGATTTTGACGTTTAAAAATTACTGTCGCTTTGACTTCAGTATCCGTCATATTTTAAAGTGGATTTTCAAGCGGTTATCCCGCAATGCTGATTTTGCGATCCGTTTCTACGGTGTTTTGAGAAGTACAATTTTCTTATTGAAATTGTCACTAATGTTGCTGTTTTTATCACGGATTGCAAATCATTTTAAAAATAAAATTGTTTTTCAAATTTTTTATAGTTTATACTTTCAAAAGAATGAGGAAGCGATTTAAACGATTCAGCAAAATCGAGGACTATGAACCCTTTCTTTTACTGATTCGCTTAATTCCGGACTTGTTCATTTGAGAATGTAGATTATTTACTTTTATAAAATAAATGAAATTGTTTTCAGAATTTTTACAGTTTGAGTTTTCAAAAGAATGAGAAAGTGACTTAAACGTTTCAGAAAAATCAAGGATTATGACCCCTTTCTTTTACTGATTCGCTTAATTTCGGACTTGTCCGTTTGAGAATGTGAAATGTTATTTTTGGAATACACAATTTACACTTTCAAGGAAACGATGAAGAGATTTAAACGATGTAGCAAACGTGCGGAGTATGGAATCACACTTTTGCTATTTCGGTTAATTCCGGACTCGTTAATTGAAACATTTGTTGTTTGATGATTTTGATGATTTTACACGTTCAAGGAAACGATGAAGAGAATCAAACGATTTAGTAAAACACGTGGTATGGGACATGTGTGTTTGCTATTTTGGTTAATTTCAGACTCGTTAATCGAATATATGATGATTTTCGTGTGCTTTCGAGCCACTATGTTGGACCTACGGGTCATATGTTGGACCTTCGGGTCAATACCAGTACCGGACCTCCGGGTCATATGTTGGACCTTCGGGTCATTTGTTGGGCGCCAAAATTATGTTAGGTACTTGGTAGGCTTCGGCCATATGTTAATGCACGTGCGGCGTAGCTAAAACTCGCCATTTGTTGGGATCGATCCACCTTTTATGTTGATTTTCTAGATCATCTTAATTGATTTCTAGTTATTTGTTGTTTCCAATTATCTGCAGGTAATTGGATATTTGTTAATATGAGTTCTAATTATCGTTTTTGATAATTAGATATTTGTTGATTTGATTATCGCTTGTGATAATCGAATATTTGTTGACATGAGTTCTAATTATCGTTTTTGATAATTAGATATTTGTTGATTTGATTATCGTTTTTGATAATTGAATATTTGTTGATTTGAAATATGATTATCGTTTTTGATAATCGAATATTTGTTGATATGAGTTCTGATTATCGTTTTTGATAATTAGACATTTGAGATTTCTGATTATCGTTTTTGATAATCGAATATTTGTTGATATGAGTTCTGATTATCATTTTTGATAATCGGATATTTGTTGATTTGATTATCGTTTTTGATAATCGGATATTTGTTGATATGAGTTCTGATTATCGTTTTTGATAATCGGATATTTGTTGATTTGATTATCATTTTTGATAATCGAATATTTGTTGATTTGAAATATGATTATCATTTTTGATAATCGAATATTTGTTGATATGAGTTCTGATTATCGTTTTTGATAATTAGATATTTGAGATTTCTGATTATCATTTTTGATAATCGAATATTTGTTGATATGAGTTCTGATTATCGTTTTTGATAATCGGATATTTGTTGATTTGATTATCGTTTTTGATAATCGAATATTTGTTGATATGAGTTCTGAATATCGTTTTTGATAATCGGATATTTGTTGATTTGATTATCGTTTTTGATAATCGGATATTTGTTGATTTGATTATCGTTTTTGATAATCGAATATTTGTTGATATGAGTTCTGATTATCGTTTTTGATAATCGGATATTTGTTGATTTGATTATCGTTTTTGATAATCGGATATTTGTTGATTTGATTGTTGTTTTTGATAATCGAATATTTGTTGATATGAGTTCTGATTATCGTTTTTGATAATCGGATATTTGTTGATTTGATTATCGTTTTTGATAATCGAATATTTGTTGATATGAGTTCTAATTATCGTTTTTGATAATTAGATATTTGTTGATTTGATTATCGTTTTTGATAATCGAATATTTTTTGATTTGAAATATGATTATCGTTTTTGATAATCGAATATTTGTTGATATGAGTTCTGATTATCGTTTTTGATAATTAGATATTTGAGATTTCTGATTATCTTTTTTGATAATCGAATATTTGTTGATATGAGTTCTGATTATCGTTTTTGATAAACGGATATTTGTTGATTTGATTATCGTTTTTGATAATCGGATATTTGTTGATTTGATTATCGTTTTTGATAATCGAATATTTATTGATTTGATTATCGCTTGAGATAATTAAATATTTGTTGATTTGATATTTGATTATCGATTGTGATAATTAAATAATTGTTGATTTGATATTGATTATCGTTTGAGATAATTAAATATTTGCTGATTTGAGATTTAATTATCGCTTTTGATAATTAAATATTTTCTGATTTGAGATTTGATTATCGCTTGAGATAATTAAATATTTGTTGATTTGATATTTGGTTATCGATTGTGATAATTAAATAATTGTTAATTTGATATTGATTATCGTTTGAGATAATTAAGTATTTGTTGATTTGATATTTGATTATCGATTATGATAATTAAATAATTGTTGATTTGATATTGATTATCATTTGAAATAATTAAATATTTGTTGATTTGAGAATTCTGATTATCGTTTTTGATAATTAGACCTTTGTTGTTTTCTGATTACCGTTTTGGTAACTGGATATTTGCAGTTTTGCGATTTCTGTATTCTGATTATCTATTTGATAATTAGATTTTGTTGAGAATTTGTGAATTTCTTTTATGAAATTAAAAGATTTCTTTGGCGTTTGTGTTCCTGACCTTTATTTTTCTAGCTTAACCAGTTTATGTTAGAAAAATAATTGTTATTGACACCTTTGATTATGAAAATTGCGGGGACGCAATTTTTATAAGGAGGGGAGTCTGTAACAACCCTGGGTTTTACAATAAATAATTATCGTTGTTTGACGATCAATGTTGGTTGTTAATTGCTGTTTGGAGTTTTTATTTTGGGTTGAAATTCATTTAAAAAATTTGTTAAGGGATAACGGGCTTTAAAATTTTAATATCGGCCCATGTTTATTTTCGATGTCGTTCCCTTTTTAATTCAATTCGACCCGTCCCTCTTTACCTTCTCATTCGAAAACCTAAACGAGATAAACAGAAAGAAAATGGCAGCCTCGTTTTCATCTTCAACAACTAGGGCTCGTTCAAATCGAAGGCTTCGACTCCGGTAGCTCGTTCAGCCGATGATCTCGGCCTAGCCTTGGCGATGGACGCTTCATGTCTGCTTGCGGCTACTATTGGTTGGGATTCGTCGTCAAAGGTGAGTGGTTCCACTCACATTCTAATTCAAGCCCTAGCGCTTTGCTGCAGTCAATTGATTTCATTTAAATGATGTCGGTTTCTCTGTTTTTTTGTGGTTTTGAACCGTGATAAGATTCGACTCTTCGATTGCTTGGATTTTCTGGCACTAGTTGGTTTTCGTGGCCATTTTGGTTTCACATGTTTTCATTACTTTACTGGGTTTACGCGAGTTGAATTTAGACATTGATTTAGGTTGTAACTTGGTTTTCGGATCTCTGTAGCATGTATCTAGGCTGCAGCATGTTCATTAGTTTGCACAAAGCACGGTGATGCACTGTAAAATTCCAGTGTGCTTCAGTATACATTGATCTATGACTTTGGCCACTTCGTTGATTTTAAACCAGGGACTTCGGTCTTGACTGTGGTGATGGTTTTAGATTATCACTGCACATCTTTCTTTTTGCATTATTTCTGACCTGTTGGCACACAGTCTTCATTTCCATTTAGTTTGTATCAAGTCAGCCGCGTTCATAAATTTCTGTAGTTCACTGTGTTTTGGCTACCGGTGCATTGTTTTGACTGCCTTGTTCAATCAGTGATACATTTGCATTGATGCATTGTATTCATTTGTATTTGGTACACCTGCCCTGTGCACTGTGTTGTTGGGTCGAGTTCCTTCATGCTGTTAGTATACATCACTGTCTGTTTCCTTTATTGCCTGTTCTCCAAGGCATGTAGTCCCGGGGTAATTTGATTTATCACTTGTTTTGTTTGAGACAGCCATCCACTTCATTTCAAGGTTGTACCTCTTGTTCTTTGATTGGAGTTCAGTAGTTTGCCTTCATTTTGGCTGGGTCTTCTTTGACCCTTTTATATTTGAGAATGTTGTATAGGTGTAGCATATCTAGCTTGGTTGTCTCGACCATATTTAGTTTTCTATTCTACCTGATTTTGTCTTCGAGACAATCTGCAGTGTTTTATGATGTAGCATCTTCTTATTACATTATATAGTTTTCCCTTATGAACTACATGTGTAGTTGTTATTGGTGCCATGTATCTGTTACCATTATATTCTTGTACATTGGTACTGCTTCCTGTTCATATGCATTTGTTCCATGCTGTGCATATGTGTATTTGTAACCTTGTGTATGATGTCACCTTTATTGGCCTATATGTCTGCACTCCCATGTCGCGCCTCTGTTTCTTTTTTTTATCCATGTGCAACTAGTAGTGTACATCCATTGTGTACAATTGGGTTCGCATTCATGTTGTCCAGGCTTGTTCCTTTACATTGCTGTTAGTTCTGGGCTTCACTGACCACTCTTGTTGTACCACTGTTGTCTCCTTCTCTAGACATATCGGAACTTGAATTATTGCATTGAGTTGAGTCATGACAGCAGTGACTTGACCTTTGCATTTTGTTTGTCTTTCGAGTTCACTTGAGTTGAATCCAACCTGTAGCTTGGGTTTGACCTTGTGTTCGTTTGTGAATTTTCATTGTGTACATATCACTGTAGTGGCAAGGCAGTGCACCCAAGCGTGAACTGCAGCCACACGGTATTCGTTGGGTACATCATCACTATAGTGGCAAGGCAGTGCACGCAAGCGTGAACTGCAGCCACACGGTATTTCTTTTATTGATATTTCAATTACTTTTGATCCATTGATCTTTTGCGTATTTCATATGCCGTATTGGCGAGGCAGTACACGTTAGCGTGCATTGCAGCCAATCAGTATTGATGTTTTTAAGCGATATTTCAATTATTTAAATTGATTTAGTTTCATTTGATCATTTTGTTGTTATCTAATTATCTATTTGATAATTAGATTATGAGTTTCTAGTTATTTATTAATAATTAGATTTTGATGTTAATTGCCGATTAGGCAATTCTGATGTTTTTCTAAATTATCTTCATTAAAAATCCTTTCATCTATCTTCATTGATAATTTGAGTTTGCTGAATTGTTGTTTAACACTATACGTGTTATATTCACCGTTATCCGATTTTCTTGTTAAAGGATCGGATAGGTGAATTTATTTGACTGTCGTCTAAATTTTAATTAATTATTACTGCTTCTGTGCATTAATAACTAAGTTTGAATTAGACCGACCCGTGTATTATTTTCTTTTGAATGTAATACTCGTGTCAGACCGAGTATTTACAGGTTGTTGATATCTTACTTTGGGGTTGCTGCTTGAGCTATGAAGTCACTTCATATTTTTGGAGTAGTCGTCGTCATTTATAGTAGTCGGTTTATTTGTACAGGAAGATATGTATTCATGTATATTATATACGATAATGTACTTGTATATGTAACTTCCAGAGTTGACAGTTGTAGTTGTATCATATGTACTGTATCACATGTATTGTAACTGACATCAGTTATTATATATATGAGACTTTTGTTTTATCTGCGTTCCGCATTTATATTATCTATGTTATTATTATATCTATTGTCCTAAACTATTATGAACCATCGTAGTTCATTTTATAATGGAATTGGGTATGTCGATGGGAGTAAATAAATATGAGATGAAAAATTAAAAATATATACTACTCCTATCGAGGTAACCAATACTAGTGTAAGGCCTAACTACGGATGGTCGCTCCTATCCAGCTTTATTCTTCATAATAACAGACAGTATTTCCTTTAATACTCTTTGTTATTGTGAGCATAGAGGTGGGGCGTCACAATTTTTTGTGGCCTTGATTTCGATTTTGGGAATGAACGGCTGATGGTATAATAAATTTAAATTACAAAGGAAATTTGTTTTAAAATTTGTTTCAAACTTTAAAGTTCTATATCTTTTGCGTACGTTATCAGATTTTGATGAAATTGGCGGCGTTGGAACCGTATTGAAGAGATCTACGCTGCAGTTCATATCTAATATCGATTGGAGTTCGCGAAGATTCTAGGTTAAATCGAAGACGCTCGATTTAATTTAAAATTGGAACGACTCAACGTTTAAACTCAAGGTGAGTTTATCTCACTCACATCGGGAAGCTATTAGTTTAAATAGTTAATATTTAAATGATTGCTTGATTTGTTGAATGTGATAATGGTTATCTGATAGGATCGATATTTATTTGTTGTGCTAACATCTGTGGATGTAGGAAAATAGGTTGGAGGGATCCAACTGGATTCCTCACAATATAGAAATTGTTTCCATAATTGTTGATGTATTTCATTTATATACTGTGATAGATTAATTTGGAAATTAAGCTGTGCTGTGTTATGATTGAATAAGTATAATCTGGTATTTTAAAAATGTAAATTGAAATAAAATAAATTGGATTGAAAGGGAATTGAATAGTAATTTTTAAGTAATGAATTTAAGGAAATTAAATTCAGGAAATTGGTTTGGAATTTGAAGTGTTTTTGAAATTGTGATTTAAAAGGAAATGAGGAATGGAAATTTATAAACTTGGTTTATAAATGAAATGGAATTTTTATCGAGGGATGAATTTGGAAGCATAGATTTCCGATGGGAACTTCTATAAGAAGGTGCAAATTGTTTTAAAGGCAATAGTGGGAATATTTTTAAAAGATGGAAAGTGTATTTTCTGGGAAAACTAAGTATGTTTTCAAAGAAAAGCTTTCAAAGTATAAACTAGAAGTTTAAAATGCATTTTAAAATGTTTTAGAAGAAATGAAAGTAAATATTTAATTAACTAATTATGGTATTTAATTATTTTAAAGGTAAATTAGTATTATGTTTTCTAAAGGAAATTTTATTATAAATAATTGATATAATAACTTTATGTTAAAAGGAAATTTTTGATTTGAGTTACCCAAGAAACTTTCATAGATTTTCAAAAGTACAATTTTTATAAAGAATCTAGTAATCATATTTTAAGTATATTTTGGAAGTGATTTCCAGGAAATGGGAAATGTGTTTAAAAATAAAAAAGGGTTTATTTTTAAAGTGTTAGAAGAAATCTACGGGATTTAAACGTAAATTTGAATTGAGATAATCCAGCGGGATATATAAAAAGAATTCTTTGGTTTATTCTAAAATGAAAGTGTATCTCCCTGAAAAGCCAAGTACGTTTTTAAAGCAGATTTTTGAGTAAAAGTTAGAAGTTTTGAAGTTTCTTTAAAAGAATGTTTTCAAGAAATTATCATTTAAGTTATAAAAAATTTAAAAGTGAATACTTATCAAATTAGTTATAGTAGTAAATATTTTAAAGGTCTAATTAGTATTATGTTTTGAAAGAATATTTTTAATATTTATATTTTATAAAATGGATTTATTTTAAAGATAGTTTGGTTGAAGTTTTTCGAAACTAGTATAGAATTTTGTAACTCCTCTTTTAAAATTTAGTGTAACTTAACCTTTATTATAAAATTAGTTTATATCTTATAAAATAATTTTGCTTTAAATATTTTTAAAATATATTTTTGAATAAAATGTTAAAGTAGCCTAATTTATATATTTAAGGTATATTTTAGAATAAAGTGATTTAATCGTTTTGAAATCTAAGGCATTCGTACTTGGTGTTTTTAGTGGAAATAAATATATGGGAATTTATTTCATGAGAAGAGTGTGGTTTAAAAACTGTTTTCAAAAAGGTTTAAAAAGTGGAAATATATCTTGTGAAGATATTTTGAGGTTAATAAATAATTTGGGGAAATTATTTATTGTTTGATGGTTGTTTGTGAATGTTAATTGATAGTTAAATAACCGACTATCAATATTGGCCAAATGCGATGATCGTTTCGAAGAGACCGGGATCGGGATTAATTTCTCAAACCACTTCTATCTGGTTTGTACGTTTTCGTGGGGAAATGAGTTCGGAGTCGAAGATGGAGCAGTGAAGTGCAAGGGGTAGTCGCTACTAATCCTGAGGGTGGTTTCGAAATGGATGTAGTAGGAGTAGTGCCTTCGGCTCCGTTCGAACCTGGGACGGAGTTGTATGGATGAATGCTTTCAGAACATCGTCAGGTGAACGATGGGCATTCTAAGTGAAACGTTCTAAAAGGTAACGCTTAGCCTCAAGCCTCATCAACAGGGAATGACTGAAAATGAGGAGATATGCAGCAAGGCTAAGTTGTTAGAGCCCATTAGGGTGAGGTCATCCCTGTCTAGATGTCCCTTTTTATTCGGCTTAGTGGTGCGGTTGTTGATCCCAACCATGGGGTGATCTTATTCGGGATTATCCAGTAAGGAGTAGTCCCGGTCTTGTGTTGCAGGGGATTTAGGGTGGATCCTCGGTACGTTGATCTAGACCAGGTACTATGATAGGTGGTACCCTAGTGCCTAGTCATTAGTTGGAAATCCATTCTCCCTACGTGCCCTTACGGTTTTGTTTGTATACCTATTAGCTGTAATTTAATAAATGTAACAATTTCGGCTATTTGAATAAGTATTTGTATATAGACCCTATTATAATATCATAGGATTTTGATAAAAATGTTTTGGCTATCGTAAGGTAAAAATCCGACATGTTTATTTGTGGCGTGGTCTTACGAGATGCTTTTGATTTCAAAGGATTTTGAAACTTTAATAATCAATTTGGGTGTATTAATCTCACGCTGGTATTCTAGACCGACTCGGGTGTTATTTTATTATAATGCTCGGGTTAGACCAAGTATTATAGATTACAGGAAAGGATGCTGTGGAGCTCAAAGTCCGAGACGTATTACCCGTACATGTTTATGTCCGCTGTTGTGATTGTTGAGTTGCAAGCAAGTTGTGAGGCAGGTTGTTAAAACTGCCAGGCTGTTAATTTCTGTTTTGTTTATGTGTTATTCCGATGATGTATATAAAACAGATATGTCTTCATTTTGTGTAAAGATATGTTATTGACTGTTATATTTTGTTCCGCTGCAATTGTGAGATTCTGTTATTGTTTAGTTCTTTCTTTCTTCTATTTTCTTTCTTTTCCCTCAACAATCTGTCTTTTCCGGCACTCGAGCATCAGCATATTATTCTATGGTGTATTTTGTGTCGATTTTTGAGGGTCGAGAATGGTGGGTCGTCACACGTAGTATCAAAGCTTAGGTTGGAGATAACCTTGGCTCTGGTGGCGAAATTACTCATTTAATAGAGTCAATAGTACTCTATAATGAGTTGAGTGTATTAATAGCTATGAGCGCGTACTTGATAGTGAATATAAAAAAAACTGTTTTAATACTGTGTTGACTTATCGTTGAGTGTTTATGAATTCTGGTCGGTACGGGAAGTACAACCGTATCGATAGGGGTTTCTAAACTCTTAAACAAGATAAACCAACATAGTATTGTTTTTAAAGTGGGTAAATGAAATAAATTTACCCAAAATTATATTTTGATATAAAAGGAATAATTTTCTGAAATTATTATATGTATATATATATATATATATATATTTTGATGTTTGGTTGTTAATATTATAATGAAATATAATAGTCTAAAATTTGAAATGGTTTATCACCAAATAAAATTATCTAAGTATGGTTTAAATAAAAAGGAGTATAACTAAAATTTGATTCAAACCAGAATTTAAATCCCGGAAATTCTGAGAAGTGTTTAAAATGAATTTAAACAAAAAGTTTGGGAATTTAAAATCTTGAGAATGTTTGAAATGTTTTCCAAAGTGTTTGAAGGCAATGATGGAGTATTGTTTTGGGAAATATTTTTGAATGGAAATTGTTTTGAAAGGAATTTGTGGAAGTAAGGAAGCACTGAACTCACTTCATTTGCTGGAAAATAATCCCGATGATGGTGGTCACATCATCAGAATTCATTTTCGAGTTTCTAAAGTGATGGATTGCTACCGTGGTGATTGGTTTTGATATTTGTTTGGACTTGTTGGGTATACAAATGGTTTTAGAAATTTCAAAAGGGAAATTTGTTTTGGTAAAACCAAGTGTTTTGGAATTCGGAGATTTGATTTGATATACCAAGTGGGTATGTGTTATTTATGATTTCAAAATGGTTTTGAAATAAAACAGGTAATTGAATTCTGGGAACTCTATTTAAATAATGTGAAAAGTTAAGATGAGTCAACTATTGAACCTTTAAAGTGAAGCTGATTTAATTAAGAAGGGAAAATGAAATTTTAATCCTAGAATTAAAATATAATTTGAGTGAATGAAAGTGAATAAAATATATTTGAATTTAACTAGAGATAATTTAAATAAAATTGAAATTGAGATTGAATTAAAGTGGATAAAGTTGAAATGTAAAATGACTTTGTAATTGTGAGTTATAATTGCGTAATGAATTTGTACCCATACGCTATTAAGTGTTATACTGTTAATCTGAAATTGTGGATTAAAATTTGTGTAATGAAAATTTATATCCTTAGAAATTCAGTGATATATATATATATAATTCGGAATTGTGATTTTAAGATGAAAATGGACTCAAATGAGCAATATAAGCTTTTAAATAAATAAGTAGTGAACTTAAGAATAGGAAATGAAAGTTGTAAAACCAAAATAAAATGGTTTGAATTTTATGGGAAATTTAAAACTTGATCCTAAATAAAATATAAATTGGAATAAGGTGAAGAAAAATAAAATGTGAATGGACTTAGGTTAGTAAATAAGTTTGAACTTATATATAGAGAAATAGGATTTAGTTGAATTTGAATTGAATTAAAATCAAAACTCAGTTGTATTATGAATAATAATGGATAGAATTATATTCTTATTTAAAATAGTAAAGGAAATGGTATGAATTTAGGTTGGCTAAACAAAATTTAGCTGAACTTGAATTAAATTGGTAAAGGATTAAATGAAAAGAAAATTTAATTTAGTTGAAATGATATTGAATGAAGTAAATTTCAACTAAATCCAAAAGAATTGTTGAGGATGAATTAAGTATAACCTAAATTAAATGAATTTGTATTGGAACGAATAAAATTTTGGTAGCTTGTAAAATTTGAAAAGTAAAATAAAACCCAGTTCTGGTTAGGGATAATTGGAATGGTTATGTTATTAATAAATTTAGAAATGAATTGAGAAGGTGAATTAAAATTTAAAATGGATTGAGTAAGTAAACAAATTGAATTAAAATTTGTAAATGGATTGGAATTTGATTGGGTAAGAATCAAACTAAAATGAAAATAAAACCGATGTAAGAAGAAATGGAGTTATTTTGGAGTTGGAATAACTTAAGAAATTGTGTAAGGGTTGTTATCGAGTTTTAAGAGATGGTTTTGAATAAACCTATATGGATAATGAATTGGAAGTGTAAGAATAGGAATTTAATTTGATAATGGAATAAAAATGAAGATGTTTGGGTTGTAAATAATTTCAAATGGAGTAAAATTAATATAGTTTGAGTTGGAATTAGTTTAAAATGGTAATAAACTTAAGTAATTGTTGTTTGCTTGAATGACATCAAATTTGCATTGAGATTAGTCGTTTTGTTGTAAACAAAGCTAATAAATTAAGGAAAGCAAATACAGTTGGTTTTTGAATAAATTGGAATGGGTTAGGATCTAATTAAGTGGTTTTGCATATAAATGAAAGTGGATCATAAAAGAAATGAAAATATATCAAATTTAAAAATAAAAATTTGATTGTGAATCAATTTGGAATTGAATTGAGGTAAGTTGATGTAAGTAAAGCATAGGGTAATCATATTGAAGAGAAAATGAATTGGTGTAGTTAATATGAATTGTAAAAACTAAACTTGATTGTAAATCATTCGAGTGGAATAAAATGAAGTTTAGATTTATTAGGAAAATTAAATGGTGTTGAAAACTTGTGATTGCTATAAAGATGGTACTTGTAGGATTATGAAATTTGTTGTTGGGATATGTAATTGTTATGTCTAGCTAAGATAAATGTATGGAAGGTTGTTAAAAATCTTATATTGTTGAAATCTGATATGTATGTTTGAGTAAGTACAGGTACGGAAGGCAATCGATAGAGTTGGGGAGCGTAAGTGCACAATATAGTAGCCGCTTGCTTAAAAAAATGCTAGTCAAAGGTACGACTACGCAATAAAATTTGAAAAATGATATATATATATATATATATATATATATTGTGGTATATTTTGTTTTCCGACCGTGTGGGTCGATGTATATATATTTATATCTATTGTGATATTGTGAAATGCTCTTCATACAAAGGAGGCGCTATCAAAAATTTTCAAAAATTTTGGGAGTAAGAAAATTTTTGGAAATTTTGGGTTAACTAGAAAAGTGATTTTTGAATTAGGTTGAAAACAAGGTTTTGAGTTAAAAATAAAGCAAATGGTTTTGGAATTTGAGCTAAAGGTTTTGGTAAAATGATTGTGAGTTTTTAACTAAGTAAGTATGGGTAAGTAAATGAGTTTAGTAGCACTTTTCATACCTTAGCAAATTTGAGGCCGAAATTTTTATAAGGGGGGAGGAATGAACGACCCGGAATTTTAGACGTTAGTTTTGAACATTAAATTCATTTTAAATGTTCAATGTGAACTATAATTTGATTTTGAATAAGAAGATTTTGGTTAAATTAATGAACTTAGTTAAATTTCAAATATGGTAATTCATTTGGATTAGAATAATAAAAATTAAATATTTGGAATTGGGATAATTTGTGAATCTGGATATAAATGGTTATGGAAATGGTTTCAAAGATTTATTTTAAAGATTAGTTTGATTTGAATTTAGTATTGGACTTTTGGATGGAATCAAAAGTCGATAAGTTTAAAATTTGGAGTTTTATAATAATTTAAAAATGGAATTTAATATAATAATGCAAATAATCAGATTTTGATTTAAAACGAATTAGAATGATTTCTAATGTGATTATAAACTCTATATGATTTATAACTAAGATAGTAAAATTTTAAAAGTGAAATTTTAAGTGATTTCGACGATTTTGAAAATCGCTCGAATTAATCGACGAGTTAAAATAGCTTTCCGGGGCACAGTCTTGAAATTCGAGAAACCAGCTCCATCAGATCTGTAATGGTTACTTATTATCGGATTTCAAATTTCGTAGCATTTGGATTTACCGTTTGCTCGTACGGGTGAGAAATGCGTTGAAATTAAAATCGATAATTTAATATTCAAACTCGATTCAAAGAGCTATCATCCACATATGATAAAATTAGCCTCCGAAACACGTTCCATTAAGTTCGGAATGCGGGTAAAACCTTATAAACGCTTGGCGGCATGAGTGATTTGGAGTTTTTTTGCATAGTTGGTTAAATTTGAGAATATTATTAAATTAATATTTATATACACGTATATATACACGTTTTTTGGGCAGAAATCCTATTCCATTCTCAGCTGCCACGAAGTTATTCTATGGCTGAAAATGAACGTACTATCGTCCTCGTTTCCTCTTGAATTATGCTGTATTATCAAAAATTTCCAACTAGAGAAACGAAGAGGACCTCGAGATCTAAGCATCCAACGGTGGATCTCGGTTATTATAGCTGATTGGAGGTAGTAAGCGGCAGGGTTCGTCGTCGTGTCAAGCATGAATTGTGAGGTGTAGGGGTAGCAGAGCGTCGCAAGGTTCTGGGCAAGGGTGGAGCTCAAAGTGGTGGTCCAATTGGTGGTCGCCGATCGTTGTAGAAGTTGCCGTGGATGGTCGCGATTTTTGATTTTGATGGCGATGTTTGTGTTCGACTGTATGGAGCGAACGCGTGATGAGGAAGAATATTTTCTGCGGCCTTGATTTCGATTTTGGGAATGAACCGCTGATGGTATAATAAATTTAAATTAAAAAGGAAATTTGTTTTAAAATTTGTTTCAAACTTTAAAATTCTATATCGTTTGCGTACGTTATCAGATTTTGACGAAATTGGCAGCGCTGGAACCGCAGCGAGGAGATCTACGCTGCAATTCAGATCTGAGATCGATTGGAGTTCATGAAGATTTTAGGTTAAATCGAAGACGCTCGATTTAATTTAAAATTGGAATGACTTAACGTTTAAACTCAAGGTGAGTTTATCTCACTCACATCTGGAATACTAATTAGTTTAAGTAGTTAATATTTAAGTGATTGCTTGATTTGTTGAATGTGATAATGGTTATCAGATAGGATCGATATTTATTTGTTGTGCTAACATCTGTGGATGCAGGGAAACAGGTTGGAGGGATCCAACTGGATTCCTCACAATATAGAAATTATTTCCATAATTGATGATGTATTTAATTTATATACTGTGATAGATTAATTTGAAAATTAAGCTGTGATGTGTTATGATTAAATAAATATAATCTAGTATTTTAAAAATATAAATGAAAATAAAATAAATTGGGATTGAAAGGGAATTGAATAGTAATTTTTAAGTAATGAATTTAAGGAAATTAAATTCAGGAAATTGGTTTGGAATTTGAAGTGTTTTTGAAATTGTGATCTAAAAGGAAATGGGGAATGGAAATTTATAAATTGGGTTTATAAATGAAATGGAATATTTATCGAGGGATCAATTTGGAAGCATAGATTTTCGGTGGGAACTTCTATAAGAAGGTGCAAATTGTTTTAAAGGTAATAGTGGGATTATTTTTAGAAGATGGAAAGTGTATTTTGTTGGAAAACTAAGTTTGTTTTCAAAGAAAAGCTTTCGAAGTATAAACTAGAAGTTTAAAATGTGTTTTAAAATGTTTTATAAGAAATGAAAGTAAATATTTAATTAACTAATTATGGTATTTAATTATTTTAAAGGGATATTAGTATTATGTTCTCTAAAGGAAATTTTATTATAAGTATTTTGATATAATAACTTTATTTTAAAAGGAAATTTTTGATTTGAGTTACCCAAGAAACTTTCATAGATTTTCAAAAGTACAATTTGAATAAAGAATTTAGTAATCATATTTTAAGTATATTTTCGAAGTGATTTCCAGAAAATGGGAAATGTGTTTAAAAATAAAAAAGGGTTTATTTTTAAAGTGTTGGGAGAAATCTACGGGATTTAAACGTAAATTTGAATTGAGATAAATGTGAACTATATTATGTTTTCTGTTATTCCCATAAACTGCCACTATTAACATTCTAATAATATTATATTCATTCACCAATAACAAAAACTGATAACGTCTTATTGTTAATAAAGATTCTCAACCGAAAAAAAAATGTAAAAGAAGTTGAAGACACAACTGCTGACACTAATACAAAACAAGTGCACCAAATAAGTGAAAAAGAAAGAACATGCATTAAGACTGAAACAGAAACTCAAATGGATGAAAATGTGCTCCAACCAAATGAAGATAAAGATATGGACAGAAATGAAAAAAGTGAAGACATGTTGAACAAAACAAATGAAACAGTGTTGCAAACAACGAAGATAAAACAGCGCAAAAAGAAATAAAAGAGGCTCAAAAATTGGAAGAAGATACCAGTAAAGAGAGCAAAGTTGCACAATACAGTGATGTAGTACTAGACCTAACATCTCCATCTTTCAATCTCAATATCACAAAACAGTTGCAAGAGGGAATAACAGAAAAGAAAAAAGAAAACAAAGCAGCAAAAACACCTGGCCGGAAAAGGAAACAAACAGTTCATAAGCCATCTTCTTATGTGAAAAGAATAAAAACAAGAAAAGGAAAAAAGAAATCCCTAGCTTTGAATATGGTCAAAGAATGAAAAAAACAACGAAAAAACAAAAACCTGAAGAAAATGAAATGAAGAAAAACCGAAAGAAAATGAAAATGATGAAAAAGAAAGTGCAAAAGAGTCAATCCCAATGCCAATTCAAGTAATAGAGCCAACACTATTAAATTTAGGACTAGGACACTGCAGCAAAACTTTGGCATACTTGAATATAGAACAAAAAAATATAATCAAAACTTTCTTTGCTACGACATCATCAAATGAGTAAGCTCACAAACATATATGCTAGTTTTGTTGGTTAAAATAACATTGTATAATTGATATGTGCCTTATTTTCATAAAACTGAGATATAGCATGGACAGATAAAAACACAATTAGAGGAGGATGTACAATAACAAAAAAAGTACTACGACAACTTCTTAAAGAAAATGCCACACATGGATCGGTACACACTTTTTTTTGCTTAATAATACTGCTACCAACAAAAATAATTACAAAAAGTAATGTCTAATAGCTATTTGCAGTGCTATTTATACCAAAACTGATAACCAAAAATGATACCTAATTACTATATATTACAAAGTGGTGGTCTACTAGTTAAATTATGTGTTAACCATCATGCATGACAAAATAAATACCAAAATAGTGCAAAACTAATTCATTGTAGCAGTTGATATCAATTCATACTTTTGTTTTCTATTAGCAATTGATTTAATAGCATGTTCAACTAAGTCAGTGCAAAAAGGATACTCAGAAGCTGTTTAATCTTATTACATGCTTATTTTTCTTGTAATTGGTAATATATATTACCACTATTAAAATAAAAGATACTAATTATTATTGAATATTGTTTCACCAATAAAAAAAAGTTACATTTTCTTGTTGTTAATATAGATAATTGACTAGTATTTATCTAAATATGGGCTGAAAGAGCACAAGTATGCGTTCACGACAATAACGATGGTAAATAAAACTTTAATATGCAAGAATATCATAAATGCTACATATAAATTGAACAATAACTTTTTTTTTAATTTAACAGCAATCTATAAATTTCAATATACGTGGAAATATAAAATCTTTGGTGCTGCCTTTCCTTGAAAAATTATGGATGATGAATACACAAATGCTATATATTTCCCATTGCATTGTGAATACCATTGGACACTAGTAACTTTGACATACCCAGCAATGCAATGGAGTCATCTAAATTCTAGACGTCCTAGAAGAAATTCTAATGAAAGGAACAATCCCAGTCTAAAGCAGGCAATGATATTAGTGTAACGACCCATAAATTTTCGATGTTAAATTTTTGTTATTTTAATAATATTTTATGAGTTAATATTGAAAGAAATAAAATATTGCAATTTTATAATGGAATGATAACTAAATTTAGACTGAAACAATGTTAATACCAGTCAATTGTCAACAATCTAAATGAAACTCCAATTCATTTTATTTAAGCATGATACGTTTGGTTATAAAACTAAATATAAGTAACAAATGTAAACATTTAGTTATTGTACAAAATAGATAGTTAATGGTAATTAAATAAGATCAGTATTGTGTAAGGAATGATAATATGGGTGGTATTAATGGTTACACTGATTTATAGTGGGATGTAAAAGGCAATAAATTTATGTATAATTTGGGTAATAAAATAAGTTTATTTATGGAGTTAGATTGATTATATTATCTTAGGCTATAATCCAAATAGAAGAGAACAAGCGTAAATCTTAAGGGTATAATAACAATTATTATATATTACCTAATTTATTGGTCAATCAATTTATTTGAAATAAAGTCCTCTTGAATGTTAAGTAATTTTAATAGTGTTATGGAGGAAACGTTACTTAATGATTTTTAATTTTAGTAACGGAAGAGTAAATGAGAATTTACAGAGAACATAAATTATTTATAAGTAAAAAGGAGTATATATTGAACAAATTTATGATAATTGGATAATGCAGTGTTAATGGAAATTAATTAGTGTTATATATGGGATTTATACTTGGGTGGGCAAGTAGTAAACTTATAAATGAAAGAAAGTGAGTAGGTGACCCTTTATTTAGGTTATTTATTCATTTAGTATGTTAAATAAAAATTTGGTAATCAGATCTCAATTAAAGGAAATTAAGTTGTACGTTAATTTGAAATAAAATCTATTAAATATTACATTTACATGGTATGTAGTACGAATGGTTAGGGATTGTCAAATTTGGTAAAAAGGGATTGGACTTAGGAAACTTTGTTAATTGAGTTTAAAACCTTAATTAATACGCGTAATTGACAAGATTCACATTTTAAAAAAAATAACCGTTGATACAAATCTAAAATGTATATAGAATTATTAATGTAGTGAAAGACAAACAAATATTAACTATATTATTTGTGTAATTAGTGGATAGGAATACCAAGGCTAATTGTAGTAAGGAATATAAGTTGTAGAATAATAAAAATTTATGATTTTATTTTTGTTAACATATGTTAAGAGATATGTTTATGATCTTAATTTGAACTTCTACCAATAAAATGTATTACAGTAAGATTAAAAAAAATGATAACATACGTCAGGTGTATTTAATGACATTGTTTGAATGTAATTAATAACGGTGATTATAATAATAAATGTTAATAAAGAAAAAGAATGAATAACTTTAGTAAGAGAGTAAACATTCATTTAGAAAAAAATGTTTGGCAACTGAAAGATTGATTGTAGAGATGAGAAACTATTATTTAGTAAGAAATATATATAATTACTGTTTGTAGCGAATAGTGTATTAATATGTTTAAATTACTATTAGATAGGAAAAAATTGTTATACTTCTCATTACATTCATTTAGTCCATTTTGAAACTTAATCAACTGAAATTAGTGTAATTGAAAATTTCCAATTAATAGGAGAGAGAATACTAATTATAAATTAATAGGTGTAAATAAAAGCAGCATATGTTTTGTGAAAATATAGGGAAAGTCTGATTTAATAAAAAGAAAATTTTACATCAAATAAAATGAATGTTTCATCTGTGAATGTACGTTTAATTTCATTAAAATAAGAATTGAAAGATTGATTTTAAAGAAAGAAATATATGTTTATTCGAACTGTGTTTTAGCTTACAGACTAATTACAAGAATAGGAAAATAATCTATTTATTACGCAAGTGTATAAACAATAAATTTATAAATGTGCTTAAATGAACAATTGTTCTATTTCTTTATCCATTTTAGTTGTCTGTTTTAAAATCTAACTTTGTAAGTAGCTGCAATTAATGTAATTCAAATGTTTCAATTAAAAAGAAAGGAAACGTTGATTGCAATTAATAGATTTAATAAAAGAAATGCATGTTTTGTGTTAAACAAAAAGGGTGTTTTAATGGAAATAAAAGATCATTTTGAGAAAACAAAATTGAACGTTCTCATTTTTAAGGTAAGTATAAATATTTTATTTTGCGTAGATAAAAACCTAAATGCGTACAAAATTCTACTTTCATTTGCAAACTTTTTCATTCCTACGTACATTCCCTTATCTATTATTAATGCCTGAAGCTTTAATAATAAAACGTGACATTTATTTTTGTCCCCCCACATTCATTTCCTAATTATAAATAACCTACATCTTATTTGTTCTTCTACATTTTGTTTCTCCAAACACCTCATATTCGAAAGCTCTTATTCTTGCAACTCCAAAAGCATTCTTTTATAAAAATGATTATTTTCATTTTTCGTACTGGAGAAGAACGAGGTCCTGTAGCGTGCTAAATCTTTTGCTGACATGGCTTATATTTTTGTTAGGTATGTTTATTTGTTTGTTTAAATTAATTTTGTTTTCAAGCGATTTAACGTGTGTAACTTTCTCATACGAACTCCGTTTCACACGCGATTTTTTTGTTAGGATCGTAATAAAATTCCGAATCTTTTGACGTTGTTTGGATGAATTTGGAGACTGTCCAATTTTTGGGTTTAAATTGAATTTAATTCAATTTAAATTCAAAAGGTGAGTGTTTTAACCCGCTCACAACTTCTAAGTTTTCTTATGTTTGTTAAATTGATTTGGGATATGAGTAGAAATTTATTTATGACTGTTTGGCATGTTTTATTCATTATCTCAGTTAAATCGCATTTATTTAATTTAGCTATTAATTAATTTTATTATTGCATATAAATTGACAGTTAAAATTTATTTATTTGCATATAAACTACTAGTTAAACAGTTATTAAATTTATTATTAAATATAAACTGTTAGTTAATACCTGTTATTTATTACCTGTTATATTTTTATATGCTCTATATTGATGTTGTTTAAATTGGATGATGATTGCAATAAATGGTTGATGATTGATATTTGGATGAATGGATGCGATAATTTATATTGTATAAACTGCAAGTTATTATGCATTTTCATTTCATTCGGGATTGCGGTTTGAAATGATATACAACCGTATTTTTTTTTTAAATTGCGGATTGAAATGATAAATATCCGTATCACTTGACCATAGGATAGAAAATTTTATACAGGCACCGCGATATATATATAAAATTATTTTTGAAATGGTTTTTATGGTTTGGATATGATACGGTTTAATAAATATTAAATTTTGATATTATATAAATATTATTTTATAATTATACATATATAGTTAAATTTTGAATTTAAGCTATGTATAATCTGCTAAATAAAATGAATAAGTTGAAATGGAGTTGATAATTTATATTATATAATTAAGTACAGGCTTAGGATATAGAGTTTAAATGATTCAAATAAATTTAGATTGGAAGGTAAATAAAAAATAATAATTGGAATTGAGCGTATTTAAGATTTAAACTCTATAAGTTGATGTAGAACCTTATTAAGCTTGAAAATTTTAAAGGTATGATATTTATAAATGAAATTTTATTTCAAGATAAATTAAAGGAATATTTCTAGTATAAATAAATTGAAGGAAATATTTAGTTATAGGAAATTTGAGTTTTAAATAAATGATTGTGGATTTATCATGCAAATGTTCAAGACTAAATATTAGAACAGTGAATCCGTTGAAAGAATAAATTCCAACCTTAGTTTTGAAATTTATTAATACTCAAATTGGATATATATTGAAATTGAAGTGGTTTTGGAAACTGAAGGTGAAATTTAAATTTATGGTTTAGACTTCATCTAAAAAAAATACTTGTAAAGTCATGGAAATTAATTTGCTTTACAAAGTAAATTTAAAATTAAACCATTTTATTCTATATACTATTGAATATCCAAATCATTCATGTTTTAAAAGTTATGGTTTTAAAGCTATGAATTTCGAAGTATTATGTTTCAAAAGTTATAATTCAAATGTTTGGTTTCCAGATATTATAAATTTTAAAGCAGTATGATTTTGGAAAAGAAATATATTTGAAATAAAAATGATATTATTGACTTGGGTTTTATAAAACTAATATCAAAATGAGTTTGTTTTGGAAAAGGAAATGATATCGTATTTATGGGTTTTGAAACGGATAATTATATTCTGGTTTTTTTTTAAAAAGTATAAACTACTTTTAAAGACCGCGGTGTTATAATAACGGTTGGTTGTTAAAGAGACCGGGATCGGAAGTTGTCATACTCTCTGCCAACTCCGAAAACCACTTTGACAACCGTGTTCGTGGTGGAGATTCCAGAATGAAGTAGGATGGTGGTGGCGTTTCCTCTGAGTTAAATACGTGGACCCAACTCCCGTGAGTTGGCATAAGGTGGCTAAAATAGGAGCGATTCTTGGGCCAATGAGGTCATTCCTCTAATCGGATACTCCTCGTCGATACTATACTCTGACTTTGGATTGATTCGGTGGCCACCTTCACTTTTGATTTCTTTGATTTTTGGGGAGTTTGTCCGAGGTCTGCGGTATTAGCAGCTACGCGTTACCACCAACCCAGATGCGTAATTGGTATATTTACCCTGGCATTGCCTAGTTGTGCCGTGTCACCTACCCTATCGTGCCTTGTACGAGTTTTGTTTTCTCCCGTAGCCCGTGTGGTATCCTCTGGTGGCTTCCCAATCAGGAGGGACTATGATATTGGATGGACTACTGGGACTATTATTGTAACATCCCGCCTTTTCGCACACTTTAAACCGACACACGTGCCAATTCAAAGCATACGCAAGGGCGGATTGTTATGGGTTAAATAAGAAAAATAGAGAAGAAATAAAACAAAATATAATCTCACAGCGGAAGGATAAAATATAATAATCAATATACAGTTCATGATAACTGTTTACAAAATATTTATTTTACTTATACAATGAATATCAGAGTTACACATACCAATACAATCAATGCAGCGGAAATTTAGAGTGTGGTGCAATACTATAGATAATAATAATATGTAACAACCCGCATATTTATCGAGTTTACATTTAAATATTTTTATTTAAATATTAAATCGTTAATCGGATTTTGGTCCGAAAAACTACTTTTTGCAAACGGTCAAATTAGGACTCGAGACCACTTCCATTGAGTTCGAAATGTCGTTTACAACTTTTTAAGTATAAACATCGATAGGTTTGGAGTTAGTGAAATTTCACTAACTTTTCCCGCTTTGGACTTTGGGTTAGTTTAGCCTATTAAGCCCAAGTTCCAACCCTCTTCTCCTCACTCTTCATAAATTTCCTAACTAACTCAAGCTTTAGCATTAATGGTGAAGAGAATGGGAAATTAAAACTCCAAGCTCAAATTCAATTGCAACTCCATCATTCAACCCCAAATTCAAGTAGAAGATATTGGATTCAAGCTTTGGATTGCTTCTCCTTGCTTTCAAGCTTCATCTTCATAAATTTTAGTGCAAAGGTGAGATTTTTATCTCACAATTCTAGTCTATAACTATATTGGACTGTTGGGAATGATTCCCTATCACTTTAGCATGCATATTTGCTTTTGGTTTGGATTGGATTGGCGAAAAACTCCGATTTTTGGTGTTTGGGAGAAATTTCTGCATTTAGGTCGTTCTGGCCGTTTTTAGCTCGCTCGGAGTTAGGTCGTGTGGACCTTAGGTCGTAAGTCGCGTACGAGTTAACCCCTAGGTCGTTCTGGCCATTTTCGTGTTTTCGGAGTTAGGTCGCTCAGGACCTTAGGTCGTAGGTCGTATGGCCGTTAGGTCGCTCTGCTTTGGCTCTGGCCATTTTTGCTCACTCGCAGTTAGGTCGCTCACGACCTAGGACTTAGGTCGCTTGGAGTTAGGTCGTAGGTCGGTAGGTCTTCAGCTCGCACGCGTTGAAAAGGCACGTCTGGAGTTAGGTCGTTCGCGAGTTAACGTTAGGTCGTTTGCGAGTTAGCGCCCTAGGTCACTCGCGTATAGCTCGTTCGGAGTTAGGTCGTTAGGCCTTAGCTCGTATGGCCTATGCAATTTGGTTAGGTCGTCCAACCTCAACACCTTAGGTCGTAAGACCTTAGGTCGTACCCCTTAGGTCGTTAGACCTTAAGCCTTCACTATTGGAACTCGTTAGGTCGTAGCAACCATAGGTCGTAGGTCGCTCACACGGAGTTAAGTCGTAGGTCGTCTCCGACCTTATATCGCTCAGCCAAGTTTCACTTTAAGTCGTTAGGTCGTTTGGACCTTGTTTCCAGTTAGGTCGCAAGACCCTTAAACCGTTAGGTCACTAGGTCGCGATGTTTTAGGTCGCTGCACCCTATGCCTCTATAGGTCGTTCGACCTTGCTAACTTTTAGGTCGCGAGTTTTATAGGTCGTTCGACCCTATTCCCCTTAGGTCGTTAGACCTCATTTTGTCTTCACTAGGTCGTACCGTTTTGGTCGGGGCGCTGCCCCACACCCCGCCGGGGGCGCTGCCCCCTGGACCCCCGCGACCTGACCGGGCAGGTCGAACCCCGTAAGCGGTGGCGTTGCCCCCGCACCCCCACCTTGGGGGGTTGCCACCCCCCCTGGACCCCCCCCTCCGTAGGGGATCTTATCTGAAAAATATTGAGCTGATTTCCTTGGATTTTATTCGCATCTCCGTATGCGATCTTTGTGACTGATTGTTTCTACACTTGCTTATGTGTTTTGTCACTTTATAATATAAAGGTTTCAATACTAGTAGTAAATATCAAAACTCTTTTAACAAACAATTTCAACTCTATTTTTAATAACAAAGCTCTTTTCTTAAACCGTTTTCCAATCTATTAGTATATACAAGCCTTTACCTCACTCGGATGAGAAATCTAATTAAACGACTTAGTAAAACAAGTGGTATGAAACGCTTGCGTTCACTTCGTCGGTTAATTCTTGGACTTGTTCGATTGAACCTCTTGTGACAATTTTATTAGTGAAGATTTACAGTTTGTTCGTAAATATTTAAGTTAAGCAAGTGGTTATGGGACATGAAGCTAAACTTCTATATTTACTAGCTTAGTGTAATTGACACTTCTCGTTGATCTTGATGATCGCTTTATGAATTAGACTAGCAATTGCGCGATGTCTCTTTCATTGCAAGGTTAGACTAGACACCACTTGTGTGATTCCATTCACACATACCTTTCTGCTTTTTGGTTAGTCTTGACCTCATTCTGTGTGATTCCACTCACACATGTGGGGTAGCTCCCCATGGTCTTCGGACCGTCATGTGATAGGCCTCTTTCCCTTTTTATGATTTCTGGATTTCTCGTGTTGATTTCTGGAATTTATGTCATTGACTTGTTATGAGTACAAGTTTAGGGTATGATGCCCTCTTCGAATCTTTGAGAAGATTCTTGTGATATTGATTATCTCTTATTGATTGATCTTCTGTTGATCATTATTTACATACTTATAGTGGTATGTCGTTATGGATGTTTATGTTTATGCCATATCTTTTATGTTATATCATGTCATCTGATATTTATAGCTAGACTGATCCGTTTATTATTTTCTTAAATAATACTCGGATCAGACCGAGATGTTACAGGTGCTTCTGCTTGACTTCTTCCCAGGGATTCATCACTCTGACTTTTGGCTAACTGTTTAGATTAGCAGTTTTTGTTGTATACACTTGAGATATAGACTCATAGTTGTATTCTTTTGTATAGCACGTGTTGCTATTCTTTTGTATTATCGTGGATCTTATTGACCACTACTCTGATGTACACTTTCATGTGTTAGTTATATATTCATATCTTCTTCCGCCTTTGTGATATGGATATCTGTGACTGATTTGTGATATGATTATTTCTATGTTTGTTTCCGAAGATTATTTATAGCCACCGTGTGATAAGCAATTACATGGATGGTCGCTCCTCAACAGCCTTATTCTCCGTGCTAGTTGACAGCACTTCTCCGGAGTGTTCTTGGCTAGCGTGGGTATAGAGGTGGGGCGTCACATAATACGACTCCTTCGTCTTCGTCCTTCAAAGCTAAAGTCTTCGATCCTGAAACGCTCGGACTGACCCGAGCGAATTTGAAAAGACAAAAACACTCGAGTCAGACTAAAAGATCTTATGTGAGTTAAATTAACAGAAATAAATATGAGTACAGTAACTCAAGAGATGTTCGGGATTTACATCTCCTAAGGATCCGTTAAACTATTTACTATGTAGTATATTGCGCTATTATAATAGTGTCTATTTATAAAATAAACTTACTTTTAAATATCGTTAAGGGGTTACCCATATAGCCCTTAACACAAATAATGCCAATAGTCTATACAGTACCGTAATACCTCCTGATCGGGAAGCTACCAGAGGATACTCCATAGGTACGACACAAATAGAAACTCGTAGTAAAGGCTCGGTATGGTAGGTGACACGGCACAACTAGGCAATGCCAGGGTAGATATACCAATTGCTATCCAGACTGGTGGAAACGCGTAGCCGCAGTTACCGCCCACCTCGGACTAACTCCCCAAAATCAAAATTTAGAAGTGGCCACTGAATCAATCCAAAATCAAAGTATAATATCGAAGAGGAGGGTCCGATCATAGGAATGACCTCATTGGCCTGAGAATCGCTCCTGTTTTAGCCACCTTATGCCAACTCACGGGAGTCGGGTCCACGTATTTACCTTACAGGAAACGTCGCCACCACCTACTTCATTCTGGAATCTCCACCGCGTACACGGTTAGTCAAAGTGGTTTTCGGTATCGACAGAGAGTATGTCAGATATCCGATCCCGGTCTCTTTGCCAACCCATCGTTATTATAACACCGCGGTCATTTAAAAATAGGTTATACTTTAAAAATCAGAATAAACATTCCATTTCATAACCATGAATACGATATCATTTCAAAACCCAAAACCATATTTTATCACTTATCCCAAATATAATTCTTTTCCAAAATCAAAATGCTTTAACTTCATATCTTCTGAAAATCAAATATTTTCAAAGCATAGTATCTTGAAAATCATGATTTAAAACCATAACTTCTATAAAAAAACTTGAATGGTTTGGACATTCAACGGTATATGAATTAAATGGTTTAACTTAAATGTTACTTTGTAAAGAAAATAGTTCTCATGGCTTTACAAATACATTTCTTTATTAAAGTCTAAACCAAAATTTATATTATCTCTCTCAAGTTCCAAAACCACTTCAATTTATTTATATATACGTATATCCATTTTGAGTAACAATATTTCAAACTAAAATTGGATTTTATTCTTTCAACAGATCAATTGTTCTATTAATTAGTCTTGAATATTCATATAAAATCCATAAATAATAAGACTTCAATTTCTAGTAATAAAATATATATATTTTCCCAATTCAAATTATACTAGAATATTCATTTCAATTTATTTTGGAAAAAATCCAATTATAAATATCATATCTTAAAATTTCCAAACTTAACATTTAAACATATGATATAAATTATTAAACTCCATTTTCTTAAAAAAAATTCATTTTTAAATAAAGATTTTTATACACCTTTTAATTTCAAAATTTTCAACTTCATATGTATATATATGGAAGAATAATATTTATACAATATAAAATTTAAGATTTTTAGAAACCGTATTCTATCCAAACCATAGAAATCACATTAAAATAGTTATATATAGACCGCGGTGCCTGTATAAAATTTTCTATCCTATGGTCAAGTGATACGGATATTTATCATTTCAATCCGCAATTTAAAAGATATAAAATTTTGCGGTTGTATATCATTTCAAACCACAATCCCGAATGAAATGAAATATGCATGATAATTCGCAATTTTATGATATTCAATAAACATCCATCAACATCATCCATCATCCAATCAAAATCATCAAGCAATATCAATCAATAACAATTTATATTTGATAATAGATAACAGGTAATAACTGGCAATTTTATTCAGATTAAATTTAACAACTATTAATCTAATAGTTTATATTCAGTAATAATCTATATAACTGTTAACTAGCAGTTTATAGGCAAACACAAATTCTAACTATCAATAAATAAATGAAATTAACAGTTAAATTCAATAAATGCAATTCAACAAATATGAGTGAAATAAACATGCCAAATACTCATAAATAAATTTCTATTCATTTCTAAAATTAATTTAACAAACATAAAAGCTTCTAGTAGTTGTGAGTGGGTTTTAAACACTCACCTTTGGATTTAAATTGAATTTAAATTCAATTTAAGCCCAAAAATTCGACCATCTCAGAATTCGTCCAAACCTGCATCATCAAGTCTGAAATTTCAATACGATCCTAACAAAAGAAACCGCGCGTGAAACGGAGTTCGTATGCGAGAGATATTGCGAAAATTGCGATCGAATTCAATTAAAAATAAAATAAAGAAAATGAACATAAAACAAACTCACCTCAATCTCTCTCCACGTCACCCCTCTCATCTCCCTTATGCTCTCCACTACAGGAGCATGAACCAGAACGCGCGCATGGAAAAAGAACGCCCAGAAGATGAACGCGCCGCCACCACACTCGCCGTGATTCCCCCCTGCCGCGCGTGCTTCAGACCGTCAACCCTAGCCTTGCGCGCCTCAGTTGCGACCCTGGCCTCCACTCGTCACGCAAGAGGCAGCAGCCGCCCATTTATAGTGAACCTTAGTCGAAATTTCCACAGAATCCAGCCGTTGATTCGATGCAAAAACCACATAGATCTAACCCCCTCAGTCCCCTCTCCGATACCCAGAAATCGTTTGACGATCTGACGAAGTTTGCGACGACGACGATGAATGGTCACGGACTGTTTGAATTAATTCTAGGTAAACGATAACTCCAACTGAAAAATGAATTTCACCATGGGATTACGTGTTTCAAGAAGATTGACATATATTAATTTGGAATTTTTCTGGAGAGTTTGAATTTTCATTGAAATTTTGAATTGATTGGATCTAGGGTTTACACCCATTGAAGAAGAAGAGGAGCTTGAAGAAAGTATACGCGTAGATGAAATAAAATTAGGCGGAGGCTAGGGCTTGTAGCTGTGTTTATATAGAGGGATTAGAGATAGAGTAGATAGACCGTAGAATGAACGTGCGTAGCAAACTATGGCCCAAAAAGCCCGCTATGACTCCTGAACGAAATTTCGTAAATCTATATATCCAAATAGGTAATTTAAAATATTTTGAACGCGATGGAAAAAGTTTCACGTCCAAATTTGATCGTATGAAGAAGTTATGTTGAAAACAAAATTTTCAAATTGATTTCAAATTGATTTTAATTAAATCGATTTCAAGGCGTTTCGCGTCCGTACGATCATACGACAGGCCCGATCGATACGAAACTTGAAACCCTATAATAATTCACCGATACGGATCCGATGAAACTGGTTTCGTCGAAATCCGAGTCCGTGACAAAAATGGCTATTTTTAATATTCATTAAATAAATTAAATAAATTATAAAAATCCAAATTTTATATTATATTCTAAAATTGTCCAAATTTTATTACTTATATAATTTAATCAATTTCAAATGATTTAACAAGCTTGGATGTGAATTAAAATTATAAGTATATCAATTTGCAGTGTAAATTTCTACACTTTCCTATATTTAAGAATTATAAAATTTTATTCTCAAAACCCATACTTTAGATTTTTAATCTTTATATTCTCAACTTTCACCTAAAATAAAGATGCCATAAACATTAGTTCCTGATTCACATCATTATTCTTTAAGTCTAATTTAAACCTCAATAACGTAGTATTTAACGTTAGAATCCATTTTATTATGCATAAATTCCAAATTTTACTGACCCAAATTTTCTTCTTTTCATTCCATATCAATTGTCAATCCTATAAGAAAAATTAACATTAGGTTCATACTTATTACAAATAACTCCAATTTCTTTCAAAAAAAATAATTACATAACTATTAAATATTAAATCCATTTAATTGCAATAAATTCAATTGATTGCAATTAATTTCCAAATAAATTTGGATCTTTATTTGGTTATACAAAAAAAAATCCGTTATCACTTACCTAACAAAGTTATTATTACTTAAGATCTCATTGCATCCACATTTTCACATTTTCATTTCCTGGTTTCTTTACTTTATTCTACATAAATTATTATAAATGGGATTTTCTTGGTTACATCTTATTTGTATTTAACATTACTCATTCACCAATTCATTTCACTTTAACTGCGGTAAATTGGCGGATAAATTGAATTTGATTCCCAAAATTTAAATTAACAAGCAACAAGAATAGGTAACACACAATAGTCGTTACGCTAAATTCTAGTCACCTAAATAAGCTTTTATTACTTTACAAAATGGAATAACTTTTAAACTCATAAATGTAATACAAAAACCGTTATAAATCCAATAAATTTCCAAATCGAAGTTTGTACACATTTTACACAACTATTATGATTTCTCACAGAACGTTGAATTTATTAAATGACCATTTATTTAAAATTTAATTCCCTTAATTGAATCAAATGCTTATAATTTTTACATTCTTACCATTCCTTCCCATTATAAATTCATTAACGGATTTACAAATCTCTATCTTCCAAATATTAAATAACCAAACTGATTACAACCACTGTTCTTATCAAATTTTCATAAATTTGTTCAAATCTATACTCTTTTTCCATATAAATAAATTTTATGTTACTACTAAATTTTTTTTTATCCACTACAGCCATTAAATTTTTACTATCTACACTTATTACATCTTTGTATTAATGATTCCCATTCAAGTTAATATTTATATTAATATTCACAAATTCAACATTTATATGTTTCTTGAAATTAACTTTCAATCAAATGTGCCAATTTACATTTCATTTCTATTCAATATATATTCATTTTATTCCGTTCATTCGGGTACTGCATTGAAATATATTTATCCTCTAATACTAACGTTATTATCATTAAATTATGATTGGATTCCAAGTTTTTATTCAATACCTTGAACAATAACTTACATATTAACCAAGTCCTTCTTTTACTTAATTCAAATTGGATTATGTTCCAATTCCTATAACCTAGGTCTTGAGTCACCATTGACATAATTAAATTTATCGTTTATTTCAATCTTCGTTTATAATTTAAAGTTCTACTAAACTAAATTACAAAACTTATGAACTTTAACAAATTTAATCCACCAATTAAATTTTTCTGATGTTTATATATTGCAATTCAATTCAGTTATTATTTCATTAATACCATTTTAATCAACTAATTATGACTAATAACCACAAACACAAATTTTCGTTATTCTACCTATGTCATATAAACATTTTAAATTATTTACCTTTAATTACAGTTACTAGCTAACCCCTACATTTACTCCATTAAAAATCCTAAGACTTCTATTTCAATTTAAATTAGATTAGAAAACATATCAAATTGACTCATTTAATATCATTGAATTTAACGGGTCGTTACACTCTCCCCCACTCAAAACTTTTCGTCCCCGAAAAGGAAAAAGAAGGGAGAAGGAAGAATTAAAACAGTACATCTATTTCAAATATTAACTTATAATTAATAATTTACTAAATTAATTACCTTAAATGAGCTATGCCCGTATTATAGTCATTATAGCCTTTATACTTAAATTATTAAAGTTGGAAAACATTTTCACAAAATTTCTAAGTCCAAAATTTACGGAAAATTTTGGCAGAGTCTCCTTTGTACGGAGAGATTCTAGGGAAAATATAATATTAAAATATAACAAATATATTATAAATATTATCAAAATATTATATCCCAACACGGGAAATTATATAAAATAGCGCTTCAAAACGAAATCCGAAAACGTACCTATTTGTCGGGCAATATACGCTTATTATTTTGGAACAAAAAGCAGTAGCAGTTGCTTCCATCACCTGTATTCACTTATATAATCTAAAAGGTTAAATATTTATTTTAAAGTGAAATATTTAAGTGGATTCAATCATTAATATCCAATCAATACACTAACTATCAATTTTAACAGACAACACACACAACAAAACAAACAATCATTCAATCAAACAAACAATAGTTGTTCGGGTTCAAAATCTGAAATTGTACGGAATGAAAAATAACTATCAAGTGCATCATTTACTCAACAGTCTTAGATGGAACAAAATAGATTATTTATTCATCCAATACTTCTAATTTCCTTACCCGACCAACCATAATCAAACAATACCAATTCAAATCAACAAATCAACCAACTCATTATAAATTTTCATTTCATACATTAGCTGTTTGATCCTTTCATTCATATAACAGTTTCTCTTTTATTTTCATTTTTATTTATTCCATGCTTCACTGGTTTGATTTTCTTTCTTTCATTTATGGAGGGATTTCTTTATTTCTTACAATTTTCATTTTCCATTTATTACAAAATTTATCATATTTGTATTCCAATTTACTGACTAAAGTTTACATCATCTATTTATACTACTTACCTTTCCTTATATAGTAAGCTTTCCAATTTAACTTAAGTTTATACAATTAATTCTCATTAATAACAGCAAATTTATTGAATACCTTAATTATCTCAAACTTCACTTGTAAGATTTTCCCTTACATTTTCTTACTAACATTGCAACTTTTATTATATGGTAAGTTATGTATGTTTTAAGAATGTAAGTGAAAATTCACAAGTTTCTTCTCAATTCCTTTTTATTAATTAATGGTTCAATAAATATATATTCGTTTTATAAATTTCGCTTAAGTTTATACCAATAAATTCTTTCATTATTTCCAATTTCTACTTGTACAAATTCCACTTCTTATTAAACATTTCAACTTTTAATATTTGGTAAGTTATATATGTTTTAAAGAATATAAGTGAAAATTCACAAGTTTCTTCTCAATTCCTTTTTATTAATTAATGGTTCAATAAATATATATTCGTTTTATAAATTTCGCTTAAGTTTATACCAATAAATTCTTTCATTATTTCCAATTTCTACTTGTACAAATTCCACTTCTTATTAAACATTTCAACTTTTAATATTTGGTAAGTTATATATGTTTTAAAGAATATACTTGAAATTTATACAAGTTTCTATTTACCTATGGTTAATTAAATGTTTCAATAATAATTATTCCTTATTTCGTAGGTTACCAATTTCAAATTTCTCTTTATAACTTTTCATTAATTCTCTTACCTACATTAGAGGTTTCAATTATTTACTTACCTTTTATTTCACTAAAATAATTTAAAACAATTAATTAATGGAAATTTAAGAATTAAATACCGGGTCAAACCTCAAAATTACTTTAAAATAATAGATAATTAATTTCTTACAACTTTTATATCTCTAATTACCTTTAAACAATTAAAATTTTAAATAATTTCAAAACAAATCTGCGGTAGAATTTACTACAGTGGTCTTTCCCTTCGAAACTCGAAAATGAAAGTCGATGATGCGGCCGTCATCACCGAAATTATTTTCCAGCGACAGAGAGGAAAGTACAAACTTATTTTCTTTAAAATCCTCTTTAAACCAATTCTTTCGAATTATACTAAATATTTATATAAGAAAATATTTATAAACCAAATCATTATACTTCATAAATCCTTTGAAAACAGATTTCAAAAAAAATCCCGGACTTAAGTTCTAAAATCTCCAATTTGATTTATTATAATTTCAACTTAGCTTCAATTATTATAAATATTTTTATTTCCTAACACCCAATCTATAGCAACCAAATATATATATATCTTTAGAAAAATATTTTTATATATAGAAAATATAATAGGCAAAATTATTTCATTCACCTATATTAAAAACAAATATTATGTCGGTCTGTCCTATTAAGTGTTTAGAAATCCCTATTGATGACATAGCGTCCCATGCATCAACCAGAATTTATAAATACAAAGTGGAACAGATTAACACAATATCAAAATCATTTTATAAAACTAACAAATACGCTCTCTCATATATATACTCTCAGCGACTCCCATAGGGTATTATTACCCTATTAACAAAGAGTCAAACCCCACAAAGCCAAAGTTTATCGCTAAACCAAAGCTCTGATACCAACTGTAACATCCCGCCTTTTCGCACACTTTAAACCGACACACGTGCCAATTCAAAGCATACGCAAGGGCGGATTGTTATGGGTTAAATAAGAAAAACAGAGAAGAAATAAAACAAAATAGAATCTCACAGCGGAAGGATAAAATATAATAATCAATATACAGTTCATGATAACTGTTTACAAAATATTTATTTTACTTATACAATGAATATCAGAGTTACACATACCAATACAATCAATGCAGCGGAAATTTAGAGTGTGGTGCAATACTATAGATAATAATAATACGACTCCTTCGTCTTCGTCCTTCAAAGCTAAAGTCTTCGATCTTGAAACGCTCGGACTGACCCGAGCGAATTTGAAAAGACAAAAACACTCGAGTCAGACTAAAAGATCTTATGTGAGTTAAATTAACAGAAATAAATATGAGTACAGTAACTCAAGAGATGTTCGGGATTTACATCTCCTAAGGATCCGTTAAACTATTTACTATGTAGTATATTGCGCTATTATAATAGTGTCTATTTATAAAATAAACTTACTTTTAAATAGCGTTAAGGGGTTACCCATATAGCCCTTAACACAAATAATGCCAATAGTCTATACAATACCGTAATACCTCCTGATCGGGAAGCTACCAGAGGATACTCCATAGGTACGACACAAATAGAAACTCGTAGTAAAGGCTCGGTATGGTAGGTGACACGGCACAACTAGGCAATGCCAGGGTAGATATACCAATTGCTATCCAGGCTGGTGGAAACGCGTAGCCGCAGTTACCGCCCACCTCGGACTAACTCCCCAAAATCAAAATATAGAAGTGGCCACTGAATCAATCCAAAATCAAAGTATAATATCGAAGAGGAGGGTCCGATCAGAGGAATGACCTCATTGGCCTGAGAATCGCTCCTGTTTTAGCCACCTTATGCCAACTCACGGGAGTCGGGTCCACGTATTTACCTTACAGGAAACGTCGCCACCACCTACTTCATTCTGGAATCTCCACCGCGTACACGGTTAGTCAAAGTGGTTTTCGGTATCGACAAAGAGTATGTCAGATATCCGATCCTGGTCTCTTTGCCAACCCATCGTTATTATAACACCGCGGTCATTTAAAAATAGGTTATACTTTAAAAATCAGAATAAACATTCCATTTCATAACCATGAATACGATATCATTTCAAAACCCAAAACCATATTTTATCACTTATCCCAAATATAATTCTTTTCCAAAATCAAAATGCTTTAACTTCATATCTTCTGAAAATCAAATATTTTCAAAGCATAGTATCTTGAAAATCATAATTTAAAACCATAACTTCTATAAAAAAAACTTGAATGGTTTGGACATTCAACGGTATATGTAACGACCCCGGATTTTTATGAATTTAAATTGATAATTTAAATGAATTTTTGAATAAAAAAATTGTAAAATTAATTATAAAGGGAAGCGAGTTTCCTCGATTCAAATAGAAAATATATATATATAGCCATATGAATTTGAAAATTGTATATATGAGAATATATATGTATATATTGGATTTTTAAATAAATTCTTAAATAAATGATTTTAAAAAAATAAATAATATACTTTGGACACAAGTATAAAAATAAATAAATAAATAAATTGATTTAAAAAAATTTATAAATGATGATAATTTGAGTTATATGAAATATATGTATATATTGGATTTGAAATAAAATCTTGAATAAATGGTTTTAAAAATAAATAGAAATAGAAATGAGAATATTTATATATGATGAATTGTAAATTATGAAGTAAATAGAATTAGACGAATTTCAAATAACATAGGGACTATAGAAATTTATTTACATTATAAAGTAATGTACAAAGCAAGGAAATAAATATAACAACTTTAAAATATGAAAACAAATGCAGTATAAGTATGTTCAAAACTGAAATATAAGTATGTAAACGAATTAGTTAAGAAACAAACATCATTAGAATAACTATTATAATATGTATATGAAGTAAAATAAAATAGAAATCTATCAAACCTAAATAAAGTAAAATAAGTGAACATACCTATGAAGCCACAAGACAGTGCAAACACATTGCATACAAACAAATCTAAAATGGGCAAATAAAATCAAGTATATAAAGAAAGAAACAAAATAAAGTATGTAGAGAAGTTAAATAAGCAAAGTATACAAAATAATAAAATAACACAAGTGTGAACACTTAAATAAGAAACAAAACAAAGTAAGATATATAAACAAAGTAAAATAAGTATTAGCAATAAATGTTTCAAATAAATTTATGGTTAGAAATAAATGCTAAAGTTAAATTAGAATTCAATACATAAGTAAAATGAACTACAAGCAAAGTATAAAATATAAATCTAAGGAAAAAAATGACAGTAAACAAAACAAAACAAAAGACAAAAACAAAAGAAAAAAAAAGGTAACAAATCAAATACAAGAGCTTGTAAATTAAATCAAGCAAGTTAAAAATTTATCTTAGTAAACAAACAAAATAAAGTAACTAGATACAATGTAAAATATGAAACAAGTCAATATAACAAAACAAATACATAAGTATTCAAACAAATAGATAAGCAAAGTAAACAAAACAAAGTAAAAATAACAAACAAATAAAAACATACATATGCAGCCTATAGAGTTTGTAAAACATAAACAAACTGTACAAGCTTATAAAACATGTACCAAATAAAGTCAAATAAGAAATAGAAACAAATGTATACATACAAACAAATATAAATATAAGCATAAACAAAAATAATAGAACAAAGTGTAAACAAAATAAGGACAAAACAAAGCAAAGGTATGTAGGCTGTAAACCAGAAAATAGGAAGTAGGACAGCAAGTATATGTTTAAGTATAGAAACATAAAGTAAAAGCAAACAAGTACAAACAAAACATATCAAGTACATAAGCAAAAGCATGATATTAGCCGAGAAAAAGGAATGCAAGCATCTCAGCCATGTTTATTGTATAAACAAAGATATCACTGCTTGGTTGTACTAAAAGAAGTATTACCCTGTATACTTTAACTTCATATACACATCAAAGTATCATTACAGTTTCATTCTTCAAAAACTGAGAAAAGAAAAAAAAAAAAAAAAAAACTGGGCAAGGCAAAGGCAACTCAGGCCTAAGATTTTTCTCTGTTTTTCTTCTCTGTCAAGTGAGTAACTTCACCTTGTCAACTTTCAAGTAAAATTTAGTTATATGCCAGTAATGTTGAAAAGAATTTATGTGAATCTGCTGTGTATTCCTGTTTGAGCTGTGTATTTCTATCCCCCTGTAATTCTAGTTACAGAGCAAAATAAAGTAGAAGAAAACTAATATATCTTCATACAAAACATTTTATAACTTTGGAATTTAACTAATTATGTTTGTTTAAACTAAAGATCAAGGCTTAGAAAATGGTTTGAAGGTTGGCTGTGAAATATAAAAACTGTAAATCCAAATATACAGTATAAAGCAAATAAATGTTTAAAATTCGAATAATTTAAATTGTAAATTTGAATTTATATCTTGAAATAACATTCAAAAGTAGGATTTTTAAAACAAAAATTATGATTTTTAGATAAACATAAAGAGTGCAGTTCGTAAAGGAACCGAAATTGCTTTTTCATGAATTCCTGTCGATTTAATTAACTATTGATGTTGAAACTTATGGTGAAGCTAGATTTTTGATTTAGTAACACAGGAAAAATAAAAATAAAAAATTCGAATGCCAGGGAATTTGGAACGAAGCGAAAGTAGGGTTGGATTCGAGTGTTTTTTGGTGTCCTGTAGAATATTGTTTCCGCCGCCTATGGTCGACCGAGCTGCACGCGGTTGTTGGTGATGGCTGAGGAGGGTAACGGCAAGATGTGGTCGGCGTCGCGTTGCCCCTGGTAGTCGGAGGAAGGTATGCGAGATGGTTACAGGGATTGGGTTCGATTCTAGGGAATCGAAAAATGGCTCGATTTCGATTTAGTGGGAATTTTGGGATTTTGATTGTTTGAATAGGTTCCAGCGATCAACGATGGTGCTCTGGTGGTCTCGAAGTCGATCAGTGATGATCGACGTGGTTGTGCACGTGTACGTGCCTCACATATGTATCTGGTTTGGAGCTTTGGGGAAGAAGCAGGGGGATGAACTGCGTGTGTTGACTCGAAGTTTACTCGAGGTTATTGGGGGTAGGGCTCGGAGCAAAAGGAAGGGAAACTCGAAGTTAATGGTGGGCGTGGGGTTACTTTTGCATTTCTACAGGTTTTGATGGAAACCTGTCAATGTTTGGTGTGTTGGTAGAGTTTAAATTTTAAACTTAAACAAAGTAAAAATTTTAAAAGTCAAATTAATCAAATTGAGTTAATACAAAAGTTAACTATAAATTCCAGTTTAGTTGAAACTTAGTTTGTGAGTAAATAAATTCTTAACTTGTTCAAACTTTTAAAATTATTTTAAGGGAATTTGAATTAAAAAGGGATTTTGATTTGTAAAGAAAGAACTTTGACAAGTTGAGTCAAATTTTGAAATCTGGAATAAAATCTAAATTTGAATATTAGTTTTTTTTAAATAAAAGAAGTTTTTGAATTTAAATTGTTCTAAATAATTTGAATGATTAAGTGTATTTTTAAATTAATTTGAATTTAAATTTAAAGTGTAATGTTTAAATTATACTTAAAGGATTAATGAAAATCATAAATGAAGAAATTTATTATCTTAGAGATAATCAAGGTAATCAAATGGTTTAAAAAATATATATATATGGTAATTAAAGAATGATTTATTTGATTTTAAATTTTAAATTTAGATTAATTTAAAATCAGAAATGATTAATAATGAATTAATCTAAGATAATTTCTTAAGAAAGTGATTAAGAAATATTATTAGTTAATAAGGATAATTAACTAAGGATTATTAAGTAATTGATTTAAAGTGATTAATGTTAATGATTTATTGGATTAAATAAATTAGATAATCAATTATAAATGATTTAAATGTAATCACTTAATGAAAATAATCTAATCAGAATTGGATAATAAATTCATAAGTAATTAATTTAATTGGAGATAAATTGAATTACATAGGATTAATCGATTAATAAATCCTGTTTATAAATGATTATTGGATGCTTGAATTACTTATGAATGATTGTTTTGTATGGGATGCCTTGAATTGATTATCCTATCTGATCTATGATATTTTGTTCTGCGAATTGAGTTGTGTGTAATTTATCCATTTACTTGTGATATATCTGTGTACTATCTGTAAATCTGTGAATGAGCGATAAGCGTTATAGTTTATATCGCTAATCAACTATATTTCTGTGTTTTAATCTGTGATGACTGAATAATGTTGCACTATTGTGTTAAACCCCTGGACCACACCATACACACACAAATATGGATTTCACGAGGAAATCGATTAAGTCACAGATTTTGAAATGATTTATAAAATTTGAATATTTGAATTTAATTGTTTTTGAAATTGAAATTTTAATTTCAATAGATTTTGAAATTAGAAATTTGGATTTAAAGTGAAAAACTTTTGAAATGGGATTTCAAAGATAAAAGTTATTTTGAATAACTTAATTAAGTTTTGAAAATTTAAATAATTTGATTTAAATTTAAATTCAAGTTTGAAATTGAATTCTATGATTCGAAACTAGGAATTTAAGATGCTGTATAAGTTATATGAATTTAAACCACTTTTAAAAGTATTATGTGAGAATTTGGATTTAACCCAAGGATTTCAACTCGTATAAATGAATCAGATTCCCAAAATGGAAACTGTTGTTTTCAAATGATAAACACTTTTAGATAAGAACTGAGATTTCAGTTAATTAGGGGAATTTCAAGATTGAATAGAGAAATGATTTTCCTAAGTTATGAATGAATTCTTTTTGAAAGCTATGAATTAAATCTGTTTATTTTTAACAGATTTAAATTGATGATTTGTTAAATCAAATTGAAATGAAATTGTTTTGAAGGCTATAAGTTATATCTTTGATTTAAAGATTTAACGAGTTAATCAAATTGAAATGAAAATTGATTTGGAAAATCTGTGAATGAATCTTTTATTTAAAAGATTAAAATGTGAAAATTGTTTAAAACCGTTAAAGGTTGTGAAAATGAATCTTTTTGTTTAAAGATTGAAAATGGTAATTTGTTAAGCCATTTGAAGAAAAGTTTTGGGTAATAAGTTGTGACTTAATTGAAATCCCATATCCATATATTTTTGAACTATTTCGCTCACTATTCGGTTTAGCCGGGAGAGGACCTTTGTGTCATATAACCCATTCTGAATAGGTGATACGTCGTTATGAATAGCATTTGAAGACCGGTGATGAAGACCGGGTATTTGCGAAAGCGATAGGATGACCTATCGATTGTTTCTGCACCGAGTCGCGCCGGTATAGAAACTCCCTAAGTGATGGGAAATCCGATCGGGATTGTGAATATCCAGATTGCAAGGACTTCTTTGTAAGTGCCTTCGGTTCTGTTCGATCCCAGAACAGACTTGTATGGATTGTATGCCTGACATTACAAGTTGAGATATAAAGCCGATTTCTTTCAAATATATTTCTGTTGGTGGCGGAGAATTTATTCTCTTAGCTTAACACCCTTCTCTGAGACGTACGAACTCAGAGGTTATATAGTTGAAGTTATCAGCGATATATTCCCAATTTTGGTAATGTGACATGCTGAGTGTTGCTGTGAAATGATCATTGTGTTGATTATTTGTGATAGGATCATTTATTTGATCGTCTATCTTGGTGATCATTTCTATGATCATTTGTTGACCCAAAGCATGGCTTTTGTATAAAGTATGTTTTTGTGGACGTGACTTCGTCGAGCCTCACACCCCATGAATGGTCAAAACAGGAAAGATGCGGCAAGGTTATGAGGGGTAGCGCCCTTTAGGATATGTGCATTTCCTTCTGGAAAAGGGTGGTATCATGGTATGGAGCCCAGATACTTACTCATGTTGAAAACACTTTGTTATGATTGTGTGAATTGATTAGAGAGCTCTCGGTTGAAAGGTCCCAAAGGACCGGGGGATGGCATATTCGGTCAGTTGTTACTCAGTTAGGGGTAACCCGGCCTTGTGTTGGTAGAGATCCGGTTTGGTTCTCGGGGATGTCCATCCAGAGGCATTCTCATGTGGCAATGGGAAGTTCCTTGGCCTGATCATTCGTTGGAAATCCAAAGAAACAATACGATCTTGTACGGTATTAGTTGTAGAACCTATCATTCACTTATGGTGGCGCCCCACTGTTTGGATGGTAGCTATAGTAGGCATACGATAATGGTCGTATGTTGGCTAAGATTTATATTCTACTTTCGAAATGAATTTTTCCTACACTATGCACTAGTAATAATACAAAATGTTTCTTTTAATGTGTATCAAGCATCTTTGACTATCATAAGGAGAAATCTCCTCCGATTCTGCGTTTGCATTGTGTGTGTGTGCGGGAGGCCTTATGGTAGTCTCATTTCTAAAAAAAGCATTGCGAATTGAATTTGAAAATCTTATGTTGAATGTTTTAAAAGATAAATTGTTTTTGTTGCTCACACCAATCTCACGACTGATCCGGAGTTTATTGTTTCTTTCCTAAACTCTGGGTGCTCATTATTTTCTACACGAGCAGTCTAGAGTTGGGTTTTTCAGATAGTTAGATATAGTGGATTATCAGGAGTTAGTTCAGTCTTTGGATCGCACCAGTCTTGCCTAGCTTGGTGCATTGTTATGGGGAGTTCGAGCTATTGCTGGATTGATTCTTGGAAATGGAGTTGTAGTTATTTTCGGAGTTCTCTTTTGAAGACTATCTTAGAGTTATGTTGTTCCGTATGCTAGATGTTATCATCTATTTTCTTTTCCGCTGCTACTTTATTGTATCATATCTCTGATGTATATTGATATCTATTGGATCATCTGTTGTATCAGATATTATATCAAAGCTGTATATCAATGTATTATTCTTTTATTCCGCTGTGTTGTTTACTTAATTTTGTTATAAGCTCCGGCGAATCGGATTTGAACGGTCGAATCTATGGCATTCGAATACGATTTGAAGTATGGATGTCGATTTTTGAGCGGGAAAAATCCGAAACGTTACATTTGGTATCGGAGCTAAGGGTTAAACTTTAGCTCAGGAGTGTAACACATTAAGTAGCTCATTAGAGATAGGGTGAAGTAAATCCTAAAATGAGTAATCCTTAAGATATCCGTTTTAACGCCTCAGTAAATTCTCTTACTATCCACTGATAGTGAGTATGAGTGCAAGAAGAGAACGAGATAGGGGACAGGGAAATACGACTATAATTGGTCGATACTCTGTAGCAACAGTGGAAACAACTTTCTCTATCAATTTCCTTTGATTCGTTTTCAAATTTCTTTTGATTGCTTCGTACCAGCTACAAGAAGAAGTTTTGGTGTGGTGATGCTCTACGAATCGTTGTAGGAAATTCTTACTTCATACTTCATCGATTTCTTATCGGCTTTTCAATTTAAACTCTAATAAATGAAATTGAAATTTGAAATTGAAAATTTAAATAAATTGGAAATTTTAAATTGAGTTAAAATTGATTAATAGAATATGAAGAATGATTAGAATTGTATCGATAAAATGATTTTGTTTAAAACCAAAATTTGAAATTTTATTATAATTTCTTGTATCTATTATTGATATTCTGATTTGGTGAGCCAAATGCAGAATTGATATCCAGTTTGATCTGAAAAGATATTTCTCTATCTTTCATCTATCTGTGTTGTTTTCGTGCCTGCGAATTTCGAGGACGAAATCCTTTTAAGGGGGGGAAGTCTGTAACGACCCCGGATTTTTATGAATTTAAATTGATAATTTAAATGAATTTTTGAATAAAAAATTGTAAAATTAATTATAAAGGGAAGCGAGTTTCCTCGATTCAAATAGAAAATATATATATATAGCTATATGAATTTGAAAATTGTATATATGAGAATATATATGTATATATTGGATTTTTAAATAAATTCTTAAAAAAATGATTTTAAAAAATAAATAATATACTTTGGACACAAGTATAAAAATAAATAAATAAATAAATTGATTTAAATTTTTTTATAAATGATGATAATTTGAGTTATATGAAATATATGTATATATTGGATTTGAAATAAAATCTTGAATAAATGGTTTTAAAAATAAATAGAAACAGAAATGAGAATATTTATATATGATGAATTATAAATTATGAAGTAAATAAAATTAGACGAATTTCAAATAACATAGGGACTATAGAAATTTATTTAAATTATAAAGTAATGTACAAAGCAAGGAAATAAATATAACAACTTTAAAATATGAAAACAAATGCAGTATAAGTATGTTCAAAACTGAAATATAAGTATGTAAACGAATTAGTTAAGAAACAAACATCATTAGAATAACTATTATAATATGTATATGAAGTAAAATAAAATAGAAATCTATCAAACCTAAATAAAGTAAAATAAGTGAACATACCTTTGAAGCCACAAGACAGTGCAAACACATTGCATACAAACAAATCTAAAATGGGCAAATAAAATCAAGTATATAAAGAAAGAAACAAAATAAAGTATGTAGAGAAGTTAAATAAGCAAAGTATACAAAATAATAAAATAACACAAGTGTGAACACTTAAATAAGAAATAAAACAAAGTAAGATATATAAACAAAGTAAAATAAGTATTAGCAATAAATGTTTCAAATAAATTTATGGTTAGAAATAAATGTTAAAGTTAAATTAGAATTCAATACATAAGTAAAATGAACTACAAGCAAAGTATAAAATATAAATCTAAGGAAAAAAAATGACAGTAAACAAAACAGAACAAAAGACAAAAAAAAAAGAAAAAAAAGGTAACAAATCAAATACAAGAGCTTGTCAATTAAATCAAGCAAGTTAAAAATTTATCTTAGTAAACAAACAAAATAAAGTAACTAGATACAATGTAAAATATGAAACAAGTCAATATAACAAAACAAATACATAAGTATTCAAACAAATAGATAAGCAAAGTAAACAAAACAAAGTAAAAATAACAAACAAATAAAAACATACATATGCAGCCTATAGAGTTTGTAAAACATAAACAAACTGTACAAGCTTATAAAACATGTACCAAATAAAGTCAAATAAGAAATAGAAACAAATGTATACATACAAACAAATACAAATATAAGCATAAACAAAAATAATAGAACAAAGTGTAAACAAAATAAGGACAAAACAAAGCAAAGGTATGTAGGCTGTAAACCAGAAAATAGGAAGTAGGACAGCAAGTATATGTTTAAGTATAGAAACATAAAGTAAAAGCAAACAAGTACAAACAAAACATATCAAGTACATAAGAAAAAGCATGATATTAGCCGAGAAAAAGGAATGCAAGCATCTCAGCCATGTTTATTGTATAAACAAAGATATCACTGCTTGGTTGTACTAAAAGAAGTATTACCCTGTATACTTTAACTTCATATACACATCAAAGTATCATTACAGTTTCATTCTTCAAAAACTGAGAAAAGAAAAAAATAATAATAAATAAAACTGGGCAAGGCAAAGGCAACTCAGGCCTAAGATTTTTCTCTGTTTTTCTTCTCTGTCAAGTGAGTAACTTCACCTTGTCAACTTTCAAGTAAAATTTAGTTATATGCCAGTAATGTTGAAAAGAATTTATGTGAATCTGCTGTGTATTCCTGTTTGAGCTGTGTATTTCTATCCCCCTGTAATTCTAGTTACAGAGCAAAATAAAGTAGAAGAAAACTAATATATCTTCATACAAAACATTTTATAACTTTGGAATTTAACTAATTATGTTTGTTTAAACTAAAGATCAAGGCTTAGAAAATGGTTTGAAGGTTGGCTGTGAAATATAAAAACTGTAAATCCAAATATACAGTATAAAGCAAATAAATGTTTAAAATTCGAATAATTTAAATTGTAAATTTGAATTTATATCTTGAAATAACATTCAAAAGTAGGATTTTTAAAACAAAAATTATGATTTTTAGATAAACATAAAGAGTGCAGTTCGTAAAGGAACCGAAATTGCTTTTTCATGAATTCCTGTCGATTTAATTAACTATTGATGTTGAAACTTATGGTGAAGCTAGATTATTGATTTAGTAACACAGGAAAAATAAAAATAAAAAATTCGAATGCCAGGGAATTTGGAACGAATCGAAAGTAGGGTTGGATTCGAGTGTTTTTTGGTGTCCTGTAGAATATTGTTTCCGCCGCCTATGGTCGACCGAGCTGCACGCTGTTGTTGGTGATGGCTGAGGAGGGTAACGGCAAGATGTGGTCGGCGTCGCGTCGCCCCTGGTGGTCGGAGGAAGGTATGCGAGATGGTTACAGGGATTGGGTTCGATTCTAGGGAATCGGAAAATGGCTCGATTTCGATTTAGTGGGAATTTTGGGATTTTGATTGTTTGAATAGGTTCCAACGATCAACGATGGTGCTCTGGTGGTCTCGAAGTCGATCAGTGATGATCGACGTGGTTGTGCACGTGTACGTGCCTCACATATGTATCTGGTTTGGAGCTTTGGGGAAGAAGCAGGGGGATGAACTGCGTGTGTTGACTCGAAGTTTACTCGAGGTTATTGGGGGTAGGGCTCGGAGCAAAAGGAAGGGAAACTCGAAGTTAATGGTGGGCGTGGGGTTACTTTTGCGTTTCTACAGGTTTTGATGGAAACCTGTCAATGTTTGGTGTGTTGGTAGAGTTTAAATTTTAAACTTAAACAAAGTAAAAATTTTAAAAGTTAAATTAATCAAATTGAGTTAATACAAAAGTTAACTATAAATTCCAGTTTAGTTGAAACTTAGTTTGTGAGTAAATAAATTCTTAACTTGTTCAAACTTTTAAAATTATTTTAAGGGAATTTGAATTAAAAAGGGATTTTGATTTGTAAAGAAAGAACTTTGACAAGTTGAGTCAAATTTTGAAATCTGGAATAAAATCTAAATTTGAATATTAGTTTTTTTTTAAATAAAAGAAGTTTTTGAATTTAAATTGTTCTAAATAATTTGAATGATTAAGTGTATTTTTAAATTAATTTGAATTTAAATTTAAAGTGTAATGTTTAAATTACACTTAAAGGATTAATGAAAATCATAAATGAAGAAATTTATTATCTTAGAGATAATCAAGGTAATCAAGTGGTTTAAAAAATATATATATGGTAATTAAAGAATGATTTATTTGATTTTAAATTTTAAATTTAGATTAATTTAAAATCAGAAATGATTAATAATGAATTAATCTAAGATAATTTCTTAAGAAAGTGATTAAGAAATATTATTAGTTAATAAGGATAATTAACTAAGGATTATTAAGTAATTGATTTAAAGTGATTAATGTTAATGATTTATTGGATTAAATAAATTAGATAATCAATTATAAATGATTTAAATGTAATCACTTAATGAAAATAATCTAATCAGAATTGGATAATAAATTCATAAGTAATTAATTTAATTGGAGATAAATTGAATTACATAGGATTAATCGATTAATAAATCCTGTTTATAAATGATTATTGGATGCTTGAATTACTTATGAATGATTGTTTTGTATGGGATGCCTTGAATTGATTATCCTATCTGATCTATGATATTTTGTTCTGCGAATTGAGTTGTGTGTAATTTATCCATTTACTTGTGATATATCTGTGTACTATCTGTAAATCTGTGAATGAGCGATAAGCGTTATAGTTTATATCGCTTATCAACTATATTTCTGTGTTTTAATCTGTGATGACTGAATAATGTTGCACTATTGTGTTAAACCCCTGGACCACACCATACACACACAAATATGGATTTCACGAGGAAATCGATTAAGTCACAGATTTTGAAATGATTTATAAAATTTGAATATTTGAATTCAATTGTTTTTTAAATTGAAATTTTAATTTCAATTGATTTTGAAATTAGAAATTTGGGTTTAAAGTGAAAAACTTTTGAAATGGGATTTCAAAGATAAAAGTTATTTTGAATAACTTAATTAAGTTTTGAAAATTTAAATAATTTGATTTAAATTTAAATTCAAGTTTGAAATTGAATTCTATGATTCGAAACTAGGAATTTAAGATGCTGTATAAGTTATATGAATTTAAACCACTTTTAAAAGTATTATGTGAGAATTTGGATTTAACCCAAGGATTTCAACTCGTATAAATGAATCAGATTCCCAAAATGGAAACTGTTGTTTTCAAATGATAAACACTTTTAGATAAGAACTGTGATTTCAGTTAATTAGGGGAATTTCAAGATTGAATAGAGAAATGATTTTCCTAAGTTATGAATGAATTCTTTTTGAAAGCTATGAATTAAATCTGTTTATTTTTAACAGATTTAAATTGATGATTTGTTAAATCAAATTGAAATGAAATTATTTTGAAGGCTATAAGTTAAATCTTTGATTTAAAGATTTAACGAGTTAATCAAATTGAAATGAAAATTGATTTGGAAAATCTGTGAATGAATCTTTTATTTAAAAGATTAAAATGTGAAAATTGTTTAAAACCGTTAAAGGTTGTGAAAATGAATCTTTTTGTTTAAAGATTGAAAATGGTAATTTGTTAAGCCATTTGAAGAAAAGTTTTGGGTAATAAGTTGTGACTTAATTGAAATCCCATATCCATATATTTTTGAACTATTTTGCTCACTATTCGGTTTAGCCGGGAGAGGATCTTTGTGTCATATAACCCATTCCGAATAGGTGATACGTCGTTATGGATAGCATTTGAAGACCGGTGATGAAGACCGGGTATTTGCGAAAGCGATGGGATGACCTATCGATTGTTTTTGCACCGAGTCGCGCCGGTATAGAAACTCCCTAAGTGATGGGAAATCCGATCGGGATTGTGAATATCCGGATTGCAAGGACTTCTTTGTAAGTGCCTTCGGTTCTGTTCGATCCCAGAACAGACTTGTATGGATTGTATGCCTGACATTACAAGTTGAGATATAAAGCCGATTTCTTTCAAATATATTTCTGTTGGTGGCGGAGAATTTATTCTCTTAGCTTAACACCCTTCTCTGAGACGTACGAACTCAGAGGTTATATAGTTGAAGTTATCAGCGATATATTCCCAATTTTGGTAATGTGACATGCTGAGTGTTGCTGTGAAATGATCATTGTGTTGATTATTTGTGATAGGATCATTTATTTGATCGTCTATCTTGGTGATCATTTCTATGATCATTTGTTGACCCAAAGCATGGCTTTTGTATAAAGTATGTTTTTGTGGACGTGACTTCGTCGAGCCTCACACCCCGTGAATGGTCAAAACAGGAAAGATGCGGCAAGGTTATGAGGGGTAGCGCCCTTTAGGATATGTGCATTTCCTTCTGGAAAAGGGTGGTATCATGGTATGGAGCCCAGATACTTACTCATGTTGAAAACACTTTGTTATGATTGTGTGAATTGATTAGAGAGCTCTCGGTTGAAAGGTCCCAAAGGACCGGGGGATGGCATATTCGGTCAGTTGTTACTCAGTTAGGGGTAACCTGGCCTTGTGTTGGTAGAGATCCGGTTTGGTTCTCGGGGATGTCCATCCAGAGGCATTCTCATGTGGCAATGGGAAGTTCCTTGGCCTGATCATTCGTTGGAAATCCAAAGAAACAATACGATCTTGTACGGTATTAGTTGTAGAACCTATCATTCACTTATGGTGGCGCCCCACTGTTTGGATGGTAGCTATAGTAGGCATACGATAATGGTCGTATGTTGGCTAAGATTTATATTCTACTTTCGAAATGAATTTTTCCTACACTATGCACTAGTAATAATACAAAATGTTTCTTTTAATGCGTATCAAGCATCTTTGACTATCATAAGGAGAAATCTCCTCCGATTCTGCGTTTGCATTGTGTGTGTGCGGAAGGCCTTATGGTAGTCTCATTTCTAAAAAAAGCATTGCGAATTGACTTTGAAAATCTTATGTTGAATGTTTTAAAAGATAAATTGTTTTTGTTGCTCACACCAGTCTCACGACTGATCCGGAGTTTATTGTTTCTTTCCTAAACTCTGGGTGCTCATTATTTTCTACACGAGCAGTCTAGAGTTGGGTTTTTCAGATAGTTAGATATAGTGGATTATCTGGAGTTAGTTTAGTCTTTGGATCGCACCAGTCTTGCCTAGCTTGGTGCATTGTTATGGGGAGTTCGAGCTATTGCTGGATTGATTCTTGGAAATGGAGTTGTAGTTATTTTCGGAGTTCTCTTTTGAAGACTATCTTAGAGTTATATTGTTCCGTATGCTAGATGTTATCATCTATTTTCTTTTCCGCTGCTATTTTATTGTATCATATCTCTGATGTATATTGATATCTATTGGATCATCTGTTGTATCAGATATTGTATCAAAGCTGTATATCAATGTATTATTCTTTTATTCCGCTGTGTTGTTTACTTAATTTTGTTATAAGCTCCGGCGAATCGGATTTGAACGGTCGAATCTATGGCATTCGAATACGATTTGAAGTATGGATGTCGATTTTTGAGCGGGCAAAATCCGAAACGTTATAGTATATGAATTAAATGGTTTAACTTAAATGTTACTTTGTAAAGAAAATAGTTCTCATGGCTTTACAAATACATTTCTTTATTCAAGTCTAAACCAAAATTTATATTATCTCTCTCAAGTTCCAAAACCACTTCAATTTATTTATATATACGTATATCCATTTTGAGTAACAATATTTCAAACTAAAATTGGATTTTATTCTTTCAACAGATCAATTGTTCTATTAATTAGTCTTGAATATTCACATAAAATCCATAAATAATAAGACTTCAATTTCTAGTAATAAAATATATATATTTTCCCAATTCAAATTATACTAGAATATTCATTTCAATTTATTTTGGAAAAAATCCAATTATAAATATCATATCTTAAAATTTCCAAACTTAACATTTAAACATATGATATAAATTATTACACTCCATTTTCTTTAAAAAAAAATCATTTTTAAATAAAGATTTTTATACACCTTTTAATTTCAAAATTTTCAACTTCATATGTATATATATGGAAGAATAATATTTATACAATATAAAATTTAAGATTTTTAGAAACCGTATTCCATCCAAACCATAGAAATCACATTAAAATAGTTATATATAGACCGCGGTGCCTGTATAAAATTTTCTATCCTATGGTCAAGTGATACGGATATTTATCATTTCAATCCGCAATTTAAAAGATATAAAATTTTGGGGTTGTATATCATTTCAAACCACAATCCCGAATGAAATGAAATATGCATGATAATTCGCAATTTTATGATATTCAATAAACATCCATCAACATCATCCATCATCCAATCAAAATCATCAAGCAATATCAATCAATAACAATTTATATTTGATAATAGATAACAGGTAATAACTGGCAATTTTATTCAGATTAAATTTAACAACTATTAATCTAATAGTTTATATTCAGTAATAATCTATATAACTGTTAACTAGCAGTTTATAGGCAAACACAAATTCTAACTATCAATAAATAAATGAAATTAACAGTTAAATTCAATAAATGCAATTCAACAAATATGAGTGAAATAAACATGCCAAATACTCATAAATAAATTTCTATTCATTTCTAAAATTAATTTAACAAACATAAAAGCTTCTAGTAGTTGTGAGTGGGTTTTAAACACTCACCTTTGGATTTAAATTGAATTTAAATTCAATTTAAGCCCAAAAATTCGACCATCTCAGAATTCGTCCAAACCTGCGTCATCAAGTCTAAAATTTCAATACGATCCTAACAAAAGAAACCGCGCGTGAAACGGAGTTCATATGCGAGAGATATTGCGAAAATTGCGATCGAATTCAATTAAAAATAAAATAAAGAAAATGAACATAAAACAAACTCACCTCAATCTCTCTCCATGTCACCCCTCTCATCTCCCTTACGCCCTCCACTACAGGAGCATGAACCAGAACGCGCGCATGGAAAAAGAACGCCCAGAAGATGAATGCGCCGCCACCACACTCGCCGCGATTCCCCCCTGCCGCGCGTGCTTCAGACCGTCTAACCCTAGCCTTGCGCGCCTCGGTTGCGACCCCGGCCTCCACTCGTCACGCAAGAGGCAGCCGCCGCCCATTTATAGTGAACCTTAGTCGAAATTTCCACCAAATCCAGTCGTTGATTCGATGCAAAAACCACATAGATCTAACCCCCTCAGTCCCCTCTCCGATACCCAGAAATCGTTTGACGATCTGACGAAGTTTGCGACGACGACGATGAATGGTCACGGACTGTTTGAATTAATTCTGGGTAAACGATAACTCCAACTGAAAAACGAATTTCACCATGGGATTACGTGTTTCGAGAAGATCGACATATATTAATTTGCAATTTTTCTGGAGAGTTTGAATTTTCATTGAAATTTTGAATTGATTGGATCTAGGGTTTGCACCCATTGAAGAAGAAGAGGAGGAGCTTGAAGAAAGTATACGCGCAGATGAAATAAAATTAGGCGGAGGCTAGGGCTTGTAGCTGGGTTTATATAGAGGGGTTAGAGATAGAGTAGATAGACCGTAGAATGAACGTGCGTAGCAAACTATGGCCCAAAAAGCCCGCTATGACTCCGGAACGAAATTTCGTAAATCTATATATCCAAATAGGTAATTTAAAATTTTCTGAACGCGATGGAAAAAGTTTCACGTCCAAATTTGATCGTATGAAGAAGTTATGTTGAAAACAAAATTTCCAAATTGATTTCAAATTGATTTTAATTAAATCGATTTCAAGGCGTTTCGCGTCCGTACGATCAAACGACAGGCCCGATCGATACGAAACTTGAAACCCTATAATAATTCACCGATACGGATCCGATGAAACTAGTTTCGTCGAAATCCGAGTCCGTGACAAAAATGGCTATTTTTAATATTCATTAAATAAATTAAATAAATTATAAAAATCCAAATTTTATATTATATTCTAAAATTGTCCAAATTTTATTACTTATATAATTTAATCAATTTCAAATGATTTAACAAGCTTGGATGTGAATTAAAATTATAACTATATCAATTTGCAGTGTAAATTTCTACACTTTCCTATATTTAAGAATTATAAAATTATATTCTCAAAACCCATACTTTAGATTTTTAATCTTTATATTCTCAACTTTCACCTAAAATAAAGATGCCATAAACATTAGTTCCTGATTCACATCATTATTCTTTAAGTCTAATTTAAACCTCAATAACGTAGTATTTAACGTTAGAATCCATTTTATTATGCATAAATTCCAAATTTTACTGACCCAAATTTTCTTCTTTTCATTCCATATCAATTGTCAATCCTATAAGAAAAATTAACATTAGGTTCATACTTATTACAAATAACTCCAATTTCTTTCAAATAAAATAATTACATAACTATTAAATATTAAATCCATTTAATTGCAATAAATTCAATTGATTGCAATTAATTTCCAAATAAATATGGATCTTTATTTGGTTATACAAAAAAAAATCCGTTATCACTTACCTAACAAAGTTATTATTACTTAAGATCTCATTGCATCCACATTTTCACATTTTCATTTCCTGGTTTATTTACTTTATTCTACATAAATTATTATAAATGGGATTTTCTTGGTTACATCTTATTTGTATTTAACATTACTCATTCACCAATTCATTTCACTTTAACTACGGTAAATTGGCGGATAAATTGAATTTGATTTTCAAAATTTAAATTAACAAGCAACAAGAATAGGTAACACACAATAGTCGTTACGCTAAATCCTAGTCACCTAAATAAGCTTTTATTACTTTACAAAATGGAATAACTTTTAAACTCATAAATGTAATACCAAAACCGTTATAAATCCAATAAATTTCCAAATCGAAGTTTGTAGACATTTTACACAACTATTATGATTTCTCACAGAACGTTGAATTTATTAAATGACCATTTATTTAAAATTTAATTCCCTTAATTGAATCAAATGCTTATAATTTTTACATTCTTACCATTCCTTCCCATTATAAATTCATTAACGGATTTACAAATCTCTATCTTCCAAATATTAAATAACCAAACTGATTACAACCACTGTTCTTATCAAATTTTCATAAATTTGTTCAAATCTATACTCTTTTTCCATATAAATAAATTTTATGTTACTACTAGATTTTTTTTTTATCCACTACAGCCATTAAATTTTTACTATCTACACTTATTACATCTTTGTATTAATGAATCCCATTCAAGTTAATATTTATATTAATATTCACAAATTCAACATTTATATGTTTCTTAAAATTAACTTTCAATCAAATGTGCCAATTTACATTTCATTTCTATTCAATATATATTCATTTTATTCCGTTCATTCGGGTACTGCATTGAAATATATTTATCCTCTAATACTAACGTTATTATCATTAAATTATGATTGGATTCCAAGTTTTTATTCAATACCTTGAACAATAACTTACATATTAACCAAGTCCTTCTTTTACTTAATTCAAATTGGATTATGTTCCAATTCCTATAACCTAGGTCTTGAGTCACCATTGACATAATTAAATTTATCGTTTATTTCAATCTTCGTTTATAATTTAAAGTTCTACTAAACTAAATTACAAAACTTATGAACTTTAACAAATTTAATCCACCAATTAAATTTTTCTGATGTTTATATATTGCAATTCAATTCAGTTATTATTTCATTAATACCACTTTAATCAACTAATTATGACTTATAACCACAAACACAAATTTTCGTTATTCTACCTATGTCATATAAACATTTTAAATTATTTACCTTTAATTACAGTTACTAGCTAACCCCTACATTTACTCCATTAAAAATCCTAAGACTTCTATTTTAATTTAAATTAGATTAGAAAACATATCAAATTGACTCATTTAATATCATTGAATTTAACGGGTCGTTACAATTATTGTGTTAAGGGGGAGATTGGGTAACTCCTTAACGCTATTTAAAAGTAAGTTTCTTTTACAATTAGACACTATTATAATAGCGAAATATACTACATAGTAAATAGTTTAACTGATCCTTAAGAGATGTGAATCCCGATCATCTTTTAAGTTACTGCACTCATATTTATTTCTTTTAATTTAACTTACATAAGATCTTTTAGTTCCGACTCGAGTGTTTTGTCTTTCCAATTCGCTCGGGTCAGTCCGAGCATTTTAGGGTCGAATATTTTAGCTCTGGAGGACGAAGACGAAGATTTCTATTATTATTATTTATTATATTCCACTACACTCATATTATTCCGCTGCATTGTTATATTGGTATGTGAACTTTGATACTTATTGTATAAAGAAGAATCAAAGTTTCGTAAACAGTTTTATGAACTGTATATTTATTATTATATTTACCCTTCCGTTGTGCGATTCTGTTTTGTTTTTTTTCTTTCTTGTTTTTCTTATTTACCCCATAACAATCCGTCCTTCCGTATGGTTTGGATTGGCACGTGTGTCGATTTAAAGCGTGCGAAAAGGTGGGACGTTACAGTTGGTATCAGAGTTTTGGTTTAGCGATAAACCTTAGCTTTGTGGGGTTTGACTCTTTACTAATAGGGTAGTAATACCCTATGGGAGTCGCTTAGTGTATATATAAGAGAGAGCGTATTTGTTAGTGTTATAAAAAGGTTTTAGTATTGTGTTAATATGTTCCGTTTTGTATTTATAAATTCTGGTTGGTGCATGGGACGCTATGACATCAATAGGGATTTCTAAACACTTAATAGGACATACCGACATAATATTTGTTTTTAATATAGGTGAATGAAATAATTTTGCCTATTATATTTTCTATATAAAATAAAAATTTCAAATGATATCTGTATTTGGCTGCAATAGATTGGTTGTTAGGTAATAAAGTGTATAAATAATAATAGAAATAAGATTGAAAAATAAAATAAATGAAATTTGGGAAATTTAGAACTTAAGATCCAGGATTTTGAAATTTCTTTCGAATAAATTTTGGAATATAATAATATTGTTTATAAGTACTTTCTGATATAAATATTTATTATAATTCGGAAGAATTGTTTTAAAGAAGATTTTGGAGAAAATAAGTTTTGTATTTTCCTCTTTGTCGCTGGAAAATAATTTCGGTGATGGCGGCCGCATCATCGACTTTCATTTTCGAGTTTCGAAGGGGGAAGGCCACTGTAGTAGTTCTACTGCAGATTCATTTTTGAAAAATATATAAATTTTGAATTGTTTAAAATATAGTTAGAGATATATAAGTTGTAATAATATATTTATCTATTGTTTTAAAATAAATTGTAATTTTAATCCGGTATTAAATTCTTAAATTTCCATTGATTAATTGTTTCAATTATTGTAGTGAAATGAAAGGTAAGTAATTAAAAATTGAAACCTCTAATTTAGGTAAGAGATTTAAGGATAAGTTATAAAGGAAATAAAAAGGAAGTTGAAATTGTAACTTATAAGGAAAAGGTAAAAATTTATTGAACAATGAATTAATTAAAAGAAATGAGAAAACTTGTATAGCTTTCAATTACATTCTTTAAAAGCATATATATAACTTACCAAATATTAAAAGTTGAAATGTTAATAAGAAAATGTAATAGATATTGTACAAGTAATAAATTTGAGGCAATGAAAGTAATTAATGAAATTCCTTAATAAATAGGAATTTGATGTTGTAATATTATAATCTTAAGTGTAATTGAAAAGACTACTAATTGAAATAGAAAGGTAGGTATTATAAATGGAAGAAAATAAATAAAATTAAGTAGTATATATGGAAGATAATAAACTTAAGTAAAGGATTAAAGCTATTTATTAATAAATTAAGAAGAAAAGATGAATACAGTAAATATATAAGTGTAGACTTAAATTAATGTATTAATGTGCTAAGAAATTGATTTGCACATGAATACTATAAACAAATGAAGTTATGCAATATGAAATGAAAAGAGAAAAATGAACTATATATATAAGTATAAGTGCAAACAAGTGTAATAAACACTAAATTAATGAATGGAGATAAAAGTTGTAAGAAATAAATGTAAAGTAATAAATGAAATTTATAAGAATGAGCTTGATTTATTATTTGGAATTGTTGCTTGTTTGGTTTATGGTTGTTTGGGGTAAGATACTTTAAATTTGGATTTGGATGAATGAATAATCTATTTAGTTTTATCTAAGGCTGCTAAGTAAATGATGCGCTAGTAGTTTATTCTTTATTCCGTGCAATTTAAAAGTTTTGAACCCGAACAACTATTTGTTTGTTTGATTGAATGGTTGTTTTGTATTGTGTATGCTATTTGTTGAAATTGATGGTTGTTGTATTGATTTGTTTTTAGTGATTGAAACCACATAAATATTTCATTTTTTTTATAAATTGTTAACCCTTTGGATTATATAAGTAAAATGCAGGTTATGGAAGCAATTGCTACTGCTTTTGGTTCCATAAAATAAGCGTTATTGCCTGACAAGTAGGTACGTTTTCGGATTACGGGTTTTAGCGTTATTATTTTGTTTTTTTCCCTTGTTGGGATATATATTATTTTGAAAATATATGATATATATATTGTTATAATTAATATTTTATTTTTCTTCTGAGTCTCTCCGTACAAAGGAGACTGCCGAAATTTTCGGACTAAGAATTTTTTTTTCCAAACTTTAATAATTTAAATATAAAAGATTAAATAGTTATAAATTAGGATATCTTATTTAAAGTAATTAATTTTGTAAATTTAATTGTTTATAAAGTTAATGTTTTGATAAGATGTATTATTTTTATTTCTTCTTTTTTTCCTTTTTTTCCTTTTCGGGGATGAAAAGTTTTGATTGGGGGAGAGTGTAACGACCCATAAATTTTCGATGTTAAATTTTTGTTATTTTAATAATATTTTATGAGTTAATATTGAAAGAAATAAAATATTGCAATTTTATAATGGAATGATAACTAAATTTAGACTGAAACAATGTTAATACAAGTCAATTGTCCACAATCTAAATGAAACTCCAATTCATTTTATTTAAGGATGATACGTTTGGTTATAAAACTAAATATAAGTAACAAATGTAAACATTTAGTTATTGTACAAAATAGATAGATAATGGTAATTAAATAAGATCAGTATTGTGTAAGGAATGATAATATGGGTGGTATTAATGGTTACACTGATTTATAGTGGGATGTAAAAGGTAATAAACTTATGTATAATTTGGGTAATAAAATAAGTTTATTTATGGAGTTAGATTGGTTATATTATCTTAGGCCATAAACCAAATAGAAGAGAACAAGCGTAAATTTTAAGGGTATAATAACAATTATTATATATTACCTAATTTATTGGTCAATCAATTTATTTGAAATAAAGTCCTCTTAAATGTTAAGTAATTTTAATACTGTTATGGAGGAAACGTTACTTAATGATTTTTAATTTTAGTAACGGAAGAGTGAATGAGAATTTACAGAGAACATAAATTATTTATAAGTAAAAAGGAGTATATATTGAACAAATTTATGATAATTGGATAATGCAGTGTTATTGGAAATTAATTAGTGTTATATATGGAATTTATACCTGGGTGGGAAAGTAGTAAACTTATAAATGAAAGAAAGTGAGTAGGTGACCCTTTATTTAGGTTATTTATTCATTTAGTATGTTAAATAAAAATTTGGGAATCAGATCTCAAGTAAGGGAAATTAAGTTGTACGTTAATTTGAAATAAAATCTATTAAATATTACATTTATAGGGAATGTAGTACGAATGGTTAGGGATTGTCAAATTTGGTAAAAAGGGATTGGACTTAGGAAACTTTATTAATTGAGTTTAAAACCTTAATTAATACGCGTAATTGAAAAGATTCACATTTAAAAGAAATAACCGTTGATACAAATCTAAGATGTATATAGAAGTATTAATTTAGTGAAAGACAAACAAATATTAACTATGTTGTTTATGTAATTAATGGATAGGAATACCAAAGGCTAATTGTAGTAAGGAATATAAGTGGTAGAATAATAAAAATTTATGATTTTATTTTTGTTAACATATGTTAAGAGATATGTTTATGATCTTAATTTGAATTTCTACTAATAACATGTATTACAGTAAGATTAAAAAAATGATAACATACGTCAGGTGTATTTAATGACATTGTTTGAATGTAATTAATAACGGTGATTATAATAATAAATGTTAATAAAGAATAAGAATAAGAATGAATAAGTTAGTAAAAGAGTAAACATTCATTTAGTAAAAATGTTTGGCAACTGAAAGATTAACTGTAGAGATGAGAAACTATTATTTAGTAAGAAATATATATAATTACTGTTTGTAGCGAATAGTGTATTAATATGTTTAAATTACTATTAGATAGGAAATAATTGTTATACTTCTCATTACATTCATTTGGTCCATTTTGAAACTTAATCAACTGAAATTAATGTAATTGAAAATTTCCAATTAATAGGAGAGAGAATACTAATTGTAAATTAATAGGTGTAAATAAAAGAAACACATGTTTTGTGAAAATATAGGGAAAGTTTGATTTGATGAAAATAAAATTTCACGTCAAATAAAATGAATGTTTCATCTGTGAATGTACGTTTAATTTCATTAAAATAAGAACAGAAAGATTGATTTTAAAGAAAGAAATATATGTTTATTCGAACTGTGTTTTAGCTTACAGACTGATTACAAGAATAGGAAAATAATCTATTTATTACGCTTGTGTATAAACAATAAATTTATAAACGTGTTTAAATAAACAATTGTTCTATTTCTTTATCCATTTTAGTTGTCTGTTTTAAAATCTAACTTTGTAAGTAACTGCAATCAATGTAATTCAAATGTTTCAATTAAAAGAAAGGAAACGTTGACTGCAATTAATAGATTTAATACAAGAAACGCACGTTTTGTGTTAAACAAAAAGGGTGTTTTAATGGAAATAAAAGATCATTTTGAGAAAACAAAATTGAACGTTCTCATTTTTAAGGTAAGTATAAATATTTTATTTTGCGTAGATAAAAACCTAAATGCGTACAAAATTCTACTTTCGTTTGCAAACTTTTCCTTATCTATTATTAATGCCTGAAGCTTTAATAATTAAACGTGACATTTATTTTTGTCCCTCCACATTCATTTCCTAATTATAAATAACCTACATCTTATTTCTTCTTCTACATTTTGTTTCTCCAAACACCTCGTATTCAAAAGCTTTTATTCTTGCAACTCCAAAAGCATTCTTTTATAAAAATGATTTTTTTCATTTTTCATTTTTCGTACAGGAGAAGAACGAGGTCCTGTAGCGTGGTAAAGCTTTTGCTGACATTGCTTATATTTTTGTTACGTATGTTTATTTTTTTATTTAAATTAATTTTTTTTTCAAGCGATTTAACGCGTGTAACTTCCTCATACGAACTTCGTTTCACACGCGATTTTTTTGTTAGGATCGTAATAAAATTCCGGTTCTTTTGACGCTAGTTTGGACGAATTTGGAGATTGTCCAATTTTTGGGTTTAAATTGAATTTTAATTCAATTTAAATTCAAAGGGTGAGTGTTTTAACCCACTCACAACTTCTAAGTTTTCTTATGTTTGTTAAAAGGCTATAAGTAGAAATTTATTTATGACTATTTGGCATGTTTTATTCATTATCTCAGTTGAATCGCATTTATTTAATTTAGCTGTTAATTAATTTTATTATTGCATATAAATTGACAGTTAAAATTTATTTATTTGCAAATAAACTGCTAGTTAAATAGTTATTAAATTTATTTTTGAATATAAACTGTTAGTTAATACCTGTTATTTATTACCTGTTATATTTTTATATGCTCTATATTGATGTTGTTTAAATTGGATGATGATTGCAATAAATGGTTGATGATTGATATTTGGATGAATGGATGCGATAATTTATATTGTACAAACTGCAAGTTATTATGCATTTTCATTTCATTCGGGATTGCGGTTTGAAATGATATACAACCGTATTTTTATTTTTAAATTGCGGATTGAAATGATAAATATCTGTATCACCTGACCATAGGATAGAAAATTTTATACAGGCACCGCGGTATGTATATAAAATTATTTTTGAAATAATTTTTATGGTTTGGATATGATACGGTTTAATAAATATTAAATTTTGATATTATATAAATATTATTTTATAATTATACATATATAGTTAAATTTTGAATTTAAGTTATGTATAATCTGCTAAATAAAATGAATAAGTTGAAATGGAGTTGATAATTTATATTATATAATTAAGTACACGCTTAGGATATAGAGTTTAAATGATTCAAATAAATTTAGATTGGAAGGTAAATAAATAAAAAATAATTGGAATTGAGCGTATTTAAGAATTAAACTCTATAAGTTGATGTAGAACCTTATTAAGCTTGAAAATTTTAAAGGTACGATATTTATAAATGAAATTTTATTTCAAGCTAAATTAAAGGATTATTTCTAGTATAAATAAATTGAAGGAAATATTTAGTTATAGGAAATTTGAGTTTTATATAAATGATTATGGATTTATCATGCAAATGTTCAAGACTAAATATTAGAACAGTGAATTTGTTGAAAGAATAAATTCCAACCTTAGTTTTGAAATTTATTAATACTCAAATTGGATATATATTGAAATTGAAGTGGTTTTGGAAACTGAAGGTGAAATTTAAATTTATGGTTTAGACTTCATCTAAAAAAAAATATTTGTAAAGTCATGGAAATTAATTTACTTTACAAAGTAAATTTAAAATTAAACCATTTTATTCTATATACTGTTGAATATCCAAATCATTCATGTTTTAGAAGTTATGGTTTTAAAGCTATGAATTTCAAAGTATTATGTTTCGAAAGTTATACTTCAAATGTTTGGTTTCCAGATATTATAAATTTTAAAGCAATATGATTTTGGAAAAGAAATATATTTGAAATAAAAATGATATTATTGATTTGGGTTTTATGAAAGTAATATCAAAATGAGTTTGTTTTGGAAAAGGAAATGATATCGTATTTATGGGTTTTGAAACGGATATATATATTCTGGTTTTTTTTAAAAATATAAACTATTTTTAAAGACCGCGGTGTTATAATAACGGTTGGTTGTTAAAGAGAATGGGATCGGAAGTTGTCTACTCTCTGCCAACTCCGAAAACCACTTTGACAACCGTATACACGGTGGAGATTCCAGAATGAAGTAGGATGGTGGCGGCGTTTCCTCTGAGGTCAATAAATACGTGGACCCAACTCCCGTGAGTTGGCATAAGGTGGCTAAAACAGGAGCGATTGTCGGGCCAATGAGGTCATTTCTCTGATCGGATACTCCTCTTCGATACTATACTCTGACTTTGGATTGATTCGGTGGCCACCTTCACTTTTGATTTCTTTGATTTTTGGGGAGTTTGTCCGAGGTGGGTGGTAGCAGCAGCTACGCGTTACCACTAGCTCGGATGCGTAATTGGTATATCTACCCTGGCATTGCCTAGTTGTGCCGTGTCACCTATCCTATCGCGCCTTGTACGAGTTTGGTTTTCTCCCGTAGCCCGTGTGGTATCCTCTGGTGGCTTCCTGATCAGGAGGGACTATGATATTGGATGGACTACTGGGACTATTATTGTGTTAAGGGGAGATTGGGTAACTCCTTAACGCTATTTAAAAGTAAGTTTATTTACAATTAGACACTATTATAATTGCGAAATATACTACATAGTAAATAGTTTAATGGATCCTTAAGAGATGTGAATCTCGAACATCTTTTAAGTTACTGCACTCATATTTATTTCTTTTAATTTAACTTACATAAGATCTTTTAGTTCTGACTCGAGGGTTTTGTCCTTTCAATTCGCTCGGGTCAGTCCTAGCGTTTCAGGATCGAAGATTTTAGCTCTGGAGGACGAAGACGAAGATTTCTATTATTATTATTTATTATATTCCACTACACTCATATTATTCCGCTATATTGTTATATTAGTATGTGAACTCTGATACTTATTGTATAAAGAAGAATCAAATGTTTCGTAAACAGTTTTATGAACTGTATATTTATTATTATATTTTATCCTTCTGCTATGAGATTCTGTTTTGTTTTATTTCTTTCTCGTTTTTCTTATTTACCCCATAACAATCCGCCCTTCCGTACGGTTTGAATTGGCACGTATGTCGATTTAAAGCGTGCGAAAAGATGGGACGTTACAATTGGTGTGATATATTTTTGTTATGAAGAAAAATAATTTAATCAAACAAATCGAAGATTAGCTAACTTTGTATTATATTGTTTTCAATAGAGAAATAAAATTGAAGAAATGCAGAAAGAGATTTGGAAAAAGAAAAATATACAGGATAAGGAAGTGAAGGCAAATGAAATGCATCAGATACCATGTGCACAACAATGATCAGACACGTAAGTTGTTTATGTTGTTCAAAATGATACCAACTGACAGTTAAACTGACACTGTTAATTTTCTTTTAAACTAATACCTAGATACACAAAACTGATACTGCAAATATTCTTTTAAACAGGCTTGACTGTGGTATATACGTGATGATATTCATTATATCATTGGACAAAAGTCAAATACCACTCAAAATAGCCCTTGAACAAATGCTGAAATCTAGAGCAAGAATTGCACATGAGATATTGATTGACAAAGAGCACTGCTGGAGCTTAGCCAAGTTCATGTCTAGTTTGGAAGAAGAAAGATAAATGAAAAAATCAAACAATTTGCAAAAATGTAACCAATAACCTGTCAAGCAAAGAAGAAGGTGCAGAAATTGGGAATTTTATGTGTTAAAGTAAATCATTGTATTGTTTCACAATTAAATTTGATACTTATGAAGTAATGATGCTCTATTGCAAACTTGTGAAGTAATGATGTTCTGTTCTTATAACAATGCTGATCTTACTTGTAAAAACAATGATAATCTGCTGGAATGATTTATTGTAATTGATGTTTTTTTCTTTACCTATTTTTTTATATTATAATAAGATTATATATTGGATGTTCTATCATGCAACTATTGATCCTACATAATATTATCAATTTTATGATGCAGCTACCAGTTGTATAATAATGTTATAAGATTTTATATCATATATCAATACAAAACAGTAACTGGGTATCAGTTCTAATAACTAATAGTATCAGTTTTACTAAAATTGACACTCAACATACTTTATGAAACAACAATTAGTGCCAGTATCAGTTTTTGCTAACGCAACATATCATTATGATTATTTATTAGTACTAGTGTCAGTTGTAGCACGTATAATAATACACGAAACTGATATTAAAAACTAACCAAAACTGATACTAAAGTCCTTTATATCCAACAAACAAATATTATCTCCAACCAATAGAAAACATGTATCAATTCAATCATTTTCTTCAATCAATTACACAATGATTATCAGATCTCGTGTACTATGCTATCAACTTTGTTATAAATAAGTGAAATATACAAAATTGAACAAAACTGATATCACACAATGGAAAAATGATACCATATTTTATACCAACAGAATGTGTAAAATGATACTAGACAGGTGATACAAACAGTATGCAACAAATATCAAAACAAATGTTTGAAATAAATAAATAAATAAACAAACACCAGAACTGATACTGTAAAAACATATAACTAATAATAAAACTGATATTATCATTTATACTAAATAGCTGAATTAAAATCAATTTGATAATATGCTATACTGAATACAAATTAATAACAAGGTTCAAATATAGTAAACCACCAAAACAAGTCACACATCCACATATTAATTTGTACAAATTCAAAACGTAAAATCAAATCGTATTCTTTTCAAAGCTTGACAATTCCGTTTATTATGACCAAACTGCTTGCACTCACCACATTTATTTTGGCTTTTACCGCTGAAAGAAGATTTTGTTCCATACGCAAATAGCAATAACTATGATAAGCTACAGGAAAAACATCACGAACACCTGAAAGCAAACCTTGGTGGCGATCTGACATAAAAACCAAAGTACAATCTTCTTGAAGCATTTGTTTTAAACGTTCAAAAACCATGTCCAATTATCCACATTTTCTATAGAAACAACAATCATAGCTAAAGGGAAGAAACCTGCAAATGCAAAAATAATTTGTAAAAAAAAACTAAAACTAATAATGACCATAAATCTAAAACAATTCATAAAACTAATACTAACAATAAATAACAGATACCGAAAACCTGATACAACCATTATTAAAATATTGATAGCCATGATATTATGCATATTAATCTTCATTCTAACACAACAAAGTAACGAACATTGACATATATTACGATACAAAAGAAATTCCAATACTACACAACTATATTTGATACCATATATTAATATATTTGAAACTGATACTAACAATATACACAAGCCGATACTAATCTCATGTCAACTAGTATAAAATTATGATATCAAATACAAACTTACAATTCAATACAATGTAAATTCTGATACTACAAACTTGTTAACTGTAAACTACATATCTTAAAACTGATACCAACATAATACAAATTATGATAACAAATTAATATTAATGCTAATGCCAACTATTATGATCTCAATACAAATAAATCAAAACTGAAAACAAAGACATACCTTGATCACCATTTTTTGCAGTAGCACCCATCAACACACTAGGAGGTCCCTTCAAGTGAGTGCATCTAAGAATATCATAAGACGACAGCGCTTGAATCCAAGTAAACAAGCACCAAAAGCAATAACCACCCTCTCAAATTCATTACTACAAGGATCAACATCCATTTCAACAAAACTATTCAGGTTAGACTTCTTCACTGTTTCCAAATACCAACTCAAATTATTATAAGACAAAGCATCATTGCCACGCAACTCCATTAATGCAAGTTGTTTCCCATGATAAGCAAAACCGTAAGACAACTGAACATTGTATTCTCTTCTAAAATCAACTATAATATCATTAGGTTTTTTACTAGGACAATCGTGGATCTCATCAATAATTAATGATTTAACAAACGAACAAGATATATATGGATTATTCACATTTCTAATACCAGCTCCACAAGAATGATCAGCAGCCATATTTCTCATGAAAAACTTCTTCAAATCTCCAAAATCACAAGAAGCATGGACTTTGAAAAGACAACCATCCTTGTATAAAGAGAAAATTACAGTAACTCTTGCAGCACAATTCTTTAAAAATACTAATTCATATCCTTTTTGAATTTGATATGCCATAAAAAATTCTCTAAAATGCTCATCTCCTCCAAAACAAAAACCAGCAAAATCGGAAATGCATAATGTCGACCCTCTCTTCAACATATCTTTTAAATAACTTTTACCATTAACAACAATATTTGAACAAACAGATACAGTAGAAAATGAAGAAGCACGAACATAGGATGAACTTGAAATAGAAGCACCGTCAACATATTCCAATTCAGAACCCTTAACCTTAACAGTAAAACCAAAGAAAGAACTTTTCTTGTATAACTGAAAACAAATTATGCTCTGAATATCAGAGTCAGTATCAACCATAATAACTTTGTCCTCAAGTACATAAGAAATCTAAATAGAAGAAGGAGTTAATTGAGACCAATATTGACATATCTCATTCTTCAAATCATACAAACAGCAATCGATAGACAATCGAGTGCTAAAAGTATTATTATTCAACACAAACAGACAAAGAAGACTGTTATCCCCACTGTCAAAAAAATAAACATTAGTAAAAATATATTCAGTGTAGAACATTAATTATTCAATTTCATAAAACTAATACCTACCGTATACAAAATTGATACCTAGTTACTGATAATAATAAAATTATACTAAGAAAAAAATAAAAATGATACCCAAAAACTGGACCTAATATATGATACTTTTTCACTCTATCATAACTTTATATACAACCCAAGCAATAATACTTTTCCAATCATCCAAAAATTAATGCAAGAAAATGAAAGATAAAGGAACAGGAAATTTTTAGAAATACAACACTGCATAAAGAAACGAATAATAATAAAAAACCTGCTGCTACTTCCACAATTTGCCATAGACGAACGAACAAACAATGAGAACAACAATACTGCATATCATTTGTAAAAATGAACACAATTAGAAAGCACAACCATTTTTTTAACTCGAATAGAAAAACAACAAAAAATAGAGTAATGTAAGTATACCTAATTAATACAATTTGAAGAAAAACGAGATCATAGTAAAAATATGAAAAGAACGAGATCAACAAAACGCGCGTAAGGAAAAAATGATCGATGAACTACAATTTTCAGAAGGACAAAATTGAAATAACCGAACGAAGTAGATTATTTGATCGCGACTGAAAAATTTGATCGAAAGGAAGAAGAAGAAGCGCATGAAAGTGGGCTGGAAAGAAAAAACGATAATTTGTCATTCAGAGAAAATTATTAGCGGGTTGCCCTACATCCAAAAAAAGCCCTAAAAGCTGTCCTTGAGGAAAATTTCCTGTTAGGTATATTGTTAATAATGTTATACTTAAACATACACATACTTGAAACCAAGAAACTAAATGTTATACTTTTAGGCTTAGACCAATAACACAAATATACACACAAGTTTGACAATAGAACTAGCATTTTTGTTATGTTACTTCAACTTCACAACCAGATTAAAAGATTATACTATCAAAGGCTTATTACCCTTAAATCGACATGCATCCACCATGTTATAAAAAGTAACTTAATTCTATAGGCATTCACTAAAACCAATAAAAACAATAACAATAATAAAATGATACTGGAAAAATGGAAAACCACTTTCCCATGGTTGATCATATCGTAGTAGTTGATCCTAGACAAATGGCAAACCACTTTAAAATATGTGGATACAACTTCCCTAGTTTTATAGATCAGCAATAAAATAAAGAACTTCATTTATTTATGGGTTATGAATAAAAAAAAATCATTGAATTTGCTTTATATAATTAATAATACCATATGGAACAGGGAAACGACGAACTATGGAAGTAAGTCCAGTCTGCTCAGTATCTCTTGATGGCCTAGGGCAAAGCTGAGTGGCAGACTGATCAGCAGCGTTTTCGATAAAATTAAACATCTGGGTATGTGGAGCATATCGCCAGTTCTAATTCGGTGTTTGGGAAATTATGGGAGTTCATCATGTCATTATTATTAGATGGTAACTGAAGTCCCAAAACATTTGACTGGCAAGGAAACCCTATATTTTCTGAATCAATGGAACATGATGGAGCAGCATTGTGCATATTGTGAGGATTACCATGTAGAGCCAAGTAAGGACATGTGTGTATTGCTTGATATGTTTTGGTGGTCTCCTTATGTAGAGCTATTCATTGGTTCATGATCTGGTTGACACAAGGTGTTGAAGTTATAATATATAGTAACTAATTAGGAATATTGTATTACAGTAACTTTATAATTTAATAACAGTTTATAAAAGTTCAGCTATGAATCTCCTTCCCTGTTAGAAAAAAGAGTTTTAATTTCGCAATGATAACAGGAAAATCTATAGATTCTATACAACAATGTCAGTTATGAAGATATACACAGTATTGAACTGACCAAACCAATCCTTAAATCTATTCACTAGTTATGTAACTTTGTAACTTTCCTTCCAATAGCCATGTACATCAATATAGTGTTCGAATGAAGTCATTCTCACTATGCATATTTTTTACTACAAGTATAAAATGTGCTAGTCAGTCCTGAACATTGACTTTCATGACAACCAGAAAGATGAGAAGTTTTGAATAGAGAAAAATTAAGACATTTTATAAAATGTGAGGTAAATACAGAGGTAGACTGGGCTCTCATGCTCTCATGTAAGAAAAATGTCCCATCCTATGATTAATCATTTGATAATTTAGCTGCCAATATATCCAAATGATTACGGTAATCAACTTGAAAGTGATATAGATTGGAGGAAACACAAATAAACGTAAAATTTGATTTAATACATCTACATAATGAATTTTTTAATTTTTAATAATGAACAAATACCAAAGGCTTTAGTTGTTATACAAAACAAAATATGTTCATTTAAAATAGCGGATAATTGAAAAAGAACTAAACAAAATTTATAATAGGTTTAAAGATGAAAAATTAGACCAACCCTCTATTAGAATTTAGAAATCATATAGATTGGATCAAAAAAAGATTACTGGAAGCAAAAATGAGATAGGACAGCCATGGAGTTCGTCCATGACCAACCATATGGAGGATAGCAGGATTGAAGCTTAATTAGTTCCACTACCTATTGGAAGAAATGAGACAACAAATGGAGGAAGATGAATATGATGCCAGAAACTTTTGAATTCTTACACTGCCAATATAATGAATGTCAAACAATAATGGTATAAAATATTTGGGAGCGGGTACTTTATACATGAACTGAACATTCCATGAAACATTCACATAGATTCTGTGTTTTCTTTAATTAAAGCACTATTCTAAGAAAAAAATAGAGTGAAACTATTGTACTGAAAAACTAATATATATGAACTGTTCTGCAAAGTTATAGCAAAGGAGCGTACAGAAAATAATTATCATGTGTAAGCAATGCATAACCCTAAATGTTTAAGTTAGCTATATAATAACATCAAATTTTGAAGTCTAACAAATAGAGTTGGTGTTCAGCCACTATGAAAAATCAACAGAGACCGTAAATGCAAACGCTATAGCTAAACTTACTTGAATTATGATGTCCGTTGTGTTAATCCCTGGAAAGGACACCACTGAAATCCAAATGGATGCAAAAAGGAAACAACTTAGAAGCACATCCATCAACGTGAACGAGGAATTACTAAAGAGAACTGAATAACATAAATGAATAACGATGAATACCATATTTAATAATGTAGTCTTTCAAAAGTTCATGCAACTAACTCTTTTAAGCATTAAGAGATGGAAACTGCTAGTACATCTCCCTCCAATGATTTTATAGATAAAAAGATGATGTTATAATAAATAAATAAAACAACTATCAAAAAGGTAGATAAAGTTAAGTTATTTGTGCTGAATTCACTGCCTGCTAACTTTTTTCTCCAACTATTACCCACAATCTTAATCGTGCTGCATGCCTTTTAGAGATTTGCTAGAAGGTCCCAAATTAAGATATAGGTTATTATTGCACAGGATGAAAGAAGGCCGTCGAATTTATAATTGTGGTTCAATGATCCATTGATTTCTTCCCATTCATCAATTCAGGCCTAAAATTCGAGAGTTGCACATATTTTGTATTCTTTATATGCACATTGAGGACCATTTGCTACTCCAATGCACAATATCAAAGTCACAAAGAATATGGGCACGTGATTTACAGCTTTAGACCTCAAGATTAAGTTCAACAAAGCGCTGCTAAAGACACAATTGACTGCTATAATTATACGTACTATATGTTGTTTTCATTTTGGAATCTGATCACATGTCTCTGCGTAAACTGTTGAATAACGAACCATTCAATAAAATAAACATTTTTTACCATGTTAAAACACATAGGAAAAAGAACATGCCAAGTTACTTTCTGAAGCTTTCATTGTTACACTACTAACCACAGCCACCGTAGCTTTCTATGTTACCCCGAAAACAACTACTAAAATGCTACTTATTTTTGTGCAGAGTATAACGACCTGTAATTTTCGATAATTATATTTAGTAGGTTAAATATATTTTGAAGTTTGATGTTGTGAAAAAAATTTAAGATGTAATAATAAGCAAATAACTAGAATGAAATGTGATGGTATTAATTTAAGGTAATTGATAACCAGTTTAAATATAATTTCCTTTTTTTTGAAATGATTAAAAAGCTTATAATTGGTTGTAGATTGTAAATTAATTGTAATAATGTGTGTATTAATTGATAATTGGATTAAAAGAGTAATTGATAATTTGAATGTTGTATTAATTAATAAAATAGTAAGTAATAAATTGTAATTGAATAAAATTAGTGTTGTGTAAACTATAACATTTGTGTGTAGATAACAAACATACAAATGTGATTAAATGTAGAAAAGGTGACAATTGTTATTTGCTACTAATTTATTTAATCAATTATAATTAAATGAAATTAAATGTTACGTAAAATGAGTTAAGGCGATAATTGGAAAAGGGGAATGCAACAAAATGTACAGAAATGTTAGTTACATTCCTATGGTAATAATTGATTTACTAAAAAGGAGAGAAACTAAGATAAATTAATTTGTTGGGATTTTAAAATATAATTAATGTGAAAATCAACAAAGATTCAAAATAATTGAAATATTACAACTAATATGGCAAAAGATGATAATTGTGGAATATTAATGCAAAATGACGTAAATCAATGTTAACTAGATCCATAAAGTAATGATTGATTGAATAAAAAGATTGAAATCGAATTAAATCAATTTATTGGAATTAAAATATAATTAATTGGATTTAATTGCAGTTAAAACTGAACACTATAATTAGTGCAATGGTTAACACTGAACTGACATGTAAATTTGTTTTAAATTATTGTAAATGTCCAGGTAATCAAAAATGATGAAAATTGTTAGTTAATAAATTTGAAATTAAAAAGGAATTTAATCAGTTTGAATTAATTTAAAGGACAAAAATTCGTATATTTGTAGCCTCAAGGACACGACCTTAATACTTTAAGCACAAGGACAAACATTCTTCTAAAAATTATTCAAAACGACAACCATTCTTTCAAAATTATTCACAGGGACAAACATTCTTTCAAAAATGTTACCGAACTAAAAACTGATACCCAAAAACTACCATCGAAAACTACAAACTGATACCTAAAAAATGTTATCAATAACTAAAAACTGATACCTAAAAAAAGTTGTCCTTCAGACTAAAATACTGAAGGTCTGTTCTTAATGCTAAAATGCTGAAAAAAATTTTCCTTCACAATAATTTACTGTAATAATAATTTATTTAATTAAGGTCAAAATAGCCATTTTGGCCAGTGTCTCGGATTTTGACGAAACAAATTTCTTCGGATCCGTAACGATGAATTATTGTAGGATTTTAATTTTTTTAGCGATCAAACTTGTCGTTTGATCGTACGAACTCGAAACCCGTAGAAATCAATTTAATCGAAATTGATTTGAAATAAGCTGATTTTAAAGCTAACTTCTTCATACGATGGAAATTAAGATGTAATAATAGAAATCAATTCTGTATGAGTTTGATGTTGTGAAAATTTGGACCTTATTTTTAATTTCAAATTGATTTGGATGAATTATGAGACTGTTCAAATTTGGACCTTATTTTGGATCTCAATTTGATTTGAAATTAAAGATGAGTGTTTTAACCCACTCATAACTACTAAATTATCCTATGTTAGTTAAATTGAATTTATGATGTGATTTGAAATTGATTGGTTGATGTTTTGTATATTTAAATTGTCATTCTAGTTAAATTTGACTTTTATTACATTTAATCATCGTTTAATTTAATATTGAATTTAATTGTCAATTTAATAACTGTTAGTGATAATCAGTTGTCAATTGATGCTTATTGGTTGATTTGGATGATGATTGTGATGGATGTTTGATTGTTGATATTGGATGATTAGATGTTATATATTCATATTGTTATAACGTTGCAAGTTCCCTATGGTTTGAAATGATACATACCTGAACGCTCTGATAGATTAGGGAGAAATCGTTATGGGTTGAAATAATAGACTCGAGCGATTTCATGTATTTGAAATTAAATTTTTGGATTGCGGGTTGAAACGATATATACCCGTAAATTTAAATATTTGCGGATTGAAATGATAAATATCAATATCACTTGACCATAGGGTAGCAAATTATATACGGACACCGGATTGGTTAAATTAAATGATTTTTAAATCTTTAAAATTTGAATTCAGTTAACTAGTATTTTGAAATAGAAATTGATTTACTTAAACAGAATTATTTTCGAAAATCCAAGCGTTAATGTTGAAGGTGGAATTGATTTAATGAATTGTTCAAAGAATTTAAATTGGAATTTCAAAGTTGAATTGTCAAATATAAATGAATTTTATCGAAATTAAGTTATTGAATTTTTTTGAATATAACTTTGAAATCTATTTTAGACTAATTTTAATTATTCAATCTATTTTAATTTATTTTAATCTATTTAATCCAATTTAATCTATTTCACCTATTTTAAGCTAATTAAATTTATTTAACCTATTTTAAATTTATTTAATCTATTTAATATTAAATCTATTTTAAACCTATTTAATGTAATTTAAATCTATTTGATCTATTTTAAATCTATTTAAATCAATTTTAAATCTAATTTAATCTAATTTAAATCTATCTAAACTATTTTAAACCATTTAAACCAATTTAGAGTATTTTAACTATTTTTAAAACAATTTATGACTATCTAAACTATTTTCTAAAATTTCAGACTGTGTAAAGTTGAAGTATTTATATTTGAATCCTAGATGATGATATAACCTAATTTGGGATTTGAAATTGATACCCTTTCTGTGAAATAACATATTTGAGTAAATTTGATGATTTTGGGATGATGATTTAATTAACCTATCTTATCGATAATTTTGAAAGTGAATATGGTTTTGAAAGTGAATATTATTTCGAAAGTAATATGGTTTGAAATCGAATATGATATTTTGATGTTAATTTTGAATTGACGTTTGAAATGTAAAAGAACCATCTAGTGTGAAATAAGCGTTTGGTTGTTAAAGAGACCGAGATCGGATATTGTCGCACTCTCTACCAATACCGAAAACCACTTTAACAACTGTGTACGTGGTGGAGATTTCAGAAATGAAATAGGATGGTTTGGTGCACGATTCTGTATGAGGTATTTACGTGACCCTGACTCCCGTGAGTCAGCGTAGATGTGACTAAAATAGTAGCCATGCTGGGCCTAGTGAGGTCATTCCTCCGATTGGATGCATTTCTTCGATACCATATTATGAATTTGTGATGATTTGGTGGTCACCCCTTGATTTGATTTGGGAGTGTGTTCTGAGGTGGGCTGTAGTAGTTGCTATGCGTCACCACCAGTCCGGATTCGCAATTGGTTGAATCATATCCTGGCATTGCCTCGAGTGCCGTGTTCTCATGCCTTTTCACGCCTTCTACGAATTTGGTTTGTGTCATACCTATGGAGTGCTCCCTGACAGCCCACTGGTTTATGGTGGAGTTTACAGTACTGTATAAACTATGGCATTATATAAAATGAGTTAAGGGAGATATGGGTTACGCCTTAGTGCTATTTTAATACTTTACTTTACTGTAGACACTGTTATAATAGTGTATTGTACTATGTATGTAGATGGTTTAATGGATCCTTAAGAGATGGTAATCCCAAACATCTCTTAAGTTATTGCACTCACGTTTGACACTGGACAAGAGATGTCAAATCTCGTAAACATCTTCGACGCCGTTGTGCTCATATTTATTTACTGTTAATTTAACTTTCATAAGATCTTTTAGTTCTGACTTGAGTGTTTTGTCTTTTAAATTCGCTCGGGTTAGTTTGAGCTTTTCAGTGTATTGAAGACTGCTTTCTGGAGGATGAAGATGAAGATTTGTATTATTACTATTTATTATATTCATACCACTGTATCATGTTATTCCACTGTATTTATTTATTTATTTATTTATTCCTGTGTATATAACTCTGATCTGCGTCATAAAAGTGTAATCATATGTTATTTGTAAAATAGCTTCATGAACTATTTATTTGATTATTATATTTGTTATTCCGCTATGAGATTCTATGTTTGTTTCCTTTCTTTCTCTGTTTTCTTATTTACCCCATAGCAATTTGCATCTTTTAATGGTTTGAGTTGGCATGTGTGTCGATTTAAACCGTCCAAAAAGGCAGGTCGTTATACAAAATTACCAACCTTGGATTATGTGTTAAAAGCCCACTAGATGATTTTTCAATCAAGGTTAGAAACTAACTTCCACAATAAAAATCTAACAAATGGTTCTATACTAAACGACTATTCTAGTAGATGTTCTGCAAAACAAGGTTAGTTGTATGTATTAGAAAGGTTTTATTTGTAAATGACTATCATATAGATTCCTATCAAATTATTTACCTAACATGGAATTTCAGCAAGTCAACCTTTTATTAACGTATACCACAAGACATATCCAAATGGAAATCATATTTCCACTACAAACGTGTATTGCATTACTGCCATTGTTAATCCAACTTGATTTTGAAATTATCTGGTACTTAAAAGGCTTATTAAGTAAACTTGATAACATTCAATATCTGTTGAGATATGTTACACATCTTATCAGCTATAGATCTTTGCAAAACATCCCTGTTCACATCATTCCCTATTTAGATCATTGAAATCATAAATTAATACCTAACTAACTTTTAGGAGCTAAATCCAACACAATTACTTGTCGACTGATATATAAGTTATGTTCTTCTTGCTAGGTAGTTGAAGCCATCGTCAACATATAAAACTAATATGATTGATCAGTACGTAGTACCTTTCAAAAAACTTAGGGGCCATCAAACTCGGGCATTTCACCATCCTTTGGCTACAACCGAAACTGCTCATATGAATTATCCATGCGTTGATTCGACATACAAGACCACATTTCAAATAGTCATCGCTTGCAACCTAAACCTGAGTATAGTGGCCCCATGCTGTCTAGAATTCATTTTCCTTTTTCATGGTTATACTCTACAAATATTATCCTCCATGGATTTAAAAATACAATGATATTTTCATAAAAACTGATACAACATACATTCATGAAATCATTTGCTCCAACTGATTAGTATCGTACTTATTGAAACTCTAAAAAATAAATATAGATATGGAAAGGCAAGTAGAATGTATTTAACTATAGTATATAGACATAAGCATACCTTCCTTTCTTTTGACACAATTTATTAGTCAAAGATCTATCTTTTGACTCTGTCTCTGATTATGTTTCTTCTACAATTAAGGCTGATTCTGAGTTTTCTTTAGATTGGGTTTCTTCTACAGATGGAACTTCTATTACGTACAATGCATGATGAGAGTTTGATTAGTGGATTTTGTAATGGACCACTAGCAAAAATGAAATATATAAAATAAGAATGAGAAAATATTGTATGATCACGGCTTGTAGTACAGTAGCCCGTACTTATGGATAAGTCCATGAGCATTTCTATAGACTAGGTTGCGGTTTTCGAACAAAATTATTGTTCGCTTGCATTTTCAAAGTTTTTTAAAATTATAACATCTTGTAGTCAAAAATTCAAAAATAAACATGCTTTAAAATAGCGTTAAGGGGTTACCCTATAGCCCCTAACACATAATAATGCCAATAGCCTATACAGTACCTGCATATCTCCTAATCGGGAGACCATGAGGAGATACTCTATAGGTACGACACAGATAGAAACTCATAGTAAGGCTCGCTATGGTAAGTGACACGACACACGAGGCAATGCCAGGGTGGATATACCAATTACGCACACGGGCTGGTGATAACGTAGCAGCCACATACGCCCACCTCGGAACACACTCCCATATCAAAATCGAAGGATGGCCATCAAGTCAACCACGAGTAAAAGTATAGTATCGAAGAAGTGCGTCCGACCAGAGGAGCTACCCCTTTTGGCCCGAGATCGCTCCTGTTTTAGCCACCTTATGCCAACTCATGGGAGTTGGGTCCACGTAATATACCTTAAGAACGTCTCCACCATCCTACTTCATTCTGCAATCTCCACCACGTACATGGTTGTTAAAGTGGTTTTCGAAGTTGGCAGAGAGTATGACAACTTTCGATCCTGGTCTATTTGACAACCAATCGTAATTATAACGCCGTGGTTATTTCAAAATAGTTCATACTTCAAAAATCATTTCATTCCAAAACTATATCCTTTTCAAAATAGTTTATACTTCGAAAGCAAAACCATTTTTATTCCAAAACTGTATTCAAATTAATACGATATCATTTCCATTTCAAACATATATTTAACTTTCAAAAATCATAATACTTTCAAAGTTATAACTCTTTCGAAAACCAAAATATCTGAAATCATTACACTTTGAAAATCATAACATTTCGAAGACAAATTTCCAATTTAACTCAATTCAAACCATCAATTTCAATTCAACTTAACTTCCCAACAAAACATTCCAAATCTTATCAATTTCAAAACAGATTTAATCCACAAAATAATTCAATTTTTTTAATATGTTTCAAAGCTTTAAATATATCATATTTCAGAACTAAATTTGAAAATCTCATATATCTCAAATTTCATTTCATTATTACTTAGTCTAGAAATATTCATTTCAAAAATCCAATATTATTTTAAATAACTCAAATTACAAGTAAACCAAATATCCTTTCATACTAATATAAACTTCAAATATTCATTTATCAAAATCAAATATCATTTCAAATTCACATTTTTTATCAAAATAAAGATTATGTCATTCAAACCATTCAAAATCATTAAAATATCATATCCTTTCAAAACCTCATTATTAAATCATTATCTGAATTCAAATTCCAATATTCAATTTAAATATCATTTTTATATTAAATAACTCATTCATTTATTATTTCAAGTATCATTACAAAATACATTTCAAATTTCATTCAAAAATTCATTTATCTCATTACATTTTATTCCATTTAACACATAACCAAGTAAACCTTATTTAAATTCAAATTAAATTTAAATTCCTTAAAATTAAAATTTAAATATTAAAAATATGTTCAAAACTCCTTAAATTTAACAAATAATCAATTTCAAAAGTTAAATCATTTAACACCTTAAAATTTAACTCAAATAGTGGTAAAATCTATAACATTTTAAAACATTGTCAAATTATAGCAACGACAGCATTTATAAAGTGCTATCATAGCTTAAAGTTCCAAAATAGTTTACTTCAAGAACAACGGCATTTATAAAATGCCGTAACAGATATTTAGTTATTACAACATAGTTAAATTTTTAAAAAAAACAACAACATTTAAAAATGATGTCATAAGACTACAACGTTTTTGTAACGACCAGACATTTTCAACCATTCGCATCCGCACATGTCGGACTTGAATTGCTCAAAATACCGCGTTGTAAATAAAAATTTGGCAAGCCTCAAAATATACAGTAAATAAATAATCACAGATCACAGACACAGAGTATTTAATAATGCAGCGAAAGTAGAAGAAATAGTAGTTCATGAAGCTACAATATAAATATATCAGAGTTACATAAGATACAACAGAAGAAATAGAGTACAACATAAGTCTCAATACATAGAAGTCTACTAATACAAGAGCCGAAATGGAACAACAGACTGAAAAAAAGATAAAACTAGACAAGTAGATAATCTCCAGCGATTCCAATCTCTAGAAAGTGGAAATCTAAATCTGTGAATACCCAGGCTGACCCGAGCGTAAATAAAAATACAAACACTCGAGTCAGGACATACATACTTATACAATGTAAACCAACTCAAGTGAACTGTAGTAAAAGTACAATTAGCTTAAAGGATGCTTGGGACCGTCCATCCTTTGAGGATCCGTTAAACTATTTACTATGTAGTAATATTGCGCTATTATAATAATGTCTATAGTAAAATAAACTTACTTTAAAATAGCATCACGGGGTTACCCATATAGACCCAGACACGTAATAGTCCCAGTAGTCCATCCAGTATCTGCATATCTCCTGATCGGAAGACTACGAGAAGATATGCATGGGCTACGGGAGAAAACCAAACTCGTAGTAAAGGCTCGATAGGGTAGGTGACACGGCACACAAGGCAATGTCAGGGTAGATATACCAATTACACACATGGGCTGGTGGTAACGCAGCAGCCACATACGCCCACCTCAGAACACATTCCCAAAATCGAAAGGGCGCCCAAACAATCACAAAAGCAATAGAACAAAACGAGATTATCAAAACGAGATTATCAAAGGAATATGGCTATATCAAGACTTTTAATCTATGTTCTCACTGTCTAGTACTTATGATTGAGTCTTAGAAATTTGTTAAAATCTATCCTCAAGTAGTCTGCACTTCATGTTTCTCATATTTAAACAAAACAGAAGCATATTGTGCAAAAATACCTCAGCCAGTCGACTGGCTAGGATCATCAAGTCGACTGACTGTGTACATATACGATATGCACTGATTATTTTTTTAAATCTTTTGCATAGTCATTCGACTGACCAAGAACGACCAGTCGACTGACCCGAGACTAACTGCCATATTTTTGAAAGACATCTTCTTCTACGAAAGGAAGCAACGCTTCTTTGAACGGAAATAGATGCTCATCTTCGTCAGAACCCTTTATCAATGGCAGTAACTCTTCAACTACTATATATTCATACTCCCAAACACTTCACATTCACCGATTTTCATTCTAACTCTCTTATATTCTTCTTGTGCTTTAATATTTGCATTCAAACAGCGAACATACGTTTTTACCGCTTTGAATCTACAAATAACTTTCATAATCTTCGATTTTTAGCATTACCTTCTCTTCATATCTTCACACACACTTCATATATTTGGGGATTTGATTATAGGAGGTTTGTAACTTCAGTGACAAATTAGTGTTATCAAGAACACATAGTGTCATATATTCTTTTGTATTAGTGAAGTCCTCTTCTACTGCTGTGGCGAAAACCTGTTCTGCTGCTCAGGTGTCTGTTCTACTTCTCAGACTGCGTACACATGTTCCTCCAGGTTAAGTGAGGATTGTTATTAGTGAAATTCCAGAAGGAGTCTGGGACTGGACGTAGGACGGTGCTCCGAACCAGTTTAAAATCTCTGGTTTCATTTTTACTATACTGCTTTTTATTCTGCACTATTTATCATCACTATACTCTATATTACTGTATTTCCATATTATACGGTCCTATACACTTTCATTTGATATCAGAGCAAGGAATCTTATAACCGTTACAAAGTTATCTGATATCTTGCTAATATGGAAAGCAACACCAGCACTACCAACACTGTCACTAACACTAGTTTTATTGAAGGTCAATCCACAGCACGACCTCCACTTTTTAATGGTTTGAACTATAATTATTGATCTACTCGTATCAGAATATACATGCAATCTAATAGTTTTGAATCATGGCATATCACGCAAAATGAATACACTCTTCCTACTGGAGAATACTCCACTTGGTAAAACACACAAAAATTAGATGCTACTGCCAATTCTAAAGCTATGAACATGTTATTCTGTGCACTAGATAGAAATGAATTTAATCGTGTTAGCATGTGTCAACTGCTTATGAAATATGGAGAACGCTTAAAATCACTCATGAAGGAACCAACAAAGTTAAACAAAGCAAAATATCCATGCTCAAAAATCAGTTTCAAAACTTTAGAATGAAATAAGATGAATCCATCAATGATATGTACTCTAGATTTCAAGATATCTATCATTCACTATTAGGATTAGCATAAAAGTACACTGATTTTGATATTGTATCAAAAATCCTAAACTCTTTAATGGATGAATGGGAAAGAAAAGTCTGGGCTATTGAAGAAGCTAATGACCTCTCTACCATAAAACTTGAAGAGTTAATAGGAAATCTAATGTCCGATGAAGTAAATTTGCAGGCAAAACGAGTACAAGCTCAAGACAAAAAGAATATAGCTTTCCATGCTGAAGAAGAAAAAGATGAAGATTCGGACGAAGAAGATCTAGCATTTATTGCCAAAAATGTCAAAAAGTTCTTGAAATTCCAGAAAAATAACAGAAATAATGGAAAAAGGAACTTTCCAAACAAACCATTATCTTCAGTTCTAGAATGCTTTAATTGCCATAAGAAGAAAATACTTCAACAAGGGTAGAAAAGATAAGAAGAAAGAAAGCATTCTCTGTAACATGGGATGATTCAGATACTTCTTCATCAGATAATTGTAACATTCCCGAATTTTAACCAGGTTTAATTTGGTGATTAATTTAATTTTGGAATTTATTTGTGAAATTAATAGTGAATTAATTAGGAAATTTCCAGATTAAATAAATATGTAACAACCCGCATATTTATCGAGTTTATATTTAAATATTAAATCGTTAATCGGATTTTGGTCCGAAAAGCTACTTTTTGCAAACGGTCAAATTAGGACTCGAGACCACTTCCATTGAGTTCGAAATGCCGTTTACAACTTTTTTAAGTATAAACATCGATAGGTTTGGAGTTAGTGAAATTTCACTAACTTTTCCCGCTTTGGACTTTGGGTTAGTTTAGCCTATTAAGCCCAAGTTCCAACCCTCTTCTCCTCACTCTTCATAAATTTCCTAACTAACCCAAGCTTTGGCATTAATGGTGAAGAGAATGGGAAATTAAAACTCCAAGCTCAAATTCAATTGCAACTCCAACATTCAACTCCAAATTCAAGTAGAAGATATTGGATTCAAGCTTTGGATTGCTTCTCCTTGCTTTCAAGCTTCATCTTCATAAATTTTAGTGCAAAGGTGAGATTTTTATCTCATAGTTCTAGCCTATAACTATATTGGACTGTTGGGAATGATCCCCTATCACTTTTGCATGCATATTAGCATTTGATTTGGATTGGATTGGCGAAAAACTCCAATTTTTAGCGTTTTGGTGAATTTTCTGCACTTAGGTCGTTCTGGCCATTTTTGGTGCTCGAAGTTAGGTCGCACGCGACCTAACCCTTGGGTCGCTTGCGAGTTAGCACCATAGGTCGCTGGGCCATCTAAATGCTTGTTCGGTGTTAGGTCGTTCGGGCTTAGGTCGTAGGTCGTATAGACCTTAGGTCGTAGGTCGTATTGACCTAGGTCGTAGGTCGCTAGACCCTGTCTCCTTAGGTCGCAAGACCTTGTAAACCGATAGGTCGCGTGACCTATATCCCGTAGGTCGTTGACCCCCTTAAGTCGTTAACTCGTTAACACGTACGGCTCTTAACCATTTTAGGTCGCGTGACCTTGTACTTGACTTAGGTCGTTAGGTCGTAAGACCCTAAGCCGTTTTCCATTAGGTCGCTATTCCTCATACCGATAGGTCGCTGGACCTTAGTTCGTCCCACATTAGTTCGTTGCTGGCCTTAGGTCGCGTGAACTTGTTTAGAACGTAGGTCGTTAGGTCGTAAGACCTTAGGTCGCCTGACCACTTAAGTCGCTTGACCTATTCAAATGTTAGGTCGCGAGTTCCTTAAGTCGATCGTCTCTCTTAGGTCGCTCGCTTCTGCTAACTCGCGAACACCACTAGGTCATTTGACCCCTTAGACCCCTGGGTCGCAACCATTAGGTCGCTCGACCCTATTCCTCTTAGGTCGTTAGACCTCATTTTGTCTTCACTAGGTCGTACCGTTTTGGACGGGGCGCTGCCCCGCACCCCGCCGGGGGCGCTGCCGCAGGTCGAACCCCGTAAGTGGTGGCGTTGCCTCAGCACCCCCACCTTGGGGGGTTGCCACCCCCTTGGACCCCCCCTCCGTAGGGGATCTTATCTGGAAAACATTGAGCTAATTTCCTTGGATTTTATTCACATCTTCGTATGCGATCTTTGTGACTGATTGTTTCTACAATTGCTTCTGTGTTTTGTCACTTTATAATATAAAGGTTTCAATACTAGTAGTAAATATTAAAACTCTTTTAACAAACAATTTCAACTCTATTTTTAATAACAAAGCTCTTTTCTTAAACCGTTTTCCAATCTATTAGTATATACAAACCTTTACCTCACTCGGATGAGAAATCTAATTAAACGACTTAGTAAAACAAGTGGTATGAAATGCTTGCGTCCACTTCATCGGTTAATTCTTGGACTTTTTCGATTGAACCTCTTGTGACAATTTTATTAGTGAAGATTTACAGTTTGTTCGTAAATATTTAAGTCAAGCAAGTGGTTATGGGACATGAAGCTAAACTTCTGTATTTACTAGCTTAGTGTAATTGACACTTCTCGTTGATCATGACGATCATTCTGATGATTTAGACTAGCAACTGTGCGATGTCTCTTGTTCCGAGGTTAGACTAGACACCACTTGTGTGATTCCACTCACACATACCTTTTTGCTTTTTAGTTAGTCTGGACCTTAATCTGTGTGATTCCATTCACACATGTGGGGTAGCTCCCCTTGGTCTTCGGACCGTCATGTGATAGGCCTCTTTCTCTTTTTATGATTTCTGGAATTTATGTCATTGACTTGTTATGAGTATAAGTTTAGGGTATGATGCCCTCTTTGGATCTTTGAGAAGATTCTTGTGATATCGATTTATCTCTTATTGATTTGTCTTCTGTTGGTCATCATTTGCATACTTATAGTAGTATGTCAGTATGGATATTTTATGTTTATGCCATATCTTTTATTTTATACGATGTCATCTGATATTTATAGCTAGACTGATCCGTTTATTATTTTCTTAAATAATACTCGGGTCAGACCGAGATGTTACAGGTGCTTCTGCTTGACATCTTCCCGGGATTCGGCACTCTGATTTTTTGCTAACTATTTAGATTAGCAGTTTTTGTTGTATACACTTGAGATATAGACTCATAGTTGTATTCTTTTGTATAGCACGTGTTGCTATTCTTTTGTATTATTGTGGATCTTTTGACCACTACTCTGATGTACACTTTCATGTGTTAGTTATATATTCATATCTTCTTCCGCCTTTGTGATATGGATGTCTGCGACTGATTTGCGTTATGCTTATTTCTATGTTTGTTTCCGAAGATTATTTATAGCCACCATGTGATAAGAAATTACATGGATGGTCGCTCCTCAACAACCTTATTCTCCGTGCTAGTTGACAGCACTACTCCGTAATGTTCTTGGCTAGCGTGGGTATAGAGGTGGGGCGTCACAAAATAATTTAGATTTTAAATAGAAAGTTGGTTTGCAATTTAAAGATGACTATTTTATAAGTGAATATTGAAAATTGAAATTCAAGGATAAGTATGTTGAAAGTAAATTGAATTTAAACACTCTATAGCTTTAGATTAATAAGATATGAAAATGTATATATGGTATTAAAACAAGAATTAACAAAAGATTTAAAATATACATGTCTTTTGAAAATTTATAAGAAAGCATATATATGTGTGAAAAAAATTGGTTTGTAAATTCATGAGATATAATAAAAATTTAAATTACTTTTCTTTTATACCTGAAAATAAATATTATAGTATATATGTAATTAAATATAAAAGCTTTTATATATATATATATATATCTTTTGAAATAAAGAAATTAAAAGAATTTTTTTTGTACAAATATGTAAACATAAGAGAATAAAAGTTTAAAAAACAGAATTTATAAAATAATTTAAACTAAGGATTGAATATGATTTGTGTGTGTGTATATATATATTAAACATTAAAGATAGAATTCATAAATCAATAAAAATATGATTTGTACAACGACTTGAATTTAAAATTTAAAACAAGAATGAATATAAAATATTTACCTTTTGAAATTTAATAAATGTATTGTAAATAAAATTGACTTAATAAATTAGTTTACAAAAGCTTTATAAACTAAGAAATGTATATATGTACGATTTATTTGTTGAGTGTACAAATTGTTTTAAACCATTTCTCTTTATTAAGTCGTAAAAGCAAATGTATGTAAATAATTTGTAAATAAATTAATAAAAAGGTTTAAAAGCATAAAGCATGTTTTCATAAATTAAAATAAAGTATGAATTAAAACAAAGCTACAAATAAATTATAAACATGGGTGTAAACATACGTAAATAAAATAAAGAGAAGGTTCAAACACAAGTTGTTTCCATATTAGCAAATTTTTGGAATAAAGGGTTTAAACTATAGATTATAAATTAATTTGAGAAAAGGATTTAAACACAATTTTAACAATAATGAACAATTGTAAGCCATGCATAAGTAAATTAAACAAGTGTAAGGATTTTGGTATGCATGGATAACAAGTGGCAATTTGATTTTCTTTTACCAATTTGAATACAATAATACGTTTTAAAGAATGAGAAACCTGTTCAATTATTTTCAGTCCAAAGATTTCAAACTCTTCACTTCTCCATTCCTTCATTTTCAAATAAAAATCATAGCTAAAAGTAAATTGGAAAATCTGAAATCAAAGGCTTTCAACCTGGGACAGAGAAAAAAGAAAAATAAAAGGGAAAACCAGATTTCAAATCATCAACCTGAGAAAATGAATTCAAAGAAAAGTTTTCAAGATTCATACCTGAAGCATTTCAGATCTGAAACAAATCATGTTCAAGTAATCAAAGCAACATCTTTGCAAGTTTTCAAAACCTGGGAAACTTTCAGCTTCAAGTTCTCAACCTGGAAATAAAATAAAAAGCTTTAGGTTGGAAATGCAGATCAAAACTAAAGTAAAGTCTAAAGTCTGGAAATCGAGTACAAGGTTCAACTTAGATGAATCTAAAAGTAAAATCAAACTTGAAGGTATAGAGCAAAAAAAAAAAAATCCAAAGCAGTTCAAAACTCAAATACGGGCTCTGCTTCATCTCTCAGGTAATTTAAGTAAAACCCGTAATTAAAAATTTAATTTTAGGATCTGAAGCAATTAAAAACATAATTAACTTTAGTATTTTCGATCTGAGGAAATGATAACCAAAACAAAGTAAATCTGGAAAATTAATCAAGGAGCAATTCAAAAGAATCAAGATTATGTTGGCACAGCGTGGAGTCATCATTGATACAACTTGTAGTTTCTGTCATACCGCTGATGAGGATGCTCTGCATTTGTTTTTTAACTGTCCTTTCATCAACACGTTATGGTGCACTATTAACTCTATCATCACTCGAAGGACTGTTTCTTTGAACAGTGTAGTAGAATGGGATTTAATTTACAATGCAACGAGATGGAAATGTTAAGCAACCTACGTTATACTGTTTACTCTTAAAATCTACATCAACATGATTGGGATGAGAGGAATGCTATCATATTCTCTGCTAAAAGGAAGACTTACACCCAAATGAAAACTAGTATTAGGAGGGAATAAGGAATGGAATTTGTGCTTCCAGTCAAGTGTTTCCAACCTCTTTCCTCACTTCCCTCCCCTGATGCTATTATCCCTGTATTCGTGTGTCTCGTTGTTGTGTGTTTTTTATTTTTTTTATTAATATGCCTGTCTCTCTTTGTGTTCATGTTCTTTATTTCTTTCTTACCTTGTTGGTAGGTTTGCTCTTCTCATCTTTGTAACCATTCTTGGTATATTAATAAAAATGGTAGGGGCCCATTTTTTAACCACGTTGGCCTTGCCAAAAAAAAAGAATCAAGCTTGGAAAACCATATCTGTTCACTGTCTCTGTTTCTTTCTGTTAAACCATTCCAGGTGAGCCAATCACTTAAAACCTGGTTTTATATCTTAGTGCTTGCATTTATACTGAAGAATATGAAGCATATATGATTTTGTGAAAGATGCCTGCATGTTTTATATAGATAAGTAGTTGTGTGTGTACAGGCTTGTGTATACCCCTGTTTGTTGTTTACAGACACAAGTTAACTTCAAAAATCCAAATCTCTCAATAGAGTCAGTATTAACCTTTGACGTAAATAATTTTTTTTGTTAAAGTATAATGATTATTATAAAAATAGTTTTTGAATTTTAAATTTAGCAAATGATTTTAGAAATGAAATTTACAGTAAAATTTCTTCAACCCAAGAAAAACCAAATATCAGGATTTCAAACTCAGATTATGGGGATGAATTCGTATGGTGAAAAGATGATTTTTGATAATCATTTCAGAATTTTAAAGCTTATGTTTAAAGAGAATTCACGAGATGACCAAATTTGGGTTTTTTATCAAGTTCCGACGATCAACGTTGTGTTGATCATCAAGCTTGAATCTGGAGCTTGCTGGTAGGACATTGATCATCGAAAAAATACTAAATGATTTTTTTATTGCCGTGGCGATGGCACCACATCGAACTAGGGTTCTAAAGTCAAGTTGGAACGATGACATTCGTGAGACAAATGCGTCGCGAATGGTGGATTTTAGGGGATCGCGATAGGGGGATATGGATCGTCGAAGTATGGAGTAGCTTGGGGTCGATCGGCAGGGGTGCCGGTGGTCCAAGGCAATGGCTTGAGTGGTTTTCCGATTATGGGGTTCCTATGAAAAACACGATTTTTAGCCAAATTTCGAATTGCGCCGCGATTTACTAATCTGGGTGGTGATGTTCGTCGGCAAGGTCGATGGCGATTGGTTGGTGGTTGCAGCGGTGATCAATGGTGGTCAGGTTGCTGTGCAAGGTGCACGGTGCACGTTCATATTTAATGACCTTTTAAAAGCTTGGAACTTACAGGAAGGAGATCGAACATGAGAAAATAGAGGGTGGGTTCGAGTTTGACTTCGGGGTATTCGCGTGGGTTTAAAGAAGTAGTAGATTTAAAATGTAAAATAATCACATTTTAAAGAAGAGACGAAAAGCGTGGGTTTCTTGGAGATGAGCTCGGGAATATCGGTGTTTTGACTCGAGAAAATGGTGAAGATGCTCGGGTTTTCAATAGTTGGGCTCGGGTTTGTTAAAAGGGCACCAGTTTCAAGTTTTATAAGTTTTGAAAATAAATTGTACCAGGTTTAAAAAGAACCAGGAAATGAAATTTAAATTTTAAAGTAAAAAGTATTAATCGCATTTTTCTGTAAATTTATTTAAACAAGTTTTTTTCAAAAGAAATGTGAATTATGTTTTTCCAAGGTGATATTCATCGAACATGATATTTTTAAGTTATTGAAATGATTTAAATTTCAAAGAAAAATCGTTAAACCAAGTTTTCAAACAAGTTTCAAATTCATTAACAAGCTTTATAAACAAGTAATAAGGTATGACAAATGGGATATCATCGATTATCTAAAGTTTAAATAATTAAAGAATAATTACTCAGAAAAAAATAATCAAAAGATAATGGAAGTAATTTAAAGGGAAATACTTGATGGAGTTAATTAAGGAATTTTTTAATAAAAGTAAATCATAGTTAATTACTCTGTAATTAATTTAAAGCTAATTACTTTATTGAAAGTTAATCATTTTGTGTAATTATAGGGTTAATTAATTAATAAAATTTATTAAGGATTAATGAAGTAATTAATTAAAGATAATTAATTAAAGGATAATTGAATAATTAAAGGTTAATTATTTAAGAAAAAGAGTTAATTATCTAATGATTAAAGATTGATTAATTTGTTAATCGAATTTTATTTAAATTAACTAGTGAAGGTTAATTAACTTATAAATTAAGGTTGATTAATTAATAGTTAAAGGATTAATTAATTTATAAATTGAGGTTAATTAATAAATAATTAAAGGATAATTAATTAACATAAACTGTAATTAATTAATGTTAATCAACCAGAATTAGAGATTAATCTGGTTTTAATTAATCAGACGATCGATTAACCTTATTTATGGGTGATTGTATTCTATTGAATGCTGTGAATTGTTTTGTCATCTCGGTTGTGTGACGCTTTGTGATTTGAATTGTTTTAGTTCAAGCTGTGATGAATGTAATTTATTTATTTATAATGCATTCATATTTTCTATCTGTGATTCTGTGTATATAGATAAGCGTTATAGGATATACCGCTTATCGATATTGATATGATTGAATCCATGATGATTGATGTTGTTTCACTATTGTGTAAAACCCGTGGACTACACCATACGCACACAAATATGGATTGCACGAGGGAATCGGTTAAGTCACAGATTTTTAACAATTTTAAAGATTGAATTTTTTGAATCCAAAATAGTTTTGGAATTGGAATTGAAAGCTTTTGAAAATGAGTTTCAAAAATAAATGTTATTTTTAATAACTTGATTGAGTTTTGAAATTTAAGTAATTTGATTTAAATTTGAATTCAATATTTGCATTGAATTCAATAATTCGGAAAATTATGGTTTAAAAGGATTGTACAAGTTATAAAAATGTTTATATGGGTTTTTGTAACCATTTAAAAAGTATTGTTTTGGGAATTTAAATTTAAACCCAAGTTTTATACTTGAATGGCTTTAACTTATGTAAATTTAATCAGATTTAACTTTGTGAAAGATTACTAAACCTTGTTTTGAAAATCTAATAGGATTTTAAATGGTATATCTTCCACATAAAAGATTTGAATTGGAAATGGTTTAAAAGTTATGAATTAAATCTTTAATTTAAAGATTGAACGAGTTAATCCAATTTGAAGTGAAATTGTTTTGAAAAGCCGTGAATGAACCTTTGTGGAAAAATTAGTGAACTTTGCAAAATAAATCTTTTTGTTTAAAAGATTTAAAATGGTAATTTATTTAAACCATATGAAAAGAAAGTTTTGGGTTTTATGTTGTGACTTAACTGAAATCCTATATCCATATGTGTTTAAAAATTGCGCTCATTATTCGGTTTAGCCGGGAGAGAACCTTGTGTCATATAACCCATTTCGAATAATGATACATCGATATGGATAGCATTTGAAGACCGTTGGTGAAGACTGGGTATTTTCGAGTACGAAAGGATAAGCCGTCGATTGTCTCTGCACTGAATCGCGTCGGTATAGAGATTTCCTAAGTGATGGAAAGTCCGATCGGGATTGTGAATACCCGGATTTGCAAGGGCTTCTTCGGAAGTGCCTTCGTTTCTGTTCGAACCCGGGACAGACTTGTATGGATGTGTGTCCGACATTACACTTTGAGATGTAAAACCGGTTTATATCAAATACATTTCTGTTTGGTGGCGGAGAATTTATTCTCTTAGTTCTCTGAGACGTACGAGCTCATAGGTTATGTAGTTGATGGTTACTAGTGATGCATTCCCAATTTGGTAATGTGGCATACGAAGTGCTGCTGAATATTTGTTTATCAAACCATGGCTTTGTGAAAAAGCGTAGCTTTGTGGACGAGACCTCATCGAGCCTTACAACCCGGTAATGGTCGAAACAAGAAAGATGCGGTAAGGTTTCAAGGGTAGCTCCCCTAGGGTATGACCATTCCTTCTGGAAAAGGGCGGTATCATGGTATGTAGCCCAAATACTTACTCATGTGGACACTGTAGTATATTTATTACTGTGTGATGTTGGTGGTGTAGAGGGCCCTCGGCTAAAGGTTGCAAACGACCAGGGGTGGCATATCTTAGGTTTTATGTAACATCCCAAAATTTGTTAATTTAAATTTGATAAATCGTTTGAACTTTTAAATTTAAATTGAAAAGTTTCAAATGAAATGAAATATTATTAATATTAATACTATAAAGTTATATGGATGTAAATAAATATTTGATAGTTTAAGTTTTAAATAAATAATAATAATGATAATGAATAAAATATGTAACAAACAAGAAATAGTATTAAACAATATAAAATAAAATATATGTGATGAATTAAATATTAATAGTTAACTTTAAAATAGAAATAAAATTCAAGGTTTATGATTGTAATAAAATCATATAGATATAAAATGACATAGGAATACATGTAAACTTGTATGAGAATTTTATAAACAAGGAAACATGTAGCGACCCACAATTTTTGTTAATTAAAATTTGAATATTTAATTAATTTTAAATATTAATAAGTGAAATTTATAAGTCGAATAATTTTTTCTCTCGAATAATTGGATTTAATTTGGACAATTAAATCGATAATTTAATATGTTAAATTTCAGAAATAATTGAAAATTGGGTTAAATATGATTGAAAATGATTTGTAAAATTTTATTTTATCATATTGGAGTTAGAACGATATTTTAGAACCTTTAAAAATTAAATTAAGAATTAATTTGTGAAATTGAATATTTTAATATTTAATCGACTAGTGAAATTAGTCAATTTTCGAACAGTCTCAGAATTGGACGAAACTAGTTCCATTGGATCTGTTATAGTTTGTTATTATCGGGTTTCAATTTTCGTAGCAATCGGAGTTTTCGTTTGACCGTGGCAGCTAACGCATCAAAATTGTTTTAATATTAATTTGGCGAGTTAACATAGCCATTTTTCAAACAGTCTCGGATTTTAACGAAACCAGTTTCATCAGATCTGTAATGTGATATTATTGTAAGGTTTCTAATTTCGTGTCAATCGGATTTACTGTTTGTCCAGGGCAAGCTAAAACGCCTAGAAATTAGTTTAAATCGATTTAATTTAAATTGAACGTTTATTGCCATAACTCGCACAGATAATCGAATTAGCTCCAAAAACACTTTCCATTGTGTTCAAAATGCGGGGTAAACCTTAGGAACGCCAACCGGCACGCTTCGTCTGGAGTTCGGAAAATCCGGGATGAATATTGTTCGTCGTTTTTTCTATAAAATCCCCTTGGTTTTCATTTTTGCAAATTAGAAAAAACACTAGGGTTTTAACTTCAGAGCCGCCCGCTAATAACAACCTATGGCCGAAAATCACTCTTCTCTTCCCCTCGATTTCTTCAAATCCATCAACAATTGGCAATGATCATCAACTACAAAAACGTAGAGGGCTGAGAGAGCTTCACATCCAACGGTCGAGATGTGAAATGACGCGAACTAGATGGAGCTTTATGGCCGCATTAGTGGGGATGTCGCGCACGTTTTCTAATGTTAAGGGGGGCCGAGCTTCAAACTGTGGCAGGCGTGGGTAGCTCTCGAGTTGGGCTACGCGATGGAAGTGGCTGATCGTAGTAAATGTCGTCGGAGAGGAAGTATAATTCAACCCTAATTTCAACTTGTATGGGTTTTTCGGTTGCGTGATAATCTGGAGAGAGATGGAAGAAGGGCCGAACGGCCTGGATGCAGAGGGACGAAATCCAACGGCCAATGATGGATGTAGGGTTTAAATTGAAAAATAATTTGTAAATTTATATATATATATTCGTATGAACTTTAAAACGTGATATCTTTTTCATACGAGGTCGAAAAATTACGAAACAAGCTACGTTGGGTTCGTGTGGACGAGCATTACGCTATGAAATTGGATTGGAGTCGTTTGGAGCTAGTGAGAATTTCGGGTAAAATTAAACTCGTGTTTAATTTTATTCGAAATAAAATGCAGGAACGGAATTGAAATCACGGTGAGAACTTCTCACTCAATCGAATAGTTTCGATTTATAATTTTAAATAGTTAGATTTAAAATTGTTGATTGTATGCATGAATGATGATTGTTATCTATTGATTGTAAAAATAGACATTATGTGCCGTTAGTAAGCGGATGTTATTTATTAAAAAAATATACCGCGAATATTTCACCGTATAGTGAAATTGGTATTATTTATGTACTTGGAGTTGATTTCCCGCATTATATAGCGGAAGAGACCCTATGCGCCGTCTATTAAGCAGATAATATTTTTATAAATCCCATATACCGCGATAATTCTGTACTGAAACGGAATTGGTATTGTGCTAACATCTTTGGATGTGGGGAAACAGGTTGGAGGGATCCAACTAGATTCCTCACTGTGTTGATTTATTTACAGATATTGTGGTATTTGTTGATTATCATATTGATATATGATGTTTGGTTTGTCGTGATTGACTATTTTGTGTTGTTGCATCATTGGATCCATTTTTGAAGTTTTAAAATAACGATTTTGACTTTTAAAAGAATTTTTAAAGTGATTTTTGAAAGTATACGCTTTATTAAAATTTTGAATTGATTCATTTTAAATAATTAAAACGTTATAAACTTTTATGTTATAAAAATTAAGATTTTGTGAAATATAACCAAAGGGTGATTTTTGAGATAAGTAGTTAATAAATTTATAAAATAGTTAAATTGGGATTTTTGGATTATTTTAAAACGGGTTATATGAAAGATGTATAAATTTGATATTTTAAAATTAAAAATATTGGAATTATAAAACGAGTTTTTATAAGTGTTAAACTGAAGTATAAATGGATTCATAAGTGAATGAAAATTTATTGATTTATGAATTGTGAAGTTGTAAAATGAATAGATGTTGTATGATAAAAGATATTAAGGAATTAACTTATAAATCGGATTTTTGCATTTAAATTGAAATCTTTGATGAAGCAAAAATGGTTTATAGTTGAGATTTATAAAATATATATTTCATAAATCGAAAATAATAGAATTTTAAAAGGAGTTCTATTAATGTTGAACATAGGGTTATAAATGAAATCTTATAAGTAATAAGATTTATAATTTGTGAAGTTTTAAGAAACGATTTAGTAAATAAATGGATTATAAACATTCAACTTATAATATGGACTTTTGGTATATAATTGAGTTATATAAATTGAATTGGATGAATAAAGGAGATTTATAAATCGAAGCTTATAAATAGAAATGGAATTTATAGGCATTGTTTATAAATTCGAAATCAATGGATTTGATAAATTGAAAGTTGAAATTGGTTAAGAAAGTATATTCACGATTTTGGACAGTGAATATATTATCAAATAAAATGGATATGCTTGAAAAAATGAATATTATAAAATGAAGTTAATCGTTTTAACGATGTTTTAAAATGTATTATAAATCGAATACAAAGATTTCAACATTCATTGCTGAAATAGACGTTTTCGAGAAATAAGGAAATGGTGGACTATAACACTGTTGTTATAGTAAATGATTTCCGAATGGAAATGTTTTGTATAGTATTGGGATTTATATATCTATTTTAATTTTGAATCCCTATACTAGTGATTTTGGGTCGTCGTAACGGTGTTTTACGCAACATTCGTTTTGACTCAAATAAATGTGTTTAAAAGAATGATTTCTTGAAGAATGAAATATATACTTAATTTCGATTTAAGTATAGTGAATATTTTCCAAATGTTGAAAATAAATAGATTTGTGAATTACTTATTAATAAATAAGTATAGAAATGTTTTTCCAATGTGAAATGAAACGTTTTGAGAATTTATCTTTTTGAAGATAAATTGAAAATGAATAATTGAAATCGTATATTCATAGATATTTTGGAACTGTAAATTCACTATGGAATTTATAAAAGAAAGGGAAATTAGTTAAAAATAAACGTTGATTTATTTTGAAGTATGGAGATTAATTTACGGATTTGCAACGTAAATTTAATAAATCGGTAAGGATTTATTTAATTGGTTTAAATGAACCCTTTTGAAATGAAAGTTGTAAGGGTGCAAATTTATTTAATTGGTTTTCAAAGGGTTGAAGTGTGGGATATATATCTTATAAAGATATTTTTGAAAATAAATAATTTGGGAAATTATTTGAAATCGGGTGTTGTTGTGCATACCTATTGATAGTTATATAACCGACTATCAATATTTAACTTTAAATATGTATTTGTTGTGATTTGCTTGAATTTGAATGCCACACTTATTTTTGAATAAGCGCTCACTATTCGGGTTAGCCGGGAAAGGACCTTGGGGTCGTATAACCCATTTCGAATATGTGATACGTCGTTATGGATTGCATTTGATGACCGGTGGTAAGACCGGGTATTATGAAAATGATAGGATGACCTATCGATTGTCTCTGCACCGTTAGCTACGGTATGGAGATTTCCTTTGTGATGGGAAGTTTTATCAGGATTGTGAATACCCGGATTGCAAGGGCTTCTTTGAAGTGCCTTCGGTTCCGTTCGAACCCGGAACAGACTTGTATGGTTACGTGTCTAACATTACATTTTGAGATATAAAGCAGATTTCTTTCAAATACATTTCTGTTGGTGGCGGAGAATTTATTCTCTTAGTTTAACACCCTTCTCTGAGACGTACGCGCTTAGAGGTTATGTGGTTGAAGGTTATCAGCGATATATTCCCAATTTGGTAATGTGGCATGCTGAGTGTTGTTGTGTGATGATCATTGTATGATCATTTGTGATATGATCATTTGTTTGATCGTTTATCTTTGTGATTATTACTTTGATCATTTGTTGACCCAAAGCAGCTTTTGTATAAAGCGTAGCTTTGTGGACGAGACTTCGTCAGACCTCACTCCCCGGAAATGGTCAAAACAGGAATATGCGGTAAGGTTATGAGGGTCGCGCCCTTTAGGGTATGCCATTTCTTTCTGGAAAGGGTGGTATCATGGTATGGAGCCCAGATACTTACTCATGTTGATACACTATATCTATTACTGTGTGGTGTTGTTGGAATCGAGCGCTCGGATAAAGGTCCAAAGGGACCGGGGGATGACATAGTCGTGTAGTAGTTAACTAGTGACAAAGGTAACCCGACCTTGTGTTGGCAGAGAGCTGGTTAAGTTCTCAGGACGTCCTACCAGAGGCGATCCCCTGTGGCGGTAGGAAGTTCCTTAGCCTGACCATTTGTTGGAAATCCAAATAAAACAATACGATCTTGTACGGTTTTAGTTGTATAACCTGCCATGGAATGTGGCGGTAACCTGCTATTGAACATGGTAGCTATAGTAGGCATAAGTGCGGAATGCCTATGCTGGCTAAGATTTATATCTTTACTTTCGAAATTTTTTCCTACACTATGCACTAGTAATAATATCAAATGTTTCTTTTTAATGCGTATCAAGCATCTTTGACTATCATAAGGAGAAATCTCCTCCGATTCTGCTTTTGCATTGTGTGTGTGTGCGGGAGGCCTTATGGTAGTCTCATTTTTAAAAAGCATTGCGAATTGACTTTAAAATTATCATGTTCTTTGTTTTTAAAAAGTTAAATAACTGTTTTAGTTCTCACACCAGTCTTGCTTATCTTGGTGAAATGTGATGGAGGATTCTCGCTTCGCGGTTAGGTGGCGAATGGGAGACTCTTACCCCTACACGTCCTCTTTACGGGGTTGGTTAGGCGTAAGGTGAGACAGTCGAGAGGCTGGCCGTAAAAGCAAGTTTGGGATACCAGTTGTTGCCACGGTGGGGCTGGGATGGTTGAAAAGCCTACCGGTTGTGACCGCTGTCGATGGTTGAAAAGCCGAGACGTTACAGTTGGTATCAGAGCATTTGGTTAAGCAACAACCATGGCTCTGTTGGGTATTACTCATTAGATATAGAGTCAGTAGTACTCTAGAATGAGTGTGAGTGTAATAATAGATATGAGCGCGTATTTGTTAGTGAATATAAAATGATTTTATATTGTGTTGATTGATTTATTGAGTGGCATATGAACCTTCATCAGCACGGTCTGCACAACTATGCCGAAGGGGTTTCTAAACACTTGAATAGCACAATTCGATACAATATTGTTTTCGAAAGGGATGAATTAAATAATTTCATCCAAATTATATTTTGATATAAAAAAAGGGGGGAAAATAAATATTTTCTGAAATTATTATATAACTTGGATGTTTTGAATGATAACATTATAGTCAAATAAGATTATAAAATCTGAAATAGCTTATATAACCAAGGAAGTCATTAGATTTGAAATTTTTGAAATTAAAATTAAAAGCGAGGAGTTAAAAATGAAATTTAACTTGGATTAAGATTAAAATGTGAAATTTAATTAATGACTGGAAAAAAATAATGAATTCAGTTGTATTTAAACAAAGTTGAATTGATAAAATTGGAAGTTAAATGGAATTTACTTTAGAATTGAAATCTGAATTGAATTTATAAGTGGAAACTTAAGTTAAACGAATGATGGTTGAAATGGAATATAACTTAAATAATGTTGAATAAAGTTTATTTTGGTGTCAAAGTAAATTAATAAGTGAATTAATGAAGTGAAGTCATTAAGAATTTGATCTTGAGTTATATGAATGAAATTCAACTTTATATTGTTAAAGGAATTAACTGTTGAATTAATGGATGAAATATTAATCAATTGAATGTAAATAATTAGTATGAAACAATGAATACAAGTGTTATTCATTAAAAGCTAATGTTATTGGAAATTGAATAAATTGAATGAAAGTCAATTAAATATCAACCAATTGGAATTAAAAGTGTTGGACCAAATTGAATGTAAATTAAATAATTTGGTTACGTTGAATATACATTGGTTGTCATGTGAATGTTAGTTGATTGTATATAAATTCGTTAAGTGTTAATGAAATGGAATTAGCGAAATTAGAAGCTAAAGTAATTGAATCCAAATTGGAAGTAAATAAATTTGAATAGAATTGGATTTGATTTGGATTGAAGGCGAATTAATGTGAATAAATTAGTGAATGTAAACTAACTGAAATTGAATAAATGAATGTTAGTAAAATTCCAATGTTAATGAATCAATTGGAAAACCAATTCAATGAACATTAATGAGAAGTGAATTTATATTGATTTTGGTGGTTGCATTTGCTGGCATATGTAGTTGTTGTAGTGATATATGATGTATATTGATATTATTTTCATATATGCATGTTTCTCATTTGTTTGTTGAGTGTTTAGTAGGTGCGGATTGCATTTGCTTCGCATTTGGAGCTCACTTTCGCGCTATATTAGCCGTGTATGCTCGCTAATAATAAATAAGGTACATATCTCGGATTACGTACCGTACTTTTACACTTTTTTCCCTGCGGGATGCCTCATCACTTGATGAGATGTATATTTGTGATATATATACTGTCATTTTTTTTCGGATCGAGCCGCGCAAAGGAGATATGGCGAATTTTTCGGAAAATTTAAGGCGTTAGAAAAAATTTGAGAAAAATTGGGAAAGTTTGTGAAAACTATAATTTTGATTTGGAGTTGAAAGTTAAACAATAGTAGTTGTTTTTGAAAAAGATAACTAAGTTTGGATTTGGAAACTTATTAAAGTTATTGTAAGGAGTTTAACTATGGATTTTTGGAAAGTTAATAGATTCTGTAACTTTTCTTACTTGGTAATTTCGAGGACGAAATTCTTTTAAGGGGGGAAGTATGTAACGACCCAGAATTTTTGTTAATTAAAATTTGAATATTTAATTAATTTTAAATGTTAACAAGTGAAATTTATAAGTCGAATAATTTTTTTTCCGAATAATTGGATTTAATTTGGACAAATAATTTAATATGTTAAATTTCAGAAATAATTGAAAATTGGATTAAATATGATTGAAAATGATTTGTAAAATTTTATTTTATCATATTTGAGTTAGAACGATATTTTAGAACTTTTAAAAATTGAATTAAGAATTAGTTTGTGAAAATTGAATATTTTAATATTTAATCAACTAGTGAAATTAGTTAATTTTCGAACAGTCTCAGAATTGGACGAAACTAGTTCCATTGGATCCGTAATAGTTTGTTATTATCGGTTTTCAATTTTCATAGCAATCGGAGTTATCGTTTGACCATGGCAGCTCGAAACGCATCGAATTTGTTTTAATATTAATTTGGCGAGTTAACATAGCCATTTTTCAAAAATTCTCGGATTTCGACGAAACCAGTTTCATCGGATCCGCAATGTGATATTATTGTAAGGTTTCAAATTTGTGTCAATCGGATTTACTGTTTGTCCGGGGCAAGCTAAAACGCCTAGAAATTAGTTTAAATCGATTTAATTTAAATTGAACGTTTATTGCCATAACTCACACAGATGATCGAATTAGCTCCCGAAACACTTTCCATTGTGTTCGAAATGCGGGGTAAACCTTAGGAACGCCAACCGGAACGCTACGTTTGGAGTTTGGAAAATCCGGGATGAATAGTGTTCGTCGTTTTTTCTATAAGAGCCCCTTGGTTTTCATTTTTGCAAATTAGAAAAAACCCTAGGGTTTTAACTTCAGAGCCGCCGGCTAATAACAACCTATGGCCGAAAATCACACTTCTCTTCCCTTCGATTTCTTCAAATCCATCAACAATTGGCAAAGATCATCAACTACAAAAACGTAGAGGGCTGAGAGAGCTTCACATCCAACGGCCGAGATGTGAAATGACGCGATATAGATGGAGCTTTGTGGCCGCGTTCGTGGTGATGTCGCGCATGTTTTCGGATGTTAAGGGGGGGCCGAGCTTCAAACTGTGGCAGGCATGGGTAGCTCTCGAGTTGGGCTACGCAGAACATGGAGTGTGAATCAAACCTGTTAACGAAAAAAATTTAAACGCTAACACCCTGGTGTATAAGATGTGATTGTGAAAGCACCACCCGTTTGTACGGGAAATAGAAATAAGCAGAAAGTATGTAGAAAAACGGTAAGAGACACAGTATTTATAGTGGTTCGGCTTATAATCCAGCCTACGTCCACTTTAATCTTTTTATCACTAGTTTGATTACAATTCTTTACAAGATCTTTCAATTACAACCCACTTCAAGTGATAGGGTATGTGAAACAAGTAGCTCAAGCTTTGATGTTGACAATCATCTTCAAATCCATGGTGAATGTGGATGATTCCTTCATGGAGTTCCTTTAGAAGTTTGTTGGATCTAAAAAGCTTTGAAGTCGTCTGGAATTCGGCAGAGTAACGGCGCTTGAAGAGAATGAGCCAAAAGGTCCCTTGAACGTTGGAAGTGGTCGTCTATTTATAGAGAGTTCTGGTCTGGAATTTTTGCCAAGTTCTAAGTCGCGACCGACTTAGTATAAGTCGTGGCCGACTTAACTTATCCCATTGCCGATCTAACGAGCCAAGCCCACGACTTAATGGAAGCAAGCTTGTCTGAATTGAGTTGTTGCCGAGATAAGCTAGGTCGTAGGTCCCCCTTTCTCTTATGCATGGCTCATGCTTTTAATGGGGCAAGCATGCTTCTCCGGACTTAAATCACCAGTTCTAAGTCGTAGCCGAGTTAACATGCCCCGGCTTAAGTATGAGTCGTGTACCTTTCCATGTCCTCATCAAGTAGGTCGGCAGCTCCTTTAGATAACTAGACCGGTACTCAAGTTAGATCGGTTACGGCTTACTATAAGTCGGTAATTATCTTGAGTCGCTAGATCGGCACACACACTAGGTCGGAACTTACTACTGATCATTAAGTCGGCAAACTTTCTTTAAGCTTTAGGTCGGCAACTGATTCAAACCTTAGGTCGGCAACCTATTTAGACTTTTAGGTCGGCAACCCTTTTCTGCCTTATGCAGTTAAGTCGGTCTCCCATATTAAGATACTAGGTCGGTACCCCTTCGCAAGTCCTAAGTCGGAACCTCTTTAAGTCTTAAGTCGGCATAGCCTTGTTAGACCGGCATCCCTTCAAGCCTTAGGTCGGAATCTCCATGCAGCGTTTAGTCGGTACCCTTTCTTTACCAGTTAAGTCGGAATCCAATTAGGTCGGCCATCTTACTAATCAGTTAGGTCGGCGCCATCTCCACATACCTGCTGAGTCGTAACCGAGATAGGGTTAACATTTGCCCCTCGAAGTATACGCCTTTGGATTAAGTCGTGTGCTTCGATACCTTTTAACTCGGTCACTCTTAGGTCGGTAAGTCGCAAACGACTTATCAGCTAACTCGTGTATGATGACCCGTATCATTTCACTTCAGAATATTAGCCGGCCTCCTTCAACCTTCTTCGTCACTTATTCACTCAATTTCGATTCCGCCATTAAAATTCTCCTGAGTTCTTTAAGGCGATCCCATCCTACCTGATCACCAGCAATTCCTACTATTCAGTGCGTAAGTGATTCTACTCCTTCCTTGATTGTAGATTACTATCGGTTCTCAAACTTTATCGCTCGAATTCAAACGGCCTCCTTGCATGATGCTTCATCCCAAACTCCATTAGATTTGCTGTTGATGAAACTTAGGTTACTCGATTAGAAGTTCAACGAAGTAATGAAAGTGGCTCGTCGTCTCAGGCTATCCGTTTGAGATTACCATGCGACAAATTTGTGATAACCTCGAACTGGTTTAGTGGATGATCCGGCAGCAGGTGATGGTATGAATGGAATAGGGGTTTTTGCTGGTGGAGCGGTTATTGGGCTAACGGGTTGAGTGAGAAATAGGCTTGAATGCGATCCAGTGATCTTGAATGACTTTTCTTATGGCCGATCTGATTTGGGGGACTTAAGCTTTAACTCGGGGCCGAGCCAACGCATAGGGAAACCTACCGACCTAACTTTTAAGGCTTTCTCTTGCGACCTAGGGAACTGCCGAGTTAAAGGAGTAGGAACCCAACACTAATGTGTGAGAGATTCTTAAGGCATAACCGAGTTGGCACTTAAGCATTTAACCAAGCTTGCCGAATTGAATTGCTATGATTTTGGCCAACTTCAGACTTAGCCTTTCTTTTTTTTTTCTTTTTTTTAGGTTGTAGCCGAGATATGACTTAGGCCTTGGTCATGCTGAATTAAGTGGAATAAACTTTGAACTATGATCAAACTTTGAACAGGGATTAAACTTTGAACTGCCCCAACTTTAAATTTGTTTAAATACATTATGCCACTTCACAGATCATTCTCACTTTTTGAGTTGTAAACCTGTTGATAATAACATACAAACAAAGAAAACCAAGGCGCACATACTGCCATTGACTGCCCATATCAAATGACAGATTAGTTAAGACAAGATAAGAGATATGAACATATTGCATGAAATGTTGTAAATTAATTGACTAAAGTAGAATATTAATGCAAAGTATCAACAATTTGAACTGATTTGTTTGCATCAACATTGTATTTGCATATTCAAACTCAAAACAAAGATTCCTGGTTTTTATAACTAACAAATGTTTGCTAGGTTTTATTCCAGTTACCTTTGCTTATTGTTTGATTGATACTTGTACAACACTTCACACACTTTAGGAAACGTGCACCTTCATGTTTGAATATCCAATTGCTTGTGTAGAATGACTTCCCATCAAGGAGAAGAAGCAGCAAGTCAAGAAGAAGAAACTTTCCCGATAGCTGTTCCTATAGAGAATCCTCCGGAAAGAACTTCGACTATTCTATCTTCGAGAACATTTATTCAGTTGCGTACTCAATTCGGCTTTGCTGAAGATGATGTCATATTTCCTGGACCGAATGATACTGCTGACAGACCTCCCTATGGTTTTGTCGCGGTTAATCGTCAAATGTGCTTAAGTGGGGCGATCCCACCTTTCAATGACTTTCTTCGAATTCTTCTTCTTCGGATGTCAATTTCTCCGTTCCAACTTCATCCTAATGGTTACGCTATCTTGATGGGGTTGGGTGTTTTGTTCAGAAGAAATCTTGACCGACTGCCGAGCTTCGAAGAAATTCGCTACTTATGCTCGTTTGCAAAGAGCAAAGACCATCCTTCTCTTATCATTGTGAGAAGTGCAAGAAACCGCAAGCTCATTCTTGATCTTACTGAAAGTGTCCATGGATTTTTAAACCAATTTTTCTTTGCCCGCAGTCCCCCAGAGTTTTATGCTTCTTGGAGAGTAGGAAGTAAGATCATTTATTTCCGTCTTTCCACTTTCTTTCTTAACTCTTTTCGGGGTCCAAATTGCTAATCTCATTCTTTGCTTTTTTCAGCACTTCCCCTTCCCTCTAGAGATCCGATACATAGGCAGACTTTTGATAGACTGAGCGCTGTAGCCGCAGAAGAGAGAAGTATCAAGTTTCTACTAAGCGACGAATTTCTACATCAATACGAACTTTTCCACCCTTCTCGCTATACTCAGCTTTGTGAAGCTCCGACTGAAGTTCCCGATTCCCCGACTGAAGCATCGGATGCCCCCGTTACTATCGAACAACCCTCATCAAAAGAGTCTAACATCGAAGCTTCATTGGTGAAATGTTCCACCCCTACCGACATTATGGGGTCATCTAGTAAGACGGCACTTGCCCCGATTGAGGAAGAAGAAGAACCTTCACAGCCTCTCGGGGGATTAGCTGATGTAGGAACTGAGAAAACAAGTCTCACCGAGCATGATGGTGACGATGTTTATGATGGGTTGAGCGACATAATAGTGACCTCACAGGAGCTTTTTAGAGATGACGTGTCTAAAACTATCTCTCCTATAGTTGAGGCGACGTCCCTTCTTCGACTAACACCAACACAAACACCAACTCCTCATACCCAAGCTATCATCACCTCTACACCAATGAGTGGTTTGTAGCTTAATGCGCGTAGCTTGCACATCACACAACACTTAGGATTTTTTGGCATTTGTTCACATTTAACTTCTTTTCTCCGGAAGTTTCTAAGACTTGCTATTTTTGCCTTTTCAGATTCCTCTATGGGGCGCAGCGGCAGCGGTTCTTATTACAAAGACTTTCGACGCTATGGAGGGCGTGGCAGCTATGATTACAAGCAATACTATACCGATCCCAGAGAGACCAATGAGCAGAGAGCTGCGCGAAAAGCTGAAGAGAGGAGAAGGTATGAAGAACGTCATGAGGGAGCGGGCACGCGACATGAATCTTTCCCAAGGGATGATGATTCCCATAAACGTAAAACGCACGATGATAGGGGGAAGAGCCATATTGAGGATTCGAGAAAGCGGACCAAACTTGGCGAGGAGCACGTGCCCGTGACATCTGAGAGACCTGGTGCCTCAGTTTCTATTGACATCCCTTCCAAATCTCCTGCTCTTGAAGGAAGTGCCATCCAAACACTTCTCAACAGGCCTTCATACCATGTTGAAAGGGGCCCCCCGACTTTGCAGAGCCGATTCCCGAACTGGTGTTTGAGGGGGGTACGCTTCGACCTTGATTTGGTCCCCATCGACAAAGAAGCTATGTACAGAAATCTCGATGCTGTCAAGCTTGATATCGATAGAATGTCTGGATGGCAAAAGCTGGTTGATGAACTTCAAAGAGTTAATCGGGCTAACATCGAAGCAATGCTGACCATGGAAAATGACAAATCAGAATGGCAGAAGATTCTTGATCAACACAACACTGAGATGAAGGAGATAGCCGAATACAATGAAAAACTCGAAGCTGAAGTAAAGCAGCTCAAAGATGATCTTGCCTCTTCTACTAATACTTACACCCAAAGAGAAGAGGTATTGCAAAAACAAGTGCGAGATGCGCACGCCAGCCAGAGGGACGCTGAAGCTAAAGCTGAGAGGTTGGAACAAGCTGTAGAGAACCACCGCACTGATGTCACCCAGCTGCAGAATAAACTGAGCGCCCGGGACATGGAGATTGAAGCGCTAAAAGCCCAACTTGCTCAGACCGAAAAAGATCGAGATGAGGCCATGGCTGGCAAAATTGCAGCCGAAGAAACTGCTCAGACCATGGAAAACGATATCAATTCGACTTTATTCGATTTTTATTTACATTGTGTCTTGGGACGCGGCAGCCTCTCTTTTCTTGGTCCTAAGTATGAAATCACCCTGGCCGAGGTGTGGGAAGCTGCTCTTAACATGTTTAAAGACGCCGGGTATGGCGATGAAGATTTTGAGGCGCGTTACCTGGATGAGGGAGCTCGCGCTGCTCTTGCGAAGGGGCGAGAACAACTTGCCAGGATGAGAACTGGAATGGCGGAAGAGGAATGTTCTGGAAAGGAATTAACGCTTATTTCCTCTGTCCATCCTCCAGTTTCTCCTGTGGTTGACATCACGGGTTCTAGCTCCTCTACTCCGCCTGCAACTAAGACAGTAACTGAAACTACAAGTGCACAAGGCGGGGATGAAGGTGGTGAAAGCAACGAAGCACAGCGATATGAAATCAGCCTCAGAGATCCAACTACCCCAGGTAAACTTGACACCGGACCAGCTCAAGTGGTGAACTGCTCGTTCGCTCCTTGTGAACTTGACGATCTTCTTGATTATTTTTCAAATGTCAATGAATTCCCGACTTTTGATGAGCCGTCATCCCCTCTCTTTTCGAAAGATACTGATATTTTAAGTTTTTTCTCCTTTGTAGAGAAAGCACCGAGTCAAACTCAAGCTTCTTCTCCCCCGGTGATCCTTCCTCCATCTCTTCAAGTGGCGCCTCCCTCTGCTTCTCAACCTGGGTCACAAGAAGAACAAATAGAAGCTCTCCATGGCCTGGATGATCCCGTTGCTTCGCAAGAGCAAAAAGATGAGGGACTTGAGGGAGGTGACATATCTCCGGAGCGGACTCCTTCTGACGATATAACTTTATCTAAACTTGCCACTCCAGGAAGTGAGTCTTCCTCAAAGAGGAGAAGGAAGCAAGGAGCATCAAGGAGGAGAGGGAAGATAATCACTGCCACTGAAGAGGAGCCAGAAGTTGGGCCAGCTGCGCCTACCTCTCCTTCCTCCCTTATACCCACTGGTCGACCTGAAAAGCTGATCATTCGGCCGGGTAAAGGGTCTAAAGGCAGCAAAAAGAAGTGAAGATCTTCAGTTTCTAGTTTTTTTTGTGTTTTGCATGTACTGGCCGAGAATTGTGCGGGTACCGGCCCCCGCTTTTCTTTATTTTGAAACCTGTACCTGCGTTGTAATTGAATAAAATGATTCCTTGAATAAAATGATTCCTCGTTTGTACAAACTTTTGTTTGAATTAAAGAATACATTTGTTATTTGTTTTGGCATGAGTTTATTTGATATTGCAGCGAGCTTATGGTATGTTACTTGAGCGTTACCTTTTGCTGGTTTAGTTATACCATATTGTGTGTAATTATACTATATTGCCCCCATTCCATAAGTATGCTGCAATATTCTATACCTCGAGGGGACTTACACTCTTATTTGCTAAAGAATAATTATTTTATTCTTTAAAGAAAATTTTATAGAGTACAACTCCCTTCGTATAAGTTTTTACGCTTGGTCGTTCGAAGAAATCACTTTTTTCTTTTGCTTATGTGCATATCTCATCAAGTGAATTCCTCTATGTGGTAAAGCGGACCTCTGAAGGGTACTTTAACTTCTTTTCTTTTTACGATCATTTCCCACAGTAGGCAAATTACTTTTCCTTTGAAAGTTAAAGTACGCTTTTGATGAGGATTTTTTTTTTTATAGAAAGTTGTACCTCTGAGGAGGGATTTTTTTACGTTTCAACACTTGGAAGTTTTATTTCAATCTCGGTGAAACGTGTACCTCCAAAGAGTTATGCTTTAGAAATCCTTTTCACGTTTCAACACTTGGAAGTTTTATTTCAATCTCGGTGAAACGTGGGTTTCCAAAGAGGTCTTTTTTCTTAATTGTGTTCCCGGGAGGGGGTTGTACCTCTGAGGAGGGATTTCTCACGTTCCAACACTTGGAAGTTTTATTTCAATCTTGGTGAAACGTGTACCCCCAAAGAGTTGTGCCTTTGAAGAAAGCCTTTTCACGTTTCAACACTTGGAAGTTTTATTTCAATCTTGGTGAAACGTGTGCTTTCAAGAAGGTCTTTGTTTTTACATTTCAACTTTGGTGAAGTGAAATTCCGAAGAGCGGCTGCTACACTTCAACTCCTGGCGAAATGGGCCTCCGGAGAGGGCTTTTATTTTGTTTACATTTCAACTCTGGTGAAGTGAAATCCCGAAGAGCGGTTATAACACTTCAACTCCTGGTGAAATGGGCCTCCGAAGAGGGCTTTTATTTTGTTTACATTTCAACTCTGGTGAAGTGAAATCCCGAAGAGCGGTTATAACACTTCAACTCCTGGTGAAATGGGCCTCCGAAGAGGGCTTTTATTTTGTTTACATTTCAACTCTGGTGAAGTGAAATCCCGAAGAGCGGTTATAACACTTCAACTCCTGGTGAAATGGGCCTCCGAAGAGGGCTTTTATTTTGTTTACATTTCAACTCTGGTGAAGTGAAATCCCGAAGAGCGGTTATAACACTTCAACTCCTGGTGAAATGGGCCTCAGAGAGGGTTTTCATCGCCTGGAAGTTACTCTCTCATGGTTGGAGGGTCATGACTCCTCCAATCTTTTTTGTTGAGTAGAGAACTTTCTTTTTTGTGGCATATGACCCATTAGAGGTCTTTTATTATCCGAAGAGTTGTGCCTCCGAAGAGGACTTGTGGCGCTGATGGTAGCTTTGGTTGTTCCTCTGTTCACTTGCTTATGCCTTTTCAGCGATCCCCTTTTTTTTCACAAGTGGCTTGTTTAATCCAAGGAAGTGTACTTCATTGCCAGGCAAGTTCGTGAGAACGGGCACTAGCTTCCTAATTGGATGTTTGTTTGTTTAAACAATCTCAATTTATCAGCAAGGGCTCGTTCCTATCGAAATCATTAGCCGTTCAATTGAAGCATTTCCTATCTAGGATTTGAATTCGGGGTCTTTGTGACTTGAAATTTGTTTGTTGAATGATGGTGAGAATCGCTCGGTCTTATTATGCGCAAGTTTTATCTCCACTGTCTGCAAAAATTTAAATCGATATTTCAGCAATACATTTTGTGTATTTTTATATCGAAAACAAAGCAAACATATAATGATAATAAGGAACACAAGATTTATAGTGGTTCGGCCATGAAATTGGGCCTACATCCACTTTATATTCTTTCATTATTTACTTGCATCAGTTTCACAATTGCTTTCAATTACAGGAATCATACATTCATAATTCTTTTTACAATGTTTCAACAAAATTTTCAAGTAAAGTATGGACGCAAGTGATTGCTGTTCCATGCCCTTGGAATTTGATCTCCATCAACTGTGGTGAGCTTGAATGTGCCGTCAAGAAGTTTCTGACCTATCACATACGGTCCTTCCCAATTTGGCCCAAACACACCTGTCGCTGTCATAATTCTTTTTAGGACTAGATCTCCAATTTCAAAGCTGCGTTGACGAACTTTGGAATTGAAATGTCTGGCTATCCTTTGCTGATGAGCTGCAACTCTGAGGTTAGCTTCATCTCTTTTTTCATCAAGGAGATCCAGCGCTTCAAGTTGCAGCTTTTCATTTTCTGCTTGATTGAAATGGATTCTTCTGTGTGAAGGGACCTCTGTTTCAACCGGGATCATTGCTTCCGATCCGTATGCTAACGAAAAAGGAGTATGCCCAGTTGCAGTTTTGTGAGTAGTTCTGTATGCCCATAGTGCAAGCGGTAGTTTATTGACCCAACCACCTTTTGCTCTTTCGAGTTGCTTTTTGATGGTTGATTTGATGATCTTGTTCACTGCTTCCACTTGCCCGTTTGCCTGCGGATGAGCTACTGCCGAAAAGCTTTTCTGGATTTTGAATCGCTTGCAAAAATCCTGGAATTCCTCGCTTTCAAACTGAGTACCATTGTCTGTGATTATTTTCTGAGGCACACCGTATCTGCAAATGATATTCTTAGTCACAAAATTTATCATCTTTTTGGAGGTGATAGTTGCCAATGGTTCAGCTTCAGCCCATTTAGTGAAATAATCTACAGCAACAATGGCATATTTGATTCCAGATTTGGCGGTTGGTAAAGGTCCGATCAAATCTATTCCCCAAATCGCAAACGGCCACGGACTGGTCATTTGTGTGAGCTCAGTAGAAGGTGCTCTAGGAATTTTGGCAAATCTTTGACATCTGTCACATTTTCGAGAGTAATCTGCAGCATCTCGATTAATTTCTGGCCAAAAATATCCATATCGGAGAATTTTCTTTGCTAAAGTTTGACCACCTGAATGATCCCCACATTCTCCTCCATGTACCTCTGATAGGATTATTTTGGCTTCTTCTTTGGATACACATCGAAGCAATGGCATTGAGAATCCTCGTCTGTATAATTGACCACCCTGGATTATATATCGAGAAGCTTTTCTCAGTAGCTTTTGTCGTTCTTTAGAGTTTTCTGGTAAAGAGCCATTGAGTAGATACTTTGTTACTGGAGTCATCCATGATTCTTGCTCTTGCGACATACTCATAACCCAATCGATATCCATTTCATCAATGCTCGGATTTGACAAAACTTCCACTGGAACTAACCCTAAGGATTGGGCTTCGCCAGAACTTGAGTATTTTGCGAGAGAATCTGCTTTCATGTTTTCTTCTCGAGGAATATGACTTATCGTGTAATGGTCGAATTCACATAAAAGTTCCCAAGCCTTTGACACATAAGCGGGCAGATTTCCTCCTTTCGTTTGAAACTCCTTCTTGACTTGACATACTATAAGCTGCGAATCACTGAAGATCTGTAACGCTCGAATGTTTAGTTCTTTAGCAATTTTCAAACCAGCGATCAGAGCTTCATATTCTGCTTCATTGTTTGTTGAAGGAAATTCTAATCTTAGCGCATAGCATAATGACCGGCCTTCAGGAGTTTCAAGAACAATTCCAGCACCTGAACAGTAATCATTTCTTGCGCCATCTACAAATAACTTCCATTGGGTTGGGGAGTTCTCGATTGTTTCTTCCTCGCTGTTACCCTTGTCTGTAAATTCTGCAATAAAATCTGCCAAAGCTTGTCCGTTGATCGCTTTTCTAGGATGATAAGTGATGTCATATTGGCTCAATTCAATATTCCACTTTAAAAGGCGGCCCGAAGTCTCAGGGCGAAACAAGACTTGCTTTAAAGGTTGATCAGTGAGGACTTTGATAGGATGAGCCTGGAAATATTGCCTCAACTTTCTTGAGGCAATCAATAGACAATAGGCGAGTTTTTCCAACTTGGAGTAATTCATTTCTGCCCCAGTGAGTCTTTTGCTGATATAGTAAACTGGATGTTGAATCCTTTTGTCTTCCCGTACCAGCGCTGCACTTAAAGCATGAGATGAAACTGCCAAGTATATAAGAAGATCCTCGCCATCGCCGGGCCTGGAAAGTATTGGAGGCGTTTCCATATGTTGAGTCAATTCTTCAAAAGCTTTCTGGCATTCGGGAGTCCAGTCAAAGTTTTTCTTTCCTTTCTTTAGAGCGTCGAAGAATGGAATGCATTTATCAGTAGCTTTGGATATGAACCGACTTAAGGCGGCAATTTTTCCATTGAGACTTTGCAATTCCCTCTTTGTTTTAGGAGCTTTGACTTCTTTTAGAGCAGTGATTTGAGCTGGACTAGCTTCAATGCCCCTAGCGCTCACGATGAAACCCAAGAACTTCCCAGATTCTACCCCGAAAGAACATTTTAAAGGGTTAAGCTTCATTCCGTATCTTCGGAGAATTGCGAACATTTCTGCTAAGTGTTCGATGTGATCCACTGCTTTCTTAGATTTTACTAGCATGTCATCAACGTAAACTTCCATAGTCTTTCCCAACTGCGGTTTGAACATAGCATTTACCAGTCTTTGGTATGTTGCCCCCGCATTCTTCAACCCAAAGGGCATAACTCTGTAACAGTAAAGACCGACATCGGTGATAAAGCTTGTGTCCTCCTGATCTGGCTCATGCATCATGATCTGATTATATCCGGAGTAGGCATCCATAAAAGACAACAATTCATGACCCGCTGTTCCATCTACCAGTTGATCGATCCTGGGTAATGGGAAGCAGTCCTTGGGACAGGCCTTGTTTAGATCTGAAAAGTCGATGCACACTCTCCATTTACCATTGGCTTTCTTAACTAGCACTGGATTTGAAACCCAATTTGGATAGGTAGATTCTCTGATGAAATTATTCTCCATGAGCCGGTCAACTTCCTCTTTCAATGCTGTCGACCTTTCTAGACCTTGGATTCTTCTTTTCTGCTTTACTGGCGTGAACTTTGGGTCAATATTCAGAGCATGTACCGCAACTTCTGGGGATATTCCGCACATATCGGCATGGGTCCAAGCGAAAACATCCAGGTTTGCTTTCAAAAAAGATATCAAGGCATTCTGAACTGACACATTAAGTTGTGAACCCACATTCAGCACCTTGTTTGGGTCCTTCAGATCAACGGGCACCGGTGTCGTTGTTTCTGCTGGTACCACCCTACTCTCCCCCGCACTGGCCTTTCTAGGATCCATCACTTTTCGTGCCCCGCTATGCTCGCCAGTGCAGGGTCCGCCCTGTAGTTGCTATAGGGTTGGTGTTTTGATGCGGATTGGGGTTGCCGCATCTTTCCCCATTTCTCTCTTCCTTGTTTCTCGCAGCTCTGTCATATAACATTCTCGCCCAGCGTTCTGGTCTCCTTTAATAACTCCTACCCCATTGTCTGTAGGGAATTTAATAGTAAGACACCATGGGGCAAGGACAGCTTTGAATGCAGCAAGAATAGGTCGACCAAAGAAAGCATTATAAGCAGAAAATTCATCTACTATCACAAAAGTCTGCTTGCGAACTACTTTTCTTTCTCCTTCTCCGAGTTCCACAAGCAAGTCAATGGTTCCTACTGGTTGCTTTGGCTCCCCAGTGAAGCCAACAATCTTCTGAGATGAGGCTTGCACATCCGCCATCGGGATTCTCATCTGGTCAAACGTTTTCTTGAAGAGGATGTTGCAAGATGCGCCGCAATCAATAAGAACTCTTCTGACAATAGCCGGTCCAATACCGGCCGAGATGACTAACGGGTCCAAAGTAGGGGCCTCAATGCCCGTGGAATCTCTAGCCCTGAACACAATATCATCATTAAAAGTCCTTTGTTGTTTCAGGGGTGTAGAGTCCTCTAAAACAAAGACATTCTCTTCAGTTGGCATATGTTTCAGAGCTCGAGTGTACCTCTCCATTTCACCCCAGCTTCTGCCTGCTGGGTGGGGTCCTCCTGTGATGACATTAATAACTGGCCTTCCAGATTCATGTCCTGCGGCCTTCTCATTTGTCCTGGGCTGATGAGCAAGAGCTTGTTGCCCCTGACTTGACGAAGCAGGATCATTACTACTCTTCTTCACAAACTGCTGCAGCTTATTTTCTCTTAGCAATTCTTCGATTATATTTTTCAATTGACGGCAGTCGTCTGTGTCATGACCAGGCTGATTATGGAAGCGACAGAACTTCCCACTTTGCACAGCTTTTCTTCCGGTTCTGAGAACAGGAGGTTTGGGATACTCAAAAGAATCTTTTGTAGCCAGGTAGATGCGCTCTGGTGTCTCTAACAAAGGAGTATATTCTGATGGCTTGAAGGATCGAGGCTTCTTTGAATTGTGTTGTTTCCTTCCATCATTATTTTCTCTTTTCTGTCCCACAGATCCATTCTTACGTGGCGCAGCAGTGTTGTCTTCAGCTTTCTCTACTGTTGCCTTTGCCGGGACAGGACGGCTTTCCAAACGCATGAATTCATCCGCCTTTTTGTAGAACTTTTCCAGAGAATTTGGCTCCTTCATGTTCAGCCACTTTCCGAATTCACTTGACCTATCAATAGCTCTCATCAAATAGGTCAAGACCATGCGGGGTTCTGCATTATCCACCTCAGCTAACGCTATATTAAAGCGATTTAAAAAAGACTTGATAGTTTCCCCCGGATTCTGTTCCAAACCGGATAACGACATGATGTCTTTTGCCTTTGAAGCATATAGCCTAAATTGCTCTTTAAATTTCCTGGTTAGGTCTGAAAACTGATCGATGGACCGGGCAGGTAGTTTTGTGAACCAAAGCAGAGCTACCCCTTCCAAATACACAGGAAAATAGCGGCATTTTATCTCGTCAGAAGCTCTGGCACCTGTCATGTGCCAATCATATTTGTACAGGAACTCATTTGGATCACTTGTCCCTTTGTAAGCTGGAATGGTCGGAGGGACGAACTTCCTTGGGAATTCAGCTTTTAGGATCTTTTCAGTAAACGGAGTCTTGCTCGGAGCGAAACCCCACTCTTTCTCATCTTCGACCCTTTGCATACTTTCTTTCATAATCTGTCGAACCATACCAGAAAGATATTCTTCGTCATTCCTATTTCTGGATCCTCCAGCCTCAGGCAATGTCTGTTCAAAGGGGCTAGCAGCCCTTTCGGGAATGTTTCTAGTTTCAGCATCATGGACATTACCGACAAAGTTCCTTTCATTATTCGCAGGTTGACGGTTTGCCCCGAGCAGATCGTTTAACCTATTCAGAATCAGAGCATTCTGAGCATTCTGAGCTTCCAATTGCGCGTTCTGGGCATTTATTTGCTGATTCAACCCAAAGATAGCAGCGTCCAATTCCGCTTTTGAAACTCCAACAGCTGGAGTGGCTTGATTTGGTGTTGGGGAAGTGGAGGTTCCCTCTCGAATGTTTGCAGATCTCACAGATTTACTTTTCCTTCCAGGAGCCATGATTTCGGATAGACTTCTGGTTCTTAAAGAAACTCTATCTACAAATCTTTCTGAAACAATGATGATAGATGTCCTGAGTTCAATTCTCAGTGAAAGCACCAAAATGTTAACGAAAAAAATTTAAACGCTAACACCCTGGTGTATAAGATGTGATTGTGAAAGCACCACCCGTTTGTACGGGAAATAGAAATAAGCAGAAAGTATGTAGAAAAACGGTAAGAGACACAGTATTTATAGTGGTTCGGCTTATAATCCAGCCTACGTCCACTTTAATCTTTTTATCACTAGTTTGATTACAATTCTTTACAAGATCTTTCAATTACAACCCACTTCAAGTGATAGGGTATGTGAAACAAGTAGCTCAAGCTTTGATGTTGACAATCATCTTCAAATCCATGGTGAATGTGGATGATTCCTTCATGGAGTTCCTTTAGAAGTTTGTTGGATCTAAAAAGCTTTGAAGTCGTCTGGAATTCGGCAGAGTAACGGCGCTTGAAGAGAATGAGCCAAAAGGTCCCTTGAACGTTGGAAGTGGTCGTCTATTTATAGAGAGTTCTGGTCTGGAATTTTTGCCAAGTTCTAAGTCGCGACCGACTTAGTATAAGTCGTGGCCGACTTAACTTATCCCATTGCCGATCTAACGAGCCAAGCCCACGACTTAATGGAAGCAAGCTTGTCTGAATTGAGTTGTTGCCGAGATAAGCTAGGTCGTAGGTCCCCCTTTCTCTTATGCATGGCTCATGCTTTTAATGGGGCAAGCATGCTTCTCCGGACTTAAATCACCAGTTCTAAGTCGTAGCCGAGTTAACATGCCCCGGCTTAAGTATGAGTCGTGTACCTTTCCATGTCCTCATCAAGTAGGTCGGCAGCTCCTTTAGATAACTAGACCGGTACTCAAGTTAGATCGGTTACGGCTTACTATAAGTCGGTAATTATCTTGAGTCGCTAGATCGGCACACACACTAGGTCGGAACTTACTACTGATCATTAAGTCGGCAAACTTTCTTTAAGCTTTAGGTCGGCAACTGATTCAAACCTTAGGTCGGCAACCTATTTAGACTTTTAGGTCGGCAACCCTTTTCTGCCTTATGCAGTTAAGTCGGTCTCCCATATTAAGATACTAGGTCGGTACCCCTTCGCAAGTCCTAAGTCGGAACCTCTTTAAGTCTTAAGTCGGCATAGCCTTGTTAGACCGGCATCCCTTCAAGCCTTAGGTCGGAATCTCCATGCAGCGTTTAGTCGGTACCCTTTCTTTACCAGTTAAGTCGGAATCCAATTAGGTCGGCCATCTTACTAATCAGTTAGGTCGGCGCCATCTCCACATACCTGCTGAGTCGTAACCGAGATAGGGTTAACAAAACCCATGTTTGAATTGAAACTAAGATACTGATGCAAGTTCTTCCCTTCTGAATCAGATAGATTCATATCTGAAAGAGGCCGACAATAAGTTCTTTCAAAATTGACTATTCGTTCCTCTCTTAGAAATGTTGCAGAAATGTCTGCGATCCGATGGAAGTGGCTGATCGTAGTAAATGTCGTCGGAGAGGAAGTATAATTCAACCCTAATTTCAACTTATATGGGTTTTTGGGTTGCGTGATAATCTGGAGGGAGATGGAAGAAGGACCGAACGGCCTGGATGCAGAGGGACGAAATCCAACAGCCAATGATGGATGTAGGGTTTAAATTGAAAAATAATTTGTAAATTTATATATATAAATTCGTATGAACTTTAAAACGTGATATCTATTTCATACGAGGTCGAAAAATTACGAAACAAGTTGCGTTGGGTTCGTATGGACGAGCACTACGCTATGAAATTGGATTGGAGTCGTTTGGAGCTAGTGAAAATTTCGGGTAAAATTAAACGCGTGTTTAATTTTATTCGAAATAAAACGCTGGAACGGAATTGAAATCAAGGTGAGAACTTCTCACTCAATCGAATAGTTTCGATTTATAATTTTAAATAGTTAGATTTAAATTTGTTGATTGTATGCATGAATGATGATTGCTATCTATTGATTGTTAAAATAGACATTATGCGCCGTTAGTAAGCGGATGTTATTTATTAAAAACATATACCGCGAATATTTCACCGTATAGTGAAATTGGTATTATTTATGTACTTGGAGTTGATTTCCCGCATTATATAGCGGATGAGTCCCTATTGCGCCGTCTATTGAGACGATAATATTTTTATAAATCCCATATATTGCGATAATTCCGTACTGGAACGGAATTGGTATTGTGCTAACATCTTTGGATGCAGGGAAACAGGTTGGAGGGATCCAACTGGATTCCTCAACTGTATTGATTTATTTACAGATATTGTGATATTTGTTGATTATCGTATTGGTATATGATGTTTGGTTTGTCGTGATTGACTATTTTGTGTTGTTGCATCATTGGATCCATTTTTGAAGTTTTAAAATAACGATTTTGACCTTTAAAAGAATTTTTAAAGTGATTTTTGAAAGTATACGTTTTATTAAATTTTTGAATTGATTCATTTTAAATAATTAAAACGTTATAAACTTTTATGTTATAAAAATTAAGATTTTGTGAAATATAACCAAAGGGTGATTTTTGAGATAAGTAGTTAATAAATTTATAAAATAGTTAAATTGGGATTTTTGGATTATTTTAAAACGGGTTATATAAAAGATGTATAAATTTGATATTTAAAATTAAAAATATTGGAATTATAAAACGAGTTTTTATAAGTGTTAAAGTGAAGTATAAATGGATTCATAAATGAATGAAAATTTATAGATTTATGAATTGTGAAGTTGTAAAATGAATAGATGTTGTAAGACAAAAGATATTAAGGAATTAACTTATAAATCGGATTTTTGCATCTAAATTGAAATCTTTGATGAAGCAAAAATGGTTTATAGTTGAGATTTATAAAATATATATTTTATAAATCGAAAATAATATAATTTTAAAAGGAGTTCTATTAATGTTGAACATAGGGTTATAAATGAAATCTTATAAGTAATATGATTTATAATCTGTGTAGTTTTAAGAGAACGATTTTGTAAATAAATGGATTATAAACATTCAACTTATTATATGGACTTTTGGTATATAATTGTGTTATATAAATTGAATTGGATGAATAAAGGAGATTTATAAATCGAAGCTTATAAATAGAAATGGAATTTATAGACATTGTTTATAAATTCGAAATCAATGGAATTTGATAAATTGAAAGTTGAAATTGGTTAAGAAAGTATATTCACGATTTTGGACAGTGAATATATTATCAAATAAAATGGATATGCTTGGGAAAATGAATATTATAAAATGAAGTTAATCGTTTTAACGATGTTTTAAAATGTATTATAAATCGAATACATAGTTTTCAACATTTGTTGAAATAGACGTTTTTGAGAAATAAGGAAATGGTGGACTATAACACTGTTGTTATAGTAAATGATTTCCGAAAGGAAATGTTTTGTATAGTATTGGGATTTCTATATCTATTTTAATTTTGAATCCTTATACTAGTGATTTTGGATCGTCGTAACGGTGTTTTACGCAACATTCGTTTTGACTCAAATAAATGTGTTTAAGAGAATGATTTCTTAAAGAATGAAATATACACTTAATTTTGATTTAAGTATAGTGAATATTTTCCAAATGTTGAAAATAAATAGATTTGTGAATTACTTATTAATAAATAAGTATAGAAATGTTTTTCCAATGTGAAATGATACGTTTAGAGAATTTATCTTTTTGAAGATAAATTGAAAATGAATAATTGAAATCGTATATTCATAGATATTTTGGAATTGTAAATTCAATATGGGATTTATAAAAGAAAGGGAAATTAGTTAAAAATAAGCGTTGATTTATTTTGAAGTATGGAGATTAATTTACGGATTTGGAACGTAAATTTAATAAATCAGTAAGGATTTATTTAATTGGTTTAAATGAACCATTTTGAAATGAAAGTTGTAAGGGTGTAAATTTATTTGAAATTGGTTTTCAAAGGGTTGAAGTGTGGGATATATATCTTATTAAGATATTTTTGAAAATAAATAATTTGGGAAATTATTTGAAATCGGGTGATGTTGTGCATACCTATTGATAGTTAAATAACCGACTATCAATATTTACCTTTAAATAGGTATTTGTTGTGATTTGCTTGAATTTGAATGCCACACTTATTTTTGAATAAGCACTCACTATTCGGGTAAGCCGGGAAAGGACCTTGGGGTCGTATAACCCATTCCGAATATGTGATACGTCGTTATGGATTGCATTTGATGACCGGTGGTGAAGATCGGGTATTGTGAAAACGATAGGATGACCTATCGATTGTCTCTGCACCGTTAGCTACGGTATGGAGATTTCCTTTGTGATGGGAAGTTTTATCGGGATTGTGAATACCCGGATTGCAAGGGCTTCTTTGAAGTGCCTTCGATTCTGTTCGAACCCGGAACAGACTTGTATGGTTACATGTCTAACATTACATTTTGAGATATAAAGCAGATTTCTTTCAAATACATTTCTGTTGGTGGCGGAGAATTTATTCTCTTAGCTTAATAACCTTCTCTGAGACGTACGCGCTTAGACGTTATGTAGTTGAAGGTTATCAGCGATATATTCCAAATTTGGTAATGTGGCATGCTGAGTGTTGCTGTATGATGATCATTGTATGATCATTTGTGATATGATCAATTGTTTGATCGTTTATCTTTGTGATTATTACTTTGATCATTTGTTGACCCAAAGCAGCTTTTGTATAAAGCGTAGCTTTGTGGACGAGACTTCGTCAGACCTCACTCCTTGGAAATGTTCAAAACAGGAATATGCGGCAAGGTTATGAGGGTCGCACCCTTTAGGGTATGTCATTTCCTTCTGGAAAGGGTGGTATCATGGTATGGTGCCCAGATACTTAATCATGTGGATACACTATATCTATTACTGCGTGGTGTTGTTGGAATCGAGCGCTCGGATAAAGGTCCAAAGGGACCGGGGGATGGCATAGTCGTGTAGTAGTTACCTAGTGACAAAGGTAACCCGACCTTGTGTTGGCAGAGAGCTGGTTAAGTTCTCGGGACGTCCCGCCAGAGGCGATCCCATGTGGCGGTAGGAAGTTCCTTATCCTTACCATTTGTTGGAAATCCAAATAAAACAATACGATCTTGTACGGTTTTAGTTGTATAACCTGCCATGGAATGTGGCGGTAACCTGCTATTGAACATGGTAGCTTTAGTAGGCATAAGTGCGGAATGCCTATGCTGGCTAAGATTTATATCTTTACTTTCAAAATGTTTTCCTACACTATGCACCAGTAATAATATCAAATGTTTCTTTTTAATGCGTATCAAGCATCTTTGACTATCATAAGGAGAAATCTCCTCCGATTCTGCGTTTGCATTGTGTGTGTGTGCGGGAGGCCTTATGGTAGTCTCATTTTTAAAAAGCATTGCGAATTGACTTTAAAATTATCCTGTTCTTTGTTTTTAAAAAGTTAAATAACTATTTTAGTTCTCACACCAGTCACATGACTGACTCGGAGTTTATTGTTTTCCCTCCTAAACTCTGGGTCCCCATAATTTTCCACACGGGCAGTCAAGAGTCAGGTTTATCAGGATATTATGGAATTCAGGAGTTGCTGGAGGCAAGTTGGATGGCATGGCGTATTCACTAGTATATAGTATTTCTTTTCCGCTGTTTGTTGTTGTTTGATAGTTGTACACTCTGATGATGTAATGAAATGTAATGTAATGTAATAACTGGTATAGTTCTTTGTTTTAAAAAATTATTCATTTATCTATTATATGTTGTTCCGCTGCGACTGTGAGATTTTGATAGTGTTTCTGTTCTGTTTTCTTATTTCTTCTGTCTTTTTCTTCTACCTCTTCTTCTTTAACCCTAACAATTCGGTTTTTCGGCATTCGATTATGTGGCATTTGATACAGTGGATGTAAGAATGCCGACCTTCGGATCCCGATAAAATCGAGATGTTACAAAATAAGACTTATACAAGAAGATAAATATCTTAAATAAAACAAAACTTTGTACTTAAAAAAAAATCAAATAGCATATATATGTTAACAAAATTGGGAACACAAGCATTTAATGCTTTCTTCTTAAGCCAAAATCAAAATCATATCAGCTGAATTTATCTTGGCTTAGTCAACAAAAAAATATATAAAAAAACACCTGATCAAAGAAAAAATTGTTCCAGTAAAAACCTCCCCTTAGTGCAAACCTCTTTATATATATACACACACATCCATATTCATTTTAGTTTGTTCAAAAAGCAAAGTCAGGAAGAAAGGAAAACTTAAGTATCACTATATTTTTCAATCTCAAGAACATTCAACTGAATAAAACAGAAAAAAATTAAAAGCAGATCATCTGTAGCTCTTCAAAACACAGAAGCAGCTCTATTCATCAACATTACTAAGTGAGTTAACTTTTTTTTTTGAAATCTAAGTCTTTAGTTTATAAAAATCTTGAGCTTTGCTGCATATTGAAGAAGACTTGTCCCGTATGTTTTTGTCTGTAATTATTGGAATTTTTTTTTATATAGTTTGTTCTTCAATAGTTGGTTTCAGAGCAAAGTAAATTGAGGAAAAAATTCAAATAAACTTCACACAATCCTTTTTAGTTTAGGATTTTAAATAAAACAAGTTTGTTTAAACTTGAATCACAGTTTAAAATTTGTTTCAAGCTTGAACATGAAGTATTTGTCACTATAACTTAAAATTTACAGTAATAACAAAATCATGTGATAAATTCAAGTAAGTTAAATCATTGTTTTGATTATATAACCTGAATAAACACACAAAGAGATGATTTTTAAAATTAATATGATGATTTTTCATTTAGTATTCCAAGTGCAGTTCGGGTTTGTACCAAATTTGTCTTTTTCTTCATTTTCGGATGATCGATTAGATATTGGTTAATGAAAATTTTATTTGAAGCTAGAGCGTTGATCCACGATCTTAGGAAAATTGTCGAAAAAAATTTCTATTGCATAAATTGAGAAGTCGAGTTCGATTTAGGGTTACAGTTCGAGTTTTGAACGTATTCAGTGGGAAAAGGATTGCGTTCTCTTGGGTTGACCGAGCTTCTTGAGATTCAAAGAAATGAAAGAGAGGAGTGTTGAGGTGATATAGCCGGAGTTGTGGATTTTTTGGCGAACTACATGAGGAGTATGAGGCAATTTGGTTTGGGTATGTCGAGCTTCAGTTTCAACGAAGAGGCCAAATTCGATTTCGAGTTTTTTTGCGTCGAATCGAAGCTCGATTTCGAGTGCAGGGGTAAATTTCGACCTGCCGAAGATCGAGATGGTCACCAGAACAGCGGCGCGATGATGTGCACGTGCACAAGCTGTTTAGGTATCAGGAAATTTGTCTGTGTTTACTCGAGTTTATACTCGTGGAAGAGTGTGTGTGGCTTCGGTGAGGTATTCGAGTACGCGAATATCGTTCATGTTTTGTCAGTTGAACTCGAGGACGCGAATAGCTTAAACTCTGAAAAAAGAAAAAAAAAGAACAGGAAGAAGAAGAGTAGGTGGGAAGGAGAGAGACTCGGGGAAGGATGGAAAGAAACTCGAGTTTGACTCAAGTGAAAATTTGGATTTACTCGGGTTTGCCTAATAATGGGTTAAGCCTAACAAAATTTCAAATTTACAATGTTAAGTAAATTTTTGTATTTACAAGGTAACCAATGTTGATTTATGTTAACTTAAGAACTTACTTTAAGTTTAAATTATTTAACAATGTTTTTAGAATTTAATTAATCCTTTAACTAAATAATTAAATCTAAGATAAGAATTGAAGTGAATTAACATTAAAACTTTTGATGTAACAGTAAATTGATTTTTAAAGTATGAAGAAGATTTTTAAATGATAATTAAGGTAAATAAATTTTAGTAATTAATAGCTTTGAAAATAAATTAAGAATGATTTATAATTTGTAATTAAAATTGATTAATAAACAATTAAGTGTTTAAATTAATTTGTAAATTAAGATTTTGTTAATTAGATAAATTAAGTTGATTAATTATAATTGGCAGTTAATTAAAATAATTAATTAAGAAACAATTAATCAAGTTAATTAAGATTTAATTAATTATTGATTTAAAATAATCAGTAAAAATAATTAAGTGGTTAATTTATTAAATCGCACTCACATTGATGGAAAATAATTGTACTGCGCTGAATTGTTATTTTAATTGTGATCGTAATACTCTGTGATGTAGATTGATTTGTACTGCACTGTGATCTGTGATTTGTTCTGTATTGATGTGAAAACCCCTTTGCCCATAAAACCGCATTTAAACTTCGATGCGACTGGGAGTCGGATTTCAGTTAGTTATCCGAAACCCACATCGAACCCTGAAATGGGAATCTTTGTGATTGATATATACACGTGTTTTGAAATTAAACGTTCACTATTCGGTTTAGCCGGGAGAGGACCTTCGTGTCATATAACCCATTTCGAATAGTGATACTCGAAATGGATAGCATTTGAAGACCGGTTGTGAAGACCGGGTGTCTTCGAAAACGATTTGATAACCTATCGATTGTCTCTGTACTGAGTTGCTCCCGTATAGAGATTCCTTAAGTGATAGGAAGTCCGATCGGGATTGGGGATACCCGAATTTGCAAGGGCTTCTTCCTTCATTGGACGAAGTGCCTTCGGTTCTGTTCGAACCCGGAACAGACTTGTATGGTTGTGTGTGTGACACTACATTTTGAGGTATAAAGAAAATTTCATTCAAATACGTATCTGTCGGTGGCGGAGAATTTATTCTCTTAGCTTAACACCCTTCTCTGAGACGTACGAGCTCAAAGGTTATGTAATTGAAGGTTATCAGCGATATATTCCCAATTTGGTGGTGTGGCATGCTAAGTGCTGCTGTGTGTTGATGATCATTTGTTGATCATTTGTGATCAAAGCATGATTTTCGTGTAAAGCGTAGCTTTGTGGACAAGACCTCATCGGACCTCACAACACGGAAATGGTCGAAACAGGAAAGATGCGGCAAGGTTATGAGGGTCGCGCCCTTTACGGTATGTCATTTCCTTTTGGAAAAAGGTGATGTCATGGTATGGAGCCCAAATATTTACCTATGTGGTAGCTCCAATCTCATTTACTGTGTGGTTGTTGCTTTGTGATAGAGGGCCCTCGGATAAAGGTCCCAAAGGACCGGGGAGTGGCATATTCGTGTAGTAGTTACCTAGTTACAGAGGTAACCCGGCCTTGTGTTGGCAGAGAGCTGGTTAACTTCTCGGGACATCCTGCCAGAGGCGTACCCATGTGGCAGTAGGAAGTTCCTTAGCCTGACCATTTGTTGGAAAATCCAAACAAAACAATACGAGCCTTTACGATTACAATTTGTATAACCTGCCACCTTAGGTGACAGCTATAGTAGGCATAGTATAATGGTACCTATGCTGACTAAGATTAATATTCTACTTTTGAAATGATTTTCTACACTATGCACTAGTAATAATATCAAAGAATTTTTCTCGTATCAAGCATATTTGACTATCATAAGAAGAATTCTCCTCCAATTCTGCGATTGCATTGTGTGTGTGGCGGGAAGTCTTATGTTAGTTTCATTTTCCAAAAGCATAACAATTTTTCCTTTATAAATCTAGTTTATTTAGAAGCAACTGTTTTGTTTACTCATACCAGTCCATGACTGACCCGGAGTTTATTGTTTCTTTTCTAAACTCTGGGTGCCCATAATTTCTACACGAGCGGCCTAGTAGCAGGTTTCCGTGTTCCGGTGTTAGCAGTATTTTGGAGCTTTTGGTTTGAAGATATTTTAGAAGTTTTCGGGATCTCATGTGTTTAGTTTTTGGGAGTTCGTTATCACTCCATTCCTTTGAAGACTTTTTGGATATATGATCGTTGGTGTATTATTAGGATGTTTATTTGGAGTTGTGGTGATATATGTATAAAAATACTCTGATGTAATAATGGATACTATGATGTTGTATCTATAATGTATGTATGATATTCATTTTTTTCCGATGTTTTATATTCATCTGATGTTGTTGTAAGCTTCGACGAACCAGATTCGATGTTTGGATCTGCGGCATTTGTATATGAGTGTCGTATTCGGTGCCGATTTTCAAAAGTCGAGTCAGGGCCATCACGTTTGGTATCAGAGCTGAAGGTTGAGTAAGAACTTTAGCTACGGAGTATAACACATTAGGTGGCTCATTAGAGATAGGGTGAAGTATACCCTAGAATGAGTATAACCGAGGCTGAAACCCCAAATTTTCTTAATCTAATTACTGCCGATATTCCTTAAGATATTTCGTCCGTATATCTAAATCAATTTTCTTACTAATTACAGATAGTAAGAACAAGCGAACGAAGAGGAAGAGTTAGGGGTCAAGGGAATGCCACAGCACCTAATCAAGATCCTCCAACAGCAGTAGCAGCAATGCCCATCCAGCAACAGCCGAATCTGGCTGATTTATATAAAAATTTCTCAAGGTTTGGTGGTAAGCCGTTCACCGGCAAGGAGTCAATTGTTGAGGCTCAAGCATGAATCAGATCATGTGAAAAAATCTCTAGAGGGCTAAAGCTGCAAGACGATCAGAAGCGACTCATAGCTTCTTGGCAACTCCAAGATGAAGCCTTAGCCTGGTGGGAGACAATCACTGTAGATAAGCCAGAAGACGAGTTTACTTAGGAGAAATTCAAAGAAGTATTTGAGAAGCGCTATCTACCATCAGCTAGAATTTCTCGAATGTACCAGGAATTCATGGACTTAAAGCAGGGAAGCTTCTCATTCGAGGAGTATCTAAACAAATTCAATGAAATGTCGCGTTTTGGTCTCGAATTGGTGAACACGCCTTTAAAGAAGAATGAAATATTTATTCGTGGGATGGATAAGAAATTCCACGAGAGGATGACTGGCCACGTCAAGGAATATTTTTCAGATTTAGTTGATATGGGATACAGATATGCCACACTTGATATGCAAGAAGCCCCGACGGAGAAAGTAAATTCGAGCAGTCAAAATTGGAAGAAGCGAAAATTTAGAGGCAAGAAACTATGGCAGGACAAAGAGAAAAAGAAGAGCATTCAGGGAAGCGTAGCAGAGAATGTCACTTGCTACAATAATCTGGAAAAAGGCCATTACTCAAACAATTGTACGAAGCCTAAGAAACAAGTCAGTTAACCCGTTCAAGCGAAGCCCAAGAAATGTTATTATTTTCAGAAATTTGGACACGAGGTTAAAGACTGCCCAACTATGAAGCAAGCTCAGACAGCAAAGGTGTACGCTGTCAAAGACCAACCTGCATCTTCCAAAGCAGAGAAAGGGAAAGGAGTTCTGGAAGGTAATCTCATTATTTATGATAGCATTGTTAGAGTTCTATTTGACACGTGCGCTACACATTGTTTTATCTCTCAACAAGCTATAAATGAATTAAATCTCGAACCTGGTTTTATTGATGTGCCTATAGGCGTAAAGAATCCAGTTGGAGGTCCCACGAATCTTTGTCTTCGATGTAGAAACGTTCCTATCTCATATACTTGTTATCAATTCCCTATTGGTCTCTTTGTTCTTGATTTTAATGAGTTTGAAGTCTTACTCGGAATGGATTGGCTAGCGAAATATGAAGCCAAATTAGATTGCATTTATCGATTGATTTCGATTAAAACCGAATTTGGAGACTTTATCGAGATTTCTTGTGAGGACCCTAGTCCCAAAAGAGAAGGGTTGATGTATAATTTAGGCTATCCCGAACCCAGTTTGGAGTCTATCCCCATTGTTAGAGATTTTCCGGATGTGTTCGGAGAAGTGAAATCTCTACCTCAACATCGAGAAATAGAATTCAGAATCGACCTAGTGCCCAATGCTCGTCCTGTCGTTCACGCAAGTCGCAGGACGGCACCCAAGGAAAAGGTTGAATTAGTTTAGCAAACCGATGATCTACGAGAAAAAGGATTAATTCGACCGAGTGTTTCTGAATGGGGCTCAGCAGTAGTATTTGTTGCTAAATCGAATGAATCTTTGAGAATATGTGTAGATTACTGCGATCGCAATAAGATGACTCTCGAAAATAAATTTCCACTGCCCAGAATTGATGATCGGTTTGATCAATTGCACAGCGCTCGTTTCTTTTCAAAGATGGATCTAGTCCAAGGGTTCCATCAATTACGAATCGTCGAAGATTGTGTCCATTTGACAGCTTTCAGGGGTCCTAATATGTTCTACGAATGGTTAGTCATGCCTTTCGGACTAACTAATGCTCCAGCATACTTCGTGGATCTTATGACTCGTGTGTTTCGGGAAGTATTGAATAAATTTGTGCTTGTGTTTATCTATGATATCCTAATCTACTCTAAAATCGAAGATGAGTATGCTAAACATCTCAGAATTGTTTTGGAAATTTTGAGAAGGAACATCTTATTTGCAAAATTTTCCAAATGCCACTTTTGGGTCAAAGAAGTTAAATTCCTTGGCAATATTGTTAATGAAGAAGGAATTGCTATTGATCCTAGCAAAATTTATGCTATTCTTGATTGGAGAAAACCCACTACCCCAAAAGAAGTTCGAAGCTTTTTGGGTTTAGCACGCCATTACCGGAAGTTTGTTCAAGACTTTTCTAAGATTGCTTGTCCGTTAAGTAAGTTAACGATGAAGGATGTCAAGTTCAATTCGACTCTGAAATGTGATGAAGCTTTTCAGGAGTTGAAGAAGAGATTAACTACTTCTCCTATTCTCGCTATCATTAACGGGAACCAAGGCTTATCTGCCTATACTGACGCTTGCGGTGAGGGGTAGGTGCAGTATTAATGCAAAATGGGAAGGTAATTGCCTACGCGAGTAGACAATTACGTCCGCACGAGAGAAACTACCCAACACATGATTTAGAACTTTCAACTGTTATTTTCGCCTTAAAAATCTAGCGACATTATCTTCTGGGTAGAAATCTTTTCAGCTTCCATAACAAATTACGAAATTAACTTAACAATATATCTAATGAACTCTCTTTCTCTAGGTGAAAAATTTGAATTATTCACCGACCATAAATCTTTGAAATATCTCTTTACCCAGAAAGATCTAAATCCGCGACAACAACGTTGGTTGGAATTTCTGGCATCATATGACCTAGATATTCTATACACGCCCGGAAAAGCCAATGTAGTTGCCGATGCTTTGAGCAGAAGACATGTTGTTCTCGCATATCTTGTCATCGCTCCTACTCTCCTTAAGAAGATTGCAAGACAGCAGATTGAAGACAAGTTTCTTCGGGAAATTCGTAGAAAAATATGTCGAGGTGAAGATTCTAGTATTACAATTGATGATCATGGAATTATAAGATTAAAAGGCAGAATTTGTGTTTCGGACATCCTTGATCTTAAACGTGAAGTTTTGGACGAGTGCCACAAATCTAAACTCAGCATCCATCCAGGAGTTAATAAAATGTATAGAGATATTAAAAGAACTTTCTGGTGGAAGACAATGAAAAGAGACATATCCATATATGTGAGTCGCTGTGCTACTTGCCAATAAATTAAAAGCGATCAAAGGAAAGTGGCCGGTTTACTTCAGCCTTTAGAAGTACCAAAATGGAAATGGGATCAGGTACCGATGGATTTCATCGACAGATTGCCACGAACCAAGAAGGGAAATGAAGCAATTTGGGTTATAGTGGATCATCTAACCAAAACTGCTCACTTCATTTCAGTGAAATCCACTCGGACTGCAGCAAGCTTAGCAAGGCTATATATAGAGGAAATTGTCTGTCTCCACGGTATTCCTAGCAGTATAGTGAGTGATCGTGATCCGATCTTCACTAGTAGATTTTGGAAGGCATTCTAAGCCGCTTTGGGAACAAAGCTGAATTTCAGCACTGCTTATCACCCACAATCAGATGGGCAGACTGAGAGGATTAACCAAATTTTAGAAGACCTATTGCGTGCTTGCATTCTTGATTTTGGTGGTTCTTGGGAGGACCATTTGCATCTGGTCTAATTCTCGTATAACAACAGCTATCAGGCCAGCATAGAGATGGCTCCTTTTGAAGCTTTATATGGTCGTCCGTGTCAATTACCTGCATGCTGGATCGAATTTGGTGATAGACTCGTCCTTGAACTAGATATGATTAAGGAAGCCACGTAGAAGGTTGATTTTATACGAAAGAAATTGAGGACGGCTCAAAGTCGTCAAAAGAGCTATTGTGACCGCCGAAGAAGAGATTTGGAATTTCAAGTTGGAGACTCTATTTTTCTCAAAGTATCTCCGATGCGAGGTGTATTGAGGTTCGGGAAAATTAAAAAACTACCACCGCGTTATATTGGTCCTTTTCCTATTCTAGAGAGGATTGGTCCTCTAGCATATCGAGTGCAGCTACCCAGCTGGTTGTCCTGTGTGCATAATGTGTTCCACGTTTCTAGTCTTCGGAAGTATGTGCACGACCCGGATAGTATTATTGAGGAGGCAGCTCAGCAGGACTTTGAGATCACTCCTAACTTGGCAGTAAAAAGAGAATCGATAAAGATCGTAGATCGTGATGAAAAGCGATTGAGAAACAAAGTTGTGAAACTCATTAAAGTACAGTGGAGTGGCAATCCGAAGGACTGTACTTGGGAAACTAAAGATAATATACGGAAATCATATCCCAATTGCAAAGTGGATATCTCGGCTTAAACCGGTAAGTCATTTCCTTATTTTTCTTGAATTCGTATATTCTTTGTTTACTTTCCTCTCTCTTTCAAATTTCGAGGATGAAATTTTCTTAAGGGGGGATATTTGTAGCATCCCAAAATTGGTTAATTTAAATTTGATAAATCGTTTGAACTTTTAAATTTAAATTGATAAGTTTCAAATGAAATAAAATATTGTTAATATTAATACTATAAAGTTATATGGATGTAAATAAATATTTGATAGTTTAAGTTTTAAATAAATAATAATAATGATGAATAAAATATGTAATAAACAAGAAATAGTATTAAACAATAAAATAAAATATATGTGATGAATTAAATATCAATAGTTAACTTTAAAATAGAAATAAAATTCAAGGTTTATGATTGTAATAAAATCATATAGATATAAAAATGACATAGGAATACATGTAAACTTGTATGAGAATTTTATAAACAAGGAAACAAGACTTATACAAGAAGATAAATATCTTAAATAAAACAAAACTTTGTACTTACAAAAAATAAAATCAAATAGCATATATATGTTAACAAAAATGGGAACACAAGCATTTAATGCTTTCTTCTTAAGCCAAAATCAAAATCATATCAGCCGAATTTATCTTGGCTTAGTCAACAAGAAAAAAATATAAAAAAATACATGATCAAAGAAAAAGTTGTTCCAGTAAAAGCCTCCCTTTAGTACAAACCTTTTTATATACACACACACACACATCCATATTCATTTTAGTTCGTTCAAAAAGCAATGTCAGGAAGAAAGGAAAACACAAGTATCGCTATATTTTTCAATCTCAAGACCATTCAATTCAATAAAACAGAATTTTTTTTTAAAAGCAGGTCATTTGCAGTTCTTCAAAACACAGAAGCAACTCTGTTCATCAACATTACTAAGTGAGTAAACCAATTTTTTTATTTTTGAAATCTAAGTCTTTAGTTTACAAAAGTCTTGAGATTTGCTGCATATTGAAGAAGACTTGTTCTGTATGTTTTTGTCTGTGATTATTGGAAATTTTTTTTATACAGTTTGTTCTTCAATAGTTGGTTTCAAAGCAAATTAAATTGAGGAAAAAATTCAAATAAACTTCACACAATCCTTTCTAGTTTAGGATTTTTAAATAAAACAAGTTTGTTTAAACTTGAATCACAGTTTAAAATTTGTTTCAAGCTTGAACATGAAGTATTTGTCTCTGTAACTTAAAATTTACAGTAAAAACAAAATCATGTGATAAATTCAATTATGTTAAATCATTGTTTTGATTATATAACTTGAGTAAAAACACAAAGAGATGATTTTTAAAATTAATATGATGAATTTTCATTTAGTATTCCAAGTGCAGTTCGGGTTTGTACTAAATTTGTTTTTTCTTCATTTTCTGATGATCGATTAGATATTGGTTAATGAAAATTGGTTTGAAGCTAGAGCGTTGATCCACGATCTTAGGAAAATTGTCGAAAAAATTTTCTATTGCGTAAATTGAGAAGTCGAGTTCGATTTAGGGTTACAGTTCGAGTTTTGAACGTATTCAGTGGGAAGAGGATTGCGTTCTCTTGGGTTGACCTAGCTTCTTGAGATTCAAAGAAATGAAAGAGAGGAGTGTTGACGTGATATAGACGGATTCGTGGATTTTCTAGCGAACTATGCAAGGAGGAAAAGACAATTTGGTTTGGGTATGTCGAGCTTCGGTTTCAACGAAGAGGCCAAATTCGATTTTGAGTTTTTTTGCGTCGAATCGAAGCTCGATTTCGAGTGTAGGAGTAAATTTCGACCTGCCGAAGATGGCGATGGTCACCAAAACAGCGGCACGATGATGTGCACAAGCATGACGTTGTTTGGGTATCAGGAAATTTGCATGTGGCTACTCAAGTTGATACTCGAGGAAGAGTGTGTGTGGCTTCGGTGAGGAATTCAAGTACGCGAATATCGTTCCTGTTATTTCAGTTGAAATCGATGACGTGAACAGCTTAAACTCTGAAAAATAGAAAAATAAAAAAAGAACAGGAAGAAGAAGAGTAGGTGGGAAGGAGAGAGACTCAGGGAAGGATGGAAAGAACTTGAGTTTGACTCGAGTGAAAATCTGGATTTACTCGGGTTTGCTTCATAATGGGTTAAGGCCAACAAAATTTCAAATTTACAATGTTAAGTAAATTTTTGTATTTACAAGGTAACCAATGTTGATTTATGTTAAGTTAAGAACTTACTATAAGTTTAAATTATTTAACAATGTTTTTAGAATTTAATTAATCCTTTAACTAAATAATTAAATTTAAGATAAGAATTGAGGTAAATTAACATTAAAACTTTTAATGTAACAATAAATTGATTTTTAAAGTATGAAGAAGATTTTTAAACGATAATTAAGGTAAATAATTTTTAGTAATTAATGGCTTTGAAAAGAAATTAAGAATGATTTTGTAAATAAAATCTATTAATAAACAATTAAATGTTTAAATTAATTTGTAAATTGAGAATTTGTTAATTAGATAGATTAAGTTGATTAATTATAATTGGCAGTTAATTAAAATAATTAATTAAGAAACAATTAATCAAGTTAATTAAGATTTAATTAATTATTGATTTAAAATAATCAATAAAAATAATTATGTGGTTAATTTATTAAATCGCACTCACATTGATTGAAAATAATTGTACTACACTGAATTGTTATTTTTGTTGTGATCGTAATACTGTGTGATCTAGATTGCTCTGTACTGCACTGTGTTCTGTGATTTGTTCTGTATTGATGTGAAAACCCCTTTGCCCGTAAAACGACATTTAAACTTCGATGCGACAGGGAATCGGATTTCAGTTAGTTATCTGAAACCCACATCGAACCCTGAATGTGAATCTTTGTGATTAATATGTCCACGTATTTTTAAATTAAACGCTCACTATTCGGTTTAGCCAGGAGAGGACCTTCGTGTCATATAACCCATTCCGAATAGTGATACGTCGAAATTGATAGCATTTGAAGACCGGGGGTGAAGATCGGCTGTCTTCGAAAACGATAGGATAACCTATCGATTGTCTCTGCACTGAGTTGCTCTGGTATAGAGATTCCTTAAGTGATAGGAAGTCCGATCGGGATTGGGGATACCCGGATTTGAAAGGGATTCTTCCTTTATTGGACGAAGTGCCTTCGTTTCTATTCGAACCCGGAACAGACTTGAATGGTTGTGTGTCTGACACTACATTTTAAGGTATAAAGCAGATTTCATTCAAATATGTATCTATTGGTGGTGGAGAATTTATTCTCTTATCTTAACACCCTTATCTGAGACGTACGAGCTCAGAGGTTATGTAATTGAAGGTTATCAGTGATATATTACCAATTTGGTGGTGTGGCATGCTAAGTGCTGCTGTGTGTTGATGATCATTTGTTGATCATTTGTGATCAAAGCATGATTTTCGTGTAAAGCGTAGCTTTGTGGACAAGACCTCATCGGACCTCACAACTCGGAAATGTTCGAAACAGGAAAGATGCGGCAAGGTTATGAGGGTCGCGCCCTTTAGGGTACGTCATTTCCTTTTGGAAAAAGGTGATGTCATGGTATGGAGCCCAAATATTTACCTATGTGGTAGCTCCAATCTCATTTACTGTGTGGTTGTTGCTTTGTGATAGAGGGCCCTCGGATAAAGGTCCCAAAGGACCGGGGAGTGGCATATTCGTGTAGTAGTTACCTAGTTACAGAGGTAACCCGGCCTTGTGTTGGCAGAGAGCTGGTTAACTTCTCGGGACATCCTGCCAGAGGCGTACCCATGTGGCAGTAGGAAGTTCCTTAGCCTGACCATTTGTTGGAAAATCCAAACAAAACAATACGAGCCTTTATGATTACAATTTGTATAACCTTCCACCTCAGGTGACAGCTATAGTAGGCATAGCATAATGGTACCTATGCTGGCTAAGATTAATATTCTACTTTCTAAATGATTTTCTACACTATGCACTAGTAATAATATTAAACAAATTTTCACGTATCAAGCATATTTGACTATCATAAGAAGAAATCTCCTCCAATAATACGATTGCATTGTGTGTGTGGTAGGAGGTCTTATGGTAGTTTCATTTTTCAAAAGCATAACAATTTTTCCTTTATAAATCTAGTTTATTTAGAAGCAACTGTTTTGTTTACTCATACCAGTCCATGACTGACCCGGAGTTTATTGTTTCTTTTCTAAACTCTGTGTGCCCATAATTTCTATACGGGCAGCCTAGTAGCAGGTTTCCGTGTTCCGGTGTTAGCAGTATTTTGGAGCTTTTGGTTTGAAGATATTTTAGAAGTTTTCAGGATCTCAGGTGTTTAGTTTTTGGGAGTTCATTATCCCTCCATTCCTTTGAAGACTTTTTGGATATATGATCGCTGTTGTATTATTATTATGTTTATTTGGAGTTGTGGTGATATATGTATAAAAATACTCTGAAGTAGTAATGGATATTATAATGTTGTATCTGTGATGTATGCATGATATTCATTTTGTTCAGCTGTTTTATATTCATCTGATGTTGTTATAAGCTCCGGCAAACCAGATTCGATGTTTGGATATGCGGTATTTCTATACGAGTGTCATATTCGGTGCCGATTTTCGAAAGTCGAGTCAGGGCCGTCACATTTTACCCCCGAGAAGTGGGTAGACCGACATTGTGTTAGCAGAGAGCCGAGTATGTTCTCGGGGCGTCCCTCCAGAGGCGTACCCACGTGGCAATGGAAAGCTCCTTGGCCTGGCCATTTGTTGGAAAATACAAACAAAACAATACGAGCCCTGTATAGTTTTATTTGTATAACCTGCCATGGAACGTGGCGGTAACCTGCTATTGAACATGGTAGCTATAGTAGACATACAATAATGGTTGTATGCTGGCTAAGATAAATATTATACTTTCGAAATGTTTTCCACTATGCACTAATAATAATATCAAAATGGTTTTTGCGTATCAAGCATTTTTGACTATCATAAGGAGAAATCTCCTACAATTCTGCGTTTGCATGGTGTGTGTGGCGGGAGGCCTTATGGTAGTTTCATTTTCCAAAAAGCATTGCGCATTCGAACTTTAAAAGCTTTTGTTGTTTGTTTTAAAAGATAAAACTGTTTTTGTTTGCTCACACCAGTTCCACGATTGACCTGGAGTTTATTGTTCCTTTCCTAAACTCTGGACGCCCACTATTTTTCCACATGGGCAGTCTAGAGATGTGTTTTTCAGATAGTCGAATAGTAGGAATTGATTTGTTAGCCTTCGAAGCCTTTTGGATTTGTGGATCGCATTTGCTACACTTCAGCATTCGTGACTGACCTTGCTTAGCTTTATGAGATGTGATGGGAGTTCTTGCTAGCTTTGGATTGGAGATTGAGTTCTTGGAGTTTGGCATTGAAGACATTATCTTTCTGCTGCTATTTCTTGTATCTCTGATAGTATTGATATCTATTGTATCATTCTATTGTATTCATTGTTGTATCGGATGTTGTATGTCAATGATATTATTAAATTTTTTTCCGCTGTGTTGTTGTACTTAATGTGTTATAAGCTCCAGCGAACCAGATTCAACGTTTGGATCTGCGGCATTTGAATACAAGTGTCGTATTCGGTGCCGATTTTCGAAGGTCGAGTCAGGGTCGTTATAATAACAGTAGTGAAAGTGAAAATGTGCAAGCAAATGTCTGTTTCATGGCTACTGAAAATGAGGTTAGTTATTTTATTTTTCATGACATGATAGAGATAAATTCAGAGCTAGTTGATACTCTGAAAAATCTCAAAAGAAAATATAAGGAGACTCGTGAACATCAGAACAAAGCAGAATCGAAAGAGATACGCTTAAAGATGAGAAGAAAATACTAGAGGAAGAACTGGAAAAATTAGAAGAATCATTCTCCAATATCAATTCTCAACTCACTCTTTTGAATCATGAAATTGGAACTCAAAAACAGAAGAATGATGCTCTTGTTTCTGAAAATCATGAACCAAAAACTAAGATAAAGTTGATAGAGTTGGATAATACTAGTCTCAAAACTAATTATAAAGCATCACCAAAAATGTTTCAAACTTTAATAATGGAAGAGAAACTTTATCTAAAATTATCGATAGCTCTCAATCTGTTTCAAGTAGAAAAGGATTAGGATATGTTAAGAAAACAACAGTTTCACCTAGAAAGAAAATTAGGAGAAATATTAATCCTACTACTGTACAGACAAAAAGGAATTCTTACCCAAAAAGCATAAAAGTTTGGGTTCCTAAACAAACAACGGTCTGATTAAGAAAAAATATATAAACACCTTTTTAGAAACTGTTCATAAAAATAAAGATTACATTTTTAAATGGGATACTAAGCTCTCTTGGGTTTGGTTTCCTAAGATTTAACTCTTAGGACCCTACTGAAAAATTGGGTACCAATGTTATCTCATATTTTTTGTAGGTCCCACTTAAAAAAAGAGGAATTTGGATACTCGACGGTGGTTGCTCAAAGCATATGATAGGAGACAAAGATATGCTATCAAATATTACTTACTCAGATGGAGGCTCCGTCACTTTTAGAGACAACTCCAAAGGTTATATCATCGGCAAAGGCGATGTGAGCAATAATGGTACTTCAAATTCACCTCTTATTTCAAATGTTTTATAAGTCAAAAGGTTAAAACATAATTTACTTAGTATCAGCCAATTGTGTGACAAAGGATTCAAATCACTTTTTCTGAAAACAAATTTAGTATTTTTGATCAAAATCAAAACCTGATGTTTGAAGGTAATAGAAACAGAAATATCTATGTTCTGAATATGAAAATAAATCATAATTCAGCTATGTGTTTAATAGCCAAAGAAAATGATCCTTGGTTATGGCACAAAAGATTTTGTCATATTAATTTCAAAGCTATAAAATAAACTTTCAAAAAATGATTTAGTGAAAGGTTTACCAAAAATGAATTTTAAAATTGATCATATTTATGATAAATGTTAGTTAGGAAAGTTAACTAAGTCATCTTTTAAATCTAAAAAGGTTATTTCAACTTTACAACCACTTGAATTACTACATATGGATTTATTTGGACCAACACAAGTACAATCCATTAATCATAGTAGATATGTGTTTGTAATTGTTGATGATTTTTCTAGATATACTTGGACTATTTTTATGAAAAATAAAAGTGATACCTTTGACAATTTTAAAACTTTTGTCAAAAAAATTCAAAATTTTAAAGGTTTGAAAATCAAAAACATAAGAAGTGATCATGGAGGTGAATTCGAAAACGAAACCTTTGAACATTTTTGTAAGAAAAAGGGAATATTCCATAATTTTTCGTTTCCTAGAACTCCACAACAAAATGGAGTTGTATAACGTAAAAATAGAACCTTACAAGAATATGCAAGGACTTTGTTAAATGGAAGCACGTTACCAAAACATTTATGGGCTGAAGCAGTTGCAACAGCTTGTTATGTTTTGAATCGTGTTTCTATTCGACCACTAACTAAGAATACTCCTTATGAACTTCCTAATGAACGAAAACCAAATATTTCTTATTTTAAAGTTTTCGGTTCAAAATGTTTTGTTTTAAACACAAAAGATCAGCTTGGCAAATTCGATCCAAAATCCGATGAAGGGATCTTTTTAGGATATTTAGATCGAAGCAAAGCTTATCGAATTTTTAACAAAAGAAAAAATATCATCGAAGAAACACTTCATGTATCCTTCGATGAAAATTTTAAACAAATTCCAAGTATAAGAGATGATGAAGAATTTCTTGACAATATAACAAATACAGAAATTTCAAATCATAAAAATAATGAAAACATTGTTCACAATAACAATGAATTAAGTTCTCCACCTAAAATATTAAAAGATCATCCTTCTGTTAATGTTATTGGAGAACTTAATTCATCTGTTAGAACAAGAAGTCAAGTAAATCAAATGGGTCATGTAGCTTTCCTTTCTCATATTGAACCTAAAAATATTAAAGAAGCATCTACCGATGAAAATTGGTTAATCGCTATGAAAGAAGAGCTAAACCAATTCGAAAGAAATGACGTTTGGGATTTAGTTCCACGGCCTAGTGATCAATCATTTATTGGTACAAAATGGGTCTTCAATAATAAAGAAGGTGAACAAGGAAATATTACTAGAAAAAAAGCTAGATTAGTTGCTCAAGTATATAATCAAGAAGAAGGGATTGACAATGAAGAAACTTTTTCTCCAATCGCTAGACTAGAAGCAATACAAATCTTACTAGCATTTGCATGTTGTCATAACTTTAAATTATATCAAATGGATGTCAAAAGTGCTTTTTTAAATGGTTTTATAAAAGAAAATGTTTATGTTGAACAACCTCCGTTATTCATACACGAACAATTTCCTAACCATGTCTATATGCTTAAAAAGGCTTTATACGGTTTGAAACAAGCACCCCGTGCTTGGTACGATCGACTTAAAAGATATTTAATAGATTCTGGTTTTGAAATTGGGAAGGTTGATCAAACTCTTTTTATTAAAAGAAATAAACATGATATTTTAATCGTTCAAATATATGTTGATGATATTATTTTTGGATTTACAAATGAAAGACTATGTCAAGATTTTTCTAAAATAATGACTAGAGAATTTGAAATGTCACATATATGTGAGTTAAATTATTTTCTTGGTTTACGAATAAAACAACTAGAAAATGGTATTTATCAATCAAGAAAAATATTGTAATAATCTAATTAATCGCTTTGGTGTGGAAAATACTTCTACCAAACCAACTCCTATGAGTACAACCATACATCTTGATAAAAATGAAAGTGGCAAAGTATTGACCAAAAATTATATCGAAGTATGATTGGATCGTTACTATATTTAACAGCTAGTAGACCTGACATAATGATGAGTGTTTGCTTGTGTGCACGATTTCAAGCAGATCCCAAAGAATCAAATTTACGAGCCGTGAAACGCATACTACGGTATCTTCATAAAACCAAGGACTTTGACTATTCTATCCAAAGGAATGTCCTTTGAATTAGCGTCCTATGGTGATGCTGATTTTGGAGGAAGCCGGACAGATGGAAAAAGTATAAGTGGGACTTGTCATTCATTGGACAATCACTTGTATCTTGATTTAGTAAGAAACAAAACTATGTTTTATTATTGACATGTGAAGCGGAATATATTTCTGCAGCTCTGGCATGTGCTCAAGTAATCTATATGCAACAAACACTACAAGATTTTGGTTTTAATCTATCTAAGTCAACTATTTACTGTGATAATTCTAGTGCTATTAATTTATCAAAAAATCCTGTTAATCACTCATGAACAAAACACATCGACATTCATCATCATTTTCTTCGTGACAATATTGAAAAGGATTTGATAAATCTAGAATTTGTTTCCTCTGATAAACAATTGGCAGATATTTTTACAAAACCTTTAAATGAAAATACTTTCATCAATTTAAGACGAGAACTTGGAATAGTCTCTTTTAAAAATTTAATTTTTTATATATATGTATATATACTATTTGTATTTTTAGTTTGTTATAACACAATTTGATAAAACATATATATAAAAACCTTCGTTCAAATTCTTTTGTCAAAATAAAAAAAATTACGACTCTAGAGATACTTGAACCCATGACCTCTCCTTTATAGTATTACAATTGCTTCTTACCATTTGAGCTATCAGTGTTTCTTGTTTCAACTAGAAGATTGTTTTTAATTATTCTGGAAATTTTCGTTCAAAAAAATTGAATGTGTAGCTGCAGGAGCACGAACTCGGGTCTCTTAACTAGTAGTTCAATGCCTTACCAGTTGTGCCATGCATTATTTTCTGCTAAGTCTTTTATTTCGTGGGCTCATAACCATTCATTTTTTAAACCAATTTTTCATCCATTCCTTGTATCTGTTTTTTTCTCTCTGGCTATTAGTGTTCTGTTTTGTCAAACCACTCAAGCACAGCTCAAATTCCTCTATAAATCTACATTCCTTTCATTTTTTTTCAATCATCCTTACAATTATTTTTCAAAACTATAAACTTCAAGTTCCTCATTTTCCATCAATGGCCTCTCACGACTCCTACGATTCCTTTAACTCCAAATTATCTTTTGCTGCACCAACATCCTCTAGTAGCTATCATTCTTCTAGTAGCTCTACTCCGTCCTTGCCAACTCCTACCCCTAGACATGAAACAACACATTATCACACTGAATTTTCTCCAAAAACTAAGAAGTTACAAAGATCATTGTTTGTTTCTTCAAAAACAAAAGAAAAAATTGATGAAATCCATCATTATCAAAAGGAGCAAATCAATTTACAAAGAGAAATGTATTATGAACAATGGATGAATTCCAGTCGCCTTAGCCTTATAGAATTAATTGCCCTCAAATTTTGTGGAAAATCATCTAAGCATGACGTTGTTGAACCCTCAACATCTCGTCAACCAAATTCATCCGGCTAGAATCAATGGGAGAAAACTCCACCTCAACCTCCGACATCTCCAAACTCCTGAGAACGCCAAAACTATTGGTCTCCTTTGCGACCTCATATTGAGAACACCAAAGTTGAACCATATGAATGCACTCCAAAAACTCCCAAATAATCTTTTTTTTGTTTGTGTTTTATTGTTCTTGTTGACTTGGATTTCCATTATGTATATGTTTGTTTTAATAAATTTTGAATAAAATTTTTATTTCATGCTTCACTGTATTTCTTTTCTTCAGCCAGTCGACTGATATATATAACCAGTCGACTATTTACGGGGTTCAAAACCTCTCGGGTTGCCAACCAGTCGACTGAGTCATATAGGTAAGTCGACTGATTACAGAGTACAAAACTCTTAGGTTAGCAACCAGTCGACTGACCTACCCCGACTAGTCGACTGGCTGTACAAAAATAGGCTACTGTCGTTTCTTTTTAAACCTTTTTACACCATCTATTCACTTTATCTTCTTCGTTTTTTACTACCTCCAAAACCCTAGCCCCCATTTTTCTTTCACAAAATCCTCAAAAACACCAAATTAATGGCCCCTCCAAGATCAAAACGCTCAAAACAAGGAACTTCTTCCTTTGTTGATACTCACGTTGCTCATTGGCTATATGATGCAACTGCAATCGAATGATGGGAGAAGATGAAAAACTCTAGAATTTTTGAAGGCCCGTTCATGGTTTGTTCTGATTTTGGTGCTTACTCTCTTCAAGAATTAATGCAGAGATGTGGATTAGAGTTACTCCTTGACTACAATGCAAATCACCACAACATTAATCATCTTATGGCAAAACTTTTCTTCGCAAATTTAAATCTTGGCCACCAACTACCATCGAATCCAAATAATTGTGTATGGAGTTTGGTATGTGGACAACAAGTGTTCTTTTCCCTTGATAGAATGGAACATATCCTTCAATCTCCAAATGAAGGAATAGATTTAAATGATGTCGAATGCAATCCAAGAAAAAGAGATAGAATTAATCATAAGTTCATGGGTGACGATATGACTAATTCTCCCCCGAACAGGATCATATGAATTAATATATCCGGAAAATTTCAAAGCTCTTTATGCCATATGGGAAAATATACGCGTTAATTAGTTGCATCATATTATGGATGAATTTCTCACCTTCACACATGGGAATATGCATGTTATCTACTTTGGAGAATATATTATGAGACTTCTTCTAGATGCGGGTGTTCGTCAACTGTAACGACCCAGAATTTTTATTGATTAAAATTCGTATATTTAATTAATTTTAAATATTAATAAGTGAAATTTATAAGTCGAATAAATTTTATTTCGAATAATTGGATTTAATTGAATAATTAAATCAATAATTTAATATGTGAAATTATAGAAATAATTGAAAATCGAGTTTAATATGATTGAAAATGATTTGTAAAATTTTATTTTATCATATTGGAGTTAGAATGATATTTTAGAACTTTTAAAATCGAATTAAGAGTTAATTTGTGAAAATTGAATATTTTAATATTTAATCGACTAGTGAAATTAGTCAATTTTCGAACAATCTCAGAATTGGACATAACTAGTTCCATTGGATCCGTAATAGTTTTTTATTACCGGATTTCAATTTTCGTAGCAATCAGAGTTTTCGTTTGACCGTGGCAGCTCGAAACGCATCGAAATTGTTTTAATATTAATTTGGCGAGTTAAAATAGCCATTTTTCAAACTGTCTTGGATTTGGACGAAACCAGTTTCATTGGATCCGTAATGTGATATTATTATATGGTTTCAAATTTCGTGTCAATCAGATTTATCGTTTGTCCGGTGCAAGCTAAAATGCCTAGAAAATCGTTTAATCGGTTTAATTTTAAATCGAACGTTTATTGCCATAACTCGCACAGATGACCGAATTAGCTCCCGAAACACGTTCCATTGTGTTCGGAACATGGGATAAATCTTAGAAACGCCAACCGGCACGCTTCGTTTGGAGTTTGAAAAATCCGGGATGAATAGTGTCGCGCGAATTTTCTATAAAAGCCCCTATTATTCATTTTTTCACAAAATACACAACCCTAGGGTTTTGAAACTGCAGCCGCCTCCATTAAACAACCTATGGCCGAAATTTGTTCATCCTCTTCCCTCTAAATCTCTCAATCCATCAAGAATTAGCAAAAAGTGTCAACTAACAAATTGTAGATGACAACGAGATCTTCAATCTGAACGGTGATGATCGGAATTGGAGCGACGAGGTGGGGGCTACATGGCCACGTTCACCATCAGGTCGGCCTCGTTTTGTGTGCAATAAGGGAGGCCGAGCTTCATAAGGGGGTGGCCGAAGGTAGCTTGCTCGATGGCCTTCAACATGGTGCTTGCAGATCGTTGTCAAAGGCGTTGTGGAGGTCGAAAAATTGAACCTAGTTGGAGCTAATGGGTTCTAGGTTGCGGCTTGTAACCTGTAGGGAGAACGTGAGATGGAAGAAGGTGATGGACGGTCATGATGCAGGGAGATGGGATCCTACGGTCCTGGATAGTTAGGTTGAGAAAATTATAAAAATTATGTTGTAATTTATATGTTATAAATTCGTGAAACTTTAAAAATGTATAACTTTTTCATACGAGGTCGAAAACGCGCGAAACTAGTTGCGTTGAAATCGTATGGACGAGAACTACGCTATGGAATTAGATTGGAGTCGTTTGGAGTTAGTGAGAATTTCGGGTAAAATTAAACGTCTGTTTAATTTTATTCGAAATAAATCGCTAAAACGAAATTGAAATCAAGGTGAGAACTTCTCACTCAATCGAATAGTTTCGATTTATATTTTAAATAGTTAGATTTAAAATTCTTGAATGCATGTTTGAATGATGATTGTTATCTATTGATTGTTAAAATAGACATTATGCGCTGTTAGTAAGCGGATGTTATTTATTAAAAACATATACCGCGAATATTTCATAAACAGTGAAATTGGTATTATTTATGTACTTGGAGTTGATTTTCCCGCAGTATATAGCGGATGAGACCCTATTGCGCCGTCTATTAAGCGGATAATATTTTAAATCCCATATACCGCGATAATTTCGTACTGGAACGGAATTGGTATTGTGCTAACATCTTTGGATGCAGGAAAATAGGTTGGAGGGATCCAACTGGATTCCTCAACAGTATTTATTTGATTATGGATATTTTGATATTCGTTGATTATCATATCGATATATGATATCGTTGTTGTCGTGATTGACTATTTGGTATGTAGCATCATTGGGCCAAATTTTCGAACTTTAAAAGGATTTTTAAAGTGATTTTTGAAGAGTATATGTTTATAAAATATTTTTGGAATTGATTCATTTTAAATAAATAAACGCTATAATTTTAATGTTATAAAAATTATGATTTTTGAGAAATATAGTTAAAAGTTGATTTTTGAGAAATATGGATTGATGATTTTATAAAATAGTTTAAATTGGGATTTTTGAATTTATTGTGAAAAGTTTAAAAATAGGATTTATAAAATTTAATTATTTTATAAATCAAAATGATGAAATTATAAAGGACTTTAAAGACGTTTTGAGATAATAATATAAATTGATTTATATAAAGGATTTATAAATTGATAATTTGTAAATTAAAATATTGGAATTATAAAACGAGTTTTTATAAGTGTTAGAATGAATTGTGAATGAATTTCATAAATGAATGAAATTTATAGAATTATAAACGGTGAAGTTATAAATGAAATTTTATAAGCAGTATGTTTATAAAATTTGTAAAGTTAATTGAAAAATAAGTTTTGGGTAAATAAATGAATCTTATAAGTTATAAGATTTATAATTTGGGAAGTTTCAAAGAACGATTTTTGAATAGGACTTTTGGTTTATAAATTGATATTTATAAATTTGGGAATCTTATAAGTTATAAGTGTTTAACTTAAATTATAGACTTTTGGTTTATAATTGAGTTATAAATTGAATAGATTAATAAAGAAGATTTATAAAGGAAGTTGTATAAAATAAATAGAAATGGAATTTATAAACATTGTTTTATAAATCCGCAAACGACTTATTTTGATAAGTAAATGGTTATAACTTATTTATGGAGTTATATTCACGTTTTAAACAGTGAATAATCCTTCAAAATAGAATGAATAGAAATGATGAAATTGGTTAACGTTGTATATTCACGTTTTTGAATAGTGAATAATATGTTAAAGAAAATGTTTTGGATGTGATGTTTTAAGTAGAATTAAAACGATCTAACGATGTTTTAAAATGTGTTAAGATTCGAAACCATAGATTTCAACATTCATTGTTGAAATAGACGTTTTCGAGAAATAGAAGGAAATGGTGGACTATAACACTGTTGTTATAGTAAATGATTCCCAAAAGGAAATGTTTTGCATAGTATTGGGATTTATATATCTATTTTAATTTCGAATCCCTATACTAGTGATTTTGGGTTGTCGTAACGATGTTTTACGTAACATTCGTTTTGGCCCAAATAAATATGTTTAAGAGAATGATTTCCTTAAAGAATGAAATATATACTTAATTTCGATTTAAGTATATTGAATATTTTCCAACGGTTGAAAATAAATAGATTTGTGAATTACTTATTAATAAATAAGTATGGAAATGTTTTCCAATGTGAAATGAAACGTTTTGAGGATTTATCTTTTTGAAGATAAATTGAAAATGAATAATTGAAATCGTATATTCATAGATATTTTGAATGTAAATTCACTATGGAATTTATAATAAAAAGAGGAATTTGTTTAAAAATAAACGTTGATTTATTTTTGAAGTGTGGGAATTAATTTACGGATTTTGAACGTAAATATAAAGTAAATCGTTAAGGATTTATTTAATTGGTTTAAATGAACCATGTTTGAAATGAAAGTATTTGCGCGTAAGGAAAATGATTGAAATTTGTTTTCAAAAGTGGTAAAGGTGAAAAGTGATTTGAAAATTGTTTTCAATTGGTTGAAGTGTGAAAATTATATATCTTGTAAAGATATTTTTGGGAAATAAATAATTTGGAAAATTATTTGGAATTTGGTGATGTTGTGCATATCCATTGATAGTTCAACAACCGACTATCAATATTTACCTTTGAATAGGTATTTGTTGTGATTTGCTGAATTTGAATGCCACACTTATTTTTAAATTATTGCGCACGTTATTCGGATTACCCATTCTGAATAGTGATACGACGTAATGGATAGCATTGATGACCGGTGTTGAAGACCGGATATTTGTGAGAGCGATAGGATGACCTGTCGATTGACTCTTCACCGAGTTGCTCCGGTATAGAGTTCTCCATATGTGATGGGGAATCCGATCAGGATTGTGGATATCCGGATTGCAAGGACTTCTTTGTAAGTGCCTTCGGTTCTGTTCGAGCCCGGAACAGACTTGTATGGATTGTATGTCTGACGTTACAAATTGAGATATAAAGCAGATTTCTTTCAAATACATTTCTGTTGGTGGCGGAGAATTTATTCTTTTAGCTTAACACCCTTCTTTGAGACGTACGAGCTCAGAGGTTATGTAGTTGAAGGTTATCAGCGATATATTCCCAATTTGGTAATGTGACATGCTGAGTGTTGCTGTGAAATGATCATTGTGTTGATCATTTGTGATATGATCATTTGTTTGATCGTTTATCTTTGTGATCATTTCTATGATCATTTGTTGACCCAAAGCACAGCTTTTGTATAAAGCATGGCTTTGTGGACGAGACTTCGTCGAGCCTCACACCCCGGAATGGTCAAAACAGGAAAGATGCAGCAAGGTTATGAGGGGTAGCTCCCTTTAGGGTATGTGCATTTCCTTCTGGAAAAGGGTGGTATCATGGTATGGAGCCCAGATACTTACTCATGTTGAAACACTTTATTTATGATTGTGTGATGTTGATGACGAGCGCTCGGTTAAAGGTCCCAAAGGACCGGGGGATGGCATACTCGTGTCAGTAGTTACCCAGTTAGGGGTAACCCGGCCTTGTGTTGGCAGAGATCCGGTTTGGTTCTCGGGGACGTCCTTCCAGAGGCATTCTCATGTGGCAATGGGAAGTTCCTTGGCCTGACCATTCGTTGGAAATCCAAAGAAACAATACGATCTTGTACGGTATTAGTTGTAGAACCTATCATTCACTTATGGTGGCGCCCCACTGTTTGGATGGTAGCTATAGTAGGCATACGATAATGGTCGTATGTTGGCAAAGATTTATATCTTTATTTTCGAAATGAATTTTTCCTACACTATGCACTAGTAATAATATCAAATGTTCTTTTAAATGCGTATCAAGCATCTTTGACTATCATAAGGAGAAATCTCCTCCGATTCTGCGTTTGCATTGTGTGTGTGTGCGGGAGGCCTTATGGTAGTCTCATTTTTAAAAGCATTGCGAATTGACTTTAAAAATATTCCTCTATTTTGATTTTAAAGATAAATAAATTGTTTTAGTTCTCACACCAGTCACATGAGTGACTCGGAGTTTATTGTTTTCCTTCCTAAACTCTGGGTGCCCACCATTTCCACACGGGCAGTCAAGAGTTAAGGTTTATCAGGATATTCTGGAATTCAGGAGTTGCTGGAGGCAAGCTGGATGGCATGGCGTATCACTAGTATATAGTATTTCTTTTTCCGCTGTTTGTTGTTGTTTGTTGTTGTACACTCTGATGATGTAATGTAATGTATAAAATGTAATAACTGATATAGTTCTTTGTTTAAAGATTATCCATTTATCTATTATATGTTGTTCCGCTGCGATTGTGAGATTCTGATATTGTTCTGTTGTTTTCTGTTCTGTTCCGTTCTATTTTCTATCTTTTCTCTCTTCTTTCTTTTTCCCTTTTCTTCTACCTTTTTCTTTTTCTTAAACATTGAGAATTCGTATTTCTGTTCATCTTGAGTTAATCTATGGAGATTAGTGTATATTCAAGGAGTACGGATTTGCGGGTCCTCACATCAACCGGATTCCGAATTCTCTACTGTTGGAATGATAAATATAAAGAACATAAGTCTTATGCAGCTACCAACACGACCGTCACCTATTACTTCATTTGAAGATTGGAAGCATCAACAGGCTCAATAACAACAATCTGGAGGTCCTACAATTAGAGAACCGGAAGCGCAACAACAAGAAGGCGATGTTCGTTTAGCTACTTCCTTCAGCACCCGTGAATCCATAGAAATTCTCTCCGCAGTCAACTTATTTTGGATTATAGGCTCAAAAAAATGGATAAGAAGCTCGATAAAATCAAAGGTTTCTTTTCTACATTATGGGATGTATTATCATGTTCTTCTTCAACTGCTGCCGCGTCTATCTCCCACGGAAAATGCCCAGCACCTCGATTTACATGGTCTACATCAGAGAAGCATACTAGTAGCGACACTAGTGGAGCAGGCAGTGGTGCTCACGGCGCTTCTAGACCAGGAAAGGAGCCCGCATCAGAGGGAGAGTACAATTGGGATCTTGATGAATAGTTTTTTTTGGTGAGTGAGTATGGTATGAACTATTTGCTTATCTGTAACTTTATTTAAACATATTAAAACTTGCTAATTATTTATCTTTTGAGACTTGTACTAAATAGTCTCACTTTATTTCTGCACTTTATATTGAAATTATTGATATATCTCCTTTTTGTCGATGACAAAGGGGGAGAAGAATTGTCCTAATCAACTTTATGCAGGTACAAGAAGTATCATATATTCAGGGGCAGTTTTTATATTTGTTCTCTAGGATTTTATTATATACAGGTTTGTCATCAATCAAAAAGGGGGAGAATGTAGAATCACTAGTTTTTGATTCATGACAAAGCAAGTTAGAACTAAACGAGATTATCAAAGGACTATGGCTATATCAAGACTTTTAATCTATGTTCTCACTATCTAGTACTTACGGTTGAGTCTTAGAAATTTATTAAAATCTATCCTCAAGTAGTCCGCACTTCATGTTTCTCATATTTAAATAAAACAGAAGCATATTGTGCAAAAATACCTCAGGCAGTTGACTGGCTAGGATCATCCAGTCTACTGGCTGTGTACATATACGATATGCACTGTTTATTTTTTAAATCTTTTGCATAGTCAGTCCACTGACCAAGAACGACCAGTCGACTGACCCGAGACTAACTGCCATATTTTCGAAAAGACATCTTCTTCTACGAAATGAAGCAACCCTTCTTTGAACGGAAATAGATACTCCTCTTCGTCAGAACCCTTCACCAATGGCAGTAACTCTTCAACTACTATATATACATACTCCCAAACATTTCACATTCACCGATTTTCATTCTAACTCTCTTATATTCTTCTTGTGCGTTGATATTTGCATTCAAACAGCGAACATACGTTTTTACTACTTTGAATCTATAAATATCTTTCATAATCTTCGATTCTTAGCATTACCTTCTCTTCATATCTTCACATACACTTTATATACTTGAGGATTTGATTATAGGAGGTTTCTAACTTCAGTGACAAATTAGTGTTATCAAGAACACACAGTGTCAGATATTCTTTTGTATTAGTGAAGTCCCCTTCTGCTGCTGAGGCGAAAATCCTGCTTTGCTGCTCAGTTGTCTGTTCTGCTGCTCAGACTGTGTATACATGTTCCTTCGGGTTAAGTGAGGATTGTTATTAGTGAAATTCCAGGAGGATTCTGGGACTGGACGTAGGACGGTGCTCCGAACCAGTATAAAATCTCTGGTATAATTTTTACAATACAGCTTTTTATTCCACACTATTTATCATCACTATACTCTGTATTACTGTACTTCCATATTATACGGTCCTATAAACTTTCAATTTTAGCCACATTATGCCAACTCACAGGAGTTAGGTCCACGTACTCAAGAACGTCGCCACCATCCTACTTCATTCTGGAATCTCCACTGCGTACACGGTTGTCAAAGTGGTTTTCGGTATCGACAGAGAGTATTCCCATATCCGATCCCGGTCTCTTTGCCAACCAATCATTATTATAACCCGTGGTTATAACTTTAAAATAATATTTTATACTTCTAAATAAAATATCATTTCAATCCAAATCTTTATCAAAATAAAGATTAAATAATTTCCAAACCATTTCAATATATCAACATACCATAACTTTCAAATTCAAATATTTATCATAATAAATATCAAGTCATCTCCAACCATTTCAATATATTAAATTATCATATCCTTTCAAAACTTTCTTACAAATCATTTTAATACATAAACATCATATCTTTCATATCATTTTCAAATCATTTTAATATCAAAATATCATATCTTTCAAAACTTTATTTCAAATCATTTTAATATCAAAATATCATATCTTTCAAAACTTTATTTCAAATCATCATATAAGTTCAAATCCAAATATTCAACTTTAAATACCTTCTAAATTCAAGATATCATTCATTTATTATCCTTTCAAATCACCTTTAAATAGTTTATATTCCAATTAAATTAACTCATTTAAACCATTTAAAAGTGGAGTTATTATACTTTCAAATTAAGTATTCAATTTCCAAAAATAATAAACTTCAATTTAAACCATTTAAACATTATAAAAATCATATTTTAAAATTAAAAAATGTTTATTAATATACCTTTAACATATGATTTTTATAAAATAAATTTCTTATAAATAAATCAAATTTTTCAATAAATTTACTTAACAAATTCAAGTGTATAATTTCCATTCCTTCACATATGCAATTTATTAAAACTTGCATTTTTAAATTACCATATCACAAATTAAACTAAATTTCCAATTGACTTCATTTAACTTAAACCTTTAATTAAACCAAATTTCACATTTCCAAGTCAAGTTGTATTTTAAAATTACACATTTAAGCATTCACTTATTTAACCATTTAAATTCATAGAAAAATCAATAATACTTTAATAAATCACTTAAATTCAAATTTAAATCAAATTATCATATTTACCATTTTCCAAATATAGTTAAATTTCCATTTTATTTATATAACTTAAATATCATTTTTAACTAAATTTGTAAGTTCCAAACTTAAGTTATATTTCAATAATCCAATTTAACCATTCATTAATTACATTTTTAACTCATAGAAAATCATAATTTATTTATTTTAAAACATTTCAAAATCTATTTAAATCAAATTTCATAAATTTATATTTTGAAATACTTAAAAATATCCAAAACACTTTACAAAATAACCATGGGCCTGTATATAGTTTTATAACCTAGGTCAAGTGAAACGGATATATATCATTTCAATCCGCAGTTTAAAAAGAAAAATCCGGGTTCTATCATTTCAAACCCGAAATCCCAAGTTAAAACAAAATAAATAAAAACCTTCAGGCCTATCATTTCAGCCCATAACGATTTTTCCCTATTCTAAAGTTCGTTCTGCCATAGTGAACCTAATCTACATGGAACTTGCAGTGTGATAAACAGATATAAATGAACAGTTAACAACATATAACAGTAATAGATGAGATGACATGTAAATTAACAGGTGTAACATCATATATAAATAATCATAGGCAGTTATAACATCACATATAATTCTAGACATTCAGTTGTTGTCGCTTCACAATTGCATACGTGTAAAATTTCGTGTGAGATTTACTCACCTCTTGTGCTGGAGATATCAATTCAAACGACACAATGGATACCAGAAAGCATGATGACACAATGACGGATTCAAGTGGATGAAAACCAAGCTTATTGATCTTGTACACAACCCATGAACATGACAAATAAAATTAGAATTCAACACGACATTGAATAGAAATAACTTTGAAACAAAAAGCAATATGAATACACTATCTTTTGCTCTGTTTACTACAATTGATTGCATGGCCTAGGGGATGTTTTGGATTAGGTTTGGCATGACTTTGGCTTAGGTTTGGCATGACTTTGGCTCAGGTTTGAACATAGGAATGCATGGCATAAAGGCTAGAACATGTGGAGGAGTTGCAAGGTAGGAACGTGAAGGGGTTTAGGCTAAAACATGGTTTTGGTTCAACAAATGGGGCTCGACCATGGGATGTTTAGCTCGGCCAGTGGAGCGTGGGTCAATTCAAGAGCTGGAGTGGTGAGTAGGGGCATGGACAATGATGGTGGTGGTGACCTAAGGTGGTGGTGGTGGTAAAAAATGAAGTGGTGAAGCAAGATGGCTCAAACTAGCATAGTTTTAAGGCATATGTTGTATTTTTGTGGATTTTTCATCATGGTGGGCTCGGACATGGTTAAGGCTGAAGGAGTAGGTGGTGATGGTGACAAGGAGGAGATGTAGGAGGTGGTGGCCATGAAAATAGAGAGGAGGCCGAGCAAAAGGCAATAGAAACAAGGCAAAATAACATGGAAAAAGAGAAAGAAGGAAAAAGAGGAGCCATTACCAAGGATTTTTGTCAAGCTGTGAATGGAGATGGAAATGATAAAGTTTTTGCGTGAAAACTAAATAGAATTCACGGCTAGGAAAGTAAAATTCATGGCCAAAATTGATAAATGAGAGGTTATGGCAATTGAAAAGACTTTGGAGATGAAAAGACTAAAGTTAATAAAGCTTTTAAAAACTCTTCATATTTTCTTTTCTTTAATTCAATTAAAACAAAAATAAATCGGTAATTTGACTTTAAAAACCGAAAAAAAGTAATATAAAATAATAATTTAAAAAAATGGAAATAGAATTAAAGAAATTGCTTAAAATTCAAAACAGGGTTCAAAAATTTCAATTAAATCATCATTGGCTTTGGAAAAATATCTACTTCATTTAAAATATTCTAAAGCAAAATTTTGAAATAAAATAATTTTTTAAACATATTAAAAGTGAAATAAATAATTAAATTTATAAAAAATAGAAAAATAATTAAAGAAATTGTTTAAAAATTGGAAATAGGACATGAAAATTACAAATAAAATACCATTGGCTCTAGAAAAATTTCAATTTCACTTTAAAACAAATAAAATGTCAAATAAGTAAAATAAATGAGGAAAAAAATAAAGTGGGTATGAGAATAAAATAAGATCTTGAGAAAATTGAAAAATAAATAAAGAATTCCTTAAATTAGTTGAAGCTAGAAATTAGAAATTGTAAAAAAAATACAACCAACACTGGAAAATGTCAATTACACTTTCAAAAATGTTTTAAAACCAAAATATATACAATACATGTTATTTTACCCATATAAACATAAATTAGAACATTACATGACCAAATAAAATATTATTCATATAATTTAAAATAAACAATTTTGTTAAATACAGCAAATTTCACACTATAGGTAAAAGGCATAACTTTCACATTATAAATCAGATTTTAACGAAACGAAAAGCAGTGTTCTTAAAATTTTATTTACTTTCATAATAAACGATAAAATTCAAAATTTTAAACTTTCAAATTTTAAATTAAAAAATCAAAGTTTGACCATATTGACCAAAATTCACTTTTTGGATAATATTCTTTTTAGTCATGTTTTGGAATGATAATTCATATCAAAATCAAAGTTTATATTTTAAAATCAAAAAATCTAATCATTTCAAATATATAAAATAAAGCTTTTAAATCAGAAATTAAATTAAAATAATTAAAATATACAATTAAAATAATCACAAAATACAGGGTTGTTACACTCTCCCCCACTCAAAACTTTTCGTTCCCGAAAAGGAATGAGGCACGGGAAAGCACAGAAAAGATAGAAATGAAATAAGATTAAGACAAGGTGAGAAGAAGATTGAGATTATACTTGATAACTGTTGTTATATGTAAGTTTGACAAGGTGGAGGTGATCTTGTAGGATTTAGATTAACCCTAGAGGGGGGGGGGGGGGTGAATAGGGTTATAGCAAATTTTCTCGAACTAAACGAAAAAACAAATTGTAGAGAAATAAATATGCTAAAAAGTAAATCACACACAAAATTTACCCAGCTTCGGCAACCCCTGCCTACTGCTGCATTCCCAGATTTCTATTAGAATTAAACAGTCTCCCGCTTACAAACATTCTAACAGACTCGCATACCCTGCTACCGCCTATAGAGTTTTGCAAACTCGCACACCCTGTTCACTGAACTAATTCTAACTAGACAATCTGACACTACCTATAACCTAGGTGGTGATTTACCAAGGTTTGACAACCTTAAAAGAGAATTTAAAATTAAAACAACTAAAAAACAATTTTAAACTAAAAAACCCTAATAAACTAAAACCCTTTTTAAAACAAGGCCGGCCCATTTTATTCTTTCAACCGATCCCTTTTCTCTTTTGGCTTGTGAAGAAAATGGAGGCCAATCCTCTTTGCCACTAAATCAGGGCTTCGTTCTTCGATCCAAATTGGGGCTTTTTGACACACGCCTATGTTGATCGACTCTCTGGTTTGCATGTTGCCTTGCTCGCTGCTTCTCTGATGATCGATTCTCTAGTTGCTTTGCTTGCACTCGTTCGCAGCTGCTCCTTTGATCGAGTTCGATAGATTGTGGTATGTATTTTTTTTTCTTTCGTTGCTGGTTTAATTGCTTGCTTGAACTCGATGCCGATGATGAATTCGGGATTTGGTATTATATGAATTCTGAGACCCTAATCAATTCGATACTTTCCTAAATTTTGGCTTTCCTGATATAGTTTCGACTTGATGCGCACGACTTCTATTCTGTAGCGTTCGATTTTCCCATGGTTCATACGGCAAAGAACTTTCCTCTTTTATTTGTTTTGACTTTTTCAAAAATTGCACACACTTGATTTTTGACTTGGTTAACATCTTCTTTGACACGGCTTCGGCCATCTTTATGTTCATCCCTGTCTTCGGCTTCACTGTTTCACTGTTCTCACATGTACATGCTTCATGTCATACTTCCATGGTCTGGTTCTCGGCCTATAGTGTTCATGTAGTCTTCAGTGCTTATATATATGTACTTGCTTGGTCTGTAGCTCAAAGTTGCTTATGTATACTTGTGTGCTAGTCGAAATTCTGATGCCTTTGCGTCTCGGCCTCGAGCTCTGTCTTTACTTCTGATCTGATGCATTTATTGTTGGCATATTGGCTTGTTAGTTTTCATGAGTGATCTTGTGAACTGTTTTGATCACTGGGCACTGCTTGAGTTATTTGTACATGTTGCTTCATTATACTTTGGTTTGATCTTGTTGTTCTGTATTTGGTCACTGACGCATGCATGAACTGGTCATTGAAGTTTGTGTAGTTTGGTCTTGCATTTTCATTTGGTTGTTGCAGTCCTATATATGATGTTTGTCACTGTTACAGTCGCTATGTAGTTGTTATGCCTTGTGTTCTTTCTTATTGTCTAGTCTTTGACATTTTGTTTACTTGGTGGCATTTCTTCGAGTCAGTTTGCATCATTGCAGTGGTTTCTTGATGGTGCTTGATCATTTCTTGTAACAAACTGCTGGAGTTGTTTCACTTTAACTAGTTGTTGCCAGTTTGCCTTGTATCACTGCAAAATTGCATGATATATTTCTTGAATACTTGATTGTATTGGTGTCACTGGTCTTTACATCCATTCTGGTTGTTACTGCATTCATGTTGTTGTTCTGGCCTTGTACCTGTAGTTGTATTCATGTACACTACTGTCTTTGTGTTCTGGTCATTCTTTTCCATTGTTGCTTGGACATTGAACTGCTTCATGCTTCAGTTTTATTATGCCTTGTGTTGAACCCAGTTTTAAAAACTCGCGTTTGACCTTGTGCTGATGACGAGATTTCATTTATATCGCACCTGAGTTGAACCTGTCTTTATATTTGGGTTTAACCTTGTGCTCACCTGTCCCTGTAGCATTATCAAGTGTATATCGATGTGCATGGCCTTGTGGCATGTACAGTGATGCACTTAAACGTGTGTAATGAATTCAAATATAAATGATGACGAACAACCCAAATAACTGAGGCAAATAATATTTTCAAAAATCCATATTTTATTTTATATTGTAAAAATATTTCTTTTTCAATTTTACTGCGTTAGTGAACATTTTTTCAGATTGCTCAGATGCTGGATTCTAACTGGAATGAAGTTGAAGATAAACTACGAGTGTGAGTGATATGTAGTGAGGAATTTATGTAAATTGAATTGTGATGTAATTAGAATCAAAATTGTATATGTATAATGAGGGCTTGAATTTGTACTATTCAAAATTGTAATAAATATTTGGTTGAATAAAATATCTGTTTGAATTCAAATTTTGTGTAATTTATTTTATTCAACAAATATTTGTTTAATCTATGAAAGAATAAAATAGTACATTAACAAATACATTTAAACGAATATATATATGTTTATTATCATCAAAAAAAAATCATATAAGCGCATATTCAACAATCTCCCCCTTTTGATGATAACGGACATATATTTAAGATTTTGAGTATGTTAAATGTATTTGATCAATGATATACTCTAATTGCTCCCCCTATTTAAATGCTTCCTCTCTACATAATGCTCCCCCTACATATATGCATATAAATAGAAATATATAAATAATCCTAGATGCAAATGGAAAATTATTTGACCTTTGCTTGATTCTATTTGACAAAATCTTAACTTTTCTCTCCTCCTTTTGTTATCAGCAAAAGAATAATAGTGTTAGAGAAAATAGAGATAAAGTGATCAATATTAATCCAACATTAAACTCAAATTGAATATAAATATTAAACTTCAATAAAAATCAAACAAAAATCATAACTACCCTTGTTAGGTGCATATTCCACTGTTCGAAAGAATGGAAATGATGTTCTAATATAAAATCATACAATTGTATCAACTTGTGGTACATTTATATCAGGAATTTGAATATCTACTAATCATGCATAACTGTTAGGACTTTTAAATGAGATTAGTAGTATTCCAATTTAGTTTTAAAAAATGAAATCAAGTATCTTCTAACCAGCATGACCGTGAGGACTTTTAAATGGGATTAGAATCAACTTGTCTATTTAATCAATTAATTTTGATATGCGTTCCATACATGTATAACCGTAAGGACTTTTAAATGAGCATGGAAGCACATAATCAAAAATCCAAGTAATTCACCCATGCATAACCGTGAGGACTTTTAAATGAGAGTGAATACTTTGGATATTTATTTATTTTTACAAAAAAATATGAAATGAAAAACAAATGATCCCTGATTATAGTACCACATATCGACAAACTATATTTAAGTTTTGATAAACAATGGTCGATAGAAATATGATAGATATAGAAATGGTTATGGAATCTTTACCCAACAAAAAGTTTTATAACTCTTGTTTGAATTCCTAAAGAAATTTTCCAAATATACTCTCTTGAGTAATGTAAGTTAAATATCAACACTTATCACCTTTTCAATCACTATTTATCTTTTTGATAATTAGTAGGGAGTCGGATTAGTCAAAATTTGTCATTTAAAATCAAATAAAAATGACTAATCTAAAAATATGGTCAACAATGATTTTCTCGAAGGGGTTATATGAGAAAAAATTTCTGCTAATTGAAAATTATTTGTAATGAAAAGTATGCAGATATTTTCTTTGAAGAACGATGCAGTTACTAAATGTCTCACCATAAATCACGTTCAACTAGTAAGTTTTCTGTCAACTAGATTACCAGTATGATCTGCATCTGAATTTCTCTTTCACTCCAAAATATCACTAACTAAATTTGATAGACCAGATAATGAAGTGAGCATAAAAATTCAAACTCAATTTTTCATAGCATTTTAAATGACATTCTCTTGAATTTGGATTGAAGCCATGTAAATAATCAGAAAACCGTGAATATAGAGTTAGTCGTATTATGACCAAAAATATTATCATCCAACAAAACACTATGTTTAATCTGAACGTATATGTATGAAGTAATTCAAAGAATAGTGTTTTCTGCATAAATATAATTGGCCAACTATGTTGAACAAGTCAGAATCAAAAAACATCATCTTTACAACATCTCAATATTGGTTGATTTCATTCAGAATATGGTGCAGATTATCACATTTAATATATCGATCAAATAAATATAACTTCACCTGTTTTACCTTTACGATAATTTTTCGTGGTTGCCCATTGTGATTATGTCACCTTTGTACTAGGCTAAGGAACTTTGCTTTGTTTCCCGTTGTGTTTCTGGAATAGCCAAAATCCAGAGAACACTGTTGTCGTTCCTTAGCCTGCCACCATACCTACACGATGAAAGATTTTTATGACCTATTTGTTTTTATAGGTCCATGATTGTTAGTGGCTGAAGCATTGTGAATAAATAATCCCTTTGGAGCCCAAACTTGTTTAGTCCTTTTATTCTTGTTCCAATAGACATGAAATTTGTTTGTAGAATTCTTAGGAACTCAAACTTGTATAAATTTTGTGTTCTTGTTCCTATGACTACAATTTTCAACACGATATCCAATTATTTCACATCTATCAAAGACACTCTTACCTTTTGCATTACCATCAACTTGTGTTTTCCCAAAGCCGAGCCTTTTCCTATTGTTAGCAAAAATTTGATTTCCCAATAACATGTTGAATGATTTTTCTCCTCTTGAAAAGTTATTCAGAGATTTCTCAAGATTTTGGACTTTGGTTTTTAGTGTTGTGTTTTCAGTGACAAGTGAGGTGCATCTATTTATAAAATCCTTTTTCCTAGTGTCAATGGTTTCCTTAAGACTCAAGTTTTCTTTTTCAAGATTCTCAAAGCTATTCTTAAGTCTTGATAATTCTGAATCTAAAATTTTACATTTTTTACATTCTAGGTTTTGAAAATTTTCAAGTTCAGTTTCTAACCTAAAATTTTCATGAGCAAGTACTCTCCTATCAGATTTCAGTTTCTCAATTTTAGATTCAAGAGTATCAATTGTTTTAGTAAGATCAAGACACATAAAAACAAGTTCTTCATAAGAATAGTCACCTACCTTACTAGATTACTCTGAGCTTACTTCTGAATCTGATTTTGCCACAAGACACAAGTTAGCCTCCTCTGAGCTATTATTCAAAACTTCCTCTCCTTCTTCATCATCCCAAGTCACTGCAAAGGCTTTCTTTTTCTTTTTCTTTTTCTTTCCTCTGTTGTTTTTGAGAAGTGGGCATTGTTGTTTGAAGTGGCCAGGCTTGTTGCAGTTAAAGCATGTCAGTTCATTATCGGAATTGTCAGAATCTTTTGGCCTATTACCACTTGTTTTCTTCTTGCGTGGCCTGAATCTTGACAATTTTCTAAGATTATTGACAGCCATTGCAAACTCTTCAATTGGATATTCTTCTTCTTCATCGCTCTCTTCTTTGCTCTTTAAGGCAATCGTCATCTTCTTTGATTCGAAGTTGTTGTGTTCCTCCTTTGCTTTTAGCTCAAGCTCATATGTCATCAAGTTGCCGATCAACTCCTCCATGCTTAGCTTACTCAGATCTTTCGATTCTTGTATTGCCGTGACTTTTGCCTCAAAGTTCATTGGTAAAACTCGTAGCACCTTCCTCACAAGCTCTACCTTAGTGAATACCTTCCCAAGTGCTCTAGCGTTGTACACCAAAGTTGAAAAGCATCCAAACATGTCCTTTATGCTCTCGCCTCTGTCCATCACAAAGTTCTCGCATTCATTGCTGAATAGGGCTAGACGAGACTCCTTGACTTGAGAAGTTCCTTCATGTGTCACCTCCAAGGTATGCCAAATTTCCTGTGCAGTTTTACAATGAGAAATTCTATTAAATTCAATCTTATCAAGAGCACAGATCAAAGCATTCATGGCTTTAGCATTTGTAGTTTTTAATTTCTTATCGTTAGCATCCCACCTATCCTTAGGTTTAGGTATCTCAGTATCACCAACAGTTATAGTGGGAGATTTATAGCCAGTTTCAATAATGTCCCAAACATCATAATCAACAGAACTAAGATAAATACCCATCCTAACTTTCCAATAAGCATAATCATTCCCATTAAACATGGGTGGCCTAGCAATAGATTGCCCCTCAGAAAAAGCATTATTTGGTGGATTCATGACTCTAGAGTTAAAGAAAAATACCGTGCTCTGATACCACTTGTAGGATCTAGATTAACCCTAGAGGGGGGGGGGGTGTGAATATGGTTATAGCAAAAATTTTCGAACTAAACGCAAAAACAAATTGCAGAGAAATAAATATGCTGAAAAGTAAATCACGCACAAAATTTACCTAGCTTCGGCAACCCCTGCCTACTGCTGCATTCCTAGATTTCTATTAGAATTAAACACTCTCCCGCTTACAAACACTCTAACAGACTCGCACACCCTGCTACCGCCTATAGAGTTTTGCAAACTCGCACACCCTGCTCACTGAACTAATTCTAACTAGACAAGCTGACACTACCTACAACCTAGGCGGTGATTTACCAAGGTTTGACAACCTTAAAAGAGAATTTAAAATTAAAACAACTAAAAAACAATTTTAAACTAAAAAACCCTAATAAACTAAAACCCCTTTTTAAAACAAGGCCGGCCCATTTTATTCTTTCACGCGATCCCTTTTCTCGTTTGGCTTGTGAAGAAAATGGCGGCCGATCCTCTTTGCCACTAAATTAGGGCTTCGTTCTTCGATCCAAATTGGGGCTTTTTGACACATGCCTATGTTGATCGACTCTCTGATTTGCGTGCTTCCTTCCTTGCTGCTTCTCTGATGATCGATTCTCTGGTTGCTTTGCTTGCACACATTCGCAGCTGCTCCTTTGATCGAGTTCAATAGATTGTGGTATGTATTTTTTTTCTTTCGTTGCTGGTTTAATTGCTTGCTTGAACTCGATGCCGATGATGAATTTGGGATTTGGTATTTATATGAATCCCGAGACCCTAATCAATTCGATACTTTCCTAAATTTTCGCTTTCCTGATATAGTTTCGACTTGATGCGCACGGCTTCTATTCTGTAGCGTTCGATTTTCCCTTGGTTCATACGGCAAAGAAATTTCCTCTATTATTTTTTTTGACTTTTTCCAAAATTGCACACACTTGATTTTTGACTTGGTTAACATCTGCTTTGACACGGCTTCGGCCATCTTTATGTTCATCCCTGTCTTCGGCTTCACTGTTTCACTGTTCTAACATGTACATGCTTCATGACATACTTCCATGGTCTGGTTCTCGGCCTATAGTGTTCATGTAGTCTTCAGTTGCTTGTATATATGTACTTGCTTGGTCTGTAGCTCAAAGTTGCTTATGTATACTTGTGTGCTAGTTGAAATTCTGATGTCTTTGCGTCTCAGCCTCGAGCTCTGTCTTTACTTCTGATCTGATGCATTTATTGTTGGCATATTGGCTTGTTAGTTTTCATGAGTGATCTTGTGAACTGTTTTGATCACTGGGCACTACTTGAGTTATTTGTACATGTTGCTTCATTATACTTTGGTTTGAGCTTGTTGTTCTGTGTTTGGTCATTGATGCATGCTTGAACTGGTCATTGACGTTTGTGTAGTTTGGTCTTGCATTTTCATTTCGTTGTTGCAGTCCTATATATGATGTTTGTCACTGTTATAGTCGCTATGTAGTTGCTATGCCTTGTGTTCTTCCCTATTGTCTGGTCTTTGACATTTTGTTTGCTTGGTGGCATTTCTTTGAGTCAGTTTGCATCATTGCAGTGGTTTCTTGATGGTGCTTGATCATTTCTTGTACAAAACTGCTGGAGTTGTTTCACTTTAACTAGTTATTGCCAGTTTGCCTTGTATCACTGCAAAATTGCATGATATATTTCTTGAATACTTGATTGTATTGGTGTCACTGGTCCTTACATCCATTCTGGTTGTTACTGCATTCATGTTGTTGTTCTGGCCTTGTACCTGTAGTTGTATTCATGTACACTACTCCCTTTGTGTTCTGGTCATTCTTTTCCATTGTTGCTTGGATATTGAACTGCTTCATGCTTCAGTTTTATTGTGCCTTGTGTTGAACCCAGTTTTAAAAACTCGAGTTTGACCTTGTGCTGATGATGAGATTTCATTTATATCGCACCTGAGTTGAACCTGTCTTTATATTTGGGTTTAACCTTTTGCTCACCTGTCCCTTTAGCATTATCAAGTGTATATCAATGTGCACGGCCTTGTGGCATGTACAGTGATACACTTAAACATGTGTAATGAATTCAAATATAAATGATGACGAACAACCCAAATAACAGAGGAAAATAATATTTTCAAAAATCCATGTTTTATTTTATATTGCAAAAATATTTCTTTTTCAATTTTACTGCGTTAGTGAACATTTTTTCAGATTGCTCAGATGCTTAATTCTAACCGGAATGAAGTTGAAGATAAACTACGAGTGTTAGTGATATGTAGTGAGGAATTTATGTAAATTGAATTGTGGTGTAATTAGAATCAAAATTATATTTGTATAGTGCGATCTTGAATTTGTACTAATCAAAATTGTAATAAATATTTATTTGAATAAAATTTCTGTTTGAATTCAAATTCTGTGTAATTTATTTTATTCAACAAATATTATTTTAATCTATGAAAGAATAAATAGTACATTAACAAATACATTTAAACGAATATATATATATATATATATGTTTATTATCATCAAACAAAAATCATATGAGCGCATAATCAACAGATCTTTCCAAGATCCTCTAGAATCAAGAACACAAGCACGAAAAAGGTGGATTCAAAATGAGTACCAAAGATTATCAAAGATTATAGAAAGATTTCTAAACAGAAAGATTATAGAAAGATGCCTATACCATTCTGTAGCAAGATAAGAATAACAAGGACAACCAAAAGATAGTTTGAAAAACAAAATAAGGAAATAATTTTGAAACCATATAAATTTCAACTTAAATGGATAATAGATTTTTACACAAGTTAAATAAATCTTAACTATCTTAAATTTCATTACCTTATCATCTAATTACCTTAAAGTAACAATTTTAAAACCATGGGTTTGAAAAATAATCATTTATTATACTCATAATGTACTTAATAAATTTAATTCTTCTTTATTCCTAATTAAAATTAACTTTATTCCACTCAATATATTTATCACTTATGTTAAATATACTTACACTTATTATAACTGCTTTATTTTATTTCTAGCTCTTTTAACATTATTTTATTATAAGTTATTCAATTACCCTTTATTATATTTACCTCTATTAATCATTTTATAACTAAAATTTAAGTGTATAAAATTTATTATAACCACTCAAATTATATTTATAAAATCTTTTTATATTGTATATTATCCAACTATGTTGTTAACTTCTGAAATTAAGGTAAGCTGTATTTGAATGCAATTATATTATGCAAATAAAACTTTCCAACTGAATCATTTCACGCTTGAATATTCATCCAAAATTATGATTTTCTTTTTATAATTGAAATTATTCTTTAAAATAAAATTTAAGAATTAAATTTCCGATTTCTTCAAACCATTTAGAAGTAAATAAATGCATGTACATAATTTATCAAATCAAATTTAAATCATGTATCTATATATATTATAAATCAAGTCATATTTTAGAAATTCAAACCAATTTGATTTCCTAAAACAAAACTGTAGCAAGACTACAGAGCGGTCTCTTCACTTCGAAACTCGAAAATGAATGTCGATGATGTTGTAGTCATCACCGAAATTATTTTCCAGCGACAAAGAGAAGAGCATTGATTTTTAAACTTTAAAATTCTTTAGAAACATATTCTTATTCGAAAATACTATAAATAATATACTTTAAAACTTAAACACGAGGTTTGAAACCATCAGAAATTAAATTCTCAAATTTCTTGTTTTAAATTCATTTCGGTTCCCAAATCAATTTATAAACAACTACTTATAAATTCATTTATAGAACAATAAATGATAAATCAAGTATTATCATTTCAAATAATCAATTTCAATCAATTTTATCATGTTCCGTAAATTTACTTATGTATCAAAATTTATTTCATTAACTAAATTTTAAAATAATATCGTGTCAGTTTGTTCTGTCAGAGTGCTTTAGAAATCCTATCGATAGCATTGATTAGACGAATCGATCGAAAACCCAAATCAACATCAACAACTCAAACAACACAATACATAAAAAAAAACATAGATTTACAAGTACAATTCAAAATGTTTGAAAGATTGGAAACAAAAGACAAGATGATTAATTAACAAAATATAGAGATGGGTAAGCTTAAATATATCGCGGGCAACCTTAACTGGGTCAACCGTGACTTAAAGAATAAGATCAATGTGGATTTTTCTGGGGTAAATCTACCTTCGATCTCATGAGATAGAGTTCGGAATAACAAAAGATATTAGCATCTAAACCAAGGATAGATATAAATCTCTGGTGAGTCGATGCTAATTGTAAAGGAGTTTCCCCCTTTTACAATTCAATTTGAATTTAACGAGATCGCCGACTCATTAAAAAGATCATTCGAAGTGGAGTTATGGGATACTCCACAATCAAAAGAAGATGAATAATGAGGGACACGAATGGATTTTGGAACCGTAGGTAACGTTCCAAAAATCAAAGGAAATTCGAATCAAAGAGGAAAGATTTAAACTCGAAAGAAAGTGATTCTGTAAATAATTTACCTTATATTCTAAGTTTTTCCTCAAAGCCAAAGCTTTGATACCAAATGTAACGACCAGATATTTTCAACCATTTGCATCCGCACATGTCGGACTTGAATTGCTCAAAATACCGCATTGTAAATAAAAATTTGGCAAATCTCAGAATATATAGTAAATAAATAATCAAAGATCACAAACACAAAGTATTTAATAATGCAGCGGAAGTAAAAGAAATAGTAGTTCATGAAGCTACTATATATAGTTACATAAGATAGAACAGAAGAAATAGAGTACAATAGAAGTCTCAATACATAGAAATCTACTAATACAAGAGCTGAAAAGGAACAACAGAGTGAAAAAAAGATAAAACGAGACAAGTAGATAATCTCCAGCGATTTCAATCTCCAGAAAGTGGAAATCCAAATATGTGAATACTCAGGCTAACCCGAGCGTAAATAAAAATACAAACACTCGAGTCAGGACATACATACTTATAAAATATAAACCAACTCAAGTGAACTGTAGTAAAAGTACAAGTAACTTAAAGGATGCTTGGGACCGCCCATCCTCTAAGGATCCGTTAAACTATTTACTATAATAATATTGCGCTATTATAATAATGTCTATAGTAAAATAAACTTACTCTAAAGTAGCATCACGGGGTTACCCATATAGCCCCAGACACGTAATAGTCCTAGTAGTCCATCCAATATCTGCATATCTCCTGATCGGGAGACTATGAGAAGATACGCATGGGCTACAGAAGAAAATCAAACTCGTAGTAAAGGCTCGATAGGGTAGGTGACACGGCACATAAGGCAATGCCAGGGTAGATATACCAATTACGCACATGGGCTGGTGGTAACGCAGCAGCCATATATGCCCACCTTGGAACACAACCCAAAATCGGAGGGGGGCCCAAATAATCACAAAAGCAATATAATGGTATTGAAGAAATGTGTTCGACCAGAGGAGCTACCCCTTTTGGCCCAAGATCGCTTCTGTTTTAGCCTGTAACGACCCGAAATTTTCTAACCCGAAAATTCCAGATAGTTGTGAAAAGAAGAAAGAGATAGAAGAAGAAGAGGAGAAACACCAAACACTTCACATTCGCAGCGGATAAAATATAATAATAAGTAATAACGGTTTACAAAAGAATATTATAGCTGTCGATTACATTTAATATACATCAGGGTTTCACATAATATACAGTCACTGAATATTTACAATTATCATGACTCAGATAAACAATAATATAAATACAGCGGATATACTCCATACGATATTGCCACCAGCTCGCCTCCTGAGCTCCTGAACGTCCTAACCTGAAAATCTGTAATACTCGGTCTGACCCGGGCATTACATCAAAGTAACACCCGGGTCAGGCTGGAAACCAGCGTGAGTAAACCCAACTAACATGGAATACCAAAGCAGTCAACTTATATAAACCCGGGGTAACTTATATCAATTTAACAAATTCACAATTTGCTGTAGACACACTTATTTCACACATCAATCTCTAAGTATCAAAACTTAGATTTAATCCACATAAATCATTCCTATTAATTTCACATATCAAATTTTAAGGAGACGAAGTGGTTTCGGGTGTTAACTAATACCCGACTCCGATCGCTTCGAATCCAATGTCGTCTTAACTCAAGTCATCCAAGTGAAATACAATTCAATTTTTAATTATAGGATACCAACCTTAACATAGTAATTCATCGACGATAGATAACTACACTATCACTATTCAAAGCTACAGTCATCATAAAAAAAACATTCATATCAGAACCTCCAACTCGTCCTATATAAGCATGATTTGTCAACCACGCCATCTCTAATTAATTTAATTAACCACTTATGAATTAAATTAATTACTTTAATTACAATTAACTTCTGCTTCCTCAACATTGATTAATCTCAAAACAAGGAAATAAATCAGATATCCAAACACAGAAGCACCAAGTAATTACTTCCCATCAGGTAGTTAAATTTTTTATTCAATTACATCCAGTGGTTATTCATTAATTCCTTTGTTAAATAATTTTACCTCATTAACTACCCTCAGTAATTATACTTACCCCAAACATCATATGATTACTTTTATTTAATCTACCATATTTAGTTAACTAAAATTAACCACATCAACTTAATTTATTCCACCGAGTAGTTAATTCCTTTAATTACTTCATTACATAATTATTTATCATTTTTTTTCTTACATTGAGCTTTTGTCCACTTAATTTCGTATTACTTAATTATTTCTAAATTTAGTTCTCTTAATCAATTAACCCCTAATAAGAAATCATCTTTACTTAATTAATTCAATAAATTTACGTAATTACCCAAATCAAACATCATATTTATAATTAACCTAATCACTTAATCCAAAATTATCAACTGATTAAACAATTAATCACTTCTAAATTTCCATTTGATTAATTCTTGATCACTAGTTGATTGAACCGTTAATCAACCCTTAATAAATATTTGATAAATCTTTAATTACCTTATTGAAATATGAAACATTAAGTTTAATGATCTTTAAGATAACGTTTTATTTTATTTCAAACTAGGATTCAAAATTTTGATTAAAACTTGCTTCATCATCATTTTTTTCTATATTCAGTTCAAAACCCAAATCACTGACAGATTTCAACCTGAAACACCATTTGACCCAAGCCTGCTCAATAATACTTCACGTAAGCCTCAGGAAACACGAGTATGGCGCAAGAAAAACCGAGCTTCCCTTAATCCATTATCCCAACCTTCATCGTTCACACGGTGCACGTGCACCGACGCCTCTGGCCATCGGTGATCATTGCAGCCACCCCTGACAATCACCCATACTCACGCGACCTCGAAACAACGCCTCGACCACACGCAAAACTCTCGAATCGAAATCAAGTTGAAAACTCGACCAAATAGAAACGCCATGGCCAGGAACTCCCCCCTTCCGACGCCTTCAACCAACGAGGAGCCTCGCCCCTTTCCCAAAACTTCATCACCCCATCCAGCTTGCATCCCAATCCATGCGAACCACCCCGATACTTCACAGATGCAGCAAAAATATCGACACTCCGATGTTCCAAAACACACTACAAAACCCTACTTTGATCCACCGCGACCACCACGATGATCAGACATCATCTCCCCTATTTTTCCTAAGATCGACCATGCCCCAGCCATCTCCATGCCAATTCTCGACCACCCAATTGTCGTCGATCAAGGGCAATTTGATCAGGACCCAAATTCAAAAAAAATTTGAATACACAACAAATACTTAGTTTAAAATTACAAAATTTATTTTAAAATTCATGATTCCCTTATGCGAATCAGATCCCATAATCCAAAGATGAAATTATTGACATTGATTTTCATCTAAATTTAGATTATACTGTAAATCTTAAATTTACAGGTTATTGGTTAAATATAAATACTTGAATTTGTTCATTAACACAAGATTTCACTGCATCGATCCATTTCCTTTCAATGATCAAAAGCTAATAGATAATAATTTGGAAGCTAAAAATTTTCTAGTTATTCCTGAACCAAAATTTTAACAGAGAGCTACATTTTTGCATATACAGGCATCTCCCAATACTCAGTAGTTTTTAACCGAGATTCAAATTACCACTACCCATACAAACAAACATATTTACATCATCCAAATATATTAGCACCAAGAGAATTCCCTTTAAACAATTTACTCACGATATTTCAAAAATAAACAGAGGAAATCAGGTTGAAATACTCACCTGGACAGATTTGAAATGGAGAGCACTTCTCTTTTTTTTCCAGTAGGTTGTATTAGAACTCGAAAATATAGTGATGTTTTTATAATTTTTTCTTCCTGACTTTTTTATTATTATACCTTTTGTTTTTGTTTGAACAAATTATACTAATATGGATGCATATATAAAGGAATAGTTTGTAGTAAAGGAAGATTTTACTGGAACAGCTTATATCTCCAATGGTCAGAGATTTTTTTTTTTTTATCTAGCCTCCTTCTTTGACCAGGCATGGTTTTCCTTCTGGCTCAAGCTTGACCTGATGCATGCTTGAATTGATATATTGTAGGCTACAATTAATGCTTGTCTTGATATATGTTTACATAATTATTATTATGTTTGCTGTGTATAAATGTTTGCATGAAGCTATATACTTTGCAGGTAGACAAGGCTTGTAAATGAAGATATTATATTTTATCTTTTTATTTTATGAACATAGACATTATGCAGGAAAACATTTTTGTCTTCTTGCTTAAATTATTCATATGTATATGTTTGTGTCAGGTTCATTTTATACTTGGGTCTTATAAATGAAGATATGTGTTTTAGAGATGTTTTGTTTTTATTCGGGATTATGTCTAGCTTCACCATATATACATATATACATATATATATATATATATATGTATATATACTTGTGCTTATCTTATTCTATACTTTGTTCTTAAATTTTCTAGTTTATGTTGCAAGTATACACTAACACTTACTTCTTGTTCTTATTTATTACATTTGTATTTTAACTTTGACAAACAATATTAAAATTATGTACAATATGGTTTACTTATATTCATACTTATCTTTATATCTGTTTCTATTTTAATTATCAATATTAAACTTAGATTCATGAATTTACTTATTTATTTATATTTGTATTTTATATTGAACATTATCATCTCTTTATATTTTATATTGTTAGACTTTGATTTTATTTTACAGATTATTATCTATAGATACTTTTATACTAAATGTAAATAAGGGTAAAGCATTTTAATTCAATGGTATAAGACAAATATTATAAAGAGATTTATTTTAAATTTCCAAATATTATTATTCATATGCATATTCATCAGATGTAAACAAAGTAAAGTATTTTAATTCAATTATATAAGATTTACAAATATTATTAAGAGATTTAATTTTAAATGTTCCAAATCAATTTCCTTTTTAAAATACAAATTTATATAAACAATTGGTAAATGTTTCCAAAATCATATTCATTTTAATATGATCAGATTACATTTTATTTAATTAGATTAAACATTTATTAAAATAAACGGGGCCAAAAATCCAGGGTCGTCACATTCCTCCCCCCTTAGAATCTTTTCGTCCTCGAAAAGGAACGAAGCCAGAATTTATTAAATACTTAAAATCAGACAAATTATCTTTTGATCATTTCAAAACACTTTAAAATCTACATAGTATTACAAACATAGTTTTTATAAAATTACTTGTTAAAACTCGATGTCTCAAGCAGTCCATCCCTGTTCCCACAGAAATTCAGTCATACGTTGATCAGGCGTAGGACTGAAAATCTATAAGTACTTGGTAAACCCGTTTACAACACCTAGTGAAAATGCTTGGAAAATAATTTTATTGAATCTTACAAAATAATTTTTGAAAATAGAGGAAATATCCTTAGTGAGGATGCTCTGGAAATCATCACCCCCATCCATGGTCGTAGTTAACCCGATGGTTACGTTGCTGTCCCGACAAAATCCATAGATAACTATAGGCCTCCGCGCCCCCCGATTACACCATGGAACCCGCTACAGATCGCAGCTACAACTGGGTTACGTAGCTATCAGAGCAAAAATCCCATATAACTGTTGGCATCAACGCCCTCGAATTTCGCTGCCAAAAGAAAGAAACTTCTCCTCTCCACATGACCATAGATCGCAGTCTACCGATGTTGCGTTGCCTTCCCGGCAAGATCAAGTGTATAATGTTGGCACTCATCCTCCACACGATTCCGCTATGGTCCCACAGTAGATCGCAGTGACATCGAGTTACACTGTCGTCACATCATAACCCAAATGCCCCTGTAGGCATCAGCGCCATCGACTTTCGCTACCCAATAATCCTCAGGGACTAGTTTGTCCGGACTCCTCACAGGATCAACTTTAGAACCTCCCCTTGGAGGCTCAAGGCAGTACCACCCTGAGGCACTCCTGAGAAGTCCATTCAAGGGAGCCCCTTTTTCCCCAGAGCAATCATCAAAACACTTTATACTATACATACAGTATTTTTCAAATCATACACCTAGTATGATCTCATATACAAAGCTCCTTTACACAAAATCGATAATTCTCAACTAGGCTTTCCAAATTCAAATATTGATTTTTACCCAAAAATCAAAAGCCTTTCCAAATCCAAAGGTTTTCAAAACCCTTTCCCAAAATCCTCATAAGATCCTTTATATATATTTTCAGATATATATAATAATTTTTTTTTGTTTTTTTTTTTAAAACTTTGGATCATTTCAAACTTGTATAAAACCATTTTTATACTTCAAACATTTCCAAAATCCTTTTCCTTCCAACAATAAATTCAACAATGGGAGATTTATCTTATATAACAAAGATATACAACTTTGTTTATTCAAAACCAGATATCCCAATTTAATTACTCTTTTCAATACCAATATCATTCAAATCCGTACGATGTACACCTACCATCTGTACGCTATATCAACCTGATCGCTCGCTCGATCACACAATTTCACTTCCGAACTAGTATCGTCCACCCGACTTCCTAGTGCGGACACATATCTGATTTCTTGATCAGAAACCGTCATTCTCCTTGCATAGTCATAACTATGATAGAGAACATCCAGAACCAATCAACAATCCATATCCAGGTTCGCCATCGAAAATTGAGTGAAAAATCCCAACTCGGATCGATAAACTATCTCGAAATTCTGTGCTCGAATCTGGATCAAATCACTATGCGAATAGAATAATATACGTACATCCTACGTATTCAACTTCATTGATATTAGCCAAATCAATTTCCTTCCCATTCACATTCCCTTTAAATTCTATTCATGTATTCACAATTGTTTCAATTCCATTGAATTATCACTTCAATTCCTATCTCAGTTGGGAATTTAATAAATAACAGTTTAAACTCCGACCAGTTTAGAAAATAGCTTAAAAGTTTAAAAATAGGTATGTAGTGGAAAAATAATTAATAGTTTGCAAAATAGCTATAAAATAGTTAACTAGTTGTAAAATAGTTGGAAAATAGTTAAATAGTTTTAGAACTTTTAGATAATTGCAAAGTAGTTGTAAAATAGTGATTAATTTGTAAAGTAGTTGAAAAAATAGTAATTTGTTTATAAACAGTTGAAATATGATTAAATAGTTTCAAAATAATGGTAAAACAAATATATAAAATAATTTGGCTTTAAAAAAGAAAGGTTATATATATTAAATAGCTTGGAAAATAAGTTTATATTAAAACAATTTATATAAAATAGTCTAGAGTCAAACTGTTCACTTCCCCAACAATTCAATTTACATTTCCACTTTCATTTAAATTGATCCAATTTCAATTTTAAATAACTCCAATTTCCATTGGACTTGATTTATTTCTAATTCAAGTTGAATCAATCGGGTTTCTTTCCAAATTCTAATCAAATTTTATTTGATTTTTAAACATATACAATTCCAAATTATTCAAATTTATTTAGACTACTTTCCAATTGGATCTACTTCAATTTCAAATCATTTCAATTTCTATATGAATTTATCACAATCCCTATTTGAATTTGAACTCATTGAATCTTCGATTTTATTTCAAATTAATCTAATTCAAATTTCCCATTAGAATTTTATACTCATCTATCTTCAATTCTAATTAATTTAAACTAAATTCAATTCGAACTAATGAAATCAAAACCTCAACTTTAACCATCTCGAATCATATAAATTCGAGCTAAATTTTCAAATGTTGATTTAATCCCCTTAAATTAGGTTAACCTTTATTTATTTATATATTTTTTTTAAATCAGTAATCCAAATCTTTAACTATTTAATTCTGAGTCCAATTCTCAATAGATATAGAAAATTTTACATTAGGTTGAATTATCACAAAATATTCCGTACATTAGTTGATTACCTACTAATAGTTCATACATTACATACATTTATCCAAAATAAGAGTCTTACAAAAGTCATAAATCTAGATGTCTTTCTATGGACTTCCTCCCAAAGGGCAAAGCCCGAACATGCACTTTTCAACAGGATGTCCCCACTTATAGCATTTTCCACAAAAAATTTCTACCCTCTCATCAATCTTGACGGCCTCCATGTTTCCGACAGGATGTTCCACAACTTTAATCTTTTTCTTCTGTCTCTTGGGACAATTTCTCGCAATATGTCCCAGCCCTTTACAATGATAGCAAATGGTTGACTCGTTGACCGGTTCCTTTGGTTTACGCTTTACCTTCCTCACTTCGGGACAGTGGTTAAGGAAATGTCCCTTCTTATGGCACTTAAAGCATAATATCTCGGAGCGGAAACGTTGGAATATACCCTTTAATTCCTTCCTTGTTTTACCACACTTAGCTGCGTAATGACCCTTATTGTAACATCTATAGCAAGTGACATTATCATAAGGTCCTGGTCCATTTCTTTCCTTAATCCGATTTTTATACTCCTGAATTGCTATTTCCCGTTCCTTACGTGCAGCTGCCCTTCGTTCTCTGCGCCTTTTCACTCTTAGCCATTTCTCTCAAAGTCTGAATTCCAGAGGGACTTCCTAACCTATAAATTAGACTTAATTAGAACCAGTCAACTCTTATATATCAATTTGTTTACCTAGATATACCTTAAGTTTTAAAGTCAAGTCTAATCTTCAAACAACCCATTGTTTGCTACAAGTCCCTTTTATTCAAATAATACTATATTAATTCTTTTAACACTTTGAAACAAATTTTCAAATTCTGGATCTATATTTTAAATTTCACAATTTAAGTATTTTCAATTTCACTTTATAAGTCATACTTCACCTAACTGTTTATTACTTTAGAACATCTCATTAATACACATGTTATTATTAAACACACATCAATCATTTATGATAATAACCAAGATCATCATATCTAAAACCACCCATTATCGTCTTACTCTGAAATATTTCTCTAATTCAAGATTCCAATTTTAGTTTAAATCCTTTTCGAACTTATCTTTATTTAATTTCCGTTTGGTTGTTTTATATTACTCTTAATTTATTCCTAATAATTTAACAGGCAATTTCCTTAATATTTCTTAGAGTGAAATATTGCTTTATATACCAAAATATAATCTTATAGAAAATCTTTAAAATCTTTTTATAAGAAGATAACAAGTACGCTCTCATATATATTTACTCAACTCATTCTAGAGTACTACGGACTCTATTCAATGAGTAATCCCCACCAGAGCCAAGGTTCTCGCTTAACCTTCTGCTCTGATACCAAATGTAACGACCCGAAATTTTCTAACCCGAAAATTCCAGATAGTTATGAAACGAAGAAAGAGATAGAAGAAAAAGAGGAGAAACACCAAATACCTCACATTCGCAGCGGATAAAATATAATAATAAGTAATAACAGTTTACAAAAGAATATTATAACTGTCGATTACATTTAATATACATCAGGGTTTCACATAATATACAGTCAATGAATATTTACAATTATCATGACTCAGATAAACAATAATATAAATACAGCGGATATACTCCATACGATATTGCCACCAGCTCGCCTCCTGAGCTCCTGAACGTCCTAACCTGAAAATCTGTAATACTCGGTCTGACCCGAACATTACATCAAAGTAACACCTGGGTCAGGCTGGAAACCAGCGTGAGTAAACCCAACTAACATGGAATACCAAAGCAGTCAACTTATATAAACCCGGGGTAGCTTATATCAATTTAACAAATTCACAATTTGCTGTAGACACACTTATTTCACACATCAATCTCTAAGTATCAAAACTTAGATTTAATCCACATACATCATTCCTATTAATTTCACATATCAAGTTTTTAGGAGACGAAGTGGTTTCGGGTGTTAACTAATACCCGACTCCGATCGCTTCGAATCAAATGTCGTCTTAACTCAAGTCATCCAAGTGAAATACAATTCGATTTTTAATTATAGGATACCAACCTTAACATAGTAATTCATCGATGATAGAAAACTACACTATCACTATTCAAAGCTACAGTCATCATAAAAAAAAACATTCATATCAGAACCTCCAACTCGTCCTATATAAGCATGATTTGTCAACCACGCCATCTCTAATTAATTTAATTAACCACTTATGAATTAAATTAATTACTTTAATTACAATTAACTTCTGCTTCCTCAACATTGATTAATCTCAAAACAAGGAAATAAATCAGATATCCAAACACAGAAGCACCAAGTAATTACTTCCCATCAGGTAGTTAAATTTTTTATTCAATTACATCCAGTGGTTATTCATTAATTCCTTTGTTAAATAATTTTACCTCATTAACTACCCTCAGTAATTATACTTACCCCAAACATCATATGATTACTTTTATTTAATCTACCATATTTAGTTAACTAAAATTAACCACATCAACTTAATTTATTCCACCGAGCAGTTAATTCCTTTAATTACTTCATTACATAATTATTTATCATTTTTTTTCTTACATTGAGCTTTTGTCCACTTAATTTCTTATTACTTAATTATTTCTAAATTTAGTTCTCTTAATCAATTAATCCCTAAAAAGAAATCATCTTTACTTAATTAATTCAATAAATTTACGTAATTACCCAAATCAAACATCATAGTTATAATTAACCTAATCACTTAATCCAAAATTATCAGTTGATTAATCAATTAATCACTCCTTAATTTCCATTTGATTAATTCTTGATCACTAATTGATTGAACCGTTAATCAACCCTTAATAAATATTTGATAAATCTTTAATTACCTTATTGAAATATGAAACATTAAGTTTAATGATCTTTAAGATAACGTTTTATTTTAATTCAAACTAGGATTCAAAGTTTTGATTAAAACTTGCTTCATCATCATTTTTTTTATTCAGTTCAAAACCCAAATCACTGGCAGATTTCAACCTGAGACACCATTTGACCCAAGCCTTCTCAATAATACTTCGCGTAAGCTTCAGGAAACACGAGTATGGCACAAGAAAAACCGAGCTTCCCTTAATCCATCATCCAAACCTTCATCGTGCACACGGTGCACGTGCACCGACGCCTCTGGCCATCGGTGATCATTGCAGCCACCCCTGACAATCACCCATACTCACGCGACCTCGAAACAACGCATCGATCACACGCAAAACTATCGAATCGAAATTGAGTTAAAAACTCGACCAAACAGAAACGCCATGGCCAGGAACTCCCCCCTTCCGATGCCTTCAACCAACGAGGAGCCTCGCCCCTTTCCCAAAACTTCGTCACCCCTTCCAGCTTGCATCCCAATCCATGCGAACCACCCCGATACTTCACAGATGCCGCAAAAATCTCGACACTCCGATGTTCCTAAACACACTACAAAACCCTACTTTGATCCACCACGACCACCACGATGATCAGACATCATCTCCCCCATTTTTTCTAAGATCGACCATGCCCCAGCCAACTCCATGCCAATTCTCGACCACCCAATTGTCGCCGATCAATGGCAATTTGATCAGAACCCAAATTTGAAAAAAATTCGAATACACAACAAATACTTAGTTTAAAATTACAAAATTTATGTTAAAATTCATGATTCCCTTATGCGAATCAGATCCCATAATCCAAATATGAAATTATTGACATTGATTTTCATCTAAATTTAGATTATACTGTAAATCTTAAATTTACAGGTTATTTGTTAAATACAAATACTTGAATTTATTCATCAACACAAGATTTCACTGCTTTGATCCATTTCCTTTCAATGATCAAAAGCTAATAGATAATAATTTGGAAGCTAAAAATTTTCTAGTTATTCCTGAACCAAAATTTTAACAGAGAGCTACATTTTTTGTGACGACCGTCCATGACTCCCGCACCAAAACAAGGAAATAGTGCGCTGAAAGACGTGCCAAGTAGCCATGGACGATAGTCAGGGTAAAATAAAACAGAAACTCTTTCGCATAACTTCCAGCGCATGGATAAAATACAATAGAGAAATATATATAGTGAAGCTTCATAGCGGAAAATCATCATATAAGCACCATAGTAGTTTGATACAATCATCTAAACAAATCCATACATCAAAGCCTCACTACATAGCACTCAGAATATACAAACAGCGGAACACCCAGTACATATAGTAAGAAACTAATATGCAAAGCCTCCTGCTCGTCTTCGTCACCATCAACGCAGATTTCTAAGAACAGCACCTGTCACCTGCTACCTAGTCTGCCCATCCCAACATGGATGAACAGCCCAAGGTAATAAGAGGAGACATAAAACCTTGAGTCAGACAAAGTCTTAGTGAGCAGTAAATCAACTATCAAACATACCAAAAAGCATAAAGGATAAAAGGAATAGGAACCAAACCATCCCACTCCACCTCTTTCTACAGTGATAGCCCCAGACACACACCAAGGAGAAGTAAGCATAACATAGCAGATGATTAAGGTAAAGCAATAATCACTCGAGTCAAGGGCGATGTTTTCCAAATACAAACCCCCAAGGCCTAAACCAAGATCAGATAAGCACCTAGAAAATACCGCTCTTGAGACCGAATGATGATACAACCAAACATCCAAACATCCATGACTCTGGCTATCACTGTTATCCTTGCTTTGATTTCACCGTTGATTGAATGACCATCCGTCAAGGGCTAATGGTAACCCCGGTTCCAGACATAACTCCGCACGCTGCCTTGTGCCTAGGACTTATCTACTTTGCCCAGAGTACTCGACTACCTACCTATAGTCTTTTGGTTGTCCCGACTACCTACCTGTAGTCGTTATGGGCACCCCATGTACTCTTGCTTTTGAGCATGCTAGAACCTTCAACAACGATGAGATCCAAGCCTCCTAGTCATCCTCCTTGACGACTATCCTCATACTAGCTCAAGCTACCTCTCGAGCAATCCATTATCAACCAACTCGAACCATCCCTCGAGTTATCAACATGCTTGGAATGATCCCTGCCTGGATTACGCCAAGTCTACATCACATCATACTTCGCTTTATTACACCATAGAAAAGTCTCAACTCAACAACATGGTTTGCCTCATCGCATCATGGCCAATCATCATTCAATCCATACATATGAGCTTCCACATCCGCCACATATGCTTTTAGCAGCTTTCACCATTCAAGAGCCTCTTCTGTAGCTTTTGAATCATCTTTGACCATACTTGTCCAAATCTATCAACTAGATTGCTCATTCACAACAATCAATCAAGGCAAACATTAATCCAAACAAATAAGTATTCAATCAAGATCTAATTAGGCATTTATAACTAAAATGGCAATTTCGTAAATAAACGAGCATAAAACTAACATACATGAATCATGGGTTTTTAGCATAGATCTAGCAAATATAAAACATGGGTTTTGTTTCTATGACTTAATAAATGAGCTTGCATAGGTAAACATCTTCACAAACAATGGATCTATACTTGGATCTAAGGAAGATGCACAAAATCACTATCTACAACACTCCAACAAACCACCAATCCAATATACTCCTTTGGGTCCGCGTGAGAGATAACTACCACTCACCAAATCACTTAAACACCTCAAAACTAAACACTTCAGATCTGGACAGCGAAGATCAAGGCTTGATCCGGCGAAATCTCGCTTAAAACGATGAAATCTAGCTTCGTTGGATGAAGATCTTCAACTTTGGCCCTTGAATCTTTGATCTCGATCTTCGATCTTGGATGGATGTTAGAACTAGATTGGAATGGAGAAAAGAAGATGAAGAAATGTTGTAGTCGAGCTCTCAAAATGGCAGCACTTCGTCGCTTCAAAATCCGGTGCCAAAAAGTGAGCCAAACCCCTCTATTTATAGGCTGATTTCTCCCTGACTCGGCCGCTCTTAAGTCGTTGCCGACTCATTCCCCTGAGTCGCCCATGCCACTTGCCGACTCAACACAACACAGGCCTCATGTCTTACTCATACGCGGCTTATCCCAGACACGACTCAACACCTCTAACGACCTAACCAAATACGGCACAACATGCTAACGACTCAATGGCTTACGACATAAGACACTGCCGTATTTTCCCAAGTCCTAAGTCGTATGGCGACTCAACTAACATGCCGACTCAACTACAGTAAGCCATACTGAGTACCTACCGACCTAACGACTTAGTCTTATGGCCGACCTAAGCCCTAGCCGACTCAACTGCATATGACTCAACAACCTCTGCCGACTCAACACCCACCGACTCAACTCCTTAACTCGGCAAACCCTATGAGTCGTAACTCGTTGACTCGGCCACACTTTTTATCTCACTATCCTCTTAGGTCGGTCACCCCTATGAGTCGGTCAACCCCTTAACTCGGCCACATACTAACTCGACCATACCTATAAGTCGCTGCCTCTATGAGTCGGTTACCATATGAGTCGCCCACTACCTTAATTCGGTCTAAACTCTAGCAGGCTAACCCACTGACTCGTCCAAGACCATGATTCGCTGCCTACCTTAACTCGGTCCAAACTCAACCCTCAACATGTTGACTCGTTAACGACTCAAAACTTGAGAACTCAAACTCATCACTAAACACATGAGTTAACTTTATAAACGACTCAGGCTAGAAACAACATAAACAATACTAATGACCTGCAAATTCTACGATTTATCGACACGTAAAATACGGGTCGTTACATTCTCTCCCCCTTAGGAATTTCGCCCCCGAAATTCCAAGCAATCAACAGCAATCAACAGCAATCAAAATTATTCCGCATGCCTATCATCCATAGCAATCAACAAACCATGCATCCAATTCTAGCCTAGCATGCAGAATTCTAAAACTTAGAACAAGCTACAAATTCATGAGATGTCACGACACTTTAGGGCCATACCTCGAAGAGCTCAGGATGAGCTGCCTTCATCCTCTCTTCCTCTTCCCATGTACAGTCGTCAACATCATCACTCCATTGTACCTTGAGCAACGTAATCGACTTCCTCCTAAGCTGTTTCGTGTCGGTTTCAACAACACGAAGCGGCTTACGAGGTCTCGTAACCACTGGATCAACCTCTAAGTCTTCACAGCTGTCAGCGGAAACCACCATAGTTGGGTCGTGCACATACTTCCGTAGATAAGATACATGAAAAACATTGTGCACACCCGCCATCTTTTCCGGTAACTCCAATCTATAAGAGAGCTTTCCAATTCGCTCGATAATCGGGAATGGTCCAACAAATCTCGGAGTTAACTTTCCTTTCCTCCCGAATCTAATAGCCCTCTTCAATGGAGAAATCTTCACAAAAACCATCTCTCCTACGTCGAATTCCAAATCCTTACGATGATTATCGGCATAACTTTTCTGACGATCTTGGGCTTCCTTCATTCGTTGCCGAATGATCTCTATACAATTCGAAGTCTGTCGAATCATCTCTGGCCCAAGTATCAGTTTTTCTCCGGTTTCCAACCAACATGTCGGAGAGTTACACGGTCTTCCATATAATGCCTCATATGGTGCCATACCAATACTCGACTGATAACTGTTATTATATGCAAACTCCACCAAATGAAGATGATCTTCCCATGATCCTCCGAAGTCCAAAACACAAGCTCTGAGAAGATCTTCCAAAACTCGGTTAACTCTCTCAGTCTGACCATCTGTTTGAGGGTGATAAGCTGTACTCAAACACAACTCAGTTCCCAAAACTTCCTGGAAGCTCTTCCAAAATCTACTAGTGAACAATGGGTCTCGATCGCTCACTATACTCTTCGGAATACCATGGAATCGAACTATCCACTTAACATACAATTCAGCCAACTTCGATGCAGTCCTAGTTGATCGAACAGGAATGAACCTTACACTCTTTGTCAAACGATCTACTATGACCCAAATCCCTTCATTTCCTGCCCTGGTTCTAGGTAGACCATCGATAAAATCCATCGACACTTGCTCCCACTTCCATGTAGGAACCTCTAACGGCTGAAGTAATCCACTGGGCTTCTTCTGCTCAGCTTTCACCAACTGGCAGTTCATACACTTGGAAATAAAATTTCCAACATCTTTCTTCATGCCTTCCCAGTAGTAAGTTCTCTTCATATCCCGATACATCTTATTTCCACCTGGATGAATTGTCAACTTCGAGTGATGACCTTCCCTCAGAACTTCATCTCTCAATCCATCAATGTCGGGAACAACTAATCGTCCTTGCTTCCGAAGCCAACCCTCTCGATCGACCTCGAATCTCTTATCCTTCTCTGGGTCCAATCCGGATTCCAAATCTCGGATAATCTTGACAAGCTTATCATCTCTCTTTTGGCTCTCGCCAATCCTTTCCACAAGAGTAGGTCTTATCGATAAGTTTGCCAACATCTCAGGTTCCAATTCACATCTAGGCCTGAAGTCAAATCCAGCCAAATACTCGAGACTCTTCCATTCTGAAAACATGGCTCCCAAACCTGCATGTCTTCGACTTAACGCATCAGCCACTGCGTTACCTTTTCCCGGAGTATAGGCTATACCAAAATCATAAGATGCCAGAAACTCTAGCCACCGTTGCTGTCGAAGATTCAAATCCTTTTGGGAGAACAGATACTTCAACGACTTATGATCTGTAAACAACTCGAATCTAACTCCCAATAGATAATGTCTCCACATCTTCAAAGCAAACACAATCGCCGCTAACTCCAAATCATGAGTCGGATAATTCCTTTCATGCGGCTTCAGTTGTCGACTTGCATACGCAACAACTTTATCCTTCTGCATTAGCACTGCTCCAAGTCCAGTGCCACATGCATCGGTGTAAACCACCATCTCTTCATTCCCACTTGGAATAGTCAAAACAGGAGCACTTGTCAGTCGCTCTTTCAGGATTACGAAAGCTTGCTCACACTTGTCATCCCATCTAAACACTTGGTTCTTCTTCGTCAATCCTGTCAACGGTGCAGCTATCTTGGAAAAGTCTTTGATAAACCGACGATAATATCCTGCTAATCCAAGAAAACTCCTCACATCAGATGCATTCTTAGGTCTAACCCAATCCTGGATTGCTGCCACCTTAGCGGGATCAACCGCTATTCCATTTCCAGAGATAACATGGCCTAAGAACCTCACTTCACTCTTCCAGAAGTGACACTTCGAAAACTTAGCCTTCAGCTGATGTTTCCGCAAGATTTCCAAAACAATTCTCAAGTGCGTCTTGTGCTCTTCCTCAGTTCTGGAGTAAACCAAAATATCATCCACGAACACAAGCACGAGCTTATTTAACTGATCTCTGAATACTCTATTCATATGATCCACAAAATATGCTGGTGCGTTAGTCAACCCAAACGGCATTACCAGCCATTCATAAAACCCGGATGGTGTCCTAAAAGCAGTCTTCGGCACACTATCCTTCGCCACTCTCAGTTGGTGAAATCCCGTTGCCAAATCCATCTGAGAAAATACCTTAGCCTCGTGAAGCTGATCAAACAAGTCATCTATTCTCGGCAATGGATACTTGTTCTTTTTAGTCAACTTATTTAGCTCACGATAATCCACACACAACCTCAACGATCCATCCGCTTTGGTTGCGAACACAACTGGTGCACCCCATTCGGACACACTTCTCCGAATGAATCCTTTACGTAAAAGGTCATCAACTTGCATCTTCAGCTCTTGCTGCTCCCTCGGTGCCATCCGCCTAAGAGGCATAACAACAGGTCTGGCTCCCTCAACTAGATCGATACGAAACTCGATCTCCCTACGCGGTGGCAACCCTTTGACTTCGTCAAAGACATCCTCAAATCCATTCACAATAGGCACTGATGACAGTCCATCCCGTGGAACAACCAGCGAATACATGAAGCTCATGAAGACGTCTTCCTCATGCTTGCATCGTATCACAACCTTTCGCCCTTCCACATTCCCGACTGTCACCTCAAGCCTCTCACAATCAATCCTTGCCGCATATTTCCTAAGCCAGTCCATACCCAAAATAATTCCGAACCCCGCAAAGTTCAGAACAAAGCAATCACAATCAAACGAGCAATCATGACTCGACACAACTAGACCACGGCATATCATACACAAACATGACGAACCCCCAACTGGATTAGTCACAACCAATGGCCTATCAACAATATCCGGTCTCAAACCTAACCGGTCTACCAAATCATTACAAACAAAAGAATGCGACGCTCCAGTATCAAACAACACTCTAACTGGAACACCACAGATAGAAAGAGTACCTTGAACCACCACACCCTTCCCCTTCTCTTCAGCAGTAGGAGCTTTTGAAGACGACGGCACAACTCCCAAAGCATAAGCTTGCACAATCTGCCTATCTTTCCTCGGCTCTGGGCAATCCTTCTTGATATGTCCCAGCTTATCACAGTTATAACACTTTCCCGGCACCTTGGGATTCTTACAATCTTTGTAAAGATGGCCCTTCTGTTGGCAGTTATAACAAGTCACTTCGCCTTTCGGCTTCTTCTGGCCATCCTTACCCTTCTGCTGCTGCTTCCTCCTCTTATTGCCACTCTGGTGTAGTTTAGATCCTTCCCTGGTTACAGCAACAACAGAACTTTCCTTAGGAAACAAACTCTCATGCCTAAGGGCTTTCTCCACAAGCTTCTCAAATGGATCGTCCAAATGATCCACTAACTGCCTCCCAAGATAAGCATCCAGACCAGTCACAAACTTCTCATTCTTCTGATAGGGAGAATCAATGTACGATCTGGCATACTTGGACAAAGCTTCAAACTCAGAAACATACTCAAGAACTGGTCTCCCACTTTGCTTGAGCTCTACAAACCTCTTGAACAAAACAGACTTCTGAGCCGTAGAGATGAACTTTGCTTCAAATCTAACTTGGAATTGCTCCCAAGTAATCTCTTCTTCTGGGGTATCAATGGTGATAGAATTCCACCAATCAGCAGCTCTTCCCTGAAGCTGTCTCGATGCAAGCTTCCTCTTAGTTACATCCTCAATCCCTAAGTCACCAAAGATCCTTCGACATGCATCAATCCATCTCTGCACCTCAATAGTCGACTCCGTCCCCAAGAAAGCTTTTCCTCCAAGAGCAGTATAATCCTCACAAAGCTTAGCAAAATCCACCGGCCTTGGAGCTTGGACTTGAACTCCCACATCTACAGATGGCCCTGGAGCTGGTATCCTTCTCATGATCGAAGTCATCATCGCTTCGAACATAGTTCCATAATCAACAGCTCCTTCAGTAGCACGGCTTTCCCTTGCAGCTGGTCTCCCTCTTCGACTCATCCTTAATATCTGTAATAAGAATGATTAGAACACCTTAAGTAACAACTGCATAAGGAGTTCAAATCCTTCTAAATTACTATATTATATATAGTAATCATCCATCAAAATACAATTACGTCTCTCATACGTAGTTACGTTAGCGAGCGTTGGCTAAAATCGATTAACCAAAGCTCTGATACCAAATGTGAAGACCGTCCATGACTCCCGCACCAAAACAAGGAAATAGTGCGCTGAAAGACGTGCCAAGTAGCCATGGACGATAGTCAGGGTAAAATAAAACAGAAACTCTTTCGCATAACTTCCAGCGCATGGATAAAATACAATAGAGAAATATATATAGTGAAGCTTCATAGCGGAAAATCATCATATAAGCACCATAGTAGTTTGATACAATCATCTAAACAAATCCATACATCAAAGCCTCACTACATAGCACTCAGAATATACAAACAGCGGAACACCCAGTACATATAGTAAGAAACTAATATGCAAAGCCTCCTGCTCGTCTTCGTCACCATCAACGCAGATTTCTAAGAACAGCACCTGTCACCTGCTACCTAGTCTGCCCATCCCAACATGGATGAACAACCCAAGGTAATAAGAGGAGACATAAAACCTTGAGTCAGACAAAGTCTTAGTGAGCTGTAAATCAACTATCAAACATACCAAAAGAGCATAAAGGATAAAAGGAATAGGAACCAAACCATCCCACTCCACCTCTTTCTACAGTGATAGCCCCAGACACACACCAAGGAGAAGTAAGCATAACATAGCAGATGATTAAGGTAAAGCAATAATCACTCGAGTCAAGGGCGATGTTTTCCAAATACAAACCCCCAAGGCCTAAACCAAGATCAGATAAGCACCTAGAAAATACCGCTCTTGAGACCGAATGATGATACAACCAAAAATCCAAACATCCATGACTCTGGCTATCACTGTTATCCTTGCTTTGATTTCACCGTTGATTGAATGACCATCCGTCAAGGGCTAATGGTAACCCCGGTTCCAGACATAACTCCGCACGCTGCCTTGTGCCTAGGACTTATCTACTTTGCCCAGAGTACTCGACTACCTACCTGTAGTCTTTTGGTTGTCCCGACTACCTACCTGTAGTCGTTATGGGCACCCCATGTACTCTTGCTTTTGAGCATGCTAGAACCTTCAACAACGATGAGATCCAAGCCTCCTAGTCATCCTCCTTGACGACTATCCTCATACTAGCTCAAGCTACCTCTCGAGCAATCCATTATCAACCAACTCGAACCATCCCTCGAGTTATCAACATGCTTGGAATGATCCCTGCCTGGATTACGCCAAGTCTACATCACATCATACTTCGCTTTATTACACCATAGCAAAGTCTCAACTCAACAACATGGTTTGCCTCATCGCATCATGGCCAATCATCATTCAATCCATACATATGAGCTTCCACATCCGCCACATATGCTTTTAGCAGCTTTCACCATTCAAGAGCCTCTTCTGTAGCTTTTGAATCATCTTTGACCATACTTGTCCAAATCTATCAACTAGATTGCTCATTCACAACAATCAATCAAGGCAAACATTAATCCAAACAAATAAGTATTCAATCAAGATCTAATTAGGCATTTATAACTAAAATGGCAATTTCGTAAATAAATGAGCATAAAACTAACATACATGAATCATGGGTTTTTAGCATAGATCTAGCAAATATAAAACATGGGTTTTGTTTCTATGACTTAATAAATGAGCTTGCATAGGTAAACATCTTCACAAACAATGGATCTATACTTGGATCTAAGGAAGATGCACAAAATCACTATCTACAACACTCCAACAAACCACCAATCCAATATACTCCTTTGGGTCCGCGTGAGAGATAACTACCACTCACCAAATCACTTAAACACCTCAAACCTAAACACTTCAGATCTGGACAGCGAAGATCAAGGCTTGATCCGGCGAAATCTCGCTTAAAACGATGAAATCTAGCTTTGTTGGATGAAGATCTTCAACTTTGGCCCTTGAATCTTTGATCTCGATCTTCGATCTTGGATGGATGTTAGAACTAGATTGGAATGGAGAAAAGAAGATGAAGAAATGTTGTAGTCGAGCTCTCAAAATGGCAGCACTTCGTCGCTTCAAAATCCGGTGCCAAAAAGTGAGCCAAACCCCTCTATTTATAGGCTGATTTCTCCCTGACTCGGCCGCTCTTAAGTCGTTGCCGACTCATTCCCCTGAGTCGCCCATGCCACTTGCCGACTCAACACAACACAGGCCTCATGTCTTACTCATACGCGGCTTATCCCAGACACGACTCAACACCTCTAACGACCTAACCAAATACGGCACAACATGCTAACGACTCAATGGCTTACGACATAAGACACTGCCGTATTTTCCCAAGTCCTAAGTCGTATGGCGACTCAACTAACATGCCGACTCAACTACAGTAAGCCATACTGAGTACCTACCGACCTAACGACTTAGTCTTATGGCCGACCTAAGCCCTAGCCGACTCAACTGCATATGACTCAACAACCTCTGCCGACTCAACACCCACCGACTCAACTCCTTAACTCGGCAAACCCTATGAGTCGTAACTCGTTGACTCGGCCACACTTTTTATCTCACTATCCTCTTAGGTCGGTCACCCCTATGAGTCGGTCAACCCCTTAACTCGGCCACATACTAACTCGACCATACCTATAAGTCGCTGCCTCTATGAGTCGGTTACCATATGAGTCGCCCACTACCTTAATTCGGTCTAAACTCTAGCAGGCTAACCCACTGACTCGTCCAAGACCATGAGTCGCTGCCTACCTTAACTCGGTCCAAACTCAACCCTCAACATGTTGACTCGTTAACGACTCAAAACTTGAGAACTCAAACTCATCACTAAACACATGAGTTAACTTTCTAAACGACTCAGGCTAGAAACAACATAAACAATACTAATGACCTGCAAATTCTACGATTTATCGACACGTAAAATACGGGTCGTTACATTTTTGCATATACAGGCATCTCCCAATACTCAGCAGTTTTTAGCCCAGATTCAAATTACCACTACCCATACAAACAAACATATTTACATCATCCAAATATATTAGCACCAAGAGAATTCCATTTAAATAATTTACTCACGATATTTCAAAAATAAACAGAGTAAATCAGGTTGAAATACTCACCTGGAAAGATTTGAAATAGAGAGCACTTCTCTCTTTTTTTTCCAGCAGGTTGTATTAGAACTTGAAAATATAGTGATGTTTTTATAAATTTTTCTTCCTGACTTTGTTATTATTATTCTTTTTGTTTTTGTTTGAACGAATTATACTAATATGGATGCATATATAAAGGAATAGTTTGTACTAAAGGAAGATTTTACTGGAACAGCTTATATCTCCAATGGTCAGAGATTTTTTTTTTTTTTATCTAGCCTCCTTCTTTGACCAGGCATGGTTTTCCTTCTGGCTCAAGCTTGACCTGATGCATGCTTGAATTGATATATTGTAGGCTGCAATTAATACTTGTCTCGATATATGTTTACATAATTATTATTATGTTTGCTGTGTATAAATGTTTGCATGAAGCTATATACTTTGCAGGTAGATAAGGCTTGTAAATGAAGATATTATATTTTATCTTTTTATTTTATGAACATAGACATTATGCAGGAAAATATTTTTGTCTTCTTGCTTAAATTATTCATATGTATATGTTTGTGTCAGGTTCATTTTATACTTGGGTCTTATAAATGAAGATATGTGTTTTAGAGATGTTTTGTTTTTATCCGGGATTATGTCTAGCTTCACCATATACATACATACATACATATATATATATATACACTTGTGCTTATATTTTCCAGTTTATGTTGCAAGTATACACTAACACTTACTTCTTGTTCTTATTTATTACATTTGTATTTTATCTTTGACTAACAATATTAAAATTATGTATAATATGGTTTACTTATATTCATACTTATCTTTATATTTATTTCTATTTTAATTATCAATATTAAACTTAGATTCATGAATTTACTTATTTATTTATATTTGTATTTTATATTGAGCATTATCATCTCTTTATATTTTATATTGTTAGACTTTGATTTTATTTTACATATTATTATCTATAGATACTTTTATACTAAATGTAAATAAGGGCAAAGCATTTTAATTCAATGGTATAAGACAAATATTATAAAGAGATTTATTTTAAATTTCCAAATATTATTATTCATATGCATATTCATCAGATGTAAACAAAGTAAAGTATTTTAATTCAATTATATAAGATTTATAAATATTATTAAGAGATTTAATTTTAAATGTTCCAAATCAATTTCATTTTAAAATACAAATTTATATAAACAATTGGTAAATATTTCCAAAATCATATTCATTTTAATATGATCAGATTACATTTTATTTAATTAGATTAAACATTTATTAAAATAAACGGGGCCAAAAATCCAGGGTCGTCACATTCCTCCCCCCTTAGAATCTTTTCGTCCTCGAAAAGGAACGAATCCAGAATTTATTAAATACTTAAAATCAGGCAAATTATCTTTTGATCATTTCAAAACACTTTAAAATCTACATAGTATTACAAACATAGTTTTTATAAAATTACTTGTTAAAACTCGATGTCCCAACCAGTCCATCCCTGTTCTCACAGAAATTCAGTCATACGTTGATAAGGCGTAGGACTGAAAATCTGTAAGTACTTGGTAAACCCGTTTTCAACACCCAGTGAAAATGCTTGGAAAATAATTTTATTGAATCTTACAAAATAATTTTTGAAAATAGAGGAAATATCCTTAGTGAGGATGCTCTGGAAATCATCACCCCCATCCACGGTCGCAGTTAACCCGTGGTTATAACTTTAAAATAATATTTTATACCTCAACATAAAATATCAATACAATCCAAATCTTTATCAAAATAAAGATTAAATCATTTCCAAACCATTTCAATATATCAATATACCGTATCTTTCAAATTCAAATATTTATCAAAATAAATATCAAGTCATTTCCGACCATTTCAATATATTAAATTATCATATCCTTTCAAAACGTTCTTACAAATCATTTTAATACATAAATATCATACCTTTCAGAACTTCATTTTCAATTCATTTTAATATCAAAATATTATATCTTTCAAAACTTTATTTCAAATCATTTTAGTATCAAAATATCATATCTTTCAAAACTTTATTTCAAATCATTTTAATATCAAAATATCATAACATTCAAAACTTTATTTCAAATCATCATATAAGTTCAAATCCAAATATTCAACTTTAAATACCTTCCAAATTCAAGATAACATTCATTTATTATCCTTTAAAATCACCTTTAAATAGTTTATATTCCAACTAAATTAACTCATTTAAATGATTTAAAAGCGGAGTTACTATACTTTCAAATTAAGTATTCAATTTCCGAAAATAATAAACTTCAGTTTAAACCATTTAAACATTATAAAAATCATATTTTAACATCCAAAAATGCTTATTAACATATCTTTAACATATGATTTTTGTAAAATAAATTTCTTATAAATAAATCAAATTTATCAATAAATTTACTTAATAAATTCAAGTGTGTAATTTCCATTCCTTCACAAATGCAATTTATTAACACTTACATTTTTAAATTTCCATTTCACAAATTAAATTAAATTTCCATTTTATTTACATAACTTAAATATCATTTTTAACCAAAATTCCAAATTTCCAAACTTAATTTATATTTCAATAATCCAATTTAACCATTCATTAATTACATTTTTAACTCATAGAAAATCATAATTTCTTTATTTTAAAACATTTAAAAATCTATTTAAATCAAATTTCATAAATTTATATTTTAAAATACTTAAAAATATCCAAAACACTTTATAAAATAACCACGGGCCTGTATATAGTTTTATGACCTAAGTCAAGTGATACGGATATATATCATTTCAATCTGCAGTTTAAAAAGAAAATTCGGGTTCTATCATTTCAAACCCACAATCCCAAGCTTAAAAAAACCGTTCAGGCCTATCATGTCATCGCATAATGATTTTCCTTATTTTAAAGTCCGTTCGGGTATGTATCATTTCAACCCATAGTGAACCTAATCTACAGGGAACTTACAGTGTGGTAAGCAGTTATAAATGAACAGTTAACAACATATAACAGTAACAGATGAGATGACATGTAAATTAATAGGTGTAACATAATATATAAATAATCACAAGCAGTTATAACATCACATATAATTCTACACATTCAGTTGTTGTCGCTTCACAATTGCATAAGTGTAAAATGTCGTGTGAGATTTACTCACCTCTTGTGCTGGAGATATCAATTCAAATGACACAATGGATACCAGAAAGCATGATGACACAACGATGGATTCAAGTGGATGAGAACCAAGCTTATTGATCTTGTACATAACCCATGAACATGACAAATAAAATTAGAATTCAATATGACATTGAATAGGAATAACTTTGAAACAAAAAGCAATATGAATACACTATCTTTTGCCTTATTTTCTACAGATTCTTTCATGGCGTAGGTAATGTTTTGGCTCCGGTTTGGCATGACTTTGGCTCAGGTTTGAACATAGGAATGCATGACATAAAGGCTAGAACATGTGGAGGAGTTACAAGGTAGGAATGTGAAGGGGTTTAGGCTAAAACATGGTTTTGGTTCAACCAAAGGGCTCGGCCATGGGATGTTTGGCTCGGCTAGTGGAGTGTGGGTCAGGTCAGGGGCTGAAGTGGTGAGTAGGGGTCTGGACAGTGATGGTGGTGGTGACCTAAGGTGGTGGTGACCTAAGGTGGTGGTGGTGGTAAAAAATGAAGTGGTGAAGCAAGATGGCTCAAACTAGCATAGTTTTAAGGCATAGGTTGTATTTTTGTGGATTATTGCATCATGATGGGCTCAGCCATGGTCAAGGCTGAAGGAGTAGGTGGGGCTGGTGACAAGGAGGAGACGTATGAGGTGCTGGCCATGACAATAGAGAGGAGGCCGAGCAAAAGGCAATAGAAACAAGGCAAAATAACATGGAAAAAGAGAAGAGAAAGGAGGAAAAAGAGGAGCCATTGCCAAGGATTTTTGTCAAGCTGTGAATGGAGATGGAAATGATAAAGTTTTTGCATGAAAACTAGATAGAATTCATGGCTAGGAAAGTAAAATGTACGGCCAAAAGTGATAAATGAGAGGTTATGGCAATTGAAAAGACTTTGGAGTTGAAAAGACTTAAGTTAATAAAGCTTTTAAAAACTCTTCATATTTTCTTTTCTTTAATTCAATTAAAACAAAAATAAAATCAGTAATTTGACTTTAAAGACCAAAACAAAGCAATATATAATACAAATTAATAATAAGTTTTAAAGAAAATGGAAAAAGAATTAAAGAAATTGCTTAAAATTCAAAACAGGGTTCAAAATTTACAATTAAATCATCATTGGCTTTGGAAAAATATCTACTTCATTTTAAAATATTCTAAAGAAAATTTTTGAAATAAACAAAGTGAAATAAATAATTAAATTTAGAAAAAATAGAAAAATAATTAAAGAAATTGTTTAAAAATTGGAAACAGGACATGAAAATTACAAATAAAATACCATTGGCTCTAGAAAAATTTCTATTTCACTTTAAAATGAATAAAATTTCAAATAAATAAAATAAATGAGAACAAAATAAAGTGGTAATTATAATAAAATATGATCTTGAGAAAATAGAAAAATAAATAAAGAATTCCTTAAATTAATTGAAGCTGGAAATTAGAAATTGTAAAAGAAAATACAACTGACACTGGAAAATGTCAATTACACTTTCAAAAATATTTTAAAACCAAAATATATACAATACATGTTATTTTACCCCTATAAACGCAAATTAGTACATTACATGACCAAATAAAATATTATTTATATAATTTAAAATAAACAATTTTGTTAAATACAGCAAATTTCACACCATGGTTAAAAGGCATAACTTTCACACTATAAATCAGATTTCAACGAAATGAAAAGAAGTATCCTTAAAATTTTATTTACTTTCATAATAAAAGATAAAATTCAAAATTTCAAACTTTCAAATTTTAAATTTAAAAGTCAAATTTGACCATATTGACCAAAATTCACTTTATGAAAAATATTCGTTTTAGTCATGTTTTGGAATGATAATTCATATCAAAATAAAAGTTTATATTTTAAAATAAAAAAATTTATCTACTTCAAATAAATAAAATAAATCTTTTAAATCAAAAATTCAATTAAAATAATTAAAATAAACAATTAAAATAATCACAAAATACAGAGTGCCATAATTTTGGAAATGCTATTGATAAAATTCCAGATTTTATTTTAACTTTTCAAAAAAATAAAACTTCAATATTAGAAAATTTTAAACTTATAAGTCATATTTTTAGGCTTCTAAACTTCTACATTTAAACCAATTTAACATATGACTTATGACAATAAAATTCTACAATTGAACATCAAATTTTAAAAACTCGATTCATTTGTTAAGTCAAAATCCAATGTTTACTAACTTATAAATTATAAAAAACTTAAATTTTACTTTAAATATCATTTCAAAACTTTAAATTTAATTTCCATTATTTATTTACATTTTAAAAATAAATTTAAAGTCAAAATTCACATTTACTTCAAATTTACATACGTAAATTCACAAATTCAAAACTAAATATTTGTCTTTCTTAAAACCATAAAATATATATTTTTCAATCAAATTTCATACATTTAAAAGTACATATCTTAATAAAAATCATTTGAAAATATACCACGGGGTCTGTATATAATTTTCTAACCTAGGTCAAGTGATACAGATATATATCATTTCAATCCGCAGTTTAAAAAGAAAACCCAGGTTCTGTCATTTCAAACCCGCAATCCTAAGTCAAATAAAAATACAATAAAAAACGCTCAGGCCTATCATTTCAGCCCATAACGATTTTCCCCTATTCTAAAGTCCGTTCGGGTATGTATTATTGCAACTCTTAGTGATTCTATTCTAACAGGGAACTTGTAGTGTGAATATATGCATAAACAATATAAACAATGTCAATGTCACAGTATAATGTCATATATCATATGTCAAGTGATAATTATCAAGTTAACACAGTAATGACATAACATACCATATCATATAATCATCATTAACTTGCATAACATTTTTAATTTACTAAAAACTTGTCATCAATTACTAATTCATAAGTAAACATGTCAGAGTGAGAAAGACTCGCCTTTTCAAGCTGGACTTAGCAAATCGAACTACACGAATGAATTCGAGAAAGCACGATATGGAACGACACAGCACGACTTTGGATTCAAATGAGTGGAGAGTGCCAAGATGATCATCTTGTAAACAACCCAAAACAAGACATATAAACACATCAATATATATAACACAAAACACATTGAAATGACTTGAAATAAAAAACAACAACGGACAAAATAGCTAGACCTTGCTTTAACCATTCAAGAGCTCGACGAAGGGAACATTATGCTCGGACATTGATGTGCTAAAGCTCAGGTTTTGGGTCAAAAATGCTCGAAAATAAGAGTGGATGAAGGATAGTGGTTGCAACATGGAATACAAAAGGAACAAGGCAAGAAAACCAAGTGTTTGTTCAACTTGTAGGCTCGGCCTATGGGTCAATTACACTCGGTCCAGGCTAGTACAAGTCTGGACATGTCAGGTACAGGTCTGGAGCTAATGTCAGAGATGATGTGATGGTTGGAGGTGGTGGCTAAGGGGTTGGCCAAGGTGATAGATGAAGGGTAGGTGAAGTTGAGCTCGACTAGGCAATGTTTTCAAGGGGTTTTGCATGGTTTTTATGGTGATGGCCTCAATTGGATGGCAAGGCTTGTCTTGGTTAGAGGGAAGGAGTGTTTGCTGCTGTAAATAGAGGGGGTGATGGTCGGTGGAGTTGGTGAGGAGCTAGAGGCCGAACAAAGCTAGGGGAAGGAAAGCAAAACAATGAAAAGAAGAAGGAAAGTGGGGCAAAAGAAGTCATTAATAAAAAAAAAATCTTTTCTTCAAGATAGCCATGAGTTTTTGTGATGAAGTATCACGTGAATTTTAAAGAGAAATACACGGAAATGCAAAAAAATTGGAAGGTCAATAGATAAAATGAAAAGACAAAAGGGAAATGGAAAGACAAGTTAATGAAAAGACATAGAAATGAAAGGTCATTGTCTCTTAGTATTTCTTATTTCATTTAAATCAAAATAAACAAAATACAATAAAAAAATAAAATAAAATAAAATACTGAAAAAAATAAAAGGAAAAATAAATTAAATAAATAATTTTAGGAAAAATATAAAATAAATAAGAAAATAGCTTAATAATTGAAACTGGACTTCAAAAATATAAACAATATACAATTTGCATTTGAAAATTATAAATACACTTTTAAAATGTTTTAAAAATAAAGTAAATACATAATATGTCATATATAAATATATACACAAATTATAACAAGATTTGACAAACAAAAATATTATTTATATAAATAAAAATAAACAATTTTGTTAAATAAAACAATCTACATACAATATTGTAAAAAGCATAACTTTCACAATATAAATTGGATTTCAACGAAACGAAAAGTCATATTCTTAAAATTTAATTTATTTTCATAATAAATGGTAAAATTAAAAAATTAAAATATTTAAATTTTAAATTTAAAAGTCAAAGTTTGACCAGATTGACCAAAATTCACATTTTTGGAAAATATTCTATTTATTCATGTTTGGAATTCTAATTTACATCAAAATCAAAATTTATATTTAAAATAACAAAAATTATTCATTTTAATAAATAAAAATAAAGTTTTAAACCAGGAATTTCAATTAAAATAATCAAAATAAACAATTAAAAATATCACAAAATACAGGGTTGTTATTGAAACGACCCTGACTCGACCTTCGAAAATCGGCACCGAATACGATACTCGTATTCAAATGCCGCAGCTCCAAACGTCAAATCTGGCTCGCCAGAGCCTATAACACATTAAGTATAACAACACAGCGGAAGAAAAAGAATACATCAATATACAACATTTGATACAATAGTCAGATACAACTGAATGATACAATGAATATCAATATACATCAGAGATATGATACATGAAAATAGCAGCGGAAAGAAAAGATAACACCAAGAGCTGAACAAAAATCTCCAATATGGTCTTCAAGAGAGAGCTGCAACATCGGTAATCTCCATCTCCAAGGCACCAATCCAGAAGTAGCTCGAACTCCTAATAAAAGATGCACAAAGATAAGCAAGTGCAGTCGTGATCCAAAGACTGGACTAGCTCCAGATAGTCAAATATGCTTAATACAAGAAAATTTCTTTGATATTATTACTAGTACATTGTGTAGAAAAACAATTTCGAAAGTATAATATTAATCCTAGCCAGCATAGACATTTCGCACTTATGCCTACTATAGCTACCATGTTCAATAGCAGGTTACCACCACATTGCATGGCAGGTTATACAACTAAAACCGTACAGGGCTCGTATTGTTTTGTTTGGATTTTCAAGAAATGGTCAGGCTAAGTAACTTCCTACTGTCCATGGGTACGCCTCTGGTGGGACGTCTCGAGAGCTTAACCAGCTCTCTGCCAACACAAGGTCAGGTTACCTCTGTAACTATGTAACTACTACACGAGAATGCCTTCCCCAGGTCCTTTGGGACCTTTATCCGAGGCGCTTCTCAACCATAAAGCAATCATAAAGTAATAGATTTGCAGTGACCACATGAGTAAAGTATCTGGGCTCCATACCATGATACCACCCTTTTCCAAAAGGGAATGACATACCTTAAACGGAGCGACCCTCATAACCTTGCCGCATCTTTCCTGTTTCGACCATTTCCGGGGTGTGAGGTCCTGATGCAGTCTCGTCCACAAAGCTACGCTTTATACAAAAGCCATGTTTTGATCAACAAATGATACACAGTAGCACTCAACATGCCACACTTCCAAATTTGGGAGTTTATCACTGATAACAATCAACTACATAACCTCTGAGCTCGTACGTCTCAGGGAAGGGTGTTAACCTAAGAGAATAAATTCTCCGCCACCAAGCAGAAATGTATTTGATAGATATCAGTTTAATATCTCAAAATGTAGTGTCAGACATACAACCATACAAGTCTGTTCCGGGTTCGAACAGAACCGAAGGCACTTTCGAAAGAAGCCCTTGCAATTCGGGCATCCACAATTCCGATCGGATTCCCCATCACATATGGAGACTCTATACGGGAGCAACTCAGTGCAGAGTCAATCGACAGGTTATCCTATTATTCTCGAAGACACCCGATCTTCAACACCGGTCTTCAAATGCAATCCATAACATCGTATCACTATTCAGTATGAGTTATATGACACAAGGTCCTCTTCCAGCTAAACCGAATAGTGAGCGCAATATTTAAAACATATGGATATGGGATTTCAGTTAAATCACAACTTATTACCCAAAACCTTTCTTTTAAATGGTTAAATAAATTACCATTTCAAATCTTTAACAAAAAGATTTGTTTCACAAAGTTCACCTAGTTTCACAAAGATCCATTCACAGATTTCAAAACAATTTCCATTTCAATTGGATTAACCCATCAATCTCTAAATTAAAGATTTATAGCTTTCAAAACACGTTTCTAAAGATTTATTCATAACTTGAAAAACCATTTTTCATTTTAGACTTGAAACATTTTTAACACAAATTAGAAGTTCATTTCTTATGTGAAAGCTTTTATTATTTGAAAACAAACAGTTTTCGTTTCAGAAAAATCCAATTATATTTATACAAGTCAAAACCTTTAGGTTAAATTCAAATTCCCAAAACAACACTTTTAAAATGGTTTAAAACCCATATAAACTTGTATAACCCCTTTTTAAATCATAAATAGAATTCAATTTCAAACTTTGAATTCAAATTTAAATCGAATTTCGAAACTAAATGAAGTTATTCAAAAATAACTTTAATCTTTGAAATTCCCTTTTTATTTTAATCCCAACCCATTTCCAAAACTATTTGGATTCTAAAAATTCAATTTTAAAACAATTTCAAAAATCAATGACTTAACCCATTTCCATGTGCAACCCATATTTGTGTGTGTATAAGTGTGGTCCAGGGGTTTTACACAATAAAAGTGCAACACCATCAATCAGTACATATTCAAGTATAGCAATATATTTGATAAGCGGTATAAACTATAACGCTTATATTTCATTCTCAGATCATATATATATATATATATATCATAGATAATAAATAACATTAAACACAACTCAAATCAAAACAGATCATCACAATCAAGGATATCAAACAATTTAATCATCCAATAGAATCCAAACATCCATAAGTAAAATCAGTTAATTGTCTGATTAATTCAAATCAGATTAATTACTTATGAATTACTAATCCTGGTTAATTAACATTAATGAATTACAAATCATTTTGATTAATTATTCTTTAATTAACCATTAACCTTTAATTATAATTAATCAACCTTTAATTATTAAATAATTAACCTTTAATTATCTAATTTTCCATTTAATTAATTATCTCAATTAATTAACCCTTAATTAATTATTCTTTATTAATTTTCACTAAGGAATTAGCTTTTATTTAATTACATAAATTAATTATCTTTTTATTTAATTATATAAGGTAATTATCCTTAATTTACTTTCATAAATAAATTTATCCTTTAATTAATTACCCTTTATTAATCTTAAATTAATTGCATTAATTATTAAATCAATAACTAATTACAAATTAATTACCCTTCAATTACAATTTAATTAACTTTTAAATTAATACTTAATTACCCTTTATTTATCCATTACATTGATTAATTAAACTTTAATTATTATTTGATTTATAACCATGTAATTTATTATCCTTACTTAATTACAAAAATTGATTAACCATTAATTAATAAATTACCCCTTTAATTACTACTTAATTAATTAATTTTAAATTGCCAAAAATTTAGCAAGATAACCCACTTATCTTAATCAATTAACATTACTAAATTCTTTGAAACAATTTAGAATTTATTATCATTTACCAATTAATTTTAAGTCTTTAAGTTAATTACTTCTTCGAGACATTTAATATTCTTAATTTACTCCTTAATTATCTTTATTTAGTTTATTTAAAATAAACTCTCAAATTAAAGGTTGGGCTTATTGAAATATTTTTGAATTCAAAAATAATTTTACTTTCAAACCTTTAATAACTTACAACTTAAAGTAACATTGATTATTTAAGAGTGTGAGTTAATAAACTGTTTAAGCTTGAATAAACCCTAACTTCAAAGTTTGAGAACTCATTTCCTTTTTTCTTATCTGGTGGAACCTTAAAACCTGAAACAGGTTTTAGCTTGAAAACTGAAAAATCTGTAGTTACTAAACCTACCTAAACCAATTCCCAAATTTCCCGAGCCCAAGCTCTTTCTCCCCGAGACAAAACTTCTTTTTATCTTTGTTTAATTTAAACTTTTAAACAAATTACAACAGGAATACCCACGCACACTCGAGCCTGACCCGGCTCTCCTTCGCGCCATCATCAAAATTTCATGAGTCCTACTTCGAGCCACCATCTTCTTCCCCAATCTTCCAAAAATCGCCTGAAACTCGAGAGTGCACCGGTCATCGGAGCCACCGTGACCATTGCCGACACCTCCCACAGCTCGACGATCTTCCCTACCATCGATCCCGAGCATCAATCCAACACTCCAGGCCTAAATTGAAATCGAGCTATTTTGACCGAACAGTGCCACCAACACGATCGACAGAAAACCATCACCGCCGGCGATAGGGTTCATCGGAGCTCACGCCGACCGACCACGAGCTACGCCATGTTGCCACACTCCTATTCTTCTCGGTTTGAAACGACTCGATGCGCTAACGTCACCGGAATTACTTGAATTCCGATCGTAACTAAAACTTAGGGCTAAATATAAGATCGATCTCACTCGTCTTCCATGGTGAATTACAAATTCATCTAATAATTTTTTGATGATCCTTGATGCTTCGACCTCCTCTAACAATGATCTCGTCGCCCAAATCAACATCGACTGCCGAAATTTGACCAATTTGCATCTGCTGTTCAACTCAATATTCCTCGGGAATCTCAAACTTAAAAATCCTAATATTATCATCAAAATTCATATAATTCAAGCACGAATCCAGGCAGATGACTGAAACTTAAAATCATAAGATTTGAATTTCTGATATAAATTGTTTATTGCTGTAATACTCAAGTTCTCTTAATATTTATCCCATACATACATTTGAAAAAAAAATTAAAATTTGTATTACACTATTATGATAAATTTTCAATTAAAGGCTATCACCTAAACCTATCCACATTTTGAGATATGATTTTTTTATGGATGTTCTTATGTCCGAAGCACACAAAGTATATACATACAGGCATGCATAATCAAATTTACATAGATATTCACATCCATGAAACATACTTTATCTCATGATTTAAATCAAGCATCAGGCACACAATTAAGGAATGACAGAATCGAGATCAAGGAGGATAATTTTGCTCACCTGGAGTTGCAACAGAGACAAAGAACAGAGAACGAGTTTCTGACGGTTTCAAAAGAAGGATGAAAGCCTGTATATTTTTTCTGTAATTCCTTTTAAAACTTAGATCTACAAAGTTTGTTAATACAAAAATTTTCTTAATTTCTATTGTATCCATTTGCTTATTTCATCAATAACAAACAATTTTAATTTTACTTAAAGCTTGAATTCTTTTATATATAACAGAGAATCTTTTCCTGCAACTTGAAGTCCAGAAACAGGTTAAACCTTTAAACTTGATTTCCTCCTGCAACTGGTTAATAAAGTTGTTTAAATCTTTGCTTTATTACTGATTACTAACATCAAATTCAAATTTTTTTAAAAGAAATTTACTTGCCTATAGATTACCCCAGAGAATTCCTGCACTGTCAAAACTGAAGACTATTCCAGGTTGAAAGCTTTTGCATTCTATCTTTTGATTTCCAGGCTTTAATTCTTGTTTTGTAAATTTTCTTTTCAGCTTTGGAACTGATTTGTTACTTGATGTTTGAACTAGTTGCTTCAGGATTGTGGCTTTCAGATCTTACATTTTATTTTGATATTGCAGCTTTTGTTTTTGAACAGAGGCTTTCACTTTTGTTTTTCAGGTTTCCTGAACTTGCATTTTAATTGAATCCAATTTGCTTTTCTTATTTAATCCATCTTTCTTTTGTTTTGCTGCTCTGACCCTTGTATTGTTTAAATTTTTGAAAGATCTAGAACTTGCTTTAACTTAAAACTGGATTTGCTTTGAATTTCAGGTTGTTGTTTCTTCTTTTTTTTTCTTTGATTTTTTTCTATTTTTTCTTTGGTGTTGAGATTTGAAATGCCCAAATCTTTTTACTATTTTTTCTTCTTCAGATTTGATGAGAGGTTATATGATTTGAACATGGGGAGATCAAAAGTTTTTTTGTAATTTTTAATTTTATTATTTTATTTAAGCAATGATGTTGAATGCCATTTGTAAACAATAATCATGAGATCTCTATTTTGTTAATTCCTTTACTGCAACTCCCATATATTTAGCATTTGTGATTTTTACAAGGCAAAAGAATTTTTTTTATAAATTTTTATATCATATTCAATTTATAAACTAATGTACTCATTTATTCATTTGTATATGTATATGTATATCCATATACAATGCTAAAAGAATTTAACCAATATTTTCATTATATACATTATTCCTTAATGATTTTAAATGCCACTTATTTTTAAAACATTTATTTTAAGTTTAAATTCAAATTTCAATTCAAACTTGAAATAAAAATCCATTTATGTCCATTTATATACTCATACCCATACTTATGCAATTTAAATTCAAATCAAATGTATACACTCAAATCTACTCATACATGCACTATATATATATATAATTTGAATTCAAATGATTTTTTTAAATATTTATTATTTCAAGATTTTAAACTCAAAAGAAATTGGAGTTTTATCCATATATATTTTATTACTTATTTTATTTGTTTGAGATTTTTCAATATATTTTCAAATTAAATTTCAAAAGTCTAAAATACATTATTAATTTTAATTGACAAATTTTCGGGATGTTACTTTTTATTTATAAGATTTTAAATATACAAATTCAAAACCCCAATTAAATTTTAAAATCAATATCCAAATAAACAAATATTCTATTAAATCTTGGAAAAATTAATTTAATTTATAATTTAAACTCACAAATTTATATCAATCACTAATTTTAATTTTACTCAAAAATCGGGATCGTTACAGTTACACTCTCCCCCACTCAAAACTTTTCGTCCCCGAAAAAGAATGAGGCATGGGAAAACATAGAAAAAGATAGAATGAAATAGGATTAAGACAAGATGACAAGAAGATTGAAATCATACCTGATAACTGTTGTTATAGGTAAGTTTAACAAGGTGGAGATGATCTTCCCAAGATCCTCCAGAATCAAGAACACAAGCACGAAAAAGATCCTCGAGAATCTGATTCACTCTTTTCACTTGACTGACGGTCTGTGGATGGAAAGCGGTGCTCAGATTCAAAATGAGTACCAAAGGTTATAGAAAGATTTCTAAACAGACTGGTATAATCAATAGCCTTCCTATTCTATAACAAGATAAGGGAAATAAGGACAACAAAAAGATAATTTGAAAAATAAAATAAGATAATAGATTTGAAACCCTGAAAATTTCAACTTAAATTGAAAATTACTTTTACATAAGTTAAATAAATCTTAATCATCTCTAATTTCATTATTTTATCATCTAATTATCTTAAATTAACAATCTCAAAAATCATGGATTTGAAAAATTATTTATTATACTCAAAAGGTACTTAATAATTTTAATTCTTCTTTCTTCCTAATTAAAATTTAAATCTATTCCTCTCAATATGCTTTATCACCTATGTTAAGTATACTTACTTATTATAACTGATTTAATTTATTCTTAGTTCCATTAACATTATTTTATATTGTAAATTATTCCATTACCCTTTTCTCCCTATTTACCTCTGTTAATCTTTTTATAACTAAACTTTAAGTGTATAACATTTATTATAACCACTCAAATTTTATTTATAAAATCCTTTCAAACTGTACATTATCCAATTACATATTCAATTTCCGTATAATTTAGGTAAGTTATATTGGAATGAAATTGTGTATTATACAAATAAAACTTTCTAATTCAATCATTTCAAGCTTGAATATTTATCCTAATCTTGCAATTATACTTAAAAAATTATCTTTCAAGATAAAATTTAGGAATTAAATTTCCGGTAAATTCCAAACCATTTAGAGATAAATAAATGCACAAATACTACATATATATATCCATTCAAATTTAAATCATATATCAGCATATGTTATAAATCCAGTCTTATTTTAGAGAAAAATCAAATCAATTAAATTCCCCAAAAAAAAACTGTAGCGAGACTACAGAACGGTCTCTTCACTTCAAAACTCGAAAATGAATGTCGGTCATGCTGCAGTCATCGCCGAAAATATTTTCCAACGACAAAAAGAAGAGCACTAATTTTAACTTTAAAATACTTCGGAAGCAAATTTATTTCGAAAATACTTTAAATAATATATCCTTTTAAAACTTTAAATACAAGGTTTGAAATCTATCGGAAATTAAATTCTCAAATTCTTGTTTTAAATTCATTTAAATTTCCACATAAATTTATAACCATGTTTTATAGTTCAATTATTTATAAATGAAACAAGAGATAATGATATATAAAATCAATTATTATTTCTTAACAACCTATTAAATAAAAATTTAGAAAAATTATAATATAGTTACAAATTTTATTTCATTACTAAATTTGAAAACCATATTGTGTCAGTTTGCTCTGTCCAAGTGTTTTGGAAATCTTATTGATAGGATTGATCAGACGAATCGATCAGAAACCCATATCAACATCAACAACTCAAACAACACAATATATAAATCATTTTAAATCTTAGTTTACAAATACACTTCAAGAATGATTTGAAGATAAGTTTGAAACAAAATGAGATGATTAAATAATAGAATAGGAAGATGGATAAGCTTATATAAATCGTAGGCAACCCTAACCGGGTCAACCATGACTTAAAAATAAGATCGATGTGGATTTCTGGGGTGAATCAACACTCGATCTCAAGCAGTAGAATTTGGAATTATAAGAGATACTAGCATCTAAACGAAGGATATAAAATCTTTGGTGAATCAATGCTATTGTAAAGGAGTTTCACCCCTTTACAAATCAATTTGAGATTGGCGAGACCGCTGACTCATAATAAAGATCATTCGAAGTGGAGTTATGGGATACTCTAGAATCAAAAGAAGCCGAATAATGAGGGACGCGAATGGATTTTGGAAACGCAGGGAACGTTCCAAAATTCAAAGGAATCGATTCAAAAAGGAAGAGATTCAAAATCGAATTAAAGTGATTCTGTAAATACATTTACTATATATGCTGACTTTTGCCTAGAGCTACCAAAGCTCTGATACCACATGTAACGACCTGATATTTTCAATCATTTGCAACCGCACATGTCAGACTTGAATTGCTTAAAATACCGCGTTGTAAATAAAATTTAGCAAATCTAAAAATATATAGTAAATAAATAATCAAAGATCACAGACACAGAGTAAATAATAGTGCAGCGGAATTAAAAGAGACTGTAGTTCATTAAGCTACTATATAAAAAAGATTCATCAGAGTTAAACAAGGTACAACAGAAGAGTATAAGATATATCAGGTACAAATTAGAATACATCACTGAAATCACTAGATATTGAAAGCAAATTAGATGGCTGGATCTTCAAGCAAAGCTCCAGCTTCGAAGGTGAGTCTTGAATGTTGAATCAATCAGTCTGACTCGAGCATAAAGCAAAACACAAAATACTCGAGTCAGGACATAAATACTTATGAACAATAAATCAACTCAAGTGAATAGTAACAAAAATGCATCAGTAACTTAAAGGATGCTTGGGACCGCCCATCCTCTAAGGATCCGTTAAACTATTTACTACGTAGTAATATTGCACTATTATAATAATGTCTACAGTAAAATAAACTTACTTTAAAATAGCGTTAAGGGGTTACCCATATATCCCTTAAAACATAATAGTGCCAATATTCTATACAGTACCTTCATATCTTCTGATCGGGAGTGTATGAGAAGATACTCTATAGGTACGACACAAATAGAAACTCGTAGTAAGGCTCGTTATGGTAGGTGACATGGCACACGAGGCAATGCCAGGGTAGATATGCCAATTATGCACACGGGCTGGTGGTAACGTAGCAGCCACATACGCCCACCTCGAAACACACTCCCCTATCAAAATCGAACGATAGCCATCAAATCAACCAAAAGTAAGAGTATAGTATCGAAGAAGTGTGTCCGACCAGAGGAGCTACCCCTTTTGGCCCAAGATCGCACCTGTTTTAGCCACCTTATGCCAACTCACGGGAGTTGGGTCCACGTAATATACCTCAAGAACGTCGCCACTATCCTACTTCGTTCTAGAATCTCCACCGCGTACACAGTTGTTAAAGTGGTTTTCGGAGTTGGCAGAGAGTATGACAACTTCTGATCCCGGTCTCTTTAATAAACAATCGTTATTATAACGTCGTGGTCATTTCAAAATAGTTCATACTTTAAAAATCAAATCATTTCATTTCAAAACTATATCCTTTTCAAAATAGTTTATACTTCGAAACCAAAACCATTTCTATTTCAAAACTATATTCCAATCAATAGGATATCATTTCCATTTCAAACATATATTTACCTTTCAAAAATCATAATACTTTCAAAGTTATAACTCTTTCGAAAACCAAAATACTTGAAATCATTACACTTTGAAAATCATAACATTTCGAAGACAAATTTCCAATTTAACTCAATTCAAACCATCGGTTTCAATTCAACTTAGTTTCCCAACAAAACATTCCAAATCTTCTCAATTTCAAAAAAGATTTAATCCACGAAATAAACTATTCAATTTTTTTAATATGTTTCAAAGCTTTAAATATATCATATTTCAAAACTAAATTTCAAAATCTCATATATCTCCAGTATAATTTCATTATTACTTAGTCTTGAATATTCATTTCAAAAATCCAATATTATTTTAAATAACTCAAATTACAAGTAACCAAATATCTTTCATACTAATATAAACTTCAAATATTCTTTTATCAAAATCAAATATCATTTCAAATTCACATTCTTTATCAAAATAAAGATTATGTCTTTCAAACCATTCAAAATCATTAAAATACCGTGTCCTTTCAAAACCTCATTATTAAAACATTTTTTTAATTCAAATTTAAATATTCAATTTAAATATCATTTTTATATTAAATAAGTCATTCATTTATTATTTCAAGTATCATTACAAAATATATTTCAAAATTACATTCAAAAATTCATTTGTCTCATTACATTTTATTCCATTTAACATATAACCAAGTAAACCTTATTTAAATTCAAATTAAATTTAAATTCCTTAAAATTCAAATTTAAATATTAAAAATATATTCAAAACTCCTTAAATTTCATAAATAATCAATTTCAAAAGTTAAATCATTTAACACCTTAAAATTTAACTCAAATAGTGGTAAAATCTATAACATTTCAAAACATTGTCAAATTATAGCAACGACAGCATTTATAAAGTGCTATCGTAGCTTAAAGTTCCAAAATAGTCTAATTCAATAAAAATGGCATTTATAAAATGCCAAAATAGATATTTAGTTATTACAGCATAGTTAAATTCAAAAAAAAAACAGCATTTGAAAATGTTGTCATAAGACTACAGCATTTTGGAAATGCTATTAATAAAATTCCAAATTTTATTTTTACTTTTCAATACAATGAAACCTCAATTAAAGCAAATTTTAAACTTATAAATCATATTTTTAGGCTTCTAAACTTTCACATTTAAATCAATTTAACATATGATTCATCACAATAAAATTTTATAACTGAACATCAAATTTTAAAAACTCAATTCATTTGTTAAGTTAAAGTTCACTGTTTATTAACTTATAAGTCAAATAAAACTTCAAATTTTACTTTAAATATCATTTCAAAACCTTAAATTTAATTTCCATTATTTATTTACATTTTAAAAATAAATTTAAAGACAAAATTCACATTTACTTCAAATTTACATACATAAATTCACAAATTCAAAACTAAATATTTAGCTTTCTTAAAACCATAAAATATATATTTTTAAATCAAATTTCATACATTCAAAAATACATATCTTAACAAAAATCATTTAAAAATATACCACAGGGTCTGTATATAATTTTCTAACCTAGGTCAAGTGATACAGATATATATCATTTCAATCCGCAGTTTAAAAAGAAAACTCTGGTTCTATCATTTCAAACCCGCAATCCCAAGTCAAATGAAAATACAATAAAAATTGTGCAGGCCTATCATTTCAGCCCATAACAATTTTCCCTATTCTAATGTCTGTTTGGGTATGTATCATTTCAACCCATGGTGATTCTATTTTAACAGGGAACATGTAGTGTGAATTTATGCATAAACAATATAAACAGTGTCAATGTAACAATATAATGTCATATATCATATGTCAGGTGATAATTATCAAGTTAACACGGTAATAACATAACATAGCATAACATATCATATAATCATCATTAACTTGCATAACATTTTTAATTTACTCAACACTTGTCATCAATTCACTAATTCATAAGTAAACATGTTTGAGTGAGAAAGACTCAACTTTTAAAGCTGGAGTTAGCAAATCAAACTACACGAATGAATTCCAGAAAGCATGATATGGCACGACACAGAATGACTTTGGATTCAAATGAGTGGAGAGAGCCAAGATGATCATCTTGTAAACAACCGAAAACAAGACATATAAACACATGAATATATATAACACAAAACACATTTAAATGACTTGAAATAAAAAGCAACAAAGGAAAAAATAGCTAGACCTTGCTTTAATCATTCAAGAGCTCGACCAAGGGAACATTATACTCGGCCATTGATGTGCTAATGCTCAGGTGTGGGTCAAAAATGCACGGCAACAAGAGTGGATGAAGGGTAGTGGTTGCAACATGAAATACAAAAGGAACAAGGCAAGAAAAGCAAGTATTTGTTCAACTTGTAGGCTCGGCCTATGGGTCAATTGGACTCGGCCCAGGCTAGTACAAGTCTGGACATGTCAGGTATAGGTCTGGAGCTAATGTCAGAGATGATGTGATGGCTGGAGGTGGTGGCTAAGGGGGTGGCCAAGGTGATAGATGAAGGGTAGGTGAAGTTGAGCTTGGCTAAGCAATGTTTTCAAGGGGTTTTGCATTGTTGTTGTGGTGATGGCCTCAATTGGATGGCAAGGCTTGTCTTGCTCAGAGGGAAGGGAGTGTTTGCTGCTGTAGATAGAGGGGGTGATGGTCGGTGGAGATGGTGGGCAGCTAGAGGCCGAACAAGGCTAGGAGAAGCAAAGCAAAATAATGAAAAGAAGAAGGAAATTGGGGCAAAAGAAGCCATTAACAATTTTTTTTCTTTTCTTCAAGATAGCTGTGACGACTCGGAATTTTCACGCATTTAAAATCGGAATATTTAATTGATTTTAAATATTCAATAGAGTAATTTTAAATTAAATTTCGAATATCATAATTTATTTGATAATTAATTTTTGAATTAAATAAGTGAAGTTGGGTAAATTGTTGAATCTGGAATTTTAAGCCAATTAAAAATATATTTGAAGGCTTGAAAAATTTATATTGATAGTAATGAGAGTAATCGAAATTGTAAAATTAAAATTAACAGTGGTTTGTTCAGTTTTAAAATTTATATCGTTTAAATTGAATTTAAATATAGCCTTCCGAGGCACAGTCTCGGAATTCAATGAAACAAGTTCCATTGGATCCGTAATATTAAATTATTATCGGATTTCAGTTTTCGTAGTAATTGGAGCCGTTGTGTGAGTGTACGACATATAAACGCACTGAATTTTATCAAAAACTCAATATAAATACATTGTTGACTGGTCAAAATCTTGTCACATTAGTTTATTTTCAATCACTATAGCTAGATATTTTCTTACGCAAAGCTTTCTTTATACGCCACTTCCTTCCATTTAATTACGTTCCATTCCAATCTTCCTTGAGACGGAAAAAAAAACAAAATGTTGATCAAATTTAAATAAACAATGGCTTCCATCAGAAGAAAAATAAGAAAACCTCTTATCTCCTATTATTCCACAGCCGAGTACCCTTTTTTTTCTCAAAACCCTCGTTCTTTTCGAATAAAAAAAATATATGCTAATCAATGGCGTACGAAGAGGGGGCGGACGATGTCGAATAGTTAGAGAGTCGCGCGCGCCCTGAGGTGATGGCTTCTCGTGTTCGAGGGGTTTGCGCCTGTAGAGGGGGTCGTTAGGGTTTTGGTATCGACTGTTCAAGGCGGCGATGGGCACTGTCGCGTGTGGATGGAGGCGCACGGAGAGGACAGAGGCGATGTCGCGATTAGGGTTTGCGTCTAAACTGGATACTCGCGATTTGGAAGTTGTCGACTCGGCGCGTGGAGGTAGGATGCGTGGGGTTTTCGATTAGGGGTTATTCGAGAGCACGACAGCAACGTGGAAGGGTTGTGATGTTGTCGGCATCGATAGTGGTTTGGGAATTCGCGTTTGAGGATCGACGAACTGAGGTTTGTTTCTGTTTTTTTTCTTCTGATAATTGATTTAATCTTGGTTAGTGCTATTACTTAATCGATTAAGTGTCAATTCATGGTTCGACTGGATAATTTTTAGTCAAATAAATAATGTAATAAATTATAAATATTTAAGGTTTATATAGGATTTCAAAATAAAATTTTAAATGGCATATTGTTTTAAGATTTTTGGAGTTGATGAATAAGTGATAAATTAAATAATTTGGTTATTTTAATTACTAAGGTAATTTATTTTTGGAATCTAGATAAAATCAATTTATTAGTTTAAAACCAAATGTTTAGTTTGAATTAAATTGTTGGTCAATTAAATTATTAAATAGTAAGTCATTGGCTAATTAAATTTATAAATGGGAATAAATGGTTCAAGTTATTTCAAAGTGTTTATAAATCGTATGATTGTGTATTCAAGGTCAAAAATCGAGAAAGCTAAGGCAACATTGAAGCGAACTGCGAATATTAGCAAAGGTGAGTTAATCTCACTCAGTTTAAATTTAAATTTAAATTTAAATGATTAAATTTAAATAATTGTTGGATGGTTGAATTGATTGATGTGATATAGTATGATATTTTAGAATTGGTATATTATGTTGTGCTAACATTTGTGGATGCAGGGAAAACAGGTCAGAGGGATCCAACTGGACCCCTCACATTTATTTAAATTATTCAATATTCTCTGTTTTGATTATTTGATATTCTATGATGAGTTATATTGGAATATTGAATGTATGGTTTGATTGGATATTCGGGTATCATGAATTACCAAAATATATGAATTGGATTGTTGAAGGAAATTGAAAGGAAGTAAATTTGTAAGTGAAATAATTATAGAAAGTTTGAATAAATTAAGAATGAATTGAAAAGAAATAGAAGTAATATGAAAATAATAATAAATAACTTCGAGTATGAAGAGAAATGTAATTGTTAATAAAATGAAATTGATGAATTGTAAACTTAAGTTATATCAATCAAAGGATTAAAGGATTATTTTAAAATTCAAAGTTTAAATTTATTTTAAAGAATAAAGAAGTAATTGAGAAATCTAAAAATTGGAATTTTTAGTTAAAGTATTTTTAAATTATAATCAAGAAATGAAGTCTGAAATTAATAGATTCCGAATTAAAAGGAAATAAATTGGAAATCAATTTGGGAAATTGATTTAAGTGATTGAAGTTGGAATTCTCCTTGGATAACGAAGTACGTTTTCAAAGTAATTTTTTTATAAATATAAGTTAAAAGATTAAAAGTTGTTTAAAAGCAAGTGTTGGAAAATTTCTTATTTCTAATATTTAAGTTCTTAAGTTCGTATTTTCTCTTTATCTATTATAGTAGTAATTATTTAAAAAAAAATGTCTTAATATTATGTTTTAAAAAGTATAAATCTAGTTTTATATTTATTAAGTAACCTTATTTTCAATTATTCATTTAATATGTGTTTTTAACAAATTATTGAAATAGTTTTAATTTAAATGTTTTGAAGGTATATATTTCAAAGTAAAGTGTTTTAAATTATTCTTAAAATCTAGTTTTGTGCTTGGTAATTTCAGTGGAGATAGAAAATATTTGGGAAAGTTTATTCTGAAAAAAAGATGGTTTTGAAACTGTTTTCAAAGGATTGAAAATAGGAATATATCTTGTGAAGATATTTTTAGGATTAATAAATAATTTGGAAAATTATTGTTTGATGGATGGTTGTGAATAGAAATTGATAGTTAAATAACCGACTATCAATATTGGACAATGCGGTGATCGTTTCGAAGAGACCGGGATCGAGATTAATTTCTCGAAAACCACTTCGATCCGGTTTGTACATTTCGTGTAAACGATTTTGGATTCGAAGATGGAGCAGTGAAGTGCAAGGGCTAGTCGCTACTAATCCTGAGGATATTTTCAAAATGGATGTAGTAGGAATAGTGCCTTCGGTTCCGTTCAAACCCGGGACGGACTTGTATGGATGAATGCTTGCGAAACATCGTCAGGTGGACGATGGGCATTCTAAGGAATATATTCTAAAAGGTAACGCTTAGCCTCAAGCCTCATCAAATGGGAATGGCTGAAAATCAGGGGATATGCAGCAAGGCTTCGTGGGTAGCCCCCACTGGAGGGTGAGGTCATCCCTGTCTAGATGTCCCTTTTTATTTTTCGGCTTAGTGGGCGGTTGCTGATCCCAACCGCGGGGTGATCTTGCTCGGGACTGTCCAGTAAGGGATGGTTCTGGGCTTGTGTTGCAGGGGAGTTAGGGTGGCTCCTCGGTACGCTGATCTAGACCAGGTACTGTGACAGGTGGTACCCCAATGCCTAGCCATTAGTTGGAATCCATTTTCCCTACGCGCCCGTACGGTTTTGATTGTGCCCAACTATTGCTGAAACGTGAGATGCAAGCATTTCAGCTAGATTCTATTTACTTTCTATAGACACTATTATAATATCAGAGGATTTATGTAAAAATTGTTTTAGCTATCGTAAGGTAAAAACCCGACATGTTTATTTGTGGCGTGGTCTTACGAAATGCTTTTGTTTTCAAAGGACTTTGAAACTTTAATAATCAATTGGGTGTGATTTTCTCACGCTGGTAATCCAGACTGACTCGGGTGTTATTTAACTGTGATGCTCGGGTCAGACCGAGTATTATAGACTACAGGTTTTGATGCTGTGGAGCTCAGGGGATGAGCTGGATGACGATACGTACTCACGTACTTGTATATATATATATATTTACGCTGTGTTGAGTTGTTGTGTATCCATTTGTGTGTTATTGATGTTGAGTTGTGATTGATGTACTCTGATGATGTAATATATATAAACTGATATATCTGATTTTGAGTAAAGATCATTATTATCTATTATATTTTATCCGTAGCGATGGTTAGATTCTGTTGTTGTTTTCTATTTCCTTCTTCTTCCTCTTCTTCTTTAACCCAAATGGTTCGTATTTTTGTGCAACTTGAGTTGATTTAGATAGAATAGTGTTGACTCAAGGGGTACGGTCGTTACACTTGGTATCAGAGCATAGGTTGTTGATAACCTTGGCTCTGGTGGGAATTACTCATAAAATAGAGTCTGTAGTACTCTATAATGAGTTTGAGCGTATAATAAATATATGCGCGTATTTGTTAGTGAATATAAATTGTTTTAATATTGTGTTGATTGGTTTATTGAGTGGCGTATGAACCTTCGTTGGCACAGTCTGGACAACTGTATCGAAAGGGTTTCTAAACACTTGAATAGAACAATCGACACGGTATTGTTTTAAATATGGGTAAATGAAATAATTTTACCCAAAAATATATTTTTGATATAAAGAAAGTTTTTGGTAAACTATATAGCTATTATATGGTTGCTTGGATGTTAGAAATTATAATATTAAAGTATTATCATTGTTAAGTGAATTTAACTAGAAATTGAAAGTATAACCAAAGTTTATGGGAATAAATTCATTATAAAATGAAATTCATAAGTATGAGTCATAAATGAAATTTATAAATTGAAATATAATCAAATAAGAATTTGTATGAGCATAAGCCATGCAAATGAATTATAGTAAAATTGATTTAAGCAGGATTTGGAAATTTAAAACCCGGAGATTTTGGAAGTGTTTTGAAGATAAATAATAGCACAATTATTTTGGTGATGTTTCTGAAAAGAAATCTGTTTTAAATGTATTTTGAAAGTGATATAGCATTGAAATCACTTGGATTATTGGAAAATAATTCTGATGATGACGGCCGCATCATCAGTATTCATTTTCGAATTACTAAGTGAAGAATTGCTACCAAATTGATTTGTTTACAAAAACAAGTTGTTTTTGAAAATTTCAAAGGAAATTTGTTGGAAAATAAAAGCCAGGATTGGTTTAAATTTTTTGAGAAATGTGGTTTGAGATGTTGGAGATTTCAAAATGATTTGAAACCAAAGCCGGGAGTTTAAGAAAAATCCTGATAGGATGGGTTGTAAGCTTATACATTAAGATGATTTTTAAATCAGGAATGGAATATAAGCTTTGAGGGTTGGAATTTAAATTTAAAAAGGAAAGTTGAAAATGAAATTAACTTGGATTTGAAAATAAAAATTTGACTGGATTGAAATTAATTGAATAAGCTGAAAGAATATCCAGTTGTATTCGAATTGAGTTGAAATCGAATTGAGTTAAATAAATCCAAGTTAAAGTAAAAATTGAGTTGGGATGAGAATTCAATTGAAGTAAATAAATTAGAATAACTTATAAAAGAATTAAAAATTTATGAAATAAAAATATGCTTGGGTTATAAATAAGCATAAGGCTTGGGTTAAAAATAAAAGATGAATATATTCAAGCCTAGAATGAGTGTGATTATATGAAATAATAAGTTGTGACTTATAAATTTTGAAGGTGGAATAGAAAATCCAAATTAAATATTGTTTGATGTTTTGGATAATGAAACGGAAATCTAAACTTGAATTATATAATAAAATTGAATTAAGAAAATAAAATGAAGTGATATTTGAAATTTAAAAATCAAATATTGAACTATAATAGGAGAGAACTAAGTTCATAATAAATTTATTAATTAAATGTGTAAATGGGAACGTAATGCTGTTAATAGAAGTTTAATTGTGAATGTATGGTGAAGTTTGGAAATAAAACTCAAGTTATAAATTAGATTCGACTTAAGTTGTTAGTAAATGGTAAATTGAAATGGATAATGGATCCAGAACTTGAGTTTTAAATTAAAATTAACATGAAGTGTTAACAAATTAAATATAATTGGGAATGTATCGAATAAAAATGTGATTGGATTAAAATAGTAATGGTATGGTTTGTAAATAAAATCCAACTAAGGGGAAATAAATTAGAGATGGCCTTGTAATCAATTAAAATGAGCTTAAGTATAAAATTTGATTTAAGCTAATGGATGAAGGAAAGTTGAATTGAATTCAACTTAAAACCAAGTTTAAAGATATTGGATGGAATTTAAACCAAGCAAAAATAAATTTGGATCGGAATAAAATTTGGTAGGTTGTAAATAATATTTAAGGAAATAAAAATTCACAATGGATTGAGTGGATAAACTAATTATATTGAATAAATGAACGAATGTGATAAATAAGAACCAAATGGAGCATGGCTTAAATAAGTTGAGAAATGGTTATTGAATGATATGGCTTGGTTGTTTTGAGCTAAATAAAATAGTTGGAATAAACAAATTTGGAATAAAATGTAAATAAATGGATTGTAAATAAAATTTAAATGGAATGTGTCGAGCTAAATAAATGATTGTGAATGGATTAAAATAAAAGGGAAGTTTAATTGGTAAATAAGATGAACCTAAATTGTTAATGGTTTTGAATGGAACTTGTTTGAATAATGGAACTAGTTGGGTTAATAAATGAAATACAAGTGAATGTATTCAAATCTGAAATGGAAGCGAGGATAATTGGATTGTGAATAAATTTGGAAATGGAATAGAATTAAGAATAAAATTGAGTGAAATCAATTTATGTTGATTATAAAACTCAAGTGCTTATTTATTCACATAAATCTCGTCAAATTGCAAAGAATAAATTGTTATTGAATGTAAATAAAAATTATTAAAATGCCTTGGATGGATAGGAGTAAATAAATTGGTTTTGACAACAATTGAATTAAATATGAGTTCAGTTTGTTTAAAAATAAATTAAATGTAAGTAATTGAGTTTTAAACCATTCAAATTGAATGGAAATGGTTTGTAAATAAGTTGAAACAGTTGAATTAACTTGGAAACTATATAAATAGCTTACGGAAAATGTTTGGTATGAGTTTCTTTTAGAATTCATATGTTTTAACTATTACAAATAAGTGATATGCTGTTAAACTTCATATATTTGGCACTTACATGTTTAAATTGAGTAAGTACAGGTACCTAGAAGCCGTGTGGCTGGATTTGGTTGTGCTTTTTGCTAAAAATAATAAGTTGCCTGCTTAAAATGCTAAATAAGGTACGCCTACGCAATAAAAATAGGAAATATGAACTGTTTTTGGTTTTTCCAACCGTGTGGGTCGATGTATATATATTTATCTCTTTTATCAAATTGCAAAAAGCTCCTCCGTACAAAGGAGACCGTGCAAAAAATTTCATAAATTTTGGGAGTTAGAAAATTTTTGAAAATTTTTGGAAAATTTATTAACGACAAAACAATTTCAAACGAAGAATTGAAATAAGTTAGTAAATGGAGCTAATTAAAATAATGACGTGAATTAGTTATAAATGAAAAATGAAATTTAAAGTTTAGAGTTGAAAATAAATTGAATTCGTATGGAAATGAAAGAATCGTTGTGGATAGAAATGGATATAAACTAAAATGGTAAGATGAAAATAAATAAAGAAGTATATAAAATGCTTATACTAAATTTAAGAAGGAATGGTGAAGTCTTAAATAGAAATTGATACTACCAATGTAATTTAAGTCAATGTTGGAATGAATAGATGTTGACATTTTGTGAGAAAGTCGATAAAATGTTTTGGAATATTGTGTTTGGATATTGGTGCGAAGCAGGTATGCAGGTATTATAAAGGGAAAAAGAAAATTGGGTTTGATATGAAAAGATAAAATTTGAAATGCTCGAAAAAAAGGTATGTATTTAAATTTGGTATGGAATTTGATTGGGATTTGGATTTGGATTGAGCCACTTGCCTTTTTGTTTTCTTTTTGGATTTGGGAGGCCGTAGAGCCATTTTGTAGTTGTACCGAGCTAGCCGCGCAAAGGAGACGTTGGCAAAAAATTTCGGAAATTTAGGGAGGCTTAGAAAACTTTTGAGAAAATTTTGATAATTCAAAATTTAGTTTTGAATTATAACTTGAATGGTTAAACAAATGGTATAGTTTGAAACTAGGGAAAGGTTTGGAAGTTAATAAGAATGATAATGGTCTTTTATAAAAGATAGTTGGAAAGGTGTTAAATTGTTAGAAACGGGTTTTGGGCCATTCTTCCTAGTTAGTAATTTCGGGACGAAATTCTTTTTAAGGGGGGAGGAATGTGACGACCCGGAATTTTCACGCAGTTAAAATCGGAATATTTAATTGATTTAAATATTCAATAGAGTAATTTTAACTTGAATTTCGAATATCATAATTTATTTGATAATTAATTTTTGAATTAAATAAGTGAAGTTCGGTAAATTGTTGAATCTGGAATTTTAAGCCAATTAAAAATATATTTGAAGGCTTGAAAAATTTATATTGATAGTACTGGGAGTAATCGAAATTGTAAAATTAAAATTAACAGTGGTTTGTTCAGTTTTAAAATTTATATCGTTTAAATTGAATTTAAATATAGCCTTCTGAGGCACAGTCTCGGAATTCAATGAAACTAGTTCCATTGGATCCGTAATATTAAATTATTATCGGGTTTCAATTTTCGTAGTAATTGGAGCCGTTGTGTGAGTGTACGACATATAAACGCACTGAATTTTATCGAAAACTCAATATAAATACATTGTTGACTGGTCAAAATCTTGTCACATTAGTTTATTCTCAATCACTATAGCTAGATATTTTCTTACGCAAAGCTTTCTTTATACGCCACTTCCTTCCATTTAATTACGTTCCATTCCAATCTTCCTTGAGACGAAAAAAAAAACATAATGATGATCAAATTTAAATAAACAATGGCTTCCTTCAGAAGAAAAATAAGAAAATCTCTTATCTCCTATTATTCCACAGCCGAGTACCCTTTTTTTCTCAAAACCCTCGTTCTGTTCGAATAAAAAAAAATGTTAATCAATGGCGTACGAAGAGGGGGCGGATGATGTCGAACAGTTAGAGAGTCGCGCGCGCCCTGAGGTGATGGCTTCTCGTGTTCGAGGGGTTTGCGCCTATAGAGGGGGTCATTAGGGTTTTGGTATCGACTGGTCAAGGCGGCGATGGGCACTGTCGCGTGTGGATGGAGGCGCACGGAGAGGACAGAGGCGATGCCGCGATTAGGGTTTGCGACTAAACTGGATACTCGCGATTTGGAAGTTGTCGATTCGGCGCGTGGAGGTAGGATGCGTGGGGTTTTCGATTAGGGGTTATTCGAGAGCACGACAGCAACGTGGAAGGGTTGTGATGTTATCGGCATCGATAGTGGTTTGGGAATTCGCGTCTGAGGATCGACGAGCTGAGGTTTGTTTCTGTTTTTTTTTCGATAATTGATTTAATCTTGGTTAGTGCTATTACTTAATCGAATTATTAAGTGTCAATTCATGGTTCCATTGGATAATTTTTAGTCAAATAAATAATGTAATAAATTATAAATATTTAAGGTTTATATAGGATTTCAAAATAAAATTTTAAATTGCATATTGTTTTAAGATTTTTGGAGTTGATGAATAAGTGATAAATTAAATAATTTGGTTATTTTAATTACTAAGGTAATTTATTTTTGGAATCTAGATAAAATCAATTTATTAGTTTAAAACCAAATGTTTAGTTTGAATTAAATTGTTGGTCAATTAAATTATTAAATAGTAAGTCATTGGCTAATTAAATTTATAAATAGGAATAGATGGTTCAAGTTATTTCAAAGTGTTAATAAATCGTATGATTGTGTATTCAAGGTCAAAAATCGAGAAAGCTAAGGCAACATTGAAGCGAACTGCGAATATTAGCAAAGGTGAGTTAATCTCACTCAGTTTAAATTTAAACTTAAATTTAAATGATTAAATTTAAATAATTGTTGGATGGTTGAATTGATTGATGTTATATAGTATGATATTTTAGAATTGGTATATTATGTTTTGCTAACATTTGTGGATGTAGGGAAAACAGGTTGGTGGGATCCAACTGGACCCCTCACATTTATTTAAATTATTCAATATTCTCTGTTTTGATTATTTGATATTCTATGATGAGTTATATTGGAATATTGAATGTATGGTTTGATTGGATATTCGGGTATCATGAATTACCAAAATATATGAATTGGATTGTTGAAGGAAATTGAAAGGAAGTAAATTTGTAAGCGAAATAATTACAGAAAGTTTGAATAAATTAAGAGTGAATTGAAAAGAAATAGAAGTAATATGAAAATAATAATAAATAACTTCGAGTATGAAGAGAAATGTAATTGTTAATAAAATGAAATTGATGAATTGTAAACTTAAGTCATATCAATCAAAGGATTAAAGGATTATTTTAAAATTAAAAGTTCAAATTTATTTAAAAGAATAAAGAAGTAATTGAGAAATCTAAAAATTGGAATTTTTAGTTAAAGTATTTTTAAATTATAATCAAGAAATGAAATCTGAAATTAATAGTTTCCGAATTAAAAGGAAATAATTTGGAAATCAATTTGGGAAATTGATTTAAGTGATTGAAGTTAGAATTCTCCTTGGATAACCAAGTACGTTTTCAAAGTAAATTTTTTTCAATATAAGTTAAAAGATTAAAAGTTGTTTAAAAGCAAGTGTTGGAAAATTTCTTATCTCTAATATTTAAGTTCTTAAGTAAGTATTTTCTCTTTATCTATTATAGTAGTAATTTTTTTAAAAAAATGTCTTAATATTATGTTTTAAAAAGTATAAATCTAGTTTTATATTTATTAAGTAACCTTATTTTCAATTATTCATTTAATATGTGTTTTTAACAAATTATTGAAATAGTTTTAATTTAAATGTTTTGGAGGTATATATTTCAAAGTAAAGTGTTTTAAATTATTCTTATAATCTAGTTTTGTGCTTGGTAATTTCAGTGGAGATAGAAAATATTTGGGAAAGTTTATTCTGAAAAGAAAGATGGTTTTGAAACTGTTTTCAAAGGATTGAAAATAGGAATATATCTTGTGAAGATATTTTTGGGATTAATAAATAATTTGGAAAATTATTGTTTGATGGATGGTTGTGAATAGAAATTGATAGTTAAATAACCGACTATCAATATTGGACAATGCGTTGATCATTTCGAAGAGACCGGGATCGAGATTAATTTCTCGAAAACCACTTCGATCCGGTTTGTACGTTTCGTGTAAACGATTTTGGATTCGAAGATGGAGCAGTGAAGTGCAAGGGCTAGTCGCTACTTATCCTGAGGATATTTCCAAAATGGATGTAGTAGGAATAGTGCCTTCGGTTTCGTTCGAACCCGGGACGGACTTGTATGGATGAATGCTTGCGAAACATCGTCAGGTGGACGATGGGCATTCTAAGGAATATATTCTAAAAGGTAACGCTTAGCCCCAAGCCTCATCAAATGGGAATGGCTGAAAATCAGGGGATATGCGGCAAGGCTTCGTGGGTAGCCCCCACTGGAGGGTGAGGTCATCCCTGTCTAGATGTCCCTTTTTATTTTTCGGCTTAGTGGGCGGTTGCTGATCCCAACCGCGGGGTGATCTTGCTCGGGACTGTCCAGTAAGGGATGGTTCCGGTCTTGTGTTGCAGGGGAGTTATGGTGGCTCCTCGGTACGCTGATCTAGACCAGGTACTGTGACAGGTGGTACCCCAGTGCCTAGCCATTAGTTGGAATCCATTTTCCCTACGCGCCCGTACGGTTTTGATTGTGCCCAACTATTGCTGAAACGTGAGATGCAAGCATTTCAGCTAGATTCTATTTACTTTCTATAGACACTATTATAATATCAGAGGATTTATATAAAAATTGTTTTAGCTATCGTAAGGTAAAAACCCGACATGTTTATTTGTGGCGTGGTCTTACGAGATGCTTTTGTTTTCAAAGGACTTTGAAACTTTAATAATCAATTGGGTGTGATTTTCTCACGCTGGTAATCCAGACTGACTCGGGTGTTATTTAACTGTAATGCTCGGGTCAGACCGAGTATTATAGACTACAGGTTTTGATGCTGTGGAGCTCAGGAGACGAGCTGGATGATGATACGTACTCACGTACTTGTATATATATATATTTCCGCTGTGTTGAGTTGTTGTGTATCCATTTGTATGTTATTGATGTTGAGTTGTGATTGATGTACTCTGATGATGTAATATATATAAACTGATATATCTGATTTTGAGTAAAGATCATTATTATCTATTATATTTTATCCGCAGCGATGGTTAGATTCTATTGTTGTTTTCTATTTCTTTCTTCTACCTCTTCTTCTTTAACCCAAATGGTTCGTATTTTTGTGCAACTTGAGTTACTTTAGATAGAATAGTGTTGACTCAAGGGGTAAGGATTTGCGGGTCGTTAAAATAGCCGTGAGTTTTTGTGATAAAGAAAGTTTCTCATGTGAATTTCAAAAAGAAATACATGGCAATGCAAAAAAACTGGACGGTCAAAAGATAAAATGAAAAGACAAAAGGAAAATGGAAAGACAAGTTAATGAAAAGACATAGAAATGAAACGTCATTTTCTCTTAGTAATTCTTATTTCATTTAAATCAAATTAAACTAAATACAATTTAGGAAATAAAATAAAATACTGAAAAAAATTAAATTAAAAAGAAAATAAATAAATAATTTAAGGAAAAATATAAAATAAATAAGAAAATAGCTTAATAATTGAAACTAGACTTCAAAAGTATAAACAATATATAATTAACATTTGAAAATTATAAATACACTTTTAAAATGTTTTAAAAATAAAATAAATACGTAATATGTCATACATAAATATATACACAAATTAGAACAAGATTTGACAAACAAAAATATTATTTATATAAATAAAAATAAACAATTTTGTTAAATAAAACATTTTACACACACTATTGTAAAATGCATAACTTTCAAAATATAAATCGGATTTCAACGAAATGGAAAGCAATATTCTTGAAATTTAATTTATTTTCATAATAAAAGGTAAAATTGAAAAATCCAAATATTTAAATTTTAATTTAAAAGTCGAAGTTTGACCAGATTGACCAAAATTCACATTTTTGGAAAATATTCTATTTATTCATGATTGGAATTCTAATTTACATCAAAATCAAAATTCATATTTAAAATAACAAAAATTATTCATTTTAATAAATAAAAATAAAAATTTTGAATCAGGAATTTTAATTAAAATAATCAAAATAAACAATTAAAATAATCACAAAATACAGGGTTGTTACACTGATCATCATTTTATTTCAAATAAAATAAACGATTACGTTGTATAAGATGGGGGATGTCATGAAATGAAGCACATATGTAGGAAATAATCAAGGATTCACTTATATTTCTTTTAATAACACGGGAAAAATGTAGACACCGATGTTTTCTAACAAGAAGGGATCCTGAAAGGTTGATATTTTCTCCTATATATGCTAATACACTAAAAGATCAAAGATAAAGCATTCACCAGTAATACTATAAAGGAAATAAATCGACTAAGTAAAAATCCAGAGCCCCATATTTTCTTAATGTAGGCCCAGCTATCCTACAGGCCAATAAATCAGAAAATTGTTATTGTTGATATTAAAATTGAATACACACACACACTTACACACTTTTTTGTGTCTAAAAATTATGTTGCATAACAGCTAACCTAAAACAACATAAATACACTATAAATTTGCTTCATATAAGGCATGCAATGGTCATGAGTTATAGGAAGGGTATCCATTTCATCAAATACTCTTCTTTTTAGATACTAAGGTAGCATTTAGTTTGAAAAACGGTTTTATGTTTTACGATGTGTACTTTATAATGCACGAAAAAGAAGAGTATTGTGAAAAACGATCAATTTTCAAAATGGTTTTAACATATAAAATGGAATATGAGTTTTTTTTATTGATTAGAATTTTTCAACTCCTCTCTCATGCCATTTGAATACGTATTGAAAAAGAAAAACACAAAACTCAGGAGCTTGGATCAACGGACGGCTTTACTATACCCTCCTAAGGAGTTTACCGGCCCGTCGGGTTTTTCTGGGTTTTACCTAAGTATTCAAATGTGAAGCATCCATTTCAAGGTAACTAAACAATAACTTGGATTTTAAAGCTTGTAGAAACTCGAATTTCAAACCTCACCTTCCATGTGCGCAGGTGGGTGGATGTGCCTACATTGAAGCATGTGCAAACTACAAAAATGTAATATAAAATAAAATGAAAAGGTAAAAATAGAAGGGTTGTGACTTGTTTGGAGAAAAGCATACAAAGTTCTTTGAATTAAGAGAATGAATTACAATGAAAATAGTAACCAAGGAGCCTAACATGTACAGTAATAACTTTCAAATATATCAGGCTTGATGCATATATAAATATAACATGCTTTTAACCATGTCTAGGCAATATGCCTCCCTTCTCTGCTAACACCTACTAATACAAATATCACATCCTGATTTCAGACCTACATTAAGAATAGATAAGTTTTAAATATTAAGAATACATTTATAAAAGTTCACAAAATATAAAACATGTAGGTGTCTATATGGGAAACCGCTTTCTCTGTCATGTACACTCCTCCAAAAAGCTACAAACAAAATTAAATTGTAACAACCTGCATATTTATCGATTTTATATTTAAATATTTTATTTAAATATTTTATCATTCGTCGGATTTTGGTCCGAAAAGCTACTTTTTGCAAACAGTCGAATTGGGACTCGATACCACCCCCATTGAGTTCAAAATGACGTTTGCGACCTTTTTGAGTATAAACTTCGATATGTTTGGAGAAAGTTGATTTTTGCCACTTTTTCACTTAGGGCTTTGGTTTGGGCTGAGCCCAATAACCCCACTTATGTATTCAGTCCCAACCCCTTATCCTCTTCATTCCTTCATAATTTCCTAATACATTCAAGCTTCATCAAAAATGGGGGAAGAGTAAAAGAATTAGAAAATCCTAAGCCCTTGTTTCCATTAGCAAATCCATCTTCTAGCTCCAAACTCAAGAGAACCCATTGGTAAGCATCTCCTTCTTCTTCTCCAACTCATTCTCTCTTTGATTTCAGAAATTTCCTAAACCTAATTTAGGAAATGTTTCTCTTTTAAGCTTAGATAGAAGCTTCTTGAGTTGTTATTGAAGAGGAATTGATCTTAGCTTGTCTTAAAGCTTCTACTTCATTGATTTGGGTTCAAAGGTGAGATTTTTATCTCACATCTTAGCTTATATTTATCTTCGATTGTTAGGTATGAATTCCTAACACATATTCGTGTGCATTTGCTTTTGGTTTGGATTGATTTGGTGAATATTCCAATTTTTCGTGTTTTGGGTTCAAATCTTTAAAAATCCTAACTTTGACGTTTGAATGTGTTTTGATTATGCATCGAAGAGCTCATAGGGCCGGGTAGTCGATTGGCATAAACCCTTAGCGTCGTTGCTTGAGCGAATGCAATTTGATCGAGATTTGCACCTCATTTGAAATAGGGCATGGGAGTGCCAGCAACAGGTTCGGCCGACCGAGCCCCTGGGCCGGTCGACCGACCTGTAGAACCGGCACTTCCTGCCTCTGTTTGGAAGTGCAGGCTACAGGGCTCGGCCGACCGAGCTCAGGGTCCGGTCGACCGACCTGCTACCCCGTGCGCTTCTGTTTTTGGTTCAGTCAACCGACTCAGGGAGTCCGGTCGACCGACCTGCTGCTATTTGCCAACTATGCCTATTTTGCCTAGTTGCTTGGTTTTCCAAATTTAATCGATTCGTGTTATTTCCCTATTTGTTGTATCATTTGTTATTGACTTTGATGACTTATTTTCTTCGGGAATTCTTGGAATATCCATTTCGATGGATTCGGTATCGATTTCTTTGGATTTTATTCATGTTTTCGAATGTGAATCTTAGTGATTGATTATTCCTACAATCTTCTTTGTGATTTGTCACTTTAAAAATATTAAAGGTTTTCTATACTAGTAGTAAATATCAAAACTCTTTCTTCAAATGATTTTAATACTATTTTATAACAAAGCTCGTTTTCTCAAACTGATTTCCAATCTATTAGTATATACAAACCTTTACCTCACTCGTATGAGAAATCTAATTAAACGACATAGTAAAACGAGTGGTACGAAACGCTTGCGTTTACTTCGTCGGTTAATTCTTGGACTTGTTCGATTGAATCTCTCGTGACAATTTTCTAGTGGAGATCTACAGTTTGTTCGTAAATATTTAAGTTAAGCAAGTGGTTATGGGACATGAAGCTAAACTCATATATTTACTAGCTTAGTGTAATTGACACTTCTCGTTGATCACGACGATCATCTTTGTGGTTTAGACTAGCAATGTGCGATATCTCTTTGTCTATGTGGAGGACTGTTCCTCATTTTATTGAGTTTCGTCTCATTTCTTGCATGGGTCATACCTATCTAGGTGCGTCGATGTTTGTTTACACATGGGTCGTACCTTTTTAGGTACGTCGATGTTTATTTATGCATGGGGTGTACCTTTCTAGGTGCATCGATGTTTGTTTACTTCGTGGAGCAATCGGTTCAATAAGTCGGACATGGGCATATCTTTCTAGTTGCGTCGATGTTCGTCTATGCATGGGGCGTATCTTTCTAGGTGCGTCGATGTTTGACTTTGCATGGGGTGTATCTTTCTAGGTGCATCGATGTTAAAAATTACATGGGGTGTACCTATCTAGGTGCATCGATGTTTATTTATGCATGGGATGTACCTATCTAGGTGCATCGATGTTTATTTATGCATGGGATGTATCTTTCTAGGTGCATCAGTGTTTATTTATGCATGGGGTGTACCTTTCTAGGTGCGTCGATGCTAGAGCATGGGGCGTATCTTTCTAGGTGCATCGATGTTCGACTGTGCATGGGGTGTGTCTTTCTAGGTGCGTCAACGTCCAGTTGGTGGGATTGGCCATCCTTTTTCTTGTGATTTCTGGATTTCGTGTGTTGAATTCTGGAATTTATGTTTCATCAACTTTTACGATTGGCATTGATATATATGTCATTTATTGTGGCTTGGTGAATGAAATTAAGAGTATGACATTCCTTTTTATCTTTGAGAAGATTTTTGTGATATTGATTAATCTCTTGTTGATTTTCAATTACTTATATATATCACAGCTTGGCACTGTGATTATTATGTGTTTAGTCATATCTCTGATTCTATATAGTTTCATCTGATATTTATAGTTAGACTGATCCGTTTATTATTTTCTTATTAAATAATACTCGGGTCAGACCGAGATGTTACAGGTGCTTCAGCTTGACTTCTCACTGGGGATTGATTTCTCTGACTTTTGGCTAACTACTTAAATTAGTAGTTTATTTTGTTGTATACACTTGAGATATGGGCTCATAGTTGTATTCTTTTGTATAGCACGTATTGCTATTCTTTTGTATTATTGTGGATCTTTTTGACCACTACTCTGATTTACACTTTCATGTGTTAGTCGTATATATTCATATCTATTTCCTCCTTTGTGATATGAATTGTCTGTGACTGATTTATGTTATGTTTATTTCTATATTTGTTTCTGAAGATATTATAGCCACTGTGTAGTAGCTTTGGGTTTGTGTCGGTATGTCGGATTTCCCTCTTGATAAAGAAATGCATGTTATACTATCTGACATATCGATGCTCGTGCAAAGCAATTACATGGATGGTCGCTCCTCAACAGCCTTATTCTCCGTGCTAGTTGACAGCATTCACCGTAATGTTCTTAGCTAGCGTGGGTATAGAGGTGGGGCATCACAACTTGGTATCAGAGCCAAACTTCGAAACAATATGGAATATTATAACAAGGATCATCGTCCTAAGTCCATCTTAAGAGTCGTGCTTTAGGATTTAATTCGAGTCTTCGTACCGTTTCATCCTATTTTCCTTATGATTCCTTGTTTTTTCTATCAAGATTACTTGATATTCATTTGGTGAATAACCTTTTTCTCCTTCTTTCTTTTCTAAAGGAAGAGAAATGGTTAGACCAGGTCGTCCCAGCGCCGGTCAATCTAGTGCTACTCCCCTGGATGGAGTATTTATGTCTGCCCAGCAGCTTTTAGATCTTGTTAAGAACGCTCAAGCTGCTGGGCCCAATCCAGAGGCTACTCATCCTAGATCCGGTTTTGCACGTTTGTGCAGAGACTATACCGATTTGGGTGGAAGGCCATTCAAGGGATCCGAGAGTGTTATAGAAATTCAAGCTTGGCTCAAATCATGCGATCGCATCTTTTCTCGCATGAACCTTATTGACCTTCATCGAGTCCAAGTGGCTTCTTGCATGCTCCAAGAAAGAGCGTTAGATTGGTATGAGCTCCTAATTTCTGAAATCGTTGAAGCGGATCTCACTTGGGAGCAATTCCGGGAAAGATTCGAATCGAAATTTGTGCCGGAGGCTGAAAAAGTAACTTTGGCCCGGCGTTTTATTGACCTTGTTCAAGGTGGATCTTCTGTGACAGACTATGTCGCATCTTTCGAATCTCTTTCCAAATACGGGGTATACATTAACACCCCATTGAAGAAAAATCATAGATTTGTCTATGGCTTGAATAAGAATCTTAAGAAGCCATTACTCCTTAAACTTGAGGTTTCATTTGATCAACTTATGATATCGCTCTTTGTTTGGAAGAGGTCGATAATGAAGGTGATGTTGAAGTTGTGCGTGCCCAACAAAACTTCAACAACAACATGAAGAGGCCTATTAAATTCAAAGGCCCCATTCCCAACAAGAAAGGGAGGCAAGAAACCCCGGTAGCAAAAGCACCTACCTCTAGTCGTGGACAATGCTACAATTGTGGTTCCACGAACCACTATGCAAGGGAGTGTCCGAAACCCCTCTTTTGTCTCTATTGCAAAAATTCGGGTCACCATATTACTGCATGTCGTGTACTTCGAAGTAAGAAGGAGTGAGAGCTCAATGCAGTGCAAGCCCCTAGTGGCACTTCTCTTGGTCAAGGTATTTCTCATCCAATCCTTGATTACATTTGTTTTATGATTTTCCTTTTCGAGTTCTTTTTGATATGGGTTTCATCTCACTATTTTATATCAAAAGAACTTGTGATTCTTTTTCTTTAAAAATATTTTGGGCTTGATGTCTTCGTTGAGAATTGCGAATCCGGATGGAAGATCCGCAACACTCAATTTGCTTTTATTTGATGTCGAAAATTATTTTATGTGATTTTTCTTTCCGAGCCGGTATTTTTACTTAGGCTCCGGAATTGATTTGTGCGATGCGATTGGCTTAATCATTATTGAAGCCTATATCCTATTTTCTCGAGTGGACTATTCAACTTTGATATTTTCAATCTGTTAAGCAGATTTCTATTTTTCCTTTATGACTTTGAATTAAAAATTGATGGCATCATTTTATTCTTTAAGCTCACATGTTGAGTAGAGCGTTATTTCTCTCATTTGGGTAGTTGTGAATTTTCCGGAATCTTTGAGTTTCTCTTAGTATTATCACCTAAGAAATCTTTTGTGTGGTGTTAAGGTCTTTCTAGTTCGACCTTGCCACCAATTTTCATTTGGCTATGAGTTGCGGGAGTTCGCATTCCATTTACCGCATTCCGCACTTGTTATGAATCCTATGAATGAATTATTATGTCATTCAGTTTGTCCATCTTGTTTCATCCATATTATAAATCGAGTATTCTACGAATATCTCGATGACTCCATCTTTGTATTTATTGATTTTGGATGAAAATTGAAATTTAAAATTTTGCAAATCTTTTTCATAAGATTTATTTATAAGTACAATTTGATTTGCTCTTAAACAAGCAAAGAATATTCTTAAAGGTTTTTAAGAAACATGTTTACTATATAGAAGATGATTTTGTGATTGTATTGCCCATTTAGTGTGTTAAGAATTCTGGTCGATGCGCTTGATCAACGTTATCGTTAAGAATCTCCTAAACGCTTTGATGAGACAATCAGACACGATATATTGACTTGTAAAAATGTAAATTTTTGTAGAAAGATTATTACATAAAAATAAAAATGTAATTTTGAAAGTTTTAACTTTTTGGGAAAGAAGATTATTTAAAAGAACTCTTTCTTTCGATACTCTTATTCTTGTGATTCCTGAAGGGGAACCAAGACTTTGCTATTTGTACCGATACTAGTCGTATTGGTTTGGATGCCATTCTCTTGCAAAGGAGAACGTGCTATCACTTGTGCTTCTAAATCATTATAGCTTATCGAGACTAGATATGCCACTCATGATCTAGTGCTCGCGGCTATTGTTTTTACTTTTGGAATTTGGCATCATCACATTTGGATGAGAAATTTGTTCTGTACCTCGATCATAAATCTTTGGAATATTTATTTTCTCATAAGGAACTTCATGTTGACTCGAGTTCCTAGCATCTTATGATCTTGATATTCTTTTATTCCCGAAAGGGAAATCGTGTTGCTAATGCGCTTTGTCATAGGCAACAAGTTGTTGATTCTTTGATGTTGTCAGAATGGAATTATCTTTTTATCAAGTTCATCGAACGTTTTGATATACTTCGTTTTATTGATCTTTATCTCATTTTTTTATGGAATAGCGTCCGATGTTCTTTTGTGGTATTCGGTTAATCGGATGTACTGTTATTATACTACATCGATGTTCCGTCTTATCTGGATCAATGGATGTACCATTATTATACTACATCGTTGTTCCGGTTTATCAGTTCATTGGACGTACCGTTTTTGTACTACGTCGGTGTTTCGAAATTATTCGGGCTTTGGTTCATTGGGCGTACCGTTTTTGTACTACGCCGATGTTCCAAATTATTTGAGTTTCAAGTTTCTCGGGCGTACTGTTATTATACTACGTCGTTGCACCAGCTCAATTTTCTGCTATTCTTGACGTTATCCACGTCTTTTATCTACGGAAATGCCGTAGGGATTCCGGTTTTTATTCTTGAGCCCGGTGATATTGTGGAAATTGAAGTTTCACCAGATTTGATTTTTGAGCAACATCCTATTCGAATTATTGCTTCGGAGGTCAAACGACTTCGAAATAAAGATGTTCTTCTTGTGAGAGTTCAATGGTTCTCAAATCCTAGGGATTACTCTTAGGAATCTAGAGAATTCATCAAGCGATCCCGTTCGTGCTAACTCTTTCGTGCTCTTTATGGTGAACTTCTTATTTCAATTTTCTTTTGTGTTGATATGCTTCTATGTTGTTACTTCTTATTTTCTTCTTAAGTATTGCGAGGACGCAATTTCTTTAAGGAGGGGAGTCTGTAACAACCCGCATATTTATCTATTTTATATTTAAATATTTTATCGTTCGTCGGATTTTGGTCCGAAAAGCTACTTTTTGCAAACAGTCGAATTGGGACTCGAGACCACCCCCATTGAGTTCAAAATGACGTTTGCGACCTTTTGAGTATAAAATTCGATATGTTTGGAGAAAGTTGATTTTTGCCACTTTTTCACTTAGGGCTTTGGTTTGGGCTGAGCCCAATAACCCCACTTATGTATTCAGTCCCAACCCCTTATCCTCTTCATTCCTTCATAATTTCCTAATACATTCAAGCTTCATCAAAAATGGGGGAAGAGAAAAAGAATTAGAAAATCCTAAGCCCTAGTTTCCATTAGCAAATCCATCTTCTAGCTCCAAACTCAAGAGAACCCATTGGTAAACATCTCTTTCTTCTTCTCCAACTCATTCTCTCTTTGATTTCAGAAATTTCCTAAACCTAATTTAGGAAATGTTTCTCTTTTAAGCTTAGATTGAAGCTTCTTGAGTTGTTATTGAAGAGGAATTGATCTTAGCTTGTCTTAAAACTTCTTCTTAATTGATTTGGGTTCAAAGGTGAGATTTTTATCTCACATCTTAGCTTATATTTATCTTCGATTGTTAGGTATGAATTCCTAACACATATTCGTGTGCATTTGCTTTTGGTTTGGATTGATTTGGTGAATATTCCAATTTTTAGTGTTTTGGGTTCAAATCTTTAAAAATCCTAACTTTGATGTTTGAATGTGTGACGACCGCCCATGACTCCCGCACCAAAACAAGGAAATAATGCGCTGAAAGGCGTGCTAGGCAGCCATGAGTGACCGTCAAGGGTAGAATAAACATCGCAGAATCTATCGCATAACTCACAGCGCATGGATAAAATACAATAGAGAAATATATATATAGTGAAGCTTCATAACAGAATATCATCAAATAAGCATCTTAGAAGTTTGATACAATCATCAGAACAGTCAATACATCAAAAACTCACTACAAAGCACTCAAAGTATATACAGCGGAACACCCAGTACATAATATGAAATAATATGCAAAAGCCTCCTGCTCGTCTTCGTCATCATCAACGTAGATCTCCAAGAACAACACCTGTCACCTGCTACCTAGTCTGCCCATCCCAACATGGATGAACAGCCCAAGGTAATAAGAGGAGACATAAAACCTTGAGTCAGACAAAGTCTTAGTGAGCAGTAAATCAACTATCAAACATACCAAAAGAGCATAAGGGATAAAAGGAATAGGAACCAAACCATCCCACTCCGCCTCTTTCTACAGTGATAGCCCCCAGACACACACTAAGGAGAAGCAAGCATAACATGGCAGACAATTAAAGTAAAGCAATAATCATTCGAGTCAAGGTCGATGTTTTCCAAATACAAACCCCCAAGGCCTAAACCAAGATCAGATAAGCACCCGGAAAACACCGGTCTTGAGATCGAATGATGATACAACCAAACGTCCAAACATCCATGACTCTGGCTATCACTGTTATCATTGCCTTGATTTCACCGTTAGTTGAATGACCACCTGTCAAGGGCTAATGGTAACCCCGGTTCTAGACATAACTCTGCACGTCGTCGCAGCCCGTGTCTAGGGATTTTCGCAACTACCTAGAGTACTAGCACGTCGTCGCAGCCCGTGCTTGGAACGTCGTCGCAGCCCGTTCCAACGTACTCTTGCTTTGAGCATGCTAGAACCTTCAACAACGATGAGATCTCAGCCTCCTAGTCATCCTCCTCGACGACTATTTCCATACTAGCTCAAACGCCTCTCAAGCTAACCATTATCAACCAACTCGCATCGCATCATCGAGTTATCAACATGCTTGGGATGATCCCGTCTAGATTAAACCAAGGCTATCTCACATCATGCTTTGCTTTATCGCATCATAGCAAAGTCTCATCTCAACATCATGGCTTGCCTCATCGCATCATGGCAAAGTCCCATCTCAACATCATCTAATCCATACATATGAGCTTCAACATCCGCTTCATATGCCACAAGCAGCTTTCCTTATTCAAGAGCCTTTCCACTTAGCTTTTGAATCATCATCAACCAACTTGATCAAATCAAGCTATATATCAACTAATCAATCAAATCAAACATTAATCCAAGCAATCAATCATTCAAACAAGATCTAAATAAACAATTTCAATGATAATGGCAATTTCGTAAATAAATGAGCATAGATCTAACATACATGAATCATGGGTTTTTAGCATAGATCTAACAAATATAAATCATGAGTTTTGTCTCTACAACTTGATAAATGAACTTGCATGAGTAAATATCTTCATAAGTAATGGATCTACACTTGGATCTAAGGAAAAATGCATAAAATCACTATCTACAACACTCCAACAAACCACCAAACCAATATACTCCTTTGGGTCCACGTGAGAGATAACCACCACTCACCGAATCACCCAAACACTTCAAAAACTAATCACTTCAGATCTGGACAGCAAGGATTCAAGCTTGATTCGTCGAAATCTCGCTTGAAACGATGGAATCTAGCTTCGTTGGATGAAGATCTTCAACTATGGCTCTTGGATCTTCGATCTTGGATGGATGTTATAACTAGATTAGAGTGGACAAAAGAAGATGAAGAAATGTTGTAGTCGAGCTCTCAAAATGGCAGCACTTCGTCGCTTCAAAAACCGGTGCCAAAAAGTGAGCCAAACCTCTCTATTTATAGGCTGAATCCCCCCTGAGTCGTCCATCCATAAGTCGTCGCCGACCCATCCTTGAGTCGCCCCCGACCTAAGACCCACGACCCAAAACCCCAAGGACCTAACACGCACGCGGACTACGACTTACGACTCATCGGAGACCCAGGATCACACTAGGCCGACCCAACTGCATACGACTCAAAAGCCTCCGACCTAACCACTCAGAACACATGCCGACTCACGACCTAACTAACGCGGCCTAACGACTCAACAACCCCTACGACTCATCACCTAGCCGACCCAACAACTTAACTCGTGTACGACTCATAGCATACACGTCCTAAAACACAGGCCGACGTAACGACTCATCGACTCAACAACACTATACAACACACGACTCAGCTACTCGGCGACTCAACAACACTATACGACTCAACGACCTAACTCATTTTCCTTAAGTCGTTCCATCCTATGAGTCGGTCCAATACATGAGTTGGTCACCTCTATGAGTCGGTTATCCTATGAGTCGCTCACTACCTTGACTCGGTCCAAACCTTAAGCCGTTGCCTCTCTTAACTCGCTAACAACCATAAGTCGGCAACTACCACTCACTCCTATAAGTCGGCCAACCTATAAACCGTTGACCCCATGAGTCGGCCACCTACCCTAAGTCGCTCCATCCTCTAAGTCGGTCACGACTTAAGTTCCACACGACTTAACTTTAACACGACTTATCTCTGGAACGACTCAAGCTCCAAACGACTTAATGCAACTATTATACGATTTATCGACACGTAAAATACGGGTCGTTACATTCTCTCCCCCTTAGGAATTTCGCCCCCGAAATTCCAAACAAACAAGAGCAATCAAAACTATTCTGCATGCCTACCATCCATAGCAATCAACAAACCATGCATCCAATTACTAGCCTAGCATGCAGAATTCTAAGATTAGAACAAGTTACAAATTCATGAGATGTCACGACACCTTAGGGCCATACCTCGAAGAGTTCAGGACGAGCTGCCTTCATCCTCTCTTCCTCCTTCCACGTATAGTCGTTAACATCATCACTCCATTGTATCTTGAGCAACGTAATAGTCTTCCTCCTAAGCTGTTTCGTGTCGGTTTCAACAACACGAAGCGGCTTACGAGGTCTCGTAACCACTGGGTCAACCTCCAAGTCTTCACAGCTATCAGCAGAAACCACCGTATTCGAGTCATGCACATACTTCCGTAGATAAGATACATGAAAGACATTGTGCACACCCGCCATCTTCTCCGGTAACTCCAATCTATAAGCGAGCTTTCCAATTCGCTCGATAATCGGGAATGGTCCAACAAATCTCGGAGTTAACTTTCCTTTCTTCCCGAATCTAATAACATTCTTCAGTGGAGAAATCTTCACAAAAACCATATCACCCACGTCGAATTCCAAATCCTTACGACGCTTATCGGTATAACTTTTCTGACGATCTTAGGCTGCCTTCATTCGTTGCCGAATGATCTCTATACAATCCGTAGTCTGTCGAATCATCTCTGGCCCAAGTATCAGCTTTTCTCTAGTTTCCAACCAACATGTCGGAGAGTTACACGGTCTTCCATACAATGCCTCATATGGTGCCATACCAATACTCGACTGATAACTGTTATTGTATGCAAATTCCACCAAATGAAGATGATCTTCCCATGATCCTCCGAAGTCCAAAACACAAGCTCTGAGAAGATCTTCCAAAACTCGGTTGACTCTCTCAGTCTGACCATCTGTTTGGGGATGATAAGCTGTACTCAAACACAACTCGGTTCCCAAAACTTCCTGGAAGCTCTTCCAAAATCCACTAGTGAACAATGGGTCTCGATCGCTCACTATACTCTTCGGAATACCATGGAATCGAACTATCCACTTAACATACAACTCAGCCAACTTCGATGCAGTCCTAGTCGATCGAACAGGAATGAATCTTGCACTCTTGGTCAACCGATCTACTATGACCCAAATCCCTTCATTTCCTGCTCTTGTTCTAGGTAGACCATCGATAAAATCCATCGATATCTGTTCCCACTTCCACATAGGAACTTCTAATGGATGAAGCAATCCACTTGGCTTCTTCTGCTCTGCCTTAACCAACTGGCAATTCATACACTTGGAAATAAGATTTCCAACATCCTTCTTCATACCTTCCCAGTAATAAGTTCTCTTCATATCCCGATACATCTTATTTCGACCTGGATGAATTGTCAACTTCGAGTGATGACTTTCCTTCAGAACTTCATCTCTCAATTCATCTATGTCGGGAACAACCAATCGTCCTTGCTTCCGAAGCCAACCCTCTCGATCGACTTCGAATCCCTTATCCTTCTCTGGGTCCAATCCAGATTCCAAACCACGGATAATCTTGACAAGCTTATCGTCTCGCTTTTGACTCTCGCCAATCCTTTCCACAAGAGTAGGCCTTATTGATAAGTTTGCCAACATCTCAGGTTCCAATTCACATCTGGGCCTGAAATCAAATCCAGCCAAATACTCGAGACTCTTCCATTCCGAAAACATGGCTCCCAATCCGACATGTCTTCGACTTAACGCATCAGCCACTGCGTTACCTTTTCCCGGAGTATAGGCTATACCAAAATCATACGATGCCAAGAACTCTAGCCACCGTTGTTGTCGAAGATTCAAATCCTTTTGAGAGAACAGATACTTCAACGAATTATGATCTGTAAACAACTCGAATCTAACTCCCAATAGATAATGTCTCCACATCTTCAAAGCAAAAACAATTGTCGCTAACTCCAAATCATGAGTCGGGTAATTCCTTTCATGCGGCTTCAGTTGTCGACTTGCATATGCAACAACTTTATTCTTCTGCATTAGTACTGCTCCAAGTCCAGTACCACATGCATCGGTGTAAACCACCATCTCATCATTCCCACTTGGATTAGTCAAAACAGGAGTACTCGTCAGTCGCTCTTTCAGGATTACGAAAGCTTGCTCACACTTATCATCCCATCTGAACACTTGGTTCTTTTTCGTCAATCCTGTTAACGGTGCAGCTATCTTGGAAAAGTCTTTGATAAACCGTCGATAATATCTAGCTAATCCAAGAAAACTTCTCACATCAGATGCATTCTTAGGTCTAACCCAATCCTGGATCGCTGCCACCTTAGCGGGATCAACCGCTATTCCATTTCCAGAGATAACATGGCCTAAGAATCTCACTTCACTCTTCCAGAAGTGACACTTCGAAAACTTAGCCTTCAGCTGATGTTTCCGTAAGATTTCCAAAACAATACGCAAGTGCGTCTTGTGCTCTTCCTCAGTTCTGGAATAAATCAGAATATCATCCACGAACACAAGCACGAACTTATTCAACTGATCTCTGAACACTCTATTCATAAGATGCACAAAATATGCTGGTGCGTTAGTCAATCCAAACGGCATTACTAGCCACTCATAAAAACCGGATGGTGTCCTAAAAGCAGTCTTCGGCACACTATCCTTTGCCACTCTCAACTGGTGAAATCCCGTTGCCAAATCCATCTGAGAAAACACCTTAGCATCGTGAAGCTGATCAAACAAGTCATCTATTCTCGGCAATGGATACTTGTTCTTCTTAGTCACTTTATTCAGCTCACGATAATCCATACACAACCTCAACGATCCATCCTCTTTGGTTGCGAACACAACTGGTGCAACCCATTCAGACACACTACGCCGAATGAATCCTTTCTGCAAAAGGTCATCAACTTGCACCTTCAACTCTTATTGCTCCCTAGGCGCCATCCGCCTAAGAGGCATCACAACAGGTCTGGCTCCCTCAACTAGATCGATACGAAACTCGATCTCCCTATGCGGCGGTAATCCTTTGACTCCGTCAAGGACATCCTCAAATCCATTCACAATAGGCACCGATGACAGTCCATCCCGTGGAACAACCAGCGAATACATGAAGCTCATGAAGACGCCTTCCTCATGCTTACATCGTATCACAACCTTCCGCCCTTCCACATTCCCGACTGTCACCTCCAGCCTCTCACAATCAATCCTTGCCGCATACTTCCTAAGCCAGTCCATACCCAAAATAATTCCGAACCCCGCAAAGTTCAAAACAAAACAATCACAAACAAAAGAGCAATCATGACTCGACACAACTAGACCACGGCATATCATACACAAACATGACGAACCCCCAACTGGATTAGTCACAACCAATGGCCTATCAACAATATCCGGTTCCAAACCTAACCGGCCTACAAGATCATCACAAACAAAAGAATGCGACGCTCCAGTATCAAACAACACTCTAATTGGAACACCACAAATGGAAAGAGTACCTTGAACCACCACACTCTTCCCTTTCTCTTCAGCAGTAAGAGCTTTTGAAAACGACGGCACAGCTCCCAAAGCATAAGCTTGCACAATCTGCCTGTCTTTCCTCGGTTCTGGACAATCTTTCCTGAAATGCCCTGGCTTGTCACAGTTGTGGCATTTCGCCGGCGCCTTTGGATTCCTACAATCCTTGGAGAGATGGCCCTTCTGCTGGCAATTATAGCAAGTCATTTCGCCCCTCGGCTTCTTCTGGCCATCCTTACCCTTCTGTTGCTGTTGCTTCCTCTTCTTGTTTCCACCCTTCCTTGGTTACAGCAACAACAGGACTCTCCCTAGGAAACAAACTCTCATGCCTGAGAGCTTTCTCCACAAGCTTCTCAAATGGATCGTCCAGATGATCCACCAACTGTCTTCCAAGATAAGCATCCAAACCGGTCACAAACTTCTCATTCTTCTGATAGGGAGAATCAATATACGATCTGGCATACTTGGACAAAGCTTCAAACTCAGAAACATACTCAAGAACGGGTCTTCCACCTTGCTTGAGCTCCACAAACTTTTTAAACAAGACAGATTTCTGAGCCGTAGAGATGAACTTAGCTTCAAATCTAGCTTGGAATTGCTCCCAAGTAATCTCCTCCTTCGGAGTATCAATGGTGATAGAATTCCACCAATCCGAAGCTCTCCCTTGAAGTTGCCTTGATGCAAGCTTCCTCTTAGTTGCATCCTCAACTCCCAAGTCACCAAAGATCCTTCTACAAGCATCAATCCATCTTTGCACTTCAATGGTTGATTCCGTTCCCAAGAAAACCTTTCCTCCAAGAGAAGTATAGTCCTTGCAAAGCTTAGCAAAATCCACTGGTCTTGGAGCTTGAACTTGAACTCCAACATCTACTGATGGCCCCGAGGCTGGTATCCTTCTCATGATCGAAGTCATCATGGCCTCAAACATAGGAGCATAATCAACAGCTTCCCTAGCAGCACGACCTTCCCTAACAGCTGGTCTCCCCCTTCGACTCATCCTTAATATCTACAAAAAGGAATGACTTAGAACACCTTGAGAAACAACTGCATAAGGAGTTCAAATCCTTCTAAACTACTATATTATATATAGTAATCATTCATCAAAATACAATTACGTCTCTCATACGTAGTAACGTCAGCGAGCGTTGGCTAAAATCGATTAACCAAAGCTCTGATACCAAATGTGACGACCGCTGTAACATTCCTGAATTTTGAACAAGTTTAATTTGACAATTTATTTAATTTTGAAAATATAATTGTGGATTTAATTACGAATTTATTAGAAAATTTCTATTTTTGAATTATAAATAGAATTGAATTGGGAATTTAAGATTAAAAATATAATTGTGTTTAAATTTTCAAAATTAATAAAGATGTATTTTTTTTCATATAAATATATTTTAAGATAGAATATTTGAAAATAAAATTGAGATTATCTTTTGAAAATTTGAATGAATAAATATATCTATTGTAAATAAAATTTATTAATTTGACATCAAATGGAATGTAAAGATATATTTAAAAAGGTATTTGATTATTTATTCATTTATAAGTACAAATTTATTCTATAATTAAATTTTGAATTTGAATTAAAAATGTAAAAATTAGATTTGAATATAAAATTTGATTTGATTAAAAGATTTAAACCATTGGAACATAAAAAAAAAATGTTATATTCAAATAAAACATGAACATGATTTGTAAGTTAAAAATAAAACAAGGTTTAAAAACAATTTGTAAATAAATTTATGAAAAGGGACTTTACATAATTTTGTTTAAACATAACAAATGTAAGAAAACTAACAAATGAAATTACAAATGTCAAACAAAGTTAAACAAGTGGCAAACCCATATTTATTCTAAAATAAAATTTAATTAGAATGTAATTAAAAGAAAAACAAATTCTTTTCTTATCTTTTCAAGTCCTGTTAACAAAATTACAAGAACAGAAATTAAATTTAAAACAAGTCTTTTTCTCAAGAAAACAAACCTGGGAATGAATTCATCTCAGAAATCAAAGCAAAGAAATTCAAAGAGAAATCAAAAACTTTCAAACTACAATCTGAAGCAAGTTACAGATCAAAATTCAACAAACAAAAAAAATTCAAACTGCAGACTTATGAAAGTGTAGAGCTGCAGTTTGACAGTGCAGAATTTCTGGGAAACAATCTAAAGGCAAGTGAATTTCATTCTTTTTAAAATTTGAATTAAATGTTAGTAATCAGAAAAAGAAACAAAGATTTAAACAACTTTATCAAATCTAAGTTGCAGGAAAATTGAAGATCAAAGACAAAACCATTTCCAGTTTCAAGTTGCAGAAAGAATAAAATTTAAAGCTTCTCTGCTATTTACATTCAACTGTAAGTAATTTAAATTTACGGTTATTAATGAATTTGGTGAATGAGTACAACAAGGAATAAACAAAAAAAAAAATATGTAGCTATGATTTGCAGAGCTTAAAAGAATCAGAGTAAAAGAAAAAAAAAGGGGGGGTTGCAGGCTTCCATCTCTGCTTGAAAAACTGTCAAAAGCTTTTGTCATCTGAAGTCCAGGTGAGCAAACATATGCCTTATTCAATTATTTGTGTATATGTGCCTGAATGGATTGTGAATGGCCTTTGCATGTGAATGAATTGTTATGCTTGTGCTTCCTTTGGCTTGGAATGTTATGATCAGGTTTTGCTTTCCTGTTCTTCTACCTTTTTTAGTCCCTGGTTTGCAAAATGAAACATGCTGGGTTCAACAGTTTCCCCTCTGGTTCTCTTTTGAAATTTGAAATCTTAAAGAACTAATTAAAGTATTGGTGAGCAACCTAGCCCTAAATTTATATGTGTTTTGTTTCCTGCATGAATGTGAGTAAGCTTTTATTTAAAAAAAACAGTTTTTTTTTTTTTTTCTAAAATCAAGATAAGTGCAAATTACAGAACTAAATGCTAATTCACCTGGATTTAAAACTGTTTGATGAGAACTCCTCTGTTTCTTTTGAAAGTAAGTAACCTCACAAATGCAAGGAGGCTTGATTTGTCTGATGCATGTAAATACTTAGGAAAAATAAAAGAAAACAAGTTTGTCTGTAAATCTTATATTGATAAATGCTGTGTGTAAATGTGTTTGCATGTTTTGATTTCTTGAAAACTGCATATAGTGTTAGTTATGAATTAGTATATTCTTTATTGGAAAAGCTTTATCACTTGAATGGTTTCAGCTAGCAAAGTCTGTGTAAGTAAATAGGTTAGTTAGGTGTAAATTTAGAATTATAAATTTTAAGTTAGTTTAATAAATCTGTAGCCTCTGTAAACCAAAATCAGTCGTCATTAGAAATAAACAAATATATCAAACATCATAAATATTTGAACTAGTGTATAAATTGAAATGCATGTTTGAAAGTAGAAGTTTTAAAACAAATATTACAGTTTAAATAACTATTGGGAGGAAGCATTTCTGTTTAAACAGAAATATGAAATTGAGGTATCTGTGAGTCTTTGTGAATCTCAGGTGTTAAGATGTTTATGTTAGTGGAATATGGAGGTGAGAGGATGGAGGAGATGTTGGTGATTATGATCAGAGAGTGAGAGTCAGGTGAATTGGTTTCCAGGTTGATTTAGTTGCATGTTGAACTCAGGTGACAGTTTAGTAGTGTGCAGGGTTTTGACCCGAAGTAGAACTCGGGTGATTTTGTTTTTGACTCGGAGATGGTAGCATGAAAACTCGAAGTAGCATGAGAGTTTCTCGGGTCAGAGGAGTTACAGGTTTATACCTGAAGTTTTTTTTTTGCAGTTTTTTTTTAGTGTTGATTGAATTCAAATTCTAGTGCAAAATTTTGATTTAAATGAAAATTGAATCTGAATTCAAATAGAGTTTTAAATTCAAGGTTGTAAAAAAAATGAAACTTTTAGATTTAAACAAGTTTAAAATTTTGTTTAAATCGAGTTTTAAAACAAACAGTTTCAGGTTTAAAATCCTGAAGCTTTGTAGTTTCAAACACTTGAATAAAATTTAAATGTTTGTGTGGGAATTTAATTTCAGGTGAAAGTTGAAAACTGAATTTAAGTGTAATTCAAAGTTTTAAAAATGAAATATCTTAAACAACTTTAAAGTTTAGTTTTAAATCAAAATTAAAACTGTTTCAGGTTTTAAAACACTGAAAGTTGTTTTGCAGTTTTAATGTTTTTAATGAAACCCATTTTTAAGTTGCAATTTGATTTAAGTACAAGTTAAATCTGAATTCAAATAGAGTTTGGAATTCAAAGTTTTCAAAAATGTAATATCTTAAATAAATTTAAAGATTGGTTTTAAATCAAAAATTTAAAACTGTTTTCAGGGTTTAAACCTGAAAATGGTTTGCAGTTTTTAAAAGTGTTGAATAAAATTTAACTTTTGTGCAGGAATTGATTCAAGTGTAACTTGAATCTGAATTCAAATGTAATTTTGAATTCAAAGTTTTTAAAATGAAATTCTTAAAATTTAAACAAGTTTTAAATATGGAATTAAGTCAAGAATTAAAACAGTTTTCAAGTTTAACTTTTTACAAAACCAGATTTTGATTTAAACAGGTTTTGTAAGTTTTAAATATTGAATAAATTTAAACATTTTTAAATAAGATTTAAATTGGTTTGAAATCAAATTAAAAACAGTTTCAAATTTACTATGAAACCCAGTTTTGATTTCAAACAAGTTTATAAATTTATAGAAGAATGAATGAACATATATCAATGTTTAACATAGATTTGAAATAAGATTTGATTTCAAATAAGTTTTAAAACTAGGAAGAATTTAGTTCTATTAATATTGAATTAAATATGAAGTGTTAATTTAGATTTAGGTTTAAATGGTTAAACATTTTAAAATATCAAAATTTTAAAATGGAATTTGAATTTAAATTTAGAAATGTATTGTTTTAATACATTTTGAATTTAATTGGGTCAATTAATAAGTAATTAAATTAGTTGAATAATTAAGGATTTCACTTAATTATTTGATTTTTAAATAATGATTTAGATTAATATTAATTAGAAATGATTTATTAATCTAATTCAAATTTTCTTAAGTGTAAAATTAATTGAATGTTGTTACTAATGGGTGATAATTATCTAGGGATAATTTAGTAATTAATTAATGCAATTAATTTTGATAATTGACTAGATTAATTAATTGAATATAATTAATTGTAATTGGTTAAGTATAATTAATTGTTGAAATTAATTAAGGAATAATAAATCTATTTATTAAGGACAATTAATTTTAACTAAGATTTAATTAATCAATAATTAAAAGTTTATTATTTAAAGTAATTAATTGAGGAATAGGTAATTAAGATTAATTAATTACAATTAAAGGATAATTAATTAAGATAATTGATTTAATAAATGATTAATAAATAAAGGTGGTTAAAACTTAATTAATTATAGTTAATGATAATTAATCATTAATTTAAAGATTATAAATAGAAGTAATTATGTGAATAACAAATTCATAACCACACGGTTTATTCATCTTAATTAAAGGTGTTTGATTGTTATTGGATGTTCTGTGATGGATTGATATATTTGATATGTGATGTGATGCTATGTGATACTTTGTGCTAATCTGCTATATTTGTGATGAATATACTGTCGTATGAATATGAAACCCTTTGACCCGTAAAACGACATTTGAATTTCGATGCGACAGGAAGTCGGATTTCAGTTTGGTTATCCGAAACCCACATCGAATTGTAATAATTGAATCTGTGCTGATTGATGATGTTGTGCACTATTGTGTAAAACCCCTGGACCACACTATACACACACAAATATGGATTGCACGTGGAAATTTGGTTAAGTCACAGATTTTGAAATTGTTTTAAAATTGAATTTTTTTTCCAAAATAGTTTTGGAATTAGAATTGAAGCTTTTGAAAATGAGTTTTCAAAAATAAAAGTTATTTGAATAACTTGGTTGAGTTTTGAAATGTAAATAAATTAATTTAAATTTGAATTCAATATTTGAAATTGAATTCTATGACTTGGAAACTATTGTTTAAAAAGGGTATTCAACTTACAAATGGTTTATATGGGTTTTTAAACCATTTTAAAGGTGATGTTTTGAAATTTAAATTCAACTCAAGATTTCAACTTGTATAAATTAGATTTGCTTTCTCATAAGAAATGGACTTTCAAGTTGTGTTAAAAGGATTTTCAAGTCTAAAAGAAAAATTGTTTTCCAAGTTTTAGATAAATCTTTGGAAATGCGTTTTGAAAGCTATAAATCTTTAATTTAAAGATTTAATTGGGTTAATCCAATTGAAATGGGAATTGTTTTGGAATCTATGAATAGATCTTTGTGAAACTGGGTGAAACTTTGTGAAATAAATCTTTTTGTTTAAAGATTCAAAATGGTAATTTGTTTAACCATTGAAAGAAAAGTTTTGGATTTTATAAGTTGTGACTTAACTAAAATCCCATATCCATATGTTTTAAAATATTGCGCTCATTATTCGGTTTAGCCGGGAGAGGACCTTGTGTCATATAGCCCATTCCGAATAGTGATACGACGTTATGGATAACATTTGAAGACCGGTGGTGAAGGCCGGGTATTTGTGAGAACGATAGGATAACCTATCGATTGGCTCTGCACTGAGTTGCTCCGGTATAGAGTTCTCCTTAGTGATGGGAAGTCCGATCGGGATTGTGGATACCCGGATTTGCAAGGGCTTCTTCGGAAGTGCCTTCGGTTCTGTTCGAACCCGGAACAGACTTGTATGGTTGTATGTCCGACATTACACTTTGAGATGTTAACTGATTTCTATCAAATACATTTCTGCTTGGTGGCGGAGAATTTATTCTCTTAGCTTAACACCCTTCTCTGAGACGTACGAACTCAGAGGTTTTGTAGTTGATATTTATCAGTGATATTCCCAATTTGGTAATGTGGCATGCTGAGTGCTGCTGTGTGATGATCATTGGTTGATCATTTGTGATATGATCATTTGTTTGATCATTTATCTTTGTGATCATTGCTTTGGTCATCTGTTGACCCAAAGCATGGCTTTGTTGCACAAAGCGTAGCTTTGTGGACGAGACTGCATCAGGACCTCACACCCCGGAAATGGTCGAAACAGGAAAGATGCGGCAAGGTTATGAGGGTCGCGCCCTTTAGGGTATGTCATTCCCTTCTGGTAAAGGGTGGTATCATGGTATGGAGCCCAGATACTTACTCATGTGGAAACACTATATCTATTTCTGTGTGGTGTTGTTGGTATCGAGCGCTCGGATAAAGGTCCCAAAGGACCGGGGGATGGCATATTCGTGTAGTAGTTACCTAGTTACAGAGGTAACCCGGCCTTGTGTTGGCAGAGATCTAACCGTAACGTTAGTTCTCGGGACGTCCCGCCAGAGGCGATCCCATGTGGCAATAGGAAGTTCCTTAGCCTGACCATTTGTTGGAAATCCATTCTTCAATTACGTGCCTTGTACGGTTTTAGTTGTAGAACCTGCCATTTAACATGGCAGCTATAGTAGGCATAGTATCATGGTACCTATGCTGGCTAGGATTTATATTATACTTTCGAAAGATCTCCCACTATGCACTAGTAATAATATCAAAGAATTTTTCTCGTAGTAAGCATGTTTGACTATCATAAGGAGAAATCTCCCCCATGTGTGCGTTTGCATTGTGTGTGTGCCGGGAGGCCTTATGGTAGTTTCATTTTTCAAAAAGCATTGCGGATTTCAAATTTAAATTCTTTTGTTTGTTTTAAAAGACCAAATGTTTTTGTTTGCTCATACCAGTCCCATGACTGACCTGGAGTTTATTGTTCCTTTCCTAAACTCTGGGTGCCCACTATTTCCCACACGGGCAGTCTAGAGTTGGGGTTTTCAGATAATCAGTAATAGGTGTAGATTCGATAGCTTTCAAGCCTTAGGATTTGGCAATCGCAATTGGATCGAGTTGCTTCTCTTCATCTTGATTTGAGAGTTCGAGCTATTCTGGATTGGTGCCTTGGAGATGGAGATTACCGATACTGGAGTTCTTCCCTGAAGACTATTTTGGAGATGTGTTCCGCTGCTAGTGTTATCTTTTATTTCCGCTGCTATTCTTTGTATCTCTGATAATGGTGATATCTATTGTACCATTCTGTTGTATCATTCATGTTGTATCAGTTATTGTATCAAATGTTGTATATTGATATATGTTGTTCATTTTCTTCCGCTGTGTTATTTACTTAATGTGTTATAAGCTCCGGCGACTCGAATTTGAGCGGTCGAATCTGCGGCATTCGAGTACAATGTAAAGTATGGATGTCGATTTTCGAACGCGAAAAATTTGAGCCGTTACATTTGGTATCAGAGCTGATGGTTAAAACCTTAGCTCAGGAGTATAACATATTAAGTAACTCATTAGAGATAGGGTGAAGTATACCCTAGAATGAGTATATCCCTAAGATATCCGTTCGAATGCCTCAGTAAATTCTCTTGCTATTCACTGATAGTAAGTATGAGTGCGAGAAGAGAACGAGATAGGGGACAGGGGAGTACCACTACAAATGGTCAATACCCTGCAACAGTGGAAACAACTTTTCTCTATCAATCTCCTTTGATTCGATTTCGAATTCTTTTGATTGCTTCGTAGCTGCTCCAGAAAGAAGTTTCGGTGTGATGATGGCCATACGTATTGTTGTAGGAAATTCTTATTTCGTATCATCATCGGTTTCTTATCAGCTTTTCGATCTAAACTCTAATGAATTTGAAATTGAAAATATTAAATAAATTGGAAATTTTAAATTAGTAAATTGGTTAACTAATATGAAGATTTGATCCATCTATCTATTCTCTGGGATCCGATATATTCTACGAACGATTAGTTATCCCTTCAAACTAATCAATGCCCTTGCATATTCGTAGACCGGTGGACCCAAATATCTTGTGTAATGATTATATGAGTTTGTTCTCATATTGTCGATATTCTGATTTGGTAAGCCCAATGCAGAATAGATACCCAATTTGATTTGAAAACTGTTTCTCTATCTTTGTGCATCTATTCTTTGTTGTCTCTCTCTTTTAAATTTCGAGGACGAAATTCTTTTAAGGGGGGGAATCTGTAACATTCCTGAATTTTGAACAAGTTTAATTTGACAATTTATTTAATTTTGAAAATATAATTGTGGATTTAATTACGAATTTATTAGAAAATTTCTATTTTTGAATTATAAATAGAATTGAATTGGGAATTTAAGATTAAAAATATAATTGTGTTTAAATTTTCAAAATTAATAAAGATGTATTTTTTTTCATATAAATATATTTTAAGATAGAATATTTGAAAATAAAATTGAGATTATCTTTTGAAAATTTGAATGAATAAATATATCTATTGTAAATAAAATTTATTAATTTGACATCAAATGGAATGTAAAGATATATTTAAAAAGGTATTTGATTATTTATTCATTTATAAGTACAAATTTATTCTATAATTAAATTTTGAATTTGAATTAAAAATGTAAAAATTAGATTTGAATATAAAATTTGATTTGATTAAAAGATTTAAACCATTGGAACATAAAAAAAAAATGTTATATTCAAATAAAACATGAACATGATTTGTAAGTTAAAAATAAAACAAGGTTTAAAAACAATTTGTAAATAAATTTATGAAAAGGGACTTTACATAATTTTGTTTAAACATAACAAATGTAAGAAAACTAACAAATGAAATTACAAATGTCAAACAAAGTTAAACAAGTGGCAAACCCATATTTATTCTAAAATAAAATTTAATTAGAATGTAATTAAAAGAAAAACAAATTCTTTTCTTATCTTTTCAAGTCCTGTTAACAAAATTACAAGAACAGAAATTAAATTTAAAACAAGTCTTTTTCTCAAGAAAACAAACCTGGGAATGAATTCATCTCAGAAATCAAAGCAAAGAAATTCAAAGAGAAATCAAAAACTTTCAAACTACAATCTGAAGCAAGTTACAGATCAAAATTCAACAAACAAAAAAAATTCAAACTGCAGACTTATGAAAGTGTAGAGCTGCAGTTTGACAGTGCAGAATTTCTGGGAAACAATCTAAAGGCAAGTGAATTTCATTCTTTTTAAAATTTGAATTAAATGTTAGTAATCAGAAAAAGAAACAAAGATTTAAACAACTTTATCAAATCTAAGTTGCAGGAAAATTGAAGATCAAAGACAAAACCATTTCCAGTTTCAAGTTGCAGAAAGAATAAAATTTAAAGCTTCTCTGCTATTTACATTCAACTGTAAGTAATTTAAATTTACGGTTATTAATGAATTTGGTGAATGAGTACAACAAGGAATAAACAAAAAAAAAAAAATATGTAGCTATGATTTGCAGAGCTTAAAAGAATCAGAGTAAAAGAAAAAAAAAGGGGGGGTTGCAGGCTTCCATCTCTGCTTGAAAAACTGTCAAAAGCTTTTGTCATCTGAAGTCCAGGTGAGCAAACATATGCCTTATTCAATTATTTGTGTATATGTGCCTGAATGGATTGTGAATGGCCTTTGCATGTGAATGAATTGTTATGCTTGTGCTTCCTTTGGCTTGGAATGTTATGATCAGGTTTTGCTTTCCTGTTCTTCTACCTTTTTTAGTCCCTGGTTTGCAAAATGAAACATGCTGGGTTCAACAGTTTCCCCTCTGGTTCTCTTTTGAAATTTGAAATCTTAAAGAACTAATTAAAGTATTGGTGAGCAACCTAGCCCTAAATTTATATGTGTTTTGTTTCCTGCATGAATGTGAGTAAGCTTTTATTTAAAAAAAACAGTTTTTTTTTTTTTTTCTAAAATCAAGATAAGTGCAAATTACAGAACTAAATGCTAATTCACCTGGATTTAAAACTGTTTGATGAGAACTCCTCTGTTTCTTTTGAAAGTAAGTAACCTCACAAATGCAAGGAGGCTTGATTTGTCTGATGCATGTAAATACTTAGGAAAAATAAAAGAAAACAAGTTTGTCTGTAAATCTTATATTGATAAATGCTGTGTGTAAATGTGTTTGCATGTTTTGATTTCTTGAAAACTGCATATAGTGTTAGTTATGAATTAGTATATTCTTTATTGGAAAAGCTTTATCACTTGAATGGTTTCAGCTAGCAAAGTCTGTGTAAGTAAATAGGTTAGTTAGGTGTAAATTTAGAATTATAAATTTTAAGTTAGTTTAATAAATCTGTAGCCTCTGTAAACCAAAATCAGTCGTCATTAGAAATAAACAAATATATCAAACATCATAAATATTTGAACTAGTGTATAAATTGAAATGCATGTTTGAAAGTAGAAGTTTTAAAACAAATATTACAGTTTAAATAACTATTGGGAGGAAGCATTTCTGTTTAAACAGAAATATGAAATTGAGGTATCTGTGAGTCTTTGTGAATCTCAGGTGTTAAGATGTTTATGTTAGTGGAATATGGAGGTGAGAGGATGGAGGAGATGTTGGTGATTATGATCAGAGAGTGAGAGTCAGGTGAATTGGTTTCCAGGTTGATTTAGTTGCATGTTGAACTCAGGTGACAGTTTAGTAGTGTGCAGGGTTTTGACCCGAAGTAGAACTCGGGTGATTTTGTTTTTGACTCGGAGATGGTAGCATGAAAACTCGAAGTAGCATGAGAGTTTCTCGGGTCAGAGGAGTTACAGGTTTATACCTGAAGTTTTTTTTTTGCAGTTTTTTTTTAGTGTTGATTGAATTCAAATTCTAGTGCAAAATTTTGATTTAAATGAAAATTGAATCTGAATTCAAATAGAGTTTTAAATTCAAGGTTGTAAAAAAAATGAAACTTTTAGATTTAAACAAGTTTAAAATTTTGTTTAAATCGAGTTTTAAAACAAACAGTTTCAGGTTTAAAATCCTGAAGCTTTGTAGTTTCAAACACTTGAATAAAATTTAAATGTTTGTGTGGGAATTTAATTTCAGGTGAAAGTTGAAAACTGAATTTAAGTGTAATTCAAAGTTTTAAAAATGAAATATCTTAAACAACTTTAAAGTTTAGTTTTAAATCAAAATTAAAACTGTTTCAGGTTTTAAAACACTGAAAGTTGTTTTGCAGTTTTAATGTTTTTAATGAAACCCATTTTTAAGTTGCAATTTGATTTAAGTACAAGTTAAATCTGAATTCAAATAGAGTTTGGAATTCAAAGTTTTCAAAAATGTAATATCTTAAATAAATTTAAAGATTGGTTTTAAATCAAAAATTTAAAACTGTTTTCAGGGTTTAAACCTGAAAATGGTTTGCAGTTTTTAAAAGTGTTGAATAAAATTTAACTTTTGTGCAGGAATTGATTCAAGTGTAACTTGAATCTGAATTCAAATGTAATTTTGAATTCAAAGTTTTTAAAATGAAATTCTTAAAATTTAAACAAGTTTTAAATATGGAATTAAGTCAAGAATTAAAACAGTTTTCAAGTTTAACTTTTTACAAAACCAGATTTTGATTTAAACAGGTTTTGTAAGTTTTAAATATTGAATAAATTTAAACATTTTTAAATAAGATTTAAATTGGTTTGAAATCAAATTAAAAACAGTTTCAAATTTACTATGAAACCCAGTTTTGATTTCAAACAAGTTTATAAATTTATAGAAGAATGAATGAACATATATCAATGTTTAACATAGATTTGAAATAAGATTTGATTTCAAATAAGTTTTAAAACTAGGAAGAATTTAGTTCTATTAATATTGAATTAAATATGAAGTGTTAATTTAGATTTAGGTTTAAATGGTTAAACATTTTAAAATATCAAAATTTTAAAATGGAATTTGAATTTAAATTTAGAAATGTATTGTTTTAATACATTTTGAATTTAATTGGGTCAATTAATAAGTAATTAAATTAGTTGAATAATTAAGGATTTCACTTAATTATTTGATTTTTAAATAATGATTTAGATTAATATTAATTAGAAATGATTTATTAATCTAATTCAAATTTTCTTAAGTGTAAAATTAATTGAATGTTGTTACTAATGGGTGATAATTATCTAGGGATAATTTAGTAATTAATTAATGCAATTAATTTTGATAATTGACTAGATTAATTAATTGAATATAATTAATTGTAATTGGTTAAGTATAATTAATTGTTGAAATTAATTAAGGAATAATAAATCTATTTATTAAGGACAATTAATTTTAACTAAGATTTAATTAATCAATAATTAAAAGTTTATTATTTAAAGTAATTAATTGAGGAATAGGTAATTAAGATTAATTAATTACAATTAAAGGATAATTAATTAAGATAATTGATTTAATAAATGATTAATAAATAAAGGTGGTTAAAACTTAATTAATTATAGTTAATGATAATTAATCATTAATTTAAAGATTATAAATAGAAGTAATTATGTGAATAACAAATTCATAACCACACGGTTTATTCATCTTAATTAAAGGTGTTTGATTGTTATTGGATGTTCTGTGATGGATTGATATATTTGATATGTGATGTGATGCTATGTGATACTTTGTGCTAATCTGCTATATTTGTGATGAATATACTGTCGTATGAATATGAAACCCTTTGACCCGTAAAACGACATTTGAATTTCGATGCGACAGGAAGTCGGATTTCAGTTTGGTTATCCGAAACCCACATCGAATTGTAATAATTGAATCTGTGCTGATTGATGATGTTGTGCACTATTGTGTAAAACCCCTGGACCACACTATACACACACAAATATGGATTGCACGTGGAAATTTGGTTAAGTCACAGATTTTGAAATTGTTTTAAAATTGAATTTTTTTTCCAAAATAGTTTTGGAATTAGAATTGAAGCTTTTGAAAATGAGTTTTCAAAAATAAAAGTTATTTGAATAACTTGGTTGAGTTTTGAAATGTAAATAAATTAATTTAAATTTGAATTCAATATTTGAAATTGAATTCTATGACTTGGAAACTATTGTTTAAAAAGGGTATTCAACTTACAAATGGTTTATATGGGTTTTTAAACCATTTTAAAGGTGATGTTTTGAAATTTAAATTCAACTCAAGATTTCAACTTGTATAAATTAGATTTGCTTTCTCATAAGAAATGGACTTTCAAGTTGTGTTAAAAGGATTTTCAAGTCTAAAAGAAAAATTGTTTTCCAAGTTTTAGATAAATCTTTGGAAATGCGTTTTGAAAGCTATAAATCTTTAATTTAAAGATTTAATTGGGTTAATCCAATTGAAATGGGAATTGTTTTGGAATCTATGAATAGATCTTTGTGAAACTGGGTGAAACTTTGTGAAATAAATCTTTTTGTTTAAAGATTCAAAATGGTAATTTGTTTAACCATTGAAAGAAAAGTTTTGGATTTTATAAGTTGTGACTTAACTAAAATCCCATATCCATATGTTTTAAAATATTGCGCTCATTATTCGGTTTAGCCGGGAGAGGACCTTGTGTCATATAGCCCATTCCGAATAGTGATACGACGTTATGGATAACATTTGAAGACCGGTGGTGAAGGCCGGGTATTTGTGAGAACGATAGGATAACCTATCGATTGGCTCTGCACTGAGTTGCTCCGGTATAGAGTTCTCCTTAGTGATGGGAAGTCCGATCGGGATTGTGGATACCCGGATTTGCAAGGGCTTCTTCGGAAGTGCCTTCGGTTCTGTTCGAACCCGGGACAGACTTGTATGGTTGTATGTCCGACATTACACTTTGAGATGTTAACTGATTTCTATCAAATACATTTCTGCTTGGTGGCGGAGAATTTATTCTCTTAGCTTAACACCCTTCTCTGAGACGTACGAACTCAGAGGTTTTGTAGTTGATATTTATCAGTGATATTCCCAATTTGGTAATGTGGCATGCTGAGTGCTGCTGTGTGATGATCATTGGTTGATCATTTGTGATATGATCATTTGTTTGATCATTTATCTTTGTGATCATTGCTTTGGTCATCTGTTGACCCAAAGCATGGCTTTGTTGCACAAAGCGTAGCTTTGTGGACGAGACTGCATCAGGACCTCACACCCCGGAAATGGTCGAAACAGGAAAGATGCGGCAAGGTTATGAGGGTCGCGCCCTTTAGGGTATGTCATTCCCTTCTGGTAAAGGGTGGTATCATGGTATGGAGCCCAGATACTTACTCATGTGGAAACACTATATCTATTTCTGTGTGGTGTTGTTGGTATCGAGCGCTCGGATAAAGGTCCCAAAGGACCGGGGGATGGCATATTCGTGTAGTAGTTACCTAGTTACAGAGGTAACCCGGCCTTGTGTTGGCAGAGATCTAACCGTAACGTTAGTTCTCGGGACGTCCCGCCAGAGGCGATCCCATGTGGCAATAGGAAGTTCCTTAGCCTGACCATTTGTTGGAAATCCATTCTTCAATTACGTGCCTTGTACGGTTTTAGTTGTAGAACCTGCCATTTAACATGGCAGCTATAGTAGGCATAGTATCATGGTACCTATGCTGGCTAGGATTTATATTATACTTTCGAAAGATCTCCCACTATGCACTAGTAATAATATCAAAGAATTTTTCTCGTAGTAAGCATGTTTGACTATCATAAGGAGAAATCTCCCCCATGTGTGCGTTTGCATTGTGTGTGTGCCGGGAGGCCTTATGGTAGTTTCATTTTTCAAAAAGCATTGCGGATTTCAAATTTAAATTCTTTTGTTTGTTTTAAAAGACCAAATGTTTTTGTTTGCTCATACCAGTCCCATGACTGACCTGGAGTTTATTGTTCCTTTCCTAAACTCTGGGTGCCCACTATTTCCCACACGGGCAGTCTAGAGTTGGGGTTTTCAGATAATCAGTAATAGGTGTAGATTCGATAGCTTTCAAGCCTTAGGATTTGGCAATCGCAATTGGATCGAGTTGCTTCTCTTCATCTTGATTTGAGAGTTCGAGCTATTCTGGATTGGTGCCTTGGAGATGGAGATTACCGATACTGGAGTTCTTCCCTGAAGACTATTTTGGAGATGTGTTCCGCTGCTAGTGTTATCTTTTATTTCCGCTGCTATTCTTTGTATCTCTGATAATGGTGATATCTATTGTACCATTCTGTTGTATCATTCATGTTGTATCAGTTATTGTATCAAATGTTGTATATTGATATATGTTGTTCATTTTCTTCCGCTGTGTTATTTACTTAATGTGTTATAAGCTCCGGCGACTCGAATTTGAGCGGTCGAATCTGCGGCATTCGAGTACAATGTAAAGTATGGATGTCGATTTTCGAACGCGAAAAATTTGAGCCGTTACAACCGCCCATGACTCCCGCACCAAAACAAGGAAATAATGCGCTGAAAGGCATGCCAGGCAGCCATGGGTGACCGTCAAGGGTAGAATAAACATCGCAGAATCTATCGCATAACTCACAGCGCATGGATAAAATACAATAGAGAAATATATAAATAGTGAAGCTTCATAACAGAATATCATCAAATAAGCATCTTAGAAGTTTGATACAATCATCAGAACAGTCAATACATCAAAACCTCACTACAAAGCACTCAAAGTATATACAGCGGAACACCCAGTACATAATATAAAATAATATGCAAAAGCCTCCTGCTCGTCTTCGTCATCATCAACGTAGATCTCCAAGAACAGCACCTGTCACCTGCTACCTAGTCTGCCCATCCCAACATGGATGAACAGCCCAAGGTAATAAGAGGAGACATAAAACCTTGAGTCAGACAAAGTCTTAGTGAGCAGTAAATCAACTATCAAACATACCAAAAGAGCATAAGGGATAAAAGGAATAGGAACCAAACCATCCCACTCCGCCTCTTTCTACAGTGATAGCCCCCAGACACACAGTAAGGAGAAGCAAGCATAACATGGCAGACAATTAAAGTAAAGAAATAATCATTCGAGTCAAGGTCGATGTTTTCCAAATACAAACCCCTAAGGCCTAAACCAAGATCAGATAAGCACCCGGAAAACACCGCTCTTGAGACCGAATGATGATACAACCAAACGTCCAAACATCCATGACTCTGGCTATCACTGTTATCATTGCCTTGATTTCACCGTTAGTTGAATGACCACCGGTCAAGGGCTAATGGTAACCCCGGTTCTAGACATAACTCCGCACATCGTCGCAGCCCGTGCCTAGGGATTTTCGCAACTACCCAGAGTACTAGCACGTCGTCGCAGCCCGTGCTTGGAACGTCGTCGCAGCCCGTTCCAACGTACTCTTGCTTTGAGCATGCTAGAACCTTCAACAACGATGAGATCTCAGCCTCCTAGTCATCCTCCTCGACGACTATTTCCATACTAGCTCAAACGCCTCTCAAGCTAACCATTATCAATCAACTCGCATCGCATCATCGAGTTATCAACATGCTTGGGATGATCCCGTCTGGATTAAACCAAGGCTATCTCACATCATGCTTTTCTTTATCGCATCATAGCAAAGTCTCATCTCAACATCATGGCTTGCCTCATCGCATCATGGCAAAGTCCCATCTCAACATCATCTAATCCATACATATGAGCTTCAACATCCGCTTCATATGCCACAAGCAGCTTTCCTTATTCAAGAACCTTTCCACTTAGCTTTTGAATCATCATCAACCAACTTGATCAAATCAAGCTATATATCAACTAATCAATCAAATCAAACATTAATCCAAGCAATGAATCATTCAAACAAGATCTAAATAAACAATTTCAATGATAATGGCAATTTCGTAAATAAATGAGCATAGATCTAACATACATGAATCATGGGTTTTTAGCATAGATCTAATAAATATAAATCATGGGTTTTGTCTCTACAACTTGATAAATGAACTTGCATGAGTAAACATCTTCATAAGTAATGGATCTACACTTGGATCTAAGGAAAAATGCATAAAATCACTATCTACAACACTCCAACAAACCACCAAACCAATATACTCCTTTGGGTCCGCGTGAGAGATAACCACCACTCACCGAATCACCCAAACACTTCAAAAACTAATCACTTCAGATCTGGACAGCAAGGATTCAAGCTTGATTCCTCGAAATCTCGCTTGAAACGATGGAATCTAGCTTCGTTGGATGAAGATCTTCAACTTTGGCTCTTGGATCTTCGATCTTGATCTTCGATCTTGGATGGATGTTATAACTAGATTAGAGTGGAGAAAAGAAGATGAAGAAATGTTGTAGTCGAGCTCTCAAAATGGCAGCACTTCGTCGCTTCAAAAACCGGTGCCAAAAAGTGAGCCAAACCCCTCTATTTATAGGCTGAATCCCCCCTGAGTCGTCCATCCATAAGTCGTTGCCGACCCATCCTTGAGTCGCCCCCGACCTAAGACCCACGACCCAAAACTCCAAGGACCTAACACGCACGCGGGCTACGACTTACGACTCATCGAAACCCAGGATCACACTAGGCCGACCCAACTGCATACGGCTCAAAAGCCTCCGACCTAACCACTCAGAACACATGCCGACTCACGACCTAACTAACGCGGCCTAACGACTTAACAACCCCTACGACTCATCACCTAGCCGACCCAACAACTTAACGCGTGTACGACTCATAGCATACACGTCCTAAAACACAGGCCGACCTAACGACTCATCGACTCAACAACACTATACAACACACGACTCAGCTACTCGGCGACTCAACAACACTATACGACTCAACGACCTAACTCATTTTCCTTAAGTCGTTCCATCCTATGAGTCGGTCCAATACATGAGTTGGTCACCTCTATGAGCCGGTTATCCTATGAGTCGCTCACTACCTTGACTCGGTCCAAACCTTAAGTCGCTGCCTCTCTTAACTCGCTAACAACCATAAGTCGGCAACTACCACTCACTCCTATAAGTCAGCCAACCTATAAACCGTTGACCCCATGAGTCGGCCACCTACCCTAAGTCGCTCCATCCTCTAAGTCGGTCACGACTTAAGTTCCACACGACTTAACTTTAACACGACTTATCTCTAGAACGACTCAAGCTCCAAACGACATAATGCAACTATTATACGATTTATCGACACGTAAAATACGGGTCGTTACAGAATGTGTTTTGATTATGCATCGAAGAGCTCATAGGGCCGGGTAGTCGATTGGCATAAACCCTTAGCGCCGTTGCTCAAGCGAATGCAATTTGATCGAGATTTACACCTCATTTGAAATAGGGCATGGGAGTGCCAGCAACAGGTTCGGCCGACCGAGCCCCTGGGCCGGTCGACCGACCTGTATAATGGGCACTTCCTGCCTCTGTTTGGAAGTGCAGGCTACAGGGGTCGGCCGACCGAGCTCAGGGTCTGGTCGACCGACCTGCTACCCCGTGCACTTCTGTTTTTGGTTCGGTCAACCGACTCGGGGAGTCCGGTCGACCGACCTGCTGCTATTTGCCAACTATGCCTATTTTGCCTAGTTGCTTGGTTTTCCAAATTTAATCGATTCGTGTTATTTCCCTATTAGTTGTTATCATTTGTTATTGACTTTGATGACTTATTTTCTTCGGGAATTCTTGGAATATCCATTTCGATGGATTCGGTATCCATTTCTTTGGATTTTATTCACGTTTTCGAGTGTGAATCTTAGTGATTGATTGTTCCTACAATCTTCTTTGCGATTTGTCACTTTAAAAATATAAAAGGTTTTCTATACTAGTAGTAAATATCAAAACTCTTTCTTCAAATGATTTCAATACTATTTTATAACAAAGCTCGTTTTCTCAAACCGATTTCCAATCTATTAGTATATACAAACCTTTACCTCACTCATATGAGAAATCTAATTAAACGACTTAGTAAAACGAGTGGTATGAAACGCTTGCGTTTACTTCGTCGGTTAATTCTTGGACTTGTTCGATTGAATCTCTTGTGACATTTTCTAGTGGAGATCTACAGTTTGTTCGTAAATATTTAAGTTAAGCAAGTGGTTATGGGACATGAAGCTAAACTCATATATTTACTAGCTTAGTGTAATTGACACTTCTCGTTGATCACGACGATCATCTTTGTGGTTTAGACTAGCAATGTGCGATGTCTCTTTGTCTATGTGGAGGACTGTTCCTCATTTTATTGAGTTTCGTCCCATTTCTTGCATGGGTCGTACCTATCTAGGTGCGTCGATGTTTGTTTACACATGGGTCGTACCTTTTTAGGTGCGTCGATGTTTATTTATGCATGGGGTGTACCTTTCTAGGTGCATCGATGTTTGTTTACTTCGTGGAGCAATCGGCTCAATAAGTCGGGACATGGGGCGTATCTTTCTAGTTGCGTCGATGTTCGTCTATGCATGGGGCGTATCTTTCTAGGTGCGTCGATGTTCGACTTTGCATGGGGTGTATCTTTCTAGGTGCATCGATGTTAGACATTACATGGAGTGTACCTATCTAGGTGCATCGATGTTTATTTATGCATGGGATATACCTATCTAGGTGCATCGATGTCTATTTATGCATGGGATGTATCTTTCTAGGTGCATCGATGTTTATTTATGCATGGGGTGTACCTTTCTAGGTGCGTCGATGCTAGAGCATGGGGCGTATCTTTCTAGGTGCGTCGATGTTCGACTGTGCTTGGGGTGTGTCTTTCTAGGTGCGACGATGTACTGTTTGTGGGATTGGCCATCATTTTTCTTGTGATTTTTGGATTTCGTGTGTTGAATTCTGAAATTTATGTTTCATCAACTTTTACGATTGGCATTGATATATATGTCATTTATTGTGGCTTGGTGAATGAAATTAAGAGTATGACATTCCTTTTTATCTTTGAGAAGATTTTTGTGATATTGATTAATCTCTTGTTGATTTTCAATTACTTATATATATCACAGCTTGGCACTGTGATTATTATGTGTTTAGTCATATCTCTGATTCTATATCGTTTCATCTGATATTTATAGTTAGACTGATCCGTTTATTATTTTCTTATTAAATAATACTCGGGTCAGACCGAGATGTTACAGGTGCTTCAGCTTGACTTCTCACTGGGGATTGATTTCTCTGACTTTTGGCTAACTACTTAGATTAGTAGTTTATTTTGTTGTGTGCACTTGAGATATGGACTCATAGTTGTATTCTTTTGTAAAGCACGTGTTGCTATTCTTTTGTATTATTGTGGATCTTTTTGACCACTACTCTGATTTACACTTTCATGTGTTAGTCGTATATATTCATATCTATTTTCGCCTTTGTGATATGAATTGTCTGTGACTGATTTATGTTATGTTTATTTCTATATTTGTTTCTGAAGATATTATAGCCACTGTGTAGTAGCTTTGGGTTTGTTTCGGTATGTCGGATTTCCCTCTTGATAAAGAAATTCATGTTATACTATCTAACATATCGATGCTCGCGCAAAGCAATTACACGGATGGTCGCTCCTCAACAGCCTTATTCTCCGTGCTAGTTGACAGCATTCACCGTAATGTTCTTGGCTAGCGTGGGTATAGAGGTGGGGCGTCACATAAATCATCATGTAAAATTCAATAAATTATAATTAGAACCACTTACTAATAATGAAAAGCATGCCATTACATACTCAAAATTCAAAACAAAAATGTGTAGTTAGTTACCATATGTAATTATGAGATGTTGCAGTGCCTAATAAACCAACTATTTCAAAGTATATTTAACTATATCGAAACTTAACATATATATAGGCAACTAGAACATATGACATATTCATATATAACACTACTTTTGAATAAATAAAAATAAAAATATGATGTCTCCTGAAAGCTTGTTTTCTTTTGAAGGTGGTTATTTTGCAATGAAGTTGGTCTTGCTCATACTGGTGCAGGGCTTGGTTTATTTGATTCTTTTCTAACCTTCATGTATATTTTCATCTAATCAAAGGATGAAATCCTTCAGTTTTAGAGTGGCTAGATTGGTAAGCATTACAAATATGTCAACATTTCTGTCCAATATGCCACCGGAAGGCGAGGTTCTATTCCTTCATCGGAAGATTCTACAAATGCTTCTTTTAGAAAAGATCTAGCTAATTTGGATTAAGCTTTTTTTTCATTTATAGTTAGTTTAAGTTTGTGCATTGCTAATCATTTGTTGTAGTGTAAAAAGATAAAACATGTTCATTTATATTATGTATTGATTGTTATAATTATGTTGCTTTCACTATCAATAACAAAAATTGACTAGTATTGTTCTTGATAGTATCTCTCAAAAACTCATAATTTTGCATATTCATGCTGAGTACTTTATTCTCGTTTTGGTGTTTGTGAAAACTCTTTTATGCCAAGTGTTAAGATGTTTAGGTATTATAAAAAAATTAAAATATGTACTTAGAAATCAAAATAATCTCAAATTTAAAAGTTAATTGAGCCAGTAAATTAATCCTCAAAGATATTTTTACTACTAATGTAATATCTGGGTATGTTAAAGGGTATGTTTTATAAAGTCATGATTCCAACTTCGCACCAAATATCTAAATTTTATATTACATTGTTTTCATCAATCAAAATTCATGATATAAACAATAATTAGTTATCAAACACCACTATCCTAGTGGTAAATGCCTATCTTGAATTGTTGTTAAAGATTTAAAATTTGAATCTAGTGCATACACGAGAATCAATATTTCTAAAAGAAAAAAAGAGTAAAAGCAACATAAGAAAATTCAGGCTTCGTAATTGTGAATACGAGATTATAGATTATCATAAAATGTGGAGGATCACATAGTTAGATGCACAAACTAAATGTAAGTGATACTTGCTCATTTCCTTAATAGGAAACTATGTATATGCTCAATTTGTCTTAAAATGATGAAAGAAACACGCAACAAAGTTTGATGAAATTCATGTACCTGATTCTATAGCTGTATTAAATTTTTCATGATAATCTTCACCTTCCCTCTACTTTTATCATGTTTGATCTTTTGAAAATTCTATCAAAAGAAAAAAAATTGTGAAATGAGATGAATCATTAATCGTAATGTTCATGTTGTTCGAATGAAAATGGAAGGTTCCAAGTTCCATCAACTGTTTTTGAAAAATTCAAAATTTTGAATTTAACTGGTTATTATCATTTACTTACTAATTCAAGTACTAAAACGATGATATAAACATCTCACAAACGATTTAATTTGTTCACGAATCCTAAGCTGAGAAACCTTATTTAGTAGTCAAATATAAACTTATCTGCCATTTACCAAACATCTTAAGCATTATGGTGTAGCTAACACATTCCTAAAGGGAGAAAATAAATCATTCATCTAAAACATATACATTCATTAATCTATCCATCAAAATATATACCAACCTATGATTCATTTCATATGTAAATCTATTGCACCGGTAATAGTAAATTGTAATAATAAATTGCATCAATGGACTATGTACTTTAAGATCAGATTTAACACATAAAGATTAATACATAACATCTGGATCTAAATGAAGTTCTAATATTGGGTAAACAAAGTAGCGACTACCTTAATATAGTTTACATCAATGCATGTATAATCAAATCATTTTAAAAATAAAAAATTCACTAAGACATGAGCTTGGTTTAAACAAGTTGAACGTTTAGCTATAGGACGTTGCCAACAGCCGCCTGTTGCGAACACTAAAAGGAGCATATCGGTCCCGCATAGGTGTACAGCCATGGAATGACAATACAACAGGCGAGATATACGGAAAAATCATAAATCTTAATCAAATTAGGGTTTTTGCAATTAGATTTATAAAATCAATACTTAAAAATATAAACCAATATATAATCGCAAAATTAAGTGTAAAATCCATACCAATTTAAGATATACGTAGAATCTCCATCAAATAGTAATTGATAGAAGGGGGCGTTGATCGACTATGTGGATAGGGGAGGAGTAGGCAATGACGATGATGAAGGGTAAATGAAGTGACGATGAAGAGGAAGATAATTTAGTACTTAGTGAAATTTTTCTAAAAAAAGAGGAAAAATTGAAAAATGGAGGAACATGAAAAGTTGGAAACGTAACAACATTTTAATTGGCGGCAGGCGGAAATTTTGCATCAATAATTGCACTTGGCTATAAACGCCCCTAATAAATGCAATTAAATGTATAATTTCTTGTAGTGAAGGTAAAACATACGATCAAACAATGCAAGATAAGTATCTCTAATCTTGCTCTCAATCTCTTAAGTACTGTCTCTGTCATCGTCGCTCTAGTGGACTTTGACTAATCTGACCGTCTTAGTTCTAAGCATTTTCTCATCTCTCGCAACAATAAGAATAGGCTTTCTCACAATAGTCAAATTCAATTCTACTACTAAGTCCTCTAGCACAGTTGGTGCAATAGTAGTCTTCGGGTCTCTAACACAATTTTTGAGATGAGAAACATGAAAAACATCGTCGAATCCTGCCAAACTGCTCGGTAACTCAACTCTATATGCGACCTTCTTGATCCTTTCAACAATAGGAAAAGGTTCAACGAACCTTGGGCCAACTTCCTTGATTTCCCAAACTTAATCACATCCTTTATCAGTGTCACTTGGCGAAAACTTGATCTCCAGTTAAGAACTCTAGATCTTTCTGCCTAGGCTGAGCCTCCTTCATTCTAGCTCGAATGACATCAATCTTTTATGTAGCTTCTCAGAACAAATCTGAACCAAGAACCAACCTATCTCCGGTTTCTAACCAACATACGGGGATTTGCATGGCCTTCCATACAAAGCTTCAAACGGTGCCATCCTAATACTTGCCTGATAATTGTTGTTATATGAAAACTCGAATAAATACAGACGCTTTTCCCAAGTTCCCTCGAAATCTAGAACACGAGCTCGTAACAAATCCTCCAAGATTTTGTTAACCCTTTCCGTTTGGCTATCTGTTTGTGGGTAGTAAGCGGTACTCATCTTGAGCTTTGTTTCCAAAACTTTCTACAGACTCTTTCGAAATTCGCTAGTGAATAAGGGATCTCTATCACTTACTATGTTACTAGGAATTCCATGCAGTCTAAACATGTTCCTCATAAACAAGTTTTCTAAAACAGGTGTTGTTCTGGTTGAATTAACTGGAATGAAATGGACACTCTTGGTCAATCTGTCTACTATGACCCATATACTATCATTTCCCATATTCGACCTTGGCAACCCGTCAATAAATTCCATGGATATAGAATCCCACTTCCATACCAGAATACTTAATGGTTGAAGCAACCCACTTAGCTTCTGGTGTTCGACCTTTGCCTGCTAGCAATTCAAGCACGGCTTTACACACAAACCAATATCACGCTTCATACCTTCCCAGAAGAAACTCCTCTACATATCCTGATACATCTTAGTACCTCCTGGATGAATGGTGAACTTTGAATGATGGCATTCTTCCAAGACTTTCTTTCCTTATGTTTCCTACACTCGGAACACGTAATCTTCCTTTCTTTCTTAACAACCCATTCTGGTCAAGACTGAAATCTTTCAAGTCATCACTCTCGGTTCCTTCTCTTAGCTTCCTAAACTATTGGGCTAATACCGGATCCTCCATGTGCTTAGAAGTAATCTTTTCAATCAGCACTAGTCGAACTTCCAAATAAGATAATACAACTATATCTCCACTAGACCCAGCCTCGGATCTCCACTACACTCTACAATCTGCTTATGCTTCCAAATCCTTCCACTCAGTAATCATTGCCAAAATTACATCTGATGTTTTCTTACTAAGTGCATCTACAACCTTTTTGTCTTTCCCTGGTGGGTACTCAATCCCAAAATCATAAGCGGCAAAAACTCTAGCCACCTTTGATGTCTCATGTTTCAACTCCTTTTGAGAGAACAAACACTTTAGTGACTTATGGCCTGTATATAGCTCAAACCTTTACCCCAAAAGGTAATGTCTCCACACCTTGAAAGCAAAAATAACTGCAGCCAATTCTAAGCTATCTAAAAGCATAGGCAATCACTTTACCTCTCTACATCGGCAAATCTCCTAGTCCTATTCCACACGCATCGGTATAAACCACCAAATCCTGATTCCATTCTAGAACAACCAACACAGGTGCATGGGTCAATAATTATTTCAAACTCTAGAATGCTTCCTCACACTTATCAATCCACACAAACTTCACATCCTTTCTAGTTAGCTTGGTCATCGGTGCCGCTATCCATGAAAAATCCTTAGTGAACCTTCGATAATAACCAGCCAAACCAAGGAAACTCTTTATCTTGATTACTGTCCCGGGTCTCTTCCAACTATTTACTGCCTCAATCTTAGTCGGATCTACCGACAACCCTTCCTCTAAGACTACATGACCAAGAAACTTCACTTCTTTCTTCTAGAAGTGACACTTTGAAAATTTCACATTTAGCTGATGCTACCTCAGCGTCTTAAGCATCACCCTGAGCTGACGGAAACTTATCGCCAAATCTAACTACGAGAATACCTTGGTTCCACTTAACTGGTGAACAAATCGTCAATCCTCGGCAATGGATATTGAATCTTTATCGTCCTCTCATTCAACTTACGATATTCGATACATAGCCTTAACGATCCATCCGGCTTCTTAGCAAACACTACGGCTGCTTCCTAAGGCAAACTACTCGGCCTGATAGAACTCTTGCCTTCTAAATCCACCAACTACACTTTCAACTCCCTCATTACTCGATGTCCTACTCACTGGTTTTTCTCCTGGAACCATACCTATTCGAGACTCAATGGCTTGTTTCGGTGGCAATCCAACTACAGGCTCAAACACATCTGCGAATTATCTAACCACAAAATGTCGACTCTACTCATCTTCCGACCATAGCACCCAACAAGGCATATATCTCATCGCAAGAACCTTCTACGGTATAAACAATCCTGTCACTACAATCTGGATGTCTAAGCGATATTTTCCTATCCTGGCAAAATATCCTAGCATCGCACTCACTCAACCAATCCATACCAAGAAAGATTCTGAACCCCACAAAATCAAACATATCTAAACTGCAAATAAAAGCATGACCTAACAAGTCAAACTCTAACTGGTCACATCTTAACCTTAGAGTTGCATCCCCTCCTATTGGATTCGCAACCCGTAGGGAAGTAACCAAATATATGAGTTCTAGGTTAAGCTTATCTATCAAACATCTAGATATAAAAGAATGCGATGCACCAGTATCAAATAGATCACTAACAGACATACCATGAATCTGAAGTGTACCTACCAAGTCTGCCTTTCTCTTCTCCTGAGTTATTGGCTTCGAAGTAGTAGGTTCCAATGCATACACTTTTCCCTTTCTATCCTTAGCGGCCTCCTTGCACTGGATCTTATAGTGGCCTATCTGGTCATAGTTGAAGCACTTGACATTCTTCCTCCCATCCACTTCCTTTGCCTTTCCCACACGACACTCATTAGCAGAATGCCTCTTCTTCTCGCACTTGAAGAAAACAATCTCAGACTTTCCATTCTTAGCTGCTCCACCCTTCTGAGCACCATTCTTAGAAAAGAACTTCCTCTTCTGACCCTACCCGACCTAGACTTCTTTAGCCTTACTCTTCTGTAGAGAATCAAGCAACTCCTCATGCCTTAAGGCCATCTCCACTACAAAATCAAAAGGATCTCTATATGAGATAATGTAGCCCTGGCTAACTCAGGTTTCAATCCCTTGATAAACTTCTCGTTCCTCTTCATCACTATATCCACTGAAGCATACTCATATCTGGCCAATCCTCAAACCTCCTAGCATATCCAGAACGGACATCTCTCTCTGCTCTAATTCAGCAAACTTTCTGATCAGAGCTGATTGTGTCATTGCAGACATGAACCTCTCTTGGAACCTTCCCTTGAAATATTCCCAGGTCATAGTCTCCTCAACCACGGCCATAGTCACACTATTCCACTAAAATAAAGCATCCCCGTAAAGCTATCTAGATGCCAACCTCCACTTTTGCTCATCATTAAGCCCCAAATCTACAAAAATTCTTTCATAGTTCAATAACCAATTATCTACCTCAATGGCATCCTCCATTCCAACAAACGACTTCCCTACAAGCTTAATGTAGTCCCCACTCAGCTTAGCATAGTCATTGACAACTGGAGCTCGTGGAACTCCTCAGCCCACCACTCCAGCAGCAACACCTCCCTGCACAATATTCACGAAGAACTGATACATAGCTTCCACTCCAACTTGAGGGACTCCAGCACCCACATTCTTTGTTTGTGCCTGACCTTGACCTCTTTTCACATCAGGCCTAGCATTCCCATCGATGCCTTCCCCTCCGGAGTTAACTCTTCCTATTCTTCCTTCCATATCTGTATTCAAACCTCATGAGATACACAAAATAACCTAACAAAGATATGAGACTAGAGATAAAGCGTATACTTATATATAACAAATACAAGTACGTTACTAACGCGTCATCCCTTACCCTTACTATACTTCTTTAGGATTATGTTTAAAAAAGAATTTTTAGTTAAAGTTTTTCATAAATCTATGCTCTGATACCAAGGTGTAACATCCCGTATCTGGAGGTCAAAAGAAAAGCGCTATGGATGTTGCATTCATCCATAGTATTAACTTCTGATGACAAAATACGGTAATGATAATGGTATCCATAATATCCAAAGCACTTGAATATGAATAAAAACACGGAATTAAAAATAACATTTTACTGATTGCACTTCAAAACAAATTCATATCCAAGTTACATAATCTCATATCGTTTCCCAGGTAATGATTAATTATAATCATTGTAAAAATATGCCATGAGTGAAATATGACGACGCTCGCTTGGTTGATCAAAGTTAATATCGTCATATATGACTTAATATACACTGTGGAATCAAAAAAAAATGAAACTCCAATTCCTAATTAGCTATCCATCAGCCACCTGCTCGTCTTTGGAAGCTTTATTCGCCAATATGAATAAAACCTGAAAACTTTAACCCTCGGCCTATTGAAATCAATTTTGAGCACCCTAGAGTTTAAGGGAAAATAAAAACTTTAAGTCAGACATAAAGTCTGGTATGAATAATTCTGTTACATCTCGGTTTACTGATATTAATTGAGACAATGCCGCTTAGCGAAATGGTTTTCTCCTCACTAATATCCATTTCAAAAAAAATATTTTGCAAATCCTTTCCTACAACCAAACTGGTTATATCAAAATAGCAATATCCTTTATGCTAATAAATGGACCGTCTATCTATAAAACCGATAATATGCAAACTATCTATCTACAATAAAATAGCAAGGTTCGTTATGCTACAAAATGGACTATCTGTCCATACAACTGGGCCAACTGCCCGCAAACTGGACTAATTATCCAAAATCTAGGCCAACCGCTTACAAACTAGACTAACTGTTTGAATCAAATTGGACTAACCATCCGAATGATTTTCTTAGGGTTAACTAACCTTTAAATTTTCCTTGAAAATCTTTTCAAAATGTTTAGTCCTTCAATCATACATATACAAAAAATAGCTTTAGTATTACTTTAAGCTATTTTTGCCATGATATATACTTTGCTTAAAATAATGTTGATGAATTTTAATGGGGATTAACTATCCTTCCAAAAAAAAGTTAAACCATTTTTTTACTTGAAAACACTTAGACTACTTGCCTATTTTATACATTCGATACCTTTGTTTAAAACCTTTAAACAACCTTTTTGAAACCCTTGAAGATACCCCTTCGAAACTGTTGACGGTGACCCGTTCAAAACCATCAAAAGCCTTTCTTTTGAAAGCTTCAAAACATTAGACATCCCTCTTCAAAATCTTTAAATAATTCCTTTGAAAACATAGGAAAAACTTTTCCTTTCAATCCTTTCAAAACCCTAAGGAACCACCCCTTTCGAAACCATTCATTAAAACCTTTGAAAACAATCAAAACTCAATTCTTTCGAAAGCACTTTGGGTTTAATTTAAAACATGTGGAAACCTTTCGAAACCATTCAAAATTTCGTTCAACCATTGAAAATTGTCTTGGTCGGAACCATTTGGATTATGCCTTCAAGTAGAGTAAAAGCATTAAAAACCCATTAAAGTCGAAAGTATCTGTTCCGAAACCATTTTAAACTATATTTTTCGAAACCATTTGGATTTTACTTCAAAGATAGAAAAATGGTCTTAAAAACATTTAAGTCGAAAGCATCCATTTCAAAACCATTTCCTAAGTAATGAAGTGATGGTGTCAAAACCATCCCTTCGAAAGCATGGGAGAGGTGGCCATATTTTAGAAAATAAAAAGAACCACTTCGAAACCATTTGGATCGAATGGTAGGAAGCGACAGCTAAAGGTTTCGACTCAGTCTAAAGCAAGCATTTAAAAACAAAGGCGCAACCCAATTGAAACCATTCTTCTAAACCATTTGGCTTAGTCAAAAGCCAAATAATTCGAAAGCTTTTTAGTCGAAAGAAAGCAGGCACATTTTTCTTTAAAACCAAAACAATGTTTCAACCCCTTTGAAATCCCCTGGTTTCGACCCTATACCTTTCACCCACATTTAATTCATTGCGTACTAGTTACCTGATACCATATTCATTAGTTTCGATCGTGTCGGAGGCGATAGTATGGAGGCAGAACCTGGTGCCGAAAGAGATGAAACAACGGAAAACCTATTTATTTGTACATTTAAATTATTCTTTTGTACCTAATCTGCCTTGTTTGTCTAAATCTTTTGGTTGTAAGGTTTCTCTTTTCAAAAGAGCTGCCGACTTTCCAGACTTAATAATTTAAACATTTTTCAAAAAGCCCCTTCTTCTCCTTTAATTATATAAAACATTTAAGTCTCATACCTTAAAATAATTTTACATAGCCATTAAAACACTTAGGAAAAATTTAGGAAAATTCCAAAAAAATCACATTATATGTGTTTTCTAACATAAAAAATTCAGAACCTAACAATTAATCATTTACCTGTAATTAATTTATAACCCAAAATACGTTTTATTTACTAGAAAATTCATATTGATTCCATGAAAAATCTGAAAATTGAGACCCATCTTCAAAATAGTATTTATGATCATCATAAAAATTCCCACGACATTTGGATATCATTTAATAGAGTTTTCACCTAAAAACGCATCATAAATTCAATATGAATAACCATAATTCATCAACAAGTATACATATTCGTTCCATGATTCAAAACTTGGCAAATCATTGAAAAATATTTGGAATTCATCTTAAAACTGAAGACATAATAAAAATTAAGATGCAAACATTACTCACCTTAGATTTAGAGATTAAGGAGTTTGAGATTTGGATGAATTTGATTTGAATTAGCTTTTCTTAGCTTTTCTTACCCTTCTTCCTCTTTTCCTTGTTAATGGTGGCCATCCTCTTGTTTTAAAAAATTTCAAAATAAAATGAAGGTATATTCTAATACACGGCCAATGTATGGAGGATATAGGAATGGTCTCTTTCCTATTTTACCCCTCTTCTATTTCAATTAAACTCTTATTTTAATTAATTTTTAAATGGAATTGCTACACTTTAATTAAAATCAAATATCAATATCCTAATCAGCACATTATTTTATTTAATTTAGCTAATTAAATATCCTAAATAATGTTAACGGAAATCTAGTGTGTTACAAAGATATCGATGCTCAAATGAGCAACGAATCGTCTTAAATCGACAATACATAGAGAAGAAAGCTGAATCGATAGTCAATAGATGAACTATCGGTAATATTCCAAATGATTGCATATGAAAAATAAATTTCATACCCTTACCACTACTCGTCGATTTCATACTTGCACTATCGCTCGATTGTAAATGAAACCGGACAAGTTAAGGTAGTGTAACCTCTAGGCATTGCCTTACAGTAATTTTAAAATTGGAGATACAAATGCATTTCCGTACCTCGACGTTTAGTACTAGGAGTATCAATAAATCCTTTCCATATAAGCTATACCGTTTACAAAAGTTAAATTTCTTGTCCTTTCCGTAACTGGATCAAACTTTTAAAACCCAAACTTGTGCTTGATTTTCACATCACAAATACATGTAAAACACTTTAAAAATGCTCCTTCAAAAATATTCTTTTATAAAGATTTTCTCATTTATAAATTATCGTTTATACATTTCAAAACAACATTTATTATCCCGGATGATAGTAAATCAATTAAAATACTTTTATAAATTTAAAACCACATTAATTAAACTTTATAACTCTTTTAATAAACAAATCAATTATCTTTAAATACCTTTATTAAATCGGATGATTAGTAAATTTATTTAAACCAATTAATTAACTCTTTATAACCTTATAACTCTTTAAACACCTTTATTTAAACCAATTAGTTAACTTCACACGCCATTAATTAAAATGATTAGTAAATCTTGATATCATTATTGGAATGATTAATTAACTTTAAAACCATTATTAAATCATTTAATTAACTTTATCATTTTTATTAAATCAGATTAATTAACTTCAAACAACATTAATACATTTATTAATTAACTTTATTATAGTTAAATAATAATTAAGAATATATTTAAATCTCCAGTTCTTTTCAAAATACTTATATAATCCTCATAAACTCATTTGTAAAGAATTGAAAAATAATTATGGTAAATAACCTTTGTTAAATTTTAAACAACATTAATTATCCCGAAAGATAACTAAATCCAATTTATAATCTTTTATAAATTTTAAATTGACATTAATTATCATGAAAGATAATTAATCAAATTTAGGATCTCTTTATAAATTAAAAAAGCATTAATTATCATCAAAGATAATTAATTAAAATTATAACTCTATTATAAATTTTAAATCAATGATTACCCTATATTTTCAAAATTTTCAAAATATTTGATAATATAGTTTTAACACTTTCAAAGTGCAAAAAAAGACCAAACATTTATGTTGTAAAAATACAAGCTCAAGTTCAAAGCACAACAAGTGTTTACGGGGATGACATTTCATAAGTGATGATACAGAGTAATCGCTGTAATGACACCTACATAATCAAACAACATGTCATTAATCAACCAAACAACAATATAAGTCACATAAGAATATAAGTAAATAAATAAATATTGGCTAGAAACCCCTTAGGGTCTCTGTACAAAAATTCCTCTGTAAATCATACAGATGAATGTGCATGTTTCAAATTGTTCTGGAGCGACCTATTTACTACGTACACTTTGACTATCTCTTGTTTTCGTTCCCTGTAACACAGCGGTAGTTTATGTCATTTGCTTTTTAACGGGAATTTATATCCAAACAAACGACCAAACAACAACATAAATTATCATCTAAGCATTTAATAATATTCTATAGAAACACAGATATTATATAAGTTATTTAGAGGTGAGTAAACTCATTGAAATCTCAATTGATGCTTTCGCGAAATTATCAGTTCTAAAGTGAAGCTAACATTCTTATGAGTCCAATGCGACTGACCGTCTCTAAATCTGACCTCGCATGTAATAATTATTAAATTTATAAGATTTCGGTTTTAAATAATTAAATTAATTCACTAATTGCCATTATTAACTAAATTAACCAACATATCCCCCAATTTATAATTCTTCCCGCACATTCATAGAAATCCACGCAACATTCCGAGCACAGCCAAGCTTCAACTCCGCTCTCTGCTCCTTTCTCGACCAAAACATAACGAAATTTCACCAAACCAACGACGATGAAATCCCATCCACGCACACTAGATTCCTGACACCACCATGTCAAGGCCAAAGCTCTCACATAAAATGCGTTCAGACAACGACCTACTGTTGCTCCAAGTGATGCGATTTTCAAATCAAGACCGAAGGTGGCGAAATTTGGCGAGGAGGTGCACTATAACACGAGAAGAAAGGTAGCACAATCCGTTCCTTGAGTTGTTGACCAAAACTCACGAATGCCTTAACCCTAGCTGATAGACACTAGCTCAAAACCGTCGAAACCCCAGTAGATCGTATACATTAAAATGGTTATGGGATTGAAGATCTCTTTGAAACAAATTTAACCAAACTTATCTCTTGATTTTTACTCAACCAATTAATTTGATTTTTATCTTTGATTGAAGGGAGGTTGCTTTTCTTTTGGTTTACAGAACTGAAAATGGATTAGATAGAGGAAAAGAAATGTGAAAGTGTGTTGAATGATGAAGTGTAGTGATATGTTTGTTTACAAATTTCTGACATCTTGTTATACAAGATTTCGTTTGTGTATGAACTATGAACTCTTAACAAAATACGATCGTGCATAGAAATGTGACACGGTCTCAAAACAATAATAATATACACCGGTTAACTTATTATGTAAAATCACAAAAATACCATCGTTCGTTGAAAAATCATCAAACGATAATTTAAATATTTTTCAAATTAATAATTATGGAAAAACTCTAAAAATTCAATCCAAAATACCACGATAAAAAATCAAGTCGTTTTATTGGCAATAAATTTCTTATTATTCATTCCATCCATGTATTATTGTAAATAGATTTGCAAATTGAATTCACCATCATTATTTATTAATTCAACGAGTTAAATAATGCTATTAAATCCACTATATTAGTATTCAGTTCATCATTCAATTGTTTTTAAATAATCACTATATTTGAATTCAAATTAGTAAACTTTAAAAACCAATTATTTCAACATTTAAAATTAATTAAATATTCAAATTCAAAGCGATAAAATTCCAGGATGTCACATTCACCACCTTAAAAGAATTTCGTCCCCGATATTATCAAAGGAAGAAGATATACCCGAACATTTAAGTTTAAAACTATTAATTAAAATGAGTTATTAAACTCTTAAAGTTTCTCAAATTACAAAAAAAATCGACGGCGCCTCCTTTGTCTGGCTAGGTCCATAAAACTACAGCTCTCTACAACTGGCCCAATTCTACCTCTAATATCTCAGAATTTTTGACAATATCAATTTAATAATCTATATTAAAAATTAAACTGATATTGATAATTTTGTTAATAATAATTCAAATTGATTTAATAATCTTCTTTAATAAATATTTAATTGGTAGATTTTATCTTTTAAAACTAATAAATTGGTTTCTATTTATAATATAAATATATAGTTTATCTTTTAAATAGATTAGCTTTGTTTTAAATTTAATAAATAAAGCATATTTTCTAATTCCAATATTTTTAGTAATTTGGAATTTTTTTTTATTTAAGATAAAGCTTTTCAAAGTTATTAAATAAATAATCTTGGTTCAAATTTAATAAATGAATCTTGGTTACAAATTCTAATATATATATATATATATATATATATATTAATAATTTGGAAATTTTGATTTAATTTAATATTAAGTTTTTCAAAACTATTTAATAAATAAATATATGATTTTAAATTGTTAAGAAAGATGTTTAAATATTTAAAATGATTTTGGCTTAAGTTTTAAATTTAAATGAATTAACAAAAAGGTTTGTTTTGTTTTCTTTTTGAAAAAAATATAGCTTAATAAAATAAGTAATTTATTAATTAAGAAATAATTTTCTTTTATAATTATTTTAATTTGACAATGAGTTATTCTAAAAAAACAATATTAATAATGTATTGTTTTACAATTGGATTTTGAATAAAAAATAGCATTTGTTATTTCAAATTTAATTTATATATATATAACCTGATTTTTAATATTAGAATTTTGAACTTGATTTGAATTTGAATATAAAGTTTTAAAGTCCAAAGTATAGGTTTTAATTTTTTGATTTTTTTATATGCAAAAGCTTTCATAATTTGTTTTATTTATTTTAAAAAATTTCTATACATATTTAATACTAATTAACAAATTAATTAGGCATAACATATATGTGTATGTATATATATATATATTAAGTAAATTAAATACTAATTACTTTATAAAGACAAGTGTTGTTTTCTTAAGCCTCTTATAACAAATGTTAAAAGATAAACCTTTCAATTTGACAAATGTTAAAAGTTTGTACAAGTGTCATTTTCAAATTTATATTTTCTTTTATTTTTATTTAATCATACTTTCATCTTATATAAATGCATTTGCCTCTCATTTCTTTTCCTTTTTCTATCTCCATAGTTCAAAGTTAAGAAAAGTTCAACTTGCTCATTTAACAAATCTGAAAACCAGAAAACCATTTTCAGATTCAAGATCAAGCTAGAAATCAGTTTACAAATCCAAATTTAAACTCCTCATATCAATGATCAAAACCCTGTAAACAACTCTTCGGATCAAAATTCAAATTTCCAGTAAACATATTCAAAAACCAAAATCAGTTTACAAATGCAAGTTAAACTCCTCATATCAAAAATCTACACATCTTCAAAATGAAAACCTGCAAATTTCAAATCTGTAGCCTTCCATTTTTTTAAAAAAGCATCTGCATCATTCATTTTTTCTGCGATCTGGAAGCATGCAATGCAGTTTTAAAGTATTAGAAGAAATTCAGTTTTTAAAGAGTTCAAAGTATCAAAAAGGGCTTTTTTAAAAAAACTGGAGCATTTCAGTTAAAAGAATTCAAAAGCATTCAAAAATATGAAGCTCTATTCCGCATCTCCAAAAGAATAGGTGGGTAACTTTTTTTAAAAAAAAAATTAAAAAGTTAAGAATTTGTTGCATGCTAGTATACTGAAATGAATGGGTATTGCTTGTGTTTATAATTAAAAATATGATGAGAATATTTTTATGTGTATGCATGTTGTGTATACGAGATGAGAGTTCTGCTTGTTTCCAGTTTCAATTTTTTTTTATTTAAATCCCTGACCATTTAATTTAGTTGTTCTTAGGGTCTGATTTTAAAAAAAAATGTTTTTTGTTTAACTTAGATTATTGTTTAAAATTTTAATCAAGTCAAATTAAAACTTGATGGTCTCTGGAAACATATAAAACATCAATGCATGTTGATATAAATCAAAATTCAAACTATATAATTTATAAATTCAGTATTGTAGATTGAATACATTAATTAAATCATGATTTTTAAATCAAGAATCATTGTCTATAATTTAGGGATGACTCCGCAATTCCTGTTTGAACTAAAAATGAACTTTCAGCATTTTCTGGTGATCTATGTGACTGGAAGGCTTGGGGTTCTTCCAGGTGATGGAGGAGGGTTAGGTGTTGCTAGGAAAAATCATTGTTGGTGATGGAAATCATTGTGGAAGTTGCAGTAGTGAGAGATTTGCTGGAACCCTAGTTTTTAACCAAGAATGAAGAATCGATCACCACGTCACGTGTGGTTGATCGAGTATTATGATATTTTGGGTAGTGGTAGATGGGTAGTAGATGAAGTCATGGCCGAAGTTGCTGACCTTCAGGTGGTCGGAGCGGCGAGGTTGTGGTGTTGACAGGTTTTGAAGGGGGAACCTAATTGTGTTTCCAGGTTTGGAAATTGGTACTCGAATTTGATTTCGAGGATTTGGGTTCGACCTGATGATTGCTTTGAGGTGATGGAATGATTTTGGATGTGGGATGATCATCTCTGATGATCGGAGATGATGGTCGGCAACGTGCATGTGCACGGCCCTGTTCTGATGAAGTTTCTTTGGTTTTAGTTTTGTTCTCGAGTAATTTTGGTTTGGACTCGAAGTTATGGGGTGGTTTACTCGGGGAGGATGGGTTGTAGACTCGAAGTATTGTGTGGGTGTCTCGGGTTTAAAGGAAAGTTACAGGTTTTGACAAAACCTGTACCTGTTTGTTTAAATTTTTTTTAAACCTGAAGCTTTTAAATGTAAAGAAAAGTTTTTTAAATCCAAGTTTGAAATTTAGAATTCAAGTTCAGTTTTAAATCTCAGTTTAAAAAAAAAGTTTTAAACTTGAACTGTTAAACTATTTAAAATAGTAAGTAGTTTGAAATTTTAAAACTGAAGTTTTTAAAACATGAGCAAGTTTAAAGTTAAGTTTAAAACTGGAAATCAAAGATTTAAATATGTAGTTCAGTTTTTGAAATAAAAGAAGTTTTTGAATTTGAAAGATTTAAACAAAGTGTAAATTTAAATTATCGAATTTTAAATGAATTTGGTTTTAAATTCTTGTGAATTTCTTTTTATAAGACAAGCATTTGTTAGCCATGCAATTTAAAAAGATTTTTAAATTGTTTAAAATTTTGTTAAAGTTTAAATTATATTCATTTTAAATTTCATATTTGAAGTGAAAATTTTAAAGTAAATTCAAAAGTAAATCGATTTCAAATAAATTTGTTAATGACAATTTAATCATAACTAAGAAATGTTTTTATCTTAAAATTTAATTAAGTTTAATGTTTCAAAATTAATTTAATTAATAAGCTAATTAAGGAATAATTAGTAAATTTAATTAATTAATTTATTAAGGATTATTAATTAGATTATTAATTAATGATTAAAGATTTATTAATGAAGCAATTAAGTTATAATCAAGATTAAATAATTAAATAATTAAGGATTAATTAAGTTACAGTTAACACTTAATTAATTAAATAATTAGAGTTTAATTAATGGATAATTAAGGATAAATTAATTTGTAATTAATAATGGTTAATGTAAGTTACTTACTTAAAGGAAGTAACTAAAGAATAGTTAATGAAGGTCATTAACTAGGATTATTTAACAATTAAGTAATGTGGTTAATTTTTAATAATTAATTAGATTAATTAATTAAAGACAATCAGTTGTGAATTATTTAAGTGTAATTACTTAATGAAACTAATTAAGGAATTAATTACTTAACGTAATTAGTTGAGTTTAATGGGATTAGTTTGAATTAATTAATTAAGTTTAATCAATTTTAAATACTGAATGATTTGATGACAATTACTTAATGTAATTGATGAATTGGAATTACTTAGTGAAGTAATTAATTGGTAATTACAGGATGTAATTAATTGAAGATGTTTTAAGAATGAAAGTAATTTGGAAATATAATTACTTTGTAATTAATCTAGGGATTAATTAAGTAATTAATTAAGGAGTAATTAATTTATTTTAATGAAGTAATTAAGGTTAGTTAATTACTAGATATGATTAATCAGGAGTGATTAATAATTATGGCTTAATTAAGATTAATTACTTACTGTAATTAATTTTAATAAAGTAATCAATTGAAATGTAATTAGGGATCATTAATTAATATAATTAATGATGTAATTAAAGTTAATTAATTAAGATTAATTAATAAATGATAAGTAACTAAAAGTAATTAATTAATGTAATTAATTAAGGATTAATGTAAATAATTATAATTAATTATTTAATTGATGTAATTAAAGGCTAATTACTATTTTTGGTTAAGGATAATTAATTTGTGAAATTAATTACGTGAATGTAATTAAAGGATAATTAATCAAAGGTGATTAATTAAGGTGATTAATTTGAATGCTTAATAAATTCACTTGTAATTAATTAATAGTTAGATAAGCAAGATTTATAATGATGAAGTAATTAATTTAATTAATTTTAAATTAATTAAAGATGAAGTAATTAATTTAATTCACTTTAAATCAATTAGAGATGGAAGTAATTAATTTAATTCATTTAAATTAATTATAGATGATGTGATGAAGTAAATCTTTGCTTATGTATGAATGGGTGATATTGATTGCCTTGAATGGTTGTGATCTCAGAAATGAGATGAGTGACGTTGTGTGATATGAATGCTTTGGTTGCATTGTGATGATAATATGGATTATCTATTCGATGATAGCATGGATTATATGTTTATAATGATAATATGGATCATCTGATAACGTTGATTACCTATTGTGATTTGTGAGTTATCTATCTATGTGTATATAGATAATTGAATTGTTTTAAACTTTAAAACAACTTGGCCTTAAAAGACACATTTTTGATTTCGATGAGACCGGGATCGGGTTTCCATATTTGGATATCTGAAAACCACATCGATCCAAATTAATGATAGGTCGTGAATCTCAAGTGAAGATGAAGATTCAGAGTGCAAGGTTATCGTCATTAACTCTGAGGGTGGTTCCAAAATGAGTGTAACGAGATAATGCCTTTGGTTTCGTTCGAATCCGAAACGAACTTGTATGGATTGAATGCTTTCATAACATCGTCAGGTGGATGATGAGCATTCTAAGTGATGAGTTCTATAAACATAATCGTAGCCTCAACTCTCAAGCCTCATCAACCGGGAATGGCTAAAACAGGGGAGGTGCAGCAAGGCTAAGTGCGTCATATCCAAGTAGGACGAGATTTTCCCCTGTCTAGAGGTCCCTTTTATTTCGGCTGTGTGGACGGTTGTAAGCTCCAACTATCGGGGTTGTCTAGCTCGGGACTGTCCAATAAGGGATGGGTCCGGCCTTGTGTTGTAGGGGATTGGGAGTGATCCTCGGTACGTTGATCTAGGCCATGTACTGTGACGGGCGGTACCCCGGTAGCCCTGCCATTGTATGGAATCCAAACTCCAATAAGTGTCGTACGTATTAGTTGTGCCCAACTATGTTGGAACGTGAGATGTAAGCATTCCAGCTATTTCTGTATTTTACTTGAAAACCCTAGACACTATTATAATATCACTGGATTTCCTATCAAATGTTTTGGTTAGCGTAAGGTAAAAACTTTTCCATGTTTATGTGTGGGAAGTCTTACGTGATACCTTTCTTTTCAAAAGATTTTTGAAAGTTAAGCATCCTTAACCTGTTACTCACACTTGACCCATGTATGACCCGGAGTTTATCTTCTATTTTCATAAACTCTTGGGCACTCAAATTTTTATGAGTAGCCAAGGGATTCAGGTTAGCTTTGACGAATTGTGAAGGAGCAATGAAGCATGAGGCTTCTGCATGTAGATAGATAGTGTTCCGCTGTGTTGGGTCCTCTGAGTGTTTCCTTGTATTGTATTGAGTTGTATAACCAGACATGTGTTTATAACTATCTAGTATGTGACGTGTAATCTGTGTAACTCTGATAATGATTGTAAACTATGTAATATTTATTTTATTAATATAATTTATTCGTTCCGCTGTTATGATTCTATGTTGTTTCTTCTTTCTCTTCTTTCTTTTCTCTTTCTATCCCTTTCTTTCTTCAAGATGACGCGATTTTCTGTGGTGAGAAAGTCGGGTTGTCGCATTTGGTATCAGAGCGCTAGATTGAACGAATACCTAGGCTCTGGAGTGGTGTCTATCTTGAGAGAGCGTATTTGTAATTTTTAAATATATTTATTTATTTCTACCTCTCTGTTGGGTTATCTGTTCAAGTTTTCCAATATAAGTTATAAGGGTAGATGGGGTAGTGGTGTGTGTAACACGACTATCATTGGTTGGAGTTTGAATGTTTGAGGTTGGAAGTGTATTTGTCGAGACTGTAGACCCAATACCATCTCGAGTAAGCTTTGTAGTGATGAAGGATTTCATCGATCTCTGAAGGAAACCCGTTAAGGTTCAGAGTCTATTTTAGAAGTTGGATGAGTAGAGTTTGGATCTATCGGTTGAGCAGAAGCGAGTGATGGTATTTTGATATCTCAGGAAGTAGTAGCTGCGTGATGAGATGCAATGACTATGGATGTTTCCAAAGATGTTTCTTCGGAACAAGTTTAGGGAAGTAGGTCTGCATCAGTGTTGTGGCTGTATTCAGCATGGTGTTTCTATTTGATTTGAAGTCCGAGTTTCTCGAAGAGCTTTGGATTAGGAAGTCTTTGGCATCTGTGTCAGCAGTGCAGCTTGGAGTGTTCTGTGTCTGCAGGAAGCCTTCTGGCTTAGCAGATTTTCTGGAGGTGGAGTTCAGAAGCAGCAGAGTGGACCTGTTTCTTCGATGGGTTGGGTAGTTAAGTGTAAGTTGTTCTATTTAGTAAAGGGAGAACAGTTTTCTTTGAATATTAGGTTGGGCTGATCGCTAAAGTGACTTGCGATTGTTTGAGTGTTCTCTTGAGTTATCAGAGTTTTTCCGATGTCTTCAGGAAGTCAGAGGTTTGTCCGCATCTGGAGATTGAGTTTCCTTATCGGCTAGGATTCCAGGAGTAATACTGATGGTTCAGCTTAGTAGAAGGATGGTTCCTAGAGATAGAGTTTGATGAAGCAACTCAGGTTTTGGTGCAGCTTCTGAGATTTTCTTATGGATCAGATGAACCATATTTCTGCGATGGGTTGTCCAGTTTGGTTTATGCTCGTGTTCTTCTTTAGCATTTTCATCTACTTCGGATCAGAGTTGTGCAGCGGAAGCAGTTTGGGTGTGCATCTGCATTTCTTTTCCGGACAGGAGAAGTGAGTTTAATCTTCTTATGTTTGAGAAGTAGAGTTTGAGTTCTTGATCTTGGTTGATCTTGAGGAGATCATTTTGTTGATTTGATTGGTTTTGTTTGTTTCTAGAGGCATCAGCGAAGGTTGAGCTGATCAGTAAGGTTGTAGGCAGCCCAGGATCGTCCGAAGACTTTTGTGGATAAGAGACAGAGAAATTTAGATTCTGTAGAGCGAGTATCTCGGTATATATATTTGGGGAAACTCGAGAAAATTCTATCCAAAATTTTACGTGGATAGTCAGATTTGTTTGATTGGATGAATTGGTTGCTTTGGTTGTTAGCATATGTTTGATATATGCTTGTGTTTTAAAATCTTAAAGGAGATTATTAAATTACCTTTGTTTTAAATTTTGGGGACGAAATTCTTTTAAGGGGGAAGGATTGTAATATCCCGGAATTTTTGACAATATCAATTTAATAATTTGTATTAAAAATTAAATTGATATTGATAATTTTGTTAATAATAATTCAAATTGATTTAATAATCTTCTTTTATAAATATTCAATTGGTCGATTTTATCTTTTAAAACTAATAAATTGGTTTCTATTTATAATATAAATATATAGTTTATATTGTAAATAGATTGACTTTGTTTTAAATTTAATAAATAAAGCATATTTTCTAATTCTAATATTTTTAGTAATTTGGGAAATTTGTTTTATTTAATATATAGCTTTTCAAAGTTATTAAATAAATAATATTGGTTCAAATTTAATAAATGAATCTTGGTTACAAATTCTAATATATATATATATATATTAATAATTTGGAAATTTTGATTTAATTTAATATTAAGTTTTTCAAAACTATTTAATAAATAAATATATGATTTTAAATTGTTAAGAAAGATGTTTAAATGTTTAAACTGGTTTTGGCTTAAGTTTTAAATTTAAATGAATTAACAAAAAGGTTTATTTTGTTTTCTTTTTTTTAAAAATATAGCTTAATGAAATAAGAAATTTATTAATTAAGAAATAATTTTCTTTTATAATTATCTTAATCTGATAATGAGTTATTTCTAAAAAACAATATTAATAATGTATTGTTTTACAATTGGATTTTAAATAAAAAATAGCATTTGTTATTTCAAATTTAATTTATATATATATTACTTGATTTTTAATATTAGATTTTTGAATTTGATTTGAATTTGAATATAAAGTTTTAAAATCCAAAGTATAGGTTTTTAATTGTTTTGATTTTTTTCATATGCATAAGCTTTCATAATTTGTTTTGTTTCTTTTAAAAAATTTCTATACATATTTAATACTAATTAACTAAATTAATTAGGCATAACACACACACACACACACACAGATATATATATATATATATATATATATATAAATTAACATGTAAATTAAATACTAATTACTTTATAAAGACAAGTGTTGTTTTCTTAAGCCTCTTATCACAAATGTTAAAAGATAAACCTTTCAATTTGAAAAATGTTAAAAGTTTGTACAAGTGTCATTTTCAAATTTGTATTTTCTTTTATTTTTATTTAATCATACTTTCATCTTATATAAATGCATTTGCCTCTCATTTCTTTTCCTTTTTCTATCTCCATAGTTCAAAGTTAAGAAAACTTCAACTTGCTTAACAAATCCGAAAGCCTGAAAACCATTTTCAAATTCAAGATCAAGCTAGAAATCAGTTTACAAATCCAAATTTAAACTCCTCATATCAATGATCAAAACCCTGTAAACAACTCTTCAGATCAAAATCCAAATTTCCAGTAAACATCTTCAAAAACCGAAATCAGTTTAAAAATGCAAGTTAAACTCCTCATATTAAAAATCTGCACATCTTCAAAATGAAAACCTGTAAATTTCAAATCTATAGCCTTCTATTTAAAAAAAAAGCATCTGCATCATTCATTTTTTCTGCAATCTGGAAGCGTGCAATGCAGTTTTCAAGTATTAGAAGCAATTCAGTTTTTAAAGAGTTCAAAGTATCAAAAAGGGCTGTTTTCAAAAATCTGAAGCATTTCAGTTAAAAGAATTCAAAAGCTTTCAAAAATTTGAAGCTCTGTTCTGCATCGCTAAAAGAATAGGTGAGTAACTTTTTTTAAAAAAAAATTAAAAAGTTAAGAATTTGTTGCATGCTAGTATACTGAATGAATGAGTATTGCTCGTGTTTATAATTAAAAATCTGATGAGAATATTTTTATGTGTATGCATGCTGTGTATATGAGATGAGTGCTCTGCTTGTTTCCAGTTTCAATTTTTATTTTAATTTAAATCCCTGACCATTTAATTTAGTTGTTGTTAGGGTATGATTTTTAAACAAATGTTGTTTGTTTAACTTAGATAATTGTTTAAAATTTTAATCAAGTCAAATTAAAACTTGACGGTCTTTGGAAACATATAAAACATCAATGCATGTTGATATAAATCAAAATTCAAACTGTATAATTTATAAATTCAGTATTGTAGATTGAAGACATTAATTAAATCATGATTTTTAAATCAAGAATCATTGTCTATAATTTAGGGATGACTGCACAATTCTTGTTTGGACTAAAAATGAACTTTTAGCATTTTCGGGTGATCTATGTGACTGGAAGGCTCGGGGTTCTTCCAGGTGATGGAGGAGGGTTAGGTGTTGCTAGGAAAAATCATTGTTGGTGATGGAAATCATTGTGGAAGTTGCAGTAGTGAGTGATTTGCTGGAACCCTAATTTTTAACCAAGAATGAAGAATCGATCACCACGACACGTTTGGTTGATCAAGTGTTATGATATTTTGGGTAGTGGTAGCTGGGTAGTAGATGAAATCATGGCCGAAGTTGCTGACCTTCAGGTGGTCGGAGCGGTGAGGTTGTGGTGTTGACTGGTTTTGAAGGGGGAACCTGATTGTGTTTCCAGATTTGGAAATTGGTACTCGAATTTGATTTCGAGGATTTGGGTTCGATCTGATGATCGTGTTGAGGTGATGGAATGATTTTGGATGTGGGACGATCATCTCTGATGATCGGAGATGATCGTCGGCAACGTGCATGTGCACGACCCAGTTCTGATGAAGTTTGCTTTGGTTTTAGTTCTGTTCTCGAGTAATTTTGGGTTGGACTCGAAGTTGTGGGGTGGTTTACTCGGGGAGGATGGGTTGTAGACTCAAAGTATTGTCTGGGTGTCTCGGGATTAAAGGAAAGTTACAGGTTTTGACAAAACCTGTACCTGTTTGTTTAAACTTTTTTAAACCTGAAGCTATTAAATGTAAAGAAAAGTTTAAACCTAGTTTTAAATCCAAGTTTAAAATTTAGAATTCAAGTTTAGTTTTAAATCTAGGTTTAAAAAAAAATTAAACTTGAACTTGTTAAACTATTTAAAATAGTAAGTAGTTTCAAATTTTAAAACTGAAGTTTTTAAAATATGAGCAAGTTTAAAGTTAAGTTTAAAACTGGAAATATTTAAATATGTAGTTCAGTTTTTGAAATAAAAGAAGTTTTTGAATTTGAAAGATTTAAACAAAGTGTAAATTTAAATTATTGAATTTTAAATGAATTTAGTTTTAAACTCTTATGAATTTCTTTTATAAGACAAGCATTTGTTTGCCATGTAATTTAAAAAGATTTTTAAATTGTTTAAAACTTTGTTAAAGTTTAAATTATATTCATTTTAAATTTCATATTTGAAATAATTTTTTTAAAGTAAATTCAAAAGTAAATTGATTTCTAATAAATTTGTTAATGACAATTTAGTCATAATTAAGAAATGTTTTTATCTTAAAATTTAATTAAGATTAATGTTTTGAAATTAATTTAATTAATAAGGTAATTAAGGAATAATTAGTTAATTTAATTAATTGATTGATTAGGTATTAATAAATAATTGATTAAGGATTTATCAATTTGTTATTAAAGATCATTAATTAGATTATTAATTAATGATTAATGATTAATGATTTATTAATCAAGCAATTAAGTTATAATCAAGATTAATTTATAAAATAATTAAGGATTAATTAAGTTACAGTTAACACTTCATTAATTAAATAATTAGAGTTTAATTAATGTATAATTAAGGATAAATTAATTTGTAATTAATAATGGTTAATCTAAGTTAATTACTTAAAGAAAGTAATTAAAGAATAGTTAATGAAGGTCATTAACTAGCATTATTTAAAAATTAACTAATGTGGTTAATTTTTAATAATTAATTAGATTAATTAATTAAAGATAATCAATTGTGAATTGTTTAAGTGTAATTAGTTAATGAAAGTAATTAAGGAATTAATTACATAACGTAATTAATTGAGTTTAATGGGATTAGTTTGAATTAATTAATTAAGTTTAATTAATTTTTAATATTGAATGATTGATGATAATTACTTAATGTAATTAATGAATTTGAATTACTTTGTGATGTAATTAATTGGTAATTACAGGATGTAATTAATTGAAGATGTCTTAAGAATGAAAGTAATTTGGAAATACAATTACTTTGTAATTAATCAAGGGATTAATTAAGTAATTAATTAAGGAGTAATTAATTTATTTTAATGAAGTAATTAAGGTTGGTTAATTACTGGATATGATTAATCAGGAGTGATTAATAATTATGGCTTAATTAAGATTAATTACTTACTGTAATTAATTTTAATAAAGTAATTAATTGAAATGTAATTAAGGATCATTAATTAATATAATTAATAATGTAATTAAAGTTAATTAATTAAGATTAATTAATAAATGATAAGCGACTAAAAATAATTAATTAATGTAATTAAATAAGGATTAATGTAATTAATTATAGTTAATTAATTAATTGAAGTAATTAAAGGCTTATTACTGTTTTTGGTTAAGGATAATTAATTCGTGAAACTAATTACGTGAATGTAATTAAAAGATAATTAATCAAGGGTGATTAATTAAGGTGATTAATTTGAATGCTTAATAAATTGACTTGTAATTAATTAATGGTTAGATAAGCAAGATTTATAATGATAAAGTAATTAATTTAATTTATTTTAAATTAATTAAAGATGAAGTAATTAATTTAATTCACTTTAAAATAACTAGAGATGGAAGTAATTAATTTAATTCATTTAAATTAATTATAGATGATGTGATGAAGTAAATCATTGCTTATGTATGAATGGGTGATATTGATTGCCTTGAATGGTTGTGATCTCAGAAATGAGATGAGTGATGTTGTGTGATATGAATGCTTTGGTTGCATTGTGATGATAATATGAATTATTTATTCGATGATAGTATGGATTATCTATTTATAATGATAATATGGATCATCTGATAATGTTTATTATCTATTGTGATTTGTGAGTTATCTATCTGTGTGTATATAGATAATTGAATTGTTTTAAACTTTAAAACAACTTGGCCTTAAAAGACACATTTTGGATTTCGATGAGACCGAGATCGGGTTTCCATATTTGGATATCTAAAAACCACATCGATCCAAATTAACGATAGGTCGTGAATCTCAAGTGAAGGTGAAGATTCAGAGTGCAAGGTTATCGTCGTTAACTCTGAGGGTGATTCCAAAATGATTGTAACGAGATAATGCCTTCGGTTTCGTTCAAAGCCGAAATGAACTTGTATGGATTGAATGCTTTTAGAACATTATCTGGTGGACAATGAGCATTCTAAGTGATGAGTTCTATAAAGGTAATCGTAGCCTCAAGCCTCATCAACCGGGAATGGCTAAAACAGGGGAGGTGCAGCAAGGCTAAGTGGGTCATGCCCAAGTAGGATGTAACGACCCGTATTTTACGTGTCGATAAAATCGTAGGATTTTAGGTCGTTAGAGTCGTATGGAAGTTAGATCGTGTGGGAAAGTTAACTCGTGTAGAGATTAACTCGTGGGGAAAGCTTAGGTCGGTATTCATGAGTCGTAGATGACCTAAGGGGATATGAGTTAAGGAATAGGTTGTTAGCAAGTTAGTAATTGGAGTAGGTTAATATGTTGCGACCTAAGGTAACTAACGAGTTAACGGGTTAAGAGCTAGGTCGAGTGTTTTTAGGTCGTAGGCGACGTAAGGTTGTTGGCAACTTACGGGTTAGCAACTTAGTGGTTGTTCGAGTTAAGGGTTTGGAGATAGGTCGTATGAAGATAGGTCGGTGATACGACTTAAGGTGGTAGACGAGTTAGTGTTTAGGTCGAGTGGAGCGACCTATAGAAATAGCGACCTAAGTTGATTGAGCGACCTAAAAACTTATGGGTCGGTGAGTTAGTGGGGTTTTTAAGTCGTAGACGACTTAAGGGGAACCAACGGGTTAAGAAGGGAACGACCTAAGAGTTAGACGACCTATAGATTTAACCGGTTTAAGAGATTAAGCGACCTAAGGAATCCCTGTGTAGTTAGGTCGTTAGACGACCTAAGGTAGGTCGCATAGATAGTAGGTCGTAGCTCGCGCGTGAGTTTAGGTCGGAAGTGTTTATAAGTCAAGCAAACGACTTAGCAGCTAGGCCACTAAGTATAGTTAGGTCGCACGCGTTATAAGTCATTAGATTTAGGCCGCGTGCGTATGTGCCGTATGTTCTGTTAGGTCGATAGCGACTTAGTTAGGTCGCGGCTTCGCTAATCTGCGTTCGTTTTAGGTCACAGGGTCATCTGGGCCGTTGATTTGTTGAGCCGTTTGTAGTTAGGTCGTGTGTAGACGATAGGTCGTTGATTAGTTAGGTCGGGGACTTTTTAGGTCGGCAATGACCTAATAGCGAGCCTACGAGTTAAGATCTGGGCGACCTAAGGGGCGATTCAGCCTATAAATACGCGACCACTTGTGCACTTTTTGGGATCCGGATTTCGAAGCGACGAAGTGCTGCCATTTTGAGAGCTCGTCTTCTACATTTCTTCACTTCTTTCCTCTACTCTAATCTAGTGCTAACATCCATCCAAGATCGAAGATCAAGATTGAAGATCCAAGAGCCAAAGTTGAAGATCTCCATCCAACGAAGTGAGATTTCATCGTTTCAAGCGGGATTTCGACGAATCAAGCTTGAATCCTTGCTGTCCAGATCTATAGTGATTTGCTTTTGAGTTGCTTTGGAGATTCGGTGAGTGGTAGTTATCTCTCACGCGGACCCAAAGGAGTATATTGGATTGGTGGCTTGTTTGAGTGTTAAAGTTAGAGATTTCATGCATTTTTCTTAGTTCCAAGACTAGATTCATTACTTTTGAAGATGTTTACCTATGCAAGTTCAATTAACAAGTTATAGAGACAAAACCCATGTTTTATATTTGATAGATCTATGCTAAAATCCATGATTTCATATATGTTAGACTTATGCTCATTTATTTACGAAATTGCCATTATAGTTGATATTGCTTGATTAGATCTTGTTTGAATGCTTGATTTTTTTTGGATGTATGATTGATTTGATTGTCTCGAGTTAGCTTGTAGTTGATTTGGGACAAGATGGTCGAAGATGATTCAAAAGCTAAGTGGAAATGCTCTTGAATGGTGAAAGCTGCTGTGGCATATGAAGCGGATGATGAAGCTCATATGGATGGGTTCGAGGACTTTGCTATAGTTGGAGGAAGCGAAGTATGATGACGAAATGGACTTTGCCATGATATGTTGAGGCGAAGTATGATGATGAGATGGACTTTGCTAAGATGCGTTAGAGCAAAGCATGAAGTGGAAGTCTTGGTCTAATCCAGGCGGGATCATTCCAAGCATGTTGATTACTCGATGATGCGGTTCGAGTTGGTGGATAATGGTGGGCTCGAGAGGTGCTTGAGATATAATGGGAATAGTCGTCGAGGAGGATGACTAGAAGGCTGAGATCTTATCGTTATTGAAGGTTCTAGCAAGCTCAAAGCAAGAGTACGTTGGGTAGATCCGTTATACCCAGGCGTGGGTCATGATGACGTGCTAGTACTCTGGGTAGATCCGTTATACCTAGGCACGGGTCACGGTGACGTGCGGAGTTATGTCTAGAACCGGGGTTGCCATTAGCCCTTGACGGATGGTTGAAAGATGTGTTGGTCATTCAATTAACGATAAAATCAAGGCAATGATAACAGTGATAGCCAGAGTCATGGATGTTTAGTTGTATCATCATTCGATCTCAAGAGCGGTGTTTTCTGGGTGCTTATCTGATCTTGGTTTAGGCCTTGGGGGTTTGTATTTGGAAAACATCGACCTTGACTCGAGTGATTATTGCTTTACTTAAATTATCTGCTTTGCTATGCTTGCTTCTCCTTAGTGTGTGTCTGAGGGCTATCACTGTAGAAAGAGGTGGAGTGGGATGATTTGGGTTCCTATTCCTTTTATCCTTTATGTTCCTTTGGTACGTTTGATAGTTGATTTTCTGCTCACTAAGACTGTTGTCTGACTCAAGGTTTTATGTCTCCTTTTATTACCTTGGGCTGTTCATCCATGTTTGGGATGGGCAGACTAGGTGACAGGTGGCAGGTGCTGATCTTAGTGGCTCATGCTGATGATGACGAAGACGAGCAGGAGGCTTTGCATATTATTTTCATATTCTATGTACTGGATATTCCGCTGATTGTTGATTACTCTGAGTGCTATGTAGTGTGGCTTCTTGTATTCATGATTCAGACCATGTATAAAGCTATTATGATTAGATGATGATATTCTGTTCTATGGGAGCTTCACTATATTATATTTCTCTATTGTATTTTATCCATGCGCTGTGAGTTTTACGATAGAGTCTGCGATGTTTATTTTACCCTTGACGGTCACTCATGGCTGCCTGGCACACTTTCAGCGCACCTTTCCCTTGTTTCCGTGCGGGAGTCATGGGCGGTCGTCACATTTGGTATCAGAGCTTTGGTTAATCGATTTTAGCCAACGCTGGTTAATATAACTACGTAAGAGAGACATAATTGTATTTTGATGGATGATTACTATATATAATATATAGTAGTTTAGATGGATTTGAACTCCTTATGTAGTTGTTCCTTAAGGTGTTCTAATCATTCCTTTTTGTAGATACTAAGGATGAGTCGAAGAGGGAGACCAGCTGCAAGGGAAGGCCGTGCCGCTGAAGGAGTTGCTAATTATGGAGCTATGTTTGAAGCTATGATGACTTCTATCATGAGAAGGATACCAGCTCCAGGGCCATCAGTGGATGTTGGAGTTCAAGTTCAAGCTCCTAGATCGGTGGATTTTGCTAAGTTGTGTAAGGACTATACTGCTCTTGGAGGAAAGGTTTTCTTAGGGACAGAGTCAACCATTGAAGTCCAAAGATGGATAGATGCTTGTAGAAGGATCTTTGGTGACTTGGGAATTGATGATGCAACTAAGAGGAAGCTTGCATCGAGACAGCTTCAAGGAAGAGCTTCTGATTGGTGGAACTCTATCACCATTGATACTCCGGAGGAAGAAATTACTTGGGAGCAATTCCAAGTTAGATTTGAAGCCAAGTTTATCTCTACAGCTCAGAAGTCTGTTTTGTTTAAGAAGTTTGTTGAACTCAAGCAGGGTGGGAGGCCAGTTCTTGAGTATGTTTCTGAGTTTGAGGCTCTGTCCAAGTATGCTAGATCGTATATTGAATCTCCCTACCAGAAGAACGAGAAATTCGTGACAGGCTTGGACAGTTATCTTGGAAGACAGTTGGTGGATCATCTGGACGATCCATTTGAGAAGCTGGTGGAGAAAGCTCTCAGGCACGAGAGTTTGTTTCCTAAGGAAGTATATGTTGTTGCTGTAACCAAGGAGGAGTCTAAACCACAGCAGGGTGGAAACAAGAAGAGGAAGCAGCAACAGCAGAAGGGTAAGGATGGTCAGAAGAAGCTGAAGGGGGAAAAGACCTGCTATAATTGTCGGCAGAAGGGCCATCTCTCCAAGGATTGCAAGAATCCGAAGGTGTTGTTGAAGTGCTACAACTGTGATAAGCTGGGGCACATTAAGAAGAACTGTCCGGAACCGATAAAGGACAGGCAGGTTGTGCAAGCTTATGCTTTAGGGGCTGTCCCGTCATCTTCGAAAGCTCCTACTGCTGAAGAGAAAGGGAAGAGTGTGGTGGATCAAGGTACTCTTTCCATTTATGGTGTTCCAGTTAGAGTGTTATTTGATACTGGAGCGTCTCATTCTTTTGTTTGTAATGAGTTGGTAGACCGGTTGGGTTTGGAACCGGATATTGTTGATAGACCATTGGTAGTGACTAATCCAGTTGGGGGTTCGTCTTGTTTATGTATGATATGCCGTGGTTTAGTTATATCGAGTCATGATTGCTCTTTTGTTTGTGATTGCTTTGTTCTGAACTTTGTGGGGTTCGAAATTATTTTGGGTATGGACTGGCTTAGGAAGTATGCGGCAAGGATTGATTGTGGGAGGCTTGAGGTGACAGTCGGGAATGTGGAAGGGCGAAAGGTTGTGATACGATGTAAGCATGAGGAAGGCGTCTTCATGAGCTTCATGTATTCGCTGGTTGTTCCACGGGATGGACTGTCATCGGTGCCTATTGTGAATGGATTTGAGGATGTCTTTGACGCAGTCAAAGGGTTACCGCCGCATAGGGAGATCGAGTTTCGTATCGATCTAGTTGAGGGAGCCAGACCTGTTGTGATGCCTCTTAGGCGGATGGCGCCTAGGGAGCAGCTAGAGTTGAAGGTGCAAGTTGATGACCTTTTGCGGAAAGGATTTATTCGGCGTAGCATGTCCGAATGGGGTGCACCAGTTGTGTTCGCAACCAAAGCAGATGGATCGTTGAGGTTGTGTGTGGATTATTGTGAGCTGAATAAGGTGACTAAGAAGAACAAGTATCCATTGCCGAGAATAGATGACTTGTTTGATCAGCTTCACGAGGCTAAGGTGTTTTCTCAGATGGATTTGGCAACGGGATTTCACCAGTTAAGAGTGGCGAAGGATAGTGTGCCGAAGACTGCTTTCAGGACACCATCCGGTTTTTATGAGTGGCTGGTAATGCCATTTGGATTGACGAATGCACCAGCGTATTTTGTGGATCTTATGAATAGAGTGTTCAGAGATCAGTTGAACAAGTTCGTACTTGTGTTCGTGGATGATATTCTGATTTATTCCAGAACTGAGGAAGAGCACAAGACGCACTTGAGGATTGTTTTGGAAATCATGCGGAAACATCAGCTGAAGGCTAAGTTTTCGAAGTGTCACTTCTGGAAGAGTGAAGTGAGGTTCTTAGGCCATGTTATTTCTGGAAAGGGAATAGCGGTTGATCCCGCTAAGGTAGCAGCAATCCAGGATTGGGTTAGACCTAAGAATGCATCTGATGTGAGAAGTTTTCTTGGATTAGTGGGATATTATCGTCGGTTTATTAAAGACTTTTCCAAGATAGCTGCACCGATAACAGGATTGACGAAGAAGAACCAAGTGTTCAGTTGGGATGCTAAGTGCGAGCAAGCTTTTGGAATCCTGAAAGAGCGACTGACGAGTGCTCCTGTTTTGACTATTCCAAGTGGGAATGATGAGATGGTGGTTTACACCGATGCATGCGGTACTGGACTTGGAGCAGTGTTGATGTAGAAGGATAGAGTTGTTGCGTATGCGAGTCGACAACTGAAGCCGCATGAAAGGAATTACCCGACTCATGATTTGGAGTTAGCGGCGATTGTTTTTGCTCTGAAGATGTGGAGACATTATCTATTGGGAGTTCGATTCGAGTTGTTTACGGATCACAAGTCTTTGAAGTATCTTTTCTCCCAAAAGGATTTGAATCTTCGGCAGCAACGATGGCTAGAGTTTTTGGCATCATATGATTTTGGTATAGCTTATACTCCGGGAAAAGGTAACGCAGTAGCTGATGCGTTGAGTCGAAGACATGCAGGATTGGGAGCCATGTTTTCGGAATGGAAGAGTCTAGAGTATTTGGCTGAATTTGACTTTAGGCCTAGGTGTGAGTTGGAATCTGAGATGTTGGCAAACTTATCAATAAGGCCTACTCTTGTGGAGAGAATTGGCGAGAGCCAAAAGCGAGACGATAAGCTTGTCAAGATTATCCGAGATTTGGAATCTGGATTGGACCCAGAAAAGGATAAAGGATTCGAAGTCAATCGAGAGGGTTGGCTTCGGAAGCAAGGACGACTAGTTGTTCCCGATGTAGATGGATTGAGAGATGAAGTTCTTAGAGAAAGTCATCACTCAAAGTTGACAATTCATCCAGGTGGAAATAAGATGTATCGGGATATGAAGAGAACCTATTATTGGGAAGGCATGAAGAAGGATGTTGGAAATTTTATTTCCAAGTGTATGAACTGCCAGTTGGTGAAAGCTGAGCAGAAAAAGCCCAGTGGATTACTTCAGCCATTAGAGGTTCCTATATGGAAGTGGGAGCAAGTGTCGATGGATTTTATCGATGGCCTACCTAGAACCAGAGCAGGGAATGAAGGGACTTGGGTCATAGTAGATCGGTTGACCAAAAGTGCAAGATTCATTCCTGTTCGATCAACTAGGACGGCATCGAAGTTGGCTGAGTTGTATGTAAAGTGGATAGTTCGATTCCATGGTATTCCAAAGAGTATAGTGAGCGATCGAGACCCATTGTTCACTAGTGGTTTTTGGAAGAGCTTCCAGGAAGTTTTGGGAACCGAGTTGTGTTTGAGTACAGCTTATCATCCCCAAACCGATGGTCAGACTGAGAGAGTCAACCGAGTTTTGGAAGATCTCTTGAGAGCATGTGTTTTGGATTTCGGAGGATCGTGGGAAGATCATCTTCATTTGGTGGAGTTTGCGTATAATAACAGTTACCAGTCAAGCATTGGTATGGCACCAAATGAGGCACTGTATGGAAGACCGTGTAACTCTCCGACATGTTGGATGGAAGCTGGAGAAAAGCTGATGCTTGGGCCAGAGATGATTCGTCAGACTTCGGATTGCATAGAGATCATTCGGCAACGAATGAAGGCAGCCCAGGATCGTCAGAAAAGTTATGCAGATAAACGTCGAAAGGATTTGAAATTCGACGTGGGTGATATGGTTTTTGTGAAGATTTCTCCATTGAAGAATGTTATTCGATTCGGGAAGAAAGGAAAGTTGACTCCGAGATTTGTTGGACCATTCCCGATTATCGAGCGAATTGGAAAGCTCGCTTATAGATTGGAGTTACCAGAAAAGATGGCGGGTGTGCACAATGTTTTTCATGTATCGTATCTACGGAAGTATGTGCACGACTCAAGTAAAGTGGTTTCTGCTGATAGCTGTGAAGATTTGGAGGTTGATTCAGTTGTTAGAAGACCTCGTAAGCCGCTTCGTATTGTTGAAACCGATACGAAACAGCTTAGGAGGAAGACGATTACGTTGCTCAAGATACAATGGAGTGATGATGTTAACGACTGTACATGGGAGGAGGAAGAGAGGATGAAGGCAGCTCATCCTGAACTCTTCAAGGTATGGCCCTAAGATGTCGTGGCATCTCATGAATTTGTAACTTGATTTTGATTTTAGAATTCTGCATGCTAGGCTAGTAATTGGATGCATGGTTTGTTGGTTGCTATGGATGGTAGGCATGCGGAATAACTTTGGTTGCTCTTGTTTATTTGGAATTTCAGGGGCGAAATTCCTAAGGGGGAGAGAATGTAACGACCCGTATTTTACGTGTCGATAAAATCGTAGGATTTTAGGTCGTTAGAGTCGTATGGAAGTTAGATCGTGTGGGAAAGTTAACTCGTGTAGAGATTAACTCGTGGGGAAAGCTTAGGTCGGTATTCATGAGTCGTAGATGACCTAAGGGGATATGAGTTAAGGAATAGGTTGTTAGCAAGTTAGTAATTGGAGTAGGTTAATATGTTGCGACCTAAGGTAACTAACGAGTTAACGGGTTAAGAGCTGGGTCGAGTGTTTTTAGGTCGTAGGCGACGTAAGGTTGTTGGCAACTTACGGGTTAGCAACTTAGTGGTTGTTCGAGTTAAGGGTTTGGAGATAGGTCGTATGAAGATAGGTCGGTGATACGACTTAAGGTGGTAGACGAGTTAGTGTTTAGGTCGAGTGGAGCGACCTATAGAAATAGCGACCTAAGTTGATTGAGCGACCTAAAAACTTATGGGTCGGTGAGTTAGTGGGGTTTTTAAGTCGTAGACGACTTAAGGGGAACCAACGGGTTAAGAAGGGAACGACCTAAGAGTTAGACGACCTATAGATTTAACCGGCTTAAGAGATTAAGCGACCTAAGGAATCCCTGTGTAGTTAGGTCGTTAGACGACCTAAGGTAGGTCGCATAGATAGTAGGTCGTAGCTCGCGCGTGAGTTTAGGTCGGCAGTGTTTATAAGTCAAGCAAACGACTTAGCAGCTAGGCCACTAAGTATAGTTAGGTCGCACGCGTTATAAGTCATTAGATTTAGGCCGCATGCGTATGAACCGTATGTTCTGTTAGGTCGATAGTGACTTAGTTAGGTCGCGGCTTCGCTAATCTGCGTTCGTTTTAGGTCACAGGGTCATCTGGGCCGTTGATTTGTTGAGCCGTTTGTAGTTAGGTCGTGTGTAGACGATAGGTCGTTGATTAGTTAGGTCGGGGACTTTTTAGGTCGGCAATGACCTAATAGCGAGCCTACGAGTTAAGATCTGGGCGACCTAAGGGGCGATTCAGCCTATAAATACGCGACCACTTGTGCACTTTTTGGGATCCGGATTTCGAAGCGACGAAGTGCTGCCATTTTGAGAGCTCGACTTCTACATTTCTTCACTTCTTTCCTCTACTCTAATCTAGTGCTAACATCCATCCAAGATCGAAGATCAAGATTGAAGATCCAAGAGCCAAAGTTGAAGATCTCCATCCAACGAAGTGAGATTTCATCGTTTCAAGCGGGATTTCGACGAATCAAGCTTGAATCCTTGCTGTCCAGATCTATAGTGATTTGCTTTTGAGTTGCTTTGGAGATTCGGTGAGTGGTAGTTATCTCTCACGCGGACCCAAAGGAGTATATTGGATTGGTGGCTTGTTTGAGTGTTAAAGTTAGAGATTTCATGCATTTTTCTTAGTTCCAAGACTAGATTCATTACTTTTGAAGATGTTTACCTATGCAAGTTCAATTAACAAGTTATAGAGACAAAACCCATGTTTTATATTTGATAGATCTATGCTAAAATCCATGATTTCATATATGTTAGACTTATGCTCATTTATTTACGAAATTGCCATTATAGTTGATATTGCTTGATTAGGTCTTGTTTGAATGCTTGATTTTTTTTGGATGTATGATTGATTTGATTGTCTCGAGTTAGCTTGTAGTTGATTTGGGACAAGATGGTCGAAGATGATTCAAAAGCTAAGTGGAAATGCTCTTGAATGGTGAAAGCTGCTGTGGCATATGAAGCGGATGATGAAGCTCATATGGATGGGTTCGAGGACTTTGCTATAGTTGGAGGAAGCGAAGTATGATGACGAAATGGACTTTGCCATGATATGTTGAGGCGAAGTATGATGATGAGATGGACTTTGCTAAGATGCGTTAGAGCAAAGCATGAAGTGGAAGTCTTGGTCTAATCCAGGCGGGATCATTCCAAGCATGTTGATTACTCGATGATGCGGTTCGAGTTGGTGGATAATGGTGGGCTCGAGAGGTGCTTGAGCTATAATGGGAATAGTCGTCGAGGAGGATGACTAGAAGGCTGAGATCTTATCGTTATTGAAGGTTCTAGCAAGCTCAAAGCAAGAGTACGTTGGGTAGATCCGTTATACCCAGGCGCGGGTCATGATGACGTGCTAGTACTCTGGGTAGATCCGTTATACCTAGGCACGGGTCACGGTGACGTGCGGAGTTATGTCTAGAACCGGGGTTGCCATTAGCCCTTGACGGATGGTTGAAAGATGTGTTGGTCATTCAATTAACGATAAAATCAAGGCAATGATAACAGTGATAGCCAGAGTCATGGATGTTTAGTTGTATCATCATTCGGTCTCAAGAGCGGTGTTTTCTGGGTGCTTATCTGATCTTGGTTTAGGCCTTGGGGGTTTGTATTTGGAAAACATCGACCTTGACTCGAGTGATTATTGCTTTACTTAAATTATCTGCTTGGCTATGCTTGCTTCTCCTTAGTGTGTGTCTGGGGGCTATCACTGTAGAAAGAGGTGGAGTGGGATGATTTGGGTTCCTATTCCTTTTATCCTTTATGTTCCTTTGGTACGTTTGATAGTTGATTTTCTGCTCACTAAGACTGTTGTCTGACTCAAGGTTTTATGTCTCCTTTTATTACCTTGGGCTGTTCATCCATGTTTGGGATGGGAAGACTAGGTGACAGGTGGTAGGTGCTGATCTTAGTGGCTCACGCTGATGATGACGAAGACGAGCAGGAGGCATTGCATATTATTTTCATATTCTATGTACTGGATATTCCGCTGATTGTTGATTACTCTGAGTGCTATGTAGTGAGGCTTCTTGTATTCATGATTCAGACCATGTATAAAGCTATTATGATTAGATGATGATATTCTGTTCTATGGGAGCTTCACTATATTATATTTCTCTATTGTATTTTATCCATGCGCTGTGAGTTTTACGATAGAGTCTGCGATGTTTATTTTACCCTTGACGGTCACTCATGGCTGCCTGGCACACTTTCAGCGCACCTTTCCCTTGTTTCCGTGCGGGAGTCATGGGCGGTCGTCACATAGGATGAAATTTTCACCTGTCTAGAGGTCCCTTTTATTTCGGCTGTGTGGACGGTTGTAAGCTCCAACTGTTGGGGTTGGCTTGTTCAGGACTGTCCAGTCAGGGATGGTTCTGGCCTTGTGTTGCAGAGGATTGGGAGTGATCCTCGGTACGTTGATCTAGGCCACGTACTGTGACGGGTGGTACCCCGGCAGCCCTGCCATTATATGGAATCCAAACTCCAATAAGTGCCGTACGTATTCGTTATGCCCAACTATGTTGGAACATGAGATGTAAGCATTCCAGCTATTTCTGTATTTTACTTGAAAACCCTAGACACTTTTATAATATCACTAGATTTCCTATCAAATGTTTTGGTTAGCGTAAGGTAAATTTTTTTCCATGTTTATGTGTGGGAAGTCTTACATGATACCTTTCTTTTCAAAAGATTTTTGAAAGTTAAGCATCCTTAACCTGTTACTCACACCTGACCCATGTCTGACCCGGAGTTTATCTTATGTTTTCTTAAACTCTTAGGTAATCAAATTTTTACGAGTAGCCAAGGGATTCAGGTTAGCTTTGACAAATTGTGGAGGAGAAATGGAGCAGGAGGCTTCTGCGAGTAGATAGATAATGTTCCGCTGTGTTGGGTACTCTGAGTGTCTCCTTGTATTATATTGAGTTGTATAACTAGACAGGTGTTTATAACTGTCTAGTATGTGATGTGTAATCTGTGTAACTCTGATAATGATTGTAAACTATGTAATATTTATGTTATTAATATAATTTATTCGTTCCGCTGTTAAGATTCTGTGTTGTTTCTTCTTTCTCTTCTTTCTTTTCTCTTTCTATCCCATTCTTTCTTCAAGATGACGCGATTTTCTGTGGTGAGAAAGTCGGGTCATCACATTTGGTATCTGAGCGCTAGATTGAGCGATTACCTAGGCTCTGGATTGGTGTCTATCTTGAGAGAGCGTATTTGTAATTTTTAAATATATTTATTTATTTCTACCTATTTGTTGGGTTACCTGTTTAGGTTTTCCAATATAAGTTATAAGGGTAGATGGGGTAGTGGTGTGTGTAACACGACTATCATTGGTTGGAGTTTGAATGTTTGAGGTTGGAAGTGTATTTGTAGAGACTGTAGACCCAATACCATCTCGAGTAAGCTTTGTAGTGATGAAGGATTTCATTGATCTATGAAGGAAACCTGTTAAGGTTCGTAGTCTATTTTAGAAGTTGGATGAGTAGAGTTTGGATTTGTCGGTTGAGCAGAAGCGAGTGATGGTATTTTGATATCTCAGTATGTAGTAGCTGCGTGATGAGATGCAGTGACTATGGATGTTTCCGAAGATGTTTCTTTGGAACAAGTTTAGGTAAGTAGGTCTGCATCAGTGTTGTGGTTGTATTCAGCTTGGCGTTTCTGTTTGATTTGAAGTCCGAGTTTCTCGAAGAGATTTGGATTAGGAAGTCTTTGGCATCTGTGTCAGCAGTGCAGCTTGGAGTGTTCTGTGTCGACAGGAAGCCTTCTGGCTTAGTAGTTTTTTGGAGGTGGAGTTCAGAAGCAGGAGAGTGGACCCGTTCCTTCGATGGGTTGGCTAGTTAAGTGTAAGCTATTCTATTTGGTAAAGGGAGAACAGTTTTCTTTGAATATTAGGTTGGGCTGATCGCAAAAGTGACTTGCGATTGTTCGAGTGTTCCCTTGAGTTATCAGAGTTTTTCCGGATGTCTTCAGGAAGTCAGAGGTTTGTCTGCATCTGGAGATTGAGATTCCTTATCGGCTAGGATTCCAGGAGTAATGCCAATGGTTCAGCTTACTAGAAGGATGGTTCCTAGCGATGGAGTTTGATGAAGCAGCTCAGGTTTTGGTGGAGCTTCTGAGATTTTCTTATGGATCAGATGAACCATGTTTCTGGGATGGGTTGTCCAGTTTGGTTTGTGCTCGTGTTCTTCTTCAGCATTTTCATCTACTTCGGATCAGAGTTGTGCAGTGGAAGCAGTTTGAGTGTGCATCTGCATTTCTTTTTGGACAGGAGAAGTGAGTTTAATCTTCTTATGTTTGAGAAGTAGAGTCTGAGTTCTTGATCTTGGTTGATCTTGAGCTGATCATTTTGTTGAGTTGATTGGTTTTGTTTGTTTCTAGAGGCATCAGCGAAGGTTGAGCTGATCAGTAAGGTTGTATGCAGCTCAGGATCGTGCGGAGACTTTTGTGGATAAGAGACAGAGGAATTTGGATTCTATAGAGCGAGTATCCCGGTATATATATTTGGGGAAACTCGAGAAAATTCTATCCAAAATTTTACCTGGATAGTTAGATTTGTTTGATTGGATGAATTGGTTGCTTTGGTTGTTAGCATATGTTTGATATATGCTTGTGTTTGAAAATCTTAAAGGAGATTATTAAATTACCTTTGTTTTATATTTCGGGGACGAAATTCTTTTAAGGGGGAAGGATTGTAATATCCCAGAATTTTTGACAATATCAATTTTATAATCTGTATTAAAAATTAAATTGATATTGATAATTTTGTTAATAATAATTCAAATTGATTTAATAATCTTCTTTTATAAATATTTAATTGGTAGATTTTATCTTTTAAAACTAATAAATTGGTTTCTATTTATAATATAAATATATAGTTTATATTGTAAATAGATTGGCTTAGTTTTAAATTTAATAAATAAAGCATATTTTCTAATTCTAATATTTTTAGTAATTTGGAAATTTTTTTTATTTAATATATAGCTTTTCAAAATTATTAAATACATAATATTGGTTCAAATTTAATAAATGAATCTTGGTAATTCTAATATATATATATATATATATATATATTAATAATTTGGAAATTTTGATTTAATTTAATTTAAATTTTTCAAAACTATTTAATAAATAAATATATGATTTAAATTGTTAAGAAAATTTTTTAAATGTTTAACTTGATTTTGTCTTAAGTTCTAAATTTAATTGAATTAACAAAAAGGTTTGTTTTGTTTTCTTTTTAAAAAAATATAGCTTAATAAAATAAGTAATTTATTAATTAAGAAATAATTTTCTTTTATAATTATTTTAATTTGATAATGAGTTATTTCTAAAAAAACAATATTAATAATGTATTGTTTTACAATTGGATTTTGAATAAAAAATAGCATTTGTTATTTCAAATTTAATTTATATATATATTACTTGATTTTTAATATTAGATTTTTGAATCTGATTTGAATTTGAATATAAAGTTTTAAAATCAAAAGTATAGATTTTTAATTGTTTTGATTTTTTTTTATATGCATAAGCTTTCATAATTTGTTTTATTCTTTTGAAAATTTTCTATACATATTTAATACTAATTAACAAACTAATTAGGCATAACATATATATATATATATATATATATATACATTAACATGTAAATTAAATACTAATTACTTTATAAAGACAAGTGTTGTTTTCTTAAGCCTCTTATAACAAATATTAAAAGATAAACCTTTCAATTTGACAAATGTTAAAAGTTTGTACAAGTGTCATTTTCAAATTTGTATTTTCTTTTATTTTCATTTAATCATACTTTCATCTTATATAAATGCATTTGCCTTTCATTTTTGTCCTTTTTCTATCTCCATAGTTCGAAGTTAAGAAAACTTCAACTTGCTTAACAAATTTGAAAACCTGAAAACCATTTTCAAATTCAAGATCAAGCTAGAAATCAGTTTACAAATCCAAATTTAAACTCCACATATCAATGATCAAAACACTGTAAACAACTCTTCAGATCAAAATCCAAATTTCCACTAAACATCTTCAAAAACCAAAATCAGTTTACAAATGCAAGTTAAACTCCTCATATTAAAAATCTGCACATCTTCAAAATGAAAACCTGCAATTTTCAAATCTATAGCCTTCCATTTAAAAAAAAGCATCTGCATCATTCATTTTTTCTGCAATCTGGAAGCATGCAATGCGGTTTTAAAGTATTAGAAGCAATTCAGTTTTTAAAGAGTTCAAAGTATCAAAAAGGGATATTTTCAAAAATCTGCAGCATTTCAGTTAAAAGAATTCAAAAGCTTTCAAAAATTCGAAGCTCTGTTCTGCATCTCCAAAAGAATAGGTGAGTAACTTTTTTTTTTAAAAAAAATTTAAAAGTTAAGAAATTGTTGCATGCTAGTATACTGAATTGAATGAGTATTGCTTGTGTTTATAATTAAAAATCTGATGAGAATATTTTTATGTGTATGCATGCTGTGTATATGAGATGAGTGCTCTGCTTGTTTCCAGTTTCAATTTTTTTTTAATTTAAATCCCTGACCGTTTAATTTAGTTGTTTATTAGGGTCTGATTTTTAAACAATTGTTGTTTATTTAACTTAGATTATTGTTTAAAATTTTAATCAAGTCAAATTAAAACTTGATGGTCTCTGGAAACATATAAAACATCAATGCATGTTGATATAAATCAAAATTCAAACTGTATAATTTATAAATTCAGTATTGTAGATTGAAGACATTAATTAAATCATGACTTTTAAATCAAGAATCATTGTCTATAATTTAGGGATGACTGCCCAATTCTTGTTTGAACTAAAAATGAACTTTTAGCATTTTCTGGTGATCTATGTGACTAGAAGGCTCGGGGTTCTTCCAGGTGATGGAGGAGGGTTAGGTGTTGCTAGGAAAAATCATTGTTGGTGATGGAAATCATTGTGGAAGTTGCAGTAGTGAGAGATTTGGTGGATCCCTAGTTTTTAACCAAGAATGAAGAATCGATCCCCACGGCACGTGTGGTTGATCGAATGTTATGATATTTTGGGTAGTGGTAGCTGGGTTGTAGATGAAGTCATGGCCGAAGTTGCTGACCTTCAGGTGGTCGGAGCGGCAAGGTTGTGGTGTTGACAGGTTTGGAAGGGGGAACCTGATTGTGTTTCCATGTTTGGAAATTGGTACTCGAATTTGATTTCGAGGATTTGGGTTCGATCTGATGATCGCGTTGAGGTGATGGAATGATTTTGGATGTGGGACGATCGCTCTGATGATCGGAGACGATGGTAGGCAACGTGCATGTGCACGGCCCAGTTTTGATGAAGTTTGCTTTGGTTTTAGTTTTGTTCTCGAGTAATTTTGGGTTGGACTCGAAGTTGTGGGGTGGTTTACTTGGGGAGGATGGGTTGTAGACTCGAAGTATTGTGTGGGCGTGTCAGGTTTAAAGGTAAGTTACAGGTTTTGACAAAACCTGTACCTGTTTGTTTAAAAAAATTTAAACCTAAAGCTTTTAAATGTAAAGAAAAGTTTAAACCTAGTTTTAAATCCAAGTTTGAAATTTAGAATTCAAGTTTAGTTTTAAATCTCGATTTTAAAAAAAAATTTTAAACTTGAACTTGTTAAACTATTTAAAATAGTAAGTTGTTTGAAATTTTAAAACTGAAGTTTTTAAAATATGAGCAAGTTTAAAGTTTAGTTTAAAACTGGAAAGCAAAGATTTAAATATGTAGTTCAGTTTTTGAAATAAAAGAAGTTTTTGAATTTGAAAGATATAAACAAATTGTAAATTTAAATTATTGAATTTTAAATGAGTTTAGTTTTAAACTCTTTTGAATTTCTTTTATAAGACAAGCATTTGTTTGCCATGTAATTTAAAAAGATTTTTAAATTGTTTAAAACTTTGTTAAAGTTTAAATTATATTCATTTTAAATTCCATATTTGAAACAATTTTTTTAAAGTAAATTCAAAAGTAAATTGATTTCTAATAAATTTGTTAATGACAATTTAGTCATAATTAAGAATTGTTTTTATCTTAAAATTTAATTAAGATAAATGTTTTGAAATTTATTTAATTAATAAGGTAATTAAGGAATAATTAGTTAATTTAATTAATTAATTGATTAGGGATTAATAAATAATTGATTAAGGATGTATCAATTTGTTATTAAAGATCATTAATTAGATTATTAATTAATGATTAATGATTTATTAATCAAGCAATTAAGTTATAATCAAGATTAATTAATTAAATAATTAAGGATTAATTAAGTTATAGTTAAAACTTAACTAATTAAATAATTAGAGTTTAATTAATGGATAATTAAGCATAAATTAATTTGTAATTAATAATGGTTAATCTAAGTTAATTACTTAAAGGATGTAATTAAACAATAATTAATGAAGGTCATTAACTAGGATTATTTAACAATTAATTAATGTGGTTAATTTTTAATAATTAATTAGATTAATTAATTAATTAAAGATAATCAGTTGTGAATTGTTTAAGTGTAATTACTTAATGAAAGTAATTAAGGAATTAATTACTTAACATAATTAATTGAGTTTAATGGGATTAGTTTGAATTAATTAATTAAGTTTAATTAATTTTAAATACTGAATGATTTGATGATAATTACTTAATGTAATTAATGAATTGGAATTACTTAGTGAAGTAATTAATTGGTAATTACATGATGTAATTAATTGAAGATGTTTTAAGAATGAAAGTAATTTGGAAATACAATTACTTTGTAATTAATCAAGGGATTAATTAAGTAATTAATTAAGGAGTAATTAATTTATTTTAATGAAGTAACTAATGTTAGTTAATTACTGGATATGATTAATCAGGAGTGATTAATAATTATGGCTTAATTAAGATTAATTACTTACTGTAATTAATTTTAATAAAGTAATTAATTGAAATGTAATTAGGGATCATTAATTAATATAATTAATGATGTAATTAAAGTTAATTAATTAATATTAATTAATAAATGATAAGTGACTTAAAGTAATTAATTAATGTAATTAAATAAGGATTAATGTAATTAATTATAGTTAATTAATTAATTGAAGTAATTAAAGGCTAATTACTGTTTTTGGTTAAGGATAATTAATTCGTGAAATTAATTACGTGAATGTAATTAAAGGATAATTAATCAAGGGTGATTAATTAAGGTGATTAATTTGAATGCTTAATAAATTGACTTGTAATTAATTAATGGTTAGATAAGCAAGATTTATAATGATGAAGTAATTAATTTAATTTATTTTAAATTAATTAAAGATGAAGTAATTAATTTAATTCGCTTTAAATTAATTAGAGATGGAAGTAATTGATTTAATTCATTTAAATTAATTATAGATGATGTGATGAAGTAAATCATTGCTTATGTATGAATGAGTGATATTGATTGCCCTGAATGGTTGTGATCTCAGAAATGAGATGAGTGATGTTGTGTAATATGAATGTTTTGGTTCCATTGTGATGATAATATGGATTATCTATTCGATGATAGTATGGACTATCTATTTATAATGATAATATGGATCATCTGATAATGTTTATTATCTATTGTGGTTTGCGAGTTATCTATCTGCGTGTATATAGATAATTGAATTGCTTTAAACTTTAAAACAACTTGGCCTTAAAAGACACATTTTGGATTTCGACGAGACCGGGATCCGGTTTCTATATTTGGATATCCGAAAACCAAATCGATCCAAATTAACGATAGGTCGTGAATCTCGAGTGAAGATGAAGATTCAGAGTGCAAGGTTATCGTCGTTAACTCTGAGGGTGATTCCAAAATGAGTGTAACGAGATAATGCCTTTGGTTTCGTTCGAACCCGGAACGAACTTGTATGGATTGAATGCTTTCAGAACATCGTCAGGTGGACGATGATCATTCTAAGTGATGAGTTCTATAAAGGTAATCGTAGCCTCAAGCCTCATCAACCGGGAATGGCTAAAACAAGGGAGGTGCAGCAAGGCTAAGTGGGTCATGCCCAAGTAGGATGAGATTTTCCCCTGTCTAGATGTCCCTTTTATTTTGACTGTGGGGACGGTTGTAAGCTCCAACTGTCGGGGTTGTCTTGTTCGGGACTGTCCAGTAAAGGATGGTTCCGGCCTTGTGTTGCAGGGGATTGGGAGTGATCCTCGGTACGTTGATCTAGGCCACGTACTGTGACGGGTGGTACCCCGGTAGCCCTGCCATTGTATGGAATCCAAACTCCAATAAGTGTCGTACGTATTAGATATGCCCAACTATGTTGGAACATGAGATGTAAGCATTCCTGCTATTTCTGTATTTTACAAGAAAGCCCTAGACACTATAATAATATCATTGGATTTCCTATCAAATGTTTTGGTTAGGGTAAGGTAAATTTTTTTCCATGTTTATGTGTGGGAAGTCCTACGTGATACCTTTCTTTTCAGAAGATTTTTTAAAGTTAAGCATCCTTAACCTGTTACTCACACCTGACCCATGTCTGACCCGGAGTTTATCTTATGTTTTCTTAAACTCTTAGGTACTCAAATTTTTACGAGTAGCCAAGGGATTCAGGTTATCTTTGACGAATTGTGGAGGAGCAATGGAGAAGGAGGCTTCTGCGTGTAGATAGATAGTGTTCCGCTGTGTTGGGTCTTCTGAGTGTTTCCTTGTATTGTATTGAGTTGTATAACTAGACAGGTGTTTATAACTGTCTAGTATGTGATGTGTAATCTGTGTAACTCTGATAATGGTTGTAAACTATGTAATATTTATGTTATTAATATAATTTATTTGTTCCGATATTAAGATTCTGTGTTGTTTCTTCTTTCTCTTCTTTCTTTTCTCTTTCTATCCCTTTCTTTCTTCAAGATGACGCGATTTTCTATGGTGAGAAAGTCGGGTCGTCACTTTTGGTATCAAAGCACTAGATTGAGCAAATACCTAGGCTTTGGAGTGGTGTCTATCTTGAGAGAGCGTATTTGTAATTTTTAAATATATTTATTTATTTCTACCTATCTGTTGGGTTACCTGTTTAGGTTTTCCATTATAAGTTATAAGGGTAGATGGGGTAGTGTTGTGTGTAACACGACTATCATTGGTTGGAGTTTGAATGTTTGAGGTTGGAAGTGTATTTGTCGAGACTGTAGACCCAATACCGTCTCGAGTAAGCTTTGTAGTGATGAAGGATTTCATTGATCTTTGAAGGAAACCTGTTAAGGTTCGGAGTCTATTTTAGAAGTTGGATGAGTAGAGTTTGGATCTGTCGGTTGAGCAGAAGCGAGTGATGGTATTTTGATATCTCAGGAAGTAGTAGCTGCGTGATGAGATGCAGTGACTATGGATGTTTCCGAAGATGTTTCTTTGGAACAATTTTAGGGAAGTAGGTCTGCATCAGTGTTGTGGCTGTATTCAACATGGTGTTTCTGTTTGATTTGAAGTCCGAGTTTCTCGAAGAGCTTTGGATTAGGAAGTCTTTGGCATCTGTGTCAACAGTGTAGCTTGGAGTGTTCTGTGTCAACAGGAAGCCTTCTAGCTTAGCAGTTTTTCTGGAGGTGGAGTTCAGAAGCAGCAGAGTGGACCCGTTTCTTCGATGGGTTGGCTAGTTAAGTGTAAGCTGATCTATATGGTAAAGGGAGAACAATTTTCTTTGAATATTAGGTTGGGTTGATCGCAAAAGTGACTTTCGATTGTTCGAGTGTTCTCTTGAGTTATCAGAGTTTTTCCGGATGTCTTTAGGAAGTCAGAGGTTTGTCCGCATCTGGAGATTGAGTTTCCTTATCGGCTAGGATTCCAGGAGTAATACCGATTGTTCAGCTTAGTAGAAGGATGGTTCCTAGAGATAGAGTTTGATGAAGCAGCTCAGGTTTTGGTGGAGATTCTGAGATTTTCTTATGGATCAGATGAACCATATTTCTTGGATGGGTTTTCTAGTTTTTTGTGCTCGTGTTCTTCTTCAGCATTTTCATCTGCTTCGGATCAGAGTTGTGCAGCGGAAGCAGTTTGGGTGTGCATCTGCATTTCTTTTTCGGATAGGAGAAGTGAGTTTAATCTTCTAGTGTTTGAGAAGTAGAGTTTGAGTTCTTGATCTTGGTTGATCTTGAGGGGATCATTTTGTTGAGTTGATTGGTTTTGTTTGTTTCTAGAGGCATCAGCGAAGGTTGAGCAGATCAGTAAGGTTGTAGGCAGCCCAGGGTCGTCCGGAGACTTTTGTGGATACGAGACAGAGGAATTTGGATTCTGTAGAGCGAGTATCCCGGTATATATATTTGGGGAAACTCGAGAAAATTCTATCCAAAATTTTACCTGGATAGTTAGATTTGTTTGATTGGATGAACTGATTGCTTTGGTTGTTAGCATATGTTTGATATATGCTTGTGTTTTAAAATCTTAAAGGAGATTATTAAATTACCTTTGTTTTAAATTTCGGGGATGAAATTCTTTTAAGGGGGAAGGATTGTAATATCCCGGAATTTTTGACAATATCAATTTAATAATCTGTATTAAAAATTAAATTGATATTGATAATTTTGTTAATAATAATTCAAATTGATTTAATAATCTTCTTTTATAAATATTTAATTGGTAGATTTTATCTTTTAAAACTAATAAATTGGTTTCTATTTATAATATAAATATATAGTTTATATTGTAAATAGATTGGCTTTGTTTTAAATTTACTAAATAAAGCATATTTTCTAATTCTAAAATTTTTAGTAATTTGGAAATTTTTTTTATTTAATATATAGCTTTTCAAAGCTATTAAATAAATAATATTGGTCAAATTTAATAAATGAATCTTGGTTACAAATTCTAATATACATATATATATATATAATAATTTGGAAATTTTGATTTAATTTAATGTTAAGTTTTTCAAAACTATTTAATAAATAAATATATGATTTTAAATTATTAAGAAAGATGTTTAAATGTTTAAAATGATTTTGGCTTTGGTTTTAAATTTAAATGAATTAACAAAAAGGTTTGTTTGTTTTCTTTTTAAAAAAAATATAGCTTAATATAATAAGTAATTTATTAATTAAGAAATAATTTTCTTTTATAATTATTTTTATTTGATAATGAGTTATTTCTAAAAAAACAATATTAATAATGTATTTTTTTACAATTGGATTTTGAATAAAAAATAGCATTTGTTATTTCAAATTTAATTTATATTTATATATTACTTGATTTTTCATATTAGATTTTTGAATTTGATTTGAATTTGAATATAAAGTTTTAAAATCCAAAGTATAGGTTTTTAATTGTTTTGATTTTTTTATATGCATAAGCTTTCAAAATTTGTTTTATTTCTTTTAAAAAAATTCTATACATATTTAATATTAACTAACAAATTAATTAGGCATAACATATATATATATATATATATGTATATGTATATATATATATTAACATGTAAATTAAATACTAATTACTTTATAAAGACAAGTGTTGTTTTCTTAAGCCTCTTATAACAAATGTTAAAAGATAAACCTTTCAATTTGACAAATGTTAAAAGTTTGTACAAGTGTCATTTTCAAATTTGTATTTTCTTTTATTTTATTTAATCATACTTTCATCTTATATAAATGCATTTGCCTCTAATTTCTTTTCCTTTTTCTATCTCCATAGTTCAAAGTTAAGAAAACTTTAACTTGCTTAACAAATCTGAAAACCTGAAAACCATTTTCAGATTTAAGATCAAGCTAGAAATCAGTTTACAAATCCAAATTTAAACTCCTCATATTAATGATCAAAACCCTGTAAACAACTCTTCAGATCAAAATCCAAATTTCCTGTAAATATCTTCAAAAACCAAAATCAGTTTACAAATGCAAGTTAAACTCCTCATATTAAAAATCTGCACATCTTCAAAATGAAAACCTGCAAATTTCAAATCTGTAGCCTTCCATTTTTTAAAAAAAGCATCTGCATCATTCATTTTTTCTGCGATCTGGAAGCATGCAATGCAGTTTTAAAGTATTAGAAGAAATTCAGTTTTTAAAGAGGTATCAAAAAGGGCTTTTTTAAAAAAACTGGAGCATTTCAGTTAAAAGAATTCAAAAGCATTCAAAAATATGAAGCTCTATTCCGCATCTCCAAAAGAATAGGTGGGTAACTTTTTTTAAAAAAAAAATTAAAAAGTTAAGAATTTGTTGCATGCTAGTATACTGAAATGAATGAGTATTGCTCGTGTTTATAATTAAAAATCTGATGAGAATATTTTTATGTGTATGCATGCTGTGTATATGAGATGAGTGCTCTGCTTGTTTCCAGTTTCAATTTTTATTTTAATTTAAATCCCTGACCATTTAATTTAGTTGTTGTTAGGGTCTGATTTTTAAACAAATGTTGTTTGTTTAACTTAGATTATTGTTTAAAATTTTAATCAAGTCAAATTAAAACTTGATGGTCTCTGGAAACATATAAAACATCAATGCATGTTGATATAAATCAAAATTCAAACTGTATAATTTATAAATTCAGTATTGTAGATTGAAGACATTAATTAAATCATGATTTTTAAATCAAGAATCATTGTCTATAATTTAGGGATGACTGCACAATTCCTGTTTGAACTAAATATGAACTTTAAGCATTTTCTGGTGATCTATGTGACTGGAAGGCTCGGGGTTCTTCCGGGTGATGGAGGAGGGTTAGGTGTTGCTAGGAAAAATCATTGTTGGTGATGGAAATCATTGTGGAAGCTGCAGTAGTGAGAGATTTTCTGGAACCCTAGTTTTTAACCAAGAATGAAGAATCGATCACCACGGCACGTGTGGTTGATCGAGTGTTATGATATTTTGGGTAGTGGTAGCTGGGTAGTAGATGAAGTCATGGCCGAAGTTGCTGACCTTCAGGTGGTCGGAGCGGTAAGGTTGTGGTGTTGACAGGTTTTGAAGGGGGAACCTGATTGTGTTTCCAGGTTTGTAAATTGGTATTCGAATTTGATTTTAAGGATTTGGGTTCGATCTGATGATCGCGTTGAGGTGATGGAATGATTTTGGATGTGGGACGATCATCTCTGATGATCGGAGATGATGGTCGGCAACGTGCATGTGCACGGCTCAGTTCTGATGAAGTTTGCTTTGGTTTTAGTTTTGTTCTCGAGTAATTTTGGGTTGGACTCGAAGTTGTGGGGTGGTCTACTCGGGGAGGATGGGTTGTATACTCGAAGTATTGTGTGGGTGTCTCGGGTTTAAAGGAAAGTTACAGGTTTTGACAAAACCTGTACCTGTTTGATTAAAAAATTTAAACCTGAAGCTTTTAAATGTAAAGAAAGGTTTAAACCTAGTTTTAAATCCAAGTTTGAAATTTAGAATTCAAGTTTAGGTTTAAATCTCGGTTTTTAAAAAAAATAAAGTTTTAAACTTGAACTTGTTAAACTATTTAAAATAGTAAGTTTTTTGAAATTTTAAAACTGAAGTTTTTAAAATATGAGCAAGTTTAAAGTTAAGTTTAAAACTGTAAATCAAAGATTTAAATATGTAGTTCAGTTTTTGAAATAAAAGAAGTTTTTGAATTTGAAAGATTTAAACAAAGTGTAAATTTAAATTATTGAATTTTAAATGAATTCAGTTTTAAACTCTTATGAATTTCTTTTATAAGACAAGCATTTGTTTGCCATGTAATTTAAAAAGATTTTTTAATTGTTTAAAACTTTGTTAAAGTTTAAATTATATTCATTTTAAATTTCATATTTGAAATAAATTTTTTAAACTTAATTCAAAAGTAAATCGATTTCTAATAAATTTGTTAATGACAATTTAGTCATAATTAAGAAATGTTTGTATGTTAAAATTTAATTAAGATTAATTTTTTGAAATTAATTTAATTAATAAGGTAATTAAGGAATAATTAGTTAATTTAATTAATTAATTGATTAGGGATTAATAAATAATTGATTAAGGATTTATCAATTTGTTATTAAAGATCATTAATTAGATTATTAATTAATGATTTATTAATCAAGCAATTAAGTTATAATCAAGATTAATTAATCAAATAATTAAGGATTAATTAAGTTACAGTTAACACTTAATTAATTAAATAATTAGAGTTTGATTAATGGATAATTAAGGATAAATTAATTTGTAATTAATAATGGTTAATCTAAGTTAATTACTTAAAAGAAGTAATTAAAGAATAGTTAATGAAGGTCATTAACTAGGATTATTTAACAATTAATTAATGTGGTTAATTTTTAATAATTAATTAGATTAATTAATTAAAGATAATCAGTTGTGAATTGTTTAAGTGTAATTACTTAATGAAAGTAATTAAGGAATTAATTACTTAACGTAATTATTTGAGTTTAATGAGATTAGTTTGAATTAATTAATTTTAAATACTGAATGATTTGATGATAATTACTTAATGCAATTAATGAATTGGAATTACTTAGTGAAGTAATTAATTGGTGATTACAGGATGTAAATAATTGAAGATGTTTTAAGAATGAAAGTAATTTGGAAATATAATTACTTTGTAATTAATCAAGGGATTAATTAAGAAATTAATTAAGGAGTAATTAATTTATTTTAATGAAGTAATTAAGGTTGGTTAATTACTGGATATGATTAATCAGGAGTGATTAATAATTGTGGCTTAATTTAGATTAATTACTTACTGTAATTAATTTTAATAAAGTAATTAATTGAAATGTAATTAGGGATCATTAATTATTATAATTAATGATGTAATTAAAGTTAATTAATTAAGATTAATTAATAAATGATAAGTGACTAAAAGTAATTAATTAATATAATTAATTAAGGACTAATGTAATTAATTATAGTTAATTAGTTAATTGAAGTAATTAAAGGCTAATTACTGTTTCTGGTTAAGGATAATTAATTTATGAAATTAATTACATGAATGTAATTAAAGGATAATTAATCAAGGGTGATTAATTAAGGCGATTAATTTAAATGCTTAATAAATTGACTTGTAATTAATTAATGGTTAGATAAGCAAGATTCATAATGATGAAGTTATTAATTTAGTTTATTTTAAATTAATTAAAGATGAAGTAATTAATTTAATTCACTTTAAATTAATTAGAGATGGAAGTAATTAATTTAATTCATTTAAGTTAATTATAGATGCTGTGATGAAGTAAATCTTTGCTTATGTGTGAATGGGTGATATTGATTGCCTTGAATGGTTGTGATCTCAGAAATGTAATGAGTGATGTTGTGTGATATGAATGCTTCGGTTGCATTGTAGTGATAACATGGATTATCTATTTGATGATAGTATGGATTATCTGTTCATAATGATAATGTGGATCATCTGATAATGTTGATTATCTATTATGATTTGTGAGTTATCTATCTGTGTGTATATAGATAATTGAATTGTTTTTAAACTTTAAAACAACTTGGCCTTAAAAGACACGTTTTGGATTTCGATGAGACCGGGATCAGGTTTCCATATTTGGATATCTGAAAACCACATCTATCCAAACTAATGATAGGTCGTGAATCTCAAGTGAAGATGAAGATTCAGAGTGCAAGGGTTATCGTCGTTAACTCTGAGGGTGATTCCAAAATGAGTGTAACGAGATAATGCCTTCGGTTTCATTCGAACCCGGAACAAACTTGTATGGATGGAATGCTTTCAGAACATCGTCAGGTGGACGATGAGCATTCTAAGTGATGAGTTCTATAAAGGTAATCGTAGCCTCAAGCCTCATCAACCGGGAATGGCTAAAACAGGGGAGGTGCAGCAAGGCTAAGTGGGTCATTCCCAAGTAGGACGAGATTTTCCTCGGCCTAGAGGTCCCTTTTATTTTGGCTGTGTAGACGGTTGTGAGCTCCAACTGTCGGGGTTGTCTTGTTCGGGACTGTCCAGTAAGGGATGGTTCCGGCCTTATATTGTAGGGGATTGAGAGTGATCCTCGGTACGTTGATCTAGGCCACGTACTGTGACAGGCGGTACCTCGGTAGCCCTGCCATTGTATGGAATCCAAACTCCAATAATTGTCGTACGTATTAGCTGTGCCCAACTATGTTGGAACGTGAGATGCAAGCATTCCAGCTATTTCTGTATTTTACTTGAAAAACCTAGACACTATTATAATATCACTGGATTTCCTATCAAATGTTTTGGTTAGCGTAAGGTAATTTTTTTTTCCATGTTTATGTGTGGGAAGTCTTATAGGATACCCTTCTTTTCAAAAGATTTTTGAAAGTTAAGCAACCTTAACCTGTTACTCACACCAGACCCATGTCTGACTTGGAGTTTATCTTTTGTTTTCTTAAACTCTTGGGTACTCAAATTTTTACGAGTAGCCAAGGGATTCAGGTTAGCTTTGACGAATTATGGAGGAGCAATGGAGAAGGAGGCTTCTGCGTGTAGATAGATAGTGTTCCGCTGTGTTGGGTCCTTTGAGTGTTTCCTTGTATTGTATTGAGTTGTATAACTAGACAGGTGTTTATAACTGTCTAGTATGTGATGTGTAATCTGTGTAACTCTGATAATGGTTGTAAACTATGTAATATTTATGTTGTTAATATAATTTATTTGTTCCGATCTTAAGATTCTGTGTTGTTTCTTCTTTCTCTTCTTTCTGTCCCTTTCTTTCTTCAAGATGACGCGATTTTCTATGGTGAGAAAGTCAGGTCATCACACTACCATATGAAATAAAAAGTCAAGTGACCTACTATATCTGGGGCATAAAATCATCAACCTATTTTTCCGTTTTAAATCCACTACGTACCTCTTTTGCATTTGATTTTTATTATCACAAGGAACTCACTATCTCGATCGAATGTAGGTGCGCAATAAATTAAATAGAAATCTCTTGCTTCACTAAACCTATCTTATACTCATAATCCAAAAGAGAACTACGCTGATAAAAGCAACACACAAGCTATTTCTATCATAAGCGACGACAACACAAACAATATAACAAACCTATGCAACAAAAGTACAGAGAGTACTCCCTAATAAAATATTATGCATCCAATCTTTTCAAAACATAAATTTTAGAACTAAATGCCCAGGTTATTATATTCAAATATATTTTTTCGAATTCCTCCAAAAAGAAATAAATCAAAAAAAATCAATTATGATAAGGAGGGGGCTCCTCCTACAACAGGAGCATCTGGTGGTATTTCGATTCCTCCTAAAACAACAATGAGTAAACTAATATACTTGGCGGGTCTTCCAAATCAGAAAACCCCCAATTTAGCCAACTTTATTCATAACAAAAAATATTTGAAAAATAAACTCACAAAACTCCATTCAAATATTATGAAATAATAATACTTCAAGAAAATCTTTATATAATAATAATACTATTTATTTAACAAATTCTTTCGAAGTCACTTTTTCAATAGCATCGGGATTTAAGTCCTAATAAATAACAACTTTGTAAGCATGGTCTATAAAATCACACAATCAATGAATTCAAATTTCATAAAAGAATAAACAAACACTTAACATTATTTAAAATTTTAAGTGACTATTAAATAATATTTAGAATCTTTCTTAGGTCCGTAACTTTCCTAAGCCACACGATAAAGCGTACAATTATACTTAAGCCGTATGATGTACATAAATCATCTGTATGCAATATTTGATCTGATCACTTGCTCGAGTGCATTGACTTTTACTTTCTAACTAGTATCGCTCACTTGACCTCCCTGACGCGGACTTCGAAAAGGTCCCTTGATTAGAAACTTCCATTCCTCCTGCATAACCATATACTATGATAGAAAACTTCAGTATCATATTGAGAATCTGGATCAAGTGTTCTTTGATAAGAATCAAGTGGGAAATCCTTTTCTGGATTGGTGTGAATCACACCGAAATTATGTACTCGAATCCTAGATCAAAAATTGTGCGAATAAAATGATCTACATATAACTTACGCACTTAATCTGATTGGTTTTTCTTAATTACACCAATCTCTTTCTAAATTACTTCCATTTTCATTCCAAGTATTTCACTTAATGCTAAAACTATGTATGAATTATTGCACAAATTTTTTTCACTTAAGTTTACGAACATTTGATAAATACACGATTTTATAAAACATTAATTTAAAACGTTGCTCTACTATTATTTACCTATGTAATAATCTTCTATATCCTAAGAGTACATACAAAACGCCAATTTTATTTTGCTCTTCAAAATTGAGATGGATGCCCAAACAAAATATGGGTCTTTAAAATTGAGTCAACCTTTCGACTTTTTTAACTTAGAATGTTCTAACGCAAGATGTTTATAGCCTGACCCAACATCGCTAAATAGCTTACACTACTTAGATGATTAACAAAACTTTGGTTTTAATAAAATAATGCTTATTAAAACTTTCCTATCTAATTTAACCCATTTAAAATTTCAAGTCAATTTATCTCTTTTCTGTCCAAAAGTATAAAAAATCCACTTATCAAATTATTTATCAAAATACTGTTTTATTTTAAATCAATTTCCTTTAAGGAAACTTAAGAACTAAAAACTCGATTTTTGATTTCAAATAATTTTTGAAATAATAGTAATATACATATCTCCCTTTTGTACATCAAATCATAATTTCGAAGTCTAAACAGAATTCGTTTTACTAAAATAATTATGTATAATAAATTACTATGGTAGCAATCGCCTACTTAGGAACTCGAAAATGAACATCGATGATGCTGCAGTCATTACCAGAATTATTTTCCAACGATAAAAGTGAGTTCTGTGCTTTCTTATCTCTTTTAAAATCCTTTTTAAAATATATTCATACACAAATACTTTTAAATAATACTAATACTATTTTCTCTAAAACTTTTAAAGTAACTTTCGAAAACACTAGGATTTAAGTTCTCAAATTCTCTACTTAAATCCTTTTTATTTAGAAACTCTATTTACAAATTATACTCATAAGACACCGCTTATAAATCATATAAATAATTTTATACATACCATACTCATATAAAATGTACCTTTAAAAAAAATCCTTAAATTATAATAACTTCCCTTTATATAATTAAATTTTCACAATTATTTTTTCTCTAAATATCTTATATTATGATTTGGATTATTTTACACAATTTTGTTTTAAAATGAATTTTAATTTAATAATTTTCCCGAACACCTTATAGTCAATTTGTGAAACTTAATTCACCAAGGGGTTCGTTTTAATGTACTTACAATTATCAAACAATAAACGCTCAAAAATAGTTGAGCATAGATTAACAACCAACTAACAATAGCCAATGCTCTAAACTATCTAAGAACGAAAAATGAAAAAATAATGATAGCAAAGAAACATTATCATTACCGAACAAACACAATAGATAATTATATAATTTAAAAATTATTCCTTTATATATATTAGGTAAAATATTTCACTTACCTAATTTACAAAAATCAGTATTTTGTTCGTTTGCCTTGTTTATTTAGAAATCCTTATCGACATCATGATGTCCAACTTCTCAACCAAAATTCATAAACAACTCAATAGACCAACTAACACAATATTTTTTATAGCAATAACAAATACACTCTCATACAAATAATACTCTAACTCATCTTAGGGTGTCAGTTACCCGATCTCTAATGAGTCATACCTTATAAGAACCAAAGTTCTCACTTAACCTTCAGCTTTGATACCAGCAATAACGACCCACTTTTTCAACTACTGAAAGTTGGCATTCAATATATCCACGGTATTCAAAGGTCGAACATCCAATTGTCGAAAAGGTGAATTACTAGGGTAAAAAGAAAAGAAAATGAAAAAGAACGGGAGAAACAGTGTGATGACCCGGAATTTTGAATATTTAAAATTGGAATATTTAATTGATTTTAAATATTTAAAAGTTAAGTTCTAACTTAAATTTCAAATATCACTATTTATTGGATTATTTAATTATTGAATTTAATAATTGAAAATTGGATGAAATATGGAATCTTGAATTTTAAACTCGTTAAAAATATTTCAAAGGCTTATAAAATTCATATTGATAACAATAGAGATAATAAAAGTTTTGAAATTGAATTTAAAAGTAATTTGTTCAATTTTAAAAATATATTGTTTAAATCGACGTTTAAAAAATAGCCTTTCGAGGCACAGCCTTGGATTTCCACGAAACAAGTTCCATTGGATCCGTAATAGTGTACTATTATCGGATTTCAAATTTCGTAGTGTTTGGAGTTATCGTATGATCGTACGACATATAAACGGGTTGAAATCTATATCGAAAATTCAATATAACAACTGGGTCCAAAAAGCTATCTTCTCCATACGATCGAGTTAGGACTCGAAATCTTTTCCATTGCGTTTCAAATAGGGGTTTAACATTATAAACGCCTAGCAGCATGCCTTGATACGATGTCAGGATTTTAAGTTGCGAATTCAAGATAGTTTGAATTTAAAATTTAAATTTGTTGACTGGTCAACTTGAGATGAAATAATTTCATAACAGCTGTCTTTACTTTACCACCTCTAGCCAATATTCAGCAGTATTTCCTTCACATCAACTGTTTCTTTTCCCTCAGCTATTTTCAAATCATGGTAGACAATTTTATGCATGCCAATATCACATCGTGTCCCCTCGTTTCCTTTTTAAAATTCCAACCAGTTAACGAAAAAAAAGGAAAGCAATAAAGTTACTTGAGTTTGTAATAGCTGAAAAAAATAATAGGGAAAGGAATTGGAATCCTTCTTCCCTCTCCCTCTCGTTCTTTTGAGATATGAGTTTTCCCCCTCCTACCTCGATTCAGTAAATCAAGCCAAAAGCAAATTTCCGAGCTCAAGATGTCGTCGATCTCATTCGACGTTCATAAATCATGAGCCATTCGAATTCAAATCTAGTTCCTCAATCAATCGAGAAGCAAAATCTAGGGGCAGCCACCACAGTTTCTAATCGCGATAGGAGAAAAGCTCGAGGCGGCAGGTGATGCTCGACGATGTAGAGCGATCGAGTTCATGGGTCTAGACCGGGATGGTAGTCGAAGTCACGATGTTTGGCATCTTTGAAGCAGAGTTCATGGCCAATGCAGAAGAAGGAGGCGCCGCGACTTCGGCGACTTAGTCTAGAAGCAAGGTTTCGGCGATGTCCTTCCTCGTGCTCTAGCAGTGTTGGGTAAGGAGAGCCTCTCTGGTGGTTTATTTATCCTCGGTTATTGTCTTAAGCAAGATCTCAGTTTTGAATAAAAAAAATATAATGATAAAATTATTATTTAGACAAATTAGATTTAGACAGTTTGTTTAATTTAATAGATATGATTTTGGAAAAAGGAGGAAAAAATAGGAATTTTGAAATGATTGGAAGTTTATATAAAATTAGATTTTTAAAATATATAAAGATTAATTTTATAAATATATATGAGTTTCAAAATTAAAAATAAAATAAATAAAACTATACACATTTTTATATCTATTTGTTTAATTTTAAAATAATGTATACTGTGGAGGTTAATTTGTTTGATAAACTTATCTAATTATTTTAGTCAGTAGAAACTTACAATAAGGAAATAAGTTTAAAACTAAATCATTAGTAAATTAAATTATTAAATGAAAATTAATCATTCAATTATTCCAAATATTAATAAAATTTCATAATGTGTGCACAAGGTCTGAAAAGTGAAGAAAACAAGCAGGTCTGGAGTGGATTTCAAAAAAGTTAAAGGTGAGTTAATCTCACTCATTTGGATTACCATTTAAATTTAAGTAGTTAAAATTTAAGTTCTTGGTTAATTGATTGAATTGATAATCTATTATCAATCTGGTTGTGATATTTTATATATAGTAGTAGTATACATATTGGAGTGATTGATTCCTACATTATATGGTGGATGACACACTATGCGCCCCGTTTAATGGTGGATGACCATATATACCGCGATATCCCCCTCGAAGTGGGATTGGTATTATTATATTGTGCTAACGTCTGTGGATGAGGGGAAAAACATGTTGGAGGGATCCAACTTGATTCCTTAAAATATTGAATTTGTTTTCATAATCTAATACGATTCATTGATTATCTATCATAGATTATTGATTTTATTGGGAATTGAAAATATTGGATGCTATGGTTTGATTGAATATATTTGGGTATATTGAGTTATCAAAAATATATAGATTGAATTTTTGACGGGAAATAAAGAGAGAATTTTTAAGTAAAATAATTATAAAGAATTTGGACAAATTAAAGAATGAATTGGAAAAGGATAAAAGTTGATTTCTAAATTTCAAATAAATAAATTTCGAGTATGGAAAGGAGATTTTTGAATAAATGAGAATAAACGAATTTTTAAACTTAAGAGATATTATTTAAGAAATAAAGGATTTATTTTTAAATTCAAGGTTTAAAATAGTTTGGGAGAGATAAAGAAGAATTTGGGAAAAAGTATATTTTCAGTATAATAAGATTCTTAAATCATAATAAAGGAGTAAAATAAGGAATTAATAGTTTTTGAAATAAATTCGAGTAAGTAAAGGAATTTATTTTAAAATGGAGTTAATTTTGGAAATCGATTAAGTGTTGAAACTGTGATTAAAGGAGAATGAGATTATGGAATTTATAAACGGGGATTGTAAATAAAGAGAATATTTATCAGTGGATAAATTTGAAAGTATAAATTCACGGTTGAATTTAAAAGGAAAGGGTGATTATTTTAAAAATAAATAGTGGTTTAATTTTAAAAGTGCGAAAAAAATTTTATGGGATTGGGACGTAAATTAAACTGGAAAGTGTATTTCTTGAAAAAGCCAAGTATATTTTCAAAAGAAGGTCTTTAAGTATAAAATAGAAGTTTTAAAAGATGTTTAAAAGAAGAATGTTTTAGATAAATTATTATTTTAAATTGTTTAAAGTTTTAAAGTAAATATTTATTTTAATTGATTATAGTCGTAATTATTTTAAAAGGTTAAATTAGTATTATGATTTAAAAGATAATTATTAAGTATTTATACTTTATACAATAATTTTATTTAAAAACAGTTTTTGGCTAAAGTTTTTACTTGGAAAATTATTTTAGAACTTTATGACCAATATTTTGAATAAAGTGTTTTAAGTAGTTTTTATTTAAGTGTTTTAAAGTATATATTTTTGGATAAAGTGTTTTAGATTATTTAAAAATCTAAAGTATTAAGACTTGGTGATTTTCAGTGGAAATAAATCAATTGGATGGAAATTTATTCAGCGAGATAAAATGTGTTTTGAAAACTATTTTCGAAGGGTTGAAGTGTAGAAAAATATCTTGCGAAGATATTTTGAAATAAATAATTTGGGAAATTATTAAGGCCTTATGGTTGTTTGTGGATGTTATATGATAGTTAAATAACCGACTATCAATATTGGCCAATGCGTTGATCATTTCGAAGAGACCGGGATCGGGTTTGCTTCATTACAGCATGATAGGGTGGTTCTCGCTTCGTGTTTGGTAGCGAGCAGGAGACTCTTACTCCTACATGTCCCTGAGTATGGGTTGGTTGCGAGTCGAGAGGCTGGCCGTAAAAGCAAATTCGAGGTACCAATGTCTGGACAGTGGGGCTGGGATGGTTGAAAAGCTTACCAGTCGCCACTGGCTCGGCCCATGACATTGTGGTATCAGAGCTAAAGTTTAAGAGAGAACCTTGGCTCTGGTGGGGATTACTCATTAGAGATAGAGTCAGTAGTACTCTAGAATGAGTTTGAGTGTAATAATAGATATGAGCGCGTATTTGTTAGTGAATATAAAATTATTTTATATGGTGTCGATTGGTTTGTTAAGTAGCTTATGGATTCTGGTCAATACGAGTAATTAACGTTATTGATAGGGATCTCTAAACACTTGTACAGAACAATTCGACACGGTAATGTTTTGAATAAGCTAAAAGAAAGAATTTTTCCTAAAGTTATTTTTATATAAAAGAAATAATTTTTCATAAATTATTATAGTTAAATATATGGTTGCTTGATTGTTAGGAAGTAATATTATTAAAGTATTATCATTTTTTTGTGGGAATTGAATAAGAAATTAAGGTAAAAACCAAAGGTTAAGAAAATAAATTCATTAACAGAATGAGATTTGTAATGTAACTTATAAATGTGATTTATAATTGAAATGAGATAAAATTCCAAAGAAATATTTGAAAATGAATTGATAGGATTTGAAATTTTGAGATTTGGGAAGTTTAAATCCCTTTTGAGTTTGAAAATGATTTTCAAAGGTTTTGGAGGAATAATGGTGATATTATTTCGGAAATATTTTTGAATTGGATTTGAAATCTGGTGAGATTTGGAATTTAAAAATATTTCAAAGGGTTTTAAAGAGATAAAAGCGCTGAACTCTCACAGTCTAGTTTTTCGGCATTCGATTGTTCGAAAATTAATACAGTGGACGTATTGATGTCGATTTTCGAGCGTCGAAAATTTGGGTCGTAACAAACAGAATTTCACAGTGGAACGATCATATATAATATAACAAAGACAGTTAAAGCTGTCACTCTAAAATACATAATGTATAAGAGTTAAAAACAAACCTTATCAGCCTGGATAGTTACAACATTTTAATCATACAATTTTTGATGGGTATATATAATAATACAATGAAAATAAAATATTATGGCAGGTGAACATCAAGCTCTACTCTATGAACTCCATGTCCCACCAACAACAATCTCGAAAAATACCAGGTCTAACCCGACCATTATAATAATATAACATTGGATCAGTCTGGAAATACCAACATGAGAAAAACTTAAGTAATATAATGAACATATAATAATTCTGTGAGACAATGTCGCTGAACACAAAATGGCGTTTACCTCATAAGAACAACATCCGTGAACGAAAGGATGGAAATATAATTAAACAAAACCCAAACATAAAAAATGGGTTGTAAACAAGGTCAAAATCCAAAATTAAAGAATGGACACAAGAGAAGATTTCCAATCACTTCCCGATGCAATTAAGAAAATAATTCTAAGATTTGAATCAAAAATAAGGAAAAGGAATTTTTCAACAATGACTCGAAGGTGCACTCCCCTTATCGGAATTATACCTCTAGACAATGTACCTGAGAGAGTCAAATTATCTATGGCACCTCTTAGGAACTTGAAGCTGGACCACACCAACCTTGCTGAGAATCCGAGTATTTTACATCTCCATGTGCATAGCACCAAAACCAATCTAGAGTAGATATGAAAATAACCTAATGTCAGAAAACGTACATAGCTTGGCCATCACCCGCGCTTGTTTTTAGTCATTTTTGACAAAGGATATCAATGCTAAAATGAGCGACAAATCATCTTAAATTGATGATACACAAAGATGAAAGCTGAATCGATAGTCAATAAATAAACTATAGGGAATATTCAAATTGGTCGTATATGGAAATTAAATGTCATACCCTTACCACTACTCGATAATTTAAAATTTGTACTATCCTTCGGTAGAAAATGAAGCTAGCTAAGTTAAGGTAGTGTTACCTTTGGACATTGCCTTGACAATAATTTTTACCTTCAAGATAGCATACATTGACGTTTAATATTAGGAGTATGACGAAATCCTTTCCATATATGCGATACCTCTAGGCATTGCCTTGACAACATTTTTATACTTGAGATTGTTTTGTAAATGTTTTATAAACGTAAAAATCATGCTAAAAAAAGGTTAATTAGAGTTTTATTAATTAAATGAGTTTTTTAAAATTAAAAAATTAATTATTAAATTAAACAAGGTTTATTAATTTTAATTAGCTGAAGATTAGTTATTAATTAATTATCTTTTAAAAGTAAGATTAATATTAATTGATTAATAATTAAGCAAGATTAATTTTTAATTAATAATGAGTTAAGTATATGATTTATTATTTTATTTTATTTTATTGAATATTAATTAACTATAGGATTAGTTATTAATAATTATTAAAATAAATGTTAATTATTTAAATTTAAATTTAAGTAAGGGCGTAATTTAAATTAATTATTTATTAAAGGTTAAATTTAATATTTAAGTTTTAGTTACATATTACTTTATTAAATATTTGAGACTTATATTTAATTATTAATGAAGGTTTAAATTATTTAACAATTAATAAAGTATTAGTTAAGGTTTGATTATTTATATAATGGTTAATTATTGTTTACCTATTTATTTAAAGTTAATTATTTCTTATAATTAAATTAAGTTAAGAATTATCAAAGATTAATTGTGATTTGATAAAGGGTTTAATTTGTAATTATTATTTTTAAATGGAGTTCTAAGTTTTTAATCCTTTGTTTTTCAAGAATAAAATTATTTTAAAAGTAATTCTTTTTCAAGATGGTTTTAAACACAAGGAATTCAAACGTTCATACCATTAAGTGGACAAACAACTGTGAATGAGCTATAATGTGTTTGTTTGGGTTGTGTAGACATCTATTAGCTAAATAAAACACCGTTCTACTAAAAATGTGAATTATTAATTATGTGGACATTTGTTAATAGAATAAATCCTTGTTCTGTTAAAACTTGATTGTTTGATTGTATAGGCACCTAATAGTAGAATAAATCCCCAATCTTCTATAATTTAATTGATTTTTTTCGCAGCTAATTAGCAGGACAAATCATCATCCTCCTACTATTTTGACATGTATATGCCAGTTGAATTGTATTGACATGTTATTCCCTGATTTGGATATTAATTGAATTTACATGCACATTGACCTATGTAAATAATTGTTAAGTGACTTGGAATTCAAACTGAAATTAAATGGTAACTTAAATCAGTACGCTTAGGATTGTTAAGCCTCCTTTTAAATTATTAAAGTATGGTTGGAATTAACTTCAATTCTTAAATCAATTTGAGGTTAAGGTTTTATAAATGGTCTTGCAAGTTATTTATTAAAGGTATATATGAATAACAACTTGTTTAAAAACAGGTTTTTACTAAATAAAAGGGTTTATTTAAAATGATTTGCAAATGATATTTTGTAAAGGAAATTTTATAAATGATTTTTAATGGAAGATTTATAAAGAGTTTTTACAAATAAGGAAAAGATTTATAAATCCTTTTAAAGATTTGTAAAGAGGTTTTATAAATTAACTTGGAAATTTATAATGAGTTATAAATATAGTTTGGAAGTTCATAAGTTGTTTGAATTATGAAGTGAGCTTTTGAAAAGGAAATTTTTATGAGGGATAAGTGGATGGGTTTTATAGTAAATGATGTTTTGAAAAGGGAATTGTTTGGCCATTTAATATTGAATTTGAGAATTAAAATTTTCCCAAATGTTTTTTTGGTAAATACTTATGTTGTGAAAGTAAAAATGCTTTCCACGTATAAAAGGGATGTAAGTGGTTTGGAAAAAGTGTTTTATAAAAGATCTTTTGATCAAGTTTTGCAAGTTGTCTTAATTATTGAAAGATTAATTAATAAAGGCATAGTGGATCCTATATAGAATTAGATCATGTTTGAGCGATTGTTTATTTGATAGTTAAATCATCGATTATCAAATCTAGACCAAGATGCAACTTTGAAAATATCTAGAAGAAACAAGTAAGTTATGTGGCACAATCATCCCCAATTATATTGTATTATGCATATAATCTCATTTAATTCTTCTAGGATGAATGATAAGGAAATCCATCCACAAAGGGTTGGGGATGAACTCCACTCTTATCTTTTATTTGTCGATTTCCTAAAGAACCAAGGTTGAGCTTATTGGAATTATCAAAAGTTGTTTTGAAGAGACCGAGATTGGACTTGCTATCAAAAAATCACTTCGATCCAACTCAAATATTTCAAACTAAAAGCATTTTGAAGGTATGGAATCGAAGACGAAGTTTTGAACTGCATGGGTTATTTTTCTGTTTTCCTTAGGAGGGTTTCCCCATAATGGATGTAATAGAAGTAGTGCCTTTGATTTCATTCAGTCCTAGATCATACTTGTATGGATGAATGCTAGCATTGCGTTGACGCTTGGAGGGCAGTCTTAGCATTCCAAGCGAGTTTGCTATTAAAAAGGTAAAGATGCAACCTCAATCCTCACAACCTAGAAAAATTGCTAGGGCATGCAAAGGAGTAATGTGGTTAGCTACCATTAGGAGCCGTCATCCCATTCTAGATTATCCCCTTAGAGTTTTTTTACGCAGCGACATCGAAAGGCATTGCTTGCAGCCTTGATGTCAAGGGATGAGGTAATCTGGCCTGTCATGTTAAAGGGGCAGATGACTCTATGTAGTAGAGGGGGGATCCTTCTGTAGCCCTTAGGTACATTTTCTAGAAGTGTACCATCAGTAGGTAGTCCCTTACCTAGACATAGTTGGAATCCATTTTTTAATACGTACCTTTAAAGTTTTGAATGTAGAGTTTAGTATGCTGGAATTTAATTAATGTAACAATTTCGACTATGATTCAATATTTACTTTGAACCCTTAAACATTATTAAATTATCACTTGATTTTATATAGAAGTGTTTTGGTTATCGTAAGGAAAAACCCTTTCGTGTTTATGTATGGCATGGTCTTACGAGATACCCTTGATTTTAAAAAAGTTTTAGAAGTAAAAATTTAGTTGCTTTGAGTTTGCTCACACCAGATCCGTGTCTGACTTGGATTTTTATTTTCTTTCCCTTAAACTCTTGGGTGCTCAAATTTGTATGGGTAACGAAGTAGTTTATGTAACGATCCAGATTTTTCGATGTTTAACTTGGAATATTTAAATGATTTTAAATATTAGATTTGGAATTTATAATTTAGTAAGTGAGATTTTAAAAACTGAAAATTTCAATCGATTTGGTAAATTTTGAAAATCGTCGATTTAATCGATGCGTTAAAATAGCAAGCCAGGGAATATTTTCAGAATTCGACGAAACTAGTTCCACTAGGCCTGCAATAGTGTCTTGTTATCAGATTTCAAATTTTATAGCGTTTGGATTTACCATTTGGTCATACGATCTGAAAACATGTAGAAATAATTTAATTTAATTTAATTTAAATAGTCGATTTAAAAAGCCATCTTCTCCATATGATCAAATTGAGACTCAAGACTTTTTCCATTAGGTTCGGAATAGCGGTACAACATTAGGAATGCAAAGCGGCATGCCTCAATAGGGGTTTAAAATTTTGAAATATGAAAACGAGATATTTGATAATTAAATAAGTTTATAATTCAAGTCAAAGCTGTTCCTTTCTTCTGAAGCAAGCCCAGTTTTTACACAAGCTCTCCCCTCTTTCATTTCAATTAGATCATATCCCCTTTTTACGTTAAATTGATCTCTTCCCTTTTAAAAAATGAATCACTTAACAGAGAAAAAAATTGGTAGCGTCTTCCTCTTTCATTTACAAATCAGTTCGAGCATCACGGTTTTGCAGCGTGTGCCCACACGTGGAGGGAGGTCGATGTTTGGCCTCGATTGGGAGGATGGGCGACGCTGCGAGGTTGGGGCTAGGGTAGGGAGTCATGAAAAATGGAGATGGAGTTGTCAGGTTGGATGGATGGTCGAGCGACGCCCATAGGGCATAGGCAGGCAGGCGATTCACAATTTGATAGGGCGGCGAGCTCGATGGGTTATGGTCGCAAACATAAGGTCTTGGTGGTTAGCGTTGGATTTAGGGGCGAGAAAATATGGGCTGGAGGTGAATTACTAGCGATGGAAGGCTGTCTAGGGTTGTGATAGGTGCCTGGTTGAAGAATGTGACGATGTCGATGGGGAAGGAGGCCTTTGTCGTGAAGTCTGGAATCACTGTGGTAGGCGTATCGTAGGGCGTGGGCCGTGGGGAATCGTGTCATATGTTGTCTAGTCACGGGCTAGAGCTTCGGTCGCGATGATATAAGTGAAGGTAGGCGACTTTGGGTATTGTTTTAAGCTGATAGTGTCGAGTTTCAGATGTGAGGCATACTCCAATTGGCTAGAGCAGAGCAGGTTGGAGAAAGTCCAGGGAAGGAATGTAATTAACCATTTTAATTACTGCAATTAATAAGAAACTTAATTATTTAATTAACTTGAAATCTTACAAATCAAAATTTTAAATTTATAAGAGGTGAAAAAATCGTGAATTATAATATGGAATTAATTGGAGATTTTTCTAGGCAGCTATTAATTAAAAATTGGAACGGATCGCAATTAAATATCAAGGTGAGAAATTCTCCCTCATTTAAATAGGCAAATTTAATTATTGGATGCTTGATTGAATTGATAAACTATAATTATCTATTGGATGATTATAATATATATAGTAGTATATATATTAGTAGTTGGATTTATTTCTTGCCTATTGGAGCAGATGAGACCCTATGTGCCCCGATAACAGCGGATGACCCTATATTACCGCGATATCCCACCTCGAAGTGTGTTTGGTATTTTTATGTTATATTAAAATCTGTGGACGCACGGAAACATGTTGGAGGGATCTAATGGAATTTCTCAAAAATGTTGAATTTAATTTAATATATAGTGATATATGGTATGTTTGAATAATCTGTGATAGATTATAACATGATTTGAATTTATTGGATGCCATGGTAATACTGTCTTTGTAACGACCCATAATTTTTGGTCGTTAGATTTTGAACATTTAGTTCATTTTAAATGTGGAATGTGAATTATAATTCGATTTCGAATAAGAAGATTTTGGTCAAATTAATAAAATTAGTTAAACTTCAAATATGGCAGTTCAATTGGAATTGAATAATAATAATTTAATATTTGGAATTGGAATAATTTTTGAATCTGGGTGTAAATAGATATAAAAATAGATTCTAAAATTTATTTTAAGTCTATTTGGATTTAAATAATGATGTTGGACTTTTGGATGGAATCAAAAGTCGATTGGTTTAAAATTTGGAATTTTATATTAATCTAATAATGGAATTTAATCATATAATAATGAAATGGTCGGATTTTGATTCGAAATGAATCAGAATTATTTCTAGTGAGAATATGAATTCTATATGATTTATTATTAAGTTAGTAAAATTTCAAAAGTGAAATTTTAAGTGATTTCGACGATTTTGAAAACCGCTCGAATTAATCGACGAGTTAAAATAGCCTTCCGGGGCACAGTCTCGAAATTTGGCGAAACTAGTTCCACTGGATCTGTAATAGTTAGTTATTATCGGATTTAAATTTTCGTAGCAATCAGAGTTGTCGTTTGACCCTGGCAACTCAAAACGCATAGAAACTACTTTAATCGATTTAATTTAAAATTGATCGTTTATTTGCGTATGTGACGCCCCACCTCTATACCCACGCTAGCCAAGAACATTACGGTGAATGCTGTCAACTAGCATGGAGAATAAGGCTGTTGAGGAGCGACCATCCGTGTAATTGCTTTGTGCGAGCATCGATATGTCAGATAGTATAACATGCAATACTTTATCAAGAGGGAATCCGACATACCGACACAAACTCAAAGCTACTACACAGTGGCTATAATATCTTCGGAAACAAATACAGAAATAAACTTAACATAAATCAGTCACAGATAATTCATATCACAAAGGCGGAAGAAGACATGAATATATAATTAACACATGAAAGTGTATATCAGAGTAGTGGTCAAAAGGATCCACAAATATACAAAAGAATAGCAACACGTTCTATACAAAAGAATACAACAATGAGTCTATATCTCAGGTGTATACAACAAAATAAACTACTAATCTAAGTAGTTTGCCAAAAGTCAGAGTAATGAATCCCTGGGGAGAAGTCAAGCAGAAGCACCTGTAACATCTCGGTCTGACCCGAGTATTATTTAATAAGAAAATAATAAACAAATCAGTCTAACTATAAATATCAGATGAAACGATATAGAATAAGAGATATGACTAAACGCATAATAATCACAATGCCAAGCTGTGATATTTATAAGTAATTGAAAATCAACAAGAGATTAATCAATATCACCAATCTACACAAGAATCAAAGGAAATGTCATACTCCTTATTTCGTTCACCAAACCATAAATATTTACGATTATATTAATGTCAATCACAAAAGTCAATGACACACAAATTCACCAATGCACAAATATTAATAAAACTTATCAATGGAAATCACGAAAATTGGTGAAGCACAAATTCTAGAAATCATCTCAAGAAATCCAGTAAATGACACACAAATTCACCTATGCACAAAAATTGATAAATCATATCAATAGAAATCACAAAAATAGGTGAAGAAGGAAATTCCAGAATTCGACACACGAAAACCAGAAATCACATAAAATAGGGGGGAGGCCTATCACACGAACGGGAGCATGAAAACTCACCAACAACTGTAACACACGAACGAGAAGCTATCTCATGGTAGCTAGCCATTAATTTGACACACGAATGGTCCAAAGACCTGACACACGAATGGTCCAAAGACCGTGGGTTGCTACCCTACCAATTTGAGTCGAAACTCCACAAAACGGGGTTTAGTCTCCCTCGCAGACAAAGAGACATCGCACATTGCTAGTCTAAATCACAAAAATGATCGTCATGATCAACGAGAAGTGTCAATTACACTAAGCTAGTAAATATATGAGTTTAGCTTCATGTCCCATAACCACTTGCTTAACTTAAATATTTACGAACAAACTGTAGATCTCCACTATAAAATTGTCACAAGAGATTCAATCAAACAAGTCCAAGAATTAACCGACAAAGTGAACGCAAGCGTTTCATACCACTTGTTTTACTAAGTCGTTTAATTAGATTTCTCATACGAGTGAGGTAAAGGTTTATATATACTAATAGATTGGAAAACGGTTTTATAAACGAATTTGGTACTAAAATAGTATTGAAATCGTTTAAGGAAAGAGTTTTGATATTTACTACTAGTATAGAAAACCTTTATATTTTTAAAGTGACAAAACACAAAGAAGATTGTAGGGACAATCAATCACTAAAATTCACATACGAAGATGTGAATAAAAATCCAACGAAACCGATAAAGAATCCATCAAAATGGATATTCAAAAATCCCTAAAAAGAGTCATCAAAGTCATAATAGATGATAACAACAACTAGGAAACAACTTGAATCGATCAAAGTTGGAAATTCACGCGACTAGGCGAAAATAGGCAAAATGCATCAGGTCGGTCGGCCGGCTACAGAGCTCGGTCGACCGAACCCTGTTTTGAAAACTTCTCGGGCATCAGGTCGGTCGACCGAACCAGGGGGTTCGGTCGGCCGAACCAGAAACAGAGAAGTGCAACTGCACTTTTACTAGCAGGTTGGTCGACCGGACCAGGGGGGTCGGTCGGCCGAACCTGATGCTCTGCAAATTGATGCCCATAAATTGATATGCAACCTCCACCAATTCGCAACCGAACGAGCACGGACGCTAGGGAATTGTGCCTAACGGCTACCCGGCCCTATTGGCTCCTCGATGCATCACCAAAAACACGTTTGAACCTCAAAGCTATGATTTTTAAGGATTTGGCTTTCAAACACTAAAATTGGAATATTCTCAAAAGCAATCCAAATCAAAAGCAATTGCACAAAAATAAGTGTTAGGAATTTATACCTGACAATCGAAGATAATTCATAGACTTAGATGTGAGATTAAAAATCTCACCTTTTCACAAAATCAAACAAGAAGAAGCTTGAAAGCAAATGGAGAATCAACCTCTCTTCAACACAACCCAAATGAGCTTGAATCTATGCTCAAAACAAGAACATTCCCAAAATTAGGTTTAGGAATTTCTGAAATTGGTAAGAGAATAAGTTGGAGAAGAAGAAGAGAATGCTTACCAATGGTTTCTCTTGAATTTGGAGCTAGGAATTTGAGGTTGCAAGAGGAACTAGGGTTTTGGAGTTTTGATTTCCAATCTCTCCCACCATTATTGCCTTAGAACTGAAAAGAGAAGAAAATGAGGGTGAATGGGGGAAGGGTGGCTCAGTTTTGAGTATAAGTTAAACATAGGGCTGAACCCAAACCCAAACCCAAAGTGAAAAGTAGCAAAAATCAACTTTCTCCAAACATATCGAACCTCATACTCAAAAAGGTCGCAAACGGAATTTTAAACTCAATGGGAGTGGTCCCGAGTCCTAATTCGACCGTATGAAAAAAGTAGCTTTTCGGACTAAAATCCGACTAACGATAAAATATTTAAATATAAAATCGATAAATATGCGGGTTGTTACAGACTCCCCTCCTTAAAGAAATTGCGTCCTCGCAATATTTTAAGAAGAAGATATATAGTAACAACCATAAAAGCATATTCAACACAAAAGAAGTTTGAAATAAGAAGTCCACCTCAAAGAGCACGAGAAAGTAAGTCTGGATGTGTTCGCTCGATGTACTCTCTAGATTCCCAAGAACAATCCTTAGGATTTGAAGACCATTGAACTTTAACAAGCGGAACATCTTTATTTCGAAGTCGTTTGACCTCCGAAGCAATGATACGATTAGGATGTTGCTCATAAGTTAAATTAGGCGAAACTTCCATCTCTTCCACAACACCGGGCTCAAGAACAGAATCGGAATCTCGAAGGCACTTCCGTAATTGAGAAACGTGAAACACGTCATGAATAGCAGAAAATTGAGCCGGTAATAAAAGGCGATAAGCCATGGAACCAATACGTTCGGTGATAGGAAATGGCCCAATATATCGAGGCGCCAATTTTTCCGATCGACTGAAACGTACAAGACCTTTCATAGGTGATACACGAATGAACACAAGATCTCCCACAGAAAATTCTAACTTCCTTCTCCGGTTATTGGCATAGGATTTTTGTCTACTCTGGGCTTCTTTCATCCTATGACGAATAAGATCAATCTTTTCTGTGGAATCACGAATAAAATCTGGACCTAAAACCAGCTTCTCACCGGCCTCAAGCCAACAAGAAGGAGATCGGCATGGCCTTCCATAGAGTGCCTTGAAAGGTGCCATACCAATACTAGATTGGAAGCTATTATTATAGGAAAATTCAACAAGTGAAATATGATCTTCCCAACTTCCACCAAAATCAACACACAAGAACGAATAAGATCTTCAAGAGTTTGATTCACATGCTTAGTTTGTCCATCACACTGGGGATGATAAGCGGTGCTAAAATTAAGCTTCATTCCCAAAGCTTTTTGAAGACTCTTCCAAAATCCACTAGTAAACAATGGATCACGATCGCTAACAATAGAAGTAGGAACCCCATGCAATTTAACAATCTCTTTGATAAAGAGCTTGGCCAAAAGAGGAACGGTTCGGTTAGACCGAACGGGAATAAAATGGGCAGATTTAGTAAGCCTATCAACAATCACCCATAAGCTATCATGACCCGAACGAGAACGGGGAAGGCCATCTATAAAATCCATGGAAATTTGGTCCCACTTCCAAATTGGAATTTCTAAAGGTTGCAATAACCCACCGGGCCTTTGATGTTCGGCCTTAATGAGTTGGCAAGTCATGCAACGCTTAACGAAGTTAGCGATGTCAAGTTTCATTCCCTCCCAATAATAAAGTCGCTTCATATCCACGTACATTTTACTACTTCCGAGATGAATGGTAAATTTAGAACGATGAGAATCTTCTAAAATATCTTTACGAAGATCACTAATATTTGGCACGATAAGTCTACCAAATTTCCGAATGCCGCCATGAGAATCGATATCAAAGTCCTTCAAACCTTCAATATCAATCTTATCCTTAATATTTTGGCCAAGAAGAGCCAATTCGAGATCTAGCCTTTGAGCTTCAAGAATACGGTCTAAAAGAGAAGGATGAGCCTCAAGGCTACATAAAACAAATGATGAGCATAAATCGGATACGCGGTCTCGAATCTCACAAGTGGATAAGATCTCGAGATCGTTCCATTCGGATATCATCATAGAAACAACATCTTGTTGTTTACGGCTAAGAGCATCGGCGACACGATTACCCTTACCGGGAGTATAAAGAATATCAAGATCATATGGTGCAAGAAATTCGAGCCAACGCTGTTGACGCAAATTAAGTTCCTTTTGAGAGAATAAATACTTCAAAGACTTATGATTGGTATAAAGAACAAATTTCTCTCCTAAAAGATAATGACGCCAAATACGAAGGGCGAAAACAATAGCCGCGAATTCTAAATCATGAGTGGCATATCTAGTCTCAGCAGGCTTCAATTGCCTAGAAGCATAAGCAATAACACGTTCTCTATGCATAAGAACGACACCTAAACCAACGCGACTAGCATCGGTAAAAACAACGAAATCTTGATTCCCCTCGGGAATAACAAGAATAGGAGCATCAGAAAGGAGTTCTTTTAGTTTCTGAAAAGAAGTTTCACATTTGTCCGACCAAATGTATTTAATACCTTTCTTCGTTAAGCTAGTGAAAGGCACGACAATCTTAGAAAAGTCTTTGATAAAACAACGGTAATAGCCCTCCAATCCGAGAAAACTACGAATCTCTGTCACACTTTCCGGTCTCTTCCAATCTTGAATCGCTTCAATCTTTGAAGGATCCATGGAAATTCCGGATTCGGAAATAATATGACCGAGAAACTTCACACGAGATTGCCAAAAGTGGCATTTAGAAAATTTTGCCTTTAATTGATTGCTCCTAAGAGTTTCCAACACAATCCGAAGATGTTTTTCATGCTCCTCCTCGGTTTTAGAATACACAAGAATATCATCAATAAAGATGAGAACAAACCGGTCGAGGAAGTCTTTGAAAACTCTATTCATAAGGTCAACGAAATACGCCGGAGCATTCGTTAGACCAAATGGCATAACAAGCCATTCATAAGATCCATAACGAGTACGGAACGATGTCAAAGGAATACTATCCTCTGCAATACGAAGCTGATGAAATCCAGTAGCTAAGTCTAATTGTGAAAAACTCTAGCACCAGTAAGTTGATCGAATAGATCATCAATCGGAGGTAAAGGATATTTATTCTTGATAGTAAGATCATTAAGCTTGCGTTAGTCAACGCAAAGCCTAAGTGTACCATCAGATTTCTTCATGAAAATAGCCGAAGCTCCCCAAGGCGAGGAACTAGAGCGAATAAATTGCTTCGTCTCCAATTTGGATAATTGTTTGCGCATCTCCTCGTTTTCTTTATAGGACATACGATAAGGAGGGCGAGTGATAGGTTGAGCTCCAGGAATGAGATTAATTCTGAACTCAATTGCTCGCTTATGTGGTAATCCTAAAACGGGCTCAAATATGTCGGAAAATTCACGAACGACGTGAATAAGAGAAATAATATCACCCTCATCATCGTCATCGTCATCACGAGGGTTTAAAGAATATAAAGATGCAACCAAGCTGGAATCTGAATCTTTAAGATTAATAGAAATCTGCTTAACAGATTGAGGATGTCGAAGATGAATAGTGCGCTCAGGACATAGGATATGAACTTCATAACGGTTAAGCCAATCCATTCCCAAAATCATTCCAAAGCCTAAATATCGCATGACATGCAAATCGGCTCGGAAAGAAAAATCACACAAAATAATCTCGACATCTTTACACAATAAACTGATTGTCGCGGATCCACCAACCGGATTCGCAATTCTCAAAGAAGTCATTAAACATAAAACATCCAAGGAAAAAGTATCAACAAGTTCTTTTGATATAAAAGAATGGGACGCACCCGTATCAAAAAGAACTCGAATAGGATGATCACGAAATAAAATAATTCCATCCAGAATAGAATGAGAAATACCTTGGCCACGAGATGTGTTGCCAGGAGCTTGAGAAACATTAAGCTTTCCCTCCTTCCTATTTTCAAGTTTGGGACATGCATGCATAAAATGGTCTGGGCTCTTGCAATAGCGACAAGTACGAGGCTTTGAACACTTGTTCGCAAAATGGTCTCTCGAACCACAATTATAGCATTTCCCTTGAGTAGAGGAAAAGGTCTTTTCAGCAGGAGTTGCTTGCCTCCCTTTCTTATTGGGATAAGGGCCTTTGAATTTGTTTGGCCTCTTCTTGTTGTTGAAGTTTGGTTTGGAACCCACCACTTCAACATCATTCTCCCTATCCGCCTCTTCAAGACGAAGAGCAATATCAACGAGTTGGTCGAAAGAAACTTCTAATTTTAGAAGTAATGGCTTCTTGAGATTTTTGTTTAAGCCATAGACGAACCTCTGGTTCTTATTTAAAGGGGTGTTGATGTATTCAACCCCGTATTTAGAAAGCGACTCGAAGGAGGCGACGTAATCAGTCACGGAGGACTCACCTTGAACAAGGTCTATAAATCGTCGAGCCAATGTCACTTTCTCTGCTTCTGGTACAAATTTCAACTCGAAGCGTTCCTGGAATTGCTCCCAGGTGAGATCCGCTTCATTAATCTCAGAAATAAGAAGCTCGTACCAGTCCAATGCTCTTTCTCGGAGCATACTAGAGGCCACCTGAACTCGGTGAAGGTCAATAAGATTCATGCGAGAAAAGATTCGATCGCATGACCTTAGCCAAGCCTGTACTTCAATAACAGTTTCGGAACCTTTGAATGGCTCCCTACCCAAATTAGTGTAATCGCTACACAAGCGTGCAAATCCCGACTTTGGGTGAGTAGGTTCCGGGTTAGCTCCAGCTGCTTGAGCATTCGTCACTAAATCAAGAAGCTGTTGAGCAGTCATAAAAACTCCATCTTGGGGTGGAGTGCTAGATGGCACGGCTCTGGGGCGGCCTGGTCTAGACATTTCTCTTCCTTAGAAAGAAAGAAGAAGAAGAAAAAGGTTATTCACCAAATTGGATATCAAGCAATCTTGATAGACAAAACAAGGAATCATAAAAGAAAATAGGATAGGACGGTACGTAGACCCGAATAAAATCCTAAAGCACGACTCCTAAGATGGACTTAGGACGATGATCCTTGTTATAATATTCCATATTGTTCCGAAGTTTCGCTCTGATACCAAGCTGTGACGCCCCACCTCTATACCCACGCTAGCCAAGAACATTACGGTGAATGCTGTCAACTAGCACGGAGAATAAGGCTGTTGAGGAGCGACCATCCGTGTAATTGCTTTGTGCGAGCATCGATATGTCAGATAGTATAACGTGCAATACTTTATCAAGAGGAAATCCGACATACCGACACAAACTCAAAGCTACTACACAGTGGCTATAATATCTTCGGAAACAAATACAGAAATAAACATAACATAAATCAGTCACAGATAATTCATATCACAAAGGCGGAAGAAGACATGAATATATAATTAACACATGAAAGTGTATATCAGAGTAGTGGTCAAAAGGATCCACAAATATACAAAAGAATAGCAACACGTTCTATACAAAAGAATACAACAATGAGTCTATATCTCAGGTGTATACAACAAAATAAACTACTAATCTAAGTAGTTTGCCAAAAGTCAGAGTAATGAATCCCTGGGGAGAAGTCAAGCAGAAGCACGTGTAACATCTCGGTCTGACACGAGTATTATTTAATAAGAAAATAATAAACGGATCAGTCTAACTATAAATATCAGATGAAACGATATAGAATAAGAGATATGACTAAACGCATAATAATCAAAATGCCAAGCTGTGATATTTATAAGTAATTGAAAATCAACAAGAGATTAATCAATATCACCAATCTACACAAGAATCAAAGGAAATGTCATACTCCTTATTTCGTTCACCAAACCATAAATATTGACGATTATATTAACGTCAATCACAAAAGTCAATGACACACAAATTCACCAATGCACAAATATTGATAAAACTTATCAATGGAAATCGTGAAAATTGGTGAAGCACAAATTCTAGAAATCATCTCAAGAAATCCAGTAAATGACACACAAATTCACCTATGCACAAAAATTGATAAATCATATCAATAGAAATCACAAAAATAGGTGAAGAAGGAAATTCCAGAATTCGACACACGAAAACCAGAAATCACACAAAATAAGGGGGGAGGCCTATCACACAAACGGGAGCATGAAAACTCACCAACAGCTGTAACACACGAACGAGAAGCTATCTCAAGGTAGCTAGCCATTAATTTGACACACGAATGGTACGAAGACCTGACACACGAATGGTCCAAAGACCGTGGGTTGCTACCCCACCAATTTGAGTCGAAACTCCACAAAACGGGGTTTAGTCTCCCTCGCAGACAAATAGACATCGCACATTGCTAGTCTAAATCACAAAAATGATCGTCATGATCAACGAGAAGTGTCAATTACACTAAGCTAGTAAATATATGAGTTTAGCTTCATGTCCCATAACCACTTGCTTAACTTAAATATTTACGAACAAACTGTAGATCTCCACTATAAAATTGTCACAAGAGATTCAATTGAATAAGTCCAAGAATTAACCGACAAAGTGAACGCAAGCGTTTCATACCACTTGTTTTACTAAGTTGTTTAATTAGATTTCTCATACGAGTGAGGTAAAGGTTTATATATACTAATAGATTGGAAAACGGTTTTATAAACGAATTTGGTATTAAAATAGTATTGAAATCGTTTGAGGAAAGAGTTTTGATATTTACTACTAGTATAGAAAACCTTTATATTTTTAAAGTGACAAAACACAAAGAAGATTGTAGGAACAATCAATCACTAAAATTCACATACGAAGATGTGAATAAAAATCCAACGGAACCGATAAAGAATCCATCAAAATGGATATTCAAAAATCCCTAAAAAGAGTCATCAAAGTCATAATAGATGATAACAACAACTAGGAAACAACTCGAATCGATCAAAGTTGGAAATTCACGCGACTAGGCGAAAATAGGCAAAATGCATCAGGTCGGTCGGCCGGCTACAGAGCTCGGTCGACCGAACCCTGTTTTGAAAAATTCTCGGGCATCAGGTCGGTCGACCGAACCAGGGGGGTCGGTCGGCCGAACCAGAAACAGAGAAGTGCAACTGCACTTTTACTAGCAGGTCGGTTGACCGGACCAGGGGGGTCGGTCGGCCGAACCTGATGCTCTACAAATTGATGCCCATAAATTGATATGCAACCTCCACCAATTCGCAACCGAACGAGCACGGACGCTAGGGAATTGTGCCTAACGGCTACCCGGCCCTATTGGCTCCTCGATGCATCACCAAAAACACGTTTGAACCTCAAAGCTATGATTTTTAAGGATTTGGCTTTCAAACACTAAAATTGGAATATTCTCAAAAGCAATCCAAATCAAAAGCAATTGCACAAGAATAAGTGTTAGGAATTTATACCTAACAATCGAAGATAATTCATAGACTTAGATGTGAGATTAAAAATCTCACCTTTTCACAAAATCAAACAAGAAGAAGCTTGAAAGCAAATGGAGAATCAACCTCTCTTCAACACAACCCAAATGAGCTTGAATCTATGCTCAAAACAAGAACATTCCCAAAATTAGGTTTAGGAATTTCTGAAATTGGTAAGAGAATAAGTTGGAGAAGAAGAAGAGAATGCTTACCAATGGGTTCTCTTGAATTTGGAGCTAGGAATTTGAGGTTGCAAGAGGAACTAGGGTTTTGGAGTTTTGATTTCCAGTCTCTCCCACCATTATGGCCTTAGAACTGAAAAAAGAAGAAAATGAGGGTGAATGAGGGAAGAGTGGCTCAGTTTTGAGTATAAGTTAAACATAGGGCTGAACCCAAACCCAAACCCAAAGTGAAAAGTAGCAAAAATCAACTTTCTCCAAACATATCGAAGCTTATACTCAAAAAGGTCGCAAACGGCATTTTAAACTCAATGGGAGTGGTCCCGAGTCCTAATTCGACCGTATGCAAAAAGAAGCTTTTCGGACTAAAATCCGACTGACGATAAAATGTTTAAATAAAATATTTAAATATAAAATCGATAAATATGCGGGTTGTTACAGCGTAACTCGCACATATGATCGAATTAGCCTCCGAAACACGTTCCATTATGTTCGAAATGCGGGTAAAACCTTATAAACGCCTGGCGGCATGTGTGATTTGGAGTTCGTTTTTAAATGCTCGTTAAAATTGAATTTAATATTAAAATAATAATTATAAACGTTGATATATACTCAATTTTAGGGCCGAAACCGTAGTTTTCATGCCAGCCGCCACTTATACCATTAATGGCCAAAAACATCCCTTCATATTTCATGTTTTTCTCTCGATCCAAGCGATTTTAGGCCAAATCTTCAACTGGAAAGTCGTAGAGTAGCACGAGCTCTAAGCAGTGAACGGTGGAGATGGGTTTTCGTCGACCGAAGAGGGAGTTTTGGGCCCGTGTTCGAGTGTGGTTCGTGCATGTTTTTCCATGCTCTAGAGCCACCGAGCTTCTCCGTGCTTCGACTGATGATGGAGGTAGGCATGGCGCACGTTTCGGCATCGATGGATCGATTTTTGGTTGTTGGTGGGGGGCGCGGCCATCTAGGGTTTGTCGCGATGTTGGGTTTGAGAAGCATCGGCCAGGAAATGAGCATACGCGATAGAGGAAGACAGAGGTTGTGGCCGTGATTTCGTGTTGCTGTTGTAAGGCCACGATTTTTTCTGGGTAAGTTAATAGAAAAAAGTAAATTTAATTTTATAAATTTCAAATCAAATGTTTAAAAACCCCATGTCTTTTGCATACGTTATCAGATGTCAGTGAAATAAGAAGCGTCGGAATCGCAGCGACGCGATCTATGATGCAGTACAGATTTGGAGAAAATAGGAGTTAGCGGAATTTTAGGGTTAAATCGATCACGGGCGATTTAATTCGGAAATTTAAAGGATCGTTGAATTCAAGGTGAGTTAATCTCACACACATCTGGAATTTCAGCTGTTTTAAATAGTTAATATTTAAATAATTTTGTGATTGGTTGAATATGAATATTAATACCAGTCTGGATTGATATTTATTTGTTGTGCTAATATCTGTGGATGAAGGGAAAAACGGATTGGAGGGATCCAACTGGATTCCTCACAAGTAGAAATTTTATTTATGTCCTGTGTATATTTCGTTAATATCCTATGATAGATTGATTTGGAAATTAAATTATGATGTGTTATGATTGGATAAGTATAACTTCAGATTTTAAAATATAAATAAAATAAATTGGAATTAAAGAGAACAGAAAGGGGAAATTTTGAGTAATGAATTTAAGGGAATTAAACTCAAGAAAATTTGTTGAAATTTGAAGTGTTTTAAAGTGTGAATTTTTTTAAAAATAATAGCGAGATTTATTTTTAAAGGATGAGAATGTGTTTTTCCATGGAAACTAAGCATGTTTCAAAGAAAGAATTTCAAAGTATAAACTGAAAGTTTTGCAAAGATGTTTTAGAATATTTTAGAAAATTATTATTTTTATTTTTAATTGTTTTTAAGTGAAAGTAAATATTTGTTTAAGTAATTATGGTATTTAATTATTTATAAGGTAATTTAGAATTGTGTTTCTAAAGGGAATTAAATATGAACATTTGATATAATAATCTCATATAAAAAGAATTTTTTTAATTAAGTCACTTAGGAAACTTTATAGATTTTCAAAAGTATAATTTGAACAAAGAATTTAGTAATCATATTTTAAATACTTTAAGTACATTTTGAAAGTGATTTCCAGGAAATAGCAATGTATTTAAAAATAAAAGGAGTTTATTTTTAAAGTATGGAAAGGAATTTGAGTGATAAGCATAAAATTGAATTGGGGTAAATCGTGTAGGATTTATAAAAAGAATTCTTAAGTTTATTCTAAAATGGAGGTGTATTTCTCTAAAAAGCCGAAGTACGTTTTAAAGCAGATTTCTAAGTAAAAGTTAAAAGTTTTAAATTTGATTTTAGAAGAATGCGTTTAAGAAAATTCTAATTTAAGTTGTAAAGATTTCAGGAGTAAATATTTACTAAATCAGATATAGTAGTAATTATTTTAAAAGGGGTTAATTGGTATATGCTTTAAAAGAAGATCATTAATATTTATATTTTACAAACTAGTTTTATTGTAAAGATAGTTTGGTAAAAGTTTTATTTGAAGAACTTGTATAGGATTTCATAACTTTATTTTAAAATTTAGTATGATTTAACTTTATTTTGAAGAAAATAGTTTATATTTTATAAAGCAGTTTTATTCGAAATATTTTTAAAAGTGTATATATTTTAAATTAAGTATGTAAGTAGTTTTAAAAAAATAAATAATTTAAATTATTTTAAATCTAAAGTATTGGTACTTGGATGTTTTCGGAGGAAGTAAAGATTTGGGAATTTATTCCATGAGAAGAGTTTGGTTTGAAAACAGTTTTCAAAAGGATTTGAAAAGGGAAATATATCTTGCAAAGATATTTTTGAGGAAAATAAATAATGTGGGAAATTATTTATTGTGTGATGGATGTTTGTGAATGTTAATTGATAGTTAAATCACCGACTATCAATATTGGCCAATGCGTTGATCGTTTCGAAGAGACCGGGATCGAGATTAATATCTCGAAAACCACTTCGATCCGATTTGTACGTTTCATGAGGAAGACGAGTTCAGAGTCGAAGATGGAGCAGTGAAGTGCAAGGGCTAGTCGCTACTGATCTTGAGGATATTTCCAAAATGGATGTAGTAGGAGTAGTGCCTTCGGTTCTGTTCGAACCCAGCATGGACTTGTATGGATGAATGCTTTCGGAACATTGCCAGGTGGACGATGGGCATTCTAAGAGAAACGTTCTAAAACGGTAACGCTTAGCCTCAAGCCTCATCAACCGAGAATGACTAAAAATCAGGGGTTATGCAGCAAGGCTAGGTGGGTAGCACCCATTAGGGTAAGGCCATCCCTGTCTAGATGTCCCTTTTTATTCGGCTTAGTGGTGCAGTTGCTGATCCCAACCGTGGGGTGATCTTACTCGAGATTATCTAGGAAGGGGTAGTCCCGGCCTTGTGTTGCAGGAGATTGGGAGTAATCCTCGGTATGGTGATCTAAGTCACGTACTGTGACAGGTGGTACCCCAGTGCCTAGTCATTAGTTGGAAATCCATTCTCCCTACGCGCCTTTTACGAATTTTGTTTGTATTAACCACGATTGTGGCTAGTAGCTGGAATTTAATGAATGTAACAATTTCGGCTAATTTAATAAGTATTTGTATATAGACCATATTATAATATCAGAGGATTTTTATAAAAAGTGTTTTAGCTATCGTAAGGTAAAAACCCGACATGTTTATTTGTGGCATGGTCTTACGAGATACTTTTTTTTTAAAAAGGATTTTTGAAACTTTAATAATCAATTTGGGTGTATTTTTATCAGTTGGTATTCCAGACTGACTCGGGTGTTATTTCATTTTAATGCTCGGGTCAGAAAGAGTATTATAGATTACAGGATAGGATGCTATGGAGCTCAGGAGGGGAGCTGGAGTGTGAGACGTATTATCCGTACTTGTTTATATCTGCTGCTGTGATTGTTTGAGATTATCAGACTGGTAAATGTTGTTTGTTTGTGATACTCTGATGATATAATATATAAAACAGATATAGTTTTCATTAGGTGTAAAGATCTGTTATTGACTATTATATTTTGTTTCGCTGCGATTGTGAGATTCTGTTATTGTTTAGTTCCTTCTTTCTTTTATCTTCTTTCTTTTCCTTCAACTATCTGTATTTTCCGGCACTCGATCATCGGCATAGTATACAGTGGCGTATTTTGTGTCGATTTTCGAGGGTCGAGAAGGGCGGGTCATCACATGTGGTATCGGAGCTTAGGTTAGCGATAACCTAGGCTTTGGTGGGGAAAATTACTTATTAGAAATGGAGTCAATAGTACTCTATAATGAGTTTGAGAGTATTAATAGATATAAGAGCGTATTTGTAAGTGAATGTAAAATTGTTTTTATACTCTGTTGACTTATCGGTTGAGTGTTTATGAATTCTAGTCGGTGCGAGAAGTACAACCATATCGATAGGGGTTTCTAAACTCTTAAACAAGATAAACCGACATAGTATTGTTTTTAAAAGTGGGCAAATGAAATAATTTTACCCAAATTATATTTTGATATAATAGAAATAATCTTCTGAAATTATTATATATATTTGGATGTTTGGTTGTTAATATTTAAAATCAAATATAAGAATCTAAAATTTGAAATGTTTATAACAAAATAGAATTCTATGACTATGATTTATCCAAAGAAGAATAACTAAATTTGAATTAAACCAGAATATATATCCCGAAAATTTTGGAAAAGATTTTAAATGTATTGAAAACAAAAGTTTGGAATTTTAAAATCTTGGGAATGTTTGAAATGTTTTCCAAAGTGTTTGAAGGCAATGATGGAGTATTATTTTGGGAAGTATTTTTGAATGAAAATTGTTTTGAAATGAATTTGTGAAAGTAAGGAAGCACTGAACTCACTTCAGTCCCTGGAAAATAATCCGGATGATGATGTCCACATCATCAGAATTCATTTTCGAGTTTCTTAAGTGATGGATTGCTTCCGTGGTGATTGGTTATGATATTTGTTTGGACTTGTTGGCTACAAAAGTGGTTTTAGAAATTTCGAAAGGGAAATCTGTTTGGTAAAACCAAGTATTTTGGAATCCGGAGATTTGAATTGATATACCAAGTGGGTATGTGATGATGATTAGTTCAAAATGGTTTTGAAATAAAACCGGGTAATTGAATTCTGGAAAATTCTATTTAAATAATGTGTAAAGTTAAAATGAATCAACTATTGAACTTATTAAGTGAAGTTGATATTAATAAGAAGAAAATGAAAATTTTAGTCCTGGAATTAAAATTTAACTTGAGTATATGGAAGTGAATAGAAAATTTGAATTTAACTTGGGAAAAGTTAAATAAATTTGACTTAGAATTAAATTGATTTGGGTTAAATTGAAATGTAAAATGACTTTGTAATTGTGGGTCATTGTGTAATGAATTGAACCCATAAGCTATCAAGTGTTATACTTATAATCTGAAATTGTGGATTTAAAATTGTGCAAAGAATTAAAATGAAAGAAATTTTGTATCCTTAAGAATTCAGTGATACATACATACATACATACATAGATATATATATATATATATATATATATATATATATATAATTTGGAATTGTGATTATAAGATGTAAATGGATTAAAATGAGCAATATACGCTTTTAAATAAATGAGTTGGTGAACTTGGAATTAGGAAATGGAAATTATAAAACCAAAATAAAATGGTTGGTACTTTATGGGAAATTCAAAATTTTAATCCTAAATGAAATGTAAATTGAAATAAGGTGAAATATAAAAGATAAAAGGTGAATGGACTTAAGTCAGTAAATAAGGCTTGAACTTATATTAAAGGAGAAATAAATTGGATCCGATTGAATTTAACTTAGACTAAGAGAAATTGAGTTAAATTTGGAATTAGATTGGAATAAATTGATGTAAGTAAAGCATATGTTAATCATACCGAAGAGAGAGTGAATTGGTTGTAGTAAATATGAATTGTAAAAAAAAGTAAACTTGAATTTAAATCATTCGAGGAGATTAAAAATGAAGTTTGGATTTGTCATGAAATTAAGATAGTGATTAAAATCTTTGGATTGCTGATAAAATATGGTTAACATGTTAAATTATGAAGTTTATTTGCTTAAACTATGTAATTGATGTGTTTGGCTAGTTTAATGAATAGAATGTTGATAAATTCTCATATTATTGAAAACTGATGTGTTTGTTTAAGTAAGTGCAGGTACGGGAGGCAATAGATAGAGTTGGAGCGCGTATATGCAATATTGTTTAGCCTCTTGCTTTTAAAATGCTAATAAAAAGTATGCCTACGCAATAAAATTGGGAAAATTATATATATATATATATATATATATATATATATATATATATATATATATATATATATGTTGTGATATATTTGGTTTTCCGACCGTGTGGGTCGGTGTATATATATTTATATCTATTGTGATATCGCAAAAGCTCCTCTGTACAAGGGAGACTCTGCCAAAATTTTCCGGAAATTTTGGGAGTTAGAAAATTTTTGAATTTTTTTTTGAAACGTTTCGTTAAGGACAAATTGATTTCAAATTAAAATTAAAATAAAAGGATTTTGGAATAGGAATCGAAACTAGCAGTTTTGATTTGAAACTAAAGAATTTAGGAAAATTGAAATTGAGATTTTCACTAAGTGGGTTTTGCTATTGAGTTTGGAGCATTCTTTCAACCTTGGCAAATTTCGGGGACGAAATTTTTATAAGGGGGAGGAATGTAACGACCTAGAGTTTTGGTCGTTAGATTTTCAACATTTTGTTCATTTTAAATGTGGAATGTGAATTATAATTCGATTTCGAATAAGAAGATTTTGGTCAAATTAACAAAATTAGTAGAACTTTAAATATGGCAGTTCAATTGGAATTGAATAATAATAATTTAATATTGGAATAATTTGAGAATCTTGGTGTAAATAGATATAAAAATAGATTCTAAATTTTTTTTAAGTCTATTTGGATTTAAATAATGATATTGGACTTTTGGATGCAATCAAAAGTTGATAGGTTTAAAATTTGGAATTCTATATTAATTTAATAATGGAATTTGATCATATAATAATGAAATAATCGGATTTTGATTCGAAATGAATCAGAATGATTTCTAGTGAGACTATAAATTCTATATGATTTATTATTAAGTCAATAAAATTTTAAAAGTGAAATTTTAAGTGATTTCGACGATTTTGAAAATCGCTCGAATTAATCGACGAGTTAAAATAGCCTTCCGGGGCACAGCCTCGGAATTCGACGAAACCCGTTTCATTGAATCCGCAATAGTTAGTTATTATCGGATTTAAATTTTCGTAGCAATCAGAGTTATCGTTTGACCCTGGCAGCTCAGAACGCATAGAAACTTCTTTAATTGATTTAATTTAAAATTGATCGTTTATTTCCGTAACTCGCACATATGATTGAATTAGCCTCCGAAACACATTCCATTGTGTTCGGAATGTGGGTAAAACCTTATAAACGCCTGGCAGCATGGGTGATTTGGAGTTCGTTTGTAAATGCTCGTTAAAATTGAATTTAATCTTAAAATAATAATTATAAATGTTGATATATACTCAATTTTAGGGCCGAAACCCTAGTTTTCGAGCCAGCTGCCACTTATACCATTAATGGCCGAAAACATCCCTTGATCTTCCACGTATTTCTCTCGATCCAAGCGATTTTAGGCGAAATCTTCAACTGGAAAGTCGAAGAGTAGCACGAGCTCTAGGCAGTGAACGGTGGAGATGGGTTTTCGTCGACTGGAGAGGGAGTTTTAGGCCCGCGTTCGAGTGTGGTTCGTGCATGTTTTTCCACGCTCTGGCGCCACCGAGCTTCGCCGTGCTTCGATCGATGATGGAGGTAGGCATGGCGCACGTTTCGGCATCGATGGATCGATTTCTGGTTGTTGGTGGGGGGCGCGGCCATCTTTGGTTTGTCGCGATGTTGGGTTTGAGAAGCATCGGCCAGGAAACGAGCATACGCGATAGAGGAAGATAGAGGTTGTGGCCGTGATTTCGTGTTGCTGTTGTAAGGCCACGATTTGTTCTGGGTAAATTAATAGAAAAAAGTAAATTTAATTTTATAAATTTTAAATCAAATGTTTAAAAACCCCATATCTTTTGCATACGTTATCAGATTTCAGTGAAATAAGAAGCGTCGGAATCGCAACGACGCGATCTATGCTGCAGTACAGATTTGGAGAAAATCGCAGTTAGTGGAATTTTTGGGTTAAATCGATCACGGTCGATTTAATTTGGAAATTTAAAGGCTCGTTGAATTCAAGTGAGTTAATCTCACTCACATCTGGAATTTCAGCTGTTTTAAATAGTTAATATTTAATTAATTGTGTGATTGGTTGAATATGAATATTAATACCAGTCTGGATTGATATTTATTTGTTGTGCTAATATATGTGGATGAAGGGAAAAACAGGTGGGAGGGATCCAACTGGATTCCTCACAAGTAGAAATTTTATTTATATCCTATGATATATTTCGTTAATATCCTGTGATAGATTGATTTGGAAATTAAATTGTGATGTGTTATGATTGGATAAGTATAATTTTGGATTTTAAAATATAAATAAAATAAATTGGAATTAAAAGAGAATAGAAAGGGGAAATTTTGAGTAATGAATTTAAGGGAATTAAATTCAAGAAAATTTGTTGAAATTTGAAGTGTTTTAAAATGTGAATTTTTTTAAAAATAATAGCGAGATTTATTTTTAAAGGATGAGAAGTGTGTTTTTCCATGGAAACTAAGCATGTTTCAAAGAAAGAATTTCGAAGTATAAACTGAAAGTTTTGCAAAGGTGTTTTAGAATATTTAAGAAAATTATTATTTTTATTTTTAATTGTTTTTAAGTGAAAGTAAATATTTGTTTAAGTAATTGTGGTGTTTAATTATTTAAAAGGTATTTTATAATTGTGTTTCTAAAGGGAATTAAATATGAACATTTGATATAATAATCTCATATAAAAAGAATTTTTTTAATTAAGTTACTTAAGAAACTTTATAGATTTTCAAAAGTACAATTTGAACAAAGAATTTAGTAATCATATTTTAAATACTTTAAGTACATTTTGAAAGTGATTTCCAGGAAGTAGCAATGTATTTAAAAATAAAAGGAGTTTATATTTAAAGTTTGGAAAGGAATTTACGGGATAAGCGTAAAATTGAATTGGGGTAAATCGTGTAGGATTTATAAAAAGAATTCTTAAGTTTATTCTAAAATGGAGGTGTATTTCTCTAAAAAGCCGAAGTACGTTTTAAAGCTGATTTCTAGGTAAAAGTTAAAAGTTTTAAATTTGATTTTAAAAGAATGTTTTTAAGAAAATTCAAGTTGTAAAGATTTCAGGAGTAAATATTTACTAAATCAGTTATAGTAGTAATTATTTTAAAAGGGGTTAATTGGTATATGTTTTAAAAGAAGGTCATTAATATTTATATTTTACAAACTAGTTTTATTGTAAAGATAGTTTGGTAAAAGTTTTATTTGAAGAACTTGTATAGGATTTCATAACTTTATTTTAAAATTTAGTATGATTTAACTTTTTTTTGAAGAAAATAGTTTATATTTATAAAGCAGTTTTATTCGAAATATTTTAAAAGTATATATATTTTAAATTGTATGTAAGTAGTTTTAATATAAATGTTTTAATGTATTTTCAAAAAAATAAAGAATTTAAATTATTTTATATCTAAAGTATTGGTACTTGGATGTTTTCAGAGGAAGTAAAGATTTGGGAATTTATTCCATGAGAAGAGTTGGGTTTGAAAATTGTTTTCAAAAGGATTTGGAAAGGGAAATATATCTTGCAAAGATATTTTTGCGGAAAATAAATAACGTGGGAAATTATTTATTGTGTGATGGATGTTTGTGAATGTTAATTGATAGTTAAATCACCGACTATCAATATTGGCCAATGCGTTGATCGTTTCGAAGAGACCGAGATCGGGATTAATTTCTCGAAAACCACTTCGATCCGGTTTGTACGTTTTCGTGAGGAAGACGAGTTTGGAGTCGAAGATGGAGCAGTGAATTGCAAGGGCTAGTCATTACTAATCCTGAGGATATTTCCAAAATGGATGTAGTAGGAATAGTGCCTTCGGTTCCGTTCGAACCCTGGACGGACTTGTATGGATGAATGCTTTCGGAACATTGTCAGGTGGACGATGGGCATTCTAAGAGAAACGTTCTAAAAAGGTAACGCATAGCCTCAAGCCTCATCAACCAGGAATGACTGAAAATCAGAGGTTATGCAGCAAGGCTAGGTGGGTAGCACCCATTAGGGTAAGGTCATCCCTGTCTAGATGTCCCTTTTTATTCGGCTTAGTGGTGCGGTTGCTGATCCCAACCGTGGGGTGGTCTTACTCGGGATTATCCAACAAAGGGTAGTCCCAGCCTTGTGTTGCAGGAGATTGGGAGCAATCCTCGGTACGGTGATCTAGGCAACGTACTGTGACAGGTGGTACCCCAGTGCCTAGCCAATAGTTGGAAATTCATTCTCCCTACGCGCCTTTTACGAGTTTTGTTTGTATTACCCACGATTGTGGCTAGTAGCTGGAATTTAATGAATGTAATAATTTCGGCTATTTTAATAAGTATTTGTATATAGACCCTATTATAATATCAGAGGATTTTTATAAAAAGTGTTTTAGCTATCGTAAGGTAAAAACTCGACATGTTTATTTGTGGCGTGGTCTTACGAGATGCTTTTGTTTACAAAAGGATTTTTGAAACTTTAATAGTCAATTTGGGTGTATTTTAATCAGCTGGTATTCCAAACTGACTCGGTTGTTATTTCATTTTAATGCTCGGGTCAGACAAATTATTATAGATTATAGGATAGGATGCTATGGAGCTCAGGAGAGGAGCTGGAGTCCGAGACGTATTATCCGTACTTGTTTATATCCACTGTTGTGATTGTTTGACATTGTCAGTCTGGTAAATGTTGTTTGTTTGTGATACTCTGATGATATAATATATAAAACAGATATAGTTTTCATTTTGTGTAAAGATCTGTTATTGACTATTATATTTTGTTCCACTGCGATTGTGAGATTCTGTTATTGTTTAGTTCCTTCTTTCTTCTATCTTCTTTCTTTTCCCTCAACTATCTATCTTTTCCGGCACTCGATCGTCGGCATAGTATACCGTCGCGTATTTTGTGGCGTATTTTCGAGGGTCGAGAAGGGCGGGTCATCACAGTCCTAGATTTTGGTATTTTAAAATGCCATATATATATATATATATATAAATATGTAATGACCCCCACCTTTTTGGATGATTTAAATCGATAATAAACCAAACATGTCTAATTCATACCATTCATAAGGGAGGATTGTTAATAGGGTAAGTTAGAAACTAAAAGAAAAGAAGGAAAAATAAATGCAGAATCTTGTAGTAGAATGAAAAAATATAATAATTAAATAAACAGAAGCTGTTTTACAAATAATATGTGATTACACTTTTACAATTCAAATCAGAGTTATACATACAGCAAGAATAAACAAATAATGCAGCGGAATACGTGATGTAGTGGAATAATTATAATAAATAGTAATAATATACTGAATCTCCGTCTTTGTCCTCCAGAAAATAGTCTTCAATACACTGAAAAGCTCAGACTGACCCGAGCGTAATGAAAAGACAAAACACTCAAGTCAGAACTAAAAGATTGTATGTAAGTAAAATCAAAATAAATAAAATAGAAATATTAGTGCAATAGTTTCATGGGTGTTACGAGATTTTCATTTCCTATCAAGTGTACAATATAAATATAATTATTTCAAAGGTTTCAAATAATTCGAAATCTTAATCATCTAATTAAACAAATCCGAAGTTTGAATTAAATTAAACCCTTCAAATAGTTCAATTCCAAATAAAATCAAAATTCAAAAAATTATAAGGGTATATGTCATTTCAACCAGTACCAAAAATCAACATTTTCAAGGAGATTTAGGAGTTTTGGAGTTTGAAGTTTTCTATAGATTTGAGCAAGAAGAAGAAAAGAAGAGTGCGCAAAAAGTTTCTCAAATGAGGAATTTCTGTACGTACTTGGTTTTAGTCAGATAGGAAATAGAAGGTCAATGGTTGGGAAAAGTAAGAATCCAAAGTTTCATAGGGTTCCTAGGTCTCTCGGTTTACCAATGAGCCCATTAGTCCAAAACAAACCCATTAAGACTTGGCCAAAAAAAGAACACAATTATACAATACAAACGAAAGAAATAAGTTGCAGGTTATTTAATAATTAGGAAATAAAGGTGGAGAGACAAAAATAAATGCTACCTTTTATTTTGATAGCTTCAGGTATTAATAATGTATAAAGAAATGTACATAGGAATGGAAAAGTTCGCAAACCAAAGGAATGTGAAATTTTGTATATGTGAAAATGAGGTGGCAAGAATTAAATACAAACTAAAAGTCTCGGCTCATGTATTAAATAGAAGGATAAATGAACGGATCGAGTATTAATAATGGGATAAATGTTTTAAAACGTACATGCAACAATTAATAACAAAAGAAATGAAGGGACCACATACATATCACAACCATTTTGAAATTCGATTGGTGAAATGTAACCAAATTAACTTCATCAACTCAAACAATATTCAAATTTGTATGCATTTAGTTTTTTCTATGTTACCTGGAAGATCGACCAGGCAATCACAGCGCTCAGCATAAGTGGACACTCGGCATGCAGGGTTGTACTCGGCATAAGTGGACACTCGGCATGCAGGGTTGTACTCGGCATAAGTGGACATTCGGCATGTAGAGTTGTACTCGGCATGAGTGGACGCTCGGCATTAAGAGACATTTGGCATTCCAAGATTACACTCGGCATAAGACCGTTTAGCACTTCACTTCCCTTCACTCGGATCATTCGGCATGTCCCTTGCGCGACTTGTCTTTCACTCGGCATGCTCCTCACCCGGCATCCACATTTCACTCGGCATCCCTACATCGTTCGGCCCGCTTCCTCCATTCAACAGGGAGATCCATCGACTTGGAAAGGAGGGCTCGGCATGCCGACCGCTCGGCCTGTTTCACTCGGCATGCAGAGCGCGCCCTATCTGGGCCGAGCTGTCTAGCCATCTGGCCCACCAGGGAAGTCCAATCCACATTCGCCTATAAATAGAGGGGCAGGGGCACAGAAAAGGGGGATCAGATTTCAGAGAACACAGGGGAAACTCTGCCTCAACAAAACCTCATTCAAGACTTCTACTTTTATTTTACAATTGTATTCGAATACAAAAAAGCGGATTGTATCTGTAATCAAGTTTGAAAGTGAAGAAATAAAGGATCAACTTCAAAGTGGACGTAGGCTACAACGCCGAACCACTATAAATTCTGTGTTCTCGTCCCCCGTATTTTAATTCATATTATCTTCTCTATTTTAATTTATCTTCTTCATTAATCTCTCTACACAAACTCTCTAAGGGTGTTAGTGACCAATTTTGGCGCTAACATTTTGGTGCTTTCACTGAGAATTGAATTCTCAGGTTGTGAGGATCTACTTTGTAGCTACTGGATTGCATAAATCCCCCAAGGAAGATCCGTAATTATCCATAAGGCATCTGTTGATTCTACTCAGAGTTGCAACCAACGACTCTACCATGGGAAGACCACGAACAAGATCGACCTCCCAAAATGTAGATGCCCGCGAAATCGCTAGTGTTCAACAGCTTGTACCAAACGATCAACAAGCAATTCGAGGCACGGGGCCCTCCAGCCAAAACCAAGCGGAAGCTGTTTCACGAGCAGAACTGAATGACTTGATAAAAGAGCTTACGGAGAGCAGAAGGTAACTCGCTGAGCAAATGCAAGTTAATGCTGACCTCATGGCCCGACTTGCTCAACAGCAGCATCGGAATGCTGGAGGTAGCCCTGTCCCCTACTCTGAGGATGATAGCTCAACTTCAGCTGATGAACCTCCCAAGCGTAGACGCCGCAGGGATGAAGATGACCAAGCAGGCGCCACTGATCGCTCTACTAGGAATCAAGCCCGTGGAGTGGTACCCAATCTTCCTCCTACCATGCAAACCCCGGATTTGACAGCTATGGTCAGGCAGTTGATGAGAGAGAATCATGGTTTGACTAATGAAGATTGGGGAATGTCTAAGAGTCATACTCCCTTCACAGATACCATTCTACAGGCTGAATACCCAAGGAAGTTTAACATGCCCACCATACCCGCCTATGAAGGAAAAACTGACCCTAGACAACATGTAATGAGGTATGAATGGATGATGGATTCAGCAAGGGCCAACGACGCAACTAAGTGCAGGTGCTTTCCAATAACTCTGTCCGGAATTGCCACCATGTGGTTTACTCGACTTCCTCCACGGTCAATCTCAAACTTCAACGAATTAGCAAGGAAATTCATAGAACAATTCAGGATACACGCCACTCGACCCAAGGATGTGATGTCCTTATCAAGCGTGACCCAAGCTCCCGGAGAATCACTGAAAGCATACTTGTAGAGATTTCATGTTGCCGCTACTGAAGTGAGCAATCCAAACGACCAAGCGATTTTGATGGCAGTAATGCGTGGAGTGGATCCAGACTCTGAATTTGGGGATTGGTTGGCAGGAAAGCCACCAGCTACGTTGGAACGTTTCTATTTGAAAGCCCACCAGTTCATAAGGAGGGAAGAAGCTCGGTGGACAAGGAAAGACAAGGCACCAGGGTCCGTTCAGGAATCTGTAAAGGGCAGCATCGCCATGAAGGCAACCGATAATAACCCTGGAAAGACCCAGGCCAGCGTCCAAAATAAGCCCGGGCAGCCTAAGGGAACTGGAAGTGGAAATCCTGGAAAGAAGAAGGAAACGGGGAGATGGAAGTCAAGGATCCCAACCTACAACGAATACACTCCACTGAATGCGTCTCTTGAAAACATCTACTTATCGACCTGCAACACTTTTCAATATAGAAAACCACGCCCTAAAGAATCAACAAAGGAGCAAAAGCGGACTGGAAAGTATTGCCGCTTTCACGAGTCTTATGGACACAACACAGACGAATGCATGCATCTCCATGACTCTATTGAAAAATTGATTAGGCAGAAGAAGCTGCAGGAATTCGTCAAAGATACGCCAGAAGGGAGACAAGAGACTTCAGACCCCGGACGTGGCCCAGCTCTACACCAACCAGAGCAACCTACTCGAACTGTGGGAAGGTTGATTATTAACATAATTGCTGGTCGACCTCATCCTGCGGATAAAAATTGGTAGAAAATGGAGCTATACGCTAATTCGTTGAGACATACAGAGCATGAGTGCTGTTCAAATGTGGAGGATGGAATTCCCGCAAAGCAGCAGCGCACGATGCACGACGATATTGTATTCAGGAATAGAGATGCGGATAAGGTGGAAGCTCCCACCATCGATCCATTGGTCATATCCGCAACCATCGGACCGGCATTCGTGGGGAGAATCCTAATTGATTGCGGAAGTTCAGTTAACATCATTTTCAAGAAAGTGTATGACCAAATGAAGCTGGAGACTAAGGATTTGAAGCCATCTAAAGCCCGAATTCATGGCTTTAACGGCGCAGACACAGATGCAATAGGATATGTGGAGTTACCAGTTGAACCGGGACAAGGTGAACGCAGGAGAGTGCGAATCCTACCATTCATAGTGCTGGATGTTGATTCACCATACAACGTGTTTTTGGGACGACCAGCCCTCGCAAATTTCAGGGCAGCCTTGGCCCCGTGGTGCCTCACACTGAAATTCCCGACGGACAAAGGAGTTGGCGTAGTGCATGGCGACCAAGCAACCGGACGTGCATGTTACGTTGCTGAGTTGAGAGAAGCCCAGCGCAGAGAAAAGGGGAAGACTGCGGACAGCATCGTCCGCATCCCGAATTCTGATGATTGACAATTAGCGCCCGAGCCCTGGCTCGGGCGACACTCTCGGATCGTTGAAGGCATAGATCCGAGAGACAACGAAGGGGAACCCAGGGAACCAGGCGCAACACCGGCCGAACTAACAATTGATATTCCAGTTAGCCACAGCGACCCGACGCGAGTTCTTAAGATTGGGTCACAGCTCGATCCCCTAATGGAAGAGAATTTATCTGATTTCCTCCGAGCGAATCATGATGTCTTCACCTGGACACACTCTGATATGCGTGGGATTTCCTGGGAAATTGCGAGCCATATGTTGAATATAGACCCGAAATACGTACCTGTGAAGCAAAAAAGAAGAGGCATGGACCCGGAAAGGTCCACAGCTCTCAAAGAGGAGGTGGATAGACTCAAAGCCAATGGGTTTGTCCACGACGCCCTCTACCCGGAATGGGTGTCCAACCCTGTGTTGGTAAAGAAAGCAAACGGGAAATGGAGAACTTGCGTTGACTATTCTGATTTAAACAAAGCATGCCTGAAGGATAGCTTCCCGCTACCACGAATTGATCAACTGGTCGATTCAACGGCAGGGCACGAGTTATTGTCATTTATGGATGCATACTCTGGATACAACCAAATCCCGATGCACATCCCGGACCAAGAACACACCAGCTTTGTCACGAATGTTGGGTTATACTGCTATGTAGTGATGCCCTTCGGACTGAAGAACGCCGGAGCAACTTACCAGCGTCTGGTAAATCGAATGTTCAAAGATCAGATTGGGAGAACAATGGAAGTCTATGTGGATGACATGCTTGTAAAGTCACGGCAGTCAAACGACCACATTCGAGACTTGGTGGAAATGTTCGAGATACTAAGGCACTATGGGATGAAGATCAATCCTTCAAAGTGTTCATTCGGTGTGGCTTCAGGGAAGTTCTTGGGGTTCATTGTGAATGCACGAGGAATTGAAGCTAACCCGGAAAAGATCCAGTCCATCCGAGATATACGGGCACCTAGGACCACAAAGCAGGTACAGAGCTTGAACGGAATAGCTGTGCTCAGTCGATTCATATCCAGAGCCACAGATAAGTGTGTTCCCTTCTTCGATGTCATAAAGAAAGGAAAGAGAAACTTCAAATGGACGACTGACTGCGAGAAAGCATTCCGAGCCCTGGTAAGACACTTGGAAAGTCTCCCAGTGCTGTCAAAACCGGTAAACCATGAGACGTTGTACGTATATTTGGCTGTGTCTCAACACGCTATCAGTACAGCCCTAGTTCGCGAAGAAGACAAGGTTCAAAGGCCGGTGTACTATGTTAGTAAACGACTGACGGGGGCAGAAAAGAATTATCCAAAGATCGAGAAACTTGCCTATTGCCTGGTGATTGCATCATGCAAGCTTCGCCCCTACTTTCAGGCGCACTCAATCAGTGTTTACACCGACCAACCCTTGCGATAGGTACTCCAACGACCGAAAACTTCCGGTAGGATGCTAAAGTGGAACATCGAGTTAAGCCAGTTTGATATCACCTACCTGCCGCGAAGAACCATCCAAGGGCAGGCATTAGCTGACTTCGTTGCTGAGTTCACCATTCCGGATGAACCAAGTGAAAATCACAAAGTAATCCCTCTTGTCCGATGGAAGATGTTCACTGACCGGGCATCTAACGACCGTTGGTCGGGAGCCGGGATAGTTCTGGTAACTCCCGAAAACCGATCGATTTGCTAGGCTTTGAAGCTCGAATTTACAGCGACAAATAACGAAGCCGAATACGAAGCACTAATTGCTGGCTTAAGACTTGCCAATGAACTGAGGGTAAGGTCCATCGAAATCTTCTGCGAATCACAGCTGGTGGTATATCAGGTATGGGGAAACTACCAAGCGAAAGGACAGAGACTGGCTCCCTACCTTGCTATGGTCCGGGAGCTACTAGTAAACCTGGAATACTATGACATTTCGCATGTCCCGCGCGAACAGAACAGCGAAGCCGACTCGTTGGCTAAATTCGCGAGTACTGGCGATGCACAGCAGAAGGGTTTGTTTCCTGTCGAGACTCTGCTTGCTCCAAGTATAGACATGATGGGGATAGATCTCGTCTTGGAGACCGAACTCGAAAGGGGATCATGGCTGACCCCGATCAAACAGTACTTGTTATACGGAGACTTACTTGAGAAAAGAAGCGAAAGACGCCAAGTCCTCCGCAAGGCTTCGCGTTATGTAATACAAGACGGGATAATGTATCAGAGGGGATTCTCGACACCCTTGCTCCGGTGCGTGGCCCATGACGAGGTAAAACGGGTGTTGGAAGAAGTCCATGAGGGAGAATGTGGTGATCATACCGGGGGGCAAACCCTGGCAAGGAAAATCCTCCGCTATGGATATTATTGGCCAACTGTAAATCGGGATGCTGTAGACTATGCCAGAAGATGCGACAAATGCCAGATATATGCAAAAATTTCGAGAGCTCTGCCAACGGAACTCACACAAATGGTTAGTCCTTGTCCATTTGCAATGTGGGGAATCGACCTAATTGGATCTCTGCCCATGGCCAAAGGAGGCACGAAATATGCAATAGTGGCAGTCGATTATTTCACCAAGTGTGCGGAAGCAGAGCCAATGGCCACAATAACCACCAAGAAAGTCATTAATTTCGTTGTACGAAATATTATATGTCGTTTTGGCCTCCCACGGACCATCATAACGGATAACGGAACTCAATTCGAAAGCAAGGAATTCAAAGAGTTCTGTAAGAGGTATTGCATTGAGAAGAGGTTCGCAGCAGTTGCTCACCCGAAGGCGAATGGGCATGTAGAAGCCGTCAATAAAATCATCAAGTCCATATTGAAGAAGTGTTTGGAAAAGGCTAGAGGCACGTGGGTGGATGAACTCCCAACAGCGCTTTGGGCCTATAGAACTACCCATAAGACCGCGACTGGCCACACACCATTCGCACTGGCGTACGGCATGGAAGCCGTCATACCCGTAGAACTTGAAGTTCCGTCACACCGAGTAACCTATTATGATCCTGCGTCAAACCAGGATCTCCTATTGGAATCATTAGACTTTATTGATGAGAAACGCGAAGAAGCTGATTTGAGAGCGGCCTCATACAGACACCGAGTCGCTAAATATTATAATGGAAAAGTCCGGCCAAGAACCTTTAGTATGGGAGATCTCGTTTTGAAACGAGTCTTTCCAACCCCTTCGCACATGAATCCCGCATAGGAAGGTCCATACGTCATCGAACGGAGGCTTGGAGAAGGAACTTTCAAGCTAACGACCGTCGATGGTGCAACACTCCCTCGAGCATGGAACAGCAAGCATTTGCGGCGTTATTACACTTAGTCTATTTCCTTTATGCGGTAGTTGCATTTATTTCCAGTATGCATTCTTCTTGACATGTAATAAGATAATCTAGCTTGTTTTCATCAATAAAGGCTTGAAGCCATCTTTTCCATGAATGACCAATGTCTCTTCGTACGATATTCCTATGACGCGCAGTTAAAAATTATGATATCCTGGCTAGCGTACGAACGCTCATAATAAACGATTCAAAATCTCCAAGTCCCCGGAGTGCGGACTGGAGTACTCTAAGTCCCCGGAGTGCGGACTCGAGTATAAACGACAAAAAATCTCTAAGTCCCCGGAGTGCGGACTGGAGTACTCTAAGTCCCCGGAGCGCGGACTTGAGTATAAATGATTCAAAATCTCCAAGTCCCCGGAGTGCGGACTGGAGTACTCTAAGTCCCCGGAGTGTGGACTCGAGTGTAAACGATTCAAAATCTCCAAGTCCCCGGAGTGCAGGCTGGAGTACTCTAAGTCCCCGGAGCACGGACTCGAGTATAAACGATTCAAAATCTCCAAGTCCCCGGAGTGCGGACTGGTGTACTCTAATTCCCCGGAGTGCGGACTCGAGTGTAAACGATTCAAAATCTCTAAGTCCCCGGAGTGCGGACTGGAGTACTCTAAGTCCCCGGAGCGCGGACTCGAGTATAAACAATTCAAAATCTCCAAGTCCCCAGAGTGCGGACTGGAGTACTCTAAGTCCCCGGAGCGCGGACTCGAGTGTAAACGATTCAAAATCTCCAAGTCCCCGGAGTGCGGACTAGAGTACTCTAAGTCCCCGGAGCGCGGACTCGAGTGTAAACGATTCAAAATCTCCAAGTCCCCGGAGTGCGGACTGGAGTACTCTAAGTCCCCGGAGTGCGGACTCGAGTATAAACGACAAAAAATCTCTAAGTCCCCGGAGTGCGGACTGGAGTACTCTAAGTCCCCGGAGTGCGGACTGGAGTACTCTAAGTCCCCGGAGCGCGGACTTGATTATAAACGATTCAAAATCTCCAAGTCCCCGGAGTGCGGACTGGAGTACTCTGAGTCCCCAGAGTGTGGACTCGAGTGTAAACGATTCAAAATCTCCAAGTCCCCGGAGTGCGGACTGGAGTACTCTAAGTCCCCGGAGTGCGGACTCGAATATGAACGACAAAAAATCTCCAAGTCCTCGGAGTGCGGACTGGAGTACTCCAAGTCCCCGGAATGCGGACTCAAGTATAAACGATCCGAAATCCCAAGTCCCCAGAGCGCGGACTCGAATACAAATGACTCGGAATCTCCAAGTCCCTGAAGCACGGACTGGAGTACTCGAAGTCCGGTATATAGACTTAATTACAAGCAGTTCAGACCTCTGAGTTCCTTGAATAGGAACTACGACGCAAATGACTTGGATATGTCAAGTCCCCAACATACGGGCTATGAAATATTCTAAGTACTTGAAGCACTAAGTGGAGATTGATCAAATCCAGGGAAGCTCCCAAACCATGTAAAGACGAACCAAGAAGTCTACGTTACCCATAACAATTCAGATTTCAATCACAACCTTAAAAGAAGCTGAATAATAAAAGTCTTTTGAGAAGACAAAAGTGAAGATCAAACTTTATTCACAAAAGGCTTCCAGTTACAAAAACGCTCCGAAGTCCGGGGCCGACAGCCTATTTACAGAGTCTACAAAAATTAGTGCATGACTTAAACTAGTTCTCGTTGAACGGGGACGACGGTCATTTCTTGTGTTTCTTCGACTTCTTCCCGGATGGTTCCTTCCCAGAGCGCTTACTCTTGGAATCCTTCCCTAACGGAGGGGTGACGACCGAAGACGTAGGGGGAACATCCATGAGCTGGGACTTGCCAGGAAGAATGACCTTCAATGGTTTGTTAAGAGGATCGTCCAGGTCCACTTCACGCGGCTCGACCTTGACTGAGGTTGTATCTATTCTCTCTTTCTCGAGCCGTTCCTTCATGCTCAACTCGGATGTGTGGTCAGAGGCGCCTGTGATTTCTATTTCAAAACTCTCCGAGGAAGATTCGGATTTGCCTTCGTCAAGCGCCCCGATTACTTGAGCATTCGGACCAGGATCCCCGCTAGCTTGAGTAGCGTCACTCGCCTTTTTCTCCACCTCCTTGGCAGCATCGCTCCTCGGAATAGGCTCGGGGTCAGAACAGCCTGCGCAGAAATCACGAAAAAAGAACAAGTGTTAGAACACAACAACTCCTGGGGGAATGAGAAAGATCTTTGTGAAGCACAGAGGTTAGTCACTAGATGCCGGTGGGTTCTCAGTCATCAGGGGGGTCTTACCCTCCGGGATGGGAGATAAAGCATGAATGCCAAGCCCGGGGGCTTCCGGGTCATAACCAACATGTTGCTCGAAGGGGTCAAGTGTTGACCGACTGGCCGATTGCGTAGGCACGTGAACTGGGGGCACAACGCCGGAAGGGTCCGTAGCCACCTCTTTCCCCTTCCTGGATGGAGAACCTTTGTTGTAAAGGGCTTTAGCCGCCGATAAATCTGAAGGCTCCTTCCCCCTCAGGAATTCTTTTATCAACGCTTCTTCGTCGACCTTATCAGCGTCGCTCTCAACCTTCCTGATCTGAATCAGGGTCTCCCATGCCTCGGCCAATGACTCAAGGTAGCCGTCGCCCAGAAAAGTTAAATCCCTATGCATGAGGACTCGGGCATTGAACTCGGCGATCAGCGGGTCGAATTCAGTCTTAATTTCCTCCCTACCTTCTTCCCTAGCTGCCTCAAGGCGAGTGTCAACATCGGTAGTCGCTATCTTTTTACCCTCCTCACGGGCTTCATTCTTTAGGGCCTCAACTTTGGAGAGATCGTCCTCTAGTTTCTCCTTTAAGAGCCGGGTGGCGACGATCTCATCACAATAGTGCTGTGCCTCAACTTGGGCGGCCACTTTCTCTTCCTTCTCCTTATTGAGTTGCTCCTCGAGCTCCTTAACTCGCCTATTAAGCGCATCTCGCTCCTTTTGGACAAAGTCTTTCTCCAAAGCTAATGCCCCACACCGTTGAACCGCTTCATCAAGCTCTTTCTTATGAGTCAATTCAAGGCGGGAAACAGCCTCGGCAGTGGCCTTAGCGCTCTGACGAGTAGCTTCAAGCTCGGACTTATAAGCAGCAATTTCTTCATCCTGGGCCTTAATGATATCCCTGTCATGAATAGCTTCAAGCTTTAGGCGGTCAATTTCGTGCTGGCACTCCATGGAGACTTCAGAAAGTTTCTCGGCCAGATGGACGAATGCGTCATGTTGCACGTAGCGTCATTGGTACAGGCGATAGCATTTTGTTTGACATCTCCGGGATAGGATGAATCGCCGGAAGGAACTTTAACCCATCAAAACAAATCTTCGGAAACTTAGCTTTAAGTTCGTCCAATCTCTCCGACACTGTCGGGTCTGTTACGGGAGCGGGAGGAGACGGCTTTGAAAGTTCACCCTTCCTATGAGAATCTCGGGAGTGCCGGGTAGAAGAAGAGTCAGAGTGTTGGTCCCGGGGAGCATCAGAATGCGACCTCTTATGGCCACGTTCGTCTTTGCTTCGCTCCTGATAAGAAGAGGTCTCCCGGCGGTGTTCGGGCTGATAATAAGTTTTCTTCCTGGATGACGAGTCCCGGCATGATAATCTCGGTCACTGTCGCTGTCTCTGTCTCGGCGCTTCCCGAGGCCCGAGTCCCGACCAGACTGGCGTAAAGTCGACGAACCGCGAAGGCGGTCGTATTCGTGAGAGTGCCCCATGTCACCTGCAATCAAACGGCGGCGAATTAGCGAGAGAACAGAATGGTGAAAGAAGAGTGGATGCAAAGTGAAATGCATGTGTCTGTGTGTGTGCCCTAGTGCTACCCCCCGACGGACAAGTGGCTTTGCTAACGGGAGTCTTTTCCCCTTGGATCGGGGCCGGGACACCCGCATCGCCCCTGACGGGCGAGCGAAACTTAAACAGCTCCGGGTCGTTGAAATCATAGTTGAGCAAGTCGTCGGGAATGGAGAGGTTCGATAAGCCCTTCAGAGAACTTTCAACGCGCTGTGAAGAAGCCTCTTTCTCTGGCTGAATAGGCGTGACGTTGGAAGTCCCACCAACTTTCTCCTTCCTCGACTTGCACGCCAGCTTCTTTTTCCCCTTCGAAGGGGAAGATGACGTTTCAATATCATGAACTTCGGCTCCAAAGCCTAAATCCTCACCTTGCTTCTCAGGTGGCTCGCCTGAAATTTCCCCTTCTTCCGGAGCTTCAAGAGAAGGGCGAACGGATGATTCAGGCAGTTTTTTCCCTCTGACATGCACGGGCTTGGGAAGCGAGGCGCCTCTGGAAGACTAACCCGACGGCCAGGGGCTAGCAAACCGAACTTTGATAATGACTCATTGGAAATGAGGGCTCGGATATCTCGCTCTTCAGCAGGAAGAGCTCTAATGGCGTCGACAGCATCGGAATACCCTCGGCCCTCGGGACGTGGGACGGAGCGTGAAAAGATAGAACAGTGAGTTAGGAGAAGCTCAACCTCAACCGGGAGCGAATATCGACTTAGAGAAAAGACTTACTTCCTTCAATCCATCGCCTCGCAAAGCCTTTGGGGCAGCGCACGTAAAACCACTCCTGTTTGTACAGGGCGAATTTGCTACTCCACGCGCTAGTGAAAAGTTGGCACTTCCGATGTGGCTCAAGGAACATGTAAGAGGGGCTGTCTCCCCGTTTCTTGGTCATATATATGTACCTTATGTCGCCAGGGGTTGGAGGCCTAGAGAAGACGGCCATGAAAAGCATGTACGTGCCATAAATAAAAGCGTGACCGTTTGGATGAAGCTGAGACGGGGCGACATCTAGGTACCGCAGCACGTCGCGGAGGAATAGGTTGAACGGTGGCACGCTACCAACCCAGCACATAAATTTGCTACACGCCGTATATCCCACTGGAGGCAGATGTGGGCGGTCATGCCCCGATGGAACGAGCACATCAGCAAATGGGATGCCATGAATAGAACATATCCGCTTAAGAGCGGCTTCAGTGACTCTTGAAGCTTGTGAATCGACTGGGTCATCCAGCAAAATCGCCGATTCCAAAGTATCGGGAGCCCAGTCATGAGCCGGAGAAACTGACGGGTCAGCTGTGTCAGGGGCCGTTCACTTAGAAGACGGCCCAAGTTTGTCAGAAAGTGTAGCAGAACTGGATCTTTTGGACATCTTGAATAAATAGCAAACCCGACCAAGCACCTGTGCGGACTATACTCGAAAAATGATCGACGTTAGAATTAACAACGCAGATAAACTCCCGTGTGGTGTGTGAACTAGTGCAATCAATCGTGCATAAGCATTTAATATAACGTCAAGCCTAAAAACATCGCTTCCGAAAACCGTCATCGCTGACCGTCTCCGAAAGCCTTCTGAATAACGACTGCAGTAAGACACTAGAGGAAATTATCCGATTATGCCAAGTAAAGACCAGTTATGAAATTGGGCAAGGAGAGTATGTTCAGCATTTGTATATGTCCGGCATTTATGTGTGCTAGGCACCTAACTATGCTCGGCATACTAACTATGTTCGGCGTATAAGTATGTTCAGCATTTACTGTTTGTTCGGCATTTATGCTGTTCGGCGGGTGGATACGTCTGTCCGGTCTAAGTTTGTTCGGCATACTCAGTTATGTAATTTGGCAAGGCCCCTGTTTGTCTGGCCTGAGTCTGTTCGGCACGTCAGTATCATTTATACTTTGTCGGCATGTCACTATGTTCGGAATTTGTGCTCGTTCGGCATGTCGGTATGTTCGGCGCTTATATTTGTTCGGTCCGAAAGTATGCTCGGCACTAATGTCTGTTCGGCTACATTGCTGTTCGGCAAAGAACGTTCGGCCAAAATGTTATTCGGCCGAAACAACATTCGGCCTACCCACTGACTCACACTTCCTCCCTAGCTTTCTAACCCATCGTCCGGCCAACAATGTGCAATGCCGAATCAAGGTTATGCCGAGTCCTAATGCTCGGCACGACCTCCATACTTTCCTCTCCTCCACCTAACTCTCTCCCATAACTCAAGCGACTAAACAAACCCTACGAAGCATTCATATCCCTAACCATCTATCCCTATCACGCGTCGCTCGGCCTTGGAGATACCCCAATCGAAATTGGGGTCCTCCATCTACACAGCCCAGTTCAAAAATGGTTCTGCCCTATGCGAATTGGTGGAAACTTACCAGGGAAAGGAGTTAGGTAAAAGGATTGTACCTAGTTCGTGGATCGAGCTTTAGAAAGGTTTGAGAAGTCCTTGGATTTTGATTGCAAGAGTGGTTCGAGAATTCTGAATTGCAGGAGTAAAGGTAAATAATGGAAGAAGAAGGAGGTGGTTTTTATAAGGAAGAAGGAGAAGTCGAAGAGACTTTGACCGGCTCTACCGGACGAAACGGTTTCACTCAGCACTCGTATCGTTCGGCATCCTTAGCATCCGGTGACAAAGCCCTGATCCAGTAATCCAAAGCACACCCTGTTTGAACACACGGTGTACTTTGGGGGGCAAAATGTTACCTGGAAGATCGACCAGGCAATCACAGCGCTCGGCATAAGTGGACACTCGGCATGCAGGGTTGTACTCGGCATAAGTGGACACTCGGCATGCAGGGATGTACTCGGCATAAGTGGACACTCGGCATGCAGGGTTGTACTCGGCATAAGTGGACATTCGGCATGTAGAGTTGTACTCGGCATGAGTGGACGCTCGGCATTAAGAGACGTTCGGCAGACCAAGATTACACTCGGCATAAGACCGTTTAGCACTTCACTTCCCTTCACTCGGATCATTCGTCATGTCCCTTGCGCGGCTTGTCTTTCATTCGGCATGCTCCTCACCCGGCATCCACATTTCACTCGGCATCCCTACATCGTTCGGCCCGCTTCCTCCATTCAACAGGGAGATCCATCGACTTAGAAAGGAGGGCTCGGCATGCCGACCGCTCGGCCTGTTTCACTCGGCATGCAAAGCGCGCCCTATCTGGACCGAGCTGTCTAGCCATCTGGCCCACCAGGGAAGTCCAATCCACATTCGCCTATAAATAGAGGGGCAGGGGCACAGAAAAGGGGGATCAGATTTCAGAGAACACAGGGGAAACTCTGCCTCAACAAAACCTCATTCAGGACTTCTACTTTTATTTTACAATTGTATTCGAATACAAAAAAGCGGATTGTATCTGTAATCAAGTTTGAAAGTGAAGAAATAAAGGATCAACTTCAAAGTGGACGTAGGCTACAATGCCGAGCCACTATAAATTCTGTGTTCTCGTCCCCCGTATTTTAATTCATATTATCTTCTCTATTTTAATTTATCTTCTTCATTAATCTCTCTACACAAACTCTCTAAGGGTGTTAGTGACCAATTTTGGCGCTAACATTCTATCTATGCGTAATAAATAAAATTGCTTACATTAAAAAATATTCAATTTGGTTTTCCCAAAATGATCTTTTATTTCCATTAAAATATCATTTCTCATTTAACACAAAGGTGCATTTCTTTTATTAAATCTATTAATTTCAATCAATTCTTCCATTCTAATTGAAATATTTCAGTAACATTAATTTCAATTACTTACAGAGTTAAATTTCAAAACAGACAATTAAAATGGACGAAAAATAGAATAATTGTTTCCTTTAGTCATTAAACACCTATATAAATTTGTTGTTTATACAGCAGAGTAATAAATAACTTACTTAAATGAATTATTTTCCTACTCTTGTAAACCATCTGTATGCTAAAACACAATTCAAATATACATATGTTTCTTCCTTTAAATCAATCATTCTATTCTTTATTTTAATGAAATTAAACCTACATTCACAAAAGAAACATTCATTTTATTTGATATAAATGTTCTTTCCGTCAAATCAACTTTCCTTCTATTTTCACAAAATATAAGCTACATTTAATTACACCTATTAATTTACAATTTGGTGTACTCTCTACCATTAATTGGAATTATTCAATTGCATCAATTTCAATTATTTACAAAGGTGAATTTCAAAATGAAAAAAAATAAATGTAATGAGAAATAGAACAATTATTTCCTATCTAATAGTAATTTAAACATATTTATACACTATTGGATACAAACAGGGATTATACATTTCTTACCAAATAATAGTTTCTCGTCTCTACATTCAATCCTTAATCTACCAAACATTTCGAATAAATAAACATATGATTTCTTCTTTAATAAAGAAACATTTATTATTCTTTATTAACATTTAATATTCCAATCAATTGGAAATTTACATTCAGACAATTGTTAATTTCACTCAAACCAACGTTATTAAAATACACACTAGCATTTGTTATTATCCTTACATTATTGCAAACATGTTTCATTAACAGAAATTTTACTTCAGCTCATAACTTGTATTATAATTTAATTTGTTAGTATAATCTTAATTTTTTCCTAACAATTTTGTTCAAAAATCTTATTTAATTTTAATATTTTAAATGTTTAAAATACGGGTCGTTGCAATATATTTTGAATTTGAAAAGAAATATAAAAGGGAATTTGGGAATAAGTACAAAATTGGTTATACTGGATCTTAAATAAGATTCTAAATTACGAAATGGAAGTAGAATCGAGATTTGGTTGGTTTTGGGATATGTTTGGGTTATTTAAGAAAATTGATTTGTAAATGGATTTAATTTAGAAATCGATTTAAAGAAATTTAATGGAATTAAGTGATGTGAGACCATTGTAAACTGGAAATGAGACTATGGGATTTATAAGCGATGTTTATAAATAAAGTGAATTGATTATAATTTGATAAATTGAAGACATAAATTCACGGTAAGAATTTACAATGAGATGGGTAAATCAGTTTAAAAAGAAATAATAGATTTTACTTTTGAAAATGTGAAAAAGGGATTTATGGGATTGGGGACATAAATCGACTGGTGATAAATCGAGAGAGATTTATAAATATTAGATTGGTTATATTGGAACAGAAAAATAATTTTTTGAGAAGTTGAGTTTGTTTTGAAAAGAGGATTTTTAATTATTAAGCTAAGTAATTAAAAAAAATTTAACATAAAGATATTTTTGAAAGTTAGCTATTTAGATATTTTTAAATTGTCAAAATAAATTATAAGTTATATAAACAAGTCTTGTAAATCGATTAGAACTTTGTTAATAAATTAAATTAATTATTGTTTCAGAGTTATGTAATTATTTTAATTGTTTTAAAAGTATATTTAATTACCTAATATAGTTTTTCGAAAGTAACGGTATACTTTCTTGGCGGAAATCAAAGGCAGAGATTGCCTGCAATTATGTTTGGATTTCTCTGGGATAGAGACGTAATCATTGAGCTGCGAATCCAAGGTTGATACCACATGGTGCTTTCCATATTTGTTTTAAAAATCTTTCATATATTTTTGAAGGAAATGGTTTGTGAATATACTTATTCCGGCGAGATAAGCATATACCTTTCATAAAGAGATTTAAGTTATTAAATTTTAAATTAAATAAGACTTAGTGATTTTAGTAGAAAATGGAATCTTTAGCAGAATGATTGATTATTTGATGGTTAAATAACCGACTATCAAATTTGGACCCAAAACATAACTTTGGGAATATCTTGGAGAACAAGGGAATAATATGGTATAGCTACCATCGAAGATGCTATACTGTACGTATAAACTCGTTTCATTCTTCTAGGACGATGATAAGGAAATCCGTCAACTAACGGTTAGGAGATTACCTCCAATCTTACTTTCGTCTGTTTATTTCCTAAAGAGCCTAGGTTAAGTTTAACGGAAATATCAAACATTGTTTCGAAGAGACCAGGATCGGATAAGTTATCCAAAAACCGCTTCGATCCAACGAATATTTTTTTGAAGTGGAGACAAGAGCGTGTAATTAAAGACGGAGCATTGAAGTGCAAGGGCTAATTGCTACTAATCACGAGAATGATTCCAAAATGGATGTAGTAGGAATAGTGCCTTCGGTTTCGTTCAGACCCAGAACGGACTTGTATGGATGAATGTTTTCAATACATTATCATTGGTGGACGACGGACATTCTAAGTGAAAATTCCTTAAAAAGGCAATCGTAGCCTCAAGCTCATCCATCGGAATGACTGAAAATCAGGGGAGGTACAGCAAGGCTAAGTGGTTCGCACTCAATTAGGGTATGTTATCACTTTTCTAGATACCCTCAGATATTATAAATATGGTGAGCAGAAGGAGAGCTTGATAAGGGTGGGAACACCCGAGGTGGTAATATATTCGGTTATATCCAGGTTGGCGGTAGGACCAGTCTTATGTTGTAAGGGATCCTGGCGAGGTCCTCGGTACATTTTTTCTAGATGTGTACTATGATAGATGGTACCCCAGTGCCTAGTCATTGTATGAAAATCCATTCTCCAATACGTGCATTTGCGGTTTTGGTTGTAGAGCCTAGTATGCTGGAATTTAATAATATAACAATTTCGACTATTTGAATAAGTATTTATGCTTAAACAATATTATAATATCAGATGATTTTGATATAAAAAGGTTTTGGTTATCGTAAGGTAAAAAAACCCGTCGTGTTTATTTGTGGCGTAGTCTTACGAGATTTGTTTTTCAAAGGATTTTGATAACTTAAATAAGTTCAAATTGAGTGTGTTTTCTCATGCTGGTTTTCCAGACTGACTCGGCTGTTGTTTCATTATACTGCACGGGTCAGACCGAGTATTAAAGATTCAGGTTAGGATGCTATAGAGCTTAGTAGACGAATTGGATGACAAAGACATATCTCCGTGCTTGGTTTATATTTCCACTATGTGAGGACAAGTTATTATAACTATCCAGTATTACTTTGTTAATGTTGTACTCTAATGACGTTATGTATGAATAACATTTATATTTCTTTTTATATAAAACATGTTATTATCTATTATATATTGTTCCGCTGCGATTGTGATATTCTATGTTATTATTTTTAGTTTCTTCTTCTAAATCTTCTTTTCTTTTCCCCTAACTATCGGGTTTTTACGGCACTCGATTGCTCGGCATGTAATATAGTGAATGTATTAGTGTCGATTTTTGTAGGTCAATAATCCCCGTTTGTTACATGTGGTATCAGAGCCGAACATTAAGTGAGAACCTTGGCTTTGGTGGGGATTATTTGTAACACCCCATATTTTATTGACAGTTAAATTAAAATAAATTTAATTGATAACTATGAAAAAGTGAAAAATAATTTTTTTCCTAACGTTGGAATTTGACCACAAAACTTATACTACTGTGTTCGTGGCAATTTTCTGTTCAACTTCCATATACAATGTTTTCTGAAATAGACTTCAAACGGAGAAGTTATAGCCGTTTAAAGTTGTAATGACCCATAAATTTTCGATAATTAAATGAGTTAACTTAATTAGATTTTGTAATTTAACATTGGAAGAAATAAAAATTTAGGATTTATTAATGAAGTAATAACCAAGATGATAGGTAATAATGTTAATTTAGGTTAATAATTAACAACTTGAATGAAATTCCAATCAACTGAAATAATGTAAAAGTTATACTTGGTTATAAGGTGAATGTAGGAAAAAAAATGTGAATGTTGAATTTATTTAAGGAAATAATATAAAATAAATGGTAATTGAATAAAATCTGTACTATATAAGTAATTGTAACATTTATTTGAAAATAATAAACTTATAATGTAATTAAAAGTTAATGGTAATAATTACTATAAGTTACCTATTTGTTTAGTCTAAAAAATTTAAAATTGGAAATCAATTGCAATTAAATGTAATAAATGTTACACTAATGTGAGTCAATACAATAACTGTAAATTGTAAATGTAATAAAAGAAATAGAAATGTTAAATGTATTCGTAAGGTAGAGATTGAGTTAATAAAAGAGTGAAGTCAAGATAAATAAATTAATTGGGGTTTTAAATTATAATTAATGGGTAAAATTGACAAAGATTCAGTAGAAATTGAAATATAGTAGTTAATACAAACAAAAGATGGAAAATGTAGCATATTAGTGAAATAAGACATCAAAAAACATTAATTAAGCTATTTGAGTAATAATTGATTGAATATAAAGGTTTAAATTAAATTAAATCAATTTATTGGAATTAAATTTTAAATAATTGGATTTAATTACAGTGTAAATTGAAAACCGTAATTCGTATGATAAACAACACTGAATTGTTATATAAACTTGTATTTGGTCATTGTAAGTGTCTAAGGGATTAAAAATGATGAAAATTGGTAATTATCAAATTTGAATGAAAATTGATTTAAATTAATTAATTTGATTTATTTAATTAATGTGAAAATAACCTTTTGGCCACTGTCTCGGATTTCAATGAAACTAGTTTCATCGGATCCGTAATGGTGAGTTATTGTAAAGTTTCAAGTTTTGGCGATTGGACTTGTCGTTTGATTGACTCGAAAAGTCCAGAAATCAATTCAATTGAAATCAATTGAAATTAATTTGAAATAAACTAATTTTAACATAACTTCTTCATACGGTGAAATTAGGACTTGAAACATGTTCCATTTAGTTTATAAATATTGAAAACATCTATTTTGATATATGGAATGACCCATTTTCGTTTCGGAGACAGAACGGGCTTTTTGGGTCGTTTATCGTTCAAACCCAAATCAATCTTATCAATTCATTTCTATTTTTGATCAGCCTATAAATAGTCCATTATAAACCCTAGTTAATTCTTATTCCTTATTTATAGTACGTATAATTCTTTCTGCTGCCCCCTCCTCAATGGCAGAAACAAAATCAAGCTTCAAAACCCTCAAATCTAACTTCAAAATCAATCTCAAAAAATTTAAACTCCTCAAAATATATCAGATTATATGTCGATTTGAAGCTCTCGACAAGCGCAAGTTAAATCTATTGATAGTTTTTCAAATTGGGTTTCCGTGTGTCTAGAATTCAAGGAATAATCCTCGGCTGTTCTTTTGGTCGCGATCGACTACAAAGGATCGTCAATTCGTCGGTATTAGGTTGTGGAGAGGACCGAGGGAATTTCATCGGTATGTTTCGTTTAACGATTCGATGGTTGGATGTGGCATATGGTTTGATTTAGGGTTCATGCTAAATGGTGGCGGCTGTACTTTTTGGTGGCTGATCGTGGGCGATGGAGGGCCGACTTCAGGTGAGAGGGCGGTGGCGTGTTCAAGAGGGGGCGGCGGAGTTCGCCAGCAGCGTACGAGGTGGCGGCGGCTTCTAGGGCATGTCGATCACCACTGTGATGAGAGATGGAGACGCGCGTGTATTTGGCTGTGATGAAGATAGGTGATGTGTTTATCTTTTTTTATTTCATATTTTATACTCGTATATGTTCTAATGATAATAACTTTTACATACGAGGTCTGGTTTATGCTCGGTTAGATCAACTGGGATCGTAGTGAAATTTCGCACATTTTGAAGCAAGTTTGGATGAATTCTGAGACAGTTTGAATTTAGGCCCTAAATTGGATTTAAATTCGATTTAAATTCTAAGATGAGTGATTTGACCCAATCACGGCCTTTAAAATTTCTTGCGTTAGTTAAATATAATTTATGATGTGATTAGGAATTTAATTATGGCTATTTGATACATTTAAATTGCTATTCCTGTTAATTTGTATTATTTTGAATTAAGTTATTATTTCATTTATTATTGTATTTAAATTATCAGTCAATTACCTATAAATAATATTCTATTAGTTGTTGATATTATTGGTTAATTGAATGATGATTATGATGAATTTTTGATTTTTTTATGTTAGATGATTGCATGATATGTTTGATTTATATATTGTGATCACTCTGCAAGTTCCCTTAGTTATTGGATAGGAAAACCACTATGGGTTGAAATGATATATACCCAAACAGTTTGTAGATAAGGAAAAATCGTTATAGGCTGAAATGATAGACTCGAGCGATTTTATAGAATTTTATATTAACTCGGGATTGCGGATTGAAATGATATATATGTTACGAAATCAATTATATGGTTTCGATGATAACAACGATACAATGGAAATCGAATATACATATATATCTATATTTACAGGTAGTTGATAAAGTAACATCACTAAAGAGACAAAAACAAGACTCAAAAGAAGTATCAAAAGACTTCAAGTCGATAGAAGTGGAAAAGGGATGACACAGACACAGATAAAGCAACATGCACACAATCAGACGTCTGGGTACACTAGCCAGATGTCTGATTGATTCTTTTGGTTTGAAACTCAGAAAGAATACGACGCCTGGTTAATACACTCAGACGTCTGAAAAGCATCCGAATATAAAAAATATATGAAAGCCAGACGTCTGGTTAATGAACACAGACGTCTAAAATATAAATAGATACAAAAAATATATGAAGACCAGACGTCTAAAATATTTTCCAGATGTATGATTTTGAACTCGGCTATGTAAATTCAAAGAACAACTGCCACATCTGAAGGACACGTTCGCTTCTCTTCACTGCAACTCTTCATCACCATGAGAAGCAACCTTAGAGCACTTACTAACAGTTGCAACTACACAAAAGATCTCTCCACCACTATAAATAGAATCAGGAATTCAAGAGAAGAAAAAACACCTTACTTACTTACGCTCTTAACTCTTACACACTGATTTATACCTGATCTCTAAGCAATCAAAATACCTGTAATTGACTCTTTTATATATATATATATATATATATATATATATATATATATATATATATATATATATATATATATATATATTGGAAGCAATTGTACCTAATAGTCAACATCCGTGTTATAGAACACATTCTTGACAAAGAAATTCTTCTATTGTAAACCTGTTCCTCCGGGTCAAGTGAGGGTGAGTTGAAAGGAAATTCTTAAGAGGAGCTTCAGGACTGGACGTAGAACGGGAGGTCCGAGCTAGTATAAAATCCTAGTGTGATTATTTTAATTTGCTTTGCTACTATCACCTATCAAGTTATATTATATAGTTAGTTGCATATACTTGCATATACATCCTATACGATCCACTCATATAGATTTACAATTGGTATCAGAGCAAGGTTTTGATCAAATAACAGTAACACGTTTTTGAATCACTTTAATATGGAAAGTATTTTTCAAGAAGGACAATCCACAGCACGACCCCCACTCTTTAATGGATCTAATTATGCATATTGGTCAACACGTATGAGAATTTTTATGGAGGCTAATGGTCTTGAAATTTGGTCAGCCACATAAGATAAATATGAAGCACCTACTACTGCTATGAACACTGGGACCGATGAACAAAAAACCTTAGCATCAAATAATGCTAAAGCTATGAATGTTTTATTTTGTTCTTTAGACAAAAATGAATTTTCAAGTGTCATTTTATGCACCACTGCGTTTGATATTTGGCATACCTTACAAATTACACATGAAGGTACAACAATGGTCAAACAAACCAAGATTTCGATTTTACAAAACCAATTTCCTTCATTCAAAATGAAGCAAAATGAAACTATTGTTGACATGTATTCTAGATTTCAAACTATCCAACACGATCTTATGGCATTAGGAGTTAAATTTACTGTATTTTGATTTAGTCTCTCGAATACTCAACTTTTTAACATCAGATTGGGAAAGGAAGGTTTTAGCTATTGAAGAAGCTAACGGTCTTTCTACTCTCAAGGTTGAAGAGTTAATAGGAAATTTAATGTCCTATGAAGCTAATTTGCAGGCTCGAAAAGAACTAAATTCAGAGAAGAAGAATATAGCATTTCCAACAGCAAAAATGATGACTCCGATTTAGATGAAGAAGAAATAGTCTTCATTGCTAAGAATTATAATAGATTCAAGAAATTTAGAAAGATGACCAGATTTCAAAAAGAAGAGAAATCCAACACAAAAACTCAAATCAAGTGCTATGAATATGATCAATACGGTCATATGAAGAACGATTTCCCTAAACTCAATATTGACAAAAATAATAACAAAGTTCAAAATTTTAAGAAGAAGAAGGCTTTCAAAGTAACTTGGGATGACTCGGATTCTTCATCCTCTGAAAGTGATAACGAAAGTGATGGAGAACAGGCTAATGTATGTTTTAAGGAACAAACTGAAGAGGTATGTCCTGAACTTAGCTATGATAATTATTAGATCTTAGCATGGAATTAGATGATAAATTTAGACAAATAAAAAAATTGAACAAAGAATATATAGTCAAAATAAATAGATTAGAACTTGAGGTAGGAATGTTGAAAGATGAAAAAATTATTCTAGAAGAAGAACTTGAAATATCTCAAGAGAAAATCAAAAATAAATTGATAGAAAGTGAGAATATTACTATAGTAAAAGAAAATTTGTTATATGAAAATATCGAGTTTAAAAATATTATTGAATCATTGAAAATTGAAAATATAAAACTAAAAGAAAAATTAGATAAAATTACCAACAATGTGTCAAAATTTAATGAAGGAAAACAAGATTTGGAAAATCTTATCAAAACTTCAAAACCATCAGGCAATAGAAATGGAATAGGATTTAAAAATTCTTCTAAACAAAAAGGAAATAATGCTAAAAATATTAGTTACATAAAAACTAGAAGTTTTTCTAAGTCGAAATTAAATATCAAAAATATGAAAATTTGGATTCCTAAAACAATTAATAATTTGATTAGACAAAAGCATATTAATAATTACTTAGAAGGAGTAGTCTATAACAAAAATTATATTTATAAAGGTACCAAACCATCTTGGGTATGGCTGCCTTCCGCTAACAATTAGGACCCTAATAAAATATATGGGTACCAATTAAAACATTCTTTATTTTGCATGTACCCAAAATAAAAAATAAGGAGAAATGGATACTAGATAGCGGTTGCTCTAAACATATGACCGGAAACTCAAAAATGTTATCAAATATAACATACATCTATGGTGGAACGGTAACCTTTGGAGATAATTCAAAAGGATATGTCATAGGCACTGGAGAAGTCATCAACTCTTGTATATCTAACTCTCCTATTATTACAAATGTTTTATAAGTAAAAAATTTAAAACACAACTTACTAAGCATTGGTCAATTATGCAGTAAAGGTTTTCAAATAAATTTTGAAAAGGATAGATGTAATATTTTAGATAATAACAAACAACTCATTTTTGAAGGATTTAGAAACAAAAATATTTATGTATTAAACATGAATACAAATAAAAATTCAAACTTATGTTTAACGGTCAAACATGATGATCCATGGTTATGGCATAAACGTTTTTGTCATATCAATTTTAAGAATATTAATAAGTTAGCAAAATACGAGTTGGTAAGAGGATTACCTAAAATAAATTATAAAGTAGAGAACATATGTGACGATTGTCAAATTGGAAAACTAAAGAAAAGCTCGTTTAAATCAAAAAAATAATATTTCCACAAAACAACCATTAGAATTATTACATTTAGATTTATTTGGTCCAACACAAATAAGTTCTATAAATCATAATAAATATGTTTTCGTAATAGTCGATGATTTTTCGATATATACATGGACTTTATTTTTAAAACACAAAAGCGATACTTTTGGTATATTTAAAATATTTGCTATCAACTTTCGATAAATAAGTAAAACCATCAAACTTCAGGCTATTTTTAGCCAAACTGTAAATTTCAGACATCTATCTACATCCTCCAGACGTCTAACACAATTAAATTTTTTTAGCAGTGTGCATATGTCAGACGTCTGATATATCCCCAGATGTTTGAATTTAAGTTCTGCCTCCTAAAAATAGAATTCAGAAAATTTCAGACGTCTAACACATTGAACCAGACGTCTGACCATGTCTTCTGTCACAAATTTGTCTAAAGCAGACGTCTGACATATACAACCAGACGTCTGTTTAAAGTTTCTGCCTATTAAAACTCACAAATTCGACCAAAATAGACGTCTACTCAAAATACCAGACGTCTATTTGTATCTTTTGTAAAAAAAATTAGGGCAAACCAGACGTCTGTCTTCCAATCCAGACGTCTGGAATTCAATCGACCATTTAAATACACCCAGATAACGTCATTTTTTTCTCTATCTTAAAATTATTCCATTTTACCATCTGCTTCTTGACGATTTTTTTCCTCACAATCAACGTCTTCTACAAAACTAAATCAAAATGCCTCTTCGCACTAAGAATATCAAGGCTCCAAAACATAAACAAGATCAACCCATTTCATCTTCAAACTTCTAGGTGTGCTCCGACGATCAAATCGAGAGGTGGATGCATAAAGCTCTGCATTCCATTAAAAGGTATCAAGATATTCAAAAGAAGAAACTTCATATTGGACCATTCTATAATCTCCTAAAATTCCCTATGTATGATCTAGATGAACTTGTTGAAAATGCTGGATTGGAAACCCTAATCTCTTATTACTCCAAATGATGTTCAAATATATCAATTAGCTATATTTTTATTCTACGCTAATCTAGACAGTACTTCAGTATGGAATACTGAAGGTGAAGACAATTGGCTATGGTATAGTGTTTATGGTAATACAATTAGGTTAACTCCGCAGATAATTGGTAGAATTTTGGGATGCTCTGACACCGGGGAAGATTTATACAACATTCCGGATATGCGCTTCGAGCCACGGAATAGTATTACTCATCAAATTTGGGAGGACGAAATGCCAAAATTTGCTTCGAAATATTTACATCCAAAAGCTCGACTCTTGACAAGAATGATAATAAATACAGTTGTTCCATGTATGGGGAGTCACGAGCAAATAACAGAAATGGAGCACAAAGCTCTATATGCTCTCTTTAGTGGAACTCGGGTAAATTGGGCCAAATTCATCTTCGATGAGCTCAAGCACTTTTGGACTCGATCACGGCCATCGATCATTTACCGTACTTATATTATGAGACTTCTTTGTGCACATAATATTCCTTCCTTCCTATCGACATTCGAAGAAATCTTGCCTAAATATGCTTCCACCAAATTCTTCTCTCCGATGCACCTACCTGAAATCCCTCCAGAGTTTATGTCCTTCGAAGTTGGACGCACAATCGTCAATCTCGAAGAGTTGAGCCTCCCCCTCAACCAAACATTGATCCATCCCAAGAGGAAGTACAACATCGAGAAGTCACTCCTCCTCCTCCCGCACCATTGGATTATCCGGGAAAGGATGAAATTATGGAGACTCGAACGGATACAAATCCAAATGAAAGTGTTCGAGATCTTACTCTTCGGAACCAAAAAAATCTATCTCAAAATCAGAAAATTTTGGCTAAGTGAATTGACAGTTTTGAAACTTCATTTTCTACACGACTTGCCACAGTTGAAGTATCTCTCCCGACTGTTTTATCGGTTCTTAAAGAAGTATTACGACGGGTTCATGGTCCAACACCACCCTTTGAGGATTGGGCAACCCCTGTTCCTTCTTCTCCCGTAAAACATTCAAAACTAACTGAGGATGAACCTCCAAAGGAAGCTTTGACATCTCCTTTAAAGGATAGCACTTCTGAAAACGAAGAACCAAAGGAAGATGATCCAAATAAAGCTTCCCCGAAGAAAATCTAGAATTTGGACATCGTAGTTTTTATAATTTTTGTACAAATCTATGATTGTAATCACTTCATGTTATTAATGAACTTTTCCTTTTTGACGTTGGCTTCACTGTTATAATTCTTTTTGATAATGTCAAAGGGGGAGAATTATTGGTAGAGTCATATAACATTAAAAATAAGCACATATTCCGGGGGAGATTTATAATCTATATATAAGTACATTGAATAGTTGTCATCAATGTTATCAATTTACTTTCATTTCAAATTCCAAATCAAATTTGTTAATAATGGCGGCTGAAGGATTTAAATCAAATGGCGATTTTACCAAAGATAGAGGACGTCCACCTGATCAAGGCACTTCACAAATAGATGCGGCAAAAAATTCGTATCATAACAAAGGGAAAGAGGTAATATTGGAGGCAACATGGAAGATGATCGGATCCTCTGACCTGGGTCGTGACGGATTGGCCAACGACAATCAAGAAACCGCCACCGTGGTTCGTCACGCCAGGGGTCCAAATTTAGGGGGGGATCAAACCCGAACTAGATCTGGAACCTCACAGGTTCAAGGAGATCGATTTGATAAAAATAAGGAAGCGAATAAATGGAAATCGATACAAAATGAAATAAGCATAGGGAACTCGAAATCATGGAAAGATGCAGCCAGTGGGGGAATAGGGGAGAAACATGATGAATTTCTGGATTTAAAGTACATCGAACCATTGCTAGAAAATAATAAGAAGAAAGCATTAATATCAGAAGCTTCAGTGAAGAGAGCGGAAGATAAATGGGAACACTCGATCATTTTCTATGTTTATGGGATCAGACCGTATCATCTTCATCTAAAGGGATATATAGAACGTGTCTGGAAACCTATAGGAAAATTTCAACTGTTATCACGAGAAAATGGATTTTTCGTAATACGTTTTGATAATAAAATTGACTGTGACAATGTGTTCAAAGGGGGGCCTTATCCGTTTGACAACAAAATTATCATTCTGAAGAAATGGATGATAGGTACTAGATTCAGAAAAGAACTTCTGACAACTCTACCAATATGGATAAAACTTTCTAATCTAGAACTAGAACTCTAGGATAAAGAAGCAATAAGTGCAGTAGCAAGTGTACTGGGAAAACCAATTAAAATGGACAAGATTACAGCTGATGAATCCAGGATAGCATTTGCAAAAAATTTGGTTGAAATGCAAGCAAGTGACGAATTTCCTAATGAAGTGACAGCAATTTTGCATACTGGGGAAGTGATTTCGATAAAAGTTGACTACCTATACAAACCATATAGTTGTAAAGAATGTAAAGTATTTGGCCATTCTACTCAACAATGCAAAATAAAAAGCAAAGAAAAATGGGTTCCAAAAGTGACTGAACAAATTGCAAGAGATTTAAACTCTGAACAGAATGTTGTGTTAAATAACACAGAACATCCAGAAGGTAATAAAAATGCAGAGCAATCAACAGGAAATACAAGTTTAAATTCCAAAAAAGAAATTATACATGTAGATGCTGAAACTACAATAGAAAATCAGGAAAATCCTATTGTTCATAACAGGACTACAATTGAAAACCCAGATAACATGGAAACTAATTGCAATAAGGATTCGACTATCTCTGACCAATCCAAGATGCCTGCAGTTGATAAAACAACAGAAAAGAATTTAATAAATGAAATGTCTACCATCCATAAAGAGAAGAGCTCTGATATATCTTTGTTAAAGGATAGTAATACCTCTTCAGAACCTGATAGGCCAGACATTACACCAGTACAAAGCAGTCACATTGGTGGACAAATCTCAGAAGGCTTGGTAGAAGATTTAAGTGATTCTGAAGGAGAGGAACTAATCAGGAATCTTGCCAGAGAAGAAAAGGAATGTAAACAACCAGAGAAATTGGAAGATGTATCGAACTGTGTGGATAAAAACCAAAAATTTTATGAAGAAATTGAAACAGCTAACATACATAGCATTAAAAGTAGAAAAGGAAAATTAACCACTGCTCCTCCTAAAGCAAATACAAGGAGCCAAAGCAAGATTAAATAATGAACATTGTTTCATGGAATGTTAGGGTTTTAAATACTAAGAATAAACAATTCGAAGTGATTAAATTCCTAACAAAATACAAGCCAACTATTGCTGGCTTACTGGAAAATAAATTAAGTAATATGAATATAGATAAATTGGGGCAAAGACTGGAAAATAATTGGAAAATTATTGATAATAATGACTGTGGTAGTAAAGGTCGTATCCTCATTATCTGGGACTCAAATATTTGGAATTTTCAAATGGAGAAAAAATCTGTTCAACACATTTCTATACTAGCTGTAAACACTGGTGGATTTACATGCAGAATAACTTTTGTTTATGCTAGTAATTTCATTAAAGACAGATATAAATTATGGGAAGACTTAATTGAAGAAGCTAGATTGGTGAATTCCCCATGGATAATATTAGGAGATTTTAATAATATATTATCACCTTCAGATAAAAAGGGAGGGTCGGTTGTGCCTTTTAGTCAAATGGCAGGATTTAATAATTGCATTACTAGAGTGGGTTTGCTGGAACTACCGATCATAGGTTTTAAATACACTTGGAGGAAGAAGGGGGTAGCTTCTAAAATTGATAAGGTCCTGTGTAATCACTTATTAATGGGATCTAATCCTGGAATTACTTCTTTTGGGGTTTCTAATGCTATCAGCGACCATATACCAATATTTATCAGTTTTAATAAAGAGGTCAAATCTCATAAAAACACTCCATTTAGATATGTGAATTCTTGGCATTTGACAGAAGGCTACATGCAATGTTTTCAAAGTGCATTAGAAATTTATCAGTCAATATCCCCAAACTACCAAGCTTCAAAAATGCACAAGTTCATGAAATTTATTACTGAATGCAAATACAGGCTGAAAGATTGGAATCTCAAAAATTGTAGAGAGGGTAACATTCTCAAATTCTATGAAGAAGAATACCAGAAATGCCTTAAGGATTGTGATGCAAACCCTACAAACACTCTTTTATTTGAAAAACTCAGCAATGCATATACTAACTGGAAGATACAAAATGAAGCAGAATTTTTAAAATCAAAACAGAAAGCAAAGATTGATTGGCTGACAGATGGGGATTCATGTACCAAATTCTTTCATGCAAAAATGTCACAAAGGAGATATATCAACAACTGGAACCATATTATTATGAGCAATGGGGAAATATTACAAGATGCTAATAAAATAGAATCTGAGGCTTTAAATTATTACACTACCATTTTCTACTCCACACAGCCTCTGTCTAGTAATTTCCCAGATATCCAGTGTAAGAACAAAATAAATGATAGAGGAAGAATTAAACTCACATCTCTTATTACAATTGAAGAGGTCCAAAAAGAAGTTTTCTCAATCCCTGAAGACAAGAGTCCAGGCCCTGATGGTTTCACTGCAAAATTTTACAAAATTCACTGGAATGAGTTGAAGTATGATATTCTGGACTTAATTCAAGAAGCCTTCAATACAGGTAGAATCGAAAAAGGTTTAAACCATACTTTTATCACACTTGTACCTAAAATCAAACAGCCTGTTAGTATCTCTGATTATAGACCAATTGCATGTTGTAATGTTCTATACAAAATTATATCCAAAATCATATGCAATAGGATTAAGCCTTTCTTACCTCACCTTATATCAGAGAACCAGTCAGCCTTCATTCCAGGAAGATACATAGCAGAAAATATCCTGCTTGCACATGAACAAATCAGACAATTTAATAGAAAAGGCAGTGACAAAATGTGTCTAAAGATTGACCTTCAAAAGGCTTATGATATGGTTAATAGGGAGTTTGTATGCCACATGATGAACATGATGGGTTTCCCGTATAGCCTTATCAAACTTATAAGAAAATGCATCTCATCCCCTACCTACTCTATCCTTGTCAATGGTATCCCCAAAGGATTTATTCATAACAATAGAGGGTTGAGACAGGGAGATCCCCTCTCTCCTTATCTTTTCTGCATAGCCATGGAATTGTTGTCCTTGATGACAAAGCTCACAAGGCAGGCAATTTTCAACCTATCTACAATCAAGATCCTTGTGTCACTCACCTCATGTATGCAGATGATCTCATGATATTTTCAAATGCTAAGCATAAATATGCTACAGCCCTCAAAGACATGATGCAGAAATTGAAAGATTTGACAGGCCTAAATATAAACAACTTGAAATCTAAAGCTTATTTCAGCAGAGGTGTAATCAACATAAACTCTCTCCTCAACATATTGGATATGAATGAAGGAATACTTCCCATTAAATATTTGGGAGTCCCTCTATCATACAATTACATTCATTATAATGACTGTGGAAATCTACTTGATAGGATCCAAAACAGAATGGATGGATGGGATTGCAAACTCTTATCAATGGCAGGAAGGATTGAACTCATACACTCAGTTATTACACCTATGGTACTATACTGGATGATGATATATCAATTACCTCATGCTACAATCAATAAAATCAATAAATTATGTGCAAATTTTGTGTGGGGTGGCAGAACACATAAAATTGCCTAGGACATCTTATGCAGACCTAAGCTTGAAGGAGGGGTGGGTCTACGAAATTTTGAGGATATTAGAACTGCTACTGCTATCAAATTGTTGTGGCATTACATAAATAACAACAATCTTTGGTTAAACTGGATGAGAAGTAGATATTGCAAAGAAAAACACTTCTGGACGATGGTGATAGATAACAACATTTCTTGCACTTGGAAATCTATATTAAAACATAGACAAAAAGGTCTACAACAAATACACAGAAACATAGTAAATGGACATGACACACTGTTATGGCACGACCCCTGGATAAACAATGAATTATTGGTCAATATCCTTGGGTGGGATGCTCTTGGCTTATATAGAGGGGACAATCTGAAGGTCAGTAGTATAATACAAAACAAAACTTTAAGGCCACAGATCCTACAGTTTACTAGACAAGTTAACCAAATTAAAGAAGTACAACTGTCTACTACACATGTTTCTGATTACTAGAGCTAGAACCACAAGCCAAATGGTTTCACTTTCTACTCAGCATGGGACAGCACTAGAAGACATTTTCAGCCTAATTTTTGGGCTAAAATTATTTGGAACCATTGCAACAGTCCTAAAATGAGTTTATGTACATACAAAATTATTCTTAACAGAATACCTACCAAAGACAAACAGATCGAATGGGGATTCTCAGTAGATCCTACATGTGTGTTATGTAATCGAGAGCCAGAAAATAGAAATCACATGTTCTTTCAATGCCCATACTCGGCATATCTCTGGACTCGAAGTAAACTCAAACTAGGAATGAATATGAACAGCTCGATGCTGATTGAAGAGGAAGCGATGGACATTCATGAATCATTCAAAATTGCAAATCAAATCAAAGACCTTGCTTCCTGCAGCTTCGTCACAATAATCTATCATATATGGTTGGAAAGAAATGTCAGAATACATGATGGTAAAGAAACAGACAAATTTCAGCGCTGGAACTATGTGGAGATTGATGTTAAATACTTGCTGACGAAAAGTAAAAGGAAGACAGTGAGATCGAAAGAAAATGAAGAAATTTTACAAAGATGGGGAATCGATCTAGTGGATAATGGTTGATAACCGGTCTTCAGTTATTTTCTTGATATTTGTTTTGTTCAACTGGTAATTAGTTATGTTGTGTACTGATTAGGATCGGGTGTGTTTTCTTTTACCCGATTAGGAGAATCTATGTTGTGTACTGTATATTGATAATTTAAGATATATCAATAAAGCGCCGCACTTTTTTTTCCTTACCAGATATCACATTGATATCTAGTAAGGTTTTTAATGAGGCGGTTTACCCATTTTCAAAAAAAAAAAAATAGTTGTCATCATCAAAAAGGGGGAGATTGTTAGGAAATCAAAGATATGGTTTCGATGATAACAATTATACAATGGAAATTGAATATATATATATATATATATATATATATATATATATATTTATAGGTAGTTGATAAAGTAACATCACCAAAGAGACAAAAACAAGACTCAAAAGAAGTATCAAAAGACTTCAAGTCGATAGAAGTGGAAGAGGGATGACACAGACACAGATAAAGCAACATGCACACATTCAAACGTCAGGGTACACTAGCCAGACGTCTGATTGATTCTTCTGGTTTGAAACTCAGAAAGAATCGGACGTCTGGTTAATACACTCAGACATCTGAAAAGCATTCGGATATAAAAAATATATGAAAGCCAGATGTCTGGTTAATGAACACAGACGTCTGAAATATAAACAGATACAAAAAATATATGAAGACCAGACGTCTGAAATATTTCCAGACCTCTGATTTTGAACTCGGCTATGTAAATTCAAAAAACAACTGTCACATCTGAAAGGACACGTTTGCTTCTCTTCACTGCAACTCTTCATCACCATGAGAAGCAACCTTAGAGTACTTACTAACAGTTGTAACTAGACAAAGGATCTCTCTACCACTTAAATAGAATCAGGTATTCAAGAGAAGAAAAAACACCTTACTTACTTACTTATGCTCTTAACTCTTACACACTGATTTATACCTGATCTCTAAGCAATCAAAATACCTGTAATTGACTCTTTTATATATATATATTGGAAGCAATTGTACTTAATAGTCAACATCCGTTTTATAGAACACATTCTTGACAAAGAAACTCTGCTATTGTAAACCTGTTCCTCCGGGTCAAGTGAGGTTGAGTTGAAAGGAAATTCCGAAGAGGAGCTTCGGGACTGGACGTAGGACAGAAGGTCCGAACCAGTATAAAATCGTGGTGTGATTATTTTAATTTACTTTGCTACTATCATCTATCAAGTTATATTATATAGTTAGTAGCATATACTTGCATATACATCCTATACGATCCACTCATATAGATTTACAATATATCCATCAATATAAAATAATTTGCGGATTGAAATGATATATATCCGTATCACTTGACCCTAGGGTAGAGAATTATATACGGACATCAGATTGGTTAAACTAAATGATTTTTGAATCCTAAAATTTTGAATTTAATTGAATGATGTTTTGAAATAAGAATTTGATTTATATAAGTTGAATTATTATCAAAATTCAAGTTTTATATTGAAATTGAAATGGATTAAAAGGAATTGTTGAAGGAATTTAAATTCAAATTTGATTTTTGAAGTATAATTGAAAATCGAAACTGAATAATTAAAATTAATTGAAATATAACTTTGAAACATATTGAAATTGGAGTAAATATAGTTCGATATTTCCAACATGGATTTGAAATTGATATAAAATTTAATGGTCAATTGGGAATTTAAATTGAAAATTTGAAATTGGTTTTTGATTGGGAAATTAAAATGGTCCGATTGTGCTGAAACCAAGTAAATAGTTTGAATTGACACAAATTCCAAATTTCATATTTTAGTTAAAGCATTTTAAAAATATATTATTTTGAAGATTCTAAATTTTAAGATTTTCAAAATATTGAACTATTTCAACCTATATTAACTATATCAAATAATTTTAACCTATTTTAAACCAATTAATTTATTTTTTAAAACTAATTAACCAATTTTAACTTACTTTAAATCTAATTAATCTATTTTAAAACTATTTAATCTATTTTAATTTTATTTAATCTATTTAACTATCTTAAATCAATTTGACAGTATATTTAATCTATAATTTAACTATTTTAGAGTATTTAAACTATTTATAACTATTTTCTCAATTTTCAGACCTAGTAAAGGGGAAGTGCTTATATTCAATTCATTGGTTTAAAAGAGAATACGGTTAAATGATGTTATAAACCTAAGTTAGGATTTAAATGTTATAATTAATTGAATATGACTATTTTAAAAGTAAGGATTTAACCTATTATGGAAATACGATGTTTTGAAGAAATTATGATTTTGGAAACGATATGACTTGAAAGTGAATATGGTTTGAAGTGAATATGATTTCGACGCAGATATGATTTGAAATTGAATATGATATTTTGATATAAATTATGAAATGATTTTTGAAACGTAAAAGAACCATCCGGTGTGCAATAAGCGCTTGGTTGTTAAAGAGACCAGGATCAGATATTGTCATACTCTTTACCAATACCAAAAACCACTTTAACAACTATGTATGTGGTGAAGATTCCAGAAATGAAGTAGGATGGTTTGGTGAACGATATTTATATAGGTATGACGTGACCCTGACTCCCGTGAGTCAGCTTAGAAGTGACTAAAACAGGAGCCACGCCGTGCGAAGTGAGGTCGCACCTCCGATCGGACACATTCTTCGATACCATTCTATTACTTAATGATTGATTTGGTTGCCACACTTGACTTTTGATTTGGGAGTGCGTCCGAGGTGGGCGGTTGTAGCTACTATGCATTACCACCAGTCCGGATACGCAATTGGTATATCTACCCTGGCATTGCCTCGAGTGCCGTATTCACATGCCCGAGAGCGCCTTCTACGAGTATGTTTTGTGTCGTACCTATGTGATGTTCTCTGGGTAACCCTCCAGTTTACGGAGGAGCATACGACATTGTATAGACTATAGGAATATATAAAATGTGGTAAGGGGGATATGGGTAACTCCTTAACGCTATTTTAATGCTTTTAATTTAATGTAGGCATATTATAACAGCGTATTGTACTACATAGTAGATAGTTTAACGGATCATTAGGAGATGTGAATCCCGAACATCTCTTGAGTTACTACACTCACATTAGACACTGGATAGGAGATGTCAAACCCTGTAAACATCTTTGACGCTGTCAGACTCATATTTATCGTTGATTTAACTTACATAAGATCTTTTAGTTCCGACTCGAGTGTTTTGTCTTTTTAATTCGCTCGGGTCATCCTGAGCAATTCAGGGTTGAAGACCTTATTTCTGGAGGACGAAGTTGAAGATTTGTGCTACTATTATTTACTATACTTTTCCACCGCATTCATACTATTTTGCTGCATTATTTATTTATCTCTGATATGTGTATCTCTGATTATGTGTTGTGGAAGTATAATCAAATGTTTTGTAAATAGCTTCATGAACTGTTTTTTGATTATTATATTTTGTCATTCCGCTGCGACATTCTGTTTTGTTTTCTTTCTTTCCTCTTTTTCTTATTTACCCTATAAAAATTTCCCTTTTTAATGGTTTGAGTCCGATGTGTTTGTCTACTTAAAACGTCCAAAAAGGCAGGTCGTTACAATTTGTATTAGAGCTTTGGTTTAGCGATAACCTTAGCTTTGTGGGGTCTGACCCATATTAAATAGGGTTGTAATACCCTAGAATGAGTCATTTAGTGTATATATATGTGAGAGCATATTGGTTAGTGTTATGAAAGGTTTTTGTATTGTGTTAATTTGTTTCATTTTGTAATTTTAAATTATGATTGGTACATAGGACACTATGGCATCGATAGGGATTTCTAAATGCTTAATAGGACAGACCGACACAATATTGTTTTAAAATATAGGTAAATGAAATAATTTTGCTTATTTTATATTTTTTATATAAAATAATAAATTTTATAAATGGCGTGGTTGGTTGTTATATATTTGTTTGTTAGGTAGTAAAATCCTATATAAATACTGATTGAAAAATAAGATTTACAAATAAAATGAATATAAGTTTGAAAATTTAGAACTTAAGTTCCGCGATTTTGAAAATTCCTTTCAAAGATTTTGGGAATATAATACTAGTAGTGTTTGGCAGTATTTTCTGAGATAAACATTTCAAGTTGATTTGAAGGAAATGTTTTAAAGGAACTTTGGAAATAAATAAGTTCTGCACTCCCCTCTTTGTCGTTGGTAAATAATTTCGGTGATGAGTGCACGCATCATCGACATTTATTTTCGAGTTTCAAAGTGGGAAGGCCATTGCAGTAGTTTTACTGCAGATTTATTTTGATAAACAAATATTAATTTAAAATTTAAAATATGATTGGATATAAGTCGTAAGTATATAACTATATATTATTTTAAATGATTGGAATGGAACCCGGTTGTAACGACCCATAAAATTCGCTAATTAAGTTGGTTAATTTAATAAGATTTTTGGTAATTAAATTTAGAAGGAAACAAAAGTAAGTATTGAATAAATTAATGTAATAACACATTGTTAATGGTAATTGGATGTAAATTAAGGAAATATGTTATTGCAAGTTAATAATTAATGAACTTGAATGAACATTCCAATTTAATATAATAATTCAAATGTTATGACTTAGTTTTAAATGTAATATAATAAAAACAAATGCAATTAGTGTATTAATGTGTGAAATAATATATTGATTTATTTGTAATTGAACATAAATTAGTGAAATTATGTTAATGCAAGTTAATAAATAATTAATTTAGTGCTATCCCAAATAATTAAAAACAATGTAAGATTATAATTGATTGTATTTGGTAAATTGGAAATAAATTTCAACAAATGTAATTAAATAGTATGTTAATAACAATTGAATAAAAATTTGTGTTATGTAAACAATTGTAACAATTGTTTGTGAATAATAACACATAACTGTGATTTAAAGTAAACGGTAACAAATATTTTAGGTTACCTATTTTATTTAGCCTGTTAATTTAAATATGGGAAAAATTGCAATAAATCTAAATTAATTATTTTGTTTTGTTAATGTGATTTAGTTAATAATGGGAATTAATATGAAATGAAGCATGCATTAATGAAATGTATTATAATTCAATTTTATTTATACCCATAAAATATCTATTTATTTAATAGCAAGATTTTAAATCAATAAACGAATTTATCGAAGTTTCAATTTATAATTAATAACATTTAATGTGGAGTCAATTACAATTAATTGACTTAAATTGTGCAGTTAGGATAGATTTGATTTGTCATTGAAGATGGTTAATTTTATAAGATGTAATTAATGCTAAGCCTATTTATTATATGAAAATTAGTTGATTTAAAGAATAGAAAGCAAGATTTATTAATTTGATTGAAGTGTAAAATTCAATAATTGAATTTACTGCAAATAAATGAAATTCAACATTTAATGTTACGTTAATTGAAACTAGATGGAATGTGAGGATATTAGTATAGTAGATTTTGAATCCAATGTTGATTTCATACAATGTAATAATGAATTGAATAATATGAATGAAAATTTAATTCAATGGAATTATTGAAAATTTAATTTATAATTTCTAAATTTAATAAAATTGAAAATTTAACACTGAAACGGATAAATTAATCAACTCTAAATTGACATCTAAATTTGTTTAAAATCATTGTAAATGATTATGAAATTTAAAATGATAAGAATTGTCGATTCAAGAATTTAAATTGGAAATTTGATTTAATTAGTGTAAAAATAGCCATTTTGGCCACTGACTCGGATTTCGACAAAACCAGTTTCATCGGATCCATAACGGTGAATTATTATAGGATTTCAAGTTTCGTAGCGATCAGACTTGTCGTTTGATCGTACGAACGCGAAACGCCTTGAAATCGATTTAATTGAAATCAATTGAAATCAATTTGAAAAATATTGATTTTAGCATAACTTCTTCATACGATGGAATTTGAACTCGAAACCTTTTCCATTGTGTTAAAAATATTTTAAAACACCTATTTTGATATATGGGTTGACCCAATTTCGTTCCGGAGTCGGAACGGGCTTTTTGGGCCATTTTGTCGTTAGCGCGTATATCTATCTTATCCATCTATTCTATTTTCAACTTCTTCTGTATATATCCTGCTATAAACCCTAGCAGCCTCTGTTCCTCATTTCTATATGTTTTGTTCACCTCCTCACTTCAATGGCAGACAGACCTTAATTCTAATTGCAATACCAAATCAAATCCAAAGTCAAAATTCCAAACTCCTCAAAAAAATAAGAAAAATTATATGTCGAAGCTCTCGACGAGCGCATCTCAGATCTATAATTCGTTTTTCAATTTGAACCTCGATTTGTCCAGAAATTTTAGAACAATCCTCGGTCGTTCGTTTGGTAGTTGATGTACGGTGATGGATTGTCGAATCGAGGGTGTGGTTGGGTGGAGATGGACGCACATGGTTCATCGGTGACAGTTGTTCGCCATACGAGTGGTCAGATCATCGTGGATAGTTCATTTGGGCTCATGTTATATGGTGGAGGCTACTTCTTTTCTTTCGACCGGGCTTCTGGGCTTCAGCGTGGGTGGTAGGAGGATGGCGTGTAGGTTTAGGTGAGGCCGGCGAGTTGATCTGGCTTGGTCGCTTGCAGTCGAAGTGGCGGCCGTAGTAGGGTTTCGAGGTCGCGTTGCCAAAATCTCGTGTAGAATCAGGGTTCGTTGGATGGAGATGGGCGCGACGTGGCACTGTACTTTTGGTGAAGTTTTTTTTATTTAAATTTTAAGTTAATACTCAAATAGTCTATCACCTACATCTTCCACATACGAGGTCCGATTTACGAGGGGATTTTTGCATTGGGATCGTAATGGAATCCCGGACACTTTGACGCTGGTGTGGATGAATTTGGAGACTGTCCAATTTTTGGGTTTAAATTGGATTTAAATTCAATTTAAATTCAGAAGGTGAGTGTTTTAACCTACTCACAACTTCTAAATTTCTTATGTTTGTTAAATTAATTTATGTTGTGATTATGAATTTATTTATGACTGTTTGTATATTTTTATTTATCATCTTAGTTAATTGCATTTATTTAAATTAAATCGTTATTTAATTTATTATTGAATATAACTGCCAGTTAACTACCTGTTAAATATTATCAGTTATATATTGATATTGATTGATTGTTTTGGATGATGATTGTGATGTATGTATGATTTTATGATGGATGAATGGATGTTTTATTTATATCATCATAATCTGCAAGTTGTTATGCATTTATTTTGATTCGGGATTGCGGTTTGAAATGATATACAACCGCATTTTTATTTTAAATTGCGGATTGAAACGATAAATATCCGTATCACTTGACCATAGGATAGAAAATTATATACAGGCACCGCGGTATATATATATAATTATTTTGAAATGATTTTCTATGGTTTTGGAAAGAAATATACGGTTTAGTAAATATTAATTTTTGATGTTATATAAATATTATATTATATATATATAGTTAAATTGTAATGTTTCGAGATTTTCGACTTCCGAAAATCGACATTAATACGTCCACTATATCAAATGCCACATAATCGAATGCCAAAAAACCGAATTGTTAGGATTAAAAAGAAGAGGTAGAAGAAAAAGATAGAAGAAATAAGAAAAAGATAGAACAGGAACATTATCAGAATCTCACAGTCGCAGCGGAACAACATATAATAGATAAATGAATAATCTTTAAAATAAAGAACTATATCAGTTATTACATCACATCATCATCAGAGTGTACAACAATAATATACAACACAATACAAGAATGGGCAGCTATAAAAACATGTCCTTACAAGTGAATCACACAGCGGAAAGATAATATCATATACAAGTAATACGTCTCGCCATCCAGCCCACCACTTGAACTCCAAAGCACTTCTGAATCCAGAATGACCTGATAACCTGACTCTAGACTGCCCGTGTGGAAAATTATGGGCACCCAGAGTTTAGGAAGAGAACAATAAACTTCAGGTCAGTCATGGGACTGGTGTGAGAACTTAAAACAGTTATTTATCTTTTCAAAACAACAACAACCATAGAAGTGGAATATATCCGCAAAGCTTTTGGAAAATGAAACTACCATAAGGCCTCCCCATACACACACAATGCAAACGCAGAATTGGAGGAGATTTCACCTTATGATAGTCAAAGATGCTTACTACGCAAAACAAATCATTTTTTTTGATAATATTATTAGTGCATAGTGATGAAAACATTTCAAAAATAGAATATAAATCTTAGCCAGCATAGGTACCATTATATTATGCCGGCTATAGCTACCATATTAAATGGCAGGTTCTACAACTAAAACCGTACAAGGCTCATATTGTTTTGTTTGGATTTCCAACAAATGGTCAGGCTAAGGAACTTCCTACTGCCACATGGGATCGCCTCTGGCGGGACGTCCCAAGAACTTAACCAGCTCTCTGCCAACACAAGGCCGGGTTACCTTTGTAACTAGGTAACTACCACACGAATATGCCACCCCCCGGTCCTTTGAGACCTTTATCCGAGGGCCCTCTATCACCAAGCAACAACCACAGAGAAAAATGAGATTGGAGCAACCACATAGATTAAGCATCAGGGCTCCATACCTGACACCACCCTTTTCCAGAAGGGAATGACATACCCTAAAGGGCGCGACCCTCATAACCTTGCCGCATATTCCTGTTTTGACCATTTCCGGGGTGTGAGGTCTGACGAAGTCTCGTCCACAAAGCTACGCTTTTTCACAAAGCCACGCTTTGATCAAGAAATGATCAATAAATAATCATCACACAGCAACACTCAGCATGCCACATTACCAAATTGGGAATATATCGCTGATAACCTTCAACTACAAAACCTCTGAGCTCGTACATTTCAGAGAAGGGTGTTAAGCTAAGAGAATAAATTCTCCGCCACCACAGAAATGTATTTGAAAGAAATCTGCTTTATATCTCAAAATGTAATGTCAGACACGTAACCATACAAGTCTGTTTCGGGCTCGAACATAACCGAAGGCACTTCCAAAGAAGCCCTTGCAATCCGGGTATTCACAATCTCGATCGAATTTCCCATCACAAAGGAAATCTCTATACCGTAGCTAACGGTGCAGAGACAATCGATAGGTCATCCTATCGTTTTCACAAATACCTGGTCTTCAACACCGGTCTTCAATGCTATCCACTACGTTGTATCACCATTCGGAATGGGTAATCGGAATAACGAGCGCAATAATTTAAATATAAGTGTAGCGTTCAATTTCAACCAATTCACAACAAATAGCCTTTTAAGGGTCAATATTGATAGTCGGTTATTTAACTATCAGTCAATATTCACAACATCACCCGATTTCAAATAATTTCCCAAATTATTTATTTTCCAAAAAATATCTTTACAAGATATTTTTTCCACAATTCAACCATTTGAAAACCAATTTCAAATCAACTTACACCCTTACCACTTTCATTTCAAAATGGTTCATTTAAACAAATCAAACAAATCCTTAACGATTTATTAAATTTATGTTCAAAATTCGTAAATTTATTTTCACACTTCTAAAAATAAATCAATGTTTATTTTTAAAACAAATTTCACTTATAAATTTCCACTGTGAATTTACATTTCCAAATATTCACTTTTTATAAGATTTTACAAATCGATTTCAATTATTCACTTTCAATTTATCTTTAAAAGAAATAATCTCTAAACATTCACTTCATATTGGAAAAAATTTCCATACTTATTCAATAATAAGCAATTCACAATTCATTTATTTCCAACATTTGAAAAATATTCAATATACTTTAATCTAAATTAAGTATATATTTTATTCTATAGGGAAAACTTCTCTTAAACACATTTATTTGGGTCAAAACGAATGTTGCGTAAAACATCGTTACGACAACCCAAAATCACTAGTATAGGGATTCGAAATTTAGATAGATATATAATTCCCAATACTATACAAAACATTTCCTTTCGGAAATCATTTACTATAACAACAGTGTTATAGTCCACCATTTCCTTCTATTTCTCGAAAACGTTTATTTCAACAATAAATGTTGAAATCTATGGTTTTGATACTTAACCCATTTTAAAACATCTTTAAATCGTTTAATTCTATTTAAAATATCACTTTCCCAAAATATTTCTTTACTATACTATTCACCATCTAAAATCGTGAATATACTTCATTAGCCAAAAATAATTTCTACATATTTTGTTTAAAGGATTTTCCACGGTCCCAAAATCGTGGATATATTTCCTTTAATAAGCTATAATAATTAAACTTATTAAAATAAGTCGATTTCAGATTTATAAAACAACGTTTATAAATTCCATTTATATTTTATAACAACTTCAACTTATAAAATCACTTTATTAACAAATTCTATCCATATTCCATTTATACGTCAAAAATCCAATTTATAAGTTAATTATTTATAAATCTTTTATTTTACGAAATCTATTCATTTATAACTTCACAATTTATAAATTTATAGATTTCATTCACTTATGAAATCCATTTAATTTCATTTTAATACTTATAAAAACTCGTTTATAATTCGAATATTTTAATTTATAAATATCAATTTCATAAATCTTTTATATAAATCATTTATAATACTTCAAAAATCTCAATTTAAACCATTTTATAAATTAATCAACTACTTATTTAAAAAAATCACATTTCGGTTATATTTCACCAAAATCATAATTTTTATAACATAAAAATTACAACCTTTATTCATTTAAAATGAATCAATTTCAAAATTAAATTTTATTATGAATTCGCAACTTAAATTTTCAAAAATCCAATTTTATTTATTTTCGGCATCTAACGATACAAAAATATATTTGGCTAAAATTTAGCCTTTAACAATTTCAATCACAAAGATAATCATGCAGATTATAAATAGATCAATAAATAGATCAACACACAACATTGAAACCAATTCAATTATTTGAGGAATCCAGTTGGATCCCTCCAACCTGTTTCCCTGCATCCAAAGATATTAGCACAATACCAATTCCGCTTCAAGACGGAATATTGCAGTATATGGGATTTATAAAATATTATCCGCTATTATGCGGCGCAATAGGGTCTCATCCGCTATATAATGCGGGAAAATCAACTCCAAGTACATATATAATACCAATTCCATACAAGTTGGAATCATCGCGGTATATGCTTTTAATAAATAAAATCCGCTTAATATACGACGTATAATGTCTATTTAACACAATAGATAACAAATTATCATCCAATCACACAATCAAGCAAATTTTAAATCTATCTATTTAAAATTTAAATCGAAACATTCGATTGAGTGAGAAGTTCTCACCTTGAGTTTCCGATAACAGTTGTAGCGTTTTATTTCGAATAAAATTAAACGTGCGTTTAATTTTACCTGAAATTTTCACTAGCTCCAAACGATTCCAAACCAGCTCCATTGCGTAGTGTTCGTCCATACGAACCCAACGCAAGTTGTTTCGTAATTTTTCAACCTCGTACGACAAAGTTATGATAGTTTAAAGATTATACAAATTTAAATATAATTTATTTACAAATTATTTTAACTTTTATACCCTAATTCATCCTGGCCGCACGTTCATCACAAGATCAAGGTCGTAGAACGCGATATGTTCTTCTTCCCATCTCCAGTTCACGCATGCGAACAACATAACCCACGACCGCCCATGATTCTCGAATTTTCGTGACCAACACGAACCACATGACGACGATCAGATAACGCCACGACGAAGGCCTTGAAGCAAGCCACCATCGGCCAGGAATTGACAAAGCTCGGTCGTGTTTATAGGTTGAAAAACACATGAGAAACCTAGATGAACGCGACCACAATTCTTCCTCTACATTGCATAATTGATGATCATCACCGTACGGATCTGAAGCCCTCACGTAGATCTACAATATTGTAGTTGAAAGATTTTGCTAATTCTTCACGGATTGAGAGAGATTAAGAGAAGAAATAGGGAAAATTTCGACCATTATTGTATATGGAGGCGGCTGAAGCCCTAGGGTTTTAATTCCTTTGCAAAAGTGAAAATAAAGGGGTTTTTATAGAAAATTTCCAATTACTATTCATCCAAAATTTTCCGAACTCCAAATCTCGCACGGTGACTTGCATTTTTAGGGTTTACCCCGTGTTCCGGACACAATGGAATAGGTTTCGGAAGCTAATTCGATCATCTGTGCGGGTTACGGAAATAAACGATCAAATTTAAATTAAATCGATTAAGCCAAATTTCTATGCGTTTTAGCTTGCCCCGGACAAACAGTAAATCGGATCGACACGAAATTTGAAACCATACAATAATTTGACATTACGGATCCGAGGAAACTGGTTTCGTCGAAATCCAAGACTGTTTGAAAAATGGCTATTTTCACTCGTCAATTAAATATTAAAATATTCAATTTTCACAAATTAACTTTTAATTCAATTTTAAAAGTTCTATGACATCACTATAACTCCAATATGATTTAATATAACTTTATAAATCATTTTTAATCATATTAAACCCTATTTCCAATTATTCACGCAATTTCAAATATTAAATTGCTGATTTAATTATCCAATTAAATGTTGATATTCGAAAAATAAATTATTCGACCTACAAATTTTACTTGTTAATATTTAAAATTAATTAAATATCTGAATTTCAAATGACAGAAATACTGCGTCGTTAGCTAAATTCTTGAATTTAAGCTATGTATAAAATTGATTAATAAAAATGAATTTAATAATAAAGTTTAATTTCTTTTATATAAAATGGTTAAGTATCTATTTAAATTCTATTGTATATAGAGTTTATAATGACTCAAATAAAATTAAGGTTGGAAGATAAATGTAAATTTGATTTGAATTAAAGTATTTAAGAATTATCCTCGAAAATTATGATTTGAAATGTAAATAAATTGAGATTTAAAGAGTATGATTTCATAACTTGATTTTGTTTAGAGGATTTAAATGAATATCAAATTGATTTTAATGGATATTATCAAGTTAATGAAATTGAAATAATATCCAGTTATTTGAAGTCTAAAGGTTTTACTAAAATGATATTTGATTTATTAAGTAAACATTTCAAATCTAATTAATAGTAGTTGAAATTGAGATATATGAAATTTTCAAAGAATAAGTCTGAAATGGTGCAATAATTAAAGCTTTGAAATATATGGAAATTATATTGGTTTATTTGGGAATTTAAAATCTGTATTGGAATTGATTTGTGGAGGTGAAGAAGTTATTTTACTATATAAAGTAATTAAGTACTCAAACCATTTAAGTGGTGTAGCATGTTTCAAAGTTACAAATTTCAAAGTATTATGTTTTGGAAGGGTTATAGTTTAAGTCTTTGGTTTCGAAATTTTATAACTTTGAATACTATGATTTAAAAAAGAAGATATCATATTGATTTGGTTTCAAAATGAAAATGATATCGTATTTATATGGTTTTGGAAATGGATATAATTTTCTGGTTTTAAAGTATAAACTATTTTGAAAAGACCATGATGTTATAATAACGATTGGTTATTGAAGAGACTGGGATCGGAAGTTGTCATACTCTCTGCCAACTCCAAAAACCACTTTAACAACTGTGTACGTGGTGGAGATTCCACAATGAAGTTGGATGGTGGCGGCGTTTCCTCTGAGGTAAATACGTGGACCCGACTCCCGTGAGTTGGCATAAGGTGTCTAAAACAGGAGCGATTCTCGGGCACCTTTGATCGGATACATCCCTTCGATATTATACTTTGACTTTTGGATTGATTCGGTGGCCACTTTTGACTTTTTTTATTTGGCGGTGTGGCTCGAGGTGGGCGGTAGCTACGCGCTATGCGTTACCACCAGCCGGATAGTAATTGGTATATCTACCCTGGCATTGCCTAGTTGTGCCATGTCACCTACCCTATCGCGCCTTGTACGAGTTTGGTTTTCTCCCGTAGCCCGTATGGTATCCTCTGGTAGCTTCCCGATCAGGAGGAACCGTGATATTGGATGGACTATTGGGACTATTACGTGTTAAGGGCTATATGGGTAACCCCTTAATGCTATTAAAAAGTAAGTTTATTTTACTATAGACATTATTATAATAGAAAAATATTACTACATAGTAAATAGTTTAACGGATACTTAGGAGATGTGAATCCCGAGCATCTCTTAATTTACTGCACTCACGTTAGACACTGGACATGAGATGTCAAATCCCGTAAACATCTCCGACGCCGTTACACTCATATTTATTTCCATTGATTTAACTTAAATAAGATCTTTTAGTTCTGACTCGAGTGTTTTGTCTTTTCAATTCGCTCGGGTCAGTCCGAGCATTACAGGATTTGAAGATTTTTATTCTGGAGGACGAAGATGAAGAAATATTATTACTATTATCAATTTTATTATTCCATTACACCATTGTATTCCACTGCATCATTAATATTCTCTGGTATGTGCAACTCTGATATGTATTGTATAAGTAAAATCAAATATTTTGAAAAACAGCTTCATGAACTGTATATTTGATTATTATATTTTATCATTCTGCTGCAAGATTCTATTTTGTTTTTTTCTTTCTATGCTTTTTCTTATTTACCCCATAACAATCCGCCCTTCTGTATGGTTTAAGTCCGACATGTGTGGTTTATCGTCGATCGAAATCGTGCGAAAAGGCAGGATGTTACATCTGGTATCAGAGCTTTGGTTTAGCGATAAACCTTGGCTTTGTGGGGTCTGACTCTTTATTAATAGGGTAGAAATACCCTATGGGAGTCGCTGAGTGTATATATATGAGAGAGCGTATTTGTTAGTGTTATAAAAAGGTTTTAATATTGTGTTAATCTGTTCCATTTTGTATTTATAAATTCTGGTTGGTGCATGGGCCGCTATGACATCAATAGGAATTTATAAACACTTAATAGGACAGACCGACATAATATTTGGTTTTAATATAGGTGAATGAAATAATTTTGCCTATTATATTTTCTATATAAAATAAATTTTTAAAGATATGATATATATTTGGTTGCAATATATTGGTTGTTAGGTAATGAAATTTATAAACAATAGTTGAAATGAGATCGAAAATAAAATAAATGAGAATTGGAAATTTAGAACTTAAGTTCCAGGCTTTTGAAAATTTCTTTCGAATAATTTTGGAATATAATAATATTGCTATAAGTATTTTCTGATATAAATGTTTCCAAATAATTTGAAAGAATTGGTTTAAAGAAACTTTGAAAAGAAATGATTTCTGTACTCCCTTCTCTGTCGTTGGAAAATAATTTCGGTGATAAGTGCACGCATCATCGACATTCATTTTCGAGTTTCGAAGTGGGAAGGCCACTGTAGCAGTTTACCGCAGATTTGTTTTGATAAACCAAATAAAAAATTTTAAATTGTTTTAATTATAATTGGATAACTCTTGCATGCCGAACGTCCTATAGATGCCAGACGAACTTGAGGGCCGAACGAATCATATGTGCCGGACAACTCTATAAGACGAGCACTTTCTAATGCCGAACGCTCCTAAATACCGAGCGTTCCTTTATGCCGAGCGTTCTTCTAATGCCGAACGCTTTTAAATGCCAAGCGTTCCTTCATGCCGAGCGTTCTTCTAATGCCGAACGCTTTTGATTGTCGAACCATTTTGTCATGCCGAACAGCCTTCAATGCCGATCGACCATAGGTGCCGAACGGCCTGCTCTTGTCGAACGAGATTGCCGAGTCCTTAGTTGCCCGGTCAAACCTCCAGGTAACACTTGCCCCCCAAAGTGCATCACGTGGTCGAACGTGATGTGCTTTGAACCATGAGTCCACTGCCTTTGCTTCGATATGTGGTTTAGTTTCCTCGATGGTGACTCCCTTGATCACTAGTTGAGGTGGTGTGTGCTGAACGGTATGCAAGTGCTGAACGATACAGCCGAAGCCGAATGCTCCATGTATGTCGAACAATATCATTTTGTCCGGCTCTACTGGTCATTGCCTCTTCAACTTCTTCTTCTTCCCTATAAAAGCCAGCATTTCCCTTCTCCTCCACTTTTTCACTTTTTACCTCCGTGACTTTCCAAGAACACACAAACTACTTCCTTTGAGTTTCATTCACTCCTTTGATCTTCCCTTCCTAGTTGGTATCCATCACGCCCTTTCAAGTTAAGCTCGATCAACCCCCAATCCTAAATTTACAGACCCCCTAGTCCCTGCTGTACTCTTAGGTAAGAACTTTATGATCACTCTCTTAGATTAGGAAGTATTACTCATTATTGATGAATTGAAGTCCGGGCACGCTCTAAGGTTGAAGCTTAGTATGCTTTCAGATGACCTTGAGGTGGATGGATTGGAGAAGAGGAAGGTGGAAGATGCATTGCAGTGGCTCGGCATGATCCTTTAATGTCGAGCGATGTTGGAGGGAAGAATAGAGGAGGAGCAGGAATTGGTTAGAATGCCAAACAACACGGCTTGGTATGATCTGTCGAAAAGCTTGTTCACGTCGTTCGGCATGGATGGAGGAAAAAGACGAAATCGTTGTTAAGGACGGAGTGTCGAGCGTTGGGACTCGGCGTAACTTTGGTTCGGCATGATTCGTCACATGCCGACTAGTGGAGTGGAAGGACAGGAAGGAAGCACGAATTGGATAGAGTGCCGATTGATACCTCTTCCGAACAGCACTTAGGCCGAGCGATATTTTGACCGAACGAACCCTAGGCCAAACAATGCTTTGGCCGAACAATACCTAGGCCGAACAATGTTTCGACCGAACGATACTTTGGCCGAACAGCATTTCGGCCGAACGATATCTAGGCCGAACGATAGTTTGGCCGGACAATACTTAGGCCGGACAACATTTTAACCAAATGGTACCTAAGCCGAACAACACTTCACCTTGCCTAAACATAAGACAAAAACCAAAGACATGGACCTAATCAAACTAGAAAATCAAACTAATTTGGACTGATAACTTCCTAGTTTCCATTATCACAAGCCTGAACTAAAGTCGATAAAAACAGGTAAAATCTTTTGGCATACAATGTCAATATCCGTGTCCAAAATTGAAAACATTTCAAGGCTGATTTTCGGAGACATTCAGCGATGACGGTCTTCGAAGACGACAGTCCAAAGTTCAACTTATACCATCAACTCTGTGACTTATAATTTCTCAACACTTATACTTGAATTATCACACTAGTTCACACACCACACGGGAGGAATACTTGTGCTGTTAAGTGTGTCGTCAATTGTTTTTCAAGTATAGTTCAATCAGGTACTCTGCTTATTCAATTTCTATCAAAGATGTCTAAGAAATCTAGCTCCGCCACAATCTCAGATAGACCTGGGCCGTCTTCTAAACAAGGGGTAGTAGATACTTCTAACCCGTCGACTTCCCCTACTCATAACTTAGCTCCCAACGCCCTGGAGGCATCAATTTTCTTGGACAACCCGGTCGATTCACAGGCTTCGAAGATCAATGAAAGTGCACTCCGTTGGACATGCTCCATCCATGGAATCCCCTTTGACGATGTATTAGTTCCATCGGGGCACGATCGTCCACACATGCCCCTAGCTGGATATACTTCCTGTAATAAGTTTATGTGCTGGGTTGGCAGTGTCACAATTGCACCTGAACGGTCACGCCTTCATCTACGGTACCTACATCCTTTTCATGACCATTCTCTCCAGGTCTCCAACCCCGGGTGACATCAAAGATATATATATATATATATATATACATACATACATACATACATATATATATATATGATAAAAAAGCGGAGAGATAACCCCTCTTTCATGTTTCTCGAGCTGCACCACAAATGCCAAATCTTAACTGGGGCCTACAGTAAATTCGCCCTATACAAGCAGGAATGGTTCTACGTGCGTTGCCATCCTGGTTTCGCGAGGAGATGGGTGGAAGGAAGTAAGTCTTTTCTCCGAATCGATATTCATGCTTAATCGAAGTCGTGCCTCTTCTAACTCTTTTTTCCATCTTTTCAGGTATCAATCTACGTCCTGACGGCCGCGGATATTCTGAAGCCGTCAAAGCTATTAGAGCCCTTTCTACCGACAAACAGGACATCCGAACTCTCATTTCAAATGAGTCACTTTCGAGGTTTGGACTGTTTGCAGAAGGCCGTCAGATAAGCCTTCCTCAGGGGGTTTCCATACCCAAGCCCACCTCTGGCAAAGGGAAAAAACAAGCCGAGTCTTCAGTACGCAATGCTCCTGGCGCACTAGAAGAAGGTGAAATCAAAGAAAACGTAACACCCGAAGCGCAAGACGAGAACGTTGGTCCTACTCAGGACCCACTAGTTGAAGTTCAAGACATCGAAACGCCATCCTCCCCTTTGAAGAGGGAAAGTAAAGTGACATACAAGAAAAGAAGGGAAAAAGTTGGCGCAACCTCCAAAATTATTCTTTTCCCAATAGAGAAAGAGGCTTCCTCTCAACGCTTAGAAAGTTCTCTAAAGGGCCTCTCGAACCTCTCCATTCCTGACGATTTACTTAATTCTGATTTCGATGATCCGGAGGTACTTAAACTTCACTCGCCCATCAGAGGCGATGCAGGCATTCAAGCCCACGCTCAGGGAGAGAAAACTCCCATTAGTAAAGAAACTGGTCTGTCGCGGGGAAACACTAGGATACACACACAAACACATGCACTTTGCCTCGCACTTAAATTTTCATCGTCACACTACTCTTTGCTAGTTTGTTATTATTTAAATTCTATGCAGGTGACATAGGGCGTACACGCGACATTGATCGCCTCCGCGGGTCATCTGTTTTCCATCACTCTGGACGTGACTCAGGTTCCGGGAGACGTCGGGACAGAGACGGTGATGGCGATAGGGACTATCATTCTCGGGACTCATCGTCTCGGAAGAAAACATATTATCAGCCCAAGCACCACCAACATCCCTCTTCTCACTCAAAACAAAGCAAAGATAAGCATGGCTATAAGGGGTCGCAATCCGATGTCCTCTGAGACCAACACTACAATTCCTCTCCCACATGACAATCTCAGGATCCTCACAGGAGAGCTAAACTTTCAAAGCCGCATCCTCTTGTTCCCACAACAGATCCAATAGTATCGGAGAGACTAACCGAGCTTAAAGCTAAATTTCTAAAGATCTGCTTTGATGGTATGAAGTTCCTCCTGGCGATCCACCATATACCTGGAGATGTTAAACAAAGCGCCATCGCCTGCACCAACGACGTCTATGTTCAACATGACACGTTTGTTCATTTGGCTGAAAAACTTTTAGAAGTCTCCATGGGGCGCCAACATGAGATCGATCGCCTGAAGCTTGAGGCTATCCATGACAAAGATATCATTAAAGCTCAAGAGGAAGAGATTGAGACTTACAAGTCTAAACTTGAGGCCACCCAGCAAAGCGCCAAGAAATACCGCCGAAGCCGTAACTCGTCTGGAATCGACTCACAAAAAAGAACACGACGAGGCGGTACAACTCTGTGGGGCTTTGGCTTTGGAAAAAGATTCGATGCAAAAGGAGAGGGATGCATTCGGTCTCTGGGTTAAAGAACTTGAGGAACGACTCCGCAAAGAACAAGAGGAGAAGGTTGCTGCCCAAGAATAGTCGCAACGGTATTGCGACGAGATTGTTGTAACGCGACTCCTTAAGGAGAAACTTGAGGGCGAGCTTTTTGGCAAGGGCTATCTCGAATCTTTGGCCGAGGCATGGGAGACTTTAATTGAAATCAAAAAGGCCAAACACGGTATCGAGGAGGTTGATGAGGGGGCCTTGATAAAAGAATTCCTCAAGGTAAATGAGCCTTCAGACCTATCGGTGGCTAAAGCTATTTATTGCAAAGGATCCCCTTCAACAAAAGGGAAAGAAGTTATCGCCGGTCCATTCGGGATTGAGTCTCCAGCTCGTGTGCCTACCCAACTGACCATTCGGCCGATACTCGATCCTTTTGAACAGCACATCGGCTATGATCCGAAGGACCCCGGCTTGGAGTTCATGTTTTGTCACCTATTCCAGAGGGCGAGACCCCCCTGATGGTTGTGAGCCAGCCGGAACCTGGTAGGCAACTCTTTTGCTTTAACATTCCAAGAGATTTCGTTTTTCACCAGAAGCTATCGTATTCTAATACCTGCTTTTCTTGATTTTGTGCATGCTGTTCTGATCTTGAGCCTACTCCGAGGAGCGATGTCCCTAAGGAGGTGAGGGAAAAAACAAGTGAAGCCACTCACGCGGGAGAGGCTCCCGGTCCAGACGCTCAATTGATCGGAGCGCTTGATGAAGACAAATCTGAGACTTCCTCTCCCATCGATGGTGAGTTATGAAGTTGAAATTATAGGCGTCACTGAGCACACATCCGAGCTGAGCATGAAGGAGCAGCTTGAGAAAGAGAAGGAAAAGACGATCAAGATCAAGGTCGAACCTCAAGCTGTGGACCCAGACGATCATTTGAACAAGCCGTTGAAGGTCATTCTCCTCGGCAGGTCCAAACCCGCGGATGTTCCTCATACTTCTTCGGCTGTCACTCCCCCGTCAAAGAAAGCTATCAAGGGTAAACGTACCGGGGAGGAGTCATCGGGCAAAAAGTCGAAGAAGTCAAAGAAGTATTTTTTGCTCTCGTTCAACAAGAGCTAGTTTAGATTATGCAACTATTTTTGTTTTCGTAGTTTATGTAAATAAACTTTTAACTCGGAGCTTCGGAGGAGTTGTAGTAGAAACTTATTTTTGATGAATAAAACTTAGTTCTTTTTTCCTTTCGGAAGATTTATGTTGTCCGGTTTTCTGTATAATCATAGTCGGAACCCAAGCTATCGTGAGTTACATAAGCTTCTCGATTCATCTCCAAATAAGTTGATAATCTTTTAGCAATGCACATTCTTTATTCCATGCTCTGGGTACTTAGAATATTTTCTATTGCGTACGCCAAAGGCTCGATGACTTCAAGCCATTTATATCAAGTCCGCCTTCAGGGGACTTGGTCATTTAAATCATTTATACTTGAGTCCGCATTCTGGGGACTTAGAGTACTCCATTCCGCACTCCGGGGACTTGGAGATTTTGAGTCGTTCATACTAGAGTCCGCACTCTGGGGACTTATAGTACTCCAGTCCACACTCCGGGGACTTGGAGGTCTCGAGTCGTTTATACTCGAGTCCACACTCTGGGGACTCAGAGTACTCCAGTCCGCACTCTGGGGATTTGGAGAATCCGAGTCGTTTATACTCGAGTCCGCACTCTGGGGACTTAGAGTACTCCATTCCGTGCTCCGGGGACTTGGAGGTTTTGAATCATTTATACTCGAGTCCGTAGTCTGGGGACTTTGAGTACTCCAGTCCAAACTCCGGGGACTTGGAGGTTTTGAGTCGTTTATACTCGAGTCCGCACTTTGGGGACTTAGAGTACTCCAGCCCGCACACTGGGGACTTGGAGGTTTCGAGTCGTTTATACTCGAGTCCGCACTCTGGGGACTTAGAGTACTCCAGTCCGCACACTGGGGACTTGGAGGTTTCGTGTCGTTTATACTCGAGTCCACACTCTGGGGACTTAGAGTACTCCAGTCCGCACTCCGGAGACTTGGAGGTTTCGAGTCGTTTATGCGCGTTCATACGTCAGACGAGGTAATGTATCTCTTAGTCATTTGTTATACACAGAAACATCGACAATTCATGGGAAAAGGAAATGGCTTCAAGCCTTTATTAATGCAAATAAGCTAAATTGTCTTTTCACATGCCGTAAACTAAGAATAAAAACTTGCTGGAAATAAATGCAACTAAAATATGATAGAAATGAACTAAGTGTAATAGTGCTGCAAATGTTCACTATTCCATGCTCGGGGAAGTGTTGCACCATCAACGGTCTCTAGCTTGAAAGTTCCTTCTCCAAGCTTCCGTTCAATGACGTACGGACCTTTCCATGCGGGGCTCATGTGTGACGGAACTGGGAAAACTCGTTTCAAAACGAGATCACCCACTCCAAAGATTCTCGGTCGGACTTTTTCATTATAATATCAAGCAACTCGGTGCCTGTACGCGGCCACTCTTAAATTAGCTTCTTCGCATTTTTCATCAATGAAGTCCAAAGATTCCAGCAAGTGATCTTGGTTAGACTCTGGATCATAATAAGTTACCCGATGTGATGGGACTTCAAGTTCCACAGGTATGACAGCTTCCATGCCATATGCTAATGCGAACGGAGTGTGGCCAGTCGTGGACTTGTGGGTGGTTCTGAAAGCCCAAAGTGCTGTTGGAAGCTCATCCACCCACTTGCCTCTATCATTTTCCAAACGTTTTTCAATATGGATTTGATTATCTTGTTTACGGCCTCCACTTGTCCATTTGCTTTCGGATGAGCAACTGCTGCAAACTTTTTCTCAATACCATATTTTTGGCAAAACTCTTTGAACTCTTTGCTTTCAAACTGAGTTCCATTGTCCGTGACGATGGTTCATGGAAGGCCAAAACGGCATATAATATTTTGTACAACGAAATTAATGACCTTTTTGGTGGTGATAGTGGCCAAAGGTTCTGCTTCTGCCCACTTGGTAAAGTAATCGACCGAAACAATCACGTATTTTGCACCACCTTTGGATAGAGGCAAGGAACCGACTATGTTGATTCCCCATATTGCAAATGGCCTAGGACTAACCATTTGTGTGAGTTCCGTCGGCGGAGCTGTTGGGATTTTCACATACTTCTGACATTTGTCACATCTTCTCACGTAGTCTGCGGCATCGCGATTTACAGTGGACCAATAATATCCATAGTGGAGGATTTTCTTTGCTAACGTCTGCCCTCCAGTATTGTCGCCACATTCACCTTCATGGACTTCCTTCAGGACTCGTTTTATCTCATCATGGGCAATGCATCGGAGTAATGGGGTCGAGAATCCCCCCCGATACATTATTCCATCCTCCATTACATAACGAGAAGCCTTATGAATGACTTGTCGTCTTTCGCTCCTTCTTTCGGGAACGACCCCGTGTAACAAGTACTGCTTAAATGGGGTCATCCATGACCCCTTTCTATTTCTGTTTCTAACACAAAATCTACCTCCATCATATTTATACTCAGAACATATAAGGTTTCGACAGGAAACATCCCATATGTTGCGCATCACCGGTGCTTGCGAATTTTGCCAATGAATCAGCTGCCCTATTCTGTTCGTGCGGAACATGTGAAATATCATAATATTCGAGATTCGCAAGCAGCTCCTGAACTTAGGTCAAATATAGGGCAAGTCTCTGCCCCCTTGCTTGGTAGTCTCCACGCACTTGATACACCACCAGTTGCGAGTCGCAAAGATTTCAACCGATCTTATTCCCGGTACTTTGACGAGTCATAAGCCGACAATCAATGCTTCGTACTCGGCTTCGTTATTTCTTGCTGTGAATTCGAGCTTCAAAGCGTAGCAAACTGATCGGTTTTCAAGAGTTACCAGAACTATGCCAACCCCCCGAAAAACGGTTGTAAGATGCCCCATCGGTGTACATCTTCCATCGGAAGGGAGGTATGGCATCACGACCATTTGATTCGTCTGTCATGGTGAATTCAGCGATGAAATCCGCTAGTGCTTGTCCTTGTATGGCCTTTCGCGGTAGGTAAGTAATATCGAATTGACCTAATTCGATATTCCACTTTAACATCCTTCCGGAAGTTTCCGGTCGTTGGAGTACCTGTCGCAGGGGTTGATCAGTGTAAACACAGATTAAGTGTGCTTGGAAGTATGGGCGAAGCTTGCATGATGCAATCACTAAGCAATAAGCTAATTTCTCGATCTTGGGATAATTTCTTTCTGCCTCTGTCAAGCGTTTACTGACATAATATACTGGCTTTTGAACTCGGTCCTCCTCGCGAACCAGAGCCGTACTGATAGCGTGCTGGGATACTGCCAAGTATACATACAACATTTCATGGTCGATTGGTTTCGATAGCACCGGTGGGCTCTCCAAATGCCTTACCAGAGCTCGAAATGCTTCCTCACAGTCCGATGTCCACTCGTAATTCCTTTTCCCTTCTTTATCACGTCGAAGAAGGGAACGCATTTATCCATGGCTCTGGATATGAATCAGCTCAGCTGCCGCCTTTCCGTTCAAGCTTTGTACTTGCTTTATAGTTCTGGGCACTTGCATGTCCCGAATAGCCTGAATCTTTTTCGGTTTAGCTTCAATTCCACGTGCATTCACAATGAAACCCAAGAACTTTCCTGATGCCATACCAAATGAGCACTTCAAGGGGTTGATCTTCATACCATAATGTCTGAGTATATCAAACATTTCTGCCAAGTCTCGGATGTGGTTGTTTGACTGTCGTGACTTCACAAGCATGTCATCCACATAGACTTCCATTGTCTTACCGATCTGGTCTTTAAACATTCGATTCACCAGTCGCTGATAAGTTGCCCCCGCATTTTTCAATCCAAAGGGCATTACTACATAGCAATATAGCCCCATATTCGTGACAAAATTGATGTGCTCTTGGTCTGGAATATGCATCAGGATCTAATTGTATCCTGAATATGCATCCATAAATGACAATAATTCGTGTCCGGCGGTAGAGTCGACGAGCTGGTTGATTCCTGGTAAAGGGAAACTATCCTTCGGGCATGCTTTATTCTGATCGGAGTAATCAACACTAGTTCTCCACTTTCCATTTGCTTTCTTGCTAGCACTGGGATAGATACCCATTCAGCGTATAGGGCGTCGCAGACGAACCCATTGGCTTTTAGTTTGTCCACCTCCTCTTTGAGAGCCGCAGACCACTCCGGGTCCATACCTCTCCTTTTCAGTTTTACAGGAACATATTTCGAGTCTATGTTCAACATATGACTCGCAATTGCTGGAGATATCCCACACATATCAGAGTGTGTCCAAGCGGAAACATCCAAATTCGCCTGGAGGAAATTAGTAAGATCCTCGGCCACGAGGGGTCGAGTTGTGATCTAATCTTAAGAACTCGTGATGGGTCATCTCGGCTGACTGGGATGTCGATTGTCAGCTCAGCCGGTGCTACACTCGTTTCCCTGGGTTCCCCATCATCATCTCTCGGATCAATGTCTCTAAGGATCCGAGAATGCTGCCCGAGCCAGGGCTCGGGCACTACTTGTCAATCATCAGTCTTTAGGATGCGGACGGAGCTGTCCGCAACATTTCCCTTCTCTCTCCGCTGAGCTTCTCTCAATTCTGCCATATAACATGCGCGACCGATCGCCTGATCACGATGTACAACACCGACTCCTTTGTCTTTCGGAAATTTTAATGTCAAACACCATGCGGCCAAAGCAGCCCTAAATTCTGCCAAGGCTGGACGACCCAAAATGACATTGTATGGAGAGTCAACATCCATTACTATGAACGGTAGGACTTGCACTCTCCTACGCTCACCTTCCCCCAGTTCAACTGGTAGCTCTATATATCCCATCGCGTCGGTTGCACCACCGTTAAAGCCGTGGATACGGGCTTTGCATGGTTTCAATTCTTTCGTTTCCATCTTCATCTGGTCATAAGCTTTCTTGAAGACGATGTTAACGGAGCTCCCGCAATCAATCAGGATTCTTTTCACATAAGCTGGCCCAATTGTTGCAGATATAACCATCGGGTCGATAGTAGGAGCCTCCACCTTGTCCGCGTCTCGATACCTAAACACTATATCGTCAGTCATCATGTGTTGTTGCTTTGCGGGGGTTCCATCTTCCATATTCGTACAACATTCGTAATCCGCATGCCTGAAGGAGGTAGCATATCGTTCCATCTCTTGCCAATTCCTGTCTGTAGGATGAGGTCCTCCGACAATAGTGTTTATAATCAATCTACCCACAGTCCGAGCAGGTTGTTCTGGTTGGCGTAGAGCCGGCCCGTGTCCGGGATCTGACGTTCCTTACCTTCCATCTTGCGGGTTTTCGACAAATTCCTGCAATTTTTTTTGTCTGGTTAACTTTTCTATGGCGTCATGGAGGTGTCTACACTCCTCAGTATTATGCCCATGAGTCTCATGGAAGCGACAGTACTTCCCTGTTTCTGTTCTTCAGTGGACTCCTTTGGGCGTGGCTTTCTGTATTCAAAGGTGTTACAGGTAGATAGATAAATGTTTTCAAGAGAAGTATTCGGCGGGGTGTATTCATTGTAGGTCGGGATCCTTGACTTCCATTCCCTAGCTTCTCTTTTCTGTCCGGGATTTTCACCTCCGGATCCTTTGGACTTCCCAGGATTATTCTGGACGTTGACTTGAACTTTTCCCAAACTATCGCCGGACTGCTTCACGGCGATGTTACTTTTCACAGTCTCCTAAACAGGCCCTGGTACTTTATCTTGTCTCGTCTGTGACGTCCCACCTCTATACCCATGCTAGCCAAAAACACTACGGTGTAATGTTGTCAACTAGCACGGAGAATAAGGCTGTTGAGGAGCGACCATCGGTGTAATTGCTTTGTATGAGCACCGATATGCCGGATAAAATATAACATGCATTTCATCTCAAGAGGAAATCCGACATACCAACACAAACTCAAAGCTACTACACAGTGGCTATATATAATCTTTGGAAGCAAATATAGAAATAAACATAACATAAATCAGTCACAGATAATTCATATCACAAAGGCGGAAGAAGATATGAATATATAACTAACACATGAAAGTTTACACCAGAGTAGTGGTCAAAAAGATCCACAATAATGCAAGAGAATAGCAACACATGCTATACAAAAGAATACAACTATGAGTCTATATCTCAAGTGTATACAACAAAAACTGCTAATCTATGTGGTTAGCCAAAAGTCAGAGTAATCAATCCCTGGGGCGAAGTCAAGTAGAAGCACCTGTAACATCTCGGTCTGACCCGAGTATTATTTACAAGAAAATAATAAACGGATCAGTCTAGCTATAAATATCAGATGACATGATATAGAATAAGAGATATGACATAAACATATGATAACCATACGGGCATACTACAATAAGTATGTAACTGAAACTCAACATAAGATTAATCAATATCACAAAAATCTTCACAAAGATCCAAAAAGGGTTTCATACCCAAAACTTGTATTCACAACAAGTCAATGACACACGAATTCACCAATGCACAAAAATTGACAAATCATATCAATGAAAATCACTAAAATTGGTGAAGCATAAATTCCAGAATTCAACACACGAAATCCAGAAATCACAAAAAGGGGGGAGGCCTATCACACGAACGGGAGCATAAAAACTCTCCAACATATGTATCACACGAACGAGATGCTATCTCATGGTAGCTAGCCATTAATTTTTGACACACGAACGGCCCGAAGACCATGGGGTGCTACCCCACATGTGTGAGTCGAAATCACACTGATGAGGTCTAGACTAACCAAAAAGTAAAAAGGTATGTGTGAGTCAAAATCACACAGATGGTGTCTAGTCTAGCCTCACAAACAAAAAGACATCGCACAATTGCTAATCTAAATCATAAAAATGATCGTCGTGATCACCGAGAAGTGTCAATTACAGTGAGCTAGTAAATATATGAGCTTAGCATCATGTCCCATAACCACTAGCTTAACTTAAATATTTACGAACAAATTGTAGATTTCCACTAGAAAATTGTCACAAGAGTTTCAATCGAACAAGTCCAAGAATTAACCGACGAAGTAAACGCAAGCGTTTCATACCACTTGTTTTACTAAGCCGTTTAATTAGATTTCTCATACGAGTGAGGTAAAGGTTTGTATATACTAATAGATTGGAAATCGGTTTTGAGAAAACGAGCTTTGTAATAAAATAGTGTTGAAATCATTTGAATAAAGAGTTTTGATATTTACTATTAGTACAGAAAACCTTTGTATTTTGAAGTGACAAATCGTAGAAAGGATTGTAGAAACAATCAATCATCAAAATTCCCATTCGAAGACGTGAATAAAATCCACAGAAATCTATACCGAATCCATCAAAATGGATATCCCCAGAAATTACGAAGAAAATGTCATCAAAGTCGATAATAAGTGATAATAACAAAAGGGAATCCACACGAATCGATTGAAGTTGGAATTCTCAAGCAAATAGGCAAATAGGCAAAAAGAGTGCAGATACAGACGTTTGAAATCAAGGATCCAGACGTCTAAATCTTGAAAATAAAAATATTTTCCAGAACAGAATTCAGACGTCTGAATCCTTGAATTCAGGCGTCTGAAATAGGCACTTTTTAGCCTATTTCCTTTCTGGTTCAAAACGAACCAATTCATACGTCTGAAATATAGATTCAGACGTCTGAATACTGGGGAATAAAAATTCCCAGTATAATATTCAGACGTCTGAATACTACGTTTCAGACGTCTGAAACCTGGGTTCAGGGCATTCCTTGAACCTAGGCCAAAAATGGCCAAACGAATATCGGAAGCGATTCAGACGAGAAAACGACGACTAAGAATTTACATCGAGCGACAACCCAGCCTTAACGGCTCTTCGATACGCCTCAAATATTAATGTCCAAATATTCATAAAAGGATTTTCATAGATTTTGATTTCAAAACACTAAAAATTGGAATATACACCAAATCAATCCAAACCAAAATCAATTGCACAAGAATAAGTGTTAGGAATCCATACCTAACAAACGAAGATAATTATAGACTAAGATGTGAGATAAAAATCACACCTTTGAACGCAAACAAATGAAGAAGAAGCTTGAAAGCAAAAGGAGAATCAACCACTCTTCAAATCCAACTCAAGAAGCTTGATTCTAAGCTTTAAAAGAAGAACATTCCCAAAGTTAGGTTTAGGAATTTCTGAAATTGATAAGAGAATGAGTTGGAGAAGAAGAAGAGAAGGCTTACCAATGGGTTCTTCTATTAGTTTGGAGCTAGAGTTTGATTTGCAAAAGAAAATTAGGGCTTGGAGTTTTAATTTCCTCTTCCACTCTCCATTGTTATAAAAGCTTGAGTATTATGAAATGAGGAATGAAGTAATGAAGAGGAGAAGGGGTTGGGACTGAATACATAAGTGGGGTTATTGGGCTCAGCCCAAACCAAAGCCTTAAGTGAAAAAGTAGCAAAATTCCACTAACTCCAAACGTATCAAAGCTTACACTTAAAAGATCGCAAACATCATTTTGAACTCAATGGAAGTGGTCCCGAGTACTAATTCGACCGTATGCAAAAAGTAGCTTCTCGGACTAAATTCCGAGTATCGATAAAATATTTAAATATAAAATCGACAAATATGCGGGTTGTTACAGACTCCCCTCCTTAAAGAAATTGCGTCCTCGCAATATTTAAGAAGAAGATATATAGTAACAACAATAAAAGCATATTAACACAAAAATAATTTTGAAGTAAGAAGTTCACCATAAAGAGCACGGGAAAGTAAGTCCGGATGTGATCGCTCGATGAACTCTCTAGATTCCCAAGAACAATCCTTAGGATTTGAAGATCATTGAACTTTCACAAGCGGAACATCTTTATTTCGAAGTCGTTTGACTTCCGAAGCAATAATACGAACAGGATGCTGCTCATAAGTTAAATTAGGTGAAACTTCAATCTCTTCCATAACACCGGGCTCAAAAATAGAATCGGAATCTCGAAGGCATTTCCGTAATTGAGAAACGTGAAACACATCATGCATGGCAGAAAACTGAGCCGGTAATGATAGGCGATAAGCCATGGAACCAATACGTTCAGCGATTGAAAATGGCCCAACGTATCGAGGCGCTAACTTTCCCGACCGACTAAAACGTACAACACCTTTCATAGGTGAAACACGAATGAACACAAGATCTCCCACAGAAAATTCTAACTCCCTTCTCCGGTTATCGGCATAGGATTTTTGTCTACCCTGGGTTTCTTTCATCCTATGTCGAATAAGTTCAACCTCTTCTGTGGAATCACGAATAAAATCTGGACCTAAAACCAGCTTCTCACCGGCCTCAAGCCAACAAGAAGGAGATCGGCATGGCCTTCCATAGAGTGCCTCGAAAGGTGCCATACCAATACTAGATTGGAAGCTATTATTATAGGAAAACTCAACAAGAGAAATATGATCCTCCCAACTTTCACCAAAATCAAGAACACATGCACGAAGAAGATCTTCAAGAGTTTGATTCACACGCTCGGTTTGTCCATCGGACTGGGGGTGATAAGCGGTGCTAAAATTAAGCTTCGTTCCTAAAGCTTTTTGAAGACTCTTCCAAAATCCACTAGTAAACAATGGATCACGATCACTAACAATAGAAGTAGGAACTCCATGTAATTTAGCAATCTCTTTAACAAAGAGTTTGGCCAAAAGAGGAACGGTTCGGTTAGACCGAACGGGAATAAATTGGGCAGATTTAGTAAGTCTATCAACAATTACCCATAAGCTATCATGACCCGAACGAGAACGGGGAAGGCCATCTATAAAATCCATGGAAATTTGGTCCCACTTCCAAATTGGAATTTCTAAAGGTTGCAATAACCCACCGGGCTTTTGATGTTCGGCTTTAACGAGTTGGCAAGTCATGCAACACCTAACAAAGATAGCGATGTCAAGATTCCTTCCCTCCCAGTAATAAAGTCACTTCATATCCGCGTACATTTTACTACCACCGGGATGAATGGTAAATTTAGAACGATGGGAATCTTCTAAAATATCTTTTCGAAGATCACCAATATTTGGCAGGATAAGTCTACCAAATTTCCTAATGCCGCCACGAGAATCAATATCAAAGTGCTTCAAACCTTCAATATCAATCCTATCCTTAAAATTTTGGCCAAGAAGAGCCAAGTCGGGATCTATCCTTTGAGCTTCAAGAATGCGGTCTAAAAGAGAAGGATGAGCCTCAAGGCTACATAAAACAAGAGATGAACATAAATCGGATCCACGATCTCGAATCTCACAAGTGGATAAAGTCTCGAGATCCTTTCACTCGAATATCATCACAGAAACAACCGCTTGTTGCTTACGACTAAGTGCATCGGCAACGCGATTTCCCCTCCGGGAGTATACAAAGAATATTAGGATCATATGATGCAAGGAACCCAATCCAATATGAAGTTCCTTATGAGAAAATAAATATTCCAAAGATTTATGATCGAGGTGGAGAACAAATTTCTCCCCCAAAAATAATGATGCCAAATTCTAAAAGCGAAAACAATAGCAGCGAGCACTAGATCATGAGTGGCATACCTAGTCTCAATCGGCTTTTAATGAATTAGAAGCACAAGTTATAGCACGTTATCTTTTGCAAGAGAACGGCATCTAAACCAACACGACTAGCATCGATATAAAAGATAAAGTCTTGGTTCCCATCGGAAATCACAAGAATAAGAGTATCGATAAGAAAGAATTTCTTTTAAATAATCTTCTTTTCCGAAAAGCTAAAACTTACAAAATTACAATTATCCCAATGTAAAAATCTTTCTAGAAAAATTTACATTTTACAAGTCAATATATCGTGTCTGATTGTATCATCAAAGCATTTAGGAAATTCCTATCGATAACGTTGATCAAGCGCATCGACCAGAATTCCTAAAGCACTCAACGGGCAATACAATCACAAAATCATCTTCTATATGATGAAATTATCTCTTAAAAGTTTTGAGAATATTCTCTGCTCGTTTTAAGATCAAAATCCAATTATACTTATAAATAAATCTTATGAAAAAGATTTGCAAAATTTTAAATTTCTATTTTCATCCAAAATCAATAAATAAAAGAATGAAGTTATCGAGATATTCATAGAATACTCGATTTATAAAATGGATGAAACAAGATGGGAAAACTGAATGACATAGTAAGTCATTCATAAGAATCATAACGAGTGCGGAGTGCGTAAGTGGAATGCTAACTCACACAACTCGTAGCCAAATGAAAATCGGTGGCAAGGTCGAGCTAAGAAGACCTTATCACCACACAAGATATTGGTTAGGTGATAATCCTATGACAAGTTCAAATAAACCGGAAATTTTCACAAACTATTTAAATGAGAGAAGTAAAACTTTCCTCATCATGAGGGTTTAAAGAATAAAAATCAATGCCACCAAAAATTTGAAATCGAAATCACAAAGAAAAATAGAAATCTGCTTAACAGATTAAAAATGTCGAAGATGATTAGTTCTCACGGAAAATAGGATATGGGCTTCGCAATAAGCCAATCCTTTCCAAAAATAGATTCCGAAGCCTAAGTAAAAATCGGCTCGGACAGAAAAATCACATAAAATAATTTCGACATCAATAAAAAGCAAATTGATTGTTGCGGATCTACCATCCAGATTCGCGATTCTCAAGGAAGACATCAATCCCAAAATTGTTTAAAGGAAAAGAATCAACAAGTTCTTTTGATATAAAATAGTGAGATGGAACCCATATCAAAAAGAACACGAACAAGAAAATCAAAAAGCAAATGTCATCAAGGATTGAATGAGAAATACCTTGACCAAGAGAAGTGTTGTTCGGGGCTTGCACAATATTTAGCTTTCTCATGTCCTTGTTCAAAAGTTTGGGATGCGTAGATAAAAGATGACCCGAGTCTTTGCAATAGCGACAATAAAGGGGTTTCGGGCACTTAATTACACAATGGTCCGTGGAACCACAATTGTAGCATTGTTTACGACTTGGGGTAAGAGTCTTGTCTACCTAAGTTTCTTGTTCCACCTTCTTCTTGCTTTGAAGTATGGGGCAGGCAGAAATATGATGACATGTATTTTTGCAATAACGACAAAAGAGTGGTTCCGAACACTCCTTTGCATAGTGGTCCTTAGAATTACAATTGTAGCATCCTCCACGATGAGGGATTGGAGTCTTTACTACAAAAGTAGTTTGCTTCACTTTCTTATTGGGATTAGGGCTTTTGAACATAATATGCCTCTTCTTGGAAATCCCAATATCATTATCACTTCCTTTACCAACCTCTTCATATCGAAGAGTGATATCCACAAGCTGATTGAAAGGAACTTTAAGTTTCAAAGGTAAAATCATCTCGGGTTTCTTACTCAAAGCATAGATAAACTCATGATTCTTTACAAGATCCAAAAGTTGTTGGGCAGACATGAATGCGCCATCCAGAGAAGGATTACTGGATTGACCAGCGCTAGGATTGCCAGAACCAACCATTTCTTTTCTTTAAGAAAGAAAGAAAAGAAGAAGAAAAAGTTATTCTTAAAATAAATATCAAGAAACCTTGATAGATAAAACAAGGAATCATAAAAGAAATTAGGATAGGACGGTACGACGACCCGAATAAAATCCTAAAGCATGACTCCTAAGATGGACTTAGGACGATGATCCTTGTTAAATTATTCTACATTGTACCGAAGTTTGGCTCTGATACCAAGCTGTGACGCCCCACCTCTATACCCACGCTAGCCAATAACACTACGGTGTAATGCTGTCAACTAGCACGGAGAATAAGGCTGTTGAGGAGCGACCATCCGTGTAATTGCTTTGTGCGTGCCCCGATATGCCGGATAAAATATAACATGCATTTCATCTCAAGAGGAAATCCGACATACCGACACAAACTCAAAGCTACTACACAGTGGCTATATATAATCTTCGGAAACAAATATAAAAATAAACATAACATAAATCAGTCACAGATAATTCATATCACCAAGGCGGAAGAAGATATGAATATATAACTAACACATGAAAGTGTACACCAGAGGAGTGGTCAAAAAGATCCACAATAATACAAGAGAATAGCAACACGTGCTATACAAAAGAATATAACTATGAGTCTATATCTCAAGTGTATACAACAAAAACTGCTAATCTATGTGGTTAGCCAAAATTCAGAGTAATGAATCCCTGGGGAGAAGTCAAGCAGAAGCACCTGTAACATCTCGGTCTGACCCGAGTATTATTTATAAGTAAATAATAAACGGATCAGTCTAGCTATAAATATCAGATGACATGATATAGAATAAGAGATATGACATAAACATATGATAACCATACGGGCATACTACAATAAGTATGTAACTGAAACTCAACATGAGATTAATCAATATCGCAAAAATCTTCACAAAGATCCAAAAAGGGTTTCATACCCAAAACTTGTATTCACAACAAGTCAATCACACATGAATTCACCAATGCACAAAAAGTGACAAATCATATCAATGAAAATCACTAAAATTGGTGAAGCATAAATTCCAGAATTCAACACACGAAATCCAAAAATCAGAAAAAGGGGGGAGGCCTATCACATGAACGGGAGCATAAAAACTCTCCAACATATGTATCACACGAACGAGATGTTATCTCATGGTAGCTAGCCATTAATATTTAACACACGAACGGCCCGAAGACCATGGGGTGCTACCCCACATGTGTGAGTCGAAATCACACTGATGAGGTCTAGACTAACCAAAAAGCAAAAAGGTATGTATGAGTCGAAATCACACAGATGGTGTCTAGTCTAGCCTCACAGACAAAGAGACATCGCACAATTGCTAGTCTAAATCATAAAAATGATCGTCATGATCACCGAGAAGTGTCAATTACAGTAAGCTAGTAAATATATGAGTTTAGCATCATGTCGCATAACCACTAGCTTAACTTAAATATTTACGAACAAATTGTAGATTTCCACTAGAAAATTGTCACAAGAGTTTCAATCGAACAAGTCCAAGAATTAACCGACGAAGTAAATGCAAGCGTTTCATACCACTTTTTTTACTAAGCCGTTTAATTAGATTTCTCATACGAGTGAGGTAAAGGTTTGTATATACTAATAGATTGGAAATCGGTTTTGAGAAAACGAGCTTTGTAATAAAATAGTGTTGAAATCATTTGAATAAAGAGTTTTGATATTTACTATTAGTATAGAAAACCTTTGAATTTTGAAGTGACAAATCGTATAAAGGATTGTAGAAACAATCAATCATCAAAATTCCCATTTGAAGACGTGAATAAAATCCAAAGAAATCGATACTGAATCCATCAAAATGGATATTCCCAGAAATCACGAAGAAAATGTCATCAAAGTTGATAATAAGTGATAATAACAAAAGGGAATCCACACGAATCGATTGAAGTTGGAATTCTCAAGCAAATAGGCAAATAGGCAAAAAGAGTGCAGATTCAGACGTCTAAACAAGGATCAAGACGTCTGAATCTGGAAAATAAAAATATTTTCTGGAACAGAATTCAGACGTCTGAATCCTTGAATTCAGGTGTCTGAAATAGGCACTTTTTAGCCTATTTCCTTTCTTGTTCAAAACGAACCAATTCAGACGTCTGAAATATAGATTCAGACGCTTGAATACTGAGGAATAAAAATTCCCATATAATATTCAGACGTCTGAATACTATGTTTCAGACGTCTGAAACCTGGGTTCAGGGCATTCCCTGAACCTAGGCCAAAAATGACCAAACGAATATCGGAAGCAATTCGGACGAGCAAACGACGACTAAGGATTTACGTCGAGCGACAACCCAGCCTGAACGGCTCTCCGATACGCCTCAAATATCAATGTCCAAATATTCATAAAAGGATTCTCATAGATTTTGATTTCAAAACACTAAAAATTGGAATATACACCAAATCAATCCGAACCAAAATCAATTGCACAAGAATAAGTGTTAGGAATCCATACCTAACAAACGAAGATAATTATAGACTAAGATGTGACATAAAAATCTCACCTTTGAACACAAACAAATGAAGAAGAAGCTTGAAAGCAAAAGGAGAATCAACCACTCTTCAAATCCAACTCAAGAAGCTTGATTCTATGCTTTAAAATAAGAACATTCCCAAAGTTAGGTTCAGGGATTTCTGAAATTGATAAGAGAATGAGTTGGAGAAGAAGAAGAGAAGGCTTACCAATGGGTTCTTCTATTAGTTTGGAGCTAGAGTTTGATTTGCAAAAGAAAACTAGGGCTTGGAGTTTTAATTTCCTCTTCCACCCTCCATTGTTATAAAAGCTTGAGTATTAGGAAATGAGGAATGAAGTAATGAAGAGGAGAAGGGGTTGGGACTGAATACATAAGTAGGGTTATTGGGCTCAGCCCAAACCAAAGCCCTAAGTGAAAAAGTAGCAAAATTCCACTAACTCCAAACATATCAAAGCTTACACTTAGAAAGATCGCAAACGTCATTTTGAACTCAATGGAAGTGGTCCCGAGTCCTAATTCGACCGTATGCAAAAAGTAGCTTCTCGGACTAAATTTCGAGTATCGATAAAATATTTAAATATAAAATCGACAAATATGCGGGTTGTTACATCGTCCATCGAGCCTCGTCCCTCCGTATGAATTGATAAGCTTTGGAGTAGAATCATTCCAATGTAGCTGGGGGCTTTCCTGGCAACAAATCTCCAAACTCCGAGTCTGGATCTACACCTCGCATTACCGCCATCAAAATTGCGTGGTTGTTAGGATTGCCAACTTCAGTGGTGGCCACATGAAACCTTTGTAAGTATGCTTTCAAAGACTCTCCCAGAGCCTGGATTACGCTTGATAAAGACATTACGTCCTTTGGACGGGCAGCATGTATTCTGAATTGTTCAATAAATTTCATTGCTAACTCGTCGAAGCTGGATATAGTTCGTGGAGGAAGCCGAGTAAACCACATAGTGGCAATTCCGGAAAGAGTGATTGGGAAACACCTACACTTAGTTGCGTCATTTTCCCTTGCCGAATCCATCATCCATTCGTACCTCATCACGTGTTGCCTAGGGTCGGTCTTCCCTTCATAGGCTGGAATAGTCGGCATATTGAATTTCTTGGGGTATTCAACCTGTAGGATAACATCTGTGAAGGGAGTATGACTTCTAGACTCTCCAATCCTCGTTGGTCAGGCCTTGGTTCTCTCTCATTAACTACCTGACCATAGCTGATAAATCCGGGGTTTGTATGGAGGGTGGGAGGTTGGGTTTCGTTCCACGGGACCGTGTGGGTTGGTGTCCGGCTTGATTTGGGTCTTGGTGATCCGGGCGTTTGGTCTCATCACGTGCCTAATCCCTGGCGGATCGATCAGTGGCACCTGCTTGTGCAGCTTCATCCTTATGGCGTCTACGCCTAGGAGGTTCATCAGCTGAGGTTGAGCTATCAGATTCAGAATAAGGAGCAGGACTACTTCCAGCATTCTGACGCTGCTGCTGGGCAAGCTGAGTCATGATATTAGTGTTGGCTTGAATCTGCTCAGCAAGTTGCCTTCTACTTTCCCTGAGTTCTCTTATCAAGTTGTTGAACTCTGTTCGGGAAACGACCTCCGCTTGGCTCGGGGTGGAGGTTCCTACGCCTTGAATTGCTGGTTGGTCGCTAGGTCCTATCTGTTGTACACTAGCAGTTTCGTGGACATCTGCGTTATGAGAGGCCGATCTAGTTCGTGGCCTCGGCATGGTAGAGTTGTTGGTTGTAAATTTGAGTAGAATCTACAGATGTCTTGTGAATGATTTGGATCTCCTTCAGGGTATTTTTCAATCCAGTAGCTGCAAAGTAGATCCTATCGTCTTGAGAATTCGATTCTTAGTGAAAGCACCAAACTGTTAGCACCAGAATTGGTCACTAACACCCTTAAGAGAGTTTGTGTACAGAGATTAATGAAGAAAGTAAATTAAACAGAGGATAATATGCAGATTTAAGTGCAGAAAGTACGAACACCAGATTTATAGTGGTTCGGCGTGATTGCCTAGGTCCACTTTGAGGTTAATCTTTATTGCTTTTCTCGATAATCGATTATAGATACAATATATATACCAACTATATTGAATACAATTGCTAAGCAAAAAGATAAGTCTTGAATGAGTCTTGAATGCGGCAGAGTCTCCCCGGTGTTCTCCAAAAAAGGTTCCTTTCTCTGTGCCCCTGCCTCTTTATTTCTAGATAAAGGTAGGTTGGACTTCCTTGGTGGGCCTAACAGCTTGGTATCTCGGCCCAAAAAGAGTGATCTCTGTGTGCCGAACCAGAGAGGCCGAATGATAAAATGCCGAGCAAGGCTTAAATGCCGAACGATGTTCTCATGCCGAACGAAGTAATGCCAAACAGTATGGAGTGCCAAATGGCTCTGCCATGCCAAACATCTATAGATGCCGATCGATATTCAATACCGAACGTCTCTCGATGCCGATCGCTCTCGCATGCCGAACACTCTCGCATGCCGAACGTCCTATAGATGCCAGACGAACTTGAGGGCCGAACGAATCATATGTGACGGACAACTCTGGAAGCCGAGCACTTTCTAACGCCGAACGCTCCTAAATGCCAAGCGTTCCTTTATGCTGAGCGTTCTTCTAATGCCGAACACTCTTAAATGCCGAGCGTTCCTTTATGCCGAGCGTTCTTCTAATGCCGAACGCTCTTGACTGCCGAACCATTTTTTCATGCCGAACGGCCTTTAATGCCTATCGACCACAGGTGCCGAACGGCCTGATCTTGTCGAACGTGATTGCTGAGTCCTTAGTTGCCTGGTCAAACCTCCAGGTAACAAAATGTAACGAAAATAAATAAATAAATGAAAATTTGCAAGAAATAAATGTGAATTAAAAGAAATCATTATATGAATAAAAAGGAAATCAAACAACAAATGTATGAATGAAATTTATAAGGATAAACTTAATCTGTTGTTTGAAATTGTTGTTGTTGTTTTGGTTTATGGTTGTTTGGGTAAGGATACTTTAAATTTGTTTGGTTGTATGAATAATCTATTTAGCCTCATCAGAGACTGTTGAGTAAATGGTGCGCTTAGTAGTTTATTTTTCATTCTATACAATTTGATGTTTTGAACCCGAACAACTATTTGTTTGTTTGATATGAATGGATAATTGATTTGGGTTGATTTGGTATGATGGTTGTATGTGTGATTGCTAGTGACTGTTGTTTATATTGATTTGGTTGTTAGAGGTTGAAACAAGTTAAATATTTCATTTTATATAATTGTTAACCTTTTTGGATTATATAAGTGAAATACAGGTTATGGAAGTAATTGCTACTGCATTTGGTTTCATAATTAAGCGTTAATTGCCCGACAAATAGGTACGTTTTCGGATTACGGTTTACAACATTATTATATTGTTTTCCCATGTTGGGATATATATTATTTTGGAAAACATATGTTGTATATGGTTATATTTGATATTATATTTTCTCCCAAGTCTCTTCGTACAAAGGAGATTCTGTCGAAATTTTCCGTAAATTTTGGACTTAGAAATTATTTTGAAAATGTTTTCCAAACTTTATTAATTTGAGTATAAAAAGATTTGATGGTTATAAATTGGTATATTTTATATAAAGTAATTAATTTTGTAAATTTATCATTATAAAGTTAATATTTTTGAATAAGATGTATTGTTTATTAAATTCTTTCTTTCCCTCCTTTTTCCTTTTCGGGGACGAAAAGTTTTAAGTGAGGGAGAGTGTAACGACCCGTAAAATTCGCTAATTAAGTTGGTTAATTTAACAAGATTTTTGGTAATTAAATTTAGAAGGAAACAAAAGTAAGTATGAATTAATTAATGTAGTAACACATCGTTAACGGTAATTGGATGTAAATTACGGAAATATGTTATTGCAAGTTAATAATTAATGAACTTGAATGAACATTCCAATTTAATATAATAATTCAAATGTTATGACTTAGTTTTAAATGTAATATAATAAAAAGAAATGCAATCAGTGTATTAATGTGTGAAATAATATATTGATTTATTTGTAACTGAATGTAAATTAGTGAAATTATGTTAATGTAAGTTAATAAATAATTAATTTAGTGCTATACCAAACAATTAAAAACAATGTAAGATTATAATTGATTGTGTTTGGTAAATTGGAAATAAATTTCAACAAATGTAATTAAATAGTATGTTAATGATGATTGAATCAAAATTTGTGTTATGTAAACAATTGTAACAATTGTTCAGGAATAATAACACATAAGTGTGACTTAAAGTAAACGGTAACAAATATTTTAGGTTACCTATTTTATTTAGCCTGTTAATTTAAATATGGGAAAAATTGCAATAAATCTAAATTAATTATTTTTTTTGTTAGTGTGATTTAGTTAATAATGGGAATTAACATGAAATGAAGCATGCATTAATGAAATGTATTATAATTCAATGTTATTTATACCCATAAAATGTCTATTTATTTAACAGCAAGATTTTAAATCAACAAACAAATTTATTGAGGTTTCAATTTATAATTAAAAACATTTAATGTGGAATCAATTATAATTAATTGACTTAAATTGTGCAGTTGGGGTAGATTTGATTTGTCATTGAAGATGGTTAATTTTATAAGATGTAATTAATGCTAAGCCTATTTATTATATGAAAATTGGTTGATTTAAAGAATAGAAAGCAAGATTTATTAATTTGATTGAAGTGTAAAATTCAATAATTGAATTTATTGCAAATAAATGAAATTCAACATTTAATATTACATTAATTGAAACTAGATGGAATGTGAGGATATTAGTATAATAGATTTTGAATCCAATGTTGATTTCATCCGGTGTAATAATGAATTGAATAATATGAATGAAAATTTAATTCAATGGAATTATTGAAAATTTAATTTATAATTTCTAAATTTAATGAAATTGAAAATTTAACACTGAAATGGATAAATTAATCAACTCTAAATTAGCATCTAAATTTATTTAAAATCATTGTAATGATTAAGAAATTTAAAATGATAAGAATTGTCGATTTTAGAATTTAAATTGAAAATTTGATTTAATTTATTTATTTAAGTGGAAATTTGGCACAATGGTCTCTTTAGCAAGTGGAATTAGTTTCTAGGATACACAACTGAAATAATTACTTTCAAGGACAAAACATAAAATAATTAGTTTATAGGGCCTGAAAACCTATGAAATTATGTCCTTAAAAGTAATTGAACTGCTGACTTTGTCCTTGAAAGTAGTTATACTGCTGACTTTGGCCTTGAAAGTAATTTCTTTGAATGTGTGTCCTAGAAACTAATTGGACTGCAAAGTTTGTCCTTCTGGTGAAATGCCCCCTTATTTAATTAGTGTAAAAATAGCCATTCTGGCCACGGATTCGGATTTCGACGAAACTAGTTTCATCGGATCCGTAACGGTGAATTGTTATAGGATTTCAAGTTTCGTAGCAATCAGACTTGTCATTTGATCGTACGAATACGAAACGCCTTGAAATAGATTTAATTGAAATCAATTTGAAAAATATTGATTTTAGAATAACTTCTTCATACGATGGAATTTGAACTTGAAACATTTTCCATTGTGTTTAAAATATTTTAAAACACCTATTTTGATACATGGGTTGACCCAATTTCGTTACGGAGTCGAAATGGGCTTTTTGGGCCATTTTGTCGTTAGCGCGTATATCTATCTTATCCATCTATTCTATTTTCAACTTCATCTATATATATCCTGCTATAAACCCTAGCATCCTCTGTTCCTCATTTCTATACCTTCTATTCACCTCCTCTCTTCAATGGAAGACAGACCCTAATTCCAATTGCAATCCCAGATCAAATCCAAAGTCAAAATTCCAAAATCCTCAAAAAAATTCAGAAAAATTATATGTCGAAGCTCTCGACGAGCGCATCTCAGATCTATAATTCATTTATTAATTTGAACCTCGATTTGTCCAGAAATTTTAGAACAATCCTCGGCCGTTCGTTTGGTGGTTGATGTTCGGTGATGGATTGTCGAATCGAGGGCGTGGTTGGGTGGAGATGGACGCACGGGGTTCATCGGTGGCAGTCGTTCGCCATACGAGTGGTCAGATCATCATGGATAGTTCATTTTGGCTCCGTCATATGGTGGAGGCTGCTTCTTTTCTTTCAATCGGGGCTTCTGGGCTTGAGCGTGGGTGGTAGGAGGATGGCGTATAGGTTTAGGTGAGGCCGGCGAGTTGATCTTGCTTGGTCGCTTGCAGTCGAAGTGGCGGCCGTAGTAGGGATTCGAGGTCGCATTGTCAAAATCTTGTGTAGAATTAGGGTTCGCTGGATGGAGATGGGCGTGACGTGGCATTGTACGTTTGGTGGACTTTTTTTAAATTTTAAGTTAGTACTCAAATAGTCTAACACGTATATCTTCCTCATACGAGGTCCGATTTACGAGCGGATTTTTGCGTTGGGACCGTAAGGGAATCCCCGACACTTTGACGCTGGTCTAGAGGAATTTGGAGACTGTCCAATTTTTGGGTTTAAATTGGATTTAAATTCAATTTAAATGCAAAAGGTGAGTGTTTTAACCCACTCACAACTTTTAAATTTCTTATGTTTGTTAAATTAATTTATGTTGTGATTATGAATTTATTTATGACTGTTTGTATATTTTTATTCATCATCTCAGTTAATTGCATTTATATAAATTAAATCATTATTTAATTTATTATTGAATATAACTGCCAGTTAATTACCTGTTGAATATTATCAGTTATATATTAATATTGATTGATTGTTTTGGATGATGATTGTGATGGATGTATGATTTTATGATGGATGAATGGATGTTTTATTTATATCGTCATAATTTGTAAGTTGTTATGCATTTATTTTAATTCGGGATTGCGGTTTGAAATGATATACAACGGCATTTTTATTTTAAATTGCGGATTGAAATGATAAATATCCGTATCACTTGACCATAGGATAGAAAATTATATACAGGCGCTGCGGTATATATATAAAATCATTTTGAAATGATTTTCTATGGTTTTGGAAAGAAATATACGGTTTAATAAATGTTAATTTTTGATATTTTATAAATACTATTTTATATATGTATAGTTAAATTCTTGAATTTAAGCTATGTATAAAATTGATTAATAAAAATGAATTTAATAATAAAGTTTGATTTCTTTTATATAAAATGGTTAAGTATCTATTTAAATTCTATTATATATAGAGTTTATAATGACTCAAATAAAATTAAGGTTGGAAGATAAATGTGAATTTGATTTGAATTAAAGTATTTAAGAATTATGCTCGAAAATTTTGATTTGAAATGTAAATAAATTAGATTTAAATGGTATGATTTCATAACTTGATTTTGTTTAGAGGATTTAAATGAATATCAAATTGATTTTAATGGATATTATAAAGTTAATGAAATTGAAAGAATATCCAGTTATTTAAAGTCTAAAGGTTTTACTAAAATGATATTTGATTTATTAAGTAAACATTTCAAATCTAAGTAATAGTTGTTGAAATTGAGATATATGAAATTTTCAAAGAATAAGTCTGAAATGGTGGAATAATTAAAGCTTTGAAATATATGGAAATTATATTAGTTTATTTGGGAATTTAAAATCCGTATTGGAATTGATTTGTGGAGGTGAGGAAGTTATTTTACTATATAAAGTAATTAAGTATTTAAACCATTTAAGTGGTGTAGTATGTTTCAATGTTACAAATTTCAAAGTATTACGTTTTGGAAGGGTTATAGTTGAAGTCGTTGGTTTCGAAATTTTATAACTTTGAATACTATGATTTCTTTTTAAAAAGATATCATATTGATTTGGTTTCAAAACGAAAATGATATCATATTCATATGGTTTTGGAAATGGATTATATTTTGGTTTTAAAGTATAAACTATTTTGAAAAGACCGCGGTGTTATAATAATGATTGGTTGTTGAAGAGACCGGGATCGTAAGTTGTCATACTCTATGCCAACTCCGAAAACCACTTTAACAACCGTGTGCGCGGTAGAGATTCCAGAATGAAGTAGGATGGTGACGACGTTTCTTTTAAGGTAAATACGTGGAACCGACTCTCGTGAGTTGGCATAAGGTAGCTAAAACAGGATCGATTCTCGGGCCAATGAGGTAGCATCTTTGATCGAAAACATCCCTTCGATATTATACTTCGACTTTTGGATTGATTCGATGGCCACTTTTGATTTTTTTTTATTTGAGGGTGTGGCTCGAGGTGGGCGGTAGCTGCGCGCTTCGCGTTACCACCAGCCCGGATAGCAATTGGTATATCTACCCTGGCATTGCCTAGTTGTGCCATGTCACCTACCCTATCGCGCCTTGTACGAGTTTGGTTTTCTCCCGTAGCCCATGTGGTATCCTCTGTTGGCTTCCCGATCAGGAGCAACCATGATATTGGATGGACTATTGGGACTATTACATGTTAAGGGCTATATGGGTAACCACTTAATGCTATTAAAAAGTAAGTTTATTTTACTATAGACATTATTATAATGGCGAAATATTACTACATAGTAAATAGTTTAACAGATCCTTAGGAGATGTGAATCCCGAGCATCTCTTAAGTTACTACACTCACGTTAGATACTGGACAGGAGATGTCAAATCCCTAAACATCTCCGACACCATTACACTCATATTTATTTCGTTGATTTAACTTACATAAGATCTTTTAGTTCCGACTCGAGTATTTTGTCTTTTCAATTCGCTCGGGTCAGTCCGAGCATTACAGGATTTGAAGATTTTTATTCTAGAGGACGAAGATGAAGAATTATTATTACAATTATCAATTATATTATTCCACTACACCATTGTATTCCGCTGCATCATTAATATTCTCTGGTATGTGCAACTCTGATATGTATTGTATAAGTAAAATCAAATATTTTGAAAAATAGCTTCATGAACTGTATATTTGATTATTTTATTTTATCGTTCCGCTGCAAGATTCTATTTTTTCTCTTTCTCTTCTTTTTCTTATTTACCCCATAACAATCTGCCCTTCTATATGGTTTAAGTTTGACGTGTGTGGTTTATCATCGGTTTAAATCGTGCAAAAAGGCAGAACGTTACACCGGCACTTAGTTCATAAATTTCTACAAATTAGAGATTTCAATTATTGTAATGAAATGAAAATTTAATTATATAATAATTGGAACTTCTAAAGTGAAAATAAGAAACTAAATGCTGAGTTATAAATGAAATATACAAGGAATTTAATTCTTTTAACCTATAAATCAAAGGATATGGAAAGCTTGAAAATATAATTATTGAACATTTTGTCAATTAAAACAAATAAGATAAACTTATGTAATTTCCAATTGCATTCTTTAAACATATATTTAACTTACCAAAATATAAATGTTGTGATGTTTAATAAGAAAATGTAATGGAATGGTGAGAAATGCGGACTACGGATCTTAAAGCTAGGATTAACACTAGAGGGGGGGTGAATTGTGTTAATAAAGAATTACTAAATCTTTTTCGATTTATGTTAATTTAGGCACCGATGTATGCAATATACAGACATAGATATGATCACAGAAACACAGAGATACAGAAATGCAGTAAAGGAAAGAACACACCGGATTTTATACTGGTTCGGAGTTACCCTACATCCAGTCCCGCAACACAAGTATGTATTTCCTTTCAAAAGAAATTGTACAATTACACCCTCGGTTCCAAGGCTACGAGGTACAACCTCCAGAATTTCGATCCTCTGGGTAGAGATACTTGATTTCCGGGCAACAAGTTTACCCAATTGATTTACCAAGGCTGCAATCACACCTTTTCTTTCTTGATTGATTTTCAAGGCCACAATCACACCTTTTCTCGCTTAATAGATTACAAAGAAGTCTATAACTCTGAATAGCAATGAGAAACTTATAGAGAGAGTGATAGAGAATCAAACCAGAAGTAATCGAGTTCGATTCAATGTTGATTTCGGCAGAGTAATGATAAGAATATGTAGTAAGAAAAGTGGAAGAAGAAGAGGAGTGAAAAACCAGAAAATCTAATGTTAAATTCGTTGAAACTGAACCCCTATTTATAGAAGAACAACAGCAATGTCCATTCGTGAAGAGTTATGGTGAATAGACACTTCTTTTGAAATTTAAATTTTGAACTCAACTGACACTATGTCGACATGGGGTATATAGGCATGTCGACATCCCAAAGCATTTTTTGATGTTTTGATTTTCTTTGAAAATAACTAATTTAAACTTTATGAATATACTTGAATATAGCTAAAATTCATAAGTAAATATAGAGAATAATATATATAGAATTTAAATCTAATTTTATATTTTAAATCTAAGTATAAATATTTAAAAGTTAATTATATTATTTTAAAAGATAGTTTAAAATCAGGAGTAATTTGACTTTGAAATTAAAGATAATTTTGAGGCTAAAATTATTTAAAATCAGGATAGAGGGTTTTGAATCTTTTAAAAGGAAGGTTTTGAAAACATTTTGAAAACAAGATATAATTTTCAAAAATCAATTTTAATAAAAAGTTAGCGGATACAAAACAGTGTTCCACTAGATTTTTCATAGGTTCCATCCTACTTAGGGTTCCATCCCTTTAACAGGCTCGAAGTGGATACCATTCCACGAATAAATTGGATTTTAAGATGCCGGTCCTTTTATATGAGTTTTAAAAAAATTCCTAAAAAATACTTCACTTTGAAATCTTGAACTCTTGATAATCTTGATACTCATGAGTCTTCTATCTTGATATCTTGAATCTCTATACTGTATAGTCTTCTTTCTTAGTACCTGCATGGTTAAATCCTGCATATACATATATATCTAAACTAATAATGTTAGTATTTATATTTTATAAACTATTCTAAGGTTGTTGTCATCAAAACCGTCATTTCACGGACTAACAATCTCCCTATTTTTGATGATGACAACCTTTGTTTATAAAATTTTACTTCTAGCCTAATAGCTCCCCCTAAAACTAATAGCTTCCCCTTAATCTATGCCTAACTACCCTATTTTATATTTCTCCCTCTTTGTCATCAGCAAAAAAACTAAATGTAAACTATATAATTTTAAACTATATAACTATATAATTCCAAACTATATAACTAATACTCTATGATATGTGATTATAATGATAGTGTTATCATACGTAATCATCACTTAAATCTAATTCTAAAACATAGTCCTAAACTATCAACTATCCTAAGTAAGAATTCACAATAGTATTTATAATTAAAACACATATAAGAACACGAGTTATTTATTACGTATGAAGTTGTATATACATGAACGTTTAGAAAATACAAAGAAACACAAACAACAATGGAGAAGAAAGAAAAGAAACTATTGTGCGTTATAAAACATAGGAGATCTATGAATCGAACAGTTTGGATAGTGAAAACAAAAGTTTCCACATTGTTCGACAAGATTCCCATTCTTGTCAAAACACACTTCTCAAACACACACGACTTGGTCATCATCCTCCTCGTATGCTTCTTCCATGGGTTCTTCTTCTTCTTCTTCCTCGCTGGCCTCTTGTTCTTGATTGAGCGAAGAGTCTTCATCAATCAAGATAGGGTTGGCCTGGTAATCCATTAGGATTTTTTGCAAATTCCTAAGAATCTTGCCTTGCCTTTCCTATTCCTTTGCCATACGAAGTTGAGTCACTTAAATTTCAGTCATCATTTGAAGTACATCCTTCATAGATTCCTCCATTTTAGTCACACGAGCGAGAGTAGTACGTTGAAATGGGCCCGACGTAGGAGATGGGAATGAAAAGGTTGATTTTATGTTTGATTTGGAAGAGGAGGCCATTATTTTATTTATTTCAGAAGATAGATTAAAAAGAAAACAGAGAGAATGAACAAAAATTCAAAATAGAGAAGAATATATAACTAAATTTTTTGAATTTTGGTGGGAAAATTTAAAAACTTGAAAACGTTGCATGTCGACATGGGTATATGGGGGATGTCGACATGGTCCTTTTTATTTTAACTCTTTGAATTACTTTAATATTAATTATTAATTATACTTGTTATTTATATTTTATATTTTAGTTATAGAACAAATACCTAATTCTCTTCTTAATTTAGTAAATATTGATTCATTTAAGGGTTTTGTTAAGATATCAGCAATTTGATTCTCAGAATTGATATACTCGAGAGTAACTACTTCCTTACTTATATTATCTCTAAGAAAATGATGTCTGATATCAATATATTTAGTTCAAGCATGTTGAGTAGTATTTTTGGATAAATTTATTGCACTTGTATTATCACAATAAATTGGTGATTTTGAAAAATTTAAACCAAAATCTTTTAAGGTTTGTTGCATATATATTACTTGAGAACAAGCCAAAGTAGCAGAAATATACTCTGCTTTAGTTGTTGATAAAGAAACTGTGTTTTGCTTTTCACTAATCCAAGAAATCAGAGAATGCCCCAAAAAGTGACAAGTCCCACTTGTACTTTTCGGTCTGATTTACAACCAGCATAGTCAGCATCATACTAAGATATTAAGTCAAAAGAATCATTTTTAGGGTAGAATAAACCATAATCAGATGTGTATTTAACATATCTTATGATTCGTTTTACGGCTTTTAAGTGGGTCTCTTTAGATTGGGATTGATATCTGGCATAGAGACAAACACTATGCATGATATCAGGTCTACTGGCAGTAATATAGAGTAGTGATCCAATCATTCCTCTATATAGTTTTTGATCTACATCTTTTAAGAGATCTTCTTTACTAAGGTACTCATTGGTTGCCATGGGATTGGGTTTTCCACTCGCAGTAGTCAAACAAAATTTACTAATTAGGTCTTTAGCATATTTTTCTTGACTAATAAAAATACCATTATCTTATTGCTTTATTTGTAATCCTAAAAAGAAATTTAATTCACCCATATGACTCATCTCAAATTCTTTTGTCATTATTTCAGAAAATTGTTTATTCATTTCAAAATTAGTTAAACCAAAAAATGATATCATCTACGTAAACTTGAACTAGTTGAATATCATTTTTAATTTTTTTAATAAAAAGAGTATTATCTACTTTACCAATTTTAAAATTTGATTGCAATAAATAAGATCTTAGTCTATCATACCAGGCTCTAGGAGCTTGTTTTAGACCATATAATGCTTTCTTAAGTTTGTAAACATGATTTGGTAATTTATCATTTTCAAAAAGTGGTGGTTGTTCAACATATACTTCTTATTTTACAAATCCATTTAAAAATGCACTTTTAACATCCATTTGAAATAATTAGAAATTATTATGATTTGCGAAAGAAAGTAGATTCCTAATGGCTTCTAATCTTGCTACGGGAGCAAAGGTCTCATCAAATTCTATTCCTTCTTCTTGACAATAACCTTGAGCGACTAATCGAGCTTTATTTCTAACTACCTCTCCTTGTTCATTCATTTTATTTTTATAAACCCATTTAGTTCCAATTATAGTTTTATTTTCTGGTCTAGGAACAAGTTCCCAAACATCATTTCTAGTAAATTGATTTAATTCTTCTTGCATGACCAAAATCCGTGAATCATCAGTTGATGCTTCTTTTGGATTTTTGGGTTCAATATTTGATATAAAAGCTACATTACTCATTTGACTTAGTTGATTTCTAGTTTTAACAACAGATTGCATATCTCCCAGTATATTTTCTATAGGATGATCTTTTAAAAGTTTAGTCCTTTTATTAGGATGATTAATTTCATTATTAGTTTCAATTGATTCTTGATTTTGGGTGATTAAATCCTCTTCATCATTTGTATCTTCAAAATTTTTGAAATTTTCATCAAATGAAACATGCATTGTTTCTTCAATGGAATTAGTTTTTAAATTAAACACTCTGTACGCTTTACTTCTATTAGAATATCCGATAAAGATACCTTTGTCGGATTTAGGATCAAATTTATCTAAGTTATCTTTTGTATTTAAAATAAAGCATTTACTCCCAAAAATTCTGAAATAAGATACCTTAGGTTTCTTTAAATAAAGAAGTTCATAAGATGTCTTATCAGATAGAGGTCTAATTAAAATTCTACTCAAAATATAACAGGCGGTAGCAACTGCTTCTGCCCAAAAATTCTTTGGTAAATTACTATATGTAAGCATAGTTCTCGCACACTCTTGAATCGTCCTATTTTTACGTTCTACTACCCCGTTTTATTGTGGAATTCTTGGAAATGAAAATTTGTGAGTTATTCCCTTTTTATTTGCAGAATTCCTCAAACTTTTCATTTTCAAATTCACCACCGTAATCACTTCGAATAGTTATAATATTTAGAGAAAATTGATTTTGAATTCTTTTGAGAATGTCTTAAAACATTCAAAAGTATCACTTTTATATTTCAAGAATATTGTCCATGTAAATCTAGAATAATCATCTACAATGATAAAGACATATTTACTATGATTTATTGATAGAATTTGTGATGGACCAAATAAATCAAGATGAAGTAATTCAAGAGGTTTTGAAGTTGAAATCATATCTTTTAACTTAAAAGAACTTTTTCTAAGTTTTCCTAATTGATAAGCATCACATAAACTATCTACTTTAAAATTCATTTTAGGGAGATCTCTTACTAGATCATGTTTTGAAAGTCTAGATAAGAGTTTGAAATTCAAATGCCCAAATCTCTTATGCCAAATCCAAGGGTCACTTATATTTGCCAACAGACACATGTTATCATTTAAAACTATCACACTAAGAATATAAATATTCTTTTTCCTGACTCCCTCAAATATAATGGTTGAATTATTATCTTCAATGTGACATTTATCTTTTTCAAATTTAATTTTATATCCTTTGTCACATAGTTGACTTATACTTAGCAGATTATGTTTCAGATTCTTAACTAGCAAAACATTAGTAATAGTAGGAGTTTCAGAATTACCGACTTTGCCGATGCCAATCATATATCCTTTTGAATTGTCTCCAAAGTCAACCAATCCTCCATCTTTGTATATTATATCATTCACTATATCTGGATTGCCAGTCATGTGTCTAGAACACCCACTATCGAGTATCCACTTGTTCTTTCTGATCTGCACAATTTGTCCGTTGTGGATTGATTCCTGAACACCCATAAAGCTTGATTCCTGCACATCAAACAATCTTGGTAGAAAATTTGAATTTGAATATTGATTATATGCAGACTCAAGAAATGATGATGGTTTGAATGCTTCTAAACTAGTATTAACAAATATAGTCATTTTAAAAACTTTTTTCAAAAATCAGATTATGAAACTTTAAAAGCCTTGCTCTAATACCAATTGTGAGAAATGCAGATTAAGGATCTTAAGGCTAGGATTAACAATAGAAGGGGGGTGAATAGTGTTAATAAAGAATTACTAAATCTTTTTCGATTTATGTTAATTTAGACACCGATGTATGCAATATACAGACACAGATATGCTCACAGAAACAAACACAGATACAGAAATAAAATAAAGGCAGTAAAGGAAAGAACATACCAGATTTTATACTGGTTTGGAGTTACCCTACATCTAGTCCCGCAATAGAAGTACGGATTTCCTTTTAAAAGCAATTATACAATTACACCCTCGGTTTCAAGGCTACCAGTTACACCCTCCAGAATTTCGATCCTCAGGGTCGAGATACTTGATTTCCGGGCCACAAGTTTACCCAATTGATTTATCAAGGCTACAATCACACCTTTTCTTTCTTGATTGATTTTGATGGCCACAATCACACCTTTTCTCGCTTAATATATTATAAAGAAGTCTATAACTCTGAATAGCACTGAGAATCTTGTAGAGAGAGTGATAGAGAATCAAACTAGATGTAATGGAGTTCGATTCAATGTTGATTTCGTCAGAGTAATGATAAGAATATGTATTAAGAAAAGTGGAAGAAGAAGAGGAGTGAGAAACTAGAAAATCTGATGTTAAATTCGTTGAAACTAACCCCTATTTATAGAAGAACAACAGCCATGTCCATTTGTGAAGAGTTATGGCGAATAGACACTTCTTTTGAAATTAAATTTTGAACTCAACTAACACTATGTCGACATGGGGTATATAGGCATGTCGATATCCCAAAGCATTTTTTGATGTTTTGATTTTCTTTGAAAATAACTAATTTAAACTTTATAAATATACTTGAATATAGTTAAACTTTATAAGTAAATATAGAGAATAATATATATAGAATTTAACTCTAATTTTATATTTTAAATCTAAGTATAAATATTTAAAAGTCAAAAATATTATTTTAAAAGATAGTTTAAAATTAGGAGTAATTTGACTTTGAAATTAAAGATAATTTTGAGGCTAAAATTATTTAAAATCAGGATAGAGGGTTTTGAATCCTTTGAAAGGAAAGTTTTGAAAACATTTTGAAAACATGATATAATTTTGAAAAATCATTTTGAATAAAAAGTTAGCGGATACAAAACAATGTTCCACTAGATTTTTCATAGGTTCCATCCTACTTACGGTTCCATCCCTTTAACAGGCTCCAAGTGGATTCCATTCCACGAATAAATTGGATTTTAAGATGCCAGCGCTTTTCTATGAGTTTTAACAAAATTCCTAAAAAATACTTAACTTTGAAATCTTAAACTCTTGATAATGTTGATACTCATGAGTCTTCTATCTTGATATCTTGAATCTCTATACTGTACAGTCTTCTTTCTTAGTACCTGCATGGTTAGATCCTGCATATACATATATATATCTAAACTTATAATGTTAGTATTTATATTTTATAAACTATTCTAAGGTTGTTGCCATCAAAACCATCATTTCACGGATTAACAGGAATATTATACAAGTAAAACTTAAAGTAATGAATGTGTTCAATGAAATTCTTTTATGAATAAGAACCTTTATATTATTGTTTTATACACTTAAGTTATAATTGAAATATTACTATAATAAAATGTAATAGAAAGTAAGTATTGCAAGTAAATAATTATGAACTTAAGTAAATGAACTGATATGCTAAGTAATTTAATTGGACATGAATACTATAAATAAATGATTATAAACTTAAGTAAATGTTGAAGTTATTTATAATTAAAATAAGTGGAAAAGATGAATACAATAAGTAGATGATTATAAACTCAAGTTAACGATGGAAGCCATTTATAATTAAACTGAATACTATATTAAACTAAATGGTTATAACTTTAGAAAAGTGGAGATGATTCAAAAGATAGATTTAGTATTCAATGACATTATGTAAAGAAGTGAATGTAAATTAAAAGTAAGAAACTTAAGTATGAACTCTTACACCAATGAATATTAATATCTAATAGAAATCAAGTATATAAATAAATATAGGTAAACAAACTGTAATAAAATGTATTTAAACTTAAATAATGAATTCATTAATTATTATAAATAACTGAATGAAAATAACTTATGTAAGAAATGAAGGTAAAGTAATAAAAAAAATCATTATGAAAAGAAAACGAAGAAAGTGATGAATGAAAATAAATGAAGGTAAGTGCTGAACGTGTGAATGTGAAATTATTTAAGTAAACCTGTATAGTACTTTAAGAATTGATTTACATATGTTTAAATAATTATACATAAGTAATATACGTAAGAAAATATAAATAACATATGTGGATAAATAAATGTGAATGAATGAAATAATCAATGTATGAATGAAACCGAAGAAAGGTAAAAATATGAAATGAAATTAATAAGGATGAACTGAATAAATTTTGAAGTCATTGTTTGTTTTAACTTATGGATGTTTGGGAAGTGGTACTTTGAATTATTTAGGATGTGTGAATAATCTATTGAGTTTACCTTGGGCTGTTGAGTGTATGGTATACTTAGCAGTTTATTTGTCGTTCTATATGGTTAAAGGTGTCTTAACTCGAACAAAACCATTTGTTTACTTGTTATGAATGAATGGTTGATTTCATATGATGATTATATGATGTCTACAAGTAATTATTGTTATGTTGCATTGATTTGTTTTATTATTAATTGAAACAACCTAAATATTTCACTTCTACATAATTATTAACCTCTTTTAGATTGCATAAGTGAAATACAGGTTATGGAAGCAATTGCTACTGCTTTTGGTTTCATAAAATAAGCGTTGATTTTCTGACAAATAGATACGTTCTCGGATTATGGTTTTATAGCGATATTTGTTGGGATATATTATTTTGAAATATATGTGATATATATTGTTATTATTGATACTATTTTATCTCCCAGACCTCTCCGTACAAAGGAGACTCTGCCGAAATTTTCCGTAAAATTTGGACTAAGAAAATTTTGGTGGAATGTTTTCCAAACTTTTACCAACTTGAATATAAAAGGATTGTTACAAATTGAAATATTTTATTTAAATTATTTATTATGTAAATTAATTGTTTTAAATTTAATATTTGAGTCGGGTATATTTATTTCTTAATGCCTTCTTTTCCCTTCTTTTTCCTTTTCGGGGACGAAAAATTTCGAGTGGGGGAGAGTGTAACGACCCGTAAATTTTCGATAATTAAATGAGTTAATCTAATTAGATTCTTTGATATAATATTGGAAGAAATAAAAATTTGGAATTTATTAATGAAGTAATAACCAAGATGATATGTAATAATGTTAATTTAGGTTAATAATTAACAACTTGAATGAAATTCCAATCAATTGAAATAATGTAAAAGTTATACTTGGTTATAAGGTGAATGTAGGAAAACAAACGTAAATGTTGAATTTATTTAAGGAAATAATATATAATAAATAGTAATTGAATAAAATCAATATTATATAAGTAATTGTAAGATTTGTTTGAAATAATTAACTTATAATGTGATTAAAAGTTAATGGTAACAATTACTATAAGTTACCTATTTGTTTAGTCTATAAAATTTAAAATTTAAATCAATTGCAATTAAATGTAATAAATGTTACATTAATGCGAGTCAATATAATAACTGCAAATTGGGAACGCAATAAAAGAAATAGAAATGTTAAATGTATTCATAAGGTAGAAATTGAGTTGATAAAAGAGTGAAGTCAAGATAAATTAATTAATTGGGGCTTTAAATTTTAATTAATGTGTAAAATTGAGAAATATTCAATAAAAATTGAAATATAGTAGCTAATACAAATAAAAGATGGAAATTGTAGCATATTAGTGAAATAAGACATCAACAAACATTAACTATGCTACTTGAGTAATAATTGATTGAATATAAAGATTTAAATTAAATTAAATCAATTTATTGGAATTAAATTTTAAATAATTGAATTTAATTACAATGTAAATTGAACACTGTAATTAGTATGATAACCAACACTGAATTGTTATATAAGCATGTATTTAGTCATCGTAAATGTCTAAGGGATTAAAAATGATGAAATTTGGTAACTATCAAATTTGAATGAAAATTTATTTAAATTAATTAATTTTAATTTACTTAATTAATGTGAACAGCCATTTTGGCCAGTGTCTCGGATTTCGACGAAACTAGTTTCATCGGATTGGTAACAGTGAATTATTGTAAAGTTCCAAATTTTGTGGCGATCGGACTTGTCCTTTGATCGTACGGACTCGAAACTCGCAGAAATCAATATAATTGAAATCAATTTGAAATAAACTAATTTTAACATAACTTCTTCATATGATGGAATTAGGACTTGAAACATGTTCCATTTAGTTTAAAAATATTGAAAACACCTATTTTGATATATGGATAACCCATTTTCTTTCCGGAGACAAAAACAGGTTTTTCGTGTCGTTTATCATTCAAACCTAAATCAATCTTGTCCATTCATATCTATTTTTGATCTGCCTATAAATAGCCCGTTATAAACCCTAGTTATTTCTTATTCCTCATTTACAGTATGTACAATTCTTTCTGCTGCTCTCCTCCTCAATGGCAGAAACAAATTCAAGCTTTAAAACCCTCAAATCCATATTCAAAATCAATCTTAAAAAAATTAAACTCCTCAAGATATACAAAATTATATATCGATTTGAAGCTCTTGATGAGCGCAAGTCAAATCTGCTAATATTTTTCGAATTCGGTTTCTGTGTGTCCGGAATTCGAGGAACAATCCTCGGCCATTCTTTTCATCGCGATCGACTGCAGTGGATCGCCAATTCGTCGGTACTGGGTTGTGGGGAGGAACGAGGGGAGTTCATTGGTATGTTTCATTTAGTGGATCGATGGTTAGATGTGGCATATAATTCGATTTAGGGTTCATTCTAAATGGAGGCGGCAGTACATTTTGGTAGCCGATCATGGGCGATGGAGGGCCGACTTCAGGTGAGAAGGCGGCGACGTGTTCGAGAGGGGGGCGGCGGTGGTGGAGTTCGCCAGCAGCGTACGAGGTGGTGCAGCTTCTAGGGCATGTCGATCATGACTATGCTGAAAGATGGGGACACGCGTGTATTCGGCTGTGATGAAGATAGGTGACGTGCTTATCTATTTTATTTATTTATTTCATATTTTAAACTCGTATATGTTCTAATAATAATAACTTTTACATACGAGGCCCAATTTACGTGCGGTTTGATCCGCTTGGATCGTACTGAAATTTCGGACATTCTGACGCTGGTATGGAAGAATTTTGAGACGGTTTGAATTTGGACCCTAAATTCGATTTAAATTCGATTTAAATTCAAAGGTGAGTGATTTGATCCACTCACGACTTCTAAAATTTCTTATGTTAGTTAAATAAATTTATGATGTGATTAGGAATTTATTTATTATTGTTTGATACATTTAAATTGCTATTCCTGTTAATTTGTATTATTTTGAATTATATTGTTATTTCATTTATTATTGAATTTAAATTGCCAGCCAATTACTTGTAAATAATAATCTGTTAATTGTTGATATTATTGGTTGAATTGAATGATGATTATGACGAATGTTTGATTTTTTTATATTAGATGATTCGATGATATGTTTGATTTATATATTGTGATCATTCTGCTAGTTCCCTTAGTTGTTGGATAGGAAAATTACTATGGGTTGAATTGATATATACCCGAACGACCTTTAGGTTAGGGAAAAATCGTTATGGGTTGAAATGATAGGCTTGAGCGATTTTTTGGATATGTATATTAAGTCGAGATTGCAGATTGAAATGACATATATCCGTAAATATAAAATAATTTGCAGATTGAAATGATAAATATCCGTATCACTTGACCTAGGGTAGAGAATTACATATGTAAACCGGATTGGTTACATTAAATGATTTTTAAATCCTAAAAGTTTGAATTTAATTGAATGATATTTTGAAATAAGAATTTGATTTATATAAGTTGAATCATTATTAAAATTCAAGTTTTATGTTTAAATTGAAATTGGTTTAAAAGGAATTGTTGAAGGAATATAAATTTAAATTTTAAATTTGATTTTTGAAGTATAGTTGAAATTTATCGAAATTGAATAATTAAAATTAATTGAAATATAACTTTGAAACATATTGAAATTGGAGTAAATATAATTTGATATTTCCAACATGGATTTGGAATTGATATAAAATTTAATGGTCTATTGAGAATTTAAATTGAAAATTTGAAATTGGGTTTTGATTGGGAAATTGAAATGGTCCGATTGTGCTGAAATGAAATAAATAGTTTAAGTTGATACAAATTCCAAATTTCATGTTTTAGTATAAACTATTTTAAAAATATATTATTTTAAAAATATATTATTTTAAAAATTCTAAATTTTAAGATTTTCAAAGTATTAAACTATTTCAACCTATACTAACTATATTAAATCATTTTAACCTATTTAAACAATTTAATTTATTTTTTAAAACTAATTAACCAATTTTAACTTACTTTAAATCTAATTAATCTATTTTAAAGCTATTTAATCTATTTTAATTTTATTTAATTAACTATCTTAAATCAAATTGACGGTATCTTTAATCTATAATTTAACTATTTTAGAGTATTTTAACTATTTTAACTATTTATAACTATTTAAAATATTTTCTCAATTTTCAGACTTAGTAAAGGGGAAGTGCTTATATTCAGTTCATTGGTTTAAAAGAGAATACAGTTAAATGATGTTATAAACCTGACTTAGGATTTAAATGTTATAATTAATTGAATATGACGATTTTAAATGTAAGGATTTAAACTATTTTGGAAATATGATTTTTTGAAGAAATTATGATTTTGGAAACGACATGATTTGAAAGTGAATATGGTTTGAAGTGAATATGATTTTGACATAGATATGATTTGAAATTGAATATGATATTATGAATTGGTTTTTAAAACGTAAAAGAACCATCCGGTGTGTAATAAGCGTTTGGTTGTTAAAGAGACTGGGATCAGATATTTTCATACTCTCTACCAATACCGAAAACCACTTTCATGAACAATTTTTGTATAGGTATGACGTGATCCTGACTTCCTTGAGTCAGCTTAGAAGTGACTAAAATAGGAGCCACGTCGGGCCAAGTGAGGTCTCACCTCCGATCGAGCACATTTCTTCGGTACCATTCTATTACTTTGTGATTGATTTGGGGGCCACCCTTGATTTTTGATTTGGGAGTGTGTCCGAGGTGGATGGTAGTAGCTGCTATGCGTTACTACCAGTCCGGATATGCAATTGGTATATCTACCCTGGCATTGCCTCGAGTGCCATGTTCACATGCCCCTGAGCGCCTTCTACGAGTTTGTTTTGTACCGTACCTATGTGATGTCCTCTAGGTAAACCTCTAATTTACGAAAATGCCTATGACATTATATAGACTACGGGATATATTAAATGTGTAAAGGGGGATAAGGGTAATGCTTTAATGCTATTTCAATAATTTTCCTTTACTGTAGACATATTATAATAGCGTATTGTACTACATAGTAGATAGTTTAACGGATCCTTAGGAGATGTGAATACCGAACATCTCTTGAGTTACTGCACTTACGTTAGACACTGGATAGGAGATGTCAAACTCCGTAAACATCTCTGACGCCGTCACGCTCATATTTACCATTGATTGACTTACATAAGATCTTTTAGTTCTGATTCGAGTGTCTTGTCTTTTCAATTCGCTCAGGTCAGCCTGAGCATATCAGGGTTGAAGACCTTTTTTCTGGAGGACGAAGATGAAGATTTGTGCTACTAATATTTACTATATTTTTTCACTACGTTCATACTGTTCCGCTGCGTTATTTATTTATCTCTGATATGTGTAACTTTGATTCTGTGTTGCATAAGTACAATCAAATGTTTTGTAAACAACTTCATGAACTGTTATTTGATTATTATATTTTGTCATTCCGCTGCGAGATCTATTTTGATTTCGCGCTTTCCCCTTTTTTCTTATTTACACCATAACAATCAACCCTTTTGAATGGTTTGAGTCTGACGCGTTTGTCTGATTAAAACGTTCAAAAAGGAAGGTCGTTACAAAAGTTTTAGCATCAGAAACAATTACATATACAAATATGGAAATTTTATCAATTATAAACATTTGCAATAAATTCATAGGATATTTATAAAAGTAGTAACAAATATATTATGTTTGTAATGAATGTAAATTATTAAGAGAATTAGATGTAAAAGGAAAAAAATAAGGGGAATAATTAACATTGCAACCATAATCAACTAAAAAGTGCAATTAATTAATATGTGAAGTAATATTGGAGATTAATATATAACGTGTGTGTGTGTATAACGGATCCCTCATTTTAAAGAGGTTTACATATAATTGTAACAAATAAATGTTCAAATTCAAATCTGGATAAAAGAATATATGCATATTAAATATATATGTTAATTAAATGGTGGAATTAATTGATATGCCAATTAATGAAACGTTACAATGTTTAAAATATTAATTAAGAAAATTAACTAATAGAGGTGACATGTTAATCTATTAATGTGGCTATTAATTAGGATTGTAACGTAATTAGTAGAAAATGTCAATTAATAAGGAAAAGAAATAATAGTTGACCTAGATTTGAATGTGTACATATAGGCAGTATATTGCTGCACATAAAAATTAATTGAAGGATCAATTAAGTAGAGGATTAATTAGATAATTGGTGGGCTGCATCTATATATGAGATAACGTAATGTAATTCGTTCCATCAGCCGTCACTTTCTTCATCCCTCTCTTACAGTAAACAATGGGTTCTTTCTTCATTATTTTCTCCTATTTCAAACAAATCTTCACCAAATAAACCCAAATAAAATATATGTGAAAAAATATAGAATTGCAACAAATTAAAGGAGGGAAGTTGTAGAACGACGTAATAATTTTAGAAGATAGAGATTTAAAGCTAAGGACGACAGGCGAGTGGATCTAATTATATATTATTTAAGTTTATGATGTATTACCGTTAGATTCCTATTGAATAATTTTATTTAGTATTTATTTCAGTAACTAATTCTGTTAATTAGTTTTCCTGAGACTGTAATTATATAAGAGAGCTTATATTAAATTAATAGTAGGCTTGACAGTTAGAGAAAGGCATAGGCCTAAAAGTAAGAATTTACAATTATTTACATCTATTTTAAAGTTGAAATTTAGCTTATAAATGTTAGCTTCTTTTTATTCCTTTTTACGTGAATAAAATAGTATAGAGAAGGATTCACAAATACGGACTAAAATAAAAGAACACTAGAATTACATAAATTAGATGTAAAATAAAAAAAGCTGAAATAAAAAGAGAAATTGCAGTAAATTATGCTAAAATGGGGAAAAATAAATAGAAAGGGGAAATCTAATAACTTGATTTGGAAGTGAGTGATAGATTAATTAGTTGATTTAGAAAAGAGAATACATTTCTATAGTTTAATATTTAAAAGATAATGATAAACGTAATTGCAAGAATAAAAAGAAAGAAAAAGGGAATTTGGGTAAAACAAAGAAATTACTGTATTTTGCACTGTCCAATAAGTAAAGAAATAATAAAGAAATATCATGTAGTTACGGATTATTGTTTATAGCATTATTTAATATTAAAACATGGAAATGGATTTTAGCACAGCCTTTTGTAACCAACCAAATAGAATAGAAGTACTTCCTAGAATGTAAGAAAATGAAGTGAAAAATTAAAGGAATTAAAGAAGTAATCAAGTCAATTACTAGACAAGACTACAAGCTATAGACAGAAATGTAATTACTTCTACATTTACTACGTAGATAATAGAATAAAAGCAAAGCATTTATTATGATAAGTAAATTCGTGATAGTCGGACGTATTCCCCAACTAAAATTGTCATATAATATAAGAGAATTAAAGAGAATTCAATATCATAATAAAAGAAGACAGACTAGAATAGAAAAGAGACATTTGTAATTATATTTATAATATACAGATTATAAAAGAGAATAAAAACGACAATTGCAAGTAAAATTATAACATAGGTTATAATTAAGTAGAAAGAACAGAAAAGGCTTATTTTAAGACTTAAATTAATTTAATAAGCAAATAGATAAGAAATAATAGAAGAGGCTTATTTTAATAGACTTAGATCTTGAATTAAGTTAACGAGCAAGAAATTAGAAGTGGCCCGTACAACAACATTTCCTTTCAGTCAGGAACTGATGGTCTTACAGTATTTAGGTGAGGCTGGGACAAGATTATACTAATTAGGGTAAATAAGTAGCCAACAGAACAAGAAAAGTAAACTAAATGCAAAATAAAAGATTAGACCTAGGGTCTAATAAAAGAGTGAGACGCGTTTGGAGCATCCCAAAGGTTGAAGCGCCAAAGAAGAAGTTCATCATAGATTTCAACGCAGAAGAAGCACGCCCAACTTAGTTATTTTGGGCTAGAAGAAAGTATGAGACTTCAACGGGACGTGAGGGTACTCTAGGATGGCCCTCTACGGTAGGCATAGTGAAGCATTCCTCCAGAGGCAGGTCTGTAGGTGATCCATTAAAAGAGTATGCCTTGACTGCATTTTACATGGCAGGACCATTGTAGGCAGTCAAAAGGGGTTGATGTTTGGAGTAGGATATTCGTATGTCCCGGTACATGCAAGTAACTTTAGTGGGCAGGACCCAAAAGGATAGTCCTATGCGGATATCGAGCCAGCATCAACACCAAGATGTGAGTCCGGGAAAGACTAGAGTTAAACCAACAGTCTAGTGAACCTTTCCCTATCGATACATTGGATGAGAGGCGAATCTAATTAGATGTTTAGATTGTTTGAAGTAGAGCACAACCACTTAGCTCTTTAGAGGTATTTCGATTGGTTGAGGGGTGGCTGCATGGGGCCATAGATACGATAAGAAAAGAGACAGACCAAATAGAATATATGTTTTGTAGGCCTAATAGGACAGTCCTTTACAGACATAGAAAACCGCCGACTGAATTCCGTACAAGGTAGACCTTGTTATGCGGGATTCAGGGAGTAAACAGAACGATTACGTATAGTTCTTAAGTTATGCACCGAGTGGTACATTGTGGATGTCCGAGCATTAGTATAGACTTGTGCGGATGCAGTTTTATGTTTTCATAGTAGACAATGAAACATCTATATTGTATGCCTTACGAGGCAGTGCTTTATAGATGTAATCACGGAACACCATAGAAGCAAGATGATGGAGTCATTTGCGAGGAGGATATGGAAGGTACTATGGGTCATACATAGGACCAATGCGGTCATTGGGCATATCGCTACATATATATATATATATATATATATATATATATACACACATACATACATACATATATATATATATCAGTTATTAGGTTTTAATCAACTAGGGAGTGAGTGGGCACGATTCACGCACAGAGACGAGAGTATTATAAACCCAATGAACCTAATATAACAGTAAATGGAAATAAAACGGTAAGTGTAGAATTAATCTTAGAAGTGTAAAATTTTCCATTCACCAAAGCTTAGTTCTAACCCCCTCCTCATAACAATCTACAGGTTGGGTAGATGACAGAGACTTTCCAACTTTGAGATACTTGTTTAGAAAGTGTTATTATATTGGTGAGTGTGTTTACTTACTATTATATTTTAGTCAGTTCCGCTGTGAGATATTTGTCTAAGCTCTGGTATATTTTTCTTTGCCTATTTGCAGGATACCAGAAACCCAACTCGGGCTTCAGTAGGCTTGGATTTTAGCATTTTTACGAAAATTCGGAAACACTGGAATTCTAGTATTTACATTGTGTATCAGAGCCCAGGTTTAAGATTCCTTGGTAGATAGTAAGTGAACGTATTCGTATTTTTGAATAAAATATAAATATATTATGTACTAAAATCCAAATAGTCCCCAATTATAGACTTTAATATATGTGAAGTTTTTAAAAGTACAATCATGCATAGTTTGCTAGTTGGGCTTGGGATGATCCAAGGGTGTTGAGCCCTAAGTTATTACCATTATATAGTGTACAATAAGCTATGTTTTGAGAGAAGATTAGTATCTATATGAAGTAGGAAAGTTCCCCAGGAATAGTAAGGAGGGTATTTTTATTCTAGAAGGAATAAGAGGTTTTAGCAAGAAGAAAATCAACTTTATGTCTAGCCCAATAAAATAAAGCTTTTGGAATTGAAAAGTCAAAAAATATAACAGTTAATATATTTGAGGAGGTAAATATTGGGTTTTAAAAAAAAAGTGGTATGAAATTAAAATTGGCTTTTATAGAAGTAAATTTTGTTAAAAATGAAATTCTTTTTGAAGAATTATAGAGCATTTATATCTCACTAGTTTTCTTGTAGGTAAACGAGGATTTTAAATATAAAAACCTAAAGTGTGTTAAGTATTGAAAACGTAGGTTACAACATTTATTGTTGTAATAAATGTTTCAAGTAAAAATAAAGGAAGCATAGACTATGACACTATTGTTATAGTAGGTGACTCCCAAAGTAAATGTTTTTAAATAGCATATGGGATTTATTAATATTTATTTTAATTTAATCCATATATTTGTATTTTTGTGTTGTAGTAACGGTGTTTTACGCAATATCTATTCTGACCCAAATGAATTTTGGAGTAATATCTAAAGCAGTTTGTTTATACACTTATTATTTAAACAAGTATATGAAAATATTTTCTAGTTATGATAATATTAAAGCAGTTTTGAAAATGAGTTCTTTTGAAAAATAATGTACAATAAATTAATGAAATTAGTAGGAAATATCTTAGGAAAGTAAATATAGAGTAAACATACTTTAATCTATTGGAATGAAATGAATAATGATATAATTTTCTATGAATCACAATAAAGATGTTTTGTATAAGTTATAAGGAATACATGAAAGAGATGTACAAGTTATGGAAAGCGCCATATTTTATATAGCCTATTTCGATAAAATATAAAATAAATTCCTTATAATTTCACATAAACATGAAATTATCCTTTAAAGGATTCATATAAGGTTTTAGTGTTAATGGTTTCTCATAAGAGAAAGTAATTCCAGTACATTAAGTTATAAAACAATTAAATGCAGTAAGTTATAAACTCCTTAAAGGTTAAGCAATTGGAAGAGTAGAAAAAGTTAAGGGATTTCGATAAAATAATTCTTCTTATCTACTTCAGTTTTAATAAATTTGAAAATATACGATAAGAAGATATTTTCAAAACATGCGAGGACATTTTTTTTCAAGTCAAGAAAAGGAAAATTGTTTTAAGAACAAGCAAGACATGTTTTGAAGAAAAAATGGTCTGGTGAAAAAGCACACAAGCTTTTGGAAAGATAAAATTTTAAGTAACCGAGTACCTATGAATTTAATAGAAAAATTCAAAATAACACTTTCAAAAGGCATGAATTTTGGGATTTGATGTTTCGGAAATTTAGGAGTTTTAATTTTTTAAGAAAAATGTTAAATACCAAACCAAATCAGGCTTTTAAATGTGGAGTAGAGAGGAATCATTTCCTAGGTGTAACAGAAAAAATATAAGGCTATAGCAGCAATTACTCCTAGTAGTAATAATAAAAGTATCCGTAAGGTGTATAGGACACTAGTAAAAACCTAGAAATATTGCTTCATGTGTGTAGACTATAGAAGTATAGTGAAGTGATATTAATAAAATAGTAAGACACATGTGGTTGGGAAAAGTAAACCATAGTTGGGGAAAAATGAAAGGTAAAGAGAAAATTTTCGCAAGCTTAGTTGCCTTTTTAGATAGGAACTGCATAGATTGAAATCCTTATTCATCACAGTAAATGAGACTTAGTTATTCCTTTTTGAGTATGGAATAAAATAGATGAATAGATCTTATTCGTCATGAGTAATACATCTAAAGTTGGTAATAAGTAACGGGCGACAGAAGGAGTATATAAGTTACTTGGATTCCTAGTGTAGGACCTTTGTAACGACCCAACTTTTTGACTTCTGAAAGTCGACATCAATACGTCCACTGTATCTGATGCCGAACAATCGAATGTTGGAAAACCGAACCGTTAGGGTTTAAGAAGAAGAAGATAGAAGAAGAAACAGAAACAACAACAGAATCTCACATTTCATAGCGGAACAATATATAATAGATAAATGAATAATCTTTAAAACAAAGAACTATATCTGTTATTACAATACATCAGAGTTTACAACAAAAACCAGTGGACAAGAATATCTTATACTAGTGTTACGTCTCGCCATCCAGCTTGAACTCCAGATCTCCACAGCATACTTTCTCGACTTTGCTCTAGAATAATGACAACCTTACTCTAGGCTGCCCGTGTAGAAAATTATGGGCACTCAGAGTTTAGAAAGGGAACAATAAATTCCACGTCAGTCATGGGACCGGTGTGAGATATTAAAACAGTTATTTTCATAAAGGAAGTAAAAAGAAATCCGCTATGCTTTTGGAAAATGAAACTGCCATAAGGCCTCCCGACACACACACAATGCAATCGCACAATTAGGGGAGATTTCTCCTTATGATAGTCAAACATGCTTGATACGCAAAATCTTTTTGATATTATTATTTGTGCATATTGTGTAAAACATTTTGAAAGTATAATATAAATCTTAGCCAACATATGTATCATTATATTATGTCTATTATAGCTACCATGTTAGATGGCAGGTTCTACAACTAAAACCGTACATGGCACGTATTGGTTATTGGATTTCCAACAAATGGTCAGGCTAAGGAACTTCCTATGCCACATGGGTACGCCGCTGGAGGGACGCACCGAGAACCTAACCAGATCTCTATCAACACAAGGCCGGGTTACCTCTGTAACTAGGTAACTACTACATGAGTATGCCATCCCCCAGTCGTTACCGACCTTTATCCGAGAATCCTCAACACCAACAACCACAAAGTAATAAATTTGCAGCATACACATAGGTTAAATATCCGGGCTCCATACCATGATACCACCCTATTCCAGAAGGAAATGGACATACCCTAAGGGGTGCTACCCCCAATAACCTTGCTGCATCCTTCCTGTTTCGACCATTTCCGGGTTGTGAGGTTCGACAAGTCTCATCCACAAAGCTACGCTTTTCACAAAAGTCATGCTTCGATCAACAAAGGATCGGCAGCACTTCGCATGCCATATTGCCAAATTGGGAATGTATCACTAGTAACCATCAACTACATAACCTCTAAGCTTGTACGTCACAGAGAAGGGTGTTAAGCTAAGAGAATAAATTCTCCACTACCAATAGAAATGTATTTGATAGAAACCAGCATTACATCTCAAAGTGTAGCATCAGACACACATCCATACAAGTCCGTTCTGGGTTTGAATGGAACCGAAGGCACTTCAAAGAAGCCCTTGCAAATACGGATATTCACTAATCACGTCCGGACTCCCTATCACAAAGGGTGATAAAATATCTATACGGTGCAACTCAATGCAGACACATTCGACAAGTAATCCTTTCGTTTTCGAAAATACTCGGTCTTCAACACCATATTCAAGTGCAATCCGATTTCGTCGTATCATTATTCGGAATGGGTTTTATGACACAAAGTCCTCTCTCGGCTAATTCGAATAATGAGCGCTTATTCTAAAATAAGTGTTACGTTCAGATTTCAAGTAAATCACAACAAATTTCCACTTTGATCTTTTAAACAAAAGATCCACCACAAAGATGCAATGTGCTTTTCGGATAACCATTTGAAATCCGACCCCCGGTTGCATCGAAATTCAAATACCATTTAAAGGCCAATATTGATAGTCGGTTATTTAACTATCAATCCATCTTCATAACAATCACCAGATTTAATAATTTTCCCCCAATTATTTATTTTAAAAATATCTTCGCAAGATATATTACACTTCAACCTTTTGAAAATGAATTTCAAATCACTTTCCTCACGCGGAATAAATTTCCAAATATTTATTTCCACTGAAAATATGCCAAGTCCGAATACTTTAAAATAATTCAAATTAATTATCCAACATATATTTGGAAACATTTAAAATAAAACTATTTTAAACACTTACTTAAATATTAGTTGTGAAAATATTATACTAATACCATATATAAACTTTAAGCCCGAAATAATTTTTAAAAATAAAATAATTAGATAGAGTATAACTATTTAAATAACCATTTTCTAAATCAAATATCAATTAAATCTTTAAATAATCACTTCTATAATTGATTAAATAAATCTTTACTTTGAAGATTTTCAAAAATGACTTAGGAAAATAATTTCTTCAAAGAATCCTTTTTAAAACCAACTTTAGAGCTTTTAATTTATATTTGTAAGCAACTTTGGAAACATACTCGGCTTTCCAGAGGAAATACACCCATTCTATAATAGTCCATATAAAATCAATTAATAAATCCTTCTTTATTTATTTTAAATTTACGTTCCAAATCTGTAAATTCCTTTCCACACTTTTAAAAGTAAAACGATATTTATTTTTTAAAACAAATTTCCCTTTCTTTTATAAATTCCCAATGTGAATTTAACTTTCCAAATATCCACCGATATACGATTTAGTCGATTTCCAAATATTCACTTTCGACACTAAATCAAATTCCAAATTGATTTCCAATTTTATTTTTACCACCAAATCAAATTCCAAATTGATTTCTAAATTTATTTCCAAACACTAAATCAATTTCCAAATTGATTTCCAAATTTATTTTCAAACACAAAATCAATTTCAAATTGATTTCCAAAATTTATCTTCACTTATAAATTATTCCTTTATTCATCCAAATTTATTTCAAAAATCATTAATCCAATATTCACGCCTTCATTTAGATTTTAAAATCTGACTTTTAAAATAAATTCTTTAACTTTTAAACAATACTAGTCAAAATCCATTTATTTTCATTTATGAAAATCTTTTCCCTATACTTAGAATTTATTCGATAGAATTTCAAAAATCAATTTTCACCCTTTTAAAATTCCTTCTTTTAAATTTATCCAATTCTCTAAAATAAATTTATTTAAAATTTTCTACTTTAATTTCTAAAAATCCTATTTTACATTTTTGCTATCCTACGGTACCAAAAATATATTCGGCTAAACTATAGCCTTCAATGATTTCAATCACAGATATAATCATACACAGATTATAAATAACCACATCACAACATATGAATTAATTCAACAATTTAAGGAATCCAGTTGGATCCCTCCAACCTGTTTCCCTGCATCCACAGACGTTACCACAATAATTAAATACCAATTCCACATCGCGGTGGAATATCGCGGTAAATGGGATTATATAATATAATCCGCTATTATGCGGCGCATAGGGTCTCATCCGCTATATAATGCGGGAAATCAATCACTCCAATACACACACACACTACTATATATACTATCACAACCAAACAATCAATAAATAACTGAAATTTCAATTATTTTAATTTGAGTGAGAAGATCTCATATTTGCTTTTTATTTTGCAATCCATCCCCGTTTCGGCTTGATTTTCTTTGCAATTTTGACCTTGTATAAACAATTACATAATTTTCATTAATATATGAAATAAATCGAACAATTCAATTTGCCATTTTATAGTTTTGATTCAACTAATAATTTAGTTTTAAATTAATGATTTAATTTTAAATGAATAATTAAATTTTAAACAAATTTTCTTTTAAATAATTCTCTTAGCAACTAAAATAAATTAAATACATTTAATAAAACATATTAATCATTATATCCATTATTTGTAAAATAAACTAGACTAGTATGTAAAAATAAAATTTGTGAATGAACATTTGTTTTATTTTGAAAATACATATGTATATATTTAAACATTCACATATATGTATTTGAATAAAATAAATCAAGATAAAATAAATAAGTAAAATACCTCACAGAAAATAAGATGAGCCAGATCGCGTGCATAAACACGCTCATCGCCATCGCCAGCCTCATGAACACCATGGCGAACCACCTTCCAGACAACTGATCAACTACGAACCCCCACACGAATGATAACCTCAATCGCGAGCGTTAGCTCGCTGCTGCCTCCTCTAGGCCGTCGCCCTCGTCAACGCATGCCACCGCCTATCGACAATTCCACGCGACCCCAAAAGTCTCGGACCTCCACTTCGTGAATGCCTCCCAGTTGCGCCTCGCCCACGCGCGAGCCCTAGCTTTCTCCCCCTTGCGAACGAACGCCTCATGACAGCAGTCCCATCTTCTCGCCCCAGGCTTCATAAGTTCGTCGAATTCACTTTGCGAGTTCGATTCGATTTCGTTCGAATTTTTCTTAGGGAATTTGTTTGGATTTTTTCTTTGATTTGAGATGCTTGGCCGCCATTTGGTTTTTGAACAAAGAAAATGTTTTTTTTGTTTTTTTCTTTATTTTAAACGAGAGGAAGAAAGAATAAAAACTCGACTATCAATTTTTCTCTAACGCGTGTAGTAGTTTCGCAGAATAAAACAAACACGTGTAATAAATTCCTCAACGTGTCAATTTGCCCATATATATGTGTGTGTGTGTGTGTGTGTGTGTGTGTATTGATTTAAATATAAATTCAGATCGCTTCGATAAACGCAACTCAAAATCTCGATCTCCAATCGAGGTGTACCGCCAGGCCTTTATAATGTTATACGCCTATTCCGAATACAATGGAAAAGGTTACGAGTCCAAATGTGATCGTTTGGAGAAGAGAGCATTTCAGACCAGTTATTATACGGATCAAATTGAACTTGTTTCGTCGAATTTCGAGACTATGCCTCGGAAGGCTATTTTTAAGTATCGATTTAAACGATATGAATTCGAAACTAAAAGAAGCATTTCCAAATTCAATTCTAAAGCTTCCATTATTTTTAGTATCATCAACATAATTTTCTAAGCTTTTAAAATATTTTTAACAAGCTTAAAAATCAAAATTCAATGTTTAACCCAATTTCAAATTATTAAATTCAAAAAATTTAACTGCCAAACAACAATGATATTTGAAATTCAAGTTAAACTGTCATTCAAATATTTAAATTCAATCAAATATTCTAGTTTCAAATGTCAAAAATTCTAGGTCGTCACATTCTTCCCCCCTCAAAAGAATTTCGCCTCGAAATTACTAGTGAAGAAGAAAGATCCTTAACCCGTTCATCATTTTCCCAAAACCAAATAGTTCTATCAACTTGCCAAAACACAACTTTTTATTAAAGACCCATTATCACTTCAATTAACTTTCCAAGATCTTCCATAGTTTCCAAACAACATTACTTTCTCAACAATTCAAATTTAAATTCAATTTCAAATTTTAAATTTTCAAAATTTCTCAAATTTTTCTAACTCACTATATTTTCGAAAAATTTCGCCGACGTCTCCTTTGCACGGCTAGCTCGGCACGACTACAAAATGTCACAACAGGCCCAAAATTTCAAAAGAAAACAAAAAGCCAAATGGCTAGACCAGAAAATCATCAAATTTCATATAGAAATTTAAACACATACCTTTTGTCGAGCAATTTAAATTATCTTCGAAATCAAAAATCCAATTCCCTTTTTCTTTATAACACCCGTATATCCTACTATCCATAGTATCCAATTTCAACATTCAAAAATCGTTTTGCATATTTTTTTACAATAGTTTCAATCGTTATTTTATTCAAGCCCGTACGATGTCCGTATATCATCCGTATGCAATACCAAATTCGATCGCTCACTCGATCACACAATCTCACTTCCGAGCTAGTATCGTCCACCCAACTTCCTAGTGCGGACTCAGATCTGGTTTCTTGATCAAAAACCGTCATTCTCCTGGCATAGTTCTAAATATGATAGAGAATTTCCAGAATCAACCAAAAATCCATATCTAGGTTCGTCATCGAAAATCGAGTAAAGAATCCCAACTCGGATCGATATAACTATCTCGAAATTCTGTGCTCGAATCTTGGATCGAATCACTATGCGAATAAAATAATATACATACATCCTATGTATTTATTCCAAATTGATTATTAGCTATATCAATTTTCCTTTATTCACATTGATCCTTCATTCCCTTATTCACAATTACCATTTCACAATTTTCAGTTTATCCTTCATTCACTTATCAATTTAGAATACTTTCTCAACTCCAAATTTTACTTAAGAGTTTCATCATTTATTTCTCAAGTTTAATATAAATATTCTATATACTTCTTATATTTATTTTCAGTTCACTACTTTGGTTTATATCTACTTATATTTAAACTGGATCTCCAATTCCATATGAATTAAATTTACCTTCATTTCCAACCAAATTTAATTTGTCATTTCTTCAATTAGTTCCACTTAATAAGTTTTTTCAATACTTTGCTTCATTTGGTCCAACTTGATAAATTTTCCATTTCACTTAATTTTACTCAATCCACATATTTAATTTTATTCCAAATTTTAAGCTTCGATAAATTTTCTAACTTATTTACGTTTCACATTTAATTTAATTTTAGCTCCTTTCAAGTTCTTCTAACAATTTCAAATTTATAAGTTGCCAAACTCAATTATATTCTATACATATTTTATATCGGATTCTAGAGTCCTTCCATCTTTTCAAAACCAAACCCAACTTTTGCAAACAACTTCAATTTTTAAATAATTTGGCAGCAATTCCTCTCTTGGAAACTCGAAAATGAACACCAATGATGTCGCGATCATCATCGGAATTATTTTCCAGCGATCGAAAAGAGTTTCGAGATTTCTTCCCTTCAAAACATCTTTCAAAATATTTTTAAATTTCAAATTCCACCAGATTTCAAATCCAATTCAAAAGTATTCTTGAAACTATTTTTCCAAAACCTTTGAAAATCTTTTTCAAAGTCAAGGGATTTAATTTCCAAAATTTCCAAGTTTCTAATCCTTTCCAAAAACATTTTCAAATATTTCTTTGGAATTTATATTTCATTTTATAAATCACATTTACAATTTATATTTACAGATCCCATTTGTATATGTATTTTATTTCTTAGCTCTTTGTTATGATTTCAATTTCTTATTCAATAATCAATGATAATAATTTAATATTATCACTTTCTAATAACCAAGCAACCATACATAACTATAATAATTTATGAAAAATTATTTCTTCTCTATAGAAAAATAGTTTGGGTAAAATTATTTCATTTACCCTATTTTAAAACAATACTGTGTCGGTTTATCTTGTTCAAGAGTTTAGAAACCCCTATCGATATAGTTGGCCAAATTGCACCGACCATAATCTATAACCAATCAACCGATAAGTCAACACAATATAAAACAATTATTTACATTCACTAACAAATACGCTCAAACTCATTCTAGAGTACTATTGACTCTATCTCTAATGAGTAATCCCCACCAGAGCCATGGTCGTCGCTTAACCAAATGCTCTGATACCAATTTGTAATGACCCAATTTTTCGACTTTCGAAAGTCGACATCAATACGTGCACTGTATCTAATGTCGAACAATCGAATGCCGAAAAACCAAACCGGTAGGGTTAAGAAGAAGAAGATAGAAGAAGAAACAGAAACAACAACAGAATCTCACATTTCGCAGCGGAACAATATATAATAGAAAAAAGAATAATCTTTAAAACAAAGAACTATATCTGTTATTACAATACATCAGAGTTTACAACAACAAACCAGCGGAAAATATTATCTTATACTAGTGTTACGTCTCGCTATCCAGCTTGAACTCCAGATCTCCACATCATACTTTCCCGACTTCGCTCCATAATAAGGATAACCTGATTCTAGGCTGCCCGTGTGGAAAATTATGGGCACCCAGAGTTTAGAAAGGGAACAATAAACTCCAGGTCAGTCACGAGACTGGTGTGAGATCTTAAAACAGTTATTTTCACAAAGGAAATAAAAAAAAATCTGCCATGCTATTGGAAAATTAAACTACCATAAGGCCTTCCGGCACACACACAATGCAATCACACACTTGGGAGAGATTTCTCCTTATGATAGTCGAACATGCTTGATACGCACAATGTTTTCGATATTATTATTTGTGCATAGCGTGGAAAACATTTCGAAAGTATAATACAAATATTAGCCAGCATAGGTACCATTATATTATGCCCATTATAGCTACAATGTTAGATGGCAGGTTCTACAGCTAAAACCGTACAGGAAGCATAGTGTTTATTGGATTTCCAATAAATGGTCAGGCTAAGAAACTTCATACGCCATATGGGTACGCCTTTAGAGGGACGCCCCGAGAACCTAATAGGATCTTTGCCAATACAAGACCGAGTTACCTCTATAACTAGGTAACTACTACACGAGTATGCCATCCACCGGTCATTACCGACCTTTATCCGAGTATCCTCAACACCAACAACCACAAAGTAATAAGTTTGCAGCAACCACATAGGTTAAATATTTGGGCTACATATAATGATACCACCCTTTTCCAGAAGGAAATGGACATACCCTAAGGGCCGCCATCCCCAATAACCTTGCCGAATCCTTCCTGTTTCGACGATTTCCAGGTTGTGAGGTTCGACGAAGTCTCATCCACAAAGCTACGCTTTTCACAGAAGCCATGCTTCGATTAACAAATGATCAACAGCATTTCGCATGCCACATTACCAAATTAGGAATGTATCACTAGTAACCATCAACTACATAACCTTTGAGTTCGTACGTCTCAGAGAAGGGTGTTAAGCTAAGAGAATAAATTCTCCACCGCCAACATAAATGTATTTGATAGAAACCAGCTTTACATCACAAAGTGTAATGTCAGACACACATCCATACAAGTCCGTTTCGGGTTCGAACGGAACCGAAGGCACTTCAAAGAAGCCCTTGCAAATTCGGATATTCACTAATCATATCCGGACTCCCCATTACAAAGAGTGATAAAATCTTTATACCGGAGCAACTCAGTATAGAGACATTCGACAGGTAATCCTTTCGTTTTCGAAAATAACCGGTCCTCAACAACATATTCAAATGCAATCCTATTTCTTCGTATCATTATTTGAAATGTGTTTTATGACACAAAGTCCTCTCCTGGCTAATCCGAATAATGAGCGCTTATTTTAAAATAAGTGTTACATTCAGATTTCAAGTAAATCACAACAAATTTCCACTTTGATCTTTTAAACAAAAGATCCACCACAAAGATTCGATGTGGTTTTCGGATAACCATTTGGAATCCGACCCCTGGTCGCATCGAAATTCAAATGCCATTTAAAGGCCAATATTGATAGTTGGTTATTTAACTATCAACCAATATTTACAACAATCACTGGATTTAATAATTTTCCCCCAATTATTTATTTTCAAAATATCTTCGCAAGATATATTTTCACACTTCAACCTTTTGAAAACGAATTTCAAATCACTTTCCTCATGCGGAATAAATTTCCAAATATTTATTTCCACTAAAAATATGCCGAGTCCAAATACTTTAAAATAATTCAGATCACTTATCCAAAATATATTTGGAAATATTTAAAATAAAACTATTTTAAACACTTACTTAAATATTAGTTATGAAAATATTATACTAATATCACATATAAACTATAAGCCGAAACTAATTTTTTAAAATAAAATTATTAGATAGAGTATAATTATTTAAATAACCATTTTCTAAATCAAATATCAATTAAATCTTTAAATAATCACTTATTTAATTGATTAAATAAGTCTTTACTTTAAAGATTTTCAAAAAACCTAAGAAAATAATTTTTCCAAAGCATCCTTTTTAAAACCAACTTTAGAGCTTTTAATTTATATTTGAAAGCTACTTTGAAAACATTCTTGGCTTTCCAGAGGAAATACACTTCCCATTCTATGATAGTTCATTTAAATTAATTAATAAGTCCTTCTTGATTTATTTTAAATTTATGTTCCAAATCCGTAAATTCCTTTCCACACTTTTAAAAATAAACCGACATTTATTCTTTAAAACAAATTTCCCTTTACTTTATAAATTCCTATTGTGAATTTAAATTTCCAAATATCCACTAATATACGATTTTCAAATTGATTTCCAAATATTCACTTTCAACACTAAATCAAATTCCAAATTGATTTTTAATTTTATTTTTAACACCAAATCAAATTCTAGATTGATTTCTAAATTTATTTCCAAACACCAAATCAATTTCCAAATTTATTTTCAAATACCAAATCAATTTCAAATTGATTTCCAGAATTTATCTTCACTTATAAATTATTCCTTTATTCATGCAAATTTATTTCAAAAATCATTAATCCAATATTCACATCTTCATTTAGATTTTAAAATCTGAATTTTAAAATAAATTCTTTAACTTTTAAACATTACTAGTCAAAATCCATTTATTTTCATTTATGAAAATCTTTTCCCTATATTTAGAATTTATTAGATAGGATTTCAAAAATAATCTTCACCCTTTTAAAATTCCTTCTTTTAAATTAATCCAATTCTCTAAAATAAATTTATTTAAAATTTTCTACTTTAATTTCTAAAAATCCAATTTTACATTTTTGTTATCCTACGATACCAAAAAATATATTCGACTAAACTATAGCCTTCAATGATTTCAATTACAAATATAATCATACACAGATTATAAATTACCACATCACAACATATGAATTAAACTCAACATTTTGAGGAATCCCGTTGGATCCCTCCAACCTATTTCCCTGTATCTACAGACGTTAGCACAATAATTTAATACCAATTCCGCTTCGGGGTGGAATATCGCGGTATATGGGAGTATATAATATGATCCGTTATATAATGCGGGAAATCAATCACTCATATATATATATATATACATATATATATATATATACGCACATACTACTATATATACCATCACATCCACACAATCAATCAATTATTGAAATTTCAATTATTTAATTAGAGTGAGAAGATCTCATCTTTGTTTTTTATTTTGCAATACATCCCCATTCCGGCTTGATTTTCTTTGCAATTTTGACCTTGTATAAACAATTACATAATTTTTATTATTATTCGAAATAAATCGAATAATTCAATTTGCCATTTTATAGTTTTAATTCAACTAATAATTTAGTTTTAAATTAATGATTTAATTTTAAACGAATAATTAAATTTTAAACAAATTTTCTTCTAAATAATTTTCTTAATAACTAAAATAATTGAATACATTTAATAAAACAAATTAATCACAAAATCCATTATTTTTAAAATAAACTAGACTAGTAAGTAAAAATAAAATATGTGTATAAACATTTTTTTATTTTGAAACTACATATGTATATATTTAGACATTCACATATATGTATTTTAATAATATATATCAAGATAAAATAAATAAGCAAAATACCTCATAGAAAATAAGACGAGCCAGATCGCACGCACAAACACGCTCATCTTCATCGCCAGCCTCGCGAACACCATCGCGAACCACCTACCAAACAACTGATCAACTACGAACCCCCACACGAATGATACCCTCAATAGCAAGCGTTAGCTCGCTACTGCCTCCTCTAGGTTGTCGCCCACGTCAACGCGCGCCGCCGCCCATCGACAATTCAACGCGACCCCAAAAGTCTCGCGGCCTCCACTTCGTGAACGCCACCCAACTGCGCCTCACCCACGCGTGAGCCCTAGCTTTCTCCCCCTTATGAACGAACGACTTGCGACAGCAGTCCCATTTTCTCGCCCCAGGCTTTACAAGTTTGTCGAATTCACTTTGCGAGTTCGATTCGATTTCGTTCGAATCCTGCTTAGGGAATTTTTTTTGGTTTTTTTCTTTGATTTGAGATGCTCGGCCGCCATTTGATTTGAACGAAGAAAATATTTTCGTTTTTTTTTCTTTATTTTAAATGAGATAAAGAAAGAATAAAAAATCGAATATCAATTTTTCTCTAACGCGTGTAGCAGTTTCTCAGAATAAAATGAACACATGTAATAAATTCCTCTACGTGTCAACTTGCCCATATATATGAATATATATATATATGTATATATATATATATTTTAATTTAATTTTAAATTCAAATCGCTTCGACAAACGCAACTCAAAATCTCGATCTCCATTCGAGGCATGCCGACAGGCGTTTTTAATGTTATACGCCTATTCCGAATGCAATGGAAAAGGTTTTGAGTCCAAATTCAATCGCATGGAGAAGATAGCTTTTCAGACCAGTTATTATATTAAATTTCAATATAAATTTCAGCGCGTTTGCTTATCGTACGATCACATGACAACTCCAAATGCTATGGAAATTCAAATCCAATAATAATATAATATTACGGATCCAACGGAATTGGTTTCATCGAATCCCGAGACTGTGCCTCGGAAGGCTATTTTAAAATATTGATTTAAACGATATGAATTCAAAACTAATCAAAGTATTTCCAAATTCAATTCTGAAGCTTCCATTATTTTCAGTATCATCAATATAAATTTTCTAAGCTTTTAAAATACTTTTAACAAGCTTAAAAATCAAGATTCAATATTTAACCCAATTTCAAATTATTAAATTCAAAAATTTTAACTACCAAACAACAGTGACATTTGAAATTCAAGTTAAACTATCATTCAAATATTTAAATTCAATCAAATATTCTAATTTCAAACGACAAAAATTCTGGGTCGTCACTACCTTTTTGTGTCAGAGTGGACATGGTCCTAGACCTCCTTGCCTTAGATGATAACTGTGTTTGGTTGCTATATTAAAACAAGAGTAAAAGTAGATATAAGGTAACTAAAAGAAAAATAGTAACATCTAAAGAGAAAAACATAAATGTTAATAGAAATAAATGAGAATTGCAAAATGAAAATACATATTTCCCATAAATTAAGCTTGTGAAAAAGTTTGAAAAGAAAAATATTTCTTATGAAAACTGTGCTTGGGAAGGAAAATAGAGATTTTTATAGAATAGTAGCCTAAATTCCAAGTACAAAGAAAGATGTGCGCAAAAGCAAAATGAAGAAATATGGAGTTTTTTCGTTTTCTATCTTCTTTCTGACATAAGAAATTGAGTTTAAAAAATTAGATTTTTCTGAAATTCGAATATTAAAAGTTGTATGGTAGGATTTGGATGAAAAATTTGTTGAACTACACCCCATTCAGTAGGAGTGTGGAAAAATTGGATCAAAAATGTTTTGAGTTTTAAAAAGATTGCATTCATGTAGAAATTGCAAGTATGTTTAAGGTGTGTGCATCATATTTTAAGTAAATTTTTAAAGAAGAAAAGCATTTATATAAGAGGTACCGCTTAGAAATTCATGTAATGCATGCATTGAATAAAACTTTTGCACAAGAACACAGATGGTCGCAAAATTGGACGTACACGAAATTGATGTGAATGATGCGAAAAATTACAGAATTTTACCCATGTCGAATTTTGGGGACGAAATTTCCTAAAGGGTGGGAGAATGTAACACCCCACATTTTATTGACAATTAAATTAAAATAGACTTATAACTATGAAAACAGTGAAAAATGAATTTTTGCTAATGTTGGAATTTAACCATGAAACTTATACCATTGTGTTCGTAGCAATTTTCTGATCAACTTCCATATACAATGTTTTCTGAATGGACTTCAAACGGAGAAGTTATAGCCATATGAAGTATTAGCGTCAGAAACAATTACATAGGCAAATGTGGAAATTTTATCAATTATGAGCATTTGCAATTACTTCATAGGATATTTATAAAAGTAGTAACAAATTTATTATGTTTCTAATGAATGTATTTTTTTTAGAGAATTAGGTGTAAGAGGAAACAAATAAGGGGAATATTTAACATTGCAAACAGAATCAGCTAAAAAGTGCAATTAATTAATATGTGAATTAATATTGAAGATTAATATATAATGTGTGTGTATAAATATATCAGGTATCTTAGTTTTAATAGGTTCACATATAATTGTAACAAATAAATGGTCAAATTCAAATCTGCATAAAAAAAAATATGCATATTAAATATATATGTTAAGTGAATGGTGGAAGTAATTGACATGCCAATTTATGAAACGTTACAATGTGTAAAATATTAATTAGGAAAACTAACTAATAGAGGTGACACGTTAATATATTAATAGGGCTATTAATTAGGATTCTAACGTAATTAGTTCAAAATTTCAATCAATAGGGAAAAGAAATAATAGTTGACCTAGATTTGAATGTGTACATATAGGCAGTATATTGCTGCACATAAAAATTAATTGAAGGATCAATTAAGTAGATGATTAATTAAATAATTGGTGGGCTGCATCTATATAAGAGAGAACATAATGTAATCCGTTCCATCAGCCATCACTTTCTTCATCCCTTTCGTACAATAAACAATGGCTTCTTTCTTCATTCTTTTCTCCTATTTCTCACAAACCTTGGACAAATAAACCAAATAAAATATATGTGAAAAAAAATAGAGAAATTGCAATAAATTAAATGAGAGAAGTTGTACAACGGCATAATAATTTTAGAAGATAGAGATTTAAAGCTAAGGACGACGGGTGAGTGGATTTAATTATATATTATTTACATTTACGATATATTATTGTTTGATTCTCATTGAATAATTTAATTCAGTATTTATTTCAGTAATTAATTCTGTTAATTAGTGATGTTGAGACTGTATATTGTATAAGAGAGCTTATATTTAATTAATATTAGGCTTGATAGTTAGAGAAAGGCATAAGCCTAAGAGGAAGAAATTTACATCTATTTTAAAGTTGAAATTTAGCCTAAAACTGTTAGCTTCTTTTTATTCCTTTTTACATGAATAAAATAATAAAGAGAAGGTTTCGCAAATATGGACTAAAATAAAAGAACACTAGATTTATAGAAATTAGATGTAAAATAAGAAAAGCTGAAATAAAAAGAGAAAAATAGAAATTTGCAGTAAATTATGCTAAAACGGGAAGAAAAAAAAAAGGAAAATCTAATAACTGAATTTGGAAGTAAGTGATAGATTAATTGGTTGGGTTAGAAAAGAGAATACATTTCTATAGTTTAATATTTAAAAGATAACGATAAACGTAATTGCAAGAATAAAAAGAAAGAAAAAGGGAGTTAGTGTAAAATAGAGAAATTACTGTATTTTGCACTATTCAATACGTAAAGAAATAATAAAAGAAATATCTTGTAGTTACGGATTATTGGTTATAGCATTATTTAGTATTAAAACGTGGAAATGGATTTTTAGCATAGTTTTTTGTAACCAACCAAATAGAATAGAACTACTTCCTAGAATATAAGAAAATGAGGTGAAGAATTAAAGGAATTAAAGAATGAATCAAGTTATTATTAGACAAGACTAGAAGCTGTAGACAAGAATGTAACCAAATCTGCATTTACGCAAATAATAGAATAAAAGCAAAATAGTTATTATGTTAAGTAAATTCATGACAGTCGAACGTAGTCCCAAGCCAAGATTACATATAATATAAGAGAATTAAAGAGAATTCAATATCATAACAAAAGAAGAGAGACTAGAATAGAAAAGAGACACTTGTAATTATATTTATAATATACAGAATATAAAAGAGAATAAAAGTGACAATTGCAAGTAAAATTATAACATAAGTTATAATTAAGTAGAAAGAACGAAAAAGGCTTATTTTAAGACTTAAATTAAGTTAATAAGCAAATAGAGAAGAAATAACAGAAGAGGCTTATTTTAATAAACTTAGATCTTGGAATAAGTTAATAAGCAAGATAATAGAAGTGGCCCATACCAATAGCATTTCCTTTCAGTCAGGAACTAATGGTCTTACAATAGTTAGGTGAGGCTGTGTAACGACCCGGAATTTTAGGTCGCTAGATTTGAACATTTAATTCATTTTAAATGTTGAATATATATTATAATTTGAATTTTGAAATAAAAAGATTTTGGTTAAGTTAATAGAATTAGTTAAATTTCAAATACGGGAATTTAATTGAAATTTGAATAATAATAATTTAATATTAGAATTGGGATAATTGGTAATTCTGAGTGTAAATAAATATAAAATAGATTCTAAAATTTATTTCAGTTTATTTGGATTTAAATAGTGATGTTGGACTGTTGGATGAAATTAGAAGTCGATAGGTACAAAATTTGGAATTTTATATTAATTTAATATTGGAATTTAATAATATAATAACGCAAATAGTCAGATTTCGATTTAAACTGTATCAAGATGATATCTAATGTGAATATAAATTTTATACGAGTTATAATAGAGTTAATAAAATTTTAAAAGTGAAATTTTAAGTGATTTCGACAATTTCAGAAATTGCTCGATTTAATCGATGATTGAAAATAGCCTTCCGGGACACAGCCTCGGAATTCGACGAAACTAGTCCCATTGGATCCGTAATAGTTAGTTATTATCGGATTTCAATTTTCGTAGCAATCAGAGTTGTCGTTTCACACTGGCAGCTCAAAACGCATAGAAACTATTTTAATCGATTTAATTTAAAATTGATCGTTTATTTCCGTAACACGCACTTATGATCGAATTAGCCTCCGAAACACGTTCCATTGTGTTCGAAACGTAGGTAAAATCTTAGAAACACCTGTCGGCACGCGTCGTTTGGAGATCGTTTAAAAAAGTTACTTTAAATGGATTTAATATTAAAATAATAGTCATTAACGTTTATATAAACACGTTTAATAAGAAACCCTAATCTATTGAGCCGCCGCCTTTACTTATCTTCAATGGCCGATAACGTGAGAGCGTCTTCTCCATTTTTCTTCATATCTACCAAGCTTTTGCAATAATTTCCAACTAGAGAAACGAAGTAGACTTCGAGCTCTACACATCCGTACGGTAGGTCGATTAAAACCTCGATGGATTGGCGGCAGTTCGATGTTGAAGCTGGGTCGTTCGCACGCTTTTTCTGGTGAGATGGGGGTGCCGAGTTCCACCAGATCTGGGTCGAGTATGGAGGACGTTGTGGGCTACGTAGGGGTGATGCTCGATCGACCTCGAGTTGACCATGGTGGTCGCAATTTTTAACCCTAAGCTGCGATTTTGGGTTCGGTTTCATTAGGGTAGCGCAAGAAGAGAGGAAGGTGCGGCCTGTCTTTGTTTGGTAATTATAAAAAAAAAGAGAAATTTTTGTTTAAATTTGTAATGGAACTAATAAATTTCATAACTAACGCATGCGAGGTCGAAATTCGATGAAATTAGTAGCGTCGGAATCGCAGAGACGCGTACTACGCAGTGGAGCAATTCTGGAATTATTCGGAGCAAGTCAAAATTTAGGTTAAATTGAACACCGTTCGATTTAATTTAAATATGAACGCTCGTCGAAAACCCAAGGTGAGTTATTCTCACTCACATCTGGATACCAGTAATTTAAATAACTAATATTTAAATGTTTGATTGGTTGTTTAGCTGAATATGATAATTATTATCAAATTAAATCGATATCCATTTGTTGTGCTAATTTCTGTGGATGTAGGGAAGCAGGTTGGAGGGATCCAACTGGATTCCTCACAAATAGAAATTTATTTATATTCTGTGATAAATCTCATTTATATTCGGTGATAAATTAATTTAGATCTTGTTATGTTGTGTTTCATTTATATACTGGGATAGATTAAATTGAAATTAAATTGTGTTGTGCTATGATTGGGTGAATACAACTTGGGAATTTTAATATAAATTAGATGAATTGGGTTTAAAGGAAATTAAGAAATTCTTAAGTAAAGAAATTTAGAAGGAATTAAATTCAAGAAATTGGTTGATAATTTGAAATGTTTGAAAGTGTGATCTATAAAGGAAATGTAAATTGTTTGAAATAACAGCGGGATTTATTTTTAAAGAATGGGAAATGTGCTTTCTCCTAGAAAACTTTAGTATGTTTTTAAGAAAAGTTTTCAAATATAAACCTGCAGTTTAAATTTGTTTAGAATATTTTAGAAAGAAATATTACTTTAAATTGTTTAAAATGTAAGTAAATATTTATTTATGTAATTATGGTAATTAATTATTTTTAAAAAGTGAAGTAGTATTAAGTTCTCAAAAGCAAATTATAATATAAATATTTAATTTAATAGCTTTATTTTTAAAAGTTAACTTGGCTTAAAGTACTTAGGAAACCTCTATATGTTTCCCCAAGTATTATTTTCAATCAAGTAATTTCTAGAAACTTTATTTTAAATATTTTTAACATATATTTGTAAGTGATTTCCATGAAAATAGCAATGTGTTTAAAAATGAAAGGGGTTATTTTTAAAGTATGGAAAGGAATTTATGGGATGAACGTAAAATTGAATTGGGGTAAATCGTGTTGGATCGATAAAAAGAATTCTTTAGGTTATCCTAAAATAGAAGGATATTTCCCTGAAAAACCAAGTACGCTTTTAAGCTGATTTTTGAAAAGTTTGAAGTTTGAAGTTATATTAAGAATGGTTTCAAGAAAATCATTTCAAGTGGTAAAAGTTTTAAAAGTGAACATTTATCAAGGTAATTATAGAAGTAATTATTTAAAAAAAAGTAATTAGCATTATGTTTTAAAGAATATTATTAATATTTATACTTTATAAAATGGTTCTATTTTAAAGATAATTAGTTAAAGATTTATTAAAAATTGTATAGAGCTTCATAACTTTATTTTAAACTTAGTATGACTTAACTTTATTTTGAAGAAAATTGTTTATATTTTATAAAGTAGTTTTATCCGAAATATTTTTAAAGGGTATATATATTTAAATCAAGTATGTAAGGAGTTTTTAATATAAATGTTTGATGTATTTTCAAGAATAAAGAATTTAAATTATTTTAAATCTTAAATATTGGTGCTTGAATGTTTTCAAGGGAAGTCACAAATTTTGGGGATTAATTCCTTGAGAAAAGTTGGGTTTTGAAAAGTGTTTTCAACGGGATTCGAAAATAGAAACATATCTTGCAAAGATATTTTTAAGGAAAATAAATAACGTGGGAAATTATTTATTGTGTGATGAATGTTTGTGAATGTTAATTGATAGTTAAACTACCGACTATCAATATTGGACAAATGCGTTGATCATTTCGAAGAGACCGGGATCGAGATTTATTTTTCGAAAACCACTTCGATCCGGTTTGTACATTTTCGTGGGAAAAACAAGTTTGGAGTCGAATATGGAGCAGTGAAGTGCAAGGGCTAGTCGCTACTAATCCTAAGGATATTTCCAAAATGGATGTAGTAGGAGTAGTGCCTTCGGTTCCGTTCGAACCCGGGATGTACTTGTATGGACGAATGCTTTCGGAACATCGTCAGGTAGGCGATGGGAATTCTAAGTGAAACGTTATAAAGGTAACACTTAGCCTCATGCCTCATCAACCGGGAATGACTGAAAATCAGCCCTGTCTAGATGTCTCTTTTTATTCGGCTTAGTGGTGCGGTTGCTGATCACAACCGTGGGGTGATCTTACTCGAGATTATCCAGTAAGGGGTGGTCCCGGCCTTGTGTTGCAGGAGATCGGACGTGGTCCTCGGTACACTGATCTAGACAAGGTATTGTGATAGGTGGTACCTCAGTGCCTAGTCATTAGTTGGAAATCCATTCTCCCTACACGCCTTTTACGAGTTTTGTTTGTATTACCCACTCTATGGCTAGTAGCTGGAATTTAATCATGTAACAATTTTGCCTATTTTATAAGTATTTGTATATAGACCCTATTATAATATCTGAGGATTTTTATAAAAAGTGATTTAGCTATCGTAAGGTAAAACCCGACATGTTTGTTTGTGGCGTGATCTTATGAGATGCTTTTGTTTTCAAAAGGATTTTTGAAACTTTATTAATCAATTTGGATGAATTATTATCAGCTGGTATTCCAGACTGACTAGGGTGTTATTTCATTATAATGCTCGGGTCAGACCGAGTATTATATGTTCAGGATAGGATGCTATGGAGCAGGAGAGGAGCTGGAGTCCGGGACCTATTATTCGTATTTGTATATATCCGCTGCTGTGGTTGTTTGAGATTGTCTGACTGGTAATTGTTGTTTGCTTGAGATACTCTGATGATATACTGTATAAAACAGATATAGTTTTCATTTTGTGTAAAGATCTGATATTATATATTATATTTTATTCCTCTGCGACTGTGAGATTCTGATATTGTTTAGTTCCTTCTTTCTTTTTCCTCAACAATCTGTCTTTTCTGGCACTTGATCGTCGGCATATCATACTGCGCGGTATTTTGTGTCGATTTTCGAGGGTCGAGAAGGGCGGGTCGTCACAGGCTGGGACAAGAATATGCTAATTAAGGTAAATAAGTAGCCAATAGAATAAGAAAAGTAAACAAAATGCAAAATTGAAGATTAGACTTAGGGTCTAATAAAAAAGCAAGACGCGTTTGGAGCAGCCCAAAGGATGAAGAGCCTAACGAAACAGTTCATCATATATTTCAACATAGAAAAAGCATGTCCAACTTTGTTATTTTAGGCTAGAAGGAAGTACGAGACTGTAGGATCGTTTTCACCCTAAAGGGGGAGGGGTTGAATAGGGTGATACTAATAATAATAAAAATTAATGCAGAAACAAAAGCAATCACAGATTAATAAAACAGGAAGTTAATGCAGAAGAGATCACACATAAAATTACCCAGCATCGGCAAAACCCTGCCTACGTGCTGCCCTCAAGGTTTCTACTAGAAATTAAGTAGTCAGATGCTTGCACACACAAACTTATGACACCCGCTAATGACCAACTTAACTCTATTCTCATAACCCTGCCACAACTCAGCCACTGAGTTGTGAATTCTCGAACTACACCAACGTAGTTTGTAACTAGTCACACGGCTAGAGAGTTACACAATTCAAAAATAAAAATTAAAGAATAAAAACAAAATTAAACAAAACCTATTTAATAAATTGCAGCCCAATAAAAAATTGAAGACTGGCCTAACTCAATAATAAAGAAGAAACGCTCCCTTTTCTTTTGTATTATCGGCCACCTTGTTTCTATTTTGTTCCTCTTCAATAAAACTATGGTTTTGTTGTAAATTGAAGCTCTGCTTGGAAAATTGATCGATCAAAATAGCTCTCATTTGATTTGGCTTTGATTTACTGGTCTTGATAATTCGCGGCGGCTTCAATCTGTGTCGAGCATGGATGATATAAAAATGGTATGCGATTTTCCGGTTTTCAATATTGATTATTGCTCGACTTGTTTGATTTGAGTTTTGAATAATTTATGTAATTGGATCTAAGTATGTTCTCTGATTTATCTCAAACTCAAATGATTCACTACCGATGATGATGATTGGGAATTTATAGGGATCGAACACCCTATATTTTCGTTCGTATATATTTTTGAATTCTTTGTGATTTACTTTGGCCGTGATTTTTTAGTCGAACGAGTGCTTTGGTCTCTGACTTGTTCATTGTTGAATTTACTTGAATAATTTTTAAGTCGGTTCCGTTCTTTTTCCTATGATTTTGGCATTTTAATTTTTGAGATAATTTTTGGGTAAATTTTGATTGACTTGTTCGAATTGCTCCATGAATTCAAATTAGCTCCGTTCTTGACTTGTTCATCGAACGGCTACTTCACTTTTTGTAGAGCTATAAACTGCAACTGAACCATTGTTCTAGTTATGTCTGTAGCTTAATTCAAGTCGACTTGTTCTTCCTTTGGTCTAGTTGAGTACAATCTCTAGTCTTGCGTCATGTATATAATTGTTTGCATGTATAGTATAGCCTTATTCCACTGCTTCATTGAGTTCATGCCTCTGACTGGCCTAGTACACTTCAGTTTAGCATGTTGTTGGTCTGCACAAGTCTGGGTTGCCTTGCATTTTGGTCTGGACTTCATATTGATCTTCATCTCTCTGGTTTCATGTGTACTCGAGCCTCTTTGTTTCGTATGTTTGCTTGTCTACCCAGTTTGTACCACCGAGAGTCTTGTTTGGTCTGGTTTGTTCCACCTTCATGTTAAAAACTAAATGCACACATTTATGTCTAGTTGCTTTAAGTATTTGGTCTTCATGTTGCACTGGCTTATTCTCGAGTCATCTATCATGTGTGGTTCTTGCTTCTTTGTACATCACTTTACACATGTGCGCCATATGTTGCTTTGATCCATTCACTTGAATACGTACATGTCGTATGTCAAAGTCTGACTTGTGACTGGTTGCATATGTATATGTGTTTGCATGCTTCATTGAACATATTTGGAGTCTTGTCCATGACTTCATAACATTGCAGTTGCATGTGTGATTGTGTCCTCTTGGAGTCTGGTATACTTGTGATTCTGGCCTCTGTTTCATGTGCACTTGCTTCTTGTCCAATGTTGAAGTCACTGTGCACTATTTGCTTGACTTGTATGATACCAGGTTTTTGTTGCAATTGAGTTTGGTTCACTTTGTGTGTGTTGTTGACCTGGTTGTTGCTTTGTACTTGAAGTCTCGATTGAGGCTTCACTTCCATGCTCTGTTGTCACCTCTTGAAATCTGATTTGGCCATTTGTATATTTGAAATGTTGTATGTTGTTTTGCGTGCGCCTGAGATGAATCCAGCCTAGGCTCGGGTTTGACCTTGTGCTCACATGTCCCTGTAGTTTTATAAATTGTATATTGGTGTTTATAGCCTTGTGATATGTAAAGTGATACACTGTGCATGTTTCAAGCTATTCATGTAAGATGGATTAAAAAGAAAAGTGATGATGAACAATCTAAATAACTGAGGCAAACAACATTTTCAAAAACACACATTTGCTGTACAGTGCAAAATATTTCTATTTCAAATTTACCGCATCGGTGTTTATTTTGCAGATAATTCAGATGCTTGAAACAGGTTGGAACTAAGTTGAAGATAAAATACGAGTGTGAGTGATATATGTAGTGTGGTCAAAATTGTAAATTGAAATTTGTGATGTAATCTAAATTGTAATGTAATTGAAAAATGTATATATATATATATATATATATATATGGTAAGAGCTCACATTTGTGCTATTTGAATTTGTAATAAAATATTTGTTTGAATTTGAATTCAGTGTTATTTATTTTATTCATCAAATATTTATTTATTTATATGAAAAATAAAATAGTATAATAACAAGTACATTTAAATATATATATGTTTATTATCATCAAACTAAAAATCATATACTAGCATATTCTACAGTCTCTCTCTTTTGATGATAACAAACATATATTAAGATTTGTTTGCTCCCTCTATTTGAATGCTTCCTCTCTACAACAAAGCTTCCCCTTCAAATATGCATGAAAATAAATAAAAATATGCAAATGAACCTAAATGCGAATAAAAAATGAAGTATTTGAACTTCATTTGCCAAAATCTTAACTTTTGTCTTTCCTTTTTGTTATCAGTAAAAGAGTAATAATGTTAGAGATAAAGTGATAGACATTAATACAACCTTAATACCCAATCGAGTATAAATATTAAATTTCAATAAAAAAATAAAAAAATAATCATAAATACTCTGTTAGACGCATAGTCCGCTTTAGAGTGATAGAGGCGATGTCGGCATATAGAACCATATAGTTGTGTCCATTTATGGTATATTTATATCAGGAATTTGAATACTTACTAACCATGCATAGCCGTTAGGATTTTTAAATGAGATTAGTAGTATTCCCAATTATTTTTAAGAAAAAAACGAATTTCAAGCACCTTCTAACCACATAACCGTGAGGAATTATAATTGGGATTAGAATCAACTCATCTATTTAATAACCAATTTTGATATATGCTCCATACATGCATAACCGTGAGGACTTTTAAATGAGCATGAGAGCGCATAATCAAATATTCCAAGTAATTCATCCACGCATAGCCGCGAGGACTTTTAAATGAGAGTGAATACTTTGGATGTTTTTATTGCTAATTAATAAGAAAAAAACGAATAATTTCCCATTTAAAATACCACATTTTGACATCCTATAATGGATTTTAATGAGTGATGGTCGTTAGAAATATGATAAAAATAGAGATGATTATGGAATTTTTACCAATCAAAGTTACTACAAATTTTGTTTAAATTTTTAAACAAATTTACTACATATGTTGTCTCTATTATAATATATGATTAATATCGGCACTCGTCACTTTTTCAATCACTATTTATCTTTTTCAATAATCACTAGGGAGTTAGATTAGTTAACATACGCATTTAAGATCAAAATATAAAATATAAAATCAAATTTTTAGAATGCCTAAACCGAGACGAAGTCGACAAAAACTTTTTTCTGGAAGGTGTTTTTTAAAAATGTCTGCCAATTGAGAATTAGTTGAAATGAAATTTATGCATATATTTTCTTTGGAAATATGATCTCTGATGAAATTATGCCTAACATCTTTATGTTTTGTCCGCGAGTGATGTACAAGATTATTTTTGAGATCAATTGCACTTTTGCTATCATACATTAGTGGGACTCGTTTGAAATTTAGACCATAGTCTTGCAAAGTTTGTATTATCCATAAAATTTGAGCAGAGCAACCACTTAGAGAAATATACTCTACCTCAGTGGTAGATAATGCAATACAATTTTTCTTTCGAATTGCCCATGCAACTAATGTGTCCTAACATAAAACACGTTCCACTAGTACTTTTTCTATCAACTAGACCATCAACATAATCACATCTGAATATCCTTTTAATTCAAAGTTGTCGTTAGTTGGATACCATAGACCAAACCGTAGGGTGTGCAACAAATATCTAAAAATTCTTTATACGGCTTTTAAATGAGATTCTTTTGGATTTCATTGAAACCATGCACATAAACAAACAGCAAACATAATGTTAGGTCTAGAGGCAATAAGATAAAGAAGTGATCCAATCATACCTCGATATTTCTTTTGACCAACCGCCTTACCTTTTCCATCCTTGCCATGTTTAATAGTTGTGCTCATGAGGGTTTTTCTAGGTTTGGCATCTTTCAGTCCAAATTTGTTGGCAAGTTCTCTAATATATTTCATTTGAGAGATGAATGTACCTTTATCACTTTGTTTGATTTGAAATCCTAAAAAGAATTTTAACTCTCCAACCAAGCTTATTCAAACCTCTCCTTCATGACTTTTTCAAATTTCTCATACAACAAGTTGTTAGTGGCGCCATAAATAATGTCATCAACATATATTTGAACAATCAAAAGATCATCATTTTCATGTAATAGAAATAATGTGGTGTCTATACAGCCTATTTTGAACCCATTTTCAAGGAGATAAGTGTTAAGACATTCATACCAAACTCCAAGGGCTTTTTTTAATCCATATAATGCTTTCTTAAGTTCACGTACATGGTTAGGGTATTCATGACTTTCAAGACCTTTTGGTTGTTCAACAAATACATCTTCTTTCAAAATTCCATTAAGAAAAGAACTTTTAATATCCTTTTGTCTTAGTTTAAATCCTTTATAGCAAGCAAAATCTAACAATGTCCTAATGGATTCTAGTCTTGCTATTAGTGTAAAAGTTTCATTAAAATCAATTCCTTCAATTTGATTATTACCTTTAGCAACTAACCTAGCTTTATTCGTAATCACATTTCTACATTCATCAAATTTATTTTTAAAAATCCATTTTGTTCCGACGATTGGATAATCATTAGCTCTAGGTGCTAGAGTCCAAACATCATTTCGCTCAAATTGATTTAGCTCTTCTTGCATAACCATAAACCAATGTTCATCATGAAGAGTTGTATCTATGTCTTTGGGTTCAATTTCTGAAATAAATCCACTGTATGGACACAAATCACACAAATTTCTAAAGGAAGAACGAGTTTGAATACCTACGGTAGGATTTCCTATTACTAATTCTGGAGGACGACCTGCTTTGAATTTCAATCTCTCTGGATCTAGATTTCTTTGGACTTGTTTCGTGGTTGTAGTTTCTTTTGGATTTTCATTTTCATCTTTTTCGTTCTCCTCTTCCACATTGCTTTTGATTGTTTCCTTGTTTTGATCATCAAATTTCACATTGATTGACTCCATGATTGTTTACGTCCCTTTGTTGTATACTCTATAGGCTTTGCTTCTGGACTAGTATCGCATAAACATGCCTTCATTAGCTTTAGGCTCAAATTTTCCTAGTTGATCACCTGTATTAAGAATAAAACAAGGACAACCAAAAACTTTGACATATGTAATGTTTGGGTTTTTGTCAAACCGTAGTTCATATGGTGTTTTCTTAGGAATCAGCCTAATCATGACTAAGCTGTATTTACTGCCTCTGCCCAAAAGGACAAGGGTAGTTCATAATCATTTATCATAGATCTAGCCAACTCTTGTAAGGTTCGATTCTTTCTCTCAACTACTCCATTTTGTTGTGGAGTGCATGGGGTAGAGAATTCTTGTTTATATCCATTTTCATCACAATAATTTTCAAATTCTCCACCATAATCACTTCTTAGTGAAACAATAGAAACTTCTTTTTCATTTTGAATTAATTTTGCAAAATTTAGTGAAGTAAGAGAATTTTTTTGATTTTTTAGCTAAGAAATATACCCACGTGTATCTAGAGCAATCATCAACCAATATGAAACAATATTTCTTACCATATAAACTTGTAATATCGTTAAGTCTAAAAAAATCCATGTGAACTATTTATGGACCCAAGAGGTGCTTATATTGTTCTTGGCACGGAACGATGATTTTTTAAGTTTTCCCATAGTACATGCTTTACATAAAGTTTCTGTTTTGGAATCATGCGATGGAAAACCTCTTACCAAATCTTTTCTTTTTAATTTGTTTAACAGATTCATGCTAGCATGTCCTAATCGTCTATGCCATAAATTTTCTTCCACATTCTTAGCAACCAAACATTTTGAAAGAGTAAGATTATCAAAAGATAGAGAGCATGTATTACCCTATTACCTGAAAATAAGGTTTCTTTGGATGATTGGTCAACAATTTTGCACAGGTCAGAATCAAAAACAACATTCATTCCCTTATCACATAACTGGCTAATTGAGATCAGATTATGGTGTAGATTTTCAACATATAATACATCGTTAAGATAAATGTACCATTACCTACTTTACGTTTACCATTTTTTAATTTATCGTTGTTACTTATTGTTACTCTCCTACCTTTCTGCTTTTCTAGGCAAATAAACTTTGATTTGTCCTCCATCATGTGCCTGAATCAACCTGAATCTAGATACCATTCTTGTTGTTCCTTAGCCTGCCAACATACCTCGCTTGGTTCTTCACTTTCACTGTCATTTGTTTCTCCTAAAAGCATTGATTTTCTTTTTCATTGTATTCTTTACTAAATTTGGCATGATGAGATTCCTAGATTTGGGAGGTTCCTATATGAACTACTTCAAGTTTGTGCTAGATTTCTTGCTTAGTTAAACAATATGGAACACGATAAATTCAATTTGGTGTAATGAGAAAATAATAGAGTTCATAGCCTTGGTGTTAGAAGTTTGCAGTTTAATTTCAGAATTTGTCCATTTATCCATAGGTTTTTCTATTTCGTGATTATCAACCATAATTTTTGGTGTCCTATTCCCATTTCAACAATATTCCAAGCACTTATGGATTTTAGAAAAAAATTCATTCTGTTTTTCCAATATGCATATTCACCATTAAACATTATTGTAACATCTCGATATTTCTTGTCATTCGCATCCACATATGTCGGACTTGAATTGCTCAAAACATCATATTGTTAATTTATATTTAGCAAAACTCAGCATATACAGTAAATAAATCAATCAAAGAATCACAGACACAGAGAAATATAACAATAAGCAGCGGAAACAGATGAATAGTAGTTCATGAAGCTGCTATATAAATAACAGAGTATGAAACAAAACACAACAGAAATCAAGATACATAGAAGTCTCAAATACATAGTCAAAGAATAAAATCTGAATATATCACTGGAGTGTGACGCCCACCTCTATACCCATGCTAGCCAAGGATACTACGGGGTAATGCCGTCAAATAACGCGGAGAATAAGGCTGGATAGAAGCAACCATCTATAGCCTTGCTTTAACTATCTATTGAATACATCGACAATAACCATTCACAGCAGATCGACATATCCAATGAATACTTAAACAAAACCATAGGTGGTTGGAGGATCTATCAGAACAGAATATAACAACTCAAATATAATATGCATCACAGAACAGCAGATCATCGTATACACATACAAATACATAACAGAGTATACAAACTGAAACATGTCAAGTGGTACGGAAAACCACAATATACAGACGAATCCAAAAGAATACATAGATCAGAGTTAAAACAAAATGGGACTACACAAAAAGCCATAACAAAAAGAAGCTAGCGAAGTAGTCCAAGAGGAAGCAAAATAGGCTATGTCCAACAGCACCTAATCTGAAAAATCTCGGTCTGACCCGAGTATAAATACACGGGTCAGTCTTGCTAAACAAATCAGTTAGATAAACTGAACATCATTAACCTGCAAGGTCACAAAGTATAACAAATATCTCTAAAAGAGATAACACAATCATCTAACAAAAGATGAATCACAACAGAACAAGCCTCGTATCATCGGCAACACCAATAAACAAAGGATATGAATATCCCAAAACAAGCCAAAAAGGCAAAATCAAAAACCAATGAAGGTAACACAAGTTCCACAAGGTAACCGCTATATGTCGTGCGGCCCGTAAAGACCAACACCAAAGGGTGATACCTAGGGAATATACATATCAATGAAACAACAGAAAATTTGCACGTGCTCAGTACTGTATAAACAAGGATTTGTGAGCCCGTAGACTCCAAACCCAACATCACTCGAGCGGTGACGAATGACCAACTCCAAAAGTGATACAATAGGGCAACAAACCCGAAGGCACAAACCCGAAGGCACAACCCCGAAGGCAACATACCCGGAGGCAACATACCCGAAGGCAACAAACCTGAAGGAGACAGTCCGAAGACACCATCCCAAAGGCAACAAACCGTAGTGGTGAAGGTCCGGAGGCCTAGTACTGGACACCACTAACTGGAAGAATGTGTCATAACTCTCAAAAAGGAATCCGAAAAGTGGTAACATGAGTACCATAACCACCCGTTTGCACTAAACGGTTTACTATCGTTAGTCAATTTCACACTCAAAGCAGTACAAAGTTTACCTCATCTCATTGGTAAACCAGACCAAAAGGTCAAAACAATCAATCAAATAGGTCGGGGATAAATCGGAAAGATAAACGCACGGATTCATGGTCCGTGTTTTACCTATCCATTTAATCTCCTTTCCACTTCGCTCGAAGTGCGAATTTGTGTGTGTATTTTAAATAGAATTTATAAATTAGAGAAACGAGCTTTTAATACAATTTGAAGAGATCATTTTATAAAAACCCGTGTAGGAAATCAAAAAGGAATCGTCGAAGTCAAATATGCAATATCAACTAATTGGAATCCATCTGAATCAATAAAAGTTGGAATCACAAGCAAATAGGCAAAATAGACCAAAACAAGCAGGTCAGTCGACTGGTCCTCTGAGATCAGTCGACTGATCTAGAAACATAAAAATCCCATTTCATGCAATCAGTCGACTGGTTGTAGAGGGTCAGTCGACTGATTGCAGAAAATAGAGACTTCTTGTCTCTGTCAACGGCCTTGATACGCCAATTGGCAACAGCCAGTCGACTGACTGCAGAAGGTCAGTCGACTAACTGAGCCTTGAGATTGTACTTCAGCCTATCCAATGAAGGGAAAACTCCTCCAAAATGCAATCGAACGAGCAATGACGCTAGGGATTCGTACTAATCGACAACCCAGCACTATTGGCTCTCTTATACCACTCCAAAAACATGATCAAACATCAAACTATGATTTTTAGAGTTTTTGACTTCAAACACGAAAAATTGCAATGTTCACAAAACCAATTCAAATCAAAAGCAATTACACATGAATAAGTGTTAGGAATTCATACCTAACATCAATGATATCAAGAGAAGTAGATGTGAGTTCAAAACTCATCCTTTTAACTCAAAAACAAAGATGAGAAGCCCAATTGCAAAGAAAAGACCAACCACTCTCCACTTCTACTCAACAAGCCTCAATCTAAGTTCAAAACAAGTATTTCCTAAGTTAGGTTTAGGAAACTTTCTAAAATTGAAGGAAGAAAGAGTTGGAGAAGATGAAGAGAAGGCTTACCAATAGCTTCACCTTGATTTTGGAGCAAGAATTCAAGTTTGCAAGAAGAACTAGGACTTGGAATTTCTATTTCCCATTATTTTCCCCCATTTTCAGTTTTAGCTTGAGTTTTAGAATGAAAATGAGTGAATGGAAGGACAGGGACTGAGTTAGGTTATTTAGTTAGCTAGTGGGCTGAACCCAAACCCAAAACCCAAATAGAAAAGGTAGCAAAACTCGACTTACTCCAAACATATCAAAGCTTATACTCAAAAAGATCGCAAATGCCATTTTGGACTCAATGGAAGTGGTTTCGATTCTCAATTCGGCCGTTTGCAAAAAGTAACATTTTGGATCTAAATCCGACTAACGACGCTATATTTAAATAAAACATTTAAATATATAATCGTTAAATATGCGGGTTGTTACAGATCTCCCCTCCTTACAAAATTGCGTCCTCGCAATTCCTAGAGACGATATTTGTAACAACTGCATACATACAATATTCAAAAGAAAAGGTAATAAGCTTGAGATGAAAAGGTATTCTCACCATTGCCAAGCCAAGATAGAAAACCCGGATAGGATCGCTCGATAAACGCTCTGGTTTCCCATGTACAGTACAGTCATTGGGATTAGCGGATCATTGAAATTTAATGAGCGGCACATCCTTGTTCCGAAGGTGTCGCACCTCCGTGTCAAGTACGCGAATAGGCTGCTGTACAATAGATAAGTCTGGTGAGACCTCAAGCTCTAGCAAATCAGGAGAATCGATAACAGAATCCGACTCCCGAAGACACTTCCGAAGTTGAGAGACGTGAAACACGTTGTGAATGCCAGATAAATGAGCAGGAAGTGAAACTCCATAAGCCACAGGGCCAATACGTTCAGTAATAACAAATGGTCCTATAAAGCGAGGAGCCAATTTCCCAGTCGTACTGAAACGCATAACCACTTTCAAAGGAGAAACACGAATAAAAACAAGATCACCAATCGAGAACTTGAGAGGCTTCCTACGGTTGTCCGCATAGGATTTCTGGAGGCTCTGTGCCTCTTTCATTCTCAACCGAATAAGATCAATCTTTTCGGAAGAATCACGAACACAATCTGGGCCAAGAATAAGCTTCTCCCAGATTCCAACCAACAAGAAGGTGATCGACATGGCCTTCTGTATAAGGCTTAGAAAGGAGCCATACCAATACTGGACTAAAAACTATTGTTATAGGAGAACTCTACAGAAGATAGGTGATCCTCCCAACTACCACCGAAATCAAAAATAAAAATACGAAGAAGATCTTCCAAGATACGATTCACCCGTTCAATCTGTCCGTCAGACTGCGGATGATAAGCTGTGCTAAAATTAAGCTTTGTTCTCAAAGCTTGTTGTAGACTCTGCCAAAAATGACTCATGAATAAAGGATCACGGATCACAATAAAACTAGGAACACCGTGAAATCTCACGATTTCCTTGACATACAACTTAGCCAAATGCGAAGCAGTCCTATTAGACTTAATAGGAACAAAATGAGCAGACTTGGTGAGGCGATCAACAATAACCCAGATGCTAGAATGGCCTGATCTCGAACGAGGTAGGCCGTCAATGTAATCCATAGAATCTGATCCCATTTCCACAATGGAATCTCCATAGGCTGAAGAAGACCTGAAGGGCGCTAATGTTCAGCCTTAATACGCTGACAAGTTATGCAATTACTCACATAACTCGCCACATCGCGCTTCATGCCTTCCCAATAATAAAGACAATGCATATCGGCATACATCTTACTACTATCAGGATGAATGGTATACTTAGAACGGTGACAATCGTTAAGAATGTCATGCCGAAGTGCAAAATCAGAAGGCACAAAAAGACGGTTCTTCTTGCGAAGACACCCATGAGAATCAATGCCAAAATCCCGCAACGCCTCATCACAGGATCCAGACTCACAAAGCTGAATAAGATGCAACAAATCAGGATCACGCCGCTGAGCATCGGCAATACGATCCAATAGAAAGGGTCGAGCTCCCAAACAAATTAATAGAATAGGAGAATCAGAAGATGAACCTCGATCACGAATTTCATAAAAAGATAGAGTCTCAAGAATGCTCCATTTGACAAGCATCATAGAAACAACAGCCGAATGTTTGCGACTAAGCACATCAGCAACACGATTACCCTTACCAGGGGTATACTGGATATCAAAGTCATAGGAGGCAAGAAACTCGAGCCAACGCTGTTGCCTCATATTGAATTCCTTCTGAGTGAACAAATACTTCAAGGATTTATGATCGGTATAGAGAATGAAGCGCTTGCCCAATAAATAGTGTCGCTAAATCTTCAAGGCGAAGACAATGGCGGCTAACTCAAGATCATGAGTGGCATGGCGAACTTCATTCGGACGCAGTTGCCTAGAAGCATAAGCAACTACCCGATCCTTCTGCATAAGAACAACACCGCGACCACTACCATAAGCATCGGTGTAGACGACAAGATCATGATTCCCTTCGGGAACGACTAAAATAGGAGCATTAGTGAGAAGTTCCTTCAATGTCTGAAAAGAAGCTTCATACCTATCAGACCAAATAAAACGAATGCCTTTCCGAGTAAGGCTGGTGAGAGGAAGCACAACATGGGAAAAATCCTTAATGAACCGACGGTAATAACCCGCCAATCCAAGGAAACTACGAATCTCATGCACATTCTCAGGCCTCTTCCAATTCTTGATGGCTTCGATCTTTGAGGGATCGGATGAAACGTCGTCGGAAGATACAACATGGCCTAAGAACTTAACTTTATTCTCCCAAAAATGGCACTTGGAGAATTTGGCTCTAAGTTGATGATGACGAAGAGTACTCAATACAATTCTCAAGTGATCAGCATGCTCAGCTTCAGACTTAGAATAAATAAGGATATCATCAATAAACACAAGGAAGAACTTATCGATATATTCCCGGAATACTCGATTCACGAGATCGACAAAGAAAGCAAGAGCGTTCGTCAAACTGAATGGCATAACGAGCCACTCAAAAGAACCATAACGAGTGCGGAAAGCGGTAAGAGATATGCTATCCTCCGCGACTCGTAACTGATGAAAACCCGTGGCAAGGTCGAGCTGAGAAAAGACCTTAGCACCACTCAATAGATCGAACATATCATCGACCCTAGGCAACGGATACCTATTCCTGATGGTTAACTCGTTAAGCTTACGATAGTCAATGCAGAGCCTAAGAGTTCCATCAGACTTCTTCACGAAGACGACCGTGGATCCCCACGGAGAAAAACTGGACTGAATCAACTGCTTGGACTCAAGCTCTAAAAGCTGCTTCTTGAGTTCCTCATTTTCCTTTGTAGACATCCTCGTGGGAGGACGACTAACTGGCTGCACGCTTGAAATGAGATCAATGCGGAACTCAATTGCCCGCTTGGGTGGCAAACCCGAAACAAGCTCGAAAACATTATAAAAGTCACAAGCAATAGGAATACGAGATATATCATCATCATCTCGAGAATCAAAAGAATATAAAGACATTTCAGAATTATCCACATCCCGAAGGACAAGTGATAGCTGAGTAGATGAATCTGGATGTCGAAGATATAAAATCTTCTCAGAACAAATAATCCTGGCATCGTATCTCACTAGCCAGTCCATACCCCAAATCATATCAAATCTCAGACAAGAAATAACGTGCAGATTCACACGAAAAGAAAAGCCACATAAAACAATCTCAATATCATCATAAAGAAAGCTAAGGGTCACGGATCCCCCAATAGGATTCGCAATCCTCAATGAAGTAACCAAACAAGAAACATCCAAAGATAAATCATCGATGAGCTTTCTTGATACGAAAGAATGTGAAGCACCCGTATCGAAATGAATTCGAATACTATGATCATGAAATAAAATAGAACCTTCCAAAATAGATGGAGATATACCTTTGGTTTGAGAAGGACCTTCAGAAGCCTTGGCAGCATTAAGCTTGCCGGATTTGGCACTAGCTGGAACAATAGGGAAAATGGAAACATGATGACCTTCCTTCTTGCAGTAGCGACAGAAGAGTGGCTTAGAACAAGCTCGAATCATATGATCAGGAGAACCACAATTGAAACACTTTCGAATGAAAGGTGTTCCAGAAGGCTAAGGCTGAGAATTAGAACCGCCAGTATTCTTCTTCTTGGAAGGAAAAGACCTGGACTTCTGAAATAGAAACTGCTTCTTGTTGGGGTTCTTGGAAACCTCAACATCATCACCACTATCACACTCCTTCTCGACAGTTTCGAGATGAAGTGCCGAATCAACCAACTCCTCAAAAGAGAGCTTAAGCTGGAGCAACAAAGACTTCTTAAGATATTTCTTAAGACCAGAGACAAACTTCCAATTCTTCTTATAGGAAGTGCTAATGAATTCAATACCATACTTAGATAAAGCCTCGAATGATGCAACATACTCAGAAACAGAAGACTTCCCTTGCTTCAACTCAAGGAAGCGACGGGTCAATAAATTTTTTTCAGATTCAGGAACGAACTTGAGTTCGAATCGTCCTCGAAACTGAGTCCAAGAAAGAGTAGACTCATCAATTTCGGCTACAAGAAGCTCGTACCAATCAAGAGCACGCTTTGTAATAAGCTAGAAGTTACAAGAACTCTATCATGATCAGAAAGATCCATGCAAGAGAAGATACGCTCGCACGTGCGAAGCCAAGCTTGAACTTCAAGAACAGACTTGAAGCCTTTAAACGGCTTTCCTCCAAGATGAGAAAAATCACTGCACAGACGTGCAAAGGCAGACTTGCGAGGTGGAGATACACGAGTACAAAATGGAGGCTGAGTGCTCCTAAACAACTCAAAAAACTGATCGGCAGACATATAAACGCCATCCGGATGTGAGCCACTAGATTGCCCAACATCCGAACGTCGTCCCTTGCCTCTTCCAACCATACGCTGAAAGTAAGATAAGAACAAGATTACTCACAAGGTAGATGTCACTAATTCAAAAGTGGAATACTACGGAACAAAATGCATTTCTAGACGTATTCCCACATTCTATCTGCCACCAAGGCACAGAAAGAATATAGAGGCACGATGGTTCAAAGATTTGCAACACTTATACACTTTGATGTACCGGAATATGTGCTTCTATTTTGTGTTTATCATATTTTGTTCTGAACCTTGCTCTGATACCAAGCTGTGACGCCACACCTCTATACCCATGCTAGCCAAGGATACTACGGGGTAATGCCTTCAACTAACGCGGAGAATAAGGCTGGATAGGAGCGACCATCTATAGCCTTGCTTTAACTATCTATTGAATACATCGACAATAACCATACACAGCAGATCGACATATCCAATGAATACTTAAAACAAAACCATAGGTGGTTGGAGGATCTATCAGAACAGAATATAACAACTCAAATATAGTATACATCACAGAACAGTAGATCATCATATACACATACAGATACATAACAGAGTATACAAACTGAAACATGTCAAGTGGTACAGCAAACCACAATATACAGACGAATCCAAAAGAATACATAGATCAGAGTTATAACAAAATGGAACTACACAAAAAGCTATAACAAAAAGAAGCTAGCGAAGTAGTCCATGCGGAAGCAAAATAGGCTAAGTCCAAAAGCACCTAACCTGAAACATCTCGGTCTGACCTGAGTATAAATACACGGGTCAGTCTAGCTAAACAAATCAGTTAGATAAACTTAACAACAATAACCTACAAGGTCACAAAGTATAACAAATATCTCTAAAAGAGATAACACAATCATATAACAAAAGATGAATCATAACAGAACAAGCCTCATACGATCAGCAACACCAATAAACAAAGGATATGAATATCCTAAAACAAGCCAAAAAGGCAAATATCAAATACCAATGAAGGTAACACAAGTTCCACAAGGTAACCGCTATATATCGTGTGGCTCGAAAAGACCAATACCGAAGGGCGATACCCAGGGAATATACATATCAATGAAACAACAGAAAATTTACACGTGCTCAGTACTGTATAAACAAGGATCCTGAGCCCGAAGACTCCAAACTCACTATCACTCAAGCGGTGACGAATGACCAACTCCAAAAGCGATACAATAGGGAAACAAACCCGAAGGCACAAACCCGAAGGTACAAACTCGAAGGCAACATACCCGAAGGCCACAAACCCGAAGGAGACAGTCCGAAGATGCTATCCCAAAGGCAACAAACTGTAGTGGTGAAGGTCCGGAGGCTCAGTACTGGACACCACTAACTGGCAGAATGTGTCATAACTCTCAAAAAGGAATCCGAAAAGTGGTAACGTGAGTCTCATAACCTCCCGTTCGCACTAAACGATTTACTATCCGTTAGTCAATTTCACACTCAAAGCAGTATAAAGTTTGCCTCATCTCATTGGTAAACCAGACCAAAAGGTCAAAACAATCAATCGAATAGGTCGGGGATTAATCGGAAAGATAAACGCACGGATTCATGGTCCGTGTTTTACCTATCCATTTAATCTCCTTTCCACTTCGCTCGAAGTGCGAATTTGTGTGTGTATTTTAAATAGAATTTATAAATTAGAGAAACAAGCTTTTAATACAATTTGAAGGGATCATTTTACAAAAACCCGTGTAGGAAATCAAAAAGGAATCGTCAAAGTCAAATATGCAATATCAACTAATCGGAATCAACCTGAATCGATAAAAGTTGGAATCACAAGCAAATAGGCAAAATAGACCAAAACAAGCAGGTCAGTGGACTGGTCCTATGAGATCAGTCGACTGATCCAGAAACATAAAAATCCCATTTCCTGCAGTCAGTCGATTGGTTGTAGAGGGTCAGTCGACTGATTGCAGAAAATAGTGACTTCTTGTCTCTGTCAACGGCCTTGATACGCCAATTGGCTACAGCCAGTCGACTGAATGCAGAAGGTCAGTCGACTGACTGAGCCTTGAGGCTGTACTTCAGCCTATCCAATGAAGGGAAAACTCCTCCGAAATGCAATCGAACGAGCAACGACGCTAGGGATTCGTACTAATCGACAACCCAGCACTATTGGCTCTCTTATACAACTCCAAAAACATGATCAAACATCAAACTATGATTTTTAGAGTTTTTGACTTCAAACACCAAAAATTGCAATGTTCACAAAACTAATTCGAATCAAAAGCAATTACACATGAATAAGTGTTAGGAATTCATACCTAACATCAATGATATCAAGACAAGTAGATGTGAGTTCAAAACTCACCCTTTTAACTCAAAAACAAAATGAGAAGCCCAATTGCAAAGAAAAGACGAACCACTCTCAACTTCTACTCAACAAGCTTCAATCTAAGTTCAAAACAAGTATTTCCTAAGTTAGGTTTAGGAAACTTTTTGAAATTGAAGGAAGAAAGAGTTGGAGAAGATGAAGAGAAGACTTACCAATAGCTTCACCTTGATAATGGAGCAGGAATTCAAGTTTGCAAGAAGAACGAGGTATTGGAATTTCTATTTCCCATTCTTTTCCCCCATTTTTAGTTTTAGCTTGAGTTTTAGAATGAAAATGAGTGAATGGAAGGAGGGGGACTGAGATAGGTTATTTAGTTAGCTAGTGGACTGAACCCAAACCCAAACCCAGAACGTAATTAGAAATGTAGCAAAACTCGACTTACTCCAAACATATCAAAGCTTATACTCAAAAAGATCGCAAACGCCATTTTGGACTCAATGGAAGTGGTTTCGAGTCCCAATTCGGCCGTTTGCAAAAAGTAACATTTCGGACCTAAATCCGACTAACGACGCTATATTTAAATAAAACATTTAAATATATAATCGTTAAATATGCGGGTTGTTACAGAGTCAACTGAATAAATGAAAGCTGAATAGATAGATGGATCTCCAAGCGAAGCTCAAAATCCAAATGTGAGTCTCAAATGCCGTGACACACAGTCTGACCCGAGCATAAAGAAAAACATAGAACACTAGAGTCAGGATTAACATTCTTATATCAATAAATCCAACTCAAGTGAAATATCAACTGAAATACAAGTAACTTAAAAGATGTCTGGGATACTCATCCTCTAAGGATCCATGGAACTATCTACAATGTAGTAATATATGCTATTAGAATAATATCTACAGTAAAGTAAACTATTAAAATAGCGTTAGGACGTTACCGATATCCTTCTTAACACATTTTTATAATGCCTTACTCTATGCAGTACTGTAATCTCCACCAAACCGGTGGGCTATCAAGGAACACTCCATAGGTACGACACAAAACAAACTCGTAGTGGTCTCGATAAGGTAAGTGAAACGACACAACTAAACAATGCCAGCGTAGATATATCAATTACACTTCTGGGCTGATGGTAACGCATAGCTGCAGCTACCGTCCACCTCGTACAACACTTCCATAAAAATCCGAGGGTGCACCCAATCAATCACAAATAGAATGGTATCGAAGAAGTGTATCCGATTGGAGGAGCTACCTCACTTGGCTCATCAATTGCTTCCGTTTTAACCACCTTAAGACAACTCATGGGAGTCAGGTCTACGTATACAACTCAATATCAATTACACTTCTAGGCTGATGGTAATGCATAGCTGCAGCTACCGTCCACCTCGTACAACACTTCCATAAAAATCCGAGGGTGCACCCAATCAATCGCAAAGTAATAGAATGGTATCGAAGAAGTGTATCCAATTGGAGGAGCTACCTCACTTGGCTCGTCACTTGCTTCTGTTTTAACCACCTTAAGACAACTCATGGGAGTCAGGTCTACGTATACAACTCATATAGAATCATCACCAACCATCCTACTTCATTCTTGAATCTCCACCACGTATACAGTTGTTAATGTGGATTTCGGTATTGGCAAAGGGTATGACAATAACCGATCCAGTCTCTTTAACAACCAAACGTTATTATAACACCATGGTCATTTTATTTCAAATAGTTCATACTTCATATCAAAATATCATATCCATTTCAAAATCATATAAATCTGATATCATTATTCTTTAAATAATATTCATTAAAAAAACATAATACTTTCGAAATTATAAAACCTTTGAAATCATATCACTCTGGAAATCATAATACTTTTGAAATCATAATACTTTCACTTAAAAGTTTAGATATTAAAATAGTATATATAATAAAATAGTTATAGTTTAAAATAGTTTATATGTTAAAATAATTTGTATATTAAAATAGTTATAAATTAAAAATAGTTTATATTGAAATAATTTATATGTATTAAAATAGTTTTTGATATATATTAAAAATACTTTATATAATAAATAGTTTCCTCAAATTTCACAAATCGATTTAAATTAACTCAAATTCCAAAATTTCAATTTAATTCAATCTCAATTCATTAATTTCAATTCAACTAAAATTCTAAATAAATCATTCTAATCTATATCGATTTCAAATATTGAAATAAATTATAATTTAAACTATTTCAAATTCAGTAGGTTCAAATTTTAAATATTTAAACCTTTACAATAACTCAATTTGATAAATTCGTTTATTTTTCAAATTGAACTAAACTAATATTTTTAGTTTGAAATATTGTCTTAATCAATTCAATAACATTTAAATAAAATCAAATTACAAATTTAAATAATACCGAATATCCCATTTCAATTTATTTAAATTTAAAATATCCATCTAATCACCTTTAATCAAAATCAAGTTATAAAATCATATCTTAAAAATCTCAAATTCAGCAAGTTTCAAATCGATTTTTATTTAAGTATAATCCTTAAACAAATAAAATTTGAAATCAATATCTATTTATCTTTCCAACCTTAATTTATAAAATTTATTATAAAAAAATATTTTTAAAATAATTTAAATAAATACCTAACATATTATATACTAATTAAATTAAACTTTGTTAAATCAAATTTTATTATCCATTTTAATTATTATTAAAACTTATTCTATATGTTTTAAAAATAGTAAAATTATAAGAAAACCTTAAAAATTATAATTTAAAAACTAACTTATAACTTTTAAATTTCCAAAACATATAACTTTAAACATCTAAAATTTTAAACATATATAGAAATAACATTTATATATTGTATTTTAAAAATCAATATTTATTAAAAACCATATATATATATATCCTTCCAAAATCTTGGAAATAATTTTCAATATATATATATAGACTCGCGGTGTCTATATATAGTTTTCTATCCTATGGTCAAGTGATGCGGATATTTTTAATTTCAATCCGCAATTTAAATATCTACGGGTATATATCATTTCAATCCGCAATCCCAAATTCAATTCAATGAAAATCGCTTAGGTTTATCATTTCACCTATAAGAGTTTTCTCCTATTCTACAAGATCGTTCGGGTATGTATCATTTCAACCCATAGGGAATTCTATGCTAACAGGGAACTTGCAGCGTAAGAACAGTTATGATAATAATATAACATATTAACAACAAGCATATGTCACTAGTGATAAATAAAATAAAATATTACAACACGATATGGTGTCATATATCACAAGTGAACAATTACAGATAATATCATATCATATATAACAATTATATAATTAACAGTTCAATTTAGCAACATATTTCAATTGTCGTTTCAAGTGAAATCAAATTTAATAAGTATAAGAATGTTAATCATGAGTGATTGCTCACCTTTCAAAGCTAGAGAGATGAACGAGAATGGAAGCGAATAGATACAGACAAGCATACAGATTAAGCGAGTGGGATAGCGACAAGTTAGGAGTTTTCTACGACAAATTTGATATAGAGAATGTCAGTCAAGATGGACAAGAGATCAGTGAACAAGATATATATTATTTTTGAAAACCAAACTCACGCATACTTATATATATATATATATATATATATATATATATATATATATATATATATATATATATATATATGTATATGTATATGCTAATATGAACCTATACATTATAACCTTTATATATATACACATAAAAATCAAAAATCAATACTATTATAAACCTATATATATATATACTTTGAAATCAACAATATATATATATGTATATATCAATAATATATAAGTTGGGGTATATAAACTTACATTAAACTAAACATGTATAAAGCATATACTGAGATGAACATATTATATATACATCAGATGACATACACTTACATACATATACATAAAATTATATATAAACATAAATAGATAATATACAAACTTATGTAACTTGTATAAATTGACCCATCTTAACTTATATAATAAAATTTATACAAACAGATAATAATAATATAAGCTTACATACATAATAGTATTATATATAGTTAATAAACTTACATTATTATCATTTATATTCTATACAACATATCAAATATAAGTTTATATAATAACATATATATATATAACACTATTATGACTTATATATGATAACAACTATATATACAAATCATTTTAAACATATTATATAAATATATATATATATAACTATTATGTTAACTAATATAATATAAAAACTAACACACATATATAAAACTTTGAATTATATACTTCATATAATATATAATACCAACATAAACATATAAAAATTCGACAAATCAAAATGCCCAACACTAAATTATAGTATATATAAAGAAAATGAAAGCACGTAATATAAACAAACATGTATATACAGCTGTTATAGGGTATAATAAAATCAAAGCATATGTATAAACTAATATATGTAAATCATTTATTATACTTAAATATATATATATATATATATATATATATATATATATATTGAAAAGCCTGGACAATGAAATAGCAGGGGAAGGATGAGATACCGAGCTTCAGGAAGAAGGCGAGCAAAGTCGCGGCTGGTGGTGCTAGGGAAGCTTGGTCTCGGCCGTAGGTGGGTGGGCTACCGATTGTGTGGAGCACGGTAATGGTGGAGGGTATGGTGGAGGTGGCGGCCAGGTCGAGGCTGGGAAGGTGTTGAGGAGATGCGGCAAGCTTGTCCATGGGAAAGGCATGAAAGAGAGGGGAGGTGAAAGCATGGACGGTGAGAAAGGGGCGAAGAGCTTGGCGGTTGTCCATGGTGGGAGGGTTCGGCACTTTGGTGGTCGCGTGTGCTAGTTGGTGGGTGCGATGGTGGAAGGAGCAGGTGCAAGGCGAAGGCAAGCAGTGGGTGGAGAGGCCAAGTGGAAAGTGGAGGGGAAGGACGTGCTGTGTTGACTTGGGTTTCCTGAAGGGAAGAGGTGGGTTTGAGCACGAAAATGAAGGTGCTTGCAAAGGAAATGCTCTTCCACAATTGAAGGAAAGGATCAAAAAATATACAGAGGAGAAGAAAATAAAATTTGAACAGATGGAAAAATGAAAAGGCACGCCCAAATATGACACTGAAATATGAAAAGCCAAGCGTAGGCTCTAGAATTTATTGAAGCAATGACTGATGGTTTATACCTGGTGAGCAATGAATGGTCACGGGAATCCAAAATCCAGATTTTCGAACCGATTTAGAAATTGTTCAGTAGATTTCGCCGTATCTCGGACTTCGAAACACACAAACGAATATACACCGGAGATCAGCACGATGAGACGATCGAAATGTTATACAGATATCAGTGGTACGACCATCCTATCAGAAGTTGATGAAATGGAAGATGACTCCCAATCAGAAGTTGATTTACAAATTTATTATATAAAAATATTCAGGTTTGAGAAATATTTTGTTATTATCAAATTAACTGATTTAAATTAAAATAAAATTAAACAATAAAATAAACTTCCATATTATCTGATGAAAAATTACATTTTCTATGTTTAAATAGATGTATTTCAAATATCCTATTTTTATTCCCAAAATTCAATTACTCAATATTTCATAATATTCAGTTTAAATTACGTTATTAAAACCACTAGAATTGATGGGTCGTTACACTCTCCCCCACTCAAATCTTTCCGTCCTCGAAAAGGAATGAGGTAGGAAAGTAGAAACAACCACAAAGAAAACAGATTCGAAATACAAAAAAAAAACAATTAATTTAAAACCATATAAATTTCATTTATTTTTAAATTGTTTTATATTCAACTAATTGATTTTAACTCAAGGTATTTTCATTCAATTGATTTAATTTCAATTTTATTAATGTTTATTACAAAAAGGTTTCTTTCAAAACAAAATTTTATTTTATCTATCTCATTTATTTAATCCATTTGATTTCACTTAAGTGAATTTCACTTATAATTAAATCTTAAATATTTCTAAATTCATATTTATTTATTCATTGTCTTATTATTAAATTTATCTCAATTAACATTGCTACGATTATAAACTAAGTATATTGACACTTATTATAACAACTTAAATTTATTTATAAATTCCTTTAACATCATTTTATTTTGTAAACTATTCAATTACTTATCCAATGTCTGAATAATTTAGGTAAGTTATGTATGTTAGAATGCAAATGAGTATTATACAAGTAGAATTTATAATTCAATTATTTCAAGGTCTAAATATTTTCGAAAATTTAAGAGTTAAATTTTCGATTTCACTTCAAACCATTTAGAGATAAATGTGTGTGTATGTGTTTGTGTATTATGTATCTCAAATCAAATCTATAACAATATACCTATATATATTATACATTAATTCATACTTAAGAAATTCAAATAAAATTTATTTTCCAAAACAAAGGTGTAGTAAAGCTACTAAATGGTCTCACCACTTTGAAACACGAAAATGAATGTCCATGATGTTGCAATCATCACCGAAATTATTTTCCAACGACAAAAGAGAAGAGTACTAATTTAGAACCTTTAAATTCTTTGGAAACGGTTTCTATTCGAAATTACTTTAAATAATATACCCTAAAATTTTAAAAACAAAATTTCCAAACTACTGGATAATTAATTCTCAAATTCTTAATTTAAATTCATTTCAAATTCCAAATCAGTTTAGAAACCATGTTTTATAATATCATTACTTTATTTATGTCATGTGGCAATAGTCAATGGCTTACAAAATAATAAATGAAAATCAAATATTATCATTTATAACAACCAGTTTAGTTAACTATTTAATTACAGAAAATTTACGCTAACATATACATAAATATAATCATACAAAATTTATTTCATATACCAAATTTAAAAACAATATTATGTCAGTTTGCTCTGTTCAATTGTTTTGGAATTCCTATCGATAGCGTTGATCAGATGAATCGATCGAAACCCAAAGTTCAAACTTAACAACTCAAACCACACACTATAAGATATTATTATATTAGTTATAAATACACTCCCTTACTTGATTATTCCAGAATGGGTTTCAAAACAAGGATAGAGATCCAAATTTAGAGGAACCCAAATCAAGTAGAATTTTAACTAAGAAGATAGGCTCGAAAGGGAGATAAGATTCTTAAATAGCAAAAGAGAAAAGATGGATAGACTTATGTAAATCATGAGTGACCTTAACCAAGTCAATCGTGAATTCAAAAATAAGATCGATGCAGAATAAGATTAATCACAAGAGAATTACCCTGGTCGTTTATGAAAGAAGCATTCGGGCATAGCAAGAGATAGCGGCATCGTAAACCGAGGATACAGAAACCTCCGGTGAATCAATGCTCATTGTAAAGGAGTTTCACACCTTTGCAAATCATTCTAAGATTGGTGGGACTGCCGATCCATTATCGAGATCAACCGAAGTGGAGTTATGGGATAATCTAGAATTAAGAAGAACACGAACAGGAAAGACAAGGATGGATTCCAGAACAAAAGGGAAAGTTCCACAGATTCAAAAGAACACGAGTCAAAGTAGACGAACTCAAGCTCGAACGAAGGTGATTCTGCAATTAAATTTACTTTATATGCTAAGTTTTGCCTAAAACCAGAGCTCTGATACCAACTATAATATCCCAATGTTTCGTGTGATTCGCATCCACACATGTCAGACTTGAATTGCTCAAAACATCAGATTTTAATTTATATTTGGCAAAACTCGCCATATACAGTAAATAAATCAATCACAGACATAGAGTAATATAACCAAAAGTAGCGAAAACAAATGAATAGTAGTTCATGAAGCTCCTATATAAATAACAGAGTATGAAACAAAATACAGCAGAACTCAAGATACATAGAAGTCTCAAATACATTGTCAAAGAACAAAATCTGAATATATCACTGGATTCAACTGAATAACTGAAAGCTGAATAGATAGATGGATCTCCAAGCGAAGCTCCAACTCCAAAGATGAGTCTTAAAGGATGTGACACTCAGTCTGACCCGAGCGTAAAGCAAAACACTCGAGTCAGGATTAACATTCTTATATCAAAAAATCCAACTCAAGTGAAATATCAACTGAAATACAAGTAACTTAAAGCATGTTTAGGATACTCATCCTCTAAGGATCTATAGAACTATCTGCTATGTCATACTGTACGCTATTATAATAATGTCTATAGTAAAGTAAATTATTAAAATAGCGTTAAGGCGTTACCTATATCCCCCTTCATACATTTTTATAATTTTGTAGTCTATGCAATACTGTAAATGTGATGTCCCGGAATTTTGGGCAATATTTATTTAATAGTCTTCATTAATAATTATTTTATATTGGCTAGGTTATTCTTTTCAAAACTAATAATAATTTAATTAGGCAAATTTTATTCTTTTCAAAGTTAATAATATTTAATTGCTAAAATTTATCTTTCTAAGCTAATGAAAAAGTATTCTATTTATAATGTATATATGTATATACATTATGGATAAAAAATTTGGTTTCAATTTAATAAAAATAGTTTCAAATTATAATATATATATATATATATATATATATTTATGTATATATTGTGATTTGAAAGATTATGATTGGATTTAATATAAAACTTTTCAAAAATTATTTAAAAATTAATCTTATATTTTCAAACTACTTAAAGTAAATATTTATTTTGTTTAAAAGTATGATAGCTTAAGATAGTATATTATAATAAGTGTTTAACATGTTTTCTTTTAAAATTTGTATTTGAAATAAATTTAGTTTACATATATATAATATTAATTTAAGTATAATAACTTATGTTTTAATTTCTAAAATAAGATTTAATTTAATGTCCATTTCTTTAGTTTTAATTTTCTTTTTTTTAAATTTAGTATGGGAAAATGTATTTTTGAATATATATTTATAAATAAAACATAAATTGATGTAAACATAAACATATTAATATAAAATGTAAGAAATAAATTAAATAATGAATTTTAAACACTTGTAATATAAGTAATTAATATAATAATGAAATCAAACATGTGTAAGGCCATTATAACGTGCAATGACATATGTAGGCTTATTACAACTTAAATTAACAAGTGGCAACACCTTGTTTTTAAAAAAAAATTAATTATATAACTAATGTTTTAAAATGGAAAACCTATTTTATACCTTCCAGTTCAAATTTCCTCAGTACCTTCTTCTTCTTAAACATATAAACTAAAAACAGAAAATCAAAGAAATTCAAAGTTATTCACAACAGCAATTTCAAAAATTCAACAAGCAAAGGTTTCAAATTCAACTTAAATCAAGCTAACTCAACATCAAAATCAGGCAGACCAAATACCACAAATTTCTAGAACAATGCTCTCTGCTTCTTCAAGTTTCAGTGAGTAAACATTTTAAAGCAAAAATATTTGGTGCTAATATATTTGTGTGATAATGATCTATACATTTTTGCATGGATGTCTCCAACTCGAATCTGGTTTGAATTCTACTTGTATTGAAAGCATGCCTGTATATGTTAGTATATATGTCTCTATTGAATTTCTAGCTCAAGATCAACTATAAAAATTCCTATCTTCCGAATTAGTCACTATTAGACAATGATTATTAAATAGAAAATGATAATAACAATGTAATCTTATTTTTAAAAATAATTTTAAGTGATTATATTTACTAAATATTTTAAAATTTTAAGATTACGGTAATAATCAAAATATAAGTTGAAAATCAATGTGTATGTTTTCATCTTTGGATTTTAGAACCTAATTTGTGTAAGTGAATCATGAATTTTAATATGAATTTCATGATTTTTAAGATGGAATACGCCGTGAATTGGTGAGATGATCGGATTTTACTTTATCACAAATTCTGATGAACGGTGGAATGATGGGCGACGAGATCTTTGCTAGAGGAGGTTGAAGTGTAAGGGATCTCAGGAAAAATATGTGAAGATTTTTCTGATGAACGAGGAGGTTTGTATGAGGTGATCTAGGGTTTGATGTTCAGTTTTTGTCTGGGTTGATATCGAGGTGATCTCGACGAATATTGTGCGTCAAATCAGATCGCGAGGCGGGGGATAGATGCAGGGGTTCGAGATGCAACTGTGGACGAGGCGGCAGGTTTTCTGGCGGCAGTGTTCGTCGTCGGTGCGAGTTTTTGAGGGTTGATTTTTTGATCTTGGTGGGTTTGATTTCTCTTTTTTGTTCTCTGGCGATTTGGGCGATCTAAGAGTTCGTGAGGGACAGTAGGAGTGTCGACGACATGCCGAGGGTCGTAGCGATGGTCGGAGTAGGGTGGCTGCGGCGTACACATTTACGCGTGTACACTGGTTCAGGTTTGGGTTTTGTTTGGGTTGGGAAGAGTTTTAGTTCGAGTTTTACTCGAAGTATTTTCATGATGACTAAGGGAAGATGAACGCGAGTGTGCTTGGGGGAAATTGAGATTGTCTCGGGTTTTGTTGTTTTTGGCTCGGGTCGTATTGTTACTTGGTTTAGTTTGTGTAGTAATTATGTTTCTAGGATTAAAATACAAAGTATTAAGTTAAAGCTCATGCAATTTTAAAGTGTATTAAATTAAATAAGTTTCAAAGGAAGATAATCAAGTTTTAAAAACTAGTTTTAAAGTTCAATTCGAATGTTAAATGTTTTCTTTAGGATTTCTTTGGTTAAATAATGATTTAACAAGTTTCTATTAAAAAGGCAAAGGAAAATGTTTGACCAAGTTTTAAGATATATTTAAGGTAAATAAGTTTTTAAAAGATATGATAATTAAGTTTCTAGAATAACTATTTATTTAATTTGTCAAACAAGTTTGAAAAGGGTTTTCAAACATTTTAAATGTCAAAATTAAATGTTCAAAATGTTTATTTAAAGTAAAATTATATGTTGTTAATCATGTATTTTATTCCTAAATGTTTTTCTAAAAAGATAATTAATGTAATGAATTTAAGATAATTGGTTTAAATTAATTAAGGATGGTTAATTACCTGATTAATTAAGGTTTAATTAATCTAAGTAATTAAACGTAATTAATTGAAGAGTGGTTAATTAATGGAAGTAATTAAAGGAATGAATTACTCAATGTAATTAATTAAATTAATGTGGTTAATTTAAGTTAATTAATTTGTTTAATTAATTAAAGATAATCAATTAATGATTGGTTAAGTATAATTACTTAATTAATAAAGTGTAATTACTTAGTCTAAGTAATTAATGGGAAATTACTGGATGTAATTAATTAAAAAGGGAATAACTGGATTAAAAGTAATTAAAGAGTATTTACTTAATGGAAGTAATTAAGGGTTAATTACTCAGTGTAATTAATTAAAAGGGGATTAATTAATGTAATTAATCAAGGAGTTAATTTAATTAATGTAAGTAAGTAAAGGATAGTTAATTACTGTATGAGATCAGTTAAAGATTAATGAATGTGATTAATTAAAGATTAATTATTAAGTGTAATTAGAAAAACAATTAACCAATGGAAATAATTATAGGATCATTAATTAATGTAATTAATGAGAATAATTAAAGGGTTAGTTAATTAATGAATGAGATTAATTGAAAGATAATTAATCAATGAAAGTGATTTTAGAATAATTAATTAATATAATTAATTAAGGATCAATGTAATTTATTATAGTTAATTAATTAATGAGAGTAACTAAAAGTTAATTAATGTGAATGATTAAAGAATATTAATTTGTGTGATTAATTAAAGGCTAATTACTTAATGTAATAAAAGAATAATTAATCAAGGATGATTAATTAACATGGATAATTAAGGGATGATTGATTAACTTGGGTTGTAATTAATTAATGATCAGTTAAGCAGGATTAAGGTAATCCAAGTGATTAAAGTTGGTAATTAATTTTAATTGGATATTAATTAAATAAATTAGGAATTAATCAATCTTGCTTGTGGATATTTGGATGTTATTGGATGCCTTGGATTGATATCTCTGATATGAGATATGTGCAGATCTGTGATATGAGATGTGTTGGTTGAATTGTGAAATATGGATTATCTATCTTTGATAATGTGAATTATCTATCTGAGTGGATTTAGACAATAAATTGAATTTGTTTAAACTTAAACAACTTGGATATTAAGATGACGTTTTGGATTTCGGTGAGACCGGGTTCGGATTTCCAATTTGGATATCCGAAAACCACATCGATTCAAATTAAACAATAGGTCGTAAACACATGTAACGACCCATACTGTATGTGTCGATAAATCGTAGTATAATTATAATTAGGTTGTTAGTATTAAGTGTCGTTTAGAGCCTAAGTCATGTGTAAGTTAGCCCGTGAAGAATTAGCTCGTGTGGAGCTTAGGACGTGTGAGAGTTAGGTCGAGTGGAGCGACCTATAGAAGTAACGACTTAAGGGTAGTGCGCGACTTAAGGTAGCTAGCGAGTTAGTGGTTAGTGCCGGGCAATAGTTAGGTCGGTGGAGTTTTGGAGCGACCTAAGGTAGTTAGAGGCTTAAGGGTTTAGGCGACATAAGGAGATAGGTCGTGAGGTGCTTAGGTCGTGGGTCATTTAGGACGACTTAACGGGTTAGCGACCTAGTGGTTAGCCTGTGTTGAAGTTGAGTCGTGAGACGACTTATGGTTGCAGGCAACTTAGGGTTAGGCCATAAGTCGTTGGGTCTTAGGTTAGTGTTAAGTCGCGCTATGTGATAGGTCGGCCACGAAGTTAGGTCGTATATGTCTGTAAGTCGCTAGGTCGGAGACAGTATTAGGTCGATAGGTCGCGAAGTTGTGTTGAGGGATAGGTCGTAACTCGCATATGAGTTGGGTCGCGCATCTCAGATAGGTCGCGAGTATGTTGAGTCGTGTCTGGGTTGAGTCGCGCATAGGTTAAGTCGTTTGGTCCTGTGTAGTTAGGTCGCAGGAAGTTATAGGCGTTAGGCCGCGCGTGTTTAAGGTCGTAGACCGTGGACTCTTTAGGTCGTAGGTTGGGATAGTTAGGTCGTGGACGACCTAAGAGGGGGGCGGACGACCTAAGGTTTCAGCCTATAAATACACGTCCATATCTTCACTTTTTGGCACCGGATTTTGAAGCGACGAAGCGCTGCCATTTTGAGAGCTCGACTACAACATTTCTTCACTTCTTTTCTTCACTCTAATCTAGTGCTAACACCCATCCAAGATCGAAGATTCAAGAGCCAAAGTTGAAGATCTTCATCCAAAAAAGAGAGATTTCATCATTTGAAGTGGAATCTTGTCGAATCAAGCTTAGTTCTTCGCTATCCAGATCCGAAGTTGTTATCTTTTGAGGTGTTTAGGTGATTTGGTGAGTGGTGGTTATCTCTCACACGGACCCAAAGGAGTATATTGGATCGGTGGTTTGTTTATGTGTTAAAGAGAGTGATTTCGTGCATTTTTCTCAAGTCTGCATGTAGATCTATTGTTCATGATGATTTGACATCTATTTTACTACATGTTCACTTATGCAAGTTCATTCATCAAGTTGTAGAGATATTGTTCATAATTCATGCTTGTTAGAATGCATGTTAGATTTGGACTCTTTATTTACGAAATTGCCATTATTGTTGTAATTGTTTATTTAGATCTTGTTTGAATGATTGATTACTTGGATTAATGTTTGATTTGATGGATTAGTTGATTGATAACTTGATTTGGACAAGTTGGTCGAAGATGATTCAAAAGCTAAGTGGAAAGGCTCTTGAATAAGGAAAGCTGCTTGTGGCATATGAAGCGGATGTTGAAGCTCATATGGATAGATTTGATGATGATGTTGAGATGGGACTTTGCCATGATGCGATGAGGCAAACCATGATGTTGAGATGGGACTTTGCTATGATGCGATGAAGTAAAGCATGATGTGAGAAAGCCTTGGTTTAATCCAGACGGGATCATCCCAAGCATGTTGATAACTCGGTGATGTGGTCCGGGTTTGTGGATAATGGTTAGCTTAACAGGCGCTTGAGCTAGTATGGGAATAGTCGTCGAGGAGGATGACTAGAAGGCTGAGATTTCATCGTTGTTGAAGGTTCTAGCATGCTCAAAGCAAGAGTACGTTGGGACGGGTCACGATGACGTTCCAAGCACGGGTCACGATGACGTGCTAGTACTCTAGGCAGATGCGATAGTCCTAGGCACGGGTCACGACGACGTGCGGAGCTATGTCTAGAACCGGGGTTACCATTAGCCCTTGGCAGGCGGTCATTCAACTAACGGGGAAATCAAGGCAATGATAACAGTGATAGCCAGAGTCATGGATGTTTGGTTGTATCGTCGCTTGGGTCAAGAGCGATGTTTTCAGAGTGCTTATCTGATCTTGGTTTAGGCCTTGGGGGTTTGTACTTGGAAAACACCGACCTTGACTCGAGTGATAATTACTTTGCTTTGAATGTCTGAATTGCTATGTTTACTTCTGCTTAGTGTGTCTGGGGGCTATCACTGTAGAAAGAGGTGGAGTGGGATGGTTGGGTTCCTATTCCTTTTACCCTTTATGCTCTTTTGGTATGTTTGATAGTTGATTTACTGCTCACCGAGACTTTTGTCTGACTCAAGGTTTTATGTTTAACTCTTATTACCTTGGGCTGTTAATCCATGTTGGGATGGGCTGACTAGGTAGCAGGTGACAGGTGCTGTTCATAGTGGCCAACGCTGTTGATGACGAAGACGAGCTGGAGGCTTTTGCATATTGTTTTCTTACTATATGTACTGGGTGTTCCGCTGTTTGTATATTCTCTGAGTGATATGTAGTGAGGCTTGATGTATTGACTTTGCTGATTGTTGTATCAAACTATTAGAGTTTATATGATGAGATTCTGTTATATGGAGCTTCACTATGTATATTTTCTATTGTATTTTGTCCATGCGCTGTGAGTAATACGATAGAGTTTATTGTTTTTACCTTACCCTGATGATCGTCCATGGCGGCCTGGCACACTTTTCAGCGCATCATTTCTTTGTTTAGTGCAGGAGTCATGGGCGGTCGTCACATTTGGTATCAGAGCTTTGGTTAATCTATTTTAGCCAACGCTTGCTGACGTAACTACGTATGAGAGACGTTATTGTATTTTGATGGATGATTACTATATATATATATAATATAGTTGTTAGAAGGATTTGAATTCCTTATGCAGTTGTTTCCCAGGGTATATTAATCATTTCTTTTAGATATTAGGAATGAGTCGAAGAGGGAGACCAGCTGCTAGGGAAGGCCATGCTGTTGAGGGGGCGGGTGATTATGCTTCTATGCTCGAGGCTATGATGACTTCGATCATGAGGAGGATGCCAGCTCCAGGGCCATCAGTAGATGTTGGGGTTCAAGTTCAAGCTCCAAAACCAGTGGATTTTGCTAAGTTGTGCAAAGACTATACTGCTCTTGAAGGAAAGGTTTTCTTGGGAATAGAATCAACCATTGAAGTTCAGAGATGGATAGATGCTTGTAAAAGGATTTTTGGTGATTTGGGAATTGAGGATGCAACTAAGAGGAAGCTTGCATCAAGACAGCTTCAGGGAAGGGCTTCTGATTGGTGGAACTCTATCACTATTGATACTCCGGAGGAAGAGATCACTTGGGAGCAATTCCAAGCTAGATTTGAAGCTAAATTCATTTCTACAGCTCAGAAATCTGTTTTGTTTAAGAAGTTTGTGGAACTCAAGCAAGGTGGAAGACCAGTTCTTGAGTATGTTTCTGAGTTTGAAGCCTTGTCCAAGTATGCTCGGTCATATATTGAATCCCCCTATCATAAGAATGAGAAGTTCGTGACAGGCCTGGACACTTATCTTGGGAGGCAGTTGGTGGATCATCTGGATGATCCATTTGAGAAGCTTGTGGAGAAAGCTCTCAGGCATGAGAATCTGTTTTCTAAGGAAGGATCTGTTGTTGCTGTGACCAAGGAGGAGTCTAAACCACAGGAGGGTGGCAACAAGAAGAGGAAGCAGCAGCAACAGAAGGGTAAGGATGGCCAGAAGAAGCCGAAGGGTGAAGTGACCTACTACAACTGTCAGTAGAAGGGTCATCTCTCCAGGGATTGCAAGAAACCGAAAGTGCCGGCGAAGTGCCACAACTGTGACAAACCGGGGCATTTTAGGAAGGATTGTCCGGAACCGAGGAAGGACAAGCAGATTGTGCAAGCCTATGCTTTGGGGGCTGTTCCATCATCTTTGAAAGCTCCTACTGTGGAAGAGAAAGGAAAGAGTGTGGTGGTTCAAGGTATTCTTTCCATTTGTGGTGTTCCAGTTAGGGTGTTGTTTGATACTGGAGCGTCGCATTCTTTTGTTTGTAGCGAACTTGTAGGCCGGTTGGGTTTGGAACCGGATATTGTTGATAGACCATTGGTTGTGAATAATCCAGTTAGGGGTTCGTCTTGTTTGTGTATGGTATGCCGTGGTCTAGTTGTATCGAGTCATGATTGCTCTTTTGTTTGTGATTGTTTCGTTCTGAACTTTGCGGGGTTCGAAATTATTTTGGGTATGGACTGGCTTAGGAAGTATGCGACAAAGGTTGATTGTGAGAGGCTTGAGGTGACAGTCGAGAATGTGGAGGGGCGAAAGGTTGTGATACGATGTAAGCATGTGGAAGGCGTCTTCATGAGCTTCATGTATTCGTTGGTTGGTCCACGGGATGGACTGTCATCGGTGCCTGTTGTGAATGGATTTGAGGATGTCTTTGACGAGGTCAAAGGATTACCGCCGCATAGGGAGATCGAGTTTCATATCGATCTAGTTGAGGGAGCCAGACCTGTTGTGATGCCTCTTAGGCGAATGGCGCCTAGGGAACAGCAAGAGTTGAAGGTGCAAGTTGATGACCTTTTGCAGAAAGGATTCATTCGGCGTAGTGTGTCCGAATGGGGTGCACCAGTTGTGTTTGCAACCAAAGCGGATGGATCGTTGAGGTTGTGTGTGGATTATCGTGAGCTGAATAAAGTGACTAAGAAGAACAAGTATCCATTGCCGAGAATAGATGACTTGTTTGATCAGCTTCACGAAGCTAGGGTGTTTTCTCAGATGGATTTGGCAACGGGATTTCACCAGTTAAGAGTGGCTAAGGATAGTGTGCCGAAGACTGCTTTCAGGTCAGCATCCGGTTTTTATGAGTGGCTGGTAATGCCGTTTGGATTGACCAATGCACCAGCATATTTTGTGGATCTTATGAATAGGGTGTTCAGAGATCAGTTGAACAAGTTTGTACTTGTGTTCGTGGATGATATTTTGGTTTACTCCAGAAATGAAGAGGAACACAAGACACACTTGCAGATTGTTTTGGAAATCTTGCGGGAACATCAGCTGAAGGCTAAGTTTTCGAAGTGTCACTTCTGGAAGAGTGAAGAGAGGTTCTTAGGTCATGTTATCTCTGGAAATGGAATAGCGGTTGATCCCACTAAGGTGGCAGCGATCCAGGATTGGGTTAGACCTAAGAATGCATCTGATGTGAGAAGTTTTCTTGGATTAGCAGGATATTATCGTCGGTTTATCAAAGACTTTTCCAAGATAGCTGCACCGTTAACAGGATTGACGAAAAAGAACCAAGTGTTCAGATGGGATGATAAGTGTGAGCAAGCTTTCGGAATCCTGAAAGAGCGACTGACAAGTGCTCCTGTTTTGACTATTCCAAGTGGAAATGATGAGATGGTGGTTTACACCGATACATGTGGCACTGGACTTGGGCAGTGCTAATGCAGAAGGATAAAGTTGTTGCGTATGCAAGTCGACAACTGAAGCCGCATGAAAGGAATTATCCGACTCATGATTTGGAGTTAGCGGCGATTTTTTTTGCTTTGAAGATGTGGAGACATTACCTATTGGGAGTTCGATTCGAGTTGTTTACAGACCATAAGTCGTTGAAGTATCTGTTCTCCCAAAAGGATTTGAATCTGCGGCAGCAACGATGGCTAGAGTTTTTAGCATCATATGATTTTGGTATAGCCTATACTCCGGGAAAGGGTAACGCAGTGGCTGATGCGTTAAGTCGAAGACATGCAGGATTGGGAGCCATGTTTTCTGAATGGAGGAGTCTTGAGTATTTGGCTAGATTTGACTTCAGACCTAGATGTGAATTGGAACCTGAGATGTTGGCAAACTTATTGATAAGACCTACTCTAGTGGAAAGAATTGGCGAGGGCCAAAAGCGAGACGATAAGCTTGTCAAGATTATCCGTGATTTGGAATCTGGATTGGATTCAGAAAAGGATAAAGGATTCGAGGTCGTTCGAGAGGGTTGGCTTCGGAAACAAGGACGACTGGTTGTTCCCGATATAGATGAATTGAGAGATGAAGTTCTGAAGGAAAGCCATCACTCGAAATTGACAATTCATCCAGGTGGAAATAAGATGTATCGGGACATGAAGAGAACCTATTACTGGGGAGGCATGAAGAAGGATGTTGGAAATTTTATTTCCAAATGTATGAACTGCCAGTTGGTAAAAGCTGAACAGAAGAAGCCAAGTGGATTGCTTCAACTGTTAGAAGTTCCTACATGGAAGTGGGAGCAAATATCAATGGATTTTATCGATGGTCTACCTAGAACCAGAGCAGGAAATGAAGGGATTTGGGTCATCGTAGATCGTTTGACTAAGAGTGCAAGATTCATTCCTGTTGGATCATCTAGGACTGCATCAAAATTGGCTGAGTTGTATGTTAAGTGGATAGTTTGATTCCATGGTATTCCGAAGAGTATAGTGAGTGATCGAGACCCGTTGTTCACTAGTGGATTTTGGAAGAGCTTCCAAAAAGTTTTGGGAACCGAGCTGTGTTTGAGTACAGCTTATCATCCCCAAACGGATGGTCAGACCGAGAGAGTCAACCGAGTTTTAGAAGATCTACTCAGAGCATGTGTTTTGGATTTCGAAGGATCATGGGAAGATCATCTTCATTTGGTGGAATTTGCGTATAATAACAGTTATCAGACAAGTATTGGTATGGCACCATATGAGGCATTGTATGGAAGACCGTGTAACTCTCCGACATGTTGGTTGGAAACTGGAGAAAAGTTGATACTTGGGCCAGAAATGATTCGACAGACTTCGGACTGTATAGAGATCATTCGGCGACGAATGAAGGCAGCCCAAGACCGACAGAAAAGTTATGCCGATAAGCGTCGTAAGGATTTGGAATTCAACGTAGGAGATATGGTTTTTGTGAAGATTTCTCCTCTGAAGAATGTTATTAGATTCGGGAAGAAAGGAAAGTTGACTCCGAGATTTGTTGGACCATTCCCGATTATCGAGCGAATTGGAAAGCTCGCCTATAAATTGGAGTTACCGGAAAAGATGTCTGGTGTGCACAATGTTTTTCATATATCGTATCTACGGAAGTATGTGCACGACTCAAGTACAGTGGTTTTTGCTGATAGCTGTGAAGATTTAGAGGTTGATCCCGTTGCTACGAGACCTCGTAAGCCGCTTCGTGTTGTGGAAACCGACACGAAACAGATTAGGAGGAAGACGATTACGTTGCTCAAGGTACAATGGAGTGATGATGTTAATGACTGTACATGGGAGGAGGAAGAGAGGATGAAAGCAGCTCATCCTGAACTCTTCGAGGTATGGCCCTAAGGTGTCGTGACATCTCATGAATTTATAACTTGTTCTAGTCTTAGAATTCCGCATGCTAGGCTAGAAATTGGATGCATGGTTTGTTGGTTGCTATGGATGGTAGGCATGCAGAATAGTTTTGGATGCTCTTGTTTGTTTGGAATTTCGGGGGCGAAATTCGTAAGGGGGAGAGAATGTAACGACCCGTACTGTACGTGTCGATAAATCGTAGTATAATTATAATTAGGTTGTTAGTATTAAGTGTCGTCTAGAGCCTAAGTCATGTGTAAGTTAGCCCGTAAAGAATTAGCTCGTGTGGAGCTTAGGACGTGTGAGAGTTAGGTCGAGTGGAGCGACCTATAGAAGTAACGACTTAAGGGTAGTGGGCGACTTAAGGTAGCTAGCGAGTTAGTGGTTAGTGCCGGGCAATAGTTAGGTCGATGGAGTTTTGGAACGACCTAAGATAGTTAGAGGCTTAAGGGTTTAGGCGACATAAGGAGATAGGTCGTGAGGTGCTTAGGTCGTGGGTCGTTTAGGACGACTTAATGGGTTAGCGACCTAGTGGTTAGCCTGTGTTGAAGTTGAGTCGTGAGACGACTTATGGTTGCAGGCGACTTAGGGTTAGGCCATAAGTCGTTGGGCCTTAGGTTAGTGTTAAGTCGCGCTATGTGATAGGTCGGCCACGAAGTTAGGTCGTATATGCCTGTAAGTCGCTAGGTCGGAGACAGTATTAGGTTGATAGGTCGCGAAGTTGTGTTGAGGGATAGGTCGTAACTCGCGTATGAGTTGGGTCGCGCATCTCAGATAGGTCGCGAGTATGTTGAGTCGTGTCTGGGTTGAGTCGCGCATAGGTTAAGTCGTTTGGTCCTATGTAGTTAGGTCGCAGGAAGGTATAGGCGTTAGGCCGCGCATGTTTTAGGTCGTAGACCGTGGACTCGTTAGGTCGTAGGTTGGGATAGTTAGGTCGTGGACGACCTAAGGGGGGGGGCGGACGACCTAAGGTTTCAGCCTATAAATACACGTCCATATCTTCACTTTTTGGCACCGGATTTTGAAGCGACGAAGCACTGCCATTTTGAGAGCTCGACTACAACATTTCTTTACTTATTTTCTCCACTCTAATCTAGTGCTAACACCCATCCAAGATCGAAGATTCAAGAGCCAAGGTTGAAGATCTTCATCCAACAAAGAGAGATTTCATCATTTGAAGTGGAATCTGGTCGGATCAAGCTTAGTTCTTCGCTGTCCAGATCTGAAGTTGTTATCTTTTGAGGTGTTTAGGTGATTTGGTGAGTGGTGGTTATCTATCACACAGACCCAAAGGAGTATATTGGATCGGTGGTTTGTTTATGTGTTAAAGAGAGTGATTTCGTGCATTTTTCTCAAGTCTGCATGTAGATCTATTGTTCATGATGATTTGACATCTATTTTACTACATGTTCACTTATGCAAGTTCATTCATCAAGTTGTAGAGATATTGTTCATAATTCATGCTTGTTAGAATGCATGTTAGATTTGGACTCTTTATTTACGAAATTGCCATTATTGTTGTAATTGTTTATTTAGATCTTGTTTGAATGATTGATTACTTGGATTAATGTTTGATTTGATGGATTAGTCGATTGATAACTTGATTTGGACAAGTTGGTCGAAGATGATTCAAAAGCTAAGTCGAAAGGCTCTTGAATAAGGAAAGCTGCTTGTGGCATATGAAGCGGATGTTGAAGCTCATATGGATAAATTTGATGATGATGTTGAGATGGGACTTTGCCATGATGCGATGAGGCAAACCATGATGTTGAGATGGGACTTTGCTATGATGCGATGAAGCAAAGCATGATGTGAGAAAGCCTTGGTTTAATCCAGACGGGATCATCCCAAGCATGTTGATAACTCGGTGATGTGGTCCGGGTTTGTGGATAATGGTTATCTTAAGAGGCGCTTGAGCTAGTATGGGAATAGTCGTCGAGGAGGATGACTAGAAGGCTGAGATTTCATTGTTGTTGAAGGTTCTAGCATGCTCAAAGCAAGAGTACGTTGGGACGGGTCACGATGACGTTCCAAGCACGGGTCACGATGACGTGCTAGTACTCTGGGCAGATGCGATAGTCCTAGGCACGGGTCACGACGACGTGCGGAGCTATGTCTAGAACCGGGGTTACCATTAGCCCTTGGCGGGCGGTCATTCAACTAACGGGGAAATCAAGGCAATGATAATAGTGATAGCCAGAGTCATGGATGTTTGGTTGTATCGTCGCTTGGGTCAAGAGCGATGTTTTCAGAGTGCTTATCTGATCTTGGTTTAGGCCTTGGGGGTTTGTACTTGGAAAACGCCTACCTTGACTCGAGTGATAATTACTTTGCTTTGAATGTCTGAATTGCTATGTTTACTTCTGCTTAGTGTGTCTGGGGGCTATCACTGTAGAAAGAGGTGGAGTGGGATGGTTGGGTTCCTATTCCTTTTACCCTTTATGCTCTTTTGGTATGTTTGATAGTTGATTTACTGCTCACTAAGACTTTTGTCTGACTCAAGGTTTTATGTTTAACTCTTATTACCTTGGGCTGTTAATCCATGTTGGGATGGGCAGACTAGGTAGCAGGTGACAGGTGTTGTTCATAGTGGCCAACGATGTTGATGACGAAGACGGGTTGGAGGCTTTTACATATTGTTTTCTTACTATATGTACTGGGTGTTCCGCCGTTTGTATATTCTCTGAGTGATATGTAGTGAGGCTTGATGTTTTGACTTTGCTGATTGTTGTATTAAACTATTAGAGTTTATATGATGAGATTCTGTTATATGGAGCTTCACTATGTATATTTTCTATTGTATTTTGTCCATGCGCTGTGAGTAATACGATAGAGTTTATTGTTTTTACCTTACCCTGATGATCGTCCATGGCGGCCTGGCACACTTTTCAGCGCATCATTTCTTTGTTTAGTGCAGGAGTCATGGGCGGTCGTCACGACACAAGTGAAGGTCAAGATGAAGATTCAGAGGAAAGGCTATGGTTGTTATCTCTGAGGGTGATTCCAAAATGAGTTAACGGAAATGGTGCTTTCGATTGAGATGAAGATTCAGAGTGCAAGGGCTATTGTCGTTAATTCTAAGGGTGATTCCAAAATGAGTGTGGCAAGATAGTGCCTTCGCTTTCGTTCATACCCGAAACGGACTTGTATGGATTGAAAGATTTCAGAATATCTCGGGAGGATGATGAGCATTCTTAGATAGATGTGTTCTAAAAGGTAATCGTAGCCTCAGGCCTCATCAACCGGGAAAGGCTAAAATAGGAAAGGCGCAAAAGGCTAAGTGGGTCACGCCCAAGTAGGACGAGATTTTCCCCTGTTTAGAGGTTCCTTTTATTCGGCTGTGTGGCAGTTGGTCATGAACAACTGCGAGGTTGTCTTGTTCGGAACTATCCAGTAAGGGATGGTTCCAGCCTTGTGTTATAGGGGATTTAGGGTGGATCCTCGGTATGGTGATCTAGGCCACGTACTGTGAGGAGCGGTACCCCAGTGCCCCGCCATTGGTGGAAATCCATTTTTCTATGTGCATTTACGGTTTTGATTGTAGAACCCACTTTGTGGGTAGTAGATGGAATTTAATAAATGTAACAATTTCGGTTATTTTCTATTTTACTTGAAAACCCTAGACACTATTATAATATCACTGGATTTCCTATCAAATTTTTGGTTATCGTAAGGTAAAAACTTTTCCGTGTTTATGTGCGGGAAGTCTTACAAGATACCTTATCTTTTCAAATGATTTTCAAAGTCAAGCAACTTTAACCCATTTACTCATATCAGACTCATGTTTGACCCGGAGTTTATTTTCTGTTTTATTAAACTCTTGGGTTCTCAAATTTTTACGAGTAGCTAAGGGATTCAGGTTAGCTTTGACGAATTTATGGAGGAGACTGGGAGCAGGAGGCTTCAACATATATAGATATTATGGTTCCACTATGCTAGTGTTTATATCAGTATCTCTGTGATGTACTTGAGTTGTAATGATTAGTTAGGTCTTTATAACTGTCTAATTTGTGATATAAAGATGTGTAACTCTAATAGATGTTGTATATTATGTAATAACTATATGATTAACATATTTTATTTATTCGCTGTAAGATTCTGATTTTGTTTTTTTTCTTTTCTATCTTTTCTATCCCTTTCTTTTTTAATAATGATGCGTCTTTCTGTGGAATGAAAGGCGGGTCATTACATTATGGTATCAAAGCTCTAGGTTGAGTGAATACCTAGGCTTTGGAGTGACATTTTTCTTGAGAGAGTGTACTTATATATATATATATATATATATATATAACACTACTTCGTTGGGTTACCTGTTCGGGTTTTCCAATATAAGTTCTAGAGTATGCGGAGTAGTGGTGTGTGTAGCATGACTACCAATGGAAGAAATCCGAGTATTAAAGGTGGAAGAGTATCTGCCGGGGCGGTATTGGGCATCTCAAGTAAGCTTTGCAGCATGGTGTAAGGAATTTTTCTGGATCTCAAGCAAGGGAATTTATCTGTATCGGAGTATGAGACTCAGTTCGACAAGGTGTTTGTGCTTCGTTTGAGGCCCGAGTTTCTTGAAAAGATGTCTGCCATCTCAAAGGTTCTTTTGTAGAAATGATTGATATGGTTTTGAGGATCAAAGAGCGTATGGACAAGAAGTAGTTGGCATCAGTGGCAGCTCTAAGTGGAAATTCAATCCGAATTGAAAGAAGCATGGTGAAGGGAAACCCGAAGGCGGCATTGCGGCTCGGAAGTGTTTTGTGTGCTAGCAGGAAGGTCATCTGGCTAAGCATTGTCCTAGAGGTAGAATTCAGAAGCAGCAGAGTGGACCGTCAGCTTCTTCTGATAGGCGGGGTGTTCTTGAAAGATTCGACCTTATTTAGGAAATGAATTGGTTATGCATATGTTCTGATTTATGAAGAGAGAACGGTATTTTTGGAAACGGAACTGGGCTAGAGGTGACTTGCGTTAGTTTGAATATTCTCTTGGGTAATCTTTTGTTTGGGATTAAGGCATCTCTAGAGGAGGTTGAAGCAATCGAAGTTGTCATAGATTTTGCGAATATCTTCGAGGAAGTCCAAGATTTGCATCCGCATCGGGAGATTGAGTTCTGTATCGACTTGGTTCCTGGAGCATTATCGGTGGTTCATCCTAGTAGAAGGAGGGCTCCTCTGAGGGGACTGGTAAAGCAGCTGAGGAATGATCGGATCTAGTTTTTCGGCTGCATTTTTGCTGTGGTGTTTGTGACTGAATCGGCTAGATCACTAATATTTTATGGAATTTGATAGACAATGTTTCCAGGAAGTGTTGGACAAGTGTGTGCTTGTGTTCATTGACGGTATTCTCATCTTCTCCAGATCAGAGTTGTGCAGCGGAAGCAAGGTGGCAGCTATTCTAGAATAGAAGCAACCTCAGACTCCTCGGAAGCTTGTATTTGTCTTGGATTAGAGGATTTCTGCAGGAAGTTCATTCGAGACCTGAAGGCTTGGTTGTCTAATGCACTTGTTTTGGTTATTCTGGAAAAGAGAAGTAAGTTCGAAGTCTACTGAAGATTGTATAGTAGAGTTTGTGTTTTGGATTTCAGCAAATCTTGGGAGGACCATCTTGTTGAGTAGAATCAAAAGATCATCTTATTCTTGGTCCAGATTTGATCTGAGAGGCATCTACGAAGATTGAGTTGATCAAGAAGGATGAAGGCAGCCCAGGATCGGTAGAAGAGTTTTGTGGATAAGAGACTAAGGAATTCGAGATTCGAAGTTGGAATTTGGTATTTGATAGGATTTCTCCAATCAAAGGATTAACAGGATTGGGTAAGATTGGAAAGCTAGCTCTGAGTATATTGAATTTCTTTCTTGTGTTCTCAAAAGGATAAGTTCTTTGGCCTAAAAGATTGAATTTCCAGTCCGGATGGCTGGGATTCGCGATGTATTTCACGTATCTCTGAGTGAGTTCATATATGATCCATCACTGGTTTTAGAACCAGTAGTTTAGGAGGATTTGGAAGTTAAGTCAGATTTGTCTATGGTTTGATATCCTATTTTGATTGTAGATCTAGATATATAGGAGCTCCGGTTCAAAGTGGTGTAGCTAGTTCAGATTCAGTAGAGCGAGTATCCCAGTGTTTGTACCTAGGAAACTCTAGATAATATTAGGAAATTCTATCCAGAATTTTGTTTAGATAGTTAGATTTGTATGTTTGAATAAATTGGTTGCTAGGGCTGCTAGTATATGGTTGATAACATATGCTTGCTATTTAAAGATTAAACCTTAGTTGGATTATTAAATTATCTTTGCTTTTAAATTTCGAGGATGAAATTCTTTAAAGGAGGAAGGAATGTGATGTCCCAGAATTTTAGGCAATATTTATTTAATAATCTTCAATAATAATTATTTCATATTGGTAGGTTATTCTTTTCAAAACTAATAATAATTTAATTAGGCAAATTTTATTCTTTTCAAAGTTACTAATATTTAATTGATAAAAATTTATCTTTCTAAGCTAATAAAAAAGTATTCTATTTATAATGTACATATGTATATACATTATGGATAAAAGTTTGGTTTCAATTTAATAAAAATATTTTCAAATTATAGTATATATGTTAGTCCTTAAGATGATGGTTTTTATGAAAGCAACCTTATAATAAGATTATAAAATATAAATGCTAGCATTATAGTTCAGATATATATGTATATGCAAGATTTAACCATGCAGGTACCAAGAGTGAAGACTGTACTATATAGATTCAAGACATCACGATTGAAGACTCATGAGTATCAAGAATATTAAGATTTTCAAGAGTTCAAGATTTCAAGAATAAGTAATTTAATTAGAAATTTTGTTAAAACTCCTAGAAAAGCACTGGCATCTTAAAATCCAATTTATTCGTGGAATGGAATCCACTTCGAGCCCGTTAAAGAGATGTAACCGTAAGTAGGATGGAACCTACGAAAAATCTAGTGGAACAATTTTTTGTATCCACTAACTTTTATTCAAAATGTTTTTACAAAATTATATCTTGTTTCCAAAATGTTTTCAAAACCTTCCTTTTAAAAAGATCAAAAACATCTATCCTGGTTTTAAATACTTTTAGCCTTAAAATAATCTTTATTTTCAAAATCAAATTATCCTTAGTTTTAAACTATCCTTATATAATAATGTATTAATACTTATACTTAGATTTAAATATAAAATTATAGTAAAATTATATATATATATATATATTTCTCTATATTTACTTATCTATTTTATCTATAGTTAAGTATATATGTAAAGTTTAAAATAGTTTTAATATAAGATAGAAGTTATTTTCAAAGAAAAATGAATCACCAAAATTTCCTTTGGCATGTCGACATACCCAAGTTACCCATGTCGACATGGTGTCAGTTAATTTCAAAATTTAAATTTCAAAAGAAGTGTCTATTCGTCATATCACTTCACGAATGGACATGGCTGTTGTTCTTCTATAAATAGGAGTTGGTTTCAACGAATTTTCAATCATATTTTTATAGTTTTCATTTCTCTTCTTCTTCCACATTACTTTATACATATTCCTATCATTACCCTATCGAAATCAACATTGAATCTAACTAGATTATCTCTGGTTTGATTCTCTATCATATCTCAACAAGATCCTTAGTGCTATGCAGAGTTATAGGCTTTTTGTAATCAATTAAACGAGAAAAGGTGTGATTGTGGCCTTGGAAATCAATCAAGCGAGATAAGGTGTGATTATAGCCTTGGAAATCATTTGGGTGAACTTGTTGCCCGGGAAATCAAGTATCTCTACCAAGAGAATTGTGAATCTGGAGGGTGTACCTCATTGCCTTGAAATCGAGGGTGTAATTGTAAAGATTTTTTTTGAAAGGAAATCTGTACTTATGTGCGGGACTGGATGTAGGGTAACTCTGAACCAGTATAAAATCCGGTGTGTTCTTTCATTTACTGCTTTTACTTTATTTCTGCATCTGTGTTTGATTCTGTGATCATATCTGTGTCTGTATATTACATACATTTGTGTTCAAATTAATAAAAACTCAAAAAGATTTAATAATTCCTTAAAACACTATTCACCCCCCTCTAGTATTTATCCTAGCCTAAGATTCGTAATCTGCATTTCTCACATTTGGTATCAGAGCAAGGTTTTCATAATCTGAATTTTGAAAAATTTTGAAATGGCAATTTTTTTAAAAATTATTAATACTATTTTCATATGAATATGTCACAGAATCATCATGATATTTCTGTTTAAAACTATGTTTAGTTATTTTGAAAAGTCACTTGATTCTTTAAAAAGTTATGTTGTTTTGCAGGAGAAGAGTTGTGTGTAATGACTGTTGGTTAAAAGATACCAGATAATCATTCATCGAACAAGAAGAACTAATGAATATATAATGGCAATCGACAATGAAATGGGTACCAGATCAATACAAAGCATTTGATTCTTATCTAAAACTTGACTTGATTCTATACTTCTCTCCATCTGCTTTGCAATGCCACTGGTTTCATGCGAACCCGTCAAGAAATGACCAAGTTATGGTCAAATGAAGTTTTGGTGAACAAAGAGAAAAAGAAGACAAAACTGTCAAAGGTATTCTTCAAATTGCATCCAAAGATTTGAGTATTTTGTTTCCACTCCTTTTTCATATTGTAGTTCTTGTTCTCGCAATCATTTTGATGGATGGATCATCAAATTCCGATCAAATTTGAGTGAGATATGATGATTTGAAGTTGGCTATTCAAAATTGAAAAACTATATACGGAATTTTCAACATTTCTTCTACTGTTCGGCATGTTGCATCACAATACCGTCCAAATTCGACACCAAACTATTACTAGATCGTAGTCCTTGCCTTCCTATTCAATTTTCCGCTGGTTTCATCCAATTCCGTTAAGAAACGAAGGAGATATATCTTCTAGAAATTTGATAATAAGTAGAAAAACGGGAAGAAGAAGAAGAGAAACTTTTACGAAAGGTGGTGACGGTTGGGCCTATTTATAGTGGTTGAAGTGTCCATTCATTCAAAATTCAAATTCAAAGTTTTGGCACCAAGTTAGTCAATCTAATAATTCATCTGCATCTTTCTCATATGTTCTTCAAATTCAGCAAATGAATATACTACACTAATCAGAAAAACGAGCCCGTCGCAATAGAACAGATCTCGTCGTTAAATTATGAGAGATATAAATATGTGGTTCACGAAAGTGGAAGAATAGCAAAGTTAGAAAGATGGATTGTAAAAATTGGTACGCTTTACTATTATTTCATCTTTATTGTTGCATTTAGAAATATATATTTATGCATTTAGTTAGGTATAGAAATTTATTTCTTTTATAAGTTTTAATATTTTGGTCCATATATCGACACACCGTAGTATAAATATTGATATACCAGTCTAAATTTTTCTAAAAAAATTCTTTTAAAATGTATTTTATTTCAAATAAAATCATACTATTAATTTATTACAACTATACTAAGTAGAAAAGCATACCTTCATTAACGATTTCAACTTTTCTAATATTATTTTTACTTCTCATACTCTATTTCTTTTAAGATACTAATTTTATATCTTTAAGAAATTAATAAAATGAATTTAGAATATTAGAATAAGGCCATATTTATATATTTCTTCAATTAATAAGATAGCACCACATCACATGACCAGAGTTTTAGATAGCATTTCTAAAATGCTTCTTTTCTGTAATGTTTTGTAAGTACCGCAAATTCGTTTTTATAGTATTTTGTGCTTTGAAACGCTGTAGAGTTTCAGAAACTTTACATAGCATTTGGTAAAAGCTACAATTTTGGTTTTATAAAGTTTCGAATATATTTTACTACAGAAACTTTTTATAGCATTCTTTAAATGATGTTTTTCTTTATGAAACTTTAAACTATGTAAAAATGATATTTAAATTAAGTATTTTTCTCTATTATTTTTAGAGTTAGTTTCTAACTTATATTAGAATATTTTAAAATTAATTTCATGTTTAAATGTTTTTTAATAATTAATTAATTTTTTTTAAAGTAAGAGGCCTTCATATAACACATGTTTATTTTAATTTTTCAATCTTTATTATTTTATTTAATATTTCATTAAGATATTTTTAAAATTTAAAATATGTTTAAACACGTTTCTAAATATTTAAACCAATAATAAGTTAATATAAAGGTTTTAATTAGTAAGTTAAGTATTTTATAAACATGGAAGTTTGGATTCTTAAAAATAAAAAAATAAAAAAAAACAACCAAGTTAAAATAATTATTTTAAATAAATTAAATAAGTAGGCTATTAATTTTTTATAAAAACCATATTTGATCATATATATATAGTTTATATCCATATTTCTTAGCAATTTGATTTTGATATTGAATCTGATTACTACTTTTCATGAATATGTTATAATTTTAATATCGGTTATTACCTTTAAACTCTTGTCTTTATTAGTATTTTAGTCTCATTCATTAGTTTCCTTAACCTAAGTTTAGTAATTGGTGTGTATTACCTTTGTTCGGTTGAAGCGAGTTATAATAAATTGTTTGATATATGTATACATACATACATATACGTATACATACATATACATATATATGCTTGTCAATTAGATATTACTTATCACTCATGTTTATCTTATAATCTAGATATCTTTTACCGTAGTATATATATCATCATATCACGCTGCATATTATTATTATTTTTACTTCATTATCATTTTGTTTCATATTACATATCATTGTGCGTCCTATTTCATATGACATTTCATGGCATATTACATCATAAATTACAATGCATGAAATATAATAATCATTTGCATCACAAGTTGCATTTCATTTTGCATATCATCCCATGCTACATTGCATATGTCATGCATTTCATACTGCATTACAAACTACATATTGCATATATGTATACATAACGAGTGTATTTTATTTTAGTGGGAGTTTGTAGTATTGTCTTATAGTATAGGATTATTAATTTTTTTGATTTGTTTGGTACGTTTTGATTGGTTTTGATTTGTTTGACTTGTCAAACATGATAGATTTTGATGAGTGTGTTGAAATATACTTATACATATTTATGTATTGAATAATTATAATATAATTATGTTAATGTCTTTCACATTCCATTTACTATACTTTATTCTAGTATTAGTTTAAGGGGGAGTTTTATAGTTTTATGATTTTAGGATGGTTTTTGTTGATGACAAAGGGGGAGAAATATAAAATAGGGTAGTTAGGCATAGATAAAGGGGGAGTTATTAGGATAGAAGTAATATTTTATAAAAAGGTTGTCATCATGAAAAAGGGGGAGATTGTTAGTCCTTGAGATGATGGTTTTGATGTTAACAACCTTAGAATAAGATTATAAAATATAAATACTAACATTATAGTTTAGTTATATATGTATATGTAGGATTTAACCATGCAGGTACCAAGAGTGAAGACTGTACAGTATAGAGATTCAAGATATCAAGATTGAAGACTCATGAGTATCAAGAATATCAAGATTTTCAAGAGTTCAAGATTTCAAGAATAAGTAGTTTAATTATAAATTTTGTTAAAACTCCTAGAATAACACTGGCATCTTAAAATCTAATTTATTCGTGGAATGGAATCCACTTCGAGCCCGTTAAAGGGATGGAACCCTAAGTAGGATGGAACCTACAAAAAATTTAGTGGAACATTGTTTTGTATCCACTAACTTTTATTCAAAATGTTTTTACAAAATTATATCTTGTTTTCAAAATGTTTTCAAAAACCTTCCTTTTAAAAAGATCAAAAACATCTATCATGATTTTAAATACTTTTAGCCTCAAAATAATCTTTATTTTCAAAATCCAATTATCCTTAGTTTTAAACTATCTTTTAATAATAATATATTAATACTTATAATTAGATTTAAATATAAAATTATATATATTATTCTCTATATTTACTTATGTATTTTAACTATAGTTAAGTATATTTGTAAAGTTTAAAATAGTTTTAATATAAGATAGAAGTTATTTTCAAAGAAAAATGAATCACTAAAATTTCCTTTGGCATGTCGACATACCCAAGGTACCCATGTCGACATGGTGTCAGTTAATTTCAAAATTTAAATTTCAAAAGAAGTGTCTATTCGTCATATCTCTTCATGAATGGACATGGCTGTTGTTCTTCTATAAATAGGGTTGGTTTTAACGAATTTCCAATCATATTTTTGTGGTTTTCATTTCTCTTCTTCTTCCACATTTTTTTATACATATTCCTACCATTACTCTGCCGAAATCAACATTGAATTTAACTAGATTAGCTCTGATTTGATTCTCTATCATTATCTCAACAAGATCCTCAGTGCTATTCAGAGTTATAGGCTTTTTGTAATCAATTAAACGAGAAAAGGTGTGATTGTGGCCTTGGAAATCAATCAAGCGAGATAAGGTGTGATTGTAGCCTTGAAAATTAATTGGGTGAACTTGTTTCCACTACAAGCAAACATGTTATTAGTTGCATTGAATGGCGGTGTTTCAAAGCTAAGTGCAACTAATGGTTATTTAGAGGAAAATAAATGAACAAAAAAAAGCTACTCGTCGTTCCCTCTAAAATTTTGGTAAAACTTATATTCCCCGCTCAGTTTCTTTCTTCAACATAAACTTTTGTATTAAAAAAGGCTGATAAAGTCTAATTTTCAACCACCACCCTCGTCTTCTCATCTACCTTCTTCTCCACTCTAACCTTGCCTTTCAACCTTTCACTCTCGCCCAACCCCCCTCCATCTCATCCGCTTCTTGAATCATCGCTTCCCTTTTAAATTTGCAAACCCTAGAGTTGCCTTGCTTATCACAACTTGCATCACGATCTACTATTAGCGTCGATGATTTCTGGTTGCCCTCTCTCTGCCTCGGCCTAAGGCTATCTAATGAGATAATTGATAGTCGATCTTAGCTCTAAACACCTTCCCGAATTCTGAAATCAAAAATGAGGTGAGTTCTAATTTTTCAATTATGATAAAGATTTTTTAAATTGAGGCAGTAACATTAATGCAACAAAAAGCTTAGTGTCAATTAACTAGATACTAATTGTTAAATACTTTATATGCTAAATTTGTGAATTGTTTAATTATTTTGAAATTTGACTAGATTAGCAGTTCATATACAACATAAGCTCATAAGATAAGGGCATAATAAATCTCATGTGGGACCTTGATTACTGGTAAGCGAGTCCATGGTAAACGAATCTCAGTTCATTTCTTTCTTAGTGCAAAATAAGGGAAGACTTAGTCTTGGTATTTATCTATGTTCATGATGTATACATATCGACATGTAGAATATCTCTACGGAACATATGAAGCAAACCAGTAATTCCACATCACTACAATGGGTAGTAGCAAGGGATTTCAATTGTGTGTTATTTCACAGAGATAGAGTGGGTCACTCATCTAACAATACAGATGATGATTTTTATAATGTAATCATACAGGTTTGGATGGACTGCAATACACAGATAGTCACTTCACTCGGAGAAGGAGGTGTAAAGATCTATCTACTTATGGTAAGATAAACAAGGTATTTATTAATAATTATTTTTAAATGGTAGCTCCTAATATAGCAGCGTATATTTTGAATCGCTCGACTAGTGATCACTGCCCTATGTTAATCAAACTAGTGAAAACTAGCAAAGAAACATATGACATTCCTTTTAAGTACAGTAAATGATAGTGTGATCTTGATGCCTATAACAATGTGTTTCAAATAGCTTGGAATTTCATGATAGAAGGTAATGCCCTTTACAAATTCTTATGCAAAATGAAAAACATTAAAGGGGAACTTAAACAATGGAACAAATGTATAACTTCTATTCATGATTTAGTAGAGAAATGCATGATGGAAAATAATGTGTTATACTATGAATTGCTGCTGAACCCAGATGATGTTGAGTTAGTCCATAAATATAAAGAAAATTTATTCAATCTACAAAGTCTAATACACGGTCATGGGATAGAAAATCAAAAGAAGTCAAAAATTAGATGGTTGACGGATGGTGGTCAATGCTCTAATTTTTTCCATGCTTATATGAGTATGGAAAAAAAGAAAAATACGATCAATCAACTCATCAACCAAAATGGCAGTGTAATTACCAATGATTCTATACTCAAATCACCAGCTACTATATATTTTTAGGAACTATATAAATCAAATAATACTCTATATAGTTTCCCTTAAGTTACTTGTAAGAGGATCCTCACTAACCAGGCAAGGCATAAACTCCAAATCAATATTTTAGAAGTAGAAATCAAAGATGCAGTTTTTCAGATCGATGACAGTAGCAGCTCAGACGTAGATGGCTTCGGAGCCAATTTTATAAACTACATTGGGATATGGTCAAGGAAGATTTAAAGGAGGCAATTAAAGGTATATCTTCTAGTGGTCATATTATTATTAGATAAATTAATCATACCTTTATTACCTTGATACGCAAAAAGGATAATCCTTAATCCATATTAGATTATAGGCCAATTTCATATCTTTATAAATATCACCGGAATAGATTGTAAACTCATGCAGTTGGGTCCAACAACCATATTGGACTTGGGAAAACAATGATTAATTAAGTTATATTTGACAACTACTTGTAAGCCAAAACTGTTTTTATGTAGTTGCAAACATCTAGCATATGTGAACTCGAGATTGAAATCTTTGATTACAGATTAATCAATTTCTCTAGGAATATTTTTTCTTTATTAACCTGCATGCTGAGTTTACATCTGAATCTGTTGTTTTTATAGGTATAATTAAATATGAGAACCAAGAACCAAGCGAGGCTGAATAAGAGAGATGTGCCTTGATTTGTTAATTGGGCTAACTTCAGAGGCTAAGTTCTGCCTTAATATTTCTAAACCTGTATTTCTGCATATCCAATGGTTTTATGGTGCATCTAATCCAAAGTAGAAAACATTTTGAGCTGTTATTTCATTAAATCAACATTTGACTGTGTTCAGATTATAGGGCCACTGTCACGACCCGTTTTTCAATCTCTAGAAAAACACATCATGAATTAAGAAAGAAAGGGATAGAAGAAGAAAAGATAAGAAAGAAGAAACTCAACAACATCAGATACTCACAGCGGAACGAATGAAATATAATATATCACATAAAATATTACATAAAGAGTACGCAACTTATACAACACATATTAGACAGTTATAAACATCTGTCTAACTATACAACTCAAGATATCACAAGATACAGATACAATACAAACACGGCGGAACCATAATATATCTACACGCTGAAGCCTCCTGCTCCAAAACTCCTCCAGAATTTGTCAAGCTAACCTGAATCCCTCGACTACTCATACATAATATGAGTACCCAAGAGTTTAATAAAAATATAATAAACACTCGGGTCAGACAGGGGTCTGGTGTGAGTAAACGGGTTAAAATTTCCTAACTTTAGAAAAAACTTTGAAAAGAAAAGGTATCACGTAAGACTTCCCACACATAAACATGGAAAAGATTTTACCTTACGCTAACCAAAATGTTTGATAGGAAATCCAGTAATATTATAATAATGTCTAGGGTTTTCAAGTAAATAAGAAATAGCCGAAATTGTTACATTCATTAAATTCCAGCTACTAGCCACAAAAGTGGGTAATACAATCAAAACCGTAGGGTCTCGTAGGAAGAATGGGTTTCCATCAATGGCAGGGCTGCTGGGGTATCGCCCGTCATAGTACGTGGCCTAGATCACTGTACCGACGATTACACCCAATCCCCTGCAACACAAAGCCAGGACCATTCCTTACTGAACAGCCCCGAGTAAGATCACCCCGTGGTTGGCGCGATCAACCACCCATTAAGCCGGAAAAAAAGAGACATCTAGACAGGGATGACCTCACCCTGAAATGGGTGCTACCCACCTAGCCTTGCTGCACCTCCCCTGTTTTAGCCATTCCCGGTTGATGAGGCTTGAGGCTGCGATTACCTTTATAGGACATATCTACCTTATAATGCTCATCGTCCACCTGACCATGTTCCGAAAGCATTCAATCCATACAAGTTCGTTTCGGGTTCGAACGAAACCGAAGGCACTATCTCATTGCACTCATTTTGGAATCACCCTCAGAGTCAACGACCATAGCCCTTGCACTCTGAATCACCATCTCGAACCTGAAAGTACTATCTCCGTCAAACTAATTAGGGAATCACCCCCAGAGTTATGCTGACGAATAGTTCTTACACTTCGAGTCTTCACTAAGCTCCACTTGGATTCACGACCTAACGTTTAATTTGGATCGATGTGGTTTTCAAATATCCAAATATGGAAACACGATCCCGGTCTCACCGAATCCAAACGCCATTTTAAAGTCCAAGTTGTTCAAGGGTTTTAAACAATTAACTTATATTCAGAATGATATAAACAGATAGATGAATCACATTATCACAATAGATAATTCATACCAACCAATCATCTCACAAAGCAGCATATCGCATACCAGAGATATCACACCCAAATCATCTAACATCATTCAAACATCCAATATCAATCATCCAATATTAATCAATCAATATTAACCAATCATCCAAAAGAAGAATTAATTAACTGTAAATCAATTGGATTACCTAAATCCTTCTTCATTAATTTATTCCAAATAAATAAATTAATGATCTCTTAATGATCTTCTTTAATTAATCTCCCTTGATTAATCATCCTTTAATTACATTCAAGTAATTATCCTTAACCATATACAGTAATTAACCTTTAATTACTATCATTAATTACAATAATTAATGATCCTTCATTTGTTTCCATTAATTAATTAACTATGATTAATTGCATTAATCCTTAATTAATTACAATTAATTAATCATAGTTTAATTAATCATTTTTATTAATCAACCTTGATTAATTTCATTAATTATTTTAATTAATGATCCTTATTGATTAATAATCCCTTTAATTAAATAATTAACTTGTAATTAACCATCTCATTAATTAGTCTTAATTAATCATAAACAGTAATTAACAACTTGTAATTACTTATCTTGATTAATTAACTTCTTAATTAATTATATTAACCCTTTGATTAATTAATCTAAGTAATTAATCTTTAATTACTTCATTAAGTGATTATTAATCAATTAAATTAATAAATAATCCTTGATTAATTACTTTATTAATTAATTACATTTTTAATTAATTACACTTAGTAATTAATCTTAAAATTAATCACATCCATTAATTAATTAACCACATTAATTAATTAACTAAAATTAACTAAGTAATTAACCCTTAATTACTTACATAAGCAATTATCTTCTAATGACTTCCATAGATGATTACTCTCTTAATTAATTACTTAACAAGTGATTAATTCCATCATTAAATAATCCTTAATTCTTAAATTAATTAATTACTCTTTAATTAATTAACTTCAAATCAATTATATTAATTAATTCTTAAATAAATAACAACAAGTGATTATCCCTTAATCACTTCACTTAATTACTTCCATAAGTAATTTCCATTCTTAATTACATCCAGAACTTCATTAAGTAATTACACTTAATTAATTCATAATTAAGTGACTATTTAAAATTAAACAAATAATTAACTAATCATTTAAAATTAATTAAATAATTAGTTAACTTCTTATATTTGAAAATTCTTAATTAATTAAGAAAATCATTTATCTTAATTAAACTCTTTACTTATTAACAAATCATATTAATTAAGTATTCTTACATTCATAACAATACTAAATTAACCATATTTATCTTCATAAATTAATTATTAAAAATTAATCCAATCTTAATAACTTAAGAACAAATTATTTAATTTGGTTTACAAAATTATAACATTAACCTTATTTGAAAAAAAGCATTTAGAAATCAATTTGAAATTTAAAACACTTTAATCATCTAATTTAAACTTATTCATTTTCAATATAAATTTGAAAACTTAGTTATTAAACATTACTTTATAATTTACTTTAAACTTTGATTTAATTTTTCAATTCAAAAACACTCTTTTTAAATTAAAAATTCAAAATTTAATTAAGTTAATCACTTTCAAAAGCAATCATCTTAAAGCTTTTAAAATTTGAAAATAAACTCAATTAACACTTTTAAAAGTTTGATTTACCTTTACGTCAAAGAACAAGTTTTAACTTTTATAAATTTGTTTCCTTTTATAAAAACTTAAGCATTGATTTTATTTATTCAAAAACAAGTTTTAAAATTTGTAAACTTAGTATCTTCCTACAGTACTAAAAAGATAAGCAACACCCAAAAACTCGAGTGGAACACCACATCTACACGAGCCTGTCCGGAGACAAAACCCAAATTCCACTACTTCTAGTCGTCACCGTGAAAAACACGAGCACCATCCCGAGAAAATCCTTTCTTCCCCAACTCCATTTCCCAATGCATACAAACATACACGCATGTATTTGCGACCCAACCAAGCGACTCCGACCAACTATCTGATCGCGGACCAACCCCACACGACTTCGACGACCAATTCCTCAACCCAGATCCAAAAATCCTACCATAAATCGAAATCAACCTATTGCTCGAAAAAAACTGCAACAACCTCGACCCAAAAACCAAACGCCACTGATGATCGCCGCCACCAGAAACTCCAGCGACCCATCAAAAGCACCGCCGCAACACCACGCCTCCATTCCCCAACACGCGATCGAACCCGATCAATCCACGACGCCGCAAAACCCCCTGATACGTCGCCTTCAAAAACAGGAACCAAAACCCTACTACGATCGAATTCAATCAATTCGGCCATAGGAAAAATTCAAGCGTATTTTTCCCTTCATCAACATCACAAAAACTTGCTTCGACCAAGATTTCAACTCCCATCATCGAGTTGATCGTCGGCCATTCATCAAATAGCCAAAACCATTCAACTCACAATTCCTAATCGAATATTGTAATGACCCACAATATTTACACAACTATGATGTTGTGATTTAAACAAGTATAAAGTATTGAAGTATATTTGTGCACACATTTGGACTTGGGGGTAAATTGGTAATTTCCCATCTATTAAAACCCTAGCCGTGAGTGGATTATAAAAAAAAAAAAAAAGAAGGATGTGGCCGCGGTTTTCATTTTAACTCTCTCGTTACAAAACAAAAATAAAATGGCCGAAGCCCTAGGAATCAGATTGGGGGAAAATTATTTTGCCGTATCAAATGGCGTGGGATTCGTGAGAAAAAGGGGGAAAGCTATGGCAATATCTAGGGGATCGACATCTCATATAGCTACGTGAGTGTTCTTAATCTTAATTTGGCAATAAGTCCTATCTCAGGCAGCCGTAGTTATATTTCTGTAAATTAATTTGTGTGTATGGATGCTTTGCGTGCATTGATGCTTGTTAATGATTGTTTGATCTTTAGTTGCTTGCGTATTCATATATTGATGATGATTAGTTCTGATTATGTTCATATCTGCACCTGAGATGATATCCATTCACTATTATGTCACGATACACTGATTTAACACTATGTATTACTGCCAAATGAATTGTTTAAGTACACTCATACCAGACGTATCATCTCTGACCCTGTTGATTGTCTCGACAATCTCCTGGGGTGTCTCATTCAACGAGGTAGTTCGGGATGATGTTTTTACAGGTTGCTATGCACATATTGATGAGATGATGATTTAAGAGATGGAGTTAGAATGATTTATACTGCATGTAGATGATATGAAGAAAGTATTTAAGTTTTTTTTATTGTCATTTCTTATGTACTGCTGAACTAAAATATGTTTGTAATTCCATGAACAGTGAACTAAAAATTAGATTGATTTGTATATAAATCTTGAAAACTGTATTGTTTTATATGTAATGGCAAGTTTGAAACTGTAGCACTGGGACTGTTCAGTTTTTTTATATTTTTTCCTGAAATCTGTATTTAGAGAAATACTGGTGTCAAGGCAGTATACACAAAGGTTTACACTTGAGTATATGTGCAGACCCATAGATTTGCTGATTTTTGTGATCTAAAGGATTTTTATGGATTTTGTTCAAGTTTCCTTTCAGAAGTTTTTGGGAAAATCTTTATAAAATTATTTTGACAGATTATCTCTACATTTATGCATAAGCATATATGGATCTGGAGTTTGATTTTTGTATGTAATTATCGTATCTGAGAATATGTATATATATATATATATTTATTGTTTTTGGCAAGTTGAATGCCTTGAATGTGAAAAGCAAAGATGAGATATATATATATACCTATTTTTCTCTATGTTATGGACTTTTCTGAGTTCAAGTTACTTAGTCCTGTGATATTTGGTTTTTGATGAGATATTTGATATTTGATACTTGATATTTGATGAGATATTGGATATTTGATATTTAATATTTGATCTGTGAAAAGAAAAGATGAGATATTTGATGCCGCAAATCTTTGAAGGAAAGATGGATTTTTGATGCTTTCAAATGCATTATGATTTTTGGGAAATGAAATTTTCTATGTTAAGTGGCTGTTGCTATTCGAATCTGTATATGGCATATAGCTAATATATGTTCATGTGATAGATTCTTGAATTATATTGAGGACTTGCCATATAAATTAAAATACGTGCATGCCTTTACTTTACATTTCTAAAATGAATAAACACAGTTTTGGATAAGTTTTGCAAAAAGAAAGTAAACTGTTTTATATTCATAAGTATTCTAGAAATGGATTACAAGTCCATGTATTATCTTGAGACTTTTATAAAAGGAACTTGCTAGTTTCCAATTGTTTGTGTTAAAAATATTTGTATGATGCAGAATAGATTTTGTTCTTGCATCAGTGACATGTTTTTGTTTTAAAGAAAGATAGTCGATGTAAATTCATCTTTTATGTCTGAATATAACTTGCATGAATGAGAAAGAGGAAACTCGATGACCTCATTTTTTTTATATAGTGGGATTGGTAATCTTTTGTTTATACATATAATTATTAATATTTTGTTGGTGCCAAGGCTTCATTGCCTATTCATTAATATCATTGCTTGAGCTTGTGTGTTGGCGAGGCCGTGCACACATGTATTTATATGTGTGTGTACGTGCAGCCACACCTATAATTGTGCTATAGCAAGAGTTGAGTTAAGTAAAGGATCTCAATGATTTTTATGATATAATCAGGAATCCTGATATTTCCTGTCTGCTTGTGTGTCTTTTGTGTCATATTGAAAATAATTTTTATGAAATGGGTTTATCTTTATATTAAAATGCTATGTGTGAATGCTTTAGCTAAATTTTCTTAAACTCTGATTTAATAACTAAAGAGATTGGTATATCTTCATATATATTAATCTATGTTTTAAGAATATACCACTATTTCTATATTGGTAATAGTGGATCCTGGTTTTGGTTTTGAAGATAGATGACCCTGTGTTTTCATTTAGCATATATTTCTTTATGCCAAAAAAGAAAAAAGAAAAAAAACAAATTAGCCCATGATTTGGCCACTAGAAAAGTAGGGTCATCTCATTTGGTATCAGAGCTATGTTGGTAGATAACATAGCAAAAATTTAATTTGTGTGAATTTGTTTGTATTGACCGCTTTGGTTGCATTGTTTGAATTGATTGCTTTGGATGATTTATTTGAATTACATCAATGTTAATGATGTTTCTCCTTTCTATTACTTTGTTTTGAAAATTGTTTAATCAATCATATAACCTGATTACAGAAATGAGTTTATGACTCAGTTTTTATAAGAAAATAACCTGATTAATTTACTGAGAAGTAGGGTATTGAATAATAGTGGATTAGGCAGTATGAACAGAGAGGTTTATGCTCATGTCTAGTTCATTTAAATTTTCTATGAACAAAGAAGTATTATAAAAATTATTTAAATTTCTGAAATGATTATTATGGATGAGATGGATGTTTGTTTGTGCATTTCTATTTGGAGTTTTGTATGTCAGTTTTCCAAGTTAAAATGGTTTGAGAATTTTTATTACTCTATTCTTATTATTGTCAAGTATGGATTTAAATTATTTAGAACATAGGCAGCAAGATAGAAATCTGGCTCATGCTTATTTTCTAAATAATAAGATATGAGGTTTTCTGGGTTTTTGGTGAAATTTTCTTAACAAACACCTCTGTCCATATCTTTACAATAATACAGTAGAATCATGAATGCCTAAATTATTTTGGAAAGCCCACAAACCTATTGTAAATCTCTGTAGTAAGAAATTTAAAATGAGAGAATTTGAATTTATAAATGTTTTCTAATACAAGAAAAGTTGGATTAAGACACCTATGTTTATATCTGATCTAAAAGATAGCTAAAATTACAGTTTTACCTCTTTGTGGACTTCATGGATGTTGCTTTGTTTCAATGTAGATGGTGTATTTATTTATTTTGATTTAAATCTGAAATCACCACTGTTACACCATAACTAATAAGTATATGTTTGAGAACTTGATAAACACAATAATGAGCTGATGCAAGTGATGTTGATATTTGGTAAAATTTCAAAAAATAAAAATAAATGTCAAATGCCAGTATCAATTGCAATAGGTCATTATATGAATAAACATTGAAAAAGTGAATTGTCTGATTTGGATGCATAATTGTTAAGCTGCATTTCTTGAATATGTTTGATAACTGCATATAACTTTGTGATGGAAGTTTATAAAACAGGTCCCTTAGAGGAAGATAAAGTTTCTTATGAATATAATCTGGAAAAAAAATGGATTATATAATCATTACAGTCAAGTGTGATCTAAGATTGGTTAAGTACAAGGCAGTAAAAGGAGGGAAGTTCTTTTGCTTATGTCTGGTATTTAATAAGGGGATAAGAGTGCAATGGTTTGACCATGTGCTGAGCTCTAGTTGCCTAAGTATTTCCTCAAAAAAAAAAATATACATATAAACATCTCTGGTCACATGTTGATTGTAATATAAAATATGAAAAACATAAGAATTTTCTGATATGCAAAATCCCTGTGCCTTACCTGCAAGTTTATATAGCCCAATGACATAAGTGAAGACGAAAGGAACACTTATAGCTACTTATGATTAGGTGTATGTTAGTTTTATATGAATGAAAATAAGTTTTGTTAACCACATATGTGTTGGATGAGTTTCTTTGTGGTGATATAATCTATGTGAAATGTTTGGATGCCTTGCTGGTTGTTAGATCTTGTTACTGGAACCACAGTGGTATTTTATCTCCAAAAATATTTGATCTATGCTTTAGTCAAAGGCCTGTCTCTGAACAAAAATTGACTTGAAATGATGTACAGATGTGATTAATTGATTGTTGAAATGTATGAATGGATGAATGTTTCATGGATGCATGAAAACTATTTGCATTTACTGGTTATGTACATAAAGGTTTTGAGCATGATACAGTATAGTTGAGACCTGCACACATGAAAGGAAAATTTAGTAATTAAACTAAGAAAAATGGGTCACCTCTACCAGGTTGGGTGTGAGGGAAGTGGGTATGACATAGTGGTTGGCTTGCATCAAGGATGGGGTGTGAGTTTGCACATGGCATGTTCATGTCCAAATAGCTTGTAGTGTGCTGGAAATCAAACTGATGTTCCAGGCAGTGTGCACCAGTGCAACCATGAATGTGATATTGGACCTTAAAAAAAATGATATGAAATGAACCCACAAGAGAGGTGATTAGGCTAGGGGTATGGGGAGTTCTGGTATGCAGACTCAGTTTTGATGCCTTAGCTCAATGATGTGGGTTTTGCTTGTTCATATTTATGAGATGCTTGTGTGATTTGAGTGATGGTTGAATACATGGGTTACTGAATGGTTGATGGATGTATAAAACTGCTTGTATGCATTGATTAGGGGTACAACAGGGTGGGGCATGACACTGCATAGGTAATAGGGGGTCATGGGAAAGAATTTAGTAATTAAACTCAAGGCATGGGTCACCTCTATCAGGTTGGATATGAGGGAAGGGGATATGACATGGTAGTTGGCTTGCATCAAGGTTGGGGTGTAAGTTTGCACATGACATGTTTATGTCCAAAAGCTAGTAGTGCACTGGAAAATCAAACAATAGCTTCCAGGCAATGTGCACCAGTGCAACTACAAAATGTGATACTGGACTCTTAAAAAAAAATGTGTTATGGATTGATAAGCAAAGATGTATATGCTAAGAGTATGGTGAGTACTGGTATGCAGACCAGTTTTGATGCTTTAGCTAAATGGTAGGAGTTTTGCTTGTTCAATGGTTATGAAATGCCTGTGTGATTTGTATGATGGCTGCTATGAATTCTTGAAATAAGAATTTCTGCTAAGGAATTGGTTTAAGCACTTATACATGCATTTAACAAATCATTCATTTCACTGTAAAGACACAACAAAAATGTTTACCTGATGAAAGGGGTTAACAATTTGGGTTTTCTTTTTGGAACTGAGGAAAAAATACCAGTATTAAGTGGTTGTTTGTTGTTTGTATTGATTGAGTATTATTTGTATAAACTTAATTCATACATATGTTTATGATATTTTGCTTTGATTGCCAAGAATAGGGTCTGTTTTGGATTAAAAATTCATTTAAATAAAGACAGATTGTATAAGGGTATTGATCTCTATTTTGATTTGCATATAGATGATATGTTTTGCCTGAAGATGGTGTGTATAGCCATGGATGAATGAGCATTACATTTAAAATGACTTCAATATGAATCATGAGTAGGAATGCATTTGTAAGCAACATATAACCTGATGACAAAGTATATGAACTGTTACTGAATTAATATTTGTTTGGTTCTGGTTGAGTAAGCTTGGTGTATAAATATGTTTGAGACATTAGAATTGCTTTGAAAAGCAGAAAGTAAAATCTGTATTGATTCTAGAATTTTCTACACCAATTTGCCAATAGGGTTTAGTTTAAAACTGAATGTGAACACTATTATGATGAATGCAATGGCACTGTTTCCTGCTCTCATTTGTACACTGCCATATGTATGCATATTCACTTCATCCTGTGTGCACCCCTGAGTTACACTGTATGCATAGATTTAGTCCAAACACTGTTGCATCTGAAATATGCTGTTGCACTTGAGATTTTAGACTTGATTTTGCTGTTTGCATGCAGTGGCAGTTCTATATACATATATGTCCATGTACTTGAAATAACTTGATGCTGCACACTTGTGCTTTGTCTTGATCACTTCTGTTGTTGTCATTTTGTGTCGTTGCCTTGCATTTGCCAAGTCTATGTGTAAGCTCCCATACATCCATATGGAGTTGCTGTTTTCAGATGCACTGAGTTGTTGAATATGTTGCTTTCTTATTTATGTGCTGTCTGTATGACAGTTGCAGTTACCCTTGTGCTGGTTCATTTGATGATGAAACATGTTGATTGAAATTTGTTGGTGCACTCGAGTTGGCAAGGCAGTGCACACGTGTATATTTATACATGTGTGTATTGCAGCCACTCCGCAAAATTTAATGAATATTTGGGATGCTAGAACGATTAAGAGTGAATTGTGAGGACACAATTCCAAAAAGGTGGGGTATTTGTAATGACCCACAATATTTACACAACTATGATGTTGTGATTTAAACAAGTATAAAGTATTGAAGTATATTTGTGCACACATTTGGACTTGGGGGTAAATTTGTAATTTCCCATCTATTAAAACCCTAGCCGTGAGTGGATTATAAAAAAAAAAGGAAGGATGTGGCCGCGGTTTTCATTTTAACTCTCTCGTTACAAAACAAAAATAAAATGGCTGAAGCCCTAGGAATCAGATTGGGGGAAAATTATTTTGCCGTATCAAATGGCGTGGGATTCGTGAGAAAAAGGGGGAAAGCTATGGCAATATCTAGGGGATCGACATCTCATATAGCTACGTGAGTGTTCTTAATCTTGATTTGGCAATAAGTCCTATCTCAGGCAGCCGTAGTTATATTTCTGTAAATTAATTTGTGTGTATGGATGCTTTGCGTGCATTGATGCTTGTTAATGATTGTTTGATCTTTAGTTGCTTGCGTATTCATATATTGATGATGATTAGTTCTGATTATGTTCATATCTGCACCTGAGATGATATCTATTCACTATTATGTCACGATACACTGATTTAACACTATGTATTACTGCCAAATGAATTGTTTAAGTACACTCATACCAGATGTATCATGTCTGACCCTGTTGATTGTCTCGACAATCTCCTGGGGTGTCTCATTCAACGAGGCAGTTCGGGATGATGTTTTTACAGGTTGCTATGCACATATTGATGAGATGATGATTTAAGAGATGGAGTTAGAATGATTTATACTGCATGTAGATGATATGAAGAAAGTATTTAAGTTTTTTTTATTGTCATTTCTTATGTACTGCTGAACTAAAATATGTTTGTAATTCCATGAACAGTGAACTAAAAATTAGATTGATTTGTATATAAATCTTGAAAACTGTATTGTTTTATATGTAATGGCAAGTTTGAAACTGTAGCACTGGGACTGTTCAGTTTTTTTATATTTTTTCCTGAAATCTGTATTTAGAGAAATACTGGTGTCAAGGCAGTATACACAAAGGTTTACACTTGTGTATATGTGCAGACCCATAGATTTGCTGAGTTTTGTGATCTAAAGGATTTTTATGGATTTTGTTCAAGTTTCCTTTCAGAAGTTTTTGGGAAAATCTTTATAAACTTATTTTGACAGATTATCTCTACATTTATGCATAAGCATATATGGATCTGGAGTTTGATTTTTGTATGTAATTATCGTATCTAAGATTATGTGTGTATATATATATATATTTATTGTTTTTGGCAAGTTGAATGCCTTGAATGTGAAAAGCAAAGATGAGATATATATATATACCTATTTTTCTCTATGTTATGGTCTTTTCTGAGTTCAAGTTACTTAGTCCTGTGATATTTGGTTTTTGATGAGATATTTGATATTTGATACTTGATATTTGATGAGATATTGGATATTTGATATTTGATATTTAATATTTGATCTGTGAAAAGAAAAGATGAGATATTTGATGCCGCAAATCTTTGAAGGAAAGATGGATTTTTGATGCTTTCAAATGCATTATGATTTTTGGGAAATGAAATTTTCTATGTTAAGTGGCTGTTGCTATTCGAATCTGTATATGGCATATAGCTAATATATGTTCATGTGATAGATTCTTGAATTATATTGAGGACTTGCCATATAAATTAAAATACGTGCATGCCTTTACTTTACATTTCTAAAATGAATAAACACAGTTTTGGATAAGTTTTGCAAAAAGAAAGTAAACTGTTTTATATTCATAAGTATTCTAGAAATGGATTACAAGTCCATGTATTATCTTGAGACTTTTATAAAAGGAACTTGTTAGTTTCCAATTGTTTGTGTTAAAAATATTTGTATGATGCAGAATAGATTTTGTTCTTGCATCAGTGACATGTTTTTGTTTTAAAGAAAGATAGTTGATGTAAATTCATCTTTTATGTCTGAATATAACTTGCATGAATGAGAAAGAGGAAACTCGATGACCTCATTTTTTTTATATAGTTGGATTGGTAATCTTTTGTTTATACATATAATTATTAATATTTTGTTGGTGCCAAGGCTTCATTGCCTATTCATTAATATCATTGCTTGAGCTTGTGTGTTGGCGAGGCTGTGCACACATGTATTTATATGTGTGTGTACGCGCAGCCACACCTATAATTGTGCTATAGCAAGAGTTGAGTTAAGTAAAGGATCTCAATGATTTTTATGATATAATCAGGAATCCTGATATTTCCTGTCTGCTTGTGTATCTTTTGTGTCATATTGAAAATAATTTTTATGAAATGGGTTTATCTTTATATTAAAATGCTATGTGTGAATGCTTTAGCTAAATTTTCTTCAACTCTGATTTAATAACTAAAGAGATTGGTATATCTTCATATATATTAATCTATGTTTTAAGAATATACCAATATTTCTATATTGGTAATAGTGGGTCCTGGTTTTGGTTTTGAAGATAGATGACCCTGTGTTTTCATTTAGCATATATTTCTTTATGCCAAAAAAGAAAAAGAAAAAACAAATTAGCCCATGATTTGGCCACTAGAAAAGTAGGGTCATCTCAAATATCAACTTAAAAATTCTAAAATGCATGTTAAAAATCATCATTTTTAACTACAAATCCATCTATATAATCCAAAGAAGGTATTAAAGATGTTGATTTTTGACATGCAACAGTGTCTTACTGTAATTTCCATTTTTAAAAATTATTTGTAAATTTAAATTTACAGAAACTATTTTTAAAATCTTCAGTACACATTAACAAACTAATTTCATTTATATAACAATGTCTAATATTAGTTTGATTGAGATATTTTAATTTTTCCTTAAGAACACAAACCCAATAAATAAATAGAGTACATAAATTTATACAGGCACTGGAACTCTAATAATTTCACACTTCTAACTTGCATACACAACAGTATTCACATAATCATATCATCATTCATCGCATGCATAAGGAATTCAACTACAGATATTATTTAAAACTGTTTTTAAAAGAGTTTACTCACCATTTTTATAAGCAGAGCAGGTTTAAATTCTTTTTCCAGGCTATGAATTTTAACCTGAAAAATGTTTTAAATTGCCTTTGATGCTTTGCTGATGAAAACCCTCTGCATGATTTCAAATTGATGTTTTTAAAATGTTGAAACTGATATTGATCTTCCCTTTAGTTGCAGGTTGAAGTTGTAGGTTTTTAATTGATGTGAAGAACTTTGTTTTGCAGATTTTAATTTTGCTTTTGGGTTTCAATTTTTAGGTTTGTAGTTAAGAAAAAGAAGAAAGGAAAGAAATTTGAACTGAGGAAAATGGAAACAGGCTTCTCTAAACATACATTTAATTATAAACTTTAAATTCTAAAAAAAAATGATGATGCCACTTGTTGATTTATTTAGACAAATGCCCATGCAAATCCATTTAGTTTACAAGTGTTAAAGACATTTCATCATTGTTTTACAAGTGTTCACTCCATTTAATTAAATCATTTAAGTTATATATGCAATTATGAAATATTTATATGCATATGAAATGTTTTTATGTAAATAAACTTTTAAATTTTAGTAAACATACAAGTGTGATATTTTATAAACATTTATTTTATAAAAAGCTTATGTTTTTTTAAAAATAAATAAATGTATTATATGTTTCCATATAAATATGAAATATGAATTTGTATTTATATTTATGTAAATGTGAATTTGGTAATTTATTTATTTATGATTACAACTATTCCAATTTAAGAGATATTTAAAAAGAAAGTTTATTTATAACTTTATACATATATTTTTATAACCATTTTAATTTAAGCATTTTAAAAGAAAACAAAATAAAACTTTGATTAAATCTTATTTAAACTATCATATTTAAAAATAAATAATTATCTTATACTTTGAAAATAATGGAATTAATCTTAAATTAACCTTTGAAAAATATAAATTTTAAAACCAAGCTTCAAATTACAATATATTCATACATATATGAATTATCAATAGATTATATTAAATTTCAAAACAACTCCAAATTATAACATATACTCATATATATAATACAATTTGAAAATTCATCTTTTATTTAAAACAAAAGATTTTCCTATTCACAATATATATCAAATATATATATATATATATATATATATTATAAATAGAATAAAATTTTATTAGCTTTGAAAAATAATTCTTATCAAATTTAAATTGTTAAAAAAATATAAATCAATATTTTCAGATTATATATTTATTAACCTTTAAAAGATTAAATTTACCAATTTAAATTAAAATTATAAAGAAAAATTATCAAATCAATTTAATTATTAATACAAATTATTAAATTGATATTACCCGAAATTCCGGGTCGTCACATTCCTCCCCGCTTAAAGAATTTCGTCCCCGAAATTTAAAAGCAAAGGTAATTTAATAACCCAGCAAAGATTTCAATTTCAAACAACAAAGCATACCTATCATCCAGTAACTAACAACCATAGCAATCAATCAAACAAACATACCTAACTAATTATCCTGACGCAAATCAGGATAGATCTTACTAACACTATCTAGAGTTTCCCAAGTATACATCACTAGGAGACTCGCTTTACAGAAGCTCAACTAACTACAGCACCATAATCCAGAGCTCCTCTCTTCTCTAGATCCACCAATCTGAACAGAACATTAGACTATACCCAAGTCTAGCACAACTTCCAAATCCAACTGGACTGCAGATTCTACAACCAACGATGAATCATACACGTACTCCCTCAGAGATACGTGAAATACAATGAATTCCAGCTATCCAAACTGGCAATTCAATCTTATAAACAAAAGAACTTATCCTATCAAAAATACAGATAAGAAATCCCAAATGCCTCAGAACTAACCATCCAATCTTACCCAATTACTGCTCTCTTAACCAGAGAAATCTTAACAACAATGAAGTCTCCAACTTCGAATTCCAAACTCCTTATCTCATATCCGCATAACTCAACAGACAATCCTGGGTTGCCAATCTTCTTCCTGATCAGCTCAACCTATGCTGATGCTTCTAGAAACAACTAGACCAAAGCAAACCAGTTTCTGGATCCTATCCAACAGAAAAGTCTTTCAAGATCCGTTGAAATCCAGAACACAAGCTCTACTTCCCAAGCAATGACAAACTGAACTTACTTTCTTCCTCGCACAGCTGCTACCTCGCTTCCGCTGCGCAACTCTGATTCTGAAATAGATGAGAATACTATTGATGAACACGAATACAAACTTATCCAATATACCAGGGAAAACTTTGTTCATCAAATCCATGAAATCTTGGTGACTCATCTGACTCGGTCACAACCTTACAGCAGAATCCAACTCAAAAACTAGATCTGACCAATCCAAATTCCAAAAATTTCTGAGCTGCTACACCAACTCTTCCTTCTCTAAGAACCATCCTACTACCACGCTAACTACCAGTATCGCTTCTGGTACGAAAACAATATGGAACTCAACTCCAGATGCAGACTAACTTCTGATTACTTCAGTAGCTCCTACTTCTACATGAGAACCCTCAGTCTCAAACAAAAGATTGCCTAAGATAAATTCCCAAACTAATCGCAAGTCACATTTGCAATCCTACCTAATTCGGATTCCAAAGAAACTGTCATCTCTTTACCAATTAGAACCGCCATAAGCTTCTCCAAACAAGGTTAACCCTTCAAGAAAACCTTCACCATCTGCCCGGACTGCTGAAAGAAGAACCACTAAGATTCCCGAAACATCGGAGAAACGAGCCACACAGCTGCTTCCAAACTCTACCTCGAAGATACTGCAAAGCTAAAAGACCTTCTTGTCAGCACACCGAACACTTCGAGCTGCACTGCTACCACAGCTAACCAAAGACTTCTAATCCAAAGGCTCCTCGAATCCCAAAACTATCAACAAACCACACAATTGACCTTAGAGATGGCAGACATCCTCTCAAGAAATTCGGGCTCCAAACCAAGCATCAACATCTCGCTCTCCTTAAGGAATGACAAATGAGACCATGCCAATGCGAAGCAACCTATATACCTTAGTCTCATATTCCAAAACAGCCAACCTCCATGCTAAATATCCAGATAACTTCTACACAGACGAATCTTCCCTGCGGCAGGTAAAGTCTGCTCCTCAACCACTTCTAAAAATGCTTCAAGGGAAAACATCTTTGGAAATATCCATGGATACTACATCTCATCACGCAGTTATCAAGATATCATCACTTACTTCAGCACTTCCGACCGATCCAAACTTACACTTCAAAGATGGACTCCGAATCTTTTAAAAGATTTCCTTCGGAGATCAGAGAAATCCTTACTCCAAGCTACAAAGCTCACTCGAGACGGTATTAGGTCTATAGTCTCGACAAATATAATTCCAACCTCAAACATATGGACCTCTTCCATCAGTGGTAGATGTGTTACACACACACTACTGCTCCATCTACCTCTAAAACTTATGTTGGAAAGCGCGAACAGATAACCCAATAGATTTAGGTAGATATAGATATATAGTTATATATAAAAATTACGAATACGCTCTCTCAAGAAAGGCACCACTCCAGAGCCTAGGTACTCACTCAACCTAATGCTCTGATACCAAGCTGTCACGACCCATTTTTCTATCTCTAGAAAAATGCATCATGAATTAAGAAAGAAAGCGATAGAAGAACAAAAGATAAGAAAGAAGAAACTCAATAACATCAGATACTCACAGCGGAACGAATGAAATATAATATATCACATAAAATATTACATAATATCATATTACATCAGAGTACACAACTTATACAACACATATTAGACAGTTATAAACATTTGTCTAACTATACAACTCAAGATATCACAAGATACAGATACAACACAAACACAGCGGAACCATAATATATCTACACGCTGAAGCCTCCTACTCCAAAACTCCTCCAGAATTCGTCAAGCTAATCTGAATCCCTCGACTACTCATACATAATATGAGTACCCAAGAGTTTAATAAAAATAAAATAAACACTCTGGTCAGACAGGGGTCTGGTGTGAGTAAACGGGTTAAAATTGCTTAACTTTAGAAAAACCTTTGAAAAGAAAAGGTATCACGTAAGACTTTCCACACATAAACATGGAAAAGTTTTTACCTTACACTAACCAAAACGTTTGATAGGAAATCCAGTGATATTATAATAGTGTCTAGGGTTTTCAAGTAAATAAGAAATAGCCGAAATTGTTACATTCATTAAATTCCAGCTACTAGCCACAAAAGTGGGTAATACAATCAAAATCGTAGGGTCTCGTAGAAAGAATGGGTTTCCATCAATGGCAGGGCTACCGGGGTACCGCCCGTCACAATACGTGGCCTAGATCACTGTACCGACGATTACTCCCAATCCCCTGCAACACAAAGCCGGGACCATTCCTTACTGAACAGCCCCGGGTAAGATCACCCCGTGGTTGGCGCGACCAACCACCCATTAAGCGGGAAAAAAGAGACATCTAGACAGGGATGACCTCACCCTGAAATGGGTGCTACCCACCTAGCCTTGCTGCACCTCCCATGTTTTAGCCATTCCCGATTGATGAGGCTTGAGGCTGCGATTACCTTTATAGAACACATCTACCTTATAATGCTCATCGTCCACCTGACGATGTTCCGAAAGCATTCAATCCATACAAGTTCGTTCCGGGTTCGAACGAAACCGAAGGCACTATCTCGTTGCACTCATTTTGGAATCACCCTCAGAGTCAACGACCATAGCCCTTGCACTCTGAATCACCATCTCGAACCTGAAAGTACTATCCGTCAAACTCATCAGGGAATCACCCCCAGAGTTATACTGACGAATAGTTCTTACACTTCGAGTCTTCACTAAGCTCCACTTGGATTCACGACCTAACGTTTAATTTGGATCGATGTGGTTTTCGGATAACCAAATACGGAAACACGATCCCGGTCTCACCAAATCCAAATGCCATTTTAATGTTCAAGTTGTTTAAGGGTTTTAAACAATTAACTTATATTCAGAATGATATAAACAAATAGATGAATCACATTATCACAATAGATAATTCATACCAACCAATCATCTCACAAAGCAGCATATCGCATACCAGAGATATCACACCCAAATCATCCAACATCATTCAAACATCCAATATCAATCATCCAATATTAATCAATCAATATTAACCAATCATCCAAAAGAAGAATTAATTAATTGTAAATCAACTGGATTACCTAAATCCTTCTTCATTAGTTTATTCCAAATAAATAAATTAATGATCTCTTAATGATCTTCTTTAATTAATCTCCCTTGCAAGTAATTATCCTTAACCATATACAGTAATTAACCTTTAATTACTATCATTAATTGCAATAATTAATGATCCTTCATTTGTTACCATTAATTAATTAACTATGATTAATTTCATTAATCCTTAATTAATTACAATTAATTAATCATAGTTTAATTAATCATTTTTATTAATCAACCTTGATTAATTTCATTAATTATTTTAATTAATGATCCTTATTAATTAATAATCCCTTTAATTAAATAATTAACTTGTAATTAACCATCTCATTAATTAGTCTTAATTAATCATAAACAGTAATTAACAACTTGTAATTACTTATCTTGATTAATTAACTTCTTAATTAATTATATTAAACCTTTTATTAATTAATCAAATTAATTAATCTTTAATTACTTCATTAAGTAATTATTAATCAATTAAATTAATAAATAATCCTTAATTAATTACTTTATTAACTAATTACATTTTTAATTAATTACACTTAGTAATTAATCTTAAAATTAATCACATCCATTAATTAATTAACCACATTAATTAATTAACTAAAATTAACTAAGTAATTAACCCTTAATTACTTACATAAGCAATTATCTTCTAATTACTTCCATTAGATGATTGCTCTCTTAATTAATTACTTAATAAGTGATTAATTCGATCATTAAATAATCCTTAATTCTTAAATTAATTAATTACTCGTAAATAAATTAACTTCAAATCAATTATATTAATTAATTCTTAAATAAATAACAACAAGTGATTATCCCTTAATCACTTCACTTAATTACTTCCATAAGTAATTTCAATTCTTAATTACATCCAGAACTTCATTAAGTAATTACACTTAATTAATTCATAATTAAGTGACTATTTAAAATTAAACAAACAATTAACTAATCATTTAAAATTAATTAAATGATTAGTTAACTTCTTATATTCGAAAATTCTTAATTAATTAAGAAAAACATTTATTTTAATTAAACTCTTTACTTATTAACAAATCATATTAATGAAGTATTCTTACATTCATAACAATACTAAATTAACCATATTTATCTTCATAAATTAATTATTAAAAATTAATCCAATCTTAATAACTTAAGGACAATTATTTAATTGGTTTACAAAATTATAACATTAACCTTATTTGAAAATAAAGCATTTAGAAATCAATTTGAAATTTAAAACACTTTAATCATCTAATTTAAACTTACTCATTTTCAATATAAATTTGAAAACTTAGTTATTAAACATTACTTTAAACTTTGATTTAATATTTCAATTCAAAACACTCTTTTTAAATTAAAAATTCAAAATTTAATTAATTTAATCACTTTCAAAATCAATCATCTTAAACATTTTAAAATTTGAAAATAAACTCAATTAACACTTTTAAAAGTTTGATTAACTTTTACATCAAAGAACAAGTTTTAACTTTTATAAATTTGTTTCCTTTTATAAAAACTTAAGCATTGATTTTATTTATTCAAAAACAACAAGTTTTAAAATTTGTAAACTTAGTATCTTCCTACAGTACTGAAAATATAAGAAACACCCAAAAACTCGAGTAGAACACCACATCTACACGAGCCTGTCCCGAGACGAAACCCAGATTCCACTACTTCAAGGCGTCACCGTGAAAAACACGAGCACCATCCCGATAAAATCCTTTCTTCCCCAACTCCATTTCCCAGTGCACACAAACGTACACGCGTGTACGTGCGCGACCGAACCAAGCGACTCCGACCAACTATCTGATCGCCGACCTACCCCACACGACTTCGACGACCTGTTCCTCAACCCAGATCCAAAAATCTTACCACAAATTGAAATCGACCTATTGCTCGAAAAAAACTGTAGCAACCTCGACCCAAAAACCAATCGCCAGTGATGATCGCCACCACCAGAAACTCCAGCGACCCTTCCAAAGCATCGCCGCAACACCACGCCTCCATTCCCCAACACACGATCGAACCCAATCAATCCACGACGCCGCAAAACCCCCTGATACGTCGCCTTCAAAAACAGGAACGAAAACCCTACTACGATCGAATTCAATCAATTCGGCCACAGGAAAAATTCAAGTGTATTTTTCCCTTCATCAACATCACAAAAACTTGCTTCGACCAAGATTTCAACTCCCATCATCGAGTTGATCGTCGGCCATTCATCAAATAGCTGAAACCGTTCAACTCACAATTCCAAATTGAATATCAACTTAAAAATTCTGAAATGCATGTTAAAAATCATCATTTTTAACTACAAACCCATCTATATAATCCAAAGCAGGTATTAAAGATGTTGATTTTTGACATGCAACAGTGTCTTACTGTAATTTCCATTTTTAAAAATTATTTATAAATTTAAATTTACAGAAACTATTTTTAAAATCTTCAGTACACATTAACAGACAAATTTTGTTTATATAACAATGTCTAATGCTAGTTTGATTGAGAGATTTTAAATTTTCCTTAAGAAAACAAACCCAGCAAATAAACAGAGTACATAAATTTATACAGGCACTGGAATTCTCTGCTAATTTCACACTTCTAACTAGCATACGCAACAGTATTCACATAATCATATCAACATTCATTACATGCATAAGGAATTCAACTACAGATATTATTTAAAACTGTTTTTAGAGTTTACTCACCATTTTTATAAGCAGAGCAGGTTTAAATTCTTTTTCCAGGCTACGAATTTTAATTTGAAAAATGTTTTAAATTGCCTTTGATGCTTTGCTGATGAAAACCCTCTGCATGCTTTCAAATTGATGTTTTTAAAATGTTGAAACTGATCTTGATCTTCCCTTTAGTTGTAGGTTGAAGTTGCAAGTTTTTAATTGATGTGAAGAACTTTGTTTTGCAGATTTTAATTTTGCTTTTGGGTTTCAATTTTCAGGTTTGTAGTTAAGAAAAAGAAGAAAGGAAAGAAATTTGAACTGAGGAAAATGGAAACAGGCTTCTCTAAACATACATTTAATTATAAACTTTAAATTCTAAAAAAAATGATGATGCCACTTGTTGATTTATTTAGACAAATGCCCATGCAAATCCATTTAGTTTACAAGTGTTAAAGATATTTCATCATTGTTTTACAAGTGTTTACTCCATTTAATTAAATCATTTAAGTTATATATGCAATTATGAAATATTTATATGCATATGAAATGTTTTTATGTAAATAAACTTTTAAATTTTAATAAACATACAAGTGTTATATTTTATAAACATTTGTTTTATAAAAAGCTTATGTTTTTTTTTAAAAACAAATAAATGTATTATATGTTTCCTTACAAATTTGAAATATGAATTTGTATTTATATTTATGTAAATGTGAATTTGGTAATTTATTTATTTATGTTTACAACTATTCCAATTTAAGAGATATTTAAAAAGAAAGTTTATTTATAACTTTATACATATATTTTTATAACCATTTTAATTTAAGCGTTTTAACAGAAAACAAAATAAAACTTTGATTAAATCTTATTTAAACTATCATATTTAAAAATAAATAATTATCTTATACTTTGAAAATGATTGAATTAATCTTAAATTAACCTTTGAAAAATATATATTTTAAAACCAAGCTTCAAAATACAATATATTCATACATATATGAATTATCAATAGATTATATTAAATTTCAAAACAACTCCAAATTATAACATATACTTATATATATAATACAATTTGAAAATTCATCTTTTATTTGAAACAAAAGATTTTCCTATTCACAATATATATCAAATATATATATTATAAATAGAATAAAATTTTATTAGCTTTGAAAAATAATTCTTATCAATTTAAAATTGTTAAAAAAATATAAATCAATATTGTCAGATTATATATTTATTAACCTTTAAAAGATTAAATTTACCAATTTAAACTAAAATTATAAAGAAAAATTATCAAATCAATTTAATTATTAGTACAGATTATTAAATTGATATTGCCCAAAATTCCGGGTCGTCTCAGCAACAACTTGTTTGCTTGATGAATTTAGGTATACAATTTCAAATTCCATCATTAGTTAAGCAATCTGAACACAGTTAAATTGGAGTTCATGAAGTCCACCATCTTCTATAACTAGCACAGTTAAAGATAGCAAAAGACATGTGCAAAGTCATCTAGCTGTTAAAAACACATAAAATTGAAGGGTTGTGTACCTCAGTCATGGTAGTCAGTTCGTTGACTTTCTTCTCTGCATCAGCAAGCTTGGCAGTCAACTCTCTCTTCTCGTGTTGGAGCTCTTTGTTTTTCTTTCTAAGCTCGAAAACTTCAAGTTCAAATTATCTTATTCCCTTCAGTTTCCTTTCAAGCCCAGCATCTTTTATCGTTGTTTCTTCTTCTCTTACGTGTAACAGGAAACTTGCTGCTTCGGCAGCAGCAATTGGCCTTTGGTCTGCCTTGAGTCGAGTTGTATCTGCCTTTGCAACTCCTTTATTTTTTTCCTTGCAACCTATAATTCTTTTCTTGCTGCGACTCCTGCAACCACATCTTCCCGTAACTTCTTCCTCTCCACTTGCATTGAATTGATTGTTATGTTTAACATGTCCATTTCAGCTGTCTTCGGTTTCAGTTGTTTGTGCAACTCGGTGAAGTCTGATTCTTGTTCTTTAATACCGTAATACTCAAGTCATTGGTGTCAGGTTAGTATGCTAAACACTTTTTTAAGTTTTTCTTTCAAATATTTATTTTTAAGAAATAGTAAACCTTAATATGATATATAATCCAAACTACAACAATAAAGAAAATCATTCACTACTAGTCATGCTAATTGATCAGTCGTATTCAAAAGTGTTTTGTGGACACAAGCTAATGTTTTTTGTTTGTATAGGTAAATAATAAAAAATGAATCATTTTTTTAGATCAATATTTACACTTTAAAGTGGGAAGAATCCATCACTTACTACAAAGTTGGTTTAGCTAAGACTACCCAGCAAATAAGAACAGGCAATCTCCTTTTTGGAGTGATACAATTACATTTATCCGATGCACACTTTTGTCATATGATATATTAAGTGATACAAGATATCTATGAGAATCACGCGATGAGACGTGGTCGAAATTCTAGATTTAAAACCCCGCATAGATGGACCTAGGTGAGCCTGGCGCTGCATAGACGTGTCCAGCCACCACTTTGGTGGGGCTCTCATCCGAGGCGACAGGCCTTTTCTACCGTATAGATGACCACCTAACAATGCTTGCTTGTAATTAGTTTTAATTTGGTGGCATATCTTCGTGTAGGCGTTAGGATTCTTTTGAATGCTTTGTTAAACTTTATAAGACAAAATAATTGCATATGATATTTAGGTGATGTCTAGTACTTCTTTCATGTTAATATGAACTTATTTGTTTCAGGCAGTCGATTTTATTTGTGATAAAAACTTCAACATGTTTCTGGATTCTTGTTTGGAAGGCCAATTGTCAAATGATGATGGAACTAAATTAGTTAGATTAGCTTTCTGATGTCTACAATATAAAGCTCGTGAAAGACCAAATGTGAAGTCACTTGTACACGCCCTCACATCATTTCAAAAAGATGCTGAAGTAAATAGACAGACATCTTTATTAGCATATAAATTCCTGTTGGCCTTGACTTTGTTTTTCTTGCAATTTTGAGTTCCAGATTTTGCTGGAAAGAAAATCAAAGCACTGTTGTAAGTTGATTTATTTTTTCTAACTATTATTTCTGGCTTTGATGTTAAAAATATTGCTTTGCTTTCCATTATTGTAGCTGAAGTTTGCTTTTTTTTTTTTGGTTAATGTGGTGGTAGCAGTGAATAATAAATAAATTAATTTCTATATAATAAGTTTCTCTCTCCCTCTATGATATCCTCTCTTACTGATATATACCACCAAGCACGGGCAAAGTCTGTCAGTGGGTGGGTTTGGGTACGGGTCCATATAGGCTAGAAAGGCCATGGCTCCTGAAAAACTAGTCGGGCTTGCAGGCGTGGACTTTAAAAGAGCCAAACGGTAAAATATTTTATGTTTTTATTTAAACACTTACGTATGAATTCATGCACCATATTGGTATTCAACTTTATATACATGGATGCATGCAGAACGAACAGACAGCTGCAAGGTCAAAAGAAAAAAAGTCACGTTACATTTCGGAACTGGAAAGAAAAGTTCAGACTCATCAAATCCAACTTGCCACCCTTTCTGCACAACACCCTCTTCTTTAGGTTTTTTGTTTTTATTTTTCTTCAGATTACTTGAGACTTTTGGTTCAGTTATATCATGCTAAGAGAATCATATTATTCATTAGAGAAATATTACTAGTTTAGCTGCTGAAAATAAGGAACTTAAGTTGCGGCTACAAGTTATGGAGCAACAAGCTCAACTACATGAAGGTGATAATTTAAAGTCCAAATTTCAGTCCTACGGTGAACCATAATAATTCTTGATTATACTTTGAGAAACATTTTACTATATTATTTCTCCACTAATAGTAATAATAAGTCAATTAAGTTAACTAAGTTAATAAAAATTAATTATTAAAATTAAACATGTTTTATAAAATTAACTAAGTTTAAGTTAACTAAATCTTATAAATAGTAATAATATAACTAATTTAACAAAGTTTTATAAATAAAGACGATCATAACGAATTAACTAAGTTTATAATAATAATAATAATAAATTAACTAAACTAACCAAGTTAATAAAAATTAACTAAGTTTTGTTAAAATTAAATAATTTTATAAAATTAACTAAGTTTAAGATAGCTAAATTTTATAAATAATAATAATAGCAATTAAGTTAACTAAGTTTTAATAATAATAATAATAATAATAATAATAATAATAATAATAATAATAATAATAAATTAACCAAGTTTATTGAGTTAATAAAAATTAACTAAGTTTTGTTAAAATTAATAAGTTTTCTAAAATTAACTAAGTTTAAGTTAACTAAATTTTATAAATAATAATAATATAACTAATTTAATAGTTTTATTATTAATAATGATGATGAATTAACCAATTTATTTTAAAAATTACCTAAGTTTATAATAATAATATAATTAAGTTAACCAAGTTCTAATAATAATAATAATAATAATAAATTAACTAAGTTAACCATGTTAATAAAAATTAACTAAGTTTTGTTAAAATTAAAGAAGTTCTATAAAATTAACTAAGTTTAAGTTAACTAAATCTTATAAATAATAGTATGATATACTTGTACAATGCTGTAGTTGTTTGATATTAGATTTGAAGTCTTATGAATTAACATAATTGTTTGACTATATGTTGTAATTTCACTTGTGCAGACATTGAATTTTCGAAGAGAGCAAGGTTGGACTTTTATGGTGCTAGCTTTCACTTGTGCATGCAACAAAAATTATGGTTAAACAAGCGTTTTGTTAGCACCAGTTGTGTGACTATGTACGGTTATGTACTACTTCTGTATCAATGTATGGTAATGTACTACTTGTGTTTATGATAGTTCATTTGTTCATGTATTTTTTGTTTATTATTGAACTATTTATTATTACTGTTTAATATAAATTATGAATAAAATGAATTGGAGAGTGAACGAGCTAGCAGAATGTGAGAAATAGACAAAGAAAAGCAAAAATATTTAGTGGCGTTTATCAAACGCTACGGAAAAATATAATGGCAGAAAAAACGCAACAAAAAAAATATTGTTTATACAGCCTTTAAAATGATCAATCTATAACAGCGTCTATTTAGTGGCGTTTAGAAAACGCTATGGAAAAAATATGTTGAAAAATATATCACTTTTGGTGCGTTTCAACATGCTAAAAAAAGATTTACAGTGACCTTTTTTTGCCGCCGCAATAATGCACATTATAACGGCGTTTACAAAAACGCAACCAAAAATATTAGTTTTTTAGTTGCATGTCGTATGACGGCGTTCTCCAAAACGCCACCATAAGTTATGGTACGTTTTTTGTGCGCCACCAAAAGTACTTTTTGGTGTTATGTGACCGGAAAATCAAGTATCTCTACCCAGAGGATTGTGAATCTGGAAGGTGTACCTCGATGCCTTGAAATCGAGAGTGTAATCGTAAAGGTTGTTTTTAAAAGGAAATCTGTACTTATGTGCGAGACTGGATGTAGGGTAACTCCGAAGCAGTATAAAATCCGGTGTGTTCTTTACTTTACTGCTTTTACTTTATTTCTGCATGTGTGTTTGATTCTGTGATCATATCTGTGTCTGAATATTACATAAATTTGTGTTCAAATTAACAAAAACTCAAAAAGATTTAATAATTACTTAAAACACTATTCACCCCCCTCTAGTGTTTATCCTAGCCTTAAGATCCGTAATTCGCATTTCTCACAATATATATATATATATATATATATATATATATATATATATATATATATATATACACTGTGATTCAAAAGATTATGATTGGATTTAATATAGAACTTTTCAAAAGCTATTTAAAAATTAATCTTATATTTTCAAAACACTTAAAGTAAATATTTATTTTGTTTAAAAGTATGATAGCTTAAGATAGTATATTATAATAAGTGTTTAATATGTTTTCTTTTAAAATTTGTGTTTGAAATAAATTTAGTTTATATACATATAATATCAATTTAAGTATAATAACTTAAGTTTTAATTTCTAAAATAAGATTTAATTTAATGGCCATTTCTTTCGTTTTAATTTTCTTTCTTTTAAATTTAGTATAGGAAAATGTATTTTTGAATATATATAAATAAAACATAAATTGATATAAACATAAACATATTAATATAAAAAAGAAGAAATAAATTGAATAATGAATTTTAAACACTTGTAATATAAGTAATTAGTATAATATTGAAATCAAACATGTATAAGGCCATTATAACATGCAATGTAACAACCCGCATATTTATCGATTTTTATATTTAAATATTTTATTTAAATATTTTATCGTTAATCGGATTTTGGTCCGAAGCTACTTTTTGCAAACGGTCAAATTAGGACTCGAGACCACTTCCATTGAGTTCGAAACGTCGTTTGCAATCTTCTAAGTATAAACATTGATATGTTTGGGGTTAGTGGAATTTCACCACTTTTTCACTCGAGCCTTTGGTTTGGACTTTTAGCCCATTAGGCCCAAGTTCCACCCCCCTTCTTCTTCATTGCTTCATTTCATTTCCTAACACTAAAGCTTCAACAAAAATAGTGAATGGAATGAGAAATTAAAACTCCAAAGTCTTTGTTTTATTGCAACTCCAACATTCAACTCCACATTCAAGAAGAAGACATCGGATTCAAGCTTGTGGTTGCTTCTCCATTTGCCTTCAAGCTTTGTTCTTCATTTTCATTGGGTTTTGGAGCAAAGGTGAGATTTTTATCTCACAAATCTAGTCTATAACTATATTGGGTTGTTGGAAATGATTCCCTATCACTTTAGCATGAATATTTGCTTTTGGTTTGGATTGGATAGGCGAAAAACTCCGATTTTTGGTCGTTCTGGCCATTTTTAGGTCGTTCGGAGTTAGGTCGTGTGGGTCTTAGGTCGTAGATCGCGTACGAGATAGCTCCTAGATCGTTCTGACCATTTTTCGCGTGTTCGAAGTTAGGTCGTTCACGACCTAGTACTTAGGTCGCTCGCGACCTAACCCTTAGGTCGTTCGCGTGTTATCGCGCTAAGTCGCACTGCCTTGAATCTTCACTTCGGAGTTCGGTCGTTTCACGTTAGGTCGTATGGCTTTTAGGTCGTAGGTCGTATGGCTTTTAGGTCGTAAGTCGTATGACTTTTAGGTCGTAGGTCGTTGGCCTTTTGACCGTTAGGTCGCATGCCTTTCTACTTCGATAGGTCGTTCGGCCATGCTTTCTATTTTTAGGTCGCGACATCTTTAGGTCGTGTTACCTATATACCCCTAGGTCGAAAGACCTTAGGTCGTGCACCTTTAGGTCGCGAACCCTATTAGGTCGCGAACCTCTTTAGGTCGCCTGTCCCTTAAGAAGTTAGGTCGTTCGTCCTGTGACCCCTTAGGTCGCTTGACCTTGTTTCCTGTTAGGTCGCGTGACCTCGTCTCCGTTAGGTCGTGAACCTTGTTAGGTCGCTCATCCTTAGCCCGCGAACTTTCTTAGGTCGCGTACCTTTAGGCCGCGTGTCCCCTCTACCTCGTTAGGTCGCAAAGAACATTAGGTCGCTCGACCTCCTTACCCACCAGGTCGCGCACTTAGTTAGGTCGCTCAGCCATTGTGTTAGGTCGCGTGAACCCTTAGGTCGTTAGACCTCATTTTGCTTTAGGTTGTAGGCCTCTTGCCTTCACTTAGGTCATACCGTTTTGTCGGGGCGCTGCCCCGCACCCCGCCGGGAGCGCTGCCCCCTCGACCCCCACGACCTGACCGGGCAGGTCGAACCCCGTAAGCGGTGGCGTTGCCCCCGCACCCCCACCTTGGGGGGTTGCCACCCCCCCTGGACCCCCCCTCCGTAGGGGATCTTATCTGAAAAACATAGAGCTGATTTCCTTGGATTTTATTCGCATCTCCGTATGCGATCTTTGTGACTGATTGTTTCTACACTTGCTTATGTGTTTTGTCACTTTATAATATAAAGGTTTCAATACTAGTAGTAAATATCAAAACTCTTTTAACAAACAATTTCAACTCTATTTTTAATAACAAAGCTCTTTTCTTAAACCGTTTTCCAATCTATTAGTATATACAAGCCTTTACCTCACTCGGATGAGAAATCTAATTAAACGACTTAGTAAAACAAGTGGTATGAAACGCTTGCATTCACTTCGTCGGTTAATTCTTGGACTTGTTCGATTGAACCTCTTGTGACAATTTTATTAGTGAAGATTTACAGTTTGTTCGTAAATATTTAAGTTAAGCAAGTGGTTATGGGACATGAAGCTAAACTTCTATATTTACTAGCTTAGTGTAATTGTCACTTCTCGTTGATCTTGATGATCGCTTTATGAATTAGACTAGCAATTGCGCGATGTCTCTTTCATTGCAAGGTTAGACTAGACACCACTTGTGTGATTCCATTCACACATACCTTTCTGCTTTTTGGTTAGTCTTGACCTCAATCTGTGTGATTCCATTCACACATGTGGGGTAGCTCCCCATGGTCTTCGGACCGTCATGTGATAGGCCTCTTTCCCTTTTTATGATTTCTGGATTTCTTGTGTTGATTTCTGGAATTTATCTCTTTGACTTGTCATGAGTACAAGTTTAGGGTATGATGCCCTCTTTGGATCTTTGAGAAGATTCTTGTGATATTGATTTATCTCTTATCGGTTGATCTCCTGTTGATCATTAATTGCATACTTATAGTAGTATGTCAGTATGGATATTTTATGTTTATGCCATATCTTTTATTTTATATCATGTCATCTGATATTTATAGCTAGACTGATCCGTTTATTATTTTCTTATAAATAATACTCGGGTCAGGCCGAGATGTTACAGGTGCTACTGCTTGACTCCTCCCCCAGTGATTCACTACTCAGACTTTTGGCTACTTGTTTAGATTAGCAGCTTTTGTTGTTTACACTTGAGATATAGACTCATAGTTGTATTCTTTTGTATAGCACGCGTTGCTATTCTTTTGTATTATCGTGGATCTTTTTAGACCACTACTCTGATGTACACTTTTATGTGATATATATTCATATCTCTTTCCGCCTTTGTGATATGGATATCTGTGATTGATTCGCATGTTATGCTTACTTCTATATTTGTTTCCGAAGATCATTTTATAGCCACCGTGTGATAAGAAATTACACGGATGGTCGCTCCTCAACAGCCTTATTCTCCGCGCTAGTTGACAGCACTACACCGTAGTGTTCTTGGCTAGCGTGGGTATAGAGGTGGGGCGTCACATGCAATGACATATGTAGGCTTATTACAACATAAATTAACAAGTGGCAACACCTTGTTTTAAAAAAATTAAGTATATAACTAATGTTTTAAAAAGGAAAACCTGTTTTATACCTTCCAGTTCAAATTTCCTCAGTACCTTCTTCTTCTTAAACATATAAACTAAAAACAGAAAATCAAAGCTATTCACAATAGCAGTTTCAAAAATTCAACAAGCAAAGGTTTCAAATTGAACTTAAATTAGGCCAACTCAACATCAAAATCAAGCAAATCAAATACCACAAATTTCCAGAACAATGCTTTCTGCTTCTTCAAGTTTTAGTGAGTAAACATTTTAAAGCAAAATTCTTTGGTGCTAATATATCTGTGTGATAATGATGTATACATGTTTGCATGGACGTCTTCAACTCGAATCTGGTTTGAGTTCTGCTATGTATTGAAAGCATGCCTGTATATGTTAGTATATATGTCTCTGTTGAATTTCTGGCTCAAAATCAACTATAAAAATTCCTATCTTCCCAATTAATCACTATTAGACAATGATTATTAAATAGAAAATGATAATAACAATGTAATCTTGTTTTTAAAAGTAAGTTTGAGTGACTATCTTTACTAAATATTCTGAAAATTTTAGATTACGGTTATAATCAAAATATAAGTTGAAAATCAATGTGTATGTTTTCATCTTTGGATTTTAGAACCTGATTAGTGTAAGTGAATCATGAATTTTAATATGAGTTTCGTGATTTTTAAGATGGAATACGCTGTGAATTGGTGAGATGATCGGATTTTACTTTATCATCAAATTCTGATGATCGGTGGAATAATGGGCGACAAGATCATTGCTAGAGGAGGTCGAGGTTATCTCGATGACAATGGTGCATCGGATCAGATCGCAAGGCGAGGGATAGATGCAGGGGTTCGAGATGCAACCGTGGACGAGGCAGCAAGTTTTTTGGTGGAAGTGTTCGTCGTTGGTGCGAGTTTTTGAGGGTCGAGTTTCTGATCCTGGTGGTGTGACGACCCGGATTTTTGACGTCTGATAATTAGGCAATTAACTGATTTTAATTTTGAAATATTGATCTTATTAGGCAAACAAATAAATAAACGTATGTATACAAAAGTTAAGATTTATATGGTATTTCCAATATGGAAATGTATAATTATATGTATAGCATATACAAGTTTGACGATGTTCAATATAAATACATATATATACAGATGAGTACATCAATATGTATATGGTGATTGAAAACATATATACATAAGTATATTAAAAAAAATACAAGTATGTATGTATACCCATAGAAAGCAAAAACATAGGTAAGTAGGAATAATGGAAAATATGATAAAAATAAATAATACAAATATATGTATACATAAGTTAAGAAGCATATAGAAATTGTGAAAATATGGGAATGCATAAGTGTGTGTATATTTATATGATAACAAACACAAATGCATTGGGTATAACAAATATACATATGAAATCTATGCATATATATATGTATGAACCTAAGGAGACAGGCATTTAATGCACATCTCAACTCAAGCATACAATACATCATTTCAAGTTTACAGAACATAAAATCAATGAAATCAAGTCAGGTCAAAACATTGTTCAAAGCAAACTAAAAAATATATAAAATGCAAAAGCTTGTAGAAGAAGGGGACATCAGCCACCTTGTTGCTTGCACCATACACTTCATGCTTTCTCTGTATATAGGACTTTGCCTAGTTCATTGTGAATATACGGAAACAATATACACGCACACACACACAAAGCACTGCCATTAAAGAAAACAAATAAGAGAAAAAGAACAAAAACAAAACAAGATTAAAGAGCATTACAGAGAAGGAGGAAAAGCAGAGACAAAGCAGCAACAAAAAACAATAGGTGAGTAAAACATGAGATCTGATATATTTTTATCTAGTATGCAATGATTATTGAAGTATAATTTGAATTATGCCGTGTAGGTTGTTTTAAAATGAATTTAAGTATATATATTTGGACTAATATTGAATACAATGTCTGGAAGATGGAAGAGAAAGCCTCTGTTCAACATAACAGGTTCTTAAACCTGAATAAAAATTCAGATCGTCTTATCTAATTGAATATAGAATTCGAATTTTTTGTAAATAAGAAGTGGTTATAAGAGTGTAATTCAAATTTTAAAAATGGGTATTAGTATATTTATTGAGTAAAAATGTTAAATGGGAAAATTTATAGTAATGAATTATTTTAAGTGGAAAAATCATGTATCAAATCTTCAGTTTCGTATATATATTTCGATTCATGCTAGGAAACGATGATTTTTTATGTTGAGATTTTGATTTTTAAGTCGGGAAGGGACGATATATTTCACGTTGATCGGAAATGGGTCGATAGGGAATTTCCGGCAAAACCGATGTTTTCAAACTCTAGGGATGGGGTTGGAGAAGGCTGAGGTGACCGTGGTTAGAGGAAAAATGGTGGTAGGGGTTCTCGGTGATCATGGCAATCGAAAAGGCATAATTTAGGGTTTAGTGCTTGTCTGGTCGTGGTTGGTTCCCGAAGTGATTGAGGCATTGGGGTAGCGACTGGGGGATGCGGTATGGGTGGAAATGTAAGAGGGTTGAGTGGCGCATTCTCCGGTGAAGTAGATTGGTGATCGACAACGGAAAGAAGGGGCGAATCGAGGCGGTTAGATGAACAAAGTTTTCGTTCTAGAGCGTAGGAGATTCGATTTCCGATTGAGTGCTCGTGGCGATGTTCCAGGCGGTGGAGGATAAGGAGGAGATCGGAGGCGTCTTGCGTGGATGATCGGCGAAGTACTCAGTGGTCGATGCGTCGTGTGCATGTGCATGGTGCATGGAATGTCAGTAGGCATTGTTTTATGCTGTAGGAATAGAAATGAAGGAAGAAGGAGAGTATGCATCAGATAAGTTTGTTTTAAGTTCGAAGTTATATTTTTGTCTTCAGATTACTGGGGTTTGATGGCTTGGGTTTTAGGGGGAAACTGCCGAGTTTGGCTCGGGTAAACATCAGTTAAAGCTCGACATTAACTTTTGATTTAAATAACCAGGTGTTTAGTAGCAAAATGTGAATTAGTTCCAAATGTTTTCAAATAAAATTCTGAGATGCGAAAGAAAAAAATTGTATTAAACTTAAATCAAAATACCCAGAATGATTTTTGTAATACATTAATTTCAGGTACTTAATTAAATAAGATCTAAATGATTTAATTAAGTTTCTAATTTAAAATAAAGGGTTTATATCTCATTATCTAGGGATAATTACTTAATATAATTATATTAAGAAAGATAATTACTTTATGAAAGGAACTAAGAAATGATCATTTAATTAATTGAAGGATTGGTTAATTAATTGAAGGTAATTAATTAATGCCAGTAATTATAGAATGATTAATTAATGAATGTAATTAATTAATTAAGGTAACTAATGAAATTAATTAATTAATAATAATTACTTAATGGAAGTAATTAAAGAATAATTACTTAATGTCATTAATTAAGGAGGGTAATTAATGGGTACTACTAAAAGTGATTTATTAAATGATAATTACCTGATGAAAGTAATTAAAGGGGAAATTACTTAATGAAGTTAGGTTTGATTAATTATGGAAATTAATTAAGGACTAGTTAATTAATAAGTGATTATTGAATAATAAATTTGAGTAATTAATCAAGGACAAATGTGATTAATGTGAATGGGTGAAGGTTAATTAATTTGAGTAATTAATTAAGAGTTAATTTCTTAAAGGATAATTAATCAAGGATGATTAATTAATCAATTTGTAATTAATTAATGTTAAGTAAAGGAAAACCAAGTGATTAAAGTTAGTAATTAATTTAATTAGAGGGAAATTAAATTAATTTTGGAAGTGATCAATCTTGCTTGCAAATGATTAAATGATGTAGGCCTTGAATTGGTTGATAACTCTGATATGAAATGTTTTGATGATATGTTTGGATAGACAGTGATAGTATGGTTATCTATCGTTGATGAATTGTTGTGTATAAAAGTGACATCCTGTATTTAAAGTTTGGATTGTATTTTACTTGAATAACTTGGGTTAAGATGACTTGGGATTCGAAGAGACAGGGGTCGGGTATCAGTAATACCCAAAAACACTTCGATTCTGAAAACTAAATTCTTTATAAATTGGATATTTGAAATATACAGGATGGAATGTAATGAATTGAGTAACATGGACATTTAACCTGGAAACTGTAGAGTATGATAGGTGTTTGACTATAAGAACTCGTAAAGGTACGAGTTACCCTGGTAATTCACATAAGTTGTATAGTTTAGTATCTCTTGTTATGGGTTTACTTACACTGGTTTCCAGCCTGACCCAGGTGTTACTTTGATGTAATGCTTGGGTCAGACCGAGTATTACAGATTTTCAAGTAAGGGCGTTTTGGAGCTCAGGAGGCGAGCTAGATGGTAGGAACGTATGGAGCGTATCCCGCTGTATATATTATAGTTTGTCTAGGATATGTTGTTTTAAACCGTCCAGTGTTGTGTAATGGTTGTTACTCGGATGTATAAAAATATAAATGTACTGATACAGTTCTTCTTTGTAAAACTGTTATTATTTGATATTATATTTTGATCCGTTGCGAATGTGAGGATTCGTGTTGTGTTTTCTGTTTCTTCTTCTTCTCTCTCTTTCTTCTTCTTCTAACTATCTGGAATTTTTGGGTTCGAAATTTCCGCGTCATTACAGGTGGGTTCGATTTCTCGTTTTTGTTCCTTTGGCAATTTGGGCGATCTGAGAGGTCATAAGGGATGGTGGGAGTGTCGGCAACTTGCCGAGGGTCGTAGCGATGGTCGGAGTAGGGTGACTACGACTTACTCGTGCACGCGTGTACACTGGTTGAGGTCTGGGTTTTGTTTGGGTTGGGAAGAGTTTTGGTTCGAGTTTTACTCGAAGTATTTTTCATGATGACTCCGGGTGGATGTACGCGAGTGTGCTCGGGGGAAATTGAGATTGTCTCGGATTTTGTTGACTTTGGCTTGGGTCGTATTGTGACCTGGTTTAGTAATTGTAGTATTTATGTTTCTAGGATTGAAATACAAAGGTACTAAGTTAAAGCTCATGCAATTTTAAAATGTATAAAATTAAATAAGTTTCAAAGGAAGATAATCAAGTTTTTAAAACTAGTTTCAAAGTTAAATTCAAATGTTACATGTTTTCTTTAAGATTTCTTTGGTTAAATAATGATTTAACTTGTTTTTGTTAAAAAGGCAAAGGAAAATGTTTAACCAAGTTTTAAGATATATTTAAGGTAAATAAGTTTTTAAAAGATTTGACGATTAAGTTTCTAGAATAACCATTTATTTAATTTATCAAACAAGTTTGAAAAGGGTTTTTCAAAATTTTAAATATTAAAATTAAATGTTTAAAATGTTTATTTAAAGTAAAATTATATATTGTTAATAATGTATTTGATTCCTAAATGTTTTTCTAATAAGATAATTAATGTAATGAATTTAAGATAATTGGTTTAAATTAATTAAGGATAGTTAACTACCTGATTAATTAAGGTTTAACTAATCTAAGTAATTAAAGGTAATTAATTGAAGAGTGATTAATTAATGGAAGTAATTAAAGGAGTAATTACTCAATGTAACTAATTAAATTAATGTGGTTAATTTAAGTTAATTAATTTGTTTAATTAATCAAAGATAATCAATTGATGATTGGTTAAGTGTAATTACTCAATTAATAAAGTGTAATTACTCAGTGTAAGTAATTAATGGGAAATTACTGGATGTAATTAATTAAAAAGGGAATTACTGGATGGAAAGTAATTAAAGAGTAATTACTTAATGGAAGTAATTAAGGGTTAATTACTCAGTGTAATTAACTAAAAGGGGATTATTTAATATAATTAATCAAGAAGTTAATTTAATTAATGTAAGTAATTAAAGGATAGTTAATTACTGTATGAGATCAATTAAGGATTAATGAATGTGATTAATTAAAGATTAATCATTAAATGTAATTAGAAGAATAATTAACTAATGGAAATAATTAGAGGATCCTTAATTAATGTAATTAATGAGAATAATTAAAAGGATAGTTAATTAATGAGTGAGATTAATTAAAAGATAATTAATCAATGAAAGTGATTTTAGAATAATTAATTAGTATAATTAATTAAGGATCAATGTAATTAAGTATAGTTAATTAACTAATGAGAGTAAATAAAAGTTAATTAACGTGAATGATTAAAGAATATTAATTTGCATAATTAATTGAAGGCTAATTACTTAATTTAATTAAATAATAATTAACCAAGGATGAATAATTAAGATGGATAATTAAGAGATATTGATTAATTTGGGTTATAATTAATTAATGATTAGTTAAGCGGGATTAAGGTAATCCAAGTGATTAAAGTTGGTAATTAATTTTAATTGGAGATTAATTAAATTAATTAGGAATTAATCAATCTTTCTTGTGGATATTTAGATGTTATTGGATGCCTTGGATTGATATCTCTGATATGTGATATGTGTTGATCTGTGATATGAGATGTGTTGGTTGAATTGTGAAATATGGATTATCTATCTTTGATAATGTGAATTATCTATCTGAGTGAATATAGATAATACATTGAATTTGTTTAAACTTAAACAACTTAGACATTAAGACGACGTTTTGGATTTCGGTGAGACCGGGATTGGATTTCCTAATTTAGATATCTGAAAACCACATCGATCCAAATTAAACGATAGATCGAGAACTCAAGTGAAGATCAAGATGAAGATTCAGAGGAAAGGCTATGGTCGTTAACTCTTAGTGCGAATCCAAAATGAGTTAACAAAAATGGTGCTTTCGATTGAGATGAAGATTCAGAGTGCAAGGGCTATTGTCGTTAACTCTGAGGGTGATTCCAAAATGAGTGTAGCGACATAGTGCCTTCGGTTTCGTTCGAACCCAGAACGGACTTGTATGGATTGAATGCTTTCAGAACATCATCGGGAGAACGATGAGCATTCTAAGATAGATGTGTTCTAAAAGGTAATCATAGCCTCAGGCCTCATCGACCGGGAATGGCTAAAACAGGGGAGGTGTGGCAAGGCTAAGTGGGTCGCGTCCAAGTAGGATGAGATTTTTCCCAGTCTAGAGGTTCCTTTTATTCGGCTGTGTGGCAGTTGGTCATGAACAACTTCGGGGTTGTCTTGTTCGGGACTATCAAGTAAGGGATGGTTTCGGCCTTGTGTTGCAGGGGATTTAGGTTGGATCCTCGGTATGGTGATCTGGGCCACGTACTGTGGTGGGCGGTACCCCAGTTGCCCTTCCATTGATGAAAATTCATTTTTCCTACGTGCCTTTACAGTTTTGATTGTAGAACCCACTTTGTGGCTAGTAGATGGAATTTAATAAATGTAACCATTTTAGCTATTTTCTATTTACTTGAAAACCCTAGACACTATTATAAAATCACTGGATTTCCTATTAAATGTTTTGGTTATCGTGAGGTAAAAACTTTTGCGTGTTTATGTGCAGGAAGTCTTACGAGATACCTTTTCTTTTCAAATGATTTTCCAAGTTAAGAAACTTTAATCCGTTTACTCATACCAGACCCATGTCTGACCCGGAATTTATTTTCTGTTATATTAAACTCTTGGGTACTCAAATTTTTATGTGTAGCCAAGGGATTCACGTTAGCTTTGACAAATTCATGGAGGAGACTGGGAGCAGGAGGCTTTAGCATATATAGATATTATGGTTCTGCTATGCTATTTTTTGTATCTATATCTTTGTGATGTACTTGAGTTGTAATGATTAGACATGTCTTTAAAACTGTCTAATTTGTGATGTAAAGCTGTGTAACTCTGATAGATGTTGTATATTATGTAACAACTATGTGATTAATATATTTTATTCGTTCTGCTGTAAGATTCTGATTTTGTTTTGTTCTTTCTTTTCTATCTTTTCTCTTTTCAATCCCTTTCTTTCTTAATAATGATGCGTCTTTCTGTGGAATGAAAGGCGTGTCGTTACAGTAAACTCCACCAAACCGGTGGGCTATCAGGGAGCACTCTATAGGTACGACATAAAACAAACTCGTAGTGATCTCGATAAGATAGGTGACATGGCACAACTAGGCAATGTCATGGTAAATATACCAATTACATTTCCGGGCTGATGGTAAAGCATAGCCGCAGCTACCTCCCACCTCGTCCAACACTTCCTTAAAAATCTAAGGGTGCACCCAATTAATCACAAAGTAATAGAATGGTATCAAAGAAGTGTGTCCGATCAGAGGAGCTACCTCGCTTCGCCCGTCAATTGCTCCTGTTTTAGCCACCTTAAGCTAATTCACGGGAGTCAGGTCCGCGTAAATACCTCATATAGAATCGTCACCAACCATCCTACTTCATTTTGGAATCTTTACCATGTACACAGTTGTTAAATTGGTTTTCAGTATTGGCAGAGAGTATGACAACAGCTGATCCCAGTCTCTTTAACAACCAAACGTTATTATAACACCGTGGTCATTTTATTTAAAATAGTTCATACTTCATATAAAAATATCATATCCATTTCAAAACCATATAAATCTGATATCACTATTCTTTAAATAATATTCATTTCAAAAAAAATCATAACACTTTCGGAATTATAAAACCTTTGAAATCATAACACTTTGGAAATCATAATGCTTTTGAAATCATAATGCTTTCACTTAACAGTTTAGATATTAAAAAGTATATATAATAAAATATTTATAGTTTAAAATAGTTTATATATTAAAATAATTTGGATATTAAAATAGTTATAAATTAAAAATAGTTTATATTGAAATAATTTATATATATTAAAATATTTTTTGATATATATTAAAAATACTTTATAAAAAAGTTCTCTCAAATTTCAGTAATCGATTTAAATCAACTCAAATTCCAAAATTTCAATTTAATTCAATCTCAATTCATCAATTTCAATTCAATTCAATTCAAATTCTAAATAAGTAATTTTAATCTATATCGATTTCAAATATAGAAATAAATTACAATTTAAACCATTTCAAATTCAGTAGGTTCAAAGTTTAAATATTCAAATCTTTACAATAACTCAGTTTGATAAATTCATTTATTTTCAAATTCAACTTTACTAATATTTGTAGTTTGAAATATTCTCTTAATCAATTCAATAACATTTAAATAAAATTGAATTACAAATTTAAATAAAACTAAATATCCCATTTCAATTTATTTAGATTTGAAATATCCATTTAATCACATATAATCAAAATCAAGTTATAAAATCATATCTTAAAAATCTCGAATTCAATAAGTTTCAAATCAATTTTTATTGATGTATAATCATTAAACGAATAAAATTTTAAATCAATTCTATTTATCTTTCCAACCTTAATTTATAAAATTTATTATAAAAATCTATTTTTGAAATAATTTAAATAAATACTTAACATATTATATACAAATTAAATTAAACTTTATTAAATCAAATCTTACTATTAAATTCAATATTCATTATAACTTATTCTATATATTTTAAAAATAGTAAAATTATAAGGAAACCTTAAAAACTATAATATAAAAACTAACTTATAATTTTTAAATTTCCAAAATATATAATTTTAAAAATCCAAAATTTTAGACATATATAGAAATAACATTTATATTTTAAAAATCAATATCTATTAAAAACCTTATGTATTTCCTTTCAAAATCTTTGAAGTCGTTTTCAAAATGTGTGTGTGTGTGTGTTTATATATATATATATATATATATATATATATATATATATATATATATATATATATATATATATACCCCCACGGTGTCTGTATATAGTTTTCTATACTATGGTTAAGTGATATAGATATTTATCATTTCAATCTACAATTTAAATATCTATGGGAATATATCATTTCAACCCACAATACCAAATTCAATTCAATGAAAATCACTGCGGTTTATCATTTCAACCTATAATGATTGTCTCCTATTCTACAAGATCATTTCTCTATGTATCATTTCAACCTATAGGGAATTTTATACTAACAGGGAACTTGCAGCGTGAGAACAGTTATGATAATAATATAACGTATTAACAACATGCATATATCATTAGTGATAAATTAAATAAAATATAACAACATGATATGGTGTCATATATCACAGGTGAACAGTTACAGATAATAACAAATCATATATAACAATCATATAATTAACAATTCAATTTAGCAGCATATTTCAATTTCCGTTTCAAGTGAAATCAAATTTAATAATATAAGAATGTTAATCGTGAATGGTTGCTCACTTTTCAGGGCTAGAGTGATGAACAAGAATGAAAGCGAATAGACACAGACAAGCATACTAATCAAACGAGCTGGACAGCGCTAAGTTAGGAGTTTGCTGCGATAAATTTGATATTGAGAATGTCAGTCAAGATGGACAAGAGATCGATGAACAAGATATATATTATTGTTGAAAACCAAACTCACGCATACTTGTGTGTGTGTGTGTGTATGCTAATATGACCCTATACATTATAACTTTATATATGTACACATACAAATCAAAAATAAATATTATTATAAACCGATATATACTTTGAAATCAATAATATATATCACTAATATATAAGTTGGTGTATATAAACTAACAGTAAACTAAACATATATAAAGCATATACTGAGATGAACAAATTTTATATAAACCAGATAACGTACACTTATATACATATATATAAAGTTATATATAAACTTAAATAGATAATATACAAACTTATGTTACTTATATATAAACTGATCCATCATAACTTATATAATAAAATTTATACACAAAGATAATAATAATATAAGCTTACATATATAATAGTATCATATACATTTAATAAAACTTAGATTATTATAATTTATATACTATACAACATATAAAATATAAGTTTATATAATAACATATATATCTATATATATATATATAACACTGTTATAACTTATATGCGATAACAACTATATATACAAAACTTTTTAAACATATTATATATATAACTAACATATTGTATTAACTAATATAACATAAAACTAACACATATATATAAAGCTCTGAATTATATACTTCATATAATATATAATACTCACATAAACGTATAATAATTCGAAAGATCAAAATGCCCAACTAAATTATAGTATATATAAAGAAAATGAAAGCAGGTATAATATAAACAAACATGTATATACAGTTGTTATATGGTATAATAAAATCAAAACATATGTATAAACTAATATATGTAAATCATATATTATACTTAAATATATGTATTGAAAAGCCAGAACAATGAAGTAGCAGGGGAAGGACGAGATACCGGTCTTCGGAAAGAAGGCAAGCAAAGTCGTGGCTTGTGGTGCTAGGGGAACTTGGTCTTGGTTGTAGGTGGGAGGGCTACCAATTGTGTGGAGCTTGGAAATGGTGGAGGGCTCGGGTGGAGGTGGCGGCCAGGTCGAGGCTGGGAAGGTGTTGAGGAGATGCGGCAAGCTTGGCTATGGGAGAGGTGCAAAAGGAAGGGAAGGCGCAAGCATGGACGGGTGAGCAAGGGGCAAAGAGTATGGCGGCTGTCCATAGTGGGTGGGTTCGACACTTTGGTGGTCGCGTATGCTAGCCGGTGGGTGCGATGGTGGAAGGAGCAGGTGCAACGCGAAGGAAAGCAGTGGGTGGAGAGGTTGAATGGAAGGTGGAGAGGAAGGACATGTTGTGATGACTTGGGTTTCCTAAAGGGCAGAGGTGGGTTTGAGCATGAAAATGAAGGGGCTTGCTAAGGAAAGGCTCTTCCACAATTGAAGGAAAGGACCGAAAAATATACAGAGGAGAAGAAAATAAAATTTGAATTAATGTAAAAATGAAAAGGCATGCCCAAATATAACACTGAAATATGAAAATCCAAGCTTTGGCTCCAGAATTTATTGAAGCAATTACTGATGGTTTATACCTGGTGAGCAATGAATGGTCACGGGAATCCAAAAGCCAGATTATGAGATGATCAAAACAGTATACAGATATCAATGATACGACCATCCTATCAAAAATCGATAATCGGTACTGAAAATGCTGCTAAAGCGCCGAAAATAAGATAAACGGAGCAATAGCAGTCCAAATTTGATGAAATGGATGATGGCGTCCCACTCAGAAGATGATTTACAAAATTATTATATAAAAATATTCAGGTTTGAGAAATATTTTGTTATTATCAAATTAACCGATTTGAATTTAAATACAATTACACAATAAAATAAACTTCCATGTTATTTGATGAAAATTTACCATTCACTATGTTTAAATAAACGTATGTCAAATATCCAATTTTTATTCCCAAATTCAATTACTTAAAATTTCACAAAATTAAGTTTAAATTACGTTATTAAAACCATTAAAATTTAAGGGTCGTTACAATTGTGGACTAAATATGGACTGATCCTCAGCGTAAGCTTTAAAGGAAGCCATTTAAAAAATCAAATTTTTAACTGAAAGAGAACAAATCAAATTTAATTGGAAAATGGTTTTTGTTCCTAGCTTTGATACCACTTATAGGGTCGTTTTCACCCTTGAAGAGGGTGAATAGGGTGATACTAATAATAACAATAATTAATACGTAAATAAAAGCAATCATGGATTACAAAACAGAAAGATAATGTAGAAGAGATCACAAGCAAATTTTACCAGCTTCGACAAAACCCTGCCTACGTATTGCCCCTAAGGTTTCTACTAGAAATTAATTAGTCAGACGCTTACACACGTAAACTTACGACATCCTCTAATGACTAACCTAACTCTACGCTCAAAATCCTGCCACAACTCAGCTATTGAGTTGCGAATTCTCGAACTACACCACCGTAGTTCGTAACTAGTCACAGGACTAGAGAGTTACACATTTTAAAAGTAGAAATTACAAAATAAAAACAAAATTAAACAAAACCCTATTTAATAAATTATAGCCCAATAAAAAAATAAAGAACGGTCCAACTCAATAATAAAGAAGAAACGCTCCCTTTTCTTTTGCATTATCGGGCGCCTTGTTTCTATTTCCTTCCTCTTCAAAAAAACTGGGGTTTTGTTGTAAATTGAAGCTCCACTTAGGAAATTGAACGATCGAAATAGCTTTCACTTGATTTTGCTTCGATTCACCGGCCTTGATAATTCATGACTGTTTCAATCTGTGTCGAGCACGGATGATGTAAAAATGGAATGCGATTTGCCCCTTTTCGATATTGATTATTGCTTGACTTGTTTGATTCAAGTTTTGAATAATTTCTGTAATTGCTTCTGAGTATGCTCTCTTATTTATCTCGAACTCGAATGATTCGCTATCGATAATGATGATTGGGATTTTATAGGGATCGAATACCCTGTATTTACGTTCGTATATTTTTCTTTGAATTTTTCGTGCTTTTACTTTGCCGTGTTTTTTAATCGAACGAGTGGTGTGATCTTTGACTTGTTCATTGTTGAATTTGCTTGAATATTTTTTAAGTTGGTTTCATTCGTTTTCCTATGACTTCGGCATTTTAATTTTTGAGATAACTTTTGGGTACATTTTGATTGACTTGTTCGAATTACTCCATGAATTCAAATTAGCACCGTTTTTGACTTGTTTATCGAACTTCACTTTTTTTGTATAACTGTAAACTGTAATTGAACCATTGTTGTAGTCAGCCTGTAGCTTAATTCATGTCAACTTGTTCTTCCTTTGGTCTAGTTGAGTACAATTTCCATTCTTGCATCATGTATCTATTTGTTTGCATGTATAATGTAGCCTTGTTCCACTGCTTCATTGAGTTCATGCCTCTGACTGGTTTGGCACACATCAGTTTTGCATGTTGTTGGTCTGTACAAGTCTAGGTTGTCTTGCATTTTGGTCTGGACTTCATATTGATCTTCATCTCTCTGGTTTCATGTGTACTCGAGTCTCGTTGTTTATATGTATGCTTGTCTGCACCGTTTGTACCACTGTTAGTCACGTTTGGTCTGTTCCACCTTCATGTTAAAAACTAAATGCATGTATTTATGTCTAGCTGCTTTGAGTACTTGATCTTCATGTTGCACTGGCTTGTTCGCGAGTCATGTATCATGTGGAGTTCCTACTTCTTTGTACATCGCTTTATACATTTGCACTATATGTTGCTTTGATCCATTCACTTGAATATGTACATGTTGTATGTTGAAGTCTGACTCGTGACTGGTTGCATATGTATATGTGTTTGCATGCTCCATTATACATATTTGGAGTCTTGTTCATGACTATATAACGTTGCAGTTGCATGTGATATTGTGGCCTCTTGGAGTTTGTTATACTTGTGATTCTGGCCTCTTTTTCATGTCCACCAGGTACTTATTCGATGTTGAAGTCACTGTGCACTATGTTGCTTGACTTGTATGATACCTGGTTTTTATTGCAATTGAGTCTGGTTCACTTTGTGTGTGTTATTGACCTGGTTGTTGCTTTGTACTTGAAGTCTTGATTGAGGCTTCACTTCCATGCTCTGTTGTCACCTCTTGAAACCCGGTTTGGCCATATGTATATTTGAAATGTTGTATGTTGTTTTGCGTGCACATGAGTTGAATCCAACCTAGGCTTGGGTTTGACCTTATGCTCACCTGTCCCTATAGTTTTATCAAGTGTATATCGGTGTTCACAGTTTTGTGACATGTACAGTGATACACTGTAAATGTTACAAGCTGTTCGTGTAAGATGGATTAAAAAGAAAAATGAAGACAGACAAGCCAAATAACTGAGGCAAACAATATTTTCAAAAACACACATTTATTGTACACTGCAAAATATTTCTTCTTCAAATTTACTATATCAATGTTTATTTTACAGATAATTCTTATGCTGGATACATGATGGAATAGAGTTGAAGATAAAATTCGAGTGTGAGTGAGTATATGTAGTAAGGTCAAAATTGTAAATTGAAATTTGTTGTGTAATCGAAATTGTAATGTAATTGAAAAATGTATATATGTTGCGAGAGCTCAAATTTGTACTATTTGAATTTGTAGTAAAATATTTATTTGTAAAATATTAGTCTGATTTTGAATTCTATGTTACTTATATTATTCATCAAATATTTATTTAATTATGTGGAAAATAAAATAGTACAATAACAAATACATTTAAATGAATATATATATATACATACGTGTTTATTATCATCATACAAAAATCATATACTTGCATATTCTATAGAGACTTCAACGGGACGTAAGGGTACACTAGGATGGCCTTTTGGGGCAGGCATAGTGAAGCAGTCCTCCAGATGCAGGTCTATAGGTGTTCCATCAAAAGAGTATTCCTTGATTGATTTTTGCATGGCTGGACCATTGTAGGCAGTCAAAAGGGGTTGATGTTTGGAGTAGGATATTCATATGCCCCAGTACTTGCAAGTAAATTTTAGTGGCAGGACCCAAAAGGATAGTCGCATGCCGATATCGGGCCAGCATCAAAACCAAGAAGCGAGTTCGGGAAAGACTAGAGTTAAACCAACAATCCAATGAACCTTTCACTATCGAGACATTGGATGAGGGGCACAACCAATTGGATGTTTAGATTGTTTGCAGTAGGGAACATCCACTTAGCTCTTTATAGGTCTTTCGATTAGTTGAGGGGTGGTTGCATGGGGCCATAGCCATGATTAGAAAAGAGACAGACCAAATAGAATATCTATATTATAGGCCTAATAGGGCGGTTCTTTACAGACATAGAAAATCCCCGACTAAGTTCCGTACAAGGTAGAACTTGTTAAGCGAGATTCAGGGAGTAGATAAAACGATTACGTATAGTCCTCAAGGTACACAACAGGTGGTACATTATGGATGTTCGAGCATTAGTATACACTAGTGCAGACGCAGTTTTACGTTTTCATAGTAGACGAGGGAACATCTGTATTGTAGGCCTTACAAGGCAGTCCTTTATAAATGTAGTCACAGAACGCTATAGAAGCAAGACAATAGAGTCCTTTGCAAGGGGGATACATAAGGTACTATGGGTGGTACCTAGGACCAATGTGGTCATTGGGCATGTAGCTACATATATATCAGTTATTAGATTTTAATCTACTAGGAAATAGGTGGGCACGATTCACGCACAGATGCGAGAGTACTATAAACTAAATGAACCTAATATAACCGTAAATGGAAATAAAATGGTATATTTAGAATTAAGCTTAGAAGTTTTAATTTGTCCATTCAACCAGAACTTAGTTCTGAACCCCTCCTCATAACATCCTATAGGTTAGGTAGATGGCAAAGACTTTCTAGCATTGAGACACTTCTTTAGAAAGTGTTATTATATTGGTGAGTATTTACTTACTATTATATTTTAGTCAGTTTCGCTATGAGATATTTATCTGAGCTCTGATATATTTGTCTTTGCCTATTTGCATGATACTAGAAACCCAACTTGGGCTTCAGTGGGCTTGTATTTTAGCATTTTCGCGAATATCCAGACCCATTGGAATTCGGGTTGTTATATTACTCATTAGAGATTTGGTCAGTAGAACCCTAAAATGAGTTTGAGTGTAATAATAGATATGAGTGCGTATTTGTTAGTGAATATAAATTTTTTTATATTGTGTTAATTTATCTGTTGAGTGGTAGATAAATTCTGATCGAGTAGTAGGATGCCACTAAATCGACAGGAGTTTCTAAACACTTGAACACGGTAAACTGACACGCTATGGTTTTGAAGCAGGTAAATGAAATAATTTTATCCAAATTATATTTTGATATAAAAGGAAATAATTTTCGAAGTATTATTATAGTATATTGGAGTGTTTGATCAATATTATATAATCAAAACAAAATTCTAAAATTGAAAATGGTTATATATAACACATGGAGATTATAAAAGTATAAATTATACAAACGAGTTAAAAACAAAAAATGGATTCAAACCAAAATTTGGAAAAATTAAATCTCGGAGATTTTCGAAAATATTTTTCATAGTGTTTGAAACTAAATAATAGTATCATTATTTTGGAGATATTTTTTTTTGAATAGAAAAATGTTTTAAATGGATTTGGAATTGATATAGCAGTGAACACACTGCAGTCGTGGGAAAATAATTCTGATGATGGTTGCGACATCATCGGTGTTCATTTTCCAGTTTCTAAGTGATGAGTTGCTACCATAGTAAATTGATATGGAGATTTTTGGTGAAAACAAGTGGTTTTTTGGAAATTCTAAAAGGGAATTGTTTTGGAATGGAACCAGGTGGATTTTGAAAATTTCAATGAAATGGTTTGTTAAACTAAAGGAGCTATATATATATATATATGTATATGTGTGTGTATATATATGTATATATGTATATATGTATACATATGATTTCAAAATTATTTGAAAAAGATATCAGGTGTTGAGTTCCATAAATTCTTATTTAAATGTTTTAGGAAAATATTAGAAATAAGTTTTTGAACTTATAAAGTGAGAATGATTTTAATAATGAAGAAAAGTATGGAATTTGAATTTGAAGTTAAATTTTAACTTAAGTAAGTTAAAATCAATTGTGTGAATTGGAATTTAACTTAAGTTAAATAAAATTTAAATTGGAATTAGAAATTCTATCGAATTAAAATTCATATTCAACCAAATTAACCAAAAATTTAAGATGTGTTTAGCTAAAATGTAGAAAAATGACCAAAAGAAAGTGATAAAAATATGAGAGTTTAAAGGCAATTTAGAGGTAATTCCACTCTCTAGATCACATAGTTCAACAAAATATGAAATTATAATCTCTCTTTTTTGGTCATTAATTAGTCTAATTGATGTTTTTATCATAAGTATTGTAACAACCCTGTATTTTGTGATTATTTTAATTGTATATTTTAATTATTCTAATTGAATTTATGATTTAAAAGCTTTATTTTATTTATTTGAAATGGATAAATTTTGTTATTTTAAAATATAAACTTTGATTTTGATATGAATTATCATTCCAAAACATGACTAAAAAGAATATTTTCCAAAAAGTGAATTTTGGTCAATATGGTCAAACTTTGACTTTTAAATTTGAAAGTTTGAAATTTTAATTTTATCTTTTATTATGAAAGTAAATAAAATTTTAAGTACACTGCTTTTCGTTTCGTTGAAATCTGATTTATAATGTGAAAGTTATGCCTTTTTAACTATTGTGTGAAATTTGCTGTATTTAACAAAAAAAATTATTTAAATTATATAAATAATATTTTACTTGGTCATGTAATGTTATAATTTATTTTTTTATCGGTAAAATATCATGTGTTGTATATATTTTGGTTTTAAAACATTTTTGAAAGTGTAATTGACATTTTCTAGTGTCAGTTGTATTTTTTTTACAATTTCTAATTTCCAGCTTCAATTAATTTAAGGAATTCTTTATTTATTTTTTTATTTTCTCAAGATCTTATTTTATTCTCATTCCCACTTTATTTTGTTCCTCATTTATTTTATTTATTTTACATTTTATTTGTTTTAAAGCGAAATAGAAATTTTTCTAGAGCCAATGGTATTTTATTTGTAATTTTCATGTCCTGTTTCCAATTTAATATTTTCCCTAATTTAATTACTTATTTCACTTTTAATATGTTTAAAAAAAAAATTATTTCAAAAATTATCTGTAGAATATTTTCAAAATGAAGTAGATATTTTTCCAAAGCCAATGATGATTTAATTGTAATTTTTGAACCCTGTTTTGAATTTTAAACAATTTCTTTAATTCTTTTTCAATTTTCTTTAAAATTTATTATTTATTTTTATTTTATAGTACTTTGTTTCGGTTTCTAAATTCAAATTACTGATTTTATTTTTGTTTTAATTAAATTAAAGAAAAGAAAATATGAAGAGTTTAAAAAGGCTTTTTAAACTTAAGGCTTTTCATTTCCAAAAACTTTTCATTTGCCATAACCTTCTCATTACTTCTTTTGGCTATGCATCTTTCTTTCTTAGCCGTGATTTCTATCTTCGTTTGACGCAAAAAAAATTCATCTCCTTTCCTCTTCACGGCTAGAACAAAAAAAGCTTGGTAATGGTCTCTTATTTTCTTACTTTTCTTCTCTTTTTCTTATGTATTTTGCCTTGTTTCTCTTGATTGTTTGCTCGGCCTCTCCTCCATAGAAACGGCCACCACCTCCTACTCCTCTTCCTTGTCATCATCATCAGCTACCCCTCTTGTCTTGACTAAGGCCGAACCCACCATGGTGCAAAAATCCACCAAAATGCAACCTAAAGCCTTGAAAGCATGTTGTTTGACCACCACTTGTTCACCACTTCCATTTCCACCAACACCATCACCTTAGGCCGCCACCACCACCTCTGACCAGACCACCACACACCCCTCCAGACCCTGACCAGAGGCTACACCCACTAGTCGAGCCAAGTGCCTCCAAGGCCGAGCCATTTTATTGACCAAAATCACACTACATTGCCTAAAACCCCTTCACCTTCTCATGTTATAAACTTTCTCCATGCTCTAGCATTTAGGCCGTGCATTCCTATGCTTATACCTGAGCCTAATCATGTCCAAACCCAAGCAAATCCAACCCCTAGGCCGTGAAAAATAATATAGGAAGCAAGGGAAAAATTGTTGCATTCAAATTGCTTTTGATTTCCAACTTATTCAATTTTAATGTTGTCTTGAATTTTAATCTATATTTGGTTTTGTTTTGGGTTGTAACACAAGATCTATAGCTTGGATCTCGCTCTCCACTCGAGTCTGTAGTCTTGTCATTGTGTTTTGGAATCCGTTTCTGTCATTTGATTCGATATCTCCAGCACAAAGAGGTGAGTAAATCTCACACGATATTTTATACTTATGCAATTGTGAAGCGACAACATTTGAATGTGTAGAATTATAAATGATGTTATAACTGTCTGTGATTATTTTTATATAATGTTAAACCTTCATTTACATGTCATCTCATCAGTTACTGTTATATGTTGTTAACTGTTCATTTATATCTCTTTATCACACTGCAAGTTCCCTGTAGATTAGGTTCACTATGGGTTGAAATGATACATACCCGAACAGATTTTAAAATAGGGAAAGATCGTTATGGGCTGAAATAATAGGCCTGAACGGTTTTTAATTATTTGTTTGACTTGGGACAGCGGGTTTGAAATCATAGAACCCGGATTTTTCTTTTTAAATTGCGGATTGGAATGATATATATCCGTACCACTTGACCTAGGTTAGAAAACTATATACAAGCCCGTGGTTATTTTATAAAGTATTTTGAGTATTTTAAAAGTGTAAAATTATGAAAATTTGATTTAAAATAGATTTTATATGTTTTAAATAAAGAAATTTTGATTTTTCTATAAGTTAAAAATGTTGAATAATTAAATGATTAAATTGAATTTTTGAAATATAACTTAAATCTGGAAATTTGGACTTTGGCTTTTAAAATGATCTTCAAGTTATATAAATAAAATTTTAAGTGGTTTAAAATGTAAATTTATGATAATTTGATTTAAATAGATTTTAAAATGTTTAAATAAAGAAATTATGATTTTCCTATAAGTTAAATTGTAAATAAATGACTACTTAAATTGAAATTGGAAATATAACTTAAGTTTGGAAATTTGGTTAAAAATGATATTTAAGTTATATAAATAAAATGGAAATTTAATTATATTTATAAAATTGTAAATATGATAATTTGATTTAAATTTGAATTTAAGTTATTTATTAAAGTATTATTGATATTTCTATGAATTTAAATGGTTAAATAAATGAATGCTTAAATGTGTAATTTTAAAATACAACTTGACTTGGAAGTGTGAAATTTGGTTTAATTAAAGGTTTTAGTTAAATGAAATCAATTGGAAACTTAGTTTAATTTGTGCAAATGGAAATTTAAAAATGTAACTGTTAATAAATTGCATATGTGAAGGAAAGGAATTATACACTTGAATTTGTTAAGTAAATTTATTGAAAAAAATTGATTTATTTATAAGAAATTTATTTTGTAAAAATCATATGTTAAAGTTATGTTAATAAACATTTTTGAAAGTTAAAATATGAGTTTTAAAATGTTTAAAGGGTTTAAACTGAAGTTTATTATTTGCTGGAAATACACTAAAATGTGGAAAATACTTTTAATAGCATTCATAAATGCTATGCTTTCTGTAAATGAACTAAAAACCTAATAAAAAGGCAATTACAACAGTTCTGAAATGCTGTAGTTGCTGAAGTAAACTAAAAGGCTAAAAACTTAATAAAGGCCTATTACAGCAGTTCTGTAAATGCTGTAGTGGTTCTGCTGTCTTTGCTGAAACTAATAAAAACCTTTAATTTGAAACCTGAGCTATTACAGCATTTCTGGAAATGCGGCGTTTACTGCTTTAAACTAAAAATTAAACTAAAATGAGATTTAACGGCAGTTTTAAATGCTATCTTTGCTGAATTAAAATGTTTTTAAGTATAACTTATAACAGCTTTTTATAAATGCTGTAAAAGGCTGAAAATTTCAATGTTTATGGTTTTTAACTAAGTAAATGATATCAGAATGGTCTGAAACTTTGAAAATTGAATACTTGACTTGAAAGAATAATAACTTCACTTTTAAATGATTTAAATAAATAAATTTAATTGGAAAATAAATCATTTTAAAGGTGATTTGAAAGGATAATAAATGAATGTTATCTTGAATCTAGAAGGTATTTAAAGTTGAATATTTGGATTTAAACTTATATGATGATTTGAAAATAAAGTTTTGAAAGATATGATATTTTGATATTAAAATGATTTGAAAATGAAGTTCTGAAAGATATGATATTTCGTGTATTAAAATAATTTGAAAATGAAGTTCTAAAACATATGGTATTTGGATATTAAAATGATTTGAAAATGAAGCTTTGAAAGGATATGATATATTAATGTTTTAAAATGATTTGAAAGGAAGTTTTGAAAGGATATGATAATTTAATATATTGAAATGGTTAGAAATGACTTGATATTTATTTTGATAAATATTTGAATTTGAAAGATATGGTGTGTTGATATATTGAATTGGTTTGGAAATGATTTAATCTTTATTTTTGATAAAGATTTGGATTGAAATGATTTTTATTTTGAAGTATAAAATATTATTCTTAAGTTATAACCACGGGTTATAATAACGATAGGTTGGCAAAGAGACCGGGATCGGATATGGGCATACTCTTTGTCGATACCAAAAACCACTTTGACAACCATGTACGCAGTGGAGATTCCAGAATGAAGTAGGATGGTGGCAACGTTCTTGAGGTCTATTACGTGGACCCAACTCCCGTGACTTGACATACGGTGGCAAAAACAGGAGCGGTCTCGGGCCAAAAAGGGTAGCTCCTTTGGTCGGACACATTTCTGCGATACCATTCTATTGCTTTTGTGATTGTTTGGGCGCCCCTTCGATTTTGGGAATGTGTTCCGAGGTGGGCATATGTGGCTGTTGTGTTACTACCACTCCGAGTGTCGTAATTGGTATACCTACCCTGGCATTGCCTTGTGTGCCGTATCACCTACCCTATCGAGCCTTTACTACGAGTTTTGTTTTCTCCCGTGGCCCATGCGTATCTTCTCGTAGTCTCCCAATCAGGAGATATGCAGATATTGGATGGACTGCTGGGACTATTACGTGTTAAGGTGGAAAATGTAAAGCCTAAGCTCTATTTAAAAAGTAAGTTTATTTTTCTATTAGACATTATTATAATAGCGCAATATTACTACATAGTAAATACTTTGACGGATCCTTAAAGGATGGGCGGTCCCAAACATCCTTTAAGTTACTTGTACCTTTACTACAGTTCAATTGAGTTGGTTTACATTGTATAAGTATGTATGTCCTGACTCGAGTGTTTGTATTTTTATTTACGCTCGGGTCAGCCTGAGTATTCACAGATTTAGATTTTCACTTTCTAGAGATTGGAATCGCTGGAGATTACCTACTTGTCTAGTTTTATCTTTTTCAGTCCGTTGTTTCTTTTCAGCTCTTGTATTAGTAGAATTTTATGTATTGAGACTTCTTTTGTACTTTATTACTTTTGTTGTATCTTATGTAACTCTGATATATTTATACGGTAGCTTCATGAACTACTATTTCTTTTACTTCCACTGCATTATTAAATACTCCGTGTCTGTGATCTGTGACTATTTATTTACTGTATATTCTGAGATTTGCCAAATTTTATTTACAACGCGGTATTTTGAGAAATTCAAGTCCGACATGTGCGGATGCGAATGGTTGAAAATACCAGGTGTTACATTTGGTATCAGAGCTTTGGCTTTGAGGAAAAACTTAGAATATAAGGTAAATTATTTACAGAATCACTTTCGTTCAAGTTTTAATCTTTCCTCTTTGATTTGAATTTCCTTTGAATTTTGGAAAGTTCCATATGGTTCCAAAATCCATTCGGGTCCATGACTGTTCATCTTCTTTTGATTCTGGAGTATTCCATAACTCCGCTTCGAATGATCATTTAGTGAGTCGGCGGTCTCGCCAATTTCAAATTGAATTGTAGAAGGGGAAACTCCTTTACAATAAGCATCAATTCACCAGGGATCTATATCTATCCTTGGTTTAGATGCTAATATCTTTTGTTATTCCAAACTCTATCCCTTGAGATCGAATGTATACCATAACTCCGCTTCGAATGATCATTTAGTGAGTCGGCGGTCTCGCCAATTTCAAATTGAATTGTAGAAGGGGAAACTCCTTTACAATAAGCATCAATTCACCAGGGATTTATATCTATCCTTGGTTTAGATGCTAATATCTTTTGTTATTCCAAACTCTATCCCTTGAGATCGAATGTAGATTTATCACAGAAAAATCCACATTGATCTTATTCTTTAAGTCACGGTTGACCCGGTTAAGGTTGCCCGCGATTTACTTAAGCTTACCCATCTCCCTACTCTGTTATTTAATCATCTTGTCTTCTGTTTCCAATCTATCCTTCCAAACATTTTGAATTATACTTGTAAATCTATGTTTTGTTTTATATATTGTGTTGTTTGAGTTGTTGATGTTGATTTGGGTTTCCAATCGATTCGTCTGATCGCTATCAATAGGATTTCTAAAACACTTTGACAGAACAAACTGACACAGTTTATTTTAAAATTTGGTTAATGAAACAAAATTTGATATATAAGTAAATTTATGGAACTTAATAAACTGATTTAAATTGATTATTTGAAATGATAATACTTGATTAATCATTTACTGTTCTATAAATGAATGTATAAATATTTGTTTATAAATTGATTTGAGAACTGAAATGAATTTAAAACAAGAAATTTGAGAATTTAATTTCCGATGGTTTCAAACCTGGTGTTTAAGTTTTAAAGTATATTATTTAAAGTATTTTCGAATAAAAATTTGTTTGCAAAGAATTTTAAAGTCTAAAATTAGTTCTCTTCTCTTGGTCGCTGGAAAATAATTTCAGTGATGACCGCGGCATCATCGACATTCATTTTCAAGTTTCGAAGTGAGGAAACAGTTCTATAGTTTTGCTATAGTGTTGCTTTAAGAAATTAATAGATTTGAATTTCTAAAATAAGACTGGATTTATAACATATGCTAATATATGATTAAATTTGAATGAATATATATATATATATAGTATATGTGTATTTATTTATCTCAAAATGGTTTGAAGGAAATTGGAAATTTAATTCTTAAATTTTATTTTAAAGAATAATTTCAATTATAAAAAGAAAATCAAAATTATGGATGAATATTTAAGCATGAAATGATTTAATTAGAAAGTTTTATTTGTATAATACAATTGCATTCAAATATAACTTACCTCAATTTCAAAAGTTAACAATGTAATTGGATAATTTACATTATAAAAAGATTTTATAAACAAAATTGAGTGGTTATAATAAATGTTATACACTTAAATTTTAGTTATAAAATGATTAACAGAGGTAAATATAATAATGGGTAATTGAATAACTTACAATAAAATAATGTTAAAAGAACTAAAAATAAAATAAAGCAGTTATAATAAGTGTAAGTATATCTAACATAAGTGATATATATATATATATATATATTGAGAGGAATATATTTAATTTTAATTAGGAATAAAGAAGAATTAAATTTATTAAGTACTGTATGAGTATAATAAATGATTATTTTTCAAACCCATGGTTTTAAAATTGTTAATTTATGATGATTGGATAATAAGATAATGAAATTTGAGATAGTTAAGATTTATTTAACTTGTGTAAAAATTTATTTTCTATTTAAGTTGAAATTTCCATGGTTTCAAACTTATTTCCTTATTTTTTTTCAAACTATCTTTTGGTTGTCCTTATTATCCTTATCTTGCTACAGACTGGTATAGGCATCTTTCTATAATCTTTCTGTTTACAAATATTTTTATAATCTTTGATAATCTTTGGTACTCATTTTGAATCCACCTTTTTCGTGCTTGTGTTCTTGATTCTGGAGGATCTTGGAAAGATCATCTCCACCTTGTTAAACTTACCTATAACAATAATTATCAGATATAATCCTAATTTTCTTGTCCCCTTGTCTTAGTCTTATTTCATTTTCATCTTTTCTATGCTTTCCCGTACCTCATTCCTTTTTGGGGACGAAAAGTTTTGAGTGGGGGAGAGTGTAACAACCTTGTATTTTGTGATTATTTTAATTGTATATTTTAATTATTTTAATTGAATTTCTGATTTAAAAGCTTTATTTTATTTATTTGAAATGGATAAAAATTTTTATTTTAAAATATAAACTTTGATTTTGATATGAATTATCATTCCAAAACATGACTAAAAAGAATATTTTCCAAAAAGTGAATTTTGGTCAATATGGTCAAACTTTGACTTTTAAGTTCAAAATTTGAAAGTTTGAAAATTTTAATTTTATCTTTTATCATGAAAGTAAATAAAAATTTAATAACACTGCTTTTCGTTTCGTTGAAATCTGATTTATAATGTGAAAGTTATGCCTTTTTAACTATTGTGTGAAATTTGCCGTATTTAACAAAACTATTTATTTTAAATTATATAAATAATATGTTATTTGGTCATGTAATGTTCTAATTTATGTTTATATGGGTAAAATAACATGTATCGTATATATTTTGGTTTTAAAACATTTTTGAAAGTGTAACTGACATTTTCCAGTTTCATTTGTATTTTTTTTGCAATTTCTAATTTCCAGCTTCAATTAATTTGAGGAATTCTTTATTTTTTTATTTCCTCAAGATCTTATTTTATTGTCATTCCCACTTTATTTTTTTCCTCATTATTTTATTTATTTGACATTTTATTTGTTTAATGCGAAATAGAAATTTTTCTAGAGCCATTGGTATTTTATTTGTAATTTTCATGTCCTGTTTCCAATTAAACAATTTCTTTAATTATTTTTCTATTTTCTCTACATTTAATTATTTATTTCACTTTGAATATGTTTTTAAAAAAAATTATTTCAAAAATTTTCTTTAGAATATTTTTAAAATGAAGTAGATATTTTTCCAACGCCAATGATGATTTAATTGTAATTTTTGAACCCTATTTTGAATTTTAAGCAATTTCTTTAATTCTTTTCCCATTTTATTTAAAATTTACTATTTATTTTTATTTTATATTACTTTATTTTGGTTTTTAAAGTCAAATTATGGATTTTATTTTTACTTTAACTGAATTAAAGAAAAGAAAATATGAAGAGTTTAAAAAGGCTTTTCAAACTTAAGGCTTTTCATTTCCAAAAACTTTTCATTTTCCATAACCTTCTCATTACTTCTTTTGGCTGTGCATTTTTCTTTCTTAGCCATTATTTCTTTCTTCATTTCACGCAAAAAAATTCATCTCCTTTCCTCTTCACAGCGAGAAAAAAAAAGCTTAGTAATGGTCTCTTATTTTCTTACTTTTCTTCTCTTTTTCTTATGTATTTTGCCTTGTTTCTCTTGATTGTTTGCTCTGCCTCTCCTCCATAGACATAGCCACCACCTCCTACATCTCTTCGCTGTCATCGTCACCAGCTACCCCTCTGGTCTTGACCAAGGCCGAACCCACCATGGTGCAGAAATCCACAAAAATGCAACCTAAAGCCTTGAAAGCATATTGCTTGACCACCACTTGTTCACCACTTCCCTTTCCACTACCACCATCACCTTAGGCTGCCACCACCACCTCTGACCTGACAACCACACACCCCTCCAGCCCCTGACAAGACCCCACACCCGCTAGATGAGCCAAGTGCCTCCAAGGCCGAGCCCTTTTGTTGACCAAAATCACACTACATTGCCTAAAACCCCTTCACCTTCTCATGTTATAAACTCCCCTCCATGTTCTAGCATTTAGGCCATGCATTCCTATGCTTATACCTGAGCCTAATCGTGTCCAAACCCAAGCAAATCCAACCCCTAGGCCATGCAAAATAATATAGGAAGCAAGGCAAAAATTGTTGCATTCAAATTGCCTTTGATTTTAAAGTTATTCAATTTCAATGTTGTGTTGAATTTTAATCTATATTTGGTTTTATTTTGGGTTGTAACACAAGATCTGTAACAGCCGCGGATTTTCGTTCTTCGAAAATTCAACATCGACACTCACTTTATCGACTGCCGAGAAATCAAAGGCCGAAAACCGAGATGTTATGGGTTTTAAAAAGAATTTAAGAAAAGAAAGAAGGGAGAAAAAGAAGAAAGAAAAAAGAAAAATAGAGGGAAAAGAAGATAGACAATTTTTAGAAAACAGAGAATTTTGAAAAATAGAAGATAGAAGAATTTTAAAATAGAAAGAAAAAGAGAATAGAGAAAAAGGAAAAAAAAAACAGAAGAAAATAGGATGGGACAGAAGAAAACAACAGAACAACATCAGAATCTCACAATTCGCAGCGGAACAACATATAATAATAAATGAATAATCTTTAAACAAAGAACTATATCAGTTATTACATCACATTATATTACATTACATCAAATCATCAGAGTGTACAACAACATACAACAATGCAGCGGAAAAAGGAATACTATATAACTAGTAATACGCCATGCCATCCAGCTTGCCTCCAGCAACTCCTGAATATCCTGAATATCCAGATAAACCTGTCTCTTGACTGCCCGTGTGGAAATTGGTGGGCACCCAGAGTTTAGGAAGGAAAACAATAAACTCCAAGTCAGTCATGTGACTGGTGTGAGAACTCAAAACAGTTTATTTATCTTTAAAATTAAAATAGAAGAATATTTTTTTTTTCCAATTCGCAATGCTTTTTAAAATGAGACTACCATAAGGCCTCCCGCACACACACACATGCAAACGCAGAATCGGAGGAGATTTCTCCTTATGATAGTCAAAGATGCTTGATACGCATTTAAAATAACATTTGATATTATTACTAGTGCATAGTGTATAACAAATCATTTCGAAAGTAGAATATAAATCTTAGCCAGCATAAACATTCCGAACTATGCCTACTATAGCTATCATCCAAACAGTGTTGCGACACCATAAGTGAATAGCAGGTTCTACAACTAATACCGTACAAGTTTCGTATTGTTTCTTTGGATTTCCAACAAATGGTCAGGCCAAGGAACTTCCCATTGCCACATGAGAATGCCTCTGGAAAGACATCCCCGAGAACCAAACCGGATCTCTGCCAACACAAGGCCGGGTTACCCCTAACTGGGTAACAACTGACACGAGTATGCCATCCCCCGGTCCTTTAGGACCTTTATCAACCGAGCGCTCGATATCCAACATCACACCATAATAATAAAGTGTTTCAACATGAGTAAGTATCTGGGCTCCATACCATGATACCACCCCTTTCCAGAAGGAAATGCACATACCCTAAGGGGAGCTACAGCAACCCCTAATAACCTTGCCGCATCTTTCCTGTTTTGACCATTTCCGGGATGTGAGGCTCGACGAAGTCACGTCCACAAAAACATACTTTATACAAAAGCCATGCTTTGGGTCAACAAATGATCAACACAATGATCACAAGGATAGACGATCAAATAAACGATCCTATCACAAATAATCAACACAATGATCATTTCAGCATCACTCAGCATGTCACATTACCAAAATGGGATATATCTCTGATAACTTCAACTATATAACCTTTGAGCTCATACGTCTCAAAGAAGGGTGTTAAGCAAAGAATAAATCCTCCGCCACCAACAGAAATATATTTGAATGAAATCGGCTTTATATCTCAAATTGTAATGTCAGGCATACAATCCATACAAGTCTGTTCCGGGCTCGAACGGAACCGAAGGCACTTACAAAGAAGTCCTTGCAATCCGGATATCCACAATCCTGATCGGATTTCCCATCACTTAGGGAGTCTCTATACCGTTGCAACTCAGTGCAGAGACAATCGATAGGTCATCCTATCGCTTTCGCAAATACCGGGTCTTCAACACCGATCTTCAATGCAATTCACAACGACGTATCACATATTCGGAGTGGGTTATACGACCCCATGGTCCTTTCCCGGTTAACCCGAATAGTGAGCGCTTATTCAAAAATAAGTGTGCATTCAAATTCAAACAATTCACATCAAATACCCATTCAAAGGGAAATACTGATAGTCGGCTATTGAACTATCACTGGATATGCACACATCACCAGATTCCAAATAATTTTCCAAATTATTTATTTTCCAAAATATCTTTACAAGATATAAAATTCCAACACTTCAAAAATAAATCAATATTTATTTTTAACCAATTTCACTTTTCACATATAAATTCCATAATGAATTTATATTTCAAAATATTCGTGAATATACAATTCAATTATTCACTTTCAATTTATCTTCAAAAAGATAAATTCTCAAAATATTCACTTTATATCGGAAAACAATCCCTACTTATATATTTATAAGTAATTCACAAATCTCTTTTATTTTCAACACTTAGAAAATATTCAATATACTTAAATCGAATTAAGTATATATTTCATTCTTTAAGGAAATCATTCACTTAAACATATTTGCTTGGGCCAAAACGAATGTTGCGTAAAACATCGTTACGACGACCCAAAATCACTAGTATAGGGATTCGAAATTAAAATAGATATATAAATCCCAATACTATTCAAAACATTTCCTTTCGGAAATCATTTACTTAACAACAGTGTTATAGTCTACCATTTCCTTTTATTTCTCGAAAACATCTATTTCAACAATAAATGTTGAAATCTATGGTTTCGAATCTCAACACCTTTTAAAACATCGTTAGATCGTTTTAATTCTATTTAAAATATCACATTCAAAACATTTTCTTTAACATGTTATTCACTATTCAAAATGTGAATAAACTTCGTTAACAACTTCATCCTTTTATTCATTTTAATTCAAAGGATTATTCACTATTCGAAAATGTGAATATAACTCCATTTATAAGTTATAACAATTAACTTATCAAAATAAGTCGTTTGCGAATTTATAAAACAACGTTTATAAATTCCATTTCTATTTATTTAGAAAAACTTCCTTTTTATAAATCACCTTTATTAACTTATTCCAGTTTATAACTAAATTATAAACTAAACGTTCACATTATAAGTTAATTACTTATAAAAATGATTATTTACTAAATCGTTCTTTTAAAGACTTTCCAAACCATAAATCTTATAACTTATAAGATTCATTTATTTAACAAAATTTATTCTTCAAATAACCTCACAAATTTATAAATCTTACTATTTATAAATTTCATTTATAACTTCACCATTTATAATTCTATAAATTTCACTCTTTAATGAAATTCATTTTCACTTCATACAAACACTTATAAAAACTTGTTTTATAATGTCTGAATCTCAATTCATAAATACCCATTTATAAATCTTTTAATATAAATCAGTTTATATTATTATTCTGAAACGTCTTTAATTTCCTTTATAATTTCACCATATTGATTTATAAAATAATCAAATTTTATAAATCCTATTTTTAAACTTTTATAATATATTCAAAAGTCCAATTTAAACTATTTTATAACATCATTGATCCATATTTCTCAAAAATCAACTTTTAACCGTATTTCTAAAAATCAGCTTTTTAACTATATTTCACAAAACCCATAATTTTATAACTTTAAAAATTATAGCGTTTAATTATTTAAAATGGATCGATTCCAAAAATATAGTATATTTTCAAAAATCACTTTAAAAGTCATTTTAAAATCCCAAAATTTGGGTCCAATGATGCTACACACCAAATAGTCAATCACGACTACAACGATATCATATATCGATATGATAATCCATCAAATATCAAAATACCTGAAATCAAATAAAACTGTTGAGGAATCCAGTTGGATCCCTCCAACCTGTTTTCCTGCATCCAAAAACATTAGCACAATACCAATTTCGCTCCAGTACGAAATTATCGCGGTACATGTTCTTATTAAATATTATCCGCTTAATAACGGCGTAATAGGGTCTCATCCGCTAAACAAAAATGCGGGAAATCAACAACTGCAATATATACATATGCCAATATATATATATTGATATTATATATAATACCAATTTCACTGTTTATGAAATATTCGCGGTATATGTTTATATTAAATAACATCCGCTTACTAACGGCGCATAATGTCTATTTTAACAATCAATAATTTACAGTCATCATTCAAACATGCATTCAAATATTTTAAATCTAACTATTTAAAATAAAATCGAAATCTATTCGATTGAGTGAGAAGTTCTCACCTTGGTTTTAAATTCCGTTTAAGCTTTTATTTCGAATAAAATTAAACGCGCGTTTAATTTTACCCGAAATTCTCACTAACTCCAAACGACTCCGAACCAACTCCATCGCGTAGTGCTCGTCCATACGATTCCAACGCAACTGAGTTTGCATTTTTTCGACCTCGTATGAAAAAGATACGAATTTTACAAGTTTATACACGTTTTTTATAACTAAATTTCAACAAAACCTTTATAATATTAACCTTAACCATTCACAACCCTTAGATCTACACCTCCCTGCATCTCCATCGTACCCAGCTTCTTCCATCTTTCACGCAAAAGCTTCAGGATAATAAGAACACGGCCGAACCCATAACAAAGCAAATTAGGGTTTAATTATTCGACTTCCACGAGCAACACGAACACGATCAACTTGCTCCATATCGAAGCCCTCACCACTAGCTACACTCGGCCCCAAGGATGAGAAGCTCGGCCTCCCTATATGCTCTCGTTTTGCGTGCGCAGCTCCAGTAAACGCGGCCCCCTATACGCCACCACATCGCTCCAAAACGCATCTCCACCGTTGAATCTCTTCGTCTTGACGAGATCTACAAGTTTCTAGTTGAAGTCGAAGTCTATCGGAGAGTGGATGAAGAGAAAATCGAGGAGAAACGAGATCGTTTCCTGGCCGTTGAAAACATGGGTGGCGGCGGCCTGTAGGAAATTAGGGTTTTGTTTAAATTTTTTTTTTATTTGTGAATGGTGGCTATTTATAAGAAAAGCAAGCGTAAACACTATTCATCCCGGAAATCCCGAACTCCGATTTAGGCGCCGTAACCAGCGTACCCAGGGTTTATCCCGCGTTCCGGACACAATGGAACAGGTTTCGGAAGCTAATTCGGAAGTATGTGCGAGTTATGGCTGAAAACGTTCAATTTGAATTAAACCGATTTAAGTCGATTTCTAGGCGTTTTAATTTGTACCGGACAAACGGTAAATCCAAACGACTTGAAATTTGAAATCTTACAATAATATCACATTACGGATCCGATGAAACTGGTTTCGTCGAAATCCGAGACTTTTTGAAAAATGGCTATTTTGACTCGCCAAATTTAAATTAAAAATAATTCAATGCGTTTCGAGCTGCCACGATCAAACGATAGCTCCGATTGACACGAAATTTGAAATCCGGTAATAACTAACTATTACGGATCCAATGAAACTGGTTTCGTTCAATTCTGAGACTGTTCAAAAATTGGCTATTTTACAGTCGATTATTAAATATTAAAATATTCAATTTTCACAAATTAACTTTTAATTCGATTTTAAAAGTTCTAAAATATCGTTCTAACTCCCATATGATAAAATAAAATTTTACAAATTATTTTCAATCATATTTAACTATATTTTCAATTATTTCCATAATTTCACATATTAAATTATTAATTTAATTATCCAATTAAATCTAATAAATCAAATAAAAATTTATTTGACTTAAAAATTCACTTATAAATATTTAAAATTAATTAAATATTCAAATTTTAATTAAATAAAATTCTGGGTCGTTACAATCTTTCCCCCTTAAAAGAATTTCGTCCCCGAAATTACAAGTAAGAAGAGCTACAGAATCTATTAATTTTCCAAAATCCATAGTTAAACTTCTTATGATAACTTTTACTAAGTTTTCAAATCATACTTAGTTATGTTTTTCAAAAACAACTTCTATTGTTTAACTTTCAATTCTAAATCAAAGTTTAAAGTTTCCCAAAATTTTCCCAATTTTTCTCAAATTTTTCTAACGCCTTAAATTTTCGGAAAAATTCGCCATGTCTCCTTTGCGCGGCTCGATCCGAAAAAAAAAACGACAGTATATATATCACAAATATACATCTCATCAAGTAATGAGGCATCCCGAAGGGAAAAAATGTAAAAGTACTGTATTTAATCCGAGATATGTACCTTATATTTTATTAGCGAGCATATACGGCTAATATAGCGCAAAAGCGAGCTCCAAATGCGAAGCAACGCGATCCGCACCTACTCAACACTTAACAAACAACATGAGAACATGCACATATGCAAATAATCTCAATATACAACATATATCTCATAATAACTATATATGTTATATAGCTAATGCAACAATAGCAATATATATTCAACCATCAACCAACTAACATTCAACAAATTCATTACCAATATATTCATTCATATTTTCATTCATATACAATGAATTGGTTTTCACTTTAAATCACATTTGATTTGTTTACATTGGATTTACTAACATTCATTCTCAATTCTAATTAGTTTCAATTTGTTAACATTCACTAATTAAATCCCATTCACATTCAATTCTATTCAAATTTATTGACTTCTAATTTGAATTCAATTACATAGCTTCCAATTTCATTAACACTTAATGAATTATATACAATCAACTACAATCATATAACAACCAATGCATATCAATTACAACCAAATTTCTTTCACTTATATTCATTCAATTTGGTTTAACATCTTTACTTTCCAATTGATTTTATTAAATTGATATTCATTCAATTTTATTCAACTTCTAATAACATTAGAATTTAATGAATTAACACTTACATTCATTATTCCATATCAACTTAAAGTTACATTTAATTGATTAACATTCAATCCATTAATTCAATTCAATTACAAAGTTGAATTCTATTTATATAACTCATATTCATATAATTTTATATAGTTTCACTTCTTATATATATAAGTTTATTTCACAATTGTAATTCACATTAATTATAACTTTAATTCTTATAATTCATTTGCTTATGCAATTACTCTTTAATTTAGATCATCCAAACAACCTAACAATCAACTTACATACACTTTAATAATTCTGAAAATTATTCCTTTATATATAAAATATAATCAAGGCAAAATTATTTCATTTACCCAATTTAAAATCAATATTATGTCGAATTGTTCTATTCAAGTGTTTAGAAACCCCTTCGGCATAGTCTTGCGGACCACGCTGACGAAAGTTCATATGCCACTCAATAAACCAATCATCACAATATAAAACAATTTTATATACACTAACAAATACGCTCTCATAGCTATTATTACACTCAAACTCATTCTAGAGTACTGCTGACTCTATCTCTAATGAATTATACCCAACAGAACCATGGTTGTCGCTTAACCATCAGAGCTCTGATACCAAATGTAACAGCCGCGGATTTTCGTTCTTTGAAAATTCAACATCGACACTCACTTTATCGACTGCCGAGAAATCAAAGGCCGAAAACCGAGATGTTATGGGTTTTAAAAAGAATTTAAGAAAAGAAAGAAGAGAGAAAAAGAAGAAAGAAAAAAAGAAAAATAGAGGGAAAAGAAGATAGACAATTTTTAGAAAACAGAGAATTTTGAAAAATAGAAGATAGAAGAATTTTAAAATAGAAAGAAAAAGAGAATAGAGAAAAAGGAAAAAAAAACAGAAGAAAATAGGACGGGACAGAAGAAAACAACAGAACAACATCAGAATCTCACAATTCGCAGCGGAACAACATATAATAATAAATGAATAATCTTTAAACAAAGAACTATATCAGTTATTACATCACATTATATTACATTACATCAAATCATCAGAGTGTACAACAACATACAACAATGCAGCGGAAAAAGGAATACTATATAACTAGTAATACGCCATGCCATCCAGCTTGCCTCCAGCAACTCCTGAATATCCTGAATATCCAGATAAACCTGTCTCTTGACTGCCCGTGTGGAAATTGGTGGGCACCCAGAGTTTAGGAAGGAAAACAATAAACTCCAAGTCAGTCATGTGACTGGTGTGAGAACTCAAAACAGTTTATTTATCTTTAAAATTAAAATAGAAGAATATTTTTTTTTTCCAATTCGCAATGCTTTTTAAAATGAGACTACCATAAGGCCTCCCGCACACACACACACATGCAAACGCAGAATCGGAGGAGATTTCTCCTTATGATAGTCAAAGATGCTTGATACGCATTTAAAATAACATTTGATATTATTACTAGTGCATAGTGTATAACAAATCATTTCGAAAGTAGAATATAAATCTTAGCCAGCATAGACATTCCGAACTATGCCTACTATAGCTATCATCCAAACAGTGTTGCGACACCATAAGTGAATAGCAGGTTCTACAACTAATACCGTACAAGTTTCGTATTGTTTCTTTGGATTTCCAACAAATGGTCAGGCCAAGGAACTTCCCATTGCCACATGAGAATGCCTCTGGAAAGACATCCCCGAGAACCAAACCGGATCTCTGCCAACACAAGGCCGGGTTACCCCTAACTGGGTAACAACTGACACGAGTATGCCATCCCCCGGTCCTTTAGGACCTTTATCAACCGATCGCTCGATATCCAACATCACACCATAATAATAAAGTGTTTCAACATGAGTAAGTATCTGGGCTCCATACCATGATACCACCCCTTTCCAGAAGGAAATGCACATACCCTAAGGGGAGCTACAGCAACCCCTAATAACCTTGCCGCATCTTTCCTGTTTTGACCATTTCCGGGATGTGAGGCTCGACGAAGTCACGTCCACAAAAACATACTTTATACAAAAGCCATGCTTTGGGTCAACAAATGATCAACACAATGATCACAAGGATAGACGATCAAATAAACGATCCTATCACAAATAATCAACACAATGATCATTTCAGCATCACTCAGCATGTCACATTACCAAAATGGGATATATCTCTGATAACTTCAACTATATAACCTTTGAGCTCATACGTCTCAAAGAAGGGTGTTAAGCAAAGAATAAATCCTCCGCCACCAACAGAAATATATTTGAATGAAATCGGCTTTATATCTCAAATTGTAATGTCAGGCATACAATCCATACAAGTCTGTTCCGGGCTCGAACAGAACCGAAGGCACTTACAAAGAAGTCCTTGCAATCCGGATATCCACAATCCTGATCGGATTTCCCATCACTTAGGGAGTCTCTATACCGTTGCAACTCAGTGCAGAGACAATCGATAGGTCATCCTATCGCTTTCGCAAATACCGGGTCTTCAACACCGATCTTCAATGCAATTCACAACGACGTATCACATATTCGGAGTGGGTTATACGACCCCATGGTCCTTTCCCGGTTAACCCGAATAGTGAGCGCTTATTCAAAAATAAGTGTGCATTCAAATTCAAACAATTCACATCAAATACCCATTCAAAGGGAAATACTGATAGTCGGCTATTGAACTATCACTGGATATGCACACATCACCGGATTCCAAATAATTTTCCAAATTATTTATTTTCCAAAATATCTTTACAAGATATAAAATTCCAACACTTCAAAAATAAATCAATATTTATTTTTAACCAATTTCACTTTTCACATATAAATTCCATAATGAATTTATATTTCAAAATATTCGTGAATATACAATTCAATTATTCACTTTCAATTTATCTTCAAAAAGATAAATTCTCAAAATATTCACTTTATATCGGAAAACAATCCCTACTTATATATTTATAAGTAATTCACAAATCTCTTTTATTTTCAACACTTAGAAAATATTCAATATACTTAAATCGAATTAAGTATATATTTCATTCTTTAAGGAAATCATTCACTTAAACATATTTGCTTGGGCCAAAACGAATGTTGCGTAAAACATCGTTACGACGACCCAAAATCACTAGTATAGGGATTCGAAATTAAAATAGATATATAAATCCCAATACTATTCAAAACATTTCCTTTCGGAAATCATTTACTTAACAACAGTGTTATAGTCTACCATTTCCTTTTATTTCTCGAAAACATCTATTTCAACAATAAATGTTGAAATCTATGGTTTCGAATCTCAACACCTTTTAAAACATCGTTAGATCGTTTTAATTCTATTTAAAATATCACATTCAAAACATTTTCTTTAACATGTTATTCACTATTCAAAATGTGAATAAACTTCGTTAACAACTTCATCCTTTTATTCATTTTAATTCAAAGGATTATTCACTATTCGAAAATGTGAATATAACTCCATTTATAAGTTATAACAATTAACTTATCAAAATAAGTCGTTTGCGAATTTATAAAACAACGTTTATAAATTCCATTTCTATTTATTTAGAAAAACTTCCTTTTTATAAATCACCTTTATTAACTTATTCCAGTTTATAACTAAATTATAAACTAAACGTTCACATTATAAGTTAATTACTTATAAAAACGATTATTTACTAAATCGTTCTTTTAAAGACTTTCCAAACCATAAATCTTATAACTTATAAGATTCATTTATTTAACAAAATTTATTCTTCAAATAACCTCACAAATTTATAAATCTTACTATTTATAAATTTCATTTATAACTTCACCATTTATAATTCTATAAATTTCACTCTTTAATGAAATTCATTTTCACTTCATACAAACACTTATAAAAACTTGTTTTATAATGTCTGAATCTCAATTCATAAATACCCATTTATAAATCTTTTAATATAAATCAGTTTATATTATTATTCTGAAACGTCTTTAATTTCCTTTATAATTTCACCATATTGATTTATAAAATAATCAAATTTTATAAATCCTATTTTTAAACTTTTATAATATATTCAAAAGTCCAATTTAAACTATTTTATAACATCATTGATCCATATTTCTCAAAAATCAACTTTTAACCGTATTTCTAAAAATCAGCTTTTTAACTATATTTCACAAAACCCATAATTTTATAACTTTAAAAATTATAGCGTTTAATTATTTAAAATGGATCGATTCCAAAAATATAGTATATTTTCAAAAATCACTTTAAAAGTCATTTTAAAATCCCAAAATTTGGGTCCAATGATGCTACACACCAAATAGTCAATCACGACTACAACGATATCATATATCGATATGATAATCCATCAAATATCAAAATACCTGAAATCAAATAAAACTGTTGAGGAATCCAGTTGGATCCCTCCAACCTGTTTTCCTGCATCCAAAAACATTAGCACAATACCAATTTCGCTCCAGTACGAAATTATCGCGGTACATGTTCTTATTAAATATTATCCGCTTAATAACGGCGTAATAGGGTCTCATCCGCTAAACAAAAATGCGGGAAATCAACAACTGCAATATATACATATGCCAATATATATATATTGATATTATATATAATACCAATTTCACTGTTTATGAAATATTCGCGGTATATGTTTATATTAAATAACATCCGCTTACTAACGGCGCATAATGTCTATTTTAACAATCAATAATTTACAGTCATCATTCAAACATGCATTCAAATATTTTAAATCTAACTATTTAAAATAAAATCGAAATCTATTCGATTGAGTGAGAAGTTCTCACCTTGGTTTTAAATTCCGTTTAAGCTTTTATTTCGAATAAAATTAAACGCGCGTTTAATTTTACCCGAAATTCTCACTAACTCCAAACGACTCCGAACCAACTCCATCGCGTAGTGCTCGTCCATACGATTCCAACGCAACTGAGTTTGCATTTTTTCGACCTCGTATGAAAAAGATACGAATTTTACAAGTTTATACACGTTTTTTATAACTAAATTTCAACAAAACCTTTATAATATTAACCTTAACCATTCACAACCCTTAGATCTACACCTCCCTGCATCTCCACCGTACCCAGCTTCTTCCATCTTTCACGCAAAAGCTTCAGGATAATAAGAACACGGCCGAACCCATAACAAAGCAAATTAGGGTTTAATTATTCGATTTCCACGAGCAACACGAACACGATCAACTTGCTCCATATCGAAGCCCTCACCACTAGCTACACTCGGCCCCAAGGATGAGAAGCTCGGCCTCCCTATATGCTCTCGTTTTGCGTGCGCAGCTCCAGTAAACGCGGCCCCCTATACGCCACCACATCGCTCCAAAACGCATCTCCACCGTTGAATCTCTTCGTCTTGACGAGATCTACAAGTTTCTAGTTGAAGTCGAAGTCTATCGGAGAGTGGATGAAGAGAAAATCGAGGAGAAACGAGATCGTTTCCTGGCCGTTGAAAACATGGGTGGCGGCGGCCTGTAGGAAATTAGGGTTTTGTTTAAATTTTTTTTTTATTTGTGAATGGTGGCTATTTATAAGAAAAGCAAGCGTAAACACTATTCATCCCGGAAATCCCGAACTCCGATTTAGGCGCCGTAACCAGCGTACCTAGGGTTTGTCCCGCGTTCCGGACACAATGGAACAGGTTTCGGAAGCTAATTCGGAAGTATGTGCGAGTTATGGCTGAAAACGTTCAATTTGAATTAAACCGATTTAAGTCGATTTCTAGGCGTTTTAATTTGTACCGGACAAACGGTAAATCCAAACGACTTGAAATTTGAAATCTTACAATAATATCACATTACGGATCCGATGAAACTGGTTTCGTCGAAATCCGAGACTTTTTGAAAAATGGCTATTTTGACTCGCCAAATTTAAATTAAAAATAATTCAATGCGTTTCGAGCTGCCACGATCAAACGATAGCTCCGATTGACACGAAATTTGAAATCCGGTAATAACTAACTATTACGGATCCAATGAAACTGGTTTCGTTCAATTCTGAGACTGTTCAAAAATTGGCTATTTTACAGTCGATTATTAAATATTAAAATATTCAATTTTCACAAATTAACTTTTAATTCGATTTTAAAAGTTCTAAAATATCGTTCTAACTCCCATATGATAAAATAAAATTTTACAAATTATTTTCAATCATATTTAACTATATTTTCAATTATTTCCATAATTTCACATATTAAATTATTAATTTAATTATCCAATTAAATCTAATAAATCAAATAAAAATTTATTTGACTTAAAAATTCACTTATAAATATTTAAAATTAATTAAATATTCAAATTTTAATTAAATAAAATTCTGGGTCGTTACAAGATCTATAGCTTGGATCTCACTCTCTACTCGAGTCCGTAATCTTCATTGTGTACTGGAATCTGTTTGTGTCATTTGATTCGCCATCTCCAGCACAAAGAGGTGAGTGAATCTCACACGACATTTTATACTTATGCAATTGTGAAGCGACAAGATTTGAATTTGTAGAATTATAGATGATGTTATAACTGCCTATGATTATTTATATATGATGTTAAACCTGTTAATTTACATGTCATCTCATCTGTTACTGTTATATGTTGTTAACTGTTCATTTATATCTGTTTATCACACTGCAAGTTCCCTGTAGATTCGGTACACTATGGGTTGAAATGATACATACCCGAACGGACTTTAGAATAGGGAAAAATCATTATGGGCTGAAATAATAGGCCTGAACGGTTTTTAGTTATTTATTTTGACTTGGGACTACGGGTTTGAAATGACAGAATTCGGATTTTTCTTTTTAAATTGCGGATTGAAATGATATATATCTGTATTACTTGACCTAGGTTAGAAAACTATATACAGGCCCGTGGTTATTTTATAAAGTATTTTGAATATTTAAAAAGTGTAAAATTATGAAAATTTGATTTAAAATAGATTTTATATGTTTTAAATAAAGAAATTTTAATTTTTCTGTAAGTTAAAAATGTTGAATAATTAAATGATTAAATTGAATTTTTGACATATAACTTAAATCTAGAAATTTGGACTTTGGCTTTTAAAATGACCTTTAAGTTATATAAATAAAATTTTAAGTGGTTTAAAATGTAAATTTATGATAGTTTGATTTAAATAGATTTTAAAATGTTTAAATAAAGAAATTATGATTTGCCTATAAGTTAAATTGTAAATAAACGACTAGTTAAATTGAAATTGGAAATATAACTTAAGTTTGGAAATTTGGAATTTTGGTTAAAAATGATATTTAAGTTATATAAATAAAATGGAAATTTAATTATATTTGGAAAATGGTAAATATGATTGTTAGCGCCAAAATTGGTCACTAACACCCAAATCCAGATGAAAGCACCAAAACACAGTCACAAATCACAGACTAGATGTTTGTAGAGAGTATTAATATGAAGAATAATAGAAATTAAAATGAAAGCAGTGCAGACATAGAATTTATAGTAGTTCAGCTCACTCCGGCCTACATCCACTCCAGAAATTACCATTTTATTGCTATAACAATCGATTACAGTAACAAAATGATTGACTAGCCATAGCCTTAGAAATTTGGAAGTCAGAGAGCGAAAGAGAAGAAGATCTTTTTTCTGAAAACCCACATGCTGTATATATAGGTAAATCTTGAGTTGTTGGGTTTTCTGAGTAGCCCGGCCCATTAGGTCCATAGCCACACCATCCTGCCGACCCGCATAGTCATGCCGACCTACATTCTTGCCGACCTGCTTTCCTGCCGAACTGAATTCCTACCGACCTGAATTCCTACCGACCTGTATCCTGCCGACCTGAATTCCTGCCGAACTGAATTCCTGCGGACCTGCTTTCCTACCGACCTGAATTCCTGCCGACCTGTATACTGCCGACCTGAATTCCTGCCGACCTGAATTCCTGCCGACCTGCTTTCCTGCCGACCTGCTTCCATGCCGACCTGTATTCCCGCCGACCTGAATTCCTGCCGACCTGTATCCTGCCGACCGGAATTCCTACCGACCTGCTTTCCTGTAGACTTGCTTTCCTGTCGACCTGCTTTCCTACCAACATGAATTCCTGCCGACCTATATCTTGCCGACCTGCTTTCCTGCCGACCTGAATTCCTGCTTTCCTGCCGATCAACCCTTATCTTCTAGACCGACTCTCATCATCTAGGCCAGTGACACCTAGGGATACCTATGACGAGTGACAATGCCGAACGACACTCATTTTCTAGACCGCGTCGTCCATGCCGAACGACCCACAACTTCCAGACTGAACGACATATCCGAGTGGACTTCATCCTTTTAAAATGAATCCATCATATTCCAGCCTCGATAATCGTGAAGTAAGTCAGATTGAATCCTCCTGTATATAGCCTTAACAAAAGGAGGGTTAACACTTGCCCCCCAATACATGCATTGCTGTTGGAAGGTGTATTTTGAATAGCCTCGAATTCAACATCCAAAGTCTGTGTTTCGTCCATATCCAATAACCAATAACCGAATCCAAGACCTCTTCGGGTCAATACCCAAACCTTTTGCCGTTCATAGCTGATATTCATATCCGTAACCTCTTTTGGTTCTTATCAAGCATAATCCACATCTGATGACCGTGGTCCAGTGTCCCTGAACGTTGAGTAACGCCATGGCCTAAGTCCTTAGACGAATCATGGTCGCTCCGGACCCTTGCCAAGCATTGTCCATCCACGAAGACCTGAAGAAGAAACCGATAATATGGGGCCTAAGTCCTAGGCCAAATCCTGTTCCCTTGGACCCTTGCCGAGCATAGTCCATACTCGACGACGTGAAGCAGTAACCGATAATATGAGGTCTAAGTCCTAGGCCGAATCCTGGTCTCTCCGGACCCTTTCCGAGCATAGTTCATACTCGACGGCTTGAAGTAGTAACCGATAATATGGGGCCTAAGTCCTAGGCAGAATCCTGGTCTCTCCGGACCTTTTTCGAGCATAGTCCATACTTGACGACCTGAAGAAGTAACGGATAATATGGGGCCTAAGTCCCAGGCCGAATCCTGGACTCTCCGGACCCTTGCCGAGCATAGTCCATACTCGACGACCTGAAGCAGTAACCGATAATATGGGGCCTAAGTCCTTGGCCGAATCCTGGTCTCTCCGGACCCTTACCGAGCATTGTCCATACTCGACGACCTGAATCAGTAACCGATAATATGGGGCCTAAGTCCTAGGCCGAGTCCTGGTCTCTCCGGACCCTTGTCGAGCATAGTCCATACTTGAGGACCTGAAGCAGTAACCGATAATATGGGGCCTAAGTCCAAGGCCGAATCCTGGTCTCTCCGGACCCTTGTTGAGCATAGTTCATAGTCGACGACTTGAAGCAGTAACCGATAATATGGGGCCTAAGTCCTAGGCCAAATCCTGGTCTCTTCGGATGCTTGCCGAGCATAGTCCATACTCGACGACCTGAATAAGTCGACTTGGCGTGCTTGGATAAAGCGACTTACCCCTCGCCTGGTATAATCCATACCTGACGACCATTTACTAAAAACAAGATAAAAAATCCAATCGAAAGCAGATCCAAAATCCAGATCAAATCAGAAAACAAAAAATCCATATCAAAAATCCAAACCAACATCCAAACTAGAAAACAATCATCAAAATAAAAGTCCAAACCAAGAAACAAACAAAACCAGAGGTTCAAACCAAACCAGGAAAAAGCAAATGTCCAAGCCAAAAAAGAGAAAGCAGATTTCACAAACTAGAGCATAGCAGTTTATTATCATCTCAGAGCATGCCTAGGGGTTATCTCCATCCCCATACATGAGTAAGTGACTTAGCCGTTCGCCTGTAGTTTGCTACTTATTTCATAATATCCCAGTCAATTGATAACCAATCGACCATCATTCATGTGCCTCGCACCATCACTATGTGAGGTAGGCGGTGATTTCTCCTGCCCCGCTGCTGCATTCCGAGCTTCGACGTATTTTCGCAACTGTCCATTCCTTACATGCTCCTCAATTATGTCCTTTAAGTTCCTACAGCTGTTGGTATCATCCCCGTACAAATCTTGGAAGAGGCAGTGTTTTCCTGATGCCCTCTCACGTTCGGAGGACTCTCTCCTAGCCGTCCTTCGATAGGGAAGGCGATGCCGAATCTTCAAATAAATCCATTCCAACGTCTCGTTCAATCCTGTGTAGGTGGAGAATTTTTGCTCTCTCCACCTCTTCCTAGCCTTTTCTAATTCGTAATCCATCCTTCTTTTTCCTTTATCTTTATCTTTTTCCAACCCTCCGCTGGGTGGCCCTCCATCCTCAGCCGCGTTTATCTCCTTTAACTTCATATTTGAGCATGCATCTTCCTGCCGAAGGAATCTCTCAGCTTCGTGAAAGAATTTCCTAAGATCCATCGATGGGTCCCATATTAAAGATACCTTGAAATCAAAATTCTCTCCGACCTCCGATACTACTGCCATTAAGACCATCGATGGATCCGGTCGATCCACCGAAGCGACCTCTGCATTGAACCGAGTTAAGAAAGCTTTGACCGATTCCTCCGTCCTTTGTTTTACTCATGTCAGCGTCATTACATTCTTTGTCCTTTTGATATGTACCCGAAACTGCTTCAGAAACCTATCCACCAACTCGGTCCATGTCCCGATAGATCCATCTTCTAGCTGCCTGAACCACATTGACGCTATGTTCGTTAAGAATAAAGGGAAACATCGAGCCATAACTTCTTCTGATCCCCCAGCACCTCCATGTGTCTTGTATATCTCATCAAGTGATCTGTTGGATCGGCCTCGCCATTGTACATTTCCATGTTAGGTAGCTTGAAATCTAGCGGATTCCGAGCTATCCTGATTTCATGAGTGAATGGACTCTTGTTTACTCCTCCCAGATCACTATTGTTCAAACCTCCGCGCATAGTTCGTCTGATAATCTCAGCCAATCCGGCATTTTCCATCAACGATTGTCCCCCGAGTCCCCGAGGGAATTCCGGTACATACTCTTCATCCCGTGCTCCTACATCCCTGCTAGCATCTTGCTGTGTAGTGCTAACTGGAATCCCTCTATGAATTGGTCAAGCATTTCATGGTGGTGTGCCCCCGAGCCTAGGTCCTTCCAGATTGATAGTTGTCTGCCGATTGGGGGTTGCCCCCTCTTGAGTCACTCCATCAACCTGCTGGTTGAGTTCCTCTAGTCCAGCTCTAAGACCTTGAGTGCCTGCAGTTTCCGATTGTCCAAATTGCCTAAGAAGAGCCTGCATCATCTCCTCTTGCCGTTTCATCATTGCTTCTATCTCCTCTCTGGTGATGTAGATGGATGCTTGACCTGCTCCATTTCCAGAGGAAGCTTCTTGACTTCCCTCCTAGTTGCTTCTTTTGGTCACTTGCTTCCTTGTTGATGGCCTAGCCATTGCTTTCCAGAATCCAAGTTCCTAACTCCAAAATCCCCGAGTGCTTGCCTTCTCACTGAAAGCACCAAAATATTAGCGCCAAAATTGGCCACTAACACCCAAATACAAATGAAAGCACCAAATCATGGACTAGATGTTTGTAGAGTGTATTAATATGAAAAATTACAGAAAATAAAATGAAAGCAGTACAGACACAGAATTTATAGTGGTTCGGCTGACTCCGGCCTATATCCATTCCAGAAAATCCCTTTTTATTGTTGTAACAATCCATTACAGTTACAAAATAATTGACTAGCCTTAGCCTTAGAAAGTAGGAAGTCAGAGAGCGGAAGAGAAGAAGATCTCTTTTTGAACCCTCTCATGATGTATTTATAGGTAAATCTCGAGTTGTTGGGTTTACTGAGTATCCCGGCCCATCAGGTCCATAGCCACACCAACCTGCCGACCCGTGTAGTCCTACCGACCTGCATTCCTACCGACCTGCTTTCCTGCCGAACTGAATTCCTGCCGATTTGAATTCCTACCGACCTGTATCCTGCCGACCTGAATTCCTGCCGAATTGAATTCCTGTCGACCTGCTTTTCTGCCGACCTGAATCCCTGCCGACTTGAATCCCTACCGACCTGAATTCCTGCCGACCTGCTTCCATACCGACCTGTATTCCTGCCGACCTGCTTCCATGCCGACCTGTATTCCCAGCAACCTGAATTCCTGCCGACCTGTATCCCGCCGACCTGAATTCCTGCCGACCTGCTTTCCTGCCGACCTGAATTTCTACCGACATGTATCCTGCCGACCTGCTTTCCTGCCGACCTAAATTCCTGCCGACCTGCTTTCCTGCCGATCGACCCTCATCTTCTAGGCGAGTGACACCGAGCGATACCTATGACGAGTGACAGTGCCGAACAACTCTCATCTTCTAGACCGAGCCGTCCATGCTGAATGACCTACAACTTCCAGACTGAACGACGTATCCGAGTGGACTTCATCCTTTTAAACTGAATCCATCATATTCCAGCCTCAATAATCGTGAAGTAAGTCAGGTTGAATCCTCCTATTTATGGCCTTGACAAAAGGCGGGTTAACAATGATAATTTGATTTAAATTAGAATTTAAGTGATTTATTAAAGTATATTGATTTTTCAATGAATTTAAAGGGTTAAATAAATGAATGCTTAAATTTGTAATTTTAAAATACAAATTGACTTGGAAGTGTGAAATTTGGTTCAATTAAAGGTTTTAGTTAAATGAAATCAATTGAAAATTTAGTTTAATTTGTGAAAATGGAAATTTAAAAATGTAAGTGTTAATAAATTGCATATGTGAAGGAAAGGAAATTATAAACTTGAATTTGTTAAGTAAATTTATTGAAAAAATTGATTTGTTTATAAGAAATTTATTTTATAAAAATCATATGTTAATAAACATTTTTGAAAGTTAAAAATATGATTTTTAAAATGTTTAAAGGGTTTAAATTGAAGTTTATTATTTGTTGGAAATACACTAAAATCTGGAAAATACTTTTAGTAGCATTCAGAAATGTTATGGTTTCTGTAAATGAACTAGAAACCTAATAAAAAGCTATTATAACAGTTCTGAAATGCTGAAGTAAACTAAAAGGCTAACAACTTAATAAAGGCCTATTACAGCAGTTCTGTAAATGTTGTAGTGGTTCTGCTGTCTTTGCTGAAATTAATAAAAACTTTTAATTTGAAACCTGAGCGATTACAGCATTTCTGGAAATGCTGTCTTTGCTATTTTAAACTAAAAATTAAACTAAAATGAGATTTAACGGTAGTTTTAAATGCTGTGTTTACTGAATTAAAATGTTTTTAAGTATAACTTATAACAGCTTTTTCTAAATGTTGCAAAAGGTTGAAAATTTCAATGTTTATGGTTTTTGACAAAGTAAATGATCTCAGAACGGTCTGAAACCTTGGAAATTGAATACTTGACTTGAAAGAATAATAACTTCACTTTTAAATGATTTAAATGAATAAATTTAATTGGAAAATATATCATTTTAAAGGTGATTTGAAAGGATAATAAATGAATGTTATCTTGAATTTATAAGGTATTTAAAGTTGAATATTTGGATTTGAACATATATGATGATTTGAAAATAAAGTTTTGAAAGATATGATATTTTGATATTAGAATGATTTGAAAATGAAGTTCTGAAAGGTATGATATTTTGATATTAAAATGATTTGGAAATGAAGCTTTGAAAGGATATGATATATTAATGTTTTAAAATGATTTGAAAGGAAGTTTTGAAAGGATATGATAATTTAATATATTGAAATGGTTAGAAATGACTTGATATTTATTTTGATAAATATTTGAATTTGAAAGATATGGTATGTTGATATATTGAATTGGTTTGGAAATGATTTAATCTTTATTTTTGATAAAGATTTGGATTGAAATGATATTTTATTTTGAAGTATAAAATATTATTTTTAAGTTATAACCACGGGTTATAATAACGATTGGTTGGCAAAGAGACCGGGATCGGATATGGGCATACTCTTTGTCGGTACCGAAAACCACTTTGGCAACCGTATACGCAGTGGAGATTCCAGAATGAAGTAGGATGGTGGCGACATTCTTGAGGTATATTACATGGACCCAACTCCCGTTAGTTGGCATAAGGTGGCAAAAACAGGAGCGGTTCGGGCCAAAAGGGGTAGATCCTCTCATCGGACACATTTCTTAGATACCATTCCATTGCTTTTGTGATTGTTTGGGCGCCCCTCCGATTTTGGGAATGTGTTCCGAGGTGGGCGTATGTGGCTACAGCGTTACCACCAGCCCAAGTGTCGTAATTGGTATATCTACCCTGACATTGCCTTTTGTGCCGTGTCACCTACCCTATCGAGCCTTTTCTACGAGTTTGGTTTTCTCCCGTAGCCCATGCGTATCTTCTCGTAGTCTCCTGATCTGGAGATATGCAGATATTGGATGGACTACTGGGACTATTTTGTGTTAAGGTGGAAAATGTAAAGCCTTAAAGCTATTTAAAAAGTAAGTTTGTTTTTCTATTAGAGATTATTATAATAGCGCAATATTACTACATAGTAAATAGTTTGACGGGTCCTTAGAGGATGGGTAGTCCCAAGCATCCTTTAAGTTACTTGTACCTTTACTACAGTTCACTTGAGTTGGTTTACATTTTATAAGTATGTATATCCTGACTCGAGTGTTTGTATTTTTATTTACGCTCGGGTCAGCCTAAGTATTCACAGATTTGGATTTCCACTTTTTGGAGATTGGAATCGTTGGAGATTATCTACTTGTCTAGTTTTATCTTTTTCAGTCTATTGTTTCTTTTCAGCTCTGGTATTAGTAGACTTCTATGTATTGGGACTTCTTTTGTACTTTATTTCTTCTATTTTATCTTATGTAACTCTGATATATTTATATAGTAGTTTCATGAACTACTATTTCTCTTACTTCCGCTGCATTATTAAATACTCTATGTTGTGATTATTTATTTACTGTATATTCTGAGATTTGCCAAATTTTATTTACAACGCGGTATTTTAAGCAATTCAAGTCCGACATGTGCGGATGAGAATGGTTGAAAATACCGGGTGTCATAAGTATGGCATATTTGTGCTACTAATTAGCTCAACACAAGCCATCAAACTATAACACAATCTTTAAATCACTTTTAACTCTTATGAAAAATGACAATGAAGTCGAAAATAAAAAATATTTTAAGCACAACCTATTATGATTAGAAATATAGACCATCAAATTTTGATTTCAACATTCACTTCATTATCATAATCATATGTAGATGAATGGGTAATTTGTGTTTAGTGATTGTTTAAGCGTAGCCTATTTTGTGTCAACAATATAGGCTATCAAATTCAAAACTAAAACAACAAATTTTAAACCATTCATACATTGCCATTAAGCACAAAACGAGAGCAATAATTATCAAATTATGTTGAACCTACAAAATTAGAGAGCTTCATTACCCCCAAATTGAAGGGGTTTAGCCTCTCATATTTGTTATCATATCAACAAATGTAGAAAGCAACATGAAACAAAAGGAAAATGAAAATGCACGCTAATGAAAAAGAGAGCTAATTAAAAAGAAATAAAAACTAATCTTATTGCATAAATAAATAAATCAACACTACTAACATGAAAAGAAAGAAAGCATGTAGAGAGAAAAGAGCATAAACTAATATTGCATAAGAGAAAGTTACATGAAATAAAATTTGCTAAGTAGCCATGAAAAAGAAAAGAGAAGAGAGCTTTGTTTTATTTTTGATCCTAAACTAATGAGGCTAAGAGGAAGAGAAACTAATTACATGAATGTAATGGGTATTTATACATGTATGATACCCTAATCCATATTTTTGGAGACTACCCAAATTGCCCTTGAGGTAGTGTAGCCACCACGTAATCATTAGCATGTGTTAATCCTCCACTTAAATGTACATGTAGCTTTAATTTCCATTAGCATGTGCATTAGCTCCTAAGTGTACATCATGGTAAGTGGGTAGGTGTGGTCCTCCATTTTGCCATGAAATGAATTATTTCCATTTTCATTTGTTCTCTAACTCTTATGCATCCATATCTTCCATGAAAACCTCTTCCAATTTAAACCAAATTCCTACAAAATAATATAGAAATTTTCAAGTAAACTTTCTCAAATTTATATATGCACAAAAAGTGACTATTTTTCCCCTATATGAAGATGGATATGTGACGATTTGAAAATAATTTGAACTTTGGTTTAAACATGTTAAAACACCCATTAAGATTATTTATTTAATTTGATTCGATAAAATATAGAAGTAAAAATAAGCATATTTACGTTCACATCAGTCAACCTGTCCACAATAACCCGTATATTCTCATTTCCTCTACCTGACTTTGGCAACACATCTATAAAATCGATGGATATCGAATCCCATTTCCATACTGGAATCTCTAAAGGCTGAAGCAAGCCACTTGACTTCTGATGTTCGGCTTTCACTTATTGACACTTTACACACTGCCTAACCGATAAGCCAACGTCTCTTTTTGTAACGTCCCTCTATTTTGTACATTTTAAATCGACGATAAACCATACACGTCAGACTTAAACCATACAGAAGGGCGGATTGTTATGGGGTAAATAAGAAAAGCAGAGAAAAAACAAAACAGAATCTTGCAGCGGAACGATAAAATATAATGATCAAATATACAGTTCATGAAGCTATTTTACAAAATATTTGATTATACTTATACATACATAACAGAGTTACACATACAAGAGAACAACAAAATTGCAGCGGAACAGTATGAATGCAGCAGAATACTATGGTGTAGTGGAATATATAACAAATAGTAATAATAATTCTTGTCTTCATCCTCTAAAATTAAGGCCTTCAAATCCTGAAATGCTCATGCTGACCCGAGCGAATTGAAAAGACAAAACACTGGAGTCAGAACTAAAATATCTTATGTGAGTTAAATCAACAGAAATAAATATGAGTGTAGTAACTTAAGAGGTGCTCGGGATTCACATCTCCTAAGGATCCGTTGAACTATTTACTATGTAGTAATGTACGCTATTATAATAGTGTCGAAAGTAAAGTATAATATACTCAATATAGCGTTAAGGGGTTACCCATATAGCCCTTAACACACTTTTATATTCCCATAGTCTATACAGTATCGTAATCTCCCCCGTACTGGGCATCGTCAGAGGGCACTCCATAGGGATGGTATAAAACGAAATCGTATAAGGCGCGCTAGGGTAGGTGACACAGCACAACTAGGCAACGCCAGGGTAGATATACCAATTGCTATCCGGGCTGGTGGTAACGCATAGCGCACAGCTATCGCCCACCTCGAGCCACACCCCCAAAATCAAAAACCAAAAGTGGCCACCGAATAAATCAAAAAGTCAGAGTATAATATCGAAGGGATGTGTCCAATAAGAGGGGCTACCTCCTTGGCCCGAGAATCGCTCCTGTTTTGGCCACCTTATGCCAACTCACGGGAGTCGGGTCCACGTATTTACCTCAAAGGAAACTCCGCCACCATCCTACTTCATTCTGGAATCTCCACCGCGTAGACGGTTGTTAAAGTGGTTTTCGGAGTTGGCAGAGTGTATGACAACTTCCGATCCCGGTCTCTTCAACAACCAAGCGTTATTATAACACCGCGGTCATTTCAAAATAATTTATACTTCAAATAAGAATATAATATCCATTTCAAAACTATATAAATACGATATCATTTCCATTTCAAAACCAAACCAATATGATGTCATTTTAAAAAAATCATAGTATTTCAAAGTTATAAAATTTCGAAACCAAAGATTTAAAACTATAAGACTTCCAAACGTAATACTTTGAAGTTAATGACTTTGAAACATAACTTCCACCCTTACATGGATTAAGTATTAAAATATTTTATAAAACAAACTAGCCTCTTAAATTTCACAAATCAATTCCCAAACAACCCGAATTTTTAAATTTCTAAATTTAATATATTTCAAAGCTTAAATATTCGATATTTCAAAACTAAATTTTATAATTCATATATATACCAATTTCACTTTTACTATTATTTAGGTTTGAAATATTTGCTTACTAAATCCAACATCCTTTAAATAAAACTTCAAATTTCAATAACTGAATATTCCACAATTTGTTCACTTAAATCACCTTATGCCCGCATCAAGTTATAAAACCGTATTCTTTTAAAATCTCAATTTCAATAGGTTCCAAATGGATTCTTATTAAATATAATTCTTAATTAGATAAATCTCAAATTAATTTCAAAACTATTTTCTCAACCTTGATTTATAAAAATCAATATAAACTCTATATTTAAAATATATTTTAAGTAAATACTTATCTATATTATATTTTAATAAAATCAAGCTTTATTATTAAGCTTATTTATACTTTAAATAAATTTTATTCATAGCTTAATCCATTAATTTAACTATATATAAAAGAACATTTATAAAATATCCCAATCAATATCTCATAAAATCATATATTTCTTTACAAAACCATAGAAATCATTTCAAAATATTTTATATATAGACTGCGATGTCCGTATATAATTTTCTAGGCTATGGTCAAGTGATACAGATATTTATCATTTCAATCCGTAATTTAAAATAAAAATACGGTTGTATATCATTTCAAACCGCAATCCCGAATCAAAATGACAAATCAATAAAGAACATGCAGATTATGATAATATAAATAAAACATTCATTCATCCATCATAAATCGTACATCCATCACAATCATCATCCAAAACAATCAATCAAAATCAATATATAACTGATAATATATACAGGTAATTAACTGGCAGTTATATTCAATATTAAATTAAATAACGATTTAATTTAAATAAATGCAATTAACTGAGATGATGATTAAAAATATATAAAACAGTCATAAATAAATTCCTAATCACAACATAAATTAAATTTAACGAACATAGAAATTTTAGAAGTTGTGAGTGGGTTAAAACACTCGCCTTTTGAATTTAAATTGAATTTGAATCCAATTTAAACCCAAAATTCCAAAAGTCTCAGAATTCATCGAAACCCATGCCAAAATGTCCACAATTCCAATACAAACCTAGTGGAGAAAATCGCACATGAATCGAATATCTTATGCACAAGTTATTGCGATCAGAATGAATGAAATTCAAATTAAAAATAAAATAAAAGAAATCAAAACACTCACTCATCCCCTCAGGTGCCACGTTACGTCCTTCACCACGCAATCCTCTCAGAAGAAATGAACGCATTCGATCATCAGATTACACACAACTGCCTTTGGCTGTGATTTTGACCCTGATTTACGTGCGCCTCCACCCACCGTAGTCGACGCCGACTTACTCCTTACACATGCCACGTCACACCGCGCCACATGGACGACCTCCGATACCCTCACGAAGCCGGCGCCACCACCCCCATAAACCTAACTGAATTTATTACGACGATCTGGCCGTTAAATCTCCAAATGATCACCTCTGATGCGCTCCCCATGGCGATCTCTACACAACCCATTAACTGATTTGATAATCGGTCGAGTTTACGTGATGAACGGTCGAAAATTGTTCTTCAATTTCTGGACAAACAATATGTCAGATGGAAAAACGAGTTGCAGATCTGAGTTACGCTCTTCGAGAGCTTCAAAATATAATTTTTATGAATTTTTTTGAGGAGTTTGAAATTTCACTTTGATTTTTGAATTGCGGTTGGATTTGGAATTGTCTGCCATTGAAACAAGAAGGTAAAGAGGAATTGTATGCATAGAAAAATGAAAAATAGAAGTAGGCTAGGGTTTATAACAGGGTATTTATAGGCAAGGTTGAAATAGAATAGATGGACCCGATTTAAAAACGCGCTGAACGATGAATGGCACGAAAAGCCCGTTCCGACTCCCGGATGAAATTGGGTCAACTTGTATATCAAAATAGATGTTTCAAAATATTTTAAACGTAATGGAAAAGGTTTCAAGTCCAAATTCCATCGTTTGAAGAAGTTATGCTAAAATCAATATTTTTCCAATTGATTTCAATTTGATTTATTTCAAGGCGTTTCAAGCCCGTACGATCAAACGATAAGCCAATCGCTATGAAACTTGAAATCCTACAATAATTCACCGTTACGGATCCGATGTAACTGGTTTCGTCGAAATCCGAGTCAGTGGCCAAAATGGCTATTTTCCAGTTAATTAAATAAATTAAATCACTATTTAAATTCAAATTCTATAATTCATAAATTTTATCATCTTGTATTACTTATTAATTTATAATTCTTTCAAACCAATTCCCATCTCAATTTAAAGTAAATTAATTCACCAATTATAGTATTTATATCATTTACTTAAAATAACTCCTTATTATAAATTGAATCCAATAAATTTCAATAAATTCCAATTTAACTGATTAGATTCAATTCCAACACTTTAGTTGAGTCTATTGTTACTTTGTAACACAGTTAACACTTGTCTCACATTTCATTCCATTTATATATTCAAATTTCCAACTTCCCTTTGTATTAATTATTATTTCCAAATATATTGAAGTTGTCAAATATATACATTTGTTAAAATTAGAAACTCAATTAATTCATTCAATAGGTTTCATTCCTTTATATTAACTTAGGAATAAAATGTGCAATTCCGTTGCTTTATTACATTTACACTTTACAATTACAGTACTTTTCACATTAATGAGACATTTATTTTCATTTAAATGTAATTATTTTCCAATTAATTTGGTAGACTAGATATATTCTGGTAATTTATGATGATTGTTACCATAGCCTTAAAATTTCACTTAGGCTTATCATTTCAATTATTTATTATAATTACTTACATCCTATGAATTTATTCTATTACCATAAATCATACATTAAGTCATATATTCATACAATACTTACATTTATTTACTTATAATAAAATCTCATTCCCATATATAACAGTTACAACAAATCAATAGGACAATTAAATAGTAACTTACAACCGTTACTATTACTTTGATTCACATTAATTACAATTAATATTCTCAATAAAATTTATTTACTTGGACTCATGCTTTCTATTACACCAATTACTACCTTATAAATAAAATTATGTTTCCTTTTTAATTTACGTCCACACTTTCCGTTATTATATTAATTATCATTAAGTACATTTAATTTTCTTTATTTGTAATTGGTGAATTAACTAGTAACAACCATTTGTCACCATTATACCCTTTATAATACTTGTATGTTCATTCTTCCTAACCAATTACCATCTATTATATTATTTCACACATTAATTCAATAATTATGTTTGCTTCCTCATATCCCATTTATAACCAAGTCATAACATTTAAATTATTTTATTAACTCGAATTTCATTCAAGTTCATAAATTAACAACTTGCATTAACATATTTCCTTAATTTACATCTAATTACTGCTAACACTGTGTTATTACATTAAGTAATTCAATACTTATCTTTTTTTTCCTCATATTCAATTTATATCCAGGTATACACTTTCGCTACTTCATTTATTAGAATCTTATTCACATTACTAATAATTAGTTTTTTTATTAAATTACTATATTTCAATTTAGCGTTCATTTCAATATTAAACTGTAAGTTCTTATTTCTTACTAGATCTAATTACAAAAATCTTATTAAAATGACAAATTTAATTTTTGAAATTTACGGTTGGTTACACTTTTCATGCCTTTAGCTATCGAGTTGTTTTATTCAGATTTGTCATCTATTTGTATTCGAAACTGCATTGTATTTGAGATATTCTATCGTATTTTATTTCATCTCTGTTGTTTATATAGCAGCCTCATGAACTACTATTGATCTATTCCGCTGCATACTGTTGTAAAACTCTGTGTTTGTGATTCTTTGATTTGTTTATTTACTGTATATGCTGAATTTTGCTAAGTAATAAATTAATAATCTATTGTTTTGAGCAATTCAAGTCTGACATATGCGGCACAAATGGTTCGAAATACCGGGATGTTACAACACTACTCCCAATTCAATCCCACATGCATCAGTAGATACCACCAAACCTTGGTTTCCGTCTGGAACTACTAACACTGGAGAATTAGCCAACAAATGCTTTAACTTAAGGAATGCCACCTCATATTTGTCGGACCAAACAAACTTCACTTCCTTCCTGATAAGCTTAGTCAAAGGCGCTGCTATCCACGAGAAGTCCTTAATGAATCTCCGGTAGTAGCCAGCAAGTCCAAGAAAACTTCTCATCTTGATCGCTGTCTATGGTATCTTCCACTTGTTTACAACTTTGATCTTACCTGGATCGACTGACAATCCTTTCTTGAAAACCACATGACCAAGAAACTTGACATCTTTCTTCGAAAAATGACACTTGAAAAATTTCTCCTTTACCTGATTCTGCCTTAGCGTCTCTAGCACTACCCTAGGATGATCTTCATGCTCCTTCTCACCCTTAGAGTATACCAAAATTTCATCTATAAACACTAACAAGAATATGTCCAAATACTCTCAGAAGACTCGGTTCATCAAATCCACAAAGAAAGCAGGTGCATTCGTCAATCCAAACGGCATCACTAAACACTCATATGAACCATACCTAGTCTAAATTACTGTCAAAGGAATGTTATCCTCTGCTACTCTCAACTGATTGAACCCTATCGCTAAGTCCAGTTGGAAAAACACTCTGGCTCCACTCAACTGATCAAACAGATCATCAATTCTCGGCAAAGGATACTTATTCTTTATCGTCCTTTTGTTCAGCTTACAATAGTCGATACACATTCTTAATGACCCATCTGGTTTCTTCATGAATACCGTGGCCGCTCCCTAAGGCGAATTGCTCGGTTTAATAAAAGTCCTTCCTTCTAGATCCACTAGTTGCACTTTCAATTCCTTTATCTCAGTGGTGTCATCCTACTAGGTGGTCTACTCACAGGTTCAGCTCCTGGCATAAGATCTATCAGAAACTCAATAGTTCGTTTCAGTGGTATTGGCTCAAACACATCTGGAAACTCTCTTACAATTCGAACTTGACTTAGCTCTCCTCTCACTTCCATTGCACTTAATAAAGCACAACAACTTTGTTCCAAATTTTCTACTGAGAATATAACTCAGTTATGACTATTAGGGTGTCTCAAAGATATCTCCCCAATCTAGCAAGAATCCTAGCCTCATACCTTCTCAACCAATCGATACCCAAAATGATTCCAAAATCTACGAAATCGTGAACATACAAACTGCATGCAAACTTATGACCTAACAAATCAATTTCTAACTGGTCACATCTCATCCTCAGAGTTGCATACCCTCCTATTGGATTCGTAACTCTTAAGGAAGTAACATGGTATGTGGGATCTAAGCATAACCTATCAACCAAACACTGAGATATAAATGAATGTGATGCACTGGTATCAAAAAGCATCCTAACTGGTATACTATGAATCAAAAACGTACCTTCCATCACAGTCTTTCCTTTGTCAGCTACAGTAGGCTTAGCAGGTGATCCTACAGTAAAGATCTTACACTTGTCCGCCCTGACTGGTTTTGGACACTAGTTCTTGAAATGCCCCACTTGATAACAGTTAAAGCATTTCACATTCTTCTTATCTGCAGCCGTCTTTCCCATTCCAGACCAGCATTTTCTTGCATAATGACCCTTCTTGTCGCATTTATAGAACACCAAATCAGCCTTTGTCTTCTTAGCAACATCCCCTTTTTGGGCTCCTTTCTTCTTAAAGACTTCCTTTTCTTTCCTTGAGGATCCTGGGATTCAACTAGCTTCTCTTTAGCAGACACAACAAGCATCTCTTCATGGCGAATAGCCATCTGTACCACCATATTACAAGGTTCTCGAATATGGGTCATGGTCATTCAAGCAAGCTCATGTCTCAGTCCTCAAATGAACCTTTCATTCCTTCTGAAGCCAGTGTCAACCATAGCATATCCATATCGATACAACTCATCAAACTTAGCAACATACTCAATCATTGACATCTCTCCTTGAACTAGATCCATGAACTTCCTCTCAATGCCGACCTAGCGACCTCAGATAGAAATCTCTGCTCAAACCTCATTCTAAAATCAGCCTATGTCAGCTCTTCCTTCGGTACCCGATGGTCACACTATTCCACCAGTGAAGCGCCACCCCATGCAACTGCCTAGAGGCTAGACTTCTCTTTTGCCCATCATCCATCCTATATCAATAAAAATCCTCTCACAGTTCAATAGGCAATTGTCAACTTCAACAACACCCTTCATTCCAAGAAACGGCTTTCCACCCAAACTGGTATAGTCTCTGCTCAACATTGCATAGTTATTCCCAACTGGAGCCATAAGATTTTCTCCTCCAACATTACCAGTAACTCCAGCTTGCAAAAGATTGGCTAACATACACCATCCATCCGTCTACTGGTGGATTTCCAGCACCTACATTGGCTTCAGCATTTAGATTAGCATTAACCTGTCGACCTTGATTCCTCCCGGTATTAGGTCGGGTTTTTCTATTGGTTGTGGTGCTTCCCTCACCTATATTTCCTCTTTCATTTCCTACTTTCATATCTTCTTTCTCATAAATCTACATACTAGCCTTAGTAAGATATAGAAGAACGGTTTAAGAAGAGGGGAACACATACTTATATATATGTATGTATGTCTGTGTATGTATATACACATATATATAACAAATACAAGTATGTTACTATACAGTTAACCCAAACCCCAATTATATTTTCAAATTCATTGGATTATGTTTGAAACTATTTTAGGTTTAACTTTCTTCTAGAATTTTATAAACCTATGCTTTGATACTAACTTGTTACATCCCCCTATTTAGAGGCCCAAAACTCAATGTTACAGATGTTGTAGTCATCCATAATTATTAATCCTTGGCGACCAAATACGGCGAAGTTAGATTCATTGATACACAAAAACTCATGAATATGGAAAAAATTTAAACTTCAACGAAATCATATTACATCTCAAAATATTTCCAGTCCATTACATAATCTCGAATTCGCAAATCACGTTCATAGAAAATATATTTATTACAACATGCGCCAAGAGCGACATATGAAGATGCCCCCTTAGATGATCAAAGTATACACAGTCAATATAACAACTTGGCTATTACTAAAAACACGATAGAATCAAAAGAAAAGAGAACTCTTGTGACGAACCAAAGTTATGACATCGGAGAATTGACATTTACACAACCATGTCACAAATTGAGTGCTAGAAAATTGAATAATCAAGATTTAGGGAAAAAAGATAGACAATAGAAATAACAGATTCTCACATGTGCATGGATCAAATATAATTATACATTAGAGTTAACTTATATAGCGTTCCACATGAAATAAGATAGATCCTAACCCAGCCAGGGATGGTTATAACCACCTTTCCCCACAAGTGCGGGTATAAAATAAAATAACTCATAAACGCTGTAGTGGAAATAACGGTAGATAATGCCTTCTATTGATCCAGCTCCAACCTCCATTTTCCATAGCTTTGGCTTCAAAAATGCTCCATACTAGTCTAAATACTACGCTGCTCGGAATCACTTAGAGTTTAAGGAAAAGGAAAAACACTCTGGGTCGGTCATGGGACTGGTGTGGGAAACTGAAAATTCTCTTTTTGAAAATAAAGGGTGTCTCATAAGACCACGCAGGATAAAAACACTAAACGTGTTTTTTGCTTATGATAACCAAAAGTGATTCACCAAAATAACAGGATATTAATTTTAGTGATATTGTGCCTTTTGAAGATGCTTTTCAAGTAAACTTATGAATCTTACCGAAATTGTTACATTGATTAAATTTTAACATCTTGGTCTGCAATCCAATTCTCACGGGTTCTTATTGGATATTGGATTCCATACTAGAAACTAAGGTAAGGGACTACCTTCCGTACAGTACACCTCTTAAGGGATGCACCTGGGTGTGAGTTCCCTACCTAGTGCTTAAACAAAGAATATCTACCCAACCGATAGACCGAATACGCCATTTTCCCCAGTCGTTTCCAACCTTCCGAGAGTGCTCTCATCACAACCTTTAGACCCGAAATATAGTAGGAGATCAGCCATATCTAGAAAGGAAAATACGAGCATTCTCATGGGTGCTAAACAATGACTCGTATTGCTTCATGCCCTGTTTCAGTCACTCCTCGTTTGATGAGGCTCAAGGTAATGCATTGCATTTTCATTCTAGCTCATTCACTTCGGATGCCACATTGCTAGACATCCATCCATACAAGTCATCCAAGTAAAGGATAAACCGAAGTTACCACCTTACTTCATCTGTAATCGTAGTAGCCGCAGCCCATGCATCATCATAGATCCCACAACAAGGAATCACTGCTATTCATTTACCTCGGGAGCAAATCCGAGTTTATCAACAAGAAATCCGCTTGCAATAGAAGAAATCCATTCTTCAAAGTCATAAAGATTTTCCATCTCGAATTCTTTAATAATTTTTCCATTTCTGGAACCCCGTTCGTTGATTCGAAGTGGTCATCGGATTGGGACTTTACCCTAAATCCGACCCGGTTCCTTCGATATCAATTATCGATATAAAATGTATATATGTGTATACATAATCATTAAGCCTCATTTATTTTAATTGGTTAACCCTTTTTCCGCATTTAGAATCAGTTCTTGATTGTAAAACATTAAGAGAATAATTTCCCAAGTGCAAACCCCGAAGGCCTATGCCAACATCAGATCAACGCCTAAAAATACTACCCAATTTAACATCACATGTAACACCCGATATTTTCAACCATTCGCATCTGCACATGTCAGAATTGAATTGTTCAAAATGCCGCGTAGTAAATAAAATTTGGCAAATCTCAGAATGAACAGTAAATAAAACCATAGATCACGGACACAGAGTAATAATAGTGCAGCGGAAGTAAAAGAAATAATAGTTCATGAAGCTACTATATAAATATATCAGAGTTACATAAGATACAACAGAAGTTTGAATACATAGAAGTCTACTAATACAAGAGCTGAAAAGGAACAACAGACTGAAAAGATAAAACTAGACAAGTAGATAATCTCCAGCGATTCCAATCTCTAGAAAGTGGAAATCCAAATCTGTGAATACTCAAGGCTGATTCGAGCGTAAATAAAAATACAAACACTCGAGTCAAGACATACATACATATACAACGTAAACCAACTCAAGTGAACTATAGTAAGTACAAGTAACTTAAAGGATGCTTGGGACAGCCCATCCTCTAAGGATCCATTAAACTATTTACTATGTAGTAATATTGCGCTATTATAATAATGTCTATAGTAAAATAAACTTACTTTAAAATAGCATCACGGGGTTACCCATATTGCCCCAGACACGTAATAGTCCCACTGGTCCATCCAATATCTACATATCTCCTCATCGAGAGACTACGAGAAGATATGCATGGGCTACGGGAGAAAACCAAACTAGTAGTAAAGGCTCGATAGGGTAGGTGACATGGCACATAAGGCAATGCTAGGGTAGATATACCAATCACGCACACGGGCCGGTGGTAACGCAGCGGCAACATACGCCCACCTCGGAACACATTCCCAAAATCCAAGGGGCGCCCAAACAATCACAAAAGCAATAGAATGGAATCGAAGAAATGTGTCCGACCAGAGGAGCTACCTCTTTTGGCCCGATATCGCTCCTGTTTTAGCCACCTTATGCCAACTCACGGGAGTTGGGTCCAAGTAACGTACCTCAAGAACGTCGCCACCATCCTACTTCATTCTGGAATCTCCATCGCGTATACGGTTGTCAAAAATGGTTTTCGACATCGATAGAGAGTATGCCCATATCTGATCTCGGTCTCTTTGCGAACCAATCGTTATTATAACCCGTGGTTATAACTTTAAAATAATATTTTATACTTCAAAATAAAATATCATTTCTATCCAAATCTTTATCAAAATAAAGATTAAATCATTTCCAAACCATTTCAATATATCAACATACCATATCTTTCAAATTCAAATATTTATCAAAATAAATATCAAGTCATTTCCAACCATTTCATTATATCAAATTATCATATCCTTTCAAAACTTCCTTTCGAATCATTTTAATACATTAAAATATCATATCCATCAGAAGTTCATTTCCAAATCAATTTAATATTAAAATTCATATCTTTCAGAACTTCATTTTCAAATCATTATATAAGTTCAAATCCAAATATTCAACTTTGAATACCTTCTAAATTCAAGATAACATCATTTTACTATCCTTTCAAATCACCTTTTAAAATGATTTTTATTCCATCAAATTAATTCATTTAAACCATTTAAAAGTGGAGTTATTATACTTTCAAATTAAGTATTCAATTCTCAAAGTTTCAAACCATTCTGAGCTCATTTACTTAGTTAAAAACCATAAACATTGAAAATTTGAGCCTTGCGCAGCATTTAGAAAAGGCTGTTATAAGTTATACTTGAAAACATTTTAATTCAACAAAGACAGCATTTAAAAACTGCTGTTAAATCTCATTTTAGTTGAAATTTTAGTTTAAAACAGCAAAGACACCATTTCCAGAAATGCTGTAATAGCTCAGGTTTCAAAACAAGGGTTTTTATTCATTTCAGCAAAGATAGCAGCCCACTACAACATTTATAGAAATGCTATAATAGACCTGAGTTAAGTTTTTAGCCAATTAGTTCGACTACAGCAACTACAACATTTCATAAATGCTATAATTGCTCTTTTAGTTCATTTCCAAAAACCATAGCACTTCTGAATGCTATTAAAAGTGATTTCCAAATTTTAATGTATTTCCAGTAAATAATAAACTTCATTTTAAATGTAATGACCCAAAAATTTCGATCCCGAAATTTCCAGATAGTTGGTGAAAAGAAGAAAGAGATAGAAAAAGAAACAGAAAACAAACACACAAACTCACATTCGCAGCGGATAAAATATAATATCAATAATAGTTATACCAAAGAAAACTGTATCTATCAATTTGATCGATATATCAGAGTTACAACAATTTTATACAACATTGGACCGATACAATTTAACATGTCTCAGACATATACAATATCATAGTGGAAACTCTCCATACGTCCCTGCCATCCAGCTCGCCTCTTGAGCTCCAAAACGTCCTTAACTGAAAATCTGTAATACTCGGTCTGACCCGAGCATTACATCAAAGTAATACCCGGGTCAGGATGGAAACCAGCGTGAGTAAACCCATCTAACATGGAATACAAAAGCATATAACTTATATAAACCCGGGGTACTTATATCAATTTCAAATTCACAAATGGTTATAGTCATCACTTATTTCATCCTCCAAATTCTAAGTACCAAATGTTAGATTAAATGGTCCAATTCACTTAAATCATCCCAGTCCAATATATAGATTTCACATATCAAATCTGAATAGAGTTATTATAGATTACAAATCGAAGTGGTTTCGGGAATTTTCTAATACCCGACACCGGTCTCTTGGAATCTAATGTCATCTTGACCAGAATTATCCAATTCAATACAATTCAACTTTAATTACCAGATAACATTTTTACACATCAACTCATAATTGATAGATAATCACAATATCACCATTCATCCAACATATCATATCACAAAGCAATTCATATTAAAGATATCAACCAGTCCAAAGCACTTATCATTATTCAATCATTCATAAGCCAGATTGATTAACTCTTAATCAATTTAAATTATCCTTTATTTAATTAATTACTATCCTTCAATCACTTGGATTATCTTAATCCTGCTTCATTGATTTATTATAAATCAAATTCATTAACCATCTCTTAATAATCTTACTTAATTAATCTCCCTTGATTAATCATCCTTTAATTACATTCAAGTAATTATCCTTAACCATATCCAATAATTAACCTTTAATTACTATCATTAATTACAATAATTAATGATCCTTCATTTGCTTCCATTAATTAATTAACTATACTTATTTGCATTAATCCTCAATTAATTACAATTAATTAATAAATCACTTTCCTTAATCAATCCTTAATTAATTTCATTAATTATATTAACTAATCATCCTTATTAATTAATTAACCCTTTAATTAATTAAATTGTTAACTTTTAATTAACCATCTCATTAATCATAAACAGTAATTAACAACTTGTAATTATTTATCTTAATTAATTAACTTCTTAATTATATTAACCCTTGATTAATTAATCTAATTAATTACTCATTAAGTGATTACTAATCAATTAAGTTAACACATAATCCTTAATTAATTACTTTATTAATTAATTACATCTTTAATTATTTACCCTTAGTAATTAATCTTAAAATAATATCATTCATTACTTAATTAATCACATTAATTAATTAACTAAAATAATTAAGTAATTAATCCTTAATTTCCTTCATTAATCACTTAACCTTTAAACACTTGATTAAATCTTTCTTTAATCTTCAATTATCAATCCTTAATTACTTAATTAATCTTAAATCATTAATTTATAATCCCTAATTATCTAATTATAAATTAATTAACCTCTAATTAATTAACTTATAACCCTTAATTATTAAATTTAGATAAATTAATTAAATCAATACCCTTAATTAATTTCTTAATTAATTCTTAATCATAATTAAATTAATTAAGCATGTCTAATTTCTTTTAATTAACTTAATAAATTTCAAGATAATAAACTTTAATTATCTTAAGACAAAGCATTATCTTATTAACACCTTAATTATCATTAAAACATTTTTTCTAAACCATTTTATCTTTATGAATAACTTTACTTAATTAAATCATTAATTAAGATTTTGAAATAAAATAAACATTTAACTTGATAAATTTGAAGTTATCAAACATATCTTCCTCTATATAACCTTTATCATCTAACAAAGATAGTTTAAACTAAATTTAATCTAAAATTTAAAACATGTCTTTAAAATTCCATTTTTTTTACTTGAGTTTAAAAATAACTTTACCCTTTATTTAAACAAAATTTCAAACTTCTTAATAAAATGTTAAAGAATTTTTTTTTATAAAGAATAGAATTTAAAACAAGATTCATTTCAAAATTTAACCCTTACTTTATTTAATTTTGAAACTTGTTTATATAAAAATCTTTAAACCCTTTTGAAAACTGTTCTGGGTTTTGCTTTATAAACTTTGAAACTTTGGTTTCTTTTAATTCTAAAACCCGATAAAAATTTTCACTACAAATTGAAAGCCTGTAAACAATTTAATAACCCAAGCGAGCGTCTTCTCCAATTTCTCGACTTCGATCCGAGGCCAACTTCTTCTTCCTCCTTTGTAATTTAAACTTTGTTTTCAGTTTTTTTTTTAAATTTCCAAACTGTTGTAACACCACTCAAATCTCCCCTACAACTAACTCGAGGCATACTTCCATTTACCCGAGACAATCTTCAATGCAACGAAACCCAATCCCCAAACCAACAATGGCACACACAGGATGCACGTGCACGTGCACCAGAGTTCAGATGAACTCTGACCGACCCAACCACCTCCAACTTATCACCGATTATCTGTTCAAGGCTTCACACAACCCAGGAATTGGTAATGACGAAGAATTCGAAAATTCGTCATTGATCCCATACTGGAACAATATCCCATCATCAGAAAAACTGCTCGCTTGCCCGTCACAAGCCACCAACAATGCCCCCATCTTGGTCAAAACTTCGCCTACTCTCCCCGGTCTAATTGCAGCTGGTGCGATCGACAACGGTGCATTGACGAGTTAACAGCGAGTCCAAAATCGTTCCTAACTAAAACATGGGCTAGAACTCTAATTTAATCTCGTATGGTCATCCCTGTTTATAATAAATTTGCTGATTATTTTTCCAATAATCTACAACACTCGAGTTACCTTCGATATGAATATCGAAGCCCATTCCCTCCTCTTTCATCAGAAATCACTTAATTTTCGTTTTCTGTTCAACTTGCAATTCCACTTGAAACCCGCGCTTAGAAATCATGATTATCATCTTAAAATTCATAAATTTTGATAACAAATCAATTAATATACTTGAAACAATGAATTACTCAAGTCGAGATTTTCGATATAGTTAAAAATTCACTGTTTTCCTAAATCTTGAAGTAAATTCACAATACAAAAGCCTGGATTTATTTTTAACATGGATAATGTCCTATTTATCATCTTTTATTTAATAACCATAACTCAAATTCATATGGATTATGAGATGTGAATTCTTGAAATAAATTTTCAAGCCTGTAACCATAAGAACAGGCATGCATGCCTGTGTACATATGATTTAGCTCACCTATATACGTATATACAGCATTCAAGTGAAATCAACAGTTAGGCAACATTCCATAACATCCACAATCACAACCATCAGAACATAAAAACAAAGATAAGTAAATTTGTGCACCTGTCACATGCACAGAACAGAGAAAAGTTTTTGAGTTTCCTGTTTTTTCCAGATTTTGATTTTTTTTTTCAAACAGAAAACTGTTTTCTGAATTCATGCTCTGCTTCCAGTTTGATTTGATTGCTTGCTTGAATCCATTTCAGGTTTGAAGATTTCTTGAATTGACTTTTGATTGTTGTTTTGATCTTTGAACCTGAATGCTTTGATCCAGGTTGATAGCATCTTTGAATATGAATTTCTTTGCATTGTTCAGGTTGATTCAGATTTGACAATGAAGAGTTTAATTCGAGTTTGTAAACTGATTTTGGATATGATTATAAGTTATTCTCATTTTTGTTTAATCTGTTGCTTTCAAACTTTCTTCATCTCTAGATTTTGATCTGGTTTTATTTTTTTCTTTTTGTATGTTATTTACATTTTATTTTTAATTAAACAAATTGCCACTTGTTGTCATAAGCTTACAAGTGTTTACTTCTCATATACATAGTTTTACAATTGTCATTTGTTAAGTTAATTGTATTTAAGTCCTTATTCAAATTTAATTTCATAACTTTATTTTTAACCCTTATTTAAATTTTTATTAAATTTTATACTTAACCCCTCTCATTTAGTTAATTTATTGATCATCATTTTTTTTATATATAAACATACTAAGAAAAATGTACTATCTTCAAATGCATATTAAATCTTTCATCAAATCCTATTCAAATTTGGACTATTATGTTTTATATTTTAAACTTAAATATATTTATAGCTTAGTTCGTATGCAACTTTAAAAGAAAGAGCTTCTAAAAAAATTATTTAATTTCAAAAGTTATGAATATATATATAAACTAAAATCTTATATCTATTATTATTATTATTTATATATATTTTTTATTCAAATCAGATGCTTTCAAATTATTTTTAAGATATACAAATATAGCTATATACTCGAGCTAGTATATACTTAAAATTCCAATATAATAAAGTTTTCACATATCCATTAATACATTATTTCCAGATATTTATATTTTCAATATTTATTATAGTTTTAAATACATCCCGATATCTTTTTGTTACTAAAATTTTATTTGTGTTTAATTTGCAAATCGTCATTTAAATAAATTAAATTTTGCTAATTATCAATTAATAGATGACAAAAATTCTGGGATGTCACATTCTTCCCCCCTTTGAATCTTTTCGTCCCCGAAAAGGAACAAAGCCAGAATTTATTAAGTATTTTAAAACCAGTTAAAATATTCTTTGATCATTTTAAAACACTTTTAAAATCTGTATAGTATTGTCAAAATAGTTTTATAAAAATATCTTTTTATAACTCGATGTTTCAATAAGTCCATCTTCGTTCTCACAGAAATTCGGTCATACGTTGATCAGGCGTAGGACTGAAAATCTATAGGTGCTTAGCAGACCCATTTTCAACATCTAGTGAAAATACTTTGAAAATAATTTTGTTTTAAATATAGAAAATAGTTTTTGAAAATAGAGGATATATCTTTGGTGAGAATGCTCTAGAAATCATCACCTCCATCCATGGTCGCAGTTAACCCGATGGTTACATTGCCATCCCGACAAAATCCATAGATAACTATAGGCCTCTGCGCCCCTCGATTACACCATAGAACCCGCTACAGATCGCAGCTACAACTGGGGTTACGTAGCTATCACAGTAAAAACCCATATAATTGTAGGCATCGGCACCCTCAAATTTCGCTGCCAAAAGAATGAAACTTCTCCACTTGACCATAGATCGCAGTCTACCGATGTTGCGTTGCCATCCCGGCAAAATCAAGTGTAGACCGTTGACACTCATCCTCCACACGATTTTCGCTATGGTCCCCACAATAGATCGCAGTGACATCGAGTTACACTGTCGTCACAGCATAACCCAAATGCCCCTGTAGGCATCAGCGCCCTCGACTTTTGCTACCCAATAATCCTCAAGAACTAGTTTGTCCGGACTCCTCACAGGATCAACTTTAGAACCCCTCTTGGGGCTCAAGGCAGCAGCACCCGGTGGTACTCCTGAGAAGTCCATTCCAAGGGAGCGCCTATTTCCCCAGAGTCATCATCAAAACACTTTATACTATACATATATAGTATCCTTAAATCATACACCTAGTATGATCTCATACGAAGCTCCTTTACACAAAATCGATTATTCCAAAATCGATAATTCTCAAATTAGGCTTTCCAAATTTAATATTGATTTTACCAAAAAATCGAAAGCCTTTCCAAATCCATAGGTTCCCAAAACTTTTTTCCAAAATCCTCATATGATCCTTTACACACATATATATACAGATATATATAATCTTTAAAACTTGGATCATGTCAAACTTGTATAAAACTCCATTTATACTTTCAAAACACCTTCAAAATCCTTTTCTTCTGGCAAAAAAAATTCAACAAGGGAAGTTTCATTTTATAAAACAAAGATATTTAACTTTGTTGATTTAAAATCAAATATTTAAATTTGATTACTCCTTACAAAACCACTTACCATATCACTTACTTTCATAAACAAAATTTCAACCATAGAAATATCCAATTTCCACTTTACTTCATCCTATATTTCACAAAATATATTTTTCATTTCAAAAACCATTTCACATTTCTTATCCACAAATTCCCAGTATCAATTTTATTCAAACCCGTACGATGTACACATATCATCCGTACTCTACACCAATCTGATCGCTCACTCGATCACACAATTTCATTTCCGAACTAGTATTGTCCACCCGACTTCCTACTACGGACTCAGATCTGGTTTCTTGATCAGAAACTGTCATTCTCCTTGCATAGTCATAACTATGATAGAGAATATCTAGAACCAATCAACAATCCATATCCAGGTTCGCCTTCGAAAATCGAGTGAAAAATCCCACTCGGATCGATATATTTATCTCGAAATTCTGTGCTCGAATCTGGATCAAATCACTATGCGAATAGAATAACATACGTACACCCTACGTATTTATCTTAATTGATTATTAGCCAAATCAATTCCATTTCTATTCACATTCACTTTGATTTTCATTCACTTATTCACAACTGATTCAATCCATTAGATTATCACCTCTATTCTTATCTCGATTGGGTATTTAACCAACAACTGTTTAGACTCTGCCCAATTTATTTAGAAAATTGCTTGAAAATTTAAAAAGAGATAAGTAGTTAGAAAATAATTACTAGTTTGTAATATAGGTGTAAAATAGTTAGAAAATAGTCAAAATAATCATAGAAATTTAGATAATTGCGAAATAATAGTAAGATAGTAATTAGTTTTGTAAAATAATTGAAATATAGTAATTAGTTTATAAAACAGTTGGAAAATTGTTAAACAGTTTTCTAAAATAATTGTAAAACAAGTATATGACAATTTGGCTTTTAAATGAAAGGTTGTATATATAATGATTAGCTTGGAAAAATAGGTTTATATTAAAACAATTTATAATAAAAATAGTCCAGAGTCAAAACTGTTCACTTCCCAGTCTTCATTCTCAATCAATTCAATTTAAATTTCCTCTTCCAATTAAATTGACTTAACTCCAATTTAAATAACTTCAATTTCCATTGAAATTTATTCAACCCCAAATCAAGTTGAATTAACCTCAGTTTCTTTTCAAATTTAACTTTATTCAAATTTGATCTCAAATTCTTCTAATTCAGATAAATTTCAATTGAACTAGTTCCAATTTCAATTCATTTCAACTCCAGTTTGAATTAATTCCAATTTCAAACTCCATTTCCAAATCAAGTTGAATTATTCTTGATTTCTTTCCAAATTCAATTCAAATTCCATTTTAATTTTATACTATTCACTATTTCTTTAAATTAATTACATCATTAATTAATTCCAATTAATCACATTCGGTAATTAACTTATTTCTTAATTACCTTCATTAAGTATTTGTCCTTTAAATTGCTTATCTCTAGTTACTTCATTAAGTAACTCCCTCTTTATTTATCATTTCTAATTATTATCCACTAATTAATCTCATCAAGTTTAATTAATTACATAAATTAATTAATTATTCGTATCCTGAAACCTTTCCCAAATTCAAGATTTAATTTCGGTTTGGTTGTATTTCTATTACTTCTTAATTTGACTTGGTAATTTAACAACCAATTCCTTTACTATTTGTTAGAAAGATATATTGCTTTATTTATCAAAATATATTCTTATATAAAACCATTTAAAATCTTTATATAAGAAAATAACAAGTACGCTCTTATACACACACACACACACTCAACTCATTCTAGGGTACCACTTACCCCTATCCTTAATGAGTAATCCCACCAGAGCCAAGGTTCTCGCTTAACCTTCTGCTCTGATACCAAATGTAATGACCCGAAAATTTCGATCCCAAAATTTCCAGATAGTTAGTGAAAAGAAGAATGAGATAGAAGAAGAAACAGAAAAGAAACACACAAACTCACATTTGCAGCGGATAAAATATAATATCAATAATAGTTATACCAAAGAAAACTGTATCTATCAATTATATCGATATATCAGAGTTACAACAATTTTATGCAACATTGGACAGATACAATTTAACATGTCTCAGATATATACAATATCATAGTGGAAACTCTCCATACGTCCCTGCCATCCAGCTCACCTCTTGAGCTCCAGAACGTCCTTAACTGAAAATCTGTAATACTCGGTCTGACCCGAGCATTACATCAAAGTAACACCCGGGTAAGGCTGGAAACCAGCGTGAGTAAACCCATCTAACATGGAATACAAAAGCATACAACTTATATAAACCCGGGGTACTTATATCAATTTCAAATTCACAAATGGTTATAGTCATCACTTATTTCATCCTCCAAATTCTAAGTACCAAATGTTAGATTAAATGGTCCAATTCACTTAAATCATCCCAGTCCAATATATAGATTTCACACATCAAATATGAACAGAGTTATTATAGATTACAAATCGAAGTGGTTTCGGGAATTTTCTAATACCTAACACCGGTCACTTGGAATCTAATGTCATCTTGACCAGAATTATCCAATTAAATACAATTCAACTTTAATTACCAGATAACATTTTTACACATCAACTCATAATTGATAGATAATCACAATATCACCATTCATCCAACATATCATATCACAAAGCAATTCATATCAAAGATATCAACTAGTCCAGAGCACTTATCATTATTCAATCATTCATAAGCTAGATTGATTAACTCTTAATCAATTTAAATTATCCTTTAATTAAATTAATTACTATCCTTCAATCACTTGGATTATCTTAATCCTGCTTCATTGATTTATTATTAATCAAATTCATTAACCATCTCTTAACAATCTTACTTAATTAATCTCCCTTGATTAATCATCCTTTAATTACATTCAAGTAATTATCCTTAACCATATCCAGTAATTAACCTTTAATTACTATCATTAATTACAATAATTAATGATCCTTCATTTGCTTCCATTAATTAATTAACTATACTTATTTGCATTAATCCTCAATTAATTACAATTAATTAATAAATCACTTTCCTTAATCAATCCTTAATTAATTTCATAAATTATATTAACTAATCATCCTTATTAATTAATTGACCCTTTAATTAATTAAATAATTAACCATCTCATTAATCATAAACAGTAATTAACAACTTGTAATTACTTATCTTAATTAATTAACTTCTTAATTATATTAACCCTTGATTAATTAGTCTAATTAATTACTCATTAAGTAAGTACTAATCAGTTAAATTAACACATAATCCTTAATTACTTTATTAAATAATTACATCTTTAATTAATTACCCTTAGTAATTAATCTTAAATTAATCTCATTCATTCATTAATTAATCACGTTAATTAATTAACTAAAATAATTAAGTAATTAATCCTTACTTTCCTTCATTAATCAATTAACCTTTAAACACTTGATTAAATTAGTCATTAATCTTCAATTATCAATCCTTAATTACTTAATTAATTAATCTTAAATCATTAATTTATAATCTCTAGTTATCTAATTATAAATTAATTAACCTCTAATAAATTAACTTATAACCCTTAATTATTAAATTTAGATAAATTAATTAAATCAATACCTTTAATTAATTTCTTAATTAATTCTTAATCATAATTAAATTAATTAAGCATGTCTAATTTCTTTTAATTAACTTAATAAATTTCAAGATAATAAACTTTAATTATCTTAAGACAAAACATTATCTTATTAACACCTTAATTATCATTAAAACATTTTTTAAACCATTTTATCTTTATGAATAACTTTACTTAATTAAATCATTAATTAAGATTTTGAAATAAAATAAACATTTAACTTGATAAATTTGAAGTTATCAAACATATCTTCCTCTACATAACCTAAATCATTTAACAAAGGAAGTTTAAACTAAATTTAATCTAAAATTTAAAACTTGCCTTTAAAATTCCATTTTTTTTACTTGAGTTTAAAAATAACTTTACCCTTATTTAAACAAAATTTCAAACTTCTTAATAAAATGTTAAAGAAAAAAAATTATAAAGAATAGAATATAAAACAAGATTCATTTCAAAATTTAACCCTTACTTTATTTAATTTTGAAACTTGTTTATATAAAAACTTTTAAACCCTTTTGAAAACTGTTCTGGGTTTTGCTTTATAAACTTTGAAACTTTGGTTTCTTTTAATTCTAAAACCCGATAAAAAATTTCACTACAAATTGAAAGCCTGTAAACAATTTAATAACCCAAGCGAGCGTCTTCTCCAATTTCTCGAGTTCGACCCGAGGCCAACTTCTTCTTCCTTCTTTGTAATTTAAACTTTGTTTTCAGTTTTTTTTTAAACTTCCAAACTGTTGTAACACCACTCAAATCTCCCCTACAACAAACTCGAGGCATACTTCCATTTACCCGAGACAATCTTCGATGCAACGAAACCCAATCCCCAAACCAACACTGGCACACACAGAATGCACGTGCACGTGCACCAGAGTTCAGATGAACTCCGACCGACCCAACCACCTGCAACATATCGCCGATTATCTGTTCAAGGCTTCACATAACCCAGGAATTGGTAATGACGAAGAATTCGAAAATTCGTCATTGATCCCATACTGGGACAATATCCCATCATCAGAAAAAATGCTCGCTTGCCCGCCACAAGCCACCAACAATGCCGCCATCTTGGTCAAAACTTCGCCTACTCTCTCCGGTCCAATTGCCGCTGGTGCGATCGACAACGCTGCATTGATGAGTTAAGAGCGAGTCCAAAACCGATTCTAACTAAAACATGGGCTAGAACCCTAATTTAATCTCGTATGGTCATCCATGTTTATAATAAATTTGTTGATTATTTTTCCAATAATCTACAACAATCGAGTTACCTTCGATATAAATATCGAAGCCCATTCCCTCCTCATTCATCATAAATCACTTAATTTTCGTTTTCTGTTCAACTTGCAAATCCACTTGAAGCCCGCGCTTAGAAATCATGATTATCATCTTAAAATTCATAAATTTTGATAACAAATCAATTAATATACTTGAAACAATGAATTACTCAAGTCGAGATTTTCGATATAATTAAAAATTCATTGTTTTCCTAAATCTTGAAGTAAATTCACAATACAAAAGCCTGGATTTATTTTTAACATGGATAATGTCCTATTTAAATCATCTTTTATTTAATAACCATAACTCAAATTCATATGGATTGTGAGATGTGAATTCTTGAAATAAATTTTCAAGCCTGTAACCATAAGAACAGGCATACATGCCTGTGTACATATGATTTAGCTCACCTATATACGTATATACAACATTCAAGTGAAATCAACAGTTAGGCAACATTCCATAACATCCACAATCACAACCATCAGAACATAAAAACAAAGATAAGTAAATTTGCTCACCTGTCACATGCACAGAACAGAGAAAAGTTTTTCAGTTTCCTGTTTTTTTCCAGATTTTGATTTTTTTTTCAAACAGAAAACTGTTTTGCGGAATTCATGCTTTGCTTCCAGTTTGATTTGATTGCTTACTTGAATCCATTTCAGGTTTGAAGATTTCTTAAATTGACTTTTGATTGTTGTTTTGATCTTTGAACCTGAATGCTTTGATCCAGGTTGATAGCATCTTTGAATATGAATTTCTTTGCATTGTTCAGGTTGATTCAGATTCGACAATGAAGAGTTTAATTCGAGTTTGTAAACTGATTTTGGATATGATTATAAGTTATTCTCATTTTTGTTTAATCTGTTGCTTTCAAACTTTCTTCGTCTCTTGATTTTGATATGGTTTTATTTTTTTCTTTTTGCATGTTATTTACATTTTATTTTTAATTAAACAAATTGCCACTTGTTGTCATAAGCTTACAAGTGTTTACTTCTCATATACATAGTTTTACAATTGTCATTTGTTAAGTTAATTGTATTTAAGTCCTTATTCAAATTTAATTTCATAACTTTATTTTTAACCCTTATTTAAATTTTTATTAAATTTTATACTTAACTCCTCTCATTTAATTAATTTATAGATCATCATTTTTTTTAATATATAAACATACTAATAAAAATGTACTATCTTCAAATGCATATTAAATCTTTCATCAAATCCTATTCAAATTTGGACTATTATGTTTTATATTTTAAACTTAAATATATTTATAGCTTAGTTCGTATGCACCTTTAAAAGAAAGAACTTCTAAAAAAAATTATTTAATTTCAAAAGTTATGAATATATATATAAACTAAAATCTTGTATCTATTCTCATTATTATTTATATTATTTTTATTCAAATCAGACGCTTTCAAATTATTTTTCAGATATACAAATATACCTATGTACTCGAGCTAATATATACTTAAAATTCCAATATAATAAAGTTTTCACATATCCATTAATACATTATTTCCAGATATTTATATTTTCAATATTTATTATAGTTTTAAATACATCCCGATATCTTTTTGTTACTAAAATTTTATTTGTTTTTAATTTGCAAATCATTATTTAAATAAATTAAATTCTGCTAATTATCAATTAATAGATGACAAAAATTCAGGGATATCACATTAAACCCCTTAAACATTGTCAAAAATCATATTTTAACACTAAAAATGTTCATTAACATATTATTTAACATATTATTTTTATAACATAAATTTCTCATATTTAAATCCAATTTCAACAAATTACTTAATAAATTCAAGTGAAAAAGTTTCTAGCCTTCACATTTTCAATAAAAAAACTTAACACTTAAATTTTTATCACCATTTTTACAACTATAACTTAATTTCCATTTTTATTTATTTGTATAACTTAAATTTCCTTTTTAAACCAAAACCCAAATTTCCAGACTTAAGTTATATTTAAATAATTCAATTTAACCATTTATTTATTTAACATTTTCCACTTATAGAAAAATCATAAATCCTTTATTTAAAACACTTTAAAAATCTATTTAAATCAAATTATCATAAATTTACATTTTAAACCACTTAAGATTTTATTTATATAACTTAAATGCCATTTTGAAAGCCAAAGTCCAAATTTAAGTTATATTTCAAAAATTCAATTTTTACCATTCATTTAAATTACTGTTTTAACTTTTAGAAAAATCAAAATTTCTTTATTTAAACATAAAAATCCGTTTTAAATCAAATTTTCATAATTTTACACTTTTAAAATATTTAAAATACTTTATAAAATAACCACGGGCTTGTATATCTAACATATGTCAAGTGATACAAATATATATCATTTCAATCCACAGTTTACAAAGAAAATCCGGGTCCTATCATTTCAAACCCGCAGTCCCAAGTTAAAACAAAATAAAAAAACCGTTCAGGCCAATCATTTCAGCCCATAATGATTTTTCCCCATTCTAAAGCCCGTTCGGGTATGTATCATTTCAACCCATAGTGATTTCTAATCTACAGGGAACTTACAGTGTGAACAGATATAAATGAACAGTTTAACAATATATAACAGTAATAGATGAGATGACATGTAAATTAACAGGTTTAAAATCATACATAAATAATCACAAACAGTTATGGCATCATTTATAATTCTACACATTCAAATGTTGCTGCTTCACAATTGCATGGGTATATAGTGTCGTGTGAGATTTACTCACCCTTTTATGCTGGAGATTGCAATGCAAATGACACAATGGAATCAAAAGCACAATGACAAGACTACGGATTTGAGTGGAGAGCGAGATCCAATGCTACAAATCTTGTGTTACAGCCCAAAACAAAACAAAAATAAATTTATAAATTCAATACAACTATGAATTTAAATAACTTTGAAATGAAAAACAATTTTAATGCATAACTTTTTGCCTTGCTTTCTACATTCTTTGGCATGGCCTAGGGGTGCACATGGTCAGGTTTTAGTGTGGCTTGGCTTAGGTTTGGACATAAGGGTGCACGACTACAAGCTAGAACATGGAGGGGAGTTACAAAGCATGAAGTTGAAGAGGCTTATACAAACTAGGGTGGTTTTATTTCACCAAAGTGGTTCGGCCATGGGTCCTTGGGCTCGGCCAGGGTGCTACAAGTCTGGTCAGTGGATGGAAGGGTGTGTAAGGGTCTGGACAGAGGTGGTGGCGGCGGCTTAAGGTGATGGTGGTGGTGGAAATGGAAGTGGTGAACAAGTGGTGGTAAAACAACATGCTTTCAAAGCTTTAGGTTGCATTTTGGTGGGTTTTTTTTGCACCATGGTGGGTTCGGCCTTGGTCAAGACCATAGGGTAGCTGGTGATGATGTCAGGGAAGAGGTGTAGGATGTGGTGGCCATGACAATCAAGTGGTGGCCGAGCAAACTATCCATGAAAACAAGGCAAAAATATGAAAAAAAATAAGAAGAAAAGAAGATAAATAAGGAGCCATTAGCAATAATTTTACCTAGCCGTGAATGAGGAATGAAGATTCAATATTTTTTATGCATGAGAAGAAAATGAAACTCATGGCTAGTCATAAAAAAAAAACACGGCCAAATTAAAGTTAATGAAGAGTTATGGAAAAATGAAAAGTCTAGCATTTGAAAAGCCATAGGAAAAGGAAAAGTCTTGTCTCTTCAATTTACCTTTTCTTTTAAAACAAATATGACAAAATAAATTCAGTAAATAAATCTAAAAAATGAAACAAGGTGAAATAAGATGAAAATAAATAATTAAATATAAAGAAAATAGAAAAAGAATAAAAGAAATTGCTTAAAAGTTCAAAACAGGGTTCAAAAATTACAAATAAAACATCATTGGCTTTGGAAAAATATCTACTTCATTTTAAAATTATTCTAAAACAAAATTTTGAAATAAAATAATTTTTAAAACATATGAAAAGTGAAATAAATAATTAAATTTAGAGAAAATATAAAAATAATTAAAGAAATTGTTTAAAAATTGGAAACGTGACATGAAAATTACAAATAAAATACCATTGGCTCTAGAAAATTTCTATTTCACTTTTAAAAAAAATAATATGTCAAATATTTAAAATAAATGAGGAAAAAAAATAAAATAGGAATGATAATAAAATAAGATCTTTGAGAAAATAGAAAAATAAATAAAGAATTCCTCAAATTAATTGAAGCTGGAAATTAGAAATTGTAAAAATACAACCGACATTGGAAAATATCAATTACACTTTCAAAAATATTTTAAAACCAAAATATATACAGTACATGTTATTTTACCCATATAAACATAAATTAGAACATTACATGACCAAATAAAATATTATTTATATAATTTAAATTAAACAATTTTGTTAAATACATCAAATTTCACACAATAGTTAAAAAGACATAACTTTCACATTATAAATCAGATTTCGACGAAACGAAAAGCAGTGTTCTTAAAATTTTATTTACTTTCATAATAAAAGATAAATTTCAAATTTTCAAACCTTCAAATTTAAAATTTAAAATCAAAGTTTGACCATATTGACCAAAAATACATTTTTTTTGGAAAATATTCTTTTTATTCATGTTTGGAATTCTAATTCATATCAAAATCAAAATTTATATTTAAAATAACAAAATTATTTAATTTAATAAATAAATATAAAGTTTTTAAATCACAAATTCAATTAAAATAATTAAAATAATTAAAATAACAGAAAATACAGGGCAGTTACACTCTCCCCCACTCAAAACTTTTCGTCCCTGAAAAGAAATGAGGTACGGGAAAGCACATAAAAAGATAGAGTGAAATAAGATTAAGACAAGATGACAAGGAAATTGAGATTATACCTGATAATTGTTGTTATAGGTAAGTTTAACAAGGTAGAGATGATCTTTCCAAGATCCTCCAGAATCAAGAACACAAACACGAAAAAGGTGGATTCAAAATGAGTACAAAAGATTATCAAAGATTATAGAAAGATTTTCTAAACAGAAAGATTATAGAAAGATGTCTATACCAGTCTGTAGCAAGATAAGGATAATAAGGACAACCAAAAGATAGTTTGAAAAACAAAGTAAGGAAATAAATATGAAACCATGGAAATTTCAAATTAAATAGAAAATAAATTTTTCACACAAGTTAAATAAATCTTAACTATCTCAAATTTCATTATCTTATTATCCAATCATCTTAAATTAACAATTTTAAAACCATGGTTTTGAAAAATAATCATTTATTATATTCATAATGTACTTAATAAATTTAATTCTTATTTATTCCTAATTAAAATTAAATTTATTCCTCTCAATATATTTATCACTTATGTTAAATATACTTACACTTATTATAACTGCTTTATTTTATTCTTAGTTTTTTTTAACATTATTTTATTGTAAGTTATTCAATTACCCTTTATTATATTTACCTCTGTCAATCATTTTATAACTAAAATTAAATGTATAACATTTATTATAACCACTCAAATTTTATTTATAAAATCTTTTTATATTGTATATTATCTAATTACATTGTTAACTTCTGGAATTAAGGTAAGTTATATTTGAATGCAATTGTATTATACAAATAAAACTTTCCAATTAAATCATTTCATGCTTGAATATTCATCCAAAATTTTGATTTTCTTTTTATAATTGAAATTATTCTTTAAAATAAAATTTAAGAATTAAAATTTTGATTTCTTCAAACCATTTACGGATAAATAAATGTATGTACATAATTTATCAAATCAAATTTATATCATATATCTATATATATTATAAATCAAGTCATATTTTAGAAATTAAAATCAACTTGATTTCCCAAAACAAAGATATAGCAAGACTACAAAGCGGTCTCTTCACCTCGAAACTCGAAATGAATGTCTATGATGCTGTAGTCATCACCAAAATTATTTCCTAGCGATAAAGAGAAGAGCACTGATTTTTAAACTTTAAAATTCTTTGGAAACATATTCTTATTCGAAAAACTTTAAATAATATACTTTAAAACTTAAACACGAGGTTTCAAACCAGCAGAAATTAAATTCTCAAATTTCTTGTTTTAAATTCATTTCAGTTCCCAAATCAATTTATAAACAACTATTTATAAATTCATTTATAGAACAATAAATGATAAATCTAGTATTATCATTTCAAATAATCAATTTATCAAGTTCCATAAATTTACTTATATATCAAAATTTATTTCATTAACCAAATTTAAAATAATATTGTGTCAGCTTGTTCTATCAAAGTGTTTTAAAAATCCTATCGATAGCGATGATCACGAATCGATTGGAAACCCAAATCAACATCAACAACTCAAACAAAAAAATATAGATTACAAGTACAATTGAAAAAGATTGGAATAATAGATTGGGAACAGAAGACAAGATGATTAAATAACAGAGTAGGGAGATGGGTAAACTTAAGTAAATCGCGGGCAACCTTAATCGGGTCAATCGTGACTTAAAGATTAAGATCAATGTGGATTTTATGGAGTAAATCTACATTCGATCTCAAGAGATAGAGTTAGGAATAACAATAGATATTAGCTTCTAAACCAAAGATAGATAAAAATCCCTGGTAAATCGACGCTAATTGTAAAGGAGTTTCCCCCTTTACAATTCAATTTGAAATTGACGACCGACTCACTAAAAAGATCATTCGAAGCGGAGTTATGGGATACTCCAGAATCAAAAAGAAGTTGAATAGTGAGGGACACGAATGGATTTTGGAACCGCAGGGAACGTTACAAAATTCAAAGGAAATTTGAATCAAAGAGGAAAAGATTCAAACTCGAACGAAAGTGATTCTGTAAATAAATTTACCTTATATTCTAAGTTTTGCCTCAAAGCCAAAGCTCTGATACCAAATGTAACACCGGTATTTTCAACCATTCGCATCCGCACATGTCGGACTTGAATTGCTCAAAGTACCGTGTAGTAAATTAAATATGGAAAATCTCAGAATATACAATAAATAAAATCACAAATCACAGACACAGAGTAATAATAGTGCAGCGGAAGTAAAAGAAATAGTAGTTCATGAAGCTACTATATAAATATATCATAATTACATAAGATACAACAGAAGAAATAGAGTACAAAAGAAGTCTCAATACATAAAAGTCTACTAATACAAGAGCTGAAAAGGAACAACAGACTAAAAAGATAAAACTAGACAAGTAGATAATCTCGAGCGATTCCAATCTCCAGAAAGTGGAAATCCAAATCTGTGAATACTCAGGCTGACCCGAGCGTAAACAAAAATACAAACATTCAAGTCAGGACATACATACTTATACAATGTAAACCAACTCAAGTGAACTGTAGTAAAAGTACAGGTAACTTAAAGGATGCTTGGGACTGTCACTCCTCTAAGGATCCGTTAAACTATTTGCTATGTAGTAATACTGCGCTATTATAATAATGTCTATAGTAAGATAAACTTACTTTAAAATAGCATCACAAGGTTACCCATATAGCCCCAAACACGAAATAGTCCTAGTAGTCCATCCAATAACTGCATATCTCCTGATCAGGAGACTACGAGAAGATACGCAGGGGCTACGGGAGAAAACCAAACTCGTAGTAAAGGCTCGATAGGGTAAGAGACACGACACACAAGGCAATGCCATGGTAGATATACCAATTACGCACACGGGCTGGTGGTAATGCAGCAGCCACATACGCCCACCTTAGAACACATTCCCAAAATCGAAGGGGCGCCCAAACAATCACAAAAGCAATAGAATGGTATCGAAGAAATGTGTCCGACCAGAGGAGCTACCCCTTTTGGCCCGAGATCGCTCCTGTTTTAGCTACCTTATACCAACTCATGGGAGTTGGGTCCACGTAACATACCTCAAGAACGTCGCCACCATCCTACTTCATTCTGAAATCTCCACCGCATACACGGTTGTCAAAATGGTTTTCAGTATCGACAGAGAGTATACCCATATCCTATCCCGGTCTCTTTGCCAACCAATCATTATTATAACCCGTGGTTATAACTTTAAAATAATATTTTATACTTCAAAATAAAATATCATTTCAATCAAAATCTTTATCAAAATATAGATTAAATCATTTCCAAACCATTTCAATATATCAACATACCATATCTTTCAAATTCAAATATTTACCAAAATAAATATCAAGTCATTTCCAACCATTTCAATACATTAAATTATCATATCCTTTCAAAACTTCCTTTCAAATCATTTTAATACATTAAAATATCATATCCTTCAGAACTTCATTTCCAAATCAATTTAATATCAAAATATCATATCTTTTAGAACTTCATTTTCAAATCATTATATAAGTTCAAATCCAAATATTCAACTTTGAATACCTTCTAAATTCAATATAACATTCATTTATTATCCTTTCAAATCGCCTTTTAAAATGATTTATATTCCATCAAATTAATTCATTTAAACCATTTAAAAGTGGAGTTATTATACTTTCAAATTAAGTATTCAATTTTCAAAGTTTCAAACCATTCTGAGCTCATTTACTTTGTTAAAAACCATAAACATTGAAAATTTTAGCCTTACGCAGCATTTAGAAAAAGCTGTTATAAGTTATACTTGAAAACATTTTAATTCAGCAAAGATAACATTTAAAAACTGCTGTTAAATCTCATTTTAGTTGAAATTTTAGTTTAAAACAGTAAGGACAGCATTTGCAGAACTACTGTAATAGCTCAGGTTTCAAAACAAGGGTTTTTATTCATTTCAGCAAAGACAGCTACAGCATTTATCGAAATAAAGATGTTTCGCTTGTTAAGCTTCAGTGGTCCGCGAATCCTAAGGATTGCTCTTGGGAATCTAGAGAATTCATCGAGCTAACACATCCGGAATTACTTTCCCATGCTCTTTGAGGTGAACTTCTTATTTCAAATTTCTTTTGTGTTAATATGCTTTTATGGTTGTTACTTTATGTTTCCATCTTATATATTGCGAGGATGCAATTTATTTAAGGAGGGGAGTATGTAACAACCCGCATATTTATCTATTTTATACTTAAATATTTTATTTAAATATTTCATCATTAGTCGGATTTTAGTCCGAAAAGCTACTTTTTGCATATGGTCAAATTGGGACTGGAGACCCCATCCATTGAGTTCAAAATGCCATTTGCAACCTTTTTGAGTATAAACATTGATATGTTTGGAGCTAGCTAAAAATTTGACCTTTTTCACTTTGGGTTTGAGTTTGGGTTCAGCCCAATGTTCTAACTTAATACCACAAACTGAAACCCCCTCTTCATTCGCTCCCTCTTCCTCTACTTTTCAGTTCTAAAGAGATTAATGGCGAGTGGAATGGGAAATTAAAACTCAAGCCCTAGTTTTCTATTTGCAAATCAACATCTAGCTCCGAATTCAAGAGAACCCATTGGTAAGCCTTCTCTTCACCTTCTCCAACTCCTTCTCTCTTGAATTTCAGAAATTCCTAAACCTAACTTTGGAAATGTTCTTCTTTTGAGCATAGATTCAAGATCATTTGGGTTGTGTTGAAGAGTGGTTGATTCTCCCTTTGCTTTCAAGCTTCTCTTTCATTGTTTTTGTGAAAAGGTGAGATTATTAATCTCACATCTAGGTTTATAACTATCTTTGAACGTTGGGTATGAATTCCTAACAATTATACATGTGCATTTGCTTTTGTTTTGGATTTATTTGGTTTATATTCCAACTTTTGGTGTTTTGAAAGCAAATTCTATGAAAATCCTTCTATGGATATTTGAACAAGTTTTTGGTGATGCATCGAAGAGCCTGTAGGGCTGGGTTGCCGATCGGCGTAATCCCTTAGTGCCCGAGGCTCGACCGGTTGCGAAATGGGAAGGGTTTCTTCTTCCTTGATGGGCAGGGAAAACTGCCTTAGCTCCAGTCAGTCGACTGGACTTCTAGGTCAGTCGACTAGCTGAAGCTAATAAGCAGGGTGAAGGCTTCCTGCAGAGCCTTAGGGGCTCTGTTTACTACAGTCAGTCGACTGACCCACTGAGCTCAGTCGACTGACCCACTGAGCTCAGTCGACTGACCAGTATCCCGTGAATTTTCAGGGACTGAGTTCAGTCAACTGAACTCAGTGAGCCAGTCGACTGACCTGCTTCTATTTGTCTGCTATGCCTATTTGAGCCTAGTTTTGCTTGGTTTCCAATTTATATCGATTCGTTTTGATTCCTAGTTGTTGTTATCACTTATTCGACTATGATGACTTCTATTTTGGAATTTTGCAAATATCCACTTTGATGGATCTGATATCGATTTCTTTGGAATTAATGCACGTCCTCGAATGTGAATTTTGGTGATTGATTGTTCTAAAATCACTTCTATGATTTGTCACTTTAAAATATAAAGATTTTTAATACTAGTAGTAAATATCAAAACCCTTTCTTCAAAACAATTTCAACACTATGTTATTACAAAGCTCGTTTCTTAAACCGTTTTCCAATCTACTAGCATATACAAACCTTTACCTCATTCGTATGAGAAATCTAATTAAACGGCTTAGTAAAATAAGTGGTATGAAACACTTGCGTTTACTTCATCGGTTAATTCTTGGACTTGTTCGATTGAATCTCTTGTGACAATTTTCTAGTGGAGATCTACAATTTGTTTGTAAATATTTAAGTTAAGCTAGTGATTATGGGACATGAAGCTAATCTCATATATTTACTAGCTTACTGTGATTGACACTTCTTGATGATCGATGATGATCATTTTTGTGATTTAGACTAGCAATTGTGCGATGTCTCTTTGTCTACGAGGGAGACTAGACCCCGTTTCAGTGTGATTTCGACTCACACATGTGGTGTAGCACCCCATGGTCTTCGGGCCATTCGTACGTCAAAAATTAATGGCTAGCTACCATGAGATAGCATCTCGTTCGTGTGATACATATGTTGGTGAGTTTTCATGCTCTCGTTCATGTGATAGGCCTCCCCCTTTTTATGATTTCTGGATTTCGTGTGTTGATCTCTGGAATTTATACTTCACCAATTTTCGTGATTTCTATTGATAAGTTTTATCAATTTTTGTGCATTGGTGAATTCGTGTGTCATTGACTTGTTATGAATACAAGTTCTGGGTATGATACCCTTTTTGGATCTTTGAGAAGATTCTTGTGATATTGATTAATCTTTTTGTTGATTATCATTTACGTACTTATAGTGGTATGCCATTATGGACATTATATGTTTATGCCATATGTCTTATTCTATATCGTGTCATCTGATATTTATAGCTAGACCGATCCGTTTATTATTTTCTTATGAAGTAATACTCGGGTCAGACCGAGATGTTACAAGTGCTTCTGCTTGACTTCTCTCTTGGGATTGATTTCTATGACATTTGGCTAACTACTTAGATTAGTAGTTTATTTTGGTGTATACATTTGACATATAGACTCTATGATGTATACTTATTCTTTTGTGTAGTTCTTGTAACTATTCTTTTGTGATAGTGTGGATCTTGCTTGACCACACCTCTGATGTACACTTTCATGTGTTTTATATTCATATCTACTTCCGCCTTTGTGATATGGATGTCTGTGACTGTCCTGTGTTATGTTTATTTCTATATTTGTTTCTGAAGATATTATAGCCACTGTGTAGTTGCTTCGAGCTTGTGTTGGTATGTCGGATTTCCTCTTGCAACAAAAAGCATGTTATATTATTTGACGTATCGATGCTCGCATAAAGCAAATACCCGAGTGGTCACTCCTCAACAGCCTTATTATCCGAGCTAGTTGACGGCATTACACCGTAGTGTCCTTGGCTAGCGTGGGTATAGAGGTGGGGCGTCACAATACTCAACCATCAAAACATGTTTTTAAATTGATAATACATGCCTAATATTCATTAGCATACAAAGCTATTTAAAGTTAGATTACGTGGAGTTTTCTCACGAAAGGCTTTCCTAACACTCAATGGATGTTTCGACCATCAAAGCTCCACCATCCAATGTCTCGAAGTAAGTGAAATGACCCTCCTTCCTCCAAATGGTTTGGCCTAGGGTTGTATTTAGAGCCGGAGTGAGTTTGAATGGATGATTCTTGGATGGTTGTCCTTAGAATGAGGAGAGAAGAAAGATTGATGTATATATAGAAGAGTTTTGAGTTGTTTAACTATGGTTTCTCACCATGGAAGCCATTAATGGTTTCTTGAGCTTGAGAGGATTTATGAAGAAGAAGATGAGAAAATGATAAAGAAGTGAAGAGAATGAGAGGGAGTGTTTATATAGGGTTACTCTTAGGAATAAACTATATGTATATGTCGCTTCTTAACATCAATACAACACCATACCACCACTTCACACCGTACTCCCCTACACCCTCCTTGTCCTTGCGTGTGGCCTCCTACACCCACTTTTTCATACGTGTGTACCCTCCCATGCCATGCTATGCTTTCATTAAATGAGAGCGTGAGTTGATGTGATGTTTTCCATACTCATTTGTTTATTCTTTTCTTATGTATATTATATATATATATATATATATATATATATATATATTCATATGCATTTGTACTCTACATTTTACATATATATACATGTTTTATTATTTGTTTATTTGTGTGTGATTACATACATATGTCTCATGTATGTATACCTGTTACACACAATTTTTTGATGATGTTCAACAACTTTTACACGATATTCTATAGTGTATTTAAATTTCATAAATTAGTCATATTTGTTATTACATTTTTCTCAATATAATTATGTAATTTGAGTTTATAAATAATATTTTCGTTATTTTATATTAGTTAAACATTAATTTAATTCACTATGAAATTAACCGATTTGTATATTCCAATAAATTTAATAATTGAATTTTCTATTCAATTATATCATAGGTTTATATTTATTAATTTTCGGGTTCTTACAACTCCAAATAGCTATCATGCCTCTTCCATGTCTTGGAAGCTTATTCATCTTAAGAGGTACCTGAAAACCCCAACTCTCAAACTACTCAAAATCAATTGAGTACCCGAGAGTTTAAGGAGAAAACATAAACTTCGAGTCAGACATAAAGCCTGGTATGAATAATAATCTACCATCTCAAATCTTTTAGATAACTAGCGAGACCACGCCGCTTAGCGGAACTGGTTTTCCCGTTACTAGTATCTGCAAACCTTTATAAAACCGTATACTATGCTCCTGCATCGACAATGGTTAAAACAATTCAAAATATTATAATACGATGATATGCAAAAAAATGAATCAATTCTGGATTACCCATCCCTGTTCATTTTAGACTATCTATCTCAGTTATAGTTTTTAGGATTACTATTAACCTATTAGTTTTCATAGGCTGAATAATAATCAATTAAACCTTTAAGGACTCCCTATCCAAATACGTAGATTTTTTGGGATCACTAAGAACCTATTGGGAACTCTAATAACTTTCTTTTATCCTAGTTTTATAGATTGGCTAGGAACCGATCGGTGAGCCCAATATCCTTTCTTCTTACCCTAGTTTTCTGGGGCTAACTAGGAACCTATTGACATTTGTCAATATCTCATCCGAATATAGTTTTCATGGGCTAACAACAAACCTACTGGCTCCTGCCAATATCAAATCATAGCTTTCATGGGATTACTATGAACCTATCTATCCGACATCTTCCTTTATACATAGTTTTCATGGGCAAACTATGAACCTTTTGGCCCGTGCCAATATTTTTTCCTACACACAATATTCATTGGACTACTGAGAACCTATTGGCCTCTGCCAATATCTTTCTTTTATATTTTAGCATCCTATATTCTAATCTTCCTGACCTCCTGGATGCAATTGTACTCATTTAGGGGTTTAATCAATTTATATACCCTATTGGGTTAACCTAGGTGGTTCTTCTACCCTTTATCCCCAAAATGCAATTATGAGTCCACTATAAAGTGTGTATATTTATATTTGAAGAAGATAACATAACATCATAGCAATACCACTCCTATGGGTTTATATATAACATGGTTAATCCCTTTAACATATTACTTCATCAAAGAACGCTTCTTCTGAAAACCAATACAAAACTCCTTTAATTTGGCAATGGGTTTTTCCTTCTAAAATAGAATTTGGGTTATAAAATCTTTTGATACCTTTGAAACCTAGCTTTCGACTTCATATGATGGCCTCCTTCGAAAGCATTCAAAAAACTAGGCTCCCGCCTCTTTATACCTTAAAATCTACCTTTCGAAACATTTGATTATATTAAAGTATTAGCATTTAACTTCAGAAGCATAGCTTCGAAACCAGTTGGAAGTGCCCCTTTCGACACCATTAGAAGTAACCCTTCCGAAATCATTGAAAGTCTCCCTTTCGAAAGCATTGGGTTTATACTTAAAACACTATTTGGGTCAAAGTGAACATAGGCAAAAGCATCTCTTTTGAAACCATCCTTTATCATTTATAAAAACATTGGGGAAATATGATGGCATCAGCACCATCTCTTTTGAAAGCATAAAACATCTGGGTAAAATATTGGAAGGTTGGGGTTGAAACCCCTTTCGAAACCATTGCCATCGAAACCCGTACCCCCTTTCGAAATCTATAGAAAGTGGCTTAAACATATAAAAAAGTACCTTTCGACAGCGTTGATATCTGCAACACCATCGAAAGGATATAGAATGGCAGCAGGGTTTCGACTAGGTCAGAACCCCTTCTTTCAAAACATTCTTTCCTAAGTAAGGAACTCGTTCGAAAGCAAATTAAGTTAATACCATATGTTTCGACTCCGTCAAAGGATAAAACAAAACCAAGACAAAATCTTTTCTTTTAAAAACAAACATAGGTTTCGACTCCTTTGGAAGATGTTCTTTCGAAACCTTACCTTTCGCCTCCCTCCAATCCACTATGTACCATCTTTGTTATACCTTGTGTATTAGTTTCGGCTTAGTAGGTTTCGACAAGGATGAAGGCGGAAGCTTTTGTGTCGAAAGGTGCTTTCCAAAGTAGGTGGAACCAATTTTCTGAGTAAACCTGGTTTAGTTCTTCTTAAAGTAAATTTTTCTCTAACTAACCTGCCACGTGTTAACACCAGATTGTTGCCTTAACTTTTTCAAATTCTTTTCCAAAATAACTGCAGCTAATTTTCGATTTAAACCATGATTATGTTAATCAAATAAGCCCTACCCTTAAGCAAACCCAATTTGGCAAAGAAGTCCCTCTTCTAAAATAATTTATTTTGCATATTGGAAAAATCCCCAAAAACTCCAAAAATTCTCTTTAATCATTATATTCAACTTTATCAAAATTCCAGTCCCAAATTCTTAATATAATTTTCATAATAAATTTATAAACCCAAATAACCATATGTTCCTTTGAAAATTCATAATAATCATTCTATAGCTTGGAAAATTATTAAAATTGAAAGCCAACTCCAAAATTATGTTTCTCATAACATAAAACTTTACCATGGCATTTAGTCAACATTAAATCTTGGTTTTTCCCTAAAACCGTATAAATCCTTTTAAAAAACTTGTTCAAATCAAACAAATCAAATCTCAAGCATATCAACATTCAATTCATTTTAAAAACGAATTTATCCCTTAAATCCAAAATATAAGATTCAAAAAAAATAGAGATGGAATTATTATTCACCTTGATTTAGATAAGGCTGTTGGACTGAAATAGATTTCCCCTTAGCTTGATTTTCTAGCTTTTAATTTGGATCTTCTTGTTAATGCCTAGCCCCTCACTTCCTTGCATTTTAGTTTTCAAAATGACATGAATGGGAAGAAAAATGGTAGGAACAAAAATATATAAGGGTAGGGGTCGTTAGGTGGCAAATTCCTAATAAACTAATAAAAAAACCCATACTTAAGTCCATTAATTTTATATTAGGCTCGACCTAAATTAAATTATTTTCTGTAACGACCCGTAATTTTCAATAATTAAAAAATAGTTTATTTTATTTTATTTTGTGATTTAATATTAGGAGAAATAAAAATTTATGATATATTAATGAAATAATAACTAAAATGAACTGAAATAGTGTTAATTTAAGTTAGTTATTACTAGTTTGAATGAAATTCCAATCAATTGAAATGATTTAAAGGTTATATTTGGTCATAAATTGAATATAAGAAAACAATTGTAAATATGGAATTTATTTATGAAATAATATATAATAAATGGTAATTGAATAAAATTAATATTATGTAAGTAATTATAATATTTGGTTCTAAATAATAAACCTTTACAAATGTGATTAAAAATTAATGGTAACAATTATTATGTGTTACCTATTTATTTAGTCTATTAAACTAAATTTGAAATCAATTGCAATAAATCTAATTAAATACTACGTTAATGTAAATTAAGGTAATAATTGGAAATAATGTTAATTTTATTCATAATATGACGATTGGTTGAATAAAAAAAATGGAAATCAAGATTTATCAATTTATTGGAATTTAAATTGTAATAATTGAATTTAGTGCAATAAAATGAAATTAAATATTATGTTAATGCAAATAAAGATGAAATTGGAAAATATTAATGTACTAAGATATAAACCAGTGTTAATTATACCCATAAGATGATAACTGATTGAATAACAAGATTTAAAAATTAAATAAATAGATTACTGGAATTTTTATTTTTAATTACTGAACTTACTGAAATTGAAATTAAGCGCCCTACTTGGTAAACTGATTAACTTTGAATTGATATCTAGATTTTTTTAAATTATGGTAAATGCCCAGGTAATCTAAAATGACAGAAATTGTAAATTATAAAATTTGAATTAAAAAGTGATTAATTAATTTAATTTTAATTTATTTAATTAAGGTGAAAAATAGCCATTTTGGCCACTGCCTCGGATTTCGACGAAACTAGTTTCATCGGATACGTAACGGTGAATTACTGTAACATTTCAAGTTTCGTAGCGATCGAACTTATCGTTAGAAATCAATTTAATTGAAATCAATTTGAAATTAGCTTATTTTAACGTAAGTTCTTGATATGATAGAATTAGGACTTGAAACCTATTCCATTGAGTTTAAAAATATTGAAAACATATATTTTGATATATGGGATTACTCATTTTTGTTTCGGAGACAGAACAGGCTTTTCGTGTCGTTTATCATTCAAATTCCAAATCAAATCTTATCCCTTCTTTCTATTTTCTGATCTACCTATAAATTTCCCGTTATAAACCCTAACTCCTTATTTTCATTTGTTTATACATACAATTCTCTCTTTCTTTTTCTTCCCAATGGCAGACAAACCAAAAAAATTCTAAACCGTCAATTTCAATTTCAAATTCAATTCCAAAAATTAAACTCCCAAACTATATCGGATTATATATCGATTTGATGCTCTCGATGAGCGCAAGTCAAATCTGATGTTAGTTTTTCAATCTGGAATTTTTTATGCCTAAAATTAGAGGGATTATTCTCGACCGTTCATCAATCGTCGATGAACTTCGACTGATCGTCAAATCAATGGTACTGGGTTAAGGAGATCGTCGCACGTAGTTCATCGGCATGTTTTATTTGGCGACTCAACAGTTAGATCGCTTGAATTAATTCGATTAGGGTTGAATGATCATTGGTGGCGATTGTCCCTTATGCCGTGATCGTCGACGTTGAGCCCGATGCGGGGGTTCGAGGATGCTTGGGGGAAAGTCGACGGCCTTCGGCTGTGGCCGTGCGTCGTTGCGGCGAAGTGCAAAGGTCCGCGACGAGATTGAGGTGGCGGCTTCAGGCGAGTTCGTGCGTGTTCAGGGTTATTGGGTGGAATGAGTATTGTGCTGACTTGTTGGGTATGTGTGTTTTTTTGAGCTATTTTATTTAATTTAACGTCAAATCATGTGACACAAAACGAGTATAATTTTTACGTACGAGGTCGGATTCACGCGTGGTTTGATCCACTTGGATCATATCGAAATTCCAGACATTTTGATGCTAGTTTGGACGAATTCTAAGACAGCTAAATTTTAGGCCCTATTTTAGATTTGATTCGATTTAAAATCGAAGGTGAGTGTTTTAACTCACTCACAACTTCTAAATTTCTTATGTTAGTTAAATTAAATTTATAATGTGATTAGGAATTTATTTATGGCTGTTTGATATATTTAAATTGTTATTCCTGTTGATTTGTAATATTTTGAATTAAATCGTTATTTAATTTATTATTGAATTTAAATTTCCAGTTAATAACTTGTAAATAATAATCTGTTAATTGTTGACATTTATTGATTGAATTGAATGATGATTTTGATGGATGTTTGATTATTGATATTGGATGACTGAATAATATTTTTGATTTATATAATGTAATCACTCTGCAAGCTCCCTTAGATATTATCAGAAAAGTCACTATGGGTTGAAATGATACATACCCGAACGATCTATTGATTAGGAAAATATCGTTATGGGTTGAATGATAGACCCGAGCGATTTTATGGATTTTTATGTTAATTTGGGATTGCGGTTTGAAATGATATATAACAGTAAAATTTTAAATCGCGGATTGAAATGATAAATATCTGTATCACTTGAAACTAGGGTGGAGAATTATATACAAACACAATATTGGTCTAATTAATTGATTTTAAATCCTTAATTTTTGAATCCCGTTAAATGATATTTTGAAATAAATTTATTTATATAAATTGAATTATTATCGACATTCAAGTTTTATGTTAAAATTGGAATTGGGTCAAAGAAATTATTAAAAGAATTTAATTGAAAATTCCAAAATTGAATTTGGAATACCAGTGAAATTTATCAGAATTGAGTTAGAATTGTTTGAAATATAACTTTGTAATGTATTGAAATTGGAATAATTTAAATTGATATTTCAAACACGGATTGAAATTGATATAGAATTTAAGAGTTTATTTAAAATTTGAATTGAAAGATTTAAATTTGGTTTTTGTTGATTTGGAAATTGAAATAGTTCTGATGTATTGAAATGAAATAAATAGTTTAAATCGATATTAGTTTCAAATTCATATTTTAATATAAACTGTTTAAAAATATATCATTTTAAAATTTCTCATTATTAAGATTCAAAATTTTAAACTATTTTAACCTATGTTAACTATATAAATTATTTAAACCTATTTTAAACTAATTTAATCTAGTTTAAACTAATTAAACCATTTTAATTTATTTTAAATCGAATTAATCTATGTTAAAGCTATTTAATCGATTTTAATTATATAATCTGTTTTAAATCTATTTAACTATCTTAGTTCCATCTAAAAATATTTTTAATCTATATTATACTATTTTACAGGGTTTTTACCTATGTAAAATTTATTTTAACAATTTTGAACTGCTTAAACCATTTATAACTACCTAAACTATTTTTCTAAATTTCAAACTAAGTAGATGTGTTTATATTCTAATCCACTTATTTAAAAGCGAGTATGGTTAATAATGTTATAACCTAAGTTGGGATTTGGATGACCTATTTAATTGAATATGAAAATTTTGAAATGAGGTTTAACCTATTTTTAAAATATGATTTTGAAAGAAATATGATTTTATTGTGATGTGATTTCGAAGGTGAACATAAGTTCGAAAGCAATATGGTCTGAATTGAGTATGATATTTTGATATCCATATGGAATGATTTGGAAATGTAAAGGAACCATTCGGTGTGTAATAAGCGGTTGGTTGTTAAAGAGACCGGGATCGGATTTTGTTATACTCTTTGCCAATACTGATAACCACTTTAACAACTTTATACTTGGTGGAGATTACAGATGAAGTAGGATGGTTTGGTGAAGGATTTCTATATGAGGTATGACGTAACTCTGACTCCCATGTGTCAGCTTAGATGTGACTAAAACAGGAGCCACGCCGGGCCAAGTAAGGTTGCACCTTCGATCGGTCACATTTCTTCAATACCATCCTATTACTTTGTGATTGATTTGGTGGCCACCATTGATTTTGATTACGGGAGTGTGTCCGAGGTGGGCGGTAGTAGCTGGTATGCGTTACCACCAGTCTGGATCCGAAATTCTTATATCTACCCAGGCATTGTCTCGAGTGTCGTGTTCACATACCCTAGAGAGCCTTCTATGAGTTTGTTTTGTACCGTACCTATGGGTGCCCTCTGTGTAAACCTCCAGTTTATAGAGGTGCATACGGTACTGTATAGACTATAGGAATATATAAAATGTGTTAAGGGGGATATGGATAACGCTATTTTAATATTTTTACTCTACAGTAGACATATTATAATATCATATTGTACTACATAGTAGATAGTTTAACAAATTATTAGGAGATGTAAATCCCGAACACCTCTTAAGTTATTGCACTCACGTTAGATACTGGATAGGAGATGTCAAACCCTGTAACGACCCGTAAAAATTTAATAATTTTAATTGATTTTATTTACGTATTTAATGGAATTTTTGGTGAAATTTTAAATAATAATATTTTGAAATAAATTTGGATTACGTATAATTAAATATAGCAAATGGTAAATTTTCAATTAATTTTGTGAAAGTTTATTTATTATGTAATTTTATTAAAATCAAATCAGTTAATAATTGTTGGTAATAAAATATTTTCCAAACCAGAATATTTTTACATAGAAAATTCTATATCTTATTCTAAGTGAGACATCATCTTTCGTTTTTCAAAATTTAGACCTCTATAGCTCCGTCGATCATATTTTCTAATTTTTAGCTGCATTTTTTCCGCTAGCAGAAAATTCAAATTTTTATAATCAAATCGTACCACTGATATTTGCATACCGTTCCGATCGTCTCATCGTACTGATCTCTGCGGTATATTCGTTTCTGTGTTTTGAGGTACGCGACAAATATGACTAAATGTCGTCATATCGGCACCTTAAATTTTGACCGTCGACTTTCCTTCGGTTTCAAATATTGAAGCGTGCTGCGCATGCTATTATTAATTGCTTTGAATTTCGCAGCTGTTATCAATCCATCGTTTCAATTTATTTTATGGTCCGTTACTCTGCCTTTTCAAATTTGAACGTGCAACTGGTGGCATTAACAAGTTGCCTTAATTATCCACTGAATTATCGTGACCATCCCGCTACTCTATATTTAATTCGGTACGTTTTATCTTTGCTTAAATTTCTCTGTCCATTCCTTTTTCCATTTTAATTTCCTTGCCTTTCCAAACTCATTACGTACTGTCCAAACAAACAAAAATTTGTTGCTTTAATTATTCAGCTCAATCTGAGGGACCGTTACTATTCAAATCACTTTATATTTATGGTATACGTTTCTTATCTTTATTTGGCAACGGTTCTTTTTTTTATTGGCTTGAATACTTTGCTGAATCAATGGACAATCGTTCCTATTAAAATTTTCTTTCAATCTGATCTGTGGTGTACGTTACTTTGAAATAAATTTTTAGATGACATAGCGTCTGTCACTTCCATTTTCCACTTTGAATCATTTATTTACCTATTCCTTTTCTGTACTTACACGTTATCAAATAAATAAAGTATATATTTATAATCAAGCTTTCATCTTCTCAGATCCAATTCATGTTATAGAAAACTTTTGCATCCTCTTCCCCTATTTCAACCCGAAGGACGTGCAAACCATCCTTCTTCCCTGATGCCATCTCCAACCTTTTGTTCCTCCTCCTCTTCTTCTAGTGTAGCAGGTGAGTAATATATAAGTTAGAACTATATTATTTTTTTCAACTGTTTACAATTAATACAAGGCATATCTATATGAAAGTATTATATAATTTTCTATGTTCAAAGATATATTTTCTTTATATGTTTTAAACTGATTTTTGTTTGTATATATATATTTCATACCGGACAGAGAATATATATGCTCATGTTTTGTATTATAATAGTATATAAGTTGATATTATATGTCGTTTTAAGTATTAGATTACTGTATTTCATTTGCAGTAATATATATAGGGATAAAGCACTGTTTATTTGAGATTCAATTGTTTATACCTTACTTACATACAAATTTTAATAGTATACGTATGATTTTATATTATTCGTTTATGCATAAGTTTACAACTGTGTATACGTGTAATTATGTACTTTAGCCATAAAATTTCTAAGTATATATACATTGGTTTGTAGTGATTTATAGTATTGATTCTTATAAAATATATACGTACGTGGCTTACAAAGTCTTGGGATTTAACAGTTCTGTTACATATGTTATATTGTTTTATATAAAATAATAAAACTGTTATGTTAGCTTTTGTAGCTTTCTTTATCTTGGGATTTATAGTAATATATACAGTAATATATAAACAAAAATTTATTGCTTTAATTGTTCAGCTCAATCTGAGGGACCGTTACTATTCAAATCACTTTATATTTATGGTATACGTTTCTTATCTTTATTTGGCAACGGTTCTTTTTTTTCAACTGTTTACAATTAATACAAGGCATATCTATATGAAAGTATTATATAATTTTCTATGTTCAAAGATATAATTTCTTTGTATGTTTTAAACTGATTTTTGTTTGTATATATATATATATATATATTTCATATGGGACAGAGAATATATATGTACGTGTTTTGTATTATAATAGTATATAAGTTGATATTATATGTTGTTTTAAGTATTATATAGATTACTGTATTTCATTTGCAGTAATATATATAGGGATAAAGTACTGTTTATTTGAGATTCAATTGTTTATATCCTACTTACTTACAAATTTTACTAGTATACGTATGATTTTATATTATTCGTTTATGCATAAGTTTACAACTGTGTATACGTGTAATTATATACTTTAGCCATAAAATTTCTAAGTATATATACATTGGTTTGTAGTGATTTATAGTATTGATTCTTATAAAATATATATGTATGTGCTTTACAAAGTCTTGGGATTTAACAGTTCTGTTACATATGTTATATTGTTTTATATAAAATAATAAAACTGTTATGTTAGCGTTTGTAGCTTTCTTTGTTACGGTAATATATAAAGTTATTTTGAAAAGTGGTCTCATTATTTTTCTTTAAACTTGTATATGTTTATGTATATTTCAATATAAAAGTTACAGCATTTATTTCAAATTTTATTATATTTGATTTTAATACATGTGTTTAATACAAACCAATGATTTTTCTTACATACGTTTTTTGTTTTAATATTTGACTTAAAAAGAAGTATTAATTTAATAATAAAATAATAATGTTATATTTTCAATTTATGTCAATCTGATTTGGATTTGTTCTCGTAAAATTCTGTTTTCAGCTCTATCCATCGAATTCGTGCCCATCTAGTGTTGCTTTGAAATTCGTTGCTCATTTTCTTGTCAGATTTCTCTAGCCTCGAAAGGTGAGCAATCCCTCATGATTAACGTTCTTTTATGCATTAAATTTGATTTCAATTGAAACGGCGATTGAAATATGCTGCTGTAGTTATTTAATTTGTTATATTTATGTCATTATCTGTAATTGTTCACCTGTGGGATATGACACCATATCCTATTGTTTATATTTTATTATTGATGATATCTGCCTGTTATTATTTTATTATCCGCTATCACTCTGCAAGTTTCCTATTAGTTTAGTATTTCACTATGGGTTGAAATGATACATACCCGAACGGACTTTAGAATAGGAGAAAATCGTTCTGGGTTGAAATGATAAATCCAAGCGATTTTCATTTAACTGAATTTGGGATTACGAGTTGAAATGATATCCACCCGTATATATTTAGTGTACGGATTGAAATGATAAATATCCGTATCACTTAACTATATGATAGGAAATATATACAGACACTGTTGGTCCATATATGAATATTTTGAAAATAATTTCTATGATTTTTGGAAAGAAATATATGGTTAAATAAATATTGATTCTTAAGATTTTATATAAATGGAAATTTTATATATAGATTTAGTAGTAATATTTGATATAAATTAGATGGATTTTATACATATGTATGGTTAGGTATTTTTGTAAATCTATATTTTAATAGATTTTCTTGTAATAAATTAAATAAGTAAGGTTGGGAAGATAAATTTGGGTTTATTGAAAATGGTATTTAAATAAGGATTTTATTTAATTAATTCAATTTGGTTTATTGAATGGGAAATTTAAAAGGTATGATTTTATAACTGGATTTTTAATTTAAGTGATTTAATGAATATTTCACGTTAAATAAATTAAAGGAAATATTTAGTAAAATGTAATTTAAGATTACTTAAATGACATTGAATCTAATGAGGGAATATTTCAAGACTAAATAATAATGGGGTTAAATCGAGATATATATGAAACGGTCAATTGAACTTTGAAATGTAGAATATTAAAGCTTTGAACTATACTGGAATTTAATTGGTTTATTTGTGATTCAGATCTGTATTTGAAATTAATATAATTTGAATTTTTTATTTAGAAAACTGAATTGAATAAGAATTTAGTTTGAAACATTTAATATTTAAAGTTTTGAAATATATTGAATTGTAAAAGGGTATTATGTGATTTCAAATCCGGATTTGAGATCGATAAAATATGAAATGGTTATTTAGGAATTGAGTTGAATTCTTATTGATAAATTGGGATTGAACTAAATTTGAATTTTGAATTTGAGTAGATTTAAATAGTAACTTTATGGTAAAATTGGAAATAAATATATTTGAATTGAAATGACATTTTGGTTTTGAAATATAAATTAAGTTGAAATGACCACGGTGTTATAGTGTATATTTCTACCTTGTAGATAGTTCTATGGACCCTTAGAGGATGGTTATCCCAAACATCCTTTAAGTTATCTGAAATTTCACTTGAGATTTCACTTGAGTTGGATTTATTTATATAAGAATGTTAATCCTGACTCGAGTGTTTTGTGTTTTGCTTTACGCTCGGGTCAGACTGAGTGATACAACATTTGAGACTCACCGTCGAAGTTGGAGCCTTGCTTGGAGATCCAGCTATCTATCCCTTCAGTCATCCAGTTGATTGGTTTAGAGAAGTCATCTGCTCGTACTGGAGACTTCACTGCATCTGGGATATTCTGATGTATTTAATTCTAAACTCTGATGTATATAGTAGCTTCATGAACTACTATTCTTTATCTATTCCGCTGCATTTTTATTACTTTGTGTCTGTGATCTGTGATTATTTATTTACTATTTATGCTGAGTTTGCCAAATTTAAATTAACAATTCGATATTTTGAGCAATTCAAGTCAGACATGTATGGTTTTATTGTCGATTTTTATGGTCCAAAATAGATGGTCGTTACAGTTGGTATCAGAGCTTTGGCTCTAGGCAAAACTTAGCATATATGGTAAATTTATTTACAGAATGACTTTCGTTCGAGTTGAATCTCTTCCTTTTGACTCGATTTCCTTTGAACTTTGGAACGTTCCCTATGGTTTAAAAATCCGTTCTTGTCTCTCTCTCTATTTATATTCTTTTGATTATGGAGTATCCAATGACTCCACCGAATGATTTGTAAAGGGGGTGAAACTCCTTTACAATTGCATTGATTCACCGGAGATTTATGTATCCCTCGGTTTAGATGCTACTATCTCTTGTTATTCCGAATAATATCTCTGGCGATCGAATGTCGAATTGCCTCAGAATTCTGCACTGATCTAATTTTGGAATCGCGGTTGACCGGTAAAGGTCGCCCTCGATTTATAGAAGTATATCCATCTTATATTTTCTAATTTAATTATCTCATTTTAGATCGAGTCTATCTTCGAATCAGGATTCTATTGATTGGAGTTCCTCTAAATTAAATCTCTATCTTTGTTTAAAATCAATTCTTGAATCATCCTTTGAAAATCAGGTTTTGTTTGTATTTTAAAATTGTTTTATATGCCGAAATTTTTATTTGGGTAACTATGATTTTATTCTATATATAAAAGAGAAAATGTTTTCGATAAGGATTATATACCTTTAAAAAAACAAGAATTTGAAGTTTCGAAAAGATTTGAAATTTTGAAAATATTATAAGAAAATTTATTTATACAAAAATGATTTATAACTGAAAGGTTTTGAATTTGAAATTTGAGAGATTGGACTCCGGTATTTTTGAAAATTGGTTTAAGATTTAGAAATATGTAATAATAAGATTTGAAAGTATTTTCTGAATAAGAAATGTTTCAAATGACTTCAAATGAGTTCCAAGGATTTCAACAAAAAAATTCAAAGAAGTTTTCAAGAAAATAGAAGTCCAGAACTCACTTATGTCGTTGGAAAATAATTTCGATGATGAGTGCACGCATCATCGACATTGATTTTCGAGTTTCAGAGTGGGGAGAGGCCGCCTTAATAGCTTTGCTATGCGAGTGACTTTGTGAAACCAATTTTGACTTCAAATTCCGAAGTATAATTCGATATTCAAAAGATATATGTATATATATTTAAAATGATTTAAAGGAAGCCGGTGTTCAATCCTCTAGTTTTCGATTTGATTTAGTATAACTCTATTTATAAAAATTAATTTACTAATTTGTTGCTGATTTCCAACTCTTGGATTTGAAATTTGTTTACACCTACTATTTTGAAGGTTTGAGCACTTCCAAATCAAGGTTTAAAATTTTAAAACTAAGAAATTTCGAAGAGTATAAAATATTTGATAAAGAATATAAGTTTAGTTTTGTATGTTTAAAGTGTGAAGAGTATGACTTAAGTAAATTTGAAACTGTTGTTAGATAAATAATTTGATAAAGGAAAATTGGATTTTTCATATAGAAATAAATAGTTTAAAGGTTTTAAAGGGATAATTATAAATTTAGAAACCATTTTGAGTATAATTGATTTTGAGAAGAATATTTGGTTTTGAAATTAGATTGGAATTAAAACCAGTACTTATATGGTGATTTTGGAAATGAATTTGTTTGACCTAAATTTTGTTGATTTGGAAATTTGGATTTATTTTCTAAACCTATTGTTTAAGAAACTTTAAAGCTGAATATATTTAATTTGGAAGAAAATTTGGTGAAATCATATATGATCTTGAAACTGAAATGTTATTGAAACGAGAAAAAATTTGAGAGCCTTGATTTACTAAATACTTGATTTGGGAGTTATAGAACTTATATAAAACTGATTTGTATAGTACGAAATTGATTTGAAACCTATTGATTTGAAAGGTACTCAATTTGGAAAGAGAAATTTTATATAATCGAAGTCTATATAAGTGTGATTTGTTATACTATTGTATTGAAAAGTATTCGATTTGGAAAAGAAATCCTATATATAATGGACTTTATATAAGTATGATATTTGAAAGTATTTGGAAAGGTACTATATGATATATATTTTTTCGAAGTTAGATATGGAAAGTGTCTTCTGCTTGATATCCGCTTTGTGGCCACATTGTGGATTCATTCTATCGATATTATTCTCTCTGATTTTTGGTTTTCCGGATGTGATACTCAAGTGTTCCCACCGTGGCGTAACCCATGGTTTTTTCTTCTCTCGCGACTGCATAGCGCAACTGCCTGGCTGAGTCTGGCCTAGGGGAATGGATTGTTTCCTGGGGGATCCAGACGTAACCATTGTGTATCCTGCAATCTGTGTAGGTCGCGATTAGTAGCGAAACTGCCTGGCTGAGATGGCCTAGGGGTACAGATTGTTTCCTGGGGGACCCAGGAGTAACCATCGTGTATCCTGCACCCTACTAGTCATCATGGCGTAACTCGCAGGGCTGAGAAAGCTTACGGATACAGATTGTTTCCTGGTAGATCCAGACGTAACCATTGTGTATCTGCGAACCATGGTTGGACAAAGGTTTTGGTTTGGTTGTTTTGTTTGGATTGTACTTTCCATATCTATTTTTAAAAGGTTTTTCAAGTATTTTCACTAAGTGTTGAAACAGGTCTCCTAAGTACTTGAAGAATTCTAGCTTTACGCCTGATCAACGCATGGCCAGTGTCTGCAAGAACGAGGATAAACTTGTTAAACATCGAGTTGTAGAAGTATTTTCGGAAGGAAAATTGGTTTCGACATAAAAGTATTTTTTTTGAAAAGGTATTTTATTATAAAAGTGTTTCTAACAAAGAAATTCTGTATTAATATTCGAAACTGAAATTCCTATGGTTCTAGATTAATTATTCGTGCCCGATACTATTTGTGACGCCCCACCTCTATACCCATCCTAGACAAGAACACTATGGAGTAATGCTGTCAACTAGCACGGAGAATAAGGCTGTTGAGGAGCGACCATCCATTTAATTACTTTGTGCGAGCACCGATATGTCAGATAATAAAACATGCATTTTATTTTAAGAGGAAATCCGACATGCCGATACAAACTCAAAACTACTACACAGTGGCTATATAAATCCTTCGGAAACAAATATAGAAATAAGCATAACATAAATCAGTCACAGATAATTCATATCACAAAGGCGAAAGAAGATATGAATATATAACTAACACATGAAAGTGTATATTAGAGTAGTGGTCAAAAAGATCCACAATAATACAAAAGAATAGTTACACGAACTACACAAAAGAATAAGTATACATTATGGAGTCTATATCTCAAATGTATACAACAAAAACTACTAATCTAAGTAGTTAACCAAAAGTCAAGGAGGTAATCCCGGATGTAAAGTCAAGCAGAAGCACCTGTAACATCTCGGTCTGACCCAAGTATTATTTAATAAGTAAATAATAAACGGATCAGTCTAACTATAAATATCAGATGAAACGATATAGAGTAAGAGATATGACTAAACACATAATAGTCACAATGCCAAGCTATGATGTATATAAGTAATTGAAAATCAACAAGAGATTAATCAATATCACAAAAATCTACACAAGAATCAAAGAAATGTCATACTCATTATTTCGTTCACCAAACCATAAATATTGACGATTTTATCAATGTCAATCACAAAAGTCAATGACACACAAATTCACCAATGCACAAATATTGATAAAACTTATCAATGGAAATAACGAAAATTGGTGAAACCCAAATTCTAGAAATCATCTCAAGAAATCCAGAAATCACAAAAAGGGGGAGGGAGGCCTATCACAAACGGAAGCATAAAGCTCACCAACACGTGTATCGCAAACGAAACGATAATTCCATGGTTGCTAACCATCACAAATTGAGCCGAAGCTCCACAAAACGGCCTGAAGACCATGGGTTGCTACCCCACCAATTTGAGTCGAAACTCCATAAAACGGGGTTTAGTCTCCCTGGCAGACAAAGAGACATCGCACATTGCTAGTCTAAATCACAAAAATGATCATCATTGATCATTAAGAAGTGTCAATTACACTAAGCTAGTAAATATATGAGTTTAGCTTCATGTCCCATAACCACTTGCTTAACTTAAATATTTAAGAACAAATTGTAGATCTCCACTACAAAATTGTCACAAGAGATTCAATCGAACAAGTCCAAAAATTAACCAACGAAGTGAACGCAAGCGTTTCATACCACTCGTTTTACTAAGTCGTTTAATTAGATTTCTCATACGAGTAAAGTAAAGGCTTGTATATACTAATAGATTGGAAAACGGTTTAAGAAAACGAGCATTGTAATAAAATAGTGTTGAAATCATTTGAAGAAAGAGTTTTGATATTTACTACTAGTATAGAAAACCTTTATATTTTTAAAGTGACAAATCACAAAGAAGATTGTAGGAACAATCAATCACTAAAATTCACATACGAAGACGTGAATTAAAATCCAAAGAAATCGATACCGAATCCATCAAAGTGGATATATCCTAAATTCCCAAAGAAAATGTCATCAAAGTCGATAGTAAATGATAGCGACAAATAGGAAATAACATGAATCGATTAAAGTTGGAACTTCAAGCAACAAGGCGAAACAGGCAAAATATCATCAGGTCGGTCGGCCGGCCACAGAGCTCGGGTCGACCGGACCCTGTTCCAAAAAAATCTCGGGGAAGCAGGTCGGTCGGCTGAGCCCTGTAGCCAGTCGACCAGACCAGAGACAGAAAGGTGCCTATGCTCCTTAGTAGCAGGTCGGTCGACCGGCCCAGAGGTTCGGTCCGCCGACCCTGATGTTCTGCAAATTGAACCCATTTAATTGATGTGCGAACTCCACCAACTCGCAACCGAACAAGCACGGACGATAGGGAATTATGCCCAACGGCTACCCGATCCTATTGGCTCCTCGATGCATCACCAAAAACGCATTTGAACATCAAAGCAATGATTTTTAAGGATTTGAACCCAAAACACTAAAAATTGGAATATTCACCAAATCAATCCAAACCAAAAGCAATTGCGCATGAATAAGTGTTAGGAATTCATACCTAACAATCGAAGACAAATATAAGCATAGATGTGAGACAAAAATCTCACCTTTGAACCCAAACAATTGAAGAAGAAGCTTGAAAGCAAAGAAGAATCAACCACTCTTCAAATCCAACTCAAGAAGCTTGATTATAAGCTTTAAAAGAAGAACATTTCCAAAGTTAGGTTTAGCAATTTCTGAAATTGATAAGAGAATGAGTTGGAGAAGAAGAAGAGAAGCTTACCAATGGGTTCTTCTATTAGTTTGGAGCTAGAGTTTGATTTGCAAAAGAAAACTAGGGCTTGGAGTTTTGATTTCCTCTTCCACACTCCATTGTTATGAAAGCTTGAATATTAGGAATTAGAAATGAAGTAATGAAGAGGATAAGGGATTGGGACTGAATACATAAGCGGGGTTATTGGGCTTAGCCCAAACCAAAGCACTAGGTGAAAGAGTAGCAAAATTCAACTTTCTCCAAACATATCGAAGCTTATACTCAAAAAGGTCGCAAACGACATTTTAAACTCAATGGGAGTGGTCCCGGGTCCTAATTCGACCGTATGCAAAAAGTAGCTTTTCGGACTAAATTCCGAGTATCGACAAAATATTTAAATAAAATATTTAAATATAAAAATTGATAAATATGTGGGTTGTTACAGACTCCCCTCTTTAAAGAAATTGCGTCCTCGCAATATTTAAGAAGAGAATATAAAGTAACAACCATAAAAGCATATTCAACACAAAAGAAATTTGAAATAAATGGTTCACCTTAAAGAGCACGGGAAAGTAAGTCCGGATGTGATCGCTCGATGAACTCTCTAGACTCCCAAGAACAATCCTTAGGATTTGAAGACCATTGAACTTTCACAAGTGGAACATCCTTATTTCGAAGTCGTTTAACTTCCGAAGCAATAATACGAACAGGATGCACCTCATAAGTTAAATTAGGTGAAACTTCAATCTCTTCCACAACACCGGGCTCAAGAATAGAATCGGAATCTCGAAGGCACTTCCGTAATAGAGAAATGTGAAACACGTCATGAATGTTAGAAAACTGAGCTGGTAATAAAAGGCGATAAGCCACGGAACCAATACGTTCAGTGATAGGAAATGGCCCAATATATCGAGGCGCCAATTTTCCCGATCGACTGAAACGTACAACACCTTTCATAGGTGACACACGAATGAACACAAGATCTCCCATAGAAAACTCTAACCTCCTTCTCCGGTTATCGGCATAGGATTTTTGTCTACTCTGGGCTTCTTTCATCCTATGACGAATAAGTTCAATTTTCTCTATGGAATCACGAATAAAGTCTGGACCTAAAACCAGCTTCTCACCGGCCAAAAGAGGTACGGTCCGATTGGACCGAACGGGAATAAAATGGGCAGATTTATTAAGCCAATCAACAATCACCCATAAGCTATCATGACCCAAACGAGAACGGGGAAGGCCATCAATAAAATCCATGGAAATCTAGTCCCACTTCCAAATTGGAATCTCTAAAGGTTGCAATAATCCACCGGGCCTTTGATGCTCGGCCTTAACGAGTTGGCAAGTCATGCAACGCTTAACGAAGTTAGCGATGTCAAGTTTCATTCCCTCCCAATAATAAAGTCGCTTCATATCTGCGTACATTTTACTACTACCGGGATGAATGGTAAATTTAGAACGATGGGAACCTTCAAAAATATCTTTACGAAGATCACTAATATTTGGTACGATAAGTCTACCAAATTTTCGAATGCCGCCACGAGAATCGATATCAAAGTCTTTTAAATCTTCAATATCAATTTTCTCCTTAATATTTTGGCCAGGAAGAGCCAATTCAGGATCTAGCCCTTGAGCTTCAAGATTGCGGTCCAAAATAGAAGGATGAGCCTCGTGGCTTCATAAAACAAGAGATGTGCATAAATAGGAAACACGGTCTCGAATTTCGCAAATGGATAAAATTTCGAGATCGTTCCATTCGGATATCATCATAGAAACAACAGCTTGTTGTTTTCGGCTAAGAGCATCGACGACACGATTACCCTTACCGGGAGTATAAAGAATATCAAGGTCATATGGTGCAAGAAATTCGAGCCAACGCTGTTGACGCAAATTAAGTACCATTTGAGAGAATAAATACTTTAAGGATTTATGATCGGTATAAAAAACAAATTTCTCTCCTAAAAGATAATGACGCCAAATCCAAAGAGCAAAAATAATAGCCGCGAGCTCTAAATCATGAGTGGCATATCTAGTCTCAGCAGGCTTCAATTGCCTAGAAGCATAAGCAATAACACGTTCTCTTTGCATAAGAACGGCACCCAAACCAACACGACTAGCATCGGTATACAATGAAATCTTGATTCCCCTCGGGAATAACAAGAATAGGAGCATCAGAAAGAAGTTCCTTCAATTTCTGAAAAGAAGCTTCACATTTGTCCGACCAAATGTATTTAACACCTTTCTTCGTTAAGATAGTGAGAGGCATGACAATCTTAGAAAAGTCTTTGATAAAACGGCGGTAATAACCTGCCAATCCAAGGAAACTACGAATCTCTGTCACACTCTCCGGTCTCTTCCAATCTTGAATCACTTCAATCTTTGAAGGATCCATGGAAATTCCGGATTCGAAAATAATATGACCGATAAACTTCACACGAGATTGTCAAAAATGGCATTTAGAAAATTTTGCTTTTAATTGATTACTCCTAAGAGTTTCCAACACAATCCGAAGATGTTTTTCATGCTCCTCCTCGGTTTTAGAATACACAAGAATATCATCAATAAAGATGAGAACAAACCGGTCGAGAAAATCTTTGAAAACTCGATTCATAAGGTCAACGAAATAAGCCGGAGCATTCGTTAGACCAAATGGCATAACAAGCCATTCATAAGATCCATAACGAGTACGGAATGATGTCAAAGGAATGCTATCCTCTGCAATACGAAGCTGATGAAATCCAGTAGCTAAGTCTAATTGTGAAAAGACTCTAGCACCACTAAGTTGATCGAATAGATCATCAATCCGAGGCAAAGGATATTTATTTTTGACAGTAAGATCATTAAGCTTGCGGTAGTCAACGCAAAGCCTATGTGTACCATCGGATTTCTTCATGAAAATAGCTGAAGCTCCCCAAGGCGAGGAACTAGAGCAAATAAATTTCTTCGTCTCCAATTCGGATAATTGTTTATGCATCTCCTCATTTTCTTTATTGGACATACGATAAGGAGGGCGAGTGATAGGTTGAGCTCCAGGAATGAGATTAATTCTGAACTCAATTGCTCGCTTAGGTGGAAATCCTAAAACGGGCTCAAATATGTCGAAAAATTCACGAACAACGTGAATAAGAGAAATAATATCTTCCTCATCATCATTATCGTCATCACGAGGATTTAAAGAATATAAAGATGCAAACAAGCTGGAATCCGAATCTTTAAGATAAATAGAAATCTGCTTAACAGATTGAGGATGTCGAAGATGAATAGTTCGCTCAGGACATAGGATATGAGCTTCATAACGGTTAAGCCAATCCATTCCCAAAATCATTCCAAAGCCAAAATAACGCATGACATGCAAATAGGCTAGGAAAGGAAAATCACACAAAATTATCTCCACATCTTTACAAAGCAAACTAAGAGTTGCGGATCCACCAACCGGATTCGCAATTCTCAAAGAAGTCCTTATAGCAACAACACTTAAAGAAAAGTATCAACAAGCTCTTTTGATATAAAAGAATGGGATGCTCCCGTATCAAAAAGAACTCGAATAGGTTGATCACGAAATATAATAATGCCATCAAGGATAGAATGAGAAATACCTTGACCACGAGATGTGTTGCCAGGGGCTTGAGCAACATTATGCTTTCCCTCCTTCCTTCCCTGAAGCTTGGGGCATGAAGATTTAACATGGCCGGGACCTTTGCAGTAGCGACAAGAGAGAGACTTTGGGCACTTGTTCGTGTAATGGTCCTTCGAACCACAATTATAGCATTCCCCACTACTAAAGGAAGAAGTCTTTGCCACAGAGGTTGCTTGCTTCCCTTTCTTATTGGGATAAGGGCCTTTGAATTTGTTTGGCCTCTTCTTGCTGTTGAAGTTTGGTTTGGAACCCACCACTTCAACATCATTCTCCCTATCCGCCTCTTCAAGACGAAGAGCGATGTCAATGAGTTGGTCGAAAGGAACTTCTAATTTTAGAAGTAATGACTTCTTGAGATTTTTGTTTAAGCCATAGACGAATCTCAGATTTTTCTTCAATGGGGTGTTGATGTATTCAACCCCATATTTGGAGAGAGATGCAAAAGACGCGACATAATCTGCCATGGAAAATTCACCTTGAACAAGGTCTATAAAACGACGAGCCATAGTCACCTTCTCAGCTTCTGGTACGAATTTTAACTCGAAGCGCTCTCGGAATTTCTCCCAGGTGAGATCCGCTTCTTTAATCTCAGAAATAACAAGTTCGTACCAGTCCAATGCTCTTTCTTGGAGCATACTAGAAGCCACCTGAACTCGGTGAAGATCAATGAGGTTCATGCGAGAAAAGATTTGATCGCATGTCCTTAACCATGCCTGGACTTCAATAATAGTTTTGGAACCTCTAAATGGCTTCCCACCCAAATTAGTGTAGTCGTTGCACAGGCGTGCAAATCCAGATTTAGGGTGAGTAGGTTCCGGATTAGAACCAGCTGCTTGAGCATTCGTAACAAGGTCAAGAAGTTGCTAGGTAGTCATAAAAACTCCATCTTGGGTGTAGCACTAGATGCTCCAGCTCTAGGACGACCAGGTCTAACCATTTCTCTTCTTTAAGAAATAAATAAAGAAGAAGAAAAAGTTATTCTCAAGATAAATATCAAGCAATTCTCGATAGATAAAACAAGGAATCATAAAGAAAATAGGATGAATCGGTACGAAGACTCGAATTAAATCCTAAAGCACGACTCCAAAGAAAGACTTAGGACGATGATCCTTGTTATAATATTCCATATTGTTCCGAAGTTCGGCTCCAATACCAAGCTGTGACGCCCCACCACTATATCCACGCTAGACAAGAACACTACGGAGTAATGCTGTCGACTAGCATGGAGAATAAGGCTGTTGAGGAGCGACCATCCATGTAATTTCTTTGTGCGAGCACCGATATGTCAGATAATAAAACATGCATTTTATTTCAAGAGGAAATCCGACATGCCGATACAAACTCAAAACTACTACACAGTGGCTATATAAATCCTTCGGAAACAAATATAGAAATAAGCATAACATAAATCAGTCACAAATAATTCATATCACAAAGGCGGAAGAAGATATGAATATATACCTAACACATGAAAGTGTATATTAGAGTAGTGGTCAAAAAGATCCACAATAATACAAAAGAAAAGTTACACGAACTACACAAAAGAATAAGTATACATTATGGAGTCTATATCTCAAATGTATACAACAAAAACTACTAATCTAAGTAGTTAACCAAAAGTCAAGGAGGTAATCCCGGATGTAAAGTCAAGCAAAAGCACCTGTAACATCTCGGTCTGACCCGAGTATTATTAATAAGTAAATAATAAACGGATCAGTCTAACTATAAATATCAGATGAAACGATATAGAGTAAGAGATATGACTAAACACATAATAATCACAATGCCAAGCTGTGATGTATATAAGTAATTGAAAATCAACAAGAGATTAATCAATGTCACAAAAATCTACACAAGAATCAAAGAAATGTCATACTCCTTATTTCGTTCACCAAACCATAAATATTGACGATTATATCAATGTCAATCACAAAAGTCAATGACACACAAATTCACCAATGCACAAATATTGATAAAACTTATCAATGGAAATCACGAAAATTGGTGAAACCCAAATTCTAGAAATCATCTGAAGAAATCCAGAAATCACAAAAAGGGGGAGGGAGGCCTATCACAAACGGGAGCATAAAGCTCACCAACACGTGTATCACAAACGGAATGCTAATTCCATGGTTGCTAACCATCACAAATTGAGCCGAAGCTCCACAAAACGGCCCGAAGACCATGGGTTGCTACCCCACCAATTTGAGTCGAAACTCCACAAAACGGGGTTTAGTCTCCCTCGTAGACAAAGAGACATCGCACATTGCTAGTCTAAATCACAAAAATAATCATCATTGATCATTAAGAAGTGTCAATTACACTAAGCTAGTAAATATATGAGTTTAGCTTCATGTCCCATAACCACTTGCTTAACTTAAATATTTAAGAACAAATTGTAGATCTCCACTAGAAAATTGTCACAAGAGATTCAATCGAACAAGTCCAAAAATTAACCAACGAAGTGAACGCAAGCGTTTCATACCACTCGTTTTACTAAGTCGTTTAATTAGATTTCTCATACGAGTGAGGTAAAGGCTTGTATATACTAATAGATTGGAAAAAGGTTTAAGAAAACGAGCTTTGTAATAAAATAGTGTTGAAATCATTTGAAGAAAGAGTTTTGATATTTACTACTAGTATAGAAAACCTTTATATTTTTAAAGTGACAAATCACAAAGAAAATTGTAGGAACAATCAATCACTAAAATTCACATACGAAGACGTGAATTAAAATCCAAAGAAATCGATACCGAATCCATCAAAGTGGATATATCCTAAATTCCCAAAGAAAATGTCATCAAAGTCGATAATAAATGATAGCGACAAATAGGAAATAACACAAATCGATTAAAGTTGGAACTTCAAGCAACCAGGCGAAATAGGCAAAATATCATCAGGTCGGTCGGCCGGCTACAGAGCTCGGTCGACCGGACCCTGTTCCAAAAAAATCTCGGGGAAGCAGGTCGGTCGGCTGAGCCCTGTAGCCAGTCGACCGGACCAGAGACAGAAAGGTGCCTATGCACCTTAGTAGCAGGTCGGTCGACCGGCCCAGGGGTTCCGTCGGCCGACCCTGATGTTCTGCAAATTGAACCCATTTAATTGATGTGCAAACTCCACCAATTCACAACCGAACGAGTACGGACGATAGGGAATTATGCCCAACGGCTACCTGATCCTATTGGCTCCTCGATGCATCACCAAAAACGAATTTGAACATCAAAGCTATGAGTTTTAAGGATTTGAACCCAAAACACTAAAAATTGGAATATTCACCAAATCAATCCAAACCAAAAGCAATTGCACACGAATAAGTGCTAGGAATTCATACCTAACAATCGAAGATAAATATAAGCATAGATGTGAGATAAAAATCTCAACTTTGAACCCAAACAATTGAAGAAGAAGCTTGAAAGCAAAGAAGAATCAACCACTCTTCAAATCCAACTCAAGAAGCTTGATTATAAGCTTTAAAAGAAGAACATTTCCAAAGTCAGGTTTAGCAATTTATGAAATTGATAAGAGAATGAGTTGGAGAAGAAGAAGAGAAGCTTACCAATGGGTTCTTCTATTAGTTTGGAGCTAGTGTTTGATTTGCAAAAGAAAACTAGGGCTTGGAGTTTTGATTTCCTCTTCCACTCTCCATTGTTATGAAAGCTTGAATATTAGGAATTAGAAATGAAGTAATGAAGAGGATAAGGGGTTGGGACTGAATACATAAGTGGGGTTATTGGGCTCAGCCCAAACCAAAGCCCTAAGTGAAAGAGTAGCAAAATTCAACTTTCTCCAAACATATCGAAGCTTACACTCAAAAAGGTCGCAAACGACATTTTAAACTCAATGGGAGTGGTCCCGAGTCCTAATTCGACCGTATGCAAAAAGTAGCTTTTCGAACTAAATTCCGAGTATCGACAAAATATTTAAATAAAATACTTAAATATAAAAATCGATAAATATGCGGGTTGTTACAGACTCCCCACCTTAAAGAAATTGCTTCCTCACAATATTTAAGAAGAGAATATAAAGTAACAACCATAAAAGCATATTCAGCACAAAAGAAATTTGAAATAAAAGGTTCACCTTAAAGAGCACGGGAAAGTAAGTCCGGATGTGATCGCTCGATGAACTCTCTAGACTCCCAAGAACAATCCTTAGGATTTGAAGACCATTGAACTTTCACAAGTGGATCATCCTTATTTCGAAGTCGTTTAACTTCCAAAGCAATAATACGAACAGGATGCTGCACATAAGTTAAATTAGGTGAAACTTCAATCTCTTCCCCAACACCGGGCTCAAGAATATAATCGGAATCTCGAAGACACTTCCGTAATAGAGAAACGTGAAACACGTCATAAATAGCAGAAAACTGAGCTGGTAATAAAAGGCGATAAGCTATGGAACCAATACGTTCAGTGATAGTAAATGGCCCAATATATCGAGGCGCCAATTTTCCTGATCGACTGAAACGTACAACACCTTTCATAGGTGACACACGAATGAACACAAGATCTCCCACAGAAAACTCTAACCTCCTTCTCCGGTTATCGGCATAGGATTTTTGTCTAATCTGGGCTTCTTTCATCCTATGACGAATAAGTTCAATTTTCTCTGTGGAATCACGAATAAAGTCTGGACCTAAAACCAGCTTCTCACCGGCCTCAAGCCAACAAGAAGGAGATCGGCATGGCCTTCCATAGAGTGCCTCAAAAGGTGCCATACCAATAATAGATTGGAAGCTATTATTATTGGAAAACTCAACAAGAGAAATATGATCTTCCCAACTTCCACCAAAATCAAGCACACAAGCACGGAGAAGATTTTCAAGAGTTTGATTCACATGCTCGGTTTGTCCATCGGACTGGGGATGATAAGCGGTGATAAAATTAAGCTTCGTTCCCAAAGCTTTTTGAAGACTCTTCCAAAATCCACTAGTAAACAATGGATCACGGTTGCTAACAATAGAAGTAGGAACTCCATGCAATTTAACAATTTCTTTGATAAAAAGTTTGGCCAAAAGAGGTACGGTCCAATTGGACCGAACGGGAATAAAATGGGCAGATTTAGTAAGCCTATCAACAATCACCCATAAGCTATCATGACCCAAACGAGAACGGGGAAGGCCGTCAATAAAATCCATGGAAATCTGGTCCCACTTCCAAATTGGAATCTCTAAAGGTTGCAATAATCCACAGGGCCTTTGATGCTCGGCCTTAACGAGTTGGCAAGTCATGCAACGCTTAACGAAGTTAGCGATGTCAAGTTTCATTCCCTCCCAATAATAAAGTCGCTTCATATCTGCGTACATTTTACTACTACCGGGATGAATGGTAAATTTAGAACGATGGGAACCTTCTAAAATATCTTTACGAAGATCACTAATATTTGGTACGATAAGTCTACCAAATTTCCGAATGCCGCCACGAGAATCGATATCAAAGTCTTTTAAAACTTCAATATCAATTTTATCCTTAATATTTTCGCCAAGAAGAGCCAATTCAGGATCTAGCCCTTGAGCTTCAAGAATGCGGTCCAAAATAGAAGGATGAGCCTCGAGGCTACATAAAACAAGAGATGTGCTTAAATCGAAAACACGGTCTCGAATTTCGCAAGTGGATAAAATTTCGAGATCGTTCCATTCGGATATCATCATAGAAACAACAGCTTGTTGTTTTAGGCTAAGAGCATCGACGACACGATTACCCTTACCGGGAGTATAAAGAATATCAAGGTCATATGGTGCAAGAAATTCGAGCCAACGCTGTTGACGCAAATTAAGTTCCTTTTGAGAGAATAAATACTTCAAGGATTTATGATCGGTATAAAGAACAAATTTCTCTCCTAAAAGATAATGACGCCAAATCCGAAGAGCAAAAACAATAGCCGCGAGCTCTAAATCATGAGTGGCATATCTAGTCTCAGCAGGCTTCAATTGCCTCGAAGCATAAGCAATAACACGTTCTCTTTGCATAAGAACGACACCCAAACCAACACGACTAGCATCGGTATACAACGAAATGTTGATTCCCCTCGGGAATAACAAGAATAGGAGCATCAGAAAGAAGTTCCTTCAATTTCTGAAAAGAAGCTTCACATTTGTCCGACCAAATGTATTTAACACCTTTCTTCGTTAAGCTAGTGAGAGGCACGGCAATCTTAGAAAAGTCTTTGATAAAACGGCGGTAATAACCTGCCAATCCAAGGAAACTACGAATCTCTGTCACACTCTCTGGTCTCTTCCAATCTTGAATCACTTTAATCTTTGAAGGATCCATGGAAATTCTGGATTCGGAAAAAATATTACCGAGAAACTTCACACGAGATTGCCAAAAATGGCATTTAGAAAATTTTGCTTTTGATTGATTACTCCTAAGAGTTTCCAACACAATCCGAAGATGTTTTTCATGCTCCTCCTCGATTTTAGAATACACAAGAATATCATCAATAAAGATGAGAACAAACCGGTCGAGAAAATCTTTGAAAACTCGATTCATAAGGTCAACGAAATAAGCCGGAGCATTCGTTAGACCAAATGGCATAACAAGCCATTCATAAGATCCATAACGAGTACGGAACGATGTCAAAGGAATGCTATCCTCTGCAATACGAAGCTGATGAAATCCAGTAGCTAAGTCTAATTGTGAAAAGACTCTAGCACCACTAAGTTGATCGAATAGATCATCAATCCGAGGCAAAGGATATTTACTTTTGATAGTAAGATCATTAAGCTTGCGGTAGTCAACGTAAAACCTAAGTGTACCATCGGATTTCTTCACGAAAATAGCTGAAGCTCCCCAAGGCGAGGAACTAGAGCAAATAAATTGCTTCGTCTCCAATTCGGATAATTGTTTACGCATCTCCTCGTTTTCTTTATTGGACATACGATAAGGAGGGCGAGTGATAGGTTGAGCTCCAGGAATGAGATTAATTCTGAACTCAATTGCTCGCTTAGGTGGAAATCCTAAAACGGGCTCAAATATGTCGGAAAATTCACGAACAACGTGAATAAGAGAAATAATATCTTCCTCATCATCATTATCGTCATCACGAGGATTTAAAGAATATAAAGATGCAACCTAGCTGGAATCCGAATCTTTAAGATTAATAGAAATCTGCTTAACAGATTGAAGATGTCGAAGATGAATAGTCCGCTCAGGACATAGGATATGAGCTTCATAACGGTTAAGCCAATCCATTCCCAAAATCATTCCAAAGCCTAAATAACGCATGACATGCAAATCGGCTAGGAAAGGAAAATCACACAAAATAATCTCCACATCTTTACAAAGAAAACTAAGAGTTGCGGATCCACCAGCCGGATTTGCAATTCTCAAAGAAGTCATTAAAGCAACAACACTTAAAGAAAAGTATCAACAAGCTCTTTTGATATAAAAGAATGGGATGCTCCCGTATCAAAAAGAACTCGAATAGGTTGATCACGGAATATAATAATGCCATCAAGGATAGAATGAGAAATACGTTGACCACGAGATGTGTTGCCAGGGGCTTGAGCAACATTATGCTTTCCCTCCTTCCTTCCCTGAAGCTTGGGGCATGAAGATATAACATGGCTGGGACCTTTGCAGTAGCGACAAGAGAGAGACTTTGGGCACTTGTTCGCGTAATGGTCCTTCGAACCACAATTATAGCATTCCCCATGACTAAAGGAAGAAGTCTTTGCCACAGAGGTTGCTTGCTTCCCTTTCTTATTGGGATAAGGGCCTTTGAATTTGTTTGGCCTCTTCTTGCTGTTGAAGTTTGGTTTGGAACCCACCACTTCAACATCATTCTCCCTATCCGCCTCTTCAAGACGAAGAGCGATATCAATGAGTTGGTCGAAAGGAACTTCTAATTTTAGAAGTAATGGCTTCTAGAGATTTTTGTTTAAGCCATAGACGAATCTCAGATTTTTCTTCAATGGGGTGTTGATGTATTCAACCCCATATTTGGAGAGAGATTCAAAAGACGCGACATAATCTGCCATGGAAAATTCATCTTGAACAAGGTCTATAAAACGACGAGCCAAAGTCACCTTCTCAGCTTCAGGTACGAATTTTAACTCGAAGCGCTCTCGGAATTTCTCCCAGGTGAGATCCGCTTCATTAATCTCAGAAATAAGAAGTTTGTACCAGTCCAATGCTCTTTCTTGGAGCATACTAGAAGCCACATGAACTCGGTGAAGATCAATGAGGTTCATGCGAGAAAAGATTCGATCGCATGTCCTTAACCAAGCCTGGACTTCAATAATAGTTTCGGAACCTCTAAATGGCTTCCCACCCAAATTAGTGTAGTCGTTGCACAGGCGTGCAAATCCCGATTTAGGGTGAGTAGGTTCCGGATTAGAACCAGCTGCTTGAGCATTCGTAACAAGGTCAAGAAGTTGCTGGGTAGTCATAAAAACTCCATCTTGGGGTGTAGCACTAGATGCTCCAGCTCTAGGATGACCTGGTCTAACCATTTCTCTTCTTTAAGAAAGAAATAAAGAAGAAGAAAAAGTTATTCTCAAGATAAATATCAAGCAATTCTCGATAGATAAAACAAGGAATCATAAAGAAAATAGGATGAATCGGTACGAAGACTCGAATTAAATCCTAAAGCACGACTCCAAAGAAAGACTTAGGACGATGATCCTTGTTATAATATTCCATATTGTTCCGAAGTTAGGCTCCAATACCAAGCTGTGACGCCCCACCTCTATACCCACGCTAGACAAGAACACTACGGAGTAATGCTGTCGACTAGCATAGAGAATAAGGCTGTTGAGGAGCGACCATCCATGTAATTGCTTTGTGCGAGCACCGATATGTCAGATAATAAAACATGCATTTTATTTCAAGAGGAAATCCGACATGCCGATACAAACTCAAAACTACTACACAGTGGCTATATAAATCCTTCGGAAACAAATATAGAAATAAGCATAACATAAATCAGTCACAGATAATTCATATCACAAAGGCAGAAGAAGATATGAATATATAACTAACACATGAAAGTGTATATCAGAGTAGTGGTCACAAAGATCCACAATAATACAAAAGAATAGTTAAACGAACTGCACAAAAGAATAAGTATACATTATGGAGTCTATATCTCAAATGTCTACAACAAAAACTACTAATCTAAGTAGTTAACCAAAAGTCAAGGAGGTAATCCCAGATGTAAAGTCAAGCAGAAGCACACGTAACATCTCGGTCTGACCCGAGTATTATTTAATAAGAAAAGAATAAACGGATCAGTCTAACTATAAATATCAGATGAAACGATATAGAGTAAGAGATATGACTAAACACATAATAATCACAATGCCAAGCTATGATGTATATAAGTAATTCAAAATCAACAAGAGATTAATCAATATCACAAAAATCTACACAAGAATCAAAGAAATGTCATACTCCTTATTTCGTTCACCAAACCATAAATATTGACGATTACATCAATGTCAATCACAAAAGTCAATGACACACAAATTCACTAATGCACAAATATTGATAAAACTTATCAATGGAAATCATGAAAATTGGTGAAACACAAATTCTAGAAATCATCTTAAGAAATCCAGAAATCACAAAAAGGGGGGAGGGAGGCCTATCACAAACGGGAGCATAAATCTCACCAACACGTGTATCACAAACGGAACGCTAATTCCATGGTTGCTAACCATCACAAATTGAGCCGAAGCTCCACAAACGGCCCGAAGACCATGGGTTGCTACCCCACCAATTTGAGTCGAAACTCCACAAAACGGGGTTTAGTCTCCCTCGCAGACAAAGAAACATCGCACATTACTAGTCTAAATCACAAAAATGATCATCATTGATCATTAAGAAGTGTCAATTACACTAAGCTAGTAAATATATGAGTTTAGCTTCATGCCCATGACCACTTGCTTAACTTAAATATTTACGAACAAACTGTAGATCTCCATTAGAAAATTGTGACAAGAGATTCAATCGAACAAGTCCAAAAATTAACCAACGAAGTGAACGTAAGCGTTTCATACCACTCGTTTTACTAAGTCGTTTAATTAGATTTCTCATACGAGTGAGGTAAAGGCTTGTATATACTAATAGTTTGGAAAACAGTTTAAGAAAACGAGCTTTGTAATAAAATAGTGTTGAAATCATTTGAAGAAAGAGTTTTGATATTTACTACTAGTATAGAAAACCTTTATATTTTTAAAGTGACAAATCACAAAGAAGATTGTAGGAACAATCAATCACTAAAATTCACATACGAAGACGTGAATTAAAATCCAAAGAAATCGATACTGAATCCATCAAAGTGGATATATCCTAAATTCCCAAAGAAAATGTCATCAAAGTCGATAATAAATGATAGCGACAAATAGGAAATAACACGAATCGATTAAAGTTGGAACTTCAAGCAACTAGGCGAAATAGGCAAAATATCATCAGGTCGGTCGGCCGGCTACAGAGCTCGGTCGACCGGACCCTGTTCCAAAAAAAATCTCGGCGAAGCAGGTCGGTCGGCTGAGCACTGTAGCCAGTCGACCGGACCAGAGATAGAAAGGTGCCTATGCACCTTAGTAGTAGGTCGGTCGACCGGCCCAGGTGTTCGGTCGGCCGACCCTGATGTTCTACAAATTGAACCCATTTAATTGATGTGCAAACTACACCAATTCGCAACCGAACGAGCATGGATGATAGGGAATTATGCCCAATGGCTACCCGATCCTATTGGCTCCTCGATGCATCACCAAAAACGCATTTGAACATCAAAGCTATGATTTTTAAGAATTTGAACCCAAAACACTAAAAATTGGAATATTCACCAAATCAATCCAAACCAAAAGCAATTGCACACGAATAAGTGTTAGGAATTCATACCTAACAATCGAAGATAAATATAAGCATAGATGTGAGATAAAAATCTCACCTTTGAACCCAAACAATTGAAGAAGAAGCTTGAAAGCAAAGAAGAATCAACCACTCTTCAAATCCAACTCAAGAAGCTTGATTATAAGCTTTAAAAGAAGAACATTCCCAAAGTTAGGTTTAGCAATTTCTGAAATTGATAAGAGAATTAGTTGGAGAAGAAGAAGAGAAGCTTACCAATGGGTTCTTCTATTAGTTTGGAGCTAGAGTTTGATTTGCAAAAGAAAACTAGTGCTTGGAGTTTTGATTTCCTCTTCCACTCTCCATTGTTATGAAAGCTTGAATATTAGGAATTAGAAATGAAGTAATGAAGAGGATAAGGGGTTGGCACTGAATACATAAGTGGGGTTATTGGGCTCAGCCCAAACCAAAGCCCTAAGTGAAAGAGTAGCAAAATTCAACTTTGTCCAAACATATCGAAGCTTATACTCAAAAAGGTCGCAAACGGCATTTTAAACTCAATGAGAGTGGTCCCGAGTCCTAATTCGATCGTATGCAAAAAGTAGCTTTTCGGACTAAATTTCGAGTATCGACAAAATATTTAAATCAAATATTTAAATATAAAAATCGATAAATATGCGGTTTGTTACACTATTCCTTGAATCTACCTTATCTGCTCAGCTTTAGTTATTCACCTTGATTCCGTTTTCTGAATCTACCTTCTTTGCTTATTGGATATGTCCTTTAAAATATTGTTTAATTATATACTACCTGGTTTAATAGAAAATTTTAGTGTTATAAATGTTTTAGAAGTTATTTATTTAAAATAAAACATATTTAAAGTAAATGATTAGTGATAACATTTGAAAGTATTTTGAGATAAAATTGGTAAAATTATGAATTATGGATTTAATGTTTTCAAATAACATCCTTGTAAATATAACTAATGATGGGAATAATTGTTTCTAAATAGTTTTCATATATTTATAAAGATGTTATTTAAACATATAAATGTTAGTTATAAGGGAAGCAGGAAATTTTACAAATGGGTTTTGAAAAGTTTTAAAGTATTAAAGATAGTTGAACTATAAATGAAGTTTTCAAATAAATACTTTAAATAAAATTTATATAGTTTTAAAATTTATTGTCTATCTTGTCTTTCAATCTACTTTTATTTCTGGCTGTTCAATTCTCCAACCTCCTTCCTTTTCGGGGAAGAAAAGTTTTGAGTGTGGAAGAGCGTAACGACCCGTAAAAATTTAATAATTTTAATTGATTTTATTTACGTATTTAATGGAATTTTTGGTGAAATTTTAAATAATAATATTTTGAAATAAAAATTTAATATTTGGATTACGTATAATTAAATATAGCAAATGGTAAATTTTCAATTAATTTCGTGAAAGTTTATTTATTATGTAATTTTATTAAAATCAAATCAGTTAATAATTTTTGGTAATAAAATATTTTCCAAACCTGAATATTTTTACATAGAAAATTCTAAATCTTATTCTTAGTGAGACGTCATCTTTCGTTTTTCAAAATTTGGACTTCTATAGCTCCGTCGATCTTATTTTCAAATTTTTAGCTGCATTTTTTCCGCTAGCAGAAAATTCGAATTTTTATAATCAAATCGTACCACTGATATTTGTATACCGTTCTGATCGTCTCATCGTACTGATCTCTACGGTATATTCATTTCTATGTTTTGAGGTACGTGACAAATATGACTAAATGCCGTCATATCGGCACCTTAAATTTTGACCGTTGACTTTCCTTCGGTTTCAAATATTGAAGCGTGTTGCGCACGCTATTATTAATTGCTTTGAATTTCGCAGCTGTTATCAATCCATTGTTTCTATTCATTTTATGGTCCGTTACTCTGCCTTTTCAAATTTGAACGTGCAGCTGGTGGCATTAAAAAGTTGCCTTAATTATCCACTGAATTATCGTGACCATCCCGCTACTCTATATTTAATTCTGTACGTTTTATCTTTGCTTAAATTTCTCTGTCCATGCCTTTTTCCATTTTAATATCATTGCCTTTCCAAACTCATTACGTACTATCCAAACAAACAAAAATTTGTTGCTTTAATTATTCAGCTCAATCTGAGGGACCGTTACTATTCAAATCACTTTATATTTATGGTATGTGTTTATTATCTTTATTTGACAATGGTTCTTGCCTTAAATACTTTGCTGAATCAACGGACAACCGTTCCTATTAAAATTTTCTTTCGATCTGATCTGTGGCGTACGTTACTTTGAAATAAATTTTTAGATGTCATAGCGTCTGTCACTTCCATTTTCCACTTTGAATCATTTATTTACCTATTCCTTTTCTGTACTTACACGTTATCAAATAAATAAAGTATATATTTATAATCAAGCTTTCATCTTCTCAGATCCAATTCATGTTATAGAAAACTTTTGCATCCTCTTCTCCTGTTTCAACCCGAAGGACATGCAAACCATCCTTCTTCCCTGATGCCATCTCCAACCTTTTGTTCCTCCTCTTCTTCTTCTAGTGTAGCAGGTGAGTAATATATAAGTTAGAACTATATTATTCTTTTCAACTGTTTACAATTAATACAAGGCATATCTATATGAAAGTATTATATAATTTTCTATGTTCAAAGATATATTTTCTTTATATGTTTTAAACTGATTTTTGTTTGTATATATATATATATTTCATATGGGACAGAGAATATATATGCACATGTTTTGTATTATAATAGTATATAAGTTGATATTATATGTTGTTTCAAGTATTATATAGATTACTATATTTCATTTGCAGTAATATATAGGGATAAAGTACTGTTTATTTGAGATTCAATTGTTTATATCCTACTTACTTACAAATTTTAATAGTATACGTATGATTTTATATTATTTGTTTACGCATAAGTTTACAAATGTGTATACGTGTAATTATATACTTTAGCCATAAAATTTCTAAGTATATATACATTGGTTTGTAGTGATTTATAGTGTTGATTCTTATAAAATATATACGTACGTGTTTTACAAAGTCTTGGGATTTAACAGTTCAGTTACATATGTTATATTGTTTTATATAAAATAATAAAACGGTTATGTTAGCGTTTGTAGCTTTCTTTGTCTTGGGATTTACAGTAATATATACAGTAGTACATAAACAAAGATTTATTGCTTTAATTATTCAGCTCAATCTGAGGGACCGTTACTATTCAAATCACTTTATATTTATGGTATACGTTTCTTATCTTTATTTGGCAACGGTTCTTTTTTGTTCAACTGTTTACAATTAATACAAGACATATCTATATGAAAGTATTATATAATTTCTATGTTCAAAGATATATTTTCTTTGTATGTTTTAAACTGATTTTTGTTTGTAAATATATATTTCATATTGGACAGAGACTATATATGTACATGTTTTGTATTATAATAGTATATAAGTTGATATTATATGTCGTTTTAAGTATTAGATTACTGTATTTCATTTGCAGTAATATATATAGGGATAAAGCACTGTTTATTTGAGATTCAATTGTTTATACCTTACTTACATACAAATTTTAATAGTATACGTATGATTTTATATTATTCGTTTATGCATAAGTTTACAACTGTGTATACGTGTAATTATATACTTTAGCCATAAAATTTCTAAGTATATATACATTGGTATAGTATTGATTCATATAAAATATATACGTACGTGGTTTACAAAGTCTTGGGATTTAACAGTTCTGTTACATATGTCATATTGTTTTATATAAAATAATAAAACTGTTATGTTAGCGTTTGTAGCTTTCTTTGTTACAGTAATATATAAAATTATTTTGAAAAGCGGTTTCACCATTTTTCTTTAAACTTGTATATGTTTATGTATATTTCAATATAAAAGTTGCAGCATTTATTTCAAATTTTATTATATTTGATTTTAATACATGTGTGTAATACAAACCAATGATTTTTTTTACATACGTATTTTGTTTTGATATTTGACTTAAAAAGAAGTATTAATTCAATAATAAAATAATAATGTTATATTTTCAATTTATGTCAATCTGATTTGGATTTGTTCTCGTAAAATTCTGTTGTCAGCTCTATCCATCGAATTCGTGCCCATCTAGTGTTGCTTTGAAATTCGTTGCTCGTTTTCTTGTCAGATTTCTCTAGCCTCGAAAGGTAAGCATTCACTCACGATTAACGTTCTTTTATTCATTAAATTTGATTTCAATTGAAACGATGATTGAAATATGCTGCTGTGGTTATTTAATTTGTTATATTTATGCCATTATCTGTAATTGTTCACCTGTGGGATATGACACCATATCCTATTGTTTATATTTTATTATTGATGATATCTGCCTGTTATTATTTTATTATCCGCCATCACTCTGCAAGTTCCCTATTAGTTTAGTATTTCACTATGGGTTGAAATGATACATACCCGAACAGACTTTAGAATAGGAGAAAATCGTTATGGGCTGAAATGATAAATCCAAGCGATTTTCATTTAACTGAATTTGGGATTACGGGTTGAAATGATATCCACCCGTATATATTTAGTGTATGGATTGAAATGATAAATATCCGTAGCACTTGACTATATGATAGGAAATATATAAAGATACCGTTGGTCCATATATGAATATTTTGAAAATAATTTCTATGATTTTTGGAAAAAAATATATGGTTAAATAAATATTGATTCTTAAGATTTTATATAAGTGGAAATTTTATATATAGATTTAGTAGTAATATTTGATATAAATTAGATGGATTTTATACATATATATGGTCAGGTATTTTTGTAAATCTATATTTCAATAGATTTTCTTGTAATAAATTGAATAAGTAAGGTTGGGAAGATAAATTTGGGTTTTTTGGAAATGGTATTTAAATAAGGATTTTATTTAATTAAATCAATTTGGAATTATTGAATGGGAAATTTAAAATGTATGATTTTATAACTGGATTTTTGATTTAAGTGATTTAATGAATATTTCACGTTAAATAAATTAAAGGAAATATTTAGTAAAATGTAATTTAAGATTACTTAAATGACATTGAATCTAATGAGGGAATATTTCAAGACTAAATAATAATGGGGTTAAATCGAGATCTATGTGAAATGGTCAATTGAACTTTGAAATGTAGAATATTAAAGCTTTGATCTATACTGGAATTTAATTGGTTTATTTGTGATTCAAATCTGTATTTGAAATCAATATAATTTGAATTTATTATTTAGAAAACTGGATTGAATAGGAATTTAGTTTGAAACATTTAATATTTAAAGTTTTGAAATATATTGAATTGTAAAAGGTATTTTGTGATTTCAAATCTGGATTTGAGATCGATAAAATGTGAAATGTTTATTTAGGAATTGAGTTGAATTCTTATTGATAAAGCGGGATTGGACTAAATTTGAATTTGAGTAGATTTAAATCGTAACTTTGAAATTATAAAATTGGAAATAAATATATTTGATATGAAATGATATTTGGTTTTGAAATATAAATTAAGTTGAAATGACCACGGTGTTATAGTGTATATTTCTACCTTGTAGATATTCTATGGACCCTTAGAGGATGGTTATCACAAACATCCTTTAAGTTATCTGTATTTCAGTTGAGATTTCACTTGAGTTGGATTTATTTATATAAGAATGTTAATCCTGACTCGAGTGTTTTGTGTTTTGCTCTACGCTCGGGTCAGACTGAGTGATACAACATTTGAGACTCACCGTCGAAGTAGGAGCTCTGCTTGGAGATTCAGCTATCTATCCCTTCAGTCATCCAGTTGATTGGTTCAGAGAAGTCATCTGCTCGTACTGGAGACTTCATTGCATCTGGGATATTCTGATGTATTTTATTCTAAAATCTGATGTATATAGTAGCTTCATGAACTACTATACTTTATCTATTCCGCTGCATTTTTATTACTCTATGTCTGTGATCTGTGATTATTTATTTACTGTTTATGCTGAGTTTTCCAAATTTAAATTAACAATTCGATATTTTGAGCGATTCAAGTCAGACATGTATGGTTTTATTGTCGATTTGAATGATCCAAAATAGCGGGTCGTTACAAACCCCGTAAGCATCTCCAAAATCGTCGCACTCATATTTACCGTTGATTTAACTTACATAAGACCTTTTAGTTCTAACTCGAGTGTTTTGTCTTTTCAATTCACTCAGGTCGGCCTGAGCATTTTAGGGTTGAAGACTTTATTTCTGGAGGACGAAGACGAAGATTGGTCTATTATTATTATTATATTTATTCCACTGCATCATATTGTTCCACTGCATTTATTTTTTTATCCTGTTTATGTAACTCTGATATTTTTGTTGTAAAGAATAATCAAATGTATTTATAAAACAACTTCCTGAACTGTTATTTGATTATTGCATTTTTATCATTCCGCTACGAGATTCTGTATTTGTTTTATTTCTTTCTATTTTTCTTACTTACACCATAACAATCTGCCATATTGAATGGTTTGAGTCTGTCATGCATGTCTACTTAAAACGTCCAAAAAGACAGGTCATCGTAGTTGGTATTAGAGCTTTGGTTTAGCGATAACCTTAGCTTTGTGGGGTCTGACTCATATAAAATAGGGTAGTAATACCCTAGAATGAGTCGTTGAGTGTGTGTGTGTGTGTGTGTGTGTATAAGAGTGTATTTGTTAGTGTTACGAAAGGTTTTCATATTGTGTTAATTTGTTCCGTTTTGTATTTATAAATTCTGGTTGGTGCATAGGACACTATGACATCGACATGAATTTCTAAACACTTTATAGGACAGACCGACACAATATTGTTTGAAATATTGGTAAATAAAATAAATTTTTCCTATTATATTTTTGTATATATAATAGTATATCTTATAAATGATATGTTTGGTTGTAATATATTTGTTTGTTAGCTAGTGAAATTAGAAGTATTGGTTGAAAAATGAGATTTGTAAATAAAATGAGTATAAAATGAAAATTTGAGAACTTAATTTCCAAGATTTTTGAAAATTTCTTTCAAAAGGATTTTGGAATATAATATTAATATTATTTGGAAGTATTTTTTGATATAAATATTTCAAGATGATTGAAAGAAATGTTTAAAAGAATTTTGGAAGGAAATAAATTCTACACTCCCCTCTTTGTCATTAAAAAATAATTTCGATGATGAGTGCATGCATCATCGACATTCATTTTCGTATTTCAAGGTGGAGAGACTGGTGTAGTAGTTAATTACATATTTGTTTGATAAATAAATCTTAATTATTTTTTAAATATGTTTGATATATAAAAGATATGGTTACATATATTATTTTAAATAATATGAAATGGAACCCGACATTTAGTTTTTAAATTTCTATAAATGAGATATTTCAATTATTGTAATGGGATGAAATTTTAACTATTTATTAATTGGAACTTCTAAAATGAAAATAAGAAATTAAATGCTAAGTTATAAACGAAATATACAAGAAATATGAAAAATTTAAATTGTAAATCAATGGATTTGAAAATCTGAAGGATGTGAGTATTGAACATTTTGCTAAATTGAAAATAAATAAGATAAACTTATGTAATGTTCAAGTACATTCTATAAAACATACATACATACGTATGTGTGTGTGTGTGTGTGTGTGTGTAACTTACCAATATTAAAAAGTTGTACTGTTAAATAGGAATATGTAATGGAATAGTATGCCAATAAAACTTAAATAATGAAAGTGTTCAATGGAATTACTTTTATAAATACGAAATTTTGATATTGTAATTGTTATAAACTTAAGTTATAATTGAAATACTAATAATAAAAATGAAATAGAAAAATGAGTATTGTAAGTAAAAGATTTTAAACTTAATATAATGTTTGAAGCTACTAATAATTAAAGTAAATAATAAATTAAATACTGTACTAAGTTAATGACTATAACTTCAGAAAAGTTGAAATGATTTAGGAAACAGATTTAATATTCAATGACATTATATAAGAAAATTAATGTAAATTAGAAAGTAAGATACATAAGTGTGAACTTATGCACAAATGAATATGATTATCTAATGGAAATCAAGTAGATAAATTTATAAATGTAAACTAAACCGTAATAAAATGTATGTAATACTTAAATAATGAAATCATAGATAATAAACAATTGAATGGACACAACTTATGTAAGATATGAATGCAAAGTAATGAAAAGAAATTTTCATTAAATGAATAATCGAAATGAATTTTGTAAGTAATGAATGAAAGTAAATGAAAAAAGTACCGAATGAATGAATGTGGATTTATTTAAAAAGAAACCTATATGGTACTTAAGAATTGATTTACATACATTTAAAATTTTGTGTATGAATAACATATGTAAGAAAAAGTAAATAACATATGTGAATAAATAAATGTAAATAAATGGAATTAAGTATTATATGAGTGAATGGGAATTGAATCTTTGTAAGAAATAAATGTAAATTAATGAAAATAATCACTATGAGAATGAAAATAGGCAAACAATAAATGATACTAAAAGAAATACATAAACAAAAACTATAATGACCCGGTATTTCGTGCCATTCGCATCCGCACATGTCGGACTTGAATTGCTCAAAATATCAGATTATTAATTTAAATTTGGCAAAGCTCAACATATACAATAAATAAAATAATCACAGAATCATAGATACAGAGTAATATAATAATAATGTAGCGTAGTAGATAAATAGTAGTTCATGAAGCTACTATATAAACAATCGAGTTTGAAATAAAATACAACAGAATATCTCAAATACATACAGATGACATCTTTGAACAAATCAACTGGAAATGCTGATTTAAAATCGATAGTTGGATCTCCAAGCGAAGCTCCAAACTCCAAAGGTGAGTCTCAAATACTGTATCACTCAGTCTAACCCGAGCGTAAAGAAAAACACAAACACTCGAGCCAGGATTAACATTCTTATGTCAATATATCCAACTCAAGTGAAATATCAATTGAAATACAAGTAACTCAAAGGATGTTTGGGATAACCATCCTCTAAGAATCCATGGAACTATCTACTACATAGAAATATACGCTATTAACAACTAAACGTCATTATAACACCGTGGTCATTTCTAGATAATTTATACTTCAAAACAATTTATACTTCAAAACCAAAATATCGTTTCCATTTCAAATATATTGTAACAACCCTGAGATTGCAATTACCGAATGATAAGTTAAAAATTATGATTTTAAGTTAAATGGGGGGCTAAACAAATTTTTGGGAATTTAAATTTGCAATTAGTTTGCAAATTAAAATATTTTGGGTTGAAATGGGGAATTTTTAAATAAAAAGTGATTATGGGTTAATGGGCCAAATGAGATAATTACATGGTTTTAATTAAAACTAGAATGCTTATTAGGAATTTTGTTCACATGATAACTTAGAAAATAAACTAAGTCCTAATGGGTTTCTAAACCCTCTTACCATAACCCATTAACCAACCCACTTCTATTTAATATCTCAAACCCCTCTCATAAACCCTAACCCTCCTCCTCTTCATAAATTCCTAAAACCTAGATCTAAACAAAATTAATGGCCTCCATTTAGAAGCTCCATCTCCTTCTCTTCATAAATTATTTTAATCCTAAAAGAAAAAGAAAAGAGAAGAAGAAAGGTAATGCAATCTCTCCTATTCTCTAATCCTCCTTCTTAATCCCCATTTATCTCTATCATCTTGTAGTAATTATTATTTTGTTTTCTTTGTTGATTTTGGGTCCATGAAGCATCTTGATCATTGCTTTGGGGTTGAGGAGTTTGGCTTGCTTCATATTGTGCACTCAAACCATTTGATACTTTTCTTCATTAAGGTAATTACTATGGATTAGTAATTAATGCTAGTTGTAATGCTAAGATTTGGCCTTGTTTTCCTTTAATTTAGTGTAATGATCATTATATGATGATTAGTGATTGTTATTAGTGAAAATTTTGATGCCCAAAATTGAAAAAAATACCCCTAAATGCCAAAAAACTCAAAAAATAGCTTGCTGGAAATATGCAGGCTGAAAACAGCCTGAAAATGGACTGAAAACAGGGCTCTGGGTGCACCAGGACAGGCCTGGGCTGCACCCAGGCACAGCAGGCTAGCCCAGTTGGGCTAGCCAGGTATAGGCCAGCCCTCATGGGCTGGCACACGCACCCCCCAGCCCGCATGGGCTGGGGGGCCGGCCAACTCCCCAGCCCGCGTGGGCTGGGGGGCGGCCCAGATCCCCCAGCCCATGGGCTGGGGGCGGCCCAGATACCCCAGCCCGCGTGGGCTGGGGGGGCGGCCCAGATCCCCCAGCCCATTCGGGCTGGGGGCAGGGCCCAGATCCCCCAGCCCCGTGGGCTGGGGGCAGGGCCCAGATCCCCCAGCCCGCGTGGGCTGGGGGGCGGCCCAGATCCCCCAGCCCATTCGGGCTGGGGGCGGCCCAGATCCCCCAGCCCGCTCGGGCTGGGGCGGCCCAGATCACCCAGCCCAAGCGGGCTGGGGGCCCAAAAAAAAATAAAAAATAAAAATAAAAAAAAATAAAATTCAAACCTCACCTCTGTTCCAGCTTTTGAGCGTCACTTCGCGATGCCGCCACGTTCGCATCGGAAGTCGGAATTCGATGTTTTTGCTCTCGTTGGAAAGGTGGAGTTGCGAACTCCATCTCTGGAAAGTTTGGGCAATATTGGAGTTCCTTTGGTACTTCGATTTTCGTGCCAAAGTTAGACTCTGGTCGCTGTTGGAAAACAGTGTGAATCTTTTTCTGGGTTCAACTTTGAGACGTCGCTGCCACTTCGTCTCAATTCGGAATCCAGAAATTTTTTTTGCATTTTAAAGTAGGGATGTTGGACTATATGCCTACCAGTTTTCATGCCATTTGGACACAGTTTGCTGGTCCAAATAAATTGCCGAACTTGGGTTCGCAGCAGTTTTTGAATGGTTTCAAACACTTAGAATATTTTTGATGATTTTCTGGTTTTCGTCGATTTCTTTGAGATTTGTCTCTGGATTTCGTACACGGGCTTTATAAAAAGGATTTAAAAGGATTTTTCACTCCAAAATGGCTTTTGAAAATTATTATATAATATTATTTTAATTATTAAATTAATTACTCCATAATAGGAGACTTTTCTAAAGACCGTTTTAAAGTGATTTCAAAATCAATTATAAATCCGTTTCGCACCATTATTTTCTATAACAAAAATCTCACACTCACTTTTAACACATCGAGGGAAGTGGAAAGGTGCTTAAACGGTTAGAAAATCTCCGGCCTATGGAACCGTGTGTATTTTCTTTCCGGTTAATCTCCGACCTATTCGATTGATCGTTTTGACCTTTGGGTCTAGTTTACCGATGATACGAGGTGGACTTTTTATTATTGGAGTGTGAGCATGCTATTGGTTAGTAAACCGTTTAGTGCGAACGTGGGGTATGGGACTCATTGTTAACACTTTACGGGTTCCTCTCCAAGAAGTTTGTGACACATTAGCCTCTAGGCGGCCAGTACTGGACCTCTGGGTCACCACGCCTCTGGGCAAACGTCTCTGGACACCTGCTCTATGGAGCAGTTTTTATTCGGCATGTGCCTCTGGGCCTTTATCCTTCTGGGAAGGATCTTGCCGTTTCGCGCGTTCCGCATCTGTGCGAGTGATCGATCACAACTCTACAGTACTTGGCAACAACGACTCTGGTCGGTGCACGTGCAATATTTGTATTATCTGATGATTTTTATATCCATTCGAGTATCGCCATTCGGTGTTGGTTCTATGGAACCATACGATGTAAGTGCGATTACCTTGTGGATTCACAGTGTCTCTGGACACTGTTTTTCAGTATTTGATGTCATTGACTTTTTAGTATATCCCTATTGCTCTTTGGAGCATCGATCTTTGCTTGGGCATTGATTTTAGACTCTGGTCACTTTTGGGATTATTACCTATGAGCAACTTTATATAGCTTTGGCTACGCCGATGATATGAGGCGATTTTATTTATTTAACACTTTGGTGTTTGTATTCTCTTTGGAGATTTTTACTGTTTATTGATGATTAGGGATCGTCATTATATTCATGTAGTCCATATTACTCTTCTCTTTGGAGAAGTATTGTTTTATTTATGTACTGCATTATTATATATATATATCTCAGTTATTACTGATTATTTAGCTAGCCTGACCCGAGTGTTTTCGCTCGGGTCAGACCGAGTTGTTTCAGGTTAGGTCTCTGGACTTAGCTTATGTGCTTCTGCTTGGACATCATCTGCTATGCTGATAGATAGCGCTTTTATTTGTCCACTATTCCGCTACTCTGTTTTATTCGGACTTTGATATGTACATATTTTTGACTCACATATGTGAGCAGTGGCTTTGTACCCACTTATAGTATTTGGATCTGTATTGATGATGTATTGTTCTGGGATGTTATATCTGTTATGTGATTCTGTGATGATGATGTTATCATTTAGTATTATGCTTGTTCTGAACCTATTTTCCTTAGCCATTGTAATTTCGTTATAAATATCTATTGGATATGTCGAACCACTTTAGAAAAGAAAACCACCTATTCGACGTATTCAGTGGTTAGTTATAGCTTGATTACACATGGTCGCTTCCATTATACTCTATTCTCCGTTCTAGTAGACGATATTACTCCGTAATACTCTTTACTAGAGTGGGTCTCGGAGTGGGGGGTTACAGTTTGGTATCAGAGCCGAGGTTCAGAATTAAGCATAACAAACACAGAACGGATACACTTAGTATAATACATTTTAATTGGATCCGAAGTAAATCAAATCCCTTCCTTATGCTTATTGATAGATAAGTTAGGAATATGTGTAGGAATTTATTATATTCCGTAGTATTCCTTAATTAAGTATCAATCATTGAATCATGTCTAACTCTAATTCCCGTTTGACTTTCAGTATGTCTGGAAGGGGAAGAGGGAGAACCACACGTCAGACTAGTGCTGCTGGGCAGTCCAGCAACACTCATCCAGAGGGCGTGTTCATGACTACCGACCAGATCATGGAGCTGGTTCGGAATTCTCAGTCTCATTCTCAGTCTCCAGCCCCAGTTGCTGATACTCCGCGCATGTCTGTTTTTGCGCGTCTCTGCAGTGATTTTACCCATCTCGGAGGGAAGCCGTTCAGTGGCTCCGAGAATGTCTTATCGGTCCAGGCTTGGATTCGGATATGCGAGCGCATTTTCACTCGTATGGATATCCCGGATCATGACCGTGTTCTTATTGCTTCTAGTCAGCTTCTGAGTCGTGCCCTGGATTGGTACGAACTACTTATTGCCGAGGTCGATGAGACCACACTTACTTGGGCTCAGTTTCGTCAGAGATTTGAGCTCAAATTCATCCCAGAGTCAGAGAAGAACTCCCTTGCTCGCCGCTTTCTTGATCTCAAGCAGGGGAAGTCCTCCGTATCCGACTATGTCTCTTCCTTCGAGGCCCTGTCCAAGTACGGCCTTGAGTTTATTGCTACTCCTTATAAGAGGAACCTCAAATTTGTTGAGGGCTTGAAGAAATATCTGAAGAGGCATCTTATGCTACAGCTTGAGCTCTCATTCGAGAAGCTAGTCGATGCAGCCCTACATCTTGAGTCAGTCGAGATGGAGCATAGTGATGATGATCGTGGGGGTTCCAAAAACCCCAACCAGAAGCGGGGTCCATTTCAGAAGAACAAGCCTTGGAACAAGAAGAAGAAGACTGGCAGTTCTGCTGTCCAGGCTCAGCCTCAGACTCAGCCTCAGATTCAGTCACAGCCTAGTGGAACCCGTCCTCCGAGGAAATGCTTCAACTGCGGTTCTCCAGATCACTTTATTCGAGAGTGTCCCAAACCTCTCTATTGTACCTTTTGCAAGAAGGAGGGACACAGGATCTCCACTTATCCTATTGCTCCAGCTAGTGCCAAGCCTGGCAAGCTTAATGCTGCCAAGGCTCCTGCATCTTCAGCTCGGCCTCGAGGTACGCATCCTTCCGTTCTCGAAGGTTCTATTTTATTTCATGGTAGATCTTGTAGAGTTCTCTTTGATACGGGTGCCTCTCACTCATTCGTATCAAAGGAGCTAGTAGATGTTTTATCCTTGAATGTTACTTGTCTGGTTTCTTCCCTAAGAATTGTGAATCCCATCGGCGGATCCACGACCCTTAGCTTGCTTTGTGAGGATGTTGATATTGATCTTTGTGGATTTTCTTTCCGTGCGAATCTGCACGTTATGGAGTATTTGGGCTTTGACATGATTCTTGGCATGGATTGGCTCGCTCAGCACGACGCCAAAATTATTTGTTCGGAGCGGATATTATTTCTTCGTCATCCTGACTCGTCCGCTCCATTAGCTATTGCTCTTCAGGATGTTGGGATTTCTGATGTTACTTTATTTTCTTTTGATTCACGAGATGAGGATTTGGACATATCTCATATTCCTGTCATTCGAAAATTCCCCGATATATTCGAGCCAGTATCTGGCCTGCCGCCAAAGCGGGCCATTAAGTTCCGCATCGATCTCATTCCAGGCTCCCACCCAATTGGGCGTCCTCCCACGAGGATGTCTACTAAAGAGAATGAGGAACTCAGGAAGTAGTTAGTAGAGCTTGAGGCGAAGCAGCTCATTCGGGCCAGTTCTTCGCCATGGGGTGCTGCTGTGGTCTTCGTTAAGAAGCCCGATGGCTCTCTTAGGCTTTGCATTGACTATCGCAAGCTTAATGAGTTGACCATCAGAAATCGTTATCCATTGCCACGGATAGACGATATGTTTGATCAGTTGAGCGGTGCAAAGGTCTTTTCACAGCTCGACCTTGCCACCGGATTTCATCAGCTCCGAGTTGCGGAAGATAGCATTCCTCTTACCGCTTTCCGCACTCGTTATGGTTCTTTTGAGTGGTTGGTCATGCCATTCGGCTTGACGAACGCACCGGCTTTCTTCGTCGATCTTATGAATCGAGTATTCCGGGAATACATCGATAGATTCGTTTTGGTATTCATCGATGTTGGGCGGATTCTCGCCCAGAAGGCCACGAGACCGTGAAGCGTCATGTCCCATGCACGTTTGAAACCAACAGGCACAGTAGGCGTCATCTCCTTGCACTCAAGTGCTCATGTCCATTCGGTACCTCCTTGTACCATGGTCCATTCGGCATCCATGAACCCAAGTTCATTCGGCGTCCATGCCCTCAACTTCATTCGGCTCTCTCTCCTCTCATGTCCATTCGGCACCAGCTCAACACCGGACCACACAATGCCGGTCCAATACTCCACGTCTCCACCGGACCACACAATGCCGGTCCAAGCTACCACTCCCACTCCACTACCGGATCAACCCCCCTACCGAGCCAACCTCATTCGGTCCCCCACTCCATTCGGCAAGGCACAACCACCATTCCATTCGGCATGAACCATGGCCGAACCAACTCCACTGCCACTCCAACACCACCACCGGACCAAGGGATGAAGTCACCATGAAGTCACCATCACCAGTCCAAGCTCCATGCCGAATGAAGCCTCGCCAAACCAGAATGCTACCAGGCCAGATTGGTCCAGCCCAGGCCCGCTAGCAGCTATATACTTCCAAGACCCCTGCCCCCTACCTCACTCTATAAATAGAGGGGCAGGGGTACAACAATGGCAGACAAGTTTGAGAGCTCAAGCAAGGAAGGAACTTTCAAACTACTTTCATACACTTGTATACAAAGCATTGTACTTGTAATCTGGAAGAAGAAAGATAATAACATATAAAGTGGACGTAGGCACATTCTGGCCGAACCACTATAAATCTGCGTGTCTTTTACATTTCAGCCCTTACTTTTCTCATATTTACATACTCATCTAAAATCATTGAAAATCACACATACTCAACTAAAATAATACGACTTGGAGGTGTTTGTCCATTTTTTGTGCAAACATTTTTGGTGCTTTCACTGAGAGTTGAACTCGAAGCTTCAGCTTCTCCCACTCAACCTTCTTCCTCATAACGACGTTCGTCGCTTAGAAATCATGCCTTCCAAGCAACGGAAGGATGTTAACAAAGGAAAGAACATCGCAACTAGCAGTCTTCCGGATCCAGTAGCCCCAGATCAAGAGGATCATCCAATTTCAACAGCAGCACCAGATGGATACCAGGCAAATCTGATAGCTCCTGCCACCGAACAACCAATAACTAGGGCAGATCTAGACAGAGTTGTGGCTGAAGTAACCAACCGCTTCACATCCCAACAAGAAGCTTTAGTGGACCAACTTATGTCACGCTTAAGGGATGCTGAAGAATCCAACCGCAACACTGAATCATGGGATGAGTCTCAATCTGGAGGATCTCGGAGACAGCAAAGGTATTCCTTCTTCGAAGAAACTATCGACAGGAATCATAGAAACCCCGCTGAACGGAGCCAAGCTGGAACCCAGCCCGAAGTTGGCCCCATGGAAATGCTCGAAGCAGAACCCCACCGGGTAAGATCAAGGCAGGGGGCAACTGTAGCTGGTCCTAGCATGCATCCGAGCAGCCAGAGACAACCACTGGATAATGCAAGAAGTGATAGATTGTACCATCCCTACAGGTCATCTGGACGAGATAGATCCCGCAGGGAAGAACTAAGCTCATTTTTGTCCGCTCCAAGTTCTGACGAACGAATGGCACGATTATTCAGAGAGTGTGTCCAACGAGAGCAAAGGGACCGGGGGATAGGCGCTAGGGTCACCAGCCCCTTTACCCGAAATATCGAAACTACCATCGCCCCCCGGGAATGGAAAATGCCAACCATGGAACCTTACAAAGGAACTTCCGACCCCATCGTACACTTACAGAGATACACCCAGCATATGCTCATGAGTGGAGCAACAGAAGGAGTATTATGTAAATGCTTTCCGCTATTCCTAGCAGATCTAGCTACCTCCTGGTTCTGCCATCTACCCCGAGGATCCATCAGCTCATGGGAGATGTTGAAAGAAAGGTTTATTAGCCAGTTCCTCATCCATGTGGAACAACCCAAGGATGCTTATTCTCTATCCAATATCAAACAGAAATCCGGAGAGACGCTGCAACAATATCTAACACGGTTCAACGCCACAGCAGCAACAGTTCAAGATGCCAATGAGAAACTTATCCTAACGGCCCTTTGTAGTGGCGTGCATCCGGATACCAAGTTTGCTAGGAGGTTAACAAAAGATAAACCAGCTACGTTACCTGACTTCTTCCATGAAGCTGGGAAGTATATGAGGCTTGAAAACGCTACCGCTAAAAGACAGTCAGGACAACAGGCTAAGACTACCCATGGCGACACTCCCGCTGCAACAAAGGACGTTTGAAGAAATGACTCTAGAGATAACGCTGGGGGCAAGAAGGGAGGAAAGCGTTTATATCAACCAGGACAGAGATTTGACTCTTGCCCCCCTCCCTTGCTTTAAACTTTGTCCTGGATGGCTAGAAGGATGTTTTTAATCATTTCACCAAATGGGTGGAAGCGGACCCTTTAAAATAAAATATCTTTGGCATAAATTATCAACTTCTTACATAAATTATCAACTTCTTGATCAAAAAATATTCTATGCAGGTACGGAGTCCCACTCAAGATCATATCAAACAATGGACTCCAGTTTGACAACAAAGAGTTTACCAACCGATGCCAAGAGCACATAATTCACAAAAGCTTCTCATCTGTAGCTTATCCTCAGGCAAACGGACAAGTCAAAGCTGTCAACAGAATTCTCAAAACCCTAACCAAGAAGAAGCTTGAAAAGTCAAAAGACGCTTGGGTGGACGAACTTCCTACGGCACCCTGGGCCTGCCGCACCTCTCATAGAACATCAACGGGGCATACTCCTTTCTCTTTGGCATACAGATTGGAGGCCATGCCCCCAGTTGAAACTGTAGCGCCATCTCACCATGGGACCCACTGCAACCCAGAAGAAAACGAAGAACTCCTCCTCATGTCTTTGGATCTGATTGAGGAGAGGAGAAACGATGCAACACTTAAAAGCAGAAGCCCACAAGCAAAAAGTGGCAGCACAATGCAACTCCAAAATCAAGCATCGCAGCTTACAAGAGGGAGATCTTATCCTCATGCGGATCCTCCCGCAACACCGAATCATGGACCGAGTCCCAATCTGGAGGATCTGTGAGACAACAATGACCTTTCTTCTTCGAAGAGGTTAATAAAGAAATGGTCATGGTAGGAGCCGAGCCCGGACTCAGCCCGAATTCCGACCTGAGGAAACACTTGGAACCAAACCCAACGGGGGAGGTGCCAGGCAGGGGTCGGATATAGCTGAGCCTGTCATGCTACCTAACCATGAAAGCACCAGTAGACGGACCATATGAAATTCATCAAGATCTTCACAACAACGGAGCTTATATTTTGTCAACAGTGGACGGAGTGGTGTTCCAGAGGGCTTGGAACATCCGACACCTCCGTCGATACTTTGCTTAACACGTACCGCCCATATGAAGCGTATTAACACGGTGGACGTAGGCATTATCGTGCCGAACCACTTTAAAAATCTTATCTCTTGTTACCTTGTGCCTTCATATCTTGGCTGCTTGTTAAGCTTTATCCCTTTCTGTTGAACAAAATCCTATGGCATCTCCACTCAAGATGCACCGCGGCCTCATCTGGACTAGGCCTAACAGGTACGCTACGATTCTATGCACTCGCCAATGAGACACTTTTGCTCCAGCATCCCTCTGCTGCGGGTTAACTCATTGTGCGCCTGCCCTCAAAGCCAACTGTAATGAGCCGATTATAAGTCATCATAAAGGCCGACTATAGCCGATGGCAGCTCATTACGGCGTTCGGCTCGCCGGTAACTGTGAACCTACTTTAAGCCCCAACATAAGGTGTGGCCAGCCAGGGGTAGTTCACGGCCAACGGCACCCACGCTAGCCGGCCACGGTAAATCGAATAATACCCACGATTACGGACCATAATGGTTCGGGTAGTTACCGTGCGCGATCTCGGCTCCGATGTGTCTTAAGTGCGGCTGTGGTAAAAAAGAAAACTCCCCGCGGAGGCGTAAGATGGGTGACAAATGTCTCCAAGACCCACAGCTAGGGAAAGTGACTACAAAACCCGTTTGCCACGAACTTAAGCACATCGACGGCCTTCCGTGACTGGAAGTTTTACTTTTACTATATTTCCATTTCATTTAAATATTTTTCTCCTATCCTGTATAACAAACTCTAAAGTACAGGAAACCAAATAGGAAGCATTCACTCATGAGGCTCTAAGCCTGCGTACTGGGTGGCAGGGTGCTCAGCTATACCCGTGAACAGTTACACGAGACACTCAAAGCTACCGCCTGCGAATAAAACATGAAGGGCGGTACTCTCTTTTCTTGCACATAAATGCGTAACTATAGCTTATTCATACACTGACACTGCAACACGTGAAATTATATTTCAAGCAAAAAACTTAGCATCAAACACAACTAGAATCACAGGCATATACATAGCTATACTTCTCCAACGACGTATCTAGATAATCACAGCACAACAAGATAGTGATAACGTATTAACATAAAGAGATCAACACGTATTATAGAACTACACAAAGGCTGTCTGATGTCACAACATAACTACATGAAATTATTCGTCACAAATAATATTATTACAACACTTGAATTTTTTAGACTGACATAAACAGTGAAAAAAAAAAGAAACAAAAGGATGGCGGATGCATCCACACTCCGTCACCAACTCCCCCAGCCTACTTAGCCGCAGGATCAGGGCCCCCAGCATGTGGATCTGAAGTCCCACCTGTCCGAATCAGAAGAGGAATTCATTAAATGAACGATCAAGTTATGAAAACACGGAAGGAAAAGAAAGGGAAAAGAATAACTCACCAGCACCCGCCGCTTGATCCTCATCATCCAGCTGTACACCCGCTTCCTCTGCAGCAAGCAGCCGCATCCCCTCCTTCACCGCCGCTTGCTCCTCCTTGGAGAACTGAGCGGTAACCGCACTCAAGTTGAAAGCCTCTCCGCCTTTCTTACCCGCATTAACCCTGGCCTCCTCCAAAGCTTGAAGATATACCTTGGCCATGACCCGAGGATAGTCGTCCATCCAAGACAAGCCACCCTCCTTCCAAGTTTGGAAGTACATGTCCTGCAGCATCTCATCCATCATCCCCTCGTTCTCCTCAAACTCCCTCACCCGGGCTTCAGAAGCTTGCAGCTTGGCAACGGCGGCATCCCTCTCTGATTGGTACCTTAAGCAGTCAGCCTGGAACTTCCTCCTCATTTCCTCCTCCTTCAACTTGAGGGACCTCCTCATCTCCTCCATCTCCTCCTTCAACTCGGCCTGGGCCATCTCCGCAGCCTCGAGCCTCCCGGACAACTCCTCTACCCGCTCGAGATCCGCATTTCGAACCTCATCCACCGTTGTAATAGCCATGTTAATCTGTTCCCTGCAAGCGACCTCCATCTTCCGTAATTCCGCCCTACTGGCCTTCTCCATGGTCTCTTTCAGACGCTTGGAGGCTTCCTCATGCTGGGAAATCTGGATGGCTTGGTCGGCGAGTTGCTTGGCCTGATCGGCAACCTTTAACCTCAACCGAATGTTAGCACTCCCGATCTCTTCCCCGGCCTTGACCAACTTAGCATGATGCTCCATTAACTTCTTGGTCTCTGCGGCCACCCGGTCGATATTAGCCTTGGCCTCATCCCCCATGGTGACTACCCGTGTAGTAAGTAAATCAAGATCTAAAGATTTGGCCTCGTCCAGCACTCTTACCATGGGGTTGCGGGGAAGTAGGTGCTCGCCCGTGGTCTCATCGAATGAAATGTCCCGAAAACTTGGGTCTAAATCAGGATGGCCGGCAAAAGGGTCACGAGGCACGGGGCGAGGCACATCGGGACGCCTTATATGAATGACAGTAGAACTCTTGGAAGGAGGAGGAGGGGGGCAGGGCTCCGTGCTCTCCTCCGTAGTATCACGAGGAGGCTGAGTAGGGGGAGACAGCGTAGGAAGCTGCGAAGCAGAAGAAGACTCAAATAAGGAACGGCTCCGCTTCCTTTTCTGAATGCCCTCTTCGATGACCCCAAGAAGAGGGCGGTACTTGACTACGTCCCCAGTGCGATCAGTAGAAGGTTTCGCGGAAGCTCTCCTCGACTTAAATTGTTCAAGGCGGTGTCGAACATCCGACGTTTTACCCGCCTGGCCTGCCCCTGGAATAAAGAACAAGTGTTACGAACATACAATAATCCGCAATTCAAAAAATGTGCTAAGTTAAAAAGAAAGAAAAGTGAGGAGACACATCTGTTATACAAACCCGGCGGAGGAGTGGGATACTGCAATAAGTCCTGGATCTCATTCCAGGACGGAAGTGAACCGTAAAAAATTTCTAAGTCCTTATCGAAAATAGAATCGGCAGAAGACAAAAGTTCACCTTGCATCGCCGGGGTCACCCTAGCTGAGGAACCCTTAGAGGATGGGTCAGTGCTAACCACAGCTTTGCCGGTTTCCTCTGCCTTCTCCGTTTCCTTCTCTGTTTCCGACTCCCCCTCTGACTCCCCGAAGGCCCGACGGAGAGCCTCATCCAGTTCGAGGTCCTGCTCAGAGGTTAGAGCAGCAACACCGCTACCACCCTGACCATCGCCATCTCCTCCACCCTCCGACCCTTCTCCAACTTCACCTCCTTCCTCCTCTTCTACACCTTCCTCCTCCGGGACATCCGGGCAAGTACTTGGAGAAGGGCCATCGGACTCCTTGAGCTTCTTGCCTCCTACGACTGGACGTTGTGCAAAGGGCTTCCTCTTGCCACCCTTCGCTGTCACCCCACCTTTAGGCTGGGCAGCCTTCTCTTCTGCCGTGTCCCTCTGTTTGACTACGGACTGATGTGGGAGGATCAAATTATACGACAAGAGCCTGGCATTCCTAATCAGATAAGCAGCCGATCTGTCTCTCCCGGAAATAGCTTCAATTTCTGCTGCCATCCGAACCAAGCGATCATCTTCCACAACCGCAAAACCACCTGTCGCTAGCAAGAAATAAAAGCGCATAAGAGAGTGAATTACAGCCAAGACAGGAATTATGAGTAGAGTTTTTACTTACATCCGGAGGTAAATCGGCGAATAGAGACGGAGTCATCCCTGACAAAGAACCATTCCTTCTTGAACATGCTATACTTCGAGTATAAATCCAAAACAGGCTTGAAGGAAACGGCTGACTCCAAGCTAATATATGGGGACCCCTTCCTGTACCCCCTCAGATTGTACAGATATCGTATTTCCCGGTTGGAGGGGGCGCGCCCATATCTCTTCTGGAAGATAGCATATAAGCATACCAGAATGGCATAAGAGTTGGGCTGAAGCTGGAATGGAGCCACCTTCAGATAAGTGACGAAGCTTAGTATCCAGGCGTTGATTGGAGGAATAGCCCCGCACATGCAATGGTACCGGCTATAAGCGAAGTACCCCTCAGGGGGATCATATGGCATGACCCCCTCCCCCGGTAACAACATAAGAGCCCTGTCTATCCCAAAGGAACGGGATATAACGTCAAGTTGCTCCTCCTTTAAGGAGCTTGGGAAGCAGTCAGGGGGAGAGTTCAAAAGTTCCTGTGGACCACATCCGTCCACTAGAGACTTCGGAATAGGTCGGTGTTGCCCGGATCCTGATTGGACTGGGGGCGAGGAAGAAGAAGGCTCTCCTGTGCCTCTAGACTTCTTTCTGTCTGATCGTGTTTCCGCTTTGCGAGACATTTTCTGCAGCACAAGAAAAACCTAATATTAGAACAAGGAAAATAGAAAAGTAAACAAACAAGTGCGTGCAAGTGTGGAATTTCATTCGCAAGCTGAAGTCTTCCAGATCACAAGTTCATTCGGTTTCCATGTTCATTCGGCTTCCAAGTTCATTCGGTTTCCAAGTTCATTCGGTTTCCAAGTTCATTCGGTTTCAACCCCATTCGGTTTTCATCTCATTCGGCTCCAAGGCAGTAGTCCCATTCGGTGAAGCAAGGACATACGTGTGTATTCGGTAATAAGTATATACCTGGTTCGGTATAAGGTTGGTTCGGCAAACACTTGATTCGGCAATGGAATGATTCGGCTCTACTCGTTCGGTAAAGAAAAACAAGGGGGGTACGGCCTCTATATATAGGCAAACTCACAACCACCGAACCAGATGTCTCGCCCAACCGGACCAATGATACCGGACCACCAGAAGCCGGATGAGAATAGCCGGACCAACCAAGAACCGAATGGAACCCTCTATCTACCGTCCAAGACCAGGAACTGGGGGCACGCAGGCGCTTCACTCAGATAAGTACCAAACTCTAGAACTAACTAATAAAATAAGATTATGCTAACGATGAATAAGTCGTAAAATGCTCACTGACGTGGATTAAATCGTTTACACGTGTACGCGACCTCGAATGGTCCACAGGCACGCTCTGAATGGTTATTTACCCTACCATCGTGGGAATTTACACTTTGACACACATTCTTAAGCCCATCGGTCATATGGATATTTGATAATTATTATGAAATGGCTAAGCTACTTACACATGTACGGGGTCGCGAACGATCCCTAGGCATGCTCTGAGCTGGCGATAAACCACCTTGGCAAACGACCCAGGAACCCACTCTAACGTAAACCTGGCATCGACGATGCTAAGCCCCTTCGGGGCACACTTGCTCGTCCCGAGCGACACAGTTCACTTCATCTCAAATATTCCAACCACGAACGGTCGTTATTTGAAACCACACTAAAACTGTAAATTCCTTTGCAGGACATCCGCAGGATACGAACGTCCAGCCCATGGCGTTACGAAACAAGCCTTTCTATCACCAGGAAACAAAGCGCGACACGTGCAAGCACGTGCCCCACTTTGGGGGGCAAATGTTGGGCGGATTCTCGCCCAGAAGGCCACGAGACCGTGAAGCGTCATGTCCCATGCACGTTTGAAACCAACAGGCACAGTAGGCGTCATCTCCTTGCACTCAAGTGCTCATGTCCATTCGGTACCTCCTTGTACCATGGTCCATTCGGCATCCATGAACCCAAGTTCATTCGGCGTCCATGCCCTCAACTTCATTCGGCTCTCTCTCCTCTCATGTCCATTCGGCACCAGCTCAACACCGGACCACACAATGCCGGTCCAATACTCCACGTCTCCACCGGACCACACAATGCCGGTCCAAGCTACCACTCCCACTCCACTACCGGATCAACCCCCCTACCGAGCCAACCTCATTCGGTCCCCCACTCCATTCGGCAAGGCACAACCACCATTCCATTCGGCATGAACCATGGCCGAACCAACTCCACTGCCACTCCAACACCACCACCGGACCAAGGGATGAAGTCACCATGAAGTCACCATCACCAGTCCAAGCTCCATGCCGAATGAAGCCTCGCCAAACCAGAATGCTACCAGGCCAGATTGGTCCAGCCCAGGCCCGCTAGCAGCTATATACTTCCAAGACCCCTGCCCCCTACCTCACTCTATAAATAGAGGGGCAGGGGTACAACAATGGCAGACAAGTTTGAGAGCTCAAGCAAGGAAGGAACTTTCAAACTACTTTCATACACTTGTATACAAAGCATTGTACTTGTAATCTGGAAGAAGAAAGATAATAACATATAAAGTGGACGTAGGCACATTCTGGCCGAACCACTATAAATCTGCGTGTCTTTTACATTTCAGCCCTTACTTTTCTCATATTTACATACTCATCTAAAATCATTGAAAATCACACATACTCAACTAAAATAATACGACTTGGAGGTGTTTGTCCATTTTTTGTGCAAACAATCGACGATATTCTTATTTACTCTAGATCCGAGGCAGAGCATGCTCATCATTTGCGGATTGTCTTGGATACTCTTCGTCAGCATCAGCTTAAGGCCAAGCTCTCCAAGTGCCATTTCTGGGAGAGCAAGGTCAAGTTCTTGGGCCATATTGTATCATCGGAGGGTGTTTCTGTCGATCCTGCCAAGATCGAAGCTATTCAGAATTGGAAGCAGCCCGAGAACGTTCATGATATTCGCAGCTTCCTTGGTCTGGCGGGTTATTACCGTCGGTTTGTCAAGGATTTCTCTCGAGTTGCACTTCCCCTTACGACGCTGACTCGTAAGGGTGTTCGCTTTATTTGGTCTGATAAGTGTGAAGCTTCTTTTCAGCGAATGAAGGAACTTCTCACTCATGCTCCTATTCTTGTGGTTCCTGAGAGTAACCAGGATCTGGTTGTTTACACTGATGCTTGTGGTAGCGGGCTTGGTGTTGTGCTTATGCAGAAGGATCGGGTAGTTGCTTATGCTTCCAGGCAACTGCGTCCGAGTGAGGTTCGCTATCCTACTCATGATCTTGAGTTAGCAGCTATCGTCTTTGCCTTGAAGACGTGGCGTCACTTTCTATTAGGCGAACGCTTCACTCTTTACACCGATCACAAGTCACTGAAGTATCTATTCAGTCAGAGGGATCTCAATATGAGGCAGCAGCGATGGCTTGAGTTTCTCGCCTCATATGATTTAGATATTCAGTATACCCCTGGCAAGGGTAATCGAGTTGCAGATGCGCTCAGTCGCAAGCACTCGGCGGTAATTTCTATGATGATTGCCGAGTGGGATGTTCTTGAGACTCTTTATGTGATATTAGAGATCGAGCTCCACCATCTGATTCTCCGGTCTTATTATTCAGCTTGGAAGCTCGTCCTGTCTTATTAGATCGCATTGCCCATGCTCAGCGGCAGGATCCAGACTTATTGCATCTTATTCACCTTCTCGAGTCGGGATCTAGTGATGAGACATTGCTGGATTATTCTCTTGATTTTCATCGGTGTCTTCGTAGGAAGAACCGTATTGTTGTACCATCTGAATTATCACTTAGGCGTGACATTCTAGACGAGTGTCATCGCTCTAAGTACACTATTCATCCCGGTTCGAGTAAGATGTATGCCGATATGTGCCGGCTATATTATTGGGAGGGTTTAAAGAGAGATGTTGCAAGTTATGTAAGCCGTTGCATGACTTGTCAACAGATCAAAGCCGAGCATCAGCGTCCATCTGGTCTTCTTCAGCCGCTAGAGATTCCATTATAGAAATGGGATCAGATATCCATGGATTTTATTGACGGTCTGCCTCGATCGAGGTCAGGCCATACTTCTATCTGGGTTATTGTTGATCGCTTGACCAAAGCGGCTCACTTTATTACTATTAAGTCCACTCGGACTGCTCCTCAGCTTGCCAAGCTATATGTGAAGGAAGTCGTTCGACTTCATGGCATTCCTAGCTCTATCGTCTGTGATCGAGACACTATCTTTACTAGTCACTTTTGGAAGTGCCTACAGTCCGTTTTGGGTACAAAGCTGAATCTCTCGACTTCTTATCATCCTCAGACCGACGGTCAGACGGAGAGGGTGAATCGTGTTTTGGAGGATCTTTTGCGCTGTTGTATTCTGGATTTCGGAGGTAGTTGGGAGGATCACTTACCGCTTGTAGATTTCTCCTACAACAACAGCTATCAGTCTAGTATTGACATGGCACCTTTCGAGGCTCTATACGGAAGGCCATGTCGCTCTCCTGCTTGTTGGTTAGAATCTGGCGAGAAGCTTATTCTTGGTCCAGATTCAGTTCGGGAATCTTCTGAAAAGATTGTTCTTATCCGTCAGAGAATGAGAGAGGCACAGGACTGCCAGAAATCCTACGCGGACAACCGTAGGAAGCATCTTGAGTTCTCTATTGGCGATTCTGTCTTTATTCGGATTTCTCCTATGAAGGGGGTTGTGCGTTTCAGCTCTACAGGGAAGTTGGCTCCTCGCTATGTTGGACCCTTTCCTATTACGGAACGCATCGGCCCTGTTGCTTATAGAGTGGCTCTACCTGCTCATTTCTCCGGAATACATGATGTGTTCCATGTTTCTCAGCTTCGCAAGTGTGTGCGCAATTCTGATTCTATTATCGAGCCTCACATCATACCCGATTTGGAGATCTCACCTGATCTGTCTATAGAGCAGCAACCTCTTCGTGTGCTTGATTCGGAGATCAGACGTCTTCGAAACAAAGAGGTTCCGTTTGTGAAGATTCAATGGTCGTCTAATCCTAAGGACTGCACTTGGGAGACCAGAGAATTCATCGAGCATACTTATCCTGGTTTTCTTTCATCTTCTGACATGGGTGAGCATCTATATTTTATCTTCTGTATTCCTTGTGTGGATTAGATGTTATAGACGACTTCTATATTTAAGGAATTGCGGGGACGCAATTTTCTTAAGGGGGGAGTCTGTAACAACCCTGAGATTGCAATTACCGAATGATAAGTTAAAAATTATGATTTTAAGTTAAATGGGGGGCTAAACAAATTTTTGGGAATTTAAATTTGCAATTAGTTTGCAAATTAAAATATTTTGGGTTGAAATGGGGAATTTTTAAATAAAAAGTGATTATGGGTTAATGGGCCAAATGAGATAATTACATGGTTTTAATTAAAACTAGAATGCTTATTAGGAATTTTGTTCACATGATAACTTAGAAAATAAACTAAGTCCTAATGGGTTTCTAAACCCTCTTACCATAACCCATTAACCAACCCACTTCTATTTAATATCTCAAACCCCTCTCATAAACCCTAACCCTCCTCCTCTTCATAAATTCCTAAAACCTAGATCTAAACAAAATTAATGGCCTCCATTTAGAAGCTCCATCTCCTTCTCTTCAAAAATTAGTTTAATCCTAAAAGAAAAAGAAAAGAGAAGAAGAAAGGTAATGCAATCTCTCCTATTCTCTAATCCTCCTTCTTAATCCCCATTTATCTCTATCATCTTGTAGTAATTATTATTTTGTTTTCTTTGTTGATTTTGGGTCCATGAAGCATCTTGATCATTGCTTTGGGGTTGAGGAGTTTGGCTTGCTTCATATTGTGCACTCAAACCATTTGATACTTTTCTTCATTAAGGTAATTACTATGGATTAGTAATTAATGCTAGTTGTAATGCTAAGATTTGGCCTTGTTTTCCTTTAATTTAGTGTAATGATCATTATATGATGATTAGTGATTGTTATTAGTGAAAATTTTGATGCCCAAAATTGAAAAAAATACCCCTAAATGCCAAAAAACTCAAAAAATAGCTTGCTGGAAATATGCAGGCTGAAAACAGCCTGAAAATGGACTGAAAACAGGGCTCTGGGTGCACCAGGACAGGCCTGGGCTGCACCCAGGCACAGCAGGCTAGCCCAGTTGGGCTAGCCAGGTATAGGCCAGCCCTCATGGGCTGGCACACACACCCCCCAGCCCGCGTGGGCTGGGGGGCCGGCCAACTCCCCAGCCCGCGTGGGCTGGGGGGCGGCCCAGATCCCCCGGCCCATTCGGGCTGGGGCCGGCCCAGATCCCCCAGCCCGCGTGGGCTGGGGGGGCGGCCCAGATCCCCCCGCCCGCGTGGGCTGGGGGCAGGGCCCAGATCCCCCAGCCCATTCGGGCTGGGGGCAGGGCCCAGATCCCCCAGCCCGCGTGGGCTGGGGGGCGGCCCAGATCCCCCAGCCCGCGTGGGCTGGGGGCAGGGCCCAGATCCCCCAGCCCATTCGGGCTGGGGGCGGCCCAGATCCCCCAGCCCGCTCGGGCTGGGGCGGCCCAGATCACCCAGCCCAAGCGGGCTGGGGGCCCAAAAAAAATAAAAATAAAAAATAAAAAAAAATAAAATTCAAACCTCACCTCTGTTCCAGCTTTTGAGCGTCACTTCGCGATGCCGCCACGTTCGCATCGGAAGTCGGAATTCGATGTTTTTGCTCTCGTTGGAAAGGTGGAGTTGCGAACTCCATCTCTGGAAAATTTGGGCAATATTGGAGTTCCTTTGCTACTTCGATTTTCGTGCCAAAGTTAGACTCTGGTCGCTGTTGGAAAACAGTGTGAATCTTTTTCTGGGTTCAACTTTGAGACGTCGCTGCCACTTCGTCTCAACTCGGAATCCAGAAATTCTTTTTGCATTTTAAAGTAGGGATGTTGGAATATATGCGTACCAGTTTTCATGCCATTTGGACACAGTTTGCTGGTCCAAATAAATTGCCGAACTTGGGTTCGCAGCAGTTTTTGAATGGTTTCAAACACTTAGAATATTTTTGATGATTTTCTGGTTTTCGTCGATTTCTTTGAGATTTGTCTCTGGATTTCGTACACGGGCTTTATAAAAAGGATTTAAAAGGATTTTTCACTCCAAAATGGCTTTTGAAAATTGTTATATAATATTATTTTAATTATTAAATTAATTACTCCATAATAGGGGACTTTTCTAAAGACCGTTTTAAAGTGATTTCAAAATCAATTATAAATCCGTTTCGCACCATTATTTTCTATAACAAAAATCTCACACTCACTTTTAGCACATCGAGCGAAGTGGAAAGGTGCTTAAACGGTTAGAAAATCTCCGGCCTATGGAACCATGTGTATTTTCTTTCCGGTTAATCCCCGACCTATTCGATTGATCGTTTTGACCTTTGGGTCTAGTTTACCGATGATACGAGGTGGACTTTTTATTATTGGAGTGTGAGCATGCTATTGGTTAGTAAACCGTTTAGTGCGAACGTGGGGTATGGGACTCATTGTTAACACTTTACGGGTTCCTCTCCAAGAAGTTTGTGACACATTAGCCTCTGGGCGGCCAGTACTGGACCTCTGGGTCACCACGCCTCTGGGCAAACGTCTCTGGACACCTGCTCTATGGAGCAGTTTTTATTCGGCATGTGCCTCTGGGCCTTTATCCTTCTGGGAAGGATCTTGCCGTTTCGCGCGTTCCGCATCTGTGCGAGTGATCGATCATAACTCTACAGTACTTGGCAACAACGACTCTGGTCGGTGCACGTGCAATATTTGTATTATCTGATGATTTTTATATCCATTCGAGTATCGCCATTCGGTGTTGGTTCTATGGAACCATACGATGTAAGTGCGATTACCTTGTGGATTCATAGTGTCTCTGGACACTGTTTTTCAGTATTTGATGTCATTGACTTTTTAGTATATCCCTATTGCTCTTTGGAGCATCGATCTTTGCTTGGGCATTGATTTTAGACTCTGGTCACTTTTGGGATTATTACCTATGAGCAACTTTATATAGCTTTGGCTACGCTGATGATATGAGGCGATTTTATTTGTTTAACACTTTGGTGTTTGTATTCTCTTTGGAGATTTTTACTGTTTATTGATGATTAGGGATCGCCATTATATTCATGTAGTCCATATTACTCTTCTCTTTGGAGAAGTATTGTTTTATTTATGTACTGCATTATTATATATATATCTCAGTTATTACTGATTATTTAGCTAGCCTGACCCGAGTGTTTTCGCTCGGGTCAGACCGAGTTGTTTCAGGTTAGGTCTCTGGACTTAGCTTATGTGCTTCTGCTTGGACATCATCTGCTATGCTGATAGATAGCGCTTTTATTTGTCCACTATTCCGCTACTCTGTTTTATTCGGACTTTGATATGTACATATTTTAGACTCACATATGTGAGCAGTGGCTTTGTACCCACTTATAGTATTTGGATCTGTATTGATGATGTATTGTTCTGGGATGTTATATCTGTTATGTGATTCTGTGATGATGATGTTATCATTTAGTATTATGCTTGTTCTGAACCTATTTTCCTTAGCCATTGTAATTTCGTTATAAATATCTATTGGATATGTCGAACCACTTTAGAAAAGAAAACCACCTATTCGACGTATTCAGTGGTTAGTTATAGCTTGATTACACATGGTCGCTTCCATTATCCTCTATTCTCTGTTCTAGTAGACGGTATTACTCCGTAATACTCTTTACTAGAGTGGGTCTCGGAGTGGGGCGTTACATATATCTATTTCGAAATTATAGCACTTCTAAAGTTACAACACTTTCGAAACCAAAACATTTTGAAATCATAATACTTTGGAAAACCATAACTTTGAAATCATAACGACCACCCCTTAAACGGTTTAATAATAGTATATAAAATAAAATAGTTTATAAAAAATAGTTTATATTAAAATAATTAGTAAATTAAAATAGTTTTTATTTTAAAATGGTATATTTATAAAGTACAATATTTATAATTTCCTCAAATTTCACAATTCGATACAAATCAACTCGAGTTCCAAATTCAAATATAATTTAAACTTAATTTATTAATTTCAATTCAATTCGGGTTTTAAATAAACAAATTCAAATTGTATCGATTTTTAGTATAGATTTAAACAACAAAAATAAACCATTGAATTTCATTATATTTCAAAGCTTTAAATATTCAATATTTTCAAAACTAAGTTTGATAATTTCATATACATATTAATTTAACTTCATTATTATTTAGTTTTGAAACATTCACTTAATAGATCCAATATCATTTAAATAAACCCCGAATTTACAAATAAACTATATAATTCCTCCAATTTATTAAACCATATATTTCTTTCCAAAATCATAAAAATCAATTTCAAAATACTTATATATAGATCAACGGTGTCAGTATATAATTTTCTATCCTATGGTCAAGTGATACAGATGTTTATCATTTCAACCCGTAATTTAAATATATATATGAATATATATCATTCAACTCGTAATCCTAAATTCAATTCAAATGAAAATTGCTTGGGTTTATCATTTCAACCCATAACGATTTTCTCCTATTCTACAGATCGTTCGGGTATGTATCATTTCAACCCATAAGGAATTCTATACTAATAGGGAACTTGCAGAGTGATAATAGATATGATAATAATATAACAGGCATATATCGTCAATGTAAATAGAAGATAATAGTGTCAGGTGTCATAGGTGAATAGATACAAATAATTTTGTGTGTGTGTGTGTGTGTGTATATCACAATGTGAATAACTAACAACAACATATTTCAATTGTCGTTTCAATTGAAATCAAATTTAAGAAATATAAGAACGTTAATCATGAGTGATTGCTCACCTTCCGAGGCTAGATAGATTTGACAAAAGAATGAGCTACGAATCCCAAAGCAAATCAAGATCGGCATGGATTCGATGGAAAAGCTGAAAGATAAAGGATTGACGAAATCAAATTAGAACCGATCGATGATGACAAGTGGTATAAGTGAACTTATATATATAACTATATATAGATAAAAATCATATTCTAAATTCAAATACATTTCAAATTCAATATATATATATATATATATATATATTTATGTATTTCAAAATCTATTGTTTCAAATTAAAACACATATGTTAAACTCAACATATATATAATATTTAAAATCAATACTTACATATTATAAAGTAACAGGTTATAAAACTTAAATATACTAATATTATATATTATATATACAATATACATTAGCTGAAATATAACATTATCTTTAAACCGTTTACATATTAATAATAGTATATATATAATAAAATAGTTAGACTAATATATGAAATGTAAACACTTTACATATAACAGCAGACATATATATATATATATATATATATATATATATAAGATCTATAAATATAACATATATACAAATAAAAGTTGCAAACATAAAATACTGAAAATATATTCCATATATATATTTGTAATTCAGGTTAAATATAAACCGTATATATACATTTCACCTTCTTATACAAAGCATTACCCAAATCATATATTTAAATACATACATATACCGACTGGTTAAAACTTATATAACTGACTGATTTAAAAATTTATACAAACATGTATATTTTATATTAATATATATATATATATATATATTATAATTAAAGTCAGTATATGTACATGAAAAAAACTTTATAGTATTACTTAGAATGCACACAACAACCTATATTTGTTAAAATCTGTTGAAAAACTATTTTTCATTTTTTTCCATAAAACAGATCTAACGATTATACTAATGTGCATACAAACATTATATATAAAAATCAATATAATACTAATATAAAATATGCTGCAGAAATAATATATACTAACCTGACATCAGAAATCTCATATGTATGTATTAAAATATGAAACTGCAACCTTTATATAGCAAATAAGAATTTTATACTCATAAAAAGGAAAATTTGTAAAACATATTTTAACAGACATATATATTGAACCGATATAATATAACATATAGTAAATCTCATACACACGTAAACATAAATATTGTAAAATGAAGATAAGGTGGGGAACTTTGGGATTTTGGACATAATACATGCGTTAAAACCCATAAATAAAACTATAGAGTATAAATATAAGTACCTAGTATAAAGAATGTGTAACAACCCGCATATTTAACGATTTTATATTTAAATGTTTTATTTAAATATAGCATCGTTAGTCGAATTTTGGGTCCGAAATGTTACTTTTTGCAAATGGCCGAATTGGAACTCGAAACTACCTCCATTTGTTCCAAAATGGCGTTTGCGATCTTTTTGAGTATAATCTTTGATATGTTTGGAGTTTGTGAATTTTGGCGACTTTTTCTATTGGGCTTTGGGCTTGGGTTTCACCCAATCTGTTCTATTAACCTCAACTCAGCCCTCTCCTCTCATTCACTTATTCATTTCTTAAAACTTAAGCTTAAAAACTGAAATGGGGGAAGAAGAAGGAAATTAGAAACTCCTAGCCCTAAATCCATTTGCAAAATCCAAATTTCTTGCTCCAAAATCATAGAGAAGCCATAGGCATGTCTCTCTTCTTCTTCTCCAACACTTTCTCCTTCAATTTCAGAAAGTTTTCCTAAACCTAACTTAGGAAAATACTTGTTTGTTCTTAGATTGAAGCTTGTTGGGTTGAAGTAGTGGTTAGTTGGTCTTTTCCTTGTGTTTTAGCTCCTTCATCTTCTTTGTTTGTGAGATTAAAGGTGAGTTTTTAACTCACATCTACCTCTCTTGCTATCATTGATGTTGGGCATGATTTCCTAACAAATATTCATGTGCTATTGCTTTGAATTGAAAAGGATTTGGAATTCATTTGATAAGGGCAAGAAGTGCTGGAAAACAGCCTTCGGCCAACCGAGCGCAGGCTTCGGTCGACCGACCTGCTGCCCCGAGCCATATTTTGTTTTTTGTATCTGGCCGGCCGACCGAGCCCTGTATTCCGGTCGACCGACCTGCTCTGTTCTGCCTGTTTTGCCTATTTTGCATATTTGATTGATTTTTCGGATTTTATCGATTCAAGTTGGTCTTTTTTAGTGTTTGTTATTGCATCTTTGATTTCGATAACTTATTTTTGACTTCATTCACGGGTTTTATAAATAATCCCTCTAAATCGTATTAAAAGCTTCCGTCTCCAATTCATAAATTCCATTTATAATGCACACACACGATTTCGCACTTCGAGCGAAGTGGAAGGAAGATTAAATGGTTAGGTAAAACACGGACCATGAATCCATGCGTTTATCTTTCCGATTAATCCCCGACCTATTCGATTGATCGTTTTGACCCTTGTGTCTGGTTTACCGATGAGATGAGGTGAACTTTGTAATGCTTCGAGTGTGAAATTAACTAATGGATAGTAAACCGTTTAGTGCGAACGGGTGGTTATGGGACTCACGTTACCACTTTTCGGATTCCTCTCTGGGAGTTTGTGACACATGCTGCCTTTGGGATAGTGTCTTCGGACTATCTCCTCTGGCTTGTTTCTTTTAAATATCGCTTTTGGAGTTGGTCCTTTGCCCTGACTCGAAAGATATTTGGGGTTGTTGGTTACCTTTAGTATTGCTTTCGGAGTGGTTTCTTCACCACCGCTCAAGAGATAGTGGAGTGGTTTCTTCACCACCGCTCAAGAGATACTGGAGTAGTTTCTTCACCACCGCTCAAGAGATACTTGGAGTGGTTTCTTCACCACCGCTTAAGAGATAACGGAGTGGTTTCTTCACCACCGCTCATGATGTTTCATTTATATGTATATTCCCTAGGTATTGCTTTTCTGTATTGGTTCTTTGGAGCCACACGAAATATAGCGTTTACCTTGTGGAACTCGTATTTATCGGTAATTATTGTTTGCCTTTATGGCTTGCTTTGGGATATTCTTATCCTTTGTTTCTATATGTTGCCGATGATATGAGGCTTGTTCTATATGATTCATCTTTCGTTAGATGATTGTGTTTTCTCTTTTAGAGATATCTATTACGCTTTGTAACCTTGCAGGTTTATTGTTGTTCAGTTTATCTAACTGATTTGTTTAGCTAGACTGATCCGTGTAATTTATACTCGGGTCAGACCGAGTTGTTTCAGGTTAGGTGCTTTTGGACTTAGCCTATTTTGCTTCCGCATGGACTACTCCGCTAGCTTCTTCTTGTCATAGCTTTTTGTGTAGTCCCATTTTGTAGTAACTCTAATATGTATTCATCTAGAACTCGTCTGTATATTGTGGTTTGCTATACCACTTGACATGTATTATTTTGTATACTCTGCAATGTATCAGTATATGTGTATATGATGATTTACTGTTCTGTGATGTATATTACATTTGAGTTATTATATTCTGTTCTGATAGATCCAACCACCTATGGTTTTGTTTTAAGTATGCATTGGATATGTCGATCCATTTGGTATGATTATTGTCGACATATTTAATGGATAATTAGAGCAAGGCTATAGATGGTCGCTCCCAACCAGCCTTATTCTCCGTGTTAGTTGACGGCATTACTTTGTAGTGTCCTTGGCTAGCGTGGGTATAGAGGTGGGGCGTCACAGCGTGGTATCAGAGCTGGGTCAGAACAAAATATGATAAACACAGAATAGATGCACATATTATGGTACATCAAAGTGTACAAGTGATACAAATCTTTGAATCATTGTGTCTCTTTATTCCATCAAGGTTAGATAGAGTTTGGGAATACGTCTAGGAATGCATTTTATTCTGTAGTATTCCGTAATGAAGTATCTACCTTGTGAATAATCTTGTTCTTATCCTACCTTCAGCGTATGGCTGGAAGAGGCAGGGGACGACGTTCGGGTGTTGGGCAATCCAGTGGCTCACATCCGGATGGCGTATATATGTCTACTGATCAGTTTTTGGAATTGTTTAGGAGCACTCAGCCTCCAGTTCCTCCTCGAGTGCCTCCACCTCGCAAGTCTGCCTTTGCACGTCAGTGTAGTGATTTTGCTCATCTTGGAGGAAAACCGTTTAAGGGCTCTGAGTCTGTTCTTGAAGTCCAAGCTTGGCTTCGCACGTGCGAGCGTATCTTCTCTCGCATGGATCTTTCTGACTATGATGGAGTTCTTGTGGCTTCTAGCTTATTACAAGAGCGTGCCCTTGATTGGTATGAGCTTCTTGTAGCTGAAATCGATGAGTCTACTCTTTCTTGGACTCAGTTTCGGGGACGATTCGAACTCAAGTTCGTTCCTGAATCTGAAAAAGTTTTATTGACCCGTCGCTTCCTTGAGTTGAAGCAAGGGAAATCTTCTGTTTTTGAGTATGTCGCATCGTTCGAGGCTTTATCTCAGTATGGTCTTGAATTCATCAGCACTTCTTACAAGAAGAATTTGAAGTTTGTTTCTGGCCTTAAGAAATATCTTAGGAAGTCTTTGTTGCTCCAGCTTAAACTTTCTTTTGAGGAGTTGGTTGATTCGGCACTTCATCTCGAGACCGTCGAGAAGGAGTGTGATAGTGATGTAGATGTTGAGGTTTCTAAGAACCCCAACAAGAGGCCGTTTCCAATTCAGAAGAAGCCTTTTCCTTCTAAGAAGAAGAAGACTGGTGGTCCTAGCTCTCAGCCACAGTCTTCCGGAACACCTTTCGTTCGAAAGTGTTTTAATTGTGGTTCTCCGGATCATATTATTCGAGCTTGTCCTAAGCCTCTCTTCTGCCGTTATTGCAAGAGGGAAGGTCATCGTAGTTCCACTTGTCCCATTGCTCCGAATAATTCTTCATCTGGCAAGTTAAATGTAGAGAATGCTTCTGGAGGTCCTTCTCAATCTAAAGGTATATCTCCATCTATTTTGGAAGGTTCTATTTTATTTTATGACCATAGTATACGAGTTCTTTTCGATACGGGTGCTTCACATTCTTTCGTATCGAAAAAGCTCGTTGATGATTTATCTTTGGATGTTTCTTGTATGGTTACTTCTTTAAGGATTGCGAATCCTATTAGGGGATCCGCGACCCTTAGTTTGCTGTGTAATGATGTTGAGATTGTTTTATGTGACTTTTCTTTTCATGCGAATCTGCACGTTATTTCTCGTCTGGGATTCGATATGATTTTTGGTATGGACTGGCTAGTGAGATATGATGCCAGGATTATTTGTTCGGAGAGAATTTTATATCTTCGACATCCGGATTCGCCTACTCATCTATCTCTTGTTCTTCGGGATGTGGATAATTCCGAGATGGCTTTATATTCTCTTGATTCGCGAGATGAAGATGATATATCTCGTATTCCTATTGCATGTGACTTTTCTGATGTTTTTGAGCCTGTATCGGGTTTGCCACCCAAACGGGCAATTGAGTTCTGCATTGATCTCATTCCAGGCGCGTAGCCAGTTAGTCGTCCTCCCACAAGGATGTCTACAAAGGAAAATGAGGAACTCAAGAAGCAGCTTTTGGAACTTGAGTCCAAGCAGTTGATTCAGTCCAGTTTTTCTCCGTAGGGATCCGCGGTCGTTTTCGTGAAGAAGTCTGATGGAACTCTTAGGCTTTGCATTGATTATCGCAAGCTTAACAAGTTAACCATCAGGAATAGGTATCCATTGCCTAGGATCGATGACATGTTCGATCTATTGAGTGGTGCTAAGGTCTTTTCTCAGCTCGACCTTGCCACGGGTTTTCATCAATTACGAGTCGCGGAGGATAGCATACCTCTTACCGCTTTCCGCACTCGTTATGGTTCTTTCGCGTGGCTCGTTATGCCGTTCGGTTTGACGAATGCTCCTGCTTTCTTTGTTGATCTCATGAATCGAATATTCCGGGAATATCTCGATAAGTTTGTGCTTGTCTTCATTGATGATATCCTTATTTATTCTAAGTCTGAAGCCGAGCATGCTAATCACTTAAGGATTGTCTTGAGTACTCTCCGTCGTCATCAGCTTAGAGCCAAATTCTCCAAATGCCACTTTTGGGAGAATAAGGTTAAGTTCTTAGGCCATGTTGTATCTTCCGATGGCATTTCTGTCGATCCCTCAAAGATCGAAGCCATTCAGAATTGGAAGAGGCCTGAGAATGTTCATGAAATTCGTAGTTTCCTTGGATTGGCGGGGTATTACCGTCGGTTCATTAAGAATTTTTCCCGTGTTGTGCTTCCTCTCACTTGCCTTACTCGGAAAGGCATTCGTTTTGATTGGTCCGACAAGTGTGAAGCTTCCTTTCAGACATTAAAGGAACTTCTCACTAATGCTCCTATTCTTGTGGTTCTCGAAGGGAATCATGTTCTTGTTGTCTACACCGATGCTTGTGGTAGTGGTCTCGATTTTGTTCTTATGCAGAAGGATCGGGTAGTTGCTTATGCTTCTAGGCAACTGCGTCCGAATGAAGTTCGCTATGCCACTCATGATCTTGAGCTTGCCGCCATTGTCTTTGCCTTGAAGATTTAGCGACATTATTTATTGGGCGAGCGCTTCATTCTCTATACCGATCATAGATCTTTGAAGTAATTTTTTACTCAGAAGGAACTCAATATGAGACAACAACGTTGGCTCGAGTTTCTTGCTTCTTATGACTTTGATATCTAGTATACCCCTGGTAAGGGTAATCGTGTTGCTGATGCGCTTAGTCGCAGACATTCGACTGTTATTTCTATGATGCTTGCCGAATGGAATATTCTTGAGACTCTATCTTTTTGTGAAATTCGTGATCGAGGTTCATCTTTTGATTCTCCTATTCTACTATTTAGTTTGGGAGCTTGACCTATTTTATTGGATCGTATTGCCGATGGTCAGCACCGTGATCCTTAGTTGTTGCATCTTATTCAGCTTTGTGAGTAGATCTTGCGATGAGGCGTTGTAAGATTTTAGCATTGATTCTCATGGGTGTCTTTGTAAGAAGAACCGTCTTTTTGTGCCTTCTGACTTTGCACTTAGGCATGACATTCTTAATGATTGCCATCGTTCTAGGTATACCATTCATCCCGGTAGTAGTAAGATGTATGCCGATATGCGTCGCCTTTACTATTGGGAAGGTATGAAGCGCGACGTGGCGAGTTATGTGAGTAATTGCATGACTTGTCAACGTATGAAGGCGGAACATCAGCGTCCTTCTGGTCTTCTTCAGCCTCTTGAGATTCCATTGTGGAAATAGGATCAGATTTCTATGGATTTCATAGACGGCCTACCTCGTTCGAGATCGGGTCATTCTAGTATTTGGGTTATTGTTGATCGCCTCACTAAGTCTGCTTATTTTGTCCCTATTAAGTCTAATAGAACTACTTTGCATTTGGCTAAGTTGTATGACAAGGAAATCGTGAGACTTCACGGTGTTCCTAGTTCTATTGTGAGTGATCATGATCCTTTATTCACGAGTCATTTTTGGAAGAGTCTTCAGCAAGCTTTGGGAACAAGGCTTAATTTTTCTACAGCTTATCATCCGCAGTTTGACGGACAGACTGAATGGGTGAATCGTATCTTGGAAGATCTTCTCCGTATTTGTATTTTTGATTTCGGTGGTAGTTGGGAGGATCACCTACCTCTTGTAGAGTTCTCCTACAACAATAGTTTTCAATCTAGCATCGGTATGGCTCCTTTCGAAGCCTTATACGGAAGACCATGTCGATCACCTTCTTGTTGGTTAGAATCGGGTGAGAAGCTTATTCTTGGTCCAGATTTTGTTCGTGATTCTTCTGAGAAGATTGATCTTATTCGGTTGAGAATGAAAGAGGCACAGAGTCGCCAGAAATCCTACGCGGACAACCGTAGGAAGCCTCTCGAGTTCTCGATCGGTGATCTTGTTTTTATTCGTGTTTCTCCTTTGATGGGGGTTATGCGTTACAGTACGACTGGGAAATTGGCTCCTCGCTTTATAGGACCATTTTCTATTACTGAACGTATAGGCCTTGTGGCTTATAGAGTTTCACTTCCAGCTCATTTATCTGGCATTCATGACGTGTTTCACGTCTCGCAACTTCGGAAGTGTCTTCGGGAGTCGGATTCTGTTATTACTTCTCCTGATTTGCAAGAGCTTGAGATCTCACCGGACTTATCTATTGTACAGCAACCTATTCGCGTGCTTGACACGGAGGTGCGACACCTTCGGAACAAGGACGTGCCGCTCGTTAAAGTTCAATGGTCCGCTAATCCCAATGACTGTACTTGGGAAACCAGAGAATTTATTGAGCGATCTTATCCAGGTTTTCTTTCTTAACTTGAGAACGGTGAGTATGTCTTTTCATCTCAAGCTTATTTCCTTCTTCTTTTGATGTTGATTGTATGTAGTTGTTACGAATATCGTCTCTAGGAATTGCGGGGACGCAATTTAGTAAGGAGGGGAGATCTGTAACAACCCGCATATTTAACGATTTTATATTTAAATGTTGTATTTAAATATAGCGTCGTTAGTCGGATTTTGGGTCCGAAATGTTACTTTTTGCAAATGGCCGAATTGGAACTTGAAACTACCTCCATTGGTTCCAAAATGGCGTTTGCGATCTTTTTGAGTATAATCTTTGATATGTTTGGAGTTTGTGAATTTTGGCGACTTTTTCTATTGGGCTTTGGGCTTGGGTTTCTCACAAACTGTTCTATTAACCTCAACTCAGCCCTCTCCTCTCATTCACTTATTCATTTCTTAAAACTTAAGGTTAAAAACTGAAATGGGGGAAGAGGAAGGAAATTAGAAACTCCTAGCCCTAAATCCATTTACAAAATCCAAATTTCTTGCTCCAAAATCATAGAGAAGCCATAGGTATGTCTCTCTTCTTCTTCTCCAACACTTTCTCCTTCAATTTCAGAAAGTTTTCCTAAACCTAACTTAGGAAAATACTTGTTTGTTCTTAGATTGAAGCTTGTTGGGTTGAAGTAGTGGTTAGTTGGTCTTCTCCTTGTGTTTTAGCTCCTTCATCTTCTTTGTTTGTGAGATTAAAGGTGAGTTTTTAACTCACATCTACCTCTCTTGCTATCATTGATGTTGGGCATAATTTCCTAACAAATATTCATGTGCTATTTCTTTGAATTGAAAAAGATTTGGAATTCATTTGATAAGGGCAAGAAGTGCTGGAAAACAGCCTTCGGCCGACCGAGCGTAGGCTTCGGTCGACCGACCTGCTGCCCCAAGCCATATTTTGTTTTCTGTATCTGGCCGGCCGACCGAGCCCTGTAGTCCAGTCGACCGACCTGCTCTGTTCTGCCTGTTTTGCCTATTTTGCATATTTGATTGATTTTCCGGATTTTATCGATTCAAGTTGATCTTTTTTAGTGTTTGTTATTGCATCTTTGATTTCGATAACTTATTTTTGACTTCATTCACGGGTTTATAAATAATCCCTCTAAATCGTATTAAAAGCTTCCGTCTCCAATTCATAAATTCCATTTATAATGCACACACACGATTTCGCACTTCGAGCGAAGTGGAAGGAAGATTAAATGGTTAGGTAAAACACGGACCATGAATCCATGCGTTTATCTTTTCGATTAATCCCCGACCTATTCGATTGATCGTTCTGACCCTTGTGTCTGGTTTACCGATGAGATGAGGTGAACTTTGTAATGCTTCGAGTGTGAAATTAACTAATGGATAGTAAACCGTTTAGTGCGAACGGGTGGTTATGGGACTCACGTTACCACTTTTCAGATTCCTCTCTGGGAGTTTGTGACACATGCTGCCTATGGGATAGTGTCTTCGGACTGTCTCCTCTGGCTTGTTTCCTTTAAATATCGCTTTTGGAGTTGGTCCTTTGCCCTGACTCGAAAGATATTTGGGGTTGTCGATTACCTTTAGTATTGCTTTCGGAGTGGTTTCTTCACCACCGCTCAAGAGATAGTGGAGTGGTTTCTTCACCACCGCTCAAGAGATACTGGAATGGTTTCTTCACCACCGCTCAAGAGATAACGGAGTGGTTTCTTCACCACCGCTCATGATGTTTCATTTATATGTATATTCCTAGGTATTGCTTTTCTGTATTGGTTCTTTGGAGCCACACGAAATATAGCGTTTACCTTGTGGAACTCGTATTTATTGGTAATTGTTGTTTGCCTTTATGGCTTGGTTTGGGATATTCTTATCCTTTGTTTCTATATGTTTCCGATGATATGAGGCTTGTTCTATATGATTCATCTTTCGTTAGATGATTGTGTTGTCTCTTTTAGAGATATCTATTACGCTTTGTAACCTTGCAGGTTTATTGTTGTTCAGTTTATCTAACTGATTTGTTTAGCTAGACTGATCCGTGTAATTTATACTCGGGTCAGACCGAGTTGTTTCAGGTTAGGTGCTTTTGGACTTAGCCTATTTTGCTTCTGCATGGACTACTCCGCTAGCTTCTTTTTGTCATAACTTTTTGTGTAGTCCCATTTTGTAGTAACTCTGATATATATTCATCTGGAACTCGTCTGTATATTGTGGTTTGCTAAACCACTTGATATGTATTATTTTGTATACTCTGCAATGTATCGGTATATGTGTATATAATGATTTACTGTTCTGTGATGTATATTACATTTGAGTTATTATATTCTGTTCTGTTAGATCCAACCACCTATGGTTTTGTTTTAAGTATGCATTGGATATGTCGATCTGTTTGGTATGATTATTGTCGACGTATTTAATGGATAATTAGAGCAAGGCTATAGATGGTCGCTCCCAACCAGCCTTATTCTCCATGTTAATTGACGACATTACTTTGTAGTGTCCTTGGCTAGCGTGGGTATAGAGGTGGGGCGTCACAGAATGGGCGAGGAGAATGATGGAGGAGGGACAGGAAACCGGCCAAAGGGGAGAGTGGTGGAGTCTCGCTGCTGGTAGATGTTCGACTGCATTAAGCTCGAAGGAACGGCTGGCGTGTTTGATGGTGGTAGGCTGCTGTTATAGAGGCGGACATGCTTCGCGTGAGAGGAGCGGGAGATGGCTGCGGCCTAAGGAGGAGAAGCGTGCTGAGGGAAGCATGCCTCATGTGGAAGGGAAGGATCTTGGGACGGTCGGTTAAAAGAGGGAAGATGAAAGATGAAGTAGTAAAATATATATACAGTCACGAAGGAACCAGCAAAAATATAAACTCGAAAGGCTAGAAATTGGAAGAATAAAAGTCACCCCATCAATCCAGGGAAATAATAAAAGCTGGTGAACAATTCGAACGTTGGGAGTAGAGGAAGTCAATACGCTTGAATTCAAGGCTAGTAATAAAAGCTGATGACCGTTTAAATTCAATTAGTGAAAAATTTGAATGGTCACGAGCTACATTTCAGCTGAAAGATTGTAACATCCTGATATTTTCAACCATTCGCATCCACACATGCCAGATTCGAATTGATCAAAATACTAGATTGTCAATTTATATTTGGCAAAACTCAGCATATGCAGTAAATAAATAATCACAGAACCGCAGACATAGAGTAATATAACAATAATGCAGCGGAAACAAAAGAATAGTAGTTCAGGAAGCCACTATATATATAACTGAGTTAAATAAGATACAACAAAGGTCTCGAATACATAGATATCTCAATACAATAGTCAAATACAAATATGAATAATTCACTGGAATCAACTGAATAACTGAAAGTAGAATCGATAGATGGATCTCCAAGCGAAGCTCCAACTTCAAAAGTGAGTCTCGAATACTGGTACACTCAGTCTGACCCAAGCGTAAAGCAAAACACAAAACACTCGAGTCAGGATTAACATTCTTATATCAATAAATCCAACTCAAGTGAAATAACAACTGAAATACAAGTAACTCAAAGGATGTTTGGGATAACCATCCTCTAAGGATCCGTTAAACTATCTACTATATTGTAATATACGCTATTATAATAATGTCTATAGTAAAGTAAACTATTTAAAAATAGCGTTAAGGCGTTATCCATATCCCCCTTAACACATTTTATAGTGCCAATAGTCTATACAGTACCGTAGTACCCCCAGATCGGGAGGCTACCAGAGGATACTCCATAGGTACGACACAAATCAAACTCGTATAAGGCACGCTAGGGTAGGTGACACGCACAACTAGGCAATGCCAGGGTAGATATACCAATTGCACTTCCGGACTGGTGGTAACGCATAGCAGCCACTACCGCCCACCTCGGAACACACTACCAAATCAAAAAAAACAAATGTGGCCACCAAATCAATCACAATGTCAGAATATAATAGCGAAGGAATGTGTCCGATCGGAGGAGCTACCTCAGTTGCCCCGTCTATTGCTCCTGTTTTAGCCACCTTATGCCAATTCATGGGAGTTGGGTCCATGTATATACCTCATATAGGATCGTCGCTACCATCCTACTTCATTCTGAAATCTTCATCGCGTACACGGTTGTTAAATTGGTTTTCGGTATTGGTAGAGAGTATGACAATATTCGATCCCGGTCTCTTTAACAACCAACTGTTATTATAAAAATATCATTGCCATTTCAAAACCGTATCAATATGATATCATTTCCATTTCAAAACCAAATACGATATCATTTCCATTTCAAATATATCCATTTCCAAAATCATAACACTTTCAAAGTTATAACACTTTCGAAACCAAAACACTTGAAATTATAACACTTTCAAAGCATAATGCTTTGAAATTCATAACTTTGAAAACATAACTTCCACCACTTAAACAGTTCAGATATTAAAATAGTATATATAATAAAATAGTTTATATAAAAGAGTTATAAGTTAAAATAGTTCATATTAAAATAGTTGGTACATTAAAATAGTTTATATTAAAAATAGTTTACTTTAAAAATGATTTATATTAAAATAGTTTATATTAAAGTAATTTATAAAGAAAATATAAAGTAATTTTAAATATAATTTAAAAATACTTTATATAATAAAATAGTTTCCTTAAATTTCACAAACCAATTCCCAATCAACCCGAATTCCAAAATTTCAAATTTAATCAAATCTCCAATCATTAATTTCTATTTCAATTCAATTAAACCATTTCAAACTATATCGATTTAAAATACCGATTTGAACCACAACAAACCATTTCAATTTCTGTATATTTTCAAGGCTTTAAATATCCAAACATTTCAAAACTAGATTTGATAATTCCATATAAGTGTGTGTGTGTGTGTATATCAAATTCACTTTTTTATTATTTATTTTGAAATATTTACTTAATCATTCAAATAACATTTAAATAAAACTTCAAATTTCCAATTTAAATAAACTAAATATTTCCTTCAATTTATTTAAACTTGAAATATTCATTTAATCACCTTAAACCAAAATCAAATTATAAAAATCATATCCTTTAAATCTCAAATTCAATAAGTTCCCAATCGATTTAATTAAATAAATTTACAAATTTCAAATATTCAAATTTATCATCCCAACCTAAACTTATAAAATCATTATAAAATTTATTTTAAAATATAAATTTAAATAAATACTTAAACACATTACTTATCAAATAAATCAAACTTTATTAAATTAAATCTTATTATTTAACTTATTTTATATATATATTTCAAAATAGTAAAATTATAAGTAAATCTTAAAATTTAAAATTCCAAAACTAACTTATAACCTTTAAAATTTTCAAACATATAATTTTAAAAACAAAAAATTTAACTGTATATATAAATAACATTTATGTATAATATTTAAAAATAAATATTTATATAAAACCGTATATTTCTTTCCAAAAACCATAGCGATCATTTTCAAAATATTTATATATAGACCAACGGTGTATGTATATAATTTTTTATCCTATGGTCAAGTGATACAGATATTTATCATTTCAATCCGTAATTTAAATATATACGGGTATATATCATTTGAACCCGCAATCCCAAATTCAATTCAATGAAAATCGCTTGGGTTTATCATTTCAACCCATAGTGAATTTCCCTTATTCTACAGATCGTTCGGGTATGTATCATTTCAACCCATAATGAATTCTATACTAACAGGGAACTTACAAAGTGATAACAAATATGATAATAATATAATAGGCATATCTCATCAATATAAATAACAGATAATGGTGTCAAATGTTACAAGTGAATAGATAGCATATATACAACAATGTAAATAACTAACAATAGCATATTTCAATTGTCATTTCAATTGAAATAAAATTTAATAAATATAATAACATTAATCATAGTGATTGCTCACCTTTCAAGGCTAGGGATGAACGAGAATTAGATGAGTTATGAATCCAAGCATGAATTTCAAAGCAAAGTAAGATTGGCACGAATTAGATGGACAAAGCCGATTACAGGAGTTGATGAAAACAGATCGAGACAGTTTTGATATAAATTGAAAATATATACATTATTATTATGTTGTACATATATATAATTTCAATATTTTAGCTTAAGACAAATATCAAAATAATATAAAATTTTCAAAATCATTATTATTAAACTCAAGTATTAAGGATCATAAATATATAATTTATACTTAAAACTATTACCAAAACAAAATTCTCATATATATATATATATAACTTCTCTTATCTATAATATATATTTTTATAATATCATGCCTACAGTAAACCAAACATACACTGCAACATGTATATTTCATTCAAAATATCAAAAACTATCACTCACATACATATTATATAGAAATCAATATATAAAATAAGAATCAGCAATAAAAATTGATATAACTTTTTTTTAAATATATATAATCAATTTGATCATACATAAAATCTTTGCATTTAAGCTTGTTGTGCAGATGTGGACACTACAAATATGAAATTACAATTAAATGTAAAATCGCATGCTACTATATGAAAACCATTATATACAGTCTACAAAAATTCTCTCTCTCTCTATATATATGTGTGTGTGTGTGTGTGTGTGTGTGTGTGTTTCACAAACATATACTTGACCAGCAACTTAAACATACATATATTTTCTTTTATACTAGATGAAAATATCATTAACATACAACTTACTTTAAAAAAATGTATAAATGTAAATCACGGTTATTATAAATCTTTATACTATACATATGAATCTTATAAATATAAAAAGTGTAAACTAATATATATATATATATAAACTTTATATAAATATATTATTGTATAAATATAAATTGCTATAACTATATATATAATCAAACATAAACTTACATAAACATACTGCAATCATATATACCGTCATAGAAAAAAAAGTAAACTAATATGTATAGATCCATATACTCTGACATATATAACTAAAAAAACATAAATATAGATATATACCTTACAAAAAAATGCTCGTCTGGTGCTTGCTCGGCCAAGGCACGAGGTGAAATGGCTATGGAGGCTCGGAAACGCTGGAGTGGAGGGTAAGAGGAAGGAAGAAAAAGCTCGCTTCGAAGAGAGGAGAAAGGAGTCCACACGTGGTGAGTTTAGGCAAGGGAATGGCGGACGTAAAATCAAGGGAGGGAAAAATGAAGGCTCTGGTTTGGGCAAGCTCGGCTCGCGGGACCATGGGTGAGTGTGGCAGAGCTTCGGGTTAATGTTGGAGAAAAGGACGGATAGAAGAACAGGGAATAGGCACGGTCTCGGTGGGAGGAGGAAAAATGGTGGAAGCCATGATTATATAAGTGTATGTATTTTTCTCAAAAGAATAGATTGAAGATGAATAAAGAAAGGAAGGGTCAAAAATAAATTAAATGAATCAGAATGTATTACCCAAAAGGAATAGAAAAAGACACGCGTGAATTCAAGTTTACATAATTAAAGCAAGTGATGTTTGGACTACTCAGCTGCCAATTGAAAAGACAAGAAACAAAATGACACTAATACGGTATCGATACTTTATGAACCGTTATGTCGATTTCACCGCATATCGGACTTCAAACACAGGATTGAATATACCATAGAAATCAGCATGACGAGATGATCAAAATAGTATACAGATATCAGTGGTACGATCAACCTATCGAAAGTCGATAATCGGTACCGAAAATGCTGCTAATTTGCAAGAAATAAGATGAACGGAGCAACATCAGTCCAAATTTGAAAAAATGAAATATGACGTCTTACTTAGAAGATGATTTACAAATTTATTTAGTAAAATGTTCAGGTTAGGAAAACATTTTATTATCATCAAATTTTAACTGATTTGAACTGAAATAAAATTACACAAGAAAAAAACTTTCATATTATCTGATGAAAATTTACCATTCGCTATGTTTATAAAGACGTGTTCCAAATATTAAATTTTTATTTCAAAATTTAATCATTTAAAATTTCACAAAATTTCAACGAATTAAATTTATAAAACCATTAAAATTTATGGTTCGTTACACTCTCCCCCACTTAAAACTTTTCGTCCTTGAAAAGGAAGGAGGTAGAAGAATAAACCAACCAGAAAAAATAGATTGAAAAACAAAATAAACAATTACTTTAAACCATGTAAATTTCAATCTAAATTAATTTATATTTAACAATTTGGTTTAATCCGTTTGACTTCACTTAACATAATTCAATCTTAACTATTTGTAAATTCATTATCTTACTATCCAATTATCCTCAATTAACAATTTATAAAATCATAATTTTATATAGTTATTTATTATACTCATATTTAATTCAACAAATTTAATTCTTCTTTATTCCAAATTGTTATTAATCTTATTCTGCTTAATATATCTTATCAGATATATTAATTATAATTTCACTTATTGTAACTACTCAAATTTTATTTATGATTCATTTTAACATCGTTTTACATTGTAAATTATTCAATAACATATTCAACTTCTGAATGATTTAGGTAAGTTACATTAGGATGTAATTGTGTATTATACAAGTAAAATTTTCCAAATTCAATTATTTCAAATTTAAACATTTATTCAAAATTTTGGCTTCATTTTAATAATTGAAAACATCCCTTAATCAAGAATTTAAGAATTACATTTTCGATTCACTTCAAACAATTTTAGAGATAAATATATATACTATATATATGTATATCAAATCAAATCTATAATCATATATTTATATATTATAAATCAGGACATACGTTAGAAATTAAGATCATTTAAATTTCCAAAACAAAAATGTAGCAAAGCTACAGAATAGTCTCTCCACTTTGAAACTCGTAAATGAATGTCGATGATGCTGCAGTCGTCACTGAAATTATTTTCCAGCGACAATAGAAGAGAGTACTGATTTAAAACTTTACAAATTTTCTAAAAACAATTTCTGTTTGAAAATACTTTAAATAATATACATTTAAAGATTTAAAACCAAAGTTTGAAATGATCGGAAATTAAATTCTCAAATTCTTAATTTATATTCATTTGAATTTCCAAATTAAATCTATAAGCCAAGTTTTATAATTTCATTTATTTATTTTCCTAAAATCAATGGTTTACAACACAATAAATGAAAATCAAATATTATTGTATCTACTAACCAATTCATTTATCTATATAATTTCAGAAAATAATACTTATATATATGATGTATAAAATTTTATTTCATTTACCATTTGAAAATAATATTATGTCTTTTTGCTCTGTTCAAATGTTTTGGAAATCCTATCGATAGCGTTGATCTGTTGAATCGATCGAAAATCCAAATCAACACACAACTCAAACAATACAACATATAAAACAATTTAAATATTAATTTCAAATACACTCTCTCGCTCGATAATTCTAGAATGGATTTCAAAACAAAATTAGAGATTCAAGTACAAGGGGACTCTAACCAAAGAGAATTCAAATTTGAAGATAGGTTCGAAACGAAGATGAGAAGGTTAAATAACAAAACAGAATGATGGATATACTGATATTAATTGCGGGCGACCTTAACCGGGTCAACCGTGACTTCAATAATAAGATTGATGTAGAATTCTAAGGCAGATCGACATTTGATCGGAAGAGATAAAATTTAGACATAGCAGGAGATTGATAGCATCATAAACCGAGGATACAGAAATCTTCGGTGAATCAATGCTTGTTATAAAGGAGTTTCATTCATTTACAAATCATTCAAAGATTGGCGAAACTACCGATTTAATAGAGATCATTCAAAGTGGAGTTATGGGATACTTCAGAATCGAAAGAATACAGATAGGGGAGAGATTGGGATGGATTTTGATCCAAAATTCAAAGGAAATTCGAATCAAAGAGGAAGAACTCAAGCTCAAACGAAAGTGATTCCGTGATTAAATTTACTTTATATGCTAAGTTTTGCCTAAAACCAAAGCTCTGAGACCACATGTAACATCCAGATATTTTCAACCATTCGCATCCACACATGCCGGATTTGAATTTCTCAAAATAACGGATTGTTAATTTATATTTGGAAAAACTCAGCACATGCAGTAAATAAATAACCACAGAATCACAGACATAGAGTAATATGACAATAATGCAGCGAAAAAAAAGAATAGTAGTCCATGAAGCTACTATATATATAACCGGGTTAGATAAGATACAACAGAGGTCTCGAATACGTAGATATCTCAGTACAATAGTCAAATACAAATCTGAATAATTCACTGGAATCAACCGAATAATTGAAAGCAGAATCGATAGAAGGATCTCCAAGCGAAGCTCCAACTCCAAAAGTGAGTCTCGAATACTGGTACACTCAGTCTAACCCGAAAGTAAAGCAAAATACAAAACACTCGAGTCAGGATTTACATTTTTGTATCAATAAAACCAACTCAAGTGAAATAACAACTGAAATACAAGTAACTCAAAGGATGTTTGGGATAATGATCCTCCAAGGATCCTGTAATGTCTCGCCTTTTCTCACGTTTTAAATCGACACACGTGCCAATTCAAACCATACAAAAGGGCAGATTGTTATCGGGTAAATAAGAAAACAGAGAAGAGAAAAAAAAATAAACAGAATCTCACAGCGGAAGGATAAAATATAATAATAAATATACAGTTCATAAAACTGTTTAGAAACATTTGATTCTTCTTTATACAATAAATATCAGAGTTTACATACCCGTAAATATCAATGTAGCGGAACAATATGAGTGTAGTGGAATATAATATATAATAATAATAGAAGTCTTCGTCTTCGTCCTCCAAAGCTAAAATCTTCGATCCTGAAACGCTCAGACTGACCCGAGCGAATTGAAAAGACAATACACTCGAGTCAGAACTAAAAGATCTTATGTAAGTTAAATCAACAGGGATAAATATGAGTGCAATAACTTAAAAGATGCTTGGGATTCACATCTCTTAAGGATCCGTTAAACTATTTACTATGTAGTATATTTCACTATTATAATAGTGTCTAATTGTAAAATAAACTTACTTTTAAATAGCGTTAAGGAGTTACCCAGTCTCCCCCTTAACACAACAATAGTCCCAGTAGTCCATCCAATATCATAGTCCCTCCTGATCGGGAAACCACCAGAGGATACCACACGGGCTACGGGAGAAAACCAAACTCGTAGAAGGCTCGGTATGGTAGGTGACACGGCACAACTAGGCAATGCCAGGGTAAATATACCAATTATGCTTCCGGGTCGGTGGTAACGTGTAACGACCCGCTATTTTGGACCATTCAAATCGACAATAAAACCATACATATCCGACTTGAATAATTCAAAATATCGAATTGTTAATTAAAATTTGAAAAAACTTAAAATATTCAGTAAATAAATCAATCACAGATCACAGAGTAATATAATGCAGCGGAATAGATAAAGAATTGTAGTTCATGAAGTTACTATGTACATTAGAGTTAGAAAAATACAACCGAATAGTTCAAATGCAGTGAAGTCTCCAATGCAACAGATGACTTCTCTAAACCAATCAACTAGAAAGGCTGGAATCTGAATCGATAGTTGGATTTTCAAATGAAGCTCCGAACTCCAAAGGTGAGTCTCAAATGCTGTATCACTCAGTCTGACCCGAGCGTAAAGCAAAACACAAAACACTCAAGTCAGGATTAACATTCTTATATCAATAAATCCAACTCAAGTGAAATATCAATTGAAATACAAATAACTTAAAGGATGCTTGGGATAACCATCCTCTAAGGGTCCATGGAACTTTCTACAAGGTAGAAACATACACTATAACACCGTGGTCATTTTAGCTTAATTTATACTTCAAAACCAAATCTCATTTTCACTTCAAATATCTCTATATTTCCCAAAATAGTATTTATATATATTAAATAATTTATACAGTAAAGTATTTTCAATTTCCTCAACTTAACAAATCGTTCCAACATCAACCCGACCTTCCCATTCAAATTAAATTCAATCTTAATTTATCAATTTAAATTCAACTCAATTTCTAAAATAACCACTTAAATTTTATCGATCTCAAATTCGGATTTATAATCACAAATACCCCTTTATATTTCCATATATTTCAAAACTTTAAGTATTCAACGTGTAACGACCCGCTATTTTGGACCATCCAAATCGACAATAAAGCCATACATGTCCGACTTGAATAATTCAAAATACCGAATTGTTAATTTATATTTTGGCAAAACGTAATATATACAATAAATAAATCAATCACAGATCACAGACACAGAGTAATATAATGCAGCGGAATAGATAAAGAATAGTAGTTCATGAAGCTACTATATACATCAGAGTTTAAAATAAATTACATCAAAATATCTCGAATGCAGTGAAGTCTTCAGTACGAGCCGATGACTTCTCTGAACCAGCCAACTAGGAAAAACTGAAAGCTGAAACGATAGTTGGATCTCCAAATGAAGCTCCAATCTTCAAAGGTGAGTCTCTAATGCTGTATTACTCGGTCTGACCCGAGCGTAAAGCAAACACAAAACACTCGAGTCAGGATTAACATTCTTATATCAATAAATTCAACTCAAGTGAAGTATCAACTGAAATACAATATAACTGAAAGGATGTTTGGGGTAACCATCCTCTAAGGGTCTATAGAATTATCTACAATGTAGAAATATATACTATTACACGTGGTCATTCACTTAATTTATACTTCAACCCAAATATCAAGTCACTTCAAATAATAGTATTTATATATTTTAAATGACGTATACAGCAAAGTACTTCAATTTCCCCAACTTAACAAACCGATCACATCAACCCGACCTTCCCATTCCAATTAAATTCAATCTCATTTTATCAATTTAAATTTTCCTAAAATCCACTTAAATTTATAATTCCCAGATTTGGATATCCCAATTTCCCCTTTTAGTTCAATATGATTCTTGCTTTAAGTATTCAACATTTCAACTAAATTTTTCCCAATCTAGATTTCTAAATAAACTTCCAATTTAGTTCAAACTCAAATCTCACCTAATTCAATTTGTTATCTACATAACAAGTTCAACTATCTTGGTTCAAAATACATATCCAAATCTCTAAACCATTTGATTTCAATATAGTCCATAGCTTAAATATAACAATTTAAATTTAACAGTTTCATATAGAATCTCGATTCTTTTACATGATTATTATTTAGTCTTGAACACCCCTTATTTGATTCAATGTCATTTTGGTGACCTTACGCTACATTATACTCAATATCTCTAATAATTTATTTAACGTGAAATATCCCATTCGATAAATTTCAAGTTGATTTAAATAAACAAATCCTTATCTAAAATGCCATTTAAAATAATCCACCTTTATCTCCCAATCTTAATTGTTCAATATTATTGCAAAATTTATCCGAAATAAAACTTACGTAAATATTTATCATAATTTATGCACTTATTCAAATCTTGATTAGACTAGATAAAATTAACTCCATATTTATCATTTCCCGTTATATATGTATTTAAAATTTACATTTAATAAGACCATATCTCTCTTATCATATGGTCAAGTGTTACAGATATTATCATTTCAATCCGTACACTAAATGTATACGGGTGGATAGCATTTCCACCCGTAATCCCAATTTAATTAAATGAAACCGCTTGAGTCTATCATTCAACCCATTTCAATTCAAAATCAAACATAACAAAGGGAACTTGCAATGTGATGACAGGAATGGTAAACAAGCAATAACAACAATCAATAACAATTCAATAGATAAATCAAATAATCCCGAAATAATCATATTAATTCGCATTGTTATTTGTATAATTATTTCTAGAATCTACACTATCATTTCATGTAGATTATAGATTATTACATTTCAGTTTTTCACTTGTCATCCCATTTCAAATTTCAGTTTAATACTACAACAATTAATCCAACTACGTTCAAGGATTTAAAGTATAATTTATCAATTTCTACGACAATTAATGGGTCAAATTTAACTAATCAAATTTACATATGGCGGGGTCAGGTTTTAATAAATCAAGGTCCGTCATATAAAATCCGTTAAATTTGTAAACTATACTAACCCAGATTAAACTAGCAAACTAGTTATCACTTAACAAAATTAATAACATCCAATTTACACAACAATCAATCAAACAATCAATTATCAACCAATCTGTATTCTTATCACAAAAATAACTAACCGATAATGGTGTCAGGTGTCATAGGTGAACAGATACAGATAATAGCAGTCATACAGTAAAACAACTAACAGCAGCATATTTCAATTGACGTTTTAATTGAAATCAAATATAATAAATAAAGAACGTTAATCGTGAGTGATTGCTCACCTTTCGAGGCTAGAAAGACTTGAAAGAAAAGAGTTACGAAATCCCGATCCGAATTCCAAAACAAAGCTAGATGGACACGATTCGATGATCAAAGCTGATAATTAGAAATCGACGAAATCAAATCAGGACTGGGTCGATGAAGATAACTGGTAAAAGTGAAGTTATGTACATATATATAACTATTTACGTATATAAAACATATTCTAAATTTAAACTCATTTAAACCAAACACACACCCACTAAAATTTATGGTTTAAATTAAACTCGTATGTATAATGTATCCTAGGAACAACCCGGTTATACTTATGCGTAAAATATGTAAAATCTATCACTATAATTTATACGGCAAACTGCAATGGTCAAAATTCCTTATTAAAATGGCTATAGAACTTGTAAGCTAAAACTTGTCCAAAACTATACACGTATACGTACTTATAAATAAACACACGCAACATAACTATTTATCAACTAAACATATTATATCATGTAAATGCACGTATTGAACCGTAACTATTTAGTGAACGACTAGTTTCCATAACATATAAAATATATAAAAATGATTCCTTCCGGTTTAGTTGATATAATTTAATACATACACCAGCTTATCAATATAATATCTATAATTATCATCTAAACTTTACCCCATAACAGTACATACATAATATAACTTGTTTAAAATAATCATATAAATCAGCCTATTTACTAACTTGTTCAAAACAAATATATACCAAAATATCAGATACAGTTATAACTTATATACATTTACATATGTATATTTATTTATTTATACTAACCAACATCTCGGCTTATACCAACTACTTAATATATTCAACAACAATCATACATAACTACTGTCAATGTGGTCATAAAGCAATAGATCTCATAAACTATGGAGACATATATATACTAATAAAATTTTATATGCAGACTCTGAAACAGGGCAACAGAAAATATGCATGAATGGTTTATAACATATACACTTAAAACTGTAAAACAGATTTGAATACAATGCATTTTGCAAATCATATAAAACTATAAAGTATATACATATATATTTACATGCGGTTATGAGTATACATGTGACAGAAAGTTATAAACAACTTTTAAAAACCCATTATACAAACTGCCCTACAAACGTAAATTCCTTTGTAGCATGATGCATATAAATTATAACATATCTTATGTGACCACATGAAACCTTCCTTCCAAATCAAAATATAACTTATAAAATAGTATAGTTTATAAAATATTACTTTTATGATAGACCAATATAACATGCAACTACTGTATTCATAAAATTTAAACATTCATAAACTGTATATATAACTGACCGTATAAATATAAACTTTGCTTACATCCTTCTTTAGTAAAATATACATACACCCTATAGTTTACATACAATTTAGTAAATATACCAATGTTTATAAAAATCATTGATGTACAACTTTATGCAACCTAGTATCTACTGTAAACAACAGATTTTTTTGTAAAGCAAATACATGTATTTAAATATTGCGTACTATATAACACCTTACACACTTTATAAACATGCTTCTCATAAATATACGCATTGTTGCTGGAAAAAAAATTGTAGCTCAGCAAAGTCTATAGGAGACCACATATATTAAACAAATCTCAACACGTACATAAACAGGTATATAAAATTATAAGCTAACCCCTTTTTATATGTATACTACCTACCTAATGCTAGAAAGAGAGGAGGAGCAAGTCACGGCAGGAGGGCAAACGGAAGGTGGGTGAGGCCGAGTGGCCTGGCCGAGCTATTGGAGGAAGTGAAGAAGAGGCAGCTGAGTTGATTTGTTCGGCAATGGCTAAAGGAGGAAGATGAAGGGGCGGAGGATTTTGGTGGAGGTGATAGCTTCGGCTGGGCTAAATGTTCAAGCGTGGAGGTGCGCTTGGGTGGTGGAGTGCGGCTGATGCAGTGAGTACGACCGGTTGTGGTGGCGGCTAGGCCGAGTGGAGGTGGAAGGCGGAGCTGGTTGTGGTGCTTTCGGTGAGAGGCGTGGTCAATGGGTTCGCCATGGCTTCGGGTAGCTGGGTCACGGGGCTGTGATGGATCTGGCATAGAGAGGGGAGAGAGAAGTGTGGGCGGTGGCGTTCCAGGCGGCGGTGGCGTTCCAGGGAGCGGTCACGGCCGAGTAAAAGGAGGAAGTGGGAAGATGGTGAGAGGAGCAGAGGGTTTTCTTTCAGTAGATAGAGTGTAGGAGAGAAAAATGAAGGGGAGAAGAAACGTGGCCGCAAGTTATATAGTCATATGGAATGTGAATGAATAAGGGGGCCGTTAGAATTAAATAAATGCACAATAACGTATAACGTTTATACGTTTATACTGCTGAAATGGTGGTATGCTAACAGCTGGCGAAGAATTTATCAAAAGTTACAAGGATAAAATGAACCGTTGCCCATAATTAATTGAAGCGGTGTAGCGCATCAGAAATAAAACATTGGAAAAATGTCGCTGAATTTAAGGCTAAAATAAAAGTAAAACTGATGACCGTTTGAATCAGCAAAAGTTACGAAAGAAATAAATGGGTTGACTGGACAATGCGTTCAAATTTTGAAACCCAGGAAAGAAATAAAGTCACAATTAAAGGTACCGTTACAACGAACATTATATTGCTTCCGTTGTGCATCGGACTTCAAAATACAGAAATAAATATACTATTGAGATCAGCACGAAGAGACGATCACGACGGTATACAGATATTAGTTGTAAGATCATCCGATCAAAAGTCGATTATCGGCACCAAAATGCTGTTATTTGATCAGAATTACGATAAACAGGGCAATAGAAGTCCAAAATTTTGAAAAACGACAGATACAGTCTTACTCAGAAGCTGATTAAGAAATTTTCTGTAGAAAAATATTCAAGCTTGAAAATGAATTTATTATCAGCAATTATTGGCTAGCTTGAATTTTATAGAATTTCACAAAGAAATAAACTTTGATAGAATGAGTTGAAATTTTACCACCTGCTATGTTTAATTGGATGTAATCCAAATATAAAATAAATTATTTGCAAATTAATATTATTAATAATTTTTAAAAATCCAAATTAAATACGTATTCTAAATACATGAACATTTTATCTTTTAAAGATCCAATTATTAAAAATTTCACAAACATTCAATTTATATGTTATAAATCAATCAAAATTTAATAAAATTTTATGGGTCGTTACACTCTCCCCCACTCAAAGCTTTTCGTCCCCGAAAAGGAAAAAGGCAGGAGAAAAGAACCAACTAAAAAGGAAGAATATATTGAAAGAAAAGTATAGTTTTACTTGAAATATTTATTTGAAAACTTTATTTGCAAATCAGTTATCCCTCATATTTTAAAATCTTTCAAAACCTATTTGCAAAATTCTTGCTTCCTTTATAAATATATGAAAACTATTTGGAACAATTATTTACTTTTAATATGTTTTATTTTATTAATAACTTCTAAAATATTTATTACACTAAAATTTTCTATTAAACAATGTAATATTTAAATAAGTAATATTTTAAAGATTATATCCAAAAGGAAAGGAAAGTAGATTCCGGAACGGAACATAGGCAAACAACTAAAGCTGAGAAGGTAGGGTAGATTCAAAGAAAAGAATCGGGCACGAATGATAAATCTAGAACCATAAGAATTTTTAAATTTCAAAAACTAATATAGAATTTCTTGTTGGAAAAATACTTCATAATAAATACCCTTTTCAATACTTTTATAATAACATACTATTATATCGGAATAAATTATCCTTTCGAAAATATTTTTATAACTCGATGTTTCAACAAGTCTATCCTCGTTCTTGCAGACTCTGGCCATGCGCTGATCAGGCGCAAAGCTAGAATTCTTCAAGTACTTAGTAGACTTGTTTCAACAACCAGTGAATATACTTGAAAGACCTTTTAAAAACAGATATGGAAAGTACGATCCAAACAAAACAATCAAACCAAAACATTTGTCCGATCATGGTTCGCAGATACACAATGGTTACGCCTGGTTCCCCCAGGAAACAATCCATATCCGTAAGCCTTCTCAGCCCTGCGAGTTACGCCATGATGACTAGTAGGGTGCAGGATACACAATGGTTACGCCTGGTTCCCCCAGGAAACAATCCGTACCCCCAGGCAAGACTCAGCCAGGCACTTGCGCTACTATTCGCGACCTACACAGATTGCAGGATACACAATGGTTACGCCTGGATCCCCCAGGAAACAATCCGTACCCCTAGGCAAGACTCAGCCAGGCAATTGCGCTGTGCATTCACGAGAAAAAGAAACCGTGGGTTACGTCACGGTGGGAACACTCGAGTATTACATCCGGAAAACCAAAAATCAGAGAGAATAAAATCGATAGAATGAATCCACGCTGTGGCCACAATGCGGATATCAAGCAGAAGGCACTTTCCATATCTTTACTTGGAAAATATATGTCATATAGTACCCTTTTAAATCCCTTTCATATATCATACTTATATAAAGTCCATAATATATAGGATTCCTTTCTAAAACGAATACTTTCCAAATCAATAGTAGATCAAATTATACTTATATAGACTTTGATTATATACAATTCTCTTTCCAAATTGAGTACCTTTCAAATCAATAGATTTCAAATCACTTCCATACTTATACAAATCCATTTTATATAAGTCCGACCACTTCCCAAATCAAGTGCTTAATTATACAAGGTTCTCAATTTCAAATTATTCAATATCAAATTTAGTTCCAAAGTCATATATGAATTCACCAAATTTCTTCCAAATTAGATATCCTAACTTCAGAGTCCCCAAAATAGTAGGTTTAGAAAATTATCCCAGTTTCCAGATTAAAATAATTCAAGTCAAACAAATTCATTTCCAACATCATCATATAAGTACTGGTTTTAATTTTCAATTAAATTTCAAAACCCAATATTTTCTCACAATCCATTATCCTCAAAATGGTTTCCAACTTTATACTTATCCCTTTTAAACCTTTAAACTATCCATTTCTATGTGAAATATCCAATTTACCCTTTTGAAAACCATTATTCAACTATTTTTCCAAACATTTCAAACTAAATTTATATTCTTAATCAGACATTTTATACTCTTCGAAATTTCTTAGTTTTGAAAATTTAATCTCGATTTGGAAGTGTTCGAACATTTAAAATAGTTAGGGAAATCAAATTTTCAATTCAAGAGTTGAAAATCAACAATAAATCAATAAATCAATTATTAAATCTGAAACTCGAGGACTAAACACCGGTCTCACTTTAAATTGTTTCAAATATATACATATATCTTTCTAAAATATCAAATTATACTTCAAAATTTGAAATCAAAAACGGTTTACAAAATCACTCGCATAGCGAAGCTATTAAAGTGGCCTCTCCCCCACTCTGAGGCTCGAAAATCAATGTCGATGATGCGTGCACTCATCACCGAAATTATTCTCCAGCGACATAAGTGAGTTCTGGACTTCTATTTTCTTGAAAACTTTTTTGAAAACTCCTTCAAAATTATTGGGATTCATTTGAACTCATTTGAAACATTTCTTATTCGGAAAAATACTTTCAAATCGTATTATTTATATATTTTCCAAAATCTTAAAACCAATTTCAAAATACCGGAATTCAATTCTCGAGTTCAAATTTACTTTTACAGTTATAAATCATTTTTATATAAATAAGCCTCTTATAATTTTTCAAATTTTCAAATCCTTTCAAAACCTTTTTATATAGAATAACATATCTTATTTGCTTTATACATATAGGTATATAATCCTTATTGAGACAATTTCTTTTTATATATAGGGTATACTTTCGATATATAAAGCAATTTCAAAATACAAACATACCCGATTGTCAAAGGATAAATTAAGAATGGATTTCAAACAAAGATGGAGATTTGAATTAGAGGAACTCTAATCAATAGAATCCTGATACGAAGATAGACTCAACAAAGTTGAGAAAATCAAAATTCAAAATAGAAGATGGATATACTTCTATAAATTGCAGGCGACTTTAACCGGGTCAACCGTGACTTCAGGGATATGATCGATGCGGGATTCTAAAACAAATCGATATTCGTTTGCCAAATATAGAATTCGGCATATCCAGATATATCAGCATCGTAAACCGAGGGTACAACAATCTTCGGTGAATCAATGCCAATTGTACGGAGTTCATCCGTTCTACAAACATTAAGTGGAGTCATGGGATACTCCAGAATCAAACGAATATAAATAGGGAGAGACAGAATGAATTTTAGAACCGAGGGACATTCCAAAATTCAAAGGAAATCGAGTCAAAAGGAAGAGATTCAACTCGAGCGAAAGTGATTCTGTAAATAAATTTACTATATATGCTAAGTTTTGCCTAGAGCCAAAGCTCTGATACCAACTGTAACGACCCGCTATTTTGGACCATCCAAATCGACAATAAAGCCATACATGTCCGACTTGAATAATTCAAAATACCGAATTGTTAATTTATATTTTGGCAAAACGTAATATATACAATAAATAAATCAATCACAGATCACAGACACAGAGTAATATAATGCAGCGGAATAGATAAAGAATAGTAGTTCATGAAGCTACTATATACATCAGAGTTTAAAATAAATTACATCAAAATATCTCGAATGCAGTGAAGTCTTCAGTACGAGCCGATGACTTCTCTGAACCAGCCAACTAGGAAAAACTGAAAGCTGAAACGATAGTTGGATCTCCAAATGAAGCTCCAATCTTCAAAGGTGAGTCTCTAATGCTGTATTACTCGGTCTGACCCGAGCGTAAAGCAAACACAAAACACTCGAGTCAGGATTAACATTCTTATATCAATAAATTCAACTCAAGTGAAGTATCAACTGAAATACAATATAACTGAAAGGATGTTTGGGGTAACCATCCTCTAAGGGTCTATAGAATTATCTACAATGTAGAAATATATACTATTACACGTGGTCATTCACTTAATTTATACTTCAACCCAAATATCAAGTCACTTCAAATAATAGTATTTATATATTTTAAATGACGTATACAGCAAAGTACTTCAATTTCCCCAACTTAACAAACCGATCACATCAACCCGACCTTCCCATTCCAATTAAATTCAATCTCATTTTATCAATTTAAATTTTCCTAAAATCCACTTAAATTTATAATTCCCAGATTTGGATATCCCAATTTCCCCTTTTAGTTCAATATGATTCTTGCTTTAAGTATTCAACATTTCAACTAAATTTTTCCCAATCTAGATTTCTAAATAAACTTCCAATTTAGTTCAAACTCAAATCTCACCTAATTCAATTTGTTATCTACATAACAAGTTCAACTATCTTGGTTCAAAATACATATCCAAATCTCTAAACCATTTGATTTCAATATAGTCCATAGCTTAAATATAACAATTTAAATTTAACAGTTTCATATAGAATCTCGATTCTTTTACATGATTATTATTTAGTCTTGAACACCCCTTATTTGATTCAATGTCATTTTGGTGACCTTACGCTACATTATACTCAATATCTCTAATAATTTATTTAACGTGAAATATCCCATTCGATAAATTTCAAGTTGATTTAAATAAACAAATCCTTATCTAAAATGCCATTTAAAATAATCCACCTTTATCTCCCAATCTTAATTGTTCAATATTATTGCAAAATTTATCCGAAATAAAACTTACGTAAATATTTATCATAATTTATGCACTTATTCAAATCTTGATTAGACTAGATAAAATTAACTCCATATTTATCATTTCCCGTTATATATGTATTTAAAATTTACATTTAATAAGACCATATCTCTCTTATCATATGGTCAAGTGTTACAGATATTATCATTTCAATCCGTACACTAAATGTATACGGGTGGATAGCATTTCCACCCGTAATCCCAATTTAATTAAATGAAACCGCTTGAGTCTATCATTCAACCCATTTCAATTCAAAATCAAACATAACAAAGGGAACTTGCAATGTGATGACAGGAATGGTAAACAAGCAATAACAACAATCAATAACAATTCAATAGATAAATCAAATAATCCCGAAATAATCATATTAATTCGCATTGTTATTTGTATAATTATTTCTAGAATCTACACTATCATTTCATGTAGATTATAGATTATTACATTTCAGTTTTTCACTTGTCATCCCATTTCAAATTTCAGTTTAATACTACAACAATTAATCCAACTACGTTCAAGGATTTAAAGTATAATTTATCAATTTCTACGACAATTAATGGGTCAAATTTAACTAATCAAATTTACATATGGCGGGGTCAGGTTTTAATAAATCAAGGTCCGTCATATAAAATCCGTTAAATTTGTAAACTATACTAACCCAGATTAAACTAGCAAACTAGTTATCACTTAACAAAATTAATAACATCCAATTTACACAACAATCAATCAAACAATCAATTATCAACCAATCTGTATTCTTATCACAAAAATAACTAACCGATAATGGTGTCAGGTGTCATAGGTGAACAGATACAGATAATAGCAGTCATACAGTAAAACAACTAACAGCAGCATATTTCAATTGACGTTTTAATTGAAATCAAATATAATAAATAAAGAACGTTAATCGTGAGTGATTGCTCACCTTTCGAGGCTAGAAAGACTTGAAAGAAAAGAGTTACGAAATCCCGATCCGAATTCCAAAACAAAGCTAGATGGACACGATTCGATGATCAAAGCTGATAATTAGAAATCGACGAAATCAAATCAGGACTGGGTCGATGAAGATAACTGGTAAAAGTGAAGTTATGTACATATATATAACTATTTACGTATATAAAACATATTCTAAATTTAAACTCATTTAAACCAAACACACACCCACTAAAATTTATGGTTTAAATTAAACTCGTATGTATAATGTATCCTAGGAACAACCCGGTTATACTTATGCGTAAAATATGTAAAATCTATCACTATAATTTATACGGCAAACTGCAATGGTCAAAATTCCTTATTAAAATGGCTATAGAACTTGTAAGCTAAAACTTGTCCAAAACTATACACGTATACGTACTTATAAATAAACACACGCAACATAACTATTTATCAACTAAACATATTATATCATGTAAATGCACGTATTGAACCGTAACTATTTAGTGAACGACTAGTTTCCATAACATATAAAATATATAAAAATGATTCCTTCCGGTTTAGTTGATATAATTTAATACATACACCAGCTTATCAATATAATATCTATAATTATCATCTAAACTTTACCCCATAACAGTACATACATAATATAACTTGTTTAAAATAATCATATAAATCAGCCTATTTACTAACTTGTTCAAAACAAATATATACCAAAATATCAGATACAGTTATAACTTATATACATTTACATATGTATATTTATTTATTTATACTAACCAACATCTCGGCTTATACCAACTACTTAATATATTCAACAACAATCATACATAACTACTGTCAATGTGGTCATAAAGCAATAGATCTCATAAACTATGGAGACATATATATACTAATAAAATTTTATATGCAGACTCTGAAACAGGGCAACAGAAAATATGCATGAATGGTTTATAACATATACACTTAAAACTGTAAAACAGATTTGAATACAATGCATTTTGCAAATCATATAAAACTATAAAGTATATACATATATATTTACATGCGGTTATGAGTATACATGTGACAGAAAGTTATAAACAACTTTTAAAAACCCATTATACAAACTGCCCTACAAACGTAAATTCCTTTGTAGCATGATGCATATAAATTATAACATATCTTATGTGACCACATGAAACCTTCCTTCCAAATCAAAATATAACTTATAAAATAGTATAGTTTATAAAATATTACTTTTATGATAGACCAATATAACATGCAACTACTGTATTCATAAAATTTAAACATTCATAAACTGTATATATAACTGACCGTATAAATATAAACTTTGCTTACATCCTTCTTTAGTAAAATATACATACACCCTATAGTTTACATACAATTTAGTAAATATACCAATGTTTATAAAAATCATTGATGTACAACTTTATGCAACCTAGTATCTACTGTAAACAACAGATTTTTTTGTAAAGCAAATACATGTATTTAAATATTGCGTACTATATAACACCTTACACACTTTATAAACATGCTTCTCATAAATATACGCATTGTTGCTGGAAAAAAAATTGTAGCTCAGCAAAGTCTATAGGAGACCACATATATTAAACAAATCTCAACACGTACATAAACAGGTATATAAAATTATAAGCTAACCCCTTTTTATATGTATACTACCTACCTAATGCTAGAAAGAGAGGAGGAGCAAGTCACGGCAGGAGGGCAAACGGAAGGTGGGTGAGGCCGAGTGGCCTGGCCGAGCTATTGGAGGAAGTGAAGAAGAGGCAGCTGAGTTGATTTGTTCGGCAATGGCTAAAGGAGGAAGATGAAGGGGCGGAGGATTTTGGTGGAGGTGATAGCTTCGGCTGGGCTAAATGTTCAAGCGTGGAGGTGCGCTTGGGTGGTGGAGTGCGGCTGATGCAGTGAGTACGACCGGTTGTGGTGGCGGCTAGGCCGAGTGGAGGTGGAAGGCGGAGCTGGTTGTGGTGCTTTCGGTGAGAGGCGTGGTCAATGGGTTCGCCATGGCTTCGGGTAGCTGGGTCACGGGGCTGTGATGGATCTGGCATAGAGAGGGGAGAGAGAAGTGTGGGCGGTGGCGTTCCAGGCGGCGGTGGCGTTCCAGGGAGCGGTCACGGCCGAGTAAAAGGAGGAAGTGGGAAGATGGTGAGAGGAGCAGAGGGTTTTCTTTCAGTAGATAGAGTGTAGGAGAGAAAAATGAAGGGGAGAAGAAACGTGGCCGCAAGTTATATAGTCATATGGAATGTGAATGAATAAGGGGGCCGTTAGAATTAAATAAATGCACAATAACGTATAACGTTTATACGTTTATACTGCTGAAATGGTGGTATGCTAACAGCTGGCGAAGAATTTATCAAAAGTTACAAGGATAAAATGAACCGTTGCCCATAATTAATTGAAGCGGTGTAGCGCATCAGAAATAAAACATTGGAAAAATGTCGCTGAATTTAAGGCTAAAATAAAAGTAAAACTGATGACCGTTTGAATCAGCAAAAGTTACGAAAGAAATAAATGGGTTGACTGGACAATGCGTTCAAATTTTGAAACCCAGGAAAGAAATAAAGTCACAATTAAAGGTACCGTTACAACGAACATTATATTGCTTCCGTTGTGCATCGGACTTCAAAATACAGAAATAAATATACTATTGAGATCAGCACGAAGAGACGATCACGACGGTATACAGATATTAGTTGTAAGATCATCCGATCAAAAGTCGATTATCGGCACCAAAATGCTGTTATTTGATCAGAATTACGATAAACAGGGCAATAGAAGTCCAAAATTTTGAAAAACGACAGATACAGTCTTACTCAGAAGCTGATTAAGAAATTTTCTGTAGAAAAATATTCAAGCTTGAAAATGAATTTATTATCAGCAATTATTGGCTAGCTTGAATTTTATAGAATTTCACAAAGAAATAAACTTTGATAGAATGAGTTGAAATTTTACCACCTGCTATGTTTAATTGGATGTAATCCAAATATAAAATAAATTATTTGCAAATTAATATTATTAATAATTTTTAAAAATCCAAATTAAATACGTATTCTAAATACATGAACATTTTATCTTTTAAAGATCCAATTATTAAAAATTTCACAAACATTCAATTTATATGTTATAAATCAATCAAAATTTAATAAAATTTTATGGGTCGTTACACAACGTTTCACCTAAATTTTCATTCAATTTAGTTTTCTAAATAATAAATTCAAATTTAGTTCAACCTAAATTTTCATTTTAATTCAATTTAGTTGCTAAATAACAAATTAAACTACGTTGATTTCAAATACAGATCCGAATCTCAACGTAAACCATTTAAATTCCAATATAGTTCAAGGCTTTAATATTTAAATGTTCTATATAACAGTTTCATATATATCTCGATTTAACCTCATTATTATTTAGTCTTGAAATACTCCCTTATTAGATTCAATATCATTTAAGTAACCTTAAATTACATTTTACTCAATATTTTGTTTAATTTATTTAAGCGTGAAATATTCATTAAATCACTTAAATCAAAAATCTAGTTATAAAATCATACCCTTTTTTCCCATTCAAAAATTTCAAATCGATTTAATTAAATAAATCCTTATTTTAATACCATTTCAGCTAAATCCAAATTTATCTCCCAATCTTAATTATTCAATTTATTACAAGAGAATCTATTTGAAATATAGATTTACATAAATACTTAACCATATTATATGTATTAAATCAATCTAATTTAAATCAAATATTACTACTAAATCTATATATACAATTTTCATTTATATAATATCTTAAGAATCAAATTTATTAAACCATATATTTCTTTCCAAAATTATAGAAATTATTTTCAAAATATTTATATGGACCAACGGTGTCTGTATATATTTCCTATCATATAGTCTAGTGCTACGGATATTTATCATTTCAATCCGTATACTAGATATATACGGGCGGATATCATTTCAACCTGTAATCCCAAATTCAATTAAATGAAAAACGCTTGGTTTTATCATTTCAACCCATAACGATTTTCTCCTATTCTAAAAGCTGTTCGGGTATGTATCATTTCAACCCATAGTGATTTCTAAACTACAGGGAACTTGCAGAGTGATAATGTGACGCCCCACCTCTATACCCACGCTAGCCAAGAACACTCCGGAGTAGTGCTGTCAACTAGCACGGAGAATAAGGCTGTTGAGGAGCGACCATCCATGTAATTGCTTATCACACGGTGGCTATAAATAATCTTCGGAAACAAACATAGAAATAATCATATCACAAATCAGTCACAGATATCCATATCACAAAGGCGGAAGAAGATATGAATATATAACTAACACATGAAAGTGTACATCAGAGTAGTGGTCAATAAGATCCACGATAATACAAAAGAATAGCAACACGTGCTATACAAAAGAATACAACTATGAGTCTATATCTCAAGTGTATACAACAAAAACTGCTAATCTAAACAGTTAGCCAAAAGTCAGAGTGATGAATCCCTGGGAAGAAGTCAAGCAGAAGCACCTGTAACATCTCGGTCTGACCCGAGTATTATTTAAGAAAATAATAAACGGATCAGTCTAGCTATAAATATCAGATGACATGATATAACATAAAAGATATGGCATAAACATAAACATCCATAACGACATACCACTATAAGTATGTAAATAATGATCAACAGAAGATCAATCAATAAGAGATAATCAATATCACAAGAATCTTCTCAAAGATTCGAAGGGGGCATCATACCCTAAACTTGTACTCATAACAAGTCAATGACATAAATTCCAGAAATCAACACGAGAAATCCAGAAATCATAAAAAGGGAAAGAGGCCTATCACATGACGGTCCGAAGACCATGGGGAGCTACCCCACATGTGTGAGTGGAATCACACAGATTGAGGTCAAGACTAACCAAAAAGCAGAAAGGTATGTGTGAATGGAATCACACAAGTGGTGTCTAGTCTAACCTTGCAATGAAAGAGACATCGCGCAATTGCTAGTCTAATTCATAAAGCGATCATCAAGATCAACGAGAAGTGTCAATTACACTAAGCTAGTAAATATAGAAGTTTAGCTTCATCTCCCATAACCACTTGCTTAACTTAAATATTTACGAACAAACTGTAAATCTTCACTAATAAAATTGTCACAAGAGGTTCAATCGAACAAGTCCAAGAATTAACCGACGAAGTGAACGCAAGCGTTTCATACCACTTGTTTTACTAAGTCGTTTAATTAGATTTCTCATCCGAGTGAGGTAAAGGCTTGTATATACTAATAGATTGGAAAACGGTTTAAGAAAAGAACTTTGTTATTAAAAATAGAGTTGAAATTGTTTGTTAAAAGAGTTTTGATATTTACTACTAGTATTGAAACCTTTATATTATAAAGTGACAAAACACATAAGCAAGTGTAGAAACAATCAGTCACAAAGATCACATACGGAGATGCGAATAAAATCCAAGGAAATCAGCTCAATGTTTTTCAGATAAGATCCCCTACGGGGGGGGGGGGTCCAGGGGGGATAGGGTCGAGCGACCTATAAAACGGTACGACCTAGTGAAGACAAAATGAGGTCTAACGACCTAAGGGGAATAGGGTCGAGCGACCTATAAAACTCGCGACCTAAAAGTTAGCAAGGTCGAACGACCTATAGAGGCATAGGGTGCAGCGACCTAGTGACCTAACGGTTTAAGGGTCTTGCGACCTAACTGGAAACAAGGTCCAAACGACCTAACGACTTAAAGTGAAACCTGGCTGAGCGATATAAGGTCGGAGACGACCTACGACTTAACTCCGTGTGAGCGACCTACGACCTATGGTTGCTACGACCTAACGAGTTCCAATAGTGAAGGCTTAAGGTCTAACGACCTAAGGGGTACGACCTAAAGTCTTACGACCTAAGGTGTTGAGGTTGGACGACCTAACCAAATTGCATAGGCCATACGAGCTAAGGCCTAACGACCTAACTCCGAACGAGCTATACGCGAGTGACCTAGGGCGCTAACTCGCAAACGACCTAACGTTAACTCGCGAACGACCTAACTCCAGACGCGCCTTTTCAACACATGCGAGCTGAAGACCTGCCGACCTACGACCTAACTCCAAGCGACCTAAGGCCTAACGACCTATAGTGGACGAATGGGCTAAGGCCAGAAACGACCCAAATGAAGGTGACGACTTTTCCACGCGAACGACCTATAGATGCTGGGCGACCTAAGGGCGACAGAGCGACCTAAGCCAGAAATTCACCCCAAAACACTAAAAAGTGGAGTTTTTCGCCAATCCAATCCAAACCAAATGCAAATGTGCATGCAAACATGATAGGGATGCATTTCCAATAGCCCAAGATAGATATAGACTAGAATTGTGAGATAAAAATCTCACCTTTGCACTAAAATTTATGAAGATGAAGCTTGAAAGCAAGGAGAAGCAATCCAAAGCTTGAATCCAATATCTTCTACTTGAATTTGGAGTTGAATGATGGAGTTGCAATTGAATTTGAGCTTGGAGTTTTAATTTCCCATTCTCTTCACCATTAATGCCAAAGCTTGAGTTAGTTAGGAAATTTATGAAGAGTGAGGAGAAGAGGGTTGGAACTTGGGCTTAATAGGCTAAACTAACCCAAAGTCCAAAGCGGGAAAAGTTAGTGAAATTTCACTAACTCCAAACCTATCGATGTTTATACTTAAAAAGTTGTAAACGACATTTCGAACTCAATGGAAGTGGTCTCGAGTCCTAATTTGACCGTTTGCAAAAAGTAGTTTTTCGGACCAAAATCCGATTAACGATTTAATATTTAAATAAAAATATTTAAATGTAAACTCGATAAATATGCGGGTTGTTACAGATAACAGAAAATATAATAAAATAACAGGCATATATCATCAATAACAATATAATATAAACAACAGGATATGGTGTCATATACCGCAGGTGAACAGTTACTAGTAATGGCATATATAACAAATTTAAATAACTACAGCAGCATATTTCAATTGTCGTTTCAATTGAAAATAAATTTAATGAATAAAAAAATGTTAACCGTGAGTGATTGCTCACCTTTCGAGGTTAGAGAGATAGACAATGAAGTTGAGTTACCAAATGCAAGCACGACTTCCAAAGCAAAGTTAGATGGTACGATTTCGACGGAAAAGCTAATAGATAGAAATTGATGAGAATGGATCAAATTAGCTTGATAAAATTGAAGCGAAGATTATATGATTAATTTATTACTTTCTTTCAAAATGAACGTTAAATCAAAACACACATTTTAAATAATGAAATATATATATATGCATACCCATGAAAACCATATAACTTTAAAATACTTCCATTTCATATTAATGTTAAATAACAAATATATAATTATTCAAAATGTCACATATATAGTATATTCATTTTATGGTTGTCGTTTCCATGTAATAAATATTCATTTTAAACAAATATTAAAATAATATATATGTATAGTTAAAAATCAATGTTCTAACACAAAACACATATATTAAAGATCAACACACACATATATAATATCTTTTGAAATGAATACTTATGTATATATATAATTATTATAGTTTATTACTTTCCTTTTCAAAATATCCAGCAGGAAATCAAACAAACTTATGCATATATATATGCAGATAAACAATATTCTTTATAATACATTGTTAACTTACTCCTTTTCTTTCCCTTTTTTTTTAAAAAGCATATATGCCATACAGTTTATAAGAATTTTATTTTATAAAACCTTCATATATAACAAAATATATGTATAAAATAAAATATTTGTATATATAAAAATCAAAACGTTTCAAACATATATTCAAAAACTGGATCATATAAATAACAATGTGTTTAGTTAACACATAGTATAAAATTCATTTATATAACTCTCTTATATATTCATTATAACTATAATCGAAACGGTTATATCTACTTTTATATAAATTAACCAAAAATACACGTTACTTAACCTATCTGTACCCGATTAATAGCTTTATTATTAAAGCACGCACATCATAACAGTATGAAGATATACAATGTTTTAGGCTTATTAAACAATATATTGCAACTTATGTATACTAATATGTGAATATAAATAAGCTTACATACTTATTATATAAAAACCAAATTAAAAAAAACAATATAACAAAATATATATAAACTCAGAAATTGATATATAAGCTTATACTGTTATATCGAGATTTTTTTTTATTAAGCATAGCCATACATATATATCTTTGGGTACTACAATTTGTATTATTTGCCTTTTATAAAGAAAATTGCGGTTGCACTGAGTTTGTACATATAGCTTACTTTACGTATATAAATAACATAAGTTGTCATACATATATACACTAAATATGTAAATTTAAGGCAGTATACTACTAGCAAATATATATAATATAATACAATGTATAGACATACCCTGTGTAAACTCAAGTCGCTGATGGGTGGGCAAAAGGAATAAATAAGAAACTATAGACTGGGGAAAATGTTGATGCCACCTATGTGTTGTCAGAAGTTATTACCTCTAGACTATACATTTGGCTATGATGATGCTACCGATGTGGATAGGGAAGATGTTGGGTTCGGCTGGAAGGCAGGGTGTTTGTTAAGAGAAGAGGAGGGGAGAAGGTGGGGACAGGCACTTGGTGGAAAGAAAATTTGCAGAGAGAGGATGAAAAGAATGCAGATGTACTAGGTAAAAGAAAGGAGGAGCAGGCTAGAATAAATGGAATGTACGAAGAGAACAAGGAAGGTTATAAATCAGATTGGAATGAAAAACGTAAAGAAAGAAAGAAAGAAATAAAAGAAATCAATGAATGCGGAATAACGTATAGTATTTTATACGTTTCAAACTTTGAAATGGCAACGGTCATGAGTTGATTTAGCTACATTTAAAGCAATAACTTTTTTGTTTGTTTAGATAGTACGTAATAAGTTTGGAAAGGCAATGATATTTAAAATGGAACAAGGAATGGACAGAGAAATTTAAGCAAAGATAAAACGTACAGAATAAATATAAAGTAACGAGACAGTCACGATAATTCAATGGATAATTAAAGCAACTTTTAATGCCACCAGCTGCACGTTCAAATCTTAAAAGGCAGAGTAACGGACCATATAATAAATTGAAACGATGGATTGATAACAGCTGCAAGTATATATTTAATAGAAAAGAACGGACAGAGAAAATTTTGTGATACGTACTAAAAATAAATATGAAGTACTTATTATATTATACGTTTCTTTTTGAATGCAGAGTCTTAAATTTGAAAGCCAAGTAACGGTCAACCCTTGATTTGGTGAAAATAATTGTAGCAATTAATAAAAGAAATAAATAGCAACGGTCACGTTGCTTTGATTTAGCTGACCCATCAAAGCAAATTATTTATAATTTAACCGGTAGGAAACGTAAAGGAACGTACTACCATAAAATGAAATTGATAACATCTGTGCATTGATTCTGCAATATTTATTAAAGAAATTGATTCTGCAATATTTATTAAAGCAATTTATTAGATAGCTTGAATTAAATAGAACTTCACAATGGAATAAACTTTGATAAAATAAATTGAAAATTTAAAATCTGCTATGTTTAGTTGGACGTAATCCAAGTATTAAATTTTTATTTAAAAATATTATTATATAAAATTTCTCAAAAGTTTCAATTAATTACGTTAAATAAAACCATTTAAAACTATTAAAATCTACGGGTCGTTACATAACGCGTAGCGCGCAGCTACCACCCACCTCGAACAAACTCCCCCAAATCAAAGAATTCAAAAGTGAAGGTGGCCACTGAATCAATCGAAAGTCAGAGTATAGTATCGAAGGGAAGTGTCCGATCAAAGGTGCTACCTTATTAACCCGTCAATCGCTCCTGTTTTAGCCACCTTATGCCAACTAATGGGAGTTGGTCCACGTATTTACCTTACAGAAAACGCCGCCACCAACCTACTTCATTCTGGAATCTCCACCGCGTACACGATTGTTAAAGTGGTTTTCGGAGTTGGCAGAGAGTATGACAACTTCCGATCCCGGTCTCTTTAACAACCAAACTTTATTATAACACCGCAGTCATTTAAAAATAATTTTACTTTCAAAACCAGAATAAAATATCTTTTTCAAAACCGTATAAATACGATATCCTTTCCATTACAAAACAAACTCATTTGATATTATTTTTATAAACCCCAAGTTAATATAATATCATTTTATTTCAAACATATTTCTTTCCAAAATCGTATTACTTTAAAATTTATAATAATTGAAAACCAAACATTTGAATTATTACTTTCAAACATAAACTACGAAATTTGTAGCTTTAAAACCATAACTTTCAAAACATGGATGGTTTGGATATTCAAACGGTATATAGAATAAAATAGTTTGCAATTAAATTTTCTTTATAAAATAAAATATTTTCCGCGACTTACAATTTATTTCATTTAAAATTAAGTCAAAATCCATAAATTTCAAAATTGTTTTAAGTTTCAATAACCACTTCAGTTTCAATATATTTCAAACTTTGAATATTAAACAATTGGAACTAAGGTTGGAAATTTCTATTCAACAATTTAAAGTCCTATTATTTAGTTTGAAATATTTGCATGATAAACCCGTAATCATTTAAGTAAAACTCAAATTACTTTTATCTAAAAAAAATCCTTCAATTTATTTATACTAGAAACATCCATTTAATTCGTCTTGAAATAAAATTCAGTCATAAATATCATACCTTTTTTTTTAAATCCCAAGTTAATAAATTCTACATCAACTTATGAAGTTAAATTCTTAATTAAGCTCTATTCCAAATAAAATTTTCAATTTAACTCCCAATATTAATTGGTTTAAATCATTTAAAACTCTATATATTCTCAATATCTTAACATGTACTTAACCATATAATATAAAATAATCAAACTCCAATATTCATCTTATTTATTTTATTTAACAAATTTTTACGCAGCTTAAATTCAATAATTTAACTGTAGATGTATATAAAATAAGATTTTATATAAGATCAAAAATTAATATTTATTAAATCGTATCCTGTCCAAAACCATAAATTCTTTCAAAATTAATTTTATATATATACCGCGGTGCATGTATAAAAGTTTCTACCCTATAGTCAAGTGATACAGATATTTATCATTTCAATCCGAAATTTAATAATAAAATTCGGCTGTATTTCATTTCAAACTGCAATCCTGAATGAAATGAAATGCATAGCAACTTGCAATTAATATAAATAAACATCCATTCATCCAAATATCAATCATTAACCATTTATTACAAACCATCATCCAATTTAAACAAACACCAATATAGAGCATATAAAATATAACAGGTACTAAATAACAGGTATTAACCAACAGTTTGTATTCAATAATAAATTTAATAACTGTTTAACTAGCAGTTTATATGCAAATAATTAAATTTTAACTGTCAAATTTATATGCAATAATAAAATTAATTAACAGTTAAATTAAAAAAATGCGATGTAACTGAGATGATGAATAAAACATGTCAAACAGTCATAAATAAATTTCTACTCATATCTTAAATCAATTTAACAAACATAAGAAACCTTAGAAGTTGTGAGTGAGTTAAAACACTCACCTTTTGAATTTAAATTGAATTAAAATTCAATTTAAACCCAAAAATTGGACAGTGTCCAAATTCGTCCAAACTAGCGTCAAAAGATCTAAAATTTTATTCCGATCCTAACAAAAAAAATCGCATGTGAAACAGAGTTCGTATGAGAAAGTTACACGCGTTAAATCGCTTGAAAACAAAATTAATTTAAACAAACAAATAAACATACCTACAAAAATATAAGCCACGTCAGCAAAAGCTTTAGCACGCTACAGGACCTCGTTCTTCTCCAGTACGAAAAATGAAAAAAAAAATCATTTTTATAAAAGAATGCTTTTGGAGTTGCAAGAATAAGAGCTTTTGAATATGAGGTATTAGGAGAAACAAAATGTAGAAGAAGAAATAAGATGTAGGTTATTTATAATTAGGAAATGAATGTGGAAGGACAAAAATAAATGTCACGTTTTATTATTAAAGTTTCAGGCATTAATAATAGATAAGGGAATGTATGTAGGAATGGAAAAGTTTGCAAACGAAAGTAGAATTTTGTACGCATTTAGGTTTTTATCTACGCAAAATAAAATATTTATACTTACCTTAAAAATGAGAACGTTCAATTTTGTTTTCTCAAAATGATCTTTTATTTCCATTAAAAAGCCCTTTTTGTTTAACACAAAATGTGCGTTTCTTTTATTAAATCTATTAATTGCAATCAATGTTTCCTTTCTTTTTAATTGAAAGATTTGAATTACATTAATTGCAGTTACTTACAAAGTAAGATTTTAAAACAGACAACTAAAATGGATAAAAAATAGAACAATTATTTATTTAAATACGTTTATAAATTTATTGTTTATACACAAGAGCAATAAATAGATTATTTTCCTATTCTTGAAATCAGTTTGTAAGCTAAAACACAGTTCAAATAAACATATATTTCTTTCTTTAAAATCAATCTTTCTATTCTTTATTTTAATGAAATTAAACTTACATTTACAAATGAAACATTCATTTTATTTGGTGTAAATTTTCTTTTTATTAAATCAAACTTTCCCTATTTTTCATAAAACATATGCTGCTTTTATTTACACCTATTAATTTACAGTTAGTATTCTCTCTCCTATTAATTGAAATTTTCAATTACATTAATTTCAGTTGATTAAGTTTCAAAATGGACTAAATGAATGTAATGAGAAGTATACCAATTATTTCCTATCTAATAGTAATTTAAACATATTAATACACTATTGGATACATACAGTAATTATATATTTCATACTATAATTATAGTTTCTCATCTTGATTTACTTATAAATTCATAATTCTTTAAACCCAATTCCATCTCAATTTAAAGTAGCTTAATTCATCCATTTTAGAATTTATTTCAGTTTCTTAAAATAACACCTTTATTATAAATTGAATCCAATTTATTTTAATAAGTTTCCAATTAAACGGATTAGATTTAATTCCAACCCTTAAATTGAGTCTATTATAACTCTACACCACAATTAACACTTGTCTCGCATTTGATTCCATTGATATACTCAATTTCATCTTCCATGCAAATTTTATTTCATTAGCTAAATATACACCTATTTACATTTTAAATTTGAAGGAATATTATGTTTTTTTAAATGTGCATTTCTATATATTGAACACATAAATTACGGTCTTCAAATACTTTACATTCTATAACTTACTCTACATACTTTTTCGTATTAATTTCTTAATTACCAAAATTTCAACTTATTCCCCAAATCCACAAATTATTACTTAACATAAATCTACGCTTTTATTACTTTACGTTCACACTTCCGTTACTCTATAATTAATCACCAAGTAACGTTATCATCAAACCAACATTAATTAGTATAAAAAATGCTTACATTTATTTCTCTATATCCAATTTGTTTCAACTTTATTTACGTTGATATTATTCCCTTGTTTTGGTTATTACTTATCAACTTGTTCTAACCTTATTTCCTAAATTTTCGTTATTGTAAACCTATATATATATATATATATATATATAATCTTAAATTAAATTTAAAATTCCAATTCAATCAACCATTTCAACATGCAACTTGTAATAACTGCTTACAGGTATGAATGAAATTATCATTTATTTCACATTAACTGTCATAATTTAGTGAATTAATTGAAATTGATTACAAATTAACTTGACAACCTAATAGAATAAGTAACGTACAATAAATATTGTCATTAACTCTTATTTACACTTTTAGAGGTTCATTATTTACACTCCAAATATTGTAATTACTTACATAACACTGGTTTTACTCAATTAACATTTATTACAAACTATTCCAAAATTTATTCAATATTTATTAGTTCTCTTATATTATATTTATAACCAAGTGTAACTTTTAAGTTGAATTGGTTGGATTTCCTTTCAAGTTATTAATAATTAACTTATACTAACATATTCCTTAATTTATTCCAATTACCATTACAATGTTTTTTTTATTGCAAAATCAATTAAATATTTTCCTTTCTCGTATTAAATTATACACCTGTATAATCCTTTCCACTATTCATTTATTAGAATTCTGTTTAAAATTTCAATTTCTAGTAATAATTCATTTATTATACTTTTGCATATCAATAAACAAGGTTCTAAATAAACAGGATTTATTAAATTCAATTTTTATAATTAAGTCTATTACAACCAATGAAATATGTCATAGGTTAATTATTAACATATTCTTCATTACCAATTATAAGAATTATATTTCTTTAGAATTTAATTCCAAAATCTTACAAATATGACAAATTTAATTAACGAAATTTACGGGTCGTTACATTCTCCCCCACTCAAAACTTTTCGTCTTCGTAAAGGAAAAGAAGGAAAAAGAAGAAATGAGAGATCAATATATCTTTCTTAAATATTAAATTTCTAAACAAATAAGTTTACAAAATAAAATAATTTAAAATAAAATATACCAATTTATACCCATTTAAATCTTTTATACATACATTATTAAAGTTTGTAAAACATTTTCAAAATTTTCTAAGTCCAAAATTTACTGAAAATTTTGGCAGAGTCTCTTTTGTACGGAGAGGCTCGGGAGAAAATAAAATATTAAATATAACAAAATATCACATATAATACCCAAAATATTATATCCCAACACGGGAAAATATATAAAATAGCGCTATAAACCGAAATCCGAAAACGTACCTAATTGTCGGGCAATTTACGTTTATTTTATAGAACCAAAAGCAGTAGTAATTGCTTCCATAACCTGCATTTCACTTATAAAATCCAAAGGGTTAACAATTTATATAAAGTGAAATATTTAAGTGGTTTCAATCACTAACAACAAATCAATACAACAACCATCAATTTCAACAAATAGCATACACAACAAATACAAAACAACCATTCAATCAAACAAACAAATAGTTGTTCGGGTTCAAAACTTTTAAATTGCACGGAATGAAGAATAAACTACTAGCGCATCATTTACTCAACAGTCTTAGATAAAACTAAATAGATTATTCATTCACCCAAATCCAATTTAAAAGTATCCTAACCCAAACAACCTTAAACCAAACAAGCAACAATTCCAAATAATAAATCAAGCTCATTCTTACAAATTTCATTTATTACTTTACATTTATTTCTTACAACTTTTATCTCCATTCATTAATTTAGTTTTTATCACACTTGTTTTCACTAATACTTATATATATAATTCAATTTTCTCTTTTCATTTCATATTGCATAACTTCATTTGTTTATAGTATTCATGTGCAAATCAATTTTTTAGCACATTAATACATTCATTTAAGTCTACACTTATATATTTACTGCATTCATCTTTTCTTCTTATTTTATTAATAAATAGCTTCAATCCTTTACTTAAGTTTATTATCTTCCATATATACTACTTAATTTTATTTATTTTCTTCCATTTATAATACCTACCTTTCTATTTCAATTAGTAGTCTTTTCAATTACACTTAAGATTATAATATTACAACATCAAATTCCTATTTATTAAGGAATTTCATTAATTACTTTCATTACCTCAAATTTATTACTTGTACAATATCTATTACATTTTCTTATTAACATTTCAACTTTTAATATTAGGTAAGTTATATATATGCTTTTAAAGAATGTAATTGAAAGTTATACAAGTTTTCTCATTTCTTTTAATTAATTCATTGTTCAATAAATTTTTACCTTTTCCTTATAAGTTACAATTTCAACTTCCTTTTTATTTCCTTTATAACTTAGCCTTAAATCTCTTACCTAAATGAGAGGTTTCAATTATTAATTACTTACTTTTCATTTCACTTCTATATTTGAAACAATTAATTAATGGAAATTTAAGAATTTAATACCGGGTTAAATTTACAATTTATTTTAAAACAATAGATAAATATATTCTTACAACTTATATATCTCTAATTATATTTAAAACAATTCAAACTTTATATATTTTTCAAAAATGAATCTGCAGTAGAACTGCTACAGTGGTCTTCCCCCTTCGGAACTCGAAAATGAAAGTCGATGATGCGGCCGCCATCACCGAACTTATTTTCCAGCGACCGAGAGGAAAGTACAGAACTTATTTTCTCCAAAATCTTCTTTAAAACAATTCTTCCGAATTATAATAAATATTTATATCAGAAAGTACTTATAAACAATATTATTATATTCCAAAATTTATTCGAAAGAAATTTCAAAACCCCGGAACTTAAGTTTTAAATTTCCAAATTTCATTTATTTTATTTATCAATCTTATTTCTATTATTATTTATACACTTTATTACCTAACAACCAATCTATTTTAGCCAAATATATATATCATTTGAAAAAATTTATTTTATACATAGAAAATATAATAGGCAAAATTATTTCATTCACCTATATAAAACAAATTATGTCGGTCTGTCCTATTAAGTGTTTAGAAATCCCTATTGATGTCACAACGTCCCATGCACCAACCAGAATTTATAAATACAAAACATAACAGATTAACACAATATTAAAACCTTTTTATAACACTAACAAATACGCTCTCTCATATATACATACTCTCAGCGACTCCCATAGGGTATTACTACCCTATTAATAAAGAGTCAAACCCCACAAGCTAAGGTTTATCGCTAAACCAAAGCTCTGATACCACGTTGTAACGTCCCGCCTTTTCTCACGCTTTAAATCGACACACGTGCCAATTCAAACCATACAAAAGAGCAGATTGTTATCGGGTAAATAAGAAAACAGAGAAGAGAAAAAAACTAAACAGAATCTCACAGTGAAAGGATAAAATATAATAATAAATATACAGTTCATAAAACTGTTTAGAAACATTTGATTCTTCTTTATACAATAAATATCAGAGTTCACATACCCATAAATATCAATGCAGCGGAACAATATGAGTGTAGTGGAATATAATATATAATAATAATAGAAATCTTCGTCTTCGTCCTCCAGAGCTAAATTCTTCGATCATGAAACGCTCGTACTGACCCGAGCGAATTGAAAAGACAAAACACTCGAGTCAGAACTAAAAGTTCTTACATAAGTTAAATCAACAGGGATAAATATGAGTGCAGTAACTTAAAAGATGCTCGGGATTCACATCTCTTAAGGATCCGTTAAACTTTTAAATAGCGTTAAGGAGTTACCCAATCTCCCCCTTAACACAATAATAGTCCCAGTAGTCCATCCAATATCATAGTCCCTCCTGATCGGGAAGCCACCAGAGGATACCACACAGGCTACGGGAGAAAACCAAACTCATAGAAGGCTCGGTATGGTAGGTGACACGGCACAACTAGCAATGCCAGGGTAGATATATCAGTTACGCTTCAGGGTCGGTGGTAACGTGTGGCGCGCAGCTAAACGCACACCTCGAACAAACTCCCCCAAATCAAAGAAATCAAAAGTGAAGGTGGCCACCGAATCAATCCAAAGTCAGAGTATAGTATCGAAGGGAAGTGTCCGATCAAAGGTGTTGCCTTGTTAACCCGTCAATCGCTCCTGTTTTAGCCACCTTATGCCAACTCACGGGAGTTGGGTCCACGTATTTACCTTACAGGAAACGCCGCCACCAACCTACTTCATTCTGGAATCTCCACCGCGTACACGGTTGTTAAAGTGGTTTTCGGAGTTGGCAGAGAGCATGACAACTTCCGATCCCGGTCTCTTTAACAACTAAACGTTATTATAACACCGCGGTCATTTAAAAATAATTTTACTTTCAAAACCAGAATAAAATATCTATTTCAAAACCGTACAAATACGATATCCTTTCCATTACAAAACAAACTCATTTGATATTATTTTTATAAACCCCAAATTAATATAATATCATTTTATTTCAAATATATTTCTTTCCAAAATCATATTACTTTAAAATTTATAATAATTGAAAACCAAACATTTGAATTATTACTTTCAAACATAAAACTACGAAATTTGTAGCTTTAAAACCATAACTTTCAAAACTTGGATGGTTTGGATATTCAAACGGTATATAGAATAAAATAGTTTGCAATTAAATTTTCTTTATAAAATAAAATATTTTCCGCGACTTACAATTTATTTCATTTAAAATTAAGTCAAAATCCATAAATTTCAAAATCGCTTTAAGTTTCAATAACCACTTCAGTTTCAATATATTTCAAACTTTGAATATTAAACAATTGGAACTAAGGTTGGAAATTTCTATTCAAAAATTTAAAGTCCTATTATTTAGTTTGAAATATTTGCATAATAAACCCGTAATCATTTAAGTAAAACTCAAATTACTTTTATCTAAAAAAAATCTTTTAATTTATTTATACTAGAAACATCCATTTAATTCATCTTGAAATAAAATTCAGTTAAAAATATCATACCCTTTTTTTAAATCCCAAGTTAATAAATTCTACATCAACTTATGAAGTTAAATTCTTAATTAAGCTCGATTCCAAATAAAATTTTCAATTTAACTCCCAATATTAATTGGTTTAAATCATTTAAAACTCAATATATTCTCAATATCTTAACATGTAATTAAACATATAATATAAAATAATCAAACTCCAATATTCATCTTATTTATTTTATTTAACAAATTTATACGCAGCTTAAATTCTATAATTTAACTGTAGATGTATATAAAATAAGATTTTATATAAGATCAAAAATTAATATTTATTAAACCGTATCCTATCCAAAACCATAAATCCTTTCAAAAATAATTTTATATATATACCACGGTGCTTGTATAAAATTTTCTATCATATGGTCAAGTGATATAGATATTTATCATTTCAATCCGCAATTTAATAATAAAATGCGGTTGTATATCATTTCAAACTGAAATCCCGAATGAAATGAAATGCATAGCAACTTGCAGTTAATATAAATAAACATCCATTCATCCAAATATCAATCATCAACCATTTATTACAAACCATCATCCAATTTAAACAAACATCAATATAGAGCATATAAAATATAACTGGTACTAAATAACAGGTATTAACTAACAGTTTATATTCAATAATAAATTTAATAACTGTTTATCTAGAAGTTTATATGCAAATAAATAAATTTTAACTGTCAAATTTATATGCAATAATAAAATTAATTATTAAATTAAAAAAATGCGATGTAACTGAGATGATGAATAAAACATGCCAAACAGTCATAAATAAATTTCTACTCTATATCTTAAATCAATTTAACAAAGATAAGAAACCTTAGAAGTTGTGAGTGGGTTAAAACACTCACCTTTTGAATTTAAATTGAATTAAAATTCAATTTGAACCCAAAAATTGGTGTAACAACCCGCATATTTATCGAGTTTATATTTAAATATTTTATTTAAATATTAAATCGTTAATCGGATTTTGGTCCGAAAAACTACTTTTTGCAAACGGTCAAATTAGGACTCGAGACCACTTCCATTGAGTTCGAAATGCCGTTTACAAATTTTTTAAGTATAAACATCGATAGGTTTGGAGTTAGTGAAATTTCACTAACTTTTCCCGCTTTGGACTTTGGGTTAGTTTGGCCTATTAAGCCCAAGTTCCAACCCTCTTCTCCTCACTCTTCATAAATTTCCTAACTAACCCAAGCTTTGGCATTAATGGTGAAGAGAATGGGAAATTAAAACTCCAAGCTCAAATTCAATTTCAACTCCAACATTCAACTCCAAATTCAAGTAGAAGATATTGGATTCAAGCTTTAGATTGCTTCTCCTTGCTTTCAAGCTTCATCTTCATAAATTTTAGTGCAAAGGTGAGATTTTTATCTCACAATTCTAGCCTATAACTATATTGGACTGTTGGGAATGATTCCCTATCATTTTTGCATGCATGTTAGCATTTGGTTTGGATTGGATTGGCGAAAAACTCCAATTTTTAGTGCTTTGGTGAATTTTCTGCACTTAGGTCGTTCTGGCCATTTTTAGCTCGTTCGGAGTTAAGTCGTTCGTCCATAGGTCGTGAGTCGTTTACGAGTTAACCCTAGGTCGTTCTGGCCATTTTTAGCTCGTTCGGAGTTAAGTCGTTCATCCATAGGTCGTGAGTCGTTTACGAGTTAACCCTAGGTCGTTCTAGCCATTTTTTTAGCTCGTTCGGAGTTAAGTCGTTCGCCCATAGGTCGTGAGTCGTTTACGAGTTATCCCGATAGGTCGTTGGACCCTTATCTCGTAGGTCGTTGGACGTTATCTCGTTAGGTCGCTCCTGGCCTAACCCTTAAGTCGTGCAACCCTTAAGTCGTGCAACCCTTAAGTCGTGCAACCCTTCAGTCACGCAACTCTTAAGTCGGTTACGAGTTATCCCGATAGGTCGTTGGACCCTTAACTCGTAGGTCGTTGGACCTTATCTCGTTAGGTCGCTCCTGGCCTAACCCTTAAGTCGTGCAACCCTTAAGTCGTGCAACCCTTCAGTCACTTAACTCTTAAGTCGGTCACGAGTTATCCCGTTAGGTCGCGACCTCTGTTAAGTCGGCCATGTTGGGTCGTGAGTTATCGTTAGGTCGCGAACACCTCTAGCTCGCAACCACTAAGTCGCTTGACCCCTAGGTCGCAACCGTTAGGTCGCTCGACCCTATCCCTCTTAGGTCGTTAGACCCCCTTTTTGTCTCCACTAGGTCGTACCTCTGTAGGGGATCTTATCTGAAAAACATTGAGCTGATTTCCTTGGATCTTATTCATATCTCCGTATGCGATCTTTGTGATTGATTATTTATATAATTGCTTCTGTGTTTTGTCATTTTATAATATAAAGGTTTCAATACTAGTAGTAAATATCAAAACTCTTTTAACAAACAATTTCAACTCTATTTTTAATAACAAAGCTCTTTTCTTAAACCGTTTTCCAATCTATTAGTATATACAAACCTTTACCTCACTCGGATGAGAAATCTAATTAAACGACTTAGTAAAACAAGTGGTATGAAACGCTTGCGTTCACTTCGTCGGTTAATTCTTGGACTTGTTCGATTGAACCTCTTGCGACAATTTTATTAGTGAAGATTTACAGTTTGTTCGTAAATATTTAAGTTAAGAAAGTGGTTATAGGACATGAAGCTAAACTTCTATATTTACTAGCTTAGTGTAATTGACACTTCTCGTTGATCATGACGATCATTCTGATGCTTTAGACTAGCAACTGTGCGATGTCTCTTGTTGCGAGGTTAGACTAGACACCACTTGTGTGATTCCACTCACACATACCTTTTTGCTTTTTGGTTAGTCTGGACCTTAATCTGTGTGATTCCATTCACACATGTGGGGTAGCTCCCCTTGGTCTTCGGACCGTCATGTGATAGGCCTCTTTCTCTTTTCTATGATTTCTGGACTTCTTGCATTGATTTCTAGAATTTATGTCATTGACTTGTTATGAGTACAAGTTTGGGGTATGATGCCCTTTCCGAATCTTTGAGAATATTCTTGTGATATTGATTATCTCTTATTGATTGATCTTCTGTTGATCATTATTTACATACTTATAGTGGTATGTCATTATGGATATTTTATGTTTATGACATATCTTTTATGTTATATCATGTCATCTGATATTTATAGCTAGACTGACCCGTTTATTATTTTCTTAAATAATACTCGGGTCAGACCGAGATGTTACAGGTGCTTCTGCTTGACTTCTTCCCAGGGATTCATCACTCTGACTTTTGGCTAACTGTTTAGATTAGCAGTTTTGTTGTATACACTTGAGATATAGACTCATAGTTGTATTCTTTTGTATAGCACGTGTTGCTATTCTTTTGTATTATTGTGGATCTTTTGACCACTACTCTGATGTACACTTTCATGTGTTAGTTATATATTCATATCTTCTTCCGCCTTTGTGATATGGATGTCTGTGACTGATTTGCGTTATGCTTATTTCTATGTTTGTTTCCGAAGATTATTTATAGCCACCGTGTGATAAGCAATTACATGGATGGTCGCTCCTCAACGGCCTTATTCTCCGTGCTAGTTGACAGCACTACTCCGTAGTGTTCTTGGCTAGTGTGGGTATAGAGGTGGGGCGTCACAATTGGACAGTCTCCAAATTCGTCCAAACAAGCGTCAAAAGATCCGGAATTTTATTACGATCCTAACAAAAAAATAGCGTGTGAAACGGAGTTCGTATGAGAAAGTTACACACGTTAAATCGCTTGAAAAAAAAATTAATTTAAACAAACAAATAAACATACCTAACAAAAATATAAGCCACGTCAGAAAAAGCTTTAGCACGCTATAGGACCTCGTTCTTCTCCAGTACGAAAAATGAAAAAAAATCATTTTTATAAAAGAGTGCTTTTGGAGTTGCAAGAATAAGAGCTTTTGAATATGAGGTGTTAGGAGAAACAAAATGTAGAAGAAGAAATAAGATGTAGGTTATTTATAATTAGGAAATGAATGTGGAGGGACAAAAATAAATGTCACGTTTTATTATTAAAGCTTCAGGCATTAATAATAGATAAGGGAATGTATGTAGGAATGGAAAACTTTGCAAACGAAAGTAGAATTTTGTATGCATTTATGTTTTTATCCATGCAAAATAAAATATTTATACTTACCTTAAAAATGAGAACGTTCAATTTTGTTTTCTCAAAATGATCTTTTATTTCCATTAAAACACCCTTTTTGTTTAACACAAAATGTGTGTTTCTTTTATTAAATCTATTAATTGCAATCAACGTTTCCTTTCTTTTTAATTAAAACATTTGAATTACATTAATTGTAGTTACTTACAAAGTTAGATTTTAAAACAGACAACTAAAATGGATAAAAAATAGAGCAATTGTTTATTTAAACACGTTTATAAATTTATTGTTTATACACAAGAGTAATAAATAGATTATTTTCCTATTCTTGAAATCAGTCTATAAGCTAAAACATAGTTCAAATAAACATATATTTCTTTCTTTAAAATCAATCTTTCTACTCTTTATTTTAATGAAATTAAACTTACATTTACCAATGAAACATTCATTTTATTTGGTGTAAATTTTCTTTTTATTAAATCAAACTTTTCCTATATTTTCATAAAACATATGCTGCATTTATTTACACCTATTAATTTATAATTATTATTCTCTCTCCTATTAATTGGAAATTTTCAATTACATTAATTTTAGTTGATTAAGTTTTAAAATGGTCTAAATGAAGGTAATGAGAAGTATACCAATTATTTCCTATCTAATAGTAATTTAAACATATTAATACACTAATGGATACATACAGTAATTATATATTTCTAACTATAATAATAGTTTCTCATCTTGATTTACTTATAAATTTTTAATTCTTTAAACCCAATTCCATCTCAATTTAAAGTAGCTTAATTCATCCATTATACAATTTATTTCAGTTTCTTAAAATAACACCATTATTATAAATTGAATCCAATTTATTTTAATAAGTTTCCAATCAAACGGATTAGATTTAATTCCAACCCTTAAATTGAGTCTATTATAACTCTATACCACAATTAACACTTGTCTCGCATTTCATTCCATTGATATACTCAATTTCATCTTCCATGCAAATTTTATTTCATTACCTAAATATACACCTATTTACATTTTAAATTTGAAGGAATATTATGTTTTTTTTTTAAATGTGTATTTCTATATATTAAACACATAAATTACGGTCTTCAAATACTGTACATTCTATAACTTACTCTACATACTTTTTCGTATTAATTTCTTAATTATCAAAATTTCAACTTATTCTCCAAATCCATAAATTATTACTTAACATAAATCTACGCTTTTATTACTTTACGTTCACACTTCCGTTACTCTATAATTAATCACCAAGTAACGTTATCATCAAACCAACATTAATTAGTTTATTAAATGCTTACATTTATTTCTCTATATCCAATTTGTTTCAACTTTATTTACATTGATACTATTCCCTTATTTTGGTTATTACTTATCAACTTGTTCTAACCTTATTTCCTAAATTTCCGTTATTGTAAACCTATATATATATATTATCTTAAATTAAATTCAAAACTCCAATTCAATCAACCATTTCAACATGCAACTTGTAATAACTGCTTACAGGTATGAATGAAATTATCATTTATTTCACATTAACTGCCATAATTTAGTGAATTAATTGAAATTGATTACAAATTAACTTGACAACCTAATAAAATAAGTAACGTACAATAAATATTGTCATTAACTCTTACTTACACTTTTAGAGGTTCATTATTTACACCCTTAATATTGTAATTACTTACATAACACTGGTTTTACTCAATTAACATTTATCACAAACTATTCCAAAATTTATTCAATATTTATTAGTTCTCTTACATTATATTTATAACCAAGTTTAACTTTTAACTTGAATTGGTTGGATTTCCTTTCAAGTTAATAATCATTAATTTATACTAACATATTCCTTAATTTATTCCAATTACCGTTACAATGTTTTTTTATTACAAAATCAATTAAATATTTTCCTTTCTCGTATTAAATTATACACCTGTATAATCCTTTCCACTATTCATTTATTAGAATTCTATTTAAAATTTCAATCTCTGGTAATAATTCATTTATTATACTTTTGCATGTCAATAAACAAGGTTCCAAATAAATAGGATTTATTAAATTCAATTTTTATAATTAAATCTATTACAACCAATGAAATATTTCATAGGTTAATTATTTACATTTTCTTCGTTACCAATTATAACAATTATATTTCTTTATAATCTAATTCCAAAATCTTACAAATATGAAAAATTTAATTAACGAAATTTACGGGTCGTTACAGATCCGTTAAACTATCTACTATGTAGTAATATACGCTATTATAATAATGGCTATAGTAAAGTAAACTATGTAAAAAAAGCGTTAAGGCGTTACCCATATCCCCCTTAACACATTTTATACTGCCAATAGTCTATATAGCACTGTAGTACCTCCACATCGGGAGGCTACCAGAGGATACTCCATAAGTACGATACAAATCAAACTCGTATAAAGCGCGCTAGGATAGGTGACACGGCATAACTAAGCAATGCCAGGGTAGATATACCAATTGCACTTCCGTACCGGTGGTAACACATAGCAGCCACAACTGCCCACCTCGGAACACACTCCCAAATATAAAAAATCAAATGTGGCCACCTAATCAATCACAAAGTCAGAATATAATATCGAAGGAATGTGTCCGATCGAAAGAGCTACCTCACTTGGCCCGTCGACTGCTCTTGTTTTAGCCACCTTATGCCAACTCACGAGAGTTAGGTCCACGTATATACCTCATATAGGATCGTTGCCACCATCCTACTTCATTCTGGAATCTCCACCGCATACACGGTTGTTAAAGTGGTTTTAGGTATTGGCATAGAGTATGACAATATCCGATCCCGGTCTCTTTAACAACCAATTGTTATTATAACACCTTGGTCATTTCAAAGTAGTTTATACTTCGAAACCAAAATATCATTGCCATTTCAAAACCATATCAATACGATATCATTTCCATTTCAAAACCAAATATGATATCATTTCCATTTCAAATATATCCATTTCCAAAATCATAACACTTTCAAAGTTATAACACTTTAGAAACCAAAACACTTGAAATTATAACACTTTCAGAACATAATGTTTTGAAATTCATAACTTTGAAAACATACCTTCCACTACTTAAACAGTTTAGATATTAAAATAGTATATATAATAAAATAGTTTATAAAGTAAAATAGTTTATATAAAAGAGTTATAAGTTAAAATAGTTTATATTAAAATAGTTGATATATTAAAATAGTCTATATTAAAAATGATTTATATTAAAATAGTTTATATTAGAATAATTTATAAAGTAAAATATAAAGTAGTTTCAAATGTAATTTAAATATACTTTATATAATAAAATAGTTTCCACAAATTTCACAAATCGATTCCAAATCAACTCGAATTCCAAAAATTTAAATTTAATCAAATCTCAAATCATCAATTTCAATTTCAATTCAATTAAACCATTTCAAATTATGTCGATTTCAAATACCGATTTGAACCGCAATAATCCATTTCAATTTCTATACATTTTCGAAGCTTTAAATATCCAAACATTTCAAAACTAGATTTGATAATTCAATATATATATATATATATCAAATTCACTTTTTTATTATTTACTTTGAAATATTTACTTAATCATTCATATAACATTTAAATAAAACTTCAAATTTCCAATTTAAATAAATTAAATATTTCCTTCAATTTATTTAAACATGAAATATTCATTTAATCACCTTAAGCCAAAATCAAATTATAAAAATCATATCCTTTAAAATCTCAAATTCAATAAGTTCCAAATCAATTTAATTAAATAAATTTACAAATTTCAAATATTATAATTTATCTTCCCAGCCTTAACTTATAAAATCTAGTTTAAAATATAAATTTAAATAAATACTTAAACATATTACTTATTAAATAAATCAAAAATTACTAATTAAATCTTATTATTAAACTTATTTTATATACATTTCAAAATAGTAAAATTATAAGTAAATTTTAAAATTTCAAAACTAACTTATAACCTTTAAAACTTTCAGACGTATAATTTTAAAAATCAAAAATTTAGCTATATATATATAAATAACATTTATATATAATATTTAAAAATCAATATTTATATAAAACCATATATTTCTTTCCAAAATCCATAGAGATCATTTTCAAAATATTTATATATAGACCCGTAGTGTCTGTATATAATTTTCTATCCTATGGTCAAGTGATACAGATATTTATCATTTCAATCTGTAATTTAAATATATACGGGTATATATCATTTCAACCCACAATCCCAAATTAAATTCAATGAAAATCGCTTGGGTTTATCATTTAAACCCATAACGATTTTCTCCTATTCTACAGATCGTTTGGGTATGTATCATTTCAACCCATAATGAATTCTATACTAACAAGGAACTTGCAGAGTGATAACAGATATGATAATAATATAGCAGGCACATCTCATCAATATAAATAACAGATAATGGTGTCAGATGTCACAGGTGAACAGATAGCATATATATAGCAATGTAAATAACTAACAACAACATATTACAGTGGTCGTTTCAATTGAAATCAAATTTAATAAATATACGAACATTAATCATGAGTGATTTCTTGTGACGCCCCACCTCTATACCCACGCTAGCCAAGGACACTACGGTGTAATGTCGTCAACTAGCACGGAGAATAAGGCTGTTGAGGAGCGACCATCTCTATAATTGCTTTGTGCGAGTACCGATATGCCAGATAAGTTGTAACTTGCATTCTTTTCAAGAGGACATCCGACATACCGAAACAAACTCAAAGCTACTACACATTGGCTATTATGTCTTCAGAAACAAATATAGAAATAAACATCACACAAATCAGTCACAGATAATTCATATCACAAAGGCGGAAATAGATATGAATATATATAACACATAAAAGTGTTCATCAGAGTAGTAGTCAAGCAAGACCCACACTGTCACAAAAGAATAGTTACAAGAACTACACAAAAGAATAAGTATACATCGTAGAGTCTATATCTCAAATGTGTACACCAAAATAAACTACTAATATAAGTAGTTAGCCAAAAGTCGGAGAAATCAATCCCAAGTGAGAAGTCAAGTTAAAGCACCTGTAACATCTCGGTCTGACCCGAGTATTATTTAATAAGAAAATAACAAACGGATCAGTCTAGCTATAAATATCATATGAAACGATATAGAATAAGGGGTATGACTAAATGCATAATAATCACAATGCCAAGCTGTGATAAATAAGTAATTGAAAATCAACAAGAGATTAATCAATATCACAAAAACCTTCTCAAGGATCAAAAGGTATGCCATACTCTTTATTTCATTCACCATACAATAAATATTGACAATTATATCAATATCTGTAAAGACCCGTAAGTCCGTACTCCTTGAATAGACACTAATCTCCTTTTGTTTAATTCAAGATGAACAAAAATACGAACCCTTAGGGGTTTTAAAAAGAAAAGAAAAGAAAGAAGAGAGAAAAAGAAGAAAGAAAAAGAAAAATAGAGGGAAAAGAAGATAGACAATTTTTTTTTAGAAAATAGAGAATTAGAAAAACAGACAGAAGATAGAAAACTTTTAAAATAGAAGAAAAAGAGAATAGACGGAACAGAAAACAACAGAACAACATCAGAATCTCACAATTCGCAGCGGAACAACATATAATAATAAATGAATAATCTTTAAACAAAGAACTATATCGTTTATTACATTACATTTCATTTCATTACATCATATCATCAGAGTGTACAACAACATACAACAACAACAAACAGTGCAGCGGAAAAAGAAATACTATATAAGTACTAGTAATACGCCATGCCATCCAGCTTGCCTCTAGCAACTCCAGAATATCCAGAATATCCTGATAAACCTAACTCTTAACTGCCCGTGTGGAAATTGGTGGGCACCCAGAGTTTAGGAAGGAAAACAATAAACTCCAAGTCAGTCATGTGACTGGTGTGAGAACTCAAAACAGTTTATTTATCTTTAAAATCAAAATAGAGGAATATTTTTAATTCAATTCGCAATGCTTTTAAAAATGAGACTACCATAAGGCCTCCCGCACACACACACATGCAAACGCAGAATCGGAGGAGATTTCTCCTTATGATAGTCAAAGATGCTTGATACGCATTTAAAATAACATTTTATATTATTACTAGTGTATAGTGTAGAAAAAATTCATTTCGAAAGTAGAATATAAATCTTAGCCAGCATAGACATTTCGAACTATGCCTACTATAGCTACCATCCAAACAGTGGTGACCACCATAAGTGAATGGCAGGTTCTACAACTAATACCGTACAAGTTTCGTATTGGGAATTGGATTTCCAACAAATGGTCAGGCCAAGGAACTTCCCATTGCCACTGAGAATGCCTCTGGATGGACATCCCCGAGAACCAAACCGGATCTCTACCAACACAAGGCCGGGTTACTCCTAACTGAGTAACAACTGACCGAATATGCCATCCCCCGGTCCTTTGGGACCTTTATCAACCGAGCGCTCGTAATCAATTCACACAATCATAACAAAGTGTTTTCAACATGAGTAAGTATCTGGGCTCCATACCATGATACCACCCTTTTCCAGAAGGAAATGGACACATCCTAAAGGGTGCTACCCCTCATAACCTTGCTGCTTCTTTCCTGTTTTGACCATTCACGGGGTGTGAGGCTCGACGAAGTCACGTCCACAAAAACATACTTTATACAAAAGCCATGCTTTGGGTCAACAAATGATCAACACAATGATCACAAGGATAGACGATCAAATAAACGATCCTATCACAAATAATCAACACAATGATCATTTCAGCATCACTCAGCATATCACATTACCAAATTGGGAATATATCGCTGATAACATTCAACTACATAACCTCTGAGCTCGTACGTCTCAGAGAAGGGTGTTAAGCTAAAAGAATAAATTCTCCGCCACCAACAGAAATATATTTGAAAGAAATCGGCTTTACATCTCAATTTGTAATGTCAGACATACAATCCATACAAGTCTGTTCCGGGCTCGAACAAAACCGAAGGCACTTCTTACGAAGCCCTTGCAATACGGGTATTCACAATCCCGATCGAATTTCCCACCACTTAGGAGATCTCTATACCAGGAGCTACCCAGTGCAGAGACAATCGATAGGTCATCCTATCGCTTTTGCAAATACTCGGTCTTCAACACCGATCTTCAATGCAATTCATGACGACGTATCACATATTTGGAATGGGTTATACGACCCCATGGTCCTTTCCCGGTTAACCCGAATAGTGAGCGCTTATTCAAAAATAAGTGTAGCATTCACATTCAAACAAATCACATCAATTACCCATTCAAAGGGAAATATTGATAGTCGGCTATTGAACTATCAATGGATATGCATACATCACCAGATTCCAAATAATTTTCCAAATTATTTATTTTCCAAAATATCTTCACTAGATATTTAATTTCAACACTTCAAAAATAAATCAATATTTATTTTTAACAAGTTTCACTTTCACATATAAATTCCATAGTGAATTTATATTCCAAAATATTCATGCATATACGATTTCAATTATCCATTTTCAATTTATCTTCAAAAAGATAAATTCTAAATATTCATTTCATATTGGAAAACATTTCCATACTTATTTATTCGTAAGTAATTCACAAATCTTTTTATTTTCAACCTTGGAAAATATTCAATATACTTAAATCGAATTAAGTATATTTTTCATTCTTTAAGGAAATCATTCTCTTAAACATATTTATTTGGGCCAAAACGAATGTTACGTAAAACATCGTTACGACAACCCAAAATCACTAGTATAGGGATTCGAAATTAAAATAGATATATAAATCCCAATACTATTCAAAACATTTCCTTTCGGAAATCATTTACTATAACAACAGTGTTATAGTCCATTATTTCCTTCTATTTCTCGAAAACGTCTATTCCAACAATAAATGTTGAAATCTAAGGTTTCGAATCTCAACACATTTTAAAACATCGTTAGATCGTTTTAATTCTATTTGAAATATCACATTCAAAACAATTTCTTTAACGTGTTATTCACTATTCAAAAACGTGAATAAACTTCGTTAACAAATTTCATTCTTTTATTCATTTCAATTCAAAGGATTATTCACTATTCAAAAATGTGAATATAACTCCATCTATAAGTTATAACAATTAACTTATCAAAATAAGTCGTTTGTGAATTTATAAAGCAACGTTTATAAATTCCATTTCTATTTAATTATAAAAACTTCCTTGTTATAAATCTCATTTATTAACTTATTCGATTTATAACTCGGTTATAAACTACAGGTTCATATTATAAGTTAAACACTTATAATCTATTCGTTTGCAAAAACCATTCCATTGAACTTCGTAATTATAAATCTTATAACTTATAAGATTCAATTATTTATCCAAATCTTATTACTTTAATAACTTTACAAATTTTATAAACCTACTGTTTATAAAATTCCATTTATAACTTTATCGTTATATAATTCTATGAATTCCATTCATTTACAAAGTTCATTTTTACTTCATTCAAACACTTATAAAATCTCATTTTATAATTCCAACATTTTAATTTACAAATATTCATTTGTAAATCCTTTAATATAAATCAATCTATATTATTCTTTAAAACGTCTTAACTCCCTTATAGTTTCACCATTTTTGATTTATAAAATAATCAAACTTCATAAATTCTATATTTAAACTTTTATAATATATTCAAAAATCCAATTTAAATTATTTTATAAAATCATTAGTTCATATTTCTCAAAAATCGACTTTTAATCGTATTTCTAAAAATCAGCTTTTTAACTATATTTCACAAAAACCATAATTTTTATAACTTTAAAAATTATAACGTTTATTTATTTATAATGGATCAATTCCAAAAATATAGTATATTTTCAAAAATCATTTTAAAGATCATTTTAAAATCCCAAAATCTGGGTCCAATGATGCTACACATCAAATAGTCAATCACGACAACAACGATATCATATATCGATATGATAATCCATCAAATATCAAAATATCTGAAATCAAATAAAAACTGTTGAGGAATCCAGTTGGATCCCTCCAACCTGTTTCCTGCATCCAAAAACATTAGCACAATACCAATTTCGCTCCAGTACGAAATTATCGCGGTATATGTTTTTATTAAATATTCTCCGCTTAATAACGGCGTAATAGGGTCTCATCCGCTAAACAAAAAATGCGGGAAATCAATCAACTGCAATATATACATATGCCAATATATATATATTGATATTATATATAATACCAATTTCACTGTTTATGAAATATTCGCGGTATATGTTTATATAAATAACATCCGCTTACTAACGGCGTATAATGTCTATTTTAACAATCAATAATTTACAGTCATCATTCAAACATGCATTCAAATATTTTAAATCTAACTATTAAAAAAAAAATCGAAATCTATTCGATTGAGTGAGAAATTCTCACCTTGGTTTTAATTTCCGTTTTAGCTTTTATTTCGAATAAAATTAAACGTGCGTTTAATTTTACCCGAAATTCTCACTAACTCCAAACGACTCCAAACCAACTCCATCGCGTAGTGCTCGTCCATACGATTCCAACGCAACTGGATTTGCATTTTTTCGACCTCGTATGAAAAAGATACGAATTTTACAAGATCGTACACGATTTAAATAACTTTTACAACATTAACTAATATATTTTATACCCACTTCAAATCCAAGCCTTAGGATCCTTCACCATGCAATCACAGCCCTCCATCCCATCTTCCCCAAGCTCACGCAAGTTACAGGATAGAGGCCGAACTCCTCAACCCATTCCTAGTGATTTAGGGTTTCATTTTGCACTCCAATCACTCGCCTAAACTCGATCACAACTCCGCCACGTCGAAGCCCCTAACCTAAGCTATGCTCGGCCTCAAGGAGAGTGAGCTCGGCCATGTCTACAGCCTCGTTTTGCGTGCAAAAACTGTAGAGAACGGCCCCACATATCTTGCTCCACGTTGCTCCGTTTCCGATCACCACCGTTCAATCTCTAGCTCTCATCGCCCTCTCCAACTTTCATGTTGACAACTTCCTCTAATTGTTGACGGATTGGAAGATCTTTGGTGATGAAGATGGAGCATTTCTGGCCTTAGAATAGAAAGTGGCGGCTAGGGTTGAATTAGGGTTAGGTTTTGATATTTTTATCAATTTATGAAGAGGTAGGGGCTATTTATAAGGAACCGTTCGACACTATTCACCCGGAAATTCCGAACTCCGATTTAGACGCCGTAACCAGCGTACCTAGGGTTTACCCCACGTTCCGGACACAATGGAACAGGTTTCGGAAGCTAATTCGGAAGTATGTGCGAGTTATGGCTGAAAACGTTCAATTTGAATTAAACCGATTTAAGTCGATTTCTAGGCGTTTTAATTTGTACCGGACAAACCGTAAATCCAATTGACTTGAAATTTGAAACCTTACAATAATATCACATTACGGATCCGATGAAACTAGTTTCGTCGAAATCCGAGACTTTTTGAAAAATGGCTATTTTGACTCGTCAAATTTAAATTAAAAACGATTCGATGCGTTTCGAGCTGCCACGATCAAACGATAACTCCGATTGACACGAAAATTGAAATCCGGTAATAACTAACTAATACGGATCCAATGAAACTGGTTTCGTTCAATTCTGAGACTGTTCAAAAATTGACTATTTTACAGTCTATTATTAAATATTAAAATATTCAATTTTCACAAATTAACTTTTAATTCGATTTTAAAAGTTCTAAAATATCTCTATAACTCCAGTATGATTAAATAAAATTTTACAAATCATTTTCAATCATTTTTAACTCAATTTTTAATTATTTCCATAATTTCACATATTAAATTATCGATTTAATAATCCAATTAAATCCAAAAATTCAAATAAAAATTTATTTGACTTATAAATTCACTTATTAATATTTAAAATTAATTAAATATTCAAATTTTAATTTCATAAAATTCTGGGTCGTTACAATATCAACCACAAAAGTCAATGACGCACAAATTCACCAATGCACAAATATTGATAAAACTTATCAATGAAAATCACAAAAATTGGTGAAGCACAAATTCTAGAAATCATCTAAGAAATCTAGAAATCACAAAAGGGGGAAAGGCCTATCACAAACGGGAGCATAAAACTCATCAACACGTGTATCACAAACGGAACGCTAATTCCATGGTTGCTAACCATCACAAATTGAGCCGAAGCTCCACAAACGGCCCGAAGACCATGGGTTGCTACCCCACCAATTTGAGTCGAAACTCCACAAAACGGGGTTTAGTCTCCCTCGCAGACAAAGAGACATCGCACATTGCTAGTCTAAATCACAAAAATGATCGTCATGATCATCAAGAAAATGTCAATTACACTAAGCTAGTAAATATATAAATTTAGCTTCATGTCCCATAACCACTAGCTTAACTTAAATATTTACGAACAAATTGTAGATCTCCACTAGAAAATTGTCATAAGAGATTCAATCGAACAAGTCCAAGAATTAACCGACGAAGTAAACGCAAGCGTTTCATACCACTCGTTTTACTAGGTCGTTTAATTAGATTTCTCATGCGAGTGAGGTAAAGGCTTGTATATACTAATAGATTGGAAAACGGTTTAAGAAACGAGTTTTGTAATAAAATAGTGTTGAAATCATTTTGATGAAAGAATTTTGATATTTACTACTAGTATTAAAAACCTTTATATTTTTAAAGTGACAAATCATAGAAATGATTGTAGAAACAATCAATCATCAAAATTCACATTCGAAGACGTGAATAAAATCCAAAGAAATCGATACCGAATCCATCGAAATGGATATCCCCAAAAATCACGAAGAAAATGTCTTCAAAGTCGATAATAAGTGATAATAACAAAAAGGAATCAACACGAATCGATTAAAGTTGGAATTCTCAAGCAAATAGGCAAATAGGCAAAAGGGAGCAGATTCAGACGTCTGAAATCAAGGATTCAGACGTCTGAATCTGGAAAACCAAAGGTTTTCCAGAATTCAGACGTCTGAAATATGCACTTTTTAGCCTATTTCCTTTCTGGTTCCAAATGAACCAATTCAGACGTCTGAATACTGGGGAACAAAAATTCCCATTATAATATTCAGACGTCTGAATACTACGTTTCAGACGTCTGATTCAAGGGTTCAGGGCATTTCCTGAACCTAGGCCAAAAATGGCCAAACGGATACCAGAAGCGATCGATTGAGCGACAACGATTAAGGATTTACGCCAAGCGACAACCCAGCCCTAATGGCTCTTCGATACGCCTCCAATATCAATGTCCAAATATCCATAAAAGGATTTTCATAGATTTTGATTTCAAAACACCAAAAATTGGAATATACACCGAATCAATCCAAACCAAAATCAATTGCACAAGAATAAGTGTTAGGAATTCATACCTAACAATCGAAGATAATTATAGACTAAGATGTGAGATAAAAATCTCACCTTTGAACCCAAACGATTGAAGAAGAAGCTCGAAAGCAAAGGGAGAATCAACCTCTCTTCAACACAACCCAAACGAGCTTGAATCTATGTTCAAAAAGAAGAACATTCCCAAAGTTAGGTTTAGGAATTTTTGAAATCCAAGAGAGAATGAGTTGGAGAAGATGAAGAGAAGGCTTACCAATGGGTTCTCTTGAATTTGGAGCTAGAAGTTGGATTTGCAAAAGAAAACTAGAGCTTGAGTTTCAATTTTCCATTCCTCTCTCCATTGTTATAAAAGCTTGAGTATTAGGAAAATAGAAAGGAAGTGAATGAAGAGGAGAGGGTTGGGACTGAATACATAAGTGGGGTTATTGGGCTCAGCCCAAACCAAAGCCCTAAGTAAAAAGTGGCAAAATTCCTCTAACTCCAAATATATCAAAGCTTATACTCAAAAAGATCGCAAACATCGTTTTGAACTCAATGGAAGTGGTCCCGAGTCCTAATTTGACCCTATGCAAAAAGTAGCTTTTCGGACCAAATTTCGAGTATCGAAAAAATATTTAAACAAAATATTTAAATATAAAATCGATAAATATGCGGGTTGTCACATTGCTCATCTTTCGAGGCTAGGGATGAACGAGAATGAGACGAGTTACGAATCCAAGCACGAATTCCAAAGAAAAGTAAGATTGGCACGAATTAGATGGACAAAGCTGATAACAAGAATTGATGAAAACAGATCGAGTCAGTTTTGATATAAAATGAAAATATATGCATTATTATTATATTGTACATATATATATTTTATTATTTTAGCTTATATTAAAATAATATAAAATTTTCAAAATCATTATTCTTAAACTCAAGTATTAAGGATCATAAATATATAACTCATACTTAAAACCATTACCAAAAAAAATTCTCATATATATATATATATATATATATATATATATATATATATATATAGCTTCTCTTATATATAATATATATTTTTATAATATCACACCTACAGTAAACCAAACATACACTGCAACATGTATATTTCGTTTAAAATATCTAAAACTGTCATTCACATATATATTATACAGAAATCAATATTTAAAATAAGAATCAGCAATAAAATTGATATAACTTTTTTTAAAATATATATAATCAATTTAATTATACATAAACTCTATGCATTTAAGCATTCTATGCAGATGCAGACACTACAAATATGAAATTACAATTAAATGTAAACTCACATGCTACTGTATGAGAACCATTATATGCCGACTACAAAAATTCTCTATATATATATGTATGTTTCACAAACACATACATGACCAGCAACTTAAACATACATATATTTTCTTTTATATTACACGACAATATCATTAACATACAACTTACTTTAAAAAAATATGAATGTAAATCACAATTATTACAAATCTTTATACATATACATATGAATCTTATAAACATAAAAAGTGTAAACTAATATATATAAACCTTATATAAATATATTACTGTATAAATATAAATTGCTATAACTAAATATATATATATATATATATGTAAGCAAACATAAACTTATATAAACATACTACAATCATATATACTGTCAGATAAAAACTAATACGTATAGATCCATACACTCTGATATATATAACTAACAAAACATAAATATAGATATATATACCTTACAAAAAAATGCTCGGCTAGTGCTTGCTCGGCCAAGGCATGAGGTGAAACGGCTGTGGAGGCTCGAAAACGCTAGAGTGGAGGGGAAAAGGAAGGAAGAAAAAGCTTGCTTCGGAGAGAGGAGAAAGGAGGCCGCACGTAGTGAGTTCGGGCTAGGGAATGGCGGACGTAAAAGCAAGGGAGGGAAAAATAAAGGCTTGGGTTTGGGCAAGCTTAGCTCGCGGGACCATAGGTGAGTGTTGCAGAGCTTCTGGTTAATGGTGGAGAAGAGGCCGGATCGAAGAACAAGGAATGCACACGGTCTCTATGGGAAGAGGAAAAATGGTGGAAGCCATGATATATAAGTGTATATATTTTTCTCAAAAGAACAGATTGATGATGAATAAAGAAAGAAAGGGTTAGAAATAAAATAAATGAATCAGAACGTATTACCCAAAAGAAATAGAAAAAGGCACACGTGAATTCAAGTTAACATAACTAAAGCAAGTGATGTTTAGACTACTCAGCTGCCAATTGAAAAAACAAGAAACAAATTGGCGCTAATACGATATCGATACGACGAACCGTTATGTTGATTTCGCCGCATATCGGACTTCAAAACACAGGATTGAATATACCGTAGAGATCAGCACGACGAGATGATCAAAACGTTATACATATACCAGTGGAACAATCATCCTATCAGAAGTCGATAATCGCTACCGAAAATGTTGCTAATTTGCTAGAAATAAGATGAACGGAGCGACAGCAGTCCAAATTTGGAAAAACGAAATATGACGTCTCACTTAGAAGATGATTTTCAAATTAGTTGTGTAAAATATTTAGGTTAGGAATTTTTTTTATTATTATCAAATTTTAGCTGATTTGAATTGAAATAAAATTACACAAGAAAATAAACTTCCATGTTATCTGATGAAAATTTACCATTTGCTATGTTTATAAAGACATATTCCAGATATTAAATTTTTATTTCAAAATTTAATCATTTAAAATTTCACAAAATTTCAATAAATTAAATTAATAAAACCATTAAAATTTACAAGTCGTTACAAAGATTTAAGTACTTTATTTTGTTGTTTCGACTGCACGTTTCAAATTTTGAAATGCAAAAGAAAACAAAAGGTCACTGATCTATACCGATACAGTTACTGGTTTCGCGAATTCCGCTGTGTATCGGACTTCAAAACACAGAACTGAATATACTGGAGAGATCAGCACGGCGAAACGATCAAAATGGTATACAGATATCAGTGATAGGATTGTCCGATCAAAAGTCGATAATCGGTACCAAAAATGCTGCAAATTTGTCGAAAATAAGATAAACGTGGCAATAGCAGTCAAATTTAGAGAAATGTAACATAACCTCTCACTTAGAAGATGATTTAAAAATTTATTGTAAAAATATTTAGGTTTAGAAAATATTTTATTATCATCAAATATTAAATGATTTAAATTTAAATATAATTACACAAGAAAATAAACTTCCATATTATTTGATGAAAATTTACCAATTGCTATGTTTAAATAGACGTATTCCAAATATTAATTTTTTTCAATTTTTTTTTTAAATTTCACAAAAATTCAATTAATTAAAAAAATCACTAAAATTTATGGGTCGTTACAAAAACTTAAATAATGCTGGAATTGGTTGATTATTTTGGTTTATGGTTGTTTGGGAAAGGATACCTCTAATTTGGTTAGGATGTATGAATAACCTATTGAGTTTTATCTAAGACTGTTGCGTATATGATATACTTAGTGGTTATTTGTCATTCTATGCGATTAAAAGTGTCAAAACCCGAACAAACCATTTGTTTTGCTTGATATGAATGAATGATTGATTTGGTTTCATGTGATGATTGCATGCTTTCCGTTGCAAGTGATTGCTGTTATGTTATATTGATTTGTTTATTATTTATAGAAACTTAAATATTTCACTTTTATATAATTATTAACCTATATAAGTGAAATACAAGTTAATGAAAGCAATAGCTATTGCTTTGGTTTCATAAATTAAGCTTTGTTTTCCCGACAAATAGGTACGTTCTCGGATTACGATTTTACAGCGGTATATATTATATTATTTTTCATTGTTTGGACATATTATTTTGAAAAACATGACATATATTTTTGTTATTGATATTGTTATTTCTTTTGGACCTCTCCGTACAAAGAAGACTCTACCAAATTTTTCGAAAATTTTAGACTTAGAAAAAATTTTAGAAAAGTTTTTCAAACTTTTATTAATTGGAATATAAAAGGATTTAATTGTTTGTAAATTGATATATTTTATTTAAATTATTTAATTATGTAAACTAATTATTATAAATTTATTATTTTGAATAAGATATATTGATTTCCTAATTCCTTCTTTTCCCTACTTATTCCTTTTCGGGGACAAAAAGTTTTGAGTGGGAGAGAGTGTATCGACACGTAATTTTCGATAATTAAAAATTAGTTAATTTACTTTTATTCTGTGATTTAATATTAGGAGAAATAAAAATTGGTTATATATTAATGAAATAATAACTAAAATGAAATGTAATAAAGTTAATTTAAGTTAGTTATTAACAGTTTGAATGAAATCCCAATCAATTAAAATGATTTAAAAGTTATACATGGTCATAAATTGAATATAAAAAACAAATGTAAACATGGAATTTATTTAATGAAATAATATATAAAAATGGTAATTGAATAAAATTAATATTATGTAAGTAATTATAATATTTGGTTGTAAATAATAAACCCATACAAGTGTGATTAAAAGTTAATGGTAACAATTATTATACGTACCTATTTATTTAGTCTATTAAATTAAATTTGAAATCAATTGCAATAAAACTAATTAAATATTACGTTAATGTAAATTAAGGTAATAATTGGAAATAATGTTAATTTTATTCATAATATACAATTGGTTGAATAAAAAGAATGGAAATCAAGATTTATCAATTTATCGGAATTTAAATTGTAATAATTGAATTTAGTGTAATAAATGAATTAAATATTACGTTAATGCAAATAAAGATGAAATTGGATAATACTAATGTCATATAAACCAATGTTAATTATACCCATAAGATGATAACTGATTGAATAACAAGATTTAAAAAATAAATAAATGGATTTTCGAAATTTTTATTTATAATTACTGAATTTGCTGAAATTGAAATTAAGCACTGTAATTGGTAACGTGATTAACTTCGAATTGATATCTAGATTTGTTTATGATTATAGTAAATGTCCAAGTAATCTAAAATTACAGAAATTGTAAATTATAAAATTTGAACTAAAAAGTGATTAATTAATTTATATGAATTTATTTAATTAACGTGAAAATAGCCATTTTGGCCACTGTCTCGGATTTCGACGAAACTAGTTTCATCCAATCTGTAACAATGAATTATTGTAAGATTTCAAGTTTCGTAGTGATCGGACTTATCGTTTGATCGTATGGACTCGAAATGCCTAGAAATCAATTTAGTTGAAATCAATTGAAATCAATTTGAAACAAGATTATTTTAACATAACTTCTTCATACGATGGAATTAGGAATTAAAACATGTTCCATTGAGTCTAATAATATTAAAACATCTATTTTGATATATGGGATTACCCATTTTCATTTCGAAGACAGAACGGGCTTTTCGAGTCGTTTATCGTTCGAATTCCAAATCAAATCTTATCAATTCTTTCTATTTTCTGATCTACCTATAAATAGCCCGTTATAAACCCTAAATCCTTATTATTTTCATTTGTTTATACATACAATTCTCTCTGGCTTCTTCTTCTCACAGGAAGACAAACCAAACAAATTCGAAACCCTCAATTTCAAATTCAATTCCAAAATTTAAACTCCTCAAACTATATCGAATTATATGTCGATTTAAAGCTCTCGACAAGCGATAATTAAATCTGCTATTTGTTTTTTGATCTAGATTTCTATGCCTGGAAATTGAGGGATTATTCTCGATCGTTCATCGATCAACGATCAACTTCGACCGATCGTCAAATCAATGGTAATGGGTTGTGGAGATCGTCGCACACAGTTCATCCGTATGTTTCATCTAGCGATTCGACGGCTAGATCACTTGAATTAATTCGATTAGGGTTGAAGATCATTAGCAACGGTGGATGTCCCTTAGGCCGTGATCATCGACGTTGAGCCCGACGCGGGGGTTCGAGGATGCTTGGGGGAAAGTCGACGGCCTTCGGCTATGGCCGTGTGTGATTGCGGCGCAGTGCAGAGGCTCGCCGCGAGATCGAGGTGGGGGCTTTAGGCGGGTGTGTGCATGTTAAGGGTTACTGGGTGGAACGAGTATTGTGCTGACGTGTTGGGTATGTGTGTTTTTTAAGCTATTTTATTTTATTTAATTTAACTTCAAATCATGTAACTTTAAACGAGTATAACTTTTATGTATGAGGTCGTATTCATACTAGTTTGATCTGCTGGGATCGTATCGAAATTTAAGATATTTTAACGCTGATTTGGACAAATTCCGAGAATGTTGAATTTTGGGCCCTGTTTTGGATTTTAATTCAATTTAAAATCGAAGGTGAGTGTTTTAACTCACTCACAACTTCTAAAATTTCTTATGTTAGTTAAATTAAATTTATGATGTGATTAGGAATTAATTTGTGGTTGTTTGATATATTTAAATTGTTATTCTTGTTGATTTGTAATATTTTGAATTAAATTGTTATTGAATTTATTATTGAATTTAAATTGCCAATTAATTACCTGTAAATAATAATCTGTTAATTGTTGATATTTATTGGTTGAATTGAATGATGATTTTGATGGATGTTTGATTGTCGATATTGGTTGATTGAATGATATGTTTGATTTATATAATGTAATCACTCTGCAAGTTCCCTTAGATATTGTCAGGAAAATAACTACGTGTTGAAATGATATATACTCGAACTATCTATAGATTAGGAAAAAATTATTATGAGTTAAAATGATAGGCCCGAGCGATTTTATGGATTTTATATTAATTCGGGATTGCTGTTTGAAATGATACAACCGTAAAATTTTAAATTGCATATTGAAAGGATAAATATCCGTATCTTTTGACCCTAGGGTGGAGAATTATATACGGATACCGGATTGGTTAAATTAAATGATTTTAAATCTTTACTTTTTGACTATTAAATGATATTTTGAAATAAAATTTGATTTACATAAATTTAATTATTATCAAAATTCAAATTTTATGTTAAAATTGGAATTGGGTTAAAGGAATCGTTAAAAGAATTTAATTGATAATTCCAAAAATGAATTTGAAATGCAAGTGAAATTTATCAGAATTGAGTTATTTAACTGTTTGAAATATAACTTTGTAATGTATTAAAATTGGAATAATTTAATTGATATTTCAAACACGTATTGAAATCGATATATAATTTAATAGTGTATTTAAGATATGAATTGAAAGATTTGAAATTGGGTTTTTTGTTGATTTGGAAATTGAAATAGTTCTGATGTGGTGAAATAAAATAAATAGTTTAAATTGATATTAGTTCCAAATTCATATTTTAATATAAACTGTTTAAAAATATATAATTTTAAAATTTCTAATTATTAAGATTTCAGAATTTTGAACTATTTTAACCTATATTAACTATATAAATTATTTTAACATATTTTAAACTAATTTAAACTAATTAAACTATTTTAATTTATTTTAAATCTAATTAATATATGTTAAAGCTATTTAGTCTATTTTAATTATATTTAATCTATTTTAAATCTATTTAACTATCTTAAATTCATCTAAAAATATTTTTAATCTATATTAAACTATTTTAGAGTTTTTATTACCTATTTAAAATTTATTTAACAACGTTGAACTACTTAAAGTATTTATAGCTACCTAAACTATTTTTTAAAATTTCAAACTATGTAAAGTAGATGTGTTTATATTCTAATCCATTGATTTAAAAGCGAGTATGGTTAATAATGTTGTAACCAAAGTTAGGATTTGGACGACCTATTTGATTCAATATGAAATTTTGAAATGAGGTTTAACCTATTTTGAAAATATGATTTTGAAAGAAATATGATTTCAATGTGATGTGGTTTCGAAAATGAATATAATTTCAAAAGAAATATGGTTTGAATTGAATATGATATTTTGATATCCATATGAAATGATTTTAGAAATGTAAAAAAACCATCTGTTGTGTAAAAAGCGGTTCGTTGTTAAAGAGACCGAGATCAGATGTTGCCATACTCTCTGCCAATACAGGAAACCACTTTAACAATGTTGTACGTGGTGGAGATTCCAGAAATAAAGTAGGATGATTTAGTGAATGATTTCTGTATGAGGTATGACGTGACCATGACTCTCGTGAGTCAGCTTAGATGTGATTAAAACAAGAGCCAGGCCGGGCCAAGTGAGGTCGCACCTTCGATCGGGCATATTTCTTCGATACCATTCTATTAGTTTGTGATTGTTCTAATGGCCACCCTTGATTTTGATTATGGGAGTGTGTCCGACGTGGATGGTAGTAGCTGTTATGCGTTACCACCAGTCCAGATCCGCAATTGGTATGTCTACTCAGGCATTGCCTCGAGTGCCATATTCACATGTCCTAGGGTGCCTTCTACGAGTTTATTTTGTAACATACCTATGGGGTGCCCTCTGTGTGAACCTCCAGCTTACAGAGGAGCGTACGGTACTGTATAGACTATGAGAATATATAAAATGTGTTAAGGGGGACATGGGTCACGCTTCAACGCTATTTCAATACTTTTACTTTACTGTAGACATATTATAATAGCGTATTGTACTACATAGTAGATAGTTTAATGGACCTTTGCAAATGTGAATCTCGAATATCTCTTAAGTTATTGCACTCACGTTAGACACTGGATAGGAAATGTCAAACCCCCTAAGCATCTCCAATGTCGTCGCACTCATATTTACCATTGATTTAACTTACATAAGATTTTTTAGTTCAGACTCGATTTTTTTGTCTTTTCAATTCGCTCGGGTCAGCCTGAACATTTCAGGGTTGAAGACTTTATTTTCGAAAGACGAAGACGAAGATTTATATATTATTATTATTATATTTATTCCACTGCATCATGTTGTTCCGCTGCATTTATTTATTTATTCCTCTTTATGTAACTCTAATATTTGTGTTGTAAAGAAAATCAAATGTATTTATAAAACAGCTTCATGAACTGTTACATGATTATTATATTTTGTCATTCCGTTGCGAGATTCTGTATTTGTTTTATTTCTTTTTCTTATTTACCCCATAATAATCTGCCCTTTTGAATGGTTTGAGTTTGGCATGCATGTATGCTTAAAACGTCCAAAAAGGCAGGTCATTACAATTTCAAGTCTCAATCCCCATATTACTTAACGTTTACATTATTCTATTTAATTTATCTAATTAAATATTTTGAATAATGTTGTCAAAATAAGGGTGTTGCGGCATCCCTCTAGAGATGTACTATCGGAAGGTAGTCGCTTACCTTGTCATTGTTTCGAATCCAATTTCCAATATGATCCTTTATGATTTTAGTTTAAACTTAATATGCCAGAATTTAATAAATGTAAAAATTTCGGCTATGATTAATAGGTATTTGTATCCTAGACACTATTATAATATCAGAAGATTTGATATGAAATGTTTTGGTTATCGTAAGGTAAAAACCGTCCGTGTTTATGTGCGGCATGGTCTTACAAGTTAATTTTGTTTTGAAAGGTTTTTATAACTTTAAAATCCAATAGTGAGTGTTTTCTCACGCTGGTTTAACAGATAGATCTGGCCATTATTCCCTTCCAATGCTCAGGTCAGACGAGTATATTTAGGGATTCTATTTGGATGCTTTGGAGTTTCGAAGACAAGTTGGTAGTCTTCATGTATATGTTTATTTTCTCCTGCACTAGTTATTTAAATTATCAGCATTTGTGAGGACAGATTGATATAACTGTTCAGGCTAATGATTATTTATTTTATACTCTGGTTTGACGTATGTACACTACAGTTCACTTTTGTAAAGATCATTGATATTATATTATAAATATGTTATTCCGCTACGTTGTGAGATTCTGTGTTGTTTGGTTTTCTTTCTCTCTTCTCACTTCTCTTCTTTCCTCTTTCTTCTTTTTTCCCTAACTATTAACTATTCGGTCAATTCGAGTCTGACATCTGTAGTTTATCGTCAGACTGAAATATGCAGAATTGTGGGTTGTTACAGTTGTATTAAACACTTTATAATTAATTTAATTTAATTTTTAGGAATATAATTTATTCACAAAATGATTTATTCTCAAAATCTAGTTATTACTAACTAACCATTTGTAAAGTAAACAAGTAATCCTCTAGCTCTATTCGATTTGCACTTTCTATTTCATATAAATTTACAATTTATCTTATATGAAAAGAATTTCGAGTACCTCTACAGTAACTTCAAGCTGAAGACATTGCCAAGTTCCAAATGCCAAATTTAAACTGATATTCGCCTAGAGTGATGGTTCCTATCAAATACCGTACTCGACATGGATCCTCATACAAATCGTCCATCAATTAAAGAAATCATACAACGAAATTGAACATCCATTAAGCCAATCAATAAATCCAAATAACATAACAACTTAGTAGAAAGTGATCCACCAAATTTCGATGTGCACTCTGATCCCTACAAATCATATGTAATGACCCTGAATTCAACCACATTTTTATATGGATATTTAGTCAGTCTTTAAAAAAATTCTAATTTGATGCTAGTTTATCCTTTTATAAAAAAAATCTTTGAAAACACGATCGTAAAATCGAAAATTTACAATATTTATTTGAATGCCATATTGTTTGGATATTGTCGTTTGATTCTTAACAAAGAAGGAGATTTTCTTACCACACACCTAAAAACCCCAAAATTGCACGTATACATAAGATACATACTCGATGAATGATTCGACATATTCTATGTCCGGTATACTTCAAATATTTCTGTTTACTATAACTGTTGGAATATTATGTTTTATGTCTCAAATGCCATATCCATGTGTTTATCCGTCATAGATAGGGATGATGTTACTTCCCTAATCATGCTAAGGAGCACACATCTACAAGTAATGGTTCTATTTGGCTATGTTATGTCACAAGATATGGTTTTGAGGCTATGTTACTTCACCAAAATATATTGGTTTCAGGTAATATGCAAACAATGATTACATTGCTCTGTTAAGTCACTAAAATAGAGATTTAGTTCTCATTATGTGGTAAAAATCAAAAGATAGGATTTAGGCCTTTACTCCTCTCTATATCGAACTGTCGTATATCATTTTCTCCATTTTTTTCTTCTCATTGTCCATTCAGTTCTCATCTCTAGAGCAGCAATCTTTTTGAAGACAAGAAAAATGAGTGACTTTTCATTTTCAATACTCCGTTTTGATTTCTGTAAATCGGCTGATAATGGAATTAATTATTCAAGTATAAATGAATGTTTTAAATGAGTTGTATATGCTTTAGTAAGTATGATCATAAATGATAACAAGTTATTGTTGCATCTTTGACATTCATAATAAGGTTGAAATGCATACTCTTCCCTTTCAAAAGAAAATTATATCATCCTAAACACTCAAATCTTGCCTCAACTAACAAAATGAACGTTGTCCGTATTCTCCTTTAGTATTTTAAGAACTTACGACACTAATTTTCGTCTAGTATCGATTGAGAAATCACCGAAAAATTAGAAGTTGGAAAAATAGCGTCGAAACTTTGAAAAATGTTTTCTCTCAACTCGATTGAAATCCCTCGACGCCATTTGTGCCATCGAGTTTGTATCGGAGAAAGAGATTTTTCATGTAATTTCAGCGATGATCTATTGTAATAACCCTTATTTTTAAACATTTAAATTATTAAATTAAATAAGTTTTTTGTATAAAATTGTTAGGAATAAAATTAAGATTTTATTGATACAAATTAAATTATAATACAAATTATGAGCTTAAATAAAGTTTCAATTAATGTCATATGTTTGCAATAATACAAGGATGATAACAAATGTTAGTGCGTATTTTAATAACGTTGGTTTCAATGATATTAACAATTGTCTGAATGTAAATTTCCAATTGATTGGAATAATAAATGTTAATAAGGAATAATAAATGTTTCTCTATTAAAAAATGAAATCATATGTTTATTTATTTGAAATGTTTGGCAGCTGAAAGATTGATTGCAGGGATGAGAAACTTTTATTTGGTAAGAATGTATAATTTCTGTTTGTAACCAATAGTGCATAAATATGTTAAATCACTATTTGATAGGAAATAATTTTTCTATTTCTCATTACATTTATTTTGTCCATTTTGAAATTTACCTTTGTAAACAATTGAAATTAATATAATTGAATAATTTCAATTAATGATAGAGAGGACGCCAAATTGTAAATTAGTAGATGTAATTAAACATAGCTTATGTTTTGTGAAAATATAAGGGAATATTGGTTTAATGAAAAGAACATTTATAATAAATAAAATGAACATTTCATTTGTGAATGTAGGTTTAATTTCATTAAAATAAAGAATAGAATGATTGATTTAAAGGAATAAATATATATTTGAACTATGTTTTAGCATATAGATGGATTACAAGAGTTGAAAAATAATTTATTTAAGTAAGTTATTTATTTCTCTGCTGTATAAACAACAAAACTATAAACGTGTTTAAATGACTAAAGGAAACAATTATTCCACTTTTAATCCATTTTAGTTGTCGGTTTGAAATTTAACTTTATAAGTAATTGTATTTAATATAATTGAAAGATTTCAATTAGAAGGGAGGAAAACATTGATTACAATTAATAGATTTAATAAAAGAAATGTCCCTTTTGTGTTAATTGATTGATGGCGTTAATGTAGTGTGCATATATATTAACATAAAATGAATGTTGTAATATGGAATTAAATAATGTAAATATATGTATATTTGGGTTTGTTGATATGAATTAATTAGAGTAAGTTTTGGAATGTGGACCCCAAAGGTTTGTTTATAGGATATAGATGGTCCCTTCATTTGCTTTACTTTTATTATCACCTCGCATTCTCTCTCTTTTCATTTTCAATTTCTCAGCATTGCCTTCACTTGAGCATCCATTTAATTATTAGACTACTCAATCATTTCTTATTAATTAATAGTTGCTTCATTTGATTTATTTATAATTAGTAGTTTCCACTTTCTTTTCATTTGTTTCTCCTTTGTTCGTTTGCTCCTTTCAAATGCTTTACCTGAAGTTTTTTTTTCCTTTTCTTTTTTTCTGTTTTTATTGTGAACATCCAAATTAATATTCATGTCATCTAATTAGCATTTACTATTCTTCATTTCTAAAGTTTATTTTGCTTATGCATCATCAGTTCTTATAGCCCTTTCATTGGCTATTCTTTCTCATGAAGCTTCATATTTATAACTGAAGATTTATTTTTATCTTTATTGATATATTTATACCTTTAGTTCACATCTTTCAAAACATTTTAGGGCTATTCATATTTTACTTTATTTCAATTCCTAGTTTGTTTATATATACCTTATTAGCTTTTCATTTGTTTCCATCTTCATCTTCTGTAGCCTCATTCCATTTTCTATTCTCATCTTCCGTAGCTTCATTTTTCCAAATAAAATTTCCATCTCATTTCTTTTCACTTTTCACCTTCCTCCTTTCTTTTTCAATTTTTTCTTCTTTAAATCTCCTTTTTCTCTTTTTTTGCTTCATTTTTATTCTTTTTTTATTCTTATTCAAATCTTCTTCTTTTTCAAAGCTTCTATTTCTTTTTCAATTTTTCATCTCTTTAAATTTTCTTCTTCTTTTCCAAACGTTCTTCTTTTTTCCAAATCCTTTTCTTCAAATCCAGATCTATAAAAACTTCTCTGTCTCTTCCAAAACATTCTAAAAAAAGATTAAGATAGCAAGGAAACAAAGCAAAAGGTGGAAGTAGTAGCGAATCCAAATCTGACTAAAAAAAGGAAATCCAGAAGGTGAGTGTTTAAACTCACTCATGAAACACTAAAATTTTATTGCAAGTTAAACCGGGTCGTCAATGATAAATTTTTATTGTTGGTTTGGAATTTTAATTGATATTTAATTTGAATCGCTAAATTCCAATATGTTATGACTTGTAATTACTATGACATGTTATTGAATTGGTTGATTTGTTGAATTGATTGATTTGAACGTTGATTGTATGTTATGATGGATGCTATTATGATTGAATGTGTATTTGTTCTTTTTTGGTATATCCTTGTTATCACCCTATAGCTTATTGTAATCATATAAATTTTCATATTTATTATTTAAACACTGAATAAAGATATAAAACCTATGAATTTCATATATTTACATGATAGGGAAAAAATAGTATCTTTAATTTACAATTTGAACCATAAAAATGATTTTGAGAAATAAACCGTCGTTACCTTAACTGAAAGTTTTCAAATTTAAATTTTGAAACATTGGGAAGTTTTCATAAATTTGAATGTTGAAACTTTGGAACATTTTATAAATCAAAATTCCTGAACTATGAAATTTAACCGGGAATTGTTCTATAAATTTGTAAGTTACTAGAATGGATCTATTGTGAAATCTATTGTATTCTGAATATGGAAACAATAACATTTTCGAAAATTTGAACCTTCAAAAATTTATTTATCTGCATTCCTTATTACATCTAATTTTGATTTAATATGCATAAGAATTTTAGTTCTGACTCGAGTGTATTATTTTCCATTACGCTCGGGTCAGCCTGATATTTTCAGTGTATTGAAGGCCATTTTATTTTAGTGGATGAAGACGAAGATGATTCTACTATTTATTATAATTATTCCACTACATCACCTGTTCTGCTGCATTATTTGTTTATTTTCGATATATGTATAACTCTGATTTGAATTGTAAAAGTGTAATCAAATGATGTTTATAAAATAACTTTATGAACTGTTTATTTGATTATTATATTTTGTCATTGCACTGCGAGATTTTATGTTTTGTTTTCTTTCTTTTCTTATTTACTCCATTAAAAATACTCCCTTTTGAGTGGTTTGAGTCTGACATGAGTGGTTTATTGCCGATTTGAACCGTCCAAAAAAGGTGGATCGTTACATTTGGAATCAGAGCTTTGGTTTAAACATACCTTAGCCTATTGGGGTTAACTCATTAGAGATAAGGTAGTAATCCCTGGAATGAGTTGTCTGAGTGTACATACGAGAGCGCGTATTTGTTAGTGTTATAAAAATGTTTTATATAAGTTTTGAAATGAAATTATTTTTCCTAATATTATATGATATATATAAAGGAATAAATTTTTATAGCTTACTGTAATGTGTTTAATATATGAAATGGTAATATTTAGTTATTATCTCTTATGGTTGATTTGTTGTATTTGGTCAGTTTATAAACATTGGATATTATTGTTGATTGAAATTATGAACTAAACACTAGCTTAATAATGGTGAATTATAGAGAATAAAGTGAATAATTAGGATATTTGGTAATGAAATTGAAATGTTTTGTTGTGTGAATCTTGTTGTTTCGTTGATTGGTAGTTTCAGCTATTGAAATAAAAGAGAATATCTGGATATTTTGGATAGTCGAAATTTCTGAATTAAAATATGAGTTGAAACTTAGTAGTTTTGTTAAATTTTGCAATTGAAATCGATAACCTTAATTTGAAAGCAAGTGAAATAAGGTTTAATTTGTTATATCTATATTTAGTAAATGAATAGAATTGTTGTATTCGTTCTTGGCATGTAATGTAATAATATATAAGTGTGAACTTTAAGTCTTGAAATGTTTAAATTGAAATTGTGATCAAGGAAATGCTGTAAATGAGATTAAATTGAATAAAAATTTGTTTATAAACTTAATTAGAATTTGTGAAATTTGTCATAAATAAAGTTGAAAATTAAAAGTGAAAACTAATTGAATAAACAAATATGAACTAAAAGTGAAATGTTCATAAATAAAGTCACAAGCTATAAATTGTTTATGAAATAAATGGACATTGTAATAAATGTAATATTAAATGAAAAATATTACATGTGGAAATGGATGAATTTAAAATTGAAGAGAAGTATGAGCAATGTTATGAGAATGAATATATTAATGTTTTATATTAAACGGAGAAATTCTGTGAAAAAATATTAAAGTATGAAGTGATATCTGTGTTAATTAATAAGATTAATAATGAATTTAAATTGAAAATGTAATTGTGATGTAACAAGTTGGAATAAATACGTAAGTTGTATTTATACCTTTTTATTCGCATAATTAATTTGATCCAGATTTGGGCGCACAAGTTTAAGGTGAATTAAACCATTTCGTGCTAGGATTTTTCATTCGATTGTTGATGGCAAATATTTGATATGAATTTTTGGCTGTATTCTAGGATTCTCTATCATAGTATATGGCTATGGGAGGAGAATGATGGTTTCTAGTGAAGAAAACCATGTTGAAGTCCATATTAGGGAAGTCGCATGGACAATACTAATTCGAAAGCGAACTTGCGCGATCAAACGAGCGATCGAATGTGATTTTATGAAATGATGACATATGTACATCTTATGTTTTAATGTTATTGATATGATTTGACACTGAAATTAAAAGTTGTTGGGTTGGATATCTTTGTAATTTAAATTGGAATTTTACTTTTATGTAAAACTACTATTAATCTAAAAACATTTTACAAAACTATTTTCTTTTATATTTCTTAAACTAACTATTTTATTCTATTTTACATCCAAACTATTTTATAAACTATTTTATTTACAAAACTATCTTACAAACAATTCTATTTACAAAACTATTTTACAAATTTTTTTATTCTATTTTACATACTATTATTTATAAAACTTCTTACAAACTATTCTATTTATAAAACTATTTTACAGACTATTTTATTTACCAACTATTTTACAAAAATATTTTATATACAAAACTATTTCAAAAAATGATTTTTATATACAAAAATATTCTTGATTCAATACCTTTTACAAAGCAAAGATGTTCAATCTCATATGGCTCATCATGCAGCGTAATTGATTTTAGAAAAAAATTTGATTCTTAAATAAAATGGACTTTATGTAAGTATAAACTGATTTTGAAAACCGTTGATTTTGGAAAGTACTCTATTTGAAAATGAAATCTTATATATAATGGAATTTATATAAGTATGATATTTGAAGTTATGATTTTAAAAGGGTATTATGCATAATATGATATATTTTGAAGTAAATGAATGGAAAGTACCTTCTATTGGACTCCTTCGGTGGGTCATTTATTGGACCCCTTTGGTGGGTCATTTGTTGGATCCCTTTAGTGGGTCATTTATCGGATCCCTTTAGTGGGTCACTTATTCTATCCATTTGATATTGTTGGATAGTGTAAATCGAGGGGTGGGATGCTTACAGCTACAAGTGATTCCGCTAGGATAACGGCGTAACCATTGCGTAGCCGTGATCTATCAACCATGGCGTAAGCCGAGGGTGAGATGCCTGCAATTATAAGTGATTCCACTGGGATAGGGGCGTAACCATTGCGTAACTATGATCCATGGGGCAATGTACTTTCCATATCTATTTCTAATGTTTTTAAGTATTTTCACAGGAGGTTGAAACAGGTCTACTAAGTGCATGGAGAATTCTAGCCTTGCACCTGATCAACGCATGACTAGAGTCTGCAAGAACGAGGATAAACTTGTTAAAACATCGAGTTATAAAAGTATTTTGATAAGGTATTTTATAAATGATATTTTGGTCATTTTTTTCTTTTCTAAATGCTTTTAAAATGGTTAAAATATTGTTTATTTATGTACAACTTGGTTTAATAGTAATTATCAATGTTGTAAATATTGTGAGGAGTTATTAATTCAATAAAACATATTCAAAGTTTGTAACGACCCAGAATTTTTAGAAATTAAAATATGAATATTTAATTAGTTTTAAATATTAATAAGTGAATTTATAAGTCAAATAAATTTAATTTGAATTATTGGATTTAATTGGATAATTTAATCGATAATTTAATACGTTAAATTATGGAAATAATTGAAAATTGGGTTAAATATGATTAAAGATGATTTGTAAAATTTTATTTTATCATATGGGAGTTAGAACGATATTTTAGAACTTTTAAAATCGAATTAGAAGTTAATTTGTGAAAATTGAATATTTTAATATTTAATAATCGACTTAAAATAGCCAATTTTTGAACAGTCTCAGAATTGAACGAAACCAGTTTCATTGGATCCGTATTAGTTAGTTATTACCGGATTTCAATTTTCGTGTCAATCGGAGTTATCGTTTGATCGTGACAGCTCGAAACGCATCGAATTATTTTTAATTTAAATTTGGCGAGCCAAATTAGCCATTTTTCAAAAAGTCTCGGAATTCGACGAAACCAGTTGCATCGGATCCGTAATGGGATATTATTGTAAGGTTTCAAATTTCAAGTCGATTGGATTTACCGTTTGTCCGGTACAAATTAAAACGCCTAGAAATCGACTTAAATCGGTTTAATTCAAATTGAGCGTTTTCAGCCATAACTCGCACATACTTCCGAATTAGCTTCCGAAACTTGTTCCATTGTGTCCGGAACGCGGGATAAACCCTTGGTACGCTGGTTACGGCGTCTAAATCGGAGTTCGGAATTTTCGGGATGAATAGTGTCGCTCGTTCCTTATAAATAGACCTCTAGCCTTCATAAATTGATAAAAAAATCACTAAACCCTAACCCTAATTGTTGTAGCCGCCACCCCCACTGTCAATGGCCAGAATTTTCTCAACTTCATCCCTCTAGATCTTCCAATCCGTCAACAATTAGAGGAAGTTGTCAACATGAAAGTTGGAGAGGGGAATGAGAGCTACGATGTGAACGGTGGTGATCGGAAACGGAGCAACGTGGTGGTGTCAGGGGGGGCCGTTCGTGGTCAGGTGTACACGCATTTCGAGGCCAATATTGAGGCCGAGTTGCATGGCCTTCAGGCCGAACCTAGGTGGAGGGAGGGGCTACAGCATGCAACGTCTTGATCGAGTAATTGATGAGTGTGGAGGTAGTATAATTTAACCCTAATTCATATGAATGGGTTCATGGCCGTGTTTTACTTCCTGGAGCTTGTTGCGTGCAAATGAGAAGAAGGAGTTAACGGTGGAGATGTGGAGGTTGTGTGATCCAAGGGCTAAGATTTGCTTAGGGTATAAATTAATTAAGTTATGTTGAAATTAGTTGATTTAAACTCGAGTAAACTTGTAAAATTCATATCTTTTTCATACGAGGTCGAAAAAATGCAAACTCAGTTGCATTGGAATCGTATGGACGAGCACTACGCGATGGAGTTGGTTTGGAGTCGTTTGGAGTTAGTGAGAATTTTGGGTAAAATTAAACGCGCGTTTAATTTTATTCGAAATAAAAGCTTAAACGGAAATTTAAAACCAAGGTGAGAACTTCTCACTCAATCGAATAGATTTCGATTTTATTTTAAATAGTTAGATTTAAAATATTTGAATGCATGTATGAATGATGATTGATATCTATTGATTGTTAAAATAGACATTATTCGCCGTTAGTAAGCGGATGTTATTTAATATAAACATATACCGCGAATATTTCATAAACAGTGAAATTGGTATTATATATAATATCAATATATATATATTGGCATATGTATATATTGCAGTTATTGATTTCCCGCATTTTTTGTTTAGCGGATGAGACCCTATTACGCCGTTATTAAGCGGATAATATTTAATAAGAACATGTACCGCGATAATTTCGTACTGGAGCGAAATTGGTATTGTGCTAATGTTTTTGGATGCAGGAAACAGGTTGGAGGGATCCAACTGGATTCCTCAACAGTATTTATTTTATTTCAGATATTTTGATATTTGATTGATTATCATATCGATATATGATATCGTTGTTAGTCGTGATTGACTATTTGGTGTGTAGCATCATTGGACCCAGATTTTGGGATTTTAAAATGATTTTAAAAGTGATTTTGAAAATATACTATATTTTTGGAATTGATCCATTATAAATAAATAAACGTTATAATTTTTAAAGTTATAAAAATTATGGTTTTTGTGAAATATAGTTAAAAAGCTGATTTTTAGAAATACGATTGAAAGTCGATTTTTGAGAAATATGAACTAATGATTTTATAAACTAATTTAGATTGGATTTTTGAATATATGATAAAAGTTTAAATATAGGATTTATAAAATTTGATTTTTTTTTTATAAATCGAAATGATGAAATTATAAAGGAATTTAAAGACGTTTTAGAATAATAATATAAATTAATTTATATTAAGAGATTTATAAATGGATATTTATAAATTGAATTATGGACATTATAAAACGAGTTTTTTATAAGTGTTTGAACGTAGTGAAAATGAATTTCCTAAATGAATGAAATTTATGAAATTATAAACTGTGAAGTTATAAATGAAATTTTATAAGCAATAGGTTTATAAAATTTATAATGTTATCGAAAGAATGAATTTTTGGATAAATAAACAATCTTATAAGTTAAGATTAATAATTTGGGAAGTTAAATGAACGATTTTGTAAAATAATTGTTTTATAAGTAATTAACTTATAATATGAACTTGTAGTTTATAATTGAGTTATAAACTGGAATAGGTTAATAAAGGAATTTATAAAAAGGGAAGTTTTTATAAATAAATAGAAACGGAATTTATAAACGTTGTTTTATAAATCCGCAAATGACTTATTTTGATAAGTTAATTGTTATAACCTATTAATGGAGTTATATTCACATTTTTGAATAGTGAATAATCCTTTAAAATAAATTGAATAAAAGGATGAAATTTGTTAACGAAGTATGTTCACGATTTTTGAATAGTGAATAACACGTTAAAGAAAATGTTTTAGAATGTGATATTTTAAACAGAATTAAAACGATCTAACGATGTTTTAAAGGTGTTGAGATTCGAAACCATAGACTTCAACATTTATTGTTGAAATAGACGTTTTCGAGAAATAAAAGGAAATAGTGGACTATAACACTGTTGTTATAGTAAATGATTTCCGAAAGGAAATGTTTTTGTATAGTATTGGAATTTATATATCTATTTTAATTTCGAATCCCTATACTAGTGATTTTGGGTTGTCGTAACGATGTTTTACGTAACATTCGTTTTGGCCCAAATAAATAAGTATAAGTGAATGATTTCCTTAAAGAATGAAATATATACTTAATTCGATTTAAGTATATTGAATATTTCCTAACTGTTGAAAATAAAAGAGATTTGTGAATTACTTATGAATAAATAAGTATGGAAATATTTTCCAATATGAAGTGAATATTTTGAATTTATCTTTTTGAAGATAAATTGGAAATGAATAATTGAAATCATATATGCATGAATATTTTCAAATATAAATTCATTATGGAATTTATATGTGAAAGTGGAATTTGTGTGAAAATAAATATTGATTTATTTTTGAAGTGTTGAAATTATATATCTTGTAAAGATATTTTGGAAAATAAATAATTTGGGAAAATTATTTGGAATCTGGTGATGTTGTGCATATCAATTAATAGTTCAATAACCGACTATCAGTATTTCCCTTTTGAATGGGTATTTGATGTGAATTGATTGAATTTAAATGCACACTTATTTTTGAATAAGCGCTCACTATTCGGGTTAACCGGGAAAGGACCATGGGGTCGTATAACCCATTCCGAATATGTGATACGTCGTTGTGAATTGCATTGAAGATCGGTGTTGAAGACCGGTATTTGCAAAAGCGATAGGATGACCTGTCGATTGTCTCTGCACTGAGTTGCAACGGTATTGAGACTCCCTAAGTGATGGGAAATCCGATCAGGATTGTGAATATCCGGATTGCAAGGACTTCTTGTAAGTGCCTTCGGTTCTGTTCGAGCCCGGAACAGACTTGTATGGATTGTATGCCTGACATTACAAGTTGAGATATAAAGCCGATTTCTTTCAAATATATTTCTGTTGGTGGCGGAGAATTTATTCTTTGCTTAACACCCTTCTTTGAGACGTATGTGCTCAAAGGTTATATAGTTGAAGTTATCAGCGATATATTCCCAATTTGGTAATGTGACATGCTGAGTGTTGCTGAAATGATCATTGTGTTGATTATTTGTGATAGGATCATTTATTTGATCGTCTATCTTAGTGATCATTGTGTTGATCATTTGTTGACCCAAAGCATGGCTTTTGTATAAAGTATGTTTTTGTGGACGTGAATTCGTCGAGCCTCACACCCCGTGAATGGTCAAAACAGGAAAGAAGCAGCAAGGTTATGAGGGGTAGCACCCTTTAGGATGTGTCCATTTCCTTCTGGAAAAGGGTGGTATCATGGTATGGAGCCCAGATACTTACTCATGTTGAAAACACTTTGTTATGATTGTGTGAATTGATTACGAGCGCTCGGTGAAAAGGTCCCAAAGGACCGGGGGATGGCATATTCGGTCAGTTGTTACTCAGTTAGGAGTAACCCGGCCTTGTGTTGGTAGAGATCCGGTTTGGTTCTCGGGGATGTCCATCCAGAGGCATTCTCAGTGGCAATGGGAAGTTCCTTGGCCTGATCATTCGTTGGAAATCCAAAGAAACAATACGAGACTTGTACGGTATTAGTTGTAGAACCTGCCATTCACTTATGGTGGTCACCACTGTTTGGATGGTAGCTATAGTAGGCATACGATAATGGTCGTATGTTGGCTAAGATTTATATTCTACTTTCGAAATGAATTTGTTATACACTATGCACTAATAATAATATCAAATGTTATTTTAAATGCGTATCAAGCATCTTTGACTATCATAAGGAGAAATCTCCTCCGATTCTGCGTTTGCATTGTGTGTGTGTGCGGGAGGCCTTATGGTAGTCTCATTTTTAAAAGCATTGCGAATTGATAAAAAAAAATATTCCTCTCTTTTGATTTTAAAGTTAAATAAACTGTTTTGAGTTCTCACACCAGTCACATGACTGACTCGGAGTTTATTGTTTTCCTTCCTAAACTCTGGGTGCCCACCAATTTCCACACGGGCAGTTAAGAGTTAGGTTTATCAGGATATTCTGGATATTCTGGAGTTGCTGGAGGCAAGCTGGATGGCATGGCGTATTACTAGTTTATATAGTACTTCTTTTCCGCTGCACTGTTTGATGTTGTATGTTGTTGTTGTACACTCTGATGATATGATGTGATGTAATGAAATGTAATGTAATAACTGATATAGTTCTTTGTTTAAAGATTATTCATTTATTATTATATGTTGTTCCGCTGCGAATTGTGAGATTCTGATGTGATTCTGTTGTTGTTCTGTTGTTTCCTTTCTGTCCGTTCTATTTTTAAAATTTTCTATCTTCTGTTTTTCTAATTCTCTGTTTTCTAAAAAAATTGTCTATCTTCTTTTCCCTCTATTTTTCTTTTTCTTTCTTCTTTTTCTCTCTCCTTTCTTTTCTTTTCTTTTTAAAACCCTTAACATTCCGGTTTTTGGCCTTCGATTTCTCGGCAGTCGATAAAGGGAGTGTCGATGTCGAATTTTCGAAAGTCGAAAAATTCCGGGGCGTTACATTTGGTATCAGAGCTCTGATGGTTAAGCGACAACCATGGTTCTGTAGGGTATTACTCGTTAGAGATAGAGTCAGTAGTACTCTAGAATGAGTTTGAGTGTAATAATAGATATGAGTGCGTATTTGTTAGTGAATATGAAATTGTTTTATATTGTGATGATTGGTTTATTGAGTGGCATATGAACCTTCCTCAGCACGGTATGTACAACTTTGCCGAAGGGGTTTCTAAACACTTGAATAGAACAATTCGACATAATATTGATTTTAAAATTGGGTAAATGAAATAATTTTGCCTCGATTATACTTTTATATATAAAGGAATAATTTTTCAGAATTATTAAAGTGTATAAGTTGATTGTTAGGTTGTTTGAATAATCTAAATTAAAGAATAATTGTATAAGCAAATGAATTATAAGAATTGAGTTATAATTAGTGTGATTTACAATTGTGAAATAAACTTATATATATAAGAAGTGAAACTATATGAATATATTTATGAATATGAGTTGTAAATAAAAATGAATTTAAGGTTAATGATAAATATGAACCTGAGTTATGTAATAGAATTCAACTTTGTAATTGAATTGAATGAATGGATTGAATGTTAAAATAATTGAATGTAATTTAAGTTGATAAGGAATAATTAATGAAAGTGTTAATTCATTAAAATCTAATTTTATTAGAAGTTGAATAAATTGGAATGGAAATCAATTTAATGTTAAACCAAATTGAATGAATATAAGTGAAAAGAATTTGGTTGTAATTAATATAAATTGGTTGTTATATGATTGTTATATGATTGTATAAAAGTCATTAAGAGTTAATGAAATTGAAAACTATGAAATTGAATTCAAATTAGAAGTAAATAAATTTGAATAGAATTGAATGTGAATGGGATTTAATTAGTGAATGTTAACAAATTGAAACTAATTAGAATTGAGAATGAATGTTAGTAAATCCAATGTAAACAAATCAAATGTGATTTAAAGTGAAAACCAATTCATTGTATATGAATGAAAATATGAATGAATATATTGGTTATGAATTTGTTGAATGGTAATTGGATGTTAGTTGGTAGATGGTTGAATATATATTGCTATTGTTGCATTTGCTATGTGACATATATAGTTATTATGTTGCTATATGTTGTATATTGAGATTATTGTCTATATGCATGATTCTCATGTTGTTTGTTAAGTGTTGAGTAGGTGCGGATCGCGTTGCTTCGCATTTGGAGCTCGCTTTTGCGCTATATTAGCCGTATATGCTTGCTAATAAAGTATAAGGTACATATCTCGGATTAAATATCGTACTTTTACACTTTTTTCCCTTCGGGATGCCTCATTACTTGATGAGATGTATATTTGTGATATATATACTGTCATTTTTTTTTCGGATCGAGCCGCGCAAAGGAGACTATGGCGAATTTTTCCGGAAATTTAAGGCGTTAGAAAATTTTTGAGAAAAATTGGAAAATTTTGAAAACTTTAAACTTTGTTTTAAAGTTGAAAGTTAAATGATATAATTGTTTTTGGAAAGATAACTAAGTATGATTTGAAAACTTAGTAAAGTTATTGTAAGAAGTTTAACTATGGAATTTTGGGAAAATTAATAGATTCTGTAACTTTCTTACTTATAATTTCGAGGACGAAATTCTTTTAAGGGGGGAAGATTGTAACGACCCAGAATTTTTAGAAATTAAAATATGAATATTTAATTAGTTTTAAATATTAATAAGTGAATTTATAAGTCAAATAAATTTAATTTGAATTATTGGATTTAATTGGATAATTTAATCGATAATTTAATACGTTAAATTATGGAAATAATTGAAAATTGGGTTAAATATGATTAAAGATGATTTGTAAAATTTTATTTTATCATATGGGAGTTAGAACGATATTTTAGAACTTTTAAAATCGAATTAGAAGTTAATTTGTGAAAATTGAATATTTTAATATTTAATAATCGACTGTAAAATAGCCAATTTTTGAACAGTCTCAGAATTGAACGAAACCAGTTTCATTGGATCCGTATTAGTTAGTTATTACCGGATTTCAATTTTCGTGTCAATCGGAGTTATCGTTTGATCGTGACAGCTCGAAACGCATCGAATTATTTTTAATTTAAATTTGGCGAGCCAAATTAGCCATTTTTCAAAAAGTCTCGGAATTCGACGAAACCAGTTGCATCGGATCCGTAATGGGATATTATTGTAAGGTTTCAAATTTCAAGTCGATTGGATTTACCGTTTGTCCGGTACAAATTAAAACGCCTAGAAATCGACTTAAATCGGTTTAATTCAAATCGAGCGTTTTCAGCCATAACTCGCACATACTTCCGAATTAGCTTCCGAAACTTGTTCCATTGTGTCCGGAACACGGGATAAACCCTAGGTACGCTGGTTACGGCGTCTAAATCGGAGTTCGGAATTTTCGGGATGAATAGTGTCGCTCGTTCCTTATAAATAGACCTCTAGCCTTCATAAATTGATAAAAAAAATCACTAAACCCTAACCCTAATTGTTGTAGCCGCCACCCCCACTGTCAATGGCCAGAATTTTCTCAACTTCATCCCTCTAGATCTTCCAATCCGTCAACAATTAGAGGAAGTTGTCAACATGAAAGTTGGAGAGGGGAATGAGAGCTACGATGTGAACGGTGGTGATCGGAAACGGAGCAACGTGGTGGTGTCAGGGGGGGCCGTTCGTGGTCAGGTGTACACGCATTTCGAGGCCAATATTGAGGCCGAGTTGCATGGCCTTCAGACCGAACCTAGGTGGAGGGAGGGGCTACAGCATGCAACGTCTTGATCGAGTAATTGATGAGTGTGGAGGTAGTATAATTTAACCCTAATTCATATGAATGGGTTCATGGCCGTGTTTTACTTCCTGGAGCTTGTTGCGTGCAAATGAGAAGAAGGAGTTAACGGTGGAGATGTGGAGGTTGTGTGATCCAAGGGCTAAGATTTGCTTAGGGTATAAATTAATTAAGTTATGTTGAAATTAGTTGATTTAAACTCGAGTAAACTTGTAAAATTCATATCTTTTTCATACGAGGTCGAAAAAATGCAAACTCAGTTGCGTTGGAATCGTATGGACGAGCACTACGCGATGGAGTTGGTTTGGAGTCGTTTGGAGTTAGTGAGAATTTTGGGTAAAATTAAACGCGCGTTTAATTTTATTCGAAATAAAAGCTTAAACGGAAATTTAAAACCAAGGTGAGAACTTCTCACTCAATCGAATAGATTTCGATTTTATTTTAAATAGTTAGATTTAAAATATTTGAATGCATGTATGAATGATGATTGATATCTATTGATTGTTAAAATAGACATTATGCGCCGTTAGTAAGCGGATGTTATTTAATATAAACATATACCGCGAATATTTCATAAACAGTGAAATTGGTATTATATATAATATCAATATATATATATATTGGCATATGTATATATTGCAGTTATTGATTTCCCGCATTTTTTGTTTAGCGGATGAGACCCTATTACGCCGTTATTAAGCGGATAATATTTAATAAGAACATGTACCGCGATAATTTCGTACTGGAGCGAAATTGGTATTGTGCTAATGTTTTTGGATGCAGGAAACAGGTTGGAGGGATCCAACTGGATTCCTCAACAGTATTTATTTTATTTCAGATATTTTGATATTTGATTGATTATCATATCGATATATGATATCGTTGTTAGTCGTGATTGACTATTTGGTGTGTAGCATCATTGGACCCAGATTTTGGGATTTTAAAATGATTTTAAAAGTGATTTTGAAAATATACTATATTTTTGGAATTGATCCATTATAAATAAATAAACGTTATAATTTTTAAAGTTATAAAAATTATGGTTTTTGTGAAATATAGTTAAAAAGCTGATTTTTAGAAATACGATTGAAAGTCGATTTTTGAGAAATATGAACTAATGATTTTATAAACTAATTTAGATTGGATTTTTGAATATATGATAAAAGTTTAAATATAGGATTTATAAAATTTGATTTTTTTTTATAAATCGAAATGATGAAATTATAAAGGAATTTAAAGACGTTTTAGAATAATAATATAAATTAATTTATATTAAGAGATTTATAAATGGATATTTATAAATTGAATTATGGACATTATAAAACGAGTTTTTTATAAGTGTTTGAACGTAGTGAAAATGAATTTCCTAAATGAATGAAATTTATGAAATTATAAACTGTGAAGTTATAAATGAAATTTTATAAGCAATAGGTTTATAAAATTTATAATGTTATCGAAAGAATGAATTTTTGGATAAATAAACAATCTTATAAGTTAAGATTAATAATTTGGGAAGTTAAATGAACGATTTTGTAAAATAATTGTTTTATAAGTAATTAACTTATAATATGAACTTGTAGTTTATAATTGAGTTATAAACTGGAATAGGTTAATAAAGGAATTTATAAAAAGGGAAGTTTTTATAAATAAATAGAAACGGAATTTATAAACGTTGTTTTATAAATCCGCAAATGACTTATTTTGATAAGTTAATTGTTATAACCTATTAATGGAGTTATATTCACATTTTTGAATAGTGAATAATCCTTTAAAATAAATTGAATAAAAGGATGAAATTTGTTAACGAAGTATGTTCACGATTTTTGAATAGTGAATAACACGTTAAAGAAAATGTTTTAGAATGTGATATTTTAAACAGAATTAAAACGATCTAACGATGTTTTAAAGGTGTTGAGATTCGAAACCATAGACTTCAACATTTATTGTTGAAATAGACGTTTTCGAGAAATAAAAGGAAATAGTGGACTATAACACTGTTGTTATAGTAAATGATTTCCGAAAGGAAATGTTTTTGTATAGTATTGGAATTTATATATCTATTTTAATTTCGAATCCCTATACTAGTGATTTTGGGTTGTCGTAACGATGTTTTACGTAACATTCGTTTTGGCCCAAATAAATAAGTATAAGTGAATGATTTCCTTAAAGAATGAAATATATACTTAATTCGATTTAAGTATATTGAATATTTCCTAACTGTTGAAAATAAAAGAGATTTGTGAATTACTTATGAATAAATAAGTATGGAAATATTTTCCAATATGAAGTGAATATTTTGAATTTATCTTTTTGAAGATAAATTGGAAATGAATAATTGAAATCATATATGCATGAATATTTTCAAATATAAATTCATTATGGAATTTATATGTGAAAGTGGAATTTGTGTGAAAATAAATATTGATTTATTTTTGAAGTGTTGAAATTATATATCTTGTAAAGATATTTTGGAAAATAAATAATTTGGGAAAATTATTTGGAATCTGGTGATGTTGTGCATATCAATTAATAGTTCAATAACCGACTATCAGTATTTCCCTTTTGAATGGGTATTTGATGTGAATTGATTGAATTTAAATGCACACTTATTTTTGAATAAGCGCTCACTATTCGGGTTAACCGGGAAAGGACCATGGGGTCGTATAACCCATTCCGAATATGTGATACGTCGTTGTGAATTGCATTGAAGATCGGTGTTGAAGACCGGTATTTGCAAAAGCGATAGGATGACCTGTCGATTGTCTCTGCACTGAGTTGCAACGGTATTGAGACTCCCTAAGTGATGGGAAATCCGATCAGGATTGTGAATATCCGGATTGCAAGGACTTCTTGTAAGTGCCTTCGGTTCTGTTCGAGCCCGGAACAGACTTGTATGGATTGTATGCCTGACATTACAAGTTGAGATATAAAGCCGATTTCTTTCAAATATATTTCTGTTGGTGGCGGAGAATTTATTCTTTGCTTAACACCCTTCTTTGAGACGTATGTGCTCAAAGGTTATATAGTTGAAGTTATCAGCGATATATTCCCAATTTGGTAATGTGACATGCTGAGTGTTGCTGAAATGATCATTGTGTTGATTATTTGTGATAGGATCATTTATTTGATCGTCTATCTTAGTGATCATTGTGTTGATCATTTGTTGACCCAAAGCATGGCTTTTGTATAAAGTATGTTTTTGTGGACGTGAATTCGTCGAGCCTCACACCCCGTGAATGGTCAAAACAGGAAAGAAGCAGCAAGGTTATGAGGGGTAGCACCCTTTAGGATGTGTCCATTTCCTTCTGGAAAAGGGTGGTATCATGGTATGGAGCCCAGATACTTACTCATGTTGAAAACACTTTGTTATGATTGTGTGAATTGATTACGAGCGCTCGGTGAAAAGGTCCCAAAGGACCGGGGGATGGCATATTCGGTCAGTTGTTACTCAGTTAGGAGTAACCCGGCCTTGTGTTGGTAGAGATCCGGTTTGGTTCTCGGGGATGTCCATCCAGAGGCATTCTCAGTGGCAATGGGAAGTTCCTTGGCCTGATCATTCGTTGGAAATCCAAAGAAACAATACGAGACTTGTACGGTATTAGTTGTAGAACCTGCCATTCACTTATGGTGGTCACCACTGTTTGGATGGTAGCTATAGTAGGCATACGATAATGGTCGTATGTTGGCTAAGATTTATATTCTACTTTCGAAATGAATTTGTTATACACTATGCACTAATAATAATATCAAATGTTATTTTAAATGCGTATCAAGCATCTTTGACTATCATAAGGAGAAATCTCCTCCGATTCTGCGTTTGCATTGTGTGTGTGTGCGGGAGGCCTTATGGTAGTCTCATTTTTAAAAGCATTGCGAATTGATAAAAAAAAATATTCCTCTCTTTTGATTTTAAAGTTAAATAAACTGTTTTGAGTTCTCACACCAGTCACATGACTGACTCGGAGTTTATTGTTTTCCTTCCTAAACTCTGGGTGCCCACCAATTTCCACACGGGCAGTTAAGAGTTAGGTTTATCAGGATATTCTGGATATTCTGGAGTTGCTGGAGGCAAGCTGGATGGCATGGCGTATTACTAGTTTATATAGTACTTCTTTTCCGCTGCACTGTTTGATGTTGTATGTTGTTGTTGTACACTCTGATGATATGATGTGATGTAATGAAATGTAATGTAATAACTGATATAGTTCTTTGTTTAAAGATTATTCATTTATTATTATATGTTGTTCCGCTGCGAATTGTGAGATTCTGATGTGATTCTGTTGTTGTTCTGTTGTTTCCTTTCTGTCCGTTCTATTTTTAAAATTTTCTATCTTCTGTTTTTCTAATTCTCTGTTTTCTAAAAAAATTGTCTATCTTCTTTTCCCTCTATTTTTCTTTTTCTTTCTTCTTTTTCTCTCTCCTTTCTTTTCTTTTCTTTTTAAAACCCTTAACATTCCGGTTTTTGGCCTTCGATTTCTCGGCAGTCGATAAAGGGAGTGTCGATGTCGAATTTTCGAAAGTCGAAAAATTCCGGGGCGTTACATTTGGTATCAGAGCTCTGATGGTTAAGCGACAACCATGGTTCTGTAGGGTATTACTCGTTAGAGATAGAGTCAGTAGTACTCTAGAATGAGTTTGAGTGTAATAATAGATATGAGTGCGTATTTGTTAGTGAATATGAAATTGTTTTATATTGTGATGATTGGTTTATTGAGTGGCATATGAACCTTCCTCAGCACGGTATGTACAACTTTGCCGAAGGGGTTTCTAAACACTTGAATAGAACAATTCGACATAATATTGATTTTAAAATTGGGTAAATGAAATAATTTTGCCTCGATTATATTTTTATATATAAAGGAATAATTTTTCAGAATTATTAAAGTGTATAAGTTGATTGTTAGGTTGTTTGAATAATCTAAATTAAAGAATAATTGTATAAGCAAATGAATTATAAGAATTGAGTTATAATTAGTGTGATTTACAATTGTGAAATAAACTTATATATATAAGAAGTGAAACTATATGAATATATTTATGAATATGAGTTGTAAATAAAAATGAATTTAAGGTTAATGATAAATATGAACTTGAGTTATGTAATAGAATTCAACTTTGTAATTGAATTGAATGAATGGATTGAATGTTAAAACAATTGAATGTAATTTAAGTTGATAAGGAATAATTAATGAAAGTGTTAATTCATTAAAATCTAATTTTATTAGAAGTTGAATAAATTGGAATGGAAATCAATTTAATGTTAAACCAAATTGAATGAATATAAGTGAAAAGAATTTGGTTGTAATTAATATAAATTGGTTGTTATATGATTGTTATATGATTGTATAAAAGTCATTAAGAGTTAATGAAATTGAAAACTATGAAACTGAATTCAAATTAGAAGTAAATAAATTTGAATAGAATTGAATGTGAATGGGATTTAATTAGTGAATGTTAACAAATTGAAACTAATTAGAATTGAGAATGAATGTTAGTAAATCCAATGTAAACAAATCAAATGTGATTTAAAGTGAAAACCAATTCATTGTATATGAATGAAAATATGAATGAATATATTGGTTATGAATTTGTTGAATGGTAATTGGATGTTAGTTGGTAGATGGTTGAATATATATTGCTATTGTTGCATTTGCTATGTGACATATATAGTTATTATGTTGCTATATGTTGTATATTGAGATTATTGTCTATATGCATGATTCTCATGTTGTTTGTTAAGTGTTGAGTAGGTGCGGATCGCGTTGCTTCGCATTTGGAGCTCGCTTTTGCGCTATATTAGCCGTATATGCTTGCTAATAAAGTATAAGGTACATATCTCGGATTAAATATCGTACTTTTACACTTTTTTCCCTTCGGGATGCCTCATTACTTGATGAGATGTATATTTGTGATATATATACTGTCATTTTTTTTTCGGATCGAGCCGCGCAAAAGAGACTATGGCGAATTTTTCCGGAAATTTAAGGCGTTAGAAAATTTTTGAGAAAAATTGGAAAATTTTGAAAACTTTAAACTTTGTTTTAAAGTTGAAAGTTAAATGATATAATTGTTTTTGGAAAGATAACTAAGTATGATTTGAAAACTTAGTAAAGTTATTGTAAGAAGTTTAACTATGGAATTTTGGGAAAATTAATAGATTCTGTAACTTTCTTACTTATAATTTCGAGGACGAAATTCTTTTAAGGGGGGAAGATTGTAACGACCCAGAATTTTTAGAAATTAAAATATGAATATTTAATTAGTTTTAAATATTAATAAGTTAATTTATAAGTCAAATAAATTTAATTTGAATTATTGGATTTAATTGGGTAATTTAATCGATAATTTAATACGTTAAATTATGGAAATAATTGAAAATTGGGTTAAATATGATTAAAGATGATTTGTAAAATTTTATTTTATCATATGGGAGTTAGAACGATATTTTAGAACTTTTAAAATCGAATTAGAAGTTAATTTGTGAAAATTGAATATTTTAATATTTAATAATCGACTGTAAAATAGCCAATTTTTGAACAGTCTCAGAATTGAACGAAACCAGTTTCATTGGATCCGTATTAGTTAGATATTACCGGATTTCAATTTTCGTGTCAATCGGAGTTATCGTTTGATCGTGACAGCTCGAAACGCATCGAATTATTTTTAATTTAAATTTGGCGAGCCAAATTAGCCATTTTTCAAAAAGTCTCGGAATTCGACGAAACCAGTTGCATCGGATCCGTAATGGGATATTATTGTAAGGTTTCAAATTTCAAGTCGATTGGATTTACCGTTTGTCCGGTACAAATTAAAACGCCTAGAAATCAACTTAAATCGGTTTAATTCAAATTGAGCGTTTTCAGCCATAACTCGCACATACTTCCGAATTAGCTTCCGAAACTTGTTCCATTGTGTCCGGAACGCGGGATAAACCCTAGGTACGCTGGTTACGGCGTCTAAATCGGAGTTCGGAATTTTCGGGATGAATAGTGTCGCTCGTTCCTTATAAATAGACCTCTAGCCTTCATAAATTGATAAAAAAATCACTAAACCCTAACCCTAATTGTTGTAGCCGCCACCCCCACTGTCAATGGCCAGAATTTTCTCAACTTCATCCCTCTAGATCTTCCAATCCGTCAACAATTAGAGGAAGTTGTCAACATGAAAGTTGGAGAGGGGAATGAGAGCTACGATGTGAACGGTGGTGATCGGAAACGGAGCAACGTGGTGGTGTCAGGGGGGGCCGTTCGTGGTCAGGTGTACACGCATTTCGAGGCCAATATTGAGGCCGAGTTGCATGGCCTTCAGGCCGAACCTAGGTGGAGGGAGGGGCTACAGCATGCAACGTCTTGATCGAGTAATTGATGAGTGTGGAGGTAGTATAATTTAACCCTAATTCATATGAATGGGTTCATGGCCGTGTTTTACTTCCTGGAGCTTGTTGCGTGCAAATGAGAAGAAGGAGTTAACGGTGGAGATGTGGAGGTTGTGTGATCCAAGGGCTAAGATTTGCTTAGGGTATAAATTAATTAAGTTATGTTGAAATTAGTTGATTTAAACTCGAGTAAACTTGTAAAATTCATATCTTTTTCATACGAGGTCGAAAAAATGCAAACTCAGTTGCGTTGGAATCGTATGGAAGAGCACTACGCGATGGAGTTGGTTTGGAGTCGTTTGGAGTTAGTGAGAATTTTGGGTAAAATTAAACGCGCGTTTAATTTTATTCGAAATAAAAGCTTAAACGGAAATTTAAAACCAAGGTGAGAACTTCTCACTCAATCGAATAGATTTCGATTTTATTTTAAATAGTTAGATTTAAAATATTTGAATGCATGTATGAATGATGATTGATATCTATTGATTGTTAAAATAGACATTATGCGCCGTTAGTAAGCGGATGTTATTTAATATAAACATATACCGCGAATATTTCATAAACAGTGAAATTGGTATTATATATAATATCAATATATATATATTGGCATATGTATATATTGCAGTTATTGATTTCCCGCATTTTTTGTTTAGCGGATGAGACCCTATTACGCCGTTATTAAGCGGATAATATTTAATAAGAACATGTACCGCGATAATTTCGTACTGGAGCGAAATTGGTATTGTGCTAATGTTTTTGGATGCAGGAAACAGGTTGGAGGGATCCAACTGGATTCCTCAACAGTATTTATTTTATTTCAGATATTTTGATATTTGATTGATTATCATATCGATATATGATATCGTTGTTAGTCGTGATTGACTATTTGGTGTGTAGCATCATTGGACCCAGATTTTGGGATTTTAAAATGATTTTAAAAGTGATTTTGAAAATATACTATATTTTTGGAATTGATCCATTATAAATAAATAAACGTTATAATTTTTAAAGTTATAAAAATTATGGTTTTTGTGAAATATAGTTAAAAAGCTGATTTTTAGAAATACGATTGAAAGTCGATTTTTGAGAAATATGAACTAATGATTTTATAAACTAATTTAGATTGGATTTTTGAATATATGATAAAAGTTTAAATATAGGATTTATAAAATTTGATTTTTTTTTTATAAATCGAAATGATGAAATTATAAAGGAATTTAAAGACGTTTTAGAATAATAATATAAATTAATTTATATTAAGAGATTTATAAATGGATATTTATAAATTGAATTATGGACATTATAAAACGAGTTTTTTATAAGTGTTTGAACGTAGTGAAAATGAATTTCCTAAATGAATGAAATTTATGAAATTATAAACTGTGAAGTTATAAATGAAATTTTATAAGCAATAGGTTTATAAAATTTATAATGTTATCGAAAGAATGAATTTTTGGATAAATAAACAATCTTATAAGTTAAGATTAATAATTTGGGAAGTTAAATGAACGATTTTGTAAAATAATTGTTTTATAAGTAATTAACTTATAATATGAACTTGTAGTTTATAATTGAGTTATAAACTGGAATAGGTTAATAAAGGAATTTATAAAAAGGGAAGTTTTTATAAATAAATAGAAACGGAATTTATAAACGTTGTTTTATAAATCCGCAAATGACTTATTTTGATAAGTTAATTGTTATAACCTATTAATGGAGTTATATTCACATTTTTGAATAGTGAATAATCCTTTAAAATAAATTGAATAAAAGGATGAAATTTGTTAACGAAGTATGTTCACGATTTTTGAATAGTGAATAACACGTTAAAGAAAATGTTTTAGAATGTGATATTTTAAACAGAATTAAAACGATCTAACGATGTTTTAAAGGTGTTGAGATTCGAAACCATAGACTTCAACATTTATTGTTGAAATAGACGTTTTCGAGAAATAAAAGGAAATAGTGGACTATAACACTGTTGTTATAGTAAATGATTTCCGAAAGGAAATGTTTTTGTATAGTATTGGAATTTATATATCTATTTTAATTTCGAATCCCTATACTAGTGATTTTGGGTTGTCGTAACGATGTTTTACGTAACATTCGTTTTGGCCCAAATAAATAAGTATAAGTGAATGATTTCCTTAAAGAATGAAATATATACTTAATTCGATTTAAGTATATTGAATATTTCCTAACTGTTGAAAATAAAAGAGATTTGTGAATTACTTATGAATAAATAAGTATGGAAATATTTTCCAATATGAAGTGAATATTTTGAATTTATCTTTTTGAAGATAAATTGGAAATGAATAATTGAAATCATATATGCATGAATATTTTCAAATATAAATTCATTATGGAATTTATATGTGAAAGTGGAATTTGTGTGAAAATAAATATTGATTTATTTTTGAAGTGTTGAAATTATATATCTTGTAAAGATATTTTGGAAAATAAATAATTTGGGAAAATTATTTGGAATCTGGTGATGTTGTGCATATCAATTAATAGTTCAATAACCGACTATCAGTATTTCCCTTTTGAATGGGTATTTGATGTGAATTGATTGAATTTGAATGCACACTTATTTTTGAATAAGCGCTCACTATTCGGGTTAACCGGGAAAGGACCATGGGGTCGTATAACCCATTCCGAATATGTGATACGTCGTTGTGAATTGCATTGAAGATCGGTGTTGAGGACCGGTATTTGCAAAAGCGATAGGATGACCTGTCGATTGTCTCTGCACTGAGTTGCAACGGTATTGAGACACCCTAAGTGATGGGAAATCCGATCAGGATTGTGAATATCCGGATTGCAAGGACTTCTTGTAAGTGCCTTCGGTTCTGTTCGAGCCCGGAACAGACTTGTATGGATTGTATGCCTGACATTACAAGTTGAGATATAAAGCCGATTTCTTTCAAATATATTTCTGTTGGTGGCGGAGAATTTATTCTTTGCTTAACACCCTTCTTTGAGACGTATGTGCTCAAAGGTTATATAGTTGAAGTTATCAGCGATATATTCCCAATTTGGTAATGTGACATGCTGAGTGTTGCTGAAATGATCATTGTGTTGATTATTTGTGATAGGATCATTTATTTGATCGTCTATCTTAGTGATCATTGTGTTGATCATTTGTTGACCCAAAGCATGGCTTTTGTATAAAGTATGTTTTTGTGGACGTGAATTCGTCGAGCCTCACACCCCGTGAATGGTCAAAACAGGAAAGAAGCAGCAAGGTTATGAGGGGTAGCACCCTTTAGGATGTGTCCATTTCCTTCTGGAAAAGGGTGGTATCATGGTATGGAGCCCAGATACTTACTCATGTTGAAAACACTTTGTTATGATTGTGTGAATTGATTACGAGCGCTCGGTGAAAAGGTCCCAAAGGACCGGGGGATGGCATATTCGGTTAGTTGTTACTCAGTTAGGAGTAACCCGGCCTTGTGTTGGTAGAGATCCGGTTTGGTTCTCGGGGATGTCCATCCAGAGGCATTCTCAGTGGCAATGGGAAGTTCCTTGGCCTGATCATTCGTTGGAAATCCAAAGAAACAATACGAGACTTGTACGGTATTAGTTGTAGAACCTGCCATTCACTTATGGTGGTCACCACTGTTTGGATGGTAGCTATAGTAGGCATACGATAATGGTCGTATGTTGGCTAAGATTTATATTCTACTTTCGAAATGAATTTGTTATACACTATGCACTAATAATAATATCAAATGTTATTTTAAATGCGTATCAAGCATCTTTGACTATCATAAGGAGAAATCTCCTCCGATTCTGCGTTTGCATTGTGTGTGTGTGCGGGAGGCCTTATGGTAGTCTCATTTTTAAAAGCATTGCGAATTGATAAAAAAAATATTCCTCTCTTTTGATTTTAAAGTTAAATAAACTGTTTTGAGTTCTCACACCAGTCACATGACTGACTCGGAGTTTATTGTTTTCCTTCCTAAACTCTGGGTGCCCACCAATTTCCACACGGGCAGTTAAGAGTTAGGTTTATCAGGATATTCTGGATATTCTGGAGTTGCTGGAGGCAAGCTGGATGGCATGGCGTATTACTAGTTTATATAGTACTTCTTTTCCGCTGCACTGTTTGATGTTGTATGTTGTTGTTGTACACTCTGATGATATGATGTGATGTAATGAAATGTAATGTAATAATTGATATAGTTCTTTGTTTAAAGATTATTCATTTATTATTATATGTTATTCCGCTGCGAATTGTGAGATTCTGATGTGATTCTGTTGTTGTTCTGTTGTTTCCTTTCTGTCCGTTCTATTTTTAAAATTTTCTATCTTCTGTTTTTCTAATTCTCTGTTTTCTAAAAAAATTGTCTATCTTCTTTTCCCTCTATTTTTCTTTTTCTTTCTTCTTTTTCTCTCTCCTTTCTTTTCTTTTCTTTTTAAAACCCATAACTATTCGGTTTTTCGGCAACGAAAATCCGCAATCGTTACAAAGTTAATGGTTATTGATTTATTAAAAATGTTTGAAAAGCATTTTGAGATTTAAAAATAATAAATTTATAAATAATGGATTTAAGGCTTTCAATAACTCCTTTATAAATATAAGTAATGATTTAGATAATTATTTTCAAATAATTTACATATATTTATAAAAATGTTATTTAAGATTTTTTTAAAATGGTATTTATAAATGAAGCAAGAATTTTATAGATGAAAATTTTGGAAAGTATTAAAGATGATAAATTTGCAAATGATGTTTTCAAAAGAATATTTCAAGTAAAATTTATGTAAGTTTTTTGAATGTGTAATTTTAAAGATATTAAATGATAGGGGAAATTTATTTTAGTAATACGCTTGAAAATAAGTTGGAATTGCTATTTGGAAGTATGTTTTGGAATATTTACTTGATTTCGAAGCATTAATAGTTGTATGTGATATATTTGTTTAATAGAAGTGAAATTTTGCAAATAATTGATTTCAAAATATGATTTATAAATAAAATGAATTTAATTGGAAATTTGAGAATGTAAGTTTCGGGGTTGAAATTTGTTTTCAAGTGATTATTGAAATATAATACTAGTATTGCTTGGAAGTCTTTTGGATGACTATTCTCAAATGTGATTTGGGAAAAAAAACGTTTTAAAAGAATTTGTAAAAGGAATTAAGTTCTGTAATTCCCTCTCTTGTCACTAGAAAATAATTTCGGTGATGAGTGCACACATCATCGACGTTCATTTTCGAGTTTCAAAGTGGGAAGGCCACTGTAGTAGTTTTACTACACCTTTGTTTTGATAAAAAAATCTTAATCTTAATTTAAAAAGGTGATTGAATATATAAAGCTACGAGTATATATATTATTTCGTATGGTTTGAAATAAACTCGGCATTTAGTTCTTAAGTTTCTATAAAGTAAAAAATTCAATTATGGTAATGAATGAAATCTGGACTATATTAAAAATTGGAAACTTCTAAAATGAGAAATAAGAAAATTAGATGCTATGTGATTAATGAAATATATAAGAAATTGGAAATTTGTAACTTGTAAATCGAAAGATATGAGATGTCGAACATTTTGTTAACTAAAATGAATAAGATAAACTTGTATAACATTTAATTACATTCTATAAACATATATATAACTGACATGTATTATTTAAAAGTTGTAATGTTAAATAGGAACATGTAATGGAATATTATACGAGTAAAACTTGAGTAATGGAAGTGTTCAATGGAATTATTTCTATAAATAAAAATTTTGATGTACAAGAAATGTTATGAACATAAGTTGATATTGTGAAATAATTTATATAAGTACTTGAAAGAAAGAAAAAGACATTGTATGAATGAATGGAAATAAATAAAAGGTAAATAATGATGTGAAAAGAAATCAATTGAATAAATTTAAATAATATTTGAAATTCTTGGCTGTTTTGGCTTATGGGATGTTTGGGAATGGATACGTCTAAGTGTTTAAAGGTTGTATAGATAATCTACTAAGTAATTATCTAAGGCTGTTGAGCGTAAGGTACATTTAATAGTTTATTTATCACCTTGCACAATTAAAAGTTTCTAAACTAAACAAACCATTGGTTTTGGTTGCTATGGTTGTATGATTTATTACATTGGTTGCATGTCACGATTGTATGGTTTTGTTTGCAAGTGACTATTGTTATATTATGTTGGTTTGTTTTGCTATTGATTGTAACAACTTAAATATTTCTCTTGTACATAATTCTCACTATTTTGGATTATATAAGTGAAGTACATGTTTACGGAAGCAATAGCTACTGCTTTTGGTTTCATAAATTAAACGTTGTTTGTCCGACAAATAGGTACGATCTTGGATTACGGTTTTATAACGATATCATATTGTTTTCCCGTGGTTTGGAATTTTTATCATTTAAATATGATATATATATATATAATGTAATTATTGATATCACTATTATCCGGACGTATCCACGCAAAGGAGACTCTACCGAAATTTTTCGAATATTTAAGACTTATTTTTTTTTTGAAGAATTTGTGTGACGCCCCACCTCTATGCTCACAATAACAAGGAGTATTAAAGGAAATACTGTCTGTTATTACGAAGAATAAGGCTGGATAGGAGCGGCCATCCGTAGTTAGGCCTTACACTCGTATTGGTTACCTCGATAGGAGTGGTATATATTTTATTTTTCATCTCTTATTTATTTACTCCCATCGACATATCCAATTCTAGTGTAAAGCGAACTACGAATGTTCACAATAGTTTAGGACAATATATATAATAATAACACAGATCAGCCAAATGCGGAACACAGATAATAAAATGTCTCATATATATATATATATATATATATATATATATATATATATAACTGATGTCAGTTACAATACATGTGATACAATACATATGATACCACTACAACTGTCGACTCTGGAAGTTACATATACAAGTACATTATCGTGAATAATATACATGAATACATATCTTTCTATACTATGACAATGACTACTCCAATGATATAAAGAGACTTCATAGCTCAAGTAGTAACCCAAAGTAAGATATCACAAACTGTAGCAACTCGGTCTGGCTCGAGTATTAAATTCAAAATAAAATAATACACGGGTCGGTCTAATTCAAACTTAGTTATTAATGCACGGAAGCAATAATAATTAAATAACAAATAGACGACAGTCATAATAAATCTCGTCTATCCAATCCTTTAGTAAGAAATCAGATAACTGTAAATATAACACGTAACAGTGTTAAACAACAAATCAGCGAATTCGAATTATCAACGAAGATAAATAAAATAATTATCAATGAAGCTAATTTAGAAAACAACAGAATTGGCTAAAGGACAATTAACAACAAAATCTAATTATTAAATAAATAATTAGAAACTCATAATCTAATTATCAAATAGATAATTAGACAATAACAAAATGATCAAATCAAACCAAATAAAAATACAACTTCAAAATATTAAATTGGACACACGAAACAATGTCTAACTTAAATGAACACAGCGAAATGCACAAAGGCATAGCAACTGCACCATCAACCAGACTATATGCAAGCAAGATGGTGATCAATATGGAGTACAGTGAAGTACAAATAAGCACACAAACATGACCACAAAAGTTAAGTTCAAGACTGAACCATACAATGTCCAGACCAGATTATAGTGCAACATGGTCAGAACCAAGGCAACAAATATGCAACACTAATATCAATGCCACTGCCTCAGTAGTCAAAATATCAAATGAATATGAATCAAGACAGTGAAATGAAGGCATAAACTGCAACTCAAAAGAGCAGACATGGTTCAAATTAACAGCATAACCCAAAACCTTCAAAGTTCAGAGAAACTCAAACAAATAAAGACTGCAAATGATATTACAGGAACCAATGTCCTAGGTTACAACTTCAAATGAATCAGTGTGCAAGTAATGACAGAGGTCGAGGCTTGGACTAAAGCAACACAGACCTGCACAATGCAAATGAACTCCACCAAGTACAACACGTACAAACCACAAAAGCACAAACAAGTGAACTGGCCGAGACAGTAACAAACCAGACCAATATCAAAGAAACAACTCCAGACCAAATGCCAGACCAAACTGCAACAAGACCAACTACGGAAGCAAATCAGACCAGACTTAAAATGGAAGCCCAACTGAGTACACTTGAACCAAATAAACAAATAAATTAGAGAACGAAGTCAAAAACCATCAAATGCAGATCAAGCCCTGGTGGCCATGAGGTACAATGGTGCCATGATAACTAGAAAACAAGAAATCATCAACATCGAAACAAAATCAACAAAGCATCAGAGAATCAAACGGTGATAGCAAGTTCGAACGAAATAAAATCAAGCAGCAGTTTTATCCAAATCGAACAAGTTAAAAATCAATTGAAGTCGTGATAAACCAGCGACGAAATTCATGAATTTGAGAAAGTCATAAATCATCAAAACATTCGAATTAGAAGATGTGAGTGAAGAGAAGATCACTCACCTTTTTCGATGCAATAGAAGCAGCCGAGAGCAACGAGAAATCGATCAAGCAAGGCAACCGCGACCGACCACTGATTCGATCAAGTAAGTGACGGCGCTTCGAATAAAGCCCTAATCTTTCCAGAGCAGAGAAAACAAAGAAGGTGAAGCCGCCATATTTTTCTCAGAGCGAATTGAAGAGGACCGGGCTTGCGAAAGGAATGAATGGTGGAGCAGACGAAGAAACAAGAGCCGCCATTTTTTTTTGTTTCTTGTTTAGGGCATGCGATTGCTTAGGGCATGCGATCGAAAAGAATGAAAGAGGAACCAGTCTTTGCTTGATAATTATCACAGCCCTAAGCAAATGAAACGCGGGCCAAATCCAATATAAAGCCCACACCCTTAACGGATATTTAAAAGAACTTCAAATCGATAAAATCTCAATAGCAATTAGCTATCACCATTAATCGTTTAATGACGATAATTAATTAATGTGAAATCCCGGGTTGTTACAATTTGAGTTATTTTCAAATTTGATAAAACTTAAATATGTAGGTTTAATTGTTTATAAACTGACTGTTTAAATAAAATATAACAAATTTTTGGATTCCTTCTTGTTTCTTTTCAGGGGCGAAAAGTTTTGAGTGGGGGAGACTGTAACCACCCGTATATTTAAACATTTAAAAGTATTAAATTAAATAAGATTTTTGTATAAAATTGTTAGGAATAAAATTAAGATTTTATTGATACAAATTAAATTATAATACAAGTTATGAGCTTAATTAAAATTTCTATTAATGGCATATGTTTGCAATAATATAAGGATGATAACAAATGTTTGTGTCTATTTTAATAACGTTGGTTTGAATGATATTAACAATTGTCTGAATGTAAATTTCCAATTGATTGGAATAATAAATGTTAATAAGGAATAATAAATGTTTCTTTATTAAAAAAGAAATCATATGTTTATTCACTTGAAATGCTTGGTTGCTGAAAGATTGATTGCAGAGATGAGAAACTATTATTTGGTAAGAAATGTAAAATTCCTCTTTGTAACCAACAGTGCATAAATATGTTTAAATCACTATTTGATGGGAAATAATTATTCATTTCTCATTAGATTTATTTTTTCAAATTTGAAATTCACCTTTGTAAACAATTGAAATTTATGTAATTGAACAATTTCAATTAATGATAGAGAGGACACCAAATTGTAAATTAATAGATATAATTAAACATAGCATATGTTTTGTTAAAATATAAGGAATGTTGGTCTAATGAAAAGAACATTTATGTCAAATGAAATGAATGTTTCATTTGTGAATGTAGGTTTAATTTCATTAAAATAAAACATAGAATGATTGATAAAGGAAGAAATATATATATTTGAACTGTGTTTTAGCATATAGATGGATTACGAGAGTAGAAAAATAATTTATTTAACTAAGTTATTTATTGCTCTACTATATAAACAACAAAACTATAAACGTGTTTAAATGACTAAAGGAAAAAATTATTCATTTTTTCATCCATTCTAGTTATTTGTTTTGAAATTTAACTTTATAAGTAATTGTAATTAATATAATTGAAAGAGTTCAATTAGAAGAGAAGAAAACGTTGATTGCAATCAATAAATTTAATAAAAGAAACGCACCTTTTGTGTTAATTGATCGATTGCGTTAGTGTAGTGTGCACATATATTAACATAAAACGAAAGTTTTAATATGGAATTAAGTAATGTAAATATATGCATATTTGGATTTGTTGATATGAATTAATTGAAGTTTTGGAATGTGGTCCCCAAAGGTTTGTTTATAGGAAATAGATGGTCCCTTCATTTGTTTTACATTTATTATCACCTTGCATTCCCTCACTTTTTATTTTCAAGTTCCCAACGTGGCCTCCACTTGAGCAACCATTTAATCATTAGACTACTCATTCGTTTCTTATTAATTAATAGTTGCTTCATTTGATATATTTATAATTAATAATTTCCACTTTCTTTTCATTTGTTTCTCCTTTGTTCGTTTTCTCCTTTCAAATGCTTTACCTGAAGTTTTTTTACTTTTCTTTTTTTTGTTTTTATTGTGAACCTCCAAATTAATATTCATGCCATCTAATTAGCATTTCCTATTCTCCATTTCTGAAGTTTATTTTGCTTATCCATCATTAGTTCTTGTAACTTCTTTTCATTGGCAATTCTTTCTCATGAAGCTTCATATTTAAAATGGAAGATTTATTTTTATCTTTATTGGTATATTTATTCCTTTAGTTCACATCTTTCAATATTACGTTTTAAGGCTATTCATATTTTTACTTTATTTCAATTCCTAGTTTGTTTATATATACCTTATTAGTTCATTTGTTTCCATCTTCATTTCTGTAGCCTCATTTCGTTTTCCAATCTCATCTTCTGTAGCTTCATTTTTCCAAATAAAATTTCCATCTCGTTTCTTTTCTCTCTTCACCTTCCTCCTTCCTTTTTCATTTTTATTCTTCTTTAAATCTCCTTCTTCAATTTTTTGCTTCATTTTTATTCTTTTTTTATTCTTCTTCAAATCATCTTCTTCTTTTTCAAAGCTTCTATTTCTTTTTCAATTCTTCATCTCTTTAAATTTTCTTCTTCTTTTACAAACATTCTTCTTTTTTCCAAATCCTCTTTTTCAAATCCAGATCTATAAAAACTTCTCTGTCTCTTCTAAAATATTCTAAAAAAAGATTAAGATGGTAAGGAAACAAATCAAAAGGAGGAAGCAATAGCGGATCCAAATCCGACTAGAAAAGGGAAATCCAGAAGGTGAGTGTTTAAACTCACTCACGAAATACTAAAATTTTATTGCAAGTTAAACCAGGTCATATAGTGATAACTTTTATTGTTAGTCTAGAATTTTAATTGATATTTAATTTGAATAGATAAATTCCAATATGTGATGACTAATAATTACTGTGACATGTTATTGAATTTGTTGATTTTTTAATTAATTGATTTGAATGTTGATTGTATGTTGTGATGGATGCTATTGTGATTGAATGTGTATTTGTTCATTTATTTTAATATATCCTTGTTATCACCCTATAATTTATTGTAATCGTATAAACTTCCATATAGTTTATTTGAGCACTGAATAAAGATATAAAACCCTTGAATTTCTTGTATTTACATGAGAGGAAAAAAAGTAGTATGTTTTGGATTTACTATTTGAACCATAAAAATGATTTTGAGAAATAAACCGTCGTTACCTTAATTGAAAGTTTTCAAAATTAAATTTTTAAACATTGGGAAGTTTCCATGAAATTGAATGTTGAAACTTTGGAACATTTTATAAATCAAATCTCCTAAACTATGAAACTTAATTGGAAATTGTACTATAATTTGTAAGTTACTAGAATGAATTTATTGTGAAATCTATTGTATTTTGAATATGGAAACAATAAAATTTTCGAAAATTTGAACCTTCAAAAATGTAGTTATTTGCATTCCTTATTACATCTATATATGATTTAATTTGCATAAGAATTTTACTTCTGACTCGAGTGTATTATTTTCCTTTACGCTCGGGTCAGCCTGAGTATTTTCAGTATATTGAAGACCATTCTATTTTAGAGGATGAAGATGGAGATGATTCTACTGTTTATTATAATTATTCCACTGCATCATGTGTTCCGCTGCTTTATTTTTTATTTTCGATATATGTATAACTCTGATTTGAATTGCAAAAGTGTAATCAAATGATATTTATAAAACAGCTTCATTAACTGTTTATTTGATTATTATATTTTGTCGTTGCACTGCGAGATTCTGTGTTTTGTTTTCTTTCTTTTCTTTTATTTTCTTATTTACTTCATTAACAATCCTCCCTTTTGAATGGTTTGAGCTTGACATTTTTTGTTTATTGTCAATTTGAACCGTCCAAAAAAGGTGGATCGTTACATCTATAATGATGATTGGCGATCTTCAAAATTAGAGATCGAGGTAGATTTTTATTCGGACATCGATGCTCGAATCGGAAATTAGATGAGTGATCAGGACAGAGAGATGCACGTGCGGTGATTGTTTTGGTGGAACTTGGCAAAAAAAATTGTTGCAACCTATAGTAGCTTGGATGAATGGAAATATTATGAAGGAACAGACGATCGACAACCATATGGGAGAGGACGAGGATGGGAAAAGATACTCGATGGTGGAGAGAAGTGCGAAGTTCGTGAAGTGAATTGGCGGTGCACATGCACACTTGTTTCACGGCCATAGCCATGTATAGGAAATTTGAAACGAGAGGGAGAAGAAGAAGAAGAAGAAGAAGAAGGGGGGCTGGGTTGATCTCAAGTGTAGGCTCAGCCCATTTAAAAATATAAAAAAAAACAAAAAAAATATTCAAATTTATGAATCAGAAACTTTAAATCTCAATGACGTGTTAGTTTTAAATCCGATCAATGTGCGGATTTTTTTGTTGTGATCGTGTTGACAAGTACCACTCCTTCATGAAATTTGTTGGTTGATATCGAGCAGTGAAATTTTACCAAACATTGAACTCCTATTTTTAAATCAAGTCGACTCGGTTGGTTACGTAATTTATTTAATCTTGTATGGTTACGTTATAATAAAACGTAGCCAGATATTGGTTTTGAGTATGACCCTCATATATAGCGAGTGAGACCCAAAGTTGAAACGTGCAAATTTAGTGGCTTAGAAACCCTTTTCAAACATGGAAAATATTAAGCTGGATTTTGAAAGTCCAAATCCTTAAGTGGTTATACATAGGACTTTTGGAAGGTAATTTCACTCTTAACTAATGTTTTTAAAGGATACGTTAACATAATTTGTTTGGCTAATAATTAAATGAAGTAGTTAAAGGGATTGCTAACACTTAACCACAAGTTAATGAAGTTAGATGTACTTGACGTTAATAAATTAAGTTAATTTTTTTACTTTAAGGTTAATTACTTGATTAAAATTAGTTGGAGAAATTTAAAGTTAATGAATGTATATTTAGGAATAGTTAACTAAAGTTAATTACTATTTAAAAGTAATTTTGTTTTTAAAAGTAATTTACCCTTATAACAAAATTATTAAGATTAATTTATTATTATAATAAAATATAGTTAAAGGTAAGTTAAATTATCAATGTTATTTAAGGAAGTTGATTAATAATATTTTTAAAGGATAGTTATTAAAGTATTGTTAAAGATAATTAATAATATTATTAACGATGCTTGAAAAGTTGTTAACTAAATTTGAAGGTTTCATAATTATATTATTACTTTGTTAGAGTAATTATCATTATATGAGATATAATATAACCTATTTAAAAGCTTTATTATTATTTTATGGATGGTTTTAAAGTTAATCATTTTATAGAAATATTGAATATTTATAAAAGAATTTTATAAATGGATTGTAGGTTTGTCAAATGTTTGGCAAATGGATTTGGATTTTAAATAAGAAGGTTTAAAATGAAATAAGATTTATAAAAAGGATTATTGAAGCTAATTATAACAGGAGTTAGGGTTTAAGTTTCTTGAGGCTGACCCTTTTAAAATGATAGTATGGAACATCTATTCAATACTTAACACTGAAAGAATAGTATTGAGAGTTATCCATATCTCCAATTCAAATAATGCGGTTGAAATCCTTTTAAAGGAAGTTGGAAATAAAAAACCTTTGCAAATGTCCTGCAAGGATACTTTTGTAAATGGGATGAGTATATGGATGTTTTGATAAACATTTGGAAAAAATTATATAAATGGAAGCGATTTAAGGCTTAGTGACTGCTGTGGAAGGTTAAATCTCTGAATTTTGCTGTGTGTTTATTTGATAGTTAAATAATCAACGATAAATATTTGGCCAGTTTGGACTTAGGAGGTGGAATTTTATATTTGAGTTTTCCAGTGAGGACTCAGATACTTACTTCCAAAGAACTGGGAATGAGCCAACCGAAAATGATCAATTATTGGTACGAAGAGACCGAGATCGGATTTATAAATCCAAAAAACCACTTCGAACCAGCATGTACGTTCGAGTAGAAGACATCTTGATGACGATTGAAGATGGTGCTCTTTGAAGTGCAAGGGCTACTAATCCAAGGGTGATTCCAAAATAGATGTAGTAGAGTTAGTGTCATCGGTTTCGTTCAGACCCAAAACGAACTTATATGGATGAATGTTGGAAATGCATTGATGCCTGGAGGGCAGTATTAGCATTCAAAAATGGATTGCTATTCAGAAAGGTAAAACATAGCCTTAAGCCTCATCAACCGAGAATGACTAAAACATGGGATATGTAGAAGAGTTATGTGGGTCACAACCATTAGTGTATTGTAATACCCCATATTTTTAGTAACATTATTTAAAATATTTAATTAGCTAAATTGAATAAAATAATGTAAGATGATTAATAGATTGAGATTTGACTAAAATTTAGGGTAGTCGTGCCTTGTTAATGTGTACTTTAAAACGAAATAACATGAATAAGATATGTTAGGAAATAAGGAAGGGTAAAATGGAAAATAGGATGAACTTATACTCTAAACCCTTAGGAAAACAAACACACATTCATTCCATTTTTTCAGGCAAAAACACCCCACTGCCAGCCACCATTTTCAATCTCAAGAGAAGATAAGAGCTAGGATATCAAGAAGAAAAAGTGAATAAACTTGTTCAATATCAAATCTCATATCTTTAATCTCAAAGCTCAGGTGAATGATTACTATACCCTATTTTTCTTATAGTTTTCAGATTTAAGGGTAAACCGAAATTATTTTGCATGATTATGCTATGTTTAGAATGATTGGAAGTTTATATGCTTGTTGATGTTTTATGCATATTCATATAAATTTTTATGATATGTTTGATGTGAAAACTCTATTAAATGACATCCAAATGCCTTGCAAATTTGAATGTAGACCGAAAATAATATTTTAGAGATGGGTTTCGATTTTCATAATTTTTTGAATTATGGTGGATTTTATATTAATTTTCTAGTGAAGAAAATGATATATCTGGCTATAAATTCTTTATGGCAGGATAAATAATTATTTGGGTTTGAAATTTATTTATGTTAGAAAACATAATGAAAGGGATTATCTGGAATTTTTATAGAATTTTTCTAAGAGTTTGATGAATATATAAAATTATTTAAGGTATGGGACTTAATGTTTTATAAATTTAATTAAGGAGAAGTTGTATTTTTGCGAATAATTTAAATTAAATAATTAGCTCTAAAATGTGCAACACTTTTTGATGGTAAAGAAAAGAGGCAACCTATCAAAATTTGACACATAAAGCTGTTTAGGTGAAAATAACTATTTATTTTAGGCGTTAAAACTGTTTCATTGCTTTCGGCACCAGCTTTCGACTCAGTTGGCTTTCGACCAAATGCTTCCGCTTCCATCTCCATCGAAACTAATGCACCTGGTATCAAGAAATTGGTATGTAGGGAATTGGATAGAAGGAGAAAGGTATGAGGATGAAACCATTGGTTTCGAAGGGGTCGAAACGTCACTTTGTTTTTAAATTAAAATCCGCCTACTTGCTTTCAACTAAATGGATTTCGACTCGCTTTGCTTTCAACTGGGTCAATGGATTTAAAAGAGATGGTTTTGAATGGTTTCACTTTAGTTTTATATATTTTCCTTCGACAAAGTCAAAACCTTTTTATCTGCCTCTTTCTACCTTTCGACTATAATGGTTTCATCGGGAATACTTTGTTTTAAAAACTTGGCCACTTCTCATATGCTCTCGAAGGGTTGGTTTCGACACCATAACTTCTTTACTTAGGAAATTGTTTTAAAACATGAGCTTCCGACTTAAATGTTTTAAATTCCATTTTTTCTATAATTGAAGTATAACCCAAATGGTTTCGAAAGAGATGGTTTAATGGTTTCCAAATAAGTGGTTTCGACTTTAATAGGTTTCTTATCCTTTTGCTCTATTGAAGGCATAATTCAAAAGGTTTCGAACGAGATGGTTTTTAAAGGTTTTGTAGTAGTAAACTTTGAATGGTTTTGAAAGGTTTTCACATATTTTAAATTGAACCCAAAGGCTTTTGAAACATCAAGTATTTCAATGTTTTCAAAAGAGTTTTTAATGAATGGTTTCGAAGGGTGGTTCTCTATGGTTTCGAAAGGGTCGAAGGGGAAGGTTTTTCTTTATTTTCGAAGCTTTTGATGAAAAGAAAGGAAGGATTATTCCAATATTTTCGAAAGGAAAAAGAGAGATGTTTATTATTTCGAAGCTTTCGGAGAAAAGAAAGGAAATGATTTTCCAATGTTTTCAAAAGAAAAGGTTTAATGGTTTCGAAAGGTGTAAATGTTTTCATCAACAAGGGGTTGAGTAATATATATATATATATGTATGTATGTATGTATGTATGTATGTATGTATGTATGTATGTATGTATGTATGTATGTATATGTATATAACATGGCAAGGTGATTTTGAGTAAAGCATAGAGGATATATTTTCCTTGTATAAATATGATTTAAATATTTAAATCAATTTGAAAAAAAATTTCAAGGAAATTTAAGGGATGTTAACCCTAATTGATAATGACTCGGATATTAGAATACCAAAGGGACTAGTATAGGGTCGCACCCTATAATTAACTATTGGCCGCCGCTAATTTAGTCCAAAATTCTAGTGTGTAGGGCTTTGTCACAGATAAGACTAAAATTATGAATACACATAGAAAGGAATATATGTTTGTATACAGATAGGTTATTGGTGACCCTGGGAGATGTTAAGTTAGGGACAGACCGTCCAGAAGAGAATTATTTAACAAATAGTTAAAGATTGACCATACAGAAGACGTGTGTCTAATAGATGTTAGATAAATTATGTTATTTTGTTTGGTATGCCCAAGTCAGCCATTAATAGATGTTAGATAAATTATGTTATTTTGTCTGGTAAGCCCAAGTCATCCATTAACAGATGTTAGGTAAATTAAGTTAGAAAATGTTGTTTTGAAATATGTGCTTTTTTTCGTACTCAAGTGCTTCTGATATTAGATACCATTAACATAGTCGTATTTAGTCATCCGGAGTTAATACTATGGATGACTACAACATCTGTAGCGCTTAGCTTTAGGCCTCTAGATAGGGGATGCTACAGTTTTGTATCAGAGCATAGGTTTATGAAATACTTTTATTAAAATTCATTTTTGAAAAAAACATAATCCTTAGGAATCAGAGTAAGGATCGGGGTATAGGATAATGCTATGGCAACGCACTTGTGTTTACTATATATAAGTACATGCTTTATATCTAGACTCCTATCTTTGTTAGGCTATTCTTTTGTATCTCATGAGGCTTGAATATAGATATGGATGGATGAAGATGCAGTGTCAATCTAGGAGAAGACAACACCGCTACAAGTGAAAATGCCTGACCAAATGCTAGAAGAGGTCCAGGTCAGGCTCAGATTGAAAATGTTGGTGCTAGGATTTCCCAAGTAGACATGGGAGCCATGTATCAACTTTTCGTAAAGATGATGCAAGCTAGAATTGTAGCAGGAGTTGTTGGTGGTAATGCTGCTGTAGGAGGAGTTCAGGAAGCTCCAGTAGTCAATCAATATGCTTACTTAAGCAGAGACTTTACTAGGCTTGGAGAGAAAACGTTTATTGGGACGGAGGATGCGATCATAGTAGAAAACTGGCTGCTACACTTCGAGAGAATTTTTGCTGACCTGGGGCTCAATGATGAGCGAAAATGGAGATTTGCTTTAAGACAGCTATAAGGAGCTGCTTTGTTTTGGTGGAATACTATTACTGCTGGCATGGATGAGGAGACCATGATGTGGGCGAAGTTCAGGAGGAGGTTTCAAGAAAGGTTCATGTTAGTAATGGCACAGTCTGTCTTGGTCAGGAAGTTTGCTAAGCTAGAACAAGGAGAAATGTCAGTTCTGGAATACGCTAATAGATTCAAAGAGTAAGCCCAGTATGGGTATGCCACTGTTGACACGGTGTTGAAGAGAAATGAAAAGTTTATTAGAGGTTTGAAGCCGGGGTTGGCTAAAACAACTTTATTGCACATCAGAGATCCATGTGATGTGGTAGTGGAAATGATGTTGAGACATGAAGAGATGTTAGCTTGTTTGGAGAAGAAGAAGAAGGAGGTCCAGGTCAGACAGGGCCGAAAGAGAAAGTTTCTCCACAAAAAGAATGCTAAAAAGGAAGAGCGACAAAGAAAAAGTCTGAGGTGCTCTACTATAAGTGTGATAAGAAAGGCCATTACGCTCATGAGTGCCGGATAGGCAAAGCAAAGAAGGCTACTAAGAAGAATAGGATTGGATGTTTTAACCGTGATCAAATTGGTCAGTACAAGAACAAGTACAAAGAGCTAGAAAAAAGAGATAAATGTCAAGTGTTTGCCCTGGAGCTTACAACATCAAAGTCGATAGTGCAGGGGAAGGGAAAGGCAGTGTTAGGATGTAATTTTCAGATCCATGATATATTTGTTAGCGTTTTATTTAATACCGGTGCATCTCATTCTTTTATATCTAGATGTTTGGCAGATAAACTTAACCTAGAAGCCACATATTTAGTTACTTCCTTAAGAGTTGCAAATCTATAAGAGGGTATACGATGCTTGGGATGAAGTGTGACCACATAGAGTTTGATTTGATAAGTTACACCTTTGCTCACAGTTTGCATGTATTTGATTTTGTTCGGTTTGGAATTATATTAGGTATGGATTTCTTAAGTAATTTTGATGCAAGAATATTTTTCCTAGACAAGAAAATATCACTTAGACACTCGTGTGCCTCTCCACTAGCATACAGGTTTTACAGAGGGGTTTGGCACAACTGAAACAACAGCATGCCTAATATCAAAGTTTGAACAAACACTTGGCGTCCCTCTTTCACTACTCACACAGCCACATACACGTCCACCATCCACACTTAACGAATTGAAGCCCCAATCAGTAGAATCCGCAGTTACAACATCCATATGACATCCAACAAAAGATGAGATCTAACCTTTTACGGTACCAGGATACTTGATGATACTTCCACAGCCATCGGAGTAACTTGGTGACGGACAATGAGGGGGCTACCCCATGGTCATGCTTAATGGAAGCAGCGAGTCGAGCACGTGCCTGGCCACACAATCTTCCTTCGGAATAAGATCTGGAGGATGTTTTGCACGGCTTCGATTCTGGGATAATTTTGAGTGGGGAGTTGAATAAAAATCATGGTCTTTGAAAATCTTTCAGGGACTCGGCATAGTTACATTAAGAGGAGGAAGAAGGTTATTGCTTCGAACGAAAGAATTTGGGGAGGAGACATTCGATATCTACTATTTTCTAATTTCGAATCTGAATTTCGAGAGAGGGAGGCCTGATTAGGTATAAGTTCGAATGGGGAAAAAATGAAAGAGGGGAAGACGGTTAAGAAAAAAAAACGCTCGACCATTTCTTCTTCGATTTGATTTTCTTTGAGGAACGAAGGCGATCGGTAGATAATATAAAAGGAGGAAGATACCTTGCGTGAGAATCTTTGCTAGCTACAGTGGTCTTGAAACGAAAGGAAAAAGTTGTGAAGTGAAATAATTTCAGCTGACGGTAACAGGATATAAATATATTTTTAAATTCAATTCAAATCGTCTCGATAAATGCAACTTACAATTCCGAATTCCTATCGAGGTGTGCCGTTAGGCGTTTATAATGTTATACCCCTATCCCGAATGCATTGAAAAAGGTTTCGAGTTCTAATTCGATCGTATGGAGAAGATAGCTTTTGGATCAGTTATTATATTGAATTTCGATATAAATTTCAACGCGTTTACATATCGTACGCTCCCATAACAACTCCGATCACTACGAAATTTGAAATCCGATAAAAATACAATATTACGGATCCAATGGAACTGGTTTCGTCGAATTCCAAGACTACGCCTCGGAAGGCTATTTTTAAATATCGATTTAAACGATATATTTTTAAAATTGAACAAATCACCTTTAAATTCAATTTTAACACTTTTACTATCTTCAGTATCATCAATATAAATTTTACAAGCCTTCAAATTATTTTTAACAGGCTTAAAAATCCGGATTCAACATTTTACCCAACTTCAAATTATTTAGTTCAATAATTTAATTACTTAAATAAATGGTGATATTTGAATTCAAGTTAAAAATTAATTTTCAAATATTTAAAATCAATTAAATATACCGATTTCAAACATCCAAAAATTACGGGTCGTCACATTCCTCCCCCTTAAAAGAATTTTGCCCCCAAAATTACTAGTTAGGAAGAATGGTCCAATACCCGTTTACCTTTTTCCCAAAGCCATATAGTTTTTATCTACTTTCCAAAACAATCTTTTTATTAAGAACATCCTATCATAATTCCTAACTTTCCAAACTTCTTTCATTAGGTTCCCACCAATATCATATACCCATCCATTCAAATTTCAATTTAAAACCCAATTTAAAATTTCAAAATTTCTCAAAAAATTTGTAACTCCCTAAATTTTTGAAAAATTTCGCTAGCGTCTCCTTTGTGTGGCTAGCTCGATACAACTATAAAATGCCTCTACGGGCCCCCAAATTCCAAAAGAAATCAAAAGGCCAAGTGGCTAGATCAAAAACCCAATCAAATCTCATACAGAAATTTAAACACATACCCTTTTGTCGATCAATTCGAATTTATCTTCTAAAATCAAAACCAATTTTTATATTTTCCCTTTATAATACCTGCATATCCTACTTAGCAATAATATCCAATCACAACATTCAAAAACATTTTATTGACTTCTTTACAAAATGTCAATATTTATTCATTCAAATATTAACTTAGAATATATTTGTAATATCAATTTCCAATTAAAAATTCACCATTCCTTTCTTAAGTTTAGTATAAGCATTTTATATGTTTCTTTATTTATTTTCACTTCACCACTTTAGTTTATATCTACTTCTATTCAAATTGGTACTCCCATTTCCGTATGAATTCAATTTATCTTCAATTCTGAATATTGAATTTTATCTTCCATTTATACTAATTCATATCGTTGTTTTAAATTAGTTTCATTCCCTAATTTATTTCAATTTCCAATTTAAAATCGTTTTATCGCTAACAAAAAGTTTTCCAAAAAAATTTCAAAATTTTTTCAAACTCCTAGAATTTTCGAAATTTTTTGGCAGAGTCTCCTTTGTACGGAGGAGCTTTTCCAATTTGACAAGAGATATAAATATATATATATCGACCCACACGGTCGGAAAAACAAAAATAGTTCATATTTCCTATTTTTATTGCGTAGGCGTACCTTATTTAGCATTTTTAAGCAAGCGGCTTATTATTTTAGCATTTAGCGCGTCCAAATCCAGCCAAACGGCTTCCTGGTACCTGTACTTACTCAATTCAAACATATAAGTACTAAATATATGCAATTTGTTAACATTTTACTTACTTTCAATAGTTAACACATAAATTTCACATATAATGCACGTTATATAACTTCCATAAGCACATATAAGGTTTCGACACTTATATTTAATGCTTACAACCGATTCTCAAGCCATTCCATTCAGTTTATGTGATTTACAACTTACTCGCTTATATTTAATTCATTCTAAGCAAAAAAAATTCATGTTCATTCCAATTGACTTCAAAATCATCCTATTTCACTTCTATTAACTCATAGAATTTTATCTAACCCTGTTTGCATCAAACGATCCATTTTCTTATGCAATTCGACAATGTTAATGTGAATAAATAATTACTTAAGCTTATAACCACTTTAAATTGATTCCATCTCAATTTACATTCGATTCTATCCCATTTTTAATTTATTCTCAATCTTTTCATTGCATTTTCTTTCATATCCAAAAGTTTGATTCCAAACCATTTTAATAAACTCGACAACCAATATATTAAATAACCATCTCACAATTTACTTAAGTTATTTATTTTCTTCAAACTATTCCACCCAATAATTTAAGTTTATTTTATTCAACCAACTTCCATTTAAATCTTTAATTTGATTTCCCTTTGATCAAATCCCAACTATTTTACTAATTTATTTGATTAGTTTATTTTTTATCCATCCTTAAATTTTAATTCACATTAACAATTCATTATTGAATTTATTAATAATAAGGTCATTCAATTTATGGATGAATTTGATTTGTTTACATCTCACACCAAATCTATTTTAATCCAATTCGATTTTATTTAATCACACTTTCAATTTATAATCCCATACTTGATTTATTTTTTCATCTCCAGAATACCAATACTTTTATTCCGTCTTATTTATTCCCTTTTTAAATTTTTATAAGCTACTCACTTATTAATATTCATTCTTCCCCATTTATTTACTATCATTCCCGTTCATATTTTATTTTTTCCAACTCGGGATTATATATTTAATTTATCCAAGTGTGTGTGTGTGTGTATATATATATATTCCAATTTTAACTTTTATAAGCTTTCCCACTTTTTTTAATCTAATTCTTCTTAAGTTAAATTTCTATTCTAAACAAATTTCAAACTTATATAAGTTCCTAAATTTATTCTTTAAGCATTTCCAGTTTATTTCTAGAGTTGTAAGCTATTGCTTAAACATTCCAAAATACTTAAAACGACATCAGAGTTTTCAATAAACACATAAGTATTTCAAAATCCCTTTTGAAATTATTTATATCCAAAATCCATTGGTAAATTCAATTTATCTCTTTGAATTTCAAAACCAACCTAATTTTGCAGACAATTCCAATTCAAAACAATTTGGTAGCAATTTCTCTCTTGGAAACTCAAAAATGAACATCGATGATGCTGTAGTCATCACCGAAGTTATTTTCTAGCAACCGAAAGAGTTCAATGCTTTTATCTCTTTTAAAACCCTTCAAATAATTTTAAATTCCAAATCTCTCTAGATTTCAAATCTGTTTCAAAAATATTTCTCAAAAATATATCATTTTTCCCAACTTTTTGAGAATCATTTTCAAATTCTAAGGAATTTAAATTCCTAAATTTTCAAATTCCAAATTCTTTAAATTTATATTCACACATTACTTTGGAATTTTATCTTATTTTAATTAATTATTAATCACACTATAATTCACATTTATAGTTTACATTTACAAATTTCATTTGTATATGAATTTGTTTCTTAGTTTTTAATTATGATTTCAATATCTTATTCAATTTTGAATCACGTTTACAAATCCCATTTATTTATTAATTTATTCGTTAATCTTTGGTTATTATCTTGAATTTCTTATTCAATTCTCATACAATGATAATAATTTAATATTATCACTTTCTAACAACTAAGCATCCATATATAACAATAACAATTTACGAAAAATCATTTCTTTTATATAAAAAAATTTGGGTAAAATTATTTCATTTACCCTATTTAAAACAATACTATGTCGGTTTATCTTGTTAAGAGATTAGAAATCCCTATCGATAGCATGGCGTCCCACCCATCGACCAGAATCCATAAACATTCAACAAATAAGTCAACACAATATAAAACAATTTTATATTCACTAACAAATACACGCTCATATCTATAAATACACTCAAACTCATTTTAGAGTACTATGGACTTTATTCTATGAGTAATTCCTACCAGAGCCAAGGTTATCACCTACCTAAGCTCTTATACCAACTGTAACAGCCCGCAAATCCGTACCTCTTGAGTCAACACTATTCTACATCAATCAACTCAAGTTGAACATAAATACGAACCATTTGGGTTAAAGAAGAAGAGGTAGAAGAAGAGAAAACAGAAAACAACAACAGAATCTTACCATCGCAGCGGAATAAAATATAATAGGTAATCATAGATATTTAGACCAAAAACAAATACTATATCTGTTTATACATACATCATCAGAGTACATCATCAGAGTTCCACATCAATAACATACAAATGGATACACAGCGGAATAATAATCAAATACGGAAATACGTATCGCCATCCAGCTCGTCTCCTGAGCTCCACAGCATCCTTTCATGTATTCTATAATACTCGGTCTGACCCGAGCATTATAGTTAAATAACACCCGAGTCGGTCTAGACTACCAGCGTGAGAAATCACATTCAAATTGATTATTAAAATTTCAAAAATCCTTTGAAAATAAAAGCATCTCGTAAGACCACGACATAAATAAACATGTCGGGTTTTTACCTTACGATAGCTAAAACACTTTTTATTAAAATCCTCTGATATTATAATAGGGTCTATATACAAATACTTATTAAAATAGCCGAAATTGTTACATTATTAAATTCCAGCTACTAGCCACAGAGTGGGTAATACAAACAAAATTCGTAAAAGGCGCGTAAGGAGAATGAATTTCCAACTAATGACTAGGCACTATGGTACCACCTGTCATGGTACGTGGCCTAGATCACATTACCGAGGATCACTCCCGACCCCCTGCAACACAAGATCGAGACTACCCCTTACTGGATAATCCCGAGTAAGATCACCCCATGGTTGTGATCAGCAACCGCACCACTAAGCCGAAAATAAAAGGGACATCTAGATAGGGATGACCTCACCCTGAAGTGGGTGCTACCCACCTAGCCTTGCTGCATAACCCCTGATTTTTAGTCATTCCCGGTTGATGAGGCTTGAGGCTAAGCGTTACCTTTTTGAACGTTTCCCTTAGAATGTTCATCGTCCACCCGACGATGTTCTGAATGCATTCATCCATACAAGTCCGTCCCGGGTTCGAACAGAACCGAAGGCACTACTCCTACTACATCCATTTTGGAAATATCCTCAGGATTAGTAGCGACTGGCCCTTACACTTCACTACTCCATCTTCAAATCCAAACTTGTTTTTTCATGAAAACATACAAACCAGATCGGAAGTGGTTTTTGAGAAATAAATCCCGATCCCAGTCTCTTCGAAACGATTAGCGCATTGTTCAATATTGATAGTCAGTTATTTAACTACCAATTAACATTCACAAACATCCATCAACCATAAATAATTTCTCTAATTTATTTTTTATTCTCAAAATACCTTCGCAAGATATATTCCTACTTTTCAATTCTTTTTGAAAACAGTTTCAAACTATCTTCCTTTTACAGAATAAATTTCTATTTCCTCTGAAATCACCAAGCACCAAACTTTTGATTTTTAAAATAATTTAAAAACACTTTATTGTAAAATATGCTTTAACATTTAAATTTATAAAAACTACTTTAATACTTAATAAAAGATAATACTTTTAGGAATATTTAAAATAAGGTTACTTTATAAAATATAAAACTAGATTTTCTCCTTTAAAACAAAATACTAAGTTACCTTTAAATAATTACTACGATAATAGATTTGAAAAATACTTACTTTAGAATTTAAACATTTAGCAATGATAAATTTTCTAAAACATACTTTTTAAAACAACATTAAAACTTTTATCGTATATTTAAAAATTTACTTTGAAAACATACTTGGCTACCCAGGGAAATATACTTCTCTTCACATTCTTTAAAAATGAATCCCTATTTATTTTAAACAAATGTTCCCATTCCTTTATTAAATTCCCATCGTGAATTTATTTTCCAAATATCCACTGATATATAACTATGCTTCTATAAATCCAGTTTATAAATTCCATAGCCACATTCTCCTTTAAAAATCCCGGTTTTACACACTTAAATCAATTCCCAAATTGATTCCAATTTACTCCATTTATTCCAAAATCCATTAACTTCATAATTTTATTCCTTAATTATGATTTAAAATACTTTTAACTGAAAATACCAATTTTAGATTTCCCAAATTACTTCTTTATCCTTTAAAATAAATTTAAACTTTGAATTTTAAAATAATTCTTTTTTCCTTCAAATAAGGTCACTTAAGTTTTAAAAATTCATTATTTCTCTGTTTATTCAAAATTCCCATTTTCCATACTCGGAATTTATTTATTAGAATTCTAAAATCACTTTATTTCTTTTCCAATTCATTCTTAAATTTATAGAAATTTTCTATAATTATTTTACTTAAAAATTCACTCTTTATTTTCTTTTCAAAAATCCAATTTATATATTTTGATAACTGAGTGTACCGAATATATTCAAGCAAACCATAGCATTCAGTATTCTAATATAATTCATCATAGAATATCTAATAATCAAAACAGAGAATATTAAATAATTTAAATAAATGTTGAGGAATCCAATTGGATCCCTCCACCCTGTTTCCCTGCATTCACAGACGTTAGCACAATACAAAATAAAATACCGATTCCACTTCGAGGTGGAATATCGCGGTATATTGGATTAATATAATATCATCCGCCATTATGCGGCGCATATGGTCTCATCCGCTATATAACGCGGGAAATCAATCATTCCAAGATGTATTATATACTATATATACTACTATACATATAGTATAACACATCCAATCAAATCAATCAATCAACCAATTATTTATATCTAGCTATTTAAATTTAAATTTAAAACCAGATGAGTGAGACTAACTCATCTTTGATTTTTGATTTGCAATCTGATCCAACCCGACTTGTTTTCTTCACAGTCTTAGACCTTGTACACATTATACAATTTATTAACATCTGAAATAATCTCTAAATAATTACCATTTAATAAATTAAATTGACCAATAATTTAATTTTAAACTAATTATTTGGTTTTAAACTAATAAATTGATTTTAAACTAATTTCCTTAAAATAAATAGATTTTAGTAATAAAAATATTTAAATTGGTTAATTAAACAAATTAGTTTCCATAATACATCATTCATTTTTTTCTTTAAAATACTAGTAAATCTAAAATAACATCTATAAATATTTCCTGCTTATATTTTGAATTAACTATGTATGTGTATATTTTCTTTTGTAATGACAAATAGAGACTACTTACTATATATATATATAAACACAAAATCAACTAGAAAAAGCTATACCTTACTGCCATTGCTAACAGTAAACTCCGGCAAGACTTTGACCTAACAATCATGTGCCTCTCCACTAGCATACGGGTTTTACAGAGGGGTTTGGCGCAACTGAAACAACAGCATGCCTAATATCAAAGTCAACATTTGAACAAACACTTGGCGTGTCTCTTTCACTACTCACACAGCCACATACACATCCACCATCCACACTTAATAAATTGAAGCGCCAATCAGTAGAATCCGCAGTTACAACATCCATATGACATCCAACAAAAGATGAGATCTAACCTTTAACAGTACCAGGATACTCGATGATACTTCCCCAGCCATCGGAGTAACTTGGTGACGGACAACGAAGGGGCTACCCGATGGTCGTGCTTAATGGAAGCAGCGAGTCAAGCACGTGCCTGGCTACACGATCTTCCTTCGGAATAAGATCTGGAGGATGTTCTGCACGGCTTCGATTCTAGGATAATTTTGAGTGGGGAGTTGAATAAAAATCATGGTCTTTGAAAATCTTCCAAGGTCTCGGCATAGTTACATTAAGAGGAGGAAGAAGGTTATTGCTTCAAACGAAAGAATTTAGGGAGGAGACATTCGATATCTACTATTTTCTAATTTCGACTCTGAATTTCGAGAGAGGGAGGCCTGATTAGGTATGAGTTCAAATGGGGGAAAAATGAAAGAGGGGAAGATGGTTAAAAAAACAAACGCTCGACCATTTCTTCTTCGATCTGATTTTCTTTGAGGAACTAAGACAATCGGTAGATAATATAAAAGGCAGAAGATACCTTGCATGAGAAGCTTTGCCTAGCTACAGTGGTCTTCAAACGAAAGGAAAAGGTTGTGAAGTTAAATAATTTCAGCTGACGGTAACCAGGGTATAAATATATTTTTAAATTAAATTCAAATCGTCTCGATAAATGCAACTTACAATTCCGAATTCCTATCGAGGCATCCCGCTAGGCATTTATAATGTTATACCCCTATTCCGAATGCATTGAAAAAGGTTTCGAGTCCTAATTCGATCGTATGAAGAAGATAGCTTTCGGATCAGTTATTATATTAAATTTCGATATAAATTTTAGCGCGTTTACATATCGTACGCTCCCATAACAACTCCGGTCACTACCGAATTTGAAATGCAATAATAATACAATATTATGGATCTAATGGAACTAGTTTCATCGAATTCTAAGACTGCGCATCGGAAGGCTATTTTTAAATATCGATTTAAACGATATATTTTTAAAATTGAACAAATCACCTTTAAATTCAATTTTAACACTTCTACTATCTTCAATATTATCAATATAAATTTTACAAGCCTTCAAATTATTTTTAAAAGGCTTAAAAATCCAGATTCAACATTTTACCCAACTTCAAATTATTTAATTCAATAATTTAATTACTTAAATAAATGGTGATATTTGAATCCAAGTTAAAAAATTAACTTTTAAATATTTAAAATCAATTAATTATTCCGATTTCAAACATCCAAAAATTACGGGTCGTCACAGGATGAGGCTATATAGGGTACACATGTGAATATTCTATTTGGCTAACACTAGTATGTATTGAAGAATCAAATATATAACCACCTTTTTGTACACAGTATTAGCATAAAGCAATAACACATGTGACTCTAGGATAGAACAATACATAATGTGCAATAAATAATAACTAAGAGAAGGTCAATAAACATAGTGATGATATATATATAATAGAAATATATACAAAGGATCAATTTATACATCAAATATGTACTGTCTCCAAAACGTCCAATATATGAACCCAAAATACATCTCAAAGGTATACAATGACATTATGGAACAATATCCTAGCCTCCATTTATGTCCAACATCCATAAACTGGTCATCTTATCCCAAAACCTATAATGTCTCGGACCGACCCGAGTACTATATAAATAACACATAGCTCAGACAATGTCTAAAATATTGATGTCCTAATATGATCTCTGCTAGTATGGTATAACAAACATCATATCACCTAAATAAGTACATCAAAATATGAATCAAATGGAATAGTGTCCAGTGGTGCAACATTCAATTATACTAACATCATCAATACATGAATAATCGTCAAGAAAAATTAGGCTAGCTCACAACATTTCCCAAGTATAACCCTCAAACAATAATGAGGTTGACTTTCTCGAGTTTGTCACACTCATAAGATGTAAAAAATAAGCAAACATATATCAAACATACAATTGGCGACACATGCCTGTGATGTATAGCCGGCGACACATGCTAGTGATGTATAGCCGGCGACACATGCCAAAGGAATAATTGGCAACATATGCCAATGAGTGGCAGTTGGCGATACACACCAAGAGAAGATAATAAGCGACTTAGGCCAAAAAGAAAGGTATTCGATGACACATGCCTGAGAAGGATACAGGGATTGATCATACACTTGTTTGCGCCAAAATTGGCCACAAACACCCGATATCATGGAAGCACCCGTTTATGAACACAAATCAGCAATAATCAATACAAAACTCAAATCTAAGCAATAGCAATCACAATAATTCAGCAATAACAATCAGAAACACAGGGTTTATAGTGGTTCGACAATCTTGCCTACGTCCACTCCGAAGTTTATGTCTTTATTGATTCACTTGATGATTTCAATCGATTACAGTGGACTACAGTCAATAATAGCTCTGAAATCAGATTACAACAGCGGTAATGAAGAGTAGAATTGAATCCGGCAGAGTCTGAACGTTGAATGGCCAACAAGATCCCCTTTCTGTAGGCTTCAGGGTGCTATTTATAGGAGTAGGAGGCCCAGATCTCGCTCAAACTTCGGGAGACTTTTTCTGGCATGTGAGTGGGCCTACGCGACCGACCTCACAAGGTTTCAACTCGATCTGAGGTCGATACGAAGTGATTTCGTATCCATCAAAAATGATCCAATCGAGCTCAAACTTGGCAGGAACAATCATTACCTTGTATGGAAGCTACTGTGAAAATTTCGTTGCATTTGGATCAGCGGTTTGGGAGATATGATCGATACAAACTAGTATGTTTCGGTTGGCTGTTTATTTCGAATCCATCAGTTCGTATCTGCCCCTTCGAATCGATCACCTCACGTGGTCTTGTGATGATGTGGAGCGCATACTTCGCCTCGATCCGGTCTTTACTCCGTGTTGACCGTATCGACTCCATGAAATTCGCCTTGTTCGTATCGAGGATGGCACGTCACCCAAGGTTAGTTGACCTGATGGATACGAAAAGGCCTCTACTCATGGATTCGAACACGGTCTTGGGATGGAAACGTAGCAGCGAATATCTGATGGATGCAAAGTTGATGTTAGGTGATCGATACGAAGCCGATGGATACGAACCGAGCCATGCCGATGGATTCGAATAAGACACTCTAGCCGAAGTTCGATCGATACGAAGTCCATTGATGCGAAGGCCTGGCCACTTCGATCGATACGAAGCCGATGGATACGAACCGAGGAGTGGTGATGGATATGCATATCGATATGAAGTGCGGCCTACTGATGGATACGAAACAGTACTCTGGGATGGATACGAACATGCTGAGATGATGCCCATCTGATCGATTCGAACTCGATCGATTCGAAGTGTGTGGAACCTGATGGATTCGAACGAGGCAATCATTGGTGGATACGAACCCCATCGATTCGAAATGGGCATCTTCTCAACAATTTGATGGATACGAACTTTGTGCTTTGGCTAACTTGCATCGATCATATCTCGTTCATACGAACTCCGATTAACCTGAAATTTGAAACACTGGCCTTCATGGATTTGCTTGTCGTGTCCTATCAATTGTAGCCTGATCCGGGCTCAGACAAAATTCATCGATATCCATAGTGAAGTTGTGTATAACCAATCTTTGAGACAAACTGTCTTTTATTTTCGACCAATCTTTTGGTATCACGGCTTTGCCAAAAAGCGGGACAACATTTTGCCCCCCAAAACATGCCTTGCGGTAGGAAGGTGTGTTTTGCAATGCTTTGATCTGGATGTTCATATCCTGTCAACAACCTGTAATGAACTTGATAGTTTCATATGACCTCAAATGACGATCGTTCGGGATCGTGTGTCATTTGAGGTGAAGCAGGACCGTTCGCGGTCGATGCCGTTCGAGGCGAAGGATGGAATGGGACCGTTCGTGGTCGATGCCGTTCGCGGCAAATGTTGATCGTTCGCGATCAGGTGTCGTTCGTGGCGAAATGTGATCGTTCGCGATCGTGTGCCGTTTGAGGCGAATTGTGATCGTTCGCGATCGTGTGTCGTTCGAGACGAATTATATGTGCCCGGGGGGGGGGGGGGGGGACTTAGTATTATCGATGCCGGAATTAATGTTCGGAGGAGTTTCCGAATCAAAGACTTTGGCGGTTCATCGCCATAAAGAAGGTGCTCGTAGACCGTTCGCGATCCAACGGGCATGCAAGTAAACTCTTTCATAGAATTGCAAATATCGAAGCAATAATTACACGAATCTCACAACAGAAATGTCCAAACAGGTAGAGTCTAAATGTTTAAATCAAAATCAAATCAAAAAGCAAGATGAAGATGTCAAAGCGTAAACTCTTACTATGATGCGGTTGGTAGTCATTCAGGGCATGCCTATGGATCGTGCGCGATCGCTCACATGTGTAAATGATTTAACCGTGTCAGTGAGAGGTTTATGACTTGTTCATCATTATTTCAGTCAATCAATGAATAATCAAACGTTGTCCCGGCTCAGGGTCACCTCTAGCTGATGTAGACGGTGGTCGCTCTGGCTCCACTGCTGGAGTTCGCCTCCTCACATACTGAAGGAGCATACCGTTCCTGATATGCCCTTCCAACTCGTCCTTCAGATGCCTACAATCATTAGTGTTATAACCGTTCAATTCATGAAATACACAAAACTTATCTGATTTTCTTTCGTCAGAAGTTGGATCCCTTCGCATCGGTCTACGATATGGAACCTGCTCTTTGGTATCCTGATAGATTCGCTACAAACTCTCATTCAGCTCAGAGTAAGTGGTGAATCACGCCTCCCTCCATGGTCGCTTTGACCAGTCACCGTTATTCTCAGTCTTCCTTTTTCCTTCACTAGTCTCCGCACCCTTTCCAGGTGTATTCACGCCTTTGATTGTAAAAACATCAATTCCCTCTCCTTCCTCTCTTTCGGCATTCGCATCCTCCAATCGTAAAAACTTTTCCGCCTCATGATAGAATACTCCTAGATCCACAGGTGGATCTTTAGTTAACGAATTTTTGAACTCTGTTCCGTCAGTTATTCCGGACACAGCTGCCATCATAACCATAGATGGATCTGGTCGATCCTCCGAAGCTGCTGCTGCATTAAATCGTGTCAGAAAACTCCTCAAAATCTCCCCAGCTTTCTATTTTAGAGTTGCCAAAGTCATCACATTCTTGGGTCTTACAATGTGAACCATGAATTTCCTCATGAATCTCTCAGTTAAGTCTGCCCATGTTACTATGAAGCCGCTCTCCAGCTGTCTAAACCATAACGCCGCAATATCTACCAAGTACAATGGAAAGCACTGGGCCATAACCTCCTCTGATGCCCCTAGCACCTCCATATGCCTCATATATTTTGTCAGATGAACTGTAGGGTCTGTCCTTCCATTATACATATCCAACGATCGTAACTTAAAATCTGGTGGGTTCCTAGCTCGCCTGATTGTCGTGGTAAAAGGGCTCCTATTAACATCCTCTAAATCTTTGTTTACTAATCCGCCTCTCATGGCTCGCCTGACCATCTCCGCCAACTTGTCATTGTCTCCAAGATGTAATCTTCGTTCCTCACTTTCGACCTACCTCCCGAGTTCACGAGGGAACTCTGGGATCTGCCCCCTTGACAGAGCATTCACTCCGCTGCTACTCTCAGGTTGCGCAGATGCTCCTCTCTCTCTCCGAGATTGGATCAACATTCTCCATATGTGTGCCTCCTAATCCAGGTGCTACGCCGGATGGTCCTGCTCCGTTTTGTACCCCATCGGCTCCTTTGTTCTGTGCTCCAAGTTGCCCTATCTGTTGAAATAAACTCTGGATCAACTCCTCCTGTTTCTTCATCATTGTCTCCATATCGTCCCTAGTGATGAAGATCAATGCTTGATTCGCTCCCGAAGAAGCCTCTTGACTACCCTCATGTTGACTTCTCTCTGGCCTTAGTCTTTTACTTGTTTGTCTTGTCATGGCTCTTAGATCTGAATTCTTAAGTCTTCAAATTCAACTTCTCCTGAATCAGCTATTCTCAGTGAAAGCACCAAAATGTTTGCGCCAATATTAGCCACAAACACCCGATATCGTGGAAGCACATGTTTATGAACACAAATCAGCAATAATCAATACAAAACTCAGATCTAAGCAATAGCAATAGCAATCGCAATAATTCAGCAATAACAATCAGAAACACAGGGTTTATAGTGGTTCGACGATCTTGCCTATGTCCACTTTGAAGTTTATGTCTTTATTGATTCACTTGATGATTTCAATCGATTACAGTGGACTACAGTCAATAATAGCTCTGAAATCTGATTACAACAGCGGTAATGAACAGTAGAATTGAATCCGGCATAATCTGGACGTTGAATGGTCAAAAAGATCCATTTTCTGTAGGCTTCAGGGTGCTATTTATAGGCGTAGGAGGCCCAGATCTCGCTCAAACTTCGGAAGACTTTTTCTGGCACGTGAGTGGGCCCACGCGACCGACCCCACCAAGTTTCAACTCGATCTGAGGTCGATACGAAGTGATTTCGTATCCATCAAAAAATGATCCAATCGAGCTCTAACTTGGCAGGAACAATCTTTACCTTGTATGGAAGCTACTATGAAAATTTCGTTGCATTTGGATCAGTGGTTTGGGAGATATGATCCATACGAACTAGTATGTTTCGGTTGGTTGTTTATTTCGAATCCATCAGTTCGTATCGGCCCCTTCGAATCGATCACCTCACGTGGTCTTGTGATGATGTGGCACGCATACTTCGCCTCGATCCGGTCTTTACTCCGTGTTGACCGTATCGACTCCATGAAATTCGCCTTGTTCGTATCAAGGATGACACGTCACCCAAGGTTAGTTGACCTGATGGATACGAATAAGCCTCTGCTCATGGATTCGAACACGGTCTTGGGATGGAGACGAAGCAGCGAATCTCTGATGGATGCGAAGTTGATGTTAGGTGATCGATACGAAGCAGATGGATACGAACCGAGCCATGCCGATGGATTCGAATAAGACACTCTAGCCGAAGTTCGATCGATACGAAGTCCATCGATGCGAAGGCCTGGCCACTTCGATCGATACGAAGCCGATGGATACGAACCGAAGAGTGGTGATGGATATGCGTATCGATACGAAGTGCGGCCTACTGATGGATACGGAACAGTACTCTGGGATGGATACGAACATGCTGAGACGATTCCTATCTGATCGATTCGAACTCGATCGATTTGGAGTGTGTGGAACCTGATGGATTCGAACGAGGCAATCATTGATGGATACGAACCCCATCGAGTCAAAATGGGTATCTTCTCAACAATTTGATGGATACGAACTTTGTGCTTTGGCTAACTTGCATCGATCATATCATGTTCATACGAACTCCGATTAACCTGAAATTTGAAACACTGGCTTTCATGGCTTTGCTTGTCGTGTCCAATCAATTGTAGCCTGATCCGGGCTCAGACAAAATTCATCGATATCCATAGTGAAGTTGTGTATAACGAATCTTTGAGACGAACTGTCTTTGGTTTTCGACCAATCTTTTGGTATCACGGCTTTGCCAAAAAGCGGGATAACAACATTGGACACAGTTTTAGGTATAATTATAGCTCATCTCAAGTGATATTATTTGTAAGGACCTGGAATTTTGAAACCAGTCAAAATAATAGAAAACTCGTCCGTTCTAAAACTACGAATGAAAACTACCAGTTTAACATATCATAATCTGATAAATATGTAACACAACTAAATGTATAAGATACAGTTTTAATGATACAACTTATCACAGTTCAAATCATTTATTCTACAAGGTGTGTTTTAATACAAAGAAAACTCAAATACACTAAATCCACCACTGCACAACTCTGAAGCATGAGATCGCAATATTCATTCCTGCAAACTCAATACACAAGTAAAATAGCAAACAATAAACAGTAAAAAGATATATTATTATTGGGGCTACATCACAACCACTTATGACTTCCTATGTACCTTTATCTAATGGGTACCCAATTAGATACGAGATAAAGCCAACGTGGTTCCTCTATTCGCAAATATGACTCAAAAGGAGCCTACAATGCAATATATATAATATATGAATGTAACCGCTGAAAATTACCTACTTAGGCTTGTATCCTTAGATTTAGATTTCCAAAATATAATTACTTCTATTATTTCAAAAATAATCAATTTGAAAATATTTATTCGAAAATAACTTCTTCGAACTAAATTCATGGTGTCATTTCAAATCCTTTTGAAATATTATATATATATATATATATGTATGTTTTATATCAAACTATATGTTTCTTCAGGATTTAAAACAAATCACTTTTGAAAACGGTATCAAATACTATATAATAATATAGTGGTGCATTTTTATATATTTATATGAAAATTCCAAAATACTTTATTATAAAACCATATCAAAATATATGCAACCAGTTCAGGAGTTTTCTCCCAATAACAGGACAACTAGGTTACAGCCTTCCAAAATCAATAAGTATATCCCTCTATACAAAAAGTGGACTATATTGAGGATTAAACCACCATTTGCCCACTTTTTAGTTACGGGTTACCTGAATCATTGGCAAGATAACAAATCATTTTTTTCCAAAGCGACAAATCATTTTGCACTAATATTTACAAATACTTCCAAAACAATATTGTTTATTTCCTCAATATCATTGGAAAGCCTTTTAAAAACGACCGGGACTTTAATCCTCAAAATTATCTTAATTTATAAAACACATTTTATAAATACCTTTATATAAATCATTTTTATACGAAACCACTTCATAAATATTTATTTCCAAATATTTACATTCTTTTAAAGGAAAATTTTCATAACATTTTCTAAAAACCCACTTTCAAAACAATTTATTAAATTGAAGTGAACCAAATATTATTGCAAAACACCTTACAGCCAAATCGTGAAATAAATCATAAGATGTTATCCTATAAATGTTTTCTACCCTACCCATGCCAAATAAAAAGGGTAATAGCTTATAATCTGGTTGAGTAAAATCAACAACCAAACAAACGATGATAACAACACATTATTGTTAACAATTCAATAAATTGAATAATAACACATAAACTAAAATTAACCAGTCTATAAGTAAATGTCCAAACTAATCTATTCAATTTATAATAGTAGATTAGGGATTTATTCTGCTAATTAAACGTCACTAATGAAATATAGGTTATTCAACTATGTAAATCGTAATTAAATTTAATCACTATTAATTTATCACTAAATTATACTTCGTTAAATGTGTCCAATAACTATACTACTATGTTCTATGCGTCTATACAAATCTAGTGTCGATGACCGTGGGTTAAATAGATTTCATATGGGGGAGTTGTTAATTTTTAAAGTTAACACATTTAAAACTAACTAAATTAATTAAACTAAACTAATTTTTAATAACTAAATATAACTCTCACTCATGCTTCAACAAGCTGAAGGCCCATAATTGCTAAACCAGAAAGCCACAACAACTCGTTCCCTTCCCCGTCTCACGTGCAATTGTCCATGTAATGGTGGAATATTTTACAAAACTCTTTGAAATGGATAGTACCCATCCTTTGTTGTTTTGCCTGTAGCCAAATTAACCCACCGCCTCGCCTTTTCCTCCTTGCCACTGACGCTACACCCTATGCATACAAGTTTCGTTTTGTCGTTCCTTCACTCATGGCCCAAAAAAACCCAAAGCTCAACACAATAAAACCCGCATTACTTTTCCTACTGCTTACGCCTACATACTCGATCACTCATTAGCTATGCACTACTACATCCCCATGGCCGAAACTTCCACGCTCCTTATCTCCCCCTCCCTCGACTATCTCGAGTGCAACCAAAATAAAAAATGAAACCCTACTTCCCCTCTACCAAATTGATGTTGGAGACTTTGGCTAGTACTAACCGTTGTGGGAGATATTTGATTAATCAAATGAATAGTGGAAAGTGAATGCAATTTGCTGTTGAAATGAAAATGAAAAGTGTTCATATTTTACTCTATGCATGCCTTTCTTTTTGATGAATGTGTGTATATATATATAAACTAGAGTACTTAAAAACCGAGCAAACAAAATCAACTTGGAAGGACAACAAAAATGTGTGGGAGAAAGGTATGTGCATGCATGAATATATTAAGTTAAAGAAAATGGAAATTGTGTCCTACTTTTGTATTGTGTTCATGCCTTTATATAATGAAATTTTTAACAAACAAAATGATCATGTTTGAAACCATATTCCATAATACATGCTGCATAAAATGCCACTAAATACGGTAGCAAAGATGCATGCATGTGTGAAGATATACGTGTTTTGTTTTAAAAGTTTTATGGTACGACGCAATACAAAATAACTTTCACGCACGAGCTGCGAATGACAAAAATAAAAATATGACCGTACATAACAATATGACATGATCACAAAATAATGATAAAATAGACAGCTTAACTTATTCAGTGTAGTTTCAAAAGTACCAACGTTTGCGGTAAAATATGTCAAACAACAATATAAATACTTTTCAAATTAAAAATGATGAAAAATCCTATAAAATAAATTAAAAATATGTCATTAAAAATCAGTTCTAAATTTGAAACATGGATTTTATTATTTTTATATTTAAATTAGAATATTTAAATAAATTAAATATTCAAATTCGAAGACTCAAAAATGCGGGCAATTTTAGTAAAAGTATGTATCTGTAAAACCTGTACTTTTTAATAATTAAAAAAATTAAATTAAACAAGATTTTGGAAATTTAATATTTTAAGAAACAAAATTTATGATTTATTAATGGGAAAAATAACTAGAATATGATTTAATAATGTTTTTTGAACGTTCTTGACAATTATTTTAATCTAATTTCAATCAATTGAAATAATTGTAAAGTTAATTTGGCTATAATTGTAAATAAGCAACTAAATTGAAATTAGTGAAATTGAAATATTATAGTTAATATGGTAAAAGATGGTAACTGTAAAATATGAATGTAATAAAATGTAAACTAACATTAATTATATTCATAGGAAATAATTGATTTAATAATAAGAGTGGAAATCAAAATAAAAGAATTTATTGGGATTAGAATATAATTAACTAGGATTTTATTACAGTGTAATTGAACATGTGTAGTTAATGCCCCGCTATAACCCCGCTATATCTCATAGCGGATTTCTACCGCTATCATTTTTCCATATAGCCCCAAAATATAGCCTTTCCGCTATAATCCCCGCTATTTCCGCTATATCCCGTTATTCCCGCTATATTTTGCTATTTCCGCTATATCTTCTTTAATAACATGAATTAAAAAATTGCATTTATACATTATAAAAATTATAAAACTAATTTATTTGATTTAATTTTTAATATATTTTCAGAAAAGAAAATATTCTAATCTTCTACTAAATTCAATTATGTTATATAACAATTTTACGTTTATTTAAAGTATATTCGCATATGTTTCTTGCTTAAAATTATTTCAATTGAATGATAATATTTCATTTAATTACCATTTATATATTTGTAAAAACATTAAGCACGAATTTTATATGCTATTTTAGAGCCATCCACTATATCCCGCTATATCCTCGCTGTATCCCCGCTATGACTTTTTGCATCTCTACCGCTTCGAATCTGTCGAGCGCTTTAACTACATAAAATTGAATGTTGAATTTTGCAAAATATTTTAATAGTGAATTTAACATAGAAAATTTATTTTGATAGATTATTAATTTCTATTCAATCTAGAAATGATGAAATTGTTAAGTATTAAATTTGAATTTAAAACTGATTAAATTAATCTAATAATAATTTATTTAATTTACGTGAAAATTAGCCATTTTGGCCACTGTCTCAGATTTTGACGAAACTAGTTTCATCGAATCCGTAACAGTGAATTATTGTAGGACTTCAAATTTCATAGCGATCAGACTAATCGTTTAATCGTGCGAACTTGAAACGTGCAGAAATCAATTAAAAGAATTTAAATGAATATAATCTGGTTTTAAAAGATAACTTCTGCATACATTGGGATTAGGGTTTGGAACTAGTTCCATTGATTTTATAAATATAAAAAACGTGTACTTCGATATAATGGATGACCTACTTTCATTTCGAAAACGAAACGAGCTTTTCGGGTTGCCGTTATCATTTCGAACGAATTCGATATGTTCATTATTTCTTATTTCTCTCTGCCTATATATAGGCAGTTATAAATCGTAGTTGTTTCTCATTTCATTATTTCTATATGGACATCTACTTTTTCATATGTTCCTCCTTCTCAAATGACAAAACATCAAAACCTAATTCCCAAATTCAATTTCAAGTCTAAGTTCAAAAATTCAAACTCCTCAAACCATAGCAAATTATATATCGTTGGAAAGCTCTCGACGAGCGCAATCTACTGATGTAGTTCGTTTTTGCAATCGAATCATGGTTTGACAAGAAATGGAGATTTATTCTCGACCGTCCATCCTTGGGTTTCGAGTTTAATGGTGGATCTTCAACGTCGGAAGGTGTTGTGTCGAGAGGAGGCTTAGGGGAGTCGATCCATATGGTGGGATAACGAAGATCATCATTTAATCGCCAGAAATTGGCATGAGAACGTGGGCATTTTGCCCACGGCCGTGGGTCGTTGGAGACGTCGTTGTGGTCATGGAAGGCGTGGTTGGAGGCATGTGGACAGTGCAAGGTGACAATGGTATGGGATCTGGTCGCAGGTGAATGTATGGGCGGCGACGTTCAGGAGTTTGGTGGCGGCTGTTGGGTGTGGCCTTCGTGATGAACGATGCTCTATGGTTAGAAGATGAAATATAATTACCTATGTTCCCTTCTATTTTAATTTTATTTAATTTCAATCGTTCTAACATCGATAACTTGTTCATACGAGCTCGGATCCATGCGCGGTTTTCTTTTGCGATCGTATCGAAATTCCGGACAATATGGAACCGATTTGGTTGCATTTAAGACTGCTAAATTTTTGGGCCTAATTTGGATTTTAAATCGATGACAAACCAAAGGTGAACGATTTATCCCACTCACAACTACTAAATCGTTTTATGTTGGTTAAATTAAAATTATAATGTGATTAGAAATTTATGGATTGTTGTTTGGTATATTTAAATTGTCATTCAAATTTAATTTGAATTTATATTGAATTTAATTACCATTTGGACTAATATTGGAATTTAATTACCAGTTATATACCTGAAAATGATAACCAGTTTATTTGTGGTGATTTATTGGTTGATTTGAATGATGATCATAATGGATGCTTATTTGCTGATATTTTCGGATGATTGGATGTAGGTTTATTTATATGTTGTTATCATACTGCAAGTTCCCTCATTTGCTGTTAGGAAAAATCACTATGGGTTTAAATGATACATACCAGAATGGACTTATAAATTGGTAAAAAATCGTTATGGGTTGGAACGATAAAATCGAGTGATTTTATGAATTTTGAATTTTACTCGGGATTGCGGGTTGAAATGATAAATACCCGTAATTTAAATTTATTGCGGGTTGAAATGATATATATCTATATCACTTGATCATAGGATAGAAAATTATACATGGACACCCGATTAGTTAAATTAAATGATTTTAAATCCTTAATTTTTGAATCCAGTTAAATGATATTATGAAATAAAATTAGATTTATATGAACTGATTTACTTTCAAAATCCAAGCTCTAAAATGTTGAAATTGAAATTGATCTAAATGAATTGTTTAAAGAATGTAAATTGTAATCTTAAAGTTGGTGTAACGACCTGTTATTTCGAACAATTCGCATCAAACATGTCAGACTCGAATCGCTCAAAATGTCAGATTGTTAATTTATATTTGGCAAAACTCAACATATGCAGTAAATAAATCAATCACAGAGTCACAGACACAGAGTAACATAGCAACAAACATTGGAAGAAATAAATAGTAGTTCATAAAGCTACTATATATACATCAGAGTTTGAAATAAAATACAACAGAATATCTGAAATACAATGAAGTCTCGAATACAAACAGATGACATCTCTGAACAAATCAACTGGATAGCTGAAGCTGAATAGATATAGATGGATTTTCAAGCAAAGCTCCAAAGGTGAGTCTCAAATGTTGTGTGACTCAGTCTGACTCGAGCGTAAAGCGAAACACAAAACACTCGAGTCAGGATTAACATTCTTATATTAATAAATTCAACTCAAATGAAATCAACTGAAATACAAGTAAGTTAAAGGATGTTTGGGATTCCCATCCTCTAAGGATCCGTAGAACTATCAACTATGTAGTAATATACGCTATTATAATATGTATATAGTAAAGTAAACTATTAAAACAGCGTTAAGGCGTTACCCATATCCCCCTTAACACATTTTATATAATGTCGTAGTCTATACAGATACTGTAAACTCCACTCACAAGTGGGCTATCAGGGAGCACTCCATAGGGACAACACAAAAACAAAATCGTAGAAGGCGCGATAAGTCATGTGACACGGCAGTCGAGGCAATGTCAGGGAAGATATAACATCTGCACTCCCAGACTGGTGGTAACGCATAGCAGCTACTGCCGTCCACCTCGTGACACACTCCCAAATCAAAGGTGCACCCAATCAAATAACAAAAGCAATAGAATGGTATCGATGAAATGTTCCCGATAGGGGGAATGAACCCACTTGGCTCGGTATAGCTCCTGTTTTAGCCACATCAAGCTGACTCATGGGAGTCAAGGCTACGTAAATACCATATAGAATCGACGTCAAACCATCCTACTTTGTTCCGGAATCTCCACCAGGTACACAGTTGTTAAAGTGGTTTTCGATATTGGCAGAGAGTACGACAATATCCAATCCTGCTCTCTTTAACAATTAAACACTTATTTCACACGGTGGTCATTTCATTTCAATTAGTTCATACTTCATATCAAAATACCATATTCATTTAAAAATCATACCCATTTGATATCATTATTCACTTTAAATGATATTCATTTCAAAATCGTAACACTTACAAAATTACAACACTTTTGAAACCATAACACTTTGAAATCATAGCACTTTGGAAATCATAACACTTGGGAAATCTTAACACTTTCGACTCAAACAGTTTAGATATTGAAATAGTACATATAATAAAATAGTTATAAATTAAAATAGTATATATATTAAAATTATTTATATATTAAAATACTTTATATAATAAAGATAGTTCCCTCCAATTTCACAAATCGATTCAAATCAACTTGAAATCCAGAATTCAATTTGAATCAGTTCCAGTTTAACCATTTCAATTTAAAGTTCAAAGGTTCAACCATTTCAATTTATATTTCAACATTTAACTTTATGTTATTTCAAATTGGAAAATATTCACTTAACCATTAATAACAATTTGTTGAAATCCCAATTTATACATTCAAATCAATATTCATTATTCAATCTCAATTTTTATTAAAGTTAAGAATATTCATTTAATCTTCTTTTATCAAATCAAGTTATAAATCATATCTTTCAAAATCTCAAAAATCAATAAATTCAAATAAATTCTTATTTAAATTCACTTATTAACCAATTTAAATTCCAAGTCAACATTAATTTATCTTACTAACCTTTATTATTAAACTTTTAAAATATATTTTTAAAACACTAGTATAAATTTAAGTAAGTACTTAAACATATTATATACTAATAAAATTAAAATTTTATTATATTAAATCTTATAATAAAATTTATGTTTTTATATTAAATATATTTTTATATGTTTTAAAATAATAAAATTATAAGTAAAATCTTAAAAATTATATTTTCAAAACTAACTTATAAATTTAAAATTTCCAAAACATATAAATTTTAAAAATCAAAATTTAGACATATATAAATAACATTTATAAATATTACATTTTGAAAATCAATATTTATTAAAACCCATATATTTCCTTTCGAAACTTTGGAATCAATTTCAAAATATAGACCGATGGTGTACGTATATAATTTTCTATCCTATGGTCAACTAATATGGATATTTATCATTTCAATCCGCAATTTAAATATTTACGGGTATATATCATTTCAACCCGCAATCCAAAAATTCAATTCATTGAAAATTGCTTGGGTTTATCATTTCGACCCATAACGATTTTCTCCTATTCTACATATTTGTTCGGGTATGTATCATTTCAACCCACAAGGAATTCTACACTAACAGGGAACTTGCGGAGTAAGAACAGTTATGATAATGATATGTTATATCAAAAACAGGCATATATCATCAATGATAAAACAAAATATAAACAACAAGATATGGTGTTATATCTCATACGTGAACAATTTCAGAGAATAGAACATCAAATAGAGCAATTATACAAATAACTGTTCAATTTAGCAGCATATTTCAATTGCCATTTCAAGTGATATCAAATTTAATAAATATAGGAATGTTAATCGTGAGTGATTGCTCGCCTTCTGAGGCTAGAGAACAATGATGGCGATGATGGTGACACAGACATGGATAAGCAATGAAGCTAGAAAGACTGGTATTGAACGAATCCGAGTAGTAGAGGAACAAAACAACACAATCTAGATTTCGATGGAAAACCCATATTTATTATAATTCCAAAATCAATATTCAATTAACCACATAAAATATATATGTTATATAAAAATTTAGACTTGATAAACCTTATAACCTTTGTAAAATAGAAATCAAAATCTTTATATATCTTATTTAAATTAATAAAAAAATAAATGCATATATACTACATGAAATATATATCATATGTACTCTACCTGACATCATTTCTTAAGACCAATATGATATATGTATAGAAATGTACATACTGTCATATACACCAACTCTACAGGAAATTACACTTCAACCAATATATATGAACTCAATATGTAAATATATATATAGTACAAACAAAACAAATATATTGCCATTTAAAACTTCATAGGTATGTACGTACGTAACTATATATATAATATATATATATATATAATATATAATATATATATATAATATATATATATATAATATATATAATATATATCATGGTTTATACAATATACATTGTAAAACTAGATATCAACTATTTAAGCTAATAAACATTATATGTAAAAGTGTGGAACACAGATAACAAAAGTTGCGCCATATACTGGTAATATATAAAACGTGAAATATATATGATATATATCAATATATATGTATGACTGCCAGCTAGATTACATAAACAAATATATATGAGTTTTGTCATGAACAAGCAGTTCTTATTTCCTATAAATAGCTATATATACTTACATACATACACTTTAAAAATAAATATTAAATAACTAATATATATTACTTTCATCCCATCATATATATATACACACACGGCCATGCATAAACAACACCTACATAATATAAAAGTAATTCACGGAATAGGACACAACATATAACTCACACATAATATAAAATAATTTTAGAAATCAATACTAATTAAGACAAATGTACTACCTCTAGGTTTTCATGCAAAAGCCACTCTCCCCGTATATACCATAATCTATTTATAACTTGTAAATAACCCACATAGCAAACTAGTATAAACTTATATTTTATAACAAACAGATCACAATTCTTATAAAACTATATATATACACATATATACATATACATATACATATACATATACATATACATATACATATACATATACATATACATATACATATACATATACATATACATATACATATACATATACATATACATATACATATACATTTCATAAAACAACTTATATACTGACATACATAAACTAACATATTATATTTTATAAACTTTATGTAAGCTTACATATATAAAAATAGGTGATATAACAGGTTATATGTATGAACTTATAAATTAAACTCAACAGATCAATATATATAATTATTTCTTCAAAACAATACCTATATATAATAAAGCAGTAAAAAAATATAACATTTTAAATAAATATTTATATATACATACAAAAACTTGGGTGGCGGTGCTGTGGCTCCACGCGGGTGCTCGGGGTGTTTTGGCGGGTTCGGATATGGCCGTGGGATGTGGGCTGAGGCCGGAGAAGGCACGGGCTCGATGCCAGGCGGGTTTAGAGTAGCAAGGGTGGAGGTTTTCGATGCATTTGGCTGTGGTGCGCTTTCTTGGAGGAAAGTGCTTATCGATGAGGAGAAGGGGAACGGGTTGTTGTTTCACGGGTCTGTGAAAAGAAGATGAGGCGAGGAGTAGTGAGGCGGAGCTCGGCGTTGGAGATAGATAGATGGTGATGGGTATTGGGTTCGAAATAAATAATTAGAGTGGGAGAAGGTTGCTCGAAAATAGGAGAAAAAGATGAGCTACAAAAGGCTAATGGAAGTCTAGAGACAAAAAGTTACAGGCTTTATAAATATAACTATTCACAGATTTATTATTTATTTTAATGTGTGAATGGAAATGGAAGCAACATTGAAAGTGAAGTAGAAATAGTATCGGGCAATAGGAAATAGTGAAGGTCAGCAATATTAAATTCAGGTAACACAATTAAAGCAATTTATTAGATTGCTTGGGCTACACGTTCAAATTTGAAAGGCAAAGGGAAGCTAACGGTCACAATTTATGATACCGATACGACGTACCGTTTTATCATTTCTGTCCTGTATCGGACCTCAAAATACAGAAATAAATATACTTTGGAGATCAGCACGACGACGCGAATAGAACAGTACACAGATATGAGCGGTACGAACATCCTATCAAAATTCGATATTCATTACCGAAGATACTGCTAGAGCAATAACAGTCCAAATTCGGCGAAACGAAATATGACTTCACACTCAAAAGAAGATACATTTTTATTATATAAAAATAATCAAATTTAAAAAATATTTTATTATCATCTAATATTAACTGATTTAAATTCTAAATAAAATTTCACAAGAAAATAAACTTCCATATTATCCGATGAATTTTTTTTATTTGCTACGTTAAATAGACGCATACCAAATATCAATTCTTTTTAATTCCAAATTTAATTATCTAAAATTTCACAAAATTTCTAGTTAATTAATTATGTTATTAAAACTGTTTAAATTTTACAGGTCATTACCCTCTCTCCGACTCAAAACTTTTCGTCCTCGAAAAAGAACGAGGTAGGAGAACAGAAACAACCAGGAAAAAAATAGATTGAAATGCCAAATAAAAAAAAATATTTAAAACCATATAAACTACATTTATCTTCGAATTTGTTTATATTAAATTAGTTGATTCCAATTCATTTTATTTAATCAATCAAATTTATTGTATTCACATTTGACTAGTTTCATTTTCATATATTTTATTCAATTGATTTGTTTCAAATTCATTAACACTTATTGCAAAAAAATTACAACAAAATTTGTTTTATTTTATTCACTTATTAAATCTATTTGACCAACTATAGTTAATTTTTACCTCAACATTCAACTTCAACTATTCAAAACCCTATAGATTTCAATTTTTAATAAATTACTATTCAACAATTTGGTTTAATCCATTTTATTCAACCAATAAATAGTCATTCAATTTAAAATTTATTTTCTTTCATTTTATCAACATTTATTCCAAACAAATTCATTTTTAAATTAACTCATTTATTTTATCCATTTATCTTCAGCTATGTTGATTCCACTGAAATTCAGGTTCCCTATTCTAAAGTTCATATTTATCTGCTTAAATAGTCTTCTCTTTCATTGATTTAATTTATTTCGCTTAACATATTTTACAACATATATTGGGTGTATAAAATTTATTATAACCCTATATTATTCAACAAATTTATTCACTTTTTATTATTCAATTTACTATCCAATTTATTATTTGTAAGTTCCCTTAACAAAATATCATTTCTGATATGCTATTACTTATATCAAATGTATACTATCCAATTACATTCTAATTACATTTTAAACTTTTATAGGTAAGTTATATATGTTTAGGATGCAATTTAATATTATACAAATTAATTTTATTCCAATTCAACAGTTTCTAGTTATTTAAATTCTATTTCTCATTTTGAAGACTTCAATTATTCGAAACTTGCTTTATTTAAATAATTGAAAACCGTCACTTATCATAGAATTTAAAATTTAAATTTCCTGTTCACTTTAAACTATTTTGAAATAATTATATACATATATATTTTATAAATCAAATTATGCACGAGAAATTTAAAACAAATCCATTTTTTTTCAAAACAAAAGTATAGCAAAGCTACTAAGGGGCCTCTCTACTTCAAGACTCGAAAATGAATGTTGATGATGCTGCAGTCATCTCCGGAATTATTTTCCAGCGACAATGGAGAATACAGATTTAAAACCTTAAAATTCTTAATCTAAATTCATTTTGAATTTCAAATCAGTTTATAAACCATGTTTTATAGTTTCATTTAGTCAATGGTTTACAAAACAATAAATGATAGTCAAATATTATCATTTCTAACACCCAATTCATTTAACCATTTAATTTAATAAAATTTACTTATATATATATATATAATATAATCATACAAAATTTATTTCATTTACCAAATTTGAAAACAATATTGTGTTAGTTTGCTCTATTCAAGTGTTTTGGAATTCCTATCGATAGCGTTGATCATACGAATCGATTGAAACCCCAAATCAACATAAAGTCTCAAACAACACAACATATAAACCATTTTTATATTAATTACAAATACACTCCCTCGCTCGATGATTAAATAATAGACTTAGAATAATAATGGAGATTCAAATTAGAGGGACCCTAATCAAAAAATTCTAACTACAAAGATAGGTTCGAAAGGAAGATAGACAATTATATTAAGAAATAGAAAAATGGATATACTGATATTAATTGTGGGCGAATTTTACCGGGTCAACCGAGATTTCAGGAATAAGATCGATGCGGAAATTCAGTTTCCCGCTCTAATGGGAGAGAAGTGACTTCACCGAAACATCAGGATAATCCCAGTCTATCGGGTGGAGTCAAGATCACAAAGCTGAGTATCAAACAAAAGGTAGAGCTACCTACATATCCAAAGGCATTCGACATTCAATAAGAAGAGAATTACCAAGGTTGTCCACTAACAGATGATTCGGGCTTTGCAAGAGATTAGAGCATCGAAACCAAGGATACAGAAATCTCCAGTGATTCGACGGTTGTTGTAAAGGAGACCCCTTTACAAATCATTCTAAGATGGCGGGATTGTCAATTCATTATTGAAATCAGCCGAAGTGGAGTTATGGGATACTCCGGAATCAAGAAGAACACGAATGGGAGTAGACAAAAATGAATTTTCAGAACGAATGGGAAAGTTCCAAAAATTCAAAGTGAATTCGAATCAAAGAGGAGAGATTCAAGCTCTAATGAAGGTAATTCTGTAATTAAAATTTACTATATATACTAAGTTTTGCCTAAAACTAGAGCTCTAATACCAACTGTAACGACCTGATATTTCAAACCATTCGAATTTGCACATATCGAACTCCAATCGCTCAAAATGTCAGATTGTTAATTTATATTTGGCAAAACTCAGCATTATATTGAATAAATCAATCACAGAATCACAGAGAGTAATATAGCAATAAACAGTGGAAAAGATAAATAGTAGTTCATGAAGCCACTTTATATGCATCAGAGTTTGAAATAAAATATAATAGAATATCTCAAATACAATGAAGTCTCGAATATAGACATATGACATCTCTGAACAAATCAACTGGATTGCTGAAGTTGAATAGATATAGATGGATCTTCAAGCAAAGCTCCCAAGGTGAGTCTCAAATGCGGTGCCACTCAGTCTGACTCGAGCATAAAGAAAAACACAAAACACTCGAGTCAGGATTAGCATTCTTATATTAATAAATTCAACTCAAGTGAAGTCAACTGAAATACAAGTAACTTAAAGGATGTTTGGGATTTCCATCCTCTAAGGATCCGTGGAACTATCTACTATGTAGTAATATACACTGTTATAATACGTCTATAGTAAAGTAAACTATTGAAATAGCGTTAAGGCGTTACCCATATCCCCCTTAACACATTTTATATAATGTCGTAGTCTATACAGATACTGTAAAATCCTCTAGCAAGTGGGCTATTAGGGAGCACTCTATAGGTACGGCACAAAACAAACTCGTAGAAGGCGCGATAGGGCATGTGACACGGCACTCGAGGCAATGCCGGGGTAGATATACCATTTACACTCCCGGACTGATGGTAACACATAACAGCTACAACCACCCACCTCATGACACACTCCCAAATAAAAGGTGCACCTAATCAAATCACAAAAGCAATAGAATGGTATCGATGAAATGTTCCCGATAAGGGAACGACCCACTTGGCCCGGTATAGCTCCTATTTTAACCACATCAAGCTAACTCAAGGAAGTCAATGCTACGTAAATACAATATAGAATCGACGTCAAACCATCCTACTTCGTTCTGGAATCTCCTCCACGTACACAGTTGTTAAAGTAGTTTTCGATATTGGCAGAGAGTATGGTAATATTCGATCGGTCTCTTTAACAACCAAACGCTTATTTCGCACCATGGTCATTTTATTTCAATTTCATACTTCATATCAAAATACCGTATTCATTTCAAAACCATACCCATTCGATATCATTATTCACTTTAAATGATATTCATTTCAAAATCGTAACATTTTCAAAGTTACAACACTTTTGGAACCATAACATTTGAAATCATAGCACTTTGGAAATCATAACACTTTCCACTCAAACAGATTAGATATTGAAATAGTATATCTATTAAAATAGTTACAAATTAAAAATGTATATATATTAAATAATTTATATATTAAAGTACTTTATATAATAAAGATAGTTCCCTCCAATTTCACAAATCGATTCAAATCAACTTAAAATCTAGAATTCAATTTGATTCAATTCCAGTTTAACCATTTTAATTTAAAGTTCAAAGGTTCAACAATTTACAATATAGCTTCATTTATATTTTCACATTTAACTTTATTTTATTTCAAATTGGAAAATATTCACTTAACCGCTAATAACAATTTGTTGAAATCCCAATTTATACATTTAAATCAATATTCACTATTCAATTCAATTTTTATTAAAATTGAGAATATTCATTTAATCATCTTTTGTCAAATCAAGTTATAAATTGTATCTTTCAAAATCTCAAAAATCAATAAGTTCAAATAAATTCTTATTTAAATTCACTTATTAACCAATTTAAATTCCAAGTCAACATTAATTTATCTTACCAACCTTTATTATTAAAGTTATAAAATCTATTTTTAGAATATTAGTATAAATTTAAGTAAATACTTAAACATATTATATACTAATTAAATTAATTTTTTATTAAATAAATCTTATTATTAATTTTATATTTTTATATTAAATCTATTTTACATATTTTAAAGTAATAAAATTATAAGTAAAATCTTAAAAATTATATTTTCAAAACTAACTTATAAATTTAAAATTTCCAAAACATATAAATTTTAAAAATCAAAATTTACGCATATATAAAATAACATTTATACATATTATATTTTGAAAATCAATATTTATTAAAACCCATATATTTCCTTTCGAAACTTTGGAAATCAATGTCAAAATATAGACCGACGGTGTCCGTATATAATTTTCTATCCTATGGTCAAGTGATACAAATATTTTTCATCTCAATCCACAATTTAAATATTTACGGTTTTATATCATTTCAACCTGCAATCCCAAAATTCAATTCCTTGAAAATCGCTTGGGTTTATCATTTCAACCCATAACAATTTTCTCCTATTCTACAAAATCGTTGGGGTATGTATCATTTCAACCCATAAGGACTTTTGTACTAACAGGGAACTTGTAGAGTGAGAACAGTTATGATAATAATATAACATATCAAAAATAGACATATATCATCAATGATAAAACAAAATATAAACAATAAGATATGGTGTCATATCTCAGAGGTGAACAATTTCAGATAATAAAACATCAAATATAGCAATTATATAATTAACGGTTCAATTTAGCAGCATATTTCAATTGTTGTTTTAAGTGAAATCAAATTTAATAAATATAGGAATGCTAATCGTGAGTGATTGCTCACCTTTCGAGACTAAAGAACAACGATGGCGATGATGGTGACATGGACATGGATAAGCAATAAAGCTAGAAAGACTGTTGCTGAACGAATCCGGACAGTGGTGGAACAAAACAGCACGATCTAGATTTCGATGGAAAACCAATATTTATTATGATTCCAAAATCAATATTCAATTAATTACAAAAATATATATGTTATGTATAAATCAAGACTTGATAAACCTTGTAACCTTTGTAAAATAGAAATCAAAATCTTTGAATATCATATTTAAATCAATACAGAAATCAATGCATATATGCTACATGAAATATATATCATATGCACTCTACCTGACATCATTTCTGAAAACCAATATATATACCATATGTGCCGACTCTATAGGAAATTTCATTTCAACCAATATATATATATATACACACACTCAATATACAAATATATATAGTACAAAATCGTTGTTTTCAAATATATTACCTTTTAAAACTTCACAGGTATGTACGTACGTAACTTTATATATATATATATATATATATATATATATATATATATATATATATATATATTATGGTTTATACAATATACATTGTAAAACAAGATATCAACTATTTAAGCTAATAAAACATTATATATATACAAAGCATGGAACACAGATAACAAAAGTTGCGCCATATGTTGGTAATATATAAAACGTGAAATACATATATATATATATATATATATATATATATATATATGATATATATCAATATATATGTATAACTTCCAGCTAGATTGCATAAACAAATATATATGAGTTTTGACAAGAAAAAGCAGTTCTTATTTCCTATGAACAGCTATATATACTTACATACATACACTTTAGAAATAAATATTAAATAACAAATACATATTACTTTCATCCCATCATATATGTATACACACGTCCATGCATAAACAACACCTACATAATATAAAAGTAATTCATGGAATAGGACATAACATATAACTCATGCATAATATAAAATAATTTTAGAAATCAATACTAATTAAGACAAAATACTACCCCAGGTTTTCATGCAAAAGCCTCTCTCCTCATATATGCCATAATCTATGTATAACTTGTATATAACCCACATAACAAACTAGTATAAACTTATATTTTACAACAAACAGATCACAAATCTTATAAAACTATATATACATATTTATATATACACAACTTTCATAAACAACATATATACTGACATACATAAACTAACATATTATGTTTTACAAACTTTACATAAGCTTACATATATAAAAAGAGGTGATATACACATACCCCAACAACAACAGGTTATATGTATAAATTTATAACTTAAACTCAACATATCAATATATATAAACCAATTATATCTTTAAAATAATACCTATATATAATAAAACAGTAAAAAAATATAACATTTTAAATAAATATTTATATATACATAGAAAAGCTTGGGTAGCGGTGTTGTGCCTCCACATGGGTGCTCGGGATGATTTAGTTGGTTCAGATCTGGCCATGGGATGTGGGCTGAGGCCGGAGAGGGCACAGGCTCGATGCCAGGCGGGTTTGGAGCAGCAAGGGCGGAGGGTTTCACTGCATTTTGGCTGTGGTGTGCTTGCTTGGAGGAAGGAGCTTGTTGATGAGGAGAAGGGGAACATCTTGCTATTGCACGGGTCAGTGAAAAGAAGATGAGGCGGGGAGTAGTGAGGTAGAGCTCGGCGTTGGTGATCGACAGATGGTGATGGGTATTGGGTTCGAAATAAATAATTAGAGTGGGAGAAGGTTGCTCAGAAATAGGAGAAAAAGACGAGCTTCAAAAGACTAATGGCAGGCTAGAGATTAAAAGGTACAGGCTTTATAAATATAACAATTCATAGAATTTTATTTATTTTAATGTTTGAACGAAAATGGAAGCGACATTGAAAGTGAACCAGAAATAGTATCAGGCAATAGGGAATAGTGAAGGTCGGCTATATTAAATTTAGGTAACACAATTAAAGCAATTTATAGATTGCTTGGGCTGCACGTTCAAATTTGAAAGGCAAAAGGAAAGCTAACGATCACAATTTATGGTACCGATACGACATACCGTTTTATCGTTTCCTTCGCGTATCGGACCTCAAAATAGAGAAATAAATATACTGCGGAGATCAGGACAATGAGGCAAATAGAATGGTACATATATATCAGCGGTACGACTGTCCTATCAAAAGTCGATATTCAGTAACGAAAATGCTGCTAGAACGCTGAAATTAAGATAAACGGAGCAATAACAACCTAAATTCGACGAAATGAAAGATGACGTCTCACTCAGAAGATGATAAACCTTTTTATTATATAAAAATATTCAGGTTGGAAAAATATTTTATTATCATCTAATATTAACTGATTTAAATTTTAAATAAAATTTCACAAGAAAATAAACTTTCATATTATCTGATGAAAATTTTCCATTTGCTATGTTAAATAGACGCGTACCAAATATCAATTCTTTTTAATTCAAAATTTAGTTTTTTAAAATTTCACAAAAATTCCAGTTAATTAAGTTATTAAAACTATTTAAAATTTATGGGTCATTACAGTTGGATTTTGAAATATAAGTGAAATTTATCAAAGAGTTATTGGAAATGTTTGAATATTTAAACTTTGAAACCTATTGATTTTGAAGTGATTTAAATTAGTAGTTCAAACATGGATTTGAAATTGATATAAACTGAAATAGTTTTAATGAGAATTTGAATTGAAACATTCAGCCTTTTGGATTGAAATCATTGAACTGAGATTGATTTAAGATGAATTTTTGAAACTAAAGTTGATTTGAATTGATTTGTGAAATTGGAAGAAACAATTCTAATTTGAAACTATTTTCTATATAAATCCTTTAATCTATATAAACTATTTTCTCATCTAAACCATTTTAATATATTAATAATTTTTAATACATATTAACTATTTTTAATATATAACCTATTTTAATATATAACCTATTTTAATATATAAACTATTTTTAATATATAAACTATTTTAATCTATAACCTATTTTTAATATATAAACTATTTTTAATATATAAAATATTTTAATCTATAACCTATTTTTATTGTATAAACAATTTTTACTGTATAAACTATTTTAATTTATAACCGATTTTAATGTATAAACTATTTTTTAATATATAAACTATTTTAATCTATAACCAATTTTAATATATAAACTACTTTTAATATATTAACTATTTTAATACATATACTGTTTTAAATTTATAAACGACTTTTAATATATATTTTAATATATAAACTATTTTAATACATATACTGTTTTAAATTTATAAACAACTTCTAATATATATTTTAATATATAAACTATTTTAATGTGTAACTATTCCAATATATAAACTACTTTCAATATCCAAACTATTTAAGGTTGGAAATGTTATAATTTAGATTTATTTGATTTAAATGCGAATATTTTGATATGATGGTTTAACCTATTTCGTGGTTAAAAATGAATATGGTTTAAATTGCAAATAATGATTTTGAAAGTGAATATGATTTCGAAAGTGATATGATTTGAAGTGAATATGATATTTTGATATCAATTATGAACCGGTTTTGGAAATGTAAAAAACCCAACCAGTGTGTAATAAGCATTTGGTTGTTAAAGAAACCGGGGTCGGTTATTGTCATACTCTCTGCCAATACCGAAACCACTTTAACAACTGTGCACGTGGTGGAGAATCCAGAATAAAGTAGGACGGTTTGGCCAATGCTACTATATGAGGTACGAATGCAGCCCCAACCCCGTTGGATCAGCTTGATATGACTAAAATGGGAGCCACGTCGGACCAAGTGAGGTCGCTCCTCCGATCAGACATGCTTCTTTGATACCTTATCTATTACTTTGTGAATTATTTGGTGGTCACCTTTGATTTGATTATGGGAGTGTATTCCGATGTAAGCGGTAGCAGCTGCTTTGCGTTACCACCAGTCCGGATCCTCAAAACGGTGGTATCCCACCCTAGGCATTGCCTCGCATGCCTTGTCATATGCCTTATCAAGCTCATTACGATTTTTATTTGTGTCGTACCTATGGAGTGCTCCCTGAGTATCCCACCAGTTTGGTGGAGCTTACAGTATCAATATAGACTACGGTATTTATATAAAAATGTGTCAAGAGGGATATGAGTAACACCCTAACGCTATTTTAATACTTTACTTTACTGTAGACATATTACTATAGCGTATTGTACTATGTATGAAGATAGTTTAACGGATCCTTAGGAGATGGAATCCCGAACATCTCTTAAGTTATTGCACGCACGTTAGACACTAGATAGGAGATGTAGAACCCTGTAAACATCTCTAAAGCCGTTACACTCATATTTATTTATGTTGATTTAACTTACATAAGATCTTTTAGTTTTGACTCGAGTGTTTTGTCTTTTCATTACATTCGGGGCAGCCTGAGCTTTTCAGCATATTGAAGGCCATTTTATTTTGGAGGACGAAGACGAATAATTGTATACTATTTCTTTATTTATTCCACTACATCATGTTTTTCCATTGCATTATCCTATTCTACCTATTGTATGTATACCCTGATTGTATTGTAAAAGTGTAATCAAATGTAATTTTTAAAACAGTTTCATTACTATTTATTTGATTATTATATTTTTTCATTCCGCCGTGAGATTCTGTTTTTTGTTTTTCCCTTCTTTTCTATTATTTTTTTATTTACCCCATTAACAATCCTTCCTTTTGAATGGTTAGAGTTGACACGTGTGGTTTCTTGTTGATTTAAATCATCCAAAAAGGTGGATGGTTACATTTGGTATCAGAGCTTTGGTCTAGCGATAATCTTGCTTTGTGGGGTCTGACTCATCAGAGATAGGGTAATGATACCCTAGATTGAGTTTGTCTGAGTGTGTGTGTGTGTATGAGAGAGCGTACTTGTTAGTGTTATAAAATGTTTTTATATTGTGTTAATTTGTTCTGTTTAGTATTTATAAATTCTGGTCGGTACATAAGACGCTATGGCATCGATAGGGATTTCTAAACACTTATTAGGGAGGACCGACATAGTATTGTTTTTCAAATATAGGTAATGAATTAATTTTACCTAGTATTATATTTGTATATACAAAAATAATTTTATAAATGGATATAGTTGTATGTAATATGCTTGCTGTTAGGAAGTGAAATTTTATAAATACTAGTTGCAAAAAAGGATTTATAAATAGAGTGAGTACAAGATAGAAATTGGAGAACTTAAGTTCCAGGGTTTTGAAATTAGTTTTCAAAGATTTTGGAACATAATATTAGAATTATTTGGAAGTATATTCAGATATAGATATTTTCGATGTGATTTAAAAGAAATGTTTTAAAGGAATTTAAAAAAGAAAATAAATTTTGTGCACTCCTCTCTGTCATTGGAAAATAATTTTTTGATGACGGCCGCATCATCGACTTTCATTTTCGAATTTCAAATTGGAAAGGCCACTGTAGTAGATTTACAACACATTTGTTTTGATAAACAATTCTTAATTTCGAATTTTTAAATATGATTTTATATATAAAGGATAGGAAAATATATTATTTCAAAATGATTTGAAATGAACCCGACATTTAGTTCTTAAGTTTCTTGAACTCAAGGATGTCAATTATTGTAATGAAATGAAGTCTTAACAAATTTAATAGTTGGGAAGTTCTAAAATAAAAAATAAAAAATTAGATACTAAGTGGTTAATGAAATACATAAGAAATAGGAAATTTGTAACTTGTAAATCAAAAGATATGAAAATTTAGAAGATGTCATTATTTAACATTTTGTTAACTAAGATGAATAAAACAAATTTATGCAACATTGAACTAAATTCTTAAATCATATATATAACTTACCAGAAATGTTTAAAAAGTTGTAATGTTAAATACGAATATGTAATAGAATATTACACAAGTAAAACTAAAGTAATGAAAGTGTTCAAATGGAATTATTTCTATAAGTAAGAATTTTGATGTACAAGAGATTTTATAAGCATAAGTTAATGTCTAGAAATGCTAATAATTAAATTAAATATTTAAAAGGGAATGGTATTTAAGTAAATAGTTATAAACTAAAAGAAATGATTGAAATGATTCGTTAATGGATATTAATATTAAATTGAAATCAAGCTATATAAACAATGAATGTGAATTAAAAGGTAGGAAACTTAAGTATGAATTTATTCACTAATGAATAATATTAAATGGAAATTTAATTATATAAGTAAATAATAAATGGGAATTAGATTTGCAAAGAAACTTATATAATATTTTAAGAATTGATTTATTGATGATCTAAATAATTGAATGGAAATAACGCAGGTAAGTAAATGAATGTAAATTAATGGAAAATGACATTGAATGAATGAATGTAATAAACAAAAGTGTAAAAAGGGAACTAATCGAATAAACTTAAATAATATTTAAATTCTGCGTTGTTTGGCTAGTGGGAAATTTAGGAAGGGATACGTCAAATTGTTTAAGGTTGTATGAATAATCTATTAAGTAATTATCTAAGCCTGTTGAGTATATGGTACACTTAATAGTTTATTTATCACCATTGAACGATGAGAAGTTTCTAAACTTGAACAAACCATTTGTTTTGGTTGCTATGGATGTATGATTGATTCTTTTGTTGCACATGATGGTCATGTTGTTTGTTTGCATATGTTCCGTATTGATTTGCTTTTGTTACTAATTGTAAACAACAAAATATTTCTCCTGTACATAATTCTCACTATTTTGGAATACATAAGTGAAATACAGGTTTATGGAAGCAATAGCTACTGCTTTTGGTTTCATAAACAAGTTGTTTTCCCGAAAAATAGGTACGTTTTGGGATTAAGGTTTTGCAACGATATTTTATTGTTTTTCCTATGGTTTGGGATATCTTATTATTGAACCATGATATATATATATATATATATATATATATTAATTATTGATATTATTATTTTTTTGGACCTATTCGTACAAAGGAGGCTCTCTAAATTTTTCATGAATTTAAGACTTAGAAATTTTTGGTGAAAGTGAAAATGTAACGACCCGTAAATTTCGAAAATTAAAAATAGTTAATTTAATAGGGTTTTGTGATTAAATATTGGAGAGAAATAAAATTTTGTGATATAAAAATGAAATAATAACTAAAATAAAATGTAACAATGTTAATTAAAGTTAATCATTAATAATTTGAATGGAGTTCCAATCAGTTGAATAATTTAAAATGTTATACTTGGTTATAAAGCGAATATAAGGAAACAAATGTAGATGTTGAAGTTAACTGATGAAATAATATAGTAAACGGTAATTGATAAAATTCAATATTATGTAAGTAATTATAATATTTGTTTGTAAATAATAAACTCATAAGTGTGATTGAAAGAAACGGTGACAAACTATTATGTGTTACCTATTTAGTTAATTTGTTAAATTGAATGGAAATCAATTAAACTTAAGTGGAATTAAATGTTACATTGATGTGGTTTAAGACAATAAATGTAAATTGTGAATGTAATCAAAGGAATAAAAACGTTAATTTTATTCATAAGGCAATAATTGACTGAATATGAGAATGAAACCAAGATAAATAAATAAATTGAGATCTTTCATTCTAATTAATACGTGAAATTGACCAAAATTCAATAAAATGGAAATATAATAATTAATACAAATATAAGATGGAAATTGGGGTATATTAATTTAATGAAATGTAAAACAAATGTGAACTATGTTATTAGATTTACAATTGGTTGAATATAAAGGTTGATATCTTCAAATTAAATTGGATTTAATTACAAATTGAAATTGAACACTGTAATAAGTGAAATTTTAAACATTAAATTGATATGTCAAACCGTTTTTAATTATTTTAAATGTTCTAGTAATCAAAAATGATAGAAATTATAAATTATTAAATTTGAATTGAAAAGTGATTTAATTAATTTAATATTAATTTATTTTAATTAACGGGAAAATAGCCATTTTGATCACTGACTCGGATTCGACGAAACCAAATTCATCAGATCCGTAACGGTGATTGTAGGATTTCAAGTTTCGTAGCGATCGGACTTGTCATTTGATAGTACGAGCTCGAAACGGCTAGAAATCAATTTAATTAAAATCAATTGAAATCAATTTGAAATAAGCTGATTTTAACATAACTTCTTCATATGATGGAATTAGGACTTGAAACCTGTTTCATTGATTTTAAAATTATCGAAAACATCTATTTTGATATATGGGATGACCCATTTTCATCCTGAAGACAGAAAAGACTTTTTGGGTTGTTTATCGTTCAACCCAAATTAAATTGGATCCATTCATTTCAATTTCTAATCTGCCAATAAATAGTCCGTTATAAACCCTAGCTACTTCTCATTTTCATTTGTCTATACGTATATTTCCTTATCAACTCCTCATTCCAATGGCAGACAAACCAAAAACCATCAATTCAATTTCTAATTCAATTCCAAAAATAAAACTCCTCAAAATATATCGAATTATATATCGATTTGAAGCTCTGGATGAGCAGAAGACAAATCTGCAGTCTGTTTCTTGATCTGAGTTTCTGTGTACCTAGAATTCGATGGTTTATTCTCGGTCGTTCATCACGTTCCGATGAACTTCGCTTGATCGTAAAATCTTTGGTACAGTTTTGCGGAGTGGACCAAGGGAAGTGCATCCATGTGGTTCATTTGATGAGATGACGGGGTGGATCAACGTGTAAAATTCGATTAGGGTTTGTATTTAGTGGCGGCGGTTGGCTTTTCCCAACGATGATCGGCGATTGGGGTTGTAACATGTCTGATTTCTCGACGCCCGAAAGTCGACATCAATACGTCCACTGTATTGAATGCCACACAGTCGAATGCCGGAAAACCGAACCGTTAGGCTTTAAAGAAGAAGGAAATAGAAGAAGAAACAGAAACAATAACAGAATCTCACATATCGCAGTGGCTAACATATAATAGATAAATAAATATCTTTAAACAGAATCACTATATTAGCTATTACATTACATCACATTACATTATTAGAGCGTACAACAACAAACAGCAGAAAGAAATATTACATATACTAATGATACGCTTCGCCGTCCAGCTTGCTCTTGATCTCCATACCATCTCTTTTTCGATTATTGCTTTCGAATAATGCTAACCTTACTCTAGGCTGCCTGTGTGGAAAATTGTGGGCACCCAGAGTTTAGAAAGGGAACAATAAACTCCAGGTCAGTCATGGGACTGGTGTGAGATCTCAAAAACAATTATTTTCACAAAGAAGAGAAAAGAAATCCGCTATGCATTTTAGAAAATGAAACTTCCATAAGGCCTCCCACCACACACACAATGCAAACGCAGAATTGAAGGAGATTTCTCCTTATGATAGTCAAACATGCTTAATACGCAAAATCCTTTCGATATTATCATTAGTGCATAGTGCAGAAAACTTTTTGAAAATATAATATTAATCTTAGCCAGCATAGACATTTCGTACTATGCATACTATAGCTACCATCTAAACAGTGGTGACCACCATAAGTAAATAGCAGGTTATACAACTAAAACCGTAAAGAGCTCGTATTGGATGATTGGATTTCCAACAAATGGTCAGGCAAAGCAACTTCCCACATAAAATGGAACGCCTCTGGAGGGACGTCCCCTAGAACCTAACCGGATCTCTGCTACACAAAGCTGGGTTACCTATGTAACTAGTAACAACTGGCACGAGTACGCCATCCCCCGGTCGTTGCCGACCTTTATCCGAGGGCCCCCACTCCAACAACCACACAGTAAAGTATCTAGGCTCCATACCACGATACCACTTTTTATAAAAAATCAACATAATTAAATATCTAGGCTCCATACCATGATATCACTTTTTTATCCAGAAGGAAATGGTCATACCCTCAGGGGGAGCTACCTCCAAATCACCTTGCTGACATGATTCCTGTTTCGACCATTACCGGGTTGTGAGACTCAACGAAGCCACGTCCACAAAGCTATGCTTTTTCACAAAGCCATGCTTCGATCACAAATGATCAACAAATGATCATCAACACACAACAACACTTAGCATGCCATATTTCCAAATTGGGAATGTATCACTAGTAACCATCAACTACATAACCTCTGAGCTTGTACGTCTCAGAGAAGGGTGTTAAGCTAAGAGAATAAATCTCCGCCACCAACAGATATGTATTTGATAAAGACCAGTTTTACATCTCAAAGTGTAATGTCAAGCACACATCCATATAAGTCTGTTCCGGGTTCGAACAGAACCGAAAGCACTTCCAAGAAGCCCTTGCAAATCTGGGTATTCACAATCTCGATCGGACTTTCCATCACTTAGGAAATCTCTATACCGGCACGACTCAGTGTAGAGACAAGCGACGGCTTATCCTTTCGTTCTCCAAATTACCCGGTCTTCACCACTGGTCTTCGAATGCTATCCATATCGATGTACCATTATTCGGAATGGGTTATATGACACAAAGTCCTCTCCCGACTAAACCGAATAATGAGCGCAATATTTAAAAACATATGAATAATTGGGTTTCAATTAAGTCACAACTTTAAAATTCAAATCTTTCTTTCAAATTGTAACGTCTCGTATAAATTCAATGTTTAAAATGAATTAAAGTAATAAGATTTTAATTTAAATTTAGAAAGAAATAAAAATCTTATTTATTTATATGAAAGTAAATGTCGAAATTAGATGTATCAAGGGTAATTAAAATCTACAAATTAAATTATATATTGCAATTTATTTGTAATAGTGGAAATTGTTGCATTTGGGTATAAAGCTAAAATAAGTAAATTAAGGCAAGTATTGGATTTATCAATGAAATAAAATATTGATTTATGGAAATTGAATGTATATGGGGGTAATAAAGTAATACAGGACAATAAATAATTTATTTAGTACAATCCCTTTTATATGTAAACTATTGTAAGGTGTTAATTAATTAAAATATGAAAATTAGGAAATAGATTCAAATTGTATGTTAGATAATAAATTGCAATAATTAAAGTTAGTAATTGATGGATTAAATGGAATTGGATTTAGAATCTTAATTTGTATGGGTGCATATACATATATATAATGGAATATAAAAGGGTAAAATAATCATATACAAGTATATTAAAGGTTATAATAGTGGGTTACTGGTAAATTCACTCATTTACTAATAAAGATAATTAGGTGTGCCTTGATGATAATTAATAACATAACGGAAAGGAGTAAATGTATTCATTAGAATATTAATTGCAATTGGATAGGGATTTTAAGTAACAAGGTTAATGCGAGGTAAGTAATGCTAAATTTAGGTTAATAATAATGAATAGTAATTAATTAAAAATTTATATCCTATATCATAAATTACCTGCTTATTTGTTAATGGAATTAGAATGTGTTATAAGTAATAATAAGATAAATGAATGTTACACTAATGGAAAGTGAAATAACATTCATATAAAATGTGAGTAATTATAGAATCGTATTTATTATGAACGTTACTTTAATAATTTGGATTAATTGAGAAATTTATACGAGAAATATGTAAAGTAATAACTAAAAAGGAAATACGTTATAAATTGATTTTAACCTAACCTTAAGTGTAAGCTAAAAGGATGAAATTGAATCTAATCTATTTAATTTGAAACTTATTAAAAATAAATAGGATTAAATTTATAATAAAGAGGTTATTTTAAGAAATTGAAGTAAATTCTATAGTGAGGGAATTAAGTTACTTTAAATTGAGATGGGACTTAAGATTTGTTTATTTAATTGGATTTAAATTTGGAAAATTTAGTCATTGCAATTAATTGAGATTAAATGTTAAATATTACGTTAATTTAAGGGTTAGGTTAAATTTTGAGAATATTAAGGTAATAACCTTGAACCCAATGTTAATCTCATCCATTCGACCATGATAAATTGAATAAAAAGAATGAATGGTGAAAGCAATGTAGTTATTGAAAATATAATTTATAATTAATGAATATAATGAAAATTTAATTTACGCTGAAACATATGATTAAATCAACATTTAATTTGACATCTAACTTTGTTAAAATCATTGTAAATGTTTGAGTAAAATAAAGATGATAAAATTGTCAATTTTAGAATTTAAAATATAAAATTGGATTTAATCAATTTATTTAATTGATATAAAAAATAGCCATTTTGGTCACGAACTCGGATTTTGACGAAACCAGTTTCATCGGATCCGTAACAGTGAATTATTGTAAGATTTCATGTTTCGTAGCTATCGGACTTGTCGTTTGATCCTACGAATGCGAAACGCCTTGAAATCGATTTAATTGAAATCAATTTGAAATTTTTGTTTTCAGCATAATTTCTTCATACGATGGAATTTGGACGTGAAACTTTTTCCATCGCGTTCAGAATATTTTTAAACACCTATTTCGATATATGGGTTTACCCAATTTCGTTCCGGAGTCAGAACGGGCTTTTTGGGCCAATTATCGTTCAACACGTTTGTTTATCGGATCCATCTACTCTATTTCCAACCTACCTATATAAACCTAATATGAACCCTAGCCTCCATCTATTCTCATTTGTTTGTGCATTCATTTCCTCAGCTCCTCCTCTTTCCAATGGCTGCAAACCCTAGATCTAAATTCAAATTTCAAAAATCAAATCAAAAGTCAAAATTTCAAAGTCCTCAGAAAATTCTCAAAAAAATATATGTTGATTCTCTTGACGAGCGTAATTCAACAGTATAATTCGTTTTTCGATTCGGGTTATGGCTCGACCAGAAATTGGAGTCTTATTTTCGGCCGTTCTTTGAATGGAAGCTAAATCAACGGTGGATCTGCAACGAGGAGTCGATCGGGGGTTACAGCATCGTAGAGGGCTTCGCGAGTTATTGATCTAACGGCTTCATGTTCGCCAGAGGGGTCGGGATCACCAGAATTTTGCCATCAAAACGTACGGCATCACTTAGTTTCAGGGAGGACGGAGGCGACCGAGGGCATGGGTGTGGTCGGCCTAGAGCGTGGCGGTGAGTGACTGGGCTTGATCGACATGAAGATGGCCGTGGGCGCTGGAAAAATTGCAATAGGTGGTGGCTCTATTCTAGGCATTCGAGGTTAGGGTTTTCGGCTGTAGGATCTCTCGTGTGCGTGGCCAGTTGACTTACGTGGCAAAGCTTTGTGAGTGGTTCATGTTTTCTATTTATTTATTTTTATTTTTCAAATTTTCAAGTCGTTAACGATGATAACTTTCACATACGAGCTCAGTTTCACGCGAGATTTTTTTTGCTAGGATCGTAATAAAATTCTGGATCTGTTGACGCTGGTTTGGACCAATTTGGAGACTTTCAAATTTTTGGGTTTAAATTGGATTTGAATTCAATTTAAATTCAAAAGGTGAGTGTTTTAACCCACTCACAACTTCTAAAATTTCTTATGGTTGTTAAATTGATTTTAGATATGAGTAGAAATTTATTTATGACTGTTTGGCATGTTTTATTCATTATCTCTGTTAAATCGCATTTATTTAATATAACTGTTAATTAATTTTATTATGGCATATAAATTGATAGTTAAAATTTATTTATTTGCATATAAACTGATAGTTGATAAGTTTATTTTGAATATAAACTATTAGTTAATAACTGTCACTTATTTCCTGTTATATTGTATATGCTATATATTGATGTTTGTTAAAAATTGATGATGATTGTAAAAAATTGGTTGATGATTGATATTGGGTGAATAAATGATGTGTTCTACATTTTTTAAACTGCAAGTTATTATGCATTTTCATTTCATTCGGGAGTGCGGTTTGAAATGATATATAACCATAATTTTTAGTTTTAAATTGCGGATTGAAATGATAAATATCCATATCACTTGACCATAGGATAGAAAATTTTATATAGGCACCGCGGTATATATACAAAATTATTTTTAAAATGATTTTTCTATGGTTTGGATAGGATACGATTAATAAATATAAATTTTGATGTTTTATAAAATCTTGTTTTATATATACATCTATAATTAAAGTATTGAATTTAAACTATGTATGGATTTGTTAAATAAAATAAATAAGTTGAATAAATGGAGTTTGATTATTTTATATGGTTAAGTACATGTTAAGATATTGAAAATATATAGAATTTTAAATGATTTAAATCAATTAAGATTGGGAGTTAAATTGAAATTTTTATTTGGAATTGAGCTTAATTAAGAATTTAACTTCATAAGTTGATGTAGAACCTTATTAAGCTTGAAAATTTTAAAGGTACGATATTTATAACCTAAATTTTATTTCAAGATAAATTAAATGAATATTTCTAGTATAAATAAATTGAAGGAAATATTTAGTTATAGGAAGTTTGAGTTTTATATAAATGATTATGGATTTTTCATGCAAATAGTCAAGACTAAATAATAGAATATTTAATTTGTTGAAAGAACAAATTCCAACCTTAGTTTTGAAATTATTAATACTCAAAATGGATATATATATATATATATATATATATATATATATATATATATTGAAATTGAAGTGGTTTTGGAAACTGAAAGTGAAATTTAAATTTATGGTTTAAACTTCATTTAAAGAAAATATATATGTCAAGTCATGGAAATTATTTTTCTTTACAAATTAATTTTAAAGTTAAACTATTTTATTTTATATACCGTTGAATATCCAAACCATTCAAGTTTTAGAAGTTATGGTTTTAAAGCTATGAATTTCGAAGTATTATGTTTTGAAAGTATAATTCAAATGTTTGGTTTCCAGATATTATAAATTTTAAAGCAGTATGATTTTGGAAAAAATTATATTTGAAAAAAAATGATATTATTGATTTGGGTTTTACGAAAATATTATCAAAATGAGTTGATTTGGAAATGGAAATGATATCATACTTATGGGTTTTGAAATGGATAATTATATTCTGGTTTTAAAGTATAACTATTTTTTTTAAAGACCGCGGTGTTATAATAAAGTTTGGTTGTTGAGGAGACCGGGATCGGAAGTTGTCATACTCTCTGCCAACTTCGAAAACCACTTTAACAATCGTGTACGCGGCGGAGATTCCAGAATGAAGTAGGTTGGTGGCCGCGTTTCCTGTAAGGTTAATACGTGGACCCAACTCCCGTGAGTTGGCATAAGGTGGCTAAAACAGGAGCGATTGACGGGTTAATAAGGTAGCACCTTTGATCGGACACATCCCTTCGATATTATACTTTTACTTTTGGATTGATTCGGTGGCCACTTTTGATATTATTTGGGGGTGTGGCTCGAGGTGGGCGGTAACTGCGCGCTACGCGTTACCACCGACCCAGAAGCGTAATTGGTATATCTACCCTGGCATTGCCTAGTTGTGCTGTGTCACCTACCCTATCGCGCCTTGTACGAGTTTGGATTTCTCCTGTAGCCCGTGTGGCATCCTCTGGTGGCTTCCCGATCAGAAGGGACTATGATATTGGATGGACTACCGGGACTATTACGTGTCAAGGGCTATATGGGTAACCCCTTAATGCTAAGAAAAAAGTAAGTTTATTTTACAATTAGACACTATTATAATAGCGCAATATACTACTTAGTAAATAGTTTAACGTATCCTTAGGAGATGTAAATCCCGAGCATCTCTTGAGTTACTGCACTCATATCTATTTCTGTTAATTTAACTCACATAAGACATTTTAGTTATGACTCGAGTGTTTTATCTTTTCAATTCGCTCGGGTCAGTCCGAGCATTTCAGGATTTGAAGATTTAGCTCTGGAGGACGAAGACGAAGATTTATATTATTATTATTTATACTAGTGCACTACACACTGTTCCGCTGTATTGTTATTGTTATGTGTAACTCTGATGTGTATTATAAAATTTGTTTTGTAAACAGATTTATAAACTGTATATCGAATATTATATTTTATCCTTCCGCTGTGAGATTCTATTTTGTTTTTATTTCTTGCTGGTTTTTCTTATTTACCCCATAACAATCCGCCCTTCAGTATGCTTTGAATTGGCACGTGTGTCGATTTAAAGCGTGCGAAAAGGCGGGACGTTACATCTGGTATCAAAGCTTTGGTTTAGCGATAAACCTTAGCTTTGTGGGGTTTGACTCTTTACTAATAGGGTAATAATACCCTATGGGAGTTGCTGAGAGAGCGTATTTGTTAGTGTTATAAAAAGATTTTAATATTGTGTTAATCTATTCCGTTTTGTATTTATAAATTTTGGTTGATGCATGGGACGCTATGACATCAATAGGGATTTCTAAACACTTAATAGGACAGACCGACATAATATCTGTTTTAATATAGGTGAATGAAATAATTTTGCCTATTATATTTTCTATATAAAATAAAAAAAATTCAAATGATATTTATATTTGGCTGCAAGATTGGTTGTTAGGTAATAAAAGTATATAAATAATAATAGAAATAAGATTAAAAAACAAAATGAATGAAATTTGGAAATTTAGAACTTAAGTCCCGGGGTTTTGAAATTTCTTTCGAATAAATGTTGGAATATAATAATATTGTTTCTAAGTATTTTCTGATATAAATATTTCAATATAATTCTGGAGTATTGTTTTAAAGAAGATTTTAAAGAAAACAAGTTTTGTACTTTCCTCTCTGTCGCTGGAAAATAATTTCGGTGATGGCGGCCACATCATCGACTTTCATTTTCGAGTTTCGAAGGGGGAAGGCCACTGCAGTAGTTTTACTACAGATTCATTTTGATTGAAAAATATAAAATTTGAATTGTTGTAGATATAATTGTAGATATATAAGTTTTAAGAATATATTTATCTATTGTTTTAAAATAAATTGAAAATGTAACCCGGTATTTAATTCTTAAATTTCCGTTAAAAAAAATTGTTTCAATTATTGTAGTGAAATGAAAAGTAGGTAATTAATCATTGAAACCCAAAATAAAACAAGAGATGTAAATGCTAAGTTATAAATGGAAACTAAAGGAAATTTGAAATTTGTAACATATAAAACAAAGAGTGACATTGTTGAACATTAAATTTAATTAAAGGATGATAAAACTTGTATAAGTTCATTTGCATTTTCTTTAACATATATAACTTACCAAATATAAAAAGTTGAAGTGTTTAATAAGAAATGTAATGGAAATTGTACAAGTGAAAGTAGCTAATGAAGTATCCAATGAGTTGGCTATTAAATGAGAATTTAATGTTATGAACTTAAGTTATAATTGAAATTTTACCAAATAAATATAATTAAAGCTAATTATCATAAATAGATGATAATAAACTTTAGTAAATGTTAAAGTAAATTATTTTAATAAACAGAACGATGAATACTATAAATAAATAAGTTAAGCAGTGAATAAATGAATGTAAAATAATAAAAGGAAAATTCGTGATGTGAATGAGTGAAAATTTTGGTGGAAATAAGGTGAATAATTGTAAGTAATAAATGAAAATTTGAAATAATCACTGAATAAATGAAAGAAAGGAAATCAAACAACTAAAGTATGAAATAAATTGATAATAAGTTAATTTGATTTGTTGGTTTGAATTGTTGTTGTTTAAATTATGGTTGTTTGGGTAAGATACTATAAAATTAGGATTGGATGAAAGAATAATCTATTTAGTTTTATCTAAGGCTGTTGAGTAAATGATGCGCTAGTAGTTTATTCTTCATTCCGTATAATTTTAAAAGTTTTGAACCCAAATAACTATTTGTGTTGATTGAATGGTTACTTTATATTTGTTGTGTATGCTGTTGTTGAAATGGATGGCTGTTGTATTGATTTGTTGTTAGTGATTAAAACCACTTAAATATTTTACTTTATATAAATTGTAACCCTTTTAGATTTTATAAGTGAAATGCAGGTTATGGAAACAATTTCTACTGCTTTTGGTTTCATAAATTAAGCGTAAATTGCCCGACAAATAGGTACGTTTCGGATTACGGTTTAAAGCGCTAATTTATATTTTCTCGGGTTGGGATATAATATTTTGGATAATATATGTAATATAATTGTTATATTTTGGATATTATATTTTCTTTCGAGCCTCTCCGTGCAAGGGAGACTCTGCCGAAATTTTTCGTAAATTTTGGACTTAGAAATTATTTTGAAAATATTTTCAGACCTTGTTTATTTAAGTATAAAAGATACAATGATTATATAATGGGTATATTTTAGTTAAAGTAATAAATTTTGTAAATTATTATTTATAAGTTAATATTTTGAATAAGATATATTGATCTCTTAATTCTTCCATCTTCCTTCTTTTTCCTTTTTGGGGAAGAAAAGTTTTGAGTGGGGGAGAGTGTAACGACCCGTATAAATTCGATATTTAAAATGAATTAAAGTAATAAGATTTTAATTTAAATTTAGAAAGAAATAAAAATCTTATTTATTTATATGAAAGCGAATGTCGAAATTAGATGTATCAAGGGTAATTAAAATCTACAAATTAAATTATATATTGCAATTATTGGTATTAGTGGAAATTGTTGCATTTGGATATAAAGCTAAAATAAGTAAATTAAGGCAAGTATTGGATTTATCAATGAAATAAAATATTGATTTATGGAAATTGAATGTAAATGGGGTAATAAAGTAATGCAGGACAATAAATAATTTATTTAGTACAACCCCTTTTATTTGTAAACTACTGTAAGGTGTTAATTAATTAAAATATGAAAATTAGGAAATAGATTCAAATTGTATGTTAGATAATAAATTGCAATAATTAAAGTTAGCAATTGATGGATTAAATGGAATTGGATTTAGAATCTTAATTTGTATGGGTGCATATATATATAATGGAATATAAAAGGGTAAAATAATCATATACAAGTATATTAAAGGTTATAATAGTGGGTTACTAGTAAATTCACTCATTTACCAATAAAGATAATTAGGTGTGCCTTGATGATAATTAATAACATAACGGAAAGGAGTAAATGTATCCATTAGAATATTAATTGCAATTGGATAGGGATTTTAAGTAACAAGGTTAATGCGAGGTAAGTAATGCTAAATTTAGGTTAATAATAATGAATAGTAATTAATTGAAAATTTATAACATATATCATAAATTACCTGCTTACTTGTTAATGGAATTAGAATGTGTGATAAATAATAATAAGATAAATGAATGTTACACTAATGGAAAGTGAAATAACGTTCATATAAAATGTGAGTAATTATAGGATCGTATTTATTATGAACGTTACTTTAATAATTTGGATTAATTGAGAAATTTATACGAGAAATATTTAAAGTAATAACTAAAAAGGAAATACGTTGCAAATTGATTTTAACTTAACCTTAAGTGTAAGCTAAAAGAAAGAAATTGAATCCAATCTGTTTAATTATTAAAAATAAGTGGGATTAAATTTATAATAAAGGGGTTATTTTAAGAAATTGAAATAAATTCTACAGTGAGGGAATTAAGTTACTTTATATTGAGATGGGACTTAAGATTTGTTTATTTAATTGGATTTAAATTTGGAAAATTTGATCACTGCAATTAATTGAGATTAAATGTTAAATATTACGTTAATTTAAGGGTTAGGTTAAATTTTGAGAATATTAAGGTAATAACTTTGAACCCAATGTTAATCTCATCCATTCGACCATGATAAATTGAATAAAAAGAATGAATGGTGAATGCAGTGTAGTTATTGAAAATATAATTTATAATTAATGAATATAATGAAAATTTAATTTACGCTGAAACATATGATTAAATCAACATTTAATTTGACATCTAACTTTGTTAAAATCATTGTAAATGTTTGAGTAAAATAAAGATGATAAAGTTGTCAATTTTAGAATTTAAAATATAAAATTGGATTTAATCAATTTATTTAATTAATATAAAAAATAGCCATTTTGGTCACGAACTCGGATTTCGATGAAACCAGTTTCATCGGATCGGTAACAGTGAATTATTGTAGGATTTCAAGTTTCGTAGCGATCAGACTTGTCGTTTGATCCGACGAACGCGAAATGCCTTGAAATCGATTTAATTGAAATCAATTTGAAATCAATTTGAAATTTTTGTTTTCAGCATAACTTCTTCATACGATGGAATTTGGACGTGAAACTTTTTTCCATCGCGTTCAGAATATTTTTAAACACCTATTTCGATATATGGATTTACCCAATTTCGTTCCGGAGTCAGAACGGGCTTTTTGGGCCAATTATCATTCAGCACGTTTGTTTATCGGATCCATCTACTCCATTTCTAACCTACCTATATAAACCCAATATGAACCCTAGCATCCATCTATTCTCATTTGTTTGTGCGTTCATTTCCTCAGCTCCTCCTCTTTCCAATGGCTGCAAACCCCAGATCTAAATTCAAATTTCAAAAATCAAATCAAAAGTCAAAATTTCAAAGTCCTTAGAAAATTCTCAAAAAAATATATGTTGATGCTCTTGACGAGCGTAATTCAACGGTATAATTCGTTTTTCGATTCTGGTTGTGGTTCGACCAAAAATTGGAGTTTTATTTTCGGCCGTTCTTTGAATGGAAGCTAAATCAACGGTGGATCTGCAACGAGGAGTCGATCGGGGGTTACTGCATCATAGAGGGCTTCGCGAGTTATTGATCTAACGGCTTCATGTTCGCCAGAGGGGTCGGGATCGCCAGAATTTTGCCGTCAAAACGTACGGCATCACTTAGTTTCAGGGAGGACGGAGGCGACCGGAGGGCATGGGTGTGGTCGGCCTAGAGCGTGGAGGCGAGTGGCTGGGCTTGATTGACATGAAGATGCCCGTGAGCAGTGGAAAAATTGCAATAGGTGGCGGCGCTATTCTGGGTATTCGAGGTTAGGGTTTTCGGTTGTAGGATCTCTCGCATGCGTGGCCAGTTGACTTACGTGGCAAAGCTTTTTGAGTGGTTCATGTTTTCTATTTATTTATTTTTATTTTTCAAATTTTCAAGTCGTTAACGATGATAACTTTCATATACGAGCTCACTTTCACGCGAGATTTTTTTTGCTAGGATTGTAATAAAATTCTGGATCTGTTGACACTAGTTTGGACCAATTTGGAGACTTTCAAATTTTTGGGTTTAAATTGGATTTGAATTTAATTTAATTCAAAAGGTGAGTGTTTTAACCCACTCACAACTTCTAAAATTTCTTATGGTTGTTAAATTGATTTTAGATATGAGTAGAAGTTTATTTATGACTGTTTGGCATGTTTTATTCATTATCTCTGTTAAATCGCATTTATTTAATATAACTGTTAAATAATTTTATTATGGCATATAAATTGACAGTTAAAATTTATTTATTTGCATATAAACTGATAGCTAAGCAGTTAATAAATTTATTTTGAATATAAACTATTAGATAATTACTGTCATTTATTTCCTGTTATATTGTATATGCTATATATTGATGTTTGTTTAAATTGATGATGATTGAAATAAATTGATGATGATTGCAATAAATTGGTTGATGATTGATATTGGGTGAATGGATGATGTGTTCTACATTTTTTAAACTGCAAGTTATTATGCATTTTCATTTCATTCGAGAGTGCTGTTTGAAATGATATATAACCGTAGTTTTTAGTTTTAAATTGCGGATTGAAATGATAAATATCCGTTTCACTTGACCATAGGATAGAAAATTTTATACAGGCACCGCGGTATATATATAAAATTATTTTTGAAATGATTTTTCTATGGCTTGGATCGGATATGGTTAATAAATATAAATTTGATGTTTTATGAAATCTTGTTTTATATATACATCTATAATTAAAGTACTGAATTTGAGCTATGTATGGATTTGTTAAATAAAATAAATAAGTTGAATAAATGGAGTTTGATTATTTTATATGGTTAAGTACATGTTAAGATATTAAAAATATATAGAATTTTAAATGATTTAAATCAATTAAGACTGGGAGTTAAATTGAAAAATTTATTTGGAATTGAGCTTAATTAAGAATTTAACTTTATAAGTTGATGTAGAACCTTATTAAGCTTGAAAATTTTAAAGGTACGTTATTTATAACCTAAATTTTATTTCAAGATAAATTAAATGAATATTTCTAGTATAAATAAATTGAAGGAAATATTTAGTTATAGGAAGTTTGAGTTTTATGTAAATGATTATGGATTTATCATGCAAATAGTCAAGACTAAATAATAGAACATTTAATTTGTTGAAAGAACAAATTCCAACCTTAGTTTTGAAATTATTAATACTCAAAATGGATATATATATATATATATATATATATATATATATATTGAAATTGAAGTGGTTTTGGAAACTGAAAGTGAAATTTAAATTTATGGTTTAAACTTCATTTAAAGAAAATATATATGTCAAGTCATGGAAATTATTTTTCTTTACAAATTAATTTTAAAGTTAAACTATTTTATTTTATATACTGTTGAATATCCAAACCATTCAAGTTTTAGAAGTTATGGTTTTAAAGCTATGAATTTCGAAGTATTATGTCTTGAAAGTATAATTTAAATGTTTGGTTTCCAGATACTATAAATTTTAAAGAAATATGATTTTGGAAAAAATTATATTTGAAAAAAAATGATATTATTGATTTGGGTTTTATAAAAATATTATCAAAATGAGTTGATTTGGAAATGGAAATGATATCGTACTTATGGGTTTTGAAATGGATAATTATATTCTGGTTTTAAAGTATAATTATTTTTTTAAAGACCACGGTGTTATAATAACGTTTGGTTGTTGAAGAGACCGGGATCGGAAGTTGTCATACTCTCTGCCAACTCCGAAGACCACTTTAACAACCGTGTACGCAATGGAGATTCCAAAATGAAGTAGGTTGGTGGCGGCGTTTCCTGTAAGGTAAATACGTGGACCCAACACCCGTGAGTTGGCATAAGGTGGCTAAAATAGGTGCGATTGACGGGTTAATAAGGTAGCATCTTTGATCGGACACATCCCTTCGATGTTATACTGACTTTTGGATTGATTCGGTGGCCACTTTTGATTTTATTTGGGGGTGTGGCTCGAGGTGAGCGGTAGCTGCGCGCTACGCGTTACCACTGACTTGGAAGCGTAATTGGTATATCTACCCTGGCATTGCCTAGTTGTGTCGTGTCACCTACCCTATCGCGCCTTGTACGAGTTTGGATTTCTCCCGTAGCTCGTGTGGCATCCTCTGGTGGCTTCCCGATCAGGAGGGACTATGATATTAGATGGACTACTGGGACTATTACGTTTTAAGGGCTATATGGATAACCCCTTAATGCTAAGAAAAAAGTGAGTTTATTTTACAATTAGACACTATTATAATAGCGCAATATACTACTTAGTAAATAGTTTAACGGATCCTTAGGAGATGTAAATCCCGAGCATCTCTTGAGTTACTGCACTCATATCTATTTCTGTTAATTTAACTCACATAAGATATTTTAGTTCTGACTCAAGTGTTTTGTCTTTTCAATTCGCTCGGGTCAGTCCGAGCGTTTCAGGATTTGAAGATTTAGCTCTGGAGGACGAAGACGAAGATCTATATTATTATTATTTATACTAGTGCACTACACACTGTTCCGCTACATTGTTATTGGTATGTGTAACTCTGATATGTATTATAAAATTTGTTTTGTAAACAGATTTATAAACTGTATATCGATTATTATATTTTATCCTTCCGCTGTGAGATTTTTTTTTATTTCTTGCTGGTTTTTCTTATTTACCCCATAACAAACTGCTATTCCGTATGGTTTGAATTGGCACGTGTGTTGATTTAAAGCGTGTGAAAAGGCGGGACGTTACATCTGGTATCAGAGCTTTGGTTTAGCGATAAACCTTAGCTTGTGGGGTTTGACTCTTTATTAATAGGGTAATAATACCCTATGGGAGTCGCTGAGAGTATATATATGAGAGAGCGTATTTGTTAGTGTTATAAAAAGATTTTAATATTGTATTACATCTGGTAACATCAACCATCACAGATTCCATCATATTAACATCGATAAGCGGTATGGTCCATAACGCTTATCTTCATTCACAGACTCGTAGATAAAATGAATTTATCAATGAGATATATCACATAATATAAATAAAATTACTATTTGTGAGGAATCCAGTTGGATCCCTCCAACCTATTCCCTGCATCCATAAATATTAGGACAACCAATAAATATCGATTCAATCTGATAATAATTATCATATTCATCTAAATAACCAATCAAACATTTAAATATTGGCTATTTAAATTAACTAGTATGCAGATTTGAGTGAGATTACTCACCTTTGGTTTTCGACGAGCATTCAAATTTAAATTAAATCGAACGGCGTTCGATTTAACCTAATTTTTTTACTTGCTCGGAATGATTCTAGAATTGCACCACTGCGCAGTACTCATCTCTACGATTCCGGCGTCGCCAGTTTCGTCAAAATCTGATAACATACACGTGGGATATTAATTCTTAAAATTCGAACTATAATTATATAAACAATTAACTTTTTTTATTAAAAATACCATCGACCCCCGTTCTTCCACTCGTATGCTTGCTCCAGGAAAACGCGCACCAAGAAACCCAACGTCCACCGCCTAGGGTTTAAAACCGCACCCACCACGACGCTCAAGAGCTTGATCAGAACCCACCACATCGAAGCCCTATAGGCCACCAACCCACGGCCAAGATCCGGCGAAGCTCGGCGCCCTAACTTCCATGAATTCCAAGAATGAACGTGCGGCCTTCATCAGCGATATGCCGCCTCCTTGAGTCGTCGCAGCTCAGATCCACCGTACGGATGTGAAGCCTGCGTCATGCTCTTCGATCTTTGTATTGGAGATTTTTGGAATCGTAGCTTAGACCGAGAGATTTTTAGGATAGAAACCTTGAAGTTGTCGGCCATTGATGGTATAAGTGGCGGCTCAGACGAATGAACTAGGGTTTGGCTTATAAACGTGAATTTATATATGTATATAAACCATATTTTAATATTAAATCCATTTAAAGCAACTTTTACAAACAATCTCCCGATGACCCGTGCCGATAGGCATTTCTAAGGTTTTACCCACATTCCGAACACAATGGAAAGTGTTTCAGAGGCTAATTCAATCATATGTGCGAATTATGGAAATAAACGATCAATTTTAAATTAAATCGATTAAAATAGTTTCTACGCGTTTTGAGCTGCCAGGGGTCAAACGACAACTCTGATTGCTGTGAAAATTGAAATCTGATAACAACTAACTATTACGGATCCAATGGAACTAGTTTCGTCGAATTCCGAGACTGTGCCCCGGAAGGCAATTTTAACTCGTCGATTAATTCGAGTGATTTTCAAAATCGTCGAAATCACTTAAAATTTCACCTTTAATATTTTATTAACTCTATTATAAATCATATAGAATTGATTTTCACATTAGAAATCATTCTGGTTCAGTTCGAACCAAAATCTGATTATTTACATTATTATATTATTAAATTCCATTATTAAATTAATATAAAATCCCAAATCTTAATTTATCGACTTTTGATTCCACCCAAAAGTCCAACATCGCTATTTAAATTCAAATAAACTTAAAATAAATTTTAGAAACCATTTTTATATTTATTAACACCCAGATTCACCAATTATCCCTATTCCAATATTAAATTATTATTATTCAAATCCAATTAAATTACCGTAGTTGAAATTTAACTAATTATATTAATTTAACCAAAATCTTTTTACTTCAAAAATCAATTCAAAATCCACATTTAACATTTAAAATGAATTAAATGTTCAAAATTTACGACTGGAAATTCTGGGTCGTTACAGGGGTGTTCTGTCGTGGCTGTGGAGTTCGGAGAGGAGTCACAACCTTAGGGAAGGAGCGGCCACGTTGGCATAGTCGATGACCGGAGCTTGGGAATGGTAGCTTGCTCACGTGCGAGCTAGTGATCCTGGGTTGAGCACGTGAGTGGGTGACGTATCGAAGGTGAGTGGTGCTTTTTCTTTTTTTTTCTTTTATTATTTTTAATCTCAAATTCAAACCTTCTAACTCGAATAACCTTTGCTTACGCACTCGGATTCACACGCGGTTTATTTTGCCAATATCATATCGAAATTTCATACATTTTGACGCTGGTTTAGATGAATTCTGAGACTATTTGAATTTTAGGTTTAAATTGGATTTTAATTCGATTTAAATTCAAAGGTGTGTGTTTTGACCCACTCACAACTTCTAAAATTTCTTATGTTAGTTAAATTTAATTTATAATGTGATTAGGAATTTATTTATAGTTGTTTGGTATATTTAAATTGCTATTCCTGTTAATTTGAGTTTATTTGAATTAATTGCTATTTAACTTAAATTACTGGTTAATTACCTGTTATTGATAATTAGTTAATTGTTGAAATTTATTAATCGAATTGGATGATGATTGTGATGAATGTTTGGTTGTTGATATTGGATAATTGGATGTATGTTTAATTTATATTATTTTTTATCACTCTGCAAATTCCCTTAGTTAATATTAGGAAAATCGCTATGAGTTGAAATGATACATACCCGAACAATCTATAGATTAGGGAAAAATCGTCATGGGTAGAAATAGCGATTTTATGGATTTTATTTAATTGGGATTGCGGTTTGAAATGATATATAACCGTAAAATTTTAAATTGCGGATTAAAATGATAAATACCCGTATCACTTGAACCTAGGGTAAAGAATTATATATGGACGTCGGATTGATTAAATTAAATGATTTTAAATCCTTAAATTTTTTTGAATTTAATTAAATGATATTTGAAAATAAAAATTTGATTTATATAAATTGAATTATTGAAAATCAAGTTTTATGTTAAGATGTGAATTGGTTTAAAGGAATTGTTTTGAGAAATTAAGTTGAAATTTTTAAAAGTGCAATTTGAGATATAAGTTGTAGCAACCCGTAAATTTTAACGGTTTAAATAACATAATTAACTGAATTTTTGTGAAACTTTAAATAATTAAATTTGAAAATTAAAATTTGATATTTGGAATACGTCTATTTAAACATAAAAAATGGTAAATTTTCATCAGAAAATATGAAAGTTTATTTTGTTGTGTAATTTCAAATTTCAATTTAAATTAGTTAAATTTGATTAAAATAAAATGTTTTCGAAATCTTAATATTTTTATTCAATAAAAATGTAAACTATTTTCTGAGTGAGACATTATATTTCTTTTTGTCAAATTTGGACTTTTCTAGCTCCATTTATCTTATCTTCTGCTTTTTAGCAGCAATTTCCGGTACCGAATATCGACTTTTGATGGGATGGTCCTATCGTTCATATTTTTGCACCATTCTGATCGTCTCGTCATGCTGATCTCCATATTATATTCATTTCCATGTTTCAGTGTGTGGTACGCGGTTAAACTACACGAAACAGTTAATCGTAACGGTTCGTCTTTTTGTTTCTTTGTGACCATTGGTTGACCACTGTTAAAAACAAATGGACATTTTCTTTTATTAACCCTAGAATTCTAATCTTGACGACTTTTACTAACTTCTCGTTTTCAATTTATTACATTTCCGATTAATTTCTCTGCCCTTCATTCTTCTGTGCTTGTAATATTATGATATATAACGCTTCTTTCATTTTGTTTTGAAAAGTACAAAATTTAATATGAAAGCATTTATATGTATTTATTTCCTTTAACCGGCTCGTGCTATTGTCATTCTTCCCACTCTTGCAACCGTTCACCATCACCTTCCATGACCATTTTTCTTCATTTGTTGCCTGTTCACATTTTGGAAAAAAAATACAGTATAGTTTATAATATAAATTTCATTCATTTTTTTCTTTAGAAGCCAACACGTCCTCCATTTATAAATCATCAGCCTACTCGTCTTCTTCACGCACCTTCCTCCACTTCTTTCAGTCGGAAAAAAAATTGCAAAATGAAGAAAACTGCTTTTGCCTGAAGGTTGTTTTCCCTCCTATTCATTTTTCTTCGCAGCCAATTCACCACTGACACCTGCTCCTCCATAAGAGCACACAACCACCTTCCGTTCTCCAGACCACACACATCGCTCTCCTCACCTTTCCCCGTGGTAGCAGCGTCCGCCATGCCCTTTGACATGGCCATGCATGCAAGTGCTTATCGCCGACCACTTCCACCATTGGCCACAGCCACCGGCCTCCGCCCTTGTTTCGCTCACCGCCACAGTCTGGCTTCACAGGCTGCACCAAGCTATTCCAGGAATGAGCATGTAAAGGTGCAGCCTTCCTTCATTTTCCATGCCTCAACAAACGAGTGCAGCCACTGAGAAGTATATATTTTTATATATGTATACACGCTATCCATTCGAATTCAGGTTTACTTGCCGTGCCACCCCTCCAGTTCTCTTCCTTCTTTTATAAAGCTATATATGTTATGCAGTTTGGTGTGTTTTAATTATACTATAAAGTTATTTACTTATATATATTTACTGCACACCTATATAATAATATATGTATATTATTTAAAGTATTTCTATTTGTGGGTTTAGGTGTTTATATATGTAATTTATGTTAAATTTATGTATCAGGTAAGTCTATACATATATAGCGCGTTAACATGTTTTCAAAGGAAGGTTGTGTGTGTGTGTATGCGTTCAAATTTCCACCTAAGTTTATGTTGTATTTTCAAACAGTTTTGTAATAATATATAATGTTTGTATATTTATTTGAAATGTTTGGAAGAAAACATATGTGTGTTTATGTGTTTTGATAAACATATATGTTTATTTAGAAGTGTACTTTTGAGTTTGGTTATATATTGATTTTGCATAAAATGGTTTATATAGGTGTTTACGTATTTGTTTGTAAGCACATATATAAAATGTAAGGAAAGGCAATACATATTGTTAATTTACTGTTGACTTTTAAATTATGTGTGTGTATATAGATATGAATGCATATAAAGTTGTTTATATCGTGAAAGAACATAATAGTTCATAGGACTGATCTGTTGTAGAGGTCTTAGATTAATGTATAAGTTTGAATAAAGATCCAGTTTTGAAAGTATAGGGGTTCAGTTATACGTATAAAGTTTTGTATGTGTAGTTTGTATATACCAAAGATTCCTGTTATATATACATCGAAAGCTTGGGATTTTTTTATGCATGTCAGGCTCTTGGAATTATAAGATTTTATGGATATGGCTTCATATATATATATAATTTATTTTTAACACATGTTTTTAAATTTATTTAAAAGAAAATTATATATATATATATATATATATATATATATATAGCTTATATTTTGATCAGATTATTGTAATCTAGTGTTGATTTGTTTCCGTCAATTACAAACTTCGATCTTTGCTTTGATTGTCAAATTCATGCTCATCGAACTTTTTTTAATTCGTTGGTCGGATTCGCAGCTCAGTTCGTCATCAAATTTTTCTAACCTCGAAAGGTGAGAAAGCGCTCACGAATAACATTCTTATAGTTAGTAAATTTGATTTCACTTGAAAGACAAACTGATATATGCTGTTAAATTTGAATTTTTAGTTATTTAATTGTTAAATATGATATGTCATTATCTGAAATTTTTCACCTGTGATATATGACACTATATCCTATTGTATATATTTTATTTACTTTATAACTGATGATATATGCCTGTTATTGATATATTATATTTTATCATATTTGTTCTCACTCTACAAGTTCTCTATTAATTTAGAACTCCCTATGGTTTGAAATGATACATACCCGAACGATCTTGTAGAATAGAAGAAAATTGTATGGGTTGAAATGATAAACCCAAGCGATTTTCATTGATTTTAAATTTTGGGATTGTGGGTTGGAATAGTATATACCCGTATATTTTTAAATTGCGGATTGAAATGATATATATCTGTATCACTTGACCATAGGATAGAAAATTATATACGAACACCGGGGTCTATATTTTGAAAATGATTTCCAAAGTTTTGAAAGCAAATATATGGGTTTTATCAAATATTGATTTGAAAAATATAATATGTATAAATGTTATTTTCATATATGTCGAAGTTTATATTTTTAGAATAATATGTTTCAGAAATTTTAATTTATAAGTTAGTTTTGAAAAAAAAAAATTAAGATTTTACTTATAATTTTATTATTTTAAAAATATATAAAATAATATATAATATAAAATATACATTTAATAATAAGATTTAATTTTCTTTCAAAAAAAAAAAGATTTAATTTAATAAAAAATTAATTTGAATTAGTATACAATATGTTTAAGTATTTACTTAGATTTATATTAATGTTTTAGAAATAGATTTTATAAGTTTAATAATAAAGGCTGAGAAGATAAATTAATGTTGACTTGGAATTTAAATTAGTTAATAATTGAATTTAAATAAGACTTCTGCAAGTTTGTTTTGTACTGTACTTATGTGTTGTCCTCTGGGTAAACCTCCTGTTTACGGAGGAGCATACGACATTATATAGACTAAGGGATTATATAAAATGTGTTAAGGGGGATATGTGTAATGCCTTAACGCTATTTTAATAGTTCACTTTACTATAGACATATTATATTATCGTATATTACTACATAGTAGATAGTTCCACGGAACCTGTGACGACCCAACTTTTTCTCCGTAGAAAGTCGCATCATCTTGAAGAAAGAAAGGGATAGAAAAGAGAAAAGATAGAGAAGAAAGAAAGAAACACATCAGAATCTCAACAGCGGAACGAATAAATTATATTAATAACATAAGTATTTACATAATATACAAAATCAATCAGAGTTATACAGCTTATACAACACGTACTAGACACTTATAAACACATGTCTAGTTATACAACTCAACATAATGACTCAGAGAACACACAGCGGATCACTATATATATAATGGGTCTGGTGTGAGTAACAAGTTAAGGTTGCATAACTTTTGAAAACCAAAGGTATCACGTAAAACTCCCCACAAATAAACATGGGTAAGTTTTTACCTTACGTTAACCAAAACATTTGATAGGAAACCCAATGATATTGTAGTAGTGTCTAGGTTTTTCAAATAAAATACAGAAATAGCTGGAATGCTTACATCTCAATTTCCAGCATTGTTGGGCATATCTAAAACGTACGGCACTTATTGGAGATTGGATTCCATACAATGGCAGGGCTACTGGGGTACTGCCCGTTACAGTACGTAGCCTAGATCACCATACAGAGGATCTACCCTAAATCCCCTGCAACACAAGGCCGGAACCATCCCTTGCTGGATAGTCCCAAACATGACAACCCCGGCAGTTGTTGCAATCAACTGCCCCACACAGCCGAATTTAACGGGACTTCTTTACAGGGGCAAATCTCGTCCTACTTGGGCATGACCCACTTAGCCTTGTTGCACCTTCCCTGTTTTAGCCATTCTCGGTTGATGAGGCTTGAGGCTACGATTACCTTTAGAGAACACATCTCTTAGAATGCTTATCATCCACCTAATGATGTTCTGAAAGCATTCAATCCATACAAGTTCGTTCCGGGTTTGAACGAAACCGAAGGCATTATCTCGTTATACTCATTTTGGAATCACCCTCAGAGTTAACGACGATAACCCTTGCACTCTGAATCTTCATCTTCACTTGAGATTCATGACCTCTCGTTAATTTGGGTCGATATGGTTTTCGGATATCCAAATCTGGAAACCCGACCCCGGTCTCATCGAAATCCAAAACGCCATCTTTTAGGTCCAAGTTGTTTCAAAGTTTAAAACAATTCAGTTCCATTATTTATATTCATATAGATAATTCACAATATCACAATAGATAATCTACATTATCATCACAAATAGATGATTCCACGTTATCATCACAAATAGATAATTCACATTATCATCACAATTCAACCAAAGCATCCATATCATAGAGCATCACTTATCTCCTATCAGAGATCTCAAACAATCAAGGCAATCAATATCATTCAACATCCATAAGCAATGATTTATTAATCATCATCTATAATTAATTTAAAATGAATTAAATTAATTACTTCATCTCTAATTAATTTAAAATAAATTAAATTAATTACTTTCATCACATAAATCTTGCTTATATATCCATTAATTAATTTCAAATCAATTAATTAATCATTCTCTAATTATCCACCTTAATTAACAATCCTTGATTAATTATCCTTTAATTACATTCAAGTAATTATCCTTTAATTAATTTCACAAATTATCCTTACCCTTTCAGTAATTAACCTTTAATTACTTCATTAATTAATTAACTATAATTAATTACATTAATCCTTAATTAATTACAATTAATTAATTTCTTTATAATCACTTATTATTGATTAATTAATCTTAATTAATCAACCTTTAATTACATCATTAGTTACAATAATTAATGATTCCTTAATTACTTCTTAATTAATTATTAACAATTATTAATCACTCTTGGTTAATCACAAACAGTAATTAACTACCCTTAATTACTTTATTAAATAAAGTAATTATTCCTTAATTGATTACATTCAATAATTAATCTTTAATTAATTATATTTATTAATCACCCTAGATACATCTCATTAAGTAATTAATTACCCTTAATTAATTACTCCTCTTAATTATCTTCAAATAACATTATTAATCAATTCTTAAATTAATTACACTAAGTAATTAATTATCAATTACTTGCACTAAGTAATTATCCTTCATATTAATTACACAAAGTAATTAATCCCAAATCTCTTTCATGCTTCAATTAATTACATCCAGTAATTACCATCACTAATTACTTCACTACGTAATTGTACTTTATTAATTACAATAAGTAATCATGCTTAACCGATCATCAAGTGATTATCTTAAATTAATTAAATTTAATTAATTAACTTAAACTAATCACATTAAACTTAATTAATTACAATGAGTAATTAATTCCTTAATTACTTTCATTAAGTAATTATACTTAACAAATTCCACAAATGATTATCTTAAATTAATTAATATAATTAATTAATTAAAATAATCACATTAATTAATTATTTAATAATCTTTAGTTAATGACCTTCATTAACTATTAATAATTCTTTAATTACTTTCCTTAAGTAATTAAACTTAGATTAATCATTATTAATTAAAAATTAATTAATCTTTATTAACCAATTAATTAGTCTCTAATTATTTAATTAATTAAGTGCATAACTATAACTTAATTAATCTTTAATTACTTGATTAATTAATTTCTAATCATTAATTAAAAATTCTCTATTTAACCAACTAACGATTCTTAATTACAATTCGATTAATCCTTAATTAATAAATTTAAAACCTTAATTACTTTAATAAATTAACTCAAATCATAATTTAGTTAAATAAACTAATTATCCATTTTAATTACCTTAATAATTTAATAAATCATAAATCATTAAATCTTAATTAATCTTTTAAGTTAAAGTATTAGCCTTTATAATTACTGTAATTACCATTAACAAAAGTCTTTGAAACATTTTACTTTTAAATCTTTCTTTTAATTCGTTTCAAATTAAAGATTTGAAATAATTACAATTTAAACTTTAACAAAATTTAAATCAAATTTTACAAACCTTTTAAATCAAATGTTAAAGAAAATTACTTATGTATAAAAGAGATTTATAAAATTTTAAAACCAAATTATTTAAATTCAAACTTTGTTTTAAATTTAAAACCCTTTCAAAATCTGGTTTCAAATGCTGCTTTGGGTTTGACCCGAAGCCTACTCGAGTACAAACTCGAGAAAACCCTTCTTCTTTTTTCTTTTTTTTTCAAAAACTTGTTCAAGTCTAAAGTAAAAACTGGAAAAAAAAACTCATTCTCGAACAACCCGAGACAATACGCGAAACCATCGAGTTCGACCCGAAAAGAAACGTTCTTCCCCAAAGCCCATACTTCATCAAACTCCACATATGCATCGTGCACATGCACGGTGGCTCTGACCACCAACGGTCAACGAAGAAACCTCCCACAAGTCGACCACCACCTCACTGACACACACGGTCACCCAGAATGACGATTTCGTCCTTGAAACAAAAACGAACCCACCATCCCATTTACAGGAAACAGTCACCATCGGAAAATCATCCATCCACGACGATCTCGACCACGATGATCTCGACCACGATGAACATCGCCGTCTTCACCATAGATGCCTTGACGTCCATTCTTTATTTTTCCCCCATGCGAACCATCCTGGAGCACCCCCGACGCCACAAATGCCATGACAACAACGACGTATCAAACAGCTTTCTAAGCTCTAGTTCACCGCACTCTAGCCACCACGGTCACTGATTAATCATTTGACCATTTTACCCCAAGTCGTCATCCCCTAAACCCTCTTCGACACCAAACCCTTGCTTCAGATCGTAATTGATCGTCTATGATTGACCAAGTACCACAAATTGATTATCACGGCTCACCTCATTGATTACTTATTTACAAATCAGGATTTTACCTCCTAAATTCATGATTAACTAATACAAATTAGATTATAGGCCTGAATTAATGAATCAAGAAGTTTTAAATTTTGACTTGTTTTAAATTTACTCTATTGTTTTATTTCCAGAGCCATTTCACATTTATCTTGACTTAAATAAAAAAACTTAAACTAAAATATATGATGTAACAAACAAGTTTTGTTTAAGTCTTAAATCCAAACCAATCCTAGATCAAGAGGTAATGATATTAAATCAAACCGAAGCTTGAAAACAAAGAACAGGATGTCACAGGAAACAAGTGTGCACACATACATTCATCATTCAAATATACACAGTCAATTCATATACACACAAACATACATATTTCCAGATATGAACATGCAACAGGTTTATTATACTTAAGCTTTTAAAAGAATGATGCTACTCACCTGATTTACAGAAGAACAGAGCACTCCCTTTCTATTTTGTTTTGAAAAGGCTTTAAACTTTAAAACTTGAGTTTCTTGAATTTGTCTTTGATTTTAGAACTGCAGTTGCATGCTACCGAAACTGGAAAATACTTTGTTGCTGCGATGTTTTAACTTGCTTATGAAAGAAAGAAAGAATGTTTTATAGATAGGCTGAATTGATTTTAAAAAAAACAAAAGAAAAAATAAATTAAATGTGACACTTGTCACTAGTATTATTAAATTCTTAACACTTGTCATTTAGCTTACTTAAGGAATTAACAAATGTCTTTTAAGTATTTTATTTTAATTTACATTGTTAATAAAAGCTTTTAACTTACATTATTAATTCTTATGTAAATGTATATGTGAATTTCTCATGTAAAGAAAATGTAATAAAAAGAAATTATATATAAATAAAAGCTTATCCAAATATTTTTAAGTATTTATTCTTTTGAATTTCAAACTTTAAATTCAAATTCAAATTAAATTATAAAAATCCAATTTAAAATATCAAGTTATATATATACATATATAACTACACATTTAAATTTTGAAAATAATAAATCCACCTATTTAAAACAATACATTATTTTTTTTTTTGAAAGGCAAGCGAGGTTGACTGGACCCCTACCAGATTTTATTAGAAGAAAAAGAGAAAACCGCAACAAAAACACACTTTTGCCGCAGAAAGAAAACATAGAAAAAACACAAAACAAGCAAGCACAACATCACAATAGGAACAAACTAAAGGAAAGACGACTGCACAAACTAAAGAGCAGACTAGCACAAAATTGCACATACAAGGATGCGCAGTGAGCATCACTAAACAGCATGTTCAAATCCACAGAACTTCGTCATGCGGAGAAAAAGCATGCCTTGAGAATCTGATACCATATACTATATTCACCATCACCTTGCTCCAAAGCTGATTAGCAGATAGGGCTTCATCAGAGAAGCAACGTGAATTTCTCTCCAGCCAAACAACATGAAGATACTTCTTAATAACAAAGAAAATAATATTAGTGTGATTAGCATCCATGTTCATTGCCAACCGTAAAACATTCCAATCATCAGCAAAGCTTCCACTAAAACTAGCAATTCCATCTTTACCCATAAGGGTCGCTATCATATTAACTAAAAATTTGCAACTAAAATATAAGTGCTCAACAGTTTCCGGGCACAAGTTGCAGAAGAGACAAAGATGATTTGTTACCAAACCAGTCGAGAGAAGCTTATCCCTAGTTAGAATAGCCTTATGCAATATTCTCCAAAAAAATAAGTTTTCCTTAGCTGGGGAATGGGATGACCAACACACTCTAGACCATGGAAAAGTAGCTAATGTGTCAGTGTGCAAGAGATGGTTGTACACTGAGGAAATTTGATGCTTCTTCCCTTTCCAGTTAAGACCACTAACATGACTAATAGGCACCTCACAATTTCTCAAGCTCATCCACAAGGAATTAACAACCTGATTGCTTGAACTAGGTGTACACATTGTCCCATTGACAATGTAGTCAACGGCATGCGCATTGCAACCAATCATAGACTGGAACCTCTCCTGCGCAGATAACATGTTTTCCAACAGCAAGCCCTCCTTTACCCAAGGATCCTTCCAAAACGAAACCAGTGAATCAGGGGACAACGTAAATTTAACAAGAGGAAGGAAATCTCCTCTCAAAGCAAGAATTTTACGCCAAATCCAACTAACCCCCTGCGCAACATGCATTGTCCAAAAATCTCCAGACTTAATGCGATACAACCAAACCCACTGGACCCAGAGGCAATTCTTACGAAGAAGCAACACATCAACATGGGAACTGATAGCAGCTTTGTTCAATAACTCCAGTTTGATGATACCTAGACCACCCTTAATTATAGGCTTTTCCAAACTTGAGAATGACATAGGAATAAGCTTCCTGTTGTGAATAGACCCAGTCCATAGGAATCTGAGCAAAGCTGCTCCGATCATACTGAGAAGTTTTGAAGGCAAAATGAAAGTACGCGACCAATAAACAGTCATAGAGAAGCAAACAGACCTCACAAGTACCAATCTACCAGCCATCGAAAGGTACCTGGATGTCCAACTGTTCAACTTGGCAATAATTTTTTCATAAAGAATAGTGCAATCAGCTCTTGTTATTTTGGACGTACATAGTGGAAGACCAAGATAGGACATATTATTATCCATCATTTGGAGACCAGAGAGAGAAACAATCCTAGCCTTGGCAGCAGTACAAAGACCAGAAATAAGAATTTGAGATTTTGCTGGGTTAATTTTTAACCCAGTAGCAAGGTAAAAACAGTGAAGAGTCCCCATAATCCCAACAATTGAGTGGTCATTAGGCTTAGTGAAAATCATCACGTCATCCGCAAAGAAAAGCGATGAGACAAGAAGCTGTTTGCATTTGAGGTGATACGAAATTCTCTTATCATCAAATTTAGCAGACAGCATGCACGACAAAACCTCCATGACAATAATAAAAATATAAGAAGAGATGGGGTCTCCCTGACGAACTCCCTGCATCCCCTTGAAGAATCCAGAATTCTTACCATTATAGCACAGAGAGTAAGAAGGGGTTGACAAACAAGCGAACAGCCATGCAACGAACACCTTCGGGAAACCCATCAGTGACATAACACGAACAACAGTGGTCCATTGCAAACTATCATATGCTTTGGATATATCAAGTTTAAGCATGGTTCTTGGAGAGCTACAACCTCTACCGTAACCAGTAATAAGCTCATGCGCCATCATAACGTTGTCAAGAATGCTTCGCCCTGGAATAAAGGCAGACTGATTAGAGCTGATAATAGAAGGCAAAACCATTACAAGTCTAGAAGCTAGTATTTTGGAGATACACTTGTAAACCACATTACAGCAAGATATAGGTTGCAAGGAAGAGGCATTTTCAACAGGCCTAACTTTTGGAATGAGAACAAGGTTAGTAGCATTAATTTCACGGAGCATTATAAACTTATCAAAAAAATTATGAACCGCAGCCAAAAAGTCTTTGCTAACAATTGTCCAACCAGATTTGAAAAAGACAACATTAAAGCCATCAGGCCCACCACATGAAGAAGAGTTCATTGCAAATAAGGTATCTTTAATCTCCTGGTCAGTGACCCTTTGGACAAGTAAGCCAATCTTATCAGAGCTTAGCTTAGGAAGCTCTAAACAATTCAAACTATCAAGGTCAGGAACAAAATTATCATAGTTTCCCAGAAGCTTGGAGAAATGTTGGAGCAAGTGTTGATCAATCATGTCAGGAGAGGAATGGAGAACACCATCAGCATCCCAAAGGGAATGAATGTGATCACGAGCACGTTTGTCCTTCAACGAAGCATGAAAGTAGGCAGTATTCCTATCCCCTTCATCAGCCCACCGTTGATGAAGCTTTTGCTTGATCATACTTGCTTCAGAGCTAAGGGCATTATTCAACTGTTGGAATAGCAAGCTTTCATTCTGAGCTAAAGTTGGATTGGAAGGATCAACGTCAAGGGCCTTCTGAGCAGTAATGAGCTGATCCTTAAGGAGAGAGGAAGCAAGAGAGCCAGAACCAAACTTCAAAGATGCCCAATGCCTTAACGCAAACTTGGTAGCCCTAAGCTTCCTGCACAATACAAACATAGGGTTGCCATAAATAGTGGTGGACCAAGCAGAACTTACAATGTTATTAAAATCAGGATCCTTGACCCAAGCATTGAAAAATTTAAAAGCCTTTTTCCTCTCACACGGCAAGAAGGATGGGGACAAAATGATAGGGGAGTGATCAGATAAAATAGGATGTGGCAATAGGGAAGAGATGGAAGGCCACAAAGAGAAGGCAGAAGCATTGCAGAAGGAGAGATCAATATTGGAGAACGTTCTAATCCCCGAACGACTCCTGTTATTCCAAGAGAATGACACACCAGAGCGGGGAATGGGACGGAGATCAGAGTCAGAAATGGAGATGTTGAGAGGAGCAATGTCTCTCGGAGCAAGAGGCAAACCTCCCACCTTATCAGTCAATGATAAGCAGCAGTTGGAGTCACCTAAAACAAGCCAAGGGTGGGAGTTCTAGCGAAAGGAAGGGAGAAGATTAAGAAGCAGCTGCCTACAGGCTTTAGCGTTGTGAGCATAAACAAAAGTTAAGTAAAATGAAAGTTGTTGAGGAAGGTAGATAGCATGAAAATGAATCAGTTGAGAAGAAGACAAAATAGGAGAAAGAGTGAAAGAATGGGGGTCATGGACAGTAAGAATTCTTCCATAAGGCGCATGTTCATGATTGTGGAAAACAATCCAATCAAGGTTGATATAATTAGCTGCTTTCAGCGTTAAGGGAAGAGACAACTTGGTTTCAAGGATGGCAAAAAATTTAATTTTGTGAACTTGGATTAAAGACTTAACATGATCTAGCTTAATAGGGTTATGTGCACCACGAATATTCCAGGATGCAATTGTATTCATAAAGGAAAAGATGACTGCAATAAAACATTTGCCCTACTCCTAGTTTTAGGAGGTTCATTACGAACAGCCTTTAACTTTTCAGCTAAAGAAGAAGACTTGAGCTTGTGTGGGGATGCTGAAAAATGAGAAGTTGGGGGAGAGATCCAACCAAGCAAACTACTATGGAAAGAAAAGGGGGACATAGTAGAATTTGGAATCATTGGAGGTGGACAAGATGAGGAAGGCAGATTAAAAGGCACAGCAGGCTTAAAAAGGTCGAAAACGAAATTCTGAAGCTGTTCAATAAAAGCAATCTCAAGTGATACTATATCAGGGTTGGAAATTGGCTTCTTTGCATGGGAATTATAAGGGAAACGATCTGATTGGCCAGAGGGGGAGGTGCATGGTATGCTAGGACCCGGCAAAATACTATTATTATGTTGTTCCTGCACTAAACAACGTAATGTAGAGTTATCTTGTGAGTTCATCACGTGAGATGGTTGTGTTGCAAGGTCATTGTGAACATCATATGTCTTCACTGATGAGGGACAGATTTCTCCCTCTTCCACATCATTAATATCTTCAATATTATCTTCAACTCCAGTGAGATCATGCACAAGCAATGAAAATGGATTTGCACTTAAAGTTGCCTCAGGAAACTTGCACAGCTGCTGTGCTTTCACTGTTGGGAAGATATTAACTAGATCATTACCCTTAGAAACATCAGCAAGTTCAATTCCATCATCACTGATAAATGGCGTGTCTTCCTTCCTTTTATTTTGCATGAGTACAGAATCAGAAGCCAAGGATTTGGTTCCAACTTGCCCCTCAACAGTAGCAGTAACATTAGCAACCCTATTTTTAACAGGAGGCACTTTTTCCTTTCTGCTCTGAACCTTTCTCCAAACTCCCTTTGTTGAGTCTTTAGTTCCAACTGATCCATCATTCACATTACTCACTTTTCCTTTAACAGATGCTTTCAAATCACCCTTATCTTTAGCTCCTTCCTCCTCCACCTTATCATCTACACATTTCTTCACATTACAGCCAGACTCATTATGCCCAAAGACTTTGCAAACCCCACAAATTAAAGGTTTCCACAAATAATCGACTTTAACAACCTGCTCTGAACCATCAAGCAACTTAACTTTGAAAGAATCTGGTAATTCAGAGGTAGCAGAAACTTCAACCAAACATTTGGCATACCCAATTCTTTCAAGCTTTTCAGTATTTTCATCCATACAAAGGAACTTCCCCACCCTTGTCGCTAACCAATTAATGCCAACATGTGACCAGCAATACAAAGGAATATTGGAGAGCTTCACCCACACTGGAACTGAACTGATAGTGCTAACACTATTGCCTAACGTGGGATCCCATTCTTTTACAATAAACAACTTGTTCCTCATAATGATAGGATCAGACTGGATGATCTTCCTTCTATCATCATCAGATGATAGATTGAAGAGGAACAAGGTTCCATCTGAAATGACCTTTACTGATCCCTTAAGACGCTAAGCACGCTTAAGGTGATTCAAAACAACCGTATATGGAAGAGGTAAGTCAAGGAAAAACCCAACTAGACAATGACCCCAAACTTCATTACCTGCATTAATAACTTCAACAGGCGGGACAATGGCTCCCTCCTCAAAAACTAAAGGGAACGACCTAGGAACAAAGGAACCAGCATTGCGTGGCTTCGCTTTGAACAATGAGTTCCACTGGGGAAGGGGAGCAGCGGACGAGCGAAGTGAAGAAACAGGTGGCGGTCCAAGAAGAGAGGACAGCTCAACAGAGGTAGCTGGCGGCGGATCAGGAAGAGGAGGCATGGGAGAGTGAGAAAATGTGACAGGAATAGAGGACGAAGTGATAGAAGAAGAAGGTGGCAGCGGGACAGAAGGAAAAGGACGAAGAGGTAAGGCCATGAGAGAAGGAAAAGGACCTTTGGAAAATGACTTTCTTGAAAACTTTGGGGACAGGGAGACTATGTCGCCCTGACCTTTGGTTAAGCCGGTTTTATAAGTGGCCGTGCACTATGCCTCATTATTGTGGCCGCTGGGAATCGATCCGGTGCCACTACAACACAATGTAGACACATCCACTATGTCGAAACCACTGGACCACTACAAAACAATACATTATTAATATTGTTTGAAAATAACAAATTTGACAATTTTAAATATTTTATAAAAGAGATTATCTTATTATTATTTTCAAATCATATTTATCAAGAAATATTTAAAATGAAAATAAAACAAACCTTATAAACATTTATCTTAAGTATTTTAAAACTATATAGTTATTTATTAAGTAGCTTTGAAAATTTTATATTAAATTTAATCAAATTTTCAAATTACCAAATATATATATTAGATTTTGAAAACATATTTTTATTTTTTAAATTCAAACCAAAGTTCTTCTATTTATAATATACATATATATATATATATACATTATAAATAGAAAATATTTTATTAGCTTTAAAAAGATAAAATTCACCAATTAAATATTTATTTATAAGAAGATCGTTAAATCAATTCAAATTCATTAACAAAGATTATCAAATCAATTTAATTTTTAACATAGATTATTAAATTGATATTGCCCGAAATTCCGGGTCATCACATTCCTCCCTCCTTAAAAGAATTTCGTCCTCGAAATTTAAAAGCAAAGGTAATTTAATAATCTATCTAAGATTTAATTTTAAACCACAACATATATTATCAATAATATGCTAACAACCATAGCAACCAATTCACTCAGTCAAACAAATCTAACTATCTAGACAAAATTCTGGATAGAACTTCCTAGAGTTTCCCAAGTATAAATACTGGAATACTTGCTTTAAAGAATCCAAACAATCAACACTACTAATCTACAGAGCTCCTACTCTTCTAGATCTATAAAACTAAAAAGGATATCAGACTACGGACAAGTCTGACACAACAACCAAATCCTCCTGAACTGCTGGTTCAAAAACCAAAGATAGATCATACACGTACTCTCTCAGAGATACGTGAAACTCGTTGAATTCCAGTCTTCCAAACTGGCAATTCATTCCTAGTAGACCAAAACACTTATCCAAAACAGAACAAGAAGAGATTCAAAACACCTTGGAGCTGACTTCGCAGTCTTACCAAATCTTATAGCTCCTTTGATCGGAGAAAACTAATCCAAATTCTAATCTCCGACTTCGAAATTCAAATTCCTCCGTCTCTTATCCACAAAACTCTTCTAACGATCCAGGGCTGCCTACATCCTTCCTGATCAGCTCAACCTTCGTTGATGTCTCTCAAAACAAACTAGACCAAACAACCCAACAAAATGATCCTCTCAAGATCAATCTGAAATCAAGAACAAACTCCACTCCACAAACATCATAAGACTAACTTATCCTCTTCAGAAAAGATAAAACAAAAGCACTCCCAAACTGCTTCCGCTGCATAACTCTGATCTGGAGTAGATGAAAATGCTGATGAAGAACACGAGCACAAACATGACTACACATCCCAGAAATATAGTTCAAAAGGTTCATAAAAAGAAAACTCAGAAGTTCCACCAAATCCTGAGCTGCTTCATCAAACTCTATCTTTAGGAACCATACTTCTACTTAGTTGAACCATCGGAATTACCCCCAAGAAATGCTTCAATCCAAAGCAAAAGATAACCCAAGAGAACACTCAACTATCGCAAGTCACTTTTTTGATCAACCCAGCCTAATTCCAAAGAAAACTATTCTCTCTATACCAATCAGAACAGCTTACGCTTATCTAACCAATCCATCGAAGAAATGGATCCACTCTACTGCTTCTGAACTCTACCTCAGAAAACTGCCAAGCCAGATGGCCTTCCTGCGGTCATACAGAACACTCCGAACTGCAACACTGCCACTAATGCCAAAGACTTCTTTAACCAGAAGCTCCTCGAGATACTCGGGCCTCAAAGCCATACACAATCACCCTGCTGAACACAGCCACAACACCGAAGAAGACACACTTCTTTACTCTTGTTCCAAAGAAACAACTTCTGACACATCCATAGTCTCTGCATTTCATCACGCAACTACTTCTTCTGAGGTTGCCAAGATACCATTACTCGCTTCTACTCAACCCACAGATCCAAACTATACTCTCTTAACTTAAAAGATGGACTCCGAACCTTTAAAAGGTTTCCTTCAGAGATCGATGAATTCCTTACACCACTGCAAAGCTCACTCGAGACGGTATTGGGTCTACAGTCTCGACAGATACACTTCCAACCTCAACACTCGGACTCCTTCCATTGGTAGTAGTTGTGTAACACACACCACTACCTCATCTATCTTTATAACTTTAACACACCACTACCTCATCTATCTTTATAACTTATATTGGAAAACCTAAACAGGTAACCCAATAATTAGGTAGAAATAAATATATATAAATATATATCAAATTACAAATACGCTCTCTCAAGAAAGAAAACATTCCAAAGCCTAGGTATTCACTCAACCTAGCGCTCCGATACCAACTGTGACGACCCGATTTTTTCTCCATAGAAAGTCGCATCATTTTGAAGGGATAGAAAAGAGAAAAGATAGATAAGAAAGAAAGAAAAACATCAGAATCTCAACAGCGGAACGAATAAATTATATTAATAACATAAGTATTTACATAATATACAACATCAATCAGAGTTACACAGCTTATACAACACATACTAGACAGTTATAAACACCTGTCTAGTTATACAACTCAACATAATGACTCAGAGAACACACAGCGGATCACGATATATATCTACAAACGCTGAAGCCTCCTGCTCCATTGCTCCCCCAGAATTCGTCAAAGCTAACCAGAATCCCTTGGCTACTCGTAAAAATTTGAGTACCCAAGAGTTTAAGAAAAACAAAATAAACTCCAGGTCAGACATGGATCTGGTGTGAGTAATAGTTTAAGGTTGCTTAACATTTGAAAACCTTCGAAAACCAAAGGTATCACGTAAGACTCCCTACAAATAAACATGGGTAAGTTTTTACCTTACGCTAACCAAAACATTTGATAGGAAATCCAGTGATATTATAATAGTGTGTAGGGTTTTCAAATAAAATACAAAAATAGCTAGAATGCTTACATCTCACGTTCCAGCATAGTTGGGCACATCTAAAACGTACGACACTTATTGGAGATTGGATTCCATATAATGGTAGGGCTACTGGGGTACCACCCGTCACAGTACATGGCCTAGATCACCGTACCGAGGATCCAGCCGAAATCCTTTGCAACACAAGGCCGGAACCATCTCTTACTGGGCAGTTTCGAACAAGACAACCCTGGCAGTTGTTGCAATCAACTGCCCCACACAGCCGAATATAAAGGGACTTCTACACAGGGGTAAATCTCGTTCTATTTGGGCATGATCCACTTAGCCTTGCTGCACCTACCCTGTTTTAGCCATTCTCGGTTAATGAGGCTTGAGGCTACGATTACCTTTAGAGAACACATCTCTTAGAATGATCATCGTCCACCTGAAGATGTTCTAAAAGCATTCAATCCATACAAGTTCGTTCCGGGTTCGAACGAAACCTAAGGCATTATCTGGTTACACTCATTTTGGAATCACCTTCAGAGTTAACGACGATAACCCTTGCACTCTGAGTCTTCATCTTCACTTGAGATTCACGACCTATCGTTAATTTGGATCGATGTGGTTTTCGGATATCCAAATCGAGAAACCCGATCCCAGTCTCATCGAAATCCAAAATGCCTTCTGTTAGGTCCAAATTGTTTTAAAGTTTAAAACAATTCAGTTCTATTATTTATATTCACACAGATAGATAATTCACAATATCACAATAGATAATCTACATTATCATCACAAATAGATAATTTCACGTTATCATCACAAATAGATAATTCACATTATCATCACAATTCAACCAAATCATCCATATCACACAGCATCACTTATCTCATATCACAGATCTCAAACAATCATAGCAATCAATATCATTCAACATCCATAAGTAGTGATTTATTAATCATCATCTATAATTAATTTAAAATGAATTAAATTAATTACTTCATCTCTAATTAATTTAAAATAATTTAGGTTAATTACTTTCATTACATATATCTTGCTTATCTATCCATTAATTAATTTCAAATCAATTACTTAATTATTCTCTAATTATCTACCTTAATTAACCATCCTTGATTAATTATCCTTTAATTACATTCAATTAATTATCCTTTAATTAATTTCACAAATTAATTATCCTTACCCTTTCAGTAATTAACCTTTAATTACTTCATTAATTAATTAATTATAATAAATTACAATTAATTAATTTCTTTATAATCACTTATTATTGATTAATTAATCTTAATTAATCAACCTTTAATTACATTATTAATTACATTAATTAATGATTCCTTAATTACTTCTTAGTTAATTATCAACCATTATTAATAACTCTTGATTAATCACAAACAGTAATTAACTACCCTTAATTACTTTATGAAATTAATTAATTATTCCTTAACTAATTACATTCAATAATTAATCTTTAATTAATTATATTTGTTAATCACCTTAGATTAATCTTATTAAGTAATTAATTACCCTTAGTTAATTACTACTTTTAATTATCTTCAAATAACATTATTAATCAATTCTTATTAATTACTCCTCTTAATTATGTTCAAATAACATTATTAATCAATTCTTAAATTAATTACACTAAGTAATTGATTATTAATTACTTGCACTAAGTAATTAATTATTAATTACTTGCACTAAGTAATTATCCTTCATATTAATTACACAAAGTAATTAATCCCAAATCTCTTTCATACTTCAATTTATTACATCCAGTAAGTACCATCACTAATTACTTCACTAAGTTATTATACTTTATTAATTATATTAAGTAATTATGCTTAACCGATCATCCAGTGATATCTTTAATTAATTAAACTTAATTAATTAACTTAAACTAATCACATTTAACTTAATTAATTACAATGAGTAATTAATTCATTAATTACTTTCATTAAGTAATTATACTTAACAAATTCCATAAATGATTATCTTAAATTAATTAATTAAAATTAATCACATTAATTAATTATTTAATAATCTTTAGTTAATGACCTTAATTAACTATTAACAATTCTTTAATTACTTTCCTTAAGTAATTAAACTTAGATTAATCATTACTAATTACAAATTAAATAATCTTTATTAACCAATTAATTATTCTTTAATTATTTAATTAATTAAGTGCTTAACTGTAACTTAATTAATCTTTAATTACTTGATTAATTAATTTCTAATCATTGATTAAAAATTCTCTATTTAACCAACTAATGATTCTTAATTACACTTTAATTAATCCTTAATTATAAATTTAAAACCTTAATTACTTTAATTAATTAACCCAAATCATAAATTAATTAGATAAATTAGTTATCCAATTTAATTACCTTAATAATTTAATGAATCATAAATCGTTAAATCTTAATTAATCTTTTAAGTTAAAGTATTAGCCTTTATAATTACTTTAATTACCATTAACAAAAGTCTTTGAAACATTTTACTTTTAAATCTTCCTTTTAATTCATTTCAAATTAAAGATTTAAAATAATTACAATTTAAACTTTAACAAAATTTAAATCAAATTTTACAAACCTTTTAAATCAAATTTTAAAGAAAATTACTAATCTATAAAAGAGATTTATAAAATTTTAAAACCAAATTATTTAAATTCAAACTTTGTTTTAAATTCAAAACCTTTTTAAAATCTGGTTTCAAATGCTGCTTCGAGTTTGACCCGAAGCCTACTCGAGTACAAACTCGAGAAAACCCTTCTTTTTTTTCAAAAACTTGTTCAAGTCTAAAGTAAAAACCGAAAAAAAAAAAAACACTTTCTCGAACAACACGAGACAACATGCGAAACCATCGAGTTCGACCCGAAAAGAAACGTTCTTCCCCAAAGCCTATACTTCATCAGACTCCACATGTGTACCGTGCACATGCACGGTGGCTCTGACCACCAACGGTCAACGAACAAACCTCCCACAAGTCAACCACCACCTCAATGACGCACGCGGTCACCCAGAATGAAGATTTCGTCCTTGAATCAAAAATGAACCCATCATCCCATTTATAGGAAACAGTCACCATCAGAAAATCATCCATCCACGACGATCTTGACCACGATGAACATCGTCGTCTTCACCATAGATGCCTTGACCTCCATTCTTTATTTTTTTCCCCCACGCGAACCATCCCGGAGCACCCCCGTCGCCACAAATGCCACGACAACAACGACGTACCAAACAACTTTCCAAGCACTAGTTCACCGCACTCTGGACACCACGGTCACTGATTAATCATTTGACCATTTTTCCCCAAGTCGTCATCCCCTAACCCTCTTCGACACCAAACCCGAGCTCCAGATCGTCATCGATCGCCGCTGATTGACCAAATACCAAAAATTGATTATCATGGCTTACCTCATTTATTACTTATTTAAAAATCAGGATTTTACCTCCTAAATTCATGATTAACTAATACAAATCAGATTATAGGCCCGAATTAATGAATCAAGAAGTTTTAAATTTTGACTTGTTTTAAATTTGCTCTGTTGTTTTATTTCCAGAGCCATTTCACATTTATCTTGACTTAAATTAAAAAATTTAAAATAAAATATATGATGTAACAAACAAGTTTTGTTTAAGTCTTAAATCCAAACCAATCCTAGATCAAGAGGTAATGATATTAAATCAAACCGAAGCTTGGAAACAAAGAACAGGATGTCACAGGAAACAAGTATGCACACATACATTCATCATTCAAATATACACAGTCAATTCATACACACACACACGTACATGTTTCCAGATATGAACATGCAACAGGTTTATTATACTTAAGCTTTTAAAAGAGTGATGCTACTCACTTGATTTACAGAAGAACAGAGCACTCCCTTTCTATTTTGTTTTGAAAAAGCTTTAAACTTCAAAACTTGAGTTTCTTGAATTTTTCTTTGATTTTAGAACTGCAGTTGTGTGCTACTGAAACTGGAAAATACTTTGTTACTATGATGTTTTAACTTGCTTATGAAAACTGCATGCTTGGTGAAGATTGCTTCATTGAGTTCCAAGTTGTTGAAAATGATTAAGATTCAAAACAGGGATGAAAACGCTTTGTAGGATTTTGATTTCCATCTCAGTTTTTGAAGAAGATGTTCAGGTTTTGGTGGAAGAAATGATACAAGTTTTTGATTATAGGTTGTTGAATTGAAACAAGCTTCTAGTTTGTGGAGGGACTGATTACAGATTTGATTCGAAGAAAATTCAGGATTTATTTTTGATAATGAACAGGTTTATGAAAATGGTTTGAGTTTAGGCTGCAGATTTTTTTTGAGAAATTGGTTTGAGTTTTTCTTCTTAGCTTTAGAAAATGAATGTAAAAAAGAAATGAAAGAAAGAATGTTATATAGATAGGCTGAATTGATTTTAAAAAAACAAAAGAAAAAATAAATTAAATGTGACACTTGTCACTAGTATTATAAATTCTTAACACTTGTTGTATAGGTTACTTAAGGAATTAACACATGTCTTTTAAGTATTTTATTTTAATTTAAATTGTTAATAAAAGCTTTAAACTTACATTATTAATTCTTATGTAAATGTATATGTGAATTTCTTATGTAAAGAAAATGTAATAAAAACAAATTATACATAAATAAAAGCTTATCCAAATATTTTTAAATATCTATTCTTTTGAATTTCAAACTATAAATTTAAATTTTGAAAATAACAAATCTTTCTTTTTAAAATAATGCATTATTAATATTGTTTGAAAAAAAATTTGAAAAATTTAAATGTTTTTTAAAAGAGATTATCTTATTATTATTTTCAAATCATATTTATCAAGAAATATTTAAAATGAAAATAAAACAACCTTATAAACATTTATCTTAAGTATTTTAAAACTATATAGTTATTTATTAAGTAGCTTTGAAAAGTTTTATATTAAATTTAATCAAATTTCCAAATTACCAAATATATATTGGATTTTGAAAACATATTTTTATTTGTTAAATTTAAACCAAAGTTCTTCTATTTACAGCATATACAAATATATATACATTATAAATAGAAAATATTTTATTAGTTTTAAAAAGATTAAATTCACCAATTAAATATTTATTTAAAAGAAGATCATTAAATCAATTCAAATTCATTAACAATGATTATCAAATCAATTTAATTTTTGATGCAGATTATTAAATTGATATTTTCCAAAATTCTGGGTCATCACAGACCCTTAGGGGATGGGTATCCCAAACATCCTTTATGTTATTTGTATTTCAGTTGACATTTCATTTGAGTTATATTTATTAATATATGAATGTTAATCCTGACTCGAGTGTTTTGTGTTTTGCGTTATGCCCGGGTCAGACTGAGTGTCACAACATTTGAGACTCACCTTTGAAGATTGGAGCTTTGCTTGAAGATCAATCTTATATATTCAGTTATTCCAGTTGTTTCGTTCAGACTTGTCATCTGTTTTTATTCAAGACTATATGTTTTTGAGATATTCTATTGTATTTTATTCCAAACTCTGATGTTTATATAGTAGCTTCATGAACTGCTATTTTTCTATTCCGCTTCTTATTGTTACATTACTCTGTGTCTGTGATTCTATGATTTATTTATTTAGTGTATATGTTGAGTTTTGCCAAATATAAATTAACAATCTAACATTTTGAGCAATTAAAGTCCGACATGTGCGGATGCGAACGGTTCAAAATAGCGGGTCGTTACAGTTGGTATCAGAACTCTGGTTTAGGAAAAGCTTAGCATATGGAGTAAAATTTAAATATGGAATCACCTTCGTTCGAGCTTGAATTTCTACCTCTTTGACTCTGGTTTCCTTTGAATTTTAGAACTCTCCCCTTCATTCTGAAATCCATTCTTGTCCTTCTTTCCGTGTTTTTCTTGATACTGGAGCATCCCATAGCTCCATTTCCATTGATCTTAGGAATAATTAATTTGAGCTTATCTTGCCATCCAATTGGCACCTTCATCCTTCTATGTAACTAATTCCATCGGCGGTCCCACTAACCTCTGTATGATTTGTAAAGGGGTGAAACTCCTTTACAACAAGCGTCGATTCACCGGAGATTTCTATATCCTCAATTTACGATGCTATTATTCCTTGCAAAGCCCGAACCGTCTCTAGTATACGATCAAGGTAATTCCCTTGTAATATTCACTCCACTTCGATAATCAGAGATTATCTTGATATTAGGTGAAGTCACTTCTCTTCCCTTCAAATGACAAATTAAATTTCCACATCAATCCTGTTTTTGGAATATCGGTTGACCCGGTCAAGGTCGCCGCGACGAAAATAGGTCTATCTATTTCTTCTTTTGTAATTTAATTATCCTCTTTTTGAGCCCATCTATCTTAGTGAGAATTCTCTTTGATCAGGTCCTTCTGAATTTGAATCTCCATCCTTGTTTTGAAATCCATACTTGAATCATCATGTAAGGAAGTGTATTTGCTATTAATATAAAAATGTCTTATACTGTGTTGTTTGAATTGTTAAGTTTGATTTAGGGTTTCGATCGATTCGTTTGGCCAATGCTATCGATTGAAATTCCAAAACACTTGGACAGACCAAACTAACACGATATTGTTTTTAAATTTGGTAAATGGAATAAATTTGTATGATTACACTTTATATATAAAAAAGTATAATTTTCTAAAATTAAATAGTTAATTAATTAGGTTGTAAGAAATGATAATATTTTATTATCATTTATTATTTTGTAAACCATTGACTATTGCAACATGAAATTACAAAATATGGTTTATAAATTGATTTGGAATTGAAATGAATCTAAATTAAGAAATTAAGAATTTAATTTTCAGTAATTTCAAAATTTTGGTTTTTAAAGTTTTGGAATATATTGTTTGAAAGTATTTTCGAATGGAAATTGTTTCAAAAAAATAATTTGAAAAGAAGAAAATCAGTACTCTCTTCTTATGTTGCTGGAAAATAATTTCAGTGATGACTGCAGCATCATCGACATTCATTGAGTTTCGGAGTGGAGAGACCACTTAGTAGCTTTGCTACACTGTTTTTTTTGGAAAAATGGGTTTGATTTAAATTCCTTGTGTATAATTTGATTTATAAAATATATATGCATATTATTATTTCAAAATAGTTTGAAGTGAAACCATAAATTTGAATCTTAAGTTTATATTAAGAAATGGTTTTAATTATTGAAATAAAGTGAAATTTTTGAATAATTGAAATATCTGAAAAAGAGAAATGAATTCATTACAACTTGAAATAGTTGATTTTGGATAAAATTTATTTGTGTAATACTAAATTTCATTCTAATATATATAACTTGCTTAAAATATTCAAGAAGTTAAAATGTTAGGGTGAATTTATAATTAAAGGTTATACAAGAAAAACTTAACTAATGGATTGTTCAAACTAAAATTTGGCTTGAAATAAATGTTGTAAATAGAAGGAAAATTTGTATAGTATTTAATTTCACTCAGAACCTTAATATAACTTACCCAAAAATAGTTAAATATTAATGAGAATAGGTAATTGTATAATATACAATATAAATGTGAGGAAGAAAATGTGCAAAAATAGATTCTGATAAGGGAATTCATAAATAAGGATTGTGTTGTTATAATGAATGTTATACATTTAATTTATGTTATAAGAAATGTAAATTGAAAGAAACTGAATAATAAATAGAGAATGGGTACGTGAATCTGAACTAAAGAAACTAAACAGGTAATAAAAGAGTTCATATCTTTATAACTAAATGGTGAATTGTATAGAATAGTCGAAATTGAATTATATGAGGAATTAACTTAACTGAAATCAAATGGAATAAATAAATATGTTAAATAAAATAAATTTTGGTTTTGAAATTTTTTTTTTGTAACCGGTATTAATGAATTGTAATAACTAAATTTAATGGAATAGCTTGAATTGAAAATCAACAAAATATAAATATAAATGTGTTGAATATGCGCTTATATGATTTTTGTTTGATGATAATAAACATATATACATTCGTTTAAATGTATTTGTTAATATACTATTTTATTTTTCACAGTTTAAATAAATATTTGCTGAATAAAATAAATAACACAGATTTTGAATTCAAACGAATATTTTATTCAAACAAATATTTATTACAATTTTGATAGTACAAATTCAAGCTCTCACTATACATATACATTTTTGATTACATCATAATTACATCACAATTAAGTTTACATTAATAACATCACTACATATCACTCACACTCATATTTTAATCTTCAACTTCATTCCAGTTTGAATCCAGCATCTGAGCAATCTGCAAAATTATTCACTAACGTTGTAAAATTGAAAAAGAAATATTTTTGCAATATAAAATGAAATATGATTTTTGAAAATACGATTTGCCTCAGTTATTTGGGTTGTTCGTCATAATTTACATTTGAATTCATCATACACAAACAATGTGACATGCACAGTGTGTCATTGTACATGCCACATGGCCGTGCACATCGATATACACTTAATAATGCTACAGGGACAGGTGAGCACATGTCAAACCCAAATGAAAAGCCGGGTTCAACTCACGTGCAATCACGACACGAGCACAAGGTCAAACCCAAGTTTTTGAAACTGGGTTCAACACAAGGCTGCAAATGAAGACTACAGGTCTCAATATCAATCATGCCAAAAGTATGGTTACAGCATAAAGGTGGTCAACGCAAAATTGCAAACAAGCTCAAACCAGAATGGATCCAGTGATAAAGTCAGAGCAACAAAATCATCACAATAAGAAGACCACAAAACAACAAGTCTCGACCAACCAGAGTGAAGAACATGGATGTCAAAGGCAATACACAAGTGGACAGTGCAGACAATAGTCATGATCACACAAGAAAATGTCCAAACAACAAACATCACAGTGACATGCACAACTAAATGAAACAGGTCAAGCATATATAGATATGCAGTGACAAAGTGGATCAAAACGAATACAAAATGAAGTAGTGCAAGCATATGAAATGACAACTCAGTGATATATGCAACATAAACAGATGAACATCACTGCAGACAAGTAGGAATTCAAACATGAAATGGAGAACATCATTGCAAGCGCAACAGGTAGAAGAAGATGCAGTGAAGCATGTACAAGGGCAGTACATATATGCAATCCAAAGATATCAGACTCAAACAAGTGAAGTCAATGCAAACAGAGGCATCAATATGGTAACACACTGCAACATGCTCGAAGTAAAGACAGAGCTCGAGGTCAAGACGTAAAGGCATCAGAACTTCAACCAGCACACAAGAAATAATGACTAATGAATGCAACTGAAAACAAATGCACAGTAATGCAATGCCACAACAAACATGGTTCGAAACAGCAGTATACAAGGACAAGCCCAAGTGACGATATGACGACAACAAATACAACTTTAATGCAAACAGTTGAAGTGGTCAATGCTCAATGCACAGTATAAACAAATGCATCAATATTTGTAAGTGACACAACAAACGTGAAGCATGCAAGCTCAGGCACAAGTAGTGGAACTGCAACAACTCAACTGAACAGTCAAGTTAATACACAATGATGAACAAGACAACAGTGAAGTACAATATCAATTCCAATGAATTGAAACTCAACTGTATGAAAAGTGTTTCAGTAATGCACAAAGACCAGGCTACACAATATCAAGGTGGAAACCAAGTATGCAAGTGCAAAGTTAAATGACACAGTGTACATGTAAATTCGACAAGCTGCTGACCAGAGGTGCAGACGACCCAAGGCAACATGAAACCAAAGTAGTAAAACTGCACACATGCAGTGCATACACAAATCACCAATGTTCAAGACTAAGCAAGCCAACAGCAAGTACAAAAGGTAAACAACAAACTGCAGATTCGAAGAAAAAGGAACGGAGTGGAAGCCGTGGTCATCACGAAAATGAATTCAAAACCGTGTCGACCAAGAAACGTGAAAGATACGAATTTGACAAAGTCAGTTCAATCATCAATCGTTCAAGCATCATCAAGCGGCCAGAGCAAATAATTTGACAAATTCAAATATATCTGAACGAACGAAAATTTAGGAATTCAATCCCTATAAATTACTACAATCATCATCGGCATAGATCCATGGAGTTCAATCAAGCATAAAAGTATAGCATAAACGAAAATCACATACCAAATCGAAGTCGAACTCCATCAACTCGAAGCAACCGAAGTAAGCAACAACGAGAAATCGATCGAGCAAGGCAACTCTCGAACAATCACAGATTCGATCGAAGTAGTAACAGCTCTTCGAAAGCCCTAATTTTGATCAAGGAGGAAAGCCCTAATTTTGCAAAGAGATACGAATGAAAGAACAACGGCCGCCATCTCCAAATAAAGGAACAAAGAAAGGAACGAGTTAAAATATAAAAGGAGGGCCGGCCTATTATTTTAAGGGCTTTGTATTTTATTAATTAGGGTTTTTGAGTTTAAATTGTTTTTAATTTGTATTTTATTTTTAAACCGTTTAAATTTCTAGTCGTGTGACTAGGGGACAAGCTACGTGGCGTAGCTTGAGAATTCGCAACTCAGTGGCTGAGTTGTGGCAGGGTTTTGAGCGTAGAGTTAGATTTAGTCGATAGCGGGTGTCGCGAGTTTACATGTGTAAGCGAGGGACTATCTAATTTCTAGTAGAAACCTTGGGGGCAGCACGTAGGCAGGGTTTAGCCGAAGCTGGGTAAATTCTGTGTCGTTCTATTTCTGCATTTATTATTCTGCTATTATCTGTGCTGCTATTGTTCTGTGATCTGTTTGAAATTATTTTATAAGCTTCCGCGATTAATTTTTATAATTTATACTATCACCCTATTCACCCCCCTCTAGGGTGAAGTCGATCCTACAAAATGAATATTATTCATTAAATAAAATGGATTGAAACCAAATCAATTGAATATAGATCAATTTAAAAACTAATGAAATTAATATGATTTTGAATTTGTTGTGTAACTGAAAATATGTATGTCAATCTATCTTTATTTTGTTGTTCATATTCTCCTACCATGTTCCTTTTCCGGGACGAAAAGTTTTGAGTGGGGGAGAGTGTAAGGATCTGTGAATTTTAACAGTTTAAATAACATAATTAACAGAATTTTTGTGAAATTTTAAATGATTGAATTTGAAAATAAAAATTTGATATTTGGAATACGTCTATTTAAACATAGAAAATGGTAAATTTTCATCAGAAAATATGGAAGTTTATTTTGTTATGTAATTTCCAATTTTAATTTAAATTAGTTAAATTTGATGAAAATAAAATATTTTCAAAATATGAATATTTTTATATAATAAAAATGTAAACTATTTTCTGAGTGAGATGTCATATTTCGTTTCGTCAAATTTGGTAGTTCCATTAATCTTGTCTTCTGCATTTTAGTAGCAAGTACCGAATATCGACTTTTGATAGGATGGTCATATCATTAATATTTGTGTATCATTTTGATCATCTCGCCATGCTGATCTCCATAGTATATTTATTTCTGTGTTTCAGTGTCTGGCATACGATTAAACCACATGAAACAGTTAACCGTAACGGTTCGTCTCTTTGTTTCTTTGTGACCATTCGTTGACCACCGTTTAAAAAGAAATGTACGTTTTCTTTTATTAACCCCTGAATTCTTATCGTGCCGACTTTTACTAACTTCCCATTTTTAATTTATTACATTTTCGGTTAATTTCTCTGCCCTTCATTCTTCTAGGCTTGTAATATTATCTATACTATAATATGATTACCCAGTTCAATTTTAAGAGCACACAAGCCTTCTTGAATTTTGGCAACTCAACAGTCTCTAAATCTATATTTCTTTTCTTTTATTGTCACATTCTTCCTCTCATCTCCGTAACTGTAGGAAAAAATAAAACAACAAAATTTCTTTTTCCTGCTAATGGCCTCTCTTCCCTCATCTCCACTTCTAGACTTCCGATCAAATCAAATAAAGTTGAACGTCTTGACCCTAGGCTTTAGTTGACATCCTCAATTCCTTCCCACTACATCAATATCCACTCTCCACTCCTTTCCTTACTCTCTAACTCCTTGGTTGATTTCCTACGATCCAATTACTATTCGGCATTTGATTTTACGTGTACTAATCTCCTTAATCCACTAATCGAGAGCAACCACAACGACTTCGTGAATGAGGTATTTTACTATTTCTATTTCTGATTTTTCCAGCTCTTGATCAACTTATTTGATAAAATTTTCTATATTATTTTTTAGGTTTTTTTGTACTTTTGATTTTGATAATTTCATGTATAATGATTTTGCGGATTTGCTGGATCCACAGTCAATCAAGAATATCCTTAACGAATCTATGATCTAGGTTTTTTATTACTTTTTTCGAATTTTCCAATTATGAATTATCTGATAAAAATTTGCTCCATTTTATTTCCAGATTTTCAAAGGATGTGGATACATGAAACCGAGCAATTTAAAACCGACGGTTGGATTTGTGATTATTGTTATTACATTATTTGATCAGTTTTATTTAGGAAGTTTTTAGGGAATCCAAAATCCGCAAGATAGGTCTGGTATAGAGTATAATTTTATGAAACATGTTACCTCTTAACATACTTAAATTAAGAAATATCATATTTAATGTTGTTAAATATTTTAAAAAATGTCAATCATCTCTGCATTTAACAATTGAACAATATTTAGGTTGGTTTTGTTCTAATAATCATTGTTTATCAATTTAGCTTGGTTGTTTCTGTTATTACTAATAACTTATATAATCACTTTTTCATTTATCATAAATGCTACCTCTACAGGTTTTGAGAGACAAAGCTTTGTTGAAACTGATGGCGTTTGCTTTACCATTGATCAAACAATGGAAGTTGCCATTCATGATTTGCTTTTAATCGAGCTATACTACAATGTTTTCAAAGGTCATTTGGTAAATTACATATGCTTTGTATCAATCTGCTTATCATGTTGTTTAAGGCAGGTATCTAAAATTAGTCTTGGCTTTACACATCTTTTATGCATAAACATCTCATTATGAATATCGTGTACCAATCAAAGTTCAGTCAACATCCATGTAAACAAAGACACAAACCTGAATGCATAACAAGAGTTCTCTCATTAAATTTTAGTACATTGTTTGTTATTCCCAAGTATAAAAGGTTCATGCTTAGTTTTCCTAATAATTTTCATTTCTGAACTAATAAGACACCATAAATATTTTGAAATTTCAACAGGTTAGTTATTGCATTTCTTAGTATTCACGATCATTTAAACTTAAGGTGCACGATTATATTTATTTCATCAAACCAAATAGATTTGTACAATTTCGATTACTTTGGAGACCCTGGATGATGGGGAAATAAAAAATACTGCTTTGAATTAACCACAGTGAAATGACACTTTTGGTGATTAACCCAATATTCTTTTTCATCCTATCTGCAAATGCACAATAAAGACAATATATATCATGCTCCAGAATTTCACTTTCCATGGGTGTTTAGTTTATTTGGAGTTACCACATAGTCCTGTTTTGATTCACTAATGCCAACATAAAAAATTGGATACTAAGTTTTAAAGCAATTCAATTAGACTCCAATAATTAGAAGCACTTTAACATTCCGGAATGAAAAAAGATAATGCATGTGAGTGGGTGAGTATTAGAAACATAGGTTAAATATTCATTATAAATGTTTAACTAGGAAAAAAATATGAATGTGTTTTTTGATACAATAGTAAATCACACAACATTTAAGTAAATGCATGCAATAGTCTTCATACAAATTTTTTCACCAGTATCCATTTTATTACCTCATCCACTATGTTTATTGATGTTTCATAATTTTATTCATGTGAACACATTTGTTCCATCTCCCTCTTATGTCATCATCTTAAATTCAAAATAACTATTTTGTATCTTTTTTGTTTGATGCTTTTGCAACAACACTGATTTACCCTTTTTTCCTAACAATCAATTCTTTGTTGCATGCAACTATATAGAAAAAATACATTTGGATTATCCACTGCTTAAAAAAGAGGCATGACTTTCAGGTCAATTTTAATCAAATTTCTATTTTTATTTATTTATATTATTTGGGTTCTATTTTCTATATTTAGAATAAAAGTTTTTTATAAAAACAAATTTGATGAAAGCTATCATTTCTGTTAAATTACTTTCTAACTGATTAATGATTCCATTTTGTAATTTTCTTTTCACCCGTTCCTCACTATTTCAATGTACTAAATTGATTTTGAAAGCTATGAATTTGCTAAACTAAAGACGTTATGTTTTTGCAAATGTTTTAAAATTTGATTCCGCGATCAATTTTTCTTACACATTTCTTCTCTCGGTTTATTTGTTTAATATAATATTTCCTTACAGGTTACCGTTATGGCTAATTTCAAATGTGCATCAACTATGGTATGTAGGTCAACCTTCATCTTTTTTTTACCAGTTATGATATTGTAGTACAATCTGTTCTTTGCAATGTCTATTTTGGATGCTTAAACTTTGTTCTTTAGTCAAAGAGTGTTTATGGATATTTGTTTTCTACGGTAAATGAACTTTTCTACAACCAAAATCTTTTCATTACATTTACAGAGTTAAGCGTAGCTACATCCACATAGCTGCTAATTATGTTTGAAATGCTCTTAATTTATAGGTTTGAATGACCAAATTTGCAGTAATTTGTGATGGTTGCTTAACAACAGGGATTCAAGAAATAATTGTTTTTTATTCCATATATATGGTACTTCTAATGGACTAAACCAACTTTGGCATCATGTATATATATTGCACTACTCGCTGATATCATATCTATAGCAATAATATATGGAAAAAATCTTTTCTATTTTAAGATGTATCAAATATTTCTTTTCTATTATACTATAGAGTATAATTTTCCTTTCCACTGCAGACATTATTTCATACTTTAACTTTGGGTTTTTATATTGATCATAAGTTGAGTTGAAAGTTAATGTTCCCAATTTTAGATTATACCCTTTGGTTTAATTAGTATATAAATTGATTTATATTTTTATAAAATAATTATTTCCTCACGTGTTCGGCTTTTTATTGGTTTTCATTATTTGGATGTACTTTGACTTACTCAAGTCAGTTTTGAAGCTCTACATGAAGGTTAAAATATATTGGTTAATTTACATATTGTATGAACCAAATATAGAATATATTTCTTGCCTTTTTAGTATATTTTTTTGCAGTGTTAAGTGCAATCTTTTTTTTATCTTTTCTATTTTCATTGAAGGATTAAGCATATACTACGTTACTGTTTCCTAAGGATTTGACCAGGCAACTAAGTACTCGGCATTGGCGCACAGCGCGGCAATATATGTAACGTTCGGCATTCTGAATGCTCGGCACAAGGAATCATTCAATAGTCAGGGTCATTTGGCAGTCAAGAGCGTTCGGCCTCAGAGAAACGGTTGGCATGAAGGAGCGCTCGGCATCTAGAAGCGTTCGGCATTGAGACACATTCGGCATTCCAAGGACGTTCGGCATGAAGGAGCTCTCAGCATCCAGAAGCGTTCGGCATTGAGAAACGTTCGACATTGTATATCGTTCGGCATCCATGAACGTTCGGCATACCAGGGACGCTCGGCATAAGATCGTTCGAAATCCAGAGATTGTTTGGCCTTCCAAGAACGTTCGGCAACCAAAGATTGTTCGGCATTCTTTCAATTTCGACCGGCTTCGATTGTTGCTTGGCCTACTCTTCCCACGCAACACCGCATCATTCGGCATGAAGATGACGGTTCGGCATTTGGCCGTTCTACATGTTCGGGTCGGCACACAGAGTTTACTCCATTTGGGCCGTCATATCCAGCTACCAGGCCCACCAGTGAAGCCCAACCCACCTTCGTCTATAAATAGAGAGGCAGGGGCATAGTGAAAAGGACGAGTCTTTTTTTAGGAACACTGGGGAAACTCTGCCGCATTCAACACCCATGCAAGACTTAATCTTTTACTTTGCAATTGTATTCAAGTAATTAGAAACGGATTGTATCTGTAATCAACTATCAAGGAAATCAATATAAATCAACTTCAAAGTGGACGTAGGCAGTTACGCCGAACCACTATAAATTTGGTGTTCTTGTTCTCTACGTTGAAGTTCATATATTGTTATCTGTTTTAATTTACTTCCTTCATTAATCTCTCTGCACAATCTTTCTAAGGGTGTTAGTGACCAATTTTGGTGCTAACATTTTGGTGCTTTCATTGAGAACTGAATTCTCAGGCTGTTAGGATCTGCTTTGTAGCTACTGGATTGCATAAATCCCCCAGAGGAGATGCAAGATCATTCACAAGGCATCTGTTGATTCTATTCAGAGTTACAATCAACAACTCTACCATGGGGAGACCACGAACTAGATCGGCCTCTCACAATGCAGAAGTCCAAGAGACTGCTAGCGTGCAACAAGTTGGATCTAGAAATCCACAAGCAACTTGAGGTGCAGGGCCCTCCACCCAAAACCAAGCTGAAGTCGTTTCCTGAGCAAAATTCAACGACTTAATAAGAGAACTCAAGGAAAGTAGAAGGCAACTTGCTAAGCAGATTCAAGCTAACACTAATCTCATGACTCAGCTCACTCGGAAGCAGCGTCAGAATGCTGAAGGTAACCCTGCCCCTTATTCTGAATCTGATAGCTCGACCTCAGTTGATGAACCTCCTAAGCGTAGACCCCGTACGGATGAAGGTGCACAGGCGGGTGTCACATATCAATTGACTTAGGATCAAGCCCGTGAACAGACTAGACACCCGAACCTCCAAGACCCAAACCAGGTGGGACATCAACCCGCACGGTCCCGTGGAATCGAACCCAACCTTCCATCCTCCATACAAACTCTGGATTAACAGCTATGTTCAGGCAGTTGATGAAAGAGAACCAAAGCTTGACCAATGAAGACTAGGGAGTGTCCAGAAGCCATACTGCCTTTACAGATGGTATCCTACAGGCTGAGTACCCCCAAGAAGTTCAATATGCCGACCATCCCATCCTACGAAGGGAAGACTGATCCCAGGCAGCATGTGATGAGGTACGGATGGATGATGGATTCTGCAAGAGCTAATGATGCAACCAAGTGTAGGTGCTTCCCAATCACTCTGTCTGGAATTGCCATCATGTGGTTTACTCGACTTCCCCCATGATCTATATTCAGCTATGACGAATTGGCAATGAAATTCATAGAACAATTCAGGGTACACACCACTCGTCCAAAGGATGTGATGTCCTTATCAAGCGTCATCCAAGCTTCGGGAGAGTCGTTGAAAGCATACTTGCAGAGATTCCATGTTGCGGCTACCGAAGTGAGCAATCCAAACGACCATGCAATTTTGATGGCGGTAATGCGTGGAGTGGATCCAGACTCTGAATTTGGAGATTGGTTGGCGGGAAAAACCCTAGCCACGTTGGAGCGTTTTTATTCGAAAGCTCATCAGTTCATAAGAAGGGAGGAAGCTCGATGGACAAGACAAGACAAGGCACCAGGGCCTGCTCAGGAAACTGTGATAAGTAACGTCGCCATGAAGCAAACCGACGATAATTCGGGAAAAGCTCAAGTCAACGCCCAAAACAAGTCTGGACAGACTAAAGGATCCGGAGGTGGAAATCCCGGAAAGAAAAGAGAGACGGGGAAATGGAAGTCAAGGATCCCAACCTACAATGAATACACCCCGCTCAATGCATCTCTTGAGAACATTTATTTGTCAACTTGCAACACTTTTCAATATAGAAAACCACGCCCAAAGGAATCAACGGAGGAACAGAAGAGAACTGTGAAGTATTGCAGCTTTCACGAGTCTTATAGGCACAACACAGAGGAGTCCAGACACCTCCATGATGCTATAGAGAAGTTGATTAGACAGAAGTAGCTACAAGATTTTGTCAAAGACCCGCAAGACGGAAGAAAAGAAACATCGGACCCCAGATGCGGGCCAGCTCCACGCCAACCAGAACAACCTGCTCGAACCGTGGGTAGGTTGGTTATCAACACGATTGCCGGCGGACCTCATCCTGCGGATAAGAATTGGCAGGAGATGGAGCGATATGCTAACTCGTTAAGACATGCGGAGTATGAGTGCTATTCGAATGTGGAGGACGGGACTCCTGCAAAGCAGCAGCGCACGATGGATGATGATATTGTATTCAGAAGCAGAGATGCGGATAAGGTGGAAGCTCCTACCATCGACCCAATGGTCATATCTGCGATAATCGGGCCGGCGTTTGTGAAGAGAATTCAAATTGATTGCGGAAGTTCCGTTAACATCATCTTCAAGAAGGAATACGACCAAATGAAGCTAGAGACTAAGGATTTGAAACCATCTAAAGCCAGAATCCATGGCTTTAACGGCGCAGCAACGGATGCAGTGGGATATGTGGAACTACCAGTTGAACTGGGGGCAAGATGAGCGTAGGAGGGTGCAAATCCTACCGTTCATAGTATTCAATGTTGACTCTCCATATAACATATTTCTAGGACGTTCAGCCCTAGCAGAATTTAGGGCAGCATTGGCCCCTTGGTGCCTGACGTTAAAATTTCCAACAAATGGAGGTGTTGGAGTGGTACACGGCGATCAGGCGACCGATCGTGCATGCTATGTGGCTGAGCTGAGAGAGGCTTGGCGTAGAGAGAAAGAAAAGGTTGTGGAAAGCTCCGTCCGCATCAAAAATTCTGATAATTGACAAGTAGCGCTCGAGCCCTGGCTCGGGCAACATTCTCGGACCTATAGAGACATAGATCTGAGAGATGATGATGGGGGATCCAGGGAAACAAATGTAGCACCGACTGAACTCACTATTGATATCCCAGTCAGCCGGGATGACCCGTCATGAATTGTTAAAATTGGATCACAACTCGACCACGTGGTGGCCGAGAACCTTACTGACTTCTTCCGAGCGAATCTTGATGTCTTCGCTTGGACACACTCTGATATGTGTAGGATTTCTCCAACGGTTGTGAGTCATATGTTGAACATAGACCCACGGTACGTTCCCGTAAAACAGAAAAGGAGTGGTATGGACACGGAGAGGACTGCGGCTCTCAAAGAGGAGGTGGACAAACTCAAAGCCAATGGGTTCGTCCGCGACGCCCTCTATCCTGAATGGGTATCTAACCCGGTGCTAGTGAAGAAAGCGAATGGAAAATGGAGAACTTATGTTGATTATTCTGATTTAAACAAAGCATGCCCGAAGGATAGTTTCCCGTTGCCTAGGATTGACCAACTGGTCGATTCAACTGTCGGACATGAGTTTCTATCATTTGTGGATGCATACTATGGATATAATCAAATCCCGATGCACCTCCCAGATCAAGAACATACCAGTTTTGTCACAAACGTTGGTTTGTATTGCTATGTAGTGATGCCCTTTGGATTGAAGAACACAGGAGCAACTTATCAGCGTCTGGTGAATCGGATGTTCAAAGGTCAGATTGGTAGAACGATGGAAGTCTATGTGGATGACATGCTCGTGAAGTCACGGCAGTCAAACAACCACATCCGAGACTTAGTGGAGATGTTTGACATACTCAGGCATTATGGAATGAAGATCAATCCTTTGAAGTGTTCATCCGGCGTAGCGTCAGGAAAGTTTCTGGGTTTCATTGTGAATGCGCGGGGGATCGAGGCTAACCCAAAAAAGATTCAGGCTATTCGAGATATAAAAGTGCCCAGAACCATAAAACAAGTGCAAAGCTTGAATGGAAAGGTGGCCGCGCTGAGCCGATTCATATCCAGGGCCACAAACAAGTGTATTCCTTTCTTCGATGTTATAAAGAAAGGAAAGAGGAATTTCGAATGGACATCCAACTGTGAGGAAGCATTCCGAGCTCTTGTAAGGCACTTAGAAAGTCCCCCGGTATTGTCGAAACCAATAGACCATGAAATGCTGTACGTATACTTGGCTGTATCCCAACACGCTATCAGTACAGCCTTGGTTCGCGAGGAAGACCGGGTTCAAAAGCCAGTTTACTATGATAGTAAACGCTTGATGGGGGCAGAATGAAATTATCCAAAGATTGAAAAACTAGCCTAATGCTTGGTGATTTCATCATGCAAGCTTCGTCCTATATTTTCAGGCGCACTCAATCAGTGTTTACACCGATCAACCTTTGAGGCAGATACTCCAATGACCGCAAACTTCCAGAAGGATGTTAAAATGAAATATTGAGTTAAGTCAGTTCGATATTGCCTACTTGCCGCGAAGGGCCATACAAGGACAAGCACTTGCTGACTTCATCACTGAGTTTACTATGTCAGACGAATCAAACGACCACAATGTCATACCTCCCGTTGGATGGAAGATGTACACCGATGGGGCATCCAACAACCGTTGTTTGGGGGTTGGCATAGTTCTTGTAACTCCTGAGAACCGATCAGTTTGCTACGCTTTGAAGCTCGAATTCATAGCAACGAATAACGAAGCCGAATATGAAGCGTTGATCGTCGGCTTAAGACTTATCAGAGAACTGGGAGTGAAATCGGTTGAAATCTTCAGCGACTCGCAGCTGGTGGTGTACCACGTGCGAGGAAACTACCAAGCAAGGAGGCAGAGACTTGCCCCATATTTGGTTCAAGTTCAGAAGCTGCTAGCGAATCTCTAGTATTATGGTATCTCATATGTCCCGCGTGAGCAAAACAGAGCAGCCGATTCATTGGCAAAATTTGCAAGCACAGGCGATGCACAGAAAATGGGATTATTTCCTTTTGAGACCCTCCATGCTCCGAGTATAGGTATGATGGAGGTAGATTTCGTGTTAGAAACAGAAATCGAGAAGGAATCGTGGATGGCCCCAATCAAGCAGTACTTGCTACTCGAGATCTTACCCGAAAGAAGGAGCGAAAGACAACAAGTCCTTCGTAAGGCTTCTCGTTATGTAATACATGATGGAATAATGTATCGGAGGGGATTCTCGACCCCATTATTCCGATGCATTGCCCATGATGAGATAAAAAGAGTCATGAAGGAAGTCCATGAAGGAGAGTGCGTCGACCATATTAGGGGGCAGACATTAGCAAAGAAGGTCCTCCATTACGGATACTACTGGCCAACTGTGAATCGGGATGCTGCAGACTATGTGAGAAGATGTTATAAATGCCAGATATATGCCAAAATCCTAAGAGCTCCGTCGACGGAACTCACGCAAGTGGTTAGTCCCTGGTCATTTGCAATGTGGGGAATTGACCTAGTTGGTTCTTTACACATAGCCAAAGGTGGAACGAAATATGTAATAGTTGTGGTCGACTACTTCACCAAATGGGCAGAAGCAGAGCCTCTGGCCACACTAACCACCAAGAAGGTTATTAATTTTGTTGTACGAAATATCATATGCCGTTTGGGCCTTCCACGGACCATCATTACAGACAATGCGACCAAATTCGAAAGCAAGGAGTTCAAAGAATTTTGTCAGAAATATGGCATTGAGAAGAAGTTTGCAGCGGTTGCTCACCCGAAAGCCAATGGACAAGTGGAAGCCGTAAACAATATAATCAAGTCCATATTAAAAAAGAGTCTAGAAAAGCCTAGAGGCAAGTGGGTGGATGAACTTGCAACAGCACTTTGGGCCAACAGGACCACCCACAAGACCGCGACTGGTCACACTCCATTTGCATTGGCATATGGAATGGAAGCTGTCATACCCGTGGAACTTGAAGTTCCATCACATCACGTAACCTATTACGACCTCGAGTCAAACCAGAACCTTTTATTGGAATCGTTGGACTCTAATGATGAAAAAACGCGAAGAAGCCAATTTGAGAGCGGCTGCATACAGAGACAGAGTCGCTAAATATTATAACGAAAAAGTTTGACCGAGAATTTTTGGTGTGGGAGACCTTGTTTTGAAACTAGTTTTTTCGACACCATCTCATATGAACCCCGCATGGGAAGGTCCATACGTCATCGATTGGAAGCTTGAAGAAGAAACTTTCAAGGCAGCAACCGTCGACGGTGCGACACTCCCCCAAGCATGGAACAGCGAGCACTTGCGGCATTATTATACTTAATCTATTTCTTTCATGTATCAGTTGCATTTACTTCCAGTACGATTTTATTTCTAATTCTTGGCATGCAGTAAGACAATTTAGCTTGCTTTCATCAATAAAGGCTTGAAGCCATCTTTTCCATGAATTACTGATATTTCTGCGTATGATGATCCTGTGACATGAAAATGAAATTATATTATTCTGACTGATGTACGAATACATGCAAACGACTCAAAATCTCCAAGTCCCTATAGTGTGGACCGGAGTACTCTAAGTCCCCGGAGCGTGGACTCGAGTATAAACGACTCAAAATCACCAAGTCCCCAGAGTGCGGACTGGAGTACTCTAAGTCCCCGGAGCGTGGACTCGAGTATAAACGACTCAAAATCACCAAGTCCCCAGAGTGCGGACTGGAGTACTCTAAGTCCCCGGAGCATGGACTCGAGTATAAAGAACTCAAAATCTCCAAGTCCTCAGAGTGCGGACTGGAGTAGTCTAAGTCCCTAGAGCGTGGACTCGAATATAAATGACTCAAAATCTCCAAGTCCCCATAGTGCGGACTGGAGTACTCTAAGTCCCCAGAGCGTGGACTCGAGTATAAACGACTCAAAATCTCCAAGTCCCCAGAGTGCGGACTAGAGTACTCTAACTCCCCGGAGCGTGGACTCGAGTATAAACGACTCAAAATCTCCAAGTCCCCAAAGTGCGGACTGGAGTACTCTAAGTCCCCAGAGCGTGGACTCGAGTATAAACGACTCAAAATCTCCAAGTCCCCGGAGTGCGGACTGAAGTACTCTAAGTCCCCGGAGCGTGGACTCGAGTATAAACGATTCAAAATCTCCAAGTCCCTAGAGTGCGGACTGGAGTACTCTAAGTCCCCGAAGTGTGGACTCGAGTATAAACGACTCAAAATCTCCATGTCCCCGGAGTGCAGACCGGAGTACTCTAAGTCCCCAATGTGCGGACTAAAAAATATTCTAAGTGCTTGAAGCGCGGAAGGAAAAACGAACAACTCTCGAAGAATCTCCGAGCTATACGAAGGTAAACCGAGAAGTCCATATTATTCACAATGGCTTGGATTTAAATCGCAATCATGCAAAAATTGAACGACAAGAGCCTTTTGAAAGACAGAAAAAAGGAATTAAGCTTTATTTAGAAAAAGTTTCTACTACAAGCCCTCCAAAGCTTGGTGTCGACAATCTATTTACAAAGACTACTGAAGTAGATAAAAATAATTACATAACTTAAAGTAACTCTCGTTGAACAAGAGTAATGATCACTTCTTGTGCTTCTTCGACTTCTTAACCTCCGTTAGCTTCTCGAACGGCTCCTCCCCTGTGCGTTTACCCTTGGTACTCTTCTTTGATGGAGGGATAACAGCTGAAGAAGTACCGGGAACATCCACGGGCTTGGACCTGCCAGGGGGAATGACCTTCAACGGCTTGTTCAAGGGGTAGTCTGGGTCCACAACTCGAGCCTCAACCTTGATCTCAGCTGTCTCTCTCTTCTCCTTCTCAAGCTGCTCCTTCATACTCAGCTCGGATGTGTGTTCGGAGGCGTCTGTAATCTCTACTTCATAACTCCCCTCGATGGCTCCGATTTGTCTTCATCCAACGCTCCAATCACCTGAGCATCTAGCCCGGGAGCCTCCCCTGCCTGAGTGGCTTCACCTATCTTTTCCTCCACCTCCTTGGCGACATCGCTCCTCGTAGTGGGCCCGGGATTAGAACAGCCTGCGCAAAATCATGAAAAACAAGCATTAGAATACAATAGTCCTTCATAAAGAATGACGACTTTTGAAATCTTAAAGTGAAGGGTTATCTACCAGGTTCCGGCAGGCTCTCAACCGTCAAGGGGCTCTCACCTTCCGGAATGGGGGACGGAATATAGACGCCGAGGCCGGGGGTCCTTCGGATTGTAACCGATAAGCTGCTCAAATGGATCGAGTATCGGCCAATCGAGTAGGCACATGAGCTGGAGGCATGACCCTGGACGGACCAGTAACAACTTCTTTCCCTTTCTTTGAGGGGGAGCCTTTGCCATATATAGCTTTAGTTGCAGACAAGTCCGAAGGCTCATTTCCCTTGAGGAATGCTTTTATCAAGGCCCCCTCATTATCTCTCCAGTACTGTCCTCTGCCTTCTCGATTTCTATCAAGGCCTCCCATGCCTCGGCTAAAGATTCAAGATAGCCCTCGCCCAGAAAATTCAAGTCTCGATGAATGAGGACGCGGTCATTGAATTCAGCGATTAGCGGGTCAAACATGCTCTTGACCTCTTCCCTACCTTCTTCTCTAGCTGCCTCAAGACGGGATTCAATGTCCGCAGACACTATCTTCTTGCCCTCTTCACGGGCTTCACTCCTTATCGCCTCAACTTTGGAAAGCTCGGCCTCAAGTTTTTCTTTTAAGAGTCGAGTAGCAATGATTTCGTCGTAGTATCGTTGTGACTCTTCTTGGGCAGCCGTTTTCTCTTCTTTCTCTCTGCGGAGCTGTTCCTCAAGTTCCTTGACTCGGAGGCTGAATGCGCCTGTCTCGTTTTGGACTGAGTCCTTCTCTAGCGCTAAGGCACCGCAGCGTTATACTGACTCGTCGATCTCTTTTTTATGTGTCGATTCCAGACGAGTCACGACTTCGACAGTATCTTAAGCACTCTACCGGGTAGCCTCAAGCTGAGATCTATAAGATGCAAGCTCTTCATCCTTAGCCTTAATGATATCTTTGTCGTGGACGGCCTCGAGCTTCAGGCGATCGAACTCGTGTTGGCGCTCCATGGTGGTTTCAAAAAGTTTTTCAGCCAAATGAACAAACGCGTCACGTTGAACATAGACGTCGTTGGTACATGCGATGGCACTCTGCTTGACATGTCTGGGAATAGGATGAATCGCCGGGAGGAATTTCAGGCCATCAAAGCATATGTTTGGAAATTTATCCTTAAGCTCGGCCAGGCTCTCCAACACGGTTGGATCTGTTATAGGAGCAGGAGGAGACGGCTTAGAAAGTTCAGCCTTCCTCTGAGGATCTCGAGACTGTTGAGTGGTAGAGGAGCCAGAGTGTTGATCCCGGGGGACATCGGATTGCGACCCCTTGTGGCCGCGCTTGTCTTTGCTTAGTTTCGAATGAGAAAAGGGATGATGGTGGAACTTGGGCTGATAGTATGTTATCTTCCGAGACGATGAGTCCCGGGAATGATAATCCCTATCACCATCATCGTCTCCGTCCCGACGTCTCCCGGAACCTGAATCACGTCCGTAGTAATAGAAAACAGATGATCCGCGGAGGCGATCAATGCTGCGTGTACGTCCCATGCCACCTGTACGAAATTTGAGAAAGAGTTAGCAATGAGAAGAGTGACAATGAGAATTAAAGCACAAAGTGAAGTGCAAGTGCATGTGTGTGTCCTATTGTTTCCCCCCGATGGACCAGTTACTTTACTAATGGGAGTTTTCTCTCCCTGACTCTGGGCTAGAGCGCCTGCATCACCTCTGATAGGCGAGTGAAGTTGAAATACTTCTGGATTGTCGAAGTCATAATTGAGCAGGTCATAGGGAACGGAGAGGTTCGATAGGCCCTTTAAAAAACTTTCTACATGCTGTAAAGAGGTCTCTTTCTCTGTTGGAATGAGCGTAACTTTTGAAGTTCCGCCAACTTCTCCTTCCTAATCTTGTATGTCAATCCCTTTTTCCTCTTTGATGGGGAAGATGACTTTTCGATATCGTGCACTTCGACTATCGGATCCTCAGCAGGACCTAAGTTCTCACCTTGTGCTTTGGGTGTCTCGTTCCCTTGAGTTTCCCCTCTTCTGGTGCGTCAAGAGTATGACGTGCTGATGACTCAGCTAATATTTTCCCCTTACCGGATAATAGCCTAGGTATGGAGATGCCCTCAGGAAGGCTTATCCGACGACCTTATGCTAATAGTCCGAACCTCGACAGTGACTCATTTGAAATGAGGGTTCAGATGTCCCGTTCCTCGATAGGAAGAGATCTAATGGCTTCGATGGCTTCAGAATACCAGCGACCGTCTGGGCATGGATTAATACCAAAGAAGATGAAAAAAGAATTGGAAAAGGCATGGCTTTGACCAAGTATGAATATCGATCCAGAGAAAAAACTTACTTCCTTCCACCCAGCTCCTCGCGAAACCAGGAGGGCAACGCACATAGAACCATTCCTGTTTGTACAGGGAAAATTTGCTCCATGCCCCAGTTAAGATTTGGCATTTGCGATAGGGCTCGAGAAACATGTAAGAGGGGCTATCTTCCTGCTTCTTGACCAGTGTTGATGCCCGGAGTTGGGGGCCTAGAAAGGACGGTCATAAAGAGGTGTAGGTACCGTAGATAAATGCGTGGCCGTTCGAGTGCAATTGCAACGGGGCAATGTCAATGTATTGCGGCACATCCCGAAGAAATAAACTGAACGGTGGCACGCTGCCAACCCAGCACATGAATTTATTACACACCGTGTATCCAATTGGGGGCAAGTGTGGACGATCGTGCCCTAAGGGAACCAACACATCGTCGAAAGGGATCCCATGGATGAAGCATATTCGTCGGAGCGCAACTTCATTGACCTTCGAAGCCTGTGAATCAACAGGGTTATCCAAGAGAATTGCTGCCTCCAAAGCATCGGGAGCTAAGTAATGTGCAGGGGAGGTTGACGGATTTGAAATATCCACGACTTCTTGTCGGGAGGACGGTCCCGGTCTATCTGAAATCGTGGCGGAGCTAGATCTCGTAGACATTTCCAATAAATATTGAATCCTGCAGAGTACCTAATTGAACTATACTCGAAAAACAATCGACGTCAGAATTAACAACACAAGAATTCCCCCCATGTGGTGTGTGAACTAATGCGATCATTCGTGTGTAAGTGCTGAAAGATTATAAGTCACAGAATTAATGATATAAAGTCGAGCTTGGGACTGTTACCTTCGAAGACCGTCATCGCTGACTGTCTCCGAAAACCAGCCTTGCGATGCTTTCAATTTTGGAATCGGACATTGGCACTACGAGTTAAAAGCTTTGATCTTCTCTTGTCAATTTAAGTTATCAGTCTGGATCAGTTCAATATGCTAATATGCTGGAGTCTCTGTCCTTGTTTTGTTATATGATTAGGAAAGGCAAATGATCGTTCGGCCTAAAGTTCTGTTCGGCTAAAAAGTGGTTTAGCATTCATACGTGTTCGTCCTATAAAATATGGTTCGGCACTTATAATAGTTCGGCTGAGATATGGGTCGGCAGTCATGATTGTTCGGTCTAAATGTCGTTCGGCCTAACTGTCGACCGGACAAGCTATCGTTCGGCAAAGCTATCGTTCGGCCTAAATGACGACCGACCAAAGTTCTGCTCGGCCAAAGTAACGTTCAACATCCTACCTAATTCATACTTCCACCCTAACCCTCCATCCCACTGCTCGGCATGTGACGGGTCATGCCGAACCAAAAAGTTACGTCGAGCCCCAACGCTCGGCACTCCCTCCTTAACTACGGTTTCATTTTTTCCTCTCTTCCTCCATCCACGCCGAGCAACAAGGACAGGTCTTTCGACGAGTCATGCCAGTCCATGCCGTTCGGCATCTTAACCACCTCCTACTCCCCTCTATTCTTTTTTCCTCCAATCTCGTTTGGCACAAGGGAACCGTGCCGAACCACAATACAACTCCCAACAGCTCCCTTGTACGCTTGTCTCTAGTTACTCCTCCTTTCCTCCTCATCATTTAACTCTAAAAGCTCTAAAAATATCTTAAATCGAGGCTCGACTCTTTCATAAACCTATTGGCTACGGTTCCCCTATGAACTTGAGCATACAAACTTTATAGTTATGGAAAGGATTTAGATAGAAGAATCGATACCTCGTTAGTAGATCGAGACTTGGAAAGGATTGTTGATTCTTTGGAGGCGGTGGACTGGCGAGGTTAGCAAGTACAAGGTAGCGGAGGTAAAAAAGTGGAAAGAGAAGAAGAAGGAACGTGGTGACCTTTATAGGGAAGAAGAAGAAGTCGAAGCGACAATAACCGGTAGAACTGGTCAAAGAAGCATCGGCTTTCATTTTGTTCGGCGTACATGGGATGTTCGGCTTCGGTTATATCGCTCGGCATTCGCGTTACGATCGGCACACACCATCTCACCCGGTACACACAAGAAAACAACCTCCAAGAGTTATCGACCAAGGTTCGAAGTGAAGCACAAAGGACTCGTAGTTCAAAGCGTATCATGTTCGGTCACGCAATACACTTTGGTGGGTAAGTGTTTCCTGAGGATTTGACCAGGCAACTAAGTACTCGGCATTGGCGCACTGCTCGGCAATATATGTATCGTTCGGCATTCTGAACGCTCGGCATAAGGAATCGTTCGGCAGTCATGGTCATTCGGTAGTCAAGAGCGTTCGGCCTCAGAGAAACGGTCGGCATGAGGGAGCGCTCGGCATCCAGAAGCGTTCGGCATTGAGAAACGTTAGGCATACCAAGGATGTTCGGCATGAAGGAGCACTCGGCATCCAGAAGCGTTCGGCATTGAGAAACGTTCAGCATTGTATATCGTTCGACATCCATGAACGTTCGGCATACCAGGGACGCTCGACATAAGATTGTTCGGCATCCAAAGTTTGTTCGGCCACCCAAGAACGTTCGGCAACCAAAGATTGTTTGGCATTCTTTCAATCTCGACCGGCTTCGATCGTTGCTCGGCCTACTCTTCCCACGCAACACCGCATCATTCGGCATGAAGATGACGGTTCGGCATTTGGCCATTCGGTATGTTCGGGTCGGCACACAGAGTTTACTCCATTTGGGCCGTGATATCCAGCTATCAAGCCCACCAGGGAAGTCCAACCCACCTTCGTCTATAAATAGAGAGGCAGGGGCACAGTGAAAAGGATGAGTCTTTTTTAGGAACACTAGGGAAACTCTGCCGCATTCAACACCCACGCAAGACTTAATCTTTTACTTTGCAATTTTATTCAAGTAATTAGAAACGGATTGTATCTGTAATCAACTATCAAGGAAATCAATAGAAATCAACTTCAAAGTGGACGTAGGCAGTTACGCCGAACCACTATAAGTTTTGTGTTCTTGTTCTCTGCATTGAAGTTCATATATTGTTCTATGTTTTAATTTACTTTCTTCATTAATCTCTCTATACAATCTTTGTAAGGGTGTTAGTGACCAATTTTTGTGCTAAAAGTTACCATGTATGTGTGTGTATATGTACGTATGTATATGTGTGCGCATGTGTGTCAGTATTATATTTGCGTGTGTGTATAAGACGAAGAAGTTCATATAGATTTATATTAATAATTTTGTTGTTATTAAAAGGTACCGTTTCAATAAGTGTATATAGAAGTTTGATATATCTTATACAAATATTCTAACTGTAGATATATGTTTTTAATAAAAATGTGTGTATTTATAAGCTTTGATTATACGCTACATCTTTGAGCTTTTATATCTATTATAATAATTCAACTTATTTTTTTCTGCAGTTATAGGCTCTTTCTCTATTTTCTACTAGAAATCGCAAATTTGTTCTTTTATGACTAATGTGTTTTTTCTTTCAACATGTTGCATAAATAATAAATATTCATATTGTCTACAGAATTTATTTGGTGATCGTCTTTTTTCAAAGATGAGTTGCTTCATAGTTCAAGTCCATTGTTCTTAAAATTTCATATATGATATCTAATATGATTGTCATATCTAATTCGAATAATTCAGGTCATGTCCTTAAGCTTTTAGGTTTTTGCTTTGGCATGTTCATCCAGCGGTTTATCTTTGTTTAGCGGTTGTCACTATGCATATCATATAACTTTGCTTCACATATTTATAATAAGGTCAGTAATTTAATATTGATTATCAGGTCAGTGTACATGCGTCTTTTTCGTCGATGCCCACTCTTCAACTATTTTTGAATGTTTGTAATATTTATACCATGTAAAACATTTTAATTCATCCAATTTGATTCTCTTTGGTTTTTACTCAGGTTTGAAGCTTTGTACAAAGAAATGGACATTTATTTAATTATTTGTAGGTTTAGAATCTACAGAAAATCAACATATAGAAATAGTTTGACTGGATTATCGTTGTATAGTAATACTTTTCTATAAACAATAGAATTTGTATTGACAAAAAAACTAGGAATCGCAAGTGGTAGTAAGTGACAGACATAACAGTTTCAATATTAATGTTTGATGAACATATGGTTTACCAGAACTTATCATCTTTCTTAATTTTGTTGCAAAAATAATGTATGATTTAGATACCAACTACTTATTCATAGTGATTCTGCATTTGTCAATGGAAGGAATAACCCACCCCAGGGATAATTTGTCATTTTTTTATTTAATGAACGAAAATGAGTGAGATTTCAAAACATACCAGTTTTCTTGCAAAATCATTAAAACAGGTTTGTGAATAAACTTAATCCATCGTTCCCCTAGCATTTCAATATCATTAGGTGCTCACTTTCCCATTGTAACATAATAAAAAAGACAATTGCCTTTGAAAATATGTATTTTCACAAGAAAACCATAGTTAATAATTAAACCAGTATGGTGAAAATGTTATTTTATGATCACCTCTTTAGTCATATAATAGAATCATGCTTTTCATTGCTTTCGTATTTCACCATATTACATCTGCTTCTTTTTTTACTAATGAAAAATCCACTTTGCCCTTTTAACTCTTTTTCCTTGATATATGTTTAAGAGCATTCAGTCCAATTACTACGTTGACTCAATAAAGATTCTATACTAATTTTAATACTTATTTTAGTAGTGTTTTATAATTCTTTCCTGTAAATAGTATATTTTGATTATTTATCAAAATAATTAAATTTTCTAGCCGTAACAAATATATTTTTGTTATATCCGTATGCGTAGCACAGGTTCACACTAGTAATATATAATGCTTCTTTCATTTTGTTCTGAAAAGTATAAAATTTAATATGAAACCATTTATATGTATTTATTTCCTATAACTGGCTCGTGCTATTGTCATTCTTCCCACTCTTGCAACCTTTCACTGTCACCTTCCATGACCGTTTTTCTTCATTTGTTGCCTGTTCACGTTTTGGAAAAAAATATTATAGTTTATAATATAAAATTTCATTCATTTTCCTTCTTTAGAAGCCAACGTGTCCTCCATTTACAAATCATCAGCCTACTCGTCTTCTTCATGCACCTTCCTTCACTTCTATCATTTGGCAAAAAATTGAAAAATGAAGAGAACTGCTTTTTCCTAAAGATTGTTTTCCCTCCTATTCATTTTTCTTCACCGCCAATTCACCACTGACATCCGCTCCTCCACAAGAGTACGCAACCACCTTTCGTTCTCCCGATCACACGCATCGCTCTCCTCACCTTTCCCCATGGCGGCAGCGTCCGCCATGCCCTTCGCCCATGGCCACACATGCAAGTGCTTTTCGCTGACCACTTCCACCATTGGCCACATCCTTCGGCTTGCGCCCTTGTTTCGCTCACCACTACAGCCTAACTTCACAGGCCGTGCCATGCTATTCTAGGAACGAGCATGTAAAGGTGCAGCCTTCTTTTATTTTCCATTCCTCAACAAACGAGTGCAGCCATAGAGAAGTATATATTTTTATATATGTATATACGTTGTCCATCCGAATTCAGGTTTGCTTGCCGTTTCACCCCTTCAGTTCTCTTCCTTCTTTTATTAAGCTATATATGCTATTTAGTTTGGTGTGTTTTAATTATACTATAAAGTTATTTAATTATATATATTTACTGTATACCTATATAATAATATATGTATATTACTTAAAGTATTTATATTTGTGGGTTTAAGCGTTTATATTTGTTATTTCAGTTCAATTTATGTATTAGGTAAGTTTATACATATATAGCACGTTATCATGTTTTCAAAGGAAGGTTATGTGTGTGTGTGTGTGTGTGTGTGTATGCATTTAAATTTTCCACCTAAGTTTATGTTATATTTTGAAACAGTTTTGTAATAATATATAATGTTTGTATATTTTAATTTGAAATGTTTGGAAGAAAATATATGTGATTTTACATAAAATGGTTTATATAGGCTGTTTACGTATTTGTTTATAAGCATATATATAAAATGTGGGGAAAGACAATACAAATTGTTTATTTATTATTGACTTTTAAATTGTGATATGTATATGTATATGTATATAAAGTTGTTTATATAGTGAAAAGTTCATAATAGTTCATAGGATTGATATATTGTCGAGGTCTCGGATAAATGTAGAAGTTTGAATATGTATCCTGCTTTGAAAGTATAGGGATTTAGTTATACGTATAAAGTTTAGTAGTGCGGTTTGTATATACCAAAGTTTCCTGATATATATATATATATATATATATATATATATATATATATATATATATATATATATATATATATATATCGAAAGCATGGGATTTTTTATGTATGTTAGGCTCTTGGAATTATAAGATTTGTATGGATAAGGCTTTATATATATATATATATAATTTATATTTAATATATGTTTTTAAATTTATTCAAGAGAAAATTATATATATAACTTATATTTTGATCAGTTTATATTAATCTACTGTTAATTTGTTTCCGTTAATTCCAAACTTCCAACTTTGCTTTGATCGTCAAATTCGTGATCATCGTACTTTACTTTGAATTCATTGCTCGGATTCGCAGCTCAATTCGTCATCAAATTTCTCTAACCTCAAAAGGTGAGCAACCATTCACGTATAACATTCTTATAGTTAGTAAATTTGATTTTACTTGAATCGAAAAATTGAAATATCTGTTAAATTTGAATTGCTTTTTATTTAATTGTTAAATATGATATGCCATTATCTGAAATTGTTCACCTGTGATATATGACACTATATCCTGCTGTATATATTTTATTTTATTTACACTGATGATATATGCCTGTTATTGATATGTTATATTTTATCATATTTGTTCTCACTCTGCAAGTTCCATGCTAATTTAGAACTCCCTATGGGTTGAAATGATACACATCCCAACGATCTTGTAGAATATGGGAAAATCGTTATGGGTTGAAATGATAAACCCAAGCGATTTTCTTTGATTTTAAATTTCGAGTTTGCAGGTTGAAATGATATATACCCGTAGATATTTAAATTGTGGATTGAAATCATAAATATCCGTATTACTTGACCATAGGATAGAAAACTATATACGGACACCGTTGGTCTATATTTTGAAAATGATTTCCAATGTTTTGAAAGGAACTATATGGGTTTTATTAAATATTAATTTGAAAAATATAATATGTATAAATGTTATTTTCATATATGTCTAAGTCTAGATTTTTAGAATAATATGTTTTGGAAATTTTAATTTATAAGTTAGTTTTGAAAAAAATATAAATTTTAAGATTTTACTAATAATTTTATTAATTTAAAAATATATAAAATAATATTTAATATAAAATATACATTTAAAAATAAGATTTAATTTAATAAAAATTTAGTTTAAATTAGTATATAATATGTTTAAGTATTTAATTCAATTTATATTAATATTTTAAAAATAGATTTTATAAGTTTAATAATAAAGGTTGGGAAGGTAAATTAATGTTAACATTGAATTTAAATTGGTTAATAATTGAATTTAAATAAGAATTCATTTGAACTTTTTGACTTTGAAAATTATGATTTATAACTTGATTTGCTAAAAAGGTGATTGAATGAATATTCTCAACCTTAAATAAAATTGAGATTGGATATTTAATATTGATTTAAATTTATAAATCTGGATTTTAAATAATTGTTATTAAAAGGATTAAGTGAATAATTTCCAATTTCAATAAATTTAAAGTTAAATATTGAAATATAAATGAAATTTACATTGTGAATGTTAAATATTTAAAAATAAATCTTATTGGAATTGAAATGATAGTTCAAACTTGGATTTGAAATCGATATAAATTGAAATGGTTTATTGAAAATTTGGATTGAATCTTTGACCTTTAAATTGAAATGATTAAACTGGAATTGATTAAATTGAATTTTGGAATTTAAGATGATTTGAATTGACTTGCGAAATTGGAGGAACTAATTTTATTATAAAATTATTTTAATATATAACGATTTTAATTTATAACTATTCATTATATATATATATATATATATATATATTATTTTCAATATCTAAACTACTTAAGTTCAAATTGTTATGATTTCAAAGTGTTATATTTCGAAAGTGCTATAAATTTGAAAATGTTACGGTTCTGTAAATGAATATTATTTTAAAGAGAATAATTATATCGAATTGATATGATTTTGAAACGAATATGATATTATGATATGAAGAATAAACTATTTGAAATGAAATAACCACGGTATGAAATAGGCATTTGGTTGTTAATGGGATCAGATATTGTCATACTCTATGCCAATACCGAAAACCACTTTAACAACTATGCATGTGGTGGAGATTCAAGAACGAAGTAGGATGGTTTGGTGACGATTCTATATGGTATTTACATAGCCTTGACTCCCGTGAGTCAGCTTGATGTGGCTAAAACAGGATCTATACAGGCTAAGTGGGGTCATTCCCCCGATCGGGCACATTTCTTCGATACCATTCTATTGCTTTTGTGATTTGATTGGGTGCGCCCTTTGATTTGGGAGTGTTTCATGAAGTGGACGGTAGTAGCTTCTATGCCTTACCACCAGTATGGGAGTGCAAATGGTATATCTACCCTGGCATTGCCTCGAGTGCCTTGTCGCATTCCTTATCGCACCTTCTACGAGTTTGTTTTGTACTGTACCTATGTGGTGTCCTCTGGGTAAACTTCCAGTTTATAGAGGATCATACAGCATTATATAACTACGGGAATATATAAAATTTGTTAAGGGGGATATGGGTAATGCCGTAACGCTATTTTAATAGTTTTAGTTTACTATAGACATATTATAATAGCGTATATTACTACATAGTAGAAAGTTCCAAGGATCCTTAGAGGATGGATACCCCAAACATCCTTTAAGTTGTTTGTATTTCAGTTGATATTTTGTTTGAGTTGAATTTATTAACATAAGAATGTTAATCCTAACTCGAATATTTTGTGTTCGATTTACGCTCGTGTCAGACTGAGTGCCACGGCATTTGAGACTCACCTTGGGAGATTGGAGCTATACTTGAAGATATGTCTTATCTATTCAGCTCGTTCAGACTTTTCATCCGTTTGTATTCAAGACTATATGTATTTGAGATATTATGTCGTATTTTACTCCAAACTCTGATGTTTATGTAGTAGCTTCATGAACTACTATTTATCTATTCCGCTGCTTATTGTTATATTACTATGTGTCTGTGATTCTGTGATTTATTTATTTATTGTATATGTTGAGTTTTGCCTAATATTAATTAACAATCAGACATTTTGAGCAATTCAAGTTTGACATGTGCGGATGCAAATGGTTTAAAATAGTGGGTCATTAACAAGTGAAATTTGTCAAAATTGAGTTATTTGAGTTGTTGGAAGTATAAATTTGAAATGTATTCAAATTGGAATAATTTAAAGTGATATTTTGAACATGGATTGGAAGCGATATTGAATTAAATAATTTTTTGAGAATTGTAATTGTAAAATATGAAATTGGGTTTTGGAAATTGAAAATATTCAAAATGTATTGAAATGTAATAAACAGTTTAAATTAATACAAAATTCATATTCATGTTCTAATATAAACTGTTTTAAAAATATACCATTTTAAAAACTTTAATTATTATGATTTTCAAACTATTAAACTATTTGAACCTATTTAACTATATTAAATCACTTTAACCTATTTTGAACCACTTAATTTATTTTAAACTAATTAACCCATTTAACTTATTTTAAATCTAATTAATTTATTTTAAAGCTATTTAATCTATGTTAATTATATTTAATCTACTTTAAATTATTTAACTATCTTAAATAAATTTAACAGTATCTTTAATCTATAACTAAACTATTTTTTAGACCATGTTAACTATTTATGACTATTTTAACTATTTATAATTATTTAAACTATTTTCTAAATTTCCAGGCTAAGTAATGTAGAAGTGTTTATATTCAATTCATTGGTTTGAAAGGGAATACGGTTAAATAATGTTATAATCAAAGTTAGGATTTAAAAGTATAATTAATTAAATATAATGATTTTGAAGTAAGGATTTAACCTATTTTGGGAATATGATTTTTGAAAGAAATTATGATTTTGGAAACGATATAACTTGAAAGTGAATATGGTTTGAAGTGAATATGATTTCGAAAGAGATATGATTTGAAATTGAATATGATATTTTGATATAAATTGTGAATTGACTTTTGAAATGTAAAAGAACTATCCGGTGTGTAATAAGTGATTGGTTGTTAAAGAGATCAGGATCAGATATTGTCATACTCTCTGCTAATACCGATAACCACTTTGACAACTGTGTACATGGTGGAGATTCCAGAAATGAAGTAGGATGGTTTGGTGAATGATTTCTGTATGAGATATGACTTAACCCTGACTCCCGTGAGTCAGCTTAGATGTGACTAAAACAGGAGCCACGCCGAGCCAAGTGAGGCCGCACCTCAGATCGGGCACATTTCTTCGATACCATTCTATTACTTTGTGATTGCTTTGGTTACCACCCTTGATTTTTGATTTGGGAGTGTGTTCGAGGTGGGTGGTAGTAGCTACTATGCGTTACCACCAGTCCGGATACGCAATTGGTATATCTACCCTGGCATTGCCTCGAGTGCCCTGTTCACATGCCCTAGAGCGTCTTCTACGAGTTTGTTTTATATCATACCTATCGAGTGCCCTCTGATAGCCCTCCAGTTTACGGGGGGAGTTACGGTACTGTATAGACTATGGGAATATATAAAATGTGTTAAGGGGGATATGGGTAACATCTTAACACTATTTTAATACTTTTACTTTACTGTAGACATGTTATAATAGCGTATTGTACTACATAGTAGATAGTTTAATGGATCCTTAGGAGATGTGAATCTCGAACATCTCTTAAGTTACTACACTCACGTTAGACACTGGATAGGAGATGTCAAACCCTGTAAACATCTCTAACGCCGTCACATGCATATTTACTGTTGATTTAACTTAAATAAGATCTTTTAGTTCTGACTCGAGTGTTTTGTCTTTTCAATTCGCTCGAGTCAGCCTGAGTATTTCAGGATTTGAAGATCTTATTCCTGGAGGACGAAGACGAAGATTTCTACTATGATTTTTATTATAATATTCCGCTGCATTCATACTGTTTCGCTGCATTTGTATATTTATTCTCTGTGGTCTGTAACTCTGACTTTGTATCGTATAAGTATAATCAAATGCTATTTGTAAACAGCTTCATAAACTGTTTATTTGATTATTATATTTTATTATTCTGCTGCGAGATTCTGTTTTGTTTTTCTTTCTCTGCTTTTTCTTATTTACCCAATAGCAGTCTACCCATTTGAATGGTTTGAGTCTCACGTGAGTGTCCACTTAAAACATCCAAAAAGGAAGGTCGTTACAGTTGGTATCAAAGCTTTGGTTTAGTGATAACCTGAGTTTTGTGGGGTCTGGCTGATGTAAATAGGGTAGTAATACTACAACAAAACAGCCATTTTACAACGGGCAATGCCCGTCGTAACATGGCTTTTGCAATGGGCATGCGCCCGTTGTATTAGGCCTCGTTGTAATAGGTCGACCGTATTTTACAATGGGCAATGAACGTTGTAATACACCTTTGTACAACGGTCATCGACCCTTGCAATAGGCTCTATGACAACAATTAACGCCCGTTGTAAAAGACTATAATACAACTGGCATAGCCCGTTGTAATACATGATATTGCAACGGTTTCTGACCGTTGCAAAATAAATGCAAATTTTAAAAAAAAATTACAGCAACATCCATGCAGTACATCCATACCAATAATGAATAATTTAACGGGTAATAAATATTATCATAAAACAACCAAAATCATTTCATTTCAAGTGTGTTTGCATTTCATTTATATTTTCACTGTGCACTGTACATTTCTTTATAAAAAATAAAAAAGAACAGTTACAATCACATAAACACAGCGCACACCACTGCATTACTTCAAAACTGTGCACATTACTACAACACTGCAAATACAATGTGCATACAGCAGCTTCCTATCAACATCCCACTTCACCATTCATACATACATACTACACATCCTTCCTCCATCATCTTTGCTGCCTGCCCCCATCGAAATTCCAACTTCATCATTGACCTATGTACAAACTCTGCCTCTCCTATCATTCAACCTTCACACCAGAGCTCGGTTGTTACCACTACCCAAAACTGACATTGCCTACCCTCTACACTTCACAAACTCTACAACATACCCATATACTCACTGTCTCTTTACAAACATCCACTGCCATAATACAAACTTCCAACAACAACATCCAAACTGTTGCTCTGCCTCAAAACCACTTTCTTCCGTAGCCTAAACTTCCATCTGCTTCACAGAAATCCACTAAATAACCCCTTTGCTTGCTAGCAAATTGATTGCAACTTCTCCATCACTACTGAACATTTCCTTTTTTACCAAAGTGGATTGTCACGAATCTATTTAACGACAAAATATTCTAACCCAAAGAAGAAAAGAAGAGGAAAAAACAAATGATCGAATGAAAGAAAAATGAAGAATCAATACTTGAATACATGGGGATATTAGCATGTGAACTGATAGAATAAAGAAGGATGTGAAAACCCACAATCTTGAAGGTTACTAAGATTCCTTATTGTCATATAAATACAGCATGGTGTATACCACAATTACACATGTAAAAGTTTTCTACCAATATGAACATATAAAGTATAGCAAGATATGCACTTTTCGTAGGTGAGGTAAGAAAATAAACAAATAAACACAATTCAAGCATGAATTCAACAATGTATACTAATATTCTCCACTTGCATGTTCAGGGAAATGAATAATATCATTTCTTCTAGAGGTAACTTTTCAAAGTGGAAATTATTCTTACAAGGAGGTAATATACATTGCAAATCAGGGCTTATGCTGTCAACTGATGCGAAGCCTAGGTTAAAATGGACAGCAGAATTGCATGAGCACTTTATCGAAGCTGTGGATCAACTTGCAGGGCCGGATAGTATGTACCAAAGTTACCACATTTGTTTTTGTTTTCTATTTATTTGCTTCCATTTTTATTATATTTAGATATGTGAGTGTGTGTGTAAGAAAGAAATAGAAACAGAAAAAATAAAGTGAACTATATAAATAAATATAAAAGCTGAAATTGGTGTTCATGTGCAGAGGCTACTCCAAAAACAGTCATGAGGCTCATGGGCATTCCAGGTCTAACATTGTATCACCTTAAAAGTCATCTGCAGGTACAAAACAATGATTGTGCACTGCCCATCCGTGTGTATACAGCAGTGTATTATACATCGTTGCATGTGTTATGTGTCTATCTTCTATGGTTGCATTATTCTCTAAGAACCAAGAATTACAACTACTCTGGGGGCTAACTGGGAATTCATCATTATCGAGATCAGCCCTAGCTAATAGGTTGTGCCCGTGCCCTAGATGAATGGTCATATAAAATGGAAACATGAAGGATAAAAAAATAATACTTGTGCAATTTTGAGGGGTTGAACTTGTAGAAAAACCTCAGCTGCAACTTAAACCGCTAAACCATTAATGATTAGTTAATGGATCTTTCCCTTAAGATAATCTGATTCGTCAATTTCTTCCTCGCCTGGATTCATATTCATTGGATTCTTTGAATTCCAAATGGCATTTTTTTGTGTGTATTTGATGTCGTTCTTAATAGAAGCATTCTTCCTCAGATGAGGAAGTTTTTTCCTCCGATGTAGAAGCGTTAGATTGTAGGATTTTCATGGCAAACTAAGGTTTAGTTTAAAATTAGGACGGAAAAGATTGAGCATGAGTCTGACTGTCTGGATGTAAGTTACTTTAGTCAAAATGAATTAGTTTTGAATTTCAAAAAACAAACCGTTTATTTAAATCCATCTAAACAGACCGTAAATTGTTGAAGTTAAATTTTCAAAACATCCATTTAGAAGTTTTAAGTTGTTGAGGTCCGAATTACATGGCAAACTAGATTTTAGTTTAAGTATAATGGAATAAGATCTGATCTTTAAAATTTTCAATGACCGGTTCAGAGTGTTTGGAAGTTTTAAACTATTGGGGCCTGGTTTTTAAAGGAGTCCGCTCAAATTTTTCGCTAATTTGAACACTTAAAAGGTTAATTGTATATGCCAATGGAAAATATTTTTTATATAACAAATTTTTTATGAAATGTACTTACTGTAATTTATACCAAACCAATGCCAATGATTAGACAAAGTTGTACTCTATAATCAAAATAATAACAAATGTTGCCTAATATCTTTTCTACTTTTACCAAACCACCATGAGGGACTGCGGTTCATGAAAGTAAAATGCACACAAAATAAAGATTTTAGCAAGCTAAGCATTTAAACAAGTGCATAACGAGTAGAGCTAGTCGACAGTAGCAACCCAAAACATGGACAGACTTAAAGAGTCGAAACTATTTTTAGTCAAGCATTGACACAAGCACATGATAGTATACTGTACACAGCAATCCAAGCTTAAAACTTTCAATAACGTTATATGGATATGATTGTAAGATAAAACGAAACCTGGAAATGCTTCCCATCAAGTTTTTTGACGCCGTAAGCAAGCTGAAGGTTTCCAAAAGACTTAAGATCAGTAACTACTCCATTTCCTTGGTCCATAGAAGACCAAGTCGCTTTCCTATGTACGTTCTTCTGCCGTTTTCTTATCAACGCAGGTTTTCCATATCTTATATAAATATATGTTGCATTCAACTTCATTCTCCTGTCAAAGAAAACCCTCTAGTCGATTTCTTCTCTGAAAATGCACACTGAAGTAGAACTGATACCAGGTTTGCCCAATGATATAGCAAGAGAATGTCTAATTCGAATCCCATACACCCATCTATACTCAACCCGCTCTGTGAGCAAATGCTAGAATCACGAAATCGGTTCCAATCACTTCTATCAAATCCGCAAGCTCCGTAAAATATCCAGAACCATCGTCGTATTTGCACAAGCGGATCCTGCATCCGCGTCATCCGGACCCGCTCGCAAGTACTACTCTGCATGCATATCGATGACCAACAGGCTCACATCTTTCAACACCTCCACGGCAACCTGGCGCTCTCTTCCTCCAATCCCAGGCATGCAATGTGGCCTTCCTATATTCTGCCAGCTGGCTGCTATTGGATCCAAAGTGGCGGTTGTAGGAGGGTGGGATCCGGTCACGTGGTCCGTGGTAGAAGACGGTAGCTTCAATTTTTCCCAAAGCCCTAATTTAGAGCAAAGAGGAACTAGCGGCCATTTTTACAGAGCGGAACGAAATAAAAGAAATAAAGGTCGGCCTTGTTTTTTTAATTGAAACCAGGGTTTTGATTAGCACCTATTACAACGGACGTTTTTTAGCCCATTGTAAAATTGGCACCTATTACAACGGGCTGGAATGGACCGTTGTAATAGCATTCTATTACAACGGCCAACCAATGCCCATTGTAAAAAGGGCGTTGTATATGGCATCTTTTACAACGGGCCTGAATGGACCGTTGTAATAGCCTTATATTACAATGAGCAACCAATGCCCGTTGTAAAAAGGGCATTGTAATAGGGTATTTTTGTTGTAGTGTAATACCATAGGATGAGTCGCTGAGTGTATATATATGAGAGCGTATTTGCTAGTGTTTTAAAAAGGTTTTGTATTGTGTTAATTTGTTCTGTTTTATATTTATAAATTCTGGTTGGTGCATAGGACGCTATGACATCGATAGGGATTTCTAAACACTTAATAGGATAGACCGACATAATATTTGTTTTGAAATATAGGTAAATGAAATATTTTTTCCTATTATACTTTTATATATAAAATAATAAATTTTATAAATGATATATTTGGTTGTAATATATTTGTTTATTAAGTACTGGAATTTATAAATATTGTTTGAAATAAAGATTTATAAATAAAATAAATATAAATTGGAGATTTTAGAACTTAAGTTTAGGGATTTTTTGAATATTTCTTTCAAATGATTTTGGAATATAATAATAATATTATTTAGAAGTATTTTCTGATATAAATATTTCAATATGATTTCAAAGAATTGTTTAAAGAAATTTTGAAAAGAAATAAATTGTGTAGCCCCTCTCCGTCGCTGGAAAATAATTTCGGTGATGAGTGTGCGCATCATTGACATTCATTTTCGAGTTTTAAAGTGAAAAGGCCATTGTATTAGTTTTACTATAGATCTATTTATTTACACGAATATAAGTTTCAAATTCTAAATATGATTAGATATAAAAGTTGAAGTATATGCATATATATTATTTTTAAATGATTTGAAATGGAATCCAGCATTTAGTTCTGAAATTTCTATAAATTAGAGACTTCAATTATTATAATGAAATGAAATCTTAATAGTTGGAACTTATAAAATAAAAATAAGGAATCAAATGCAAAATTATAATTGAAATATATAGAAATTTGAAATTTGTAACATACAAATAAAAGATACTAAAATAAGAAATGGTAACTACTAAATCTTTATTTACTAAAATGAAATAAGTTAAACTTGTGTAACTTTAAATTTGCATTCTTAAAAACATAAATATAACTTTCCAAAAATATTAAAAGTTGAAAATGTTAAATAATGATATGTAGTAGAATATTATATAAGTAAAAACTTGGAAAAAATGAAAGTGTTCAATGGAATTACTTTATAAATAAGAATTTTGATATTGTAATTGTTATATCCTTAAGTTATAATTGAATTTCTACCAAATAAAATGTAATAGAAAAATGAGTGTTTTAGGTAAATAATTATAAACCTAAGTTAATGAAATGATATGCTAAGTAATTGAATTGAACATGACTACTATAAATAAATGATCATAAACTTAAGTTAATGTTTGAAGTTATTTATAATTAAAATAAATAGAAAGGTGAATGTTGTAAGTAAATGGCTATAAACTTAAGTTAAGGTTTAAAGTTACTTATAATTAAAATGCATAGAAAAAAAATGAATACTATATTAAAGTAAATGTTTATAACTTCAAAGAGGTTGAAATGATTTAGAAATTGGATTTAATATTCAATGAAATTATATAGGGAAATTAATGTAAAATGAAAAGGTAAGAAACATAAGTATGAACTTATGCATTAAAGGATATGATTATCTAATGGAGATCAAGTATATAAATTTATAAATGTGAACCGAACTGCAATTAATGTGTAATGACCTGTAAATTTAGAGATTTAAACTCGTTAATTTAATAAGATTTTTTGTAACTAAATTTAAGAAGTAAAAAAAAAACCTTTATAATTTATAATGAAGTGAGTGGTAACTAAATGTTTTTGGATATTATCATAATATCTGTTGTTATACCCATTCCCTAAAAATAATGAAAAGGGAAAATTTGTAACATATTAAAGTAGTTAATTAATTATGTTAATTGAGTAGGTTATGACATGCAAATCATGTTGGTGGAATATTGTCAATTTTGACATATTAATTATGTTAGTGGTGAACATTGTTAAGTAATTTAAAACAATGAAACTTGCAATCAATTTATTTGATTAATCTACCTTATTCCTAGTTAGCAATTCAAAACTTGAATAAAGGCATATACGGATATTTTAAAATGGAGTTTATGACAATTAATAGATATTTCAAAAAAGGAAATTAATGATAATTAATAGGGAAATTAATTGTAAAATTTCAGTAGTTGAGCAGAATTAATTTATTGAATAATTAATGCAAGTTAATTAAATTGATGAAAGATAAATAAGTTAATTCTTTTGGTTAATGGCATGAGGACGCGAGGTTAATCCCCATTTTTGTAGGAGAAATCTGCCCGTGTAACCAGTCCGGCTACTAGTGCCTACAAGCGGACGGATTAATGTGAGACGTCGCAGGATTGATAATTAACAAAAAAAGGGTTAACTAACTAATTAAGTTAGTAACCAAATTTGAATATGTAATTAAAGGAGATTGATTGACATGAAGGAATATGGTAATTAATTGAAATCAATTAAGAAGGTTAATTAAAAGGGATAAGGTAATCAATTGAAATTAATTTAAGGCAATTAAAGGGGAATTAATTGATTAGAAGAATATGGAAATCAATTAGAGTGAATTAACTAATTTAAAAATATTAGTTAGGGAATTGGGGCTAGATTGCTAGATGTCCCAATGATAGAAATCAAAAAGTGGAAACCCATAGGATAAATTGAAAACTCAACAAGTGGAATTAATAGAAATAAAACGCATTTGTTTAAAAAAAAACGACAAACCATAAATAAGTGACGTTTTCTTCCACTTAAATCAACACCATCTAAATATTTAGTGCTTGCAACTTTCTTTCCTTGAATCAACGCATTCACTTCCAGTTTGAACGTACGTTATTCCTTGCAAAATTTTATCACTTGATTTACGCCACTTTTTAATGCAGCAAAATTTGTTATTTTCCTTTACTGTTTCAAAGTCTAAATATAAAATTGGGAGTTTTGAAATTTTTACTTTGTTAAAAGACAACTCTATTTGGAATTTTAAATAAAATGAATTTTGTATATTTAAAATAAGTAAATACGAAGAATGTAAACAAGTTAAAATTTTAGTTAAGTAATAACTTTGTAAAATTCAGTGTTTTACAGACTGTTAAATTTCACATTTAAAAAGGGCACGCATTGTAATGGTATAAGTAACGTATAAACGTATAAATTAAAAATGTTACTTTTGCATAAATTTTGGGCGTATTGTATTGCGTCGGTTTGGCGTATTTCAAAATGCATACTGCAATATGGATTAATAAATCAGTTAGTAGATTTTTATAGCAAAACGTTACTTTTTCCACAGCTTTCATTGGTTTTAAATTGGCATAAAATCCTTGCTAAAATCACTTAGCCTATATAAAGAAAGAAAAGCACACAATCATTAATTGAAGAAAAAGTTTAAATGAACCAATCTATTAATCACTTGCCGTTCCTTCACCATAAATTTCACTCATCCCTCTTTATCAACGCACGGAAATTTCAAATTTTCTAGTTGCCGTTTCTTTCTTGTCTGCATTTATTTCTTACCCAGATTTTGAAATTTTCTGTATATGTATACATCTTTTAGCCTAACAAATTTTTTTCACGCAACCTTTAATATGCAATGAAACATTTTTTCGGTTAACAATTAAATTCAGTCGCCAATCTTTCTACGCAATTAAGTGGAAATTTTGTCGTTCCTGGAGAAATTTAATTCTTGCCTCTTTTCTTTCCTATAATTAAGTGTGTAAATTTAGGCACGTTCGTTTTCTCTTGCTTCCTAAATATTTTCCATATTCCCTTCATCTAAATACTGGAAACATGCATCTCATTTGTAGCTCTGGGAATAAACGTTTAATGGAAGCAACTTATCCCTTACCTGTGAGAACAAAATTTCTAAATCTCTAAAGAAATAAATCATGCAGCTTCCTATTTTTATAACACGTTCAAACAAAAAGGATAAAATAAACGCATTCAATATTATTTGAAAATATTATCCCATAATCTAATCTTAACTACCCGTTTCTTTTGTTTTAATTTCGTAGCCATTTGCATTCAATTGATAAAAATCAATATTTATATTCTTCCTATCTATTTGCTCATCTAAATCAATGCACGTTTCTCTTGAAATAGTATCTTGGATCAATCAAATTTCTTTTACGTATTTTTTTTTCTTTTTTCAACCATTACTTGAAATGTACGCACTTTTAAAAATGCAAGAAGTCATTTCTTTTAACATTGAATTTCAAATGCAAAGATTTCCTGCCTTTTTCTTTCACGCATTTAATTTTTCTCCTTACCTTAAATCTTTCTCATCCTTAAAATCAACGTGACCTTCCCCTATATTTATACAACACAGGTTCAAAACAATTTTTACATCACCTGGAGAGCTTCACCATCTTTTCTTGCATGCGTGTGTTGAAGGTACGCATCTGTCTTTTATTTTATTTTTATTTCTACTTCTCATGCTTTTCACGTTGCATACTTTGCTCCTTCTTCTCGTTCCACCATGCTCGACTACTCCACCTCTGAAGTATGTTGTTGTCATCCCTGATAAGTATGCATCTCCTTTCCTCCTGATCTTGCCATGCATGTCCAATAACATAGGGAACCAAGCCTAGTTTCTTTCTTTTGCATGCTGTAGAACATATTAGCCTGCGTCCCTGTAGTTGTGGCCACGTGAAATTGAATAAGGGTGTCACTTTTGAATAAAATATTAACAAACAAAATAAATATCTTTCATTTTTGCATCACTGGAGAAGAAACCATATACGCCTGTAGTTTTGGTGGGCATGTGAATTTGCATGCGCGAGCCACTTTGAAGATTTTAACAAATGGGAGTGTGTAATGGAGACAAACTTGAAAAATGCTTTGTGGTTTATTAGTTGCGTGTGAAACAAATCACACGACCTTGTCATTTCATAAGTGCATGCATACATTTTTTCAAAGTATTTTTTTTATGAAAATCTAATAACGTTTTGTTTCAAGACTCAGCCTATTTGATTTAACAAAGCATTTTTTTTACAAAGCATTTTTCCCAAAGCATTTAAATAACAAATTTGGAAAGGGAAGAGGATTGGAGATGTTGAACAAATTGAGTGATGGAGTGGTCAAGCTGCGGGTGTCAAAAATCTTTTAATTTATAAATCTCGTTCCGGTTGTTATTAAATTTTGCTTTGATCGCTTCATAATCGCGTAATTTATTTTTCGTTTATTTTTCAAGTTCGTAATTGAGGTGTCACATCTGTTGGATTTATCGTGCCTCTGTTCATTTCTTTCGGGATAGATAACGTTGTTTGATTTGAATCTTCAGCAGCGGAAAGGTGAGTATTTCTCACCAGACAAACATACCTTTATATATGTGAATTTATCACAAGTGTAATTGTAATTTATTTTATTAAATTTTATCTGTATGTGATATAAGCGTATGATGTTAAACCCCATTATTAATTGACACATCATCAGTTGTTTATTTATTTTAATATTATTGCAGTTATACTATTTAATGTTTATTTACTGTTAATCACTGCAAGTTCCCTATAAATTTGAGATCGTTATAGGCTGAAATGATAGGCCTGAACGATAAATTTTTTCATTTATTTATTTAATTGTTTAATTATTTATTTTTAACTTGGGATTGCGGGTTTGAAAAGATAGACCCGGGTTTTTGTAAAATTGCGGATTGAAATGATATATATCCGTATCACTTGACCTAGGCTAGAAAACTATATACAGACCCGTGGTTTATATAATATTTTATGAAATGTTTTAAAAATATTTTAAATAGAAAGTTTATGATATTCTGGCTTAAATGTATTTAAAGGATTTTATAATGATTTTTGAATGAGTCAAAATGTTAAATAAATAGAAGTTTAAGTAAAATTTTGGAATATAACTTATTCTGAATTTTTTTAAAAGTGAGACTTTAGTTAAGTAAAATAATTGATAATAAGTTATATTTGGGAATTTAAAATTAATTGTTAAGTTAACAATTTATTTCATCACTTTAGGTAGCATTTTTATAAGTGCTACGGAAACCGAATTTTGATTGTTTAAATAAAAGAATTTAATGGAAATAATCTTTGGAAAAAGCTTAAATTTTGGAATTCAATACGCAATTAATAAAAATAAGGAATTGACTTTAAAAGGTTTTAAATGGAAGAATTTAACTTTTAAATGTGAGTTGGAAGATAATTAATTCCTAAATAAGTTGAATAGATTTAAATGGTATTTTATAAAAATGACCAATGTTTAAAAATGATATTATGATATTGAAGGTATTTGAAATTTATTTTGATTTTTAAAGTATAAATACCATTTTTAAAAGTTGTAACCATGGGTTAAAATAACGTTTGGTTGTTAAAGAGACCGGGATCGGATATCTGGTATACTCTCTGTCGATACCGAAAACCACTTTGACAACCGTGTACGCGGTGGAGATTCCAGAATGAAGTAGGATGGTGGTGACATTTTTCTTTAAGGTAAATATGTGGACCCGACTCCCGTGAGTTGGCATAAGGTGGCTAAAACAGGAGCGATTCTCGGATTAATGAGGTAGCACCTCTGATCGGACGCATTTCTTCGTATGCCATTCTATTACTCTTGTGATTGTTTTGGTGCGCACCTTTGATTTGGGAGTGTTGTTCGAGGTGGGCAGCAGCTGCGCGCTGCGCGTTTCCATCGGTACGGATAGCAATTGGTATATCTACCCCTGCATTGCCTAGTTGTGCCGTGTCACCTACCATAGCGAGCCTTGTACGAGTTTGGTTTTCTCCCGTAGCCCGTGTGGTATCCTCTGGTGTCTTCCCGATCAGGAGGGACCATGATATTGGATGGACTACTGGGACTATTACGTGTTAAGGGGAATATTGGGTCACTCCTTAACGCTATTTAAAAGTAAGTTTATTTTAATATAGACATTATTATAATAGCGAAAATATTACTACATAGTAAATAGTTTAACGGATCCTTAGTGGATGGGCGGTCCCAAGCATCCTTTAAGTTACTTGCTCTATATTACAGTACACTTGAATTAGCTTACACTATATAAGTATGTATGTCCTGACTCGAGTGTTTATGTTTTATGTTACGCTCGGGTCAGCCTGAGTTGCAGTTTCAGCTTTCATCCCGGAGCTAGGACATTCTGTAGATCTTTCGAGCTGCCGGCAAAACTTTCAGTCCGTATCTTATTTGTGTAATCGAGACTTTGGGATATTTGGATTTTTTAGTGATGTTTAAACTATATGGGAGATTTAAACTATGTAATTTTTATTCGGTTGAGACTATTATAGTGGCTTCATGAACCACTAAGTGTTTTTAAATTCCGCTGCGAGTATTCTGATTCTGTGTCTGTGATTCTGTGATTAATTATTTACTGTATATTTTGAGATTTGCCAAATTTTAATTACAACGCGGTATTTGAACAATTCAAGTCCGACATGTGCGGATGCGAGTGGTTGAAAATATCGGGTCATTACATTTGGTATCAGAGCTTTGGCTCTGGCCAAAACTTCGAATGTATGGTAAAATTGATTTACAGAATCACTTTCATTTGATCTTGAATCTCTTCCTTTTCGAATTTTGGAACGTTCCCTGCGGTTCCGAAGTTCATTCGTGTCCCTCACTATTCATTTTCTTTCGATTTTGGAGTATCCCATAACTCCACTTCGGATGATCTTTATAGTGAATTGGCGGTCTCGCTAATATTCTAATAAAGGGGTGAAACTCCTTTACAACTAGCATTGATTCACCAGAGGTTTATATTTATCCTCGGTTTATATGCTAGTATCTTTGGTTATTCTGAACTCTATCTCTTCAGATCGAATGTAGATTTACCCTAGGAAATCCACATCGATCTTATTCTTTAAGTCACGGTTGACCCGGTTAAGGTTGCCCACGATTTATATAAACTTATCTGGTTCCTTATTCTGTTATTTAACCATTGGATCTTCTGATTCCAACTTATCTTTAAATCAAAATTCTCTTTGGTTTGAGTCCTTCAAATTTGAATCTCTATACTTGTTTTGAAAAAAAAATATTCCTATATTTGGGAAAAATCTAATATTATATATATATATATATGTATGTATAATTTTCAGAATTTAACTAGTTGTTTAGAGATAATAGTGTTTGATTTTATTTATGGTTTTGTAAACCATTGGTTTTGTCTTATATAAATAATTGAACTATAAACAATGGTTATAAAATAATTTGGAAACAAAAATATATATATATATATATGAATTTAAAACAAGAATTTAAGAATTTAATTTCCGATAGTTTCAAACCTTGTGTTTAAAGTCTTAAAAGGATATATTATTATTTAAATTATTTTCGAATATAAATTTGTTTCCAAAGAATTTTAAAGTTTTAAAAATTAGTGCTCTTCTCTTTGTCACTGGAAAATAATTTCGGCGATGACTACAACATCATCGACATTCATTTTCGAGTATTGAAGTAAAGAGACCACGCTGTAGTTTTGCTTCAAAAATTTAATTGATTTGAATTTCTAAATATGACTTAATTTATGATATATATAGATATATGATTTGAATTTGATTTGACATATGATACGTGTATGTATTTATTTATCTCTAAAGGGTTTGAAGTTAATTGGAAATTTAATTCATAAATTTATGTTAAAAGTTGATTCTAATGATAAAATAAAGTCAAATTTTGAATGAATATTTAAACTTGAATAATAGAATTAGAAAATTTTTACTTGTATAATTGCATGCCAATATAACTTACCTAAATCATTCAGAAATCAACTTTGTAATTGGATAATGTATAATATAAAAGGATTTTATAAATAAAATTTGAGTGGTTATAATAAATGTTATACACTGAAAGTTTCAGTTACAAAAGGACAAATAGAGGTAAATAGAATAAAAATAATAATTGAATAATATACAATATCAAATGGTGTTAAAGGAAATTTAGAAATAAATTGGAATAGTTATAATAAATATAATCTACTTAATATGTGCGATAAGATATATTAAGTAGAATATATTTAATAATAATCTGGAATAAAGAAGAATTAAATTTGTTGAATAAAATATGATTATTTTAAATGACTATACAAATTTATGATTTTAGAAATTGTTAATTTCAAAATAATTGGATAATAAGATAACTAATAGTTAAGGTTGATTTATCTTCAGTAAAAATCAAATGAATTAAATCAATTATTGAATATTAATTAATTTAAATTGAATTTATAAATGACTCCATTTTGAGTTTCAATTTAGTTTTCTTTCGGGGTGTTTCTATTCTCCTACCTCTTTCCTTTTCGGGGACGAAAGTTTTGAGTGGGGGAGAGTGTAATGACCTGTAAATTTGGAGAATTAAACTCGTTAATTTAATAAGATTTTTTGTAACTAAATTTAAGAAGTAAAAAAAAACCTTTATAATTTATAATGAAGTGAGTGGTAACTAAATGTTTTTGGACATTATCATAATATCTGCTGTTATACCAATTCCCTAAAAATAATGAAAAGGGAAAATTTGTAACATATTAAAGTAGTTAATTAATTATGTTAATTGAGTAGGTTATGACATGCAAATCATGTTGGTGGAATATTGTCAATTTTGACATATTAATTATGTTAGTGGTGAACATTGTTAAGCAATTTAAAACAATGAAACTTGCAATCAATTTATTTGATTAATCAACCTTATTCCTAGTTAGCAATTCAAAACTTGAATAAAGGCATATACGGATATTTTAAAATGGAGTTTATGAAAATTAATATATATTTCAAAAAAGGAAATTAATGATAATTAATAGGGAAATTAATTGTAAAATTTCAGTAGTTGAGCAGAATTAATTTATTGAATAATTAATGCAAGTTAATTAAATTGATGAAAGATAAATAAGTTAATTCTTTTGGTTAATGGCATGAGGACGCGAGGTTAATCCCCATTTTTGTAGGAGAAATCTACCCGTGTAACCAGTCCGGCTACTAGTGCCTACAAGCGGACGGATTAATGTGAGACGTCGCAGGATTGATAATTAACCAAAAAAGGGTTAATTAACTAATTAAGTTGGTAACCAAATTTGAATATGTAATTAAAGGAGATTGATTGACATGAAGGAATATGGTAATTAATTGAAATCAATTAAGGAGGTTAATTAAAAGGGATAAGGTAATCAACTGAAATCAATTAAAGGCAATTAAAGGGGAATTAATTGATTAGAAGAATATGGAAATCAATTAGAGTGAATTAACTAATTTAAAAATATTAGTTAGGGAATTGGGGCTAGATTGCTAGATGTCCCAATGGTAGAAATCAAAAAGTGGAAACCCATAGGATAAATTGAAAACTCAACAAGTGGAATTAATAGAAATAAAACGCATTTGTTTAAAAAAAACGTCAAACCATAAATTAGTGACGTTTTCTTCCACTTAAATCAACACCATCTAAATATTTAGTGATTGCAAATTTCTTTCCTTGAATCAACGCATTCACTTCCAGTTTGAACGTACGTTATTCCTTGCAAAATTTTATCACCTGATTTACGCTACTTTTTAATGCAGCAAAATTTGTTATTTTCCTTTACTGTTTTAAAGTCTAAATATAAAATTGGAAGTTTTGAAATTTTTACTTTGTTAAAAGACAACTCCATTTGGAATTTTAAATAAAAATGAATTTTGTATATTTAAAATAAGTAAATACGAAGAATGTAAACAAGTTAAAATTTTAGTTAAGTAATAACTTTGTAAAATTCAGTGTTTTACAGACTGTTAAATTTCACATTTAAAAAGGGCATGCATTGTAATGGTATAAGTAACGTATAAACGTATAAATTAAAAATGTTACTTTTGCATAAATTTTGGGCGTATTGTATTGCGTCGGTTTGGCGTATTTTAAAATGCATACTGCAATATGGATTAATAAATCAGTTAGTAGATTTTTATAGCAAAACGTTACTTTTTCCACAGCTTTCATTGGTTTTAAATTGGCGTAAAATCCTTGCTAAAATCACTTAGCCTATATAAAGAAAGAAACGCACACAATCATTAATTGAAGAAAAAGTTTAAAATGAACCAATCTATTAATCACTTGTCGTTTCTTCACCATAAATTTCACTCATCCCTCTTTATCAACGCACGGAAATTTCAAATTTTGTAGTTGCCGTTTCTTTCTTGTCTGCATTTATTTCTTACCCAGATTTCGAAATTTTCTGTATATGTATACATCTTTTAGCCTAACAAATTTTTTACACGCAACCTTTAATATGCAATGAAACATTTTTTCGGTTAACAATTAAATTCAGTCGCCATTCTTTCTACGCAATTAAGTGGAAATTTTGTCGTTCCTGATTAATTCTTGCCTCTTTTCTTTCCTATAATTAAGCGCGTAAATTTAGGTACGTTCGTTTTCTCTTGCTTCCTAAATATTTTCCATATTCCCTTCATCTAAATACTGGAAACATGCATCTCATTTGTAGCACTGGGAATAAACGTTTAATGGAAGCAACTTATCCCTTACCTGTGAGAACAAAATTTCTAAATCTCTAAAGAAATAAATCATGCAGCTTCCTATTTTTATAACACGTTCAAACAAAAAGGATAAAATAATCACATTCAATATTATTTGAAAATATTATCCCATAATCTAATCTTAACTACCCGTTTCTTTTGTTTTAATTTCGTAGCCATTTGCATTCAATTGATAAAAATCAATATTTATATTCTTCCTATCTATTTGTTCATCTAAATCAATGCACGTTTCTCTTGAAATAGTATCTTGGATCAATCAAATTTCTTTTACGCATTTTTTTTTCTTTTCAACCATTACTTGAAATGTACGCACTCTTAAAAATGCAAGAAGTCATTTCTTTTAACATTGAATTTCAAATGTAAAGATTTCCTGCCTTTTTCTTTCACGCATTTAATTTTTCTCCTTACCTGAAATCTTGCTCATCCTTAAAATCAACGTGACCTTCCCCTATATTTATACAACACACGTTCAAATCAATTTTTACATCACCTGGAGAGCTTCACCTTCTTTTCTTGCATGCGTGTGTTAAAGGTACGCATCTGTCTTTTATTTTATTTTTATTTCTACTTCTCATGCTTTTAACGTTGCATACTTTGCTCCATCTTCTCGTTCCACCATGCTCGACTACTCCACCTCTCAAGTATGTTGTTGCCATCCTTGATAAGTATGCATCTCCTTTCCTCCTGATCTTGCCATGCATGTCCAATAATATAGGGAATCAAGCCTAGTTTCTTTCTTTTGCATGCTGTAGAACATATTAGCCTGCGTCCCTGTAGTTGTGGCCACGTGAAATTGAATAAGGGTGTCACTTTTGAATAAAATGTTAACAAATAAAATAAATATCTTTCATTTTTGCATCACTGGAGAAGAAGCCATATACGCCTGTAGTTTTGGTGGACATGTGAATTTGCATGCGTGAGCCACTTTGAAGATTTTAACAAATGGGAGTGTGTAATGGAGACAAACTTGGAAAATGCTTTGTGGTTTATTAGTTGCATGTGAAACAAATCACACGACCTTGTCATTTCATAAGTGCATGCATACATTTTTTCAAAGTATTTTTTTTATGAAAATCTAATAACATTTTGTTTCAAGGCTCGGCCTATTTGATTTAACAAAGCATTTTTTTACAAAGCATTTTTCCCAAAGCATTTAAATAACAAATTTGGAAAGGGAAGAGGATTGGAGATGTTGAACAAATTGAGTGATGGAGTGGTCAAGCTGCGGGTGTCAAAAATCTTTTAATTTATAAATCTCGTTCCGGTTGTTATTAAATTTTGCTTTGATCGCTTCATAATCGCGTAATTTATTTTTCGTTTATTTTTCAAGTTCGTAATTGAGGTGTCACATCTGTTGGATTTATCGTGCCTCTGTTCATTTCTTTCGGGAAAGATAACGTTGTTTGATTTGAATCTTCAGCAGCGGAAAGGTGAGTATTTCTCACCAGACAAACATACCTATATATTTGTGAATTTATCACAAGTGTAATTGTAATTTATTTTATTAAATTTTATCTACCTGTGATATAAGTGTATGATGTTAAACCCCATTATTAATTGACACATCATCAGTTGTTTATTTATTTTAATATTATTGCAGTTATACTATTTAATGTTTATTTACTGTTAATCACTGCAAGTTCCCTGTAAATTTGAGATTGTTATAGGCTGAAATGATAGGCCTGAATGATAAAAATTTTCATTTATTTATTTAATTGTTTAATTATTTATTTTTACCTTGGGATTGCGGGTTTGAAATGATAGAACCCGGGTTTTTGTAAAATTGCGGATTGAAATGATATATATCCGTATCACTTGACCTAGGCTAGAAAACTATATACAGACCCGTGGTTTATATAATATTTTATGAAATGTTTTAAAAATATTTTAAATAGAAAGTTTATGATATTCTGGCTTAAATGTATTTAAAGGATTTTATAATGATTTTTGAATGAGTCAAAATGTTAAATAAATAGAAGTTTAAGTAAAATTTTAGAATATAACTTATTCTGAATTTTGTTAAAAGTGAGACTTTAGTTAAGTAAAATAATTGATAATAAGTTATATTTGGGAATTTAAAATTAATTGTTAAGTTAATAATTTATTTCATCACTTTAGGTAGCATTTTTATAAGTGCTACGGAAACTGAATTTTGATTGTTTAAATAAAAGAATTTAATGGAAATAATCTTTGGAAAAAGCTTAAATTTTGGAATTTAATACGTAATTAATAAAAATAAGGAATTGACTTTAAAAGGTTTTAAATGGAAGAATTTAACTTTTAAATGTGAGTTGGAAGGCAATTAATTCCTAAATAAATTGAATAGATTTAAATGGTATTTTATAAAAATGACTAATGTTTAAAAATGATATTATGATATTGAAGGTATTTGAAATTTATTTTGATTTTTAAAGTATAAATACCATTTTTAAAAGTTGTAACCACGGGTTAAAATAACGTTTGGTTGTTAAAGAGACCGGGATCGGATATTTGGCATACTCTCTGTCCATACTGAAAACCACTTTGACAACCGTGTACGCGGTGGAGATTCCAGAATGAAGTAGGATGGTGGTAACGTTTTTCTTTAAGGTAAATACGTGGACCCGACTCCCGTGAGTTGGCATAAGGTGGCTAAAACAAGAGCGATTCTCGGATTAATGAGGTAGCACCTCTGATCGGACGCACTTCTTCGTATGCCTTTCTATTACTCTTGTTATTGTTTTGGTGCGCACCTTTGATTTGGGAGTGTTGTTCGAGGTGGGCGGCAGCTGCGCGCTACGCGTTTCCATCGGTCCGTATAGCAATTGGTATATCTACCCTGGCATTGCCTAGTTGTGCCGTGTCACCTACCATAGCGAGCCTTGTACGAGTTTGGTTTTCTCCCGTAGCCCGTGTGGTATCCTCTGGTGGCTTCCCGATCAGGAGGGACCATGATATTGGATGGACTACTGGGACTATTACGTGTTAAGGGGAATATTGGGTCACTCCTTAACGCTATTTAAAAGTAAGTTTATTTTAATATAGACACTATTATAATAGCGAAAATATTACTACATAGTAAATAGTTTAACGGATCCTTAGAGGATGGGCGGTCCCAAGCATCCTTTAAGTTACTTGCTCTATATTACAGTACACTTGAATTAGCTTACACTATATAAGTATGTATGTCCTGACTCGAGTGTTTATGTTTTATGTTACGCTCGGGTCAGCCTGAGTTGCAGTTTCAGCTTTCATCCCGGAGCTAGGACATTCTGTAGATCTTTCGAGCTGCCGGCAAAACTTTCAGTCCGTATCTTATTTGTGTAATCGAGACTTTGGGATATTTGGATTTTTTAGTTATGTTTAAACTATATTGGAGATTTAAACTATGTAATTTTTATTTGGTTGAGACTATTATAGTGGCTTCATGAACCACTAAGTATTTTTAAATTCCGCTGCGAGTATTCTGATTCTGTGTCTGTGATTCTGTGATTAATTATTTACTGTATATTTTGAGATTTGCCAAATTTTAATTACAACGCGGTATTTGAACAATTCAAGTCCGACAAGTGCAGATGCGAATGGTTGAAAATATCGGGTCGTTACATTATGTTTGTAAAACTTAAATAATGAATTCATTGATTATTATAAACAAGTGAATGGAATTAACTTATGTAAGAAATGATGTAATGAAGAAAAAGGAAATTTGCATTATATGGATAAATGGAAATTGAATATGTAAGTATTGAATAGAAATAAATGAAATAAGTATTGAATGAATGAACGCGAAATTATTTACAAAGGAACCTATATAGTACTTCAAGAATTGATTTACGTAGGTTTATAATCTTGTGTATGAGTAACATATGTAAGAAAATGTAAATAACATATTAAAGAAGAAGTAAGAAACATGTGTGAGTGAATAAATGTAAATAAATGGAATCAAGTATTATATGAATGAATAAGAATATAATTTGTGAGAAATAAATGTAAACTAAAGAAATAATCATTATATGAAAGGAAAAAAATGATGAATAATAATTGTTGTGAAAGGAAATTTATAAGGATGAACTTAAATAATGTTTGAAAATTGTTGTTTGTTCGGCTTATGGATTGTTTGGAAAAGGATACTTCTAATTGTATGGATGTATGAATAAGCTGTTGAGTTTTACCTAAGACCGTTGAGTATACGGTATACTTAGTAGTTTATTTGTCACTCTATATGATTTAAAAGTGTCTAAACCTGGGCAAACCATTTGTTTTGTGTGTTATGGATGAATGGTGATTACTTTAATTTCATGTGATGATTGTATGCTTGTTTGCAAGTGATTCTTGTTATGTTACATTGATTTGTTTCGTTATTAGTTGAAAAACTCATATTATTTCTCTTCTATATAATTATTAAATCCTTTGGATTATATAAGTGAAATACAGGTTGTGGAAGCAATTGCTACTGCTTTTGGTTTCATAAAATAAGCGTTATTTGCCTAACAAATAAGTACATTTTCGGATTATGGTTTTCTAGCGATATTTTATTGTTTTTCCCGTCGTTTGGGATATATTATTTTGAAAAAAATGAAATATACTATTATTATTGATATTATTATGTTTGCCGAGCCTCTCTGTACAAAGGAGATTCTACCGAAATTTTTCGTGAATTTTGGACTTAGAAAATTTTATGAAATGTTTTCCAAACTTCTGTTACTTGAATATAAAAGGATTTAATTGTTATAAATTGGTATATTTTATTTAAAATTATTTAATTGTGTAAATTAATTTTTTATAAATTTAATATTTTGACTAGGATATATTTATTTCTTAATTCCTTCTTTTCCCTTCGTTTTCCTTTTTGGGGATGAAAAGTTTTGAGTGGGGGAGAGTGTAATGACCTGTAAATTTTGACAATTAGAAATAGTTTATTTAACATGGTTTTGTGATTAAATATTGGAAGAAATAAAAATTTATGATATAAAAGCGAAATAATAACTAAAATAAAATGTAACAATGTTAACTAAAGTTAATCATCAACAAATTGAGTGGAGTTCCAATCAATTGAATAATTTAAAATGTTATACTTGGTTATAAAGTTAATATAAGGAAACAAATGTAGATGTTGAAATTAACTGATGAAATGATATAGTAAATTGTAATTGAATAAAGTCAATGTTATGTAAGTAATTATAATATTTGTTTGTAAATAATAAACTCATAAGTGTGATAAAAAGTAATGGTGACAAACTATTATGTGTTATCTATTTAGATAACCTGTTAAATTGAATTGGAAATAAATTAAACCTAAATGGAATTAAATGTTACATTGATGTCGTTTAAGACAATAACTGTAAACTATGAATGTAATCAAAGGAATAGAAATGTTAATTTTATTCATAAGGTAATAATTGACTCATTAAGAGAATGAAACCAAGATAAATAAATAAATTGAGATTTTTAATTATAATTAATATGTGAAATTGACTAAAATTCAATAAAATGGAAATATAATAGTTAATACAAATATAAGATGAAAATTGGAGTATATTGATGTTATGAAATGTAAATTAAATGTTATCTATGTTATTAGATTTATAATTGGTTGAATATGAAGGTTGAAATCAAATTAAAGCAATTTATTGAAATTAAATTATAATTAAATTGGATTTAATTAAAAATTAAAATTGAACACTACAATTAGTGAAATTTTAAACACTGAATCGATATGTAAAACTGTTTTAAATTATTATAAATGTCCTGGTAATAAAAAATGATAGAGATTATAAATTATTAAATTTGAATTGAAAAAAGAGATTTTTAATTTAATATTTATTTATTCATTAACGTGAAAATTGCCATTTTGGCCACTGACTCGGGTTTCGACGAAACCAATTTCATCAGATCCGTAACGGTGAATTATTGTAGGATTTTAAGTTTCGTAGCGATCGGACTTGTCGTTTGATCGTACAAGCTCCAAATGCCTAGAAATCAATTTAATTAAAATCAATTGAAATTAATTTGAAATAAGATAATTTTAACGTAACTTGTTCATACAATGGAATTAGGATTTGAAACTTGTTCATTGATTTCAAAATTATCGACAACAACTATTTTAATATATGGGATGATCCAATTTTTTCCGGATACAGAGCGGGCTTTTCGGGTCGTTTATCGTTCAACCCAAATCAAATCTGATCTATTCATTTCTATTTCTGATCTGCCTATTAATAGTCCATTATAAACCATAGCTACTTCTCATTTTCATTTGTTTGTACATACATTTCCTTCTCAACTCGTCATTCCAATCGCAGACAAACCGAAAACCAAAAACCATCAATTCAATTTCAAATTCAATTCCAAAAATAAAATTCCGCAAAATATATTGAATTATATATCGATTTGAAGCTCTCGACGAGCGCAAGTCAAATCTACAGTCTATTTCTCGATCTGATTTTTTGTGTACCTAGAATTCAATGGCCGTTCATCACGTTTCGATGAACTTCGCCAGATCATCAATCATTGGTACAAGACCGAGGGGAGTGCATCCACGTGGTTCGTTTGATGAGATGACGGGTGGATCGACGTCTAAAATTCGATTAGGGTTTGTCTCTAGCAGCAGCAGCTGGCTTTTCCCAATGATGATCGGTGGTTGGAGCGTTCGGTCGTGGCCGTGGAGTTCAGGGGGGTCGCAGCCTTGGAGGAGGAGCGGACGCGTTGGCATAGTCGGCGACCAGAACTTGGGAACGGCGGCATGCTCGTGCGCGAGCTAGTGATCCTGGGTTGAGCGCGTGAGTGGGTGACGTGTCGAAGGTGAGTGGTGCTTTTTTATTTTTTTATTTTTTATTTAATCTCAAATTCAAATCTTCTAACTCGAATAACTTTTGCATACGAACTCGCATTCACGCGCGGTATGTTTTGCCGAGATCGTATCGAAATTTCGGATATTTTGACCCTGGTATGGATGAATTTTGAGACTACTTGAATTTTGGGTTTAAATTGGATTTTAATTCGATTTAAATTCAAAGGTGAGTGATTTGACCCACTCACAACTTCTAAAATTTCTTATGTTAGTTCAATTTAATTTATGATGTGATTAGGAAATTATTTATGGTTATTTGGTATATTTAAATTGCTATTTCTGTTAATTTGAATTTATTTGAATTAATTGCTATTTAATTTAATATTGAATTTAAATTGCCAGTTAATTACCCGTTATTGGTAAATAGTAAATTGTTGAAATTTATTAATTGAATTGGATAATGATTGTGATGGATGTTTGGTTGTTGATATTGGATGATTGGACGTATGTTTGATTTATATTTTTTTATCACTCTGCAGGTTCCTTTAGTTATTATTAGGAAAATCACTATGGGTTGAAAATACATACCCGAACGATCTATGGATTAGGGAAAAATCTTTATGGATTGAAATGGTAGACTCGAGCGATTTTATGGATTTTATTTAATTCAGGATTGTGGTTTGAAATGAAATATAACCGTAAAATTTTAAATTGCGGATTGAAATGATAAATATCCGTATCACTTGACCCTTGGGTAGAGAATTATATACGGACACCGGATTGATTAAATTAAATGACTTTAAATCCTTAAAATTTTTGAATTTAATAAAATGATATTTGGAAATAAAAATTTGATATATATAAATTGAATTATTGAAAAATCAAGTTTTATGTTAAGATGTGTGTAATGACCTATAAATTTTAATAATTTTAATAATGTAATTAACTGAGTTTTATGAAATTTTAAATGATTGAATTTGGAAATAAAAATTTGATATTTGAAAACATTTATATAAACATAGCAAATGGTAAATTTTCATAAGATAATATGGATGTTTATTTTATCGTGTAATTTTGTTTAAATTTAAATCGGTTAATATTTAATGATAATAAAATGTTTTTCAAACTTGGATATTTTTATATAATAAATTTGTAAATCATCCTCTGAGTGAAACGTCATATTTCGTTTTCCCAAATTTGGACTGCTATTGCTTCGTTTATCTTTTTTTCGCAAATTAGCAGCATTTTCGGTACCGAATATCGACTTTTGATAGGATGATCGTACCACTGATATCTATATACCATTTTGATCGTTTCATCATGCTGATCTCTACGGTATATTCAATCTTCAATTTCAGAGTCCGATGTGTGGTGCAATTTGCGAAACGATTTTGTATCGGTTCCGTATTAGGACTCTTGTGTCCTTTGTCCTTTAAATTGCCTATCGTATAATTCAATCGGCCACCAGTCATTAATTTTCTTAAATTCGACATATGACTTTTGCACTTCCATCTGTTCAAACTTTGTTGCTCGTATTCATCACTTTTCTAGTTGCACTATTTATTTTGTAAAAAAAAAGAAATATTTGATGTAGCTTTCGTTCCCTTCCTCATTACTTCAACCCAGACCGCACCGTTCCTCTCCTACCGTCGCCAGTTGCTCACGCGCAATCCCAACCCTCTAGCACACGGCCTCTGCCACCTCCGCATCTACTCCAGTCCGCATCCACTTCCCTTCCGATCCACCTCGGCAAGCGAACCAGGCACCCTCTCCACTCCTCTACTTGGCCACCCACCTTAGGCCCACCACTGCCTCCTACTATGCCCTCAGCCCTTGACCTCGCCACGGCCCGACGAGCTCCAGATCTCCCCATGCACAGCAGCCTTCCCATGAAATCACCTTTTTTTTCCCGTTCCGATTTGCTGTCACCAGCCCACCTCTCTCTCGTGCACCTCGCCTTCAAACCCACGCCGCAGTGACGCATCTCCTTCCACACTCTCCGGTCAATTCTTCCTCCAGGCCGAGCTTATCTAGTGTATATATATTAAGTTGTATATATGTTAATATTTTTATTTTATTTTATCTGGTTGTATATATTTGTCTGTTATATTAATAATGAATGTTTATATATATACATATTTATATAATAAGTTAGTACCATATATAAATTGAATGATATATATATTACAGAGACATACGCAAAAAATTTATAAGTGTTTTCTATAACAGTATATATACAGTAGTATGTCAAAAGTATTATATATATATATGATTTCAACATTTTTGTATGGTATGTATATACATATATAGTGTTCTGCTATATGAGGTTTTGATCTCCGTGTTATATTTTTCTCATTCAGTTTAGCAAGTAAAAATATATTAAAATATATATACGTATCTTATAAATATAGTCAGAACTTGTATACACAGTTGTGGGTTGATATACTCAATTAAGTTTTATATTTAAGTTTATATTAGTTTATTTATATTGAGTTTGGGTTTGAGTACATATGTATAATTAGTTTGAATATATATGTATAATTTGCAGCTTGGGTTTAAATATATACTAAGCTTGCCTGTATATATTTTCGAAATATATGATTTGTTTATATAAAGGTTTATATGTATAGGTTTGTATAATTTATAATAATATTAAATATTTTTTTCTATTTGTACAGTTTTATATTGGTACTTTATATATATCTAATCTGATTTTATAGCTTAGATTCATTTTATTTTCAAAACACTTATTTGAAATGTTGGAAAGAATTTAATATAATATGATGCTGGTATGCGTTTAAGGAAAGGATGTTGGAATTATGTGTCTATTTTTATTTTATTTGTATTTTCTTTTAAACTTTATTTTGATTTTGAGAAAATTGTATAACGATACAATTTACATTTTGTTTTAATTTATGCCAAACTGATTCTAATTGTTTCATCGATTCCTCATTATCAGTTTTGTCCGTCTAATTCATGCCAATCTTGATTTGCTTCGGAATTCGTGCTTGGATTCGTAACCCGCTTGGATTCATAACCCATCTCATTCTTGTTCATCTCTAGCCTCGAAAGGTGAGCAATCACACATGATTAACATTCTTATATTTATTAAATTTGATTTCAATTGAAATGGCAATTGAAATATGCTGCTGTTAGTTATTTACATTGCTATATATATGATATTATCTGTATCTGTTCACCTGTGACATCTGATACCATTATCTATTATTTATATTGACTATTTATGCCTATTATATTATTATCATATCTGTTCTCACTCTGCAAGTTCCTTGTTAGTATAGAATTTCCTATGGGTTGAAATGATACATACCCGAACGATCTTGTAGAATAGGAAAAATCATAATGGGTTGAAATGATAAACCCAAGCGATTTTCATTGAATTGAATTTAGGATTACGGGTTGAAATGATATATACCTGTATATATATTTAAATTGCGGAGTGAAATGATAAATATCCATATCACTTGACCATAGAATAGAAAATTATATACAAACATCGTTGGTCTATATATATATACATATACATATACATATACATATACATATACATACACACACATATATATATATATATATTGAAATTGATTTCCAAGAGTTTTGAAAAGGAAATATCTATGGTTTTATTTAAATATTGATTTTTTAGATATTATATATATGTGTGTTATCTTATAAAGGTTTTAAATTTTTGATTTTAAAAATTATATGTTTGGAATTTTTAAATTTATAAGTTAATTTAGAAATTATAAATTTAAAAGAATTTACTTATAATTTTACTATTTTTGAAATATATATAAATTAAGTTTTAATATAAAATAGTTTAATAATAAGATTTAATTTAATAAAGGTTGATTTAGTTGTACATAATATGTTTAAGTATTTATTTAAAATTATATTTTAAAATAAATTTTTATAATGATTTTTATAAGTTAAGACTGGAAGGATAAATTTGAATTTATTTGAAATTGTATTTAATTAAGATTTTTTTTTAATTAAATCGATTTAAAACTTATTGAATTTGAGATTTTTAAAGGATATGATTTTATAACTTGATTTTGGTTTATGGTGATTATGCTTAATTCAAGTTTAAATAAATTGAAGAAAATATTTAGTTTATTTTCAATTAGGGTTATTTAAATGATATTGGATTTATTAAGTGAATATTTCAAAACTATATAATAATCAAGTTAAATTAAGATATATATGAAGTTATCAAATTTAGTTTTGAAAATGTGGAATATTTGAAGCTTTGAAATATATTGAAATTGAAATGGTATTTTGTAGCTCAAATCTGTATTAAGAATCGATATAATTTGAAATGGTTTATCGAGAAACTGAATTGGAATGAAATTGATGAATTGAAATTGAATTAAACTTGAATTTTGGAATTCGAGTTGATTTGAATCGATTAGTGAAATTTGAGGAAACTATTTTATTATATAAAGTATTTTTAAATTATATTTAACACTATTTATATATTTTACTTCATAAGTAATTTATAATATCAACTATTTTTAATATAAACTATTTTAATATAAATCATTTTTAATACAAGCTATTTTTAATATAAACTATTTTAATATACTAATTATTTTAATATAAACTATTTTTTTATAAACTATTTTATTATATATACTATTATTAATATCTAAATTGTTCAAATGGGAAGTTATGATTTCAAAGTTATGAATTTCAAAGTATTATGTTATCAAGTGTAATGATTTCCAAAGTGTTATAATTTCCAAATTTCATAATCTCGAAAGTGTTATAACTTTGAAAATCCTATGATTTTGGAAATAGATATATTTGAAGTGAAAATGATATTTTATTGATATGGTTTCGAAGTTGATATGACATTTCGGCTTTTGAAGTATAAACTATTTTGAAATGACCACGGTGTTATAAAAACGTTTGGTTGTTAAAGAGACCGAGATCGGTTATTGTCATAATCTCTACCAATACCAGAAACCACTTTAACAAGCGTGTACGATGGAGAATACGGTACTGTATAGACTATGGAAATATATAAAATGTGTTACGAGGGATATGGGTAATGCTCTAGTGCTATTTTAATACTTTTACTTTATTATAGACATATTATAATAGCGTAAATTACTACATAGTAGATAGTTCCAAGGATCCTTAGAGGATGGGAATCCCAAACATCCTTTGATTTACATGTATTTCAGTTGATATTTCACTTGACTTGGATTTATTGATATAAGAATGTTAATCCTGACTTGAGTATTTTTTTGTTTTTCTTTACGCTCGGGTCAGACTGAGTGTCACAGCATTTGTAAAACGACTCGCAAGGACTATTCGCATTCGCACATGTCAGACTTGAATAATTCAGAATACTGAATTGTTAATTTGAATTTGGCAAAACTGAATATATACAGTAAATAAATAATCACATATCACAGACACAGAGTAATAAATGCAGCGGAAGCAAAAGACAGTAGTTCATGAAGCTACTATATACATATCAGAGTTAAATAAGGTACATCAGATGTATCGAATACAATAGTCGGATACAATATCAGAATACATCTATAGAATCAACTGAACATCTAAAAGCTGGATAGATAGTCGGATCTCCAAGCGAAACTCCAACTCCAAAGGTGAGTCTCGAATACTGGTGCACTTAGTCTGACAGGAGCGTAAAGCAAAACACAAAACACTCGAGTTAGGATTAATATTATTATATCAATAAATCCAACTCAAGTGAAATAACAACAGAAATACAAGTAACTCAAAGGATGTTGGAATAACCATCCTTTAAGGATCCGTTAAACTATCTACTCTGTAGCAGTGTACGCTAAGTAGATAATGTCTATCGGTAATATAAATATCAAAATAGTGTTAAGGCGTTACCATTACCCCCCTTAACACATTTTATATAAGTGTCATAGACTATACAGCGCTGTAAACTCCACCGTAAACTAGTGGGATATCAGGGAGTACTCCATAGGTAAAACACAAAACAAATTCGTAGTGGTCGCGTATATAGGGATACAAGTATGACAAGACACATGAGGCAATACCCAAGGTAGTGAAACTACCGTTTGCCTGATCCAGACAGGTGAGAACGCAACGCCGCAGCGATCGCAACACTGCGAAACAACACTCCAAATTTTGAGGGTGCACCAATCAATAAAAAGTAATGAGTAGTTTACGAAGAAGTGTGTTCGCTCGAGGTGGCTAACCCCATTTGGCCCGGCACGGCTTCTATTTTAGTCATTTCCAATTTGGCACAAGTTTCAAGGCTATCCATTATCGTTCTCTTTCTTCAGTGATCACGTACACCATTCCAACCACTTCATTCTGGATAACACTCTGCGTATAATTATTAAAGTGGTTTTTGGTTTAGACAGAGAGTATGTCCATAACAGATTCCGGTTTCTTTAATAACTTTCGTAATCATTACACCCATTGGTCGTTTATATATTTCAAAACCAAATCAATTTCAATTTCAATTAGAATTTGTAAATCAACATTTCATTTGTCTTTCTAAAACAATTTCCATAATTTATGTTTCAAAACTTTCAAATATACATTTCAAAAACCTATAATTCAGTTTCAAATTTTATTTAAAACAATTCAAATATTGATTCAAGTTCGTATATAAATTTCATTCCGTAATCATTTAATTTAATTTAACATTCAAATCAATTTAAATTCTTTGATCGATTTCGTTAAATATTCATTAAGTAAATTTATCATTCAAAACAATTTCTATTTAATTTCCAATTCATTAAATCAATTTAAGTTTTTCTATCATATCAAATTTCCAAATTTAATTTAATTAAACTCATCAAATCAAATTCTTTAAATTTCAAGTCTTTCATTTATTTCAATAAATCACATTTATTCCTTGTTAAGGAATTTCAATTTCTCTTATTTAATATGTAAATAATTTTCCAAAACTCAGTTAATAAAGAAGCTTAATTTTACTTATTAATGAAGTTCAATTTCACTTATTCAGAAGTTCAATTTCTCTTATCAAAGAATTCAATTTCTATTTAATTATAAAATAATTCAATCTTATTTAATTATTAAATAATTTCAAAAATTAATTATTAAATAATTCCAAACTTAATTATTACATAATTTCAAACTTAATTATTAAATAACTCCAAAACTTAATTATTAAATAATTAAATTTTAAAACAACGTTATTTCCTCAACTACTATGTTAATATTTTATTTCAGATTATTAAATATTAACATTTTTCTTTCATTAAATTTCAAATTCTAACTTCATTTCAAACCCTTTTTGTAATCCAAATAAAATCTTTATTTTATTTTAAATCAAATTATTGACCAATCGGGTTTATATTTAATTCTTTATCCTAGGTCCAAGTTTTATTTAGGTATTTATCATTTCAACCTGATTCCATTTCAATTCAAAAATAAAAGCATAGCAAAGGGAACTTGCAGTGTGATAACTGGGATGGTGTCAATGTAAATAAACAAGCAATAGCAAACATCAATAACAATCCAATAATTAATTCAAATAATCCTGAAACAATCGTATTAATTTACATTGTTTTTTGTGCAAATTAATATAATTATTTCTAGAATCTACACTATCATTTCATGTAGATTAAAGATTATTACATTAACATTTATACGGTTCTTCACTGGATATCATTTATTCAATTTTATACTACATCAATTTATACAACAAACATTTAAATGGTTCAAGGTGTAAATAACCATATTTCTACATGTCAATTAATTCACATTTATCACTTACTACGTCAATCAAATTCAACATATATCAAATCTAACTATCCTACGTCAATTTCAATTGCATATTATTTATCACTTACTACATTAATAATTTAACATCCAATGACAACATCAAACAAACAAACATTTCTCAACCAAACCGGATTATCATCGTATAAGTAACAGATAATGTTGTCAGATGTCATAGGTGAACTTATACAGGTAATAACATATATAACAATGTAAATAACTAACAGCGGCATATTTCAATTGTCGTTTCAATTGAAATCAGATTTAATAAATAAAAGAATATTAATCGTGAGTGATTGCTCACCTTTCGAGGCTAGAGAGATGAAAGATGAAGTTGAGTTACGAAATCCAGGCACGAATTACAAAGCAACGCCATATGGATATAGATTCGACGGTCAAGCTGATTGATAAGGAATTGACAAAAATCAAATCAGAACTGCATTGACGGAGATAAGGTATAAGTGAACTCATATACACATAACTATATATTGATAAAAATCATATTTTATATTCAAACTCATTTATATTGAATGTGTTTCAATTTTATTATTCCAAATAAAATACATATGTTAATATTAACATATATACGTAACAAGATTTGAAACAAATACTTATACAAAAAAAATACAAATTACGTATATGTATTGGGTATATTCATGTAGAATATATATATATAACAATTACGGATATAAATCAAATACTTTAAACAATTCATTCAAAACACATACACGTGTTTGTATATCGATGTATCATATTTGTACTTAAAATCAATACACATACATAACACTGTCATAACCCTTATATATTCTAACAAATATATATATATAAGCCCATTTAAACATATTCTTACATAACAGAGACGTATGTATTAGATTTTTATACTTATCTAAACGAACCGAATATATTCACATCTTATGCATGTTATAGTTTTTGAACAATACTTATCTACAACAAAATTTCCTTTTTTTTTAAAAAACATATAATTTATTTTCAAATTTATATTTACCCCTATTTATAATGTAAAGTATACACTTTTACAACTTATAAAAGAAATCGTCAACTAAACTTATATAACTTTTATGTAAATAATATCATATTATAACTTCTAACACATGTATTAAGATGTATAGGCGAACACTTAATCTATATGGACAAATATGCAGACTGCCAAGAACATACCTCATATGAAAATAATTTCCCCTTTGAAATCTGAACTATGCGAAATATACTTACCATCATATTATATAATTTTATAAAATCTAACATACACACGAACATACCAATACTCTTTTAAAATACCTCATACAGTAAACCACTTATAAAGTGTAGATGTAAACCATACATATTCAAGTATGCTACAAACAAATATAAAATCATATACATGTACCCATATGTGTATTATCCGACCAAAACAATCACTCATATACAATATAAAATATATTCCTCTTACTATATGAAAACAAAGAAATTTACTTATATAAAATCATACGTACACATGCAAACCTATACATCTAAACTGTTACAAAACTTTACTCTATATATGGAAATACTGTAACATATGTACATTTCAACTAAAACAATATAAATATATAAACCGATAGATTTATAAACTTATACGAACTACACATATAACTTACTTTATTAAAATATTTATTATATCACTTTATACATATATAAGCAAACTTGCAAGATAAAAAACTATAATACAAAACTGTGAAATATAAACAATTTTTTATGAACATAAGTTTGAACAATCAGACTTTTTACGTACAACCTAACCTATGTACCTGTATATTAGATCATACAGCTGAAACATTATGTACTTTGTAATAGTGTAAGCTTTATGATACATATATACTTACATATATATAACAGGGTAGGTTCATGTGAGCGCACGCAAAAGAAGTGAGTGAAAGGCTCAGCTTCGAGAAAGTCGGAGAGAGGGAAAAGCGAAGTTTCGGTTCAAAGAAGCGGAAATAGGCGGTCGTCGGCACGGGTAGGCATCATGGACGAGGTGGCGATCGGGAGGCCGGAGTCTGGTGACGTGCGCTACAAGGCGAGGGAAAAGGAAGGGCTGGATGCTGGGTACGGTGGAGTGATGTGGAGAGAGTCCGGCGATGAAGGCTGTGCGTTTCGGTTGCACGCGTGGAATAGACAGGCTGCGGCGAGCGGGGAGTAAGGAGTGGGATCTCGGTTGGAGGATAGTGCTTGGAGCACTTCTGGTGCTCGGGAAAGGAACGGGGAGGGGTGTGAGGCTTCCTAGGCTGTGCGCGAGGAAGAAGTGGAGGGGTTCGACACAAGCAGGTTTGGATAGGGAGGCGCTGAAGGTGAGGCCGAGGCAGTGCATGGTGGAGAACGCACGGCCTCAAGTGGTAACAAAAGAAATAAAAGTGGAGTTTGGGTTTGATGAAGGGAAGAGTGAAGAAGAAGGTGGGAGAGGAATGAATAAAGTCACAGCAAAATGAATGGGCAGAAGCATGCACGTAAGTAATAAAAGCTTTAATTTTACAATTCTTTCTAGAAGTACTCAAGAACCGATAAAAGAAAATGAACAGCCGGATTTGAAATAGTGAAGCATGAATTTAGAAAACATATGTAAAGCAAATGGCTATTGGGTTTATACAGTAGGAAATGGAAGGCTTCAAGAACCAATATACGCAACTAGTTACCGATACGGTTTCGTTTTACTGAGTTCATGGCGTACCAGTCTCTGAATAGATAATCGAATACACCGTAGAGATCGGCATGACGAGACGCTCAAAACGGTATATATATATATCAGTGGTATGATTGGATTATAAAAATTCGAATTTCCTACCAGCGGAAAATGCAGCAAAAGCACTGAAAAATAAGGTCGACGGAGCTAAAGAGGTCCGAATTTGAAAAAACGAAAAATGACGTCTTGCTCACAAGATGATTTAGAATTTTTCTGTATAAAAATATTTAGGTTTCGAAAACGTTTTATTTTCATCGATTTTTAACTGATTAAATTGAAATAAATTTACGCACGAAGTAAACTTTCATATTTTCGGATGAAAATTTACTAGTTGCTATGTTTAACTAGATGCATTCCAAATATCAAATTTATATTTCAAAATTTTATCGTTTAAAATTCCATAAAATTTTCAATTAATAACGTTATTAAAACCAGTTAAATTTATGGGTCGTTACACTCTCCCCCACTCAAAACTTTTCGTCCCCGAAAAGGCGGAGGTAGGAGAATAGAAATAGCCGGAAGAAAAAAGACTTGAATTCCAAAATAAAACAATTAATTTAGACCATATAAATTTCAATTAAATTGATTAATATTCAATAATTGATTTTAAACTCAAGGAATTTCATAACTTGGTTTATTTTCAATTTACCATTGTTTTTTACAAAATTTATTTCAAACAACAATTTATTTAATTAATCCATTTATTATTCAACTAACTTAGTATTCTATTTATTCCTATTAACAATTTTATAATTAAACTTTAAGTGTACAACATTTTATACACACTCAAATTTTTTTTATAAAGACAATTTATACTGTATATTATCCAATCATCTTAAATTAACAATTTCAAAGATCATAAATTTGAATGGTCATTTATTATAATCATACTTTATTCGACAAATTTAATTCTTCTTTATTTGAAATCATTATTAAATTTATTCTACTTAATATATCTTATCACATATATACTAAGTAGATTTACATTTATTATAACTACTCAAATTTATTAAAAATTCCTTTGATTTCATTTTCTACTGTATAATATTCAATTACATAGTTAACTTTTGAAAATTTAGGTAAGTTATATATAATGCAATTGAGTATTGTCCACATAATTTTTTTACAGTTCACTTATTTCAAGTTAAGTATTTAGTCAAAACTTTTGGCTTCATTGAAAATCATCCTTAGATCAAAATTTTAAGAATTAATCTTCAATTAACTTCAAACCTTTTTATAGATGAAATAAATATATATATATACATATATATATATATACATAGTATACTCATTTAAAATCTTCAATATATATTATAAATCAAGTCATGTTTAGAAATTCAAATCAATTTATTTTTCAAAACAAACCGTAGCAAAGCTACAGAATAGTCTCTACACTTCGAAACTCGAAAATGAATGTCGATGATGCGGCCACCATCATCGAAATTATTTTCCAGCGACAAAATAGGAGAACACTGATTTAAACATTTAAAATTCTTAGAAAATGGTTTCTATTTGATATACTTTAAATAATATACGTTTTAAAACAAAAGTTTGAAGTCACCGGAAATTAAATTCTCAATTCTAAATTCCAAATCAAATTATAACCAATTTATAAATTCATTTATTTAAGTGTTGGTAAAATCAATGGTTTACAAAACAATAAATGAAAATCAAGTGTTATCATTTCCGTTAACAAATTCATTAACGATTTAATTTTAGAAAAATTCATACTTGTAGATAATATAATCATACCAAACTATTTTATTTACCAAATTTGAAAATATTATTGTGTCAGTTTGCTCTATTCAAGTGTTTTGGAAATCCTATCGATAGCTTTGATCAGACGAATCGATTGAAAACCCAAATCAACATCAACAACACAATATATTAACAGCAAATGCACTTCCTCGCTCAACGATACGATAATGGATTTCAAAGCAAGGATAGAGATTCAAATCTGATGGACTCAAATCAAATAGAATTTTGATTCGAAATTAGGTTTGAAACAAGAATAAGATAATTAAATAACAAAATAGGAAGATTGATAAGTTTATATAAATCGCGGGCAACCATAACCAGTTCGACCATGACTTCAAGAATAAGATCGATGCAGAATTCTGAGGCAAATCGACATTCAATCTCGGGGAATAGAATTCAGACATATCAGGAGATTGATAGCATCGCCAACCGACGATACAGAAATCTCTGGTAAATCAATGTCATTGTAAATGAGTTTCACCCCTTTACAAATCAATTTGAGATTGGAGAGACCGCCGATCCACTATAAAGATCATTCGAAGTGGAGTTATGGATACTCCAGAATCAAAAGAAGACGAATAGTGAAGGACAAGAATGTATGTTGGAACTGCAGGAAACGTTCCAAAATTCAAAGGAATCGAGTCAAAAGGAAGAGATTGAAACTCGAATGAGAGTGATTCTGTAAATAAATTTACCTATATGCTAAGTTTTGCCAAGAGTTACCAAAGCTCTGATACCAACTATAACGACCCGCTATTTTGGACTATTCGCATCCGCACGTGTCGTACTTAAATAATTCAAAATATCGAATTTTTAATTTAAATTTGAAAAAACTGAACATATACAGTAAATAAATAATCACGATCACAAACACAGAGTAATAAATGCAACGGAAATAAAAGATAGTAGTTCATGAAGCTACTATATACATATTAGAGTTAAATAAGGTACATCAGATGTCTCGAATACAATAGTCGGATACAATATCAGAATACATCTATAGAATCAACTGAATATCTGAGAGCTGGATATATAGCTGGATCTCCAAGCGAAGCACCAACTCCAAAGGTGAGTCTTGAATACTGATACACTCTGTCTGACCCGAGCTTAAAGCAAAACACAAAACACTGAAGTCAGGATTAATATTCTTATATCAATAAATCCAACTCAAGTGAAATAACAACAGAAATACAAGTAACTCAAATGATGTTGGAATAACCATCCTCTAAGGATCCGTTAAACTATCTACTATGTAGTAGTGTACGCTAAGTAGATAATGTCTATCAGTAATATAAATATCAAAATAGTGTTGAGGAGTTACCATTATCCTCCTTAACACATTTTATATAAGTGTCATAGACTATATAGCACTGTAAACTCCACCATAAACTAGTGGGATATCAGGGAGTACTCCATACGTATAACACATTACAAATTCGTAGTGGTCGCGTATATAGGGATACAAGTATGACAAGGGACATGAGGCAATACCCAATGTAGTGAAACTACCGTTTGCCTGATCCGAACTGGTGAAAACGCATCGCCGCAGCGATCGCAACACCGTGAAACAACACTCCAAATTTAGAGGGTGCACCAATCAATAACAAGTAATAGTAGTTTACAAAGAAATGTGTTCGTTCGAGGTGGCTAACCCCATTTGGCCTGGCACGACTCCTGTTTTAGTCATTTCCAATTTGACACAAGTGTCAAGGCTATCCATTATTGTTCTCTTCCTTCAGTCATCACGTACACCATTCCAACCACTTCGTTCTGGATAACACTCCGCGTATAGTCATTAAAGTGGTATTCGGTTTAGACAGAGAGTATGTCCATAACCGATTCCGGTTTCTTTAATAACTTTCGTAATTATTACACCGATTGGTTGTTTATATATTTCAAAACCAAATTAATTTCAATTTCAATTAGAATTTGTAAATCAACATTTCATTTGTCTTTCTAAAACAATTTCCATAATTTACGTTTCAAAACTTCCAAATTTACATTTCAAAACTCTATAATTCAGTTTCAAATTTTATTTGAAACAATTCAAATATTGATTCAAGTTCGTATATAAATTTCATTCCGTAATCATTTAAACTAATTTAATTTAACATTCAAATCAATTTAAATTCTTTGATCGATTTCATTAAATATTCATTAAGTAAATTTGTCATTCAAAACAATTTCTATTTAATTTCCAATTCATTAAATCAATTTAAGTTTTTCTATCATATCAAAATTTCAAATTTAATTAAATTAAATTCGTCAAATCAAATTCTTTAAATTTCAAGTCTTTAATTTATTGCAATAAATCACATTTATTCCTTGTTAAGGAATTTCAATTTCTCTTATTTTTTTGCTTATTTAAATAATTTTTAAAAACTCAATTAGTAAAGAAGCTTAATTTTACTTATTAACGAAGTTCAGTTTCACTTATTCAGAAGTTCAATTTCTCTTATCAAAGAATTCAATTTCTGTTTGATTATAAAATAATTCAATCTTATTTGATTATTAAATAATTTCAAAACTTAATTATTAAATAATTCCAAACTTAATTCTTACATAATTTCAAACTTAGTTATTAATAATTTCAAACTTAATTATTAAATAACTCCAAAAGTTAATTATAAAATAATTAAATTTTAAAACAATGTTCTTTCCTCAACTACTATGTTGATATTTTGTTTCATATTATTAAATATTAACATTTTCCTTTCATTAAATTTCAAATTCTAACTTCATTTCAAACCCTTTTTATTTATCCAAATAAAATTTTTATTTTATTTTAAATCAAATTATTGACTAATCGAGTTTATATTTAATTCTCTATCCTAGGTCCAAGTTTTATTTGGGTATTTATCATTTCAACCCGATTCCATTTCAATTCAAAAAACAAAGCATAGCAAAGGGAACTTATAGTGTGATAACTGGGATGGTGTCAAAGTAAATAAACAAGCAATAGTAAACATCAATAACAATCCAATAATTAATTCAAATAATCCCGAAACAATCGTATTAATTTACATTGTTATTTGTGCAAATTAATATAATTATTTCTAGAATCTACACTATCATTTCATGTAGATTAAAGATTATTACATTAACATTTATACGGTTCTTCACTGGATATCATTTATTCAATTTTATACTACATCAATTTATACAACAAACATTTAAATGGTTCAAGGTGTAAATAACCATATTTCTACATGTCAATTAATTCACATTTATCACTTACTACGTCAATCAAATTCAACATATATCAAATCTAACTATCCTACGTCAATTTCAATTGCATATTATTTATCACTTACTACATTAATAATTTAACATCCAATGACAACATCAAACAAACAAACATTTCTCAACCAAACTGGATTATCATCGTATAAGTGACAGATAATGTTGTCAGATGTCATAGGTGAACTTATACAGGTAATAACATATATAGCAGTGTAAATAACTAACAGCGGCATATTTCAATTGTCGTTTCAATTGAAATCAGATTTAATAAATAAAAGAATATTAATCGTGAGTGATTGCTCACCTTTCGAGGCTAGAGAGATGAACGATGAAGTTGAGTTACGAAATCCAGGCACGAATTACAAAGCAACGCCATATGGATACAGATTCGACGGTCAAGCTGATAGATAAGGAATTGACAAAAATCAAATCAGAACTGCATCGACGGAGATAAGGTATAAGTGAACTCATATACACATAACTATATATTGATAAAAATCATATTTTATATTCAAACTCATTTATATTGAATGTGTTTCAATTTTATTATTCCAAATAAAATACATATGTTAATATTAACATATATACGTAATAAGATTTAAAACAAATACTTATACAAAAAAATACAAATTACGTATATGTATTTGGTATATTCATTTAGAATATATATATATATATATATATAACAATTACGGATATAAATCAAATACTTTAAACAATTCAAAACTCATACACGTGTTTTTATATCGACGTATCATATTTGTACTTAAAATCAATACACATACATAACACTGTCATAACCCTTATATATTCTAACAAATATATATATAAGCCCATTTAAACTTATTCTTACATAACAGAGACGTATGTATTAGATTTTTATACTTATCTAAATGAACCGAAAATATTCACATCTTATACATATTATAGTTTTTGAACAATACTTATCTACAACAAATTTTCTTTTCAAAAAACATATAATTTATTTTCAAATTTATATTTACCCCTACTTATAATGTAAAATATAAACTTATACAACTTATAAAAGAAATCGTCAACTAAACTTATATAACTTTTATGTAAACAAAATCATATTATAACTTCTAACACATGTATTAAAATGTATAGGCGAACACTTAATCTATATAGACAAATATGCAGACTGCCAAGAACATACCACATATGAAAATAATTTCCCCTTTGAAATCTGAACTATACGAAATATACCTACCATCATATTATATAATTTTATAAAATCTAACATACACACTGACATACCAATACTCTTTTAAAATACCTCATACAGTAAACCACCTATAAAGTGTAGATGTGAACCATACGTATTCAAGTATGCTACAAACAAAACAAAAATCATATACATGTACCCATACGTATATTATCCGACCAAAACAATCACTCATATACAATATAAAATATATTCCTCTTACTGTATGAAAACAAAGAAATTTACTTATATAAAATCATACGCACACATGTAAACCTATACATCTAAACTGTTACAAAACTTTACTCTATATATGGAAATACTGTAACATATGTACATTTCAACTAAAACAATATAAATATATAAACCGATAGATTTATAAAGTTATATGAACTACACATATAACTTACTTTATTAAAATATCTATTATATCACTTTATACATATATAAGCAAAAATGCAAGATAAAAAACTATAATACAAAACTGTGAAATACAAACAATTTTTTATGAACATAAGTTTGAACAATCAGACTTTTTACGTACAACCTAACCTATATACCTGTATATTAGATCATACAGCTGAAACAATATGTACTGTGTAATAGTATAAGCTTTATGATACATATATACTTACCTATATATAACAGGGCAGGTTCACGTGAGCACACGCAAAAGAAGTGAGTGAAAGGCTCGGCTTCAAGAAAGTCGGAGAGAGGGAAAAGCAAAGTTTCGGTTCAAAGAAGCGGAGATAGGTGGTCGTCGGCACGGGTAGGCAGCATGGAGGAGATGGCGATCGGGAGGCCGGAGTCTGTGATGTGCGCTGCAAGGCAAGGGAAAAGGAAGGGGTGGATGCTGGGTATGGTGGAGTGATGTGGAGAGAGTCCGGCGATGATGGCCGTGCGTTTCGGTTGCACATGTGGCGCAGGCAGGCTACGGCGAGCGGGGGGTAAGGAGTGGGATCTCGGTTGGAGGATAGTGCTTGGTGCACTGCTGACCCTCGGGAAAGGAAAGGGGAGGGGTGCGAGGTTTCCTAGGTTGTGCGTGAGGAAGAAGTGGAGGGGTTCGACACAAGCAGGTTTGGATAGGGAGGCGCTGAAGGTAAGGCCGAGGCAGTGCTTGGTGGAGAACGCACGGCCTCAAGTGGTAACAAAAGAAACAAAAGTGGAGTTTGGGTTTGATGAAGGGAAAAGTGAAGAAGAAGATGGGAGAGGAGTGAATAAAGTCACAGCAAAATGAATGGGCAGAAGCATGCACGTAAGTAATAAAAGCTTTAATTTTACACTTCTTTTTAGAAGTACTCAAGAACCGACAAAAGAAAGTGAACAGCCGAATTTGAAAAAGTCAAGCATGAATTTAAAAAAAATATGTAAAGCAAATGGCCATTGGTTTTATACAGTAGGAAATGGAAGGCTACAAGAACCAATAAACGCAACTAGTTACCATTACGGTTTCGTTTTACTGAGTTTGCGGCGTACCAGTCTCTGAAATAGACAATCGAATACACCGTAGAGATCGGCATGACGAGACGCTCAAAAAGGTGTGTATATATATATCAGTGATTTGATTGGATTATAAAAATTCGAATTCCTATCAATGGAAAATGCAGCAAAAACACTGAAAAATAAGGTCGACGGAGCTATAGAAGTCCGAATTTGGAAATATTTTTAACCGATTTTTAACCGATAAGGTATATTATTAATTGATTAAATTGAAATAAATTTACGCAGGAAATAAACTTTCATATTTTCGGATGAAAATTTACCCGTTGCTATGTTTAAATAGACGCATTCCAAATATCAAATTTATATTTCAAAATTTTATCAATTAAAATTCCACAAAATTTTCAATTAATAACGTTATTAAAACCAGTTAAATTTACGGGTCGTTATAATTTGAGACTCACCTTTGGAGTTAGAGCTTTGATTGGAGAACCATCTATCTATCCAGCTTTCAGTTATTCGGTTGACTCCATCGATATATTCAGTTTTGTTATTTGACTACTGTATTGAGACTTCTATGTATTCGAGACCTGTGTTGTATCTTGTTCTAACTCTGTTATATATATATATATATATATATATATATATATTAGCTTCATGAACTACTATTCATTTGTTTCCGCTGCTTACTTTATATTACTCCGTGTCCGTGATTCTGTGATTTATTTATTTACTGTATATGCTGAGTTTTGCCAAATAAAACTTAGCAATCTGATATTTTGAGCAATTCAAGTCCGATATATGTGGATGCGAATGGTTGAACTCGGGATGTTACATTGTGAATTGGTTTAAAGGAATTGTTTTAATAAATTAAATTGAAATTTGAAAAGTCAAATTTGAGATATAAATGAAATTTGTCAGAATTGAGTCATTTGAGTTGTTGGAAATATAACTTTGAAATGTATTGAAATTGAAAAAAATTTAAAGTGATATTTTGAACATGGATTAGAAGCGATATTGAATTAAATAATTTTTTGAGAACTGGAATTTAAAAATCTGAAATTGGGTTTTGGGAATTGAAAATAGTCAAAATGTGTTGAAATGTAATAAATAGTTTAAGTTGATAAAACTTCATATTTTAAAAATATACAATTTTAAAAACTTTAAATATTAAGATTTTTAAACTATTAAACTATTTTAACCTATATTAACAATATTAAATCAATTTAACCTATTTTAAACCACTTAATTTATTTTAAACTAATTAACCCATTTTAACATATTTAAATCTAATTAATCTATTTTAGAGCTATTTAATCTATTTAATTATATTTAATCTATTTTAAATTATTTAACTATCTTGAATCAATTTAACAGTATCTTTAATCTATAACTAAACTATTTTAGAGTATATTAACTATTTATGACTATTTTAATTATTTATAATTATTTAAACTATTTTTTAAATTTCCAGGCAAAGTAAAGTATTATATTCAATTCATTGGTTTGAAAGAGAATGCGGTTAAATAATGTTATAACCTAAATTGGAATTTAAAAGTTAAAATTAATTGAATATGATGATTTGAAGTAGGGATTTAACCTATTTTGGGAATATGATTTTGGAAGAAATTATGATTTTGGAAACGATACGATTTGAAAGTGAATATGGTTTGAAGTGAATATGATTTCGAAAGAGATATGATTTGAAATTGAATATTATATTTTGATATAAATTGTGAATTGACTTTTGAAACGTAAAAGAACCATCCGGTGTCTAATAAGCGATTGGTTGTTAAAGAGACCGAGATCGGATATTATCATACTCTCTGCCAATACCGAAAACCACTTTAACAACTATGTACGTGGTGGAGATTCTAGAAATGAAGTAGGATTGTAAAGACCTGATTTTTTTCGACACCCGAAAGTCGATATTGATACGTCCACTGTATCAAATGCCGCACAATCAAATGCCGAAAAACCGAACCGTTAGGGTTAAAGAAAAAGAGGATGGAAGAAGAAACAGAAACAATAACAGAATCTCACACTTCGCAGAGGAACAATATAATAGATAAATGAATAATCTTTATACAAAAGCACTATATCGGTTATATATCCCATTATCAGAGTGTACAACAATACAACAGCGGAAAAGAAATGTTACATATACTAGTGATACGCCTCTCCATCCAAATTGAACTCTAGATCTCCACAGCATCTTTTCTGACTTCGCTTTCGAATAACTGATAACCTGACTCTAGGCTGCCCATGTGAAAAATTATGGGCACCCAGAGTTTAGAAAGGGAACAATAAACTCCAGGTCAGTCATGGGACTGGTGTGAGATTTTAAAAACAGTTATTTTCACAAAGAAAAGGAAAAGAAATCCGCTATGCATTTGAAAAATGAAACTATCATAAGACCTCTCCGCACACACAATGTAAGCGCACAATTGGAGGAGATTTCTCCTTATGACAGCCAAACATGCTTGATGCGCAAAATCTCTTTTAATATTATTTTTAGTGCATAGTGGAAAACATTTGCAAGTATAATATTAATCTTTGCCAGCATACATACCATTATAGTATGCCTACTATAGCTACCATATTAGATGGTTGGTTCTACAACTAAAACCGTACAGAGCGCGTATTGGAGATTGGATTTCTGTGACGACCCGGAATTTTTGAGTATTTAAAATTGGAATATTCAATTGATTTTGAATATTTAAAAGTTAGTTTTTAACTTGAATTCAAATATCACCAATTACTTGATAATTAAATTATTGAATTAAATAATTTGACATTGGATGAATTATTGAATCTTGAATTTTAAGCCTGTTAAAAATAATCTAAAGGCTTGTAAAATTTGTATTAGTAACACTACAGATAATAAAGGTGTCTAAATTTGATTCGGAAGTTTTTTGTTAGGTTTTGAAATTTCATTGTTTAAATTGAATTTAAAAATAGCCTTCCGAGGCACAGTCTCGGAATTCGATGAAACCAGTTCCATTGGGTCCGTAATATGGAATTATTGTCGGGTTTCGAATTTTGTAGCAATTGGAGTTGTTGTGTGAGCACACGATATATAAATGCGCTGAAATTTAATTGATATTAATCGAAATAAAATATACTTATAAATGAAAAATCAAATCTAAAGTCCAATCTTTCTCTATAGTCAAATCTTCTTCTATACGCTTCCTTTCCCTTTTATTTCTAAGCCGAGCCTTCTTCACGAATTCACGTATCAATCTTTTTGGTGAAGCCATTCTCGTTCAAATTAAATACTTTCCATTTCTTCCTTTTAAGTCCAACCCAGTTAAACGAAAAAAAAAATCAATAATTGCCGAACTTCCTTCTTCCTCGTGTACCTCAAATCATTCGAATCTTGCTTCAGATAAAACTCCAAACCTAATTCGAAAAATAATGCCTGCCGATAGTTTCCTCTTCCCAGATAATAAAAAAATAAATAATATACATCGCATGCTCCATAGGCGAAATCGAAGTGAAGCTCGATTCGATCGAAGAGCATAAGGGGAAGTTTCGGCGATGTAGGGTTGGGTGAGGAAAGAGGAGCGGTCGCTCGAAGGGGATGTCGACTTCAACACGGCAGTGAGGTGATGGGTTATCGCGTTCAAGTGTTTGCGGCGACTAGGGTGTAGAGAAGGGGAGGGGGCCGAGCTGGGTTAGTTCGTACATTTGGGTTTCCGTAGGGTGGCTGTTCACGCGTACTTTGATGGAGATGGGTATCGCGATGTCTCGCGCTCACGTAAGGGACGACGAGGTCGATAAAGATTTTTGCTGTAAGGTATTATAGTTTTATTTCTTATTTATTTATTTGAAACTAAATGAATTTATATATATGTGTGTATATTAGGATTTAGATTTACAGTAAAAGAAAAAAATAAAATAAATTTGGATCAGCTATATATGTATGTAGAACAGCAAGGTCTAGATAGTTTTGATTTTAAGATTTTAGGAAAATCAGAAATGTTTAGAATGTCTAAAGTTTATATATGTGAAATTTAAAAACTTTAGATCTGTAAAACATTTTTATAAAGTATATATGAGATTTTGAAATATAGGAGGATTCATAAATATTTGAGAAATTTATAAAAGTAGATTTTTGAAATCTATAATTTATTTTTATTAGTAGTTTTAGAAAGGAAAAATTTATAGTTTAATTAATTATTTTTTTAACGTAAAATTTTATTTATTGTGAGGAAAATTAGTAATAGAATAATTTGGCTAGTTAAATTTATCTAACGGTAAAAAGATCATTAGCTAGTTCAAATTAAAAGTGTTAATTGATTAAATCTATTGAAAGGAAATTGATTGTTCGATAAATCATATAAATTGTTTATTCTAGGTCAATAACCGGAAAACCAAGACAGTAAAGAAGTGGATTGCAAATAAAAGCAAAGGTGAGTTAATCTCACTCAGTTAATTTTAAATTTAAATTTAAATGCTTTAATTTAAACAATTGTTGGATGGTTGAATTGATTGATGTGATATAGTATGATATTTTGGAATTGGTGTGTTATGTTGTGCTAACGTCTGTGGATGCAGGAAAAAACAGGTTGGAGGGATCCAACTGGACCCCTCAACTTTATTTAATTATTTAATATTCTTTGTTCTGAATATTTGATATCCTGTAATAAATTATGTGGGAATATTGAATGTTATGGCTTGATTGTTATAATCGGGCAATAATTAATTACTAAATATATAATTTGAGTTTGGGAATGAAAATAAAAGAAGTGAAATTGTAAGTAAAATAATTGTAGCAAAGTTGAATAAATTTATGAATGAACTGGGAAGGAAATAAAGTGACTTTAAAATTCTAATAAATAAATCTTGTGTATGGGAAGGAAAATTTAAATAAACAGAGAGTTAATGAAACTTAAATTTCAATGTTATCATTTAAAAGAACAAAACATTTATTTTAAATTGAGGATTTAAATTATTTAAGAAGAATAAAGATGAAATTGGGAATAACTTGAAATTTTTGTATTTCAGTTAAAAGATTTAAAATCAAACAGGAAATCATAAAAATAAAAATAAAGTCCATAATTAATGAATTTTGAAATGAACCAAGTATGTAAAGAAATTTATTTAAAATAGAATAAATTGGAAATCAATTTGGGGAAATTGATTTAAGTGCTTGAAGTTGGAATTTTCTTTGGATGGCCAAGTACACGTTTTTAAAAGTAAATTTGTAAATATAAATTAAATGTTTTAAAGTTGTTTTTAAAGAAAGCAAGTTTTATAAAATTTATTATTTCTAATATTTAATTTCTAAAGCAAGTATTTCCTTTTAATATAATATAGCATTAATTATTTAAAGGTGACTTAGTATTTGTTTTCAAAGTGAAAACCTGGTTTTATATTTTATAAAGTAACCTTATTTTCTCAAATTCATATAGTATGTATATTTAACAAATTATTTAAGTAGTTTTATCCTAAGTGTTTTAAAGTATATATTTCAAAGTAAAGTGTTTTAAATTATTTTAAAAATCTATTTTTGTGCTTGGTGATTTCAGAGGAGATATAAAATATTTGGGAAAGTTGATTCTGAAAGGAATGATGATTTTGAAAACTATTTTCAAAGGAATTTGAAAGGTGAAAATATATCTTGTGAAGATAATTTTAAGGTTAATAAATAATTTGGGAAATTATTTATTGTTTAATGAATGTTTGTGAATGTTAATTGATAGTTAAATAACCGACTATCAATATTGGCCAAATGCGTTGATCGTTTTGAAGAGACCGGGATCGAGATTTATTTCTCGAAAACCACTTCGATCCGGTTTGTACGTTTCGTGAAAACGATTTTGAATCCGAAGATGGAGCAGTGAAGTGCAAGGGCTAGTTGCTACTAGTCCTGAGGATATTTCCAAAATGGATGTAGTAGGAATAGTGCCTTCGGTTCCGTTCGAACCCGGGACGGACTTGTATGGACGAATGCTTGCGAAACATCGTCAGTTGGACGATGGGCATTCTAAGGGATATTGTTCTAAAAAGGTAACGTTTAGCCTCAAGCCTCATCAAATGGGAATGACTGAAAATCAGGGAATATGCAGCAAGGCTAGGTGGGTAGCACCCAAGCAGGGTGAGGTCATTCCAGTCTAGATGTTCCTTTTTATTTCGGCTTAGTGGGCGGTTGCTGATCCCAACCGCGGGGTGATCTCACTCGGGATTATCCAGTAAGGGATAGTCCCGGCCTTGTGTTGCAGGGGAGCGGGCGTACTCCTCGGTATGGTGATCTAGGCCTCGTACTGTGACAGGTGGTACCCCAGTGCCTAGTTATTGGTTGGAAATTCATTCTCCCTATGAGCCTTGTACGAGTTTTGTTTGTATTACCCACTCTGTGGCTAGTAGCTGGAATTTAATAATGTAACAATTTCGTCTATTTTATAAGTATTTGTATATAGACCCTATTATAATATCAGAGGATTTCTATAAAAATCATTTTAGCTATCGTAAGGTATAAACCCTACATGTTTATGTGTGGCGTGGTCTTACGAGATGCTTTTGTTTTCAATGGATTTTTGAAACTTTAATAATCAATTGGGTGTGATTTTCTCACGCTGGTATTCTTGACTGACTCGGGTGTTATTTAACTGTAATGCTCGGGTCAGACCGAGTATTGTAGGATATAGGATATGGTGCTGTGGAGCTCAGGAGACGAGCTGGATGACAATACGTATATCCGTACTTGGTGTGTGTGTATATATATATTCCGCTGTGTTAACTGGCTGTGTATCCATTGTATGTTATTGATGTGAACTGAGATTGATGTACTCTGATGATGTAATATAAATAAACAGATATATTTGATTTTGAGTAAAGATTATTTACTATCTATTATATTTTATTCCGCTGCGATGGTTAGATTCTGATATTGTTTTCTATTTTCCTCTTCTACCTCTTCTTCTTTAACCCATAATGGTTCGTATTTCTGTACAACTTGAGTTGATTGTTGTAGAATAGTGTTAACTCAAGAGGTACGGATTAGCGGGCTGTTACACTTGGTATCAGAGCTTAGGTTGGAGATAACCTTGGCTCTGGTGGGAATTACTCATTTAAAATAGAGTCTATGGTACTCTATAATGAGTTTGAGCGTATAGATATGAGCGCGTATTTGTTAATGAATATAAATTGTTTTAATATTGCGTTGATTGATTTACTGAGTGGCATATGAACCTTCGTCGACACAATCTACGCAACTGTATTGAAGGGGTTTCTAAACACTTGAATAGAACAATCGACACGGTATTGTTTTAAATATGGGTGAATGAAATAATTTTACCCAAAAATATATTTTCGATATAAAGATAGTTTTTGAAAACTATTTAGCTAATATATGGTTGTTTGGATGTTAGAAATGATAATATTAAAGTATTATCATTGTTAAGTGAAAATTTAACTAGAAATTAAAAATATAACTAAAGTTAAGGGAATAAATTCATTATAAAATGAAATTTATAAATATAAATTATAAATGTAATTTATGAATTGAATTAAAATCAATTGGAAGCTATGCAAATGAATTATAGTTAAATTTGATTTAAGCAGGATTTGGAAATTTAAAATCCCGGAGATTTGGAAGTATTTGAAGATAAATGATAGTATTATAGTTTTGGAGGTATTTCTGAAAGGAAATTGTTTAAATGACTTTTGAAGGTGAAATAGCATTGAGATCACTTGGATTATTGGAAAATAATTCTGATGATGACGGCCGCATCATCAGTATTCATTTTCGAATTTCTAAGTGACGGATTGCTGCCAAGAACTGATTTGTTTAGAAAGTTAGTTGTTTTTGAAAATTTCAAAAGGGAATTTGTTGAAAATGAAAGCCAGGATTGGTTTATAGTTTTTGAGATGAGATTTGAGATGTTGGAGACTTCAAGATGATTCTAAACCAAAGACAGGAATTTAAAAATCCTGATGGGATGGTTATAAGCCTATAAATTGAGATGATTTTTAAATCAGGAAGAAATTTAAGCTTTGAATGCTGGAATGTAAATTTAAAGAGAAAGTTAAAAATGAAATAAGCTTGGATTGGGGAATAAAATTTAACTGGATTAAAATCAATTGAATAAGCTAAAAATAATATCCGGTTGTATTCGAATCATGTTGAAATCGAATTGAGTTAAATAAATCTGAGTTAAAATAAAATTGAATTGGAATAAGGATTCAATTAAGTTATTAAATGAAATCAAATTTTTACCTGGATAACTGGGAAATAAGTTGGATAAGAATTAGATTGAGTTAAATAAATCAGAATGACTTGTAAAAGAATTAGAAATCCATGGAATAAAAATATGCTTGGGTTATAAATAAGCATAAGGCTTGAGTTAAAAATAAAGGATGAATATATTCAAGCCTAGAATGAGTGTGATTGTATGAAATATAAGTTGTGAACTATAAATTGAAAAATGTGATGGAAAATCCAAATAAATAGTATTGATGAATTGGAGAATAGAAATAAAATCAAAACTTGAATTATAAACTAAATTGAACTAAGAAAATTAAATGGAATGATATTTGGAGTTAAAATTCAAGTGTTGGATTATAAGTAAAGGAAGAACAAATTTGTTAATAAATTAGTTAATGAAATTGAATTGTGAGTTTATGATGAAGTTGGAAAATAAAACTCAAGTTATACATCACATTCGACTTGGATCGATAGTGATGTAAATGTAATTACATTGTGGTTAATAAAATTTGATGGTAATTTAAAAGTGAATGGTAGAATCAGAACCTGAGTTATTAATTCAAATTTAACTTGAAGTGTTAACAAATTAGATATAATTGAAATGTATCGAGAAAAAATGGAAATGGATTTAAATAGTAATGGTTTGGATTGAAAATAAAATCCAACTAAGTGGAAATAAATTGGAAAGGGCCATGTAATAAATTGGATGAACTGAATCTGAAAGGTTAAATTTGATAATAACAAGTCAAATGAAATTGTAAATTTTAAAAGGGAGATTTAACTGAAATAGAATTAAATTTAATGGAAGAGAAAGATTTACTTGAGACGAAATAAGCTTAAGTATAAAATTGGAGTGAATAAACTTAAGCTAAAAGATGGAAAAGAGTTGAATTGAGTTCAACTAAAAATTAAGTTTAATAATAGTGGGAGTGGGTTTAAATCAGGTGAAAATAAATTTTTAACCGAAATAAAATTCGGTGAGTTATAAATAATATTAATGGAATGAAATTCTAGAATAAATAATTGTAAACCATTTAAAATTATTAAGGAATTGAAATAACTTGAGACAATAAGGAAATTAGAATGTTTCGAGTTTATTAGAATGGTTTAAGTGAATGTGGATAGACTAATTATATTGAATAAATAAGTGGTGGAATAAATAAGAATTAAATGAAAGATGGAAGTAGAACTTATTATAAAAAGAAATGGAAATGAACTTAAGTTATTGACTTAAGTAAGTGTTGAATAAAATCCAAATTCAAAATAAAGTATGGTTTAAATGAGTTGAGAAATAATTATTGAATGGGATAGCTTACTGTTTTCGAGCTAAATAAAATAGTTTGGAATAAACCAATATGGAATGAATGCAAGTGAATAGGTTCAAATATGAAATGCAATGAAAATGAGAATATATGGATTGTGAATAAATTGAAAATGGAATAGAATTAAGTATAAATTGCGTTGAAATCGCTTTAAATTGGTTATAAACATAAATACTTATTTATTCACATAAATCTCGCGAATTGCATGGAATAAATTGTCATTGGACGTAAATGGAAGTAATTAAAATTCTATGAGTTAATAGAAGTAAAATAAATTGATTTTGGAAGCAATTGAATTAAATATGAGTTCATTTTGCTTAAGAATAAATCAAAGGTAAGCTACTGCGTTTTAAACCATTTGAATTTGATGAAGATGTATACGAATGGATTGAAAACCATTCGAATTGAATGAAAATGGTTATAAATAAATTGAAACAGTTGAATTGGCATGGAAACTATATAAATTTCTTATGGAAAAATATTTGGTAAGAATTTCTTAAATGTTTAACTATTGTAAATAAGTGAAATGTTGTTAAACTTCATATATCTGGCACTTACGTGTTTAAATTGAGTAAGTACAGGTACCTGGAAGCCTTATGGCTGGATTTGGGTTGGGCTATTTGCTAAAAATAATAAGCAGCTTGCTTAAAATGCTAAATAAGGTACGCCTACGCAATAAAAATAGGAAATATGAACCGTTTTTGGTTTTTCCGACTGTGTGGGTCGATGTATATATATTTATCTCTTTTGTCAAATTGCAAAAGCTCCTCTGTACAAAGGGGACTCTGCCAAAAAATTTCAGAAATTTTGGGAGTTAGAAAATTTTAGAAAAACTTTGGAAAATTGTGTTAACGACTAGCGAATTCAAATTAGAAACTAAACTGAATTAGTAAATGAAACTAACTAAAATAACGACACAACTTAGTTATAAATGGAAAACAAGATTTATATATTCAGAGTTAAGATAAATTGGATTCATATGGAAATGAAAGAATCGATTTAAATAGAAATAGGTATAAACTAAAGTCGGAGTGAAATAAATATAAGAAACATATTTCATACATATACTAACTTAAGAAGGGATGGTGAATTCTTAATTGGAAATTGAATATTGCAAATATATTCTAAGTTGATATTTGGATGAATATTGACATTGGTAAGAAAGTTGATATAATGTTTTGGGAATATTGTGATTGGATATTAGTGCTAAGCATGATATGCAGGTATTATAAAAGGGAAAAGGAAATTGGATTTGATTTCAAGAGATAAATTTGTATTGCTCGACAAAAAGGTATGTATTTAAATTTGGTATGAAATTGATTGGGATTTTGGATTGAGCCACTTGGCTTTTTGGATTTGGGAGGCCGCAAAGCCATTTTTGTAGTAGTACCGAGCTAGCCGCGCAAAGGAGACGTTGGCCAAATTTTTCGGGAATTTAGGGAGTTAGAAAATTTTTGAGAAAATTTTGATAATTCAAAATTTGGTTTTAAATTGAAACTCAAATGATTAAACAAATAGTATAGTTTGAAACTGTGGAAAGGTTTGAGAAGTTAATAGAATAATAATGGTCTTTTATAAAAAGATAGTTAGTTAGATGTTGAATTGTTTGGTTTGGAAATAAGTAAACGGGAATTGGACCATTCTTCCTTCTAGTAATTTCGGGGACGAGTTTCTTTTAAGGGGGGAGGAATGTGACGACCCGGAATTTTTGAGTATTTAAAATTGGAATATTCAATTGATTTTGAATATTTAAAAGTTAATTTTTTACTTGAATTCAAATATCACCAATTATTTGATAATTAAATTATTGAATTAAATAATTTGACATTGGATGAATTATTGAATCTAGAATTTTAAGCCTGTTAAAAATAATCTAAAGGCTTGTAAAATTTGTATTGATAACACTGCAGATAGTAAAGGTGTCTAAATTTGATTCAGAAGTGTTTTGTTAGGTTTTGAAATTTCATCGTTTAAATTGAATTTAAAAATAGCCTTCCGAGGCACAGTCTCGGAATTCGTTGAAACCAGTTCCATTGGGTCCGTAATATGGAATTATTATCTGGTTTCAAATTTCGTAGCAATTGGAGTTGCTGTGTGCGCACACGATATATAAACGCGTTGAAATTTAATTGATATTAATCGAAATAAAATATACTTATAAAAGAAAAATCAAATCTAAAGTCCAATCTTTCTCTATAGTCAAATCTTCTTCTATACGCTTCCTTTCCCTTTTATTTCTAAGTCGAGCCTTCTTCATGAATTCACGTATCAATCTTTTTGGTGAAGCCATTCTCGTTCAAATTAAATATTTCCCTTTCTTCCTTTTAAGTCCAACCCAGTTAAAGGAAAAAAAATCAATAATGGCCGAACTTCCTTCTTCTTCGTGTACCTCAAATCATTCGAATATTGCTTCAGATAAAACTCCGAACCTAATTCGAAAAATAATGCCTGCCGATAGTTTCCTCTTCCCAGATAATAAAAAAAATAAAAGTAAATAATATACATCGCGTGCTCCATAGGCGAAATCAAATTGAATCTCGATTCGATCGAAGAGCATAAGGGGAAGCTTCGGCGATGTAGGGTTGGGTGAGGAAAGAGGCACGGTCGCTCGAAGGTGATGTCGACTTCAACACGGCAGTGAGGTGATGGGTTATCGCGTTCGAGTGTTTGCGGCGGCTAGGGTTTAGAGAAGGGGAGGGGGCCGAGCTGGGTTAGTTCGTACATTTGGGTTTCCGTAGGGTGGCTGTTCACGCGTACTTTGATGGATATGGGTATCGCAATGTCTCGCGCTCACGTAAGGGACGGCGAGGTCGATAAAGATTTTTGCTGTAAGGTATTATAGTTTTATTTCTTATTTATTTATTTGAAACTGAATGAATTTATATATATATATATATATATATATATATATATATAGTGTGTGTGTGTGTGTGTGTGTGTGTGTGTGTGTGTGTATTAGGATTTAGATTTACAGTAAAAGAAAAAAATAAAATAAAATTGGATCAGCTATATATGTATGTAGAACAGCAAGGTCTAGATAGTTTTGATTTTAAGATTTTAGGAAAATCATAAATGTTTAGAATGTCTAAAGTTTATATATGTGAAATTTAAAAACTTTAGATCTGTAAAACATTTTTATAAAGTATATATGAGATTTTGAAATATAGGAGGATTCATAAATATTTGAGAAATTTATAAAAGTAGACTTTTGAAATCTATAATTTATTTTTATTAGTAGTTTCAGAAAGGAAAAATTTATAGTTTAATTAATTATTTTTGTAACGTAAAATTTTATTTATTGTGAGGAAAATTAGTAATAGAATAATTTGGCTAATTAAATTTATCTAACGGTATAAAGATCATTAGACTAGTTCAAATTAAAAGTGTTAATTTATTAAATCTATTGAAAGGAAATTGATTGTTCGATAAATCATATAAATTGTTTATTCTACGTCAATAACCGGAAAACCAAGACAATAAAGAAGTGGATTGCAAATAAAAAGAAAAGGTGAGTTAATCTCACTCAGTTAAATTTAAATTTAAATTTAAATGCTTTAATTTAAATAATTGTTGGATGGTTGAATTGATTGATGTGATATAGTATGATATTTTGGAATTGGTGTGTTATGTTGTGCTAACGTCTGTGGATGCAGGGAAAAACAGGTTGGAGGGATCCAACTGGACCCCTCAACTTTATTTAATTATTTAATATTCTCTGTTCTGAATATTTGATATCCTGTAATAAATTATGTGGGAATATTGAATGCTATGGCTTGATTGTTATAATCGGGCAATAATTAATTACTAAATATATAATTTGAGTTTGGGAATGAAAATAAAAGAAGTGAAATTGTAAGTAAAATAATTATAGCAAAGTTGAATAAATTTATGAATGAACTGGGAAGGAAATAAAGTGACTTTAAAATTCTAATAAATAAATCTTGTGTATGGGAAGGAAAATTTAAATAAACAGAGAGTTAATGAAACTTAAATTTCAATGTTATCGTTTAAAAGAACAAAACATTTATTTTAAATTGAGGATTTAAGAATAAAGAAGAAATTGGGAATAACCTGAAATTTTTGTATTTCAGTTAAAAGATTTAAAATCAAACAGAAAATCATAAAAATAAAAATAAAGTCCATAATTAATGAATTTTGAAATGAACCAAGTAAGTAAAGAAATTTATGTCAAATATAATAAATTGGAAATCAATTTGGGGAAATTGATTTAAGTGCTTGAAGTTGGAATTTTCTCTGGATGGCCAAGTACACGTTTTTAAAAGTAAATTTGTAAATATAAATTAAATGTTTTAAAGTTGTTTTTAAAGAAAGCAAGTTTTATAAAATTTATTATTTCTAATATTTAATTTCTAAAGCAAGTATTTCCTTTTAATATAATATAGCATTAATTATTTAAAAGTGACTTAGTATTTGTTTTCAAAGTGAAAACCTGGTTTTATATTTTATAAAGTAACCTTATTTTCTCAAATTCATATAGTATGTATATTTAACAAATTATTTAAGTAGTTTTATCCTAAGTGTTTTAAAGTATATATTTCAAAGTAAAGTGTTTTAAATTATTTTAAAAATCTATTTTTGTGCTTGGTGATTTCAGAGGAGATATAAAATATTTGGGAAAATTGATTCTGAAAGGAATGATGGTTTTGAAAACTATTTTCAAAGGAATTTGAAAGGTGAAAATATATCTTGTGAAGATATTTTTGAGGTTAATAAATAATTTGGGAAATTATTTATTGTTTGATGGATGTTTGTGAATGTTAATTGATAGTTAAATAACCGACTATCAATATTAGCCAAATGCGTTGATCGTTTCGAAGAGACCGGGATCGAGATTTATTTCTCGAAAATCACTTCGATCCGGTTTGTACGTTTCGTGAAAACGATTTTGAATTCGAAGATGGAGCAGTGAAGTGCAAGGGCTAGTCGCTACTAATCCTGAGGATATTTCCAAAATGAATGTTGTAGGAATAGTGCCTTCGGTTCCGTTCGAACCCGAGACGGACTTTTATGGACGAATGCTTGCGAAACATCGTCAGGTGGACGATGGGCATTCTAAGGGATATTGTTCTAAAAAGTTAACGTTTAGCCTCAAGCCTCATCAAATGGGAATGACTGAAAATCAGGGGATATGCAGCAAGGCTTGGTGGGTAGCACCCAAGCAGGGTGAGGTCATTCCAGTCTAGATATTCCTTTTTATTTCGGCTTAGTGGGCGGTTGCTGATCCCAACCGCAAGGTGATCTCACTCGGGATTATCCAGTAAGGGATAGTCACGGCCTTGTGTTGTAGGGGAGCAAGCGTACTCCTCGGTACGGTGATCTAGGCACCGTACCGTGACAGGTGGTACCCCAGTGCCTAGTCCTTGGTTGGAAATCCATTCTTCCTACGAGCCTTGTACGAGTTTTGTTTGTATTACCCACTCTGTGGCTAGTAGCTGGAATTTAATAATGTAACAATTTCGGCTATTTTATAAGTACTTGTATATAGACCCTATTATAATATCAGAGGATTTCTATAAAAATCATTTTAGCTATCGTAAGGTATAAACCCTACATGTTTATGTGTGGCGTGGTCTTACGAGATGCTTTTGTTTTCGATGGATTTTTGAAACTTTAATAATCAATTGGGTGTGATTTTCTCACGCTGGTATTCCAGACTGACTCGGGTGTTATTTAACTGTAATGCTCGGGTCAGACCGAGTATTATAGGATACAAGATATGGTGCTGTGGAGCTCAGGAGACGAGCTGGATGACGATACGTATATCCGTACTTGTTGTGTATATATATATATATATTCTACTGTGTTGACTGGCTGTGTATCCATTGTATGTTATTGATGTGAACTGTGATTGATGTACTCTAATGATGTAATATATGTAAACAGATATATTTGATTTTGAGTAAAGATTATTTACTATCTATTATATTTTATTCCGCTGCGATGGTTAGATTCTGATATTGTTTTCTATTTTCCTCTTCTACCTCTTCTTCTTTAACCCATAATGGTTCGTATTTCTGTACAACTTGAGTTGATTGTTGTAAAATAGTGTTAACTCAAGAGGTACGGATTAGCGGGCTGTTACAATTTCCAACAAATGGTCAGGCTAAGGAACTTCCTATGCCACTTGGGTATGCCTCTGGAGGGACTCCCCGAGAACTTAACCAGCTCTCTGCCAACACAAGGCCATGTTACCTCTGTAACTAGGTAACTACTACACTAGTATGCCATCCCCGGTCGTTTGCGGCCTTTATCTGAGGATCCTCAACCACAAAGCAACAACCACAAAGTATAATAAATTTGCAGCATCAACATAGGTAAAATATCTGGGCTCCATACGATGACACTACCCTTTTCTAGAAGGAAATGATATACCCTCAGAAGGCGCTACCCCCAAATAACCTTGCCGCATCCTTCCTGTTTCGACCATTTCCGGAGTGTGAGGTCCGACGAAGTCTCGTCCACAAAGCTACACTTTTTCACAAAGCCATGCTTCGATCAACAAATGATCAGCAGCACATCATATGCCATATTACCAAATTGGGAATGTATCACTAGTAACCATCAACTACATAACATCTGAGCTCGTACGTCTTAGAGAAGGGTGTTAAACAAAGAGAATAAATTCTCCGCCACCAACGTAAACGTATTTGATAGAAACCAGCTTTACATCTCAAAGTGTAACGTCAGAAACACATCCATACAAGTCCGTTCCGGGATCGAACAGAACCGAATGCACTTAAAGAAGCCCTTGCAAATCCGGATATTCACTAATCACGTTCAGAATCCCCATCGCAAAGGGTGATAAAATCTCTATATCGGAGCAACCCGGTGCAGAGACATTCGACAGGTAATCCTTTCATTTTCGAAAATACCCGGTCTTCAACACCATCTTCAAATGCATCCCATTTCATCGTATCATTATTCGAAATGGGTTTTATGACACAAAGTGCTCTCTCGACTAATCCGAATAATGAGCGCTTATTTATTTTTTAAAATAAGTGTTCAATCAGATTTCAAACAAATCACAACAAAATTTCCACTTTGATCTCTTAAACAAAATATCCATCACAATCACAAAGGTTCGATGTGGGTTTCGAATATCCATTTGAAATCTGACCCCCGGTCACATCGAAATTCAAATGCCATTTGAAGGCCAATATTGATAGTCGGTTGTTTAACTATCAATTAATACTCACAACAGTCACCGGATTTAAATACTTCTTCACCCAATTATTTATTTTCAAAATATCTTCGCAAGACATATTTTTAACACTTCATCATTTTGAAAACAAATTTCAAATCACTTTTCACCTTTCAATATTTTGAAAACAAATTTCAAATTGCTTTTCATACTTCAATCCTTTGAAAACAAATTTTAAATCACTTTCCTCACATAGAATAAATTTTCAAATATTTATTTAATTCCACTGAAAATTTGCGGAGTTGAAATACTTTAAAGATAATTTAAATCACTTATCCAAAATATATTTGGAAACATTTTAAAATAAAACTATTTTAACACAAATTATTAGTTATGAAAATATTATGCTAATGTCACATATAAACTTTAAGTCCAAAACAAATTTTTGAAAAAAATTAGTAGATAGAATATAAATACTTAGATAACCAATTTCTAAATCAAATAAAAAATTAAATCTTTAAAATAATCATTTCTATAATTAACTAAATAAATCTTTACTTTAAAGATTTAAAACAATTCCCAAAAATAATTTCTCTAACAATATTTTTCAAAACAATTTCTGGAACTTTTAATTTGTACTTTAAAAGTTACTTTGAAAATATACTCGGCTTTTCAGGGAAAGTACACCTTCCATTCTAAAATGGTTCATTCAAATAAATTTATAAATCCTTCTGGATTTATTTAAATTTACGTTCCAAATCCGTAAATTTCTTTCCACACTTTTAAAAATAAAACAATGTTCATTTTTAAACCAAATTTCCCTTTCCTTTTTAAATTCCCATTGTAAATTAAAATTCCCAAATATCCACTGATATGTGATTTTTAAATTGTTTTCAAAAATATTCACTTCCAACACCCAATCAATTCTCAAATTGATTTCCAAATTTATTTCAAATCCCAAATTGATTTTTTTCCAAACATTTACTTCAAAACACCAAATCGATTTTCAGAATTGATTTCCCAAAATTTATTTTTTTACACACAAAATCAATTTTAGATCGATTTCCCAAATATTTATTATTTTTAACCAAATCAATATCAAAATGATTTTCCAATTTATTTTCAAAACACAAATCAAATTTTCAAATTGATTCTCAATTTTATTTCAAACATCAAATTTATTATATTTTTAAACAAATTCCTTATTTTATATTTATTTAATTTTCTAAAATTAATTTACCATAATTTTTCTACAGAAATTTCAGAAATCCAGTTTTTATTTATTTCTGGTATCCTATGATACCAAAAATATATTCAGCTAAATTATAGCCTTCAACGATTTCAATCACAAATATGATCACATACAAATTTTAAATAAACAACACACAATCATTGAAATAAATTCAATTATTTGAGGAATCCAGTTGGATCCCTCCAACCTGTTTCCCTGCATCCACAGACATTAGACTAAATACCAAGTCCACTTCGAGGTGGAATATCGCGGTATATGGGATTTATATAATATCATATGCTATTATGCGGCGCATTGGGTCTCATCTGCTATATAATGAGGGAATAATCACTCTAAATACATATATAATACCAATTCCACTTCGAGGTGGAATATCGCAGCATATGAGTTTAATATATGATATTACCCGCTATTATGCGACGCATAGGGTCTAAACTAATATAACTGAAAATAAATTAATCATCCAAGCACACAATAAATCAATTTTAAATTTAACTATCACAATTCAATAATCAATAAATAACTACAATTTTCAATTATTATACTTTGAGTGAGAAGATCTCACCTTTTGCTTACGCATGCCACCCATTTCCATTCCGGCTTGTTTTCTTGATTTTAAGACCTTGTATCAAACAATTACATGATTTTATTAATACTCGAACTAATCGAATAATTTATTAAACTAATGATTAAATTTTAAACCGATATTTTAACTTGAACTAATATTTCCTTTAATAGACTATTTGTAATTATAAAAATTTCTATATTGATTTTAAAAAAAAAACTAATTTTTTTTATTGAACTTTTCAACCTTTTAAAATTCCTATTTTTCAAACCTTATGTACATATTTTGTATTAAAAGTTACTTTGAAAATATACTCGGCTTTTCAGGGATAGTACACCTTCCATTCTAAAATGGTTCATTCAAATCAATTTATAAATCTTTCTGGATTTATTTTAAATTTACGTTCTAAATCCGTAAATTTCTTTCCACACTTTTAAAAATAAAACATTGTTTATTTTTAAAGCAAATTTCCCTTTCCTTTTCAAATTCCCATTGTGAATTTAAATTCCCAAATATCCACTGATATGTGATTTTTAAATCGATTTCAAAAATATTCACTTTCAACACTAAATCAACTCTCAATTGATTTCCAAATTTATTTCAAATACCAAATCGAATCCCAAACTGATTTTTTTCCAAACATTTACTTCAAAACACCAAATCGATTTTCAGAATTGATTTCCCAAAATTTGTTTTTTTAAACATCAAATCAATTTTAGATCGATTTCTCAAATATTTATTATTTTTTACCAAATCAATATCAAAATGATTTTCAATTTATTTTCAAAACACCAAATAAAATTTTCAAATTGATTCTCAAATTTATTTCAAACACCGAATTTATTATCTTTGAAACAAATTCGTTCTTTTATATTTATTTAATTTTATAAAATTAATTTACCATAAATTTTCTACTTAAATATCCAAAATCAAATTTTTATTTATTTTTGGTATCCTACGATACCAAACATATATTCGGCTAAATTATAGCCTTCGACGATTTCAATCACAAATATGATCACATACAAATTTTAAATAAACAACACAATCATTGAAACAAATTTAATTATTTGAGGAATCCAGTTGGATCCCTCCAACCTGTTTTCCTGCATCCAAGACGTTAGCACAACAATTAAATATCAATTCCCACTTCGAGGTGGAATATCGTGGTATATGGGAGTTACATAATATCATCCGCTATTATGCGGCGCATAGGGTCTCATCCGCTATATAATGCGGGAAATCAATCACTCCAAATATATATATAATACCAATTCCACTTCGAGATAGAATATCATGGTATATGGGTTTAATATATAATATCACCCGCTATTATTCGACGCATAGGTTCTAAACTAATATAACTGATAATAAATTAATCATCCAAGCACGCAATCAATCAATTTTAAATATAACTATCACAATTCAACAATCAATCAATAATAGAAATTTTCAATTATTATAATTTGAGTGAGAAGATCTCACCTTTTGCTTACGCATGCCACCCATTTCCATTCCGGCTTGTTTTCTTGATTTTAAGACCTTGTATCAAACAATTACATGATTTTATCAATACTCGAACTAATCGAATAATTTATTTAACTAATGATTAAATTTTAAACTGATATTTTAACTTAAACTAATATGGCCTTTGATAGATTATTTGCAAGTACAAAAAATTTCTATATTGATTTTAAAAAAAAACTAATTTTTTTATATTGAACTTTTCAACCTTTTAAAATTCCTGTTTTTCAAACCTTATATACATATTTTTAAAAAAACTAAATAGAACTTCCTTTACTGTTTTATTCTTCACTGTTTAGTCCAATATTGAAAACAAAATATATTTACTGCATGTTTACAATGTTACTGCAAATATTTTCTGCCTATATTCATATATGTGTTTTCTGCTTTAACGGTGTATATTTATGTATATACATATACATCATTAAATTTAAAGTAAATTAACCGTATATATATACCTGCTATTTTTCTAAGTTATATATACAAATACACATATATGAAATTCAACAAATATATGTTTAATACCTTACTGCAACAGCCAACATTGCCGAGACCCACCAACTGACACGCTCGAGACCCCACTGCTCCAATCGCGACCTCGTTGACACACTCTCGCCTGCGTGCGACACCATGTCATCGTGATCCCTAGCTCGACCAAGCCCTCATCTTCGACATCGCCAAAATTGATCGCGACTTCACTTTCCCCCAAAACTAGGAAGCAGCATCGCCGCTTCCAGGCATCGCGTCTCAGCATGTGCCATCGTCTGACACGCGAATCGCCGATCCCTGATGTCGCCCCATCGATCGCCGCAACTTTTCCATTCGCGAGGCACTCGAGAATGCCGTCACCATCTCCTCTGATGAATGACACCATCTGACGCCGCATTCCTTTGCAGAACGAAATTGATGTCGTCGATCTTTTAATCGTCATGCTTTGACATTCTCGCGAAACCCTACCTGCGATGATTACCTCGAAAACTTCACGAATGATACACGCGATTGCATTCGCCATTTTTTTTTCCTTTGTAGTTGATTCGAATTGCAAACAGGTTCAAATGGAAGGAAGAGAAGAGGCTACAATTTGATTTGAATTTGATTCATATATCTGGAAATGAAGAGGGGAAATGAAAATCGTCCGACCATTATATTTTGGGTTCGCCATTAATACTCGGCCATTTTTTTTCTTCTGGAACAACTTCGTGCATACGAATTGAAAAAAGAGGAGAATTCGATTTGAAATTAATAGAAGAAGCACCTACTGATTTTTTCCTTTCTTTCTTTTGAACGAGATAAGCATTATATTTTTTTCCTTTCTAGTTTCCAAACGAACGCTGTTCAACCAGGGAGACACGTGTCGAAAGATGAAGGACATGTGTTGGATCTGTCGATATATATACATACACAAATATATATATTCAATTTAAATTCAAATTATCCTAAAAATGCAATTTAAATTCTCGACCTCAAATCGAGATGTGCCACCAGATGTTTATAATGTTAAAACCCTATTCCGAATGCAATGTAAAAGGTTCCGAGGCCAAATTCGATCGTATGGAGAAGATAGATTTTTAGACCCAGTTATTACATTAAATTTTCAATTTAAATTTCAGTGCATTTGCTCATCGTATGGCCAAATGATCACTCCAAACACTAAGAAAATTGAAATATGATAATAATACAATATTACGGATCCAATGGAACTGGTTTCGTTGAAATCCGAGACCGTACATCGAAAGACTATTTTTAAATGTCGATTTGAACAATATAACTTCAAAACTGAATAAATCGCTGTCAAATCCCATTCTAAAGCTTACATTATCTTTAGTATTATCAATATAAATTTTCTAAGCCATCAAATTACTTTTAATCAATTTAAAAATCAAGATTCAATATTTATCAAATTTTCACTCATTAAATTCAATAATTTAATTCCCAAATAAATAGATATTTTTGAATTTAAAGTTAAACCAACTTTCAAACATTTAAAATCAATTAAATATTTCTTTTTCAGATGTTCAAAATTTATGGGTCGTCACATTCTCCCCCTTAAAAGAATTTTGTTTCGAAATTACTAGTTAAGAAGAATGATCCTCAACCTATTTATCTTTTTCGCAAAACCAAACGGTTTTATCAATTTGCCAAAACAAATCTTTTATTCAAGACTCATTCACTTCAAATAACTTTCCAAAATTTTCCATAGTTTCCAATCAACATTGTTTACTTCACAATTCAAATTTAAATTTAAATTCAAATTTTAAATTATCAAAATTTACTCAAAATTTTTCTAACTCCCTAAATTTTCGAAAAATTTCGCCAGCGTCTCCTTTGCGCGGCTAACTCGGTACGACTACAAAATGGCACCACGTCCCCCAGATTCAAAAAGAAAACAAAAGCCAAGTGGTTATACAAGAAAATCATCAAATTTTATATAGAAATTTAAATACATAGCTTTTTCGAGCAATTTAAATTTTTATCTTTAAAATCAAAATCCAAATTCCATTTCCTTTATAATACCTGTATGTTATTTAACAACCATATCTAGTTTCTACATTCAAAAATCATTTCGCACATTCCATCACAAAAGTTTGAATACTTACTTCTTATACCATCTTTACTTCACTATTGAAGTTATATACCCATTTTCATTCAATCTTACATTTTCAATTTCATTTGAATTCAATTTACACTTTCAATTCTATTTTGATTCAATTTAACTTTAGTATACGAATTTTATCAACTGTCTATCATTCATAACTGGTTAATATCACTATTTTAAATTAGTTTCATTTACTAATTCATTACAAATTCCAATTCATTTTATCTCAAACCATTTGTTATTTCCATCTTTATTATCTTTAGTTCACTTTGAACTAATTTTACAAATTCACACAATTCAAATTGGTTTTTAATATTCAGTTTCAATTCCAGTTTTATTCTTTTGTTCATTCCCAAACAAAATTCAATTTCAATTCACCATTTTGGTTTACAACCACTTATATTTAAACTGGATTTCAAATTCCATATGAATTCAATTTACCTTTCATTTATGATTATTCAATTCAGTTCATTTCAAATCATATTTTCTTTGTCATTCCAATTCGTTTCGCTTGCTAATTTTTTTATTCCAATACTTCGTTCATTTTGGTCTAACTCGACAAATTTTCCATTTACTTGCATATTTGGAACGAACTTCAATACTTTTTTTAAATTTCAATTTGAATCCATGTCATCATTTTATTTGACTCAAATTTTCAATCTCAATTTTTTTATTCAATTTTCATTCTTTAATTCTACTTGAATAAATTTATCCCTTCCAACTTATTTTGTTTTCCACATTTACCTTTTTCTAACTTCTCTTTAAGTTAGATTTTACTTTAACAACTTGAACTTTACAAGTTATCAACTTAATGATATTCCATAAATATTTTATATAGTATTCCATAGTCTTTTCAACCTTTCAAAAATCGTTTTTTCTCTGAAATCAATTCAAATTATCTTTTTGAATTCCCTAAAACAAACCCAGTTTGCAAACAATTTCTATTTAAATACAATTTGGCAGCAAATCCACTCCCAGAAACTCGAAAATGAACACCGATGATGTCGCGATCATCATCAGAATTATTTTCCCGCGACCGAAAAGAGTTTAGAGCTCTTATCCCTCCAAAAACATTTTTCCAAACCTTTGAAAATTATTTTCAAACCAAAAGGGATTTTAACCCTTTCCAAATTTCAAAATTTTCAAATCCATTCAAAAACATTTCCAACTATTCCTTTGGAATTCAATTTCAAATTTATAAATCACATTTACATTTACAATTCCCATTTGTATTTGGATTTCATTTTCTTAGCTCTTTGTTTATCATTTCAATTTCTTATTCAATAATAATGATAATAATTTAAAATTATCACTTCCTAACAACCAAGCAACCATATACTATAATAATTTACGGAAAATGATTTATTTTCTATACAAAAATAGTTTGGGTAAAATTATTTCATTTACCCTATTTTAAAACAACACTGTATCGGTTTACCTTGTTTAAGAATTTAGAAACTCCTATCGACACAGTTAGCTAGATTGCACCGACAAGTATCTATAAACACTCAACCGATAAGTCAACACAATATAAAACAATTTTTATATTCACTAACAAATACGCGCTCATATCTATTATTACACTCAAACTCATTCTAGAGTACTACTGACTCTATCTCCAACGAGTAACACCCACCAGAGCCAAGGTTGTTGCTTAACCAAATGCTCTGATACCATGTTGTAACGACCCGATTTTTTCGACGCCCGAAAGTCGACATCGATACATCAATTGTATCAAATGCTGCACAATCAAATGTTGAAAAACAGAAACATTAGGGTTAAAGAAAAAGAAGATAGAAGAAGAAACAGAAATAATAACAGAATCTCACATTTCGCAGCGGAACAATATAATAGATAAATGAATAATCTTTATACAAAAGCACTATATCGGTTATATATCACATTATCACAATGTACAACAATACAACAACGGAAAAGAAATATTACATATACTAGTGATACGCCTCGCCATCCAGCTTGAACTCTAGATCTCCACAGCATCTTTTCTGACTTCGCTTTTGAATAAATGATAACCTGACTCTAGGCTGCCCGTGTGGAAAATTATGGGCACCCATAGTTTAGAAAGGGAACAATAAACTCCAGGTCAGTCATGGGACTGGTGTGAGATCTTAAAAATAGTTATTTTCACAAAGAAAAGTAAAAGAAATCCGATATGCTTTTGGAAAATTAAACTAACATAAGGCCTCCCCGCACACACAATGCAATCGCACAATTGGAGGAGATTTCTGCTTATGATAGTCAAACATGCTTGATATGAAAAATCTCTTTTAATATTATTATTAGTGCATAGTGGAAAACATTTGCAAGTATAATATTAATCTTTGGCAGCATACGTACCATTATAGTATGCCTACTATAGCTACCATATTAGATGGCAGGTTCTACAACTAAAACCATACAAGCCGCGTATTGGAGATCGGATTTTCAACAAATGGCCAGGCTAAGGAACTTCCTATTCCACATGGGTATGCCTTTAGAGGGACGCCCCGAGAGCTTAACCTGCTCTTTGCCAACACAAGGCAGTGTTACCTCTGTAACTAGGTAACCACCACATGAGTATAACATCCCCCAGTCGTTTGCGACCTTTATCCGAGAATCCTCAACCACAAAGCTATAACCACAAAGTATAATAAATTTGCAGCATCAACATAGGTAAAATATCTGGGCTCCATACCATGATACTACCCTTTTCCAGAAGGAAATGACATACCCTCAGGGGGCGTACCCCCAAATAACCTTACCGCATCCTTCCTGTTTCGACCATTTTCGGAATGTGAGGTCCGACGAAGTCTCGTCCACAAAGCTACACTTTTTCACAAAGCCATGCTTCGATCAACAAATTATCAGTAGAACTCCGTATGCCACGTTACCAAATTGGGAATGTATCACTAGTAACCATCAACTACATAACCTTTGAGCTCGTACGTCTCAAAGAAGGGTGTAAAGCTAAGAGAATAAATTCTCCGCCATGAACGGAAATGTGTTCGATAGAAACCAGCTTCACATCTCAAAGTGTAACGTCAGATACACATCCATACAAGTTCGCTTCATGATCGAACGGAACCTAAGGCACTTTAAAAAAGCCCTTGCAAATCCGGATATTCACTAATCACGTCCGGAATCCGCATCACAATGGGTGATAAAATCTCTATACCGGAGCAACCCAGTGCACAGACATTCGACATATAATCCTTTAATTTTCGAAAATACACGGTCTTCAACACCATCTTCAAATGCATCCCATTTCGTCCAATCATTATTCGGAATGGGTTTTATGACACAAAGTCCTCTCCCGGCTACTCCGAATAATGAGCGCTTTTTTTTAAAAATTAGCGTTCAATCAGATTTCAGACAAATCACAACAAAATTTCCACTTTGATCTTTTAAACAAAAGATCCATCACAATCACAAAGGTTCGATGTTGGTTTCGAATATCCGTTTGAAATCCAACCCCCGGTCGCATCGAAATTCAAGTGCCATTTGAAGGCCAATATTGATAGTCGGTTGTTAACTATCAATCAACACTCACAACAGTCACCAGATTTAAATAATTCTTCATCCAATTATTTATTTTCAAAATATCATCGCAAGATATATTTTTATCACTTCATCACTTTGAAAACAAATTTCAAATCACTTTTCACCTTTGAATCTTTTGAAAACAAATTTCAAATTGCTTTTCACACTTCAATCCTTTGAAAACAAATTTCAAATCACTTCCCTCACGTGGAACAAATTTTCAAATATTTATTTAATTCCACTGAAAATTTGCCGAGTTCAAATACTTTAAAAATAATTTAAATCACTTATCCAAAATATATATGGGAACATTTTAAAATAAAACTATTTTAACACAAATTATTAGTCATGAAAATATTATGCTAATATCACATATAAACTTTAATTCCAAAACAAATTTTTGAAATAAAATTAGTAGATAGAGTATAAATATTTAGATAACCAATTTCTAAATCAAATATCAATTAAATCTTTAAAATAATCATTTCTATAATTAACTAAATAAATCTTTACTTTAAAGATTTAAAATAATTCCCAAAAATAATTTCTCTAACAATATTTTTCAAAAAAATTCTAGAACTTTTAATTTGTACATTAAAAGTTACTTTGAAAATATACTCGGCTTTTCAAGGAAAGTACACCTTCCATTCTTAAATGGTTAATTCAAATAAATTTATAAATCTTTCTGAATTTATTTTAAATTTACGTTCCAAATCCGTAAATTTCTTTCCACGCTTTTAAAAATAAAACAATGTTTATTTTTAAACCAAATTTCCCTTTCCTTTTTAAATTCCCATTGTGAATTCAAATTCCCAAATATCCACTGATATGTGATTTTTAAATCGTTTTCAAAAATATTCACTTTCAACACCTAATCAATTCTCAAATTGATTTCCAAATTTATTTCAAATCCCAAATTGATTTTTTTCCAAACATTTAATTCAAAACACCAAATCGATTTTCAGAATTGATTTCCCAAAATTTATTTTTTTACACACCAAATCAATTTTAGATCGATTTCCCAAATATTTATTATTTTTAACCAAATCAATATCAAAATGATTTTCCAATTTATTTTCAAAACACCAAATCAAATTTTCAAATTGATTCTCAAATTTATTTCAAACACCAAATTTATTATATTTTTAAACAAATTCCTTCTTTTATATTTATTTAATTTTCTAAAATTAATTTACCTTAAATTTTCTGCAGAAATTTCAAAAATCCAATTTTTATTTATTTTTGGTATCCTATGATACCAAAAATATATTCGGCTAAATTATAGCCTTCAACGATTTCAATCACAAATATGATCATATACAAATTTTAAATAAACAACACACAATCATTGAAATAAATTCCATTATTTGAGGAATCCAGTTGGATCCCTCCAACCTATTTCCCTGCATCCACAGACATTAGACTAAATACCAATTCCACTTCGTGGTGAAATATCGCGGTATATGGGATTTATATAATATCATATGCTATTATGCGGCGCATAGGGTCTCATCCACTATATAATGAGGGAAATAATCACTCCAAATACATATATAATACCAATTCCACTTCGAGGTGGAATATCGCGGTATATGAGTTTAATATATGATATTACCCGCTATTATACGACGCATAGGGTCTAAACTAATATAACTGAAAATAAATTAATCATCCAAGCACACGATAAATCAATTTTAAATTTAGCTATCACAATTCAATAATCAATCAATAACTAAAATTTTCAATTATTATAATTTGAGTGAGAAGATCTCACCTTTACTTACGCATGCCACCCATTTCCATTCCGGCTTGTTTTCTTGATTTTAAGACCTTGTATCAAACAATTACATGATTTTATTAATGCTCGAACTAATCGAATAATTTATTAAACTAATGATTAAATTTTAAACTGATATTTTAACTTAAACTAATATTTCCTTTAATAGACTATTTGTAATTATAAAAATTTCTATATTGATTTAAAAAAAATTAATTTTTTTTATTGAACTTTTCAACCTTTTGAAATTCCTATTTTTCAAACCTTATGTACATATTTTGTTTTAGAAAAACTAAATAGAACTTCCTTTACTGTTTTATTCTTCACTGTTTAGTCCAATATTCAAAACAAAATATATTTACTGCATATTTACGATGTTACTGCAAATATTTTCAGCCCATATTCATATATGTGTTTTCTACTTTAACTGTATATATTTATGTATATACATATACAACATTAAATTTAAAGTAAATAAACCGTATATATATACCTGCTGTTTTTCTAACTTATGTATACAGATACACATACATAAAATTTAACAAATATATGTTTAATACCTTACTACAACAGCCAACATTGCCGAGACCCACCAATTGGCACCCTCGAGACCCCACTGCTCCAATCGTGGCCTCGTCTGATACACTCTCGCCTGCGTGCGACACCATGCCGTCGCGAGCCCTAGCTCGACCAAGCTCACGCCTTCGACATCGCCAAAATTGATCGCGGCTTCACTTTCCCCAAAACCAGGCAGCAGCACCGCCGCTTCCAGGCATATTGTCTCGGCATGCGCCTTCGTCTGACACGCGAATCGCCGATCCCTGATGTCGCTCCATCGATCGTCGCGACTTTGCCATCCGCGAGGCACTTGCGAAGGCCACCGCCATCTCCTCTGACGAACGACCCCATCTGACGCGGCATTCCTTTTCAATACGAAATTGATGTCGTCGATCTTTTAATCGTTGTGCTTTGACTTGCTCGCAAAACCCTACGTGCGATGATTCCCTCGAACAATTCGCGAATGATACATGCGATTGCAGTCGCCATTTTTTTCCTTTGCAGTGATTTGAATTGCAAACAGGTTCAGATGGAAGGAAGAGAAGAGGCTACAATTTGATTTGAATTTTATTCATCTATCTGAAATGAAGAGGGGAAATGAAAATCGTTCGACCATTATATTTTGGGTTCGCCATTAATACTTGGCTATTTCATTTATTTTTTTCTTCTGGAACAACTTCATGCATACGAATTGAAGAAAGAGGAGAATTCGATTTGAAATTAATAGAGGAAGCGGCCATTGATTTTTTTTCTCTCTTTCTTTTGAACGAGATAAGCATTATATTTTTTTTCTTTCTAGTTTCCAAACGAATGCGTGTTCAACCAGGGAGACATATGTTGGATCTGTCGATTGAATGTGAATATATATACATATATATTCAATTTAAATTCAAATTATCCTAAAATTGCAATTTAAATTCTTGACCTCAAATCGAGGCGTGCCGCCAGGCTTTTATAATGTTAAACCCCTATTTCGAATGCAATGGAAAAGATTCCGAGGCCAAATTCGATCGTATGCAGAAGATAGCTTTTTGGACCTAGTTATTACATTAACCTTTCAATTTAAATTTCAGCGCGTTTGCTCATCGTACGGCCAAATGATCACTTCAAACACTACAAAAATTGAAATTTGATAATAATACAATATTACAGATCCAATGGAACTGGTTTGGTTAAAATTCGAGACCGTGCCTCGGAAGACTATTTTTAAATGTTGATTTGAACAATATAACTTCAAAACTGATTAAATCACTTTCAAAACCCATTCTAAAGCTTCCATTATCTTTAGAATTATTAATATAAATTTTCTAAGCCATCAAATTATTTTTAATCAACTTAAACATCAAGATTCAATATTTTATCAAATTTTCACCCATTAAATTCAATAATTTAATTACCAAATAAATAGATATTTTTGAATTTCAAGTTAAACCAACTTTCAAATATTTAATATCTATTAAATATTTCTTTTTCAGATGTTTAAAATTTCTGAGTCGTCGCATTCTTCCCCCCTTAAAAGAATTTCGTCTTGAAATAACTAGTTAAGAAGAATGATCCTCAACCCGTTTATCTTTTTCGCAAAACCAAACAGTTTTATCAATTTGCCAAACAAATCTTTTATTCAAGACTCGTTCACTTCAAATAACTTTCCAACGTTTTCCATAATTTCAAATCAACATTGTTTACTTTACAATTCAAATTTAAATTTAAATTCAAATTTTAAATAATCAAAAGTTTCTCAAAATTTTTCTAACTCCCTAAACTTTTGAAAAATTTCGTCAGTGTCGCCTTTGCGCGGCTAGCTCGGTATGACTACAAAATGGCACCACGACCCCCAGATTCAAAAAGAAAACAAAAGGCCAAGTTGTTATAAAAAAAATCATCAAATTTCATATAGAAATTTAAATACATACCTTTTGCGGGCAATTTAAATTTTTATCTTCAAAATCAAAATCCCAATTCCATTTCCTTTATAATACCTGTATGCTGTTTAACAACCATATATAGTTTCTACATTCAAAAATCAATTTACACATTCCATTACAAAAGTTTGAATACTTACTTCTTATACCATCTTTTCTTCACTATTGAAGTTATATATCCATTTTCATTCAATCTTACATTTTCAATTTCATTTGAATTCAATTTACACTTTCAATTCTATTTTGATTTAATTTAACTTCTGAATATCGAATTTTGTCAACTATCTTTCATTCACAACTGATTCATATCACTATTTTAAATTAGTTTTATTTACTAATTCATTACAAATTCCAATTCATTTTATCTCAAACCATTTTTTTGTTTCCATCTTTATTATCTTTATCTCACTTCGAAGTAATTTTAAAATTTCACACAATTCAAATTGGTTTTCAATATCCAGTTTCAATACCATTTTTATTCTTTTGTTCATTCCCAAACAAAATTCAATTTCAATTCACCATTTTGGTTTACAACCACTTATATTTAAACTGGATTTCAAATTCCATATGAATTCAGTTTACCTTTCATTTATGATTATTGAATTCAATACATTTCAAATCATATTTTCTTTGTCATTCCAATTCGTTTCGCTTACTATTTTTCTTATTCCAATACTTCATTTGTTTTGGTCTAACTTGACAAATTTTCCATTTACTCACATATTCGGAATGAACTTCAATACTTTTTTTCAATTTCATTTTGAATCCATATCATCATTTTATTTGACTCAAATTTTCAATCTCAATTTTTTTATTCAGTTTTCATTCTTTAATTCTACTGGAATAAATTTATCCCTTCCAACTTATTTTGTTTTCCACATTTACCTTTTTCTAACTTCTCTTTAAGTTAGATTTTACTTTAACAACTTTAAACTTTACAAGTTATCAACTTAATGATATTCCATAAATATTTTATATAGTATTCCAGAGTCTTTTCAACCTTTCAAAAAACATTTTTTTCTTTGAAATCAATTCAAATTATCTTTTTGAATTCCAAAAAACAAACCCAGTTTGGAAACAATTTCTATTTAAAAACAATTTGGCAGCAATTCCTCTCCCCGAAACTCGAAAATGAACACCGATGATGTCGCGATCATCATCGAAATTATTTTCCAGCGACCGAAAAGAGTTTAGGGCTTTTATCCCTCCAAAAACATTTGTCCAAACCTTTGAAAATTATTTTCAAACCAAAAGGGATTTTAACCTTTTCCAAATTTCAAAATTTTCAAATCCTTTCAAAATCCTTTCCAACTATTCCTCGGGAATTCAATTTCAAATTCATAAATCACATTTACATTTACAATTCCCATTTGTCTCTGGATTTTATTTTCTTAGCTCTTTGTTTATCATTTCAATTTCTTATTCAATAATAATGATAATAATTTAATACTATCACTTCCTAACAACCAAGCAACCATATACTATAATAATTTACGGAAAATGATTTCTTTTCTATAAAAAATTAGTTTGGGTAAAATTATTTCATTTACCCTATTTTAAAACAACACTGTATCGGTTTACCTTGTTTAAAAATTTAGAAACTCCTATCGACACAGTTAGCTAGACTGCGCCGACAAGAATCTATAAACACTCAACCGATAAGTCAACACAATATAAAACAATTTTTATATTCAGTAACAAATACGCACTCATATCTATTATTACACTCAAACTCATTCTAGAGTACTACTGACTCTATCTCCAACGAGTAACACCCACCAGATCCAAGGTTGTCGCTTAACCGAATGCTCTGATACCACGTTGTAACGACCCGATTTTTTCGACGCCCAAAAGTCGACATCGATACGTCCACTGTATCAAATGCCGCACAATCGAATGCCGAAAAATCGAACAGTTAGGGTTAAAGAAAAAGAAGATAGAAGAAGAAACAGAAACAATAACAGAATCTCACATTTCGCAGCAGAACAATAAAATAGGTAAATGACTAATCTTTATACAAAAGCACTATATCGGTTATATATCACATTATCAGAGTGTACAACAATACAACAACGGAAACGAAATATTACATATACTAGTGATACGCCTCGCCATCCAGCTTGAACTCTAGATCTCTACAGCATCTTTTCTGACTTCGCTTTCGAATAACTGATAACTTGACTCTAGGCTGCACGTGTGGAAAATTATAGGCACCGAAAGTTTAGAAAGGGAACAATAAACTCCAGGTCAGTCATGGGACTAGTGTGGGATCTTAAAAATAGTTATTTTCACAAAGAAAAGGAAAAGAAATCTGATATGCGTTTGGAAAATGAAACTACCATAAGGCCTCCCCGCATACACAATGCGAGCGCATAATTGGAGGAGATTTCGCCTTATGATAGTCAAACATGCTTGATATGCGAAATCTCTTTTAATATTATTATTAGTGCATAGTGGAAAACATTTGCAAGTATAATGTTAATCTTAGCCGGCATACGTACTGTAACAGCCTGCAAATCCGTACCCCTTGAGTCAACACTATTCTACAACAATCAACTCAATTTGTACAGAAATACGAACCATTTGGGTTTAAGAAGAAGAGGTAGAAGAAGAGAAAACAAAATCAAAATCATAATCTAACCATCGCAGCGGAATAAAATATAATAGATAATAAATAATCTTTACTCAATCAAATCTATCTCTGTTTATATATATTACATCAATCAGAGTACATCAATCACAACTCAACATCAATATCATACAAATGGATACTCAACAACTCAACACAGCGGAATATGTATATATGTACAAGTACGGGAGACGTATCGCCATCCTGCTCGTCTCCTGAGCTTCACAGCATCATATCCTGTATTCTATAATACTCGGTCTGACCCGAGCATTACAGTTAAATAATACCCGAGTCAGTCTGGAATACCAGCGTGAGAAAATCACACCCAATTGATTATTAAAGTTTCAATAATCCTTTGAAAACAAAAGCATCTCGTAAGACCACGCCACAAATAAACATGTCGGTTTTTTACCTTACGATAGCTAAAACAATTTCTATAGAAATTCTCTGATATTATAATAGGGTCTATATACAAATACTTATATAAAATAGCCGAAATTGTTACATTATTAAATTCCAGCTACTAGCCACAGAGTGGGTAATACAAACAAAACTCGTACAAGGCTCGTAGGGAGAATGGATTTCCAACCAATGACTAGGCACTGGGGTACCACCTGTCACAGTACGGGGCCTAGATCACCGTACCGAGGAGTACGCCCGCTCCCCTGCAACACAAGGCCGGGACCATCCCTTACTGGATAATCCCGAGTGAGATCACCCCGCGGTTGGGATCAGCAACCGCACCACTAAGCCGAAATAAAAAGGGACATCTAGACTGGAATGACCTCACCCTGCTTGGGTGCTACCCACCTAGCCTTGCTGCATAACCCCTGATTTTCAGTCATTCTCATTTGATGATTTTTGAGCCTAAGCGTTACCTTTATAGAACATATCCCTTAGAATGCCCATCGTCCACCTGACGATGTTTCGCAAGCATTCATCCATACAAGTCCGTCCCGGGTTCGAACGGAACTGAAGGCACTACTCCTACTATATCCAGTTGGAAATATCCTCAGGATTAGTAGTGACTAGCCCTTGCACTTCACTGCTCCATCTTCGAATCCAAACTCGTTTACACGAAATGTACAAACCGGATCGAAGTGGTTTTCAAGAAATAATTCTCGATCCCGGTCTCTTCGAAACGATCAACGCGGTTTGTCCAATATTGATAGTCGTTATTTAACTATCAATAAATATTCACAAACAACCATCCATCAATACATAATTTCCCAAATTATTTATTTACCTCAAAAATATCTTCACAAGATATATTTCACTTTCAAACCCCTTTGAAAACAGTTTCAAACATATTCCTTTCACGGAATAATTTCCCAATTTTTATTTCCACTGAAACGCCAAGTATAAAATACTTTTAGCTTTAAAATAATCTTAAAAGCACTTAGTTATAAAATATACTTCATAGCCTCAAAAATTTAAAACTACTTTAATACTTAATTAAAATATGTACTTTAGAAATATTTAATAAATAAGGCTATTTTTATAAAATATAAACTAGATTTTTCTTTAGAAACAAATACCAAGTCATTTAATAATTACTACGATAATAGTTTTGAAAAATATTTTAGAATTTAAACATTTAAAAATAATAAATTTTCTAAGATATGCCTTTTAAAACAACATTAAAACCTTTAACTTATATTTAAGATTACTTGAAAATCGTACTTGGCTATCCAGAGAAAATTCCAACTTCAATCACTTAAATCAATTTTCCCAAATTAATTTCCAGTTTATTTTATTTATTCAAAAATCCTTTATTTTCAGATTTTATTCCTTCATTATGATTTAAAATACTTTTAATTGAAATACCCATTTAGATTTCTCAATTTGTTTCTTATTCCTTTAGATAATTTAAAACTCTCGGTTTTAAAATAATTCTTTATTCATTTAAATTAATATCACATAAATTTACAATTCATTAATTTCGGTTTATTTAAACCTTTTTCTTCTCATATTCGAAGTTCTTTATTAGTATTTAACATACTTCCATTTCTTTCTCAATTCATTCTAAATTTATTAAATTCTCTAAGATTACTTCGTTTACAAATTTACTTCCTTTATTTTCTTCCCAAAATCCAATTTATATATTTTTGATAATTCATTATACCCAATGTATATCCAATCAAGTCACATCATTCAATATTCCAATATATTCAACATTGAATATCAAGTAATCACATCAGAGAATATTAAATAATGAATAAATGTTGAGGGATCCAGTTGGATCCCTCCAACCTGTTTTTCCTGCATCCACAGACGTCAGCACAATATAAAATACCAATTCCAAAATATCATACTATATCACATCAATTAATTCAACCCATTCAAACAATTATTAAAATTTAATCATTTTAAATTTTAAACTTAAACTGAGTGAGATTAACTCACCTATGAATTTTGTTTTGCAATTCGATCCAACCCGGCTTGCTTCTATCAGATTTTGACCTTGTATAAACATTAGATGATTTCCATTAATATTCGATCCAAATCGAATAATTAAATTTCCATTTGGTAATTAAATTAACCGTATACCTTATTACCATTAGAAATTTTTTTGTCTATTAATAACTTAATTTAATTTAAATTAATAGATTTTCATCCAAATAAATTATTTATATTATCATTATTAAATAGACTAGTAAACAAAAATAGACATAGGAATATATATTGAAATTTTTTTTTTGTTAAAAAAAACATATCCTTCTGCAACTTTAAAATCGCATCCAAATACAATTTTTGTCTCCCTCTAATAAGCCTGAATATTAATTATATTGTCTATTTCAAATCTAAATACACTTATTTAAATTAATTTAACAAAATTGATACCTTAAAGGGAAGGAGAAAAACTTGGCCTCTCTGACGCACCATGAACTCAGGTCATCATCGACCTTCAACTAGCTCGAGTTCGACATCAATATGCTTCCCTTGCGCTCGCGTTCCAATTCAACCGCATCGAGCAAAACCCACTTCGAGTAAAAACCCTAACCTCGAACTCGTTCCCCCATGCGAGCTGCCATCACCAACACGCGACCATTCTTCGCGAACGAGCCACCCCGCTTCACTGTCGAACCTAACAGATTCCGACCTTACGCGAGCGAATCGACCAGAACCCTAGCCTTGCCTCTGCCGCGACCCCTTTGTACGCGCGCTGCCGCCAATCATCGATTTGAAGTTGGATTCGATGAGATAGGGTTTGGTTTTGAATTCGAAAGATCCGCCATATTCGAACGCGATTTGTGAAGGGCTAAGCTTTGGGAAGAAGGGGGATTTACTCGGCCATTGGATTTGGGGACGACGGTTTCTTCTTTTTTTTTTAAGCTTTTTAATGAAAAGAAGAAAGGAAGGTGCATGATTTAAGAAAGAGGGGTAGCGTATGGGAGAAAACAAATCACAGTGTTCTGATGGGAAAGAAAAACTGCGATGGAAAAGAGAAAGGAATAGGCTGATGTTGCTATTAACTCAGCTAATAAAAAAAATGTTGGCCAAATTAAATATGTTAAAATGAATCTCGATGTAAATCTTAACGCGTTTACTACCCATAGGCTCACACAACAATTCCAAACACTACGAAGATTGAAATCCGATAATAATGCAATATTACGGACCCAATGAAGCTGGTTTCGTCGAATTCCGAGACTGTGCCCCGGAAGGCTATTTCAAATTCAATTTAAACGATATAAAATTTCAAAACCGAAAAAATTACCGTTAAATTCAATTTTAAAACTTCTATTATCTTCAATGTTATCAATATAAATTCTATAAGCCTTCAAATTATTTTTAACAGGCTTAAAATTCCAGATTCAATATTTTACTCAACTTCAAATTGTTTAATTCAATAATTTAATTATCAAATAAATTGCGATATTCGTAAATCAAGTTAAAATTGACTTTTAAATATTTAAAATCAATTAAATATTCAAATTTTAAACGCTCAAAAATTCCGGGTCGTCACATTCCTCCCCCCTTAAAAGAATTTCGTCCCCGAAATTACTAGTTATGAAGAATGATCCAATACCCGTTTACTTTTCCTCAAAACCAAACAATTCAACATCCTTACCAATTATCTTTTTACAAAAGACCCATTATTATTCTTATTAACTGTCCAAACCTTTCCCTAGATTGCAAACAATCCTATTTGCCCAACCATTTAAGTTTTAACCATAAAACCAATTTTGAATTATCAAAATTTTCTCAAAATTTTTCTAACTCCCTAAATTCCCGAAAAATTTCGCCAGCGTCTCCTTTGCGCGGCTGACTCGGTACAACTACAAAAATGGCTCTGCGGCCTCCCAAATCCAAAAAGAAAACAAAACGCCAAGTGGCTCAAACCAAAACCAAAACCAAATCCAAATCCCAATCAAATTCCATACCAAATTTAAATACGTACCTTTTGTCGGGCAATTCAAATTTATCTCTTGAAATCAAATCCAATTTCCTTTTCCCTTTTATAATACCTGCATATCCTGCTTAGCACTAATATCCAATCACAAGATTCCCAAAACATTATATCAACTTTCTTACCAATGTCAATATTTATTAATCCAAATATCAACTTAGAACGTATTTGTGATATTCCATTTCCAATTAAGAATGCACCATTTCATACTTAAGTTAGTATAAGTATTTTATGTGTTTCTTATATTTATTTCACTCCGACTTTAGTTTATATCTATTTCTATTCAAATCGATTCTTTCATTTCCATATGAATCCAATTTATCTTTAACTCTAAATATATAAATCTTGTTTTTCATTTATAACTAAGTTATGTCATTATTTTAGTTAGTTTCATTTACTAATTCAGTTTAGTTTCCAATTTGAATTCGCTAGTCGTTAACATAAATTTTCCAAAGTTTTTCTAAAATTTTCTAACTCCCGAAATTTCTGAAATTTTTTGGCAGAGTCCCCTTTGTACGGAGGAGCTTTTGCAATTTGACAAAAGAGATAAATATATATACATCGACCCACACGGTCGGAAAAACCAAAAATAATTCATATTTCCTATTTTAATTGCGTAGGCGTACCTTATTTAGCATTTTAAGCAGACAGCTTATTATTTTTAGCAAATAGCCCAACCCAAATCCAGCCATACGGCTTCCAGGTACCTGTACTTACTCAATTTAAACATATAAGTGTCATATATATGCAATTTAACAATATTTCACTTATTTGCAATAGTTAAACATATGAATTCTAAAAGCAATTCACACCAAACATTTTCCCGTAAGCAACTTTTAAAATTTCCATGCCAATTCATTTGTTTCAATTTATTTATAACCATTTTCATTCAATTCGAATGGTTTTCAATCCATTCGTATACATCTTCATCAATTTGAATGGTTTAAAAACTCAATCGCTTACCTACAATTTATTTTTAAGCAAACCGAGCTCATATTTAATTCAATTGCTCTCAAAATCAATTCATTTACTTCTATCAATTCATAGAATTTTAATTACTCCCATTTACATCAGTGATAATTTATTCTATACAGTTTGACAAGATCTATGTGAATAAACAAGTATTTATGTTTATAACCAATTTAAATGGATTTTAACTCAATTTATACTTAATTCTATTCCATTTTCAAATTTATTCACAAACCATATATCCTCATTTTCATTGCATTTCAGATTTGAATCCATTCACTTGCATTTCATTTTATTAACCAAACCAGTTCATTCAAAACCATTATCAACTTAGATTCATCTTACTTATCAATTAAATTTCCTTTTTATTTAAATTCCTTCACAACCATTTATTTAGTTCGACGCATTTTATTTCAATTTTATTCACAATCCATTCATTTACATTCCATTCCATATTTGTTTATCCCAAATTATTTTATTTAGCTCAAAATCTAAGCTATTTCGTTCAATAACCATTTCAATTTTTTTCTTATAGACTCCAAGTTATTTCAATTCCTTGACAATTTAAATGGTTTACAATTATTTATTTAAGAATTTCATTCCATTAAATATTATCTGTAACTCACCGAATTCTATTTCGATTTAAATTTATTTTCACTTGATTTAAATCCAACCCAATATCATTAAACTTAGTTTAAGTTGAATTAAATTCAACTCTTTTCCATCTATTCAGCTTAAGTCAATTTACTTCAATTTATTCAAATTTTACACTTAAGCTCATTTTCATTTTACAAGTAAATTTTCCTCTTTTATACTCAACTTAACTCAAATGATTCCAAAGCCATATCCAATTCATTTCCACATATTTGGATTTTATTCGCAATACAAACCATTACTATTTTAATCCAATTTCATTTTTATTCGATACCTTTCCAATTACATTTAATTTACTAACACTTCAAGTTAAATTTTAGTTTATAGCTCAAGTTCTGATTCCACTATCCATTTCAAATTACCATTCACTTTTATGAACTCACAATTCAGTCTTATTTACTTCACTCAACAATTTGAGTCGAATTCAATTTATAACTTGAGATTTATTTCCAATCTTCATTATTAGCTTATAATTCAGCTTCTACTTTACTACATTGGGTTCTCATTACATATTTCATCCTCTAAATAGCTCTTTCCCTATTTAAAATTTAGAACTTGATTTTAATCTCAAAATCTCTTCATTTAAATTTTCTTAAGTTCGCATTTATTTTATAATTCAAGTTTGGATTTTTATTTTATTTTCCAATTCATCCAACAATATTTATTTTGGATTTGTATTCCATTTTCAATTAAGTCACAACTTATTATTTACGCTATTCCATTCATTATAGGCTTGAATATATTATTCTTTTATTTTTGACTTGAGTTTTACACTCATTTATAACTCAAGCATATTTTATTCCATGTATTTCAATCCCTTTACAAGTTATTCTAATTTATTTATTTCCATTCCAACCCTTATCCAATTTATTTTCCATTTGTTCAGGTAGGAATTTTATTCCATTCATTAATTCAATTGAATTCTCATCCCAATTAAATTTTGCTTTAACTCAAATTTATTTAACTCAATTTGATTTCAACTTGATTCGGATATATCTGTAATATCCAGATATATCCGAATCAAGTTGAAATCAAATTTATTTAACTCAATTTGATTTCAACTTGATTCGGATATATCTGGATATTATTTTCAGCTTATTCGATTTATTTCAATCTGGTTAAATTTAGTTCCCACTTCAAGTTAATTCCATTTTTAACCTTCACTTTAAATTTAAATTCCAATAGTCAAAGCTTATTTTTCCTTCCTGATTTAAAATCATCTTAACTTATAACTTATAATCCATCTCATCAGGTATTTAAAAACACCGGCTTTGGTTTCAAATCATTTAAAATCTCCAACATCACAAATCACATTTCTTAAAGGCCAAACCAATCCTGGTTTTATTCCCAACAAATTTCCTTTGAAATTTCAAAAACAAACAGGTTTTCCTGAACAAATCAATTTGGTAGCAATTCATCACTTAGAAATTCGAAAATGAACATCGATGATGCTGCAGTCATCACCGAAGTTATTTTCCAGTGACTGAAGTGAATTCAATGCTAAATCTCTTCCCAAAATTTATTTAAAACAATTTTCGTTTCCAAAATACCCCAAAAACAACAATTCTCCTATTTATCTTCAAAATACTAACAAAATCTCCGGGGTTTATAGTTTCAAATTCTATTTTAATTCAAATTTTAACTATAATGCATTTGTGTAGTTTATGCTTATATAAATTCCCAATTAATTATATTTCAATTTATAAATTACATTCATAATTCATATTTATGAATTTCATTTTATATAATGAATTTATTTCCTTAACTTTGGTTATATTCTCTTAAATTTCCACTCAGCAACGATAATAATTTAAATATCATCATTCCTAACATCCAAGCAACCATATATTAGCTAAATAGTTTTCAAAAACTATTCTTTATATCAAAATATGTTTTTGGGTAAAATTATTTCATTCACCCCCATTTAAAACAATACCGTATCGATTGTTCTATTCAAGTGTTTAGAAACCCCTTCAATACAGTTGTCCAGACTGTGCCGATGAAGGTTCATATGCCACTCAATAAACCAATCAACACAATATTAAAACAATTTATATTCACTAACAAATACGCGCTCATATTTATTAATATGCTCAAACTCATTCTAGAGTACTATAGACTCTATTTTATGAGTAATTCCCAACAGAGCCAAGCTTATCACCAACCTAAGCTCTGATACCAACTGTAACAGCCTGCAAATCCGTACCCCTTGAGTCAACACTATTCTACAACAATCAACTCAAGTTGTACAGAAATACGAACCATTTGGGTTTAAGAAGAGAAAACAAAATCAACATCAGAATCTAACCATCGCAGCGGAATAAAATATAATAGATAATAAATAATCTTTACTAAATCAAATCTATCTCTGTTTATATAAATTACATCAATCACAACTCAACATCAATATCATACAAATGGATACTCAACAACTCAACACAACGGAATATGTATATATGTACAAGTACGGGAGTACGTATCGTCATCCTGCTCGTCTCCTGAGCTTCACAGCATCATATCCTGTATTCTATAATACTCGGTCTGTAACGACCCGTATTTTTACGGATCGAAGGATCGTAGAATTGTTGTTCGTAAGTCTTAAGTCGTAAGTCTTAAGTCGTAAGTCTTAAGTCGTAAGTCTTAAGTCGTAAGATTTAAGTCGTAAGTCTTAAGTCGTAAGTCTTAAGTCGTAAGTCGTAAGTCGTAAGTCTTAAGTCGTAAGTCCTAAGTCGTAAGTCTTAAGTCGTAAGTCTTAAGTCGAAAGTCCTAAGTCGTAAGTCTTAAGTCGTAAGTCTTAAGTCGTAAGTTGTGGGTCTTGATGAGTCGTGACCGACTTAAGGGGGCATACAAGTTAAGGATTTCAGCCTATAAATAGGAGTGCCTATCTTCATTTTTGGAATCCGGATTTTGAAGCGACGAAGTGCTGCCATTTTGAGAGCTCGACTACAACACTTCTTCACTTCTTTTCTCCACTTTAATCTTGTGCTTCCATTCATCTAGATTGAAGATCAAATCGAAGAACCAAGAGTCAAAGTTGAAGGTCTACATCCATCGAAGAGAAATTTCATCGTTTGAAGGGAAATCTTGTCGGATCAAGCTAGATCCTTTGCTGTCCAGATCTGAAGTTGTTATCTTTTGAGGCGTTTAGGTGATTCGGTGAGTGGTAGTTATCTCTCACACGGACCCAAAGGAGTATATTGGATCGGTGGCTTGTTTATGTGTTAAAGATAGAGATTTCTTGCATTTTCCTTAAGTCTGCATGTAGATCCATTGTCTATGAAGTTTTGGATACCCATTTTGCTACATGTTAACTTATAAAAGTTTATTCATCAAGTTTTAGAGATATTTGCTTATAATTCATACTTGTTAGATTTGGACATTTTAATTACGAAATTGACATTCTTGTATAATTGCTTATTAGATCTTGTTTGAATGTTTGACTGCTTGGATTAATGATTGATTTGATTGATAGATTGTTGCAAATTAGCTAATAGTTGATTTGGCCAAGTTGGTCGAAGATGATTCAAAAGCTAAGTGGAGAGGCTCTTGAGTGGTGAAAGTAGCTTGTGGCATATGAAGCGGATGTTAAAGTTCATATGGATAGATTCGATGATGATGGACTTTGCTATGATGCGATGAAGCAAAGCATGATGTGAGATAGCCTTGATTTAATCCAGACGGGATCATCCCAAGCATGTTGATAACTCGATGATGCGGTTCGAGTTGGTTGATAATGGTGGGCTCGAGTGGCGCTTGGGCTAGTATGAGAATAGTCGTTAAGGAGGATGACTAGGAGGCTGAGATTTCATCGTTGTTGAAGGTTCTAGCATGCTCAAAGCAAGAGTACGTTGGGACGGGTCACGATGACGTTCCAAGCACGGGCTGCGACGACGTGCTAGTACTCTAGGTAGTTGCGAAAATTCCTAGGCACGGGCTGCAACGACGTGCGGAGTTATGTCTAGAACCGAGGTTACCATTAGCCCTTGACAGGCGGTCATTCAACTAACGGTGAATTCAAGGCAATGATAACAGTGATAGCCAGAGTCATGGATATTTGGATGTTTGGTTGTATTGTCATTTGGGTCAGGAGCGATGTTTTCAGGGCGCTTATCTGATCTTGGTTTAGGCCTTGGGGGTTTGCATTTGGAAAACACCGACCTTGACTTGAGTGATATTTACTTTGCTTTAAATGTCTGAATTGCTATGTTTACTTCTGCTTAGTGTGTCTGGGGGCTATCACTGTAGAAAGAGGTGGAGTGGGATGGTTGAGTTCCTATTCCTTTTACCCTTTATGCTTTTTTGGTATGTTTGATAGTTGATTTACTGCTCACTAAGACTGTTGTCTGACTCAAGGTTTTATGTTTAACTCTTATTACCTTGGGCTGTTCATCCATGTTGGGATGGACAGACTAGGTAGCAGGTGACAGGTGCTGTTCTTAGTGGTCAACGCTGTTGATGACGAAGACGAGCTGGAGGCTTTTGCATATTATTTTCTTACTATATGTACTGGGTGTTCCGCTGTTTGTATATTCTCTGAGTGATATGTAGTGAGGCTTGATGTATTGACTTTGCTGATTGCTGTATCAAACTATTATGAGTTTATATGATGAGACTTCTGTTCTATAGAGCTTCACTATGTATACTTTCTATTGTATTTTATCCATGCGCTGTGAGTAATACGATGGACTATTCTGCTTTATCTTATCCTGACTATCGTCCATGGCTGCCTGACACACCTTTCAGCGCACCATTCCCTTGTTTTCGTGCGGGAGTCATGGTCGGTCGTCACATTTGGTATCAGAGCTTTGGTTAATTGATTTTAGCCAACGCTCGCTGACGTAACTACGTATGAGAGACGTAATTGTAATTTTGATGGATGATTACTATATATATAATATAGTAGCTTAGAAGGATTTGAACTTCTTATGCAGTTGTTTCTCAGGGTATATTAATCATTTCTTTTCGATATTAGGAATGAGTCGAAGAGGGAGACCAGCTGCTAGGGGAGGCCATGCAGTTGAGGGGGCTGCTGATTATGCTTCTATGTTCGAGGCTATGATGACTTCGATCATGAGAAGGATGCCAGCTCCGGGGCCATCGGTAGATGTTGGAGTTCTGGTTCAAGCCCCAAGACTAGTGGATTTTGCTAAGCTTTGTAAGGACTATACTGCTCTTGGAGGGAAGGTTTTCTTGGGACCAGAATCGACCATAGAAGTCCAGAGATGGATAGATGCTTGTAGAAGGATCTTTGGTGACTTGGGAATTGAGGATGTGACTAAGAGGAAGCTTGCATCAAGACAGCTTCAGGGAAGAGCTTCTGATTGGTGGAACTCTATCACCATTGATACTCCAGAGGAAGAGATCACTTGGGAGCAATTCCAAGTCATATTTGAAGCTAAGTTCATTTCTACAGCTCAGAAATCTGTTTTGTTTAAGAAGTTTGTGGAGCTCAAGCAAGATGGAAGACCAGTTCTTGAGTATGTTTCTGAGTTTGAAGCTTTGTCCAAGTATGCTCGGTCATATATTGAATCCCCTTATCAGAAGAATGAGAAGTTTGTGACAGGCCTGGACAGTTATCTTGGGAGGCAGTTGGTGGATCATTTGGACGATCTTTTTGAGAAGCTTGTGGAGAAGGCTCTCAGGCATGAGAATCTGTTTCCTAAGGAAGGATCTGTTGTTGTTGTGACCAAGGAGCAAGGTGGAAACAAGAAGAGGAAGCAGCAGCAGCAGAAGGGTAAGAATGGTCAAAAGAAGCCGAAGGGTGAAGTGACCTGCTACAATTGCCAGCAGAAGGGCCATCTCTCCAAGGATTGTAAGAATCAGAAGGCGCCGGCGAAGTGCCACAACTGTGATAAGCCGGGGCATTTCAGGAAGAATTGTCCGGAACCGAGGAAGGATAAGCAGATTGTGCAAGCTTATGCTTTGGGGGCTGTTCCATCATCTTCGAAAGCTCCTACTGCAGAAGAGAAGGGGAAGAGTGTGGTGGTTCAAGGTACTCTTTCCATTTGTGGTGTTCCAGTTAGAGTGTTGTTTGATACTGGGGCGTCGCATTCCTTTGTTTGTAGTGAACTTGTAGGCCGGTTGGGTTTGGAACCGGATATTGTTGATAGACCATTGGTTGTGACTAATCCAGTTGGGGGTTCGTCATGTTTGTGTATGATATGCCGTGGTCTAGTTGTATCGAGTCATGATTGCTCTTTTGTTTGTGATTGTTTTGTTCTGAACTTTGCGGGGTTTGGAATTATTTTGGGTATGGACTGGCTTAGGAAGTATGCGGCAATGGTTGATTGCAAGAGGCTGGAGGTGACAGTCGAGAATGTGGAGGGTAAGCATGAAGAAGGCGTCTTCATGAGCTTCATGTATTCGCTGGTTGTTCCACGGGATGGACTGTCATCGGTGCCTATCGTGAATGGATTTGAGGATGTCTTTGACGAGGTCAAAGGGTTACCGCCGCATAGAGAGATCGAGTTTCGTATCGATCTAGTTGAAGGAGCCAGACCTGTTGTGATGCCGCTTAGGCGAGTGGCGCCTAGGGAACAGCAAGAGTTGAAGGTGCAAGTTGATGACCTTTTACAGAAAGGATTCATTCAGCGTAGTGTGTCCGAATGGGGTGCACCAGTTGTGTTCGCAACCAAAGCGGATGGATCGTTGAGGTTGTGTGTGGACTATCGTGAGCTGAATAAAGTGACTAAGAAGAACAAGTATCCGTTGCCGAGAATAGATGACTTATTTGATCAGCTTCACGGAGCTAAGGTGTTTTCTTAGATGGATTTGGCAACGGGATTTCACCAGTTGAGAGTGGCAAAGGATAGTGTGTCGAAGACTACTTTTAGGACACCATCCGGTTTCTATGAGTGGCTGGTAATGCCGTTTGGATTGACCAATGCACCAACATATTTTGTGGATCTTATGAATAGAGTGTTCAGGGATCAGTTGAACAAGTTTGTACTTGTGTTTGTGGATGATATTTTGATTTATTCCAAGACTGAAGAAGAGCACAAGACGCATTTGCGTATTGTTTTGGAAATCTTGCGAAAACATCAGCTGAGGGCTAAGTTTTCGAAGTGTCACTTCTGGAAGAGTGAAGTGAGGTTCTTAGGCCATGTTATCTCTAGAAATGGAATAGCGGTTGATCCCGCTAAGGTGGCAGCAATCCAGGATTGGGTTAGACCTAAGAATGTATCTGATGTGAGAAGTTTTCTTGGATTAGCAGGATATTATCGTCGGTTTATCAAAGACTTTTCCAAGATAGCCGCACCATTAATAGGGTTGACGAAAAAGAACCAAGTGTTCAGATGGGATTCTAAGTGTGAGCAAGCTTTCGGAATCCTGAAAGAGCGATTGACAAGTGCTCCTGTTTTGGCTATTCCAAGTGGAAATGATGAGATGGTGGTTTACACCGATGCATGTGGTACTGGACTTGGAGCAGTGCTAATGCAGAAGGATAAAGTTGTTGCATATGCAAGTCGACAACTGAAGCCGCATGAAAGGAATTATCCGACTCATGATTTGGAGTTAGCGGCGATTGTATTTGCTTTGAAGATGTGGAGACATTACCTATTGGGAGTTCGATTTGAGTTGTTTACAGATCATAAGTCATTGAAGTATCTTTTCTCCCAAAAGGATTTGAATCTTCGACAGCAACGATGGTTAGAGTTTTTAGCATCATATGATTTTGGTGTAGCCTATACTCCGGGAAAAGGTAACGCAGTGGCAGATGCGTTAAGTCGAAGACATGCAGGTTTGGGAGCCATGTTTTCGGAATGGAAGAGTCTTGAGTATTTGGCTGGATTTGACTTCAGGCCTAGATGTGAATTGGAACCTGAGATGTTGACAAACTTATTGATAAGACCTACTCTAGTGGAAAGAATTGGCGAGAGCCAAAAGCGAGACGATAAGCTTGTCAAGATTATCCGTGATTTGGAATCTCGATTGGACCCAGAGAAGGATAAAGGATTCGAGGTCGATCAAGAGGGTTGGCTTCGAAAACAAGGACGACTGGTTGTTCCCGATATAGATGAATTGAGAAATGAAGTTTTGAAGGAAAGTCATCACTCAAAGTTGACAATTCATCCAGGTGGAAATAAGATGTATCGGGATATGAAGAGAACCTATTACTGGGAAGGTATGAAGAAGGATGTTGGAAATTTTATTTCCAAGTGTATGAACTGCCAGTTGGTAAAAGCCGAACAGAAGAAGCCAAGTGGATTGCTTCAGCCATTAGAAGTTCCTACATGGAAGTGGGAGCAAATATCGATGGATTTTATCGATGGACTACCTAGAACCGGAGCAGGAAATGAAGGGATTTGGGTCATCGTAGATCGTTTGACTAAGAGTGCAATTCCTGTTCGATCAACTAGGACTGCATCGAAATTGGCTGAGTTGTATGTTAAGTGGATAGTTCGATTCCTTGGTATTCCAAAGAGTATAGTGAGCGATCGAGACCCATTGTTCACTAGTGGATTCTGGAAGAGCTTCCAGGAAGTTTTGGGAACTGAATTGTGTTTGAGTACAGCTTATCACCCCCAAACAGATGGTCAGACCGAGAGAGTCAACCGAGTTTTGGAAGATCTTCTCCGAGCATGTGTTTTGGACTTCGGAGGATCATGGGAAGATCATCTTCATTTGGTGGAATTTTCATATAATAACAGTTACCAGTCAAGTATTGGTATGGCACCATATGAGGCATTGTATGGAAGACCGTGTAACTCTCCGACATGTTGGTTGGAAACTGGAGAAAAGCTGATACTTAGGCCTGAAATGATTCGACAGACTTCAGATTGTATAGAGACCATTCAGCGACGAATGAAGGCAGCCCAAGATCGTCAGAAAAGTTATGCCGATAAGCATCGAAAAGATTTGGAATTCGACGTAGGAGATATGGTTTTTGTGAAGATTTCTCTACTAAAGAATGTTATTCGATTCGGGAAGAAAGGAAAATTGACTCCAAGATTTGTTGGACCATTCCCGATTGTCGAGCGAATTGGAAAGCTCGCTTATAAGTTGGAGTTACCAGAAAAGATGTCGGGTGTGCACAATGTTTTTCACGTGTCGTATCTACGGAAGTATGTGCACGACCCAAATACAGTGGTTGCTGCTGATAGCTGTGAAGATTTGGAAGTTGATCCAGTTATTAGAAGACCTCTTAAGCCGCTTCGTGTTGTGGAAACTGACACGAAACAGCTTAGGAGGAAGGTAGTCAAGTTGCTCAAGGTACAATGGAGTGATGATGTTAACGACTATACATGGGAGGAGGAAGAGAGGATGAAGGCAGCTCATCCTGAACTATTCGAGGTATGGCCCTAAGGTGTCGTGACATCTCATGAATTTGTAACTTGTTCTAGTCTTAGAATTCTGCATGCTAGGCTAGTAATTGGATGCATGGTTTGTTGATTGCTATGGATGGTAGGCATGCAGAATAGTTTTAATTGCTCTTGTTTGTTTGGAATTTCAGGGGCAAAATTCCTAAGGGGGAGAGAATGTAACGACCCGTATTTTTACGGATCGAAGGATCGTAGAATTGTTGTTCGTAAGTCTTAAGTCGTAAGTCTTAAGTCGTAAGTCGTGGGTCTTGATGAGTCGTGACCGACTTAAGGGGGCATACAAGTTAAGGATTTCAGCCTATAAATAGGAGTGCCTATCTTCATTTTTGGAATCCGGATTTTGAAGCGACGAAGTGCTGCCATTTTGAGAGCTCGACTACAACACTTCTTCACTTCTTTTCTCCACTTTAATCTTGTGCTTCCATTCATCTAGATTGAAGATCAAATTGAAGATCCAAGAGTCAAAGTTGAAGGTCTACATCCATCGAAGAGAAATTTCATCGTTTGAAGGGAAATCTTGTCGGATCAAGCTAGATCCTTTGCTGTCCAGATCTAAAGTTGTTATCTTTTGAGGTGTTTAGGTGATTCGGTGAGTGGTAGTTATCTCTCACAAGGACCCAAAGGAGTATATTGGATCGGTGGCTTGTTTATGTGTTAAAGATAGAGATTTCTTGCATTTTCCTTAAGTCTGCATGTAGATCCATTGTCTATGAAGTTTTGGATACCCATTTTGCTACATGTTAACTTATAAAAGTTTATTCATCAAGTTTTAGAGATATTTGCTTATAATTCATACTTGTTAGATTTGGACATTTTAATTACGAAATTGACATTCTTGTATAATTGCTTATTAGATCTTGTTTGAATGTTTGACTGCTTGGATTAATGATTGATTTGATTCATAGATTGTTGCAAATTAGCTAATAGTTGATTTGGCCAAGTTGGTCGAAGATGATTCAAAAGCTAAGTGGAGAGGCTCTTGAGTGGTGAAAGTAGCTTGTGGCATATGAAGCGGATGTTAAAGTTCATATGGATATATTCGATGATGATGGACTTTGCTATGATGCGATGAAGCAAAGCATGATGTGAGATAGCCTTGATTTAATCCAGACGGGATCATCCCAAGCATGTTGATAACTCGATGATGCGGTTCGAGTTGGTTGATAATGGTGGGCTCGAGTGGCGCTTGGGCTAGTATGAGAATAGTCGTTAAGGAGGATGACTAGGAGGCTGAGATTTCATCGTTGTTGAAGGTTCTAGCATGCTCAAAGCAAGAGTACGTTGGGACGGGTCACGATGACGTTCCAAGCACGGGCTGCGACGACGTGCTAGTACTCTAGGTAGTTGCGAAAATTCCTAGGCACGGGCTGCGACGACGTGCGGAGTTATGTCTAGAACCGAGGTTACCATTAGCCCTTGACAGGCAGTCATTCAACTAACGGTGAATTCAAGGCAATGATAACAGTGATAGCCATAGTCATGGATGTTTGGATGTTTGGTTGTATTGTCATTTGGGTCAGGAGCGATGTTTTCAGGGTGCTTATCTGATCTTGGTTTAGGCCTTGGGGGTTTGCATTTGGAAAACACCGACCTTGACTTGAGTGATATTTACTTTGCTTTAAATGTCTGAATTGCTATGTTTACTTCTGCTTAGTGTGTCTGGGGGCTATCACTGTAGAAAGAGGTGGAGTGGGATGGTTGAGTTCCTATTCCTTTTACCCTTTATGCTCTTTTGGTATGTTTGATAGTTGATTTACTGCTCACTAAGACTGTTGTCTGACTCAAGGTTTTATGTTTAACTCTTATTACCTTGGGCTGTTCATCCATGTTGGGATGGACAGACTAGGTAGCAGGTGACAGGTGCTGTTCTTAGTGGTCAATGCTGTTGATGACGAAGACGAGCTGGAGGCTTTTGCATATTATTTTCTTACTATATGTACTGGGTGTTCCGCTGTTTGTATATTCTCTGAGTGATATGTAGTGAGGCTTGATGTATTGACTTTGCTGATTGCTGTATCAAACTATTATGAGTTTATATGATGAGACTTCTGTTCTATAGAGCTTCACTATGTATACTTTCTATTGTATTTTATCCATGCGCTGTGAGTAATACGATGGACTATTCTGCTTTATCTTATCCTGACTATCGTCCATGGCTGCCTGACACACCTTTCAGCGCACCATTCCCTTGTTTTCGTGCGGGAGTCATGGGCGGTCGTCACACGGTCTGACCAGAGCATTACAGTTAAATAATACCCGAGTCAGTCTGGAATACCAGCGTGAGAAAATCACACCCAATTGATTATTAAAGTTTCAAAAATCCTTTGAAAACAAAAGCATCTCGTAATACCACGCCACAAATAAACATGTCGGGTTTTTACCTTACGATAGCTAAAACAATTTCTATAGAAATCCTCTGATATTATAATAGGGTCTATATACAAATACTTATATAAAATAGCCGAAATTGTTACATTATTAAATTCCAGCTACTAGCCACAGAGTGGGTAATACAAACAAAACTCGTACAAGGCTCGTAGGGAGAATGGATTTCCAACCAATGACTAGGCACTGGGGTACCACCTGCCACAGTACGGGGCCTAGATCACCGTACCGAGGAGTACGCCCGCTCCCCTGCAACACAAGGCCGGGACCATCCCTTACTGGATAATCCCGAGTGAGATCACCCCGCGGTTGGGATCAGCAACCGCACCACTAAGCCGAAATAAAAAGGGACATCTAGACTGGAATGACCTCACCCTGCTTGGGTGCTACCCACCTAGCCTTGCTGCATAACCCCTGATTTTCAGTCATTCCCATTTGATGAGGTTTGAGGCTAAGCGTTACCTTTATAGAACATATCCCTTAGAATGTCAATCGTCCACCTGACGATGTTTCGCAAGCATTCATCCATACAAGTCCGTCCCGGGTTCGAACGGAACCGAAGGCACTACTCCTACTACATCCAGTTGGAAATATCCTCAGGATTAGTAGCGACTAGCCCTTGCACTTCACTGCTCCATCTTCGAATCCAAACTCGTTTACACGAAACGTACAAACCGGATCGAAGTGGTTTTCGAGAAATAATTCTCGATCCCGGTCTCTTCGAAACGATCAACGCAGTTTGTCCAATATTGATAGTCGGTTATTTAACTATCAATAAATATTCACAAACAACCATCCATCAATAAATAATTTCCCAAATTATTTATTTACCTCAAAAGTATCTTCACAAGATATATTTCACTTTCAAACCCCTTTGAAAACAGTTTCAAACATATTCCTTTCCCGGAATAATTTCCCAATATTTATTTCCACTGAAACGCCAAGTATAAAATACTTTTAGCTTTAAAATAATCTTAAAAGAACTTAGTTATAAAATATACTTCATAGCCTCAAAAATTTAAAACTACTTTAATACTTAATTAAAATATGTACTTTAGAAATATTTAATAAATAAGGCTATTTTTATAAAATATAAACTAGATTTTTCTTTAAAAACAAATACCAAGTCATTTAATAATTACTACGATAATAGTTTTGAAAAATATTTACTTTAGAATTTAAACATTTAAAAATAATAAATTTTCTAAGATATGCCTTTTAAAACAACATTAAAACCTTTAACTTGTATTTAAGGTTGCTTGAAAATCGTACTTGGCTATCCAGAGAAAATTCCAACTTCAATCACTTAAATCAATTTTCCCAAATTGATTTCCAGTTTATTTTATTTATTTAAAAATCCTTTATTTTCAGATTTTATTCCTTCATTATGATTTAAAATACTTTTAATTGAAATACCAATTTAGATTTCTCAATTTGTTTCTTATTCCTTTAGATAATTTAAAACTCTCCGTTTTAAAATAATTCTTTATTCATTTAAATTAATATCACATAAATTTACAATTCATTAATTTCGGTTTATTCAAACCTTTTTCTTCTCATATTCGAAGTTCTTTATTAGTATTTAACATACTTCCATTTCTTTCTCAATTCATTCTAAATTTATTAAATTCTCTAAGATTATTTCGTTTACAAATTTATTTCCTTTATTTTCTTCCCAAAATCCAATTTATATATTTTTGATAATTCATTATACCCAATATATATCCAATCAAGTCACATCATTCAATATTCTAATATATTCAACATTGAATATCAAGTAATCACATCAGAGAATATTAAATAATGAATAAATTTTGAGGGATCCAGTTGGATCCCTCCAACCTATTTTTCCTACATCTACAGACGTCAGCACAATATAATATACCAATTCCAAAATATCATACTATATCACATCAATCAATTCAACCCATTCAAACAATTATTAAAATTTAATCATTTTAAATTTTAAACTTAAACTGAGTGAGACTAACTCACCTATGAATTTTGTTTTGCAATTCGATCCAACCCGGCTTGCTTCTATCAGATTTTGAACTTGTATAAACATTAGATGATTTCCATTAATATTCGATCCAAATCGAATAACTAAATTTCCATTTGGTAATTAAATTAACCATATACCTTATTACCATTAGAAAAAAATTTGTCTATTAGTAACTTAATTTAATTTAAATTAGTAGATTTTCATCCAAATAAATTATTTATATTATCATTATTAAATAGACTAGTAAACAAAAATAGGCATAGGTATATATATTGAATTTTTTTTTTGTTAAAAAAAACATATCCTTCTGCAACTTTAAAATCGCATCCAAATACAATTTATGTCCCCCTCTAATAAGCTTAAATATTAATTATATTTCCTATTTCAAATCTAAATACACTTATTTAAATTAATTTAACAAAATTGATACCTTACAGGGAAGGAGAAAAACTCGGCCTCTCTGACGCACCACGAACTCAGGTCATCATCGACCTTCACCTAGCTCGAGTTCGACATCAATATGCTTCCCTTGCGCTCGCGTTCCAATTCGACCGCATCGAGCAAAACCCTCTTCGAGTAGAAACCCTAACCTCGAACTCGTTCCCCCCTGCGAGCTACCGTCACCAACACGCGACCATTCTTCGCGAACGAGCCACCTCGCTTCACTGTCGAACCCAACAGATTCCGACCTTACGCGAGCGTCTCGACCAGAACCCTAGCCTTGCCTCTGCTGCGACCCCTTTGTACGCGCGCTGCCGCCAATCATCGATTTGAAGTTGGATTCGATGAGATAGGGTTTGGTTTTGAATTCGAAAGAGCCTCCATATTCGAACGCGATTTGTGAAGGGCTAAGCTTGGGGAAGAAGGGGGATTTACTCGGCCATTCGATTTGGGGACGACGGTTTCTTCTATTATTTTTAAGCTTTTTAACGAAAAGAAGAAAGGAAGGTGCGTGATTTAAGAAAGAGGGGTAGCGTATGGGAGAAAACAAATCACAGTGTTCTGATGGGAAAGAAAAGCTGCGATGGAAAAGAGAAAGGAATAGGCCGATGTTGCTATTAACTCAGCTAATAAAAAAAATGTTGGCCAAATTAAATATGTTAAATTGAATCTCGATGTAAATTTTAACGCGTTTACAACCTGTAAGCTCACACAACAATTCCAAACACTACGAAGATTGAAATCCGATAATAATGCAATATTACGGACCCAATGGAGCTGGTTTCGTCGAATTCCGAGACTGTGCCTTGGAAGGCTATTTCAAATTCAATTTAAACGATATAAAATTTCAAAACCGAACAAATTACCGTTAAATTCAATTTTAAAAATTCTATTATCTTCAATGTTATCAATATAAATTCTATAAGCCTTCAAATTATTTTTAACAGGCCTAAAATTCCAGATTCAATATTTTACTCAACTTCAAATTGGTTAATTCAATAATTTAATTATCAAATAAATTGTGATATTCGTAAATCAAGTTAAAATTAACTTTTAAATATTTAAAATCAATTAAATATTCAAATTTTAAACGCTCAAAAATTCTGGGTCGTCACACGTACCATTATAGTATGCCTACTATAGATACCATATTGGATGGCTGGTTCTACAACGAAAACCATACAAGGCGCGTATTGGAGATTGGATTTCCAACAAATGGTCAGGCAAAGGAACTTCCTATGCCATATGGGTACGCCTCTGGAGGGACGCCCCGAGAACTTAACTAGCTCTCTGCCAACATATGGCCGGGTTACCTCTGTAACTAGGTAACTACTACACGAGTATGCCATCCCCCGGTCGTTTGCGACCTTTATCCGAGGATTCCAAACCATAAAGCAACAACCACAAAGTATAATAAATTTGCATCATCGACATAGGTAAAAAATCTGGGCTCCATAACATGATGCTACCCTTTTCCAAAAGGAAATGACATGCCCTCAAGGGGCGCTACCCCAAAATAACATTGCCGCATCCTTCCTGTTTCGACCATTTCCGGAGTGTGAGGTCCGACGAAGTCTCGTCCACAAAGCTACACTTTTTCACAAAGCCATGCTTCGATCAATAAATGATCAGCAGCGCTTCATATGCCATGTTACCAAATTGGGAATGTAACACTAGTAACCATCAACTACATAACCTCTGAGCTCGTACGTCTCAGAGAAGGGTGTTAAGCTAAGAGAATAAATTCTCCGTCACCAACAGAAATGATTTCAGAGAAACCAGCTTTACATCTCAAAGTGTAACGTTACACATATCCATTCAAGTCCATTCCGAGATCGAACGGAACCGAAGGCACTTCAAAGAAGCCCTTGCAAATCCGAATATTCATTAATCACGTCCGGAATCCCCATCACAAAGGGTGATAAAATCTCTAAACCGGAGCAACCCGGTGCAGAGACATTCGACAGGTAATCCTTTCGTTTACGAAAATATCCGGTCTTCAACACCATCTTCAAATGCAATCCCATTTTGTCGCAACATTATTTGGAATGGGTTTTATGACACAAAGTCCTCTCCTAGCTAATCCTAATAATGAGCACTTATTTTCTTTTTAAAATAAGTGTTCAATCAGATTTCAAACAGATCACAAAAAAAATTTCCACTTTGATCTTTTAAACAAAAGATCCATCACAATCATATAGGTTCAATTTGGATTTCGAATATCCATTTGAAATCCGACCCTCGGTCGTATCGAAATTCAAATGCCATTTGAGGCCAATATTGATAGTCAGTTGTTCAACTATCAATCAATACTCACAATAGTCACCAGATTTAATAATTCTTCATCCAATTATTTATTTTCAAAATATCTTCGCAAGATATATTTTTAACACTTCAACACTTTGAAAACAAATTTCAAATCACTTTTCACCTTTTAATCATTTGAAAACAAATTTCAAATTGTTTTTCACACTTCAATCCTTTGAAAACAAATTTTAAATCACTTTCCTCACGTGGAAATTTTTTTCAAATATTTATTTAATTCCACTGAAAATTTGCCAAGTTCAAATACTTTAAAAATAATTTAAATCACTTATCCAAAATATATTTGGAAACATTTTAAAATAAAACTATTTTAACACTTGCTTAATTATTAGTTATGAAAATATTATGCTAATATCACATATAAACTTTAAGTCCAAAATAAATTTTTGAAATAAAATTAGTAGATAGAGTACAAATTTTTAGATAACCAATTTCTAAATCAAATATCAATTAGATCTTTATAATAATCATTTCTATAATTAACTAAATAAATCTTTACTTTCAAGATTTAAAACAATTCCCAAAAATAATTTCTCTAACAATATTTTTCAAAACAATTTCTAGAACTTTTAATATATACTTTAAAAGTTACTTTGAAAATATACTCGGCTTTTCAGGGAAAGTACACTTCCATTCTAAAATGGTTCATTCAAATAAATTTATAAATCTTTCTGGATTTATTTTAAATTTATGTTCCAATCCGTAAATTTCTTTCCACACTTTTAAAAATAAAACAATTTTTATTTTTAAAACAAATTTCCCTTTCCTTTTTAAATTCCCATTGTGAATTCAAATTCCCAAATATCCACTGATATGTGATTTTTAAATCGATTAAAAAATATTCACTTTCAACACCAAATCATTTCTCAAAATTATTTCCAAATTTATTTCAAATACCAAACCAAATCCCAGATTTATTTTTTCCCAAACATTTACCTCAAAACACCAAATTGATTTTCAGAATTGATTTCCCAAATTTTTTTTTTTAAACACCAAATCAATTTAGATCGATTTTGTAACGACCCAGAATTTTGAACAATTTAATTTGAAAATATTTAATTAATTTTAAATATTTGAATGATGGTTTGACTTGAATTTCAAATTATCAGAATGAATTTGGCGATTAAATTATAGAATTTAATCTATTCATAGTTGAATAAAAATTTGAATCTTCAATTTTAAGCTGATTAAAAATATTTCAAAGGCTTATAAAATTCATATTGAAAATACTGAAGATAATAGAAGCTTCAGAATTGAATTTGAAAGTGAATTGTTCAGTTTTGAAATTATATCGTTTGAATCGATATTTAAAAATAGCCGTCCGAGGCACAGTCTCGGAATTCGACGAAACTAGTTCCATTGGGTCCGTAATATTGAATTATTGCCAGATTTCAAATTTCGTATTTTTCGGAGATGTTATGTGAGCACACGACATATAAACGCTTCGAAATCAAATTGGATTCAATTTAAATTTAAATTTATAAACAAACACAACACGTTCTTCCCTAAAATCACGCCTACAATCAATGATGAAATCATGCAAGCCTTCCTCCTTCACGTTTTAAATATCCCTCTCCCTCTCCAGTAAATCAAAATCAATCAGAAAAAAAAAACTTCGTTCAATAATGGCCGCAGCCCTCCTTTATTAAAATCAAATCGCGATGGCTAGAGCAACGATGGAGGCGCACGCGATGGGTTTCGCGAGCAGTAAGATGGCGCGCGTTAAGATCTGCAATTGTGTCGCGATTTAGGGCATGAAGCGGCGGCGCTTGGAGTTTGGGGGGGGAGGTCGCGATCAAATCGCGGTGCCGCGCGATTAGAGGAGGAGGGACGATGGAGTTAGGGTTCACGAGAGGCCAGTACGCGTGTGCGCAGGAGCAAGGAAGTAGCTCGTGAGGAGAAGCAGTGTGGTCGCGTGTACAGTAAGGTATTCAGTTGCTTAATTTAAATTTAATTCAAATGTGTATATAAATGTATAAGTGAATTTACAGTAAAGTGAAAAATATTTCTGTTTTAATATCTAACTATACAAGTTAAATATGGAATTTTATATATAGTTACAGAAAGAAGAAAATTTAGTTTTAAAATTAAATTGTAGTTAAATAAATTTATTTAAGTAAATTTAGTTGAAATTTAAATATTATTAGATAAATTAAAAGTTTTAATTAATTTCCATTGAAAATAAATTGATTTTCGATTGTCTCGAATATTAATATATTATAAAGGTAGTTTTATTTAATGAAACTTAATTGAATTTTTACAAGAGGTTATTTTATTTAATTTAGTTCTGAAAGTAAATTTTTAGTTAAATATTTTATTAAAGAAAAATTAGTTTGAAACGAAAGCATTAGTTAATTAAGTTATTAAATGGTAAGTGATTTTTCACTTAGTTCAAATATTCTATTTAAAAGGAAATTTATTTATAACAAATTTAATAGTTAAAACCAAAATCTGTTAGTTGATTTAATTTATAAAAAGGAAATATTGTTCAATTGGAAATTTCTAGTTAGAATTATTTTAAAAGGAAAATTATTTAAATAAATTTAGTTAAAGAAGAAACTGGTTTAAATAAAACTATCAGTTAATTTAACTATTAAAATGAAATCACCGATGAATCGAAATTATCAAATCAAAATTTATTATTCGATTTGTTCGAATATTAATAAATTGTGTAAATATTTATACAAGGTATAAATCAAGAAAATCGAGTCAAGATGGGAAATGGATTGCAAAATAAAAAGCAAAGGTGAGAACTTCTCACTCAAAAAAATTTATAAGTTGGATTTGCAGTTATTGATTGATTGCTATTTGGTTGTGATATTAGATATAGTAGGATATATCTACATATATAGCAATATATATATATATATATTGGCATATGTATATATTGCAGTTGATTGATTTCCCGCATTGTATAGCGGATGAGACCCTATTGCGCCGCCTATTAAGCGGATAATATTTTATAAAATCCCATATACCGCGATATTCCACCACGAAGTGGAATGGGTATTGTGCTAATGTCTGTGGATGCAGGGAAACAGGTTGGAGGGATCCAACTGGATTCCTCACAAATATTTATTGATTCAAATATTGTGATATTTGATTGTTTATTATATCGATATATGATATTTGAAAGTCGTGATTGACTATTTGATGTGTTGCATCATCGGATCCAATTTTGAAGTTTAAAAATAACGATTTTGATTTTAAGGGATTTCTAAATTGATTTTTGAAAGTATACGTTTATAAAATATTTTGGAATTAATTCATCTTAAATAAATAAACGTTATAATATTATAAAAATTATGATTTTTGAGAAATACAGTTAAAAGTTGATTTTTGAAAATATGGGATTAATGATTTTATAAAATAGTTTAAATTAGGATTTCTGAATTTATTATAAAAAGTTTAAAAATAGGATTTATGAAATTTTATTATTTTATAAATCAAAATGATGAAATTATAAAGGAGTTTAAAGACGTTTTAAAAGAATAATATAAATTGGTCCATATAAAAGATTTATAAATTGATATTTATAAATTAAAAATATTGGAATTGTAAAACGAGCTTTTATAAGTGTTAGAATGAATTGTGAATGAAATTCATAAATGAATGAAATCTATAGGATTATAACAGTGAAGTTATAAATGGAATTTTATAAACAGTAGGTTTATAAAATGTGTAAAGTTATTTAAAAGAATAGATTTTGGATAAATAAATGAATCTTATAAGTTATAAGATTTATAATTTGGGAAGTTAAAAGAACAATTTTGTAAACAAATAAATTATAAGCATTCAACTTATAATATGGACTTTCGGTATATAGTTGAGTTATAAATCGAATAGGTTAATAAAGGAAATTTATAAGAGGAAGTGTTATAAAATAAATAGAAATGGAATTTATAAACATTATTTTATAAATCCGAAATGACTTATTTTGATAAGTAAATTGTTGTAATTTATTAATGGAGTTATATTCACGTTTTAGACAGTGAATAATCCTGTAAAACAAAATGAATAGAAATGATAAAATTGGTTAACAAGTATATTCACGTTTTTGAATAGTGAATAATATGTTAAAGAAATGTTTTGGATGTGATGTTTTAAATAGAATTAAAACGATCTAAAGATGTTTTAAAATGTATTAACTATCAAAACCATAGATTTCAACATTCATTGTTGAAATAGACGTTTTCAAGAAATAGAAGGAAATGGTAGATTATAACACTGTTGTTATAATAGATGATTTCCGAAAGGAAATGTTTTGTATAGTATTGGGATTTATATATCTATTTTAATTTCGAATCCCTATACTAGTGATTTTGGGTTGTCGTAACGATGTTTTACGCAACATTCGTTTTGACCCAAATAAATATGTTTAAGAGAATGATTTCCTTAAAAGAATAAAATATACACTTAATTTTGATTTAAGTATATTGGATATTTTCCAAGTGTAGAAAATAAAAAGATTTGTGAATTACTTATTAAGTAAGTATGGAAATGTTTTCCAATATAAAGTGAATATTTTGAGAATTTATCTTTTTGAAGATAAATTGAAAATGAATAATTGAAAACGTATATTCATAGTTATTTTGGAAATGTAAATTCAATATGGAATTTATAAATGAAATTTGGAAAATGGGTTTAAAAATAAATATTGATTTATTTTTGAAGAATGGAAAATATATATCTTGTAAAGATATTTTTGGAAAATAAATAATTTGGAAAATTATTTGAAATCTGGTGATGTTGTGCATATCTATTGATAGTTCAATAACCGACTATCAATATTTACCTTTAAATAGGTATTTGTTGTGATTTGCTTGAAATTGAATGCCACACTTATTTTTCTTTAAAATAAGCGCTCACTATTCGGGTTAACCGGGAAAGGACCTTGGGGTCGTATAACCCATCCCGAATATGTGATACGTCGTTATGAATTGCATTTGAAGATCGACGTTGAAGACCGGATATTTTCAAAAACGAAAGGGTTTCTTGTTGATTGTCTCTGCACTGGCTGATCCCCGGTATAGAGATCTCCATATGTGATGGGAAATCCGGACGCGATTAGAGATTATCCGGATTGCAAGGACTTCTTCGTAAGTGCATTCGGTTCTGTTCGATCCTGGAACAGACTTGTATGGATAGTATGCCTGACATTACAAATTGAGATATAAAGCTGATTTCTTTCAAATATATTTCTATTGGTGGCGGAGAATTTATTCTCTTAGCTTAACACCCTTCTCTGAGACATACGAGCTCAGAGGCTATATAGTTGAAGGTTATTAGCAATATATTCCCAATTTGGTAATGTGACATGCTGAGTGTTGCTGTGAAATGATCATTGTGTTGATCATTTGTGATAAGATCATTTGTTTGATCGTTTATCTTTGTGATCATTTCTATGATCATTTGTTGACCCAAAGCACAGCTTTTGTATAAAGCGTGGCTTTGTGGACGAGACTTCGTCGAGCCTCACACCCCGGAATGGTCAAAACAGGAAAGATGCAGCAAGTTTATGAGGGGTAGCTCCCTTTAGGGTATGTGCATTTCCTTCTGGAAAAGGGTGGTATCATTGTATGGAGCCCAGATTCTTACTCATGTTGAAACACTTATTATTTGGTGTGATGTTGATGACGAGCGCTCGGTTAAAGGTCCCAAAGGACCGGGGGATGGCATACTCGTGTCAGTAGTTACCCAGTTAGGGGTAACCCGACCTTGTGTTGGCAGAGATCCGGTTTGGTTCTCGGGGACGTCCTTCCAGAGGCGTTCTCATGTGGCAATGGGAAGTTCCTTGGCCTGGCCATTCGTTGGAAATCCAAAGAAACAATACGATCTTGTACGGTATTAGTTGTAGAACCTATCATTCACTTATGGTGGCGCCCCACTATTTGGATGGTAGCTATAGTAGGCATAGTTCGAAATGTCTATGCTGGCTAAGATTTATATCTTTATTTTCGAAATGATTTTCTCTACACTATGCACTAGTAATAATATCAAATGTTTCTTTTTAATGCGTATCAAGCATCTTTGACTATCATAAGGAGAAATCTCCTCCGATTCTGCGTTTGCATTGTGTGTGTGTGCGGGAGGCCTTATGGTAGTCTCATTTTTAAAAGCATAGCGAATTGACTTTAAAATTATTTCTCTATTTTGATTTTAAAGATAAATAAACTATTTTGAGTTCTCACACCAGTCACATGACTGACTCGGAGTTTATTGTTTTCTTTCCTAAACTCTGGGTGCCCACCAATTTCCACACGTGCAGTCAAGAGTTAAGGTTTATCAGGATATTCTGGAATTCAGGAGTTGTTGGAGGCAAACTGGATGGCATGGCGTACTACTAGCATATAGTATTTCGTTTCCGCTGTTTGATGTTGTTTGTTGTTGTACACTCTGATGATGTAATGAAATGTAATGTAATAACTGATATAGTTCTTTGTTAAAGATTATTCATTGGTCTATTATATGTTGTTCCGCTGCGAATTGTGAGATTCTGATGTTGTTCTGTTATTTCTTTCCGTTCTATTTTCTATCTTCTCTCTTCTCCTACCTTTTCTTCTTTCTTAAAACCCTAAGGGTTCGTATTTCCGTTCATCTTGAGTTAATCACTAGAGATTAGTGTCTATTCAAGGAGTACGGATTTGCGGGCCTTTACAGATTTCCCAAAATAATTATTATTTTTTCCAAATCAATATCAAAATGATTTTTCGATATATTTTCAAAACACCAAATCAAATTTTCAAATTGATTCTCAAGTTTATTTCAAACACCAAATTTATTATCTTTTGAAACAAATTTCTTCTTTTAAATTTATTTAATTTTCTAAAATTAATTTACCATAAATTTTCTACTTAAATTTCAAAAATACAATTTTTATTTATTTCTGGTATCCTACGATACCAAAAATATATTCGGCCAAATTATAGCCTTCAACGATTTCAATCACAAATATGATCACATATAAATTTTAAATAAACAACACACAATCATTGAAACAAATTCAATTATTTGAGGAATCCAGGTGGATCCCTCCAACCTATTTCCCTACATCCACAGACGTTGGCACAACACTTAAATACCAATTCCACTTCGAGGTGGAATATCGCGGTATACGGGATTTATATAATATCATCCGCTATTATGCGGCGCATAGGGTCTCATCCGCTATATAATGCGGGAAACCAATCACTCCAAATACATGTATAATACCAATTCCACTTCGAGGTGGAATATCGTGGTATATGGGTTTAATATATAATATCACCTGCTATTATGCGGCGCATAGGGTCTAAACTAATATAACCGATAATAAATTAATCATCCAAGCACACAACCAATCAATTTTAAATTTAACTATCACAATTCAACAATCAATCAATAACAGAAATTTTCAATTATTATAATTTGAGTGAGAAGATCTCACCTTTTGCTTACGCATGCCACCCATTTCCATTCCGGCTTGTTTTCTTGATTTTAAGACCTTGTATCAAACAATTACATGATTTTATTAATAATCAAACTAATCGAATAATTTATTTAACTAATGATTAAATTTTAAACTGGCACTTTAACTTAAACTAATATTTCCTTTAGTAGATTATTTGTAAGTATAAAAATTTCTAGATTAATATAAAAATAAACTAATTTTTTTTTTATTGAACTTTTCAACCTTTTAAAATTCCCATTTTTCAAACCTTATATACATATTTTTTTTAAAAACTAAATAGAACTTCCTTTACTGTTTATTCTTCACTGTTTAGTCCAATATTCAAAACAAAATATATTTATTGCATGTTTACAATGTTACTGCAAATATTTTCTGCCCATATTCATATGTGTATTTCCTGCTTTAATGGTATATATTTATGTATATACATATACATCATTAAATTTAAAGTAAATAAACCATATATATACACCTTCTTTTTTTCTAACTTATACGTACAGATACACATATATAAAATTCAATAAATTAATGTTTAATACCTTACTGCAACAGCCAACATTGCCGAGACCCACCAACGACACCCTCGAACCCCACTGCTCCAATCGCGACCTCGTTTGACACACTCTCGCCTGCGTGCGACACCACGCCGTCTCGAGCCTTAGCTCGACCAAGCCCTCGTCTTTGAGATCGGCAAAATTGGTCGTGACTTCACTTTCCTCCAAAACCAGGTAGTAGCGTCGCCGCTTCCAGGCATCGCGTCTCGGCACGCGCCTTCGTCTGACACGTGAATCGTCAATCCCTTATGTCGCCCCATCGATCGCTGCAACTTTGCCATTCGCGAGGCACTCGCGAATCCCACCATCATCTCCTCTTACGAACGACCCCATCTGACACGATATTCCTTTTCAATACGAAATTGATGTCGTCGATCTTTTAATCGTCGTGCTTTGACATGCTCGCGAAAACCTACGTGCGATGATTCCCTCGAACAATTCGCGAATGATACACGCGATTACAGTCGCCATTTTTTTCCTTTGCAGTCAATTTGAATTACAAACAGGTTCAGTTGGAAGGAATAGAAGAGGCTACAATTTGATTTGAATTTGAATCATCTATCTGAAAATGAAGAAAGGAAATGAAAATCGTTCGACCATTATATTTTGGGTTCGCCATTAATACTTGGCCATTTTATTTATTGTTTTTCTTCTCGAACAACTTTGTGCATGCAAATTGAAGAAAGAGGTGAATTCGATTTGAAATTAATAGTGGAAGCGTCCATTGATTTTTTTCTTTCTTTCGAACGAGATAAGCATTATAATTTTTTCTTTCTAGTTTCCAAACGAACGCGTGTTCAACCAGGGAGACATGTTGAAAGATGAAGGACATGTGTTGGATCTGTCGATTGAATGTGAATATATATATATTCAATTGAAATTCAAATTCAAATTGTCCCAAAAATGCAATTTAAATTCTCGACCTCAAATCGAGGCATGCCGCCAGGCGTTTCTAATGTTAAACCCCTATTCCGAATGCAATGGAAAAGGTTCCGAGGCCAAATTCGATCGTATGGAGAAGATAGCTTTTTTGACCCAGTTATTACATTAAATTTTCAATTTAAATTTCAGCGCGTTTGTTCATCATACGGCCAAGTGATCACCCCAAACACTACGAAAATTGAAATCCGATAATAATACAATAATATGGATTCAATGGAACTGGTTTCGTTGAAATCCGAGACTGTGCCTCGGAAGACTATTTTTAAATGTTGATTTGAACAATATAACTTCAAAACTGAATAAATCGCTTTCAAATCCCATTCTGAAGCTTCCATTATCTTTAGTATTATCAATATAAATTTTCTAAGCCATCAAATTATTTTTAATCAACTTAAAAATCAAGATTCAATATTTTATCAAATTTTCACTTATTAAATTCAATATTTTAATTACCAAATAAATAGATTTTTTGAATTTCAAGTTAAACCAACTTTCAAATATTTAAAACCAATTAAATATTTCTTTCTTTTTCAGATGTTTAAAATTTTCAAGTCGTCACAAAGATAGTATGGTGAACGATTTCTGTATGAGCTATGACATGCCCCTGACTCCCGTGGGTCAGCTTAGATGTGACTAAAGCGGGAGCAACGCCGGGCCAAGTGAGGTCGCACCTCCGATCGGGCACATTTCTTCGATACCATTCTATTACTTTGTGATTGATTTGGCGGGCAGCTGTAACATCTCAGTATTTTGTGCCATTCGCATCCGCACATGTCGGATTTGAATAGCTCAAAATATCAGATTGTTAATTTATATTTGGCAAAGCTCAAACATATACATTAGATAAAATAATCATAGAATCACAGACATAGAGTAATATAATAATAAGCAGCGGAAACAAAAGTATAGTAGTTCATGAAGCTACTATATATATAACAGAGTTAAAATAAGATACAACAGAAGTCTCGAATACATAGAAGTCTCAATACAATAGTCAAATAACAAAATCTGAATATCTATCACTGGAGTCCACTAAATAACCGAAAGCTGAATAGATAGACGGATCCCCAAGCGAAGCTCCAACTCCAAAGGTGAGTCTCAAATGCTGTGATACTCAGTCTGACCCAAGCGTAAAGCAAAACAAAAAAAACACTCAAGTCAAGATTAACATTCTTAGATCAATAAATCCAACCCAAGTGAAATATCAACTGAAATACAAGTAAATCAAAGGATGTTTGGGATACCCATCTTCTAAGGATCCGTGAAACTATATACCATGTAGTACAATACGCTATTGTAATATGTCTAAAGTAAAGTAAAAGTTTTAAAATAGCATTAAGGCATTACCCATATCCCCCTTAACAAACTTTTATATATTCCCATAGTCTATACAATAACGTAATCTTCCCTGTATTGGAGGTCGTTAGAGAGCACTCCGTAGGTATGGTACAAAACAAACTTGTAGTGGTCTCGATAAAGTAGGTGACACGGCACAACTAGGCAATGCCAGGGTAGATATACCAATTACACTTCTGGGCTGTTGGTAACGCATAGCCGTAGATACCGCCCAACTCGATCCACACTCCCAAAAATTCGAGGGTGCATCCAATCAATCATAAAGTAATAGAATGGTATCAAAGAAGTGTATCCAATCAAAGGTGCTGCCTCACTTGGCCCGTCAATTGCTCCTGTTTTAGCCACCTTAAGCTAACTTACGGAAGTCAGGTCCACGTATATACCTCATATAGGATCGTTTCCAACCATCCTACTTCATTCTAAAATCTTCACTACGTACATCGTTGTTAAAGTGGTTTTCAGAATTGGCAAAGAGTATGGCAATCTAATCCTGGTCTCTTTAACAATCAAACGTTATTATAACACCGTGGTCACTTTATTTCTAGTAGTTTATATCTCAAAACCAAAATATCATATTCATTCAAACCTCGTTTACATAATAAAATAGTTTATATAATAAAATAGTTGATATAATAAAATAGTGTATATAATAAAATAATTAGTATATTAAAATAGTTATAAGTTAAATAGTTTGTAAATTAAAATAATTAGGATATTAAAATAGTTAAAAATTAAAAATAGTTTATATCAAAATAATTTATAAAGTAAAATATATTTTAAAAATAATTTATATAATAAGAATAGTTTCCTCGAATTTCACAAATTGATACAAATTAACTCAAATTCCAAAATTCAATTTAATTCAATCACAATTCATCAAATTTCAATTTTGTTCAACATCTCAATAAAACATTTTCAATTTAAACCGATTTCAAATACCAATTTGAATCACAAATTAAACCATTTCAACTTCAATAGATTTCAAAGTTTAATTCCAACCTTTACAATAACTAAATTTAATAATTTCATACTTATTTCAAATTCACTTTACTATTATTTAGTTTTGAAATATTCACTTAAATTAATCCAATAACATTTAAGTAAAATCTAAAATTACAATTTAAATAAAACTAAATATCCCATTTCGATTTATTTAAATTTTAAAATATTCATTTAATCACCTTTATTCAAAATCAAGTTATAAAATCGTACCTTTAAAATCTCAAACTTTAAATAAGTTTCAAATCGGTTTTTATTTAGGTATAATTCTTAAACAAATAAAATTTCAAATCCGTTTCTATTTATCTTCACAACACCTAATTTATTAAAATTATATAAAATCTACTTTTAAAATATAATTTTAAATAAATACTTAAAACATATTGTATACTAATTAAACTAAACTCTATTAAATTAAAGCTTATTGTTAAATCTATTTTATATTAAAACTAATTTATACATATTTTAAAATAGTAAAATTATAAATAAATTCTTAAAATTTATAATTTCAAAACTAACTTGTAATTTTAAAATTTTCAAAAACACATAATTTTAAAAACCAAGAATTTAAACATATATAAAATAACATTTATATATATCGCTACAACAAAATAGCCTTTACACAACGGGCAATGCCCGTTGTAATATGGATTTCGCAATGGGCATGCGCCCGTTGTAATAAGTCGACCGTATTTTACAACGGGCAATAAACGTTGTAAAAGACCGTTGTAATACACCGTTTTACAACGATCATCGGCTCTTGCAATAGACTCTATGACAACAATTAAAGCCTGTTATAAAACGTTGAAACTTGCAACGGGTTTTGACCGTTGTAATAGCCTATAATACAAATGGCATAGCCCATTGTAATAAACTATAATATAACTGGCATAGCCCGTTGTAATACATGATATGGCAACGGTTTCTGACCGTTGCAAAATAATGCAAATTTTTAAAAAAATACAGTAGCATCCATGCAGTACATCCATACCAATAATGAATAATTTAACGAGTAATAAATATTATCATAAAACAACCAAAATCACATACGAAAAGCCTAAAAGCTAGAGTCATAAAATTCCAACATTATTCCAAAAAGTTAAATAACTTTACATTGACATAGTTCTAACCTACACATGACAACTAGTTTCATAATAGCCAAATACATAAAGCATTAACACCTAAACATAAAGCTTTTGTCAGCGAACTCATCTTTCTTTGATTGTCGCTTTCTCTTTTCACGCTCTCTTTCTCTTTTCCTTTTGTTTTTCTTTTTGTTTTTATCCATATAATCTTCCTCTCTTTATTCTTTTGTCTATATGGACAGGTGAAAAACGCCAGTTTATATGTGCAATAATTGAATGGTAAGATGACCTTATAAGTTACAGTCAACGAGCAAAGCAATGCCACTAAATATATAAATAAAATGTTCATGTCAGGTTTAAACAAAAATATAAAAATCTAGCTATAATCTTAAAATATATGATGTTGATCTGAATGATATAAACATCATATCTGAATATATTTTTAGCAGAATCTGCTATATTTAGATCAAGTAAACATGATTATATCCAATAATAAGTGAATGCAACAATATTGAATGATTTAACATGCAAAGAAAACTATGTAACTAAATACGCAAAGGAAACTAACGAATGAGAAACATGTCATATGTGGTGCATAAACAAAAAAAACACTTTTGTAAGTTAATGAAAATGGTGAAAACGCCGGAGAAACTTATGGAAATCCATTTTGTGCACAATAAATTGTTCTGTTTATATAACGAAATATGAACCTAGATTGAAAAATTTAAGAGACTGATTGATGTTATATAACTGGAATTTTATGTAATAACCCGCATATTTATCGATTTTATATTTAAATATTTTATTTAAATATTTTGTCGTTAATCGGATATTGGTCCGAAAAGCTACTTTTTGCAAATGGTCAAATTAGGACTCGAGACCACTTCCATTGAGTTGGAAATGCCGTTTACAATTATTTTAAGTATAAACATTGGTAGGATTGGAGTTAGTGGAATTTCACTTACTTTTCCCGCTTTGGACTTTGGGTTAGATTAGCAATTATAACTCAAACCCACTTCTCTCCTTCTCCTCACTCTTCATAAATTTCCTAACAAACAAACTTTAACATTAATGGTGAGTGGAAAGGGAATTAGAAACTCTAGGCCTAGGTTTCAACTCCAACTCCATCATTCAACTCCAAATTCAAGGAAAAAGCATTGGATTCAAGCTTGTAGTTGCTTCTCCATTCACCTTCAAGCTTTACCTTCATAATTTGGTGAAAACGTGAGATTTTTATCTCATAATTCTAGTCTATAACTATATTGGACTGTTGGGAATGATTCCCCATCACTTTTGCATGTACATTTGCATTTGGTTTGGATTGGATTGGTGAAAAACTCCAATTTTTAGTGTTTTTGGTGAAAAAACTGCACTTAGGTCGTTCTGGCAAAATTGGCACTTCAGAGTTAGGTCGTATGGACATTAGGTCGTAGGTCGTATGGACCTTAGGTCGTAGGTCGTTCTGGCCATTTCTAACGTCTTCGGAGTTAGGTCGTATGGACCTTAGGTCGCAAGGTCGCTAGGTCGCAAGGTCGCAAAGTCGCAAGGTCGTAGGTCGCATGGCCATCTTCTTTAGACCGTTAGGTCGCGAGTGTTAGGTCGTTAGACCTTACCTTCCTTAGGTCGCATGACTATTTGGACGCTTGACCAGTTTAGGTCGTTAGACCTTAATACAGTTAGGTCGTTAGACCATTTAGGTCGCAAGACCACAAGGTCGTTAGGTCGAAGAACCTTAAGCCGTTATACCTTTTAGGTCGCTCGACCTAGTTAGGCCGTTAGGTCACATGACCTTATTCCAGTTAGGTCGTTAGGCCTTTGTACCGTTAGGTCCCGTGCCCTCTGCAAATCTTTAGGTCGCGTGACCTCGTGTGACGCCCCACCTCTATACCCACGCTAGCCAAGAACACTACGGAGTAATGCTGTCGACTAGCACGGAGAATAAGGCTGTTGAGGAGCGACCATCTGTATAATTGCTTTGTGTGAGTACCGATATGCCAGATAAAAATATAACTTTTCATCTCAAGAGGAAATCCGACATACCGACACAAACTCAAAGCTACTACACAGTGGCTATAAAGGTCTTCAGAAACAAATATAGAAATAAACATAACACAAATCAGTCACAGATAATTCATATCACAAAGGCGAAAATAGATATGAATATTACACATAAAAGTGTTCATCAGAGTAGTGGTCTAATAAGGTCCACAATATCACAAAAAGGAATAGATACAAGTGCTAGACAAAAGAATAACTATACATCATAGAGTCTGTATCTCAAATGTATACAACAAAAACTACTAATCTAATTAGTTAGCAAAAAGTCAGATGATGGTCCGATAAGGAGTCAAGCAGAAGCACCTGTAAAATCTCATCTAACCCGAGTATTATTTATGAAGAAAATAATAAACGGATCAGTCTAGCTATAATTATCAGATAAAATGAGATATAAGAAGAGATATAATAATAAAACGTATGATAACCAAAAATGTCATACTTCAACAAGTATACATTAGAAAATCCACAAAAGTCATACAATATCTCAAGAATCTCATAGAATCAAAAGAATGTCATATTCTCCATTTAATTCACCAAGCCACAATAAATGACATACATATCAATGCCAACTGAAAAAGGTGGTGAAACATAAATTCTAGAAATCATCAATTAGAAATCCAGAAATCATAAGAAAAAGGATGGATAATCCCATAAATTGGACATCGACGCACCTAGAAAGACACGCCCCATGCACAGTCGAACATCGACGCACCTAAATAGGTACGACCCATGCTCTAGCATCGACGCACCTACAAAGATACCCCCCATGCATAAATAAACATCGACGCACTGAGAAAGATACATCCCATGCATAAATAAACATCGATGCACCTAGAAAGATACACCCCACGTAATGTTTAACACCGATGCACCTAGAAAGATACACCCCATGCAAAGTCGAACATCGACGCACCTAGAAAGATATGCCCCATGCATAGACGAACATCGACGCAACTAGAAAGATCCGCCCCATGTCCCAACTTATTGAGCCGATCGCTCCACGAAGTAAACAAACATCGATGCACCTAAAAAGGTACCCCCATGCATAATAAAAATCGACGCACCTAAAAAGGTACGACCCATGTGTAAACAAACATCGATGCACCTAAAAAGGTACACCCCATGCATAATAAACATCGACGCACCTAAAAAGGTACGACCCATGTGTAAACAAACATCGATGCACCTAAAAAGGTACACCCCATGCATAATAAACATCGACGCACCTAAAAAGGTACGACTCACGCAAGAAATGAGACGAAGCTCAATAAAATGAGGAACGGTCCTCCACATAGGCCAAGAGACATCGCACATTGCTAGTCTAAACCATAAAATGATCATCATCGATCATCAAGAAGTGTCAATTACAATAAGCTAGTAAATATATGAGTTTAGCATCATGTCCCATAACCACTAGCTTAACTTAAATATTTGCGAACAAATTGTAGATCTCCACTAGAAAATTGTCACAAGAGATTCAATCGAACAAGTCCAAGAATTAATCAACGAAGTAAAAGCAAGCGTTCCATACCACTTGTTTTACTAAGTCGTTTAATTAGATTTCTCATACGAGTGAGGTAAAGGTTTGTATATACTAGTAGATTGGAAAACGGTTTAAGAAACAAGCTTTGTAATAAAATAGTGTTGAAATCATTTGAAGGAAGAGTTTTGATATTTATTACTGGTATAGAAAACCTTTATATTTTAAAGTGACAAATCACTAAAAATGATTGTAGAAACAATCGATCGTCAAAATTCATATTCGAAGACGTGAATAAAAATCCAAAGAAATCGATATCAAATCCATCAAAGTGGATATATCCAAAATCCCAAAGAAAAGAAGTCATCAAAGTCGATAATAAGGATAACAACTAACCGGATCAACAAAAATCGATATACCTTGGAAATTTACTCAAAAATAGCCAAAATAGGCAAATTAAACAGTTCCAGACGTCTGGTAGGTGTTCCTAGACGTCTGGCCCTAGGTTCTGGAAGTATATGTGTTTTCTCCCTTCTATTTTTAATTCCTGGGCCATTTCAGACGTCTGAAATTTTCAACTAGACGTCTGAATTTGATTTCAGACGTCTGGATTTTGTTTCAGACGTCTGGATTTAGTCTCTGCCTTTTCCAGACCCCTTACCAGACGTCTGGATTATTCAACCAGACGTCTGGATTTGGTTTCAGACGTCTGAAATTAATTTCAGACGTCTGAAATCTTCTGCTAGGCAAAAAAACAGCCTAGACCAAAAATGGCAAATCCAAACCGAAATGCGATCAAACGAGCGATGGATGCTAAGGATTTATGCCAATCGACAACCCAGCACTATAGGCTCTTCGATGCATCACCAAAAACATGTTCAAACGTCAAAGATTGGTCTTTTAAAGATTTGACTACAAAACACCAAAAATTGGAATATTCACCAATTCAATCCAAATCAAAAGCAAATGAACATAAATAAGTGTTAGGAATTCGTACCCAACAATCAAAGATAGATATAGACATAGATGTGAGATAAAAATCTCACCTTTGAACCCAAATCAATGAAGAAGAAGCTCGAAAGCAAAGGAAGATCAACCACACTTCAATCTCAACACTAAAAGCTTGAATCTAAGCTTAAAAGAGAAATATTTCCCAAATTAGGTTTAGGAATGTTCTGAAATCAAAGAGAGAATGAGTTAGAGAAGAAGTAGATGATGCTTACCAATCGGTTCTTCTATTAGTTTGGAGCTAGAGTTTGATTTGCAAAAGAAAACTAGGGCTTGGAGTTTTAATTTCCTCTTCCACTCTCCATTAATATAAAGCTTGAGTATAAGGAAATGAGGAATGAAGTAATGAAGAGGAGAAGGGGTTGGGACTGAATGCATAAGTGGGGTTAATGGGCTCAGCCCAAACCAAAGCCCTAAGTGAAAAATGTCCAAATTCTATTATCTCCAAACATATCGAAGTTTATACTCAAAAAGGTCGCAAATGCCATTTTGAACTCAATGCGGGTGGTCTCGAGTCCCAATTCGACTGTTTGCAAAAAGTAGCTTTTCGGATCAAAATCCAACGAACGATAAAATATTTAAATAAAATGTTTAAATATAAAATCGATAAATATGCGGGTTGTTACAGACTCCCCTCCTTAAAGAAATTGCGTCCTCGCAATACTTAAGAAGAAAATAAAGAGTAACAACCATAAAATCATATCAACACAAAAGAAAATTGAAATAAGAAGTTCACCATAAAGAGCACGAAAGAGTTAGCAAGAACGGGATCGCTCGATGAATTCTCTAGATTCTCAAGAGTAATCCCTAGGATTTGAGAACCATTGAACTTTCACAAGAAGAACATCTTTATTCCGAAGGCGCTCAACCTCCGAAGCAATGATGCGAATGGGATGTTGCTCATAAATCAAATTTGGTGAAACTTCAATCCCCACAATAACACCGGGCTCAAGAATAAAAATCGGAATCCCTAAGGTATTTCCGTAGTAGAAAGACGTGAGAAAACATCATGAATATCAGAAAATTGAGCTGGTGCTACGACGTAGTATAATAACAGTGCGCCTGAAAAACTAGAAACTCAAATAATTTGGGACATCAGCGTAGTACAAAAACGGTACGCCCAATGAACCAAAGCCCAAATAATTTCGGAACACCGACGTAGTACAAAAACGGTACGTCCAATGAACCGAACACTATAAAAGAACATCAGACGCAAGTCCATACAAGAAACGAGATGAAACTCAATAAAACGAAGTACATCAAAACACCCGATGAACTTGATAAAAAGATAATTCCATTCCTACATCATCAAAGAATCAACACCTTGTTGCCTACGACAAAACGTATTAGCAACACGATTTCCCCTTCGGGAATAAAAAGAATATCAAGATCATAAGATGCCAGGAACTTGAGTCAACATGAAGTTCCTTATGAGAAAATAAATATTCCAAAGATTTATGATCGAGGTAGAGAACAAATTTCTCATCCAAATATGATGATGCCAAATTCCAAAAGTAAAAACAATAGCCGCGAGCACTAGATCATGAGTGGCATATCTAATCTCGATAAGCTATAATGATTTAGAAGCATAAGTGATAGCACGTTCTCCTTTGCCAGAGAACGACATCCAAACCAATACGACTAGTATCGGTACAAATAGCAAAGTCTTGATTCCCCTTCGGGAATCACAAGAATAAGAGTATCTAAAGGAAGAGTTCTTTTTGAATAATCCTCTTTCCCGAAAAACTAAAACTTTCAAACTTACACTTATCTTTATTTAATTATCTTTCTAGAAATTTTTTCTTATTTCAAATCAATTTATTGTGTCAAATTGTCTCATCAAAGCGTTTAGGAGATTCCTATCGATAACGTTGATCAAGCGCATCGACTATAATTCTTAAAGCACTCAATGGGAAATACAATCACAAAATCATATTCTATAGGATAAGTAAGTTTCTCAAAAACTTCTAAGAATATTCTTTGTTCATTTTAAGAACAAAAATCCAGTTATACTTCTAAATAAATCTTATGAAAAAGATTTTGCAAAATTTTAAATTGCTATTTTCATCTAAAATCAATAAATGCAAAAAATGGAATCATCGAGATATTTGATAGAATGCTCGATACCTAAAATGGATGAAATAAGCTGGACAAACTGAATGACATAATAATTCATAGGAATCATAACAAGTGCGGAATGCGGTAAGTGGAATGCTAACTTTCGCAACTCATAGCAAATGAAAACCGGTGGTAAGGTCAAACTGAAAAGACCTTAGCAGCACACAAAAGATTACTTAGGTGATAATCCTTAGACAAGCTCAAAAATACCGGAAAATTTCTCAAACTACATGAATGAGAGAAATAACACTTTCCTTATAAGTGGGCTTAAGGAATAAAATGATGCCATCAAGTTGGAATCAAAATCATAAAGGAAAAATAGAAATCTGCTTAACAGATTGAAAATGTCGAAGATGAATAGTCCACTCGAGAAAATAGGATATAGGCTTCATTAATTAAGCCATCCCTATCGCACAAATCAATTCCGGAGCCTAAGTAATAATATCGGCTCAGAAAGAAAAATCACATAAAATAATTTTCGACACCAAATAAAAGCAAATTGCGTGTTGCGGATCTACCATCCGGATTCACAATCCTCAAAGAAGACATCAAGCCCAAAATTGTTTAAAGGGAAAGAATCAACAAGTTCTTTTGATATAAAATAGTGAGATGAAACCCGTATCAACAAGAACTCAAATAAGAAGATCATGAAATAAAACAATGCCATCAAGGATTGAGTGAAAAATACCTTGACCGAGAGAAGAGTTTCTAGCGGCTTGCACAATATTTAGCTTTCTCATGTCCTTGTTCAAAAGTTTGGGACAAGCAGATAAAAGATGACCCGGTTTCTTGCAATAGCGACAAGAACGGGGTTTTGGACACATATTCGCATAGTGTTCCTTAGAATTACAATTGTAGCATCCTCCACGATTAGGGATTGGAGTCTTTGCTACAAAAGTAGTTTGCTTCACTCTCTTATTGGGATTAAGGCTTTTGAACTTAATATGCCTCTTCTTGGAAGTCCCAATATAACAAACACTTCCTTTACCAACCTCTCCATGAAGAAGAGTAACATCCACAAGCTGATTGAAAGAAACTTCAAGTTTCAAAGGTAGAACCATTTCGGGGTTCTTACTCAAAGCATAGATAAACTCTTGATTCTTTACAAGATCCAAAAGTTGTTGAGCAGACATGAATACTCCATCCAGGGGAGTAGCACTAGATTGACCGACGCTGGGACGGCCAGGTCCAACCATTTCTCTTCTTTAAGAAAGAAACAGAGAAGAGAAAAAAGTTATTCTCAAAATAAATATCAAGCAATCTTGATAGATAAAACAAGGAATCATAAAAGAAAGCAGGATAGAACGGTACGAAGACTCGAATAAATCCTAAGGCACAACTCATAAGAAAAACTTAGGACATGATCCTTGCTAGATTATTCTACATTGTTCCGAAGTTTGGCTCTGATACCAAGCTGTGATGCCCCACCTCTATACCCACGCTAGCCAAGAACACTACGGAGTAATGCTGTCGACTAGCATAGAGAATAAGGCTATTGAGGAGCGACCATCTGTATAATTGCTTTGTGCGGGTACCGATATGCCAGATAAAAATATAACTTTTCATCTCAAGAGAAAATCCAACATGCCGACATAAACTCAAAGCTACTACACAGTGGCTATAAAGATCTTCGGAAACAAATATAGAAATAAACATAACACAAATCAGTCACAGATAGTTCATATCACAAAGGCGGAAATAGATATGAATATTACACATAAAAGTGTTCATCAGAGTAGTGGTCTAATAAGGTACACAATATCACAAAAAGAAATAGATACAAGTGCTAGACAAAAGAATAACTATACATCATAGAGTCTGTATCTCAAATGTATACAACAAAAACTACAAATCTAAGTAGTTAGCCAAAAGTCAGATGATGGTCCGATAAGGAGTCAAGCAGAAGCACCTGTAAAATCTCAGTCTGACCCGAGTATTATTTAAGAAGAAAATAATAAACGGATCAGTCTAGCTATAATTATCAGATAAAATGAGATATAAGAAGAGATATAATAATAAAACGTATGATAACCAAAAATGTCATACTTCAACAAGTATACATTAGAAAATCCACAAAAGTCATACAATATCTCAAGAATCTCATAGAATCAAAAGAATGTCATATTCTTCATTTAATTCACCAAGCCACAATAAATGACATACATATCAATGCCAACTGAAAAAGGTGGTGAAACATAAATTCCAAAAATCATCAATTAGAAATCCAGAAATCACAAGAAAAAGGATGGCTAATCCCATAAACTGGACATCGACGCACCTAGAAAGACACGCCCCATGCACAGTCAAACATCGACGCACCTAAATAGGTACGACCCATGCTCTAGCATTGACGCACCTACAAAGATACGCCCCATGCATATATAAACATCGATGCACCGAGAAAGATACATCCCATGCATAAATAAACATCGATGCACCTAGAAAGATACACCCCATGTAATGTCTAACACCGATGCACCTAGAAATATACACCCCATGCAAAGTCGAACATCGACGCACCTAGAAAGATATGCCCCATGCATAGACGAACATCGACGCAACTAGAAAGATACGCCCCATGTCCCAAATAATTATTTTTTATTTCAAATCTTCCAGATTTCAAATTCAACACAAAATTATTTTTGAAATAATACTATTATTTTTCCAAAACCTTTGGAAACCACTTCCAAATCCAAAGGAATTTTAAATTTTCCCAAAAATTCCAAATTCCAAATTTCCAATCCATCCAATTCATATTTAAACATTTTTCTGAAATTTTCATTTTACTTTATTTTCACATATTCTCTGGAATTCTATTTCAAATTATAATCTCATTTATTTATGAAGTTTATTTCAATTTATAAATTACATTCACAATCTATATTTCAAATTCCATTTTGTTATATAAGTTTATTCTTCAACTTTGGTTATAAGTTTCCATTTGGTCATATTTTATATTACTTCTTAACTTAATTCCAATAATTTAACAACCAATCTCCTTAACATTTATTAGAGGAACATATTGCTTTATATATCAAAATATATATTTTATATAAAATCATTTAAAATCTTTATATAAGAAAATAACAAGTACGCGCTCATATATCTATATATTTTCTCAACTCATTCTAGAGTACTACAGACTCTATTGAATGAGTAATCCCCACCAGAGCCAAGGTTCTCGCTTAACCTTGCCCTGATACCAAATGTAACGATCCGAAATTTTCGAAGCCGAAAGTCCCAGATAGTTATGAAAAAGAAGAAAGAGATAGAAGAAGAAGAATAGAAACACCAAACATCTCACATTCGCAGCGGATAAAATATAATATAAAATAACAGTTTACAAAAGAATATTATATCTATCGATTACATTTAATATACATCAGAGTTTCACATTATATATACGGTCGCTGAATATTTACAATTATCACCTCTCATATTAACAATAATATAAATACAGCGGAATACTCTATACGATATTGCCATCCAGCTCGCCTCCTGAGCTTCAGACCGTTCTAACCAAGAAATCTGTAATACTCGGTCTGACCCGAGCATTACACCAAAGTAACACCCGGGTCAGGCTGGAAACCAGCGTGAGTAAACTCATCCAACATGGAATAACAGCATACAACTAAATAAACCCGGGGTAACTCAAACTAATCTTACAAGTTCACAGTATGTTAAAAAACATAACTAATTTCACACATCCATTTCCTAAGTACCAAAGCTTAGGTTTAAATAGTCCAATCCCTTTAAAATCACTTCACTCCAGCATATAGATTCCACATATCAACCCATAAAAAATATTTGAAGTGGTTTCAGGTATTTTCCGATACCCGATCCCGGCCTCTTCCAAATTATCCATACGAGATACACAACATTTCATATTAAAGGTATCAACTCATTCAAGCATCCAATACCATACAATCATCCATAAGCAGAGCTTAATCGCATACAAAACAATTCGATTGAATCTAATTGAATTCCTAACTACATTCATTTAGATTACTTCATTCAATATTAACTAACTCCAAATCAATTAATTCGTCAACCCTTCACTATCATCTTAATTAATCACCTGGATTAATTATTTTTCAATTACATTCAAGTAATTATCTTAAATTAACTTCACAATATTAATCAAGCTCAACCAAGATCATTAAGTAACCTTAATTACTTCATGATTTAATTAATTATTTAAATTCATTAATCCTTAATTACTTATACCATTTAACTTTCCATAAGTCACTTGTTACTGATTAATTCATCTTAATTAGTCAATCTTCAATTACATCGTTAATTATGTTAATTATTTTCAAATATATTTTAATTTTTTCTAATCTAAATCAATTACTTTAATTCAACCACAATATCAATCACTTCTGATTAATTTCAACCTGTAATTAATTATCCATTTATTTACTTTATTAATCAAATTCTCCTAAATTAATAATCTTAATTAATCTCTTGATTTATTCCTCAAAACAATTTTATTAATTTCATTAAGTAATTATTTACCCAGCCATCCAATGATTATTCTGAATTACTTACACTTAATTAATTAATTTAAACTTAATTAATTAATCCAAACCCCTTATTAAATTTTAAGATGAAGGCATTTTCTTATTTATGTTTTAAGTTTAATACAACCTAACACCCAATATACCTCGAGTCATACTCAATTAACTTGAGGATCAACCAAAACCAAAGTCATATCATCATTTGTGTACATCCAATAAATTTAATCAATCAACCAATCCATTTAAATCTAAATAAAGCTCCGACTGAGTGAGGTTTACTCACCTTTGATTTTGCAATCCAAACCCAATCTCGACTTGGTTCCCTTCAGATGTTGACCTTGAATAATAATTTATATGACTTATTAACATTTGAAATAAATCGAAAATCAATTACCATTTAATCGACTGTTTGCAAAAAGTAGCTTTTCGGACCAAAATCCGACGAACGATAAAATATTTAAATAAAATATTTAAATATAAAATCGATAAATATGTGGGTTGTTACACCTCGTATCTGACCTTAGGTCGTTAGGTCGTATTTGACCTTAGGTCGGTAGGTCGTAAAGACTTTAAGTCGTTCCCCCCCCCCCCCACTAGGTCGCTCGCCTGGTTGAGTCGCACCTTACCTTAGCGAGTTTCCCTTAGGTCGCGTACCCCCTTAAGTCGCTCGACCACTAGGTCGCGAACACCTTTAGGTCGCGTGCCCCTTTAGGTCGCTCGATCCTATCCTCCCTTAGGTCTTCACTAGGTCGTACCGTTTTGGACGGGGCGCTGCCCCCTGAACCCCCACGACCTGACTGGGCAGGTCGAACCCCGTAGCGGGGGCGTTGCCCCCGCACCCCCACCTTGGGAGGTTGCCACCCCCTTGGACCCCCCCTCCGTAGGGGATCTTATCGGAAAAACATTCAACAGAACTTGCTGAGATGATTTCCTTGGATTCTTATCACATCTTCGAATGTGATCTTTGTGATTGATTGTTTCTACAATCGCTTCTGTGATTTGTCACTTTAAAATATGAAGGTTTCAATACTAGTAGTAAATATCAAAACTCTTTCAACAAAATGATTTCAACTCTATTTTCAATAACAAAGCTCTTTTCTTAAACCGTTTTCCAAATCTACTAGTATATACAAACCTTTACCTCACTCGGATGAGAAATCTAATTAAACGGCTTAGTAAAACAAGTGGTATGAAACGCTTGCGTTCACTTCGTCGGTTAATTCTTGGACTTGTTCGATTGAACCTCTTGTGATAATTTTCTAGTGAAGATTTACAGTTTGTTCGTAAACATTTAAGTTAAGAAAGTGGTTATGGGACACGAAGCTAAACTTTTATATTTACTAGCTTAGTGTAATTGACACTTCTCGTTGATCATGACGATTATTTTATGATTTAGACTAGCAATTGTGCGATGTCTCTTTGTTTGCAAGGTTAGACTAGACCTCATTGGTGTGATTCCGACTCACACATATCTCTTTGTCTGCAAGGTTAGTCTAGACACCATTTGTTTGAATCCACTCACACATACCTTTTTGTTGTGAGGTTAGGCTAGACACCACTTGTGTGATTCCACTCACACATACCTTTTTGCTTTTTGGTTAGCCTAGACCTCATCTGGGTGATTCCGACTCACCCATATGGGGTAGCTCCCCATGGTCTTCGAATCGTCATGTGATAGGCCTCTTTCTCTTTTTCTGTGATTTTTGGATTTCTTGTGTTGATTTCTGGAATTTATGTCATTGACTTGTTACGAGTACAAGTTTAGGGTATGATGCCCTCTTTGGATCTTTGAGAAGATTCTTGTGATATCGATTTATCTCTTATTGATTGATCTTCTGTTGATCATCATTTGAATACATATAGTAGTATGTCAGTATGGATATTTTATGTTTATGCCATATCTTTTATTTTATACCATGTCATCTGATATTTATAGCTAGACTGATCCGTTTATTATTTTCTTAAATAATACTCGGGTCAGACCGAGATGTTACAGGTTCTTCTGCTTGACTTCTTCCCGGGATTTGCTACTCTGACTTTTGGCTAACTATTTAGATTAGTAGTTTTTGTTGTATACACTTGAGACATAGACTCATAGTTGTATTCTTTTGTATAGCACGTGTTGCTATTCTTTTGTATTATTGTGGATCTTTTTGACCACTACTCTGATGTACACTTTCATGTGTTAGTTATATATTCATATATTCTTCCGCCTTTGTGATATGGATGTCTATGACTGATTTGTGTTATGCTTATTTCTATGTTTGTTTCCGAAGATTATTTATATCCACCGTGTGACAAGCAATCACATGGATGGTCGCTCCTCAACAGCCTTATTCTCCGTGCTAGTTGACAGCACTACACCGTAGTGTTCTTGACTAGTGTGGGTATTGAGGTGGGGCGTCACATTTGAGATGGAAATGGTGTGAAGCGGGGTTTGAGATTAAAGAGCTAACACTGTCAGAGACTTATTTGTGAAATATAAAATTTATTCTAACCAAAGTCAATATTCAACGTACTTTGATTAAATTAAAAGCCAATGCTATTAATGAGTAAGGCTTCCATTCTGTCCAAATTGAGGTAAAGTCATCTTCCAAAGCAAACATTAATATATATAAAAAACAATGTCATTCCAATTTGGAATATAGTATTAGCTTCTCTATGTTACATACCCAAGAAAAGTAGTAAACGAATGTGTTAAAATGCGAAAATTACCAAAACATGACAGGCGCGCACTTGCATGCTAGTTTCATGCCTTCTTTTCATCAGAAAGTTATGTATATGATGTACTATACTAAAATATAGTACTAAGCTACAAAATGATACGCTGTAATGAAAATAAAATAAAATATTAAACATTAAAAAGGAATTTAACTTACAAAAGTCAAATGAGCATAGTTTACAAAAAGACCTTATTAAATGATAATTACAAAACATGTCCAGGCAAGAAGTGGAAACCTATATATCATAGCCATGAATTCTCTATTATCGCCATTACAAGACATGATGATTATACATATACATATCTTTTCTAATCTACGGATAAAGTGTATTTTATGTAAACGAAGATAATGGAAGGAAAAGGTTCGATCGCATATGTTTCGTCCCATTATCTCTAATTTGATTTTATTTATTATGAATTCTAATTTTCCCTTCTTTATTTGATATATCAACCAAGTTGTATCATGTCAATAATTAAATAGGATGATTTATTGTATTTATAACCAATTCAAGCAAGCCCTAAATCTCTAGGAAATAAGAAAAAGCATGGGTTACATGAGATATGGAAGAGTCATTTCTTCATTAATGACAGATTCAGAGGCACTGAACCTTACCACTCCGATTTATCTGTCTTGCCATCCCCATTCACGTCAGCTTCTTCAAATGTCTGTTCATAGCAACATTGTAATCAAAGAATGATATCAAAACCCAAAAAATAAATATACTCAACTGAGCTACACCACTACCTTATTTAAGATTGTCTCAAATACTTCATCAGATGGTCTCATTTTCGATTCGGATAGAAGAGCAACTTGCATCTACTTAACCTATAATTTGATAAATAGATACCAAAGGTAAGTGATAAAAATAAGAATAATTTATACATGTATATACAGAAGAAGTAAGATTAACTTAAATAAAATAGTAGAATAAAGCAGCAGCAGAGAATGTTATCATAAACATCAACCTGGGTGACAGACAACATGAAAGACGTCAACAGATTAACATAAGCAATAATGCTCAATTTTTGCTTTCAATGTATATGGGCTTACATCAGGATTTACCAGTCTAAACCTCTAACTTCCAGTAAATAAATAAAATGCTAAACTGTATTTCAGTATATAAAAAAGCATATAAATTTTAAAGCACAACCAACTCATAAATTCTATCATCAAGAATCTAAGCAAAAGGATTTATCGTATCTGTATATACATCTCTAGCCGTAGTTTTAAAAAGGAGTTGATAATGTAGATATACGAGCTCGTAAAGGAACAAAGCTCCATTTTCCTTCATCAAACCTTTATACATGTATGATTCAATTCATAAAAAGGGCTAACAATCCAAACCAACACAAACTAGTGAAATATATATATACACTAACAAAAGGGTAAAATACACATGAGATATCAAAACATTTTTCTTCATCTAAATGCTAGTAATTTCTATTTACAGCAGCATAAAGTGTTTACATGATGCTTTTATGCTTTTTTGTAATACATGCTAACTAGTTGATCTCAGTAAGGATGTGTCCAAAGACATATTAAAATGAAAATGACGGTCCAGATCTCAGTAAAGTTAACAAAAAACGGTCCATATTGAAGCCACAGTTGGGTGTCAGTTGTCATATAGACTATAGAGCTTCAGTACGATGCAAAGGACATATAGGCAATCACAAAACTAAGGGAAAACATGATACCAAAAAGCAAAAAAAAATAGCCTATACTATTGTCAGGTGTAACTCAGGATTATATGAATGATTACTGAAATAGTGCAGTAAATATATAAATATTAAATATAATCTGAAATTAAAGAAGAATTTGGAAATATATTCAATATGAAATGATAATTTAGTAATGTCTGGCCAAGAAAAGAAGTACAAAATAGTTCACTTATTTCCAAAATCTAGAATAAGCCTAGATCTAGATATTGATGGGGATAAAAAAAAGATTTCTCGATGAGAAGAAGATCGACAAGGAAGATCTTTCAGATCCGTATCTTAGAATTTTAGATTCAGATCAGTAATCAAGAATTGCATAGTGAAATCATGAACCAAAAATTTGGTTTCACAACGTGATTTTGAATTCAGATCTGGTTGTGATAGATGGAAATGAACACAAATTAAGCAAGACGGTTACTGGGCAGTGAAGGATAATTGAATGGAGTTTCTGGATGTTTAGATATGCAATTTCATTTAAGATTCGGGAATGGCTCCTAATGGAAATTTGCAACCGCAAAAAAAACATCCAAAGTTGGAATAGAAATGTAATTGTTGTCTTGGACAACTCTACAAACTATAAACCAAATTCACGTACCTATTTTTATGTTTTTGGAAAGCAATTTATGAATCTAGCAGCGCATTAATGAAATTGGAGCATCGATATGGAATCGCTGACGTGGTTATTCACGAAGCATGAGGTCGCGAAGATCGGAATCAACAAGGAAATTCAATTCGCAACAATGAAATCATTTCGACAGATCTACAATTCGCAACAACACTCCTCCACCTGCCGGTCCTTAGCACTCGTAACACGCCGGTGTATTTGCGATAGAGGGGGACGTTTACTGATTTAGGTTCTGATTTCGTTCAGTAAGGAGGATGTTTGCAGCCTTTGACGGTAAAAGAACCCTTCTTCAATTTTCCCCCGGTCTTCATTGCTTCGATTTGGGATTTAAAACTGAATTTAGGGGTTCTACTTTTTATTTGGGTTGTGAGAATGATGTGGAAAAATAAGAAAGGACGAAGTAGAATTTCAGGTGAAGGCACAAAATGCTAATGTCATCCGTTGGATTAAAGAAATGATTGAGGGTGATGATCATCTCTTCAACTATTAGTAATCCCACTTGTTGTTATTGACCAATAGCGTGTTAGTGTTTCCTTGTGAAGTTCAATAGATAAGTTATTAAATATTATTATAAATACAATTATGAACGGTATATCCATGTTTTTTTGACCAATAACATATTAGTGTCACCCATTAAATATTGAATATCGTTAATGCAAAAATTAACTGTAAACTTTTATTTATTTATTATTTATTTGATAATTAGTATTTTGTTCAAATAAGAGAAAATTCAAATCATGGTAAAACTATTATAGCTGTTTGCAATCTGAATTCAAATTCAAAATAAATGAAATATACCATTTTCTAGATGGGACGCCAATTGCATATGAAAGTAATAATCCACAACGTAATGTTCATATTTTCCGAATTTCGATTTTTTTAACATTTTGGAATTTTCTGAAATTTTGAATATATAGTAAAATTTTAAATTTATTTTAAAAATATATTTTTTCATTTTTGAATAGTAAAGACATTTAAAAATTTTATTTTTTAATTTTATGAATATTATTATTAAGAATAGTTAATTAATTATTAAGAAGTAGAAATTATTAAATAGTAAACTAAATATTATTAATTATATAATATTAATTATTAAATATAAAACTATAATAATTATTAAATATAAAAGATAACTATTGATTATAATTAATAACTAGCAGTTACAAATTATTTACCGAGAGTAATTAATTATAATAAATTATAGATGATCACCTATATAAACTATAATTTATAATTATTAATTATAAATTATTGGGTAAGTATCTATTATTTGTTATTAACTAGAAATTACTGATTGTTATTATATTTAAAAAAATAGTAAATATATTCAAAAAAATTAACGTTAATTTGGCAATTTCTTTTAGTGAACGTTTCCTCAAAAAAAAATTCAACCCTATGAGTAAAACATTTTTTATCCAGTAAATTTGTATCTGAACTTTTAGGGATAAAGTTGTTAAAAGCAACGTTTTTATAACTTTTCTATAATAAAAGTTGTTAAAAAAGTACGTTTACAACGTTTGTTATTATTAAATGTCACTTCATATTTATTAATTGTAATTTAATGCTCATTATTAACTGTTAATAATTAATATGTATATATTATTAATTTTTAGTATTAATTTTTAATTTTTAATATTAATTGTTAATCATAAATTATTAACATTTATTGTTAATTATAAATTATTATATATTCAATATTAATTACTCAATATTACTTATTAATAATTGAAAAGTAGAATTAAGCCTGTTGGAATACTAATTATATAAAATAATTAGTGATTAGTGATTATTTATTAATATTATTATAAGTTATAAATGGCTAATATAACATTATTATTGATTAATTATTAAATATTAATAAATAATATGATATTTACAATTATTAGTAATAAGTAATATAATATTATAATTCGTAATTAGTAACATACGATTAATATAATTTTATTAGTGATTAATTATTAAATATTAAAAAATAAAAAATATTAATTTTAAGAAAGCATTGTAATTATGAATTATTGATTATCGAAAATTGCAACAGAAAACTATTATAACGGGTATTTTGTGATTGTTGTAAAATTGTCATCGGTTAAAACAGCCATTTTATGACCGTTGTAAAATTGTCTCCTATTGCAACAAGCATTTTTAGCCTGTTGTAAAATTGGCACCTCTAACAACGGGCATTTTTGTGACCGCTGTAAAATTGGCATCTATTACAACGAACATTTTGTGAACGTTGCAAAATTGGCATCTATAACAACGGGCACGAAAGGAGCGTTGTAATAGCATTCTACAACAGGCAGTCATTACCCGTTGTAAAAAGAGCATTGTATAGGGCATCTATTACAACGGTCCTGAATGGGCCGTTGTAATAGCCTTCTATTACAACGGGCAGCAAATGACCGTTGTAAAAAAGGCGTTGTAATAGGGTATTTTTGTTGTAGTGTATATAATATTTTAAAATCAATATTATTTTTTTTGGCAAAGCCGACGAGGTTAAATGGACCCCGACCATATATTGCTACACCATATAGAACAACACATTTACAACAAGGGGAAGAAAGAGAACAGAGGGAACTTGGCGCAGCAAGCACAGGGAATACAAAGAACAGAACATAAAACAAAAGATCACTAACAGTTCAAAACAAAAGATGCACGTATACCTGGGTCAATAGCAAACGTTAACTGACCCAAAGAATCCCTAATTTCATCCATAATCCACTTCTTGAAGCTGACATCATTTTTGGCATTAGAAGCATCAAAAATTCTACAGTTTCTCTCTCTCCAAACCGAGCTAATAAAGCTTTTCAACACCACTCCAAAAACCCTCTCTCCATCCTCTTTAATTCCACACCGCGCGTATATCCTCCTCCATTCCAGCAGATTATTATGAGAGACATTACTCCTTTTTAGCTTCCCCATCACCGTTATCCAAACTTGTTTAATAAAGGAACATTCGAAATATAAATGGTCAACAGTTTCAGGCATAGTGCAACAGAACTTACAGTTGATGCTAATGTTCATACCCAAGCTAGCAAGCTTCGCACTAGTTAATATCGCACTGTTAAGGACCTTCCACAGAGTGAAGTCGTGCCTCATACTACTATCCCTTCCCCACGTACGCTTCCACCATCTCCATTTTGGGCGAGTTTTATTTCTCATCAGCATTTCATACGCCACACCAATTTTGAATGATGCCTTTCCATCCCCCCACACCATCCTCATAGCATCAGCGCTAATAGGAGTAAAACCTCTTATCTTGTTCCAGATTAGCTGCAGACGATGATTCGAATATGAATTACGTGAAGTTTGAATGTTATGCAGTAAATCCCTGACCATAGAAGCCGAGTGAACACCAGACTGCTGCACTTCATCATATGTTAGTTGCTGCCGTATAATATACCCAGTTTCTAACCACGGATCATCCCAGAATTTCACCCTATACCTCGGATTGGTATTCATTTGAATTAGTGGAAGGAACATGTCCTTTAATTTAAATATACATTGCCATGTCCAACTTATATTCTGAGGTTTAGACATGCACCATAAACTTCTCCCCTTGATAACATTCTTTTCAGACCAATTTGCCCACAAGCTATCAGTGCAGTTATAAAATGTATCAATGTGCTTGGCAAAAGCAGCCTTGTTCCACTGCGTTAAGTTGTGAACACCCAGCCCTCCTTTATCCAAAGGCCTTTCAATATTTTCAAATTTGATAGGAGCAATGTATCTGCCAGTCCCTTTGCCTTTCCATAAATATCTCATGAACGCGCTCCTAATCATATTAATCAACTTGAAGGGTAGAATAAAGGTTCTAGCCCAATAAACTTGCATAGAGAATATCACCGATTTTATGAGAGTTAATCTTCCAGCTTGACTGAGCATCATGGATGTCCAACAGCTAATCCTGGCAGTAATCTTCTCAAAAAGAGGGAGACATTGGGTTGTAGTGATCTTCGAAGTAGTTAGAGGGAGACCCAAGTAAGTGATAGTGTTTTGATTTTGAGTCAACCCAGTGATTTGAGAAATGAGATTACCTTGATCATTACTAACACCAGCAGTGATGATGTCAGATTTTTGCATATTCACTTTAAGCCCTGTCATAGCGTAGAATTCATCAAGGGCATGCATTATGTTGGTGAGGGTAGATATTTCAGGAGTGCAAAAAACAACCAGATCATCTGCAAACATAAGAGCAGAGATCCGTGGTTCATTGCATTGCGGATGGAGCTTGTATTTACCCTGAGAGATGAGCCTGTCGAACATTCTCGTAAGGAGCTCCATAACAAGAATAAATATGTAGGCAGATAGCGGATCCCCCTGCCTGATCCCTTGCTTACTGACAAAGAAGCCCTCATTCTTGCCATTAATATTGATAGAAAAGGTAGCTGAAGAGATGCATTCATAGATCCATGCTATGATGTGTGGTGGGAAGTTCATGTACCCCATGATCCTCACAATACTATTCCACTGCAGCGTGTCAAAAGCTTTCATAATGTCAAGCCTTAACATGGCTCTCGGAGTAACATTCTTGCGCTTATATCCCTTGATCAGCTCATGGGATAGCAGAACATGATCCAATATGTTCCTACCAGGTAAGAAAGCAGCCTGATTGGTGGAGACTAACGTAGGAAGAACATGCTTTAATCTAGAAGCGATGACTTTGGAGATACACTTGTAGATGGTGTTACAACAGGAGATGGGACGATAATCATTCACACAGTGAGCATTCTTGGTCTTGGGGATGAGTGTAATGTTAGTATAGTTAAAAGATCTGTATATCTTGCTTTTTTTGAAGAACAGAAGAATAGCATTGATCACATCATCAGAGATAATGGACCAACAAGTGGTGTAGAATAGTGCATTCAGACCATCAGGGCCACCACACGAATCTTTGTTTAAAGCAAACATAGCATGCTTAATTTCATCCGGGGATACTTCATTGCATAGAAAAGAATAATCATTATGGTTTAGTCTAGGAAGAATATCACCGGGTATTAGATCAATGCTAGGCAAGAAATTATTCACATTGCCATACATGTCAGAGAAGTGACTAACAACAGCTCCGTTGACTTCAACAGGAGTGGTATGCAGATTGCCAAGTGTGTCATAGATAGTAGTAAAATTCTCTCTCATTTGCTTATTCTTAAGACTTGCGTGGAAGTAAGCACTATCTCTGTCTCCCTTTTCTCTCCATTTGATTCTCGACTTCTGTTTAATCATGTCATTCTCCTTACTTAAAGCTTGATAATATTGCTGTGAAAGTATGCTTTCAGATTCAGAAAGGTTAGCATTATTAGCAGAAGACAACATAGCTGTCTGAACTTCAATTAATTTGCCTTTAAGCAGTGTGCTCATCTTGTCTCCGTGCCCAAAATTTTTGTAAGCCCATTGTTTTAAGACATATTTCGTCTCCTTGATTTTTTCCTGCAAAACAAACAAATGATTTCCATTTTTAGTCTTTCTCCATGCTTCCAACACAGTAAGTTTAAAGTCTGGTTCATTAACCCAAGTATTAAAAAATTTAAAATTTGATTGTCCTCTCATGTCCGCATCACGAAGGTGGATGATTTGAGGAGAGTGGTCGGATAGGAGCGGAGGTGGCAGATGGTTGAAGAGGAGTGGCCATTTTGCTAATGCTCTCTGGTTGGAGAAAGTATGGTCAATAGTAGAAAAGGTCCTACATCCATGTCTCCGCTTATTGTTCCATGTATAATGCATTCCCACAGTCCTAACTTTAACAAGTTCAGCATCAACAAGAGTATCAACCAGAGGATTGATTTCACTAAGAGAAAGCGGGTTGCCGCCTGTTCTATCAGAGAGAGAGCAACAGCAGTTGAAATCCCCCAATATTAACCATGGATGCGTGGACTGTCGAAGAGATGGGATAACCGAAAGTAAGGAAGACCTAGTATTAGCCGTGTTATATGCATACACAAAGGAGACGTAGAAGGAGGTTTTATCAGTGAGGTCAGTGGCATGGCAATGAATTAGTTGAGGTGTGGATAGAATGGGAGTAAGATGGATCAGATTGGGATTGAATAGAACCAAAATTCTACCAAAAGGAGCTGCATTCAGATTGTGTATAAACTTCCACCTAGGTTTAATGTTCCTAGATGCCTTGATAGTCAAGTCAAGATTCAACGTAGTTTCCAGAATAGCTATAATTGAAAGTTGATGCGTTGTGATTAATTGTCTGCATTGATCCTGCTTTATTGCATGGTGGGCACCACGGATATTCCACGCACCAATTCGTAACATCATTGGATAACACTTGCGTTTAGCATCTCTATCTTCATACTCCTTGTCACAGCTTGCTTTGATGTCAAGTAGTAAGGAATAGCAGCTGAAAGAGGTGTTATGTCTTGATTCGGTGATTCTACATTTATTTGCTTGCCAATCTGAGCAGAAGAATGTGCTGTTGAATTAATTGGAGACTTTTCAACTGTAGAGATGGCTTTGAATGCCACTGGAGGTTTAATTTTGGAATAATAGTGTTGTTGTGGTGTGTTTGGAGTTGCATCATTGTATTGAGGAGTTTTTTCATCAGTTTGCATATTCAGATTCGCTGTGCATGTGTTGATGTGTACATCCACAATGTCAAGGTTATTTGAACTGTCTTTGGTACTTTTGATTTTATTCTTTCTGTTTTTCCTACCTCCCTTATTTTCACTGACACAAGTGCGACTTTCTACATTGTCTACATTATCGCCAGAATTATGACTTTGTTCCTTGTTCATCTCATGCTTACCATTCTTATTCCCTAGCCATGCCATGTTGCTGCTCCCATCCATTAAAGTTTGCTGAATCTCTGTTTCCTTTTGCTCTTCAGCTACTTTGCATTGTGCACTTTGATTCGCTGTGCATGTGCCGATGTGCACATCCACCTTTTGAAGGTTAACTGAAATGTCTTTTGTATTTTTAAATTTATTCTTTCTGTTTTTCCTACCTTCCATATCTTTGTCTTCATCTAATTCATTATCACTAGTCTGACTTTCACCATTGCTAACATTATCAACTGATTCAAGACTTTGTTCATTGTTCATCACTTGCTTACCATTGTTATTCCCATTTTTCAATATGTTACTGCCTCCATCCATTAAATTGGGATGTTTCTGTTTTTCTTGCCGTTCTTCAGCTGCTTTGCATTGTGTACTCTGACTTTTCGTGCTAACCTTCATACAATCTTCTAACATGTCATTAACATTCTCCTCTTCATCCAAGTTAACCAAAACAGCGAATTCGTTGAAGGATAAAGAATCATCTTCAGAAATAATGTTGGCTCTCCCTACTTCCTTTTCCTTGTCACTTACATTTCCTACAGTATCTTCCTTAAATATTGATTTTATTATGTCCTCCTCATTAGCATCATGCTTAATTTCTTCATCCTTTGTAACATCTTCATGTCTTAACATTTTTTCTCCTTCACTGCCGTTTTTCAAAATATTGCTTCCTTCTTTTTGTTCTTCTTTTTTACCTTTGACTTCAGTGTCCACTCTTTTCCTACTAACACGTTGCCATACTCTTATATTACGTTTCTGAACCTGTTTCATAGTTCTTCTAACTTGAGATGAGTTGTCTTTTGCCACAACTTTGTCTTTGTGTGCGATGCCGCTAGTTTCCTTTTTGTTCACATTCTGAATTTCTACCTTCCTTTCACAACTCTCGTCATTGTGACCAAATCTTTTGCACGTCACACAAACATCGGGCTTCCATAAGTATTGCACATAGATTTTTTGATACCCTCCTTCAACCAACTTCACTGTAAACTCATCAGGTAGTGCCTTGTTTGGTTTAATCTCCACCAAACATTTCGCATAGCTCAATCTATCCTGCTTTTCTGTCATTTCATCCATACACAGCATTTTCCCCAAATGGCTACATAGCCAATTAATTCCAAGTGGAGACCATGCATAAATAGGTAAGTTATACAGCTGTACCCAAACAAGAACCGCTGTTATTGATCCAGATACATTACTGATGGTTGAATCATATGGTTTGACTATGAATAGCATATTCTGCATGATTATAGGATCACACTGTAGAATCTTCTCTCTATCATCAGCACATGTAAAATTAAACAAGAATACTACACCATCAGATTTAGCTGTCACCGAGCCTTTTAACTTCCATATCTTCTTGAGTTTAGAAATAACCGCTGTGTAAGATAATGGTTTATCAAGGAAGAAGCCAACAAGCGTGTCCTTCCATAACAACGTACCAGCATCAATTACTTCCGGCGTAGGAACTAACACTTCGTCCTCATACACTGGAGATAGGTGAACGGGGATGTACTTCCCAGCATTTTTGGGTATATGCTTGAACAAAGAAGTCCATGGCCGTTCACTGGGAGGGGGGCAAGGTGGAGCATTGATATGGGAAAGAGTATCTAAAGAAGGAGGCGCTGATGGTTTGGGGTCTGGGGGTACAAGGGGTGGAAGTCGGCCAGTGGAAGAGTTGGATTGGTCATGGTTAGGAGGGGACGGAGACGTGCTTTGGGAAGATGTGATAGGGAAGGACGGGGGAGGTACTACTATACTGACAGGGGTAGGTACTATTGAATTGGCAGAAGGGGTATGGGGGGAGCTCCATGAGCGGGCATGGCAGAAGGGGAATTTTAAAATCAATATTTATATCCAACCATATATATTTCTTTTTTTAAAACCTTGGAAATCATCTCGAAATATATATAGGCAGCTGGTACCTATATATAATTTTCTATCTTATGTTCAAGTGATAAGGATATTTATCATTTCAATCAGCAATTTAATTATATACGGGCATATATCTTTTCAACCTGTAATCCCAAATTCCATTCAAAGAAAATCACTTGGGTTTATCATTTCAACCCATAACAATTTTCTCCTATTCTACAAGATCGTTCAGGTATGTATCATTTCAACCCATAGGGAATTCTATACTAATAAGGAACTTGCAGAGTTAGAACATATATGTTAATAATATAACATATAAAAAACAGGCATATATCATCAATAACAAATAAAATATAAATAACATATCATGATATCAAATGTCACAGGTGAACAGTTCTAGATAATGGCATATCATATATCTAGCAGTTAAATAACTAACAACAACATATTTCAATTGTCTTCTTAAACAAATCAAATTTAATAAATATAAGAACGTTAATCGTGAGTGATTGCTCACCTTTTGAGGCTAGAGAAAATAGATAACACGACAAGCTACGATTTGAATCACGTTCTAGACTATCGACCGATCCAAGAACAAATCTCAAAGCGAAGTAAGCTAAACATGGATTTGACGGACAAAGCTGGTAGATAAGAAATTGATGAAATAAATTAGAATCTGCTTGATATACACCGAAACGAAATATGGTTTATATACATTTTTTTCTTTCAAAAATCAGTTTAAAACATATATTATGAAAACCAAACTCATATCTACTGATCTACATAAACCAAAACATAGGTATAAACTTTCATACCTCCTATAATTAAAAATAAAAAATTATAAAACCCTGATTACAGCAATTATTACCATTCCTAGTACACACTTATATTATATAAACAAATTTAAAAGGCAGCTTTCTATAAAAAAAAATATTACCCTTATATATATAAGCTAAATGACTATATATATAGTGCTATATTAAATATATATGTAAACTATTAAAACTTGTACACTAAACCCAAAATAGTATGCATAAACTAATATATGTAAATCTTATATATTGTAACATATTATGATTACACTATAACATATATAATATGAATCAGGGAACTAGCAAAGAGAAAAGGAAAACAGGGTTTACAAGGAGCAACAAAAGTACATAACTTATATACGCTAATATGCTATAAACTAACAATATTCACTGACAGACTGAAAACTAATATAAACTAACATATAATATAAATTAAAGTCAGTATTCATTATAAAGAAAAATTGATTACTTTATTGTAATATATATAAATTGATAGGTCCTATATAACTAATAGACGCTTATATACAAACAAGCCTGCTTTATATATATATATATATATATATATATATATATATATATATATATATATATATATATATATATATATATATATATATATATATTACAAATGGGTAGGCTAGCAGAACTATTTTATATATATGCGTAAATATATGTAATCAAATATAGGTAGTATAAATGTAAAAATAATCAAGCATTACTTTGAAAGCAAAACTAAAATATAAATACATAAGCACTATTAGAAACCAAAACATACTTACACAAACTACAGTCTACTGTCTTAAACTACATATATAATAACATATATAAACTATCATATTATAGCCTCCTTTATCATATGATATATATAGTGAACAATTATATACAGCAGCATACTATAATATATAATAAACTCAAAAGCTCATATAAAAACTTATGTAACTTTTACAATAAAACATATACTCATATAAGTTTTAAAATTATAAACACGAAATAAAGCAAGGGGGCCGCTTGCATAATTGACTATGTGCGTGAGCTGGAGATGCTCGGCTATGAAAGGCTGCTGACGGTTGTAAAGCGTTTGGTCACTGACGTAGGGATAGGGTGGACGGTTGAGCTCGGCTAAAGGTGGTGAAAGGTCAGTCGGCAACGACTTTGCATTGGTAAGGAGGGAAGAGGAAGGTAGGGACGCGGGTGAGGAAGAAGCTGGGATAGGAGTAAATCGGTGACAAGCTTATATATTCTCTTTTGCTTTTTTTCCTTTTTCTTTCTTTTTTAACTATAAAGCACGAAAACTATGTACAGGAGAAAGAATTGCCAAACTTAGGGTGCAACGGCTGATAGGTGGGGAGGAAGGAAGGAGACATGGAAAAAGTGATGGAAAAAGAAGAAATATATGGGAGGAAATGGGTTACAGGCTAGTATAAAGAAAGGTGCATTATTTCTCCTTTTGGAAGGCAAGAACAGGCGGATGGATGACTTTAAAGAGAAAGGTATGAACATCTTTCAGCAAATAAAGTGTTGCAAATTTATAATAGAAACGAACAAACTTATTATTGTCGTTATTATTATTAGAAAGCAGGAGAATTGTGAAAGTCATGCCCCCGAATTGAGGAAGTATCGAAAAACGAATGACTATTTGATTTTCAAACGGGGATTATGATGGTCACCAGAAACCAAAAGATTCAAAACCGGTACCGACACGGTCCACCGTTTCATGGATTTCGCCGACCACCAGACGTCGAAACACACGAATGAATATACAACAGTGATCAACACGACGAGATGATTAAAACGTTATACAGATATCAGTAGTACGATCATCCTATCAAAAGTCGATAATCGGTACGGAAAATGCTACGAATATGCCGGAATTAAGATAAACAGAGCAATAATAGTCTAAATTTGACGGAAAAAAATATGACCTCTCACTCAGAAGATGATTTACAAATTTATTATATAAAATTATTCAGGTATGGAAAACATTTAATTTTCATCAAATACTAATTGATTTAAATTTAAATAAAATTACACAATAAAATAAACTACCATATTGTTTGATGAAAAATTACCATTTGCTATATTTAAGTAGACGTATTACAAATAACAAATTTTTGTCTCCAAATTCAATTATTTAAAATTTCACAAAAATTCAGTTAATCACGTTATTAAAACCATAAAAAAATTTGGGTCATTATACTCTCCCCCACTCAAAACTTTTCGTCCTCGAAAAGGAACGAGGTAGGAGAATAGAACAACCAGAAGAAAATATATTTGAAATATAAAATAAAACAATTAATTCAAAAAACATATAAATAAATTTATTTTACTTGAAATATCCTATCCCATAGGTTTAGTATATTGAAACTTATCATAACCACTGAAATTGATTTATGAATTCCTTTAATATCATTTTATATCGTATACTAGTTAATTACATAACTAACTTCTGAATAACTTATGTAAGTTATATATGTTGGGATGCAGTTAAGTATTATACAAAAAAAATTCTCTAATCCAATTATTTCAAGTTTAAATATTTATTCAAAAATTTAAGAGTTAAATTTCTGATTTCACTTCAAACTATTTAGAGATAAACGTATACATATATGTATTATATATATCAAACCAAACCTATAAACATATGTGTAACCCCTCACTCCGAGACTCACATTAGCAAAGAGTATTACAAGGTAATACAGTCTGCTAATACGAAGAATAGAGTTGGGTATGAGCGACCATCTATAGCCTTGTCTTAGCTATCTACTGAATATGTCGATAAATGTAGCATTTTTTCATATGGATCGACATATACAATAGATACTTAATACAAAAATCATAATGCCTATAAGATCTAATAGAACAAAATATAACAGCTCAAATGTAAAACATCACAGAACAACAGAATGACATACATATGTCTAAATAAAAATACGTTTCCACTATAAATCCAAAATGATACAACTAAGTGTTATGATGACCACTACCTATACATGAGCCCAAAGAATAATACATAGATCAGAATATCAATAGATAAGGACAACAAAAGGCTAAATAAGGTAGGCTAGCGGATATGCAGAAAGCAAAGTCCATGTAGAAGTAAAAGCACATAGGCTAAGTCCGAAGCACCTAACCAAAAACACCTCGGTCTGACCCGAGTATAAAAATACACGGGTCAGGCTAACTAAACAAATCAGTTAGATAAGCTAAATTGTAATGAACATGCAAGGTCGTAAGTACTACAATAATCTCTAAAAGAGATAACTCGATCATCTAACAAAAGATGAATCATAACAAGCCTTATATCATTGACAACTCAAACAAAGAAAATGAATATTCTAAATCAAGCCAAAAAGGCAAATAACAAATACCAATGAAGGTAACACTAGTTTCCACAAGGTAATCGCTATGAATCGAGTGGTTCAAAAGGCCTACTCTGAAAGGCAATACTCTAGGGAAATATAAATATCAATGAAACAAAAGATGCACGCGCTCAATACTGTATAAAGAAGGATCCACAACCCCGAAGGTGTCAAACACAAGTATCTCTCGAGCGGTGACGAAGGACCAACTCCAAAAGCGATATTATAGGGCAACAAACCCTAAGGCATAAACCCGATGGCAATAAACCCGAAGACATAAAACGGGAGGCAACAAACGGTAGTGACGTAGGTCCGGAGGCCCAGTACTGGACACCACTAACTGGCAATATGTGTCACAAACACCTCTGATAGGAACCCACAAAGTGTTAACGTGTGTCCCATACCACACATTCGCACTAAATGGTTTACTAACCATTAGTCAATTCCACACTCAAAGAAGTACAAAGTTTACCACATCTCATTGGTAAACTAGACTCGAAGGTCAAAACGATCAAATGAATAGATTAGGAATTAACTGAAAAGATAAACGCACGTATTCATAGCACGCGTTTTATCTAATCACTTAATTTTCCTCTCTCTTCTCTTGAAGTGTAAAATTGTGTATTTTATATAGAAATTAATTTGAAGAAATGAGTTTTAGGAATGTTTCGAAATTGCTTTAGAAATTGCCTTTTAAATTCTCTTATTATAGAGTATATAAATTTTATACTAAAAAAATGATATATAATAATAATTTTAAAAGCCCATTTATTTGAAAAAAAAATAAAACACATTATAATAACTGTGTATGAAACCCAGAAAGAAATATCAAGAAAACATTGAAATAACGGAAGTTACACCAAGTATTATCCGTTTAAAACAAGTCGCGACTCAATATTCGATAGCAGGTTTGAACAAGTTAACCGTGTCATAATGACTTGAAATCTGCAGGAATGAAGTTCAAAAATACTACTTCAATCTGCAAAAATAATCATTCAAATCCAACTTGAAACGAAGAATCCACATCGTTTCAAAGTTGGATTAAAAACAAGGTTAAATCGCTGAATTCCAGCAAGCTGCGGGTTCAAGTTCGACAGCAGTTTCGAAATAGCAAACGAACCCGGATTGTCATGAAAATTTGCAAAAATGTAATTCAACACTCCTATTTCAATCATAAAAAATAATCACTCAAATCCGATTTGTATCGAAAAATCTACATCGTTTTTGTTTCAAAGTTTGACTAATAACAAGGTTAAATCGCTGAAATTCCAGCGGGCTGTGGGTACAAGTTCGACAATAGTATAGAAATAGCTAACGAATCCAAATTATCATGAAAATTTGTAAGACTGTAAATCAGCACTCCTACTTCAATTAAAAAAATAATCACTCAAATCTGATTTGAAACGAATGAGTTATGCTCTCTCAAACATGGACTCAGGCCATGTTTGCAACAGTTCAGAAACCCAAAATGTACAAGCCAGAAACCATCTTGGGTTCAACTTCCAGACATAAAACAGAGGACCAAATTACCTTGGATTGAGCTAAAAATATGTATTCATATAATAGAAATCTTTGTCTTTCAAACAAAATAAGAATCATTGAATTCCGGTAGGAAATGAATGAGTTATGCTATCTCAAACATGAACTCAGGCCATGTTTGCAGCAACTGAGAAAACAACTACATCCAAAAATCTGTGCTTGAGTTGATTTTGCAGCAAAGTTTTGAACACTCAAATGACCATATTTTCCAACCCAATTTTTACACAAACAAAGTTCAACATGGAAACTACCAAATGCAAGAAATCTGGTAGCATTTCATTACCGGAATCAATAGTTATGATCACTCAAAAAGGCAATAACATATTTCAGACAAAAAACAACAAAAATTTAATTACAAAAGCTAGATTTTTGATTGCTTTTGCAATTTTTGAGCTTGTCTCAGCTAGAATTTGTGAGTATTACAACTCAACTTACTGATTAGGTACAAAAACTTGGATTATATGCTGAAAGATTGAAGCTTGAGCTTGATTTTGGCCTTCAAGAAACTGTAGAGCCAAAAGAAATATCATGCAAGAAATTTTTTACTGTAAATTACAAACCCATATCTGAAATGAGGAATTTGGATGAAACTATGAGGTTTGTAATTTGATTACCTTTAGATTACACTCTAGTGCGCAAAAGATTTCAGTTTGTTAAATTGATTTGGAGAAATGAGCTTGAATTGAAATTTTGAAAAGTGGGTTACCGTGCTTCTATTTTCTGGAAAGAGGAAGAAGGAGTTGTAAAAATGAACATAAGGAACCTATTTTCCTCCTTCTCAATTATCTAGTAAGTGCTAATGGGCCAAATGGACTTAGAATTAAAAGATAACCATTTAGCCAAAAGAATTAATTCACTTAAATCAGATGTACACGCATATTACAATATATTATAAAATAAAATGCATTTTTCTTCCAGTTTTTATACAAGAAAAATATGTTAACTTACATATTTATGAAATAAAACATTTTCCACCATATAAAAAGATAAATTTATATTTTTAAAACATTTTTATTATCAAAATCTTTTATTTCACAACAATAAAAAAATTTCACCGAATAAATGTAAAAATCTACATTTTTACTTCTAAAATTCAACCAAAATATTTTTCTTGCTTAGAAAAATATAACTAACCATTCTAAACTTAAACTTATAATTAGAACTCATTTTTACACCAAATTCAACCTTTTTATTTAAATAATCAACCTTAAAAAATCAAATACTTCCTTTAAAAATTATTAAAGAAAGTAATTGGCAATAACTAATAAAATTATTGCATTTTCTCTAAATAAAAATCATTTTTCAAACATTATTAACCCAAACAAATAAAATAAAGCTCTTAAAATTTATTTTCACATTTTATTTCCAAAAATTCATTGTTTATTCTAAATAAGCAATCAAAAATCTCCAGTTTTATTTTAATTCATAATATTAAAACATAACTACATTATAATTTAATATTTATAGGTAATCTCCAAAACCAGTATTGTTACAGACTCCCCCTTAACAAAATTGCAGCCACACAATTTCTAGAGAAGATTTTGTATTCAACTTATTAATTTCGTCAATCAAAAGAAAAGAAAAAAATCTTGAGATAAAAAGATTCCCCCCATCGCTATGCGAAGAAAGAAAACCAGGGTAGGATCGCTCGATAATCTATTTGGTTTTCTAAGTGCAGTCATTGGGATTAGCAGTCCATTATACTTTAACGAGTGGCACGTCCTTGTTTCAAAGGCCTTTCATCTCCGAAGCAAGTACGCGAGTAGGCTTCTGCACAAGAGATAGGTCTTGTGAGATCTGAAGCTCTTGTAAATAAGGAGAATCGACAACAGAATCCGACTCTCAAAGACACTTCCGAAGCTGAGAGACGTGAAACACGTCATGAATGCTAGATAGATGAGCTAGAGTGAAACTCTATAAGCCACAGGGATAATACATTCAGTAATAGGAAATGGTCCTATAAAGCGAGGAGCTAATTTCCCGGTCGTACTGAAGCGCATAACCCCTTTTAAAGGAGAAATATGAATAAAGACTAGATCACCAATAGAGAACTTGAGAGGCTTTCTACGGTTGTCCGCGTAGGATTTATGGTGGCTCTATGCCTCTTTCGTTCTATGACGAATAAGATCAATCTTCTCAGAAGAATCACGAACTGAATCTAGGCCAAGAATAAGCTTATCACCGGATTTCAACCAACAAGAAGGTGATCGACATGGCCTTCCGTATATGGCTTCGAAAGGAGCCATACCGATACTCAACTGAAAACTATTGTTGTAGGAGAACTCTGCAAAGGGTAAATGATCCTCCCAACTAACTTCAAAATCAAGAATACAAATACGGAGGAGATCTTTCAAGATACGATTCACCCGTTCAGTCTTTCCATCAGACTGAGGATGATAAGTTGTGCTGAAATTAAGCTTTGTTCCCAAAGCTTGCTGAAGACTCTACCAGAAATGACTCGCGAATAAAGGGTCACGGTCACAAACAATTGAACTAGGAACATCGTGAGTCTCACGATTTCCTTGATATAAGGCTTGGCAAACAAGAAGTATGTAGGATCGATTTCACCCTAAAGGGGAGAGAATATGGTGATACTATCAATTATAAAAAAATTATCGCGGAAGTTTGCATAAAATAATTTCAACACAGATATATCAGAATTATAGCAGCAAGATAATAGCAGAATAACAAATGCAGAAATAGAACAATACAGAATTTACCCAGCTTCGGCAAAACCCTACCTACGTGTTGTCCCCAAGGTTTCTACTAGAAATTAAGCAGTCAGACGCTTACACACGTAAACTCGCGACACCCGCTATCGATTAGCCTTAACTCTACGCTGAAAACCCTGCCACAACTCAGCCACTGAGTTGCGAATTCTCGAACTACACCACCGTAGTTCATCCCCTAGTCACACGACTAGAATTTACACAAGTTTAAAAAGGAAAAATACAAATTTAAAAAAGTTACAAAAAAAACCCTAATTCAAAAGATTAAAGCCCAATTAATAAAAGGAACCGGCCTATAACAAAAAACACAGAGAAAATAATTCCATCTTTCTTTATCACTTATCGGTCGTATCCATTTTCTTTGATAAAAATGACTGCTTCACTTCTTTCTCGTTTGTTCTGAAATTAGGGCTTCTGTAGTTGAAGCACCGCTTCATCAAATAGATTGCGATGATACTTCGATTCCTTTCTTCGATTGGTTATATGCCAGCTTCAACCAAGTCGAGTTTGAATGTTGCGTTAAATGGTAAGTTTGTTCCTTTTTCAATTTGTACTTTACTCGACTTTGATTCGAGTTCCTGATTGATGTCGTAATCTGTGATATGCCTAAACTCCATTGCCTTTTTCGGCTAATGATGAATAGGTTTATATAGGATTAGAATTCCTATATTTTCGTTCGTATACATTTGTTTGAATTCGTCATTTAATATAGCTCGGCCATTGTTTTTCGTATGGATGATGGTGATTTTTCTGACTTGTTTATAATCGTATATTTCCTGGTCGCTTGATTATCATAGCTTAATTTCTTGGTCATCACGGCTTTGAATTTTTTTGATTTGAACTTCGGCATTGCTTTGACTTCGGCCATGGTGATTTGTGATGATATTTTGACTCTGTTCAATTTCTCATGGCTTCGACTTGAATTTTTTCGTTACCTGACTTCGGCACTGCAACTGTTAAATTTGAATTTATGTTGACTTCGACTTGTACCTTGATTTACTTGCGGCCTTGACTTCGGCTTAGGTAAAACTGTTAATTGCACTGTTGTATTTTCAACATGATGTCGAACTTGCTTCATCATTGACACTACTTCATCGATTTGTTACTACATTGTTGTCATATTGTATTTCACTTGTTTTGGTTGAACTTGCTACTCTTTACTCCATTTGTTGTTGCCGTTAGTCTGCACTATGTCTGGTCTTTGTTTAGCATATGTAGTGTTGAAGTGTTGTTTCATTGAGCCGTGTAGTTTATGTGTACTTGGATATGTGCTTGTTCATTTGATTTTTGATTTGCTTGTATACTTCATGTAGAGGCTGCACTTGTTTTGTCCACAGTTTCTATTTGAGCTTGTACTGTCCATTGTTGCATTGAATTTTTATATGTCGTTGATCAAAACTGCTACTTAATGCTTGCATCCCTGTGCTTAATGCCTATGTCCATTCATGTTGTTTGCTTTGGGTTGATGTCATGTGAACAGTTCTGTATAGACTTTGACTTTGGCCTGCTGTTCCATGGCTTCGGCATTGATTGAGTTCATCATGGTAGCTTATGTTGTCCGGTGGTATGGTTACAGTACTAATTCTGTTTACGTATATTTTCTCTATCTATGTGTACATGTGTTTGTATTGACTTCATGTAGTCTTCACTTTGATTCCATGTTGCCTTCTGTCTTTGTGTGTTCATGCAATTGTACACTCTCTGGCCTGTTTCACTGTCATGTGTATATATGTGCACTTCGTTCATTGGCTTTGGCTTCTCTCGGGTCTATATGATGCATTTGTTGTTCACTAGTCTTCGAGCCAGTTCATGTGTATAGTATGGTTGATGGTCTGCTTCTTCGACTTGTATTTGCAATCTTGAAGTTTGGTTTGTTGTAGTCGAGTTGCTTCGAGTCAGTTTGGAGTTTGGTTTTGCTGCACTGTCTATATATATACACTGTGTATATACATGTGTGACAATACGTGTATATATGTATGTTGTATGTGTTGGTTTGGGTTTCTCGACATTGTGTTTTGGTTAAGTTTTCTTGATGCAGTTTTGGTCGGCGTTTAATTTTTATGTTGTTGCCATTTTAGTTGTTTTGATCATTTCATTTGAATTTGCACCTTTGTTGAATCCAGCTTATAGCTCGGGTTTGACCTTGTGTTTATGTCTTGACTTTATTTGTATTGTACTTGAGTTGAACCTGGCTTTTCATTTGGGTTTGACTTGTGCTCTCCTGTCCCTATAATTTCATCAAGTGTATATCGGTGTGCACGGCCTAGTGGCATATTCAGTGATACACTGTGCATGTCACAAGCTGTTCGTGTATGATGAATTCAAAAATTAAATGATGACGAACAACCCAAATAACTGAGGAAAATAATATTTTCAAAATCACATTTTATTTTACACTGCAAAAATATATTTTTTCAATTTTACCACGTCAGTATGTATTTTTCAGATAGCTTAGATGATGGATTCAATCTGGACTAGAGTTAAAGATAAATACGAGTGAACAAGTGAAATGTAGTGAGGTGCAAATGTGTGTGAAAATTGTGATGTAGTCAAATTTGTATTGTAATTGAAAATGCGTATATATAGTGAGATCTTGAATTTGTACTATTCAAAATTGTAATAAATATTTGTTTGAATAAAATATCTGTATGAATTTAAACTTTGTGTCATTTATTTTATTCAGCAAATATTTATTTAATCTGTGAAAATAAAATAGTACATTAACAAATACAATTAAATGAATATATATGTTTATTATCATCAAACAAAAATCATATACTCGCATATTCAACAATCTCCCCCTTTTGATGATAATAAACATATATTTAAGATTTTGAATATATTAAATGTATTTGATCATTCAATTTGCTCCCCCTATTTGAACGCACCCTCTCTACACAAAGCTCCCCCTTCATATATGCATGTAAATAAAAATATGGAAATAAGCCTATATGCAAATAGAAAATAGTTGACATTTATTTGTCAAAATCTTAAATTTTCTCTCCCCCTTTTGTTATCAGCAAAAGAGTAATAGTGTTAGGAAAGTAGAGATAAAGTGATAGACATTAATACAACATTAAAACTCAATCGAATATAAATATTAAATTTCAATAAAAAATCAAACAAAAATCATAAATAATCTGTTTGACTCATATTCCACTTTAGAGTGATACGGATGATGTCATCGTATAAAACTATACAGTTGTGTCTAGTTGTAGTATATTTATATCAGGAATTTGAATATCTACTAACCATGCATAACCGTTAGGACTTTTAAATGAGATTAGTAGTGTTCTAATTTTTTCTTTTTAGAAAAAATGAATTCAAGTATCCTCTAACCACGCATAATCATGAGGACTTTTAAATGAGATTGGAATCAACTTCTCAATTTAATTAATTAATTTTAATATATGTTCCATACATGCATAACCATGAGGACTTTTAAATGAGCATGGAAGCATATAAAAATTCCAAGTAATTCACCCATGCATAACCGTGAGGACTTTTTAATGAGAGTGAATACTTTGGATGTTTTAAAAAAATTGAAATGAAAAACGAATGATTCCCGTTTAAAATACCATATATTGACATACTATATTGGATTTTGATAGTGATGGTCGATAGAAATATGATAGAATTAGAGATGGTCATGGAACTTTTACCAACAAAAAATGTTTATAACTCTTGTTCAAATTTCTAAGGAAATTTACTAAATATACCGTCTCAAGTCATAATATATGATTAATATCCACACTCATCACTTTTTCAATCACTATTTATTTTTTCGATAATTAGTAGGGAGTCAGATTAGTCAATATAGTCATTTAAAATCATATTCAAAAATAATTATCAAATTTTCTAAAAATGACTAATCTGAAACAAGGTCAAAAATAATTTTCTAGAAGGGGTTTTATAAGAAAATTTCTGCTATTTGAAATATTATTTGAAATGAAAAATACGCAGATATTTTCTTTGAAAAACGATACAATTACTAAATATTTCAACATAAATCACGTTCCACTAGAAATTTTTTATCAACTATATTACTAGTGTAATCTGCATCTGAATTTTTTTGCCACTCGAAATTATCATTAGTTAAATTTGATAGACCAGACCGTGAAGTGTGCATCTTAAAATTAATTTTAACAGCTTTTAAATGAATTTTTCTTGAATTTAAATTTGAAGCCGTGTATACAAGCAAATAGTGAACATAGTGATAGAACCAAAAATATATCCACATGAATCAAGAGTAATCATCAAAACATCATCACTAATTCAAAGTCTTAGTGTTCTCGGTATAAACAAATAATTGGCCAAATTTTTTGAAAAAGTCAGAATCATTATCAACATTTATTATCACGTAACTGGCTAATTTAAATCAGATTATGGTGTAGATTATCACATTTAATATATCGTTCAAAATAAATATATCATTACCTGTTTTACCTTGATAATATATCATTGTAGCCCATTGTGATTCTGCCACCTTTATACTAGGCTAAGAAACTTTGATTTGCCGTCCGTTGTGTTTCTAGAATAGCCAGAATCCAAGTAACACTATTGTAGTTCCTTATCCTGCCACCACACCTGCACGATAAAAGATTTTTGTGACATATTTGTTTTTATAGGTCTATGGTTGTTAGTGGCAATAGATTTTGAAAAATAATTTTGTGGAGACCCAAAGCTATTTATATATGTTCTTTTTGGCACCCAGATTTGTTTGACTCAAATGGATTTTATATTTGTGCCTTTTGGAACCCAAATTGGTATGGTTTTCATTTGTTTGGTCTATACCAACAAATATTGTGATTGTGTCCAAATTTTTCACAAATTATACACTTGAATTTGACTTGATTAAATTCACTCATAACCAGTTTAGTTTGATTATATTCAAGTCCTTGTCTAACTGTATTAATAGTTTGTTTCCCTAATAACATATTCAATGATCTTTCACTTATGGAAAAAATTTCTAGAGTCGTTGACATTGTTGGACTTGTGTTTTGAGCGATTCATTTTCGTTCAATAATCGAGTGCACTTTTTGATAGAATTTTCTCTCCTTGTGTTTTCACTTTCTTTCAAAATTAGAATTTCATTTTCAAGTGATTTACTTTTAATTTCTGAATTTTTAATTTCATCTTCAAATTTTGGACACTTACCACACTTAGGGATCCTACTTTGATAGTTTTTAACTAATTGGTCAAGTTGTTTATTTAAATCTATCAAAGTATTTTTTTGTGATTCAAGTTTGGCATATTTGCCCTAAGTCGTTCAAAACAGCCATTTACTTCGTGAAAATATATAAGTAATTCTGAGTGAGTGGGTTTTGATACCTCACTTGGCTCATCATCATCGCTATCGGTTGTATCACCTCGAAGACACATATATGCTTTCTCACTCTCACTGCTAGTACTTTTATTATCTTCATCACTTGTATTCCACGTGGCTGCAAAATTTCCCCTTTTTGATTTCTTTTCTAAGTCGTGTCGATTTTGAGGACAATTGGGCTTGATGTGTCTGGGTTTGTTGCACTTGTGACAGATGATTTCTTGCTATTTTGGGTTATCTAGAACTTTGATTTAGATTTTTAATTCTGCTTTTTAATTTTTGATTTAGAGCTGAATTTTCGTATTTGCGGTTCCACTGTTTGAATCTCTTTATTACCAGTGCCAGCTCTGCTGCTCCATCATCATCGTCATCGTCATCACTTTCAGTTGTTCCTTTGAGAACTATTGATTTCTTTCGAGTATCTCCTCCTTCATGCTCTTCCTTAAATTTCGTTTCTAGCTCATAAGTGGTGAGATTTCCAATGAGTTCTTCAACTTTGATTTGTTTTAAATCTTTCGATTCTTGAATGGCAGTCACTTTTGCTACAAAACTTTGCGGAAGGACTCTGAAGATTTTTTGGACTATTTCCAATTCCGTGTATGATTTTCCAAGAGCTTTTGATTTGTTTACGATGTTGGAAAGCCGTATGTACATCTCTTTAACATTTTCTTCCTTGGTCATTTTGAAATTCTCGTATTCGCTACTAAGCATGGCAAGGCGAGATTCCTTGACTTGAGATGTTCCTTCGTGAGTCACTTCTAGTGTGTGTCATATTTCCTGCGTAGTTAGACAATGTGAGACACGATTAAATACAAATTTATCTAATAAACAGATAATAGAATTCATAGCTTGGCATTAGCATTCTGCAATTTATTTTCTAGATCTGTCCATTGATCCACCGGTTTATCTATTTCCTGATTATTTACAACTATAATTGGTGATCTATAACCTGTCTTAACTATATTCCAAGCATCAATGGTTTTTGGAAAAAATTTCATTCTATTTTTCCAGTAAGCATATTCACCATTGAACATTAGTGGTCTAACTATAGACTGACCCTCAGCAAAAGCAGTATTAAAAGAAGCCATTTTAAAAATTCAAATTTTTTAAAACAAAAATTGGTTTTTAAAAAATCAAATTTTCAAAACAAAAAAGGCTTTTGTACATAGCTCTGATACCACTTGTAGGATCGATTTCACCCTAGAAGGGGGTGAATAGGGTGATACGATCAATTATAAAAAAAATTATCATGAAAGTTTGTATAAAATAATTTCAACACAGATATATCAGAATTATAACAGCATAGATAATAGCAGAATAATAAACGCAGAAATAGAACAACACAGAATTTATCCAGCTTCGGCAAAACCCTGCCTACATGCTGCCCCCAAGGTTTCTACTAGAAATTAAGCAGTCAGATGCTTACACACGTAAACTCGCGACACCCGCTATCGACTAGCCTTAACTCTACGCTCAAAACACTTCCACAACTCAGCCACTGAGTTGCCAATTCTCGAATTACACCACCGTAGTTCATCCCCTAGTCACACGACTAGAATTTACACAAGTATAAAAAGAAAAAATACAAATTTAAAACAATTACAAAACAAAACCCTAATCCAAAAGATTAAAGCCCAATTAATAAAAGGAACCAGCCCACAACAAAAAACACAGAGAAAATAATTCCCTCTTTCTTTATCACTTATCGGCCGTATCCTTTTTCTTCGATAAAATGACTGCTTCACTTCTTTCTCGTTTGTTCTGAAATTAGGGCTTCTGTAGTTGAAGCACCGCTTCATCAAATTGATTGCAATGATACTTCGATTCCTTTATTCGATTGATTATATGGCAGCTTCAACCAAGTTGAGTTCAAATATTGCGTTAATTGGTAAGTTCATTCCTTTTTTGATTTATACTTTACTCGACTTTGATTCGAGTTTCTGATTGATGTTGTAATCTATGATATGCTTGAACTCGATTGCCTTTTTCGGCCGATGATGAATGGGTTTATATAGGATTGGAATTCCTATATTTTTGTTCGTATACATTTTTTTGAATTCGTCATTTAATATAGCTCGGCCATTGATTTTCGTATGGATGATGGTGATTTGTTCTAACTTGTTCATAATCGTATATTTCCTGGTAGCTTGATTATCACGGCTTAATTTGATGGTCGTCACGGCTTTGAATTATTTTGATTTGAACTTCGGCATTGCTTTGACTTCGGCCATGGTAATTTGTGATGATATTTTGACTCTGTTCAATTTCTCATGGCTTCGACTTGAATTTTGTCATTACCTGACTTCGGCACTGTCAGTGTTTAATTTGAATTTATATTGACTTCGGCTTGTACCTTGATTTACTTACGGCCTTGACTTCGACTTTGATAAAAATGTTAATTGCTCTATTGTATTTTCAACATGATGCCGAACTTGCTTCATCATTGACACTACTTCATCGATGTTAACGCTAAAATTTGAACGCTAACACCCCGGTGTATGAGTTATAGTTGTGAAAGCACCACCCGAAAGCTCGGGAACAGATTACAAGCAGAAAACAGTAGAAAAGCGGTAAACGACAACAATTTTATAGTGGTTCGGCTTAAGGGTATAGCCTACGTCCACTTTAAGTACTTTTATTAATGATCTCGTTACAAGCTGATACAACTCTTCTCAAGTACAATATATTTCAAGTTACAAGAGTTTTGGAACAAGTAGCTCAAGCTTCTATGTCGATTAAAATCCTTGAATTCAAATTGAAGATGTGTAGTTTCTTCGTGAAGTTCTTCGAAGTATTCCTTTGATCTCGAAAGCTCTAAGTGTTGATGGAGTTCTCGATGCAGCAAGGTAACGGTCTCTCAAGAGAATGTGCCCCCCCAAAAGTCCCTTGAATGTTGGAGGTAGTTGCCTATTTATAGAGAGTTTCGGTCTGGAATTATTGCCAAGTCCTAAGTCGTGGCCGATTTAAGTTAAGTCATAGCCGACTTAATATGAGTCGTGGCCGGTCCATCTGGCCCCCTCCTGGCTTCACAGGAGTTCACTTGCACAAGTCCTAGGTCGCCTCCGAGTCAACACTACTCCTTCTTAGTAATACGGCCTCGGGTTTGCATTTAACAGCTTTAAGTCGTTCACGACTCAAATTAGGTCGTGAGTCGTGACCGAGATAACTGGGAGCAGAATCGTGCACGAGTTAAGAGGCTGCTGTGCTGAGTAGCTGCGTTGAACTCATCTTCCTTTTCTTGAGTCGTGAACGAGCTAACATTGGTCCTAAATCGGTTGTGACTTGGGTCGGTAACTATTCTAGGTCGCCAACTTGGTAAAACATTAGATCGGTAACTCGGTCAAGTCACTGAGTTGGCATCTCTTTTAGGCCTTAGGTCGGCCTTCCTATTAAGTCGGCATCCTCTGAGTCTTAAGCCAGTACCCACGTTAGGTCGTCCACTGTTTTAGCCTTAACTCGGTATTCCTTAAGTCGGTAACCCTTTGAGCCTTAAGTCGGTCTCCCTGATAAGGCAGTTAGGTCGGTATCTACATTGAATGTTAGGTCGGCATACCCCTTAGGCCTTAGGTCGGCATGCTTCTAACTGTTAGGTCGGAACCTCTTGATGCACTAGATCGGTAAGTCATGGTCGAGGCGGAGTTAACATTTGCCCCTCGAAGTATACGCCTAAATGTTAGGTCGTGTGCTTCGATAGTCCTTAACCCGTCCCTTCTTAGGTCGGTGGGTCGTATGCGACCTAACAGTTAGACCGTATGTGTTGCTCCAAATTTTCCACTGCAGGGTATAAGTCACATCTCCTCCTTCCTTCTCATTACCTACTCCTTTGATTCTGCCATTAAAATTTTCCCGAGCTCCAAAAGGCGATTTAACTCCAATCAACTACTAACAACCTCTGCTATTCATTGCGTAAGTAAACCCTCTTCTTCGATCACTGTTGGCTCATGAATTCCGTCACTTAAACCACTTCCTTGCATGATCCTTCATCACGAATCCTATTACACTCATGGCTGATGGAGCTTAGATTGCTCGGTTTGGCTTTAACTGACCGATGAGACGATAAAGATGATTTACTGATTCAGGCTAGTTGATTTTGATTCGCGCTAGGATTGCAAGGCGTTAAATTTGCAGTGGTTTCGAAATGGTGTATTGGATGATCCGATAGCATGAAATAGCATAAATGAAATGAGGGTTTCTTGGTTGAGGGAGTGGCTAACGGGTTAACGGGTTGAGTGGGGCGAGGTATTGATTTAGATGCGACCCGGTGATTTGAAGTGACTTAGCTTTTGGCCGACCCAATCCTTAAATCGTGGCCGTGTGAGCACTTGGGGGAAATCTGCCAACCTATTCTTCTGCTGATCTAAGCCTTATACCGTGGCCGAGTTAATCCTTGGGGAAATCCGCCGATTTAACCTTCTACTGATTTAACCTTGAACCGCAGCCAAGTTAACCCCTAAGTCGTGACCGAGCTAAGCCCTTAAACCGTGACCGAGTTGGCTCTTAAACCGCTGCCGAGTTAACACTTAAGCTTTGGGCATGCTGACTTTTTGAGAGCATAGATCCACTTTGAGTTTCTAACTTGAACTGCCAAACTAAGTTGCCTAAATTTTGAACTGCCCCAACTTTAAATTTGCTTGAATCTCAGTGTATTATTTCACAGATCGCATTAACTTATAAGCTGCTAACCTGCTGAAAATAACAAACAAAGAAAACCAAGGCGAAAATACTACCATTGACTGCCCATGTCAGATGACAGATTAGTCAAGACAAGACAAGCAACTTAATTACACTGCATGAAATGTTTGTGAATCAATCAATTAAAGTTAAACATTAATGCAAAGTATCAATAATCTGAACTGATTTATCTGCATCAACATCTTACTTGCATATTTAGGCTTAAAACAATAGTCCCTGAATTTCATAACTAACGAATGCTTGCTAGTTTTCATTCCAGTTATATTTGTTCACTGCTTGATTGATTTTACACAACACTTCACACACTTTAGGAAACGTGCACCTTCATGTTTGAATACCCAGTTGTTTATGTAGAATGACTTCCCACCGAGAAGAAGAAGTGGTAACTCAAGAGGAAGAAACTTTTCCGATAGCTGTTCCCATAGAGAATCCTCCGGAGAGAACCTCGACTATTCTAACTTCGAGAGCGTTTGTCCAGCTGCGCACTCAATTTGGCTTTGCTGAAAGTGATGTTCTTCTCCCTGGGCCAAGTGATACTGCTGACAATCCTCCCTATGGCTTTGTTGCAGTCAATCGCCAAATGTGCTTAAGTGGGGCGATTCCTCCTTTTAACGACTTCCTTCGAACTCTTCACCTTCGGTTGACAATCTCTCCGTTTCAACTTCATCCCAATGGCTATGCCATCTTGACGGGGTTATGTGTTTTGTTTAGAAGAACCCTTGATCGCCTACCGAGTTTTGAAGAAATTCGTTATCTGTGCTCGTTTGCAAAGAGTAAAGATCATCCTTCCCTCATTATTGTGAGAAGTGCCAGAAACCGCAAGCTCATTTCCGATCTTACTGAAAGCGTTCATGGATTTTTGAACCAGTGTTTCTTTGCCCGCTGTCCCTCAGGGTTTTATGCCATCTGGAGAGTAGGAAGTAAGATTAGTGTTTCTATTTTTTCCGTTTTGAAACTTTTTCGAGATCTGAACTTTCAGTTGCTAATTTCATTCTTTGTTCCTTTCAGCACTTCCTCTCCCTTCTAGAGACCCAATTCACAAGCAAGTTTTTGAGAGGTTGAGTGTCTTGGCCACAGAAGAGAGGAGCATAAAATTTCTGTTGAGGGATGAATTTTTACATCGACATGGGCTTCTACACACTTCTCGCTCTATGCATGCTCATGAAGTTCCAACGGAAGTCCCCGATTCTCCGATAAAGACTCCTGAATCTTCGCTGGTGAAGTGCTCCACTTCTGTTGATGTTGCGGGGCCATCTGGTAAACTTGCCCCGGTTATCGAGGAAGAAGAGCCTCAGGGATCCTCTCACCATTCACAAGAATCTGGTGAAAAGGCTAAGAAATCCAGTCCTGTCAAGCAAAGCAGAGACGATAACTTCGAAGGATTGAGCGACCTCTTCGCTACTTCACAAGAGATCTTCAAAGATGACCCTACTACTGCCGGGATTTCTTCTTCAGTAGTTGAAGCTACTTCTATTTTGCAACAGTCGTCGTCGACTCAAGAGTTGACGTTAACTATTACACCCACAACCACTCCCCAAATAAAGAGTGGTTCGTAGATTAATGCGCGTAGTTTGCACAACACACACACTTAGAATTTCTCATCACTTCTATGCACTTATCTTCTTGTACTTTAAAGATTTCTAAAGCTTATTATTTTAATTCCAGATTCTCCTATGGGGCGTAGCGGCTCGTACTATGACGATTTCCAGCGCTACGGAAGGCGTAGCCAGTATGATTACAGGCGTTACCTTCCTTCTTACAGAGAGTCGGATGAAGAGAGGGCTGCCCGAAAGGCTCATGAAAGGAGGACTGAAGAAGAACATCGTGAAAGAAGGGAGAGAGAAGAGCGCCATGATTCTTGGCAAAAAGGCGATGACTCCCACAAGAGAAAATCTCATGACGATCGAGGAAAAGGTCACATGGGTGAAGACTTAAGCAAACGAGCCCGTCACAGTGAAAAGCAGGCCTCTACTACTCCTGAGAAAGTTACTACTCCTGCCTCGCTCGACATTCCTTCTGACTCTCCCGCTCTTGGGAAATCAGATATTCAAACGATAATTAGCAGGCCCAAATTTCAAGTTGGACCGGGTCCTGCTACTCTGCAGAGCCGGTTTCCTCAATGGTGCCTTAAGGGAGCGAGGTTCGACCTAGACTTGGTCCCCATCGACAAGTCTGCCATGTTGCGCAATCTTGACGCCGTCAAACTTGATATCGAGAGGATGTCAAACTGGCAGAAGCTTGTCGATGAGCTTCAAAGAGTTAACCGTGCCAACATAGAGGCCATGCTTACTATGGAAAACGATAAGGCCGAATGGCAAAAGGTCGTTGAGCAACACGACACCGAGATGAGGAACATTGCTTCTTACAATGAGGAGCTTGAAGCAAAAGTCGAGGAATTGAAACATGAGCTTGCTGCTTCCTCTACTTCCTATTCTCAAAAAGAAGAAGTGCTCCTGAAACAAGTGAGAAACGCTCACGCTAGCCAAAGGGATGCCGAAGACAGGCTAGAAGTACAAAAAAGAATCAGTGAAGGCTATGCTACTGATATTGCTGAGCTCCGAAAGAAAAACAACTCCCAGGAGGCGGAGATACAAATGCTTAAGCTTCAGCTTGCCAAAACTGAAAGGGAGCGTGATGAGGCTGTCGCCGGCAGAATCGCAGCTGAAGAATCTCATGAGGCGACCAAAAACAGCATCAGCTCAACATTATTCGACTTCTACTTGCACAGCGTCTTGGGGCGTGGAAGCCTTGCCTTTCTAGGCCCCAAGTATGAAGTCACACTGGCTGAAGTTTGGGAGACAGCACTTGATATGCTCGGTGGTAAAGGTGCTGGATATGCTGAGTCAGCCCTTGAAGAGCATTATCTTGATGACGAAGCCCGTGCCGCTCTTGCCAAGGGTAAGGAGCAGCTTGCCAGAGCGCGGGCCGGGATGGCGGAAGAGGAGCGTTCTGAAAAAGAAGTACCGCCTACCATCTCCAAACGTCCTCTAGTTTCTCCCGAGGTGGACATTACAGGCCCTAGTGCTCATTTGCCGCCTCCTACAAGAACTGGGGTAATCACCCCTACTGATGAAGAGGCTTTGGAGGACATTGGGGCTCAGAATTATGAAATTGAACTGACAAAGCCAATATCTTCAGGTAATTTCGACATTGGTCCGATTCAAGTGGATTGCCTGCTTATTCCTCAAAAATTTGATGAGCTTCTCGATTACCTCTTGAATCTCGATGAACCTATATCTCCCTTCTTTCGGGAAGATACTAACATTTTCAATTTTTCTTCTTCTGCAGTTGAAACAACAAGTGCCGTGCAGACTTCGCCTTCTCTGGTTATTCCTCCTCCATCTCTTCAGGTGACTCCTCCTTCTGCTTCACAACCTGGGTCACAAGAGGAGAAAATTGAGGCTCTTCATGGTTTGGATGACCCTGTTGCCTCGCAGGAGCAAAAAGATGAGGGACTCGAAGGAGGCGAGATCTCTCCGGAGCGGACTCCTTCTGACGACGTAGTTTTGTCCGCTCTCGTTACTCCGGGGAGTGAGTCTTCTTCGCAGAGAAGAAAGAAGCTTGGGACATCGAAGAGGAGGGGGAAGAAAATTATCACCACTGAAGAGGAATCGGAAATTGCGCCAGTTGTACCTCCCTCCCCTTCTTCCCTTATGCCTTCAGACCAACCTGGAAGACCCGAAAAGCTAACCACTCGGCCGGGTAAAGGGTCTAAAGGCGGCAAGAAGAAATGAAGAGTTGAGCTTTTTGATTCCTTTTTTGTGTAATGGTCGGATGTTGTGCAGGCACCGGCCCCTGCTTCTTATTTTGAAACCTGTATCTGCAATATCTGCAATTGAATAAAATGATTCTTTATTTGTACAGACTTTTGTTTGAATTTGAGAATGCATTTATTATTCATTTTTGCACAAGTTCTTCTTTTTTTTTTTTGCACAAGTTTTATTTATACGATGTTGTGGTGAGCTTGTGGTATGTTGTTTGAGCGTACTTTACCGACATAGTTATACCGCTTTGTATGTAACTATACCATGTTGCCCCTATACCATGAGCTTACTGCAATATCGTATACTTTAAGGGGACTTGCACTCTCGTTTTCTAAAGAATAATTACTTCATTCTCGAGAAGAATTTACGTAGAGTGCAACTTCCTTCATATAAGTTTCTACGCTTTGTCCTTCGAAGAAATCACTTTCTCCTTTTGCGTTTGTATATATTTTGCCAAGTGAATTCTTCTATGTGGCAAAGCGGACCTCTGAATGTACTTTAACCCCCCCTTTTTTTTTTGAGGAAGATCATTCTCCATAATAGGTAAACTACTCTTCCTTTGGAAGTTAAAGTATGCTCTTGATGAGGATTCTTTTTTTTTTTATATATATATATAGAAAGTTGTACCTCTGAGGAGGGATTTTTCATGTTTCAACACTTGGAAGTTTTATTTCAACCTCGGTGAAACATGTACCTCCAAAGAGTTATGCCTTAGAAATCCTTTTCACGTTTCAACACTTGGAAGTTTTATTTCAATCTCGGTGAAACGTAGGTTTCCGAAGAGGTCTTTCTTCTTAATTGCGCCTCCGAAGAGGTCTTTATTTTGTTTGCATTTCAACTCTAGTGAAGTGAAATTCCGAAGAGCGGCTGTTACACTTCAACTCCTGGTGAAATGTGCCTCCGAAGAGGTCTTTCTTTTGTTTGCATTTCAACTCTGGTGAAGTGAAATTCCGAAGAGCGGCTGTTACACTTCAACTCCTGGTGAAATGTGCCTCCGAAGAGGTCTTTCTTTTGTTTGCATTTCAACTCTGGTGAAGTGAAATTCCGAAGAGCGGCTGTTACACTTCAACTCCTGGTGAAATGTGCCTCAAAGAGGGTTTTCATTGCCTGGAAGTTACTCTCTCATGGTTGGAGGGTCATGACTCCTCCAATCTTTTTTGTTGAGTAGAGAACTTTCTTTTTTGTGGCATATGACCCATTAGAGGTCTTTATCCTCCGAAGAGTTGTGCCTCCGAAGAGGACTTGTGCCGCCAATGATGGTTTTTGGTTGTATTCTTGTCTTCTTGCTTATGCCTTTTCAGCGATCCTCTTTTTTCCTTTTCAAGTTTTCATTCCCCTTTTCTCGCAAGTAGCTTGTTTAATCCAAGGAAGTGTACTTCATTGACAGGCAAGTTCGTGAGAACGGTCACTAGCTTCCTAATTGGATGTTTGTTCGTTCAAACAATCTCAATTTATTAGCAAGGGCTCATTTCTATCGAAATCATAAGCCGTTCAATTGAAGTATTTCCTATCTAGGATTTGAATTCGGGGCCTTTATGACTTGAAATTTGTTTGTTGAATGATGGCGAGAATCACTCGGTCTTATTATGAGCAAGTTTTATTTCCATTGTCTGCAAAAATTTAAATCGACATTTCAGCAATACATTTTATGTACTTTTATATCGAAAATAAAGCAAACATGTAATAATAATAAAGAACACAAGATTTATAGTGGTTCGGCCAGAAATTTGGGCCTACATCCACTTTATATTCATTCATTATTCACTTGCATTAGTTTTACAATTGCTCTCAATTACAAGAATCATACATCCACAACTCTTTTACATTATTTCAACAAAATTTTCAAGTAAAATATGGACGCAAGTGGTTGCTGTTCCATGCCCTTGGAATTTGAACTCCTTCAACAGTAGTGAGTTTGAATGTGCCGTCAAGAAGCTTCTGACTTATCACATATGGTCCTTCCCAATTGGGCCCAAACACACCTGTCGCGGTCATAATTCTTTTCAGGACTAGATCTCCAATTTCAAAGCTGCGTTGACGAACTTTGGAATTGAAATGCCTGGCTATCCTTTGCTGATGAGCTGCAACTCTGAGATTAGCTTCGTCTCTTTTTTCATTAAGGAGATCTAGCACTTCAAGTTGTAGCTTTTCATTTTCTGCTTGATTGAAATGGATTCTTCTGTGTGAAGGGACCTCTGCTTCAACCGGAATCATTGCTTCCGATCCGTATGCTAACGAAAAAGGAGTATGCCCAGTCGCAGTTTTGTGAGTAGTTCTGTATGCCCATAGTGCAAGTGGTAGTTTATCGACCCAACCACCTTTTGCTCTTTCGAGTTGCTTTTTGATGGTTGATTTGATGATCTTGTTCACTGCTTCCACTTGCCCGTTTGCCTGCGGATGAGCTACTGCCGAAAAGCTTTTCTGGATTTTGAATCGTTTGCAAAAATCCTGGAATTCCTCGCTTTCAAACTGAGTACCATTGTCTGTGATTATTTTCTGAGGCACACCGTATCTGCAAATGATATTCTTGGTCACAAAGCTTATCATTTTCTTAGAAGTGATAGTAGCCAATGGTTCAGCTTCAGCCCATTTAGTAAAGTAATCAACTGCAACAATAGCATATTTAATCCCTGATTTAGCAGTTGGTAGTGGCCCAATGAGATCCATTCCCCAAATTGCAAACGGCCATGGACTGACCATCTGTGTGAGTTCGGTAGAAGGTGCTCTAGGAATTTTGGCAAATCTTTGGCATTTGTCACATTTTCGGGAGTAATCTGCAGCATCTCGATTAATTTCTGGCCAAAAATATCCGTATCGGAGAATTTTCTTTGCTAATGTTTGACCACCTGAATGATCACCACATTCTCCTCCATGCACCTCAGCTAGGATTGTTTTGGACTCTTCCCGGGATACACATCGAAGCAATGGCATTGAGAATCCCCGTCTGTACAATCGGCCATCCTGAATTACATAGCGAGAGGCTTTCCTTAGTAGCTTTCGTCTTTCTATCGAATTTTCTGGCAGAGAACCTCTGAGTAGGTAGTCCAGTATTGGAGTCATCCATGACTCTTGTTCTTGAGATACATTCATAATCCAGTCTATATCCATCTCGTCTATACTTGGTGCTGAAAGGACTTCTACAGGGACCAATCCCAATAGTTGAGCTTCACCAGAACTTGAATACTTTGCGAGGGAATCTGCCTTCATATTCTCTTCCCGAGGAATGTGGCTTATTGAATAGTGATCGAGTTCACATAGGAGTTCCCAAGCCTTTGACAAGTAGGAAGGCAGGTTTCCACCTTTTGTTTGAAATTCCTTCTTGACTTGGCATACAATAAGCTGAGAATCACTGAAGATTTGTAATGCTCGAATGTTTAGCTCTTTAGCGATTTTCAGACCTGCAATAAGAGCTTCATATTCTGCTTCATTGTTTGTTGAAGGAAATTCCAATCTTAATGCATAACATAATGATCGACCTTCAGGAGTTTCAAGTACCACTCCGGCTCCAGAACAGTAGTCATTTCTTGCGCCATCAACATACATCTTCCACTGGATTGGGGAATTACTGATCGTTTCATCCTCACCATTATCCTTCTCTATGAATTCTGCAATGAAATCAGCTAAAGCTTGTCCGTTGATTGCTTTTCGGGGGTGATAAGTGATGTCATATTGACTGAGTTCAATGTTCCATTTTAGAAGGCGACCCGAAGTTTCAGGGCGAAACAGGACTTGCTTTAGAGGTTGATCAGTAAGTACCCTGATAGGATGAGCTTGGAAATATTGCCTCAGTTTCCTTGATGCAACTAGTAGGCAATAGGCGAGTTTTTCCAACTTGGAGTAATTCAGCTCTGCCCCAGTGAGTCTTTTGCTGATATAGTAAACCGGATGTTGAATCCTTTTGTCTTCCCGTATCAGCGCTGCACTTAGAGCATGAGATGATACTGCCAAGTATATAAGAAGATCCTCACCATTGCCTGGCCTAGAAAGTATTGGAGGCGTTTCCATATAACGGATCAACTCATCGAAGGCTTTTTGGCATTCGGAAGTCCATTCAAAATTCTTCTTTCCTTTCTTCAGGGCGTCAAAGAATGGGATGCATTTATCAGTGGCTTTGGAAATGAACCGACTCAGGGCGGCGACCTTTCCGTTGAGACTCTGCAATTCCTTCTTCGTTCTAGGAGCTTTAACTTCTTTCAAGGCAGTAATTTGAGCTGGACTAGCCTCAATGCCCCTAGCACTGACGATGAAACCTAAGAACTTTCCGGACTCGACCCCAAATGTACATTTCAGAGGGTTAAGTTTCATTCTGTATTTCCGAAGGACTGCGAACATTTCTGCTAAGTGTTCAATGTGATCTGCTGCTTTCCTGGACTTCACTAACATGTCGTCGACGTAGACTTCCATAGTTTTGCCCAATTGCGGTTTGAACATAGCATTAACAAGTCTTTGGTAGGTTGCCCCTGCATTTTTCAATCCGAAGGGCATAACTCTGTAGCAATAAAGTCCAACATCTGTGATAAAGCTTGTATCCTCCTGATCCGGCCCGTGCATCATGATTTGGTTATAACCGGAGTAGGCATCCATGAAAGATAACAATTCATGTCCCGCAGTTCCGTCTACCAGTTGATCGATCCTGGGTAACGGGAAGCAATCTTTGGGGCAAGCCTTGTTTAGATCAGAAAATTCGATGCACACTCTCCATTTTCCATTAGCTTTCTTGACCAGCACAGGATTTGAAACCCAATTCGGATATGTAGATTCTTTGATGAAGTTATTTTCCATGAGTCGATCGACTTCTTCTTTTAATGCTGCTGACCTTTCTGGACCTTGGGTTCTTCTTTTCTGTTTAACTGGCGTAAACTTTGGGTCAATATTCAGAGCGTGTACTGCAACTTCTGGAGATATTCCACACATATCGGCGTGAGTCCAAGCAAAGACATCCAGATTTGCTTTCAGGAAAGATATCAAGACATTCTGAATTGACACATTAAGCTGTGAACCCACATTCAACACCTTATTTGGGTCCTTCGGGTCAACAGGTACCGGAACTGTCGTTTCCACCGGTACCACTCTATTCTCCCCTGCACTGGCTTTTCTGGGATCCATTTCTCTTCGTGCCCCGCTGTGCTCTCCAGTGCAGGGTCCGCCCCGTAATTGCTACAAGGCTGGTTCCTTGATGCGGACTGGGGTTGCCGCATCCTTTCCCATTTCTCTTTTTCTTGACTCTCGCAGCTCTGTCAAATAGCACTCTCGCGCAGCATTTTGATCCCCTTTTATAACTCCTACTCCATTGTCAGTAGGGAATTTAATAGTGAGGCACCACGGGGCTAGGATAGCTTTGAATGCTGCGAGTGTTGGACGGCCAAGAAAAGCATTATAAGCAGAAAACTCATCGACAATCACAAATGTTTGCTTGCGGACCACTTTCCTTTCTGCTTCCCCAAGTTCTACAAGCAGATCGATGGTCGCAATTGGTTGCTTTGGCTCCCCAATGAAGCCAGCGATCTTCTGTGATGAGGCCTGTACATCGATCATAGGGATTTTCATCTGGTCAAATGTCTTCTTGAGGAGGATATTACATGATGCTCCGCAGTCGATGAGGACTCTTCTGACAATGGCCGGTCCAATACCGACCGAGATGACCAAGGGATCTAGGGTAGGAGCTTCTATACCTGTGGAATCTCTGGCTCTGAAAACAATATCATCGTTGAAAGTTTTCTGTTGTTTCAGGGGCGTAGTGTCTTCTAAAACAAAGACGTCTTCTTCGGCTGGAGCATATTTCAAAGCCCTGGAATATCTCTCCATCTCACCCCAGCTCTTGCCAGCTGGGTGAGGCCCTCCTGTAATGACATTGATAACGGGCCTTCCAGATTCATGTCCCGTAGCTTTCTCACCTGTCCTAGGCTGATGAACAGGAACCTGTTGCCCCTGACTTGACGATGCAGGATTGTTGCTATTTTTCTTCACGAATTGTTGCAGTTTGTTTTCTCTTAGCAACTCTTCAATCAGATTTTTCAACTGGCGGCATTCATCAGTCTCATGACCGGGTTGATTGTGGAAGCGGCAGAATTTCCCACTCTGTATGGCCTTTTTCCCGGTTCTCAAAGGGATAGGTTTAGGGAAATCGACGGAATCTTTAGTGGCCAGGTAGACGTGCTCCGGTGTATGTGATAATGGAGTATATTCTGATGGCTTGAAGGATCGGGGCTTCTTCAGATTACCCTGTTTCTTCCCATTATTATTCTCCCTTTTTTGCCCCACCGATTCATTCTTGCGTGGAGCGACGGTGTTGTCTTCTGCTTTCTCCAACACTGTCTTTACTGGTAAAGGACGGCTTTCCAAGCGAATGAATTCATCTGCTTTTTTGTAGAACTTTTCGAGAGAGGTTGGCTCCTTCATATTTAACCATTTCCCAAATTCGCTTGACTTATCAATAGCCCTCATCAGATAAGTCAATATCATTCGTGGTTCAGCATTGTCCACCTCAGCCAGCGCTATATTAAAGCGGTTCAAGAAGGATCTGATAGACTCACCAGGATTCTGCTCTAAACTCGATAGTGACATAATATCCTTGGCCTTCGAAGCATATAGTCTAAACTGCTCCTTGAATTTTCTGGTCAAGTCTGAAAACTGATCGATAGATCGGACTGGCAACTTGGTGAACCATAGTAGAGCCACACCATCCAGGTATACGGGGAAATATCGACACTTTATTTCGTCAGAGGCCCTGGCACCTGTCATGTGCCAATCATATTTATACAAGAACTCATTCGGATCACTTGTCCCTTTGTAAGCTGGAATAGTCGGAGGGACAAACTTCCTTGGAAATTCCGCCTTCAAGATTTTTTCAGTAAACGGAGTTTTACTTGGGGCGAAACCCCATTCCTTCTCATCTTCAACCCTTTGCATACTTTCTTTCATGATCTGCCGGACCATTCCAGAAAGATATTCCTCATCATGCCGAGTTCTAGATCCACCAGCCTCAGCAACTGCCTGCTCAAAGGGACTAGTAGCCCTTTCAGGAGCATTCCTCTCACTAACATCATGAATGTTGCCAGCATAGTTCCTTTCATTACCAGCTGGTTGATTGTTTGCCCCAAGTAAATCGTTCAACTTATTCAGAATCAGAGCATTCTGGGCACTTTGAGCCTCTAATTGCGCATTTTGGGCGTTTATCTGCTGATTTAGCCCTAGAATCACAGCATCCAACTCCGCTTTCGTAACTCCAACAGACGGAGTGGGTTGATTAGGTACAGGGGAAGCGGAGGTTCCCTCTTGAATGTTTCCAGATCTGATAGATCTACTTTTCCTTCCAGGAGCCATAATCTCAGATAGACTTCTGGTTTTTAAGGAAATTCTTTCTTCAAATCTCTGTGAAGCAATGATGACAGTTTTCCTGAGTTCAATTCTCAGTGAAAGCACCAAAAATGTTAACGCTAAAATTTGAACGCTAACACCCCGGTGTATGAGTTATAGTTGTGAAAGCACCACCCGAAAGCTCGGGAACAGATTACAAGCAGAAAACAGTAGAAAAGCGGTAAACGACAACAATTTTATAGTGGTTCGGCTTAAGGGTATAGCCTACGTCCACTTTAAGTACTTTTATTAATGATCTCGTTACAAGCTGATACAACTCTTCTCAAGTACAATATATTTCAAGTTACAAGAGTTTTGGAACAAGTAGCTCAAGCTTCTATGTCGATTAAAATCCTTGAATTCAAATTGAAGATGTGTAGTTTCTTCGTGAAGTTCTTCGAAGTATTCCTTTGATCTCGAAAGCTCTAAGTGTTGATGGAGTTCTCGATGCAGCAAGGTAACGGTCTCTCAAGAGAATGTGCCCCCCCAAAAGTCCCTTGAATGTTGGAGGTAGTTGCCTATTTATAGAGAGTTTCGGTCTGGAATTATTGCCAAGTCCTAAGTCGTGGCCGATTTAAGTTAAGTCGTAGCCGACTTAATATGAGTCGTGGCCGGTCCATCTGGCCCCCTCCTGGCTTCACAGGAGTTCACTTGCACAAGTCCTAGGTCGCCTCCGAGTCAACACTACTCCTTCTTAGTAATACGGCCTCGGGTTTGCATTTAACAGCTTTAAGTCGTTCACGACTCAAATTAGGTCGTGAGTCGTGACCGAGATAACTGGGAGCTGAATCGTGCACGAGTTAAGAGGCTGCTGTGCTGAGTAGCTGCATTGAACTCATCTTCCTTTTCTTGAGTCGTGAACGAGCTAACATTGGTCCTAAATCGGTTGTGACTTGGGTCGGTAACTATTCTAGGTCGCCAACTTGGTAAAACATTAGATCGGTAACTCGGTCAAGTCACTGAGTTGGCATCTCTTTTAGGCCTTAGGTCGGCCTTCCTATTAAGTCGGCATCCTCTGAGTCTTAAGCCAGTACCCACGTTAGGTCGTCCACTGTTTTAGCCTTAACTCGGTATTCCTTAAGTCGGTAACCCTTTGAGCCTTAAGTCGGTCTCCCTGATAAGGCAGTTAGGTCGGTATCTACATTGAATGTTAGGTCGGCATACCCCTTAGGCCTTAGGTCGGCATGCTTCTAACTGTTAGGTCGGAACCTCTTGATGCACTAGATCGGTAAGTCATGGTCGAGGCGGAGTTAACAATCGATTTGTTACTACATTTGTTGTCATATTGTATTTGACTTATTTTGGTTGAACTTGCTACTCTTTACTCCATTTGTTGTTGTTGTTGGTCTACACTATGTCTAGTCTTTGTTTAGCATCTATAGTGTTGAAGTGTTGTTTCATTGTGCCGTGTAGTTCATGTGTACTTGAATATGTACTTGTTTATTTGATTTTTCATTTGCTTGTATACTTCATGTAGAGGCTGCAATTATTCTGTCCACTTTCTATTTGAGCTTGCACTATCCATTGTTGCATTGACTTTGTATATGTCGTTGATCAAAACTGCTACTTGATGCTTGCATCCGTGTGCTTCATGCCTGTGTCCACTCATGTTGTTTGCATTGGGTTGATGTCATGTTGAACTGTTCTTTCTAGACTTTGACTTTGGCCTGCTGTTCAATGGCTTCGGCATTGATTGAGTTCATCGTGGTAGCTTCTGTTGTCTGGTGGCATGGTTACAATACTAATACTGTTTACATATATTCTGTCGATCTATGTATATATGTGTTTGTACTGACCTCATGTAGTCATCACTTTGATTCCATGTTGCCTTCTGTCTTTGTTTGTGTGTTCATGCAGTTGTACACTATTTGGCTTGTTTCACTGTCTTGTGTGTATATGCGCATGTCGTTCATCGGCTTTAGCTTCTCTCTGGTCTATATAATGCACTTGTTGTCCACTGGTCTTCGAGCCAGTTCATGTATATAGTCAGATTAATGGTCTGCTTCGTCGACTTGTATTTGCAAGCTTGGAGTTTGGTTTGTTGTAATCGAGTTGCTTCGAGTCAGTTTGCAGTTTGGTTTTGCTGCACTGTCTTTATATACACACACACACACACACAAACACTAGATATATATGTGACGCCCTACCTCTAGACCCACACTAGTAAAGGACACTACGGGGTAATGATGTCTACTAGCGCGGAGAATAAGGCTATTGAGGAGCGACCATCTGTATAGTTGCTTTGTGCGAGTTCCGATATGCCAGATAAAAATATAACTTTTCATCTCAAGAGAAAATCTGATATATCGACACAAACTCAAAGCTACTACACAGTGGCTATATGTAATCTTTGGAAACAAATATAGAAATATCATAACACAAATCATTCACAGAAGTTCATATCTCAAAGGCGGAAACAGATAGGAATATTACACATAAAAGTGTATATCAGAGTAGTGGTCTAACAAGATCCATAATTTCACAAAGGAATAGTTACAAGTGCTACAAAAAAGAATAAGTATACATCATGGAATCTATATCTCAAATGTATACAACAAATAAACTACTAATCTAAGTAGTTAGCCAAAAGTCGGAATAATAATCCCGTATGAGGAGTCAAGTAGAAGCACCTGTAACACTTGGTCTGACCCGAGTATTATTTAATAAGAAAATAATAAACGGATCAGTCTATCTATAAATATCAGATAAAATGAGATAGAATATGAGATGTGACAAAAACGTATGATAACAATAATGTCATTCAATGACAAATATACCTTAGACAACACGAAAATCATAAAACATCTCAAGAAATCTCAAAACACATAAAAGAATGTCATATTCTTTATTTTTGTTCACCACACCATACATATTGACAATTATATCAATGACGATCAAAAAAGTTAATGACACACAAATTCACCAATGCACAAATATTGATAAAACTTATCAATGAAAATCACGAAAATTGGTGAAAACACAAATTCCTGAAATCATCGACTAGAAATCCAGAAATCACAAAGATGGGGGGAAGCCTATCACAAAACGAGAGCATGAAAACTCACCAACACGTGTACCACAAAAAGGAACGCTATTCCATGGTTGCTAACCGTTAATTTTTAGCCGAGGCTCCACAAAACTGCCCGAAGATCATGGGTCGCTACCCCACCAATTTGAGACGAAACTCCACAAAAAGGGGGTTTAGTCTCCCTCGCAGACAAAGAGACATTGCACAATGCTAGTCTAAATCACGGAAATGATCATCATCGTTCAACAAAAAGTGTCAATTACAGTAAGCTAATAAATAATTGAGTTTATCCTCATGTCCCATAACCACTAGCTTAACTTAAATATTTACGAACAAATTGTAGATCTCCACTAGAAAATTGTCACAAGAGATTCAATCGAACAAGTTCGAGAATTAACCGATGAAGTAAATGCAGGCGTTTAATACCACTTGTTTTACTAAGTCATTTATTAGATTTCTCATACGAGTGAGGTAAAGGTTTGTATATACTGGTAGATTGGAAAATGGTTTAAGAAACGAGCTTTGTAATAAAATAGTGTTGAAATCGTTTTGATGAAAGAGTTTTTATATTTACTAATAGTATCGAAACCTTTATATTTTTAAAGTGACAAATCACAAAAATGATTGTAGAACAATCAATCACCAAAATTCACATTCGAAGACGTGAATAAAAACCAAAGAAATCGATTCTGAATCCATCAAAATGGATATTCCCAAAAATCCCAAAGAAAATGTCATCAAAGTCGATAATAAATGATAACAATAAAAAGGAAACAACATGAATCGATTAAATTTGGAAACTCAAGCTAAATAGGCAAAATAGTGCCCAGACAGCAGATTCAGACATCTGAAATTAAGGACTCAGACGACTGAATCTGGAAAAATAAAAGTTTTCCAGAACATAATTCAGATCTCTGAACCCTATATTTCAGACGTCTGAAATAGGCATTTTTAGCCTATTTCCTTTCTGGTTCAATTCGAACCAATTCAGACATCTGGAACCTTTGATTCAGACGTCTGAATACTGGAGACTAGAAATTCCCAGCATAATATTCAAGCGTCCGAATCCTACGTTTCAGACGTCTGAAACTGAAGTTCAGGGAATTCCCTGAACCTAGGCCAATGATGGCCAAAACGATTATCGGAAGCGATCGGACGAGCAACAACGACTAAGGATTTATGCCAAGCGACAACCCAGCCTTAAAGGCACTTCGATACGCCTCGAGTATCAATGTCCAAATATCCATAATAGGATTTCATAAAATTAGACCGAAACACCAAAAATTGGAATATTCGCCAAATCAATCCAAATCAAAATCAAATGAACGCGTAAAGATGTTAGAAATTTATACCTTACAATCAATGATAGTTATAGACTAAGATGTGAGATAAAAATCTCACCTTTTTCACCAAAACAAAGAAGGAGAAACTTGAAAACAAAGGAGGATCAACCACTCTTCAACACAACCCAAATGAGCTTGAATCTAAACTCAAAAGAAGAACATTCCCTAAGTCAGGTTTAGGAAATTTCTGAAATTTGAAGGAGAAAGAGTTGGAGAAGAAGAAGAGGATGCTTATCAATGGCTTCTCTTTGAATTTGGAGCAAGAATTCGAGTTTGCAATTGGCACTAGGGCTTGGAATTTCTATTTCCCATTCTCTTTCCCCATTTTCAGTTGTGCTTGAGCTCTAGAATGAAAATGAATGAATGGAAGAAGAGAAGGGCTGAGTTGGTGTATAGATTGGGTGAAACCCAAACCCAAAAGCCCACTTAGTAAATAGCAAAACACGACTTACTCCAAACATGTAACGCCCCACCCCGAGACCCAACTTAGTAAAGAGAATTAATGAGTAATTCTGTCTACTAAAGTGGAGACTAGGGCTGGTTAAAGGCGACCATCTATAACTTTGTCTTAAACATCTACTGAATACGTCGATAAATGCACTATGATTTTTCTTTTCTATCTCAATGGATCGACATACACAATAAATGCTTAATCCAAATCTATAGGTGGCTAACAGATCTATCAGAACAAAATAGCATAACTAAATATAATGCACATCACAGAACGGTAATCAACATCATATATATACATATACACTGATACATGTTTAGTACAATACAATACGAATACAATAAAGGTGGTATTCGACCACACTATATACATGGAATCGAATATAAATACATCAGAGTCAAGCGGAAAGAAATATAAACCACAAAAGTGCTAGGATGATATCCAAGCAGATGCATCAAAGCAAAGTCCCGTAACTGATAGCTAACTTGAAACAACTCGGTCTGACCCGAGTGATAAACACACGGGTCAGGCAACTGAATCTTATCGTTAGAAAGGAATACGATAAGGTAAAGAGAAGAGCTTCACAACGGGATAACATAAGTAGGTACGAACATCTAGGGTTGATATCAAGTAACTTCTAAATCAGTAAAAACCAAAAACATGAAAGTTTTGGCATATTTCACAAGGATTTCAGATCATCTAAGAAATCAAAATTCCGATAAGTATCACAAAAGTTATGGCGAAAACACTAACCAGCCACTAAAATATTCTGGGCTTAATCCCTCTCAGATTTTCATTTTTGACAGCAATTAAGAAGGTCCACACGGACTCAAAACCGAATGAAATTTAACATGAACAAACTATAATCAGTTCTCTACAGTCTGAAAAAAGAGTGGCATCAATCCGACATCGGACGAGCCAGATATGAGCAAAACAAGACTGGGCATTTTCAGCGTCAATCAATATAGAACAGAGGTAAAATTCAACATATTTAACCGAATACTTCAAGCAAGAGATTATTTGCTGCTGAAATTTGTTCACTTACAGTTGCTATAAGCCTTAGCTTACCTATTAGCAGCAAAAAGATGATGATTTAGGCTTGTAGATGGAAGTTTTCAACTCGAATTCGCATTTGCCGTACCTATGAATGCTGAAAATAGGCATGCAAGAGAAGATAAATTACAAAACAAGAATTACAATAAACAAATATAGATTTCTCCTCAAATTTAAGATAGAGAAGGATGGAGATTACCTTCTTGTTGAATTAGACCCAAATTTCTATTGATTTAGCAAAGAATTTTGTTAATTATGGCTAGTGTTTGAGAAGACAACCATTGTTTTTAAGTTTCAGAAGTTTTGAGGAGAAGCCGTATACAATGAAGAAGAAGAACGTACTTTTTCTCCAGATGTTTCTCATTAGGACTAATGTGTATGGGTTAGGTAATTAGGCCCAAAATTAATTACTTAACAAAAATAATGAATTTGATCAATTTACACTTATACAATGCTTAAATCTTCATAACTTCTACATTTTTACTCCGTTTTTAATGATTTTGGATGCGTTGGATTCGTTATGTCATCTAGTTTTTAATAAAATTATCAAAACATAAGTTTTAACAATTTTGTTATTAAATTTTCATTTATTACTCAATTTATCGAATTTTTCCATAATTGCAAGATAAATTGCAAATTTAATACAATTGGTTAAATAAAAAGATGTTATGTACCCAAAACAAAACAAATACAGGTTTAGACATTATTAAATTATTTCTCACATTTTTAATCATAGTTATCATGATTAATTATTTTATTAACTCATTCTTATATATATATATATTTAATGAATAAAATGACAATATTGGCAAACAAGCACAATATTGTTCAAATTATCAATTTAATCAAATGTAGTCAATTAACTACATTCAAATTCATGAAATAAAGTAGAAACTTTATATTACTCATGTCCATCATTTTTTATACTCAAAGAAGATTATTTTTTTCTTCTTATTCCCTACATTTTATTTTACAATAAAATGTATTATTGGTTTTAAAATTACCAATGTGATTTCCCCAACCCAAACAAAATTCCATTAATTATTCCAAACCACTCCAACCATCGAAATGGAGTGATTAATTTATTTTTGTTACAATTCATTAGCCCAAAAATTCAAATTCATTATGCATATGATGATTAAACATTTATTTAACAATTTTCTTTGTATTTAACAAAGAAAAGATGCAATTTGACAATAAATTACATTATCGCCAAATCGTACATGTTAATTGAATATAGTTGCATCTCTATATTCAAAATTCATGAAATAAAGGAACAACTTTATCCCACACATATATTTATTACTATTAATACAATAAAATCTTACTACTTCTATTTTCCCTTTTATTTTACAATAAAAGGAGAATATTGGAATAAATTGCCAATATTCCTTTAATGCTCCTACTAAATTCCATCAATGACAATTTCCAACTCAAAGATCACAATTAAGTTGTTTACTTCATCTTTCCCTCATCTTAAATTTTATTCAATCATTTAATTTGAAATAAACCTTATTTTATATTGTTCTCCCAAAATTTATTCATATTATATTGTTTATTCCAAATAAACAATATAATTCATCATTTTCTTCCAATTAATTCAATTAATTCCAATATTAAATTATAATATTCATTATAATTTAATATTTACGGTAATCTCCAACCAGGGTTGTTACAGACTCCCCCTCTTATAAAAATTGGGTCCTCGCAATTTCTAGAGGAAATCTGTATTCAATACAATTTATTCAATCGACAAAGGATAAAAGAGAAGCTCGAAACTCAAACCATTCATATTCTCAACATAGAATGGTAGAGAGAAACAAGGTAAAACTTCCTTGGTTAATCCAATGGCCCATCAAGTGCTTATATAGCGATTAGCAAACCATCGAATTTTTCAAGTAACTTGAAAGAATTTCGAAGATATCCCATCTTCGAAAAAAAAAACTCAATAAGATGCTCAACAATTAATCAATCGAAAATGATTGATTTCACAAAACTCTACGAATAGAGTCGGGACCAAACTCACTTAAACCCAAACTCTAAGCGATAAAGAATATCATCAATAAGATTTTCTACATAATAATGCGGAAAGAACATCCTCACAATAAGATAAACGCAATAGACAAGATGAATAAATCACGTAATGACTTCTTGCAAGGCCACCAAACTCAAACGACCGTGATAAGGCATGTCGTTGATATTAACTCAAGGATAGAATATACTCAAGAAATAAGGATATAAGCTCAAATTACTTTTCTATCCAAGATATTCAGAATTTTTAAATCCCAACATCTTTTAAATTTTAAATCTCAATTTTTAACATTTGAAAATTTTCAAACTCTTTACTATACTACTTAGTAAGTAATTTAAAACTCAAATTAAAAGTCCAAATTTCTTCTCTTACTTCAAAATTAATTTCCAAAGAGATTTGTAAAGCCATAATAATATCCCTCAAAATAAATTAAGGGTTTAAATTCTCTTTACTCTTTTTATTAAACCACTTAAATATTTTTAAAACAATCTTTAAATACTCTTGTTACTCTTCTCTTAAAATATCCAATGTATCTAATATAGATTCAAAAATCTCAAAATATACTTCCAATAAAGTATAACTGAAGAATATTCTCATATATTCTCATATTTACAACTTCAAAATAAATAATAAATGGCATTGCCTCGCCATTGAATCTCCAATAATAGATATATCCATTGGCTGCAGAGTCGATCAAATGATCAGAACTGCCTCGCCACTCTGTTACTCGTCTCTAAAATCATTGGCTGCAATTACCATTCAAAAACAAATTTAATATATAATCTTAAAATATTATTTTCAAAATCTCAATTTTTAAAACACAAACCATTATGTCTGATTGCCTCATCATAGCATTTAGGAGATTCCTATCGATAATGTTGATCGGGCGTATCGACCAGAACTCTTAACTACTCGATGGATAACCCAACACTCTAAAATTATTTCTATGAAAGAATACTACTCAAATAAATATATTCTCAAAACATTCTTTGATTTTTAAAATATCTCAAAACTCCAATTTCTCTTTTTAAAACTCACACACACACACATATATATATATATATATATATATATATATTGCTTTAAAAAAAACCAAACCAAAGAACATTAAGAGAATGCATCGAGATTTTCCCAGAATACTCGATTCTCAAAATCATCAAAAGGAGATAGAGTGTTCGTCAATCTTATAATGTCACGAGCCACTCAAAAAAAAATCAGCAAGATATAGGATAAGCAAGATATTCTTCTCGAAGGAGAAGAAGCACACAATCCACGAATCACTACTTCAAATGGAGTAATGCTAAAGGATAACATTGATTGACTATCTGAAAAGAACACTCAAACAAAGTAGAATGATAAACTCAGTCAAACTCGAATAATCTAGAAACTCTCCTCATCCTTAGTGGATATCCTCGTGGAAGGATAATCGAAGAGCTAAGAGCTAGGAATAAGGTTACCTCAACACTCGATTTCTCGTTGGATGTCAAATCCAAACGGACTTACAAAACTCAACAAATTCACCTTGATTGGAATTTGAAATATATCATCAACATCTCAATATTCAAGAGCAAATACAGAAACTTCGAAATCATCATTAACATTTCAAAGTGATAGAAATAATAACCAATAAAATTAGGATGCCTAAATAAATACAGGATCCTATAACAACAAAAGGATCGGGCTTAACATCAAATAAGTTAGTCCATCTCAAATCAGATACATCTCAAGATTGTGAGTAACAAACAAATACTCACAAAAGCAACATCAAATAAAAATCTCAGAATGCCCACAATGAGCTAATCATTGTGGATCCCTTCAATAGGATTCACAACTCTCAAATGAATGCAACAAGAATGCTCAAAGAAATCGATCAACTCCATCGATACGAACTCACTCGTATCGACAAAAGATAAAAGAGAAAAAAAGAATAGAATAATCCCAAATAAGATTATTCATAAGATAAGATAACAACAAACTCAGTTATGGATACTACGGAATACAATTTGTATTCCTAGACATATCCCATCTCAACATATCCCAAAACTCGAAAAAGAATCAAAGCATGATTCGAAAACAAGCTCGAATAAAGGACAATGATTCACTCGTATTGTACTTCGACGTATTGTGATTTACGTACTGTTCTGTGTTTATTCTACTTTGTTCTGACCACAGCTCTGATACCATGTTGTAACGCCCCACCCCGAGACCCACCTTAGTAAAGAAAATTAATGAGTAATTCTGTCTACTAAAGAGGAGACTAGGGCTGGTTAAGGGCGACCATCTATAACTTTGTCTTAAACATCTACTGAATACGTCGATAAATGCACTATGATTTTTCTTTTCTATCTCAATGGATCGACATACACAATAAATGCTTAATCCAAATCTATAGGTGGCTAACGGATCTATCAGAACAAAATAGCATAACTAAATATAAAGCACATCACAGAACGGTAATCAACATCATATATATACATATACACTGATACATGTTTAGTACAATACAATATGTATACAATAAAGGTGGTATTCGACCACACTATATACATGGAATCAAATATAAATACATCAGAGTCAAGCGGAAAGAAATATAAACCACAAAAGTGCTAGGATGATATCTAAGCAGATGCATCAAAGCAAAGTCCCGTAACTGATAGCTAACCTGAAACAACTCGGTCTGACCCGAGTGATAAACACACGGGTCAGGCAACTGAATCTTATCGTTAGAAAGGAATACGATAAGGTAAAGAGAAGAGCTTCACAACGGGATAACATAAGTAGGTATGAACATCTAGGGTTGATATCAAGTAACTTCTCTATGTCTCTATGGTGGTTTGCATATACATATACTAGGGTTGATCTGTAGGAATTCATGTATATGGTATAAAGGAAAACATTCAAACATTATCCATGAATAAATAAATCTCTCAAATCGTATATAAATCCCAAGTATAAATCCATAAAATTTGAAATCGCCAAAATCCTCAAAGAAATCATATTTGCCTTATTTACATCTATAAGGCTAGGTAAACACATCAAAAATGGTGAAATCGAAATCATCATAACTCATAAAAGAAATCTCATATTGGCCAATTATTACATGCAAAAGCATGTTGCACGTGCTATTTACCAGTACTGTTCACCATCATGGTACTATATCCATCTCTCGATCAGAATCCTCATCTCGAATTAATCCGGTCTATGACGTCATCTATATTCTCCCCGAACACCCGCCATCAAAAGTGATTGGAGCACCTCACTCCAATCGGTGTCCGCTGAGTCCCCGCCATCAAAAGTGATCGAGTCAAGTATTAATTAACCCGATCGGGACTCTAAGTACTGGTAGTTCTCCCAGAATGTGTCAACAACTCTCGGAAAGTAACCCGGAAAGTGGTAACGTATGTCCCATACCATACGCTCTCACTTAGCGGTTTTCTAGCCGCTAGTTCGTGCCACACTAAGAAATCATCAACATCATCAAAAGAATCGCCTCATGTCATCGGCATATGGTATAAGATGCTAAACCCTTATCATCTCATCGACGAGTAGAAACTCCATAAAAACATCAAACCCATCAAATTCCATCAAAATCTTGCCTCATATCATTGGCAAGTATATCTCCATCAATATAGTCCTAATCTCGTATATACTCCCGAATAGGAGATCTCGGACTATACGTATTAGCCAAATGGACTAATATAATCTCAAACTCATACCACAATGTGGTTAACATCAAGGAGGAAATCAAATGATTCCTCAAAATCTTTTCGGTAGTACAAGTCCGAAATTAACCGATAAAGTAAATACTCAAGTCTCATACCTCGCGGATTTACTAAATCGTTTAATTTATTTCCTTATATGTCCGAAAAAGCATCAAAGTAATTAAAGTAAATAAAATTAATTATAATATATTTTACTAGAGAAAACGGGATTTTAAACCAATTTATAGAAATTTATCTAAAGGATTTTGAGTGAAAACCCATCATTTAAAGAATTTTAATGATTTTTGAAAGCCTAGAAAATAAAGAATAATTGTTTAAACACCTTCAAAAATGTATAAAAACATTTATTGCTCAAACCATGATTTTAGAAGATTTTATGCAATTTATTCGGATTTTTAAAACTCAGAAAAACATCAATTTGCAATTTAATCGGCAAAAACCGATATTCAAATTTTAAATCGAATTTAAAACCAATTTAAATTCAAGTCACATTCTAAATTTACTAGTCCATTGCTGGACAAAAGAATTAAATGTTAGCATCAAATTTCGCAGTAAAATTCTTGCAAAAGCATGCAAATGAAATCATCAAAGTCGAACAATTACATCAATATTGGGGCAGTTCATAACAGACCAACATTGCAAAACATCAATTTTCCACCATGCAAACTTCGAAATTCTACAAAATACAAAATACAAAAATTGTAGCCAACAGCCTCAAGTTTCCAAAACTTCATAAATTTTGATATTCCGATCAGTAACGAAGAAGTTATGATAGAAATACTGCTAAGAAAGAAATTATTTGCGCTGCCTGTCAACACAGGACAGCGATGAAAATTCCAATTTTCCACTATGTAGGCTTCTAAATCAGTCAAAACCGAAAACATGAAAATTTTGGCATATTTCACAAGGATTTCAGATCATCTAAGAAATCAAAATTCCGATAAGTATCACAAAAGTTATGGCGAAAACACTAACCAGCCACTAGAATATTCTGGGCTTAATCCCTCTCGGATTTTCATTTTTGACAGCAATTAAGAAGGTTCAAACGAACTCAAAACCCAATGAAATTTAACATGAACAAACTATAATCAGTTCTCTACAATCTGAAAAAAGAGTGGCATCAATCCGACATCAGACGAGCCAGATATGAGCAAAACAAGACAGGGCATTTTCAGCATCAATCAATATAGAACAGAGGTGAAATTCAACATATTTAACCGAATATTTCAAGCAAGAGATTATTTGCTGCTGAAATTTGTTCACTTACAGTTGCTATAAGCCTTAGCTTACCTATTAGCAGCAAAAAGATGATGATTTAGGCTTGTAGATGGAAGTTTTCAACTCGAATTCGCATTTGCCGTACCTATGATTGCTGAAAATAGGCATGCAAGAGAAGATAAATTACAAAACAAGAATTACAATAAACAAATATAGATTTCTCCTCAAATTTAAGATAGAGAAGGATGGAGATTACCTTCTTGTTGAATTAGACCCGAATTTCTATTGATTTAGCAAAGAATTTTGTTAATTATGGCTAGGCTTTGAGAAGACAGCCATTGTTTTTAAGTTTCAGAAGTTTTGAGGAGAAGCCGTATACAATGAAGAAGGAGAACGTACTTTTTCTCTAGATGTTTCTCATTAGGACTAATGTGTATGGGTTAGGTAATTAGGCCCAAAATTAATTACTTAACAAAAATAATGAAGTTGATCAATTTACACTTATACAATGCTTAAATCTTCATAACTTCTACATTTTTACTCCGTTTTTAATGATTTTGGATGCGTTGGATTCGTTATGTCATCTAGTTTTTAATAAAATAATCAAAACATAAGTTTTAACAATTTTGTTATTAAATTTTCATTTATTACTCAATTTATCCAATTTTTCCATAATTGCAAGATAAATTGCAAATTTAATACAATTGGTTAAATAAAAAGATGTTATGTACCCAAAACAAAACAAATACAGGTTTAGACATTATTAAATTATTTCTCACATTTTTAACCATAGTTATCATGATTAATTATTTTATTAACTCATTCTTATATATATACATATATATATATATATATATATATAATTAATAAAATGACAATATTGGCAAACAAGCACAATATTGTTCAAATTATCAATTTAATCAAATGTAGTCAATTAACTACATTCAAATTCATGAAATAAAGTAGAAACTTTATTTTACTCATGTCCATCATTTTTTATACTCAAAGAAGATTATTTTTTTCTTCTTATTCCCTACATTTTATTTTACAATAAAATGTATTATTGGTTTTAAAATTACCATTGTGATTTCTCCAACCCAAACAAAATTCCATTAATTATTCCAAACCACTCCAACCATTGAAATGGAGTGATTAATTTATTTTTGTTACAATTCATTAGCCCAAAAATTCAAATTCATTATGCATATGATGATTAAACATTTATTTAACAATTTTCTTTGTATTTAACAAAGAAAAGATGCAATTTGACAATAAATTACATTATCGCCAAATCGTACATGTTAATTGAATATAGTTGCATCTCTATATTCAAAATTCATGAAATAAAGGAACAACTTTATCTCACACATATATTTATTACTATTAATACAATAAAATCTTTCTACTTCTATTTGCCCTTTTATTTTACAATAAAAGGAGAATATTGGAATAAATTGCCAATATTCCTTTAGTGCTCCTACTAAATTCCATCAATGACAATTTCCAACTCAAAGATCACAATTAAGTTGTTTACTTCATCTTTCCTTCATCTTAAATTTTCTTCAATCATTTAATTTGAAATAAACCTTATTTTATATTGTTCTTCCAAAATTTATTCATATTATATTGTTTATTCCAAATAAACAATATAATTCATCATTTTCTTCCAATTAATTCAATTAATTCCAATATTAAATTATAATATTCATTATAATTTAATATTTACGGTAATCTCCAAACAGGGTTGTTACAAAACATATCAAAGTTTATACTCAAAAAGGTCGCAAACGTCATTTTGAACTCAATAGAGGTGGTCTCAAGTCCTAATTTAACTGTTTACAACAAGTAGCATTGCGGACTATAATCCAACTAACGATGCTATATTTAAATAAAATATTTAAATACATAATCGTAAAATATGCGGGTTGTTACAGACTCCCCTCCTTAAAGAAATTGCGTCCTCGAAATCTTAAGAAATAAATGAACAAAATGTAACAACCATAAAAGCATATCAGCACAAAAGAAGAAATTTGGAATAAGAAGTTCACCTTAAAGAGCACGAGAAAGTAAGTTCGGATGTGTTCGCTCGATGAATTCTCTAGATTCCCAAGAACAATCCTTAGGATTTGAGGATCATTAAACGTTCACGAGCAGGACATCCTTATTTCAAAGGCGTTTAACATCATAAGCAATAATACAAATAGGATGTTTCTCATAAGTCAAATCAGGCGAAACTTCAATTTCTTCCACAACACATGGCTCAAGAATAGAATCGGAATCTCGAAGGCATTTTCGTAGTTGAGAAACGTGAAACACGTCATGAATAGCAGAAAACTAAGCCGGCAATAAGAGGCGATAAGCCACGAGACCAATATGTTCAGTGATGGCGAATGGACCAATATATCGAGGTGCTAATTTTCTCGATCGACTGAAACGCACAACACCCTTCATAGGTGAAACATGAATAAACACAAAATCTCCCACAGAAAATTCTAATTTCCTCCTTCGTTTATCGGCATAGGATTTTTGTCTACTCTGGGGGTTCTTTCATCCTATGACGAATAAGATCAATCTTTTCTATGGAATCACAAATAAAATCTGGACCTAAAACCAGCTTCTCACCGGCCTCAAGCCAATAAGAAGGAGATCGGCATGGCCTTCCATAGAGTGCCTCAAAAGGTGTCATACCAATACTAGATTGGAAGCTATTATTATAGGAAAACTCAACAAGAGAAATATGATCTTCCCAACTTCCACCAAAATCATGAACACATGCCCGAAGATGATCTTCAAGAGTTTGATTCACACTCTCGGTTTGTCCATCGGACTGAGGATGATAAGCGGTGCTAAAATTAAGCTACGTTCCCAAAGCTTTTTGAAGACTCTTCCAAAATCCACTAGTAAACAATGGATCACGATCGCTAACAATAGAAGTAGGAACTCCATGCAATTTAATAATTTCTTTAATAAAAAGTTTGGCCAAAAGAGGTACTGTCCGATTGGACCGAACGGGAATAAAATGGGCGGATTTTGCAAGTCTATCAACTATCACCCATAGGCTATCATGACCCGAACGAGAACGGGGAAGGTCGTCAATAAAATCTATGGAAATTTGATCCCACTTCCAAATCGGAATGTCCAAAGGTTGCAATAATCCACCGGGCCTTTGATGCTCGGCCTTAACAATTTGGAAAGTCATGCAACGCTTAACAAAGTTAGCAATATTAGATTTCATCCCATCCCAATAATAAAGTCGCTTCATATCCGCGTACATTTTGCTACTACCGGGATGAATGGTAAATTTGGAACGATGAGAATCTTCTAAAATATATTTACGAAGATCACTTATATTTGGTACGATAAGTCTACCAAATTTTCGATTACCGCCACGAGCATCAATATCAAAGTGTTTGAAACCTTCAATATTAATTTTATCCCTACAACTTTGGCTAAGAAGAGCCAATTCGGGATCTAGCTTTTGGGCTTCAAGGATGCGGTCTAAAAGATAAGGATGAGCCTCAAGGCTACATAAAACAAGAGTTGAACATAAATCGGATGCACGATCTCGAGTCTCACAAGTGGATAAAGTCACGAGATCATTCCATTCAGATATCATCATGGAAACAACCGCTTGTTGCTTATGACTAACAACGTCGGCAACACGATTTCCCTTTTCGAGAGTATAAAGAAAATCAAGACCATAAGATGCAAGGAACTCGAGCCAACGCTGTTGACGCAAATTAAGTTCCTTTTGAGAAAATGAATACTTCAAAGATTTAAGGTCGGTATAGAGAATAAATTTCTCTCCCAAAAGGTAATGACGCCAAATTCAAAGGGCGAAAACAATAGCCGCGAGCTCTAAATCATGAGTGGCATATCTAGTCTCGGCTGGCTTTAATTGCCTAGAAGCATAAGCAATAACACGTTCTCTTTGCATAAGAATGACACCAAAACCAATGCGACTATCATCGGTATAAACAACAAAATCTTGGTTTCCTTCGGGAATCATAAGAATAGGAGCATCGGAAAGGAGTTCTTTTAATTTCTGAAAAGAAGCTTCACATTTGTCCGACCAAATGTATTTAACTCCTTTGTTTCTCAAGCTAGTAAGAGACACGAAAATTTTAGAAAAGTCCTTTATGAACCAACGGTAATAACCTGCCAATCCAAGAAAGCTACGAATCTCCGTCACACTCTCCGGTCTCTTCCAATTTTGAATCGCTTCAATCTTTGAAGGATCCACGGAAATTCCGGATACGGAAATGATGTGACCAAGAAATTTCACACGAGATTGCCAAAAATGCCACTTAAAATTTTTTGCTTTCAATTGATTTCTCCTAAAAGTTTCCAACACAACCCGAAGATGCTTTTCATGCTCTTCCTCAGTTTTAGAATAAACAAGAATATCATCTATAAAGATGAGAACAAATCGATCGAGGAAGTCTTTGAAACTCGATTTATAAGATCAACAAAATAAGCCAGAGCATTCGTTAAACCAAATGGAATAACAAGCCATTCGTAAGATCCATAACGAGTACGGAACGATGTTAAAGGAATGACATCCTCTGCAATACAAAGCTGATGAAAACCGGTTGCCAAGTCCAATTGTGAATAGACTCTTGCACCACTAAGTTGATTGAAAAGATCATCAATCCTAGGTAAAGGATATTTATTCTTGATAGTGAGATCATTAAGCTTGCGGTAGTCAACGCAAAGCCTAAGTGTACCATCGATTTTCTTCACAAAAATAGCAGTGGCTCCCCAAGGAGAGGAACTAGAAGGGATAAATTGCTTCGTCTCCAATTCGGATTATTGTTTGCGCATCTCCTCATTCTCTTTATTGGACATTCGATAAGGAGGACGAGTAATAGGTAAAGCTCCAGGAATTAGATTAATTCTGAACTCAATTGCTCGCTTAGGTGGTAATCCTAAAACGGGTTCAAATATGTCGGAAAATTCACGAACAACGTGAATAAGAGAAATGACATCTTCCTCATCATCATTAACGTCATCACGAGGATTTAGAGAATATAAGGACGCTGCCAAAGTGGAATCCGAATCTTTAGGAACAATAGAAATCGGATTAACAGATTGTGGATGTCGAAGATAAATAGTCCGCACAGGACATAGGATATGAGCTTCATAACGGTTAAGCCAATCCATTCCCAAAATCATTCCAAAGCCTAAGTAAACCATGACATAAAAATCTACTTGGAAAGAAAAATCACATAAAATAATCTCGACATCTTTACAAAGTAAACTGAGTGTTGCGGACCCACCAACCAGATTCGCGATTCTCAAAGAAGTCATTAAAGCAACAACGCTTAAAGAAAAAGTATCAACAAGTTCCTTTGATATAAAAGAATGGGACGCACCCGTGTCAAAAAGAACTCGAATAGGATGATCACGGAACACAATAATGCCATCAAGGATAGAATGAAAAATACCTTGACCACGAGAAGTGTTGTAAGGGGCTTGTGCCACATTAACCTTTCCCTCCTTCTTGTTTTGGAGTATGGGGCATGCAGATAAATAATGGTTTGGTCTTTTGCAATAGCGACAAGCGCGGGGCTTTGAACACTTATTCGCATAATGGTCCTTAGAACCACAATTGTAGCATTGCCCACCACCAGAGGTAGAAGTCTTCGCTGCCATAGATGCTTATTTCCCCTTTTTATTGGGATAAGGAACTTTGAATTTATTAGGCCTTTTCTTGTTGTTGTTGAAGCTCGGTTTGGCACTCCTAACTTCAAACATCACTCTCCCTATCCGCCTCTTCAAGACGAAGGGCGATATCAATGAGTTGATCAAAAGAAACTTCTAATTTTAGAAGTAATGGCTTCTTGAGATTTTTGTTCAAGCCATAGAAAAATCTTTGGTTCTTCTTCAATGGGGTATTTATGTTTTCGACCCCATATTTAGAAAGAGACTCGAAGGATGCGACATAACCTGCCACGGAGGATTCACCTTGAACAAGGTCTATGAAACGACGAGCCAATGTCACCTTCTCAGCTTCTGGCACAAACTTTAATTCGAATCATCCCCGGAATTGCTCCCAAGTAAGATCTATTTCATTCATTTCAGAAATCAGAAGCTCGTACCAGTCTAATGCTCTTTCTTGGAGCATACTAGAGGCCACCTGGACACGGTGAAGATCGATAAGATTCATGTGAGATAAGATGCGATCGCATGTTCTAAGCCAAGCTTGGACTTCGATAACGCCCCCAGAACCCCTGAATGGCTTTCCACCCAAATTTGTGTAATCGCTGCACAGGCGTGCAAATCCGGATTTTGGGTGAGTAGGCTCTGAATGGGTCTGATAGCTTGAGCGTTCCTTACAAGATCAAGAAGCTATTGTGCAGACATAAATACTCCATCCTAGGGAGTAGCACTAGATTGACCGGCGTAGGACGGCTAGGTCTAACCATTTCTCTTCTTTAAGTAAGAAAGAAAGAAAGAAAGAAAGAAGTAAAAGGTTATTCACAAAATGAATATCAAACAATAATGACTGATAAAACAAGGCATCATAAAAGAAAATAGGATAAGACGGTACAAAGACTCGAATTAAATCCTAAGGCACGACTCCTAAGATGGACTTAGGACGATAATCCTTGTTAAATTATTCTACATTGTTTCGAAGTTTGGCTCTGATACCAAGCTGTGACGCCACACCTCTATACCCACGCTAGCCAAGGACATTACGGGGTAATGCTGTCAACTAGCGCGGAGAATAAGGATGTTGAGGAGTGACCATCTGTATAATTGCTTTGTGCGAGTTCCAATATGCCAGACAAAAATATTGCTTTTCATCTAAAGAGAAAATCCGACATATCGACACAAACTCAAAGCTACTACACAGTAGCTATATGTAATCTTCGGAAACAAATATAGAAATATCATAACACAAATCAGTCACAGAAGTTCATATCTCAAAGGCGGAGACATAAATGAATATTACACGTAAAAGTGTATATCAGAGTAGTGGTCTACCAAGATCCACAATATCACAAAGGAATAGTTACAAGTGCTACACAAAAGAATAAGTATACATCATGGAGTCTATATCTCAAATGTATACAACAAAATAAACTACTAATCTAAGTAGTTAGCCAAAGTCAGAATAATAATCCTAGATGAGGAGTCAAGCAGAAGCACCTGTAACATCTCGGTTTGACCCGAGTATTATTTAATAAGAAAATAATAAACGGATCAGTCTATCTATAAATATCAGATAAAATGAGATAAAATATGAGATGTGACAAAAACGTATGATAACAATAATACCATTCAATGACAAATATACCTTAGACAACACGAAAATCATACAACACCTCAGGAAATCTCAAAACACAGAAAAGAATGTCATATTCTTTATTTTTGTTTACCACACCATAAATATTGACAATTATATCAATGTCGATCACAAAAGTTAATGACACACAAATTCACCAATGCACAAATATTGATAAAACTTATCAATGAAAATCATGAAAATTGGTGAAAACACGAATTCTAGAAATCATCAACTAGGAATCCAAAAATCACAAAGATGAAGGGGAGGCCTATCACAAACCGGGAGCATGAAAATTCACCAACACGTGTATCACAAAACGGAACGCTATTCCATGGTTGCTAACCATTAATTTTTAGCTGAGGCTCCACAAAACGGCCCAAAGACCATGGGTCGCTACCCCACCAATTTGAGTCGAAACTCCACAAAAACAGGGTTTAGTCTCCCTCGCAGACAAAGAGACATTGCACAATGCTAGTCTAAATCACAGAAATGATTACCATCGATCACCAAGAAGTGTCAATTACACTAAGCTAGTAAATATATGAGTTTAGCCTCATGTCCCATAACAACTAGCTTAACTTAAATATTTGCGGACATATTATAGATCTCCACTAGAAAATTGTCACAAGAGATTCAATCGAACAACTCCGAGAATTAACCGATGAAGTAAACGCAAGCGTTTCATACCACTAGTTTTACTAAGTCGTTTAATTAGATTTCTCATACGAGTGAGGTAAAGGTTTGTCTATACTAGTAGATTGGAAAAAAACGGTTTAAGAAACGAGCTTTGTAATAAAATAGTGTTGAAATCGTTTTGATGAAAGAGTTTTGATATTTAAAATAGTATTGAAATCTTTAAATTTTTAAAGTGACAAATCACAAAAATGATTGTAGAACAATGAATCACCAAAATTCACATTCGAAGACGTGAATAAAAACCAAAGAAATCGATTCTGAATCCATCAAAATGGATATTCCCAAAAATTCCGAAAAAAATGTCATCAAAGTCGATAATAAATGATAACAACAAAAAGGAAACAACACGAATCGATTAAATTTGGAAACTCAAGCTAAATAGGTAAAATAGAGCCCAGACAGCAGATTCAGACGTCTGAAATCAAGGACTCGGTCGTCTGAATCTGGAAAAAGAAAAGTTTTGCAGAACATAATTCAGACATCTGAACCCTATATTTCAGACGTCTGAAATAGGCATTTTTAGCCTACTTCCTTTCTGGTTCAATTCGAACCAATTCAGACATCTGGAACCTTTGATTCAGACGTCTGAATACTGGGGACTAAAAATTCCCAGCATAATATTCAGACGTCTGAATCCTACGTTTCAGACGTCTGAAACTGAAGTTCAGGGCATTCCCTGAACCTAGGCCAATGATGGCCAAAACGATTATCTGAAGCGATTGGATAAGCAACAACGACTAGGGATTTATGCCAAGCGACAACCCAGCCTTAAAGGCTCTTCGATACGCCTCGAATATCAATGTCCAAATATCCATAATAGGATTTCATAAAATTAGTCCAAAACACCAAAAAATGGAATATTCACCAAATCAATCCAAATCAAATTCAAATGAACACGTAAAGATGTTAGGAATTCATACCTAACAATCAAAGATGGTTATAGACTAAGACGTGAGATAAAAATCTCATCGTTTTCCTAAAAACAAGAAAGGAGAAGCTTGAAAACAAAGGAGGATCAACCACTCTTCAACACAACCCAAATGAGCTTGAATCTAAGCTCAAAAGAAGAACATTCCCTAAGTTAGGTTTAGGAAATTTCTGAAATTGGAAGGAGAAAGAGTTGGAGAAGAAGAAGAGGATGCTTACAAATGGCTTCTCTTTGAATTTGGAGCAAGAATTCGAGTTTGCAATTGGAACTAGGGCTTGGAATTTCTATTTCCCATTCTCTTCCCCATTTTCAGTTGTGCTTGAGCTTTAGAATGAAAATGAATGAATGGAAGAAGAGAAGGGTTGAGTTGGTGTATAGATTGGGTGAAACCCAAACCCAATAGCCCACTTAGCAAATAGCAAAATACGACTTACTCCAAACATATCGAAGTTTATAAAAAGTCGCAAACGTTATTTTGTACTCAATGGGGACGGTCTCGAGTCCTAATTTGACTATTTTCAAAAAGTAGCATTGCGGACTATAATCCGAGTAACGATGCTATATTTAAATAAAATATTTAAATACACAATCGTAAAATATGCGGGTTGTTACAATATACAAGTGTGACTATACGTGTGTATATGTATGTTGTATGTGTTGGTTTGGGTTTCTCTGCATTATGTTTTGGTTATGTTTTCTTGATGCAGTTTTGGTCGACATTTAATTTTGATGTTGTTGCCATTTTAGTTGTTTTGATCATTTCATTTGAATTTGCACCTATGATGAATCCAGCTTATAGCTCGGTTTGACCTTGTGTTCGAGTCGTGACTTTATTTGTATTGTACTTGAGTTGAACCTTGGCTTTTCATTTAGGTTTGACCTTTGCTCACCTGTCCCTATAATTTCATCAAGTGTATATCAGTGTGCATGGCCTTGTGGCACATACAGTGATAAACTATGTATGTCAAAGCTGTTCTTGTATGATGAATTCAGAAATTAAATGATGACAAATAGCCCAAATAACCGAGGCAAATAATATTTTCAAAATCTCATTTATTTTACACTGCAAAAATATTTTATTTTCAATTTTACTGCGTCAGTTTGTATTTTTGCAGATATCTCATATGCTGGTTTCAATCTGGACTGGAGTTAAAGATAAAATACGAATGACGAGTGAAATGTAGTGTGGTGCAAATGTATGTTAAAATTGTGATGTAGTCAAATTTGTATTGTAATTGAAAATGTGTATATACAGTGAGAGCCTGAATTTGTACTAATCAAAATTGTAATAAATATTTGGTTGAATAAAATATCTGTTTTAATTTAAAATCTATGTTATTTATTTTATTCAGCAAATATTTATTTAATCTGTGAAAATAAAATAGTACATTAACAAATACATTAAAATGAATATATATATATATATGTTTATTATCATCAAATAAAAATCATATACTCGCATATTCAACAAAGTAGTCCTATTAGACTTAATCGGAATAAAATGAGCAGAATTGGTGAGGTGATCAATAATAACCCAAACATTACGATGACCCGATTTTGAACATGGTAGTCCATCGATAAAATCCATCGAAATCTTATCCCAATTCCACAATAGAATCTCTAGAGGCTGAAGGAGACTAGAAGGGCGCTAATGTTTGGCTTTGATACGTTGACAAGTCATGCAATTACTCACATAACTCGCCGCATCGCGCTTCATGCCTTCCCAATAATGAAGGCGATGCATATCGGCATACATCTTACTACTTCCAGGATGAATGGTATACTTAGAATGATGACAAACATCGAGAATGTCATGCCTAAGTGCAGAAACAGAAGGCATAATAATACGGTTCTTCTTGCGAAGACACCTATGAAAATCAATGCTGAAATCCCGCAACTCATCATGGAATTCAGACTCACAAAGCTAAATAAGATGAAACAACTCTGGATCTTATCGCTGAGCCTCGGTGATACGATCCAACAAACTAGGATGAGAAGCTAAACAATAGAATAGGAAAATCAGATGATGGGGCTCGATCCCGTATATCGCACAAAGATAAAGTCTTAAGAACATTCCACTCGGCTAGCATCATAGAAACAACAGCGGAATGTTTGCGACTAAGCGCATCAGCAACACGATTACCCTTACCAGGGGTATACTGGATATCAATATCATAAGAGGCAAGAAACTTGAGGCAACGCTGTTGTCTCATATTAAGTTCCTTCTAAGTGAACAAATACTTCAAGGGTTTATGATTGGTATAGAGAATGAAGCGCTCTCCTAAGAGGTAATAGTGCCAAATCTTCAAAGCGAAGACAATGGCGGCTAACTCAAGATCATGAGTGGCATAGCGAACTTCATTCGGACGCAGTTACCTAGAAGCATAAGCAACTAACGGATCCTTTTGTATAAGAACAGCATCGAGACCACTTCCACAAGCATCGGTGTAGACAACAAGATCATGATTCCCCTCGGGAACCACAAGAATAGGAGCATTAGTGAGAAGTTCCTTCAATGTCTGAAAGGAAGCTTCACACTTGTCGGACCAAATATAACGAACGCCTTTCCGAGTAAGGTCGGTAAGAGGAAGCACAACACAGGAAAAATCCTTAATGAACCGATGGTAATAACCTGCCAATCCAAAGAAACTACGAATCTCATGAACATTCTTAGGCCTTTTCTAATTCTGGATAGCTTCGATCTTCGAGGGATCGACTGAAATGCCCTCGGAAGATACAATGTGGCCTAAGAACTTAACCTTATTCTCCCAAAACTGGCACTTAGAGAATTTGGCTCTGAGCTGATGAAGAGTATCCCAGACAATCCTCAAATGGTGGGTATGCTCCGTTTCGGACTTAGAATAAATAAGGGTGTCGTCAATAAACACAAGGACGGACTTATCAAGATATTCCCTGAATACTCGATTCATGAGATCGACAAAGAAAGCAGGATCATTCGTCAAACCGAACGGCATACTGAGCCTCTCAAAAGAACCATAACGAGTGCGAAAAGCAGTAAGAGGAACGCTATCCTCCGCAACTCGTAACTGATGAAAACCAATGGCAAGGTCGAGCTGAGAAAAGACCTTAGCACCACTCAATTGATCGAACATATCATCGATCCTAGATAATGGATACCTATTCTTGATTGTCAACTTGTTAAGTTAGCGAAAGTCAATGCAAAGCCTAAGAGTACCGTCGGACTTCCTCACAAATACAACCGCAGCACCCCACGGTGATGAACTAGATTGAATCAACTTTTTGGACTCAAGCTCTAAAAGCGGCTTCTTGAGTTCCTTATTTTCTTTTGTAGACATCCTCATGGGAGGACGAGTAACTGGCTGCGTGCCTGGAATGAGATCAATGTGGAACTCAATTGCCCTCTTGGGTGGCAAACCCGAAACAGGCTCAAATACATCAAAGAAGTCACAAACAATAGGAATACGTGATATATCGTCAGCATCTCGTGAGTCTAGAGAATATAAAGCCACTTCGAAAATATCCACATTCCGAAGAACAAGTGATAACATAGTAGATGAATCTAGATGTCGAAGACATAAAATTCTCTCTGAACAAATAATGCTGGCATCGTATCGCACTAGCCATTCCATACCCAAAATCATATCGAATCCCGAATTAGAAATAACGTGCAGATTCGTAAGAAAAGAAAAGCCACATAAAACAATCTAAACATCATCACAAAGCATGCTAAGGGTCACGGAACCCCCAATATGATTCATAATCCTTAATGAAGTAACCATACATGATACGTCCAAAGACAAATCCTCCACGAGCTTCTTCGATACGAATGAATGATGAAGCACCCGTATCGAAAAGAACTCGAATACTGCAGTCATGAAATAAAATAGAACCTTCCAAAATAGATGGAGATATACCTTTGGGCTAAGAAGATCCTCCAAAAGCCTTGGCAGCATAAAGCTTGCTAGACTTGGCACTAGCAGGAATAGTAGGGCAGGTGACCTTCCTTCTTGCAATAGCGACAGAAGAGAAGTTTAGGACAAGCTCGAATCATATGATCAGGAGAACCACAATTGAAACACTTTCGAATGGAAGGTGTTCCAGTAGACTGAGTCTGAGAGTTAGAACCACTAGTCTTCTTCTTCTTGGAAGGAAAAAACTTAGACTTCTGAAATGGAAACTGCTTCTTGTTGGGGTTCTTGTGAACCTCAACATTATCACCATTATCAATCTCCTTATCGACGGCTTCAAGATGAAGTGCCAAGTCAAATAACTCCTCGAAAGAAAGCTTGAGCTGGAGCATCAAAGACTTCTTCAAATACTTCTTAAGACCAGAGACAAACCTGAGGTTCTTCTTGTGTAGAGTGCAAATATACTCAAGGCCATACTTAGAAAGAGCCTCAAAAGAAGACACATAATCAGAAATAGAAAATTTCCCTTGCTTTAGCTCGAGGAAGCGACGGGCAAGAGATGCATTCTCAGACTCAGGAACGAACTTAAGCTCGAATCGTTCCCGAAACTGAGTCCATGTAAGAGTAAACTCGTCGTGCTTGGTAGTGAATAGCTCGTACCAATTAAGAGCATGCTCTTGTAACATGCTAGATGCTACAAGAACCCAGTGATAATCCGAAAGATCCATGCGAGAAAATATCCGCTCGTAAGAACGAATCGAAGCCTGAACCTCTAAAACAGAGTCGGAGCTTTTAAATGGCATGCCTCCGAGATGTGCAAAGTCATTGCACATGCGTGCGAAAGGAGACTTCCACGAAGGAGAATCTAGAGTAGGAGTTGGAGGTTGGGTGCTCCTAAATAATTCCATGAACTGATCGACGGACATATATACTCCATCCGGATGGGAGCCACTGGACTGCCCCACATCCGAACGTCGTCCTCTGCCTCTTCCAGCAATTAAATGAAATTTAAGATAAGATAAAGATTATTCACATGGTAGATATCATTAATTAAAATATGGAACATTAAGGAATTAAAAAGCATTCCTAGACGAATTCCCAAAATTTTATCTACCCCAAAGGACACCAAAAGAACAAAAGCACGATGATCTAGGGATTCGCAACATTTGTATTACACTTTGATGTACCATAATATGTGCTTCTGTTCTTTGTTTATCATATTTTGTTCTGAACTCAGCTTTGATACCAAGCTGTAATGCCCCACTCCAAGACCCACATTAGCAAAGAGTATTACAAGGTAATATTGTCTGCTAATATGGAGAATAAAGATGGATAGGAGCAACCATTTATAGCCTTGTCTTAACTATCTACTGAATACGTCGATAAATTTAGCATTTTTTTCATGCGGATAAACATATCTAATAGATAATTAATACCAAAACTATAATGGCTATAAGATCTTACAGAACAAAATATAAAAACTCAAATGTAAAACATCACAGAACAGCAAAATGGCAAACATATGTCTAAATATAAGTACATCTTTTGTACAAATCCAAAACGATACAACTAAGTGGTATGACGACCGCTACTCATACATGAGCCCAAAAGAATAATACATAGATCAGAGTGTCAATAGATAAGGACAACAAAAGGCTAAACAAGATAGGCTAGCAGATATGCAGAAAGCAAAGTCCATGCGGAAGCAAAAGCAAATAGGCTAAGTCCGAAGCACCTAACCTAAAACACCTCGGTCTGACCTGAGTATAAAAATACACGGGTCAGGCTAACTAAACTAATCAGTTAGATAAGCTAAATGAAAATGAACATGCAAGGTCATAAGTACCACAATAATTTCTAAAAGAGATAACTCGATCATCTAACAAAAGATGAATCATAACAAGCCTCATATCATCGGCAACTCAAATAAACAAAGCATATGATTATCCCAAATCAAGCCAAAAAGGCAAATAACAAATACCAATGAAGGTAACACCAGTTTCCATAAGGTAATAGCTATGTATCGAGTGGTTCAAAAGACCTACTCCGAAAGGCGATACTCTAGGGAAATACAAATATCAATGAAACAAAAGATGCACGTGCTTAGTACTGTATAAACAAGGATCCAAAAGCCCGAAGGTGACAAACCCAAGTATCTCTCGAGCGGTGACGAAGGACCAACTCCAAAAGCGATACTATAGGGCAACAAACCCGAAGGCAATAAACCCGAAGGCATAAAACTGAAGGCAACAAACCGTAGTGGCGAAGGTCTGGAGGCCCAGTACTGGACACCACTAACTGGCAATATGTGTCACAAACCCCTCGGATAGGAACCCATAAAGTGTTAACGTGTGTCCCATACCACATGTTCACAGCAAACGGTTTACTAACTGTTAATCAATTCCACACTTAAAGCAGTACAAAGTTTACCTCATTCATCGGTAAACCAGACCCGAAGGTCAAAACGATCAAACGAATAGATTAGGAATTACTGAAAAGATAAACGCATGTGTTCATATCACGCATTTTATATAATCACTTAAATCTCCTCCCTCTTTGCTCGAAGTGCAAAATTGTGTGTTTTATATAGAAATTAAGTTGAAGAAAATGAGTTCTAGGAACGTTTCGAAATCGCTTTAGAAATTACCTTTGAAATTCTCTTATTATAGAGTATATAATTTTTATACTAAAAAAATGATATATAACAATAATTTCAAAAGCCCAATTATTTGAAAAATATTTTTAAAACAATTACAATACCTGTGTATGAAATCCAGAAAGAAATATCAAGAAAACATCAAAATAAAGGAAATTACACTGTATTATCCGTTTAAAACAAGTTGTGACTTAATATTCGACAGCAGGTTTGAACAATTTATCATAATTACTTGAAATTATACAAGAATGTAGTTCAACATTCCTACTTCAATCTGCAAAAAGAATCATTCAAATCCGATTTCAAAAGAAGAATCTGCGTCGTTTCAAAGTTGGACTAAAAACAAGGTTAAATCGCTGAATTCCAACAGGCTGTGGGTACAAGTTCGACAGCAGTTTCGAAACAGCAAACTAATCCAAATGGTCATGAAAATTTGGAGAAATGTAATTCAACACTCCTACTTAAATATGCAAAAAGAATTACTCAAATCCGATTTGAAACAAAAAATCTGCTTCGTTTCAAAATTGGACTAAAAATAAGGTTAAATCGCAGAATTCTAGTAGTTCAAGTTCGACAGTTGTTTCGAAATAGCAAACGAACCCAGATTGTCATGAAATTTTGCAAGAATGTAAATAAACACTTCTACTTCAATCTGAAAAAGGAATCACACAAATCCAATTTGAAACGAATGATTTATGTTGTCTCAAACATGCACTCAAGCCATGTTTGCAACAGTTCAAAAACCAAAAATTTCAGGCCTGAAACCATCTTGGGTTCAACTTCCAGGCATGAAACAGAGGACCAAATTACCTTGGATCGAGCTGAAAATTTGTTTGCATATATAGAGAACTTTATCTTTCAAACAAAATAAGAATCATTGAATTCCAATAAGAAATGAATGAGTTATGCTATCTCAAACATGGACTCAAGCCATGTTTGCAGCAACTCAGAAAACAACTACAGACAAAAATCTGTGCTTGAGTTGTGTAACGACCCGCTATTTTGGACCATTCAAATCGACACTAAAACCGTACATGTCCGACTTGAGTAATTCAAAATACCGAATTGTTAATTTAATTTGGCAAAACTTAAAATATACAGTAAATAAATCAAACACAGATCACAGACACAGAGTAATATAATGCAGCGGAATAGAAAAATAGTAGTTCATGAAGCTACTATATACATCAGAGTTTAAAATAAAATACATCAGAATCTCTTGAATACAGAAAAGTCTACAGTACGAGCCGATGACTTCTCTGAACCAGTCAACTAGAAAACTGAAAGCTGAAACGATAGTTGGGTCTCCAAATGAAGCTCCAATCTCCAAAGGTGAGTCTCTAATGCTGTATTACTCAGTCTGACCCGAGCGTAAAGCAAAACACAAAACACTCGAGTCAGGATTAACATTCTTATATCAATAAATTCAACTCAAATGAAATATCAACTGAAATACAATATAACTTAAAGGATGTTTGGGATGTCCATCCTCTAAGGGTCCATAGAACTATCTACAGGGTAGAAATATACATTATTACACCGTGGTCATTCACTTAATTCATACTTCAAACCCAGATGTCAATTTCACTTCAAATAATTATATTTTCCCCAAAGCAGTATTTATATATTAAATGCTGTATACGGTAAAGCACTTTCAATTTCCTTAACTTAATATTTCGTTTCACATCCACCCGACCTTCCCATTCAAATTTAATTCAATCCCGTTTTTATCAATTTAAATTTTCTTAAAATAACCACTTCAATTTTATGAATCTCAAATTTGGATTTGATATCCCAATCCCCTTTTATTTCAATATGGTTCCATACGTTAAGTATTTAACATTTCAACTAAATTTTTCCCGATCTAGTTTTCTAAATAAAACTTCCAATTTAGTTCATCCTCAATTTTATGTCTAATTCAATTCGTTATCTAAATACAAATTCAACTATCTTGGTTCTAAATACATATCCAAATTTCTAAACCATTTAATTACAATATAGTTCATAGCTTAAATACAACAATTTGAATTTAACAGTTTCATATAGATTCTCGATTTTTTTTTACATCATTATTATTTAGTCTTGAACACTCCCTTATTTGATTCAATGTCATTTTAGTGACCTTAAATTACATTTTACTCAATATTTCCTAAATTTCATTAACATGAAATATCTCATTCGGTAAATTTCAAATTGATTTAAATAAATAAATCCTTATCTAAATACCATTTTTAAAATAACCCAAATTTATCTCCCAATCTTAATTGTTCGATATTATTGCGAAATTTATACGAAATAAAATTTCCATAAATATTTATCATAATTTATGTATTAAATAAATCTTGATTAAACTAGATATAATTAACTCTATATTTATCATTACCCTTTGTAGATGTATTTACGAATTTACGTTTTATAAGACCATATATTTCTTATCGTATGGTCACGTGTTACGGATATTATCATTTCAATTCGTACACTAAATGTATACGGGCGGATAGTATTTCAACCCGTAATCCCAAATTTAATTAAATGGAAACCAGCTTGGGTCTATCATTTCAACCCATTTCAATTCAAAAACAAACATAACAAAGGGAACTTGCAGTGTGATGATAGGGATGGTGTCAAAGTAAATAATCAAGCAATAACAACAACCAATAACAATGCAATAAATAAAACAAATAACCCCGAAATAATCGTATTTATTCACATCATTATTTGTATAATTATTTCTAGAATCTACACTATCATTTCATGTAGATTAAAGGTTATCACATTACAGTTCTTCACTTGTCGTTCCTTTTTAAATTTCAGTTTAAAACTACAACAATTAATCCAACTACGTTCAGAGATTTCAAGTATAATTTATCAATTTCTACGACAATCAATGGGTCAAATTCAACTAATCAAGTTCACATATGGCGGGGTCAGATTTTAATAAATCCAGGTCCGTCATATATAATCCGTTAAATTTGTAAACTATACTACCCCAAATTAAACCGTCAAACTAGTTATCATTTAACAATAATAATTAACATCCAATTTAAACAAAAATCAATCAAACAATCAATTATCAACCAAACTGTATTACTATCACATAAATAATTAACCGATAATGGTGTCAGGTGTCATAGGTGAACAGATACGGATAATAGCAGTCATAACAACAAAACAACTAACAGCAGCATATTTCAATTGATGTTTCAATTGAAATCAAATTTAATAAATAAAAGAACGTTAATCGTGAGTGATTGCTCACCTTTCGAGGCTAGAGAGAATTGAAAATGAACTTGAGTTACGAACCGGATCACGATCTAGACAAACGAAGAAATCCAAACACAATTTCAAAGCAACGTAAGTTGAAAGTGGATTGACGGCCAAAGCTGGAAGATATGATTGATGGAAACAAATCAGAGTCGCCTTGATAAAATCAGACAATATACATATATTTAAATAAGAGTTATATATATTATACTTATTTTCAAATCAAGATAAATTTTGAACACTAATTTAAATTAAAATACATATATTTCAAAAATATGAAAAGTGACATTATGAACTGCACTTTGCTTTACACTATGTATACACACATAACTCACTCAAAATCTTCATGCAGACTCAATGGAGGACCAATACTCCTTTATTTCATACTTTGGAAGTGCATGTAAAAATTAAAATTTAGTATTTACTTTGGGACTCAATTAAAATATCATCCTGAAACCTATACATACACATAAAACGAGGTGAACATGTTATATACAGCTTAGTTTAGTCGCATATATAAGCAGATTATAAATGCACTATTTTACTTATGTGTAAAAGCAAACTTATAAAGTATGAACGCAATACTGTAACCAAGGTCGACTACCTATATAAGCATATATACTCAATATATATGATACTTAAAACTACCTAAACATAAACATGCTATAGTATGAACGCAAAGTCACACGTAACCTCTTTTATAGCTTATTATAATATATAAACTTAAACAATCCCAGAAAGATATCTATCCTATAACTAACCGTACCAAGATTTTTTTCTAGACATATTATATAACTTGTACCTAAGTTCAAAAATGTATATAGCTTACAACTTTTTATAGCTAACAGATAGTATAGTTGTACAGCACCTATATGCCTGCATATTCCAATAGTAAATCAAATATATGTATACTATATTTAAACAACAACCCATATTAAATACTAACATAACAAGATACATATAATATATATGTATAATACTTTGAATAAAACCCAGACCTTATTTTATATTATTATACTAATATATATATACAGTTTGATAGATTTATACGGAGAAGAGGGGCTAGCTGCTCACCGTGTGGAGGTTGATGCGGCACAGGGTTGCCGAGGTGGAAGAGAGTGCTGTCGGCAATGGCGGGGTCGGCGGGTTGGTTCACACGGACGCAGGAGGGTGGTTGTTTAGTCGGAGATGAGGTCGGGTCGGGCCTGGCCGATGCCTGAGGCTGCTCGGCAATGGAAGGTGCGGTGATGAAGGCGGCGCGTTGGAAATGATGGGACGGTGAAGGTGGGTTGATGCAGTCGAGCTTTTGTTTGCGCTCTTATCTGATGGGTTGCGGCAGAGGTGATGGGCGGAGGCGATTGAAGCAGAGGGGCGGTGATTTGTAGGGGAGGTGGCGAGAAGCTCGGTTTTATGGGGGGAGTACGGTCATTAAAATAGCAATGGGAAATGGTTGTGGGAGGGGAGAAAAATGGATCTGAAGCACGGCCAAATTTGAGGAAGAAGGAAAATATTTGGCTACAGGAAATATATAGGAGGAGAGGAAAGTTTCAAGTTGGATGGAAAGCGGATCTGGGATAAAAGAAAGTTTGATACTTTACGCGTTATATTTATGATTTCTTTCGAAATCAACAGTCGCTTGCCTGAAATCAGGTAAAACAATTAAAGCAATTCATTTTTGCTTGCAGACTATACGTTTCCATTATTTATTAGTTTTCTAGATCTCAAAAAAAAAATTATTATTATCAACCGTTCAAAAACAACAAAATGTATACAAATTCATACGTATTGATTTTCAAATATGGGATGGCAACTGTAACGGTCAGTGCCTAGATTCAGCTGAGATTTTATGGCCATTAATATCTGCGTGGGAAATAATAAAGCAATTTATTTATGCGCCTTTTGACATTGAAATGCAAAAGAAACGTACACTATAAATATAAAGTTTCAAAAGCAAACGAAACGTCTGGCTGTCCATTGATTTAGCGAAATGATTAAAGCAATTTATTTCATAGCTTGGGATTCCCGTTGAAATTTGAAAAGCAAAGCACGGTTAACGGTCAAAATTCAAGATACCGTTACAACGGACAATTTATTGCTTCCGTTGTACACCGGATCCCAAAATACAGAAATAAATATACCGTTGAGATCAGCACGACGAGACGATCAAAATGGTATACAAATATCAGTGGTACAATTATCCGATCAAAATTCGGTACCGGTACCCAAAATGCTGCTATTTTGTCAGAAATAAGGTAAACGGAGCAGTAGACGTTCGAATTTGGAAAAACGACGAACTGACACCTTGCTCAGAAGATGGTTTAGAAATTTTTCATAGAAAAATATTCAAGCTTGAAAATAAATTTATTATCGGCAATTATTGGCTAGCTGGCATTAAATAGAATTTCATCATACAATAAACTTTGATACAAAATTTGAAAATTTAAAAGTCTGCTATATTTAATTGGACGTGGTCCAAATATTAACTTTTTATTTGCAAATTAATTTATTTAGATTTTCGCCAAAGTCCAATTTAATACGTAAATAAAACAATAGAATTTATTGAATTCTTACAGGTCGTTACACTCTCCCCCGCTCAAAACTTTTCGTCCCCGAAAAGGGAGGAGGTAGGAGAATAGAATGACCAGGAATAAGGTAAATTGAAAGTCAAGGTTAGATAATTTATTTAACTATATAAATTTCACTTGAAATATTCATTTAAAGCTTCAATTGCAATTATATTTTTCTTTAATATTTAATACTTTTCGAACTCCTTTTGAAAACAATTATTGACATATTTACTTATTTTTACAAGGACTATTGAAAATATTAAATCTAAATTTGTGAAATTTTTTAAATTTATCTCAAGATATCTTTCAAACATTATCAAATAATTTAATAATCCTTTCTTTAAAGATGTTTTATTTAATTGATAACTTCAAAAATATTTATAACACTAGAATTTTATATTAAACAAAGTGGTATATAATTAGCCAATATTTTAAAGGATAAATCAATCAAGGAAGGAAGGTAGATTGGGAAAAACAGAATCAAGGTGAATAACTAAACTGAGCAGATAAGGTAGATTAAGAAGAAAAGAATCGGGCATGAATCGATTATTTTCAAACAAAAAAAAAAAGTTTCTATTTCAAATATTAATTCAAGATTTCTTTGTTGGGATAAATACTTTTATAATGAATACCTTTATAAAATACTATTATATCGAAATAAATTTCCTTCCAAAAATACTTTTATAACTCGATGTTTCCACAAGTTTATCATCGTTCTTGTAGACTCTGGCCATGCGTTGATCAGGCGCAAAGCTAGAATTCTTCAAGTACTAAGTAGACTTGTTTCAACACCCAGTGAAAATACTTGAAAAACCTTTTAAAACAGATATGGAAAGTACGATCCAATCAAATCAACCAAAACAAAACCTTTGTCCGATCATGGTTCGCAGATACACAATGGTTACGCCTGGTTCCCCCAGGAAACAATCCATATCGGTAAGCTTTCACAGCCCTGCGAGTTACGCCATGATGACTAGTAGGGTGCAGGATACACAATGGTTACGCCTGGTTCCCCCAGCAAACAATCCGTACCCCCAGGCAAGACTCAGCCAGGCACTTGCGCTACTATTCGCGACCTACACAGATTGCAGGATACACAATGGTTACGCCTGGTTCCCCCAGGAAACAATCCGTACCCCTAAGCTAGACTCAGCCAGGCAATTTCGCTGTGCATTCACGAGAGAAAAAGAAAAACCATGGGTTACGCCACGGTGGGAACACTCGAGTATTACATCCGGAAAACCAAAAATCAGAGAGAATAATATCGATAGAATGAATCCACGCTGTGGCCACAAAGCGGATATCAAGCAGAAGGCACTTTCCATATCTTTACTTGGAAAATATATATCATATAGTACCCTTTTAAATCCTTTTCAAATATCGTACTTATATAAAGTCCATAATATATAGGATTCCTTTCTAAATCGAATACTTCCAAAATCAATAGTATATCAAATCATACTTATATAGACTTCGATTATATAAATTCTCTTTCCAAACTGAGTACCCTATATCAATAGATTTCAAATCACTTCATACTTATACAAATCCATTTTATATAAGTTCGACCACTCCCAATTCAAGTGCTTAATAATATAAGGTTCTCAATTTCAAATCATTTCAATATCAAATTTAGTTTCAAAGTCATATATGAATTCACCAAATTTCTTCCAAATTAGATATCCTGATTTCAAAGTTCCCCAACATAATAGGTTTAGGAAATTATCCCAGTTTCCAGATTAAAATAATTCAAGTCAACAAATTCATTTCCAAAATCATCATATAAGTACTGGTTTTAATTTTCAATTAAATTTCAAAACCCAATATTTTCTCACAATTCATTATACTCAAAATGGTTTCCAACTTTATACTTATCCCTTTTAAACCTTTAAACTACCCATTTCTATGTGAAATATCCAATTTACCCTTTTGAAACCATTATTCAACTATTTTTTTTCCAAAACATTTCAAAACTAAATTTATATTCTTTATCAGACATTTTATACTCTTCGAAATTTCTTAGCTTTGAAAATTTAATCTCGATTTGGAAGTGTTCGAACATTCAAAATAGTTAGGGAAATCAAATTTTCAATTCAAGAGTTGAAAATCAACAATAAATCAATTATTTAAATCTGAAACTCGAGGATCGAACACCGGTATCATTTCAAATATATACATATCTCTTTCGAAAATATCAAATTATTTCGGAATTTGAAATCAAAAACGGTTTTACCAGATCACTCGCATAGCGAAGCTATTAAAGTGGCCTCTCCCCCACTTTGAAACTCGAAAATCAATGTCGAGGATGCGTGCACTCATCACCGAAATTATTTTCCAGCGACATAAGTGAGTCCTGGACTTCTATTTTCTTGAAAACTTCTTTGAAATTTCTTCAAAATTATTGGAACTCATTTGAATTTATTCGAAACATTTCTTATTTGGGAAAAATACTTTTAAATCGTATTATTTATATATTTCTCAAAATCTGAAAACCAATTTCAAAATACCGGAATTCAATTCTCGAATTTCAAATTTAACCCTTCGGTTATAAATCAATTTCTTATAAATTTTCAAAATTTCAAATCCTTTCAAAACCTTTTTATATAGAATAACATATCTTATTTGCTTTATACATATAGGTATATAATCCTTATTGAAAACAATTTCTTTTTATATATAGGATATAATTTTGATATATAAAGCAATTTCAAAATACAAACATACCCGATTTTCAAAGGATAATTTAAGAATGGGTTTCAAACAAAGATGGAGATTTAAATTAGAGGAACTCTAACCAATAGAATCCTGATACGAAGATAGACTCAACAAAGTTGAGAAAATCAAAATACAAAATAGAAGATGGATATACTTCAATAAATCGCGGGCGACCTTAACCAGGTCAACCGTGACTTCAGGGGATATGATCGATGCGGAATTCTAAAACAAATCGGTATTCGGTTGCCAAATATAGAATTTGGCACATCAAGATATATCAGCATCGTAAACCGAGGGTACAGAAATCTTCGGTGAATCAATGCCAATTTGTAAAGGAGTTTTCATCCCTTTTACAAAACATTCAGTGGAGTGGTGGGATACTCCAGAATCAATTGAATATAAATAGGGAGAGACATAATGAATTTCGGAACCGAGGGACATTCCAAAATTCAAAGGAAATCGAGTCAAAAGGAAGAGATTCAACTCGAGAGAAAGTGATTCTGTAAATAAATTTACCATATATGTTAAGTTTTGCCTAGAGCCAAAGCTCTGATACCAGCTGTAACGACCCGCTATTTTGGACCATTCAAATCGACACTAAAACCGTACATGTCCGACTTGAGTAATTCAAAATACCGAATTGTTAATTTAATTTGGCAAAACTTAAAATATACAGTAAATAAATCAAACACAGATCACAGACACAGAGTAATATAATGCAGCGGAATAGAAAAATAGTAGTTCATGAAGCTACTATATACATCAGAGTTTAAAATAAAATACATCAGAATCTCTTGAATACAGAAAAGTCTACAGTACGAGCCGATGACTTCTCTGAACCAGTCAACTAGAAAACTGAAAGCTGAAACGATAGTTGGGTCTCCAAATGAAGCTCCAATCTCCAAAGGTGAGTCTCTAATGCTGTATTACTCAGTCTGACCCGAGCGTAAAGCAAAACACAAAACACTCGAGTCAGGATTAACATTCTTATATCAATAAATTCAACTCAAATGAAATATCAACTGAAATACAATATAACTTAAAGGATGTTTGGGATGTCCATCCTCTAAGGGTCCATAGAACTATCTACAGGGTAGAAATATACATTATTACACCGTGGTCATTCACTTAATTCATACTTCAAACCCAGATGTCAATTTCACTTCAAATAATTATATTTTCCCCAAAGCAGTATTTATATATTAAATGCTGTATACGGTAAAGCACTTTCAATTTCCTTAACTTAATATTTCGTTTCACATCCACCCGACCTTCCCATTCAAATTTAATTCAATCCCGTTTTTATCAATTTAAATTTTCTTAAAATAACCACTTCAATTTTATGAATCTCAAATTTGGATTTGATATCCCAATCCCCTTTTATTTCAATATGGTTCCATACTTTAAGTATTTAACATTTCAACTAAATTTTTCCCGATCTAGTTTTCTAAATAAAACTTCCAATTTAGTTCATCCTCAATTTTATGTCTAATTCAATTCGTTATCTAAATACAAATTCAACTATCTTGGTTCTAAATACATATCCAAATTTCTAAACCATTTAATTACAATATAGTTCATAGCTTAAATACAACAATTTGAATTTAACAGTTTCATATAGATTCTCGATTTTTTTTTATCATTATTATTTAGTCTTGAACACTCCCTTACTTGATTCAATGTCATTTTAGTGACCTTAAATTACATTTTACTCAATATTTCCTAAATTTCATTAACATGAAATATCTCATTCGGTAAATTTCAAATTGATTTAAATAAATAAATCCTTATCTAAATACCATTTTTAAAATAACCCAAATTTATCTCCCAATCTTAATTGTTCGATATTATTGCGAAATTTATACGAAATAAAATTTCCATAAATATTTATCATAATTTATGTATTAAATAAATCTTGATTAAACTAGATATAATTAACTCTATATTTATCATTACCCTTTGTAGATGTATTTACGAATTTACGTTTTATAAGACCATATATTTCTTATCGTATGGTCACGTGTTACGGATATTATCATTTCAATTCGTACACTAAATGTATACGGGCGGATAGTATTTCAACCCGTAATCCCAAATTTAATTAAATGGAAACCAGCTTGGGTCTATCATTTCAACCCATTTCAATTCAAAAACAAACATAACAAAGGGAACTTGCAGTGTGATGATAGGGATGGTGTCAAAGTAAATAATCAAGCAATAACAACAACCAATAACAATGCAATAAATAAAACAAATAACCCCGAAATAATCGTATTTATTCACATCATTATTTGTATAATTATTTCTAGAATCTACACTATCATTTCATGTAGATTAAAGGTTATCACATTACAGTTCTTCACTTGTCGTTCCTTTTTAAATTTCAGTTTAAAACTACAACAATTAATCCAACTACGTTCAGAGATTTCAAGTATAATTTATCAATTTCTACGACAATCAATGGGTCAAATTCAACTAATCAAGTTCACATATGGCGGGGTCAGATTTTAATAAATCCAGGTCCGTCATATATAATCCGTTAAATTTGTAAACTATACTACCCCAAATTAAACCGTCAAACTAGTTATCATTTAACAATAATAATTAACATCCAATTTAAACAACAATCAATCAAACAATCAATTATCAACCAAACTGTATTACTATCACATAAATAATTAACCGATAATGGTGTCAGGTGTCATAGGTGAACAGATACGGATAATAGCAGTCATAACAACAAAACAACTAACAGCAGCATATTTCAATTGATGTTTCAATTGAAATCAAATTTAATAAATAAAAGAACGTTAATCGTGAGTGATTGCTCACCTTTCGAGGCTAGAGAGAATTGAAAATGAACTTGAGTTACGAACCGGATCACGATCTAGACAAACGAAGAAATCCAAACACAATTTCAAAGCAACGTAAGTTGAAAGTGGATTGACGGCCAAAGCTGGAAGATATGATTGATGGAAACAAATCAGAGTCGTCTTGATAAAATCAGACAATATACATATATTTAAATAAGAGTTATATATATTATACTTATTTTCAAATCAAGATAAATTTTGAACACTAATTTAAATTAAAATACATATACTTCAAAAATATGAAAAGTGACATTATGAACTGCACTTTGCTTTACACTATGTATACACACATAACTCACTCAAAATCTTCATGCAGACTCAATGGAGGACCAATACTCCTTTATTTCATACTTTGGAAGTGCATGTAAAAATTAAAATTTAGTATTTACTTTGGGACTCAATTAAAATATCATCATGAAACCTATACATACACATAAAACGAGGTGAACATGTTATATACAGCTTAGTTTAGTCGCATATATAAGCAGATTATAAATGCACTATTTTACTTATGTGTAAAAGCAAACTTATAAAGTATGAACGCAATACTGTAACCAAGGTCGACTACCTATATAAGCATATATACTCAATATATATGATACTTAAAACTACCTAAACATAAACATGCTATAGTATGAACGCAAAGACACACGTAACCTCTTTTATAGCTTATTATAATATATAAACTTAAACAATCCCAGAAAGATATCTATCCTATAACTAACCGTACCAAGATTTTTTTCTAGACATATTATATAACTTGTACCTAAGTTCAAAAATGTATATAGCTTACAACTTTTTATAGCAAACAGATAGTATAGTTGTACAGCACCTATATGCCTGCATATTCCAATAGTAAATCAAATATATGTATACTATATTTAAACAACAACCCATATTAAATACTAACATAACAAGATACATATAATATATATGTATAATACTTTGAATAAAACCCAGACCTTATTTTATATTATTATACTAATATATATATACAGTTTGATAGATTTATACGGAGAAGAGGGGCTAGCTGCTCACCGTGTGGAGGTTGATGCGGCACAGGGTTGCCGAGGTGGAAGAGAGTGCTGTCGGCAATGGCGGGGTCGGCGGGTTGGTTCACACGGACGCAGGAGGGTGGTTGTTTAGTCGGAGATGAGGTCGGGTCGGGCCTGGCCGATGCCTGAGGCTGCTCGGCAATGGAAGGTGCGGTGATGAAGGCGGCGCGTTGGAAATGATGGGACGGTGAAGGTGGGTTGATGCAGTCGAGCTTTTGTTTGCGCTCTTATCTGATGGGTTGCGGCAGAGGTGATGGGCGGAGGCGATTGAAGCAGAGGGGCGGTGATTTGTAGGGGAGGTGGCGAGAAGCTCGGTTTTATGGGGGGAGTACGGTCATTAAAATAGCAATGGGAAATGGTTGTGGGAGGGGAGAAAAATGGATCTGAAGCACGGCCAAATTTGAGGAAGAAGGAAAATATTTGGCTACAGGAAATATATAGGAGGAGAGGAAAGTTTCAAGTTGGATGGAAAGCGGATCTGGGATAAAAGAAAGTTTGATACTTTACGTGTTATATTTATGATTTCTTTCGAAATCAACAGTCGCTTGCCTGAAATCAGGTAAAACAATTAAAGCAATTCATTTTTGCTTGCAGACTATACGTTTCCATTATTTATTAGTTTTCTAGATCTCAAAAAAAAAATTATTATTATCAACCGTTCAAAAACAACAAAATGTATACAAATTCATACGTATTGATTTTCAAATATGGGATGGCAACTGTAACGGTCAGTGCCTAGATTCAGCTGAGATTTTATGGCCATTAATATCTGCGTGGGAAATAATAAAGCAATTTATTTATGCGCCTTTTGACATTGAAATGCAAAAGAAACGTACACTATAAATATAAAGTTTCAAAAGCAAACGAAACGTCCGGCTGTCCATTGATTTAGCGAAATGATTAAAGCAATTTATTTCATAGCTTGGGATTCCCGTTGAAATTTGAAAAGCAAAGCACGGTTAACGGTCAAAATTCAAGATACCGTTACAACGGACAATTTATTGCTTCCGTTGTACACCGGATCCCAAAATACAGAAATAAATATACCGTTGAGATCAGCACGACGAGACGATCAAAATGGTATACAAATATCAGTGGTACAATTATCCGATCAAAATTCGGTACCGGTACCCAAAATGCTGCTATTTTGTCAGAAATAAGGTAAACGGAGCAGTAGACGTTCGAATTTGGAAAAACGACGAACTGACACCTTGCTCAGAAGATGGTTTAGAAATTTTTCATAGAAAAATATTCAAGCTTGAAAATAAATTTATTATCGGCAATTATTGGCTAGCTGGCATTAAATAGAATTTCATCATACAATAAACTTTGATACAAAATTTGAAAATTTAAAAGTCTGCTATATTTAATTGGACGTGGTCCAAATATTAACTTTTTATTTGCAAATTAATTTATTTAGATTTTCGCCAAAGTCCAATTTAATACGTAAATAAAACAATAGAATTTATTGAATTCTTACAGGTCGTTACAAGTTGATTTTGCAGCAAAGCTTTGAACACTCAAATGACTATATTTTCCAAACAAATTTTTCGAAAACAAAGAAAAACATGCAATCTACCAAATTCAAGAAATTCGACAGCATTTCGTTGCCGGAATCAAAAGTTATGATCATTCAAAGAGGCAATAAGAAACATATTTCAGACAAAAACAACAAAGATTTATTACCAAAAGCTAGATTTCTGATTGCTTTTGCAATTTTTGAGCTTGGCTCAACTAGGATTTGTGGGTATTACAACCCACCTTGCTGATTAGTTACAAAACTTGGATTATATGCTGAATGATTGAAGCTTGAGCTAGATTTTGGCCTTCAAGAAACTATAGAGCAAAAAGAAATAGCATGCAAGAAGAACTTTACAGCAAAATTACAAACCCATATCTGAAATTGGGAATTTTGATGAAACTATGAGGTTTGGAATTTAATTACCTTTAGATTACACTCTAGTTTGCAAAAGATTTTAGTTTGTTAAATTGATTTGGAGAAATGAGCTTAAAATTGAAATTTTGAGAAGTGGGTTATTGTGTTTCTATTTTCTGGAAAGAGGAAGGAGTTGTTAAAATGAACATACAGAAACATGTTTTCCTCCTTCTCAATTATCTGTTAAGTTCTAATGAGCCAAATGGACTTAAAATTAAAAGATAACCATTTAGCCAAAAGAATTTATTCACCTAAATCAGATGTACACACATATTACACTATATTATAAAATAAAATGCATTTTTCTTCCAATTTTTAAAAAAATATGTTAACTTATATAGTTATAAAATAAAACATTTTCCACCATATAGAAAGATAAACTTATATTTTTAAAACATTTTTATTATATTTTACAATAATAAACAATTTTCACCAAATAAATGTAAAAGTCTACATTTTTAACTTCTAAAATTCAACAAAAATATTTTTCTTGCTTAGAAAAATATAACTAACCATTCTAAACCCAGATTTATAATTAATACTCATTTTTACACTAAATCCCACCTTTTTATTTAAATAATCAACCTTTAAAAATCAAATATTTCCTTTAAAAATTATTAAAAGAAGTAATTAGCAATAACTTATAAAATTATTACATTTTCTCTTAATAAAAATCATTTTCCATTCATTATTAACCTAAACAAATAAAACAAAGCTTTTAAACTTTACTTTCACATTTTATTCCCCAAAATTCATTGTTTATTCAAAATAAGCAATTAAAAATCTCCAATTTTATTTTAATTCATAATATTAAAACATAACTACCATTATAATTTAATATTTGCAGGTAATTTCCAAAACCAGGGTTGTTACAGTATACCTATATATATTATACATAAAGCCATACTTCAGAAATTTCAAATAAAATTCATTTTTCCAAAACAAAAGTGTAGCAAAGCTACTAATTGGTCTGTCTACTCTAAAACTTAAAAATAAGTGTTGATGATGCAGCAGTTATCACCGAAATTATTTTCTAACGACAATGGAGAAGTATACTGATTGACCTTTAAAATTCTTTGGAAACAATTTCTATTCGAAAATAATATACCAAAAAATTTAAAACAAATTTTCTAAAACATCGGTAATTGAATTCTTAAATTCTTAAATTAAATTCATTTCATTAGAAGGTCAATAAATGATAGTCCAGTATTATCATTTCTAACAACCAATTCAATTAACTATTTAATTTCAGGAAAATTATGCTTATGTATAATATAATCATACAAAATTTATTCCATTTACCAAATTTGAAAAACAATATTGTGTTAATTTGCTCTGTTTAAGTGTTTTGGAGTTTCTATCGATAGCATTGATCAGACGAATCGATCGAAACCCCAAATCAACCTTTACAACTCAAAAAAACAACATATAAAACATTTTATATTAATAACAAATACACTCCCTCACTCAATGATTCAAGAATGGATTCTAGAACAACGTTAGAGATTCGAGTTTAGAGGAACCCTAATCAAGAAGAATTCTAACAAGGACGATAGGCTCGAAACGAAGATAGGATACTTAAATTACAAAATAGAAGGATGAATAGAGTTATATAAATCACGGGCGACCTTGACTGGATCAACCTTGATTTCAAGAATAAGATCGACGCAGAATTCTGAGGCAAATCGACATTCGATCGCAAGAGATATAATTCGGGCATAGCCAGAAATAGCAGCATCTAAATCGAGGATTTAGAAATCTCCGGTGAATCAATGCCTGTTGCAAAGGAGCTTCACACCTTTACAAATCATACAGTGGAGCTATGGGATGCTTCCAGAATCACAAACACGATTAGGAGGAGAAGGATGGGTTTCAGAACGAATGGGGAAGTTCCGAAATTCAAAGGAAATCTGAATCAAAGAGGAAGTAATTCAAGCTCGAACGAAGGCAATTCAGTAATTAAATTTACTTTGTATGCTAAGTTTTTCCAAAACCAGAGCTCTGATACCACATGCAACATCCCGATATTTCGAGCCATTCGCATCCGCACATGTCGGACTTGACTTGCTCAAAATATCATATTGTTAATTTATATTTGGCAAAACTCAGCATATACAGTAAATAAAATAATCATAGGATCACAGACATAGAGTAATATAACAATAAGCAGCGGAAACAAAAGAATAATAGTTCATGAAGCTACTATATATATAACTGAGTTAAAACAAAATACAATAGATGTCTCGAAAAAATAGAAGTCTCAATACAATAGTCAAATAATAAAATCTAAATATCTACCATTGGAGTCAATTGAGTAATTGAGAGCTGAATAGATAGATGGATTTCCAAGCAAAGCTCCAACTGCATAGGTGAGTCTCAAATGCTGTGACACTCAGTCTGACCCTTGTATAAAGAAAAACACAAAACACTCGAGTCAGGATTGACATTCTAATATCAACAACTCTAACTCAAGTGAAATATCAACTGAAATACAAGTAACTCAAAGGATGTTTGGGATACCCAACCTCTAAGGATCCATGCAACCATCTACTATGTAGCACAATATGCTATTATAATATGTCTAAAGTAAAGTAAAAGTATTAAAATAGCGTTAAGGCATTACCCATATCCCCCTTAACACACTTTTATATATTCTCATAGTCTATACAGTACGGTAATCTCCTCCGTACTAGAGGTTGTCAGAGGGCTCTCCATAGGTATGGTACAAAACAAACTTGTGGTGGTCTCGATAAGGTAGGTGACATGGCACAACTAGGCAATGTCAGGGTAGATATACCAATTACACTTTCGGGCTATAGGTAACGCATAGCCGCAGCTACCGCCCAACTAGATCCATACTCCCAAAAATCCGAGGGTGCACTCAATCAATCACAAAGTAATAGAATGATATCGAAGAAATGTGCCCGACCGGAGGAGCTACCTCACTTGGCTCGTTAATTGCTCATGTTTTAGCTACCTTAAGCTAACACATGGGAGTCAGGTCCACGTATATACCTCATATAGGATCGTCGCCAACCATCTTACTTCATTCTGGAATCTCCACCATGTACATAGTTGTTAAAGTAGTTTTTGGAATTGGCAGAGAGTATGACAATCCGATCTCGGTCTCTTTAACAACGAAACGTTATTATAAAACTGTAGTCATTTTATTTCAAATAGTTTATATTTCAAAACCAAAATATCATATTCATTCAAAACCATATCAATTCGATATCATTTTCCTCTTCAAATATATCCATTTCCAAAATCATAGCATTTTTAAAGTTATACACTTCCGAAGTTATAAACTTAGAAATTATAACATTTTGGAAATCATAATACTTTGAAATCATAACACTTTGAAATCATAATACATTGAAAATCATAACACTTTGAAATCATAATACTTTCCTCTTAAACAGTTTAGATAGTAATAATAGTATATATAATAAAATAATTTATATAATAAAATAATTTATATAATAAAATAGTTTATATAATAAAATAATTAGTATATTAAAATAGTTCTAAGTTAAATAGTTTATAAATTAAAATAATTGGAATATTAAAATAGTTCAAATAAAAAATAATTTATATTAAAATAATCTATAAAGTAAAATATATTTTAAAAATAGTTTATATAATAAAAATAGTTTCCTCAAATTTCACAAATCGATACAAATCAACTCAAATTCCAAAATTCAATTTAATTCAATCTTAGTTCATCAAATTTCAATTTAGCTCAACATCTCAATTTAAATTGATTTCAAATACAAATTTGAATCACAAATTAAACCATTTCAACTTCACTAGATAACAAAGTTTAATATTCAATCTTTACAATAACTAAATTTGATAATTTCACATTTATTTCAAATTCACTTTACTATTATTTAGTTTTTAAATATTCACTTAAATTAATCCAATAACATTTAAATAAAATCTAAAATTATAATTTAAATAAAACTAAATATCCCATTTCGATTTATTTAAATTTGAAAATATTCTTTTAATCACCTTTATTCAAAATCAAGTTATAAAATCGTATCTTTAAATTTTCAAATTTTAAATAAGTTTCAAATTGGTTTTTATTTAAGTATAATTCCAAAACAAATAAAATTTCAAATCAATTTCTATTTATCTTTACAACCCTTAATTTATTAAAATTATATAAAAATCTACTTTAAAAATATAATTTTAAATAAATACTTAAACATATTGTATGCTAATTAAACTAAATTTTATTAAATGAAAGCTTATTATTAAATCTATGTTATATTAAAACTAATTTATACATATTTTAGAATAGTAAAATTATAAGTAAATTCTTAAAATTTATAATTTCAAAACTAACTTATAATTTTAAAATTTTCAAAACATATAATTTTAAAAATCAAGAATTTAAAAAAATATAAAATAACATTTATATATAGTATTTTAAAATCAATATTTATATAAAACCATATGTATTTCTTTTTTTAAACCTTGGAAATCATCTCAAAATATATATAGACCAACGGTGTCTATAAATAGTTTTCTATCTTATGGTCAAGTGATGCAGATATTTATAATTTCAATCCGCAGTTTAATTATCTATAGGTATTTATCTTTTCCACCCGAAATCCCAAATTCCATTCAATTAAAATTGCTTGGGTTTATCATTTCAACCCATAACGATTTTCTCCTATTCTACAAGATCGTTCAGGTATGTAACATTTCAACCCATAAGGAATTCTATACTAACAGGGAACTTACAGAGTGAGGACATATATGATAATAATATAACATATCAGAAACAGGCATATATCATCAATAACAAATAAAAAATAAATAACAATCATGGTGCCAGATGTCATAGGTGAACAGTTCTATATAATGGCATATCATATATCTAGCAGTTAAATAACAAACAACAACATATTTCAATTGTCCTTTCAAACGAAATCAAATTTAATAAATATAACTACGTTAATCGTGAGTGATTGCTCACCTTTCGAAGTTAGAGAAAATAGATAACACGAGAAGCTACGATTTGAATCACGTTCTAGACTATCGACCGATCCGAGAACAAATCTCAAAGCAAAGTAAGCTGAATACGGATTTGGTGGACAAAGCTGATAGACAAGGAATTGATGAAATAAATCAGAATCTACTTGATATAGACTGAAATGAAATATGGCTCGTATACATTTTTTTCTTTCAGAAATCAGTATAAAATATATATTATGAAAACCAGACTCATATCTACTAATCTACATAAACCAAAACATAGGTATAAACTTTCATACCTACTATAATTAAAAATCAAAAATTATAAAACCCTGATCACAACAATTATAACCATTCCTAGTACACACTTATGTTAGATAAACAAATTTAAAAATCAGCATTTTATAAAACAAATATATTACCCTTATATATATATAAGCTAACTGACTATATATATAGCTGCTATATTAAATATATATGTAAACTATTAAAACTTGCACGCTAAACCCAAAATAGTATTTATAAACTAATATATGTAAATCTTATATATTATAACATATTATAATTACACTATAACATATATAATATGAATCAGGGAACAGGCAAAGAGAAAAGGAAAACAGGATTTACAAGGAGCAGCAAAAGTATATAACTTATATACACTAATATGATATAAACTAACAATATTCACTGACAGACTAAAAACTAATATAAACTAACATATAATTAATATTAAATTCAATATTCATTATAAAGAAAAACAGACTACTTTACTGTAATATATATAAATCAATTGGTCCTATATAACTAATAAAAGCTTATATACAAACAGGCCTGTTATATATATATATATATATATATATATATATATATATATATATATATATATATATTACAAATGAGTAGGCTAGCAGAAGTTTTTTACATATATGCATACTATATATGTAATCAAATATAGGTAGTATAAATGTCAAAATAATCAAGCATTACTTTGAAAGCAAAACTAAAATATAAATACATAAGCACTATCAGAAACCAAAACATACTTACATAAACTACAAGCTACTGTCTTAAACTATATTTATATACTGACATATATAAACTGACATACTATAGCCTTCTTTATCATATAATATATAGTGAACAATTATATACAGCAACATACTATAATATATAAATAAACTCAAAAGCTCATGTATAAACTTATGTAACTATATATATTTACAGTCAAACATATACTCATATATGTTTTAAAATTATAAATACAAAATAAAGCAAGGGTGCAGCTTAAAAACGAACGTATGCAGACCTGAGATCGGAGAGGAGATGGACTGCTGCTCGCATAGATGATCATGTGCGTGAGCTGGTGATGCTCGGCTATGAGCGACTGCTGATGGTTGCAAAGCGTTTGGTCACTGATGTGGGGACAGGGTGGACGGTTGAGCTCGGCTAAAGGTGGTGGAAGGTCAGTCGGCAACGACTTTGCATTGGTAAGGCGGGGAGAGGAAGGAAGGGACACGGGTGAGGAAGAAGCTGGGATAGGAGCAAATCAGCTACAAGCTTATATATTCTTTGCTTTTTTTTCCTTTTTCTTTCCTTTTTAACTATAAAGCATGAAAATTATGTACACGAGAAAGAATTGCCAAAATTTGGGTGCGACAGCTGATAGGTGGGGAGGAAGGGAGCAGACATGGAAAAAGGTGATGGAAAAAGAAGAAATAAATGGGAGAAAATGGGTTACAGGCTAGTACAAAGAAAGGTACATTATTTCTCCTTTTGGAAGGAAACAACAGGCGGATGAATGACTTCAAAGAGAAAGGTATGAACATCTTTCAGCAAATAAAGGGTTGCAAATTTATTATAGAAACAAACAAACTTATTATTGTCATTATTGTTATTAGAAAGCAGGAGAATTTTGAAAGTCATGCAGCCGAATTGAGGAAGTATTGAAAACGAATGAATGTTTGATTTTCAACCCGGATAATGAATGGTCATAGAAAACCAAAAGATTCAAAATCGGTACCGATATAGTCCACTTTTTCACAGATTTCGCCATCCACCGAAAGCAGAAACACACGAATGAATGTACTACGGTAATCAACACGACGAGGCAATCAAAACGGTATACAGTTATCAATGGTAAGATCATCCTATCAAGAGTAGATAATCGGCACCGAAAATGCTCATCGGAATTAAGATAAACGGAGCAATAGCATTCCAAATTTGGTGAAACGAAATATGACGTCTCACTCAGAAGATGATTTACAAATTTATTATATAAAAATATTAAGGATTGGAAAACATTTAATTTTCATCAAATATTAATAAATAAAATTACACAATAAAATAAATTACCATATTATCTGATGAAAAATTACCATTTGCTATATTTATGTAGACGTATTACAAATAATAAATTTTTATTTTCAAATTCAAGTTACGTTATTAAAACCATTAAAATTTACGGGTCATTACACCATCCTTGATTTTTGATTTGGGAGTGTGTCCAAGGTGGGCGGTAGTAGCTGCTATGCGTTATCACCATTCCAGATACGCAATTGATATATCTACCCTAGCATTGCCTGAAATGCCGTGTTCACATGCCTATGAGCGCCTATTATGAGTTTATTTTGCACCATACCTATGGAGTGCCCTCTGATAGCCCTCCAGTTTACGGGAGGAGTTACGGTATTGTATAAACTATGGGAATATATAAAATGTGTTAAGGGGTTATGGGTAATGCCTTAACGCTATTTTAATACTTTTACTTTACTGTAAACATATTATAATAGCGTATTGTACTACATAGTAGATAGTTTAACGGATCCTTAGGAGATGTGAATCTCGAACATCTCTTAAGTTACTGCACTCACGTTACACACTGAATAGGAGATATCAGACCCCGTAAATATCTCTGACGCTTTCACACGCATATTTACTGTTGATTTAACTTACATAAGGTCTTTTAGTTCTAACTCAAGTGTTTTGTCTTTTCAATTCGCTCGGTTCGACCTTAGCATTTCAAGATTTGAAGACCTTCTTTCTGAAGGACGAAGACGAAGATTTGTACTGTATTATTTATTATATTATTCCACTACATTCATATTGTTCTGCTGCATCTGTATATTAATTCTCTGTTGTCTGTAACTCTAATTTTGTATTGTATAAGCATAATCAAATGTTATTTGTAAACAGCTTCAAGAACTATTTATTTGATTATTATATTTTATTATTCCGTTGCGAGATTCTATTTTGTTTTTCTTTCTCTGCTTTTTCTTATTTACCCCATAACAGTCTGCCCTTTAGAATGGTTTGAGTCCGACGTGTGTGTCTGCTTAAATCATCCAAAAGGGCAGATCGTTACAGAAAACATTTACGAAATTTAATTAAACTTGGATATAGAAAATTTAATGTTTATAAATTGATATATTTTATTTAGTTACTTAATTATGTAAGTTTAAAGTGGTTATAAATTAATTATATTGAATAAATATATTTTAGTTTCTTAACTCCTTCTTGTTCCTTTTCGAGGATGAAAGTTTTGAGTGTGGGAGAGTATAACAACCTGTATGTAACTAAAAATATTAAATTAACCTAGATTTTGGAAATTTAAAATTATAAGAATAAAATTTATGATTTATTAATAAGAAAAATAACTAGAATATGATATAATAATGTTGTTTGAACGTTACTAACAATTATTTTAATGTAATTTAAATCGATTGAAATAATTGTAAAGTAATTTGGCTATAATTGCCAATAAGGAATTAAATTAGAGTTAATGAAATTGAAATATTATAGTTCATATGGTAAAAGATGATAACTGTAAAATATGAATGCAATAAAATGTAAACTAATGTTAATTATATTCATAAGGTAATAATTGATTTAATAATAAGAGTGGAAATCAAAATAAAAGAATTTATTTGGATTTAAATAATAATTAACTAGGATTTTATTACAGTGTAATTAAACGTTGAATTTAGTGAAATATTTTAATAGTGAATTTAACGTAGAAAATTTATTTTGATAGATTATTAATTTCTATGCAATCGAGAATGGTGAAATTGTTAACTATTAAATTTGAAGTTAAAAGTGATTAAATTAATTTAATAATAATTTATTTAACTAACGTGAAAATTAGCCATTTTGGCTACTCTCTTGGATTTTGATGAAACTAGTTTCATCGAAACTGTAATAGTGAATTATTGTAGGATTTCAAGTTTCGTAGCGATCAGACTTATCATTTGATCGTACGAACTCGAAATAAGTAGAATTCAATTAAAAGGATTTAAATGAATATAACTTGATTTTAAAAGCTAACTTCTATATACAGTGGAACTAGGGTTTGAAACTAGTTAAATTGAGTTTATAAATATTGAAAACATGTACTTCAATATATTGGATGACCTACTTTTGTTTTGGAAATGGAACTTTCTTTTCGGGTCGTCGTTATCGTTTCGAACCAATTCGATATGCCCATTCTTTCTTATCTCTCTCTGCTTATATATAGTAAACCCTAGCTATTTCTCATTTCATTATTTCTGTATGTACCTCTACTTCTCATATGTTCCTCCTTCTGCAACGATAGAACATCAAAACTTAATTCCCAAATTCAATTTCAAAAATCAAACTCCTCAAATCATAGCAAATTATATATCGTTGGAAAGCTCTCGACGAGTGCAATCTACTGCTGTAGTTTGTTTTTGCAATCGAATCACAGTTTGGCCAGAAATTGGAGATTTATTCTCAACCGTCCATACTAGGGTTTCGAGTTTAACGGTGGATCTTTGACGATGGTTCGATTGAAATATGACGTGTCGTAGAGGAGGCTTAGGGGAGTCGATCCATATGGTGAGGCAATGGAGATCATCATCGAATCGCCAGAAATTAGCATGAGAACGTAGGCATTTTGCTCATGGCTATGGGTCGCTGGAGACATTGTTGTGGTCGTGGAAGGCATGGTTGGAGGCGTTTGGACAGGGGAAGACAGCGGTAGTGTGGGATCTGGTCGCAGGCGAACGTATGGGCGGCGGCATTCGCGAGTTTGGTGGCAGCTATTGGGTGTGGCATGCGTGATGAACGATGCTATACGGTTAGAAGGTAACAATATAATTACCTATTTTCCCTTCTATTTTAATTTTATTTAATTTAAATTTCAATCATTCTAACATCGATAACTTATTCATACGAGCTCGGATTCATGAGTGGTTTTCCTCTTGCGATCGTATCGAAATTTCGGATAATATGGAACTGGTTTGGCTGCATCCTGAGACTGTTAAATTTTTGGGCCTAATTTGGATTTTAAATCGAGGAAAAACTAAAGGTGAGTGATTTAACCCACTCACAACTACTAAATCATCTTATGTTGGTTAAATTAAATTTATGATGTGATTAGAAATTTATTGATTGCTGTTTAGTATACTTAAACTATTATTCGAATTTAATTTGAATTTATATTGAATTTAATTACCATTTGGATTAATATTGGAATTTAATTGCCAGTTAGATACCTGATAAAGATAGCTGGTTTATTTATTGTGATTTAATAGTTGATTTGAATGATAATCGTGATGGATGCTTAGTTGTTGAAACTTTTGGATGATTGGATGTAGGTTTATTTATATGTTGTTATCACACTGCAAGTTCCCTTAATTTTCTGTTAGGAAAAATCACTATGGGTTGAAATGATACATACCCTAATTGTCTTATAGATTATGGAATAATCGTTATGGGTTGAAATGATAAACTAGAGCAATTTTATGAATTTTTAATTTTACTCGAGATTACGGGTTGAGATGATATACACCCGCAAAATTTAAATTTATTGTGGGTTGAAATGATATACATCCGTATCACTTAACCATAGGGTAGAAAATTATATATGGAGATATGATTGGTTAAATTAAATGATTTCCTTAATTTTTGAACCAAGTTAAATGATATTGTGAAATAAAATTAGATTTATATGAATTGAATTATTTTCAAAATCTAAGCTTTAAAATGTTGAAATTGAAATTGGTTTAAATGAATTGTTTAAAGAATTTAAATAGTAATCTTAAAGTGGGATTTTGAAATATAAAGGAAATTTATCAAAATTGAGTTATTTTAAATGTTTGAACATTTAAAATTTGAAACCAATTGAATTTGAAGTGGTTTAAAATTGTAGTTGAAACACGGATTTGAAATCGATATAAATTGAAATAGTTTTAATGAGAATTTGAATTTAAACCTTTAGCCTTTTGGATTGAAATCATTGAACTGAGATTGATTTAATTTGTATTTGTGGAACTAAAGTTGATTTGAATTGATTAGTGAAATTGGAATAAATAATTATAATTTGAAACTATTTTCAATATAAATTCCGTTAATATATAAACTCTTTAACATATAAACTATTTTCCCATATAAACCATTTTCACATATTAATAACTTTTAATACATATAACTATTTTTAATATATTATCTATTTTAATATATAAACTATTTTTAATATATAAACTATTTAATATATAACCTATTTTTAATGTATAAACTATTTTTAGTACATAAACTATTTTAACATATAAACTATTTTTAACATATAAACTATTTTAATCTATAACCTATTTTAATATATAAACTATTTTAATATATATATTATTTTAAATTTATAAAAAACTTTTAATATATTTTTTAATATATAAACTATTTATAATGCACAACTATTCCAATACATAAACTACTTTCAATATCCAAACTGTTTAAAGTTGGGATTGTTATGATTTGGAATTAATTGATTTAAATGCGAATATTTTTGTAACAACCCGTATTTTCTATAATTAAAATTAGTTAATTTAATAAGATTTTTGGTGATTTAATACTGGAAGAAAAAAAGATTGTGATTACTAATGAAATAATAACTAGAGTATAAACAAAATGAAATGCAACGGTATTAATTTAAGATTTATTTTTAACAATTTTAAATGAAAGTCCAATCAATTAAAATAATTTAAATTTTATACCTTGGTTATAAATTTAATATAAGAAAACAAATTAAAATATTGAATTAATTAATGAAATAGTGTAATGATCCCATTTTCAAGCCACGTTTAATTTAGAAATTAATATAATTTTTAGAATTAATTTGTAAACTAATTTGAATTTTTCCAAAACAAATAAGAGATGTGTTTGTTTATGTACATATATAAGTAGATTTTAAATAGAATTTTTATTTGAAATTCAAAAAAAATCTTAAAAATAAATTGGATTTAAAGACTCTATATCTTAAAACTAATATAAAAAAAATTCTAATTATAATATATATATATGTGTGTGTGCATGTATATATATTGTGATTTGGAAGTTATTTTTTGAATTCAATATAATAATTTTCAAAAGTTATTTAAAGTTAGATAAATTAAAACAAAATAAAAGTTTAAATATAAAACATATATGCATTAATAAAAATAGGAAATATAATATAAAGAATATATAAAATACATAAAAAAATATTAATAACATGCAAATTAACAAGTGTAAAAACTAATACATGCATTAGACAAATGTAAGCTAATTTTAACATACAAATAACAAGTGTCACATTTTTGATTTTCTTTTATTTTTAATAATAAGTAAACAAGATTATATATACATATATATCCCTTCTTTTATCATTTTCTTTCATTCAAATTTCATCAAAACTAAAACCTGAGAAACTAAAGACCAGAGAAAATAAAAACCAGAAAAAGCTATGAAAAAGAAAATCAAACCTGAAGTTATAGATCAGATCATCTCAACCACAAAGCAGATCAAAAGAATTCAACTTCCTGTTTTTAAATCAAGTTGTTGTTCCAAAGTAAAGATCAAATAGCAATTTAAAAATCAGTTTCAAGTTCAAAATAAATTTCCTGTTTCAAAGAAACTCCTCTGTTCTTCATAAACAAGTGAGTAGACTAACTTGAATCTGTTTATATATCTTGATGTTTGGATTGATACTGGAAGTATGTTGTGAAAAATGATTGTATGGCTGTAAATAACCCTGCATGTGTGTGTGTGTGTGTGTGTGTGTGTGTATATGCAAATTATTGTGTGCATGTCTGTGTACAGCATGCATGCTATGTTCACAGGTTTTTAAAACTTGTTCAAAAGTAAAAAATCTCATCCCCTAATTCTTTTTAGGCTTTGATGTTTAAATAAAATGAGTTTAAATTTACCAGATCTTAATTTTAAAAATACTTTTAAGTATAAATAACAAGTAGTTTTGTCTGGGAAGAAGATATACGGTGAAAGCTCTAAAACTTGTCAAATTCAAGTATCACGATTTCAAATTTCGCTTACATCATGTAACAACCCACATATTTATCGATTTTATATTTAAATATTTTATTTAAATATTTTGTCGTTAATCGGATATTGGTCCGAAAAGCTACTTTTTGCAAACGGTCAAATTAGGACTCGAGACCACTTCCATTGAGTTCGAAATGCCGTTTACAATTTTTTTTAAGTATAAACATTGGTAGGTTTGGAGTTAGTGGAATTTCACTAACTTTTCCCGCTTTGGACTTTGGGTTAGATTGCTATTATAACTCAAGCCCAAACCCCCTTCCTTCTTCTCACTCGTCATAAATTTCCTAACAACCAAGCTTTTGCATTAATGGTGAGTGGAAGAGGAAATTAAAACTCCAAGCTTAGGTTTCAACTTTAAATCCATCATTCAACTCCAAAATCAAAGTGAAGACATTGGATTCTAGCTTGTAGTTGCTTCTCCATTGTTTCAAGCTCCTTCTTCATTGAATTTGTGCAAAGGTGAGATTTTTATCTCACAATTCTAGCCTATAACTATATTGGACTGTTGGGAATGATTCCCTATCATTTTTGCATGCATGTTAGCATTTGGTTTGGATTGGATTGGCGAAAAACTCCAATTTTTAGCGTTTTGGTGAATTTTCTGCACTTAGGTCGTTCTGGCCATTTTTAGCTCGTTTGGAGTTAAGTCGTTCGTCCATAGGTCGTGAGTCATTTACGAGTTAACCATAGGTCGTTCTGGCCATTTTTAGCTCGTTCGGAGTTAAGTCGTTCATCCATAGGTCGTGAGTCGTTTACGAGTTAACCCTTAAGTCGTGCAACCCTTCAGTCACGCAACTCTTAAGTCGGTTACGAGTTATCCCGATAGGTCGTTGGACCCTTAACTCGTAGGTCATTGGACCTTATCTCGTTAGGTCGCTCCTGGCCTAACCCTTAAGTCGTGCAACCCTTAAGTCGTGCAACCCTTAAGTCGTGCAACCCTTCAGTCACGCAACTCTTAAGTCGGTTACGAGTTATCCCGATAGGTCGTTGGACCCTTAACTCGTAGGTCGTTGGACCTTATCTCGTTAGGTCGCTCCTGGCCTAACCCTTAAGTCGTGCAGCCCTTAAGTCGTGCAACCCTTAAGTCGTGCAACCCTTAAGTCGTGCAACCCTTAAGTCGGTCACGAGTTGTCCTGATAGGTCGCGACCTCTGTCAAGTCGGCCATGTTGGGTCGGGAGTCATCGTTAGGTCGCGAACACCTCTAGGTCGCAACCACTAAGTCGCTTGACCCCTTAGACCCCTACGGTCGCAACCGTTAGGTCGCTCGACCCTATCCCTCTTAGGTCGTTAGACCCCCTTTTTGTCTCGCAACCGTTAGGTCGAACCCCGTAAGCGGTGGCGTTGCCCCCGCACCCCCACCTTGGGGGGTTGCCACCCCCCCTGGACCCCCCCTCCGTAGGGGCTCTTATCTGAAAAACATTGAGCTGATTTCCTTGGATCTTATTCACATCTCCGTATGCGATCTTTGTGAATGATTGTTTATATAATTGCTTCTGTGTTTTGTCATTTTATAATATAAAGGTTTCAATACTAGTAGTAAATATCAAAACTCTTTTAACAAACAATTTCAACTCTATTTTTAATAACAAAGCTCTTTTCTTAAGCCGTTTTCCAATCTATTAGTATATACAAACCTTTACCTCACTCGGATGAGAAATCTAATTAAACGACTTAGTAAAACAAGTGGTATGAAACGCTTGCGTTCACTTCGTCGGTTAATTCTTGGACTTGTTCGATTGAACCTCTTGCGACAATTTTATTAGTGAAGATTTACAGTTTGTTCGTAAATATTTAAGTTAAGCAAGTGGTTATGGGACATGAAGCTAAACTTCTATATTTACTAGCTTAGTGTAATTGACACTTCTCGTTGATCATGACGATCATTCTGATGCTTTAGACTAGCAACTGTGCGATGTCTCTTGTTGTGAGGTTAGACTAGACACCACTTGTGTCATTCCACTCACACATCCCTTTTTGCTTTTTGGTTAGTCTGGACCTTAATCTGTGTGATTCCATTCACACATGTGGGGTAGCTCCCCTTGGTCTTCGGACCGTCATGTGATAGGCCTCTTTCTCTTTTCTATGATCTCTGGACTTCTTGCATTGATTTCTAGAATTTATGTCATTAACTTGTTATGAGTACAAGTTTGGGGTATGATGCCCTTTCCGAATCTTTGAGAAGATTCTTGTGATATTGATTATCTCTTATTGATTGATCTTCTGTTGATCATTATTTACAAACTTATAGTGGTATGTCATTATGGATATTTTATGTTTATGCCATATCTTTTATGTTATATCTTGTCATCTGATATTTATAGCTAGACTGGCCCGTTTATTATTTTTCTTAAATAATACTCGGGTCAGACCGAGATGTTACAGGTGCTTCTGCTTGACTTCTTCCCAGGGATTCATCACTCTGACTTTTGGCTAACTGTTTAGATTAGCAGTTTTTGTTGTATACACTTGAGATATAGACTCATAGTTGTATTCTTTTGTATAGCACGTGTTGCTATTCTTTTGTATTATTGTGGATCTTTTGACCACTACTCTGATGTACACTTTCATGTGTTAGTTATATATCCATATCTTCTTCCGCCTTTGTGATATGGATGTCTGTGACTGATTTGCGTTATGCTTATTTCTACGTTTGTTTCCGAAGATTATTTATAGCCACCGTGTGATAAGCAATTACATGGATGGTCGCTCCTCAACAGCCTTATTCTCCGCGCTAGTTGACAGCACTACTCCGTAGTGTTCTTGGCTAGCGTGGGTATAGAGGTGGGGCGTCACACATCACCTAACTCGATTTGAAAAACCATGAATTTAAAAAAAATTCAAGATTTTTAGTTTAGTAAACCGTGAGAACTTACGAGTAGAACGAGATTTGCATTTTCATCAATTTCTGGCGATTGGGGATGAGTTGGTTGTCATGATCGTCGTTGAAGGAAGCTAGAAGTCTGGTGATCAATGGAAAAATGCTCAGTGGAATTCTCAAACGTCGTGGTAGCTGGACGACGGTGAACTAGGGTTTAAGCTTTGGTTTGGGTCTTGATAGATTTTGAGGCTAGTGCGGCGTCGATGTCACATCGAGTTGGTTCGGAGGTAGGGGAATGGAAGCGTGGATCTCTGGCGAAGGTCCAGGCGTGAGGTTATGATCTCGGTGGTCGAAGATAGGAGGTGCGTGGAGGTTTAGGTAATCAGGTTTGTCCTGATGGGTTTCGATTTCGATTGATTTTGATTTCGAGGTCATATTTGGTTTCTGGGTTGCGAGAGGGGTCAGGGATGTCAATGGTGGCTAGGTGATGGTGGCGTCAATGATCGGAGTGATGCCCATCGATTGTGCACGTGCATAGGTGTTGGCTGTGTCTGGGTTTGGGTGTTGTTGTGTTGGGTAGGGAAAAGAAGGTGGTGGCTCGGGTTTGTACTCAGGGAAATGTGGAAATGGCTCGAATTGCTTACGGGTAGTTTAGAGTGTTTAATTGTACAACAGTTATAAATTTCAAAAAATAAAATATATTAAAAAAAAAAGGAAATGACTTGGGTTTTCGCTCGAGAAAATCCGAAGTTGGCTCGGGTAGGAACCGAGTTGTCTCGGGTATAAGTTGTAACAGTTTTAAATTTTAAATAAAACTAGTTTTAGAAGTTAAACAACTTCTTCATTAATTCTATTATATAACAATTATCTTATTTAAGATTGGGATTAGTTAAATGTTTTAAAATGAATTATTTCATATTAATGTATGTATTTAAATGTCCATTATTTAAATTTATTCTTAAGTTTATTTAAACTCAAATTTAAATGGAGTAATTAAGTAATTAATTAAGAAGATGAAATGTTTTTAATTCATTTGTTAATGATAAATTTATTAAATAAGTTTTAAAGGGTTTCAAACAAAGGTATTGATCAAGTTATCAAGCAAGTTTCAAATGTTAAAATTTTAAAGTTAATTATTTTTAAGATTAATTGGTTTGGTTTTAAATAAATTTTATATATTGGGATAATTATGTAATTAAATCCCTAAATGTTTTCAAAAAAAATAAAGTGATGTAATTAAGTAAGTAATGAAGATGAATGTATTGAATTTTAGTTAATCAAAAGGTCTCAAGTGATTTTGTATGTCGATGATTAATTTCAAACCATTAATTTAAATAAGATTTAAATGATTTAATTAAGTAATTAATTAAGATAACAGTTTATCTTAGATTAATTAAGGACTTAAGCAATTAAGGTTAATTTATTAACTTAAGTAATTATAGGATATGTGACGCCCCACCTCTATACCCATGCTAACCAAGGACACTACGGGGTAATGCCGTCAACTAGCACGGAGAATAAGGCTGTTGAGGAGCGACCATCCGTGTAATTGTTTAGTGCGAGCACCGATATGTCGGATAGTATAACATGCATTTTCTTTTCAAGAGGGAATCCGACATACCGATACAAACTCAAAACTAGTACACAGTGGCTATATATATTCTTCGGAAACAGACATAGAAATAAACATAACATAAATCAGTCACAGATATCCATATCACAAAGGCGGAAAAAGATATGAATATTACACATAGAAGTGTACATCAGAGTAGTGGTCAAACAAGATCCACAATATCACAAAAGAATAGTTACAAGTGCGAGACAAAAGAATATGTATACATCCTGGAGTCTATGTCTCAAATGTATACTACAAAATAAACTACTAATCTAAGTAGTTAGCCAAAAGTCAGAATAATAACTCCAGAAGAGGAGTCAAGTAGAAGCACCTGCAACATCTCGGTCTGACCCGAGTATTATTTAATAAGAAAATAATAAACGGATCAGTCTAACTATAAATATCAGATGTAATGATATAGAATAAGAGATATGGCATAAACATATAAAACCATAATACCATACTATGATAAGTATGTAATTGAAAACCAACCAGAGATTAATCAATATCACAAGAATCTTCTCAAAGATCAAAAGGAATGTCATACTCCTTATTTCATTCACCAAGCCACAAATATTGACAACATATAAATGCCAATCATAAAATTGGTGAAATTCAAATTCTAGAAATCATCAATAGAAATCCAGGAATCACAAAAGGGGGGAGGCCTATCACAAAACGGGAGCCTGAAAACTCACCAACACGTGTATCACAAAAGGGACGCTATCCCATGGTCGCTAACCATAGAGCCGGTGCAACGATGTAGTACAACGGTACGCCCGAGGAACCAGAGACTCGAATAGTTCGAAACAACAACGTAGTACAATGGTACGCCCAAAGATCTGAACACCATAAAAACATGGGTCGCTAGCCCACAAAAATTGGGTCGAAACCCCAAGAAATAAATAGGTCGTTAGCCTATAATAGAAATCAGACGAAACACAATAAAAGGAGGTACCGTCCCCTCTGTGTACGAAGAAACATAGCATAGCGCTAGTCTAAAACACAAAAATGATCCTCAATGATCATCAAGAAAGTGTCAATTACTCTAAGCTAGTAAATATATGAGCTTAGCTTCATGTCCCATAACCACTAGCTTAACTTAAATATTACGAGCAAATTTTAGATCTCCACTAGAAAATTGTCACAAGAGATTCAATCGAACAAGTCCAAGATTTAACCAACAAAGTAAACGCACGCGTTTCATACCACTTGTTTTACTAAGTCGTTTAATTAGATTTCTCATACGAGTGAGGTAAAGGTTTGTCTATGCTAGTAGATTGGAAAACGGTTTGAGAAAACGAGCCTTGTAATAAAATAGTGTTGAACTCATTTTGAAGAAAGAATTTTGATATTTACTACTAGTATAGAAAACCTTTATATTTTTAGAGTGACAAATCACAGAAATGATTGTAGAAACAATCAATCACTAAAATTCACATACGAAGACGTGAATTAATTCCAAAGAAATCGATATCAAATCCATCAAAATGGATATTTCCAAAAATCCCAAAATAGAAGTCATCAAAGTCGAATAACAATTGATACAACAAGTGGGAATAAACCCGAATCGATTAAATTTGGAAACACAAGAGAAATAGACAAAAATAGGCATAATAGGCATTTAAGAGCAGGTCAGTCGACTGGCTCAATGATTTCAGTCGACTGGCTGTAGGAAACAGAGACCTCCTGTCTCTGTTATCTGCCTTTGCTACGCCAATTGGCTACAGCCAGTCGACTGGATTCAAAGTCCAGTTGACTGACTGGAACCTATGCAGTTTTTCTGCCTATACAAAATAGCGTGCAAACCCGACAAATTCACGACTAATCGAGCAATGGCGTTAGGGATTTATGCCAATCGGCAACCCGGCCCTATAGGCTCTTCGATGCATCACCAAGAACACGTTCAAACATCCATAAAAGGGTTTTTATAGGTTTCGCTTCCGAAGCACCAAAAGTTGGAATATATACCCAATCAATCCAAACCAAAAGCAAATGCACATGAATAAGAGTTAGGAATTCGTACCTAACTATCAAAGATAGTTATAGACATAGATGTGAGATAAAAATCTCACCTTTAAACCCAAAACAAATGAATGAGAAGCTTGAAGACAAGGGAAGATCAACCACACTTCAATCTCAACACAAGAAGCTTGAACCTAAGCTTAAAAGAGAAACATTTTCCAAATTAGGTTTAGGAATTTTCTGAAATCAAAGAGAGAATGAGTTGGAGAAGAAGGAGATGATACTTACCAATGCTTTTCTTTGAATTTGGAGCAAGAACTTGATTTGTTAATGGAAACTAGGGCTTAGGATTTTAATTCTTTTTCTTTTCCCTCATTATTCTCTTTAGAACAGAAAATATAAGGAAGGAAAGAATGAAGTGAAGTGGTTCAGTTTGCGGTATTAAATTGGCTAGTGGGCTGAGCCCAAACCCAAAGTGAAAAAGGTCAAATTTTTAGCTAGCTCCAAACATATCAATGTTTATACTCAAAAAGGTTGCAAACGGCATTTTGAACTCAATGGAAGTGGTCTCGAGTCCCAATTAGACTATTTGCAAAAAGTAGGTTTTCGGACTAAAATCCGACGAACGATGAAATATTTAAATAATATATTTGAATATACAATCGATAAATATGCGAGTCGTTATGGGATAATTAATTAATGTAATTACTTAGAGTAAGTAATTAAAGGATAATTACTTAATGTAAGTAATTAAAGGTTAATTAATTAATAATTTAAGGTTAATTTATTTATGATTAAAGGATAATTAATTAATGTAATTAGTTAAGGGTTAATTTATTAATGTAATTAATTAAAGGTTAATTAATTAATGTAAGTAATTAAAAGATGATTAATTAATTAAAGGTTAATTAATTAATGTAAGTAATTAAAGGATGATTAATTAATTAAAGGTTAATTAGTTATAAGTAATTTAAGGATGATTAATTAATTAAAGGTAAGTTAATTAATGTAACTAATTAAAGGATGATTAATTAATTAAAGGTTAATTAATTAGTGTAAGTAATTAAAGGATGATTAATTAATTAATGTAAGTAATTAAAGGATAATTACTTGATTATAAGGGATAATTAATTACTTAAAAGGATAATTACTTAATGTAAGTAATTAAAGGATAACTAATTAATTAAAGGGTCATTACTTAATGTAAGTAATTAAGGATAATTACTTAATGAAAGTAATTAAGGGATAATTAATTACTTAAGAGGATAATTACTTAATGTAAGTAATTAAAGGATAATTAAATAAATTAAAGGTTAATTACTTAATGTAAGCAATAAAGGACAATTTATTAAGATGAATAATTAAGGATGATTAATTAATTTCATTAATTAATTAACATAATAACAAATGGTTTGTAATTAATTAATGTTAATTAACCAAGGTTAGGTAATTTATTCATAAGTAATTAATTTATTTGGTTTAAATTAAATTAATTATAAACTATGTGATTAATTAATCTTGCTTATGGATGATTAATTGTATTGAATGCTTAGATCGATTAATTTATCCGATTTGTTAATCTATAATATTCTGTGATATGAATTGCTTTGGATTGAGCTGTTCAAATGTAAATTATTTATCTGTGATGTATTGCTGTGTGAATGTGAACTTCTGAATTGAATTAAATTTGTTTACTTAAACAACTTGGCCTTTAAGACGGCATTTGAATTTCGATGAGACCGGGATCAGATTTCAAATGGTTATCCGAAAACCAGATCGAATCTTAAAGGTGGATCTTTTGTTTAAAAGATATAAAAATGGAAAGTTGTTTAAACAATTCAAAAGAAAAGGTTTTGGGAAATAAATTATGACTTAACTAAGATTCGAATGTATCCACGTGTTTTTAAAATAAGCGCTAATTATTCGGAAAGGCCGGGGGAAGACATTAAGTAATTAAAGGGTGATTAATTAATTAAAGGTTAATTACTTAATGTAAGTAATTAAGGGATAATTAAATACTTAAAAGGATAATTACTTAATGTAAGTAATTAAAGGAAAACTAAATAAATTAAAGGTTAATTACTTAATGTAAGTAATTAAGGACAATTTATTAAGATGGATAATTAAGGATGATTAATTAATTTCATTAATTAATTAAGATAATAACAAATGGTTTGTAATTAACTAATGTCAATTAAGCAGGGTTAGGTAATTTATTCATAAGTAATTAATTTATTTGGTTTAAATTAAATTAATTATTAACAATGTGATTAATTAATCTTGCTTATGGATGATTAATTGTATTGAATGCTTGGATTGATTAATTTCATTGGTATGCTAATCTGTAATATTATGTGATATGAATTGCTTTGGATTGAGCTGTGTTAAATGTAAGTTATTATCTTTGATGTATTGCTGTGTGAATGTGAACTTTTGAATTGAATTAAAATTGTTTACTTAAACAACTTGACCTTTAAGATGGCTTTGAATTTCGATGAGATCGGGATCGGATCCCAAATGGTTATCCGAAAATCACATCGAATCTTAAAGTTGGACCTTTTGTTTAAAAGGTCTAAAAATGGAAATTTGTTTAAACCATTCAAAAGGAAAGGTTTTAGGAAATAAGTTGTGACTTCACTAAGATTCGAATGTATCCACATGTTTTTAAAATAAGCGCTCATTATTCGAAAAGGTCGGGGGAGGACATTAAGTCATAAAACCCATTCTGAATAATGATACGACGAAATGGGATTGCATTTGAAGACGGTGGTTGAAGAGCGGGTATTTTCAAAAACGAAAGGATTGCCTGTTGATTGTCCCTGCACCGAGTTGCTCCAGTATAGAGATTACCCTATGTGATGGGGAGTCCGGATGTGATTAGGGGATATCCGGGTTTGCAAGGACTTCTTTCTTTAATTGGAAGAAGTGCCTTCGGTTCCATTTAGACAAGGATGGACTTGTATGAATGTATGTCTGACATTACACTTTGAGATATAAAGCTGGTTTCTATCAAATACATTTCTGTTTGGTGGCATAGAATTTATTCTCTTAGCTTAACACCCTTCTCGGAGACATACGAGCTCAGAGGTTATGTAGCTGATGGTTACTAGTGATATATTCCCAATTTGATAATGTCGCATGCTAAGTGCTGAGCATTGGATGATCAAAGCATGCCTTTTGTGTAAAGCGTAGCTTTGTGTGACAAGACTTCATCGAACCTTACACCCCGGGAAATGGTCGAAACAGGAAGGATGTGAAAGATTATGGGGTTCGCGACCGTTAGGGTATGTGCATTTCCTTCTGGATAAAAAGTGGTATTCTGCTATGGATCCCAGATATTTTACTTATGTGGTTGTTGAGGCGCCTCGGTAAAGGTCGGTTACGACCGGGGGATGGCATACTCATGGCACTTAGTTACCTAGTTACAGAGGTAACCCGGCCTTGTGTTGGCAGAGATCCGGTTAGGTTCTTGGAACATCCCTCCAGAGGCATAACCATTTGGATAAAGGAAGTTCCTTAGCCTTGGCTATTTGTTGGAAATCAATACGATCCCTTTACGGTTTTAGTTGTAGAACCTACCATTTAACATGCTAGCTATAGTGGGAATACTATAATGGTACGTATATTGGCTAACATTAATATTATACTTTCGAAATGTTTTTCCACACTATGCACTAATAATAATATCAAAAAGGATTTTAACGTATCAAGCATGTTTGACTGCTGTAAGGAGAAACCTCCCCCATGTGTGCGATTGCATTTGAGTGTGTGCCGGGAGACCTTATCGTAGTTTCATTTTCCAAAAAGCATGAACGGATTTCTTTCTGTACAAATAACTGTTTTTATGTTTCTCACACCAGTCCTATGACTGACTCGGAGTTTATTGTTCCCTTTCTAAACTCTGGGTGCCCATAATTTTCCACATGGGCAGCCTAGAGCCAAGTTATCAGTAGGTTCTGGAGCTAAGTTGGAAAATAGATTTGGAAGTCTTTGGTGGCTCTTGGTTTTAGCTTTTTGGTTTGGAATTTGGAGCTTTGGAAATGAAGATGCAGTATGTTGGACTCTCTCTCTCTTTTGGAAGACTGTTGATGTGATTTTTCCGCTGTTATGTTGTATTCCGTTGTTGTGTAGTATATTTTTGGCTTTGATGATGTTGACTACTTGTTGTAGAATGTTGTAATCCATGTAGTGTATCAATGAAATTTATTTTGTTTCCATTTTTTCTAATTACCTATTGTGTTATAGCTCCAGCGATACGGACTCCAACATTTGAATCTCCTGCATTTGAATATGGATGATGTATTGGATGTCGATTTTCGAAGGTTGAAAGTCCTGACCGTCACATTTGGTATCAGAGCTAAATGTCACTACTACAAAATACGCATGTTGCTTCGCCTCATTTGCATCAGTTGTTACCACAACCGATGCAAATAGAAGTATTTGCATCGATTACGTTTTAACAACCGATGCATTTGGTATGTGGAAAGTAGCAGATGGTAAAAAATACAATTTGCATCGGTTATCATCGACAACCGATGAAAATATACCGATGCAGATAATGTTATTTGAGTCACTTTTATTTACAACTGGTGCAAAAATAGTATTCCCACGTTGAAAGCCGTGATGAAATGTTGGCAATCTTCTTTTCGTCCTTCACTCCAAAACCCTAAATCCCTCTCCCCTTTTTCATCTTTCCCTTCAATCCATTCAATTATCACTCGAAAACCGTGATGAAAAACCTATGCGTCGTATGCCACAAACAATATTCGATTATACACAGATCCAGTTCTTGTATAATTTTATCTTTAGACGATTCATGGGCAATTAGAAGGCGCTGCAACCAGAACGTTATACTCAGAGGTAGATTGTTGTTCGTTCCTCTTTCCCTTTTTATAGATTAGCTTAATATGACTGCAAACTATTTTAATCGGCTGTGTTTGATAGAGCTAGAGCTCGAAAATCATTATCTGAAATAATCTAATTATCGCGACACTTTAACTAAATGCTTAAAGCACAGTAATGTCAGACGAAATGCTACTGTCCATATTTGGAAAAGGGTAAAATTGGCGTTTGAGCTATAGAAATATCGAAAGAAGTTGTTCCGTAGAAGATCGAAGTTGCTGTAGTAGGAGCTATACTAAGGCAACGTTTTGGACCAATGATTTGTAGAGCCAGTTTAGAAGCAATTTCTTGGTAATAGCCATGTTGAAAGTTTAACAAACTTTAGCTATACAAGATGAATATCAACTTCTAAACACAAGTAATTAACTTTTAGTTATCCTAAGATCATCTCCGACAGCTTACAAGCCTTAAAATTACGGTGCATAAATGGTAGAATACATCGATGGACATGCCGTTTATTTACAAATGTTTGATTTGAACTTTTGGAAAGTAAATTCTTTTTTTTCTGATGTTGATTTATCATCATCTACCCCTATTTAAACAACTATTAAAACGATGATTATCACTATATATAATGCGACGAATGGCCACGACATCCATTAAATGTCGTACTCGAATCCATAATATGCTTAATACTATTGTGAAAGTGCACTAATAGTCATTCATTATTGTTTCTGTTTGATATGTTCTTCAGTATGCAAACAGTTATTTTTATTTACCTATTTATTTTTATTTTTATTTTAAATCAAACAAATGGGACTATTCTGGCAGAAAACCTGTAATCTTAAACTTGCAAATTTTGCAAAAATGATGCTTCCATCTAAGATAACAAATTAATTTTCCCATGCTGGTGTGTTTTTTCCATTTTGGTTTAAAACCTGGATATTTGCACAAATCTTTTTCAAGCTGGGCATCACTCATGATTGGTTAGATTTGTTATTTAAACATGAATCCAAAATTTCAACTGTTCATTCATTGTTAATCAATTAGTAGCTACTGTCTTTATTTATTTATTTTTTATCTTGGCCCCTTCTATTTATAACAAACTTGTACAAAAGTCACTTCAATGAACGGATTCAGCGATGTCAAAGTAGGATCTGCTTTTATTGCCATGTGTCACAGGCTGAGATGAAAAAAATCGATCAGAGTGATAAAATAAATGCTACCGATGTTTTAGCATAATTTTGTATGTAGTAATTTGTATTTTACTAGCCTAAGTTGGATAGAAAGTGATTTAATTATGCACTTATTTATGAGAAATTAATATCAGCTGACAAAATGTCACTGTAATTTTGCACTTGCTATGGTTCATTCATGATATTTCTTTGTGATATTAAATGTGTGTTTTATGTAAGTTTATGCTCAATTAAATGTAAGTTTAGTCCGAAGTTGGTCATAATTTACAGTCTGCAACTGGTCATAATTTATACTCTGTTTGATGGACTATATATGATTAAAGGCCAGCCAGCCCACTGGAAAAAAGGTTGTTAAAGTAGCAACAAAGAAGTTGAATTTGTAAAAGTTTAAAAATTATCTATTTATTTAGAGAAATCATTTTGGATTTCAATTTTATATTAATGTACAGTGGGTTTCAATGTTAATAATTTTAAAATTTTAATAATTTATGTAAATTACTAAGTGAAACCTGTGCTTAGCACATTGGAAATAAAGGCTACAGTGCTGTCAGTATGAAAAGGTATGCTCGACTTATTCGGCAAATATCATCATATCAACTACCAGTCTGATTGTTATGATATTATGTAGATAGAAAACTGATAATTATTGATCAACTGCAACAGATATTTTTTTTTAATCTTTTAAAAAAAAGAAAATAAAATCAAATGTTCAACTTAGCTTAACATCAAGCTGATTTAGAAATAAACAAAAAAAATTAGTTCAACAGATCAAAATTACTAAACATAATAATAACTCAAGGTAAAAACATATGATAAACTTCTAAGTCGGAAAACATAATAAACTTGAATATCATCAAAAGCAGAAAAGAAGTTACATTGTTAAAAATGTAGAAAGAAAGCAGAATTGATGGCTAAAAATCCTAGTTGTACGTGAGGATATAGATAGGTAACACTGCAATAGATAAAGTACAATACAACAACCGTATGGAGAATAATATATCAGTACCAAATGAAGAACATGATGCACCATTGAAACACCATTTATAAACTTTGGTGGAATGTTTCTTCCATATGCACTAATATTTCTACCTACAATTTTACAGGAGAATTATGAGAGCCTACTGAAAAAGAACTCAAAACAAGAGGAGGAAATAGTTGGCTTGGTTTCTTCTCTAAAGGAAGTCAAGGTACATAACAAAGAGCACACAAATACAGTCTTTAGTCCTCACGTGTTGAACTACATCTCCCCACATGCATGATATAATGCAGGAAGAAATGAGATCACTAAAACAAGAAATAGAAAAGAAAACAACGAACAGTCAAGAAATGAATATCAATGAAACCACCATAATAACTCCAGCGATGAATGGCATAAAGACCAGCATAAACCTTCGCATCAATGAAGCAGCAAAGAACAAAAGGAAGGGCTGATGAACCCAAGAAGTGGCTTTAAAATATATTGCAAACCTCAAGGAACCACATTATGGCCTGAACTGAAATCAACCTCTACAATAGATCATGGAACTAGTGTTGATAACACTACAGCGAACGAAGCCCTTACGGCTCCTGCAAAAAATCAAGTGAATTCGATGTCATGTTTGGAGGAAGTGGAATCCCAACTCCACCTTCGTGTTCTTCTATGACTTCTCCTCCCAAACTTATCGTCATGCCTTCTAATACTGCTTCTGTTATTCTCCCTCTTCAGTTCAATGACCAGTCTAATGTTTATGTAAGTTTTTATACTGCTCATTTTGTGATTTTTAGCTATATATTAACTCAAATTTGATGATATTTTGTAAAGTGAAAATTATGTTTATAACTTTGTTTTTCTTCTTCAAAAATGTTGAAAAACCATTTAGTCTTATCACTATATATATAAACTGATCCGGTGAAAGTTTTAAAAATATAAGACAGTCCCAGCAAATTTTATAGAAATGTGAAACCTGTTTTATTTGCATTATTTACACCGCAATTGGCCTGGTACTATTTCGTTCATTCTGTTGTTGCAACACAACTTACATAAATACTTTTTAGTTTATATATTTTTTCTAAATTAACTTGGATTAAATTTATCTCTACTACTAATAAAGAAAATTCGTTCAACTACCATACTAGTAAACATAATATATTATACATCTAAAGCACATAAACATAGTAAAATTTTTAGAAATACTACCAATTACGCATTTTTGGTTTCTTCGTTGAAACTTGCATTTTAAAAGTGCAAGCATCTTAAATCGTTGTTATTGCAACTAATTTGTAGATTTTGGATTTGGATTTAAGATGTAAGTTAACAAAATTTTAATTGTGGTGAGTTTAGATGGGATCTTATTATTGTGAATTTCAAAGGTTCAATTTACAATATAAAAAGCAAGAGGTTTTTTTTTTTTTTTTTTACCCGATAAATAATATGGTGTTTTCCAAAAAACACAATTTGTAAATGTATGTAAGTTTTCATACTTCTCATTATATAAAGTTTATGATTATATGATGCTTATTTGAGAATGTATGTATGCAGGCATCTTCTGTTTGTGCTACTGTTCCACTGAAGAAGAGGGAAGCAGTGACAAATTGGAGCAATATAACCACTGATTTGGTTTTGGCCACTCTACAACATTCTTCTTTTTGAAGATTGTCCGAGTCACTGTTAGTTGATTTCTAGCTTCTTTTACTTATAACCGCTTCAGTACTTACTTCTACCGAAAGAAAAGAAAAGATATATAGCATATGATAGCGTTTTATATTGATATATGTAGTTAATTATTAGGTTACTATGACCTTTTGTTTTGGGGGCTGTTATTGCTGCTAATTACTAGATGACTATGCTAGTCAATTACAAAAATTTTAACTGGTGTGTTTGCAAAATAATGAACTAGCTTGCATCTTATATTAGGGGAATGTTGATATGAAACTTTAACTAGTTTTATTTTGTTTTTCTTCAGAAAAACAATGTCATAGGTGTATGCACATAATTAGTAACGAGTATATATGCACGTCCATATAGACTTGCACTAATCACTTAGGATTTTGAATTTATATATCATAACATCTACACTATAGTTTCATCGAACTATTTTCTGCTTTTCATTTCAACATATTAGATTCTTAAATTAGTTACCATTAGGTTAAGATGATTCAAGTTTACAGGAAGATTCAACCTGAAGAAATCTAGGTAAGTATTGCATTCTTGATGGGTTTATAAGCTATGTTATTTGTATCTTAGCTTTAATGACTTTGTGAAGTAGCTATTCACACCTTTACTGTTAATATATTAGTTATTGTATTTAAATCTAATTTTAGCGGTATTCCAAAATATTTTGAATACATGAGTTGAGAAAAAACTATATGTTTATTAATAAATTAGAATCCATTTGCAGCTATAATTATTTTCATAGTTTATTAGCAAATTAATTTAATAACTGTTAAAGGAAAAACCATATGCAAATTAATAAGAAGCATAGGAAGGATATACTAAGTGTTTAAACTTTGTCCCATTTTGGCTATCAGTTACCATTCCAGGAGTGGACGCAACAAATGAGGGACATTAATTTAATAACTGTTAAAGGAAAAACCATATGCAAATTAATAAGAAGCATAGGAAGGATATACTAAGTGTTTTAAGCCATCTCCATAGTTATCTCACCAGTTTCAACCCTTGTTTTCTATATCTAATAACATTTGAAGTGGATTGTGCATTAGATGTCAGTGTGCTACTTGAAGATCCAAATAATGGATGAAGCCTTGGGATTCAATCTGAATGAATAAAAATTGGTACCTTCTACTTACTTAGCTGTGGATCCTTTTTATTGGTAGCTAAAACTTCAAGTTTATTCCAATTTTTTTGTAAAAGGTTTTATGCACGTATCTTTTCTATTTTTTTCTTCAGTTGCATATGATAGAACCATCATATATGCTCGTATTCCTGAATATAGCCAACATATAAAATAATTTATCATTATTATGCAAATAGGACATGCAAGAACTGTAGAAGAAAGTTCATAATGGAATAATAATCCTATAAGTAATTATAGACATGTAATATTAATTTTATTACACAAACGCATACAAAATAATTATGCTACATAACATCACATTTGGTAGCCTTGTCTAACACTCTTACTTTCAGCATGTGTGGAGCCAACTAAGGAGGCATAAGTTTTAGTAATGGTATCAAAAAATTGTCTTCATATGCACTAGTATATTGTGGAAGCATATGACTATCTCAGTTGAAAGTTGAAACCAAATAATGTTACAAAAGTCTCTGTATTTTAAACCATATTATTTTTTTGACCACTTTTCTTCATTATACTTCTTCAAAGGTTTCTGGAGAGGGTCAACAAAAGGCTGGAAGTCCGTTGTGCAGAGTTAGTTTTTTTATCTATTACTTTGAGTTTGTTTCTTGATATATACTAATATATGTCTTTGCTGGCTAATGTGGTTGTATTAACTTCTTGCATGTTAACTTGAATCATGTTAGAGTTAATAAAACCCTGTATTATTCTGGAGTTATTGATGTCAGAACTTCCTTTCTTGAAGTTCTGGATATGTTATTTGATCTGCATTTCATTTCATAATAGTGTTATGATACGTATACACAAACCTGAACGGTATCTTGTGGAAGCATATGTGTTGTCATCCTAATTTGAGGCAAATAATATTATAAGTGTCATTTTAAATCATATGATGTTATGATTAATTCTTCTCCACTTTTCTTCATTGATGTTTCTTTGACGGTTTTTGGGGAGGATCAACAGGGCTGGAAGTCCAATATGCAGAGTTAGTTGTGTTATCTATTACTTTGAGTTTGTTACTTGACATGTTCTAATGATTGTCTTTGCTGGGTACATGTATTTGTATTAACTTCTTATATTTACACTTAATGAAACCACACAATATTCCTCATCACTTTCGTAATTTCAACTGACTTTACTTTACTAAGCTTTTCTCTCAGAAACTTTAAAGCCTTGTTTTTTTTTCATTCTATCATGAGTCTATTTAATAATTTGTTCGGCATGTTTCTTAGTTGATAGCATGCTGGTAATATTTATTGGCGTCTTACAGCACTATTTAATAAAAAAATTTGCATGTTTCTTAGCTGATAGAAATGCTGATAGTAATGTTTGTTGGTATCTTGCAGTACTGTTTATCACCTGTAGGTTGTATGTATGGAAATATCTGTCACTTTCCTCACCATCAAAATAAAGTGAATGAAGGACTGAACAAATCGAGCTCTGTAAGTTGATGTTTTATTTTTATTTTTGCTGCAGTCTTACTACTATTGTTTGTCATATCACTGGGCAAATAACTACAAGACTAGAGAGGCCTTGAAAATCAAAGAGGTGAACAATATTATAGGATAACAGAAACAACTCTTACTTGATGATGATTTACTAAAACCTGGTCAAAATTTCATGATATAAGGGCTGCATAAGTGAATGGGTAAGGTGCAGTGAAAAGTTTACATACACAAAAGTTATCCCAACTTCAGTCACATATCATTTTAATGTTACAAAAAAAGGTACAGAGCATTGGTTTATAGGTAAAAACCACCAATACCATTTTTTTTACTTCTGTAAATGAGCTAACTTGTTGTTGATACAGTGGCGATAAGGACATATTGGTGCCGTTTACTGGTAAAGTAGAGTGGATACAATCTCTCAACTATTCTATAATCGATGATTGGAGGTCGTGGCATGTAAAAGGCCAAGTAGCAGGGTATGCACTTAACATATGTTAATAATAATGCATGTTGATTAGTTTATGGAATGATAACCTGATTATTTATTTTTCAGATATACAATAGTATACACAAACAATTTGACATTCACAACAGTAAAGGTAAATCCTATCTTTTAAAGAGGAAACTGAAGAAACAATGTAACTGTATATTTTCAGTTATCTTACATATGATGCATTGTGTTTTTGGAAGTACAGGATGCAGGGCACACAGCTCCAGAATATAAGCCAGAGAATTGCTTAATGATGCTTAAGAGGTGGATTTTACATATGCCTCTTTGATTTGGTGTAAAATATTTTACATATGATTTGGTGAATAAGAAGGGCATGCTACCTTCCAAGTATATGGTGAATTAGTGCAGTCACTGATTTTGGTATGATTCTATGAATGGATGTATTAGATATACTATGAAATTAGACATGCTAATGTGATTTCTTAAATCAGTAGTTGTATATGCTCAGCTATTTCATACATACATTGCTGATTGAAATCATATTGGGCTTCACAGAGCAGGTTATCTGTTTCCGCACTCATATTATACGTGCCATACCACATGGATTGACTCGTTCAATAATTAATAATCTTTTATTTTTATTTTTTGTGTATGTTTTTTTCTTAGATATATATATATATAGTCTATTTTAGTACTGTAATAATGGTTTCTGAGGGATTAGTTTGCATCGGTTGTTATAAAAAACTGATGCAATAGAGGGATTAGTTTGCATCGGTTTTCAACAACAACCGATGCAACAAGTTCCTTTGTTGCATCGGTTTTCATTACAACTGATGCAACATGGGGGCTGTGTTCAAGCAACCAACCATGATATTTTGCATCAGTTGTTAGTAACAACTGATGCAAAAAGGACCTTTTTGCATCGGTTTCAGAACTGATGGAAAAGTGTTAAGCCTGTTGCATCGGTTGCATATGCATCGGTTGTTGAACTGATGCAAAAGGGGGGTAAACAACCGATGTAAATGGCCTGTTTTGTAGTAGTGTGTTGAGTAAGAACTTTAACTTTGGAGTATAACTCATTAGGTGACTCGCTAGTGATAGGATTAGGAATGCCCTAGAATGAGTATACTCCCTAAGATATCTCGTCCGTGTGCCTAAATCAATTTCCTTACTATTTACGGATAGTGAGAATGAGTGTAAGAAGAGGACAAGGTAGGGGAAGGGGGAGTACCTCTACAAATAGTCGAGACCCTACAACAACAGTAATGGAAAAAGCAACTCTTCCTATCTAACCCCAGCCAAATCTGGTAGATTTATATCAGAATTTCTCAAGACTTGGAAGGAAACCATTCAAAGGTACGAAGACTATTATAGAAGCGCAAGCTTGGATTCGATCTTGTGAGAGGATTTTTAAAGGATTGAAATTGGATGATGATCAAAGGAGGTCGATGGCTTCCTGGCAGCTCCAGGAAGAAGCTTTGGCATGGTGGGAGACCATTACTTTGGCCGAATCAGAGGATGAGTTTACATGGAATAGATTCAAGCAAGTATTTGAGCAGCGTTATATGCCTTCCGCTGGTATTTCTAAGATGTATCAATATGATTACCTTACTTCTTATTTATGATAAAATTGTTAAAATTCTATTCGACACTGGATCCACGCATAGTTTTATCTTCAAGAAAACCGTAGAAGAGTTAAATCTTGAACCCGAATTCGTAGACGAACCTATTTGTGTGAAGAACCCGGTAGGACGCCCTGTGAATATTTGTTTACATTATAGAAAGGTTCCTATTTCATATTCTCATCGTCAGTTTCCTATCAGCCTTTTCATTCTTAACTTTAATTAATTTGAGACTTCACTTGGAATGAATTGGTTACAAAATATGAAGCTAAATTAGATTGTATCAATAGAATGATTTCGGTCATAACCAAATTTGGGAATTTTGTTGTGATTTCTTGTAAGGATCCAAGTTTGAAGAGGGACAAGCTAATGTGTACTTTTAGGTATTCCGTCCTGAGTTTGGAATCCATACCTATTGTGTAACGACCCATTATTTTGGACCATTCTAATCGACAATAATCCACACATGTCAGACTTGAATGCTTCAAAACAGTGGAATGTTAAGAAATTTAGAGCAAATAAAATCATTCACAGAATCCCAGACATAGAAATATCACAATACTCCAGCGGAAATAAAATACCATAGTAGTTCATGAAGCTACTATATACATACTCTCAAAACATATACAAAATCTCATAGTAAAATAGATACAATAGAAGTCAGGATACATAAACAACAATACCGAGACAGATATCGAATAGGAACTAACTGGAAGAAGTAGACGAATAGATAGAAAGATAAGCTCCAGCAAAACTCTAGCTTCAGAAGGTGAATCCAAAGCTGTGATTCTCAAGCCGACCCGAGCGTAAAGTAAAACGCAAACACTCGAGTCAGGATATACATACTTATACAATGTAAACCAACTCAAGTGAACTGTAATAGCAATGCACAATAACTTAAAGGATGCTTGGGATCACCCATCCTTTAAGGATCAGTCAAATCATCAATTAAGTAGTGATAAACACTATCCTAGAAATATCCATATTAATGTAAACAATGCAAATAACAGTGTTATTGTGACTAAGGTAGCGCAGAGCTGTAGTAATCACTCACCTCAAGTCACATATCAAATTGAAGGTGTGCATCAAAACAATCACTAGGAAATCGAACGACAAACAGAGAAGTATACCCGTGGTTATAAATTCCAAAATGATTTATAAATTCCGAACTAAAATCATTCATTTAAACCATTAAAAAGTGAAGTCATTATTCCTTCAAATCACATATTCAATTCCCAAAAATTTAGCCTTTTCTGAGTTCATTTATTCAGTTAAACACTTCAAATATTGAAATTTTAGCTTTTCGCCACACTTAGAAAATGCTATGGTAAGTTATAATTGAAAACAATTCAATTTAGTAAAGACAACATTTAAAACTGCTGTAATAGTTCAGTTTTAGTTTATTTTCAGAAACGATAGCATTTCTGAAGTGCTATTAAATAAATTTCCAGACTATTAATAAATTTTCAGAAACAATTAAACTTCAATTTTTAACCATTTTAACTTATAAAAATCATATTTTTCCACTTCAGAAATATTCATTTGAATACCCCTTTAGCTTATGATTTTATAAAGTAAGATATTATACATTAATTCAAAAATCACAATGTTTCACTTATTAAGGTCAATATACACTTTTCCCAACTTTCATTTACTTTACACATTAATTTAATTTACCATTTCTTAAATTAAATTAAATTTCCATTTTATTTTCTTAACTTTTATTTTTTTACCAAACATCACATTTCCAAGTCAAGCTATATTTCAAATTACACTTTTAACCATCCATTTATTTAACATTTTAAACTAATTACATAAATTCAAAATACGCTGTAATTTGCTTAACTTTATTTTACAAGTAACTTGATAAAAAATTTTACTTTATATTTATCCAATTCATACATCAATTATATTAATTACCAAGTTACTTTTATAATTCCATTTTTACTTAAATTCCCATTACTAAGTTAAATCAACCTTTCACACTACAACTCAAACCATCTAGTAACTTAAACCATTTAACTTTTTAGAAAATCACTACTTAATCATTTTAAATCCAATATAAGTCAAATTTCTTTTTTTTTCTTTCTTTCATTTACAATACATGAACATTATAAGAAATCATATTTGAAATCAACCACGAGTTCGGATAATATTTTACACCTAAATCAAGTGATACTGAAATTATCATTTGAATCCGTAATCAGTAAAATTTTCGGGTTTTGGTTATTTCAAACCCGAAATTCCAAGAAAAATACAAATAAATAAAAATCACTCAGGCCTATCATTTCAGCCCATAATGATTTTTCCCTATTCTAAAGTCCGTTTGGGTATGTATCATTTCAACCCATAGTGATTTCTATACTAACAGGGAACTTGCAGTGATCATCAAAATAAACCAAATAGTAAAAACATATAGCAGTATCAGATGATATGACAGATAAATAAACAGGATTAACATTATATAATTTATAACACAGGCGGGTATAACATGATAATAAAATCCAGAGATTCACATGGTGTCAATTTACTAATTATATAAGTACGGATGTCATGTGTGAATTACTCACCTTTTATGCTGGAGTTAGCAAAACAAACAACACGAATGAATTCCAGAAGGCATGATGACATGACAGTAGATTCAAGTGGAAGAGAACCAAGCTAATGATCTTGTCACAATCCATAAACAAAACCAAATATAAATATAAATTCAATACACATTGAATTTGAAACAACTTTGAAATTAAAGCAAATTGAACACAATAGTTTTTTCCATGCTCTCAACATCTACTTGCTTGGCTAGGGGGTGAATATGGTCGAGTTTGGTGTGGTTTTGGTTCAGGTTTGAGTCTATGGAGGCACGGCTACGTGTGCTAGAAGTGGCAAAGGAGTCACAACACATGAATGTGAGGAGACAAGGCAAAATAATGGAGTTTTGGTCAACTTTTGGGCTCGGCTACATGGTCCTTGGGCTCGACCATGACATGTTTCAGATCTGGACAGAGGTAAGGCTGAGAGTAAATGGTCAAATAATGGTGGTGGTCGAGCATGGGGAGGTAGCCAAGGCAATCCAAGGTGTTGGCGATGAAGACTAGGTTCGGTTAGGCATGTTTTAAGGAGTTTGAAACATTTTTGTGGAGTTTTTGGTCATGCGGAAGGTATGGCCAGATCTGGTCAGAGGTAGAGGATGTGATAGGTGGTTGATCATGAGGAGGAGGAGGTGGTGGAGGTGATGGCCAAGGCACTAGAGTGGAGAGCATGAAAATATGTGAGGAAATCATGGCCAAAACGAGGCAAAAGGAAGAAGAAAAAGGAAAATAAGAAAAGGGAGAGAAAGCCATTACCTACAGGAAGTTCTTCACGTGAAAATGATGCAGACGAATGGAAACGAAATACAATAGGAGGGTAAGTTTTTAAATTTTCTTTTTGTAATGCACGGCAGCAAACTTTGAACGGCTATGGAAAGGAATCAAAGGGGTGTGTATTATAAAGGCAGGGAATAAATTAAAACGTATGCCCAAAATTAATAACAAAATAACGTATCTTAAATTTATTTATTTCCTATTTATTAAATAAAATATGTGCCAAAGAAGCAATTTAATTAATAACATACCGTATATATAAACATCAGAGAAATAAATAAGAAAACGGATATAGAAACGTATCAAATGAAATGTATAAATTAATTGCTATTTACAACTTTGTTTATTACTTAATTTACAACTTTGTTTATTACTTAATTTACAAAATTGATTTGTTACATATCCCTTTGATTTGTTTATTACTTAACTAATAAAACGGATGTAGAAACATGTAAAAGAAACGTATAAATAAATTATTCTTTACAACATTGTTTATTACTTAATTTACAAAGTATACAACCAAATTAAATGAAACAAAATGGAACAAATGTTGTAAATATATACATAAAAAGTAATATTACACATATATACACAATTATAACATGATATATCAACCAAAAATATTCCTTACACTAATTAAAATAAACATTTAAAGTTATGCCTTTTAAAACAATAACGTATATATATATTTGAAATTTCTTTCCAAGAAATAAATAAGGATCTAAATACTTATCCATTTAATTACTAAATGAATGTATAAATAAGAAAAATAAGGTAGAGATAGATATTGTAACATCCCGGAATTTTTAACAATATCAATTTAATAATCTGTAGTTAAAATTAAATTGATATTGATATTCTATTAATAATTATTCAGATAAATTTAATTATCTTCTTCAATAAATATTTAAAATTGGTTATTTTATCTTTTAAATGATATAAATTGATTTCTGTTTACAATATAAATATATGGTTCATATTTTAAATAAATTGGTTTTGTTTTAAATTTAGAATAAATTTAACAAATTGGTTTTATGGCTTAATAAAATGAATATTTTGTAAAATGATTTTAAATTTAATAAAAGAGATTTATAAAAATAATATTAACATTGTATTGACTTTATAAATAAATTTTGAATAAGATTTGTAATTTTTATTTCAAATTGAATTTTTATTTATAACTTAATTTGAAAAAAAAAATTGATTTTGAATTTAGTTGAATTTAAAAGTATAAAATCTTAATTGTTTTAATTTTAATATGTATAAGTTAATTTGTAAAACATTGTTGTCTTTTTTATTTCTTTTGTAAATTCATAAACATATTTTAAAAATAAACTAACAACTTAATTTAAGCTAATGTAACATACATTTGTAAATTTAAATTCTAATTATCTTTAAAAAGGAAACATGTGTTGCATTTTTAAAAGAGTAAATAGACAAGTGTCTAATTTATGACAAGTGTTAAATTTAGTTTTAAAATTTTCTTTTCTTTTATTAAATCTGAAATACATTTGCATAGTTTACATCATCATTCATATTTTACTTTTATTTTCCTTCATCAAAGAAAAATCTTTAAAACCTTTAAAATTTGAATCATTCTCATATTGGCAATCCACAAATCTGCATATCCAAAACTAAAATCCAAATTTGCATTCACAAATGCATATGAAAGTCCAATGCAAATCTACATACCTCAAAATTCAAATACAGAAATCTGCATTTACAATCAAAGATCAAATCTGCATAATCATAAACATATTCAAATCTGCAAATTCCTCTGCATATTCAAATCTAAACTTGCATATCCCATTTCCTAAAAATTTTAGAAAACCCTGTACAAATTCCACCTCTTCAAAACATAAATCTACATATTCACTTCCTCAAAATCAAATTGAGCCTGCACATTGTTTTTCTTCTTCTTTCTGCACTCTGTTTCAAAACTGGATTGAACAAACATCTGCTTGCATGAGGGTTAGAAACTGCATTTACATCTACATGCAAGTAAATTGAGGATCATGAGCGACTCAGATTTCAACAAAGGAAGCACACTTGCATTTTTATGAAGTCAAGCCTGCATTTCTGTTGTTTTCTGCAAATTTCAAAATGAACAACAGGGGGTCTGCATTCATCAAAAGGTGAGTAACAATTTATTTTCAAAACTAATTTAAATTAACTTAGTTGTTTAAATTATTGCCTGATGCGTATGATGGATATGTCTGTGCATATGAATGAGATTTGAATGCGTGTATTACTGTGATGCATTTCTTCTTGTTCAAGAATTCCAGGCTTAGATATAATTCAAAAGTTCATAAACTCAAGGTTTAATCCATGTTTAGATGCAAAGTAAGTTGTATTGTATTCATCAGTTCATGTTTTAAAAGTCAAGTAGTTAAAATTATGAGTTAACTCTGGAAACTGTAGGAACATCATGCATGTTCAATTTTAAATCAAACCCAATCTAATTAATATAATAATTCAGTAATATAAATCAAAATATAAACTGTAACTTGATTTTTAAATCTAGTATTGAAAATTTTAGGTGTGTGTTTCATCTACAGTTTATTCTTGAAACAAAATATGAATTTGTGAAGAATTCTTGCAATCTGTAGTTTAAGGAAACTTAATACTTTTCTGAGTTATAGAGTAAGGAGTTTAGATCCTTAGAAAAATCTGAAATGAGAATTTTATTGGGTAGGAAAGCTGCAGTTGGAATTGAAACTTTTTAACCCTAGTTTTGAAGTGGGTCTGAGCATTTAGTCAGTATGAAGAGATGGAATGATCGAGTGTTATGAAAATTGGTGATGGTGTAGATGATGGGTGAGGGAACTCGGGGCCGAAAGGGTTGATCGTCAGATGATCGAAGTGGCAAGAGAATGGCCGTTGACAGTTTTGAATAGAAACCTGTAATATTTTTTTTCCAGGTTTGTGAATTTGGGAGTTTCAGAGCTAAAATTTGAATGCTTGAATTTTTGTTCAACCTGGTGTTGTAGTTAGGATATTGAGGGGTTTTCTGGAGGTTGTTGGATCATCACTGATGATCGCCAGAGGTCGTGCGTCATGATTTCTGATGTTTTGTTTTAGGTTTCTGGGTGTTGCAGAGGGAGGTGGGATTTTACTCGAAGTGGATGGGGAAATGACTTGGGGAAATCAAGCTTAAAACCCGAAGTAGAATTTAGTTTTTCTCGGATTGAACTATAATGTACAGGTTTCAGGTTACAGACCTGTTTTTCTTAAATATGGGTTTTAAAATTTTAAAATCTAGGTTTTTGAAAATTTAAAATCTGCAGTTTTTGTTTAAAGAAAAGTTAAGTTTAAAATCAAACTTAAGTTTGTATTTTTGAATTGGATTCAAATTCCAGGTTTGAAAACCTGATTTACTGTTTTTTTTTAGAAAAAAAATCTGAGTTTTCTTTTTAAACTTTTTAAATCTGCAGATTTGTGATTTGAGTGAAATTTAAGTTTAAGTTAAAATGAAAGTTTGAATTTCAGATTCAAATTTAAATCCCAGTTTTTAAAATAAAATCAAAGTTTCAAATTTTATCTTAATTAACTATTTCATTTGGTAAATAAGTTTAAAACTTTAAATATTAAGTTTTTAAATGTGAGTAGTATTTACAGATTAATTTTAAAACATGGAATTCAAAGTTTAAGAATGAGTTCAGTTTTCAATTTAAAAAGAAGATTTAAATTTGAAAGTTTTAAACTAAAAATGAATTGAAACTTCTAAATTTTGAAATGAATTTGACTTCAAATTCTTATGATTTGATTTCTAAGACAAACTTGTGTTTTGTCTTGAAATTTAAATAAGTTTTAAAATTTTCAAACTATGATAAGTTTAAATTACTTTTAATTTAAACTTGTATTTTAATTGAAATTTAAAAGGAAATTTCTAAAATACTTTGTTTTGAATAATATTGTTTTAAACATAATTAAGTTATGTTTTATTTTGAAAATTTGATTAAGATTTATGTTTTAAAAATTAATTAATAGGTAATTAAGATTAATTAATTTAATTAATTAATTAAATTTTGAATTAATAATTGATTAATGATTAATCAATTTGGAATTAAGATCATTAATTAAGTTATTAATTAATGATAAATGAATATTAGTTATGTAATTAAGTTTTTATATAAAATCAATTAATTTAATAATTAACTTAAATTAATGAATGATAATTTAAATGGTAATTAATTTAAGTTAATTACTTTATAAAATAATTTGAGGATGGTTAATGAAGGTCATTAACCATGATTATTTAACAATTAATTAATGTAGTTAATTTTTATAATTAATTAGATTAATTAATTTAATAACAATTAAACTGTGAATGGTTTGAGTATAATTACTTGATAAAGTAATTAAGGAATTAATTACTTAATGTAATTAATTTAATGTGATTGTTTATTTTAAGTTTAATTAAATTTAAACACTTGAGTTTTATAGATAATTACTTTATGTAATTAATGATTTGCAAATTACTTAGTTAAGTAATTGTTTAATAATTACAGATTGTAATTAAGGAGATGTTTAAGAATGAGTGATTCGGATTAATTATTTAATAATTAATCAAGGGATTAATTAAGAAATTAATTTGAGGATAATTAATTTGGGTTAAAATAGTAATTAATTTAGATATTTACTTAGAGTAATTAATTTAAGGATTAATTAGGATCATTAATTATTTTAATTAATGATATAATTAAAGTTGATTAATTATGATTAATTAATCAATAATAGGTAATTAAAGGTAATTAATTAATGTAATTAATTAAGGATTAATGTAATTAGTTATGATTAATTAATTAATTGAGTAATTAAAGGTTAATTACTGATTAGTTGAGGATAATTAATTTGTGAAATTAATTAAGGATAATTACATGAATGTAATTAAGAGTAATTATTCAAGAGTGATTAATTAGGATGATCTATTTTGAATGATTAATTGATTGTAATCAATTAAATAGATGGGTAAGCAAGTTATAATTTGGTGAAGCAATTAATTTAATTCATTTTAAATTAATTAAAGATGAAGTAATTAATTTAATTTATTTTAAATAAATAAAAGTTGGGGTAATTAATTTAATTCATGTTAAATTAATTATGTTGTGACGAGTAAATCTTTGCTTATGTATGAATGGATGTCATTGTTTGACTTGGATGCATTGAGATCTCAGTAATGAGATAAATGATATTATGTGGTATAGATGTTTGATTGTATTGTGATGATAACATAGGTTATCTATTGTGATGGTGATATATGGTATATCTATTGGATATTGATGATATGAATTACATGTTATGTGGTAATGTTGATTATCAGTTATGACTTATGAATTATCTATCTGTGTGTACATAGATACTGTAATTGAATTGTTTTAAACCTTTAAAACAACTTGGACCTTAAAAGACACGCTTTGGATTTCGATGAGACCGGGATCGGGTTTCCATATTTGGATGTCCGAAAACCACATCGACTCCAAATAACGTTTGGTCGTGTATCAAAGTGGAGCTTTGTGAAGACTCGAGGTGTAAGGACTATGAGTCAGTATAACTCTGTGGGTGATTCCGTAATGAGTTGACGGAATTAGTTCTTATAGATTCGAGATGGTGAATTAGAGTGCAAGGGTTATTGTCGTTGACTCTGAGGGTGATTCCAAAACGAGTGTAACGAGATAATGCCTTCGGTTTCGTTCGAACCCGGAACGAACTTGTATGGATTGAATGCTTTCAGCACATCGTCAGGTGGACGATGAGCATTCTAAGTGATATGTCCTATAAAGGTAATCGTAGCCTCAAGCCTCATCAACGGGGAATGGCTAAAATAGGGGAGGTGCAGCAAAGCTTCGTGGGGCGCACCCACTGGAGAGCAAGATTGATCCCTGTCTAGAGGTCCCTTTATATTCGGCTGTGTGGGTGGTTGCTAGCTACAACCACGGGGTTGTCTTGTTCGGAACTATTCAGTAAGGAATGGGTCCGGCTTTGTGTTGCAGGGGGTCGGGAGTGATCCTCGGTACGTTGATCTAGGCCACGTACTGTGACGGGCGGTACCCCATTGTATGGAATCCAAAATCCAATAAGTGCCAACGGTTTTGATTGTATTACCCACTTTTGTGGCTAGTAGCTGGAATTTAATAATGTAATAATTTCGGCTATTTCTTATTTATTTGAAAACCCTAGACACTATTATAATATCATCGGACTTCCTATCAAATGTTTTGGTTAGCGTAAGGTAAAAACTTTTCCATGTTTATGTGTGGGAAGTCTTACGTGATACCTTTCTTTTCAAAAGGTTTTTGAAAGTTAAGCAACTTTAACCTGTTACTCACACCAGTCCCATGTCTGACCCGGAGTTTATTTTTGTTTTTCATAAACTCTTGGGTACTCAAATTTTTATGAGTAGTCAAGGGAATTCAAGTTAGGATTCAGGATTAGCTTTGACGAATTATGGAGGAGCAATGGAGCAGGAGGCTTCTGCAAGTATAGATATATAGAGTTTTCCGCTGTGTGTTCTCTGAGTTGTTGTATTGAGTTGTATAACGAGACAGGAGTTTATAACTGTCTAGTATGTGTTGTATATCTGTAAACTCTGATAATGGTTGTAAACTATGTAATATTTATGTTATTAATATAATTTATTCGTTCCGCTGTGTAAGATTCTGATGTTGTTTCTTTCTTATCTTCTTTCTTTTCTCTTTTCTATCCCTTTCTTTCTTAAAGATGATGCGATTTTTCGGGAGTGGAAAGTCGGGTCATCACAGATATTATAAAGAATAAATAAATAGTTTTTTGGAAAAGTAGAAATAAATAAAGAAAATACATTATTTAATGGAAACTAGAATTAAAGATTGAAAATAATATACAATCAACATTCGAAAATTATAACTATACTTCAAAAATATTTTTAAAAATAAAATATACGCATCACATATCATGTTTCACCAATTAGAACATGATTTTACAGACAAAGATATTATTTAGATAAATGTAAAATAAACAAATTTGTTAAATAAAACAATTTACACACAATATTGTAAAAAGCATAACTTTCACAATATTAATCCGATTTCAACGAAACGAAAGGCATTATTCTTGAAATTAAATCTATTTTCATAATAAAAGATAAAATTTCAAATTTCAAATATTTAAATTTTCAATTTAAAAGTCAAAGTTTTACCATTTTGACCAAAATCCACTTTTTTTGGAAATATTCCATTTATCCAGGTTTTGAATTATAATTCACATAAAAAATCAAAATTTATATTTAAAATAACAAAATCTATTCTTTTATTAAATAAAATAAAGTTTTTAAATCGGGGAATTCAATTAAAATAATTAAAATATACAATCTAAATAATCACAAAATACAGGGTTGTTACATTCTCCCCCACTCAAATCTTTTCATCCTCGAAAAGGAATGAGGTACGGAAAACCCATAAAAAATAGAATTAAATAAGACTAAGACAAGATGACAAGAAAATTAATATTATACCTGATAATTGCTGTTATAGGTAAGTTTAACAAGTGGAGAATATGAATGGCTAGAAGGGAAAATAGGTTGAAAAACAAGGATGAACCATTATTTTAAAGCTATATAAATTTCAATTATTTGGAGGGGTAAAATAAATAATCAAATTATCCTTTATATAATACTTTATCAAAATACTTTTATAACTCGATGTCTCAACAAGTTTATCCTCATTCCAACAGGCTCTGGCTATGCGTTGATCAGGCGCAAAGCTAGAATTCTCCAGGTACTTAGTAGACTTGTTTCAACATCCAGTGAAAATACTTGAAACTCTTTTAAAAACAGATATGGAAAGTACCATCCAAACAAAACAACCAAACCAAAACCTATGTCTAACCATGGTTCGCAGATACACAATGGTTACGCCTGGAACCTCTAGGAAACAATCCATATCCGTAAGCTTTCTCAGCCCTGTGAGTTATGCCATGATGACTAGTAGACTGCAGGATACACAATGATTACACCTGGATCCTCCAGGAAACAATCTGTACCCCTAGGCCTTCTCAGCCAGGTGGATTTCGCTACTAATGCGACCTACATAGTTCACAGGATGCAAAATGATTATGCCTGGATCCCCCAGGAAGCAATCCATACCCCTAGGCCAGCTCAGCCGGGTGAATTGCGCTATGTAGTCGCGCTCTAAAGAAAAACCATAGAGATCGCCATGGTGGGACACTCGAGCATCACATTCGAAAAGCCAAAAATCAGAGAGAATAATATCGATAGAATGAATCCACAGTTTGGCCACAAAGCGGATATCAAGCAGAAGGCACTTCCCATATCTTTAGTTCGAAAATATATATCATTTAGTACCTTTTCAAATCACTTTCAAATATCATACTTATATAAGGTCCATTGTATATAGGATTCCATTTTCAAATCGAATACTTTCCAAATCAATAGTATATCAAATCACACTTATATAGGCTTCGATTACACAAGATTTCTCTTTCCAAATTGAGTGCCTTTCAAATCAATAGTTTTCAAATCAACTTCATACTTATACAAATCCATTTTATGTAACTTCGACAACTCCCAAATCAAATGCTTAATAATACAAGGTTCTCAATTTCAAATCATTTCAATATCAATTCAGTTTCAAAATCATATATGATTTCACCAAATCATTTTTTCCAAATTAGATATCTTCAATTTCAAAGTTTCCAAAAATAATAGGTTTAGAAAATAACCCAAGTTTCCATATTAACATAATTTAACTCAAACAAATTCATTTCCAAAATCATCATATAAATACTGGATTTTACATTCCAATCTATTCAAAACCAAATATTTCTCAAAATCATTTATAGCCAAAATGGTTCCAAATTTATAACTATCCCTTTAAAACCTTTAAACTATTTATTTCTATTCAAAAGATCCAATTTTCCTTTTGCTAATTATTTATTTAACAGAAGTTTCAAATTTATTTAAGTCATACTCTTCATACTTTAAACATACAAAGCAAAACTTATATACTTTATCAAATATTTTATACTCTACGTAATTTCTTAGCTTTGAAAATTAAACCTCGATTTGAAAATGTTCGAACCTTCAAAATAGTCAGTGAAATCAAATTTCAAATCCAAGAGTTGGGAATCAGCAACAAATCAGTAAATCTATTTTATAAATAGAGTTATACTAAATCAAATCTAAAATTCGAGGACTGAACACCGGGCTCACTTCAAATCACTTCAAATACATATACATATATCTTTCGAAAACCAAATCATCCTTCGGAATTTTGAAATCAAAATTGGTTTCAAAAAAAATCGCTCGCATAGCAAAGCTACTAAGGTGGCCTCTCCTCCACCCTGAAACTCGAAAATCAATGTCGATGATGCGTGCACTCATCATCGAAATTATTTTCCAGCGACACAAGTGAGTCCTGGACTTCTATTTTCTTAAAACTTCCTTGAAATTTCTTTGAGATTATTGAAGCTCATTTGAAGTCGTTTGAAACATTTCTCATCTGGAAAATACTTTTAGATCATATTATCATATATTTTCAAAACCATAAAACCAATTTTCAAAATAACGGAGTTCAATCTCTCAAATTTCAAATTCAAAACCCTTCAGTTATAAATCCTTTTATATAATTGAATTCCTTATAAATTTTCAAAATTTCAAATCCTTTCAAAATTTCAGGCTCTCGTTTTTAAAAGGTATATAATCCTTATCAAAAACATTTCACTTTTATATAAAAATGCGGTCATCCTTATCAAAATATTAATTTCGATGTATACACAATTTCAAAATACAATCAACAATTTTTTTTTTCAAGGGATGATTCAAGGATGGATTTTGAAACAAACAGAGATTCAAATTTAGAGGAACCCAACTCAAATAGAAATCTGATTGAAAGTTAAGCTCGAACGAAGATGAGATAATTAAATTATCAAATAGAAGATGGATAAGCCTATATAAATCGCAGACGACCTTTACCATCAACCGTGATTCCAAGAATATAATCTATGCGGAAATATAAGGCAAATCGACCTTCGATAGCCAGAGATAGAATCCAGGTAGAGCAGAAGATAGATAGTATCGTAAACTGAGGATACAAAAATCTCCGGTGAATCAATGCCAATTGTAAAGGAGTTTCACCTCTTTACAAATCATTCAAAGATTTGCGAAATCACCGATCTTTATAGAGGTTATTCAAAGTGGAGTTACGGAATTCCCCAAATCAAAAGGATATAATAGGGAAGACAAGACTAGATTTCAAAACAAGTCGGAGCGTCCCAAAGTTCAAAGGAATCCTTAATTGATAAGAATCCTAACCAAAAGATTACTAATAAGGTGGATACAGAAGGAATGAAGTTAGAAAATCTTGATTTCAAAATAAGAAAATTTATACCAATATAATCTTTGAAAATCTTTTAAAATCATTTGGAAATCATTTTATACTTCGAAAATACGTTCTCTCATAAAGAAATGATTTTAAGATTGATTTCACTCATTATAGGGTATTTCTACCCTATCTCTAATGAGTTTTTGCTCCACAGGCTAAGGTTGTCTAAAATCAAAAATCTGATACCAAATGTAACGACCCATTATTTTGGACCATTCAAATCGACAATAATCCACACATGTAAGACTTGAATACTTCAAAACAGTGGATTGTTAAGAAATTTGGAGCAAATAAAATCATTCACATTCACAGAATCCCAGACATAGAAATATCAGAATAATCGCAGCGGAAATAAAATACCATAGTAGTTTATGAAGCTACTATATACATACTCTTAAAACATATACAAAATCTCATAGTAAAATAAAACATATCCAAAGCAGTGATTCTCAGGCTGACTCGAGCGTAAAGTAAACACAAACACTCAAGTCAGGACATACATACTTATACACTGTAAACCAACTCAAGTGTACTGTAATAGCAATACACAATAACTTAAAGGATGTTTGGGATCACCCATCCTTTAAGGATCAGTCAAACCATCAATTAAGTAGTAATAAACACTATCCTAGAAATATCCATATTAAAGTAAACAATGCAAATAACAGTGTTATTGTGACTAGGGTAGCGTAGAGCTGTAGTAATTGCTCACCTCAAGTCACACTATCAAATTGAAGGTGTGCATCAAAACAATCATTAGGAAATCAAACGACTAAAAGAGAAGTATACCCGTGGTTATAAATTCGAAAATGATTTATAAATTCCGAATTAAAATCATTCGTTTAAACCATTAAAAAGTGAAGTCATTATTCCTTCAAATCAAATATTCAATTTCCAAAAAATTAGCCTTTTCTGAGTTCATTTATTCAGTTAAACGCTTCAAATATTGAAATTTCAGCTTTTCGCCGCACTTAGAAAATGCTACGGTAAGTTATAATTGAAAACAATTCAATTTAGTAAAGACAATATTTAAAACTGCTGTAATAGTTCAGCTTTTGTTTATTTTCAGAAACGACAGCATTTCTGAAGTGCTACTAAATAAATTTCCAAATTATTAATAAATTTTCAAAAACAATTAAGCTTCAATTTTCTAACCATTTTAACTTATAAAAATCATATTTTTCCACTTCAAAAATGTTCATTTGTATACCCCTTTCACTTATGATTTTATAAAGTAAAATTTTATACATTAATTCAAAAATCTCAATGTTTCACTTATTAAGGTCAATATACACTTTTTCCAACATTCATTTACTTTACACATTAATTTAATTTACCACTTCATAAATTAAATTAAATTTACATTTTATTTTCTTAACTTAACTTTTATTTTTTTACCAAACTTCACATTTCCAAGTCAAGTTATATTTCAAATTACTTTTAACCATACATTTTTTTAACATTTTAAACTAATTACATAAATTCGAAATACACTGTAAGTTGCTTAACTTTATTTTACAAGCAACTTGATATTTTCTTTTACTTTATATTTATCCAATTCATACATCAATTATCTTAATTACTAAGTTACTTTTATAATTCCATTTTTACTTAAATTCCCATTATTAAGTTAAATCAACCTTTCACACTACTACTAAAACCATCTATTAACTTATACCATTTATCTTTTTAGAAAATCACTGCTTAACCATTATAAATCCAATATAAGTCAAATTTCTTATTTCTTTCTTTCTTTCATTTACAATACATGAAATTTATAAGAAATCATATTTGAAATCAACCATGGGTCCGGATAATATTTTACACCTAAATCAAGTGATATGGAAATTATCATTTAAATCCGTAATCAGTAAAATTTTCAGGTTTTGATTATTTCAAACCCAAAATCCCAAGACAAATACAAAAAAATAAAAATCACTCAGGCCTATCATTTAAGCCCATAATGATTTTTCCCTATTCTAAAGTCCGTTCGGGTATGTATCATTTCAACCCATAGTGATTTATATACAAACAGGGAACTTGCAGTGATGATCAAAATAAACTGAATAGTAACAACATATAGCAGTATCAGATGATATGACAGATAAACAAACAGGATTAACATTATATAATTTATAACATAGGTAGGTATATCATGATAATAAAATCCACAGGTTCACATGGTGTCAATTTACTAATTATATAAATATAGATGTCATGTGTGAATTACTCACCTTTTATGCTGGAGTTAGCAAAACAAACAACACGAATGAATTCCAGAAGGCATGATGACATGACAGTAGATTCAAATGGAAGAGAACCAAGCTAATGATCTTGTCACAACCCATAAACAAAACCAAATATAAATATAACTTCAATACACATTGAATTTGAAACAACTTTGAAATTAAAGCAAATTGAACATAATAGTTTTTGCCATGCTTTCAACATCTACTTGCTCGGCCTAGGGGGTGAATATGGTCGGGTTTGGTGTGGTTTTGGATCAAGTTTGAGTCTATGGAGGCACGGCCATATGTGCTAGAAGTGGCAAGGAGTCACAACACATGAATGTGAGGAAACAAGGCAACATAGTGGTGTTTTGGTCAACTTTTAGGCTCGGCTACATGGTCCTAGGGCTCGGTCATGACATGTTTCAGATCTGGACAGAGGTAAGGCTAACGGTAAATGGTCATATCATGGTGGCGGTGGAGCATGGGGAGGTGGCCAAGGCAATCCACGGTGATGGTGATGAAGACTAGGCTCGGTTAGGAATGTTTTAAAGAGTTTGCAACATTTTTGTGGAGTTTTTGGTCATGGGGAAGGTATGGCCAGATCTGGTCAGAGTAAGAGGATGTGATAGGTGGTTGATCATGAGGAGGAGGAGGTGGTGGAGGTGATGGCCAAGGCACTAGAGTGGAGAGCATGCAAATATGTGAAGAAATCATGGACAAAACGAGGCAAAAGGAAGAAGAAAAAGGAAAATAAGAAAATGGGAGAGAAAGCCATTACCTACAGGAAGTTCTTCACGTGAAAAAGATGTAGACGAATGGAAATGAAATACAATAGGTGGCTAGGGTTTTAAATTTTCTTTTTGTAATGCACGACAGCAAATTTTGAACGGCTATGGAAAGGAATCAAAGGGGTGTGTATTATATGGGCAGGGAATAAATTGAAATGTATGCCCAAAATTAATAACAAAGTAATGTATCTAAAATTTATTTGTTTCCAATTTATTAAATAAAATATGTGCCAAAGAAGAAATTCAACAAATAACATACCGTATATATAAACATTAGAGAAATAAATAAGAAAACGTATATAGAAACGTCTCAAATAAAATGTATAAATTAGTTGCTATTTACAGCTTTGTTTATTACTTAATTTACAACTTTGTTTATTACTTAATTTACAAAATTTATTTGTTACATATCCCTTTGATTTGTTTATTACTTAACTAAGAAAACGGATGTAGAAATGTATAAAAGAAATGTATAAATAAATTGCTTTTTACAACATTGTTTATTACTTAATTTACAAAGTATATAACAAAATTAAATGAAACAAAACGGAACAAATGTTGTAAATATATACATTACATGTAATGTCACACATATATACACAATTATAACATGATATATCAACCAAAAATATTACTTATATTAATTAAAATAAACATTTAAAGGTATGCCTTTTAAAACAATAACGCGTGTATATATATATATATATATATATATATATATATATATATATATATATATTTGAAATTTCTTTCCAAGAAATAAATAGGGATCTAAATACTTATCCATTTAATTACTAAATGAATGTATAAATAAGAAAAATAAGGTAGAGATAGATATTATGAAGAATAAATGAATAGTTTTTGGAAAAGTAGGAAATAAATAAAGAAAATACTTTATTTAATGGAAACTAGAATTAAAGATTGAAAACAATATACAATCAGCATTTGAAAATTATAACTATACTTAGAAAATGTTTTTAAAAATAAAATATATGAATAACATATCATGTTACACAAATTAGAACATGATTTTAGAAACAAAGATATTATTTATATAAATTTAAAACAAATTAATTTGTTAAATAAAATAATTTACACACAATGTTGTAAAAAGCATAACTTTCATAATATTAATCTGATTTCAACAAAACAAAAAGCAGTATTCTTGAAATTAAATATAATTTCATAATAAAAGATAAAATTCCAAATTTCAAATATTTAAATTTTAAATTTAAAAGTCAAAGTTTGACCATTTTGACCAAAATCCAGTTTTTTGGAAATATTCCATTTATTCAGGTTTAGAATTATAATTAACATAAAAAATCAAAATTTATATTTAAAATAACAAGTTTATTCTTTTAATAAATAAAAAAAAGTTTTTAAATCAGGGGATTCAATTAAAATAATTAAAATATACAACTGAAATAATTACAAAATACAGGGTTGTTTCATATTGTTCAAGAATTTCCTGATGCATTTGAAAAAGTTAAGTCTTTACCTCCGCATAGGGAAATCGAATTTAGAAACGACTTGGTTCCCAATGCCCGTCCAGTTGTGCATGCAATTCGTAGTATGGGACCAAGGGAAAGAGTAGAGCTAGTTAAGAAAACCAAGATTTACTAGAGAAAGGATTTATACGACCTTATCGTTCCAATTGGGGTTCAGCTGTTGTATTTGTAGCTATGTCCGACGGATCTTTGAGATTGTGTGTAGATTATCGTGATCTTAATAAGATAACCCTTAAAAAATAAATTTCCTTTGCCCCGAATTGACAACCTGTTCGATCAATTGCATGGTGCTCGGTTCTTTTCCAAGATGGACCTAGCCCAAGGATTCCGTCAACTGAGAATTACGGAAGATTATTGGTCGAGATGAATAGCGGTTAAAGAATAAAATGGTGAAATTGATGAAAGTAGAGTGGAGTGGAGATCCTAATGATTGCACCTAGGAAACTCTAGATAGTATTAGGAAAGCCTATCCGGATTTATGTCAGGATAGTTGGGAATGTTTGTTTGAATGAATTGTTTGTTTGGTTGTTAGTATATGGCTTGATCTGGTAAGCCAATTCTCTATCTTCTTATGTGTTCATACGTTCTTTGTTGTCTCCCTGTCTATAAAATTTCGAGCTCGAAATTTTCTTCAGGGGGGAGTTTGTAACGATCCTGTTTTTAAGCCAAATTTAATTTAGAAATTAACATAATTTTTAGAATAAATTTGTTAACCAATTTGAATTTTTCCAAAACAAATAAGAGATGTGTTCATTCATGTACATATATAAGTAAATTTTAAATATAATTTTGATTTGAAATTCAAAAAAAAATCTTAGAAATAAATTGGATTAAAAAACTTTAAATCTTAAAACTAATAATAATTTGTTTTCTAATTATAATATATATATATATATATATATATATATATATATATATATGTGTATTGTGATTTGGAAGTTATGTTTTGAATTCAATATAATAATTTTCAAAAGCTATTTAAAGTTATATAAATTTAAATAAAAGGAAAAGTTTAAATATAAAACATAAATGCATTAATAAAAATAGGAAATATAATATAAAGATTATATAAAAAACATAAAAACATATTAAAAATATTAATAACATGCAAATTAACAAGTGTAAAAACTAATACATGCATTAGACAAATGTAAGCTAATTTTAACATATAAATAACAAGTGTCACATTTTTGATTATCTTTTATTTTTAAAAATAAGTAAACAAAGTTATGTATGCATCTATATCCCTTCTTTTATCATTTTCTTTCATTCAAATTTCATCAAAACTAAAACCTAGGAAACTAAAGACCAAAGAAAATAAAAACCAGAAAAAGCTATGAAAAAGAAAATCATACCTGAGCTATAGATCAGATCATCTCAAAAACAAAGCAGATTAAAAAAATTCAAGTTCCAGTTTTTAAATCAAGTTGCTGTTCCAAAGTAAAGATCAAATTGCAATTTTAAAATCAGTTTCAAGTTCAAAACAAATTTCCAGTTTCAAAGAAACTCCTCTGTTCTTCATAAGCAAGTGAGTAAACTAACTTGAATCTGTTTATATATCTTGATGTTTGGATTAATACTGGAAGTAGGTTGTGAAAAATGATTGTATGGATGTAAATAACCCTGAATGTGTGTGTGTGTCTATATATATATATATATATATATATATATATATATATATATATATATATATATATGCAAACGATTGTGCACATGTTTGTGTACGAGTATGCATTCTCTATTTACAGGTTTTTAAAACTTATTCAAAAATCAAAATCTCATCCCCTAATTCTTTTTAGGCTTTAATGTTTAAACAAAATGAGTTTAAATTTACCAGATCTTAATTTTAAATATACTTTTAAGTATAAATAACAAGTAGTTTTGTCTGGAAAGAAGTTATACAGTTAAACCTCTAAAACTTGTCAAATTCGAGTATCATGATTTCAAATTTCACTTACATCACCTAACTCGATTTCAAAAATAATGAATTTTAAAAACAAATTCAAGATTTTTAGTTTAATAAATCGTGAGAACTTGCAAGTTGAAAAGGGATTTGCATTTTCGTCAATTCTGGCGATCGGGGAAGAGTTGGTCGTCGTGATCATCGTGAAGGAAGCTGGAAGTCTGGTGATCAATGGAAAAATGCTCGGTGGAATTCTCGAACGTCGTGGTGGCTAGACGACAGCGAACTAGGTTTTAAGCTTTGGTTTGGGTCATGATTGATTTCGAGGCGAATGCGGCATCGACGTCGCATCGAGTTGGTTCGGACATAGAGGAAAGGAAGCATGGAACTCAGGCGAAGGTCCAAGCACAAGGTTGTGATCTCTGGTGGTCGGAGATAGGAGGTGCGTTGAGGATTAGGTGATCAGGTTTGTCCTGATGGGTTTTGATTTCGATCGATTTTGATTTCGGGGTCGTATTTCGTTTCTGGGTTGAGAGAGTGGTCAGACAAGTCACAGTGACTAGGTGACGGTGGCGTCGATGATCGGAGTGATGCCGATTGATCGTGCACATGCACAGGTGTTGGTTGTGTTTGGGTTCGGTTGTTGTTGTGTTGGGTATGGAGAAGAAGGTGGTGACTCGGTTTGTACTCGAGGAGATGTGGAAATAGCTTGAGTTGCTTACGGGTAATTCACGAGTGCTTAATTGTACAACAGTTTTAAATTTTAAAAAACAAAATAAACTTTTAAAAAAAGAAGGGAAGTGACTCGGGGTTTTGCTCGGGAAAATCTGAAATTGGCTCGGGTAGGAAATCGAGTTGTCTTGGGTATATGTTGTAACAGTTTTAAATTTTAAATAAAACAAGTTTTAAAAGTTAAACAACTTCTTAATTAATTCTATTATATAATAATTATCTTATTTAAGATTGGGATTAGTTAAAGGTTTTTAATGAATTATTGTAAATTAACGTATGTATTTATATGTCCATTATTTATAATTTATTCTTAAGTTTATTTAAACTTAAATTTAAATGGTGTATGTCACGACTCGATATTTTCAACCATTCGCATCCATTATAAGTGTATAGGTAGACACTCATGCCAGAATTGAATTGCTCAAAATACCACGTTGTAAATAAAAATTTGGCAAATATCAGAATATACAGTAAATGATAATCACAGATCACAGACACAGAGTATTTAATAATGCAGCGGAATTAAAAGAGATAGTAGTTCATGAAGCTACTATATAAATATATCAGAGTTAAACAAGATACAACAGAAGAAATAAAGTACAACAGAAGTTTCAATATGATAACCAAGTACAAGCTGAATGGAACAACCGAACTGAAATAGATAAGACTACATAAGCAGATAATCTCCAGCGATTCCAATCTCCAGTAAGTGGAATCCAAATCTGTGAATAACTCAGGCTGACCCGAGCGTAAATAAAAAAATACAAACACTCGAGTCAGGACATACATACTTATACAATGTAAACCAACTCAAGTGAACTATAGTAAAAGTACAAGTAACTTAGAAGATGCTTGGGACCGTCCATCCTCTAAGGATCCGTTAAACTATTTACTATGTAGTATATTGCGCTATATACAGTAGTGTCTAAACAGTAAAGTATAATCATATACAAAATAGTGTTAAGGGGATGGTGAACCTTAACGCGGTCCGATCATTAAACCAAAATCGTAGTGGGCTCGATATAAGGAACATATGACAAGGCACGCGAGGCAATGCCAGTGTGGATACACCGTTTGCACTTCCGGACGGGTGGTGACGGCAAGCCAGCAGCTTCCGCCCACCTCGAGACATACCCCGAATCAAAGTGGCGCCACCATATCGAATCATAAAAGTAATAGAATGGTTTTCGAAGAAGCATGCTCGATGAAAGGGTGCGACCCTTTGTGTAGCCCGGTATAGCTCCTGTTTTAGTCATAATTAGGCCATCCATCAGCGTTCTCTTACTTCATTCCAGTAGCGTTCGCAAACTAACCTACTTCGTTCTGGAATCTCCACCGCGTACACGGTTGTAAAAATGGATTTCGGTGTCGACAGAGAGTATGCCAGATATCCGATCTCGGTCTCTTTGCCAACCAATCGTTATTATAACCCGTGGTCATAACTTTAAAACAATATTTTATACTTCAAAATAAAATATCCTTTTCAATCCAAATCTTTATCAAAATAAAGATTAAACTGTTTCCAAAACCATTTCAATATATCAACATACCATATCTTTCAAATTCAAATATTTATCAAAATAAATATCAAGTCATTTCTAACCATTTCAATATATTAAATTATCATATCCTTTCAAAAATTCCTTTCAAATCAATTTAATATATTAAAATATCATATCTTTTCAAAACTTCCTTTCAAATCACTTTATTATCAAAATATCATATCTTTCAAAAATTCATTTTTAAATCATTTTATTATCAAAATATCATATCTTTCAAAACTTCATTTCAAAGCATTTTTAATATCAAAATATCATTTCAATGATAGTTTATACTTCAAAACCAAAACCATTTTATTTCAAAGCTTTAATATCTCACATTTCATAAATCAAATAGTACTTAAATAAACTCAAATAATATATATTTTTTAAATATCCATCTATCAAATAACTTAAATAAATCAACAATATCATTTCAAAATATCAAAATATCAATGATGCATTATTCAAAACATCATTCATTTTTAATTCATTTAAATACGATTTAAAACCATTCATTTTATTTAGAAATTAATCACCATTTCAAAGGAGTTTATATTTAAAGATTAAATCTTTTCATAAAAAATAAAGTCAATTCCTTATATTTAATAGTTAAATACTTAATTTCCAAAAATTTAAATCTTATTCCAAAGATTAATCTCATTAAAATTTAATAAAATAATAAAATTCAGTTTCCGTAGCACTTAAAAATGCTATGTAAAGTTATAGTTTAAAACGGTTCATTTAACAAAATACGACAATTAAGTGCGGTAATAGATTTTCTTTAAATTTAAAATAATCTTTAAATGTTAATTTTAACCACTATAGCACTTACAATGTGCTATAATAGCCTTTATTTCAAATTAACTTTTTAGGTCATTTAAAACAACTACAGCATTTGCAAAATGCTGTTATATCCTTTACATTACACTTCAAAAATGCTGTTAAATCAAATTCAGGGTTTAAATACAAATTTCACCAATAGTTAATCTTTAATTTAAAAAATTTAACTTATAAACATCATATAATTTCACATTTTAAAATCATCATTTCAATACTCTTATTTTTATGATTTTTATAAAGTTAAATCTCATCCAAAAATCAAATTTTAACATAATTTCTTATTTAAATTCAAGTATTAAATTACATTTCTCTAATTAAATTACCAATTTGGTTTAAATTTACAAAATATAACTTATTTCCATAAATTTTACTTAATTAAAATTTCACTTTTTTAAAACAAAATTTAAAATTTCACATTTAAGTTATATTTCAAAATTTACTTAAACATTCATTTGTTTAACATTTTAACTTATTCAAAAATCATTATTATTTTTATAAAATCATTTAAAATACATTTTTAAATCAAAATATTATATTTTTATTACTTTACATAATTTCCTTTTTAAAACAAAACATAAATTCCAAAATTTACTTATAGTTCAAATTCTACTTTACCGTTTACTTAATTCATTATTTAATTTATAGAAAATCACTAATATTTCTACAAAATCAATTTTAATTAAATTTAAATCAAAATATTATCAAAATATTATAAATTTTACATTTTAAAATATTTTAAAACATTTTCAAAAATATTACATAAACCACGGGTCTGTATATAGTTTTCAAGCCTAGGTCAAGTGATACGGATATATATCATTTCAGTCCGCAGTTTACAAAGAAAAACCGGGTTCTATCATTTCAAACCTGCAGTCCCAAGTAAAATGAATGATTTTGGAAACCGGTCAGGCCTATCATTTCAGCCCATAACGTTTTTCCCCTATTCTAAAGTCCGTTCGGGTATGTATCATTTCAACCCATAGTGATTCTAGTCTGCAGGGAACTTGCAATGGTGATAACTGATATAAATGACAGAATAGCATGAAATAACAATAACATACGATATAACAAGTGTAATAACAGGTATGAACATCATATGATAATAATATAGCAGATATAGCATGATGATAAATAGTTACAGATTCAAATGGTGTCAGTTTATCAGTTATATAAGTACATATTAGTCTAGTGAGATTTACTTACATTTATGGCTAGAGATTGCAATCCAAATGACATAACGGATTCCAGAAGGCACGATGACACAACAATAGGCTCAAGTGGGAAGAGATCCAAGCTTAGAACTTGTGTTGCAACCCAAAACAAAACCAAAATAAATTAACATTTCAACACAACATTAAATTGAAACAACTTTGAAATAAAAGGAGATATGAATACACAGTATTTTGCCTTGCTTTCTACATTTTATTGCATTGCCTAGGGGATGCTTTGGCTCAGGTTTGGACATGCTTTGGCTCAGGTTTGAACATAGGAAATGCATGGCATGAAGGCTAGACATGCGGAGGAAGTTACAAGGTAGGAATGTGAAGGGGTTTAGGCAAAATAGGTGGGTTTTTGGTCAACAAAAGGCTCGGTCATGAAGGGGTTTGGCTTGGACATTCAAGTTCAGGTCTGGATAGATGATTTAGTGGTGTGTGGTGGTCTAGTCAGAGGTGGTGGTGGCAGCTAGAGGTGGTGGTGGTGGTGGAAAAAGAGGTGGTGAAGCAACGAGGCTCAAACTAGCATGTTTTCAAGGCATAGGTTGTATTTTTTTGGATTTTAGCATCATGGTGGGTTCGACCATAGTTCAGATCTGAGGAGTAGGTGGTGACGATGACAGGGAAGAGGCAAGGAGGTGGTGGCCATGGCTATGGAGTGGAGTTCGAGCAAAAGAATGGAGAGAACAAGGCAAAAATACATAAGAAAATAGGAAGAAAAGAAAGAAAATAAGAGGAAGACATTACCCAAAATGTTAGAAGCCATGAATAAAATGAAAGAATGGTTTCTTGAGTGAGAAATAGGATGAAAGTCACGGCTAGGAAACTGAAAATGGGCAGCCAAAATGAATAAATGAGATGGTTATGGCATTTGAAACGTTTTTGGACAATGAAACGTCTAGAAATGAAACGCCTTAAACTCTTCACGTTTCCATTTTTTAAAGACCAAATAAAAACAAAAGTGAATCATAAAATACTTTTAAAAACTTAAACCAAGTGAAATAATATGAAAATAAATAATAAAATTTAAAGAAAATAGAAAAAGAATTTAAAAAAATGGCTTAAAAATACAAACAGTGTCTAGAAATATCAATAAATCACTATTTACTTGGGAAAAATTAGTAACTTCATTTCAAAATCTAAAAGAAAATTTGAATTAGAAATTGTTTTAAAACATTTTCAAGGTAAAATAAATAATTAAATTCAGAGAAAAATAGAAAAAGAACTAAAGAAAATGTTTAAAAATTGAAAATAGGGCATGGAAATTACAAGAAAAATACTACTAACTCTAGAAAAATTCCTACCGCACTTTAAAATATTAAAAGACAAAAATATACATAAAATAAAAAATTAAAATAAAATATGACAAAGAAAATATAATTTATACAATTTAAAATAACAAAATTGCAGAATAAACAAATTGCACTCAATATTGAAATATACATAACTTTTACTATTTAACTCCATTTTCAACGAAACGAAAAGCAGTATTCATGTTATTAAATCTATTTTCATAATAAAAGATAAAATTTAAGAATTTAAATTTGAAATTTAAAAGTCAAAGTTTGACCAGTTTAAGAAGAAATTCACTTTTTAGTAAAATATTCAATTTATACAAGTTTGAAACTATAATTCACATAAAAATCAACATTTATATTTAAAATAACATAACTTATTCATTTTAATAAATAAAATAAAACTCTTAAATCAAAATTTCAAATAGAATAATCAAAATAAACAAAAAAAATCACAAAATTCAGGGTTGTTACAGTGTAATTAAGTAATTAATTAAGAATATGAAATGTTTATAATTCATTTGTTAATGATAAATTTATTAAACAAGTTATAAAGGGTTTCAAACAAAGGTATTGATAAAGTTATCAAGAAAGTTACAAAGGTTAAAATTTTAAAGTTAATTGTTTTTTAGATTAATTGATTTGGTTTTAAATAAATTTTATATATTGGGATGATTATGTAATTAAATCCCTAAGTGTTTTCAAAAACTAAAGTGATGTAATTAAGTAAGTAATGAAGATGAATGTATTGAATTTTAATTAATCAAAAGGTCTCAAGTGATTTTGTATGTCGATGATTAATTTCAAACCTTTAATTTAAATAAGATTTAAATGATTTAATTAGGTAATTAATTAAGATAATGGTTTATCTTAGATTAATTAAGGACTTATGTAATTAAGGGTTAATTAACTAACTTAAGTAATTATAGGATAATTAATTAATGTAACTACTTAAAGTAAGTAATTAAAGGAAATTACTTAATGTAAGTAATTAAAGGTTAATTAATTAATAATTTAAGGTTAATTTATTTATGATTAAAGGATATTTAGTTAATGTAATTAATTAAGGTTTAATTTATTAATGTAATTAATTAAAGGTTAATTAATTAATGTAAGTAATTAAAGTATGATTAATTAATTAAAGGTTAATTAATTAACGTAAATAATTAAAGGATGGTTAATTAATTAAAGGTTAATTAATTAATGTAAGTCACTAAAGGATGATTAATTAATTAAAGGTTAATTAATTAATGTAAGTAATTAAAGGATGATAAATTAATTAAAGGTTAATTAATTAATGTAAGCAATTAAAGGATGATTAATTAAATAAAGGTTATTTAATTAATATAAGTACTTAAAGGATAATTACTTAATGTAAGTAATTAAGGGATAATTAATTACTTAAAAGGATAATTATTTAATGTAAGTAATTAAAGGGTGATTAATTAATTAAAGGTTAATTACTTAATGTAAGTAATTAAGGGATAATTAATTACTTAAAAGGATAATTACTTAATGTAAGTAATTAAAGGAAAACTAAATAAATTAAAGGTTAATTACTTAATGTAAGTAATTAAGGACAATTTATTAAGATGGATAATTAAGGATGATTAATTAATTTCATTAATTAATTAAGATAATAACAAATGGTTTGTAATTAATTAATGTTAATTAAGCAGGGTAAGGTAATTTATTCATAAGTAATTAATTTACTTGGTTTAAATTAAATTAATTATTAGCAATGTGATTAATTAATCTTGCTAATGGATAATTAATTGTATTGAATGCTTGGATCGATTAATTTCTTTGGTATGTTAATTTGTAATATTATGTGATATGAATTGCTTTGGATTGAGCTGTGTTAAATGTAAGTTATTTATCTATGATGTATTGCTGTATGAATGTGAACTTCTGAATTGAATTAAAATTGTTTACTTAAACAACTTGACCTTTAAGATGGCATTTGAATTTCGATGAGACTGGGATCGGATCCCAAATGGTTATTCGGAAATCACATCGAATCTTAAAGTTGGACCTTTTGTTTAAAAGATAAAAAAATGGAAATTTGTTTAAACCATTCAAAAGGAAAGGTTTAGAAAATAAGTTGTGACTTCACTAAGATCTGAATGTATCCATATGTTTTTAAAATAAGCTCTCATTATTCGAAAAGGCCGGGGGAGGACATTAAGTCATAAAACCCATTTTGAATAATGATACGACGAAATGGGATTGCATTTGAAGACGGTGGTTGAAGACCGGGTATTTTCAGAAACGAAAGGATTGCCTGTTGATTGTCTCTGCACCGAGTTGCTTTGGTATAGAGATTACCTTATGTAATGGGGAGTCCGGATGTGATTAGGGGATATCCGGATTTGCAAGGACATCTTTCCTTAATTGGATGAAGTGTCTTCGGTTCCATTCGGATCCAGGATGGGTTTGAATGGATGTATATCTGACATTACACTTTGTGATATAAAGCTGGTTTCTATCAAATACATTTCTATTTGGTGGAGGAGAATTTATTATCTTAGCTTGACACCCTTCTTTGAGGCGTACGGGCTCAGAGGTTATGTAGTTGATGGTTACTAGTGATATATTCCCAATTTGGTAATGTGGCATGCTAAGTGCTGAGCATTGGATGATCATAGCATGGCTTTTGTGTAAAGTGTGGCTTTGTGGGACGGGACTTCATCGAACCTCACACCCCAGGGGATGGTAGAAACAAGAAGGATGCGGCAAGGTCATAGGGTTCGCGACCCTCTGGGTATGTGCATTTCCTTTTGAATAAAAAGTGGTATTCTGGTATGGATCCCAGATATTTTACTTTTGTGGTTATTGGTTGTTGAGGCACCTCGGTAAAGGTCGGTTACGACCGAGGGATAGCATACTCGTGACAGTTAGTTACCTAGTTACAGAGGTAACCCAGCCTTGTGTTGGCAGAGATCCGGTTAGGTTCTCAGGGCATCCCTCCAGAGGCGTACCCATTTGGATAAAGGAAGTTCCTTAGCCTTGGCCATTTGTTGGAAATCCAAACAATCAATACGAGCCCTTTACGGTTTTAGTAGTAGAACCTGCCATTTAACAGGGTAGCTATAATAGACATACTATGATCGTACGTTGCTGGCTAAGGTTAATATTATATTTTCGAAATATTTTTCCACACTATGCACTAAAAATAATATCAAAAAGGATTTTCGCATATCAAGCACGTTTGACTACTTTAAGGAGAAACTCCCACATCTGTGAGATTGCATTTGAGTGTGTGCCGGGAGATCATATGGTAGTTTCATTTTCTAAAAATCATGAAAGGATTTCCTGTAACAACCCGCATGTTTGTCGATTTTTATATTTAAATATTTTATTTAAATATTTTATCGATACTCGGAATTTTGTCCGAAAAGCTACTTTTTGCATACGGTCGAATTAGGGCTCGGGACCACTCCCATTGAGTTTAAAATGCCGTTTGCGACCTTTTTGAGTACAAGCTTCGATATGTTTGGAGTAAGTTGATTTTTGCTACTTTTTCACTTAGGGCTTTGGTTTGGGCTGAGCCCAACCACTTATGTATTCAGTCTCAACTCCTTCTCCTCTTCATTACTTCATTCCTCATTTCCTTATACTCAAGCTTTTATATTATTGGAGAGTGGAAGAGGAAATTAAAACTCCAAGACCTAGTTTTCTTTTACAAATCAAACTCTAGCTCCAAACTAATAGAAGAACCCATTGGTAAGCTTCTCTTCTTCTTCTCCAACTCATTCTCTTATCAATTTCAGAAATTCCTAAACCTAACTTTGGGAATGTCCTTCTTTTAAAGCTTAGAATCAAGCTTCTTGAGTTGGATTTGAAGAGTGGTTGATTGTCCTTTGCTTTCAAGCATCTTCTTCAATCGTTTGGGTTCAAAGGTGAGATTTTTATCTCACGTCTATGACTATAATTATCTTTGGTTGTTAGGTTTGAATTCCTAACACTTCTTCATGTGAATTTGCTCTTGATTTGGATTGGTTTTGTGAATATTCCAATTTTTGGGTTTTTAAGTCAAATTTGTGTGAAAATCCTTTTATGGGTGTTTGATCATGCTTTTGGTGATGCATCGAGGAGCATATAGGGCCGGGTTGCCGATTGGCATAAACCCTTAGAGCCAATGTTCGTCCGGTTGCTTTTTGGAAGAGTTTGCTCTTCATTTGGATAGGCTGAAAAACAGCCCAGGCAAGATTCAGTCGACTGAATCCTCTGTTCAGTCGACTGAACCTGGAGATAGAAAGTTTCCTGAACCTGAAAAATTTCCAGGTACAGGGTCAGTCGACTGAAAACTTTGTTCAGTCGACTGAACCTGCTGTTTGAGTCCATTTTGCCTTTTTGGATTGAATTTCCAATGTTAATCGATTCGTGTTGATTCCCTTTTGTTATTATCACTTATTATCGACTTTGATGACATTTTCTTCGTGATTTTTGGGAATGTCCATTTTGATGGATTCGGTATCGATTTCTTTGGATTTTATTCACGACTTCGAATGTGAATTTTAGTGATTGATTGTTCCTACAATCTTCTTTGTGATTTGTCATTTAAAAATATAAAGGTTTCAATACTAGTAGTAAATATCAAAATTCTTTCATCAAAACGATTTCAACACTATTTTATTACAAAGCTCGTTTTCTCAAACCGATTTCCAATCTATTAGTATATACAAACCTTTACCTCACTCGTATGAGAAATCTAATTAAACGACTTAGTAAAACAAGTGGTATGAAACGCTTGCGTTTACTTCATCGGTTAATTCTTAGACTTGTTCGATTTAACCTCTTGTGACAATTTTCTAGTGGAGATCTACAATTTGTTCGGAAGTATTTAAGTTAAGCTAGTGGTTATGGGACATGTAGCTAAATTTATATATTTACTAGCTTAGTGTAATTGACGCTTTCTTAATGATCATGACGATCATTTTTGTGATTTAGACTAGCAATGTGCGATGTCTCTTTGTCTGCGAGGGAGACTAAACCCCGTTTTGTGGAGTTTCGACTCAAATTGATGGGGTAGCGCCCCATGGTCTTCGAGTCGTTCGTGTGTCAAAAATTAATGGCTAGCTACCATGAGATAGCGTCTCGTTCGTGTGATACATATGTTGGTGAGTTTTCATGCTCCCGTTCATGTGATAGGCCTCCCACCCTGTTTTGTGTGATTTCTGAATTTCGTGTGTCGAATTCTGGAATTTTCTTCTTCACCTATTTTTGTGATTTCTATTGATATGATTTATCAATTTTTGTGCATAGGTGCATTCGTGTGTCATTGACTGGATTTCTTGAGATGATTTCTAGAATTTGTGCTTCACCAATTTTCGTGATTTCCATTGATAAGTTTTATCAGTATGTTTGCACTGGTGAATTTGTGTGTCATTGACTTTTGTGATTGACATTGATATAATCGTCAATATTTATGGTTTGGTGAACGAAATAAGGAGTATGACATTTCCTTTGATTCTTGTGTAGATTTGGTGATATTGATTAATCTCTTGTTGATTTTCAATTACTTATATATATCACAGCTTGGCATTGTGATTATTATGTGTTTAGTCATATCTCTTACTCTATATCGTTTCATCTGATATTTATAGTTAGACTGATCCATTTATTATTTTCTTATTAAATAATACTCGGGTCAGACCGAGATGTTACAGGTGCTTCTGCTTGACATTACATCCGGGATTACCTCCTTGACTTTTGGTTAACTACTTAGATTAGTAGTTTTTGTTGTATACATTTGAGATATAGACTCTATAATGTATACTTATTCTTTTGTGTAGTTCGTGTAACTATTCTTTTGTGATATTGTGGATCTTTTTAGACCACTACTCTGATGTACACTTCCTAGTGTAATATTCATATCTATTTCCACCTTTGTGATATGAATTGTCTGTGACTGATTTACGTTATGTTTATTTCTATATTTGTTTCTGAAGATATTATAGCCACTGTGTAGTAACTTTGAGTTTGTGTCGGCATGTCGGATTTCAGAAATGCATGTTATACTATATGACATATCGACGCTCGCGCAAAGCAATTACACGGATGGTCGCTCCTCAACAGCCTTATTCTCCGTGCTAGTTGACAGCATTCACCGTAATGTTCTTGGCTAGTGTGGGTATAGAGGTGGGGCGTCACAGCTTGGTATCAGAGCCAAACTTCGGAACAATATGCAATATTATAACAAGGATCATCATCCTAAGTCTTTCTTAGGAGTCGTGCTTTAGGATTTTATCCGAGTTTTCGTACCGATTCATTCTATTTTCTTTTATGATTCCTTGTTTTATCTATCAAGATTGCTTGATATTCATTAGTGAATAATCTTCTTCTTGTTCTTCTTTCTTTCTAAAGGAAGAGAAATGTCTAGACCAGGCCGCCCCAGAGCCGTACCATCTAGCACTCCACCCCATGATGGAGTTTTTATGACTGCTCAACAGCTTCTTGATTTAGTGACGAATGCTCAAGTAGTTGGAGCTATCCCAGAACCTACTCACCCAAAGTCGGGGTTTGCACGCTTGTGCAGCGATTACACTAATTTGGGTGGGGAGTCATTCAAAGGTTCCGAAACTATTATTGAAGTACAAGCTTGGCTAAGGTCATGCGATCGAATCTTTTCTCGCATGAATCTTATTGACCTTCACCGAGTTCAGGTGGCCTCTAGTATGCTCCGAGAAAGAGCATTGGACTGGTACGAGCTTCTTATTTCTGAGATTAATGAAGCGGATCTCACCTGGGAGCAATTCCGAGAACGCTTCGAGTTGAAATTTGTACCAGAAGCAGAGAAAGTGACATTGGCTCGACGATTTATAGACCTTGTTCAAGGTGAGTCCTCCGTGAGTGATTATGTCGCCTCCTTCGAGTCGCTTTCCAAATATGGGGTTGAATACATCAACACCCCTTTAAAGAAGAACCAGAGGTTCGTCTATGGCTTAAACAAAAACCTCAAGAAGCCATTACTTCTAAAGTTAGAAGTTTCTTTCGACCAACTCATAGATATCTCTCTTCGTCTTGAAGAGGCGGATAGGGAGAATGTTGTTGAAGTGGTGGGTTCCAAACCAAACTTCAACAACAAGAAGAGGCCAAACAAATTCAAAGGTCCTTATCCCAATAAGAAAGGGAGGCAAGCAACTCCTGCTGCAAAGACCTTTTCCTCTACTGAAGGGAAATGCTTTAACTGTGGTTCCAGAGACCATTTTGCGAACAAGTGTTCAAAGCCTCGTACTTGTCGCTATTGTAAAAGCACGGACCATTTTATGCATGTATGTCCCAAACTTCAAAATAGGAAGGAGGGAAATCTTAATGTTGCTCAAGCCCCTGGCAACACATCTCGTGGCCAAGGTATTTCTCATTCAATTTTGGATGGAATAATTTTACTTCGTGATCATCCTATTCGAGTTCTTTTTGATACGGGTGCATCCCATTCTTTTATATCAAAAGAACTTGTTGATACTTTTTCTTTGGATGTTTTGTGTTTAATGACTTCTTTGAGAATTGTGAATTTGGTTGGTGGATCCGCGACAATCAGTTTATTGTGTAAAGATGTCGAGATTATTTTGTGTGAATTTTCTTTCCGAGCCGATTTGCATGTCATGCGTTATTTAGGCTTTGGAATGATTTTGGGAATGGATTGGCTTAACCATTATGAAGCTCAAATCCTATGTCCTGAGCGGACTATTCATCTTCAACATCCTCAATCTGTTAAGCAGATTTCTATTAATATTAAAGATTCGGATTCCAGCTTGGTTGCATCTTTATATTCTTTAAATCCTCATGATGACGATGATGATGATGAGGGTGATATTATTTCTCTTATTCACGTCGTTCATGAATTTTCCGACATATTCGAGCCCGTTTTAGGATTACCGCCTAAGCGAGAAATTGAGTTCAGAATTAATCTCATTCCTGGAGCTCGACCTATCACTCGCCCTCCTTATCGTATGTCCAATAAAGAAAACGAGGAGATGCGTAAACAATTAGCCGAATTGGAGACGAAGCAATTTATTCGCTCTAGTTCCTCTCCTTGGGGAGCTTCAGCTATTTTTGTGAAGAAATCCGATGGAACACTTAGGCTTTGCGTTGACTACCGCAAGCTTAATGATCTTACTATCAAAAATAAATATCCTTTACCTCGGATTGATGATCTATTCGGTCAACTTAGTGGTGCTAGAGTCTCTTTACAGTTAGACTTAGCAACTGGTTTTCATCAGCTTCGTATTGCAGAGGATAGCATTCCTTTGACATCGTTCCGTACTCGTTATGGATCTTATGAATGGCTTGTTATGCCATTTGGTCTAACGAATGCTCCGGCTTATTTTGTTGACCTTATGAATAGAGTTTTCAAAGACTTCCTCGACCGGTTTGTCCTCATCTTTATTGATGATATTCTTGTGTATTCAAAAACCGAGGAGGAGCATGAGAAGCATCTTCGGATTGTGTTGGAAACTCTTAGGAGTAATCGTTTGAAAGCAAAATTTTCTAAATGACATTTTTGGCAATCTCGTGTGAAGTTTCTCGGTCATATTATTTCTGAATCCGAAATTTCCGTGGATCCTTCAAAGATTGAAGCGATTCAAGATTGGAAGAGACCGGAGAGTGTGACGGAGATTCGTAGTTTTCTTGGATTGGCGGGTTATTACCGCTGTTTTATAGACTTTTCTAAGATTGTCGTGCCTCTCACTAGCTTAACGAAGAAAGGTGTTAAATACATTTGTTCGGACAAATGTGAAACGTCTTTTCAGAAATTAAAAGAGATTCTTTCTGATGCTCCTATTCTTGTTATTCCCGAGGGGAATAAGGATTTCGTTGTTTATACCGATGCTAGTCGCGTTCGTTTGGGTGTCGTTCTTATGCAAAGAGAACGTGTTATTGCTTATGCTTCTAGGCAATTGAAGCCTGTTGAGACTAGATATGCCACTCATGATTTAGAGCTCACGGCTATTGTTTTTGCTCTTCGGATTTAGCGTCATTATCTTTTGGGAGAGAAATTTGTTCATTATACCGATCATAAATCCTTCAAGTATTTATTCTCTCAAAAGGAACTTTCTTTGCGTCAGCAGCGTTGGCTCGAATTTCTTGCAACATATGATCTTGATAATCTTTACACTCCCGGTAAGGGTAATCGTGTCGCTGATGCTCTTAGCCGTAAACAACAAGCTGTTGTTTCTATGATGATATCCGAATGGAACGATCTCGAGATTTTTTCCACTTGCGAAATTCGAGACCGTGTTCCCGATTTATGTTCATCTCTTGTTTTATGTAGCCTTGAGGCTCATCCTTCTCTTTTAGACCGCATTCTTGAAGCTCAAAGGCTAGATCCCAAATTGGCTCTTCTTGGCCAAAATATTATGGATAAAATTGATATTGAAGGTTTGAAAGACTTTAATATCGATTCTTGTGGCGGCATTCGGAAATTTGGTAGACTTATCGTGCCAAATATTAGTGATCTTCGTAAAGATATTTTAGAAGATTCCCATCGTTCTGAATTTAACATTCATCCCGGTAGTAGTAAAATGTACACGGATATGAAGCGACTTTATTATTGGGAGGGAATGAAACTTGATATTGCTAACTTTGTTAAGCGTTGCATGACTTGCCAACTCGTTAAGGGCGAACATCAAAGGCCCGGTGGGTTATTGCAACCTTTAAAAATTCCAATTTGGAAGTGGGACCAGATTTCCATTGATTTTATTGATGGCCTTCCCCGTTCTCTTTCGGGTCATGATAGCTTATAGGTGATTGTTGATAGGCTTACTAAATCTGCCCATTTTATTCCCGTTCGGTCTAACCGAACCGTTCCTCTTTTGGCCGAACTCTTTGTTAAAGAGATTGTTAAATTACATGGAGTTCCTACTTCTATTGTTAGTGATCGTGATCCATTGTTTACTTGTGGATTTTGGAAGAGTCTTCAAAAAGCTTTAGGAACGAAGCTTAATTTTAGCTCCGCTTATCATCCCCAGTCCGATGGACAAACTGAGCGTGTGAATCAAACTCTTGAAGATCTTCTTCGTTCTCGTGTGCTTGATTTCGGTGGAAGTTGGAAAGATCATATTTCTCTTGTTGAATTTTCCTATAATAATAGCTTCCAATCTAGTATTGGTATGGCACCTTTCGAGGCACTCTTTGGAAGGCCATGCCGATCTCCTTCTTGTTGGCTTGAGGCTGGTGAGAAGCTGGTTTTAGGTCCAGATTTTATTCGGGATTCCACAGAAAAGATTGATCTTATTCGTCATAGGATGAAAGAAGCCCAGAGTAGACAAAAATCCTATGCCGATAACCGAAGAAGGAAGTTAGAATTTTCTGTGGGAGATCTTGTGTTCATTCGTGTGTCACCTATGAAAGGTGTTGTACGTTTCAGTCGATCGGGAAAATTAGCGCCTCGATATATTGGGCCATTTCCTATCACTGAACGTATTAGTTCCATGGCTTATCGCCTTTTATTACCGGCTCAATTTTCTGCTATCCATGACGTGTTTCACGTTTCTCAACTTCGAAAATGTCTTCGAGATTCCGATTCTATTCTTGAGCCCAGTGTTGTGGAAGAAACTGAAGTTTCGCCTAATTTAACTTATGAGCAGCATCCTATTCGAATTATTGCTTCGGAGGTCAAACGTCATCGAAATAAAGATGTTCCACTTGTGAAAGTTCAATGGTCTTTAAATCCTAAGGATTGTTCTTGGGAGTCTAGAGAGTTCAACGAGCGATCACATCCGGACTTACTTTCCCGCGCTCTTTAAGGTGAACCTTTTATTTCAAATTTGTTTTGTGTTGAATATGCTTTTATGGTTGTTACTATATATCTTCTTCTTAAATATTGCGAGGACGCAATTTCTTTAAGGAGGGAAGTCTGTAACAACCCGCATGTTTGTCGATTTTAATATTTAAATATTTTATCGATACTCGGAATTTAGTCCGAAAAGCTACTTTTTGCATACGGTCGAATTAGGACTCGGGACCGCTCCCATTGAGTTTAAAATGCCGTTTGCGACCTTTTTGAGTATAAGCTTCGATATGTTTGGAGTAAGTTGATTTTTGCTACTTTTTCACTTAGGGCTTTGGTTTGGGCTGAGCCCAACCACTTATGTATTCCGTCCCAACCCCTTCTCCTCTTCATTACTTCATTCCTCATTTCCTTATACTCAAGCTTTTATATTAATGGAGAGTGGAAGAGGAAATTAAAACTCCAAGCCCTAGTTTTCTTTTACAAATCAAACTCTAGCTCCAAACTAATAGAAGAACCCATTGGTAAGCTTCTCTTCTTCTTCTCCAACTCATTCTCTTATCAATTTCAGAAATTCCTAAACCTAACTTTGGGAATGTCCTTCTTTTAAAGCTTAGAATCAAGCTTCTTGAGTTGGATTTGAAGAGTGGTTGATTCTCCTTTGCTTTCAAGCATCTTCTTCAATCGTTTGGGTTCAAAGGTGAGATTTTTATCTCACATCTATGACTATAATTATCTTTGGTTGTTAGGTTTGAATTCCTAACACTTCTTCATGTGAATTTGCTCTTGATTTGGATTGGTTTTGTGAATATTCCAATTTTTGGGTTTTTAAGTCAAATTTGTATGAAAATTCTTTTATGGGTGTTTGATCATGCTTTTGGTGATGCATCGAGGAGCATATAGGGCCGGGTTGCCGATTGGCATAAACCCTTAGAGCCAATGTTCGTCCGGTTGCTTTTTGGAAGAGTTTGCTCTTCATTTGGATAGGCTGAAAAACAGCCCAGGCAAGATTCAGTCGACTGAATCCTCTGTTCAGTCGACTGAACCTGGAAACAGAAAGTTTCCTGAACCTGGAAAATTTCCAGGTACAGGGTCAGTCGACTGAAAACTTTGTTCAGTTGACTGAACCTGCTGTTTGAGTCCATTTTGCCTTTTTGGATTGAATTTCCAATGTTAATCGATTCGTGTTGATTCCCTTTTGTTATTATCACTTATTATCGACTTTGATGACATTTTCTTCGTGATTTTTGGGAATGTCCATTTTGATGGATTTGGTATCGATTTCTTTGGATTTTATTCACGACTTCGAATGTGAATTTTAGTGATTGATTGTTCCTACAATCTTCTTTGTGATTTGTCACTTTAAAAATATAAAGGTTTCAATACTAGTAGTAAATATCAAAATTCTTTCATCAAAACGATTTCAACACTATTTTATTACAAAGCTCGTTTTCTCAAACCGATTTCCAATCTATTAGTATATACAAACCTTTACCTCACTCGTATGAGAAATCTAATTAAACGACTTAGTAAAACAAGTGGTATGAAACGCTTGCGTTTACTTCGTCGGTTAATTCTTGGACTTGTTCGATTGAACCTTTTGTGACAATTTTCTAGTGGAGATCTACAATTTGTTCGTAAATATTTAAGTTAAGCTAGTGGTTACGGGACATGAAGCTAAATTTATATATTTACTAGCTTAGTGTAATTGACGCTTTCTTAATGATCATGACGATCAGTTTTGTGATTTAGACTAGCAATGTGAGATGTCTCTTTGTCTGCGAGGGAGACTAAACCCCGTTTTGTGGAGTTTCGACTCAAATTGATGGGGTAGCGCCCCATGGTCTTCGGGCCATTCGTGTGTCAAAAATTAATGGCTAGCTACCATGAGATAGCGTCTCGTTCGTGTGATACATATGTTGGTGAGTTTTCATGCTCCCGTTCGTGTGATAGGCCTCCCTCCTATTTTGTGTGATTTCTGGATTTCGTGTGTCAAATTCTGGAATTTTCTTCTTCACCTATTTTTGTGATTTCTATTGATATGATTTATCAATTTTTGTGCATAGGTGCATTCGTGTGTCATTGACTGGATTTCTTGAGATGATTTCTAGAATTTGTGCTTCACCAATTTTCGTGATTTCCATTGATAAGTTTTATCAATATGTGTGCACTGGTGAATTTGTGTGTCATTGACTTTTGTGATTGGCATTGATATAATCGTTAATATTTATGGTTTGGTGAACGAAATAAGGAGTATGACATTTCCTTTGATTCATGTGTAGATTTAGTGATATTGATTAATCTCTTGTTGATTTTCAATTACTTATATATATCACAGCTTGGCATTGTGATTATTATGTGTTTAGTCATATCTCTTACTCTGTATCGTTTCATCTGATATCTATAGTTAGACTGATCCTTTTATTATTTTCTTATTAAATAATACTCGGGTCAGACCGAGATGTTACAGGTGCTTCTGCTTGACTTTACATCCGGGATTACCTCCTTGACTTTTGGTTAACTACTTAGATTAGTAGTTTTTGTTGTATACATTTAAGATATAGACTCTATAATGTATACTTATTCTTTTGTGTAGTTCGTGTAACTATTCTTTTGTGATATTGTGAATCTTTTTAGACCACTACTCTGATGTACACTTCCTAGTGTAATATTCATATCTATTTCCGCCTTTGTGATATGAATTGTCTGTGACTGATTTACGTTATGTTTATTTCTATATTTGTTTCTGAAGATATTATAGCCACTGTGTAGCGCCTTTGAGTTTGTGTCGGCATGTTGGATTTCAGAAAGGCATGTTATACTATCTGACATATCGACGATCGCGCAAAGCAATTACACGGATGGTCGCTCCTCAAAAGCCTTATTCTCCTTGCTAGTTGACAGCATTCACCGTAATGTTCTTGACTAGCGTGGGTATAGAGGTGGGGCGTCACATTTCCTTTTGTACAAATAACTGTTTTTATGTTTCTCACACCAGTCACGTGACTGACTCGGAGTTTATTGTTCCCTTTCTAAACTTTGGGTGCCCATAATTTTCCACATGGGTAGCCTAGAGTCAGGTTATCAGTAGGTTCTAGAGCTAAGTTGGAAAATAGATTTGGAAGTCTTCGGAAGCTTTTGGTTATAGCTTTTTTGTTTGGACTTTGGAGCTTTGGAAATGAAGATGCAATATGTTGGACTCTCTCTCTCTCTCTTAGAAGACTATGTTGATGTTATTTTTTCGTTGTTATGTTGTATTCCGATGTTGTGTAGTATATTTTTGGCTCTGACGATGTTGGATACTTGTTGTAGAATGTTGTAATCCATGTAGTGTATCAATGAAAGTTATTTTGTTTCCATTCTGTTCTTATTCCCTAATGTGTTATAGATCCAGCGATACGGACTCCAACGTTTGAATCTCCGGCATATGAATACGGGTGATGTATTGGATGTCGATTTTCGAAGATTGAAAGTCTGGGTCGTTATAAATAGTATATAATAAATGGTGATTGAATAAAATCAGTGTTATGTATGTAATTGTAATACTTGTTTGCAAATAATAAACTTATAAATGTGATCAAAGGTAAATGGTAGCAATTATTATATGTACATATTAAATTTAATTGGAAACCAATTGCAATTAATTGAAATTAAATATTACGTTATCCGAAATTAAGATGAAATGGGAATGTATTAATGTACTAAGATATAACCAATGTTAGTTATACCCATTAAGATGATAATTTATTGAATAACAAGATTAAAATCAATTAAGTGAATTTATTTGTGATAACTCTGTATTTTGTGATTATTTTAATTGTATATTTTAATTATTTTTAATTGAATTTTTGACTTAAATTTATTTTATTTATTTAATTTAGATAATTTTGTTATTTCAAATATAAACTTTGATTTTGATTTGAATTAGAATTCCAAAACATGGTTAAAAAGAATATTTTCCAAAAAAGTGAATTTTGGTCAATATGGTCAAACTTTGACTTTTAAATTTAAAATTTGAAAGTTTAAAAATTTAAATTTTATCTTTTATTATGAAAGTAAATAAAATTTTAAGAATACTGCTTTTCGTTTCGTTGAAATCTGATTTATAATGTGAAAGTTATGTCTTTTTAACTATTGTGTGAAATTTGCTGTATTTAACAAAATTGTTTATTTTAAATAATATAAATAATATTTTATTTGGTCATGTAATGTTCTAATTTATATTTATATGGGTGAATAATATGTATTTTATATATTTTGGTTTTATTACTTTTTGAAAGTGTAATTGACATTTTCCTGGGTCAGTTGTATTTTTTACAATTTCTTATTTTCAGCTTCAATTAATTAAAGAAATTCTTTATTTTTTTTTTCTATTTTCTTAAGATCTTATTTTATTCTCATTCCATTTTATTTTGTTCCTTATTTATTAAACTTTTATTTGTTTTAAAGTGAAATAGAAATTTTTCTAAAACTAGTGATATTTTATTTGTAAATTTTTAAGTCCTGTTTTGAATTTTTAAACAATTTCTTTAGTCTCTTTCTATTTTCTCTAAATTTAATTATTTATTTCACTTTTAATATGTTTTGAAAATTATTTTATTTAAAAATTTTGCTTTAGAATATTTTTAAAATGAAGTGGATATTTTTCCAAAGCCAGTGATGTTTTAATTGTAATTTTTGAACCCTGTTTTGAATTTTTATGCAATTTCTTTTATTCTTTTTCTATTTTCTTTAAATTTAATTATTTATTTTTATTTCATTTTACTTTGTTTCAGTTTAAAAATGGATTTAATGAAATTAATTTCTTTATTTTTTACCAAAAGAAATAGAAATACAAAGAGACTTAGACCTTTCATTTTCTAGTCTTTTCATTTCCAAAACTTTTCATTTTTCCATGACTCTTCATTTATTTTTGTTTGGTCGTGCATTTTACTTCTTATCCATGATTTCATTCCTATTTTTCATGTAAAAAAAATCCATCTCATATTCTCTTCACGGCTAGGAAATATTCTCGGTAATGGCCTCCTTGTTTTTCCTTTTTCTTCTTGTTTTCTATATTTTTGCCTTGTTTTCTTTGCTACTTTGATCGGCCTCCACTCCATAGCCATGGCCACCACCTCCTACACCTCTTCCCTGCCATCACCACCACCTATCCCTTCAGCCTTGACCATATTCGAGCCCACCATGATGATAAAATCTACCAAAATGCAACCTAAAGCCTTGAAAGCATGTTGGTTGACCACCACTTGTTCACCACTTCCATTTCCACCACCACCGTCACCTTAGGCCGCCACCACCACCCCTGTCCTAACCCTTACTCACCCCTCCTACCCCTATCTAGACCCACATCCCACTGGCCGACCCCAAACCCTCCATGGCCAAGCCAAAGTTGAACAAAAACCTACCCTATGTTGCTTGAACCCCTTCACCTTCCCAAGTGTAACTTCGCCTATATGTTCTTGCTTATGCCACGCATTTCCTAGCCCAAACCTGAGCCATACTATGTTTAACTAGAGCTAAACCACCCCCCTAGGCCATGCAAAAGAATAGAGAAAGCAAGGCAAAAGTCGTTGCATTCATATTTGTTTTCATTCCAAAGTATTTCGTTTCAAAATGTATTGAATTTATAATTTGTTTTGATTTTGTTTTGGGTTGTAACACAAGATTTGTAGCATTGGATCTCGCTCTCCACTCAAATCCATAGTCTTGTCATTGTGATTTTGATTCTTTGTGTCATTTGCATTGCAATCTCCAGCACAAAGAGGTGAGTAAATCTCACCTGACATTCATACTTATGCAATTATGTGAATTGACAACAATTGAATGTGTAGAATATTTTGTTACGTTATACCTGCCTGTGATTATTAATTTATGATGCTAACTTGTAAATTTACATTTCATCTCATCTGTTACTGTTATATGTTGTTAACTGTTCATTTATATCTGTTTTTCACACTGCAAGTTCCCTGTAGATTATGTTCACTATGGGTTGAAATGATACATACCCGAACGGACTTTAGAATAGGAAAAAAATCATCATGAGCTAAAATGATAGGCCTGAACGATTTTTATTTATTTATTGTAACTTGGGATTGCGGGTTTGAAATGATAGAACCCGGATTTTTTTTGTAAACTACGGATTGAAATGATATATATCCATATCACTTGACCTAGGTTAGAAAACTATATATAGGCCCGTGGGTATTTTATAAAGTATTTTCAATATTTTGAAGTATTCTTAAAAGTGTAAATTTATGAAAATTTGATTTAAATTGGAATTTAATGTTTAAATAAAAAAAATTTGGATTTTCGATATGTTAAAAATGTTGAATAATTAAATGATTAAATTGAATTTTTTGAAATGTAACTTAAATCTGGAAATTTGGACTTTGGCTTTTAAAAATGTCAATAAGCTATACAAATAAAATTTTAAGTGGTTTAAAATGTAAATTTATGATAATTTGATTTAAATAGATTTTGAAATGTTTTAAAATAAAGAAATTATGATTCTCTGTTAGTTAAAAATGAAATTAATGAATGGTTAAATTGAATCTTTGAAATATAACTTAAGTTTGAAAATTTGGAAATTTTGGTTTTAAAATGATATTTAAGTTATATAGATAGTATGGAAATTTAATTATATATGGAAAATGGTAAATATGATAATTTGATTTAAATTTTAATTTAAATGATTTAATAAAGTATTTTTTATTTTTATATGAATTAAAATGGTTAAATAAATGAATGCTTAAAAGTGAAATTTTAAATTATAACTTGACTTGGAAATGTGAAATTTGAGTTTTAATTAAAGATTTAAGTTAATTAAATAAATTTGAAATGTAGTTAAATTTGTGAAATGGTCATTTAAAGTTTAAGTGTTAAGTTTATTTGTTGAAAAGTGAAGAAAAGGAAATTACACACTTGAATTAATAAGTGGAATTGTTGAAATTTGGATTTATTTATAAGAAATTGGTTTTATAAAAATCATATGTTAAAGGTATGTTAATGAACATTTTTGAATGTTAAAATATGATTTTATAATGTTTAAAGGTTTAAATTGAAGTTTATTATTTACTGGAAATACACTAAAATCTGGAAAATACTTTTAATAGCATTCAGAAATGCTATGGTTTCTGTAAATGAACTTAAAATCTAATAAAAAGGATATTACAGCAGTTCTGAAATGTTGTAGTTGCTGAAATAAACTAAAAGGCTAAAAACTTAATAAAGGCCTATTACAGCAGTTCTGTAAATGCTGTAGTGGTCTGCTGTCTTTGCTGAAATTGATAAAAACCTTTAATTTGAAACCTGAGCTATTACAGCATTTCTAGAAATGCTGTCTTTGTTGTTTTAAACTAAAAATTCAACTAGAATGAGATTTAACAGCAGTTTTAAATGCTATCTTTGCTGAATTAAAATATTTTCAAGTATAACTTATAACAGCTTTTTCTAAATGCTGTGAAAGGCTGAAATTTTCAATGTTTATGGTTTTTGACTCAGTAAATGAGCTCAGAATGGTTTGAAACCTTGGAATTTGAATACTTGGTTTGAAAGAATAATTTCACTTTTAAATGGTTTAAATGAATTAATTTAATTGGAATATAAATCATTTTAAAAGGTGGTTTGAAAGGATAATGAATGAATGTTATCTTGAATTTAGAAGGTATTCAAATTTGAATATTTTGATTTGAACTTATATGATGATTTAAAAAATGAAGTTTTGAAAGATATGATATTTTGATATTAAAATGATTTGAAAATGAAGTTCTGAAAGATATGATATTTATGTATTAAAATGATTTGAAAGCAAGTTTTGAAAGGATATGATAATTTAATATATTGAAATGGTGGGAAATGACTTGATATTTATTTTGATAAATATTTGAATTTGAAAGATATGGTATGTTGATATATTGAAATGGTTTGGAAATGATTTAACCTTTATTTTGATAAAGATTTGGATTGAAATGATATTTTAATTTGAAGTATAAAATATTATTTTAAAGTTATAACCACGGGTTATAATAACGATTTGTTGGCATAGAGACCGGGATCGGATATGAACATACTCTCTGTCGATACTGAAAACCACTTTGACCACCATGTACGCGGTGGAGATTCTAGAATGAAGTAGGATGGTGGCGATGTTCTTAAGATATATTACGTGGACCTAACTCCCGTGAGTTGGCGTAAGGCGGTAGAAACAGGAGCGGTCTCCGGCCAAAAGGGGTAGCTCCTCTGGTCGGACGCATTTCTTCGATACCATTCTATTGCTTGTGTGATTGTTTGGGTGCCCCTCCGATATTAGGAATGTGTTCCGAGGTGGGCGTATGTGGCTGCTGCGTTACCACCAGCCCGAGTGTTGTAATTGGTATATCTACCCTGGCATTGCCTTGTGTGCCGTGTCACCTACCATATCGAGCTTTTGCTATGAGTTTCTATTTGTGTCGTACCTATGCAGTATCTTCTCATAGTCTCTCGATCAGGAGATATGCAGGTACAGTATAGACTACTGGCATTATTTGTGTTAAGGGGAACATTAGGTCACTCCACAACGCTATTTTAAAGTAAGTTTATTTTACTGATAGACATTATTATAATAGCGCAATATTACTACATAGTAAATAGTTTATCGGATCCTTAGAGGGTAGGCAGTCCCAAGCATCCTTTAAGTTACTTGTACCTTTAGTATAGTTCACTTGAGTTGGTTTACATTGTATAAGTATGTATGCCCTGACTCGAGTGTTTGAATTTTTTATTTATTTACGCTCGGGTTAGCTTGAGTATTCACAGATTTGGATTCCACTTTCTAGAGATTGGAATCGCTGGAGATTATCTACTTGTCTAGTTTTATCTTCTTTGGTCTATTGTTCCTTTTCAGCTCTTGTATTACTAGACTTCAATGTATTGAGACTTCTGTTGTACTCTATTTCCTCTGTTGTATCTTATGTAACTCTGATATATTTACATAGTAGCTTCATGAACTACTATTTATTTTACTTCCGCTGCACTATTATTACTCTATGTCCGTGATCTGTGATTTTTATTCACTGTATGTTCTGAGATTTGCCAAATTTTATTTACAACACGGTATTTTGAGCAATTAAAGTCCGACATGTGCAGATGCGAATGGTTGAAAATATCTGGTTGTTACATTATTAAAAATTAATTTATAATTATTGAATTTATTGAAATTGAAATTAAACGCTGTAATTGGTGAAACATTCAATATTAAATTGATAAAGAAATTTGTTTTAAAGGATTGTAAATTACTAAGTAATCCAAAGTGATAGAAATTGAAAATTATTAAATAGAAAAGTGATTTAATTGATTTATTATTAATTTATTTAATTAACATGAAAATAGCGATTTTGGCCACTGGCTCGGATTTTGAAGAAACCAGTTTCATCGGATCCCTAACAGTGAATTATTGTAGGATCTCAAGTTTCGTAGCGATCGGACTTGTCGTTTAATCGTATGGGCTCGTAATGCCTAGAAATCAATTTAATTGAAATCAATTTGAAATAAGCTGATTTTAAGATAACTTCTTCATACAATGGAATTAGGACTTGAGACATGTTCCATTGAGTTTAAAACTATCAAAAACATCTATTTTGATATATGGGATGATCCATTTTCGTTCTAGAGACAGAACGGGCTTTTCGGGTCGTTTTTCGTTCAAACCCAAATCGATCTAGTCCATTCATTTCTATTTCTGATCTGCCTATAAATAACCTATTTTAAACCCTAGCTACTTCTTATTTTCATTTTTATGTACGTACAATTTCATCTGTCCACTTCTCCTTCTCAAGGGCAAGCAAACCAAAACTCTAAATCTAATTTCAAAACCAAGTCCAAAAATCAGACTCCCCAGAACCTTGACATATTATATACTGTTTCGAAGCTCTCGGTGAGGGTAATCCACTGGTGGAATTCATTTTTCGATTCAAATCAATCTTTGGCCAAAAATCTGTGTTTATTCTCGGCCATTCATAGGCCATTGTCTTGTTTAATGGTGGATTTGCGTCAGGGAGTCGATTGGTTGGCGCCAGCGTGTAGAGAATGTCGAGACGAGCTCATCCATATGTATACTTCGGGACAAAGGTGGTGGATGTCACCGAGATTGGCCATTTTAGGCAAACGGTGAAGTATGACATGGAATGGCCGGGGATGTCGTTGGGGGTGGCGTCAAGGGCTTCTCGGCCTGGTGGAGCAGTTGAAGGTGTCTGATGGGGTTGCTAGCGTTCGCGGCAGTTGTCGTTTCAATCGAAGGTAAGGCAGCTAGGATTTCGAACGAAACTTGGTGCACGTGGGGAGCTGTAACAATTCGTAATTTTCAATAATCAAAAATAAATAATTTAATAAGTCTTTGTAATTTAATATTGGGAAAAATGAAAATTTGTAATTTATTTATGAAATAATAAATAGAATGAGATGTATAATGTTAATTTAAGTTAATGGTTAACAATTTGAACGAAACTCCGATTAATTGAAATGATTTAAAAAGTTAGAAATGGTATAGATTGTGAATTAATTGGCATAATGTGTGTATTAATTGATCATTGGATTTAAAGAGTAATTAATAATATAATGTTGATAAATTTATGAAATAGAGGAGATTAATTGTAATTGATAAGATTAGTGTTGTATAAGTTGTTATAACAATTGGTGGTAAGTAATAAACTCACAAATGTTATGAAATGTAGTAATGGTGACAATTATTATTTGTTACCAATATATTTAATCAATAGCAATTAAATGTAATTAAATGTTACCTTATGTAAGATAAGACAATAACTGAAAATTTTGAATGTAATAAAATAAATAGAAATGTTAATTTTATGCATAAGGTGGTAATTGATTATTTAAGAGATCGAAACCAAGATAAATAAATGAATTGGGATATTAAATTTTAATTAATGTGTATAAGTGACAAAATTTCGACATAATTAAAATATAGTAGTTGGTTCAAATAAAAGATGAAAATGTAGCATATTAGTGAAATAAGACATCAACAAATGTTAAATATGTTATTAAAGTAATAATTGATTGAATAAAAAGAATTGAAATCAAATTTAATCAATTTGTTGGAATTTAATTTTAATTAATTAGATTTAATTACAATTGAAATTGAATGCGGTAATTAGTGAAATATTTAATACAGAATTGATATGTAAACTTGTTTGAATTATTATAAATGTCTATGTAATCAAAAATGATGAAATTTGAAGTTAATAAATATTGAATTAAAAAGTGATTTAGTTAATTTAATATTAATTTATTTAATAAACGTGAAAATAGCCATTTTCGCCACTGACTCGGATTTTGATGAAACTTGTTTCATCGGGTCCGTAATAGTGAATTATTGTAGGATTTCAATTTTCGTAAGGATCGGACTTGCCATTTGATCGTACGGGATCGAAATGCCTAGGAATCAGTTTAATTAAAATCAATTGAAATCAATTGGAAATAAGTTGATTTTAACATAAATTCTTCGTACGATTGAAGTAGGACTTGAAATCCGTTCCATTGAGTTTAAAAATATTGAAAACATCTATTTTGATATATGGGATGACCCATTTTCGTTCCGTAGACAGAACGAGCTTTTCGAGTCGTTTATCGTTCAAACTCAAAGCAATCTGATCCATTCATTTCTATTTCTGATCTGCCTATAAATAGCCTATTATAAGCTATTTCTTATTCCATTTGTCTCTACGTATATTTCCTTCTCAACTCCTCATTCCAATGACAGATAAACCAAAACCCTAATTTCCAAATTGCAAATTTCAAATTCAATTCCAAAATTTAAACTTCTCAAAATATATCGAATTATATATCGATTTGAAGCTCTCGACAAGCGCAACTCAGATTTTCAATTCGTTTTTCATTTTGGTTCATCGTTTGATCAGTAAACATCGAAGAATTCTCGGCCGGCCGTCTTGTCGTGATCAACTTTGCTTGATCGATAAATCGAAGACACCGGGTTGTAGAGATCGTCGCACGTAGTGCATCGGTGTGTTTCGTTTGTAACAACCCGTATTTTTAGCTATTTTAAATGTGTAATGTAATTATTAAATGAAAATGGTTAAAATAAAAATATAATGATTTAGAATGTAAGCATTTGATATGAACTTGAATAAAAATTTGGAATAAACTTATTTGAAGTTTTGGCGACGATAAGATTGACATGAAATTTTATATATATTAGCTGGGTTCTTGATCAATAACTGAGTTGAATAATAATTGTGAATTATTTAGATAGATATAAAATTTGGCAATAGACTAATTTCGAAGATTTAAGTAGTAATAAGTGTTGAAAATAAATGCTACTTATTGAATGAGTTTACCATTAACAGTTGGATTAGATAATAATGCTGAATTCATTGGATGTAAATAAAGTAATTGATTGATAAGTACAATTCATAAAAAAAAATCCAATATTGAAATTTGTCGAATATTGAACAATTAAACTGTTTAAATTAAATATTTGAAATTAACTGGATAATTGAATAACGGGAATTGAATAACTGTATAATGGAATATAGTTTATGTGACAACCCGCCCTTCTCGACCCTCGAAAATCGACATAAAATACACCACAAAATAATATGTCGATGCTCAAGTGCCGAAAAAGGCAGATTGTTGAGGGAATAGAAAGAAGATAGAAGAAAGAAGGAACCAAACAATAACAGAATCTCACAATCGCAGCGGAACAAAATATAATACATAGTATCAGATCTTTACACAAAATGAAAACTATATCTGTTTTATATATTACATCATCAGACATTCACAAACAAACAACAATTACCAGCCTGACAATTTCAATCAATTACAGCAGCGGATATAAACAAATACGTTAACACATCTCGGACTCTAGCTCCTCTCCTGCTCCATAGCATCCTTTCCTGTAATCTATAATACTCGGTCTGACCCGAGCATTATAATGGAATAACACCCGAGTCAGTCTAGAATACCAGCGTGAGAGAAATACACCCAAATTGATTATTAAAGTTTCAAAATCCTTTGAAAACAAAAGCATCTCATAAGACCATGCCACAAATAAACATGTCCGGTTTTTACCTTACGATAGCTAAAACACTTTTTATAAAATCCTCTGATATTATAATAGGGTCTATATACAAATACTTATTAAAATAGCCGAAATGTTACATGATTAAATTCCAGCTACTAGCTACAAAGTGGGTAATACAAACAAAATTCGTAAAAGGCGCGTAAGGAGAATGGATTTCCAACTAATGACTAGGCACTGGGGTACCACCTGTCACAGTACGTGGCCTAGATCACTGTTCCGAGGATTACTCCCAATCCCCTGCAACACAAGACCGGGACAAACCCTTACTGGATAATCACGAGTAAGATCACCCCACGGTTGGGACCAGTAACCACACCACTAAGCCGAATAAAAAGGGACATCTAGACAGGGATGACCTTACCCTAATGGGTGCTACCCACATAGCCTTGCTGCATAACCCCAGATTTTCATTCATTCCCGGTTGATGAGGCTTGAGGCTGAGAGTTACCTTTTTAGAACGTTTCACTTAGAATGCCCACCGTCCACCTGACGATGTTCCGAAAGCATTCGTCCATACAAGTCCGTCCCGGGTTCGAACGGAACCGAAGGCACTACTTCTACTACATCCATTTGGAATCACCCTCAGGATTAGTAGCAACTTGCACTTCACTGCTCCATCTTCGACTCTGAACTTGTCTTCCTCACGAAAACGTACAAACCGGATCGAAGTGGTTTTCGAGAAATAAATCTCGATCCCGGTCTCTTTGAAACGATCAACGCATTGGCCAATATTGATAGTCGGTGATTTAACTATCAATTAACATTCACAAACATCCATCAAACAATAAATAATTGCCCAAATTATTTATCATCCCTAAACTATCTTTGCAAGATATATTTCCATTTTCAATCCCTTGAAAACAGTTTTCAAACCTTACTCTTCTCATGGAATAAATTCCCAAATCTTTACTTCCTCTGAAAACATCCAAGTACCAATACTTTAGATTGAAAATAATTTAAATTAAAGCTATTGACATGCTTTATTTGAAATATATACATACTTTATAAATGTTTCAAATAAAACTGCTTATAAAATATAACTATTTTTCTCCAAAATAAAAGTTAAGTCATACCAAATCTGAAAATAAAGTTATGAAATTCTATACAAGTTTTCAAATAAAACTTTAACCAATTATCTTTAAAGTAAAACCATTTTATAAAATATAAATATTAATAATATTCTTTTAAAACATAATTCTAATTACCCCTTTTAAAAATAATTATTACTATAACTAATTTAGTACATATTTACCTTTAATAAACAAATTACAACTTAAATAAGAATTTTCTTAAAAACTTTCTTTTAAAATCAAATTTAAAACTTTCAACTTTTACTTAAAAATCTGCTTTAAAGCATACTTGGCTTTTCAGGGAACTACACTCCCATTTTCAGAATAAACCAAAGAACCTTTTATAAATCCTACACGATTTATCTCAATTCAAATTTATGTTTAAATCCCGTAAATTCCTCCAACGCTTTAAAAATAAACCCTCTTTTTATTTTTAGACACATTTCTACTTCCTGGAATATCACTTTCAAAATATGTGCTTAAAATATTTAAAATAAAGCTACTAGAAATTACTTAATTGAAAATAATACTTAAGGAAATATATAAAGGTTTTCTAAGTAATTTAAGCCAAATTTAAATTTTAAAATAAAGTTATTAAATCAAATATTTATATTATAATTTCCTTTAGAAAACTTAATACTACTTTACCTTTTAAAATAATTAAATATCATAATTACTTAAACAAATGTTTACTTACTCTTTAAACAATTAAAATAATATTTTCTTTCTAAAATATTCTATACACATTTTAAACCACTCATTTATATTTTGAAAGCTTTTCTTTAAAACATACTAAATTTCCAAAAAAAAGTACACTTCCCATCCTTTAAAAACAATCTTACTATTATTTTTAAGCAATTTGCACTTCTTATAGAAATTCCCACCGGAATCCTATACTTTCAATATTTATCCCCGATAACTATTTCACTTTATTTATAAACCCAGTTTATAAATTTTCATTTCACATTTCCTTTTAAATCAAAATTTCAAAAACACTTCAAATTCCAAACCAATTTCTTGAATTTAATTTCCTTAAATTCATTACTTAAAAATTTCTTTTCATTTCCTTTTTACTCCCATTACTATTTATTGATATTTTAAAATACCAAATTATATTATCCAACCATAACATAGCATAACAAAATTCTAAATCAATTTATCATGGGATATCAATGAAATATATCATAGAATATAAATAAAATTTCTATTTGTGAGGAATCCAGTTGGATCCCTCCAACCTTTTTTTCCCTATTCCACAGATGTTAGCACGACAAATAAATATCGATCAAATTTGATAATAATTTTCATATTAAACTAATCAACCAATCATTTAAATACTAACTATCTAAACAACTGAAATTCCATACGTGAGTGAGATTAACTCACCTTGAATTTGTTGAGCGTTTAAATTTTGAATTAAATCGATCGCGATCTATTTAACCCAAAATTTCGCTAGCTTCGATCGTCTCCAAATTCACACTGCAGCGTAGATCGCGTCGCTGCGATTCCACCGCTTCTCATTTCGTCGGAATCTGATAATATATGCAAAATATGTGGATTTATAAAGTTTGAATATAAAATTAAACAATCTCCTTTTTATTCATTTATTTTAATCTATACCGTTGATTCGATAACACAGATCCAGGCCGCAAAAAATACTTCTTCCTCCATGCAATACAGGTTCGAACGAACCCATCAACGCCACTAACCCTAATTGCTGCTTCTACGATGATCAACGAGACTTCGATCTAATGCCTCCACCTCGAAGCCCCACGCCTTCACAACCTACGCCATAATCTCCACGAAGCTTGGCCTCACCCCTGCACCAGAAATCTTGCATGAATACCCCACGAACGTGGCCCCTATACTCATCCTCAGGTCGACGAAATGAGATCTCAACCGTTGGATTTAGAGAGCACATCGAGCTCTCCAACATTGCAGTAGAAAGTTTTTTATAATAGTTTGTGGATTTAGAGTAAATTCAAGATAAAGTTTAAGTGTTTTCGGCCGTTGGTAAAAGGAGACAGCGGCTCCAAATAGATTAGGGTTTTGGCCAGAAATGTGTATATCTATACGTATAATAATCATTATTTTAATATTAAACCCACCTTAAAACAACTTTTTCACATGATCTCCAAACAACGCATGCCGACAGGCGATTATAAGGTTTTACCTGCATTCTGAACATAATGGAACGTGTTTCGGAGGCAAATTCGATCATATGCGCGAGTTACGGAAATAAACGCTCAATTTTAAATTAAATCGATTAAAATAGTTCCTATGCGTTTTGAGCTGCCAGGGTCAAACGACAACTCCGATTGCTACGAAAACTGAAATCCGATAATAACTTACTATTACGGATCCAATGGAACTAGTTTCATCGAATTCCGAGACTGTGTCCCGGAAGGCTATTTTAACTCGTCAATTAATCCGAGCGATTTCCAAAATCGTCGAACTCACTTAAAATTTCATTTTTAAAACTTTACTAACTTTATTATAAATCATACATAATTTATATTCACATCAGAAATCATTCTGATTCATTTCGAACGAAAATCTGATTATTTGCATTATTATATTATTAAATTCCATTATTAAATTAATATAAAATTTCCAAATTTAGCTTATCGGCTTTTAATTCCATCTAAAATTCCAACAGAAAAATTCAAATCAAATTAACCTTAAAATAAACCTTAGAAACCATTTTCATAACTATTTACATCCAGATTCACATATTATTCCAATTCCAAATATTTAATTATTATTCAAATTTTAATTGAATTTCCAAATTGAAAATTACAACTAAATTCTATTGATTTAACAAAATTCTTATTTCAGAATCAATTCAAAATCCACATTTAACATTTGAAATGAATTAAACGTTCAAAATCTAACGTCCAAAATTCCGGGTTGTTACGGTTTTTCTATAATTTGAATTTGTTTTAAAAAGTTAAGTCTTATAAGTTCATTAACCAGTATTTCAAAAGAGAGTGATTTATTGAATAATCAAAATTGTTTAAATTTAATATTATAATTATTTGAATAATTGAATTCTGAATTTAATATGATGAAAAAATGATATCAGAATTTGATGTAAAATTTTATTTAAACAACAATGTAGATTTGTTAGCAGTTAAAATTGGATTTAAAAGTGAATAATAAGAAATTGAAGATTTATATTACAATCGAGACGTTAAAATAGCGATCTGGAGCACAGTCTTGAAATTCAGCGAAACTAGTTCCATTAGATCTATAATACTGTATTGTTATCGAATTTCAAATTTCGTAGCGTTTGGAGTTATCGTTTGGTCATGCGAGATATAAACGCGTTAAAATTTATATCGAAAATTAAATATAATAATTGGGTCCAAAAAGCTATCTTCCGCATACGATCGGGTTAGGCCCCGAAACATGTTCCATAGCATTCACAATAGGGGTAAAACAATTTAAACGCCAGGCGGCATGTCTCGTTTGGAGTTCATTTGAAAAAGCATGAAATTTTGGAAAATAATAATAAAATAAAATATAAATTCGTTTATATATATATATATATATATATATATACATACACAGGAACATTATCTGAAACCCTACTGCATTCGAGTCGCCAGCATAATATTTCTATGGTCAAAAATTCGCTTGCTTCTCCCTCAAATTTCTTCAAATCCATTAATCTTTAGCCAAAATCATCAAAATGAGAACGGTAGAGCTCACCGAGCTGTTGCTATCCGACGGTGGTGATCCTCTGATTTGCGACGATGAGGGAGGAAATGCGGGTCAAACCCTGACCGTTCATACATGGATTTCTTTGACTAGGAGGTGCCGAGCCGGGGCTCGTGTGGGCCATGGGTGAGGCTGGCGTTAGAGCGCGTGTAGGCGGTGACGGATTAGCATATCGAGGATCGGAGGCGAGGTCTTGGTCGGTCAAAGCTTGAAGGTGTTGGGTTTGAAACCCTAGAAAAATTCAAGAATAAAGAGGAAGAAGGAAAAGGATGTGCAGCCTTGATTTGCGATTGCAGATCTAGCGGCCAATATTCGAATCTGGTATAAAAAGAAAGAGATTATTATTATATAATATATATACAAATCTTTAAACATTCATATCTTCTTCGTACGAGGTCGGAATCGGATGAAACTAGCGGCGTCGAAATTGCAGAGATGAGATCTATGCTGCAATGCAGACCAGGAGATGTTTGGAGCTCGTTAAAATTTTAGGTTAAATCGAACGCGCTCGATTTAATTTAAAGTTTGAACGTTGGCAATGTAAACCCAATGTGAGTGTTTTATAATGCTCACAACGTACTGGAATATTCTCATTCTAGTTAAATTTGAATTTATGAAGTGATATGACTTTATTTGGTTGTTGTTTGATGAATTTAATGGTCATCTTGATTTTCAATGAATTTACTGCTAAAAATTGAAATTGACAATCAAAGTTGAATTGGAATTTAATTGAAATTAAATTACCTGATATTGATAACTAGGAAATTGCCGTGAATTATATTGTCTGTTTTGTACGGTTGAGTGTGATGGATGCAAATTGGTTTACAGTACATAAAGTGTAAATTGAATTATTTCGAATAAACTGAGAAATAGGTTGAAATGATACCTACCTATGACACTATGATTTTGATTTAATGGTATATATTCATCCTTGAAATTAAATTTAAATAACGGATCACTTGACCATAGGATAGAAAATTATATAAGGACACCGGATTGGTTAAATTAAATAATTTTTAAAATCTTTTATTTGAAATTATTTAAATGTTTTGATTTAAAAGAAAATAAAAATCAATTTATTGAAATCGAATTAATAGCGAATTCGAGTTTGAAATGTTGAAATAAATTTTGGTTAAAAGCAATTGTTAAATAATTGTAGTTGAGACTTTGAAATGTAATCAGGATATGATTGAATTTTGCAAATTGATTTGTTTTTAAAAGATTGAACTTTTACTAGAACTTTGAACCTTACTAAGTAACAGTGATATAAGAACGACATTTCGAAATTGAGGTCGGAATTGAATTACATCGAAGATTGGGATTTTAAACTGAATATTAAAGGATAATTTGATTTAAATGTTCTAAATTGATATTCTGAAAATCAAGCTCGAAAATCATTATAAATTGAAATCAAAATCGAAGCAATTGGATTTTAATTGAAATCGAGATCGGATCGACTGAATGGAAGTTGAAATTTGATTCAGATTGGGAAGTTCGAAATGAAATAGTTTGACTTTGAAGCTATTTCATTTTTGGTTTTCCAAAATTATTCTGCTGTATAAACCATTTAAATACTTAAACTATTTTAACATACATTAACTATATTAAATTATTTCAACCTATCTTAAACCATGTTAACTTATTTTAATCTACTTAACCCAATTTAATTTATTTTAAACTAATTAACCCATTATAATTTATTTTAAATCTACTTAATCTATTTTAAAGCTATTTAATCTATTTAATTATATTTAATCTATTTTAAATCTATTTAAATATATTAAATCAGTTTAAAACTATTTTTGGATCTATTTTAAATATTTTAGAGCATTTTAACTATTTTAATTTTTTAAACTATTCAAACTATTTTCAACAATTCAAGCTGGTTAATAGGGTGAAATGTTTATACTTAAATCTTGGATTTAAATACGAATTGGGTTAGATGAAGCTATGACCTAAATTGAGACTCGAAAGGATTTTGAAATCGAAATGAGATATTGAGGCGAAAATGATTTTTGAAATGGAATTGAATATTTTGAGTAGATATGATGATTTCGAAATGGATTTGATTTTTGAAGCGAATATGATATTTTAATATCAATTATAATTGATTTTAAAAATGTAAAAGAGCCATCCGGAGTGTAATAAGCAATTGGTTGTTAAAGAGACCGGGATCGGATATTGTCATACTCTCTGCCAATACCGAAAACCACTTTAACAACTATGTACATGGTGGAGATTCCAGAAATGAAGTAGGGTGGTTTGTCGAACAATTTCCGTATAAGGTATGACGTGACCCTGACTCCCATGAGTCAGCTTAGACGTGACTAAAACAAAAGCCATGCCGGGACAAGTAAGGTCATTCCTCCGATCAAACACATTTTTTCGATACCATATTATGAATTTGTGATGATTTGGTGGCCACCTCTTGATTTTGATTATGAGAGTGTGTTCTGAGGTGGGCGGTAGTAGCTGCTATGCGTCACCACAAGTCTGGATCCGCAATTGTTATATCTACCCAGGTATTGCCGCGGGTGTCGTGTTCACATGCCCTAGAGCGCCTTCTACGAGTTTGTTTTGTACCATAACTATGGAGTGCCCTCAGATAGCCCTCCAGTTTCGAAAGAATTACGTACTGCATAGACTATGGGAATATATAAAAATGTGTTAAGGGGGATATGATTAACGCCTTTACGCTATTTTAATACTTTTACTTTACTGTAGACATATTTTAATAGCATATTGTACTACAGAGTAGATAGTTTAACGGATCCTTAGGAGATGGGAATCCCGAACATCTCTTAAGTTATTGCACTCACAATGAAACTGGATATGAGATGTAAAATCCCGTAAACATCTATGAAGCCATTACATTCATATTTATTGACTTTTAATTTGACACGTATAAGAATCTTTTAGTCACGACTCAAGTGTTTTGTCCTTTCATTACGCTCAAGTCAGTCCTGAGTTTTTCAGCTTATTGAAGACATATTCTGGGGAGGAAGATGAAGATTTGGTATACTATTACCATTATTATCCCTGCATCATGCTATCCGCTGCATTATTTTATTTGTTCTGTTGTATATGCATAACTCTGATAAATGTTGTTTAAACTATAATCAAAAGTATAGTAAATAGCTTCATGAACTGTTTATGCCGCTGCGAGATTCCGTGTTTGTTTTCATTCCCTTATTTTCCTTCTACTCATTTTCTCTTATTTTCTTACTTACCCCATTAACAATCCTCCCTTTTGAATGGTTTGAGTTGACATGTGTGGTTTATGGTCAATTTAAACTGTCCAGAACGGGTGGGTCGTTACAGTGGGTATCAGAGCTTGCTTTAGCAATAACCTTAGCTTTTTGGGGTTTGACTCATTAGAGATAGGGTCATAGTACTCTAGAATGAGTTTGAGTGTTTTAATAGAAATGAGCGCGTATTTGTTAGCGAAATAAAATTATTTTACATTGTTTTGGTTGATTTATTGAGTGGCTTAAGGATTCTGGTCAATACGAGTAATTAACGTCATTGATAGGGATCTCTAAACACTTGAACAGAAAAATTTGACATCGTATTGTTTTGAAATTGGGTAAATGATATAATTTTATCCTAATTATATTTTGTATATAAAGAAATAATTTTCAAAAATTATTATGATTTATCTAGCTTGTTTGGTTGTTAGGAATGATAATATTGATTGTTATAATTAATTGGAAGTTGTATTTTAATAAATAATGTTTATGTAAAAATAAACAATGATAAAAAAATCTGTTAATTGTTTAAACAAAGTAAAATTTTGTAAGAACAATTTATAAATGTGACTTATAAACTAAATAGATTAAATTGAGATATACTAAATCTAAGACCTGGGATTTTGAAAATGGTTTTCAAAGCCTTAAAGAAAAATATATAGGGATCTTTGTTAAAAATATTTATGGAAATATTTTGAAAGGATTTTTAAAAAGGAATGAATTCAGACTCCTCCCTTCTGTTGCTGGAAAATAATTCTGGTGATGACTACGCAGCATCATCGATGTTCATTTTTAAGTCTCAAAGTGGGGGAGACTTCTGAGAAGCTTTTCTTCGAAGTTGTTTTGATAAATGGATTTCAGTTTAAACTCCAGAGGTATGACTTGATATATATAAAAGAGTACCTAAATGGACACGACCCTAATTCTAAAATTAATCGCCGTATTTTATGGAGTGAGTGCCTAGAGTTCAGATCTTTTGCTTCGGGCTCTTGGATTCTGGGGGGTGGGGGATTTTAACATTACTCGTTTTTTGAGAGAGCGTTCTCCTCGGGAAGGAGATTTCTCCGCCATGGAGAAGCTTGACCAATTTATTATCAATTCCAATTTGATTGAAATCCCTCTTTCCAATAGAGAGTTTACTTGGAGTAATTCTAGGGAATTCCCGTCTATTGCTCTCCTTGATAGGTTTTTTGTTAGTGATGAGATCGAGGATAATTCTCCCATTTGCAAAGTTTCTGGTTTGCCTTACACATACTATTCTCACTTGTGAAAAGCAAAGGGTAATTAATAGATCATTTAAATTTGAAAAAATGTGGCTTCTAGAACCTAACTTTTTAAATTTGATTAAAAATAAGTGGATCGCCTTGAGTTTTTATAATATTAGAAATAAAGATAATTCGGCAAAAAAATTTGTTTTAAAACTTAGAAATCTTAGAATTTTTCATAAAAATTGGAATCTAAATGTTTTTGGTAATATAAAAAATAAAAAGGATAATATTCTAAATGAGATGCTCAAAATAAATAAGATCGAAGAAACTAGACAATTGAATATTGGAGAACATAACGTTCTCGCTAATCTAAAAGAAGAGCTTACTTCTATTCTTGATAAAGACAGGTTATGTGGAAGCAAACGTCCAGAATTCAGTGGATTAATGAAGGAGATAATAATACCAAAAAAATTCATAACATGGCTAATGGTAGAAAACGAATTAATACAATTAATTCTATTTTTATAAACAATGAGGCTTTAGTTGATCAAAAAGATCTTAATAAGGCTTTTACAGACTATTATAGGGATATTTTTGGTACTAAGAATAAATTCAGAATAAATACTAATTGGAATCATATTTATCCGCCTGATTCCAATGTTAATCTTTCTGAACGAGATAATCCTTTTACTATAGAGGAAATTTGGAAAGCTATTAATAACATGCCTAGTGATAAATCTCCGGGTCCGGATGGGTTCCCTATCTTATTTTATAAAACTTTCTGGGATGTTTCGAAATTAGATCTAATTAATATGTTTAATGATTTTTATAATGGAAGCTTGCAACTAGGAAGATTCAATTTTGCAAATGTTATTTTATTACATAAAAAAGTAGGTACTAATAATTTAAAAGATTTTAGACCTATCTCTTTGATCAATTGTTCTGTTAAAATTATTTTAAAAGTATTAGCTAATAGGCTGAGTGTAAGAATAAATGATTTAATTGACTGTTCACAATCTGCTTTCATTAAAGGTAGAAATATTACTGATGGGGTGGCTGTTGTTCAAGAATATATTAATCACTGTTGCAAAAACAATATTACCTGTGCTATCTTAAAACTAGATTTCGCTAAAGCTTTTGACTCTGTAGATTGGGACTTTTTAATAGATATTTTTCATGCTAGAGGTTTTAGCCACAGATGGATTAACTGGATCATGAATTTTCTCAAAACTGGTAACTCTAGTATTATGGTTAATGGTATTTTAGGTAATAAAATTCAATCTAAGAGAGGTTTAAGGCAAGGGGGTCCCTTATCGCCTCTGTTGTTTAATCTCGTCGCAGATGTGTTTGCTAAGATTATTATAAAAGCGGTTGATAATGGATCTTTGGGAAATTTAGGTAATGATATATCGCGAAATGGTATATCAGTCCTTCAATTTGCAGATGATACCATTCTTTTTTCTTCTCATTTTCTAGACATATCATTTCTCTTAAGTTTATTTTATATTATTTTGAACTCCTATCAGGGTTGAAAATAAATTTTGATAAAAGTTCAGTTTTAGTTCTAAATGATTACGAAAATGTTGAAAACTTAGTTGCTAATACTCTAAATTGAAAGACTATGAACTTTCCTTTTAATTATCTCGGTTTTGTGATTAGACCTTCTAAACTCAAACATGAAGACTGGTTTATAATCATTGACAAAATCAAAAATAGAATATCTAATTGGAATGGGAGACATCTATCTAGAGAAGGTAGATTAGTTTTAATAAATTCTGTTTTATCTGCCCTCTCGATATATTGGATGCTCAGGCATTTATTTCTAGATTGGTTAATAGATAAAATTGACAAAATTAGAAGAGATTTCCTATGGAGTGGGGATAATAGTAACAATAGCATAAAATGCTTAGTTAACTGGGAAACTGTTTGCAAAGCTAGAAAGGAAGGTGGCTTAGGAGTAATTAATTTGCGCAACATGAATTTGTCTTTGCTAGGTAAATGGTTATGGAAGTTTATGGATATAAACAATAATGCCACTTGGATAGAGATCATTATAAAATATCACTATAATGGTTGTATTAACTCATATCAAATCATTTCTCCCCACAACCTGAATCTATCTAATTTTTGGAAATCCATTTTGAAATGTCAAGATCTTTTCAACCTAGGCCTTAGTATGATAGTTCATTCTGGGAATTGTACTTCTTTTTGGCATGATCGTTGGATTTCTGTTCTACCTTTTAAGATAGAATTGAAAGAGCTTTATGAAATCTGTAATTTTAAGTATGCTTTAATTAGTGAAGTTTTCTCTCCGGAAAATGATCCCCCTTGGAACTTTAATTTTAACACAATCCTAATAGGTTCAACTCTTAGGCGGCTTTCCTTGCTTTATGCTAAATTAAACCTTTATAATATTGGTAACGATAACGACACTATTAGGTGGGAGTGGGATAAGGGTAAGAAATACACATCAAATTCTTTTTACAAATTTGTTAACTTTTCAGGCACAATAAACATCTCTTTTAAATTTATTTGGAAAGCAAATTCCCCTCCTAAATATAAAATTCATATGTGGTTAATACTTCATGGAAAACTTAATACTATAGAATTATTGAAGAGGAAAAACATTCAAAATGACAAACAATGTTATTTTTGTAATATGCATTATGATGATATTAAACACATTTATTATGGCTGCATGGACTCTTATTACATCCTAAACAATACTCTAAGAATTTTTTAATTTTAATATAATAAATAGAATTAATGACTGTGAATTCTACAGGAATACTTTTAGATTTAGGTTCAAAAAGAACATTAGATACTTACTAGATATTTTATTCAATATTATTTGCTGGTATATTTGGTTTAAAAGAAATAAAAAAAATCATAATAATATTAGTCATGCTAATAATCTAATTTATACTATTTCTTCTTTTTGTTTTAAATGGATTTCTAATCCCAAATATTAATTAGCAAAATATATTCTTTTTAAAGAGTTTCTCAATAAAGTTAGGTACAATATTAATTCATTTAAACTCAATAATAATATTTTTAACACTAACAATAATAATATTTATATTTACCCAAACTTATCCACTGAATTCACTGTCAACCATAATTGGCTTAGGATCGAAGGTGCTTAAGACTTCCTAGGTTTTTATACCATTCTCTGTTCTTGTCTTTGTCCTGATGGTTTGTTCTTCAGTGACATCTTTTCCTCCTCCTCTTTCATACATATATATGCAGATTAACGGACGAATATACATATATATGTATCATTCTAACTCTTTTCCTAGCCACTCTATAGACGCAGGTTCGGGTGACAGGGTGTTCATGCTCTCTTTACAAGTTCTCACAACTTCAGATTGCAGGACTTTGGATTTAAGAGAGGGCTTTAGCGCGGAGTTTTCTTCCTAGTCGCGCAGTGTATTCCATCGCAGATGCAGGCCAGCAGGATGTTGGATCTCTTAGAGGCCTTCAGAGCAGACTTTTCCTCTCAGATCCGCCAGCACTCCCACCTCACATTCAGGGCTCCTTCATCTACATTTCAGAGTTCTGCTTTCTACAGGATCTGTTTTTCTGTCGGGCTCTTTTCCTTTGTAGCTTGGAGCTTCTTTCTTTAGCTTGTGACGGCATCTTGTAGTTTTGGTTTTTTCTTAGGTACTTCATTCTCTTTCTCATCCTACGATGGGCACACCAGAGCTCGATATTATGGTGGGCGACGGCTTTGCCGGAACTCTTCAATGGGGTTCCTAGTATTTTTTTTATCCCTAGTTCTGTTACCTGTCAGGCATGTTGGCAGCACCATAGCTTTGTGTTATATATATCAATATGTGTGCTCTCCTCTATTCATAGAGGTTCACACATTTCTCTCAAAAAAAATATAAAAGATATAAGGGCATGTATTTATTTCAAATGATTTGAAATAAACCGGGCATTTAAATTTCTAAGTTCCGTTAATTAATAATTTTCTAATTATTTGAATGAAATGTGAATAAAAATAACTTATAAAATAAGAGGATTAAGAATTCTAAGCTTAATTTTTAAGAAACTTTAGACTTGAAGTGTAACTCTAAAAACTGAAGTAAAGAAAATTTAAACAATTAAATTTATGAACATTCTAATTAAGTAAAATGAATCCTTTAAATATGTATAATACCAAATTGCATTCTAATAACATATAATAGAACTTACCAATTGTCAAAAGTTAAGATGATGATTTGGATATGTAATGGGATATTATACAAGTAAACAAAACCTAAAAGTAATTGAAATATACATAAACGGAAATTTAGTTGTAATAATAAATGCATATTACTTAAGTATGTTTTGAAATGATGAATGGCTAAATGGAATAAGTAAGTGGAACTTAAGAAAGAAGACAAATGAATCAAATAATATCTTTACAAATTTGTTATAGAATTGAATATAAATTTACAAAGAAATTATGAAATTGAATTTATAACTTCTGAGATAATTATAAACCTAGATAAAGTCCACAAATAAATATGTTATTAACTGAAATTATTAAAATGAAATAGATGTAAACAAAAGAATTTGGTATAGCTAAAAATCAATGGAAAAGGAAAATTGAATTTAATTAAATTGTATAGAATGTTTAAAAATGAACTTAAGTAAGCAAATTCTATGGAATAATGTTTAAGAAATAATACTATTAAAGAATATGTTGTGTAAAGGAATAGATATTGAGTAAATAAGGGATATGAATAATGGAATGTAAATAATTAATTGTAAATGAAATGAAGGTAAGCAAAAGAAAGTTAATATAGATGAATTGTATAGAAATCTATTGAAATTTAATACGTAGGTTGTACGTGTATTATTTATTCGCATAACAGTTTGATCCAGATTCGGGCATAGAATATCGAGATAATGTATATCGATCCGAGTTAGGATTTTTACTCGATTCTCGACTACGAACCCTGGATATGGATTTTTGATTTGATTCTTGAATTCTCTATCATAGTATATGTTTATGCAAGGAGAATAATGATTTTCGATCAAGGAGCCAAATCTGAGTCCGCACTAGGGAGTCGTGTGAACGATACTAGTTTCGAAGTGAAATTGTGTGATCGAGTGAGCGATAGATTTGATACTGCGTAGAGGTGATATATATACATCGTACGGGCTTAAGCAAAGAAAATATTGAAAATTGACAATGTGAAATATAAAATGAATGTAATTAGATGATTGGATATCATTGGTAAATAAGATGCAGGTATTTAAAATCAAGAAAATTTGGATGGCCCGACAAAAAGGTACGTGTTTATTTTGTTATTTAATTTGATGGTTTTATGATGGAGCCACTTGTCTTTTATTTTCTTTTGTTGGTTTGGGGCCCATAGTGGCATTTTGTAGCTGTACCAATCGAGCCGCGCAAAGGAGACTCTGCCAAATTTTTCTGTAAATCCAGGTGTTAGAAATTTTTTGAAGTTTTAAAATTTTATAACTTATTTGGATAACAGACTTGTAAATTACGTAAGCCAATCGGGGTAGCGTAGTGGAAGCGTAGTAATGGCTTTATAAATGAAATTTCATTGTTTTATAAGTTGATAATTGAATAAAATATATCAAATGTTGAATTCTTTACTTAGCTCCTTTTCGAGGACGAAAAGTTTTGGGTGGGGGAGAGTTTAACAAACTGTATTTTTAGCTATTTTAAATGTGTAAATTTAATGTAATTATTAAATAAAAATGGTTAAAAATAAAAATTTAATGATTTTGAATGTAAGCATTTGTTATGAACTTGAATAAAAATTTAGAATAAACTTATTTGAACTTTCGACTACAATAAGATTGAAATGAAATTTTATATATATTAGCTGGGTTCATGATCAATAACTGAGTTGAATAATAATTGTGAATTATTTAAATAGAAATAGAATTTTGAAATAGACTGATTTCCAAAATTTCAAGTAGTAATAAGTATTGAAAATAAATGCTACTTATTGAATGAGTTTACCGTCAATAGTTGGATTAGATAATAATGCTGAATTCATTGGATGTAAATAAATTAATTGATTGATAAGTAAAATTCATAAAAAAAATCCAATATTGAAAATTTTCGAATATTGAACAATTAAACTGTTTAAATTCAATATTTGAAATTAAGTGGATAATTGAATGACGGGAATTAAATAACTTTATAATGGAATATAGTTGTTCTATAATTTGAATTTGTTTTAAAAAGTTAAGTCTTATATTTTCATTACCAAATATTTCAAAAGATAGTGATTTATTGAATAATCAAAAAAATTTAAATTTAATATTGTAATTATTTGAATAACTGAATTCTGAATTTAATATAAAAAAATGATATCAGAAGTTGATGAAAAATTTAATTTAAACAACAATGAAGATTTGTTAACATTTAAAATTGGATTCAAAAGTGAATAATTAGAAATTGAAAATTTATATTATAATCGAGACGTTAAAATAGCGATCTGAGGCACAGTCTCGAAATTTCACGAAACCAGTTCGTGTGTTATTATCGAATTTCAAATTTCACAGCGTTTGAAGTTATCGCTTGGTCGCACGAGATATATAAGCATTGAAATTTATATCGAAAATTCAATATAATAATTAGGTCCAAAATTCTATCTTCCGCATACGATCGAGTTTGGCCCCGAAACATGTTCCATTGAATTTGGAATAGGGGTAAAACATTTGGCGGCATGTATCGTTTGGAGTTCGTTTGAAAATTCATGAAATTTTGAAAAATAATAATAAAATATAATATATTCATTTATATACAGAGGAATAGTAGCCGAAGCCCTACTGTGTTCGAGCCGCTGGCATAACGTTTCTATGGCCGAAAACTTGCTTGCTTCTCCCTCAAATTTCTTCAAATCCATTAAGCTTTAGCCAAAATCATCAATATGAGAAAGTTAGAGCTCCCCGAGCTTTTTCTATCCACAGGTGGAGATCCTTTGATTTGCGGCATGGAAGGAGAAAACGTGGCTCAAACCCCGGTCGTTCTTGCACGAATTTCTTTGACTAGGGGGTGCCGAGCAGGGGCGCGAGTGGGCCGTGGGTGAGTCTGGCGTTGGCGTGCGCGTAGGCGGTGACGGATCGACATATCGAGGATTGGTGGCGAGGTCTTGGTCAGTCAAAGCTCAAAGGTGTTGGGTTGAAAACCTCGGGAAAATTCACAGATGAAGGGGAAGAAGGAAAAGGATATGCAACCTTGATTTGAGATTGCAGATCTAGCGGCCAATATTTGAATCTGATATGAAAATGAGATTATTATTATATAATATATATACAAGTATTTAAACATTCATATCTTCATCGTACGAGGTCGAGTCGGACGAAACTGGCGACGCCAAAATCGCAGAGACAAGATCTATGTTATAGTACAGACCTGGAGATGTTTGGAGCTCGTTAAAATTTTGGGACAATTCGAATGCACTCGGTTTAATTTAAAATTTGAACGTTGGCAACGTAAACCCAAGGTGAGTGTTTTATAACGCTCCAACGTACTAGAATATTCTTATGCTAGTTAAATTTGAATTTATGAAGTGATATGACTTTATTTGGCTGTTGTTTGATATATTTAATGGTTATCTAGATTGTCATTGAATTTACTGTTAAAAATTGAAATTGACAATCAAATTTGAATTGGAATTTAATTGAAGTGAAATTACCTGATATTGATAACTAGGAAATTGCCATGAATTATGTTGTCTGTTTGCATGGTTGAGTGTGATGGATGCAAATTGGTTGATATTTGGATGGTTGAACTTTATTTGTCTTATATATATAGCTTGTTATCACCCGGTAATTTATTTACAGTATATAATGTGTAAATTGAATTATTTTGAACAAATTAAGAAATTGGTTGAAATGATACATACATATGACACTATGATTTGGATTGAAATGGTATATATCCATCCCTGAAATTAAGTTGAAATAACTGATGATTTAAGCATAAGATAGAAAATTATATACGGACACCGGATTGGTTAAATTAAATAATTTTTAAAATCTTTGATTTGAAATTATTTAAATGTTTTGATTTAAAAGAAAATAAAAATCAATTTATAGAAATTGAATTAATCATGAATTCGAGTTTGAAATTTTGAAATAAATTTTGGTTAAAAGAAATTGTTAAATAATTGAAGTTGAGACTTTGAAATGTAATCGGGATATGATTGAATTTCACAAATTGATTTGTTTTAAAAAAATTGAACTTTTATTAGAACTTCGAATATTACTAAGTAACAGTGATATAAGAATGACATTTCGAAATTGAGCTCGGAATTGAATTATATCGAAGATTGGGATTTTAAACTGAATATTAAAGGATAATTTGATTTAAATGTTTTGAATTGATATTTTGAAAATCGAGCTCGAAAATCGTTATAAATTGAAATCGAAATCGAAGCAATTGGATTTGAACTGAAATCGAGATTGAATTGACTGAATGGAAATTGGAATTTCATTCGGAATGGGAAGTTGGAATTGAAATGGTTTGACTTTGAAGCTATTTTATTTTTGGTTTCCCTAAGTTATTTCGCTATATAAACCATTTAAATACTTAAACTATTTTATGTTAAACTATTCTAACCTATATTAACTATATTAAATTATTTCAACCTATCTTAAACCACGTTAAATTATTTTAATCTACTTAGCCAAATTTAATTTAATTTAAACTAATTAACCCATTATAATTTATTTTAAATCTACTTAATCTATTTTAAAGCTATTTAACCTATTTAATTATATTTAGTCTATTTTAAATCTATTTAACTATATTAAATCAATTTAAAATTATTTTTGAATCTATTTTAAATATATTAGAGTATTTTAATTATTTTTATTGTTTAAACTATTTTTAAACTATTCAAATTATTTTCAAAACTTCAAGCTGGTCAATAGGGTGAAAACTTTATATTTAAATCTTGGATTTAAATACGAATTGGGTTAAATGAAGTTATTTCGAAACAATTTTGAAACCGAAATGAGATATTGAGGCGAAAATGGTTTTTGAAATGGAATTGTAAATTTTGAGTAGATATGATGATTTCAAAATGGATTTGATTTTTGAAGTGAATATGATATTTTAATATACTATTTTAATGTAAGTTGTTAAAATATACTATTTTGAAAGTGATATGGTTTGAATTGCATAAGATATTTTGATACCAACTACGAATTGATTTTTGAAATTTAAAAGAGCCATCCGGTGTGTAATAAGCGATTGGTTGTTAAAGAGACCGGGATTGGATATTGTCATATTCTCTACCAATACCGAAAACCACTTTAAGAACTGTGTACGTGGTGGAGATTTCAGAAATGAAGTAGGATGGTTTGGCGAACGATTTCTGTATAAGGTATGATGTGACCCTGACTCCCGTAAGTCGGCTTAGATGTGACTAAAATAGGTGCCACGCCGGGCCAAGTGAGGTCATTCCTCCGATCGAACACCCTTCTTCGATACTACATTCTGACTTTGTGATTGATTTGGTGGTCACCCCTTGATTTTGATTTTGGAGTGTATTCCGAGGTGTACGGTAGTAGCTGCTATGCGTTACCGCCGGTCCGGATCCGCAAATGGTATATCTAACTTGGCATTGCCTCGAGTGTCGTGTTCACATGCCCTAGGGCGTCTTCTACGAGTTTGTTTTGTACCTTACCTATGGAGTGCCCTATGATAGCCCTCCACTTTACTGAGGAATTACAGTACTGTATAGACAATGGGAATATATATAATTGTGTTAAGGGGGATATGGGTAACGCCTTAACGCTATTTTAATACTTTACTTTATGGTAGACACTATTATAATAGCGTATTGTACTACATAGTAGATAGTTTAACGGATCCTTAGGAGATGTGAATCCCGAACGTCTCTTAAACGATTGCACTTACGTTAGACACTGGATAAGAGATGTCAAACCCCGGAAACATCTCTGATGCCATTGTACTCATATTTACCGTTGACTTAACTTACATAAGATCTTTTACTTCTGACTCGAGTGTTTTGTCTTTTAAATTTACTCGGTACAGCCTGAGCATTTCAGGGTTGAAGACCTTATTTCTAGAGGATGAAGACGAAGATTTGCACTATTATTTATTATATTATGCCTACTACACCATATTGTTTCGCTGCATTGTTATTTATCTTTGCTGTATGTAAATCTGATTCTGTGTTATACAAGTATAATCAAATGTTTTGCAAACAACATCTTAAATTGTTATTTGATTATTATATTTTGTTATTCCGCTACGAGATTCTGTTTTTTTTCTTTCTTTCTCTTCTTTTTCTTATTTACCCCAATAACAATCTGCTCTTTTGTATGGTTTGAGTCTGAATTGTGGGTTTATCGTTGATTTAAACTGTCAAAAAAGGCAGGTCGTTACAGGAGCTCGTGAAGGTTCATATTTCTTTCTTTATTTTTTTTAAGATTTCAAATTTCAAATGTTCTTACCTTAATAACTTTTACATACGAGGTCCGTTTCACACGCTGTTCGTTATGCTAGGATCGTATTAAAATTCCAGACATTTTGACACTAGTTTGGACGTATTCTGAGACTATTTGAATTTTGACCCTAAATTGGATTTTAATTCAATTTAAAATTCGAAGGTGAGTTTTTTGACCCACTCACAACTTCTAAATTTCTTATGTTAGTTAAATTAAATTTATGATGTGATTAGAAATTTATTTATGGCTATTTGGTATATTTAAATCGTCAATCCAGTTAATTTGAATTTATTGATATTTAATGTAGTATTGAATTTAAATTTCCAGTTAGTTTCCTGTTAATGATAATCTGATAATCGCTGTAATTTATTTGATTGAATTGGATGATGATTTTTATGAATGTTTGGTTGTTGATATTGGATGATTGGATGCTATATTTAATTTATAAAGTGTTATCACTCTGCAAGTTTCCTATGGGTTGAAATGATACATACCCAAATGATCTATAGATTGGGGAAAAATCAATATGGGTTGAAACAATAGACTAAAGCGATTTTAAGTATTTTATTACTAACTCGGGATTACAGATTGAAATGATATATCCGTAAATATAAAATAATTACGTATTGAAATAATAAATATCCGTATCACTTGACCCTAGGGTAGAGAATTACATACAGACACCGGATTGGTTAAATTAAATGATTTTTAAATCCTTAATTTTCTTGAATTTAGTTAAACGATATTTTAAAAAAATTGATTTATGTAAATTGAATTATTATCGAAATTCAAGTTTATGTTAAAATTTGAATTTGTTTAAGGGAATTGTTCAAGGAAATTAAATTGATATTTTAATTTGAATTTTGAAGTATAAATGGAATTTAACAGAATTGAGTTATTGTATTTTTTTGAAATATAACTTTGAAATGCAATGATCTTTCAAACAGGATCGAAAGCAATATAGAATTTAATAATTTATTGAGAATTTGAATTAGAAGATTTGAAAATTTGGTTTCACTAATTTTGAAATTTAAATGGTCCAGATGTGTTGAAATACAATAAATAGTTTAAATGGATATTGATTCCTAACTCATATTTTAATATAAACTTTTTTAAAGTAAAGATTCTAAATTTTAAGATTTTCAAATTATTAGACTATTTTAACCAATATTAACTATATTAAATTATTTTAACTTATTTTAAACCATTTATTTTAAAACTAATTAATCCATTTTAAATTATTTTAATTCTAATTAATCTATTTTAAAGCTATTTAATCTATTTTAATTATATTTAATCGATTTTAAATCTATTTAACTACCTTAAATCAATTTAATAGTGTCTTTAATCTATAATTAAACTATTTTAGAGTATTTAACTATTTATAACTATTTAAACTATTTTCTAAATTTTCAGACTAAGTGAAGTGGAATTGTTCATATTCAAAATTCATTGGTTTAAAAGCAAATACGGTTAAATGATGTTATAACCTAAGTTGGGATTTAAAAGTTATAGTTAATTGAATATGATGATTTTGAAGTAAGGATTTAACCTATTGGGAAATATGATCTTTGAAAGAAATTATGATTTTAGAAACGATATGATTTCAAAAGTAAATATGATTTTGAAAGTGAATATGGTTTTGAAAGTGAATAAGATTTCGAAGGAGATATGATTTGAAATTAAATATGATATTTTGATATAAATTGTGAATTGACCTTTTGAAACGTAAAAGAACCATCTGGTGTATAATAAGCGTTTGGTTGTTAAAGAGACCGGGATCGGATATTGTCATACTCTTTGCCAATATCGAAAACCAATTTAACAACTGTGTATGTGGTGGAGATTCCAGAAATGAAGTAGGATGGTATGGCGAACAATTTTTGTATAAGGTATGACGTGACGCTGACTCCCGTGAGTCAGGTTAGATATGACTAAAACAGGAGCCATGCCGGGTTATGCGAGGTCATTCCTCCGATCGGACACATTTCTTCGATACCATATTATGACTTTGTGATGATTTGGTGGCCACCCCTTGATTTTGATTTGGGAGTGTGTTTTGAGGTGGACGGTAGTAGCTGTTATGCGTTACCATCAGTCCGGATCTTTAATTGGTATGTCTACCCTGGCATTGCCTCGAGTGCCGTGTTCACATGTCCTAGAGCGCCTTTTACGAGTTTGTTTTATACCATAGCTATGGAGTGCCCTCTGATGGCCCTCCAGTTTACGAAGGAATTACGGTACTATATGGACTATGGGAATATATAAAATGTGTTAAAGGGGATATGTGTAATGCCTTAACGTTATTTTAATACTTTACTTTATTGTAGACACTATTATAATAGCGTATTGTACTACATAGTAGATAGTTTAACGGATCCTTAGGAGATGTAAATCTCGAACATCTCTTAAGTTATTGTACTCACATTAGACACTGGATAAGAGATGTCAAACCCCGTAAACATCTCTGACGCCGTCGCACTCATATTTACCGTTGATTTAACTTACATAAGATCTTTTAATTCTGACTCGAGTGTTTTGTCTTTTCAATTCGCTTGGGTCAGCCTGAGCATTTTAGGGTTGAAAACCTTATTTCTGGAGGACAAAGACGCAGATTTGCACTATTATTATTTTATATATTTATTCCACTACATCATGTTGCTCCGTTGCGTTTATTTATTCCTTTTTTATGTAACTCTGATTTTGTATTGTAAAAGAATAGTCCAATGTATTTATGAAATAGCTTCATGAACTATTATTTGATTATTATATTTTATCATTCCACTGTGAGATTCTATATTTGTTTTATTTCTTCTCTTTTTCTTATTTACCCCATAACATTCTGTCCTTTTAAATGGTTTGATTTTGATGCGTGTGTCTGCTTAAAAAGTCCAAAAAGGCTGTTCGTTACAATTTTGATATGGTGGCTTAACCTATTTTATGGTTATGACTTTGAAAACGAATAAGATTTAAATTGAATAATGATTTCGAAAGTAAATATGATTTCGAAAGTGATATGATTTTGAAGTGAATATGATATTTTGATATCAATTATGAATCGGTTTTGGAAATGTAAAAGAACCAACTCGTGTGAAATAAGCGTTTAGTTGTTAAAGAGATCGGGGTCGGATATTGTCAAACTCTCTGCTAATACCGGAACCACTTTAACAGCTGCGCATGTGGTGGAGAATCCAGAATGACGTAGGATGGTTTGACGAACGCTACTGTATGAGGTGTGAACGTAGCCCTGACTCTCTCGGGTCAGCTTCATATGACTAAAACAGGAGCCACGCAGGACCTAGTGAGGTCGCTCCTCCAATCGGACATGCTTCTTCGATACTATATCTGTTACTTTGTGATTGATTTGGCAGCCACCTTTGATTTTATTATGGGAGTGTGTCCCGAGGTGGACGGTAGTAGCTTCTATGCGTTGCCACCAGTTTGAATCCGCAAAACGGTAGTATCTTACCATAGGCATTGCCTTGCGTGCCTTTTCATATGACTTACCGAGACCATTACGACTTTGGTTTGTATCTTACTTATGGAGTGCTTCCTATTTATCCCACCGGTTTGGTGGAGCTTACAGCACCAGTATAGACTGCGGTATTTATATAAAAATGTGTTAAGAGGGATATGGGTAATGTCTTAACGCTATTTTAATACTTTGCTTTACTGTAGACATATTATAATAGCGTATTGTATTATGTATGTAGATAGGTTAATGGATCCTTATGATATTGAATCCCGAACATATCTTAAGTTATTGCACGCACGTTAGACACTGGATAGGAGATGTAAAACCCCGTAAACATCTCTGAAGCCGTTACACTCATATTTATTTATGTTGATTTAACTTACATAAGATCTTTTAGTTTTGATTTGAGAGTTTTGATGTAACAGCCCGCCTTTTCGCACGCTTTAAATCGACACACGTGCCAATTCAAATCTTACAGAAGGGCGGATTGTTATGGGGTAAATAAGAAAATAAAGAGAAAAAAAGAAACTAAACAGAATCTCACAATGGAAGGATAAAATATAATAATAAATATACAGTTCATAAAATTGTTTACATAACATTTGATTCTTCTTTATACAATAAATATCAGAGTTCACATACCAATATAACAATCCAGCGGAACAATATGAGTGTAGTGGAATATAATAAATAATAGTAATAATAATAATAATAATAATAATAATCTCTGTCTTCGTCCTCCAGAGCTAAAGTCTTCGATCCTGAAACGTTCGGACTGACCCGAGCGAATTGAAAACAAAGCACTCGAGTCGGAACTAAAAGATCTTATGTGAGTTAAATCAACAGAAATAAATATGGGTGCAGTAACTCAAGAGATGCTTGGTATTTACATCTCCTAAGGATCCGTTAAACTATTTACTATGTAGTATATTTCGCTATTATAGTAGTGTCTCATTGTAAAATAAACTTACTTTTAAATAGCATTAAGGGGTTACCCATATAGCCCTTAACACAAATAATGCCAATAGTCCATACAGTACCGTAATACCTCTTGATCGGGAGGCTACCAGAGGATACTCCATAGGTACGACACAAATAGAAACTCGTACAAGGCGCGATAGGGTTGGTGACACGGCACAACTAGGCAATGCCAGGGTAGATATACCAATTACGCATCCGGGCTGGTGGTAACGCGTAGCAGCTACTACCGCCCACCTCGGACAAATTCCCCCCTAAAATCAAAGAAATCAAAAGTGGCCACCGAAACAATCCAAAGTCAGAGTATAATATCGAAGTGGAGTATCCGATAAGAGGAATGACCTCATTGGCCCGAGAATCGCTCCTGTTTTAGCCACCTTAAGCCAACTCACGGGAGTCGGGTCCACGTAATTACCTCAAAGGAAAATGCCGCCACCATCCTACTTCATTATGGAATCTCCACTGTGTACACGGTTGTTAAAGTGGTTTTCGGAGTTGGCAGAGAGTATGACAACTTTCGATCCCAGTCTCTTTAACAACCAAACATTATTATAACACCGCGGTTATTTCAAAATAATTTATACTTTAAACCACAATACAATATCTCTTTGAAACCACATAAATATGATATCATTTTTGTATTTTTAAAACCCCAAATCAATATGATATCATTTTTATTTTATAAATATCCCTTCCCCAAAATCATAATATTTCCAAATATATATACCTTGAAACCATGGCTTTGAAACATAACTTCTAATACTTAATGATTCAAATACTATATTACTTTATAAAATAAAATAGCTTCTTTAAATTTCACAATAAATTCCCAATATCAATTTGAACCTCCAAACAAACCATTTTAATTTCCATATATTTCAAAGCTTAAATATTCTATATTGCAAAACTTTATATTTCACATATTTCAATCTTTAAATATCCCACTATTTCAAAATGAATTCTTTGATAATTTAATATATATCAAATCCAATTCCTATTATTTAAATTTTGAAAAGTTTACTTACGAAACAAATGTTATTCAGGAAAAACCCTTAAACTTCAATAACAGGATATTCTTTTAATTAAATTTACTTGATAATATTCTTTAAAATTAATTTGATATTCGTTTAAATCCTCTAATCAAAATCAAGTTATAAAATCATACCTTTTAAATCTTAATTTATTTACATTTCAAAACAAATTTTTCGAGGAAAATTCTTAAGTACTTTAATTCAAATCATATTCACATTTATCTTCAACCTTACTTTTATTTGAGTTATTATAAACTCTATATACAATAGAATTTCAAATATATTCTTAACCATATTAGATAAACGAAATCAACTTCATTATTTAGCTTATTTAAAAATTCGACCAAATTTATACATAGCTAAATTCAAGAATTTTTAATATGTATATATCAAAATTTAATATTTATTAAACCGTAATCTTTCCAAAACCATAGAAAATCATTTCAAAATAATTATATATATATACCGCGGTGCCTGTATATAATTTTCTATTTTATGGTCAAGTGATACGGATATTTAGCATTTCAATCCGCAGTTTAAAAATAAAAATGCGGTTGTATATCATTTCAAACCGCAATCCCGAATGAAATGAACATGCATAGTAACTTGCAGTTTATACAATATAAATACAGCATCCATTCATCCATCATATCAATCATCAAACATTTATCACAATCATCATCCAAATCTAAACAATACATCAATATATATAACAGGTGATAATAACAGGTATCAACTATCAGTTTATATTCAAAAATAGATTATAACTGTTTACTGGCAGTTTTAAATGCAATAAATAAATAGTTAACAATTTAACTGGCAGTTTGATATTCAAAAATAAATAAATTTAACTGGCAGAAATATGCAATATTAAATTAAATAACAATTTAATCAAGATGAATGCAATTAACTAAAATCATGCCAAAAATTTATAAATAAATTTCAAATCACACCATATATCAATTTAACAGACATAAGAATTTTTAGAAATTGTGGGTGGGTTAAAACACTCACCTTTTGAATTTAAATTGAATTTAAATTCAATTTAAACCCAAAAATTTGACTGTCTCAGAATTCATCCAAACCAGCGTCATCAAGTCCGGAATTTCAATACGATCCTAACAAAAAAACCGCGCGTGAATTGGTGTTCATATGTGAAAGATATAGCGATAAATGTGCATTAATTTCAATTATAAAAATAAAAATAAAAGAACACATTGAACATCTTAGCCACGTCACTATACTGTGCACGCACCTATCTTCTTTCTTCCTAGTACGCACGCGACTCGGCTATAGTGAAAAAAAACCGAACCCAAAAATGCCCCTTGACCGAAGATTTGACCGTGGTTTACGGCCACCATACGCCGCCGTAGGCCGAACGGCCACCACCATCCTCCCTTCCTCGCCACGCCGCACCCACTGGTACCCCCATGACTGCTCCGGTCGCTAAAAATCACGCAGCCCACAACCCAATGCCGAACCCTAATTCGAAAATTCACCTCGATCTAACCGTCGACTCGACCCACAAACCACATAGATCGACTCTCCTCAGCTTCCTCTCCAAAACCCAGAAAGGGCTTGTCGATCCGACAAGATTGATCGCGGCGATGATGAACGGCCGAGACTTCTTCGATTTTTACTGGTCAAACAACACACTGAATTGAAAAACGAACTCCACCAGTGAATTACTCTAGTCGAGAGCTTCAACATATATATTTTTCAAATTTTTATGAGGACTTTAGATTTTTAGCTTTTGATTTGATTTGAGATTTTGTTTGGATCTAGAGTTTGCATCCATTGAGGAAGAGGAGGCGCTGATGAAATCTTTACGCACAGATAAACGAGAATAGGCGGAGGCTAGGGTTTAGCAGGGTATTTATAGATAAATTGAAATAAAACATATGGATCGGGTTGATAGATATACGTACAAACGCTAACGTGGCCCAAAAAGCCCGTTCTGACCCCGAAACGAAATTGGTTAAACCCATATATCAAAATAGGTGTTTTAAAATATTTTAAATGCAATGGAATAGGTTTCACGTCCAAATTCCATCGTATGCCGAATTTATGCTGAAATCAATAGTTTCAATTGATTTCAATTGATTTCAAATGCATAAATTTTAAAGCTTTTCGAGTCCGTACGATCATACGACAAGTCCGATCCCTATGAAACTTGAAACATTATTATAATTCACCATTACGGATCCGATGAAACTAGTTTCATCGAAATCCGAGTCAGTGGCCAAAATGGCTATTTTTATATTAATTAAATAAATTTACAATTAATTGATTAAATCAAATTTTAAATTCAAGTTCTAAAATTTGTAAATTTTATCTCCTTTATATTTCTCAAACATTTACAATGATTTAAACAAATTTAAATGTCAATTTAGAGAAGATTAATTTGAAATTTTGAATATAAATCCTAAATTTTCTTAAATTCAAAATTATAAAATTTGAATAATTCTATTAATTTCCTTTTCATCCTATTATTTCATTCATTGTTATCAAAGGATGCAAATTTACATTGGTTCACGATTGTTTACATTTATTTTCTTAGATTTCCTCTACATTTCCTTCAACGTAAAATTTAACTGTTATATTTCATTTATTCACGATAAATTTGAAGAAAATAAAAAAAATTCAATTAAATAAATAAATCTAGCTTTCTATTCTCTAAATTAGCCAACTGTCATATTCTAAATTGGATTAGCATTAATTGCATCTTATAAAATTTACCGATTCAATGACAAATCACATCTACCCTACTGCACAATTTAAGTCGATTAAATATAATCGATTTCACACTAAATGTTATTAATTATAAATTGAAATCTAAATAAATTCATTTATTGATTTAAAATCTTGCTATTTAATAATTTGACATTGTATGGGTGTAATTAACAATGAATTATATTACACATCATTAACGTATTAATTAATTTATTTCTCATTTAATGTGCTACTTAATCTCCTTGGATTGCAAACTGATTTCCAAATTTTATGCAACATACTAAAGAAATAAATACATATCTTAATTGATTCGTTTTTCCCATTCATTATACATTAATGCACACATTCAAATTAAGATCCTAAATCCCATAAATCATTCCATCTTGATTCCATTCCTTTTCACATCAACTATCACTTTATGAATAAATTGGTATTCAATTTAATCCATTAATTATTATCTTTAATTCTTTCAATTCGTTATCTAATATAAATTTTGAATCTATTTCCTAATTTTCAAATTTCAATAAATTAAAACTTACAATTGTTTACAAATAAAAATGGGGATTGTACTAATTAAATTATTTATTGTCCTGCATTACTTTATTACCTCAATTTACATTCAATTTTCCATTAATCAATATTTTATTTCATTGATAAATTCAATACTTGCCTCTATTTACTTATATTTTAACTAATTACCCAAATGCAACAATTTAAAACTTTATATTATTTTATAAATTGAATTCCATTTTAATTAACAATTTTATTCATGATTCAACATTTCTATTTTTTTTCTTATATTCAATTCATTTGCACCTTAATTCATTTACTAAAGTTTACAGTCATTTATTTATTACTTACCTTCTTATTATATTAAATTAGTAGCATTTCCACTATACTTCTGATTATAACATTTCATTAGTAAATTTAATATTCCCATTTGTTTCTTATATTAAACTTATAACCAAGTATGACAAAGATTCACAATTTCAATTGATTGCAATTATATTTTGAATTTGTAAATCTTAATTTCAATTGCTACATTTAAATTTATAACATCTGCTTCATTATAACTTCTAAAGTTTTTATTTCTTCCTGAATTTAATTGCAAAATTTAAATTAAACTAACAAATTTATTAATCCAAATTTACGGGTCGTTACACTTTTCTTTTCATTACGCTCGGGTTAGCCTGAGTGTTTCATCATATTGAAGACCATTTTACTTTGGAGGACGAAGACGGAGATTTGTATACTATTTCTATATTTATTCCACTATATCATGTTTTTGCACTGCATTATCTTATTTCCTGTTGTATGTATACTTTGGTTGTATTGTAAAAGTGTAATCAAACGTTATTTGTAAAACAATTTCATGAACTATTTATTTTATTATTATATTTTGTCATTCCGCCGTGAGATTCTGTCTTTTTCCCTTCTTTTCTCTTATTTTCTTATTTACCCCATTAACAATCCTCCCTTTTGAATGGTTTGAGTTGACATGTGTGGTTGATTGTCAATTTAAACCGTCCAAAAAGGTGGGTCGTTAAAGTATCCATATTTCACACACAATAGATCCAATCGAGAGACAGATAGCTCACGCACACTTGTTCTAGGAGATTCATATGTGTCCATCTAAAATAGCTCCTACAGTCTTAGTAACTCTGACGGACATTGCGACTCCTTTCCATCAGTGTACTTGACTACATGAGGACTCGGTCACGACCCCACACGTGCCCCTATAATGGCAACAGACTGTTGGCCTAGTTGACACAAAGTGGGCTAACGCATATACTGACACACGGTAATAGGCCGACACATTGCCTCTGCTAAATAACAAAACGCATCACTAATCTAGGCTGCAATGACCAAAATCAAGCCGCTACAATGAATACTAGCCAATCTAGTTCACTCCCACCCCATAAAGGGAGTTGGACAGTGATAGACAAGTATAGTAAATATATATATATAATATCCATCACACAACTATATACACATGCTGACATATGGCACTATAAATATGCTGATACAGCCTTAAACATTGTCGACACATGGCTCGATACATATGCTGATACACAACATAATGCATATGAGAACACACGGGTCCATATATTGTCGATACATGGAATATCCTCATATGAGTGTCATCTACGAGTAAAGAATAATCGAATAAATAATACAATGGCGTCCCATACTACCTTGTTTTAATTGTACAATTATTCAGTGTTCGAATCTCAGACTCACTCCTTCGGGCATTCTATATAACGAGTTCAAAGAATAACCAAAGAAACATTATCGAATGTCCATACCAGACGGTATTATAGCTTCGTTTATTCTAATTTCTCATTACATAGAATTATTACAAACATGGCATACATGTTTAATTAGAAAGAAATATAAATATTCTTTTTTATAAAAGCACAACAATGATTAATAAAATCATTTATGGATTTTTAAATTTATAAAATACTTATTTGTCAACGTTTTATACATTAATATAATAATTTTAATATTAATAAATAACTTTGGAAGCTCATTCCTATCCTTTAAAGCTTTAAAAAGAATTTATAGAGTCGAGTATTACTCATAACAATCATTCCATAGCTTTTCATAATTAAATACGATTTTTAAATAAATTTTATAATCTTTGATTGAATTCCTTTACTTCCGAATCGGTAAATATATTTCTTTAAACTTATTCAATTTCATGAAATATGCTTTAAAATTATAAAATATTATTCAGAAACGATTTCATACTTTTCTATAGTTTTATAGGATTTTTATAGACTTATTAAAAATCAAGAACCAAATTTCCATTAAATAATCAATATCTTAATTAAATAGGTAATAATTGATATTATGATCAAATTTCACATATAGTAATTTCATATTTTTAATTTGTCAATCCTTTGCTTTCAATAAAATAGTTTTATAAAACTTTTAAAATTAAAAGCATATAAGTATTAATAATAATTTTTTTAAATACAACGATAATAGGTTTTAGGGGTCGACCACCTACATGAGCGGTCGACCATCTACATGAGCGGTCGACCGGTCATGAATAAGAGGTCAATTGCTAGTGTTTTGCATAGAGTGTATAGCACATGTTCGTCCCCTTTATTTTCAAAGTTCGATTATCTTTCCTCCCCGTTGAACCAAAAATCAATGCACACCAAAATAACAATACAACCATTCAAACACATGCCTTAGAAATTGAAAATAATAGTATAATAATGTGGTTTTGTAGGCAGTGGATGGAGTGAAATGTCCAATATTTAACAATGAGCAAAGGAAAGAACAAACAATAACAATTTACTAAGATCAGCCACATAAGCAACATTATATACATCACATTATACATATATTTCATGGAATATGCTCTTCTTGAATTGACAAACACAATCTCTTCTCTATCCTCTATTTTCCCCACTTCTAGCTTTACTGTAAAATTCAAATATCCACTCCAAAATGGTCAAAATTCTAACTTGCTTATGCTAGGAGGTGTAGTGCATGTTGAGACGCTTGGTTTTAAGTTTTAAAATATTTATAAATTTGTTTGTTTTTATTTTTATTTTTAGAAGAGGACGGCTTTTAAAAATAAATTTGTTTCTTGAAGAAGAAAGTGAAAAATAAAGATGGGGGCTTACTGAATTACTTTGTTAAGGGAAGGATAAAGAAGCATCTAGACATAGAATAGTCTAGATTATGGTTCATGAAGTAAGATTGGGCTTGGGCCATGCACGCCAACCAAACCATTCCATTGCTTTTTTCCCATCTTTTCTAATCAAATTATCAAACGTATTAAATTAGTTAAAATCATTAAATAAAATTCATATTACTTTCCTTATGCATTATACTAACATTATAAAATTTTACATTAGTTATTTTCCATAATTTATACTAATTAAATAATTGTTTCCATGTTTACACCTTTAGACTTATATATTAAATAAATTCAAAAGCCCTTATTTAAATAAAATTTCTTTCCCTTTTAAAGTTAATTTCTAACCTTATTTATTAACAACACTAATCATTATAAAAATATGTCAATCAATTTTAATATACATTAATATCATTTCAAATTTAATATATTAATATTTCGCAAAATATTTATATTCATATTTAACACTATCTCGTAACTTTTAAATATTCAACTCAGAAATAACTTATCATCAAATTCCCATTTTCTAGAAAACACTTCATTATTAAATCTCAATATTTTCATAAAATTTAAAGTCGTTGTTAATTAATTTCTAAAAATCCATTTTGATTAATAAAATCATCATTATTATTTTTAATTAATTGCTTCTCAACATTGGGATTTTTACAGACACGGAGTTATCACCACTTCGTGGTTTGGAGTAAAGGTATATTTAAACTTATTACTCATCTTATATATTTCATACTGCTTTAATATTGAAAATTTATATTTCCTTTTATCACAATAGCTTTATTTGCAGTTTGCTTAGTGGTATTACATGGTTTTGTCTTGCTTGGTTGTTTATGTAGCTTGGTTGCATTTGTTTCGTGTGCCTTTTAAGGAATTTTAGTTGTTCATGTTGTTAATCATCAATCTTCGTACCAATAGTAGACTTGGTATTTGGTGTAATTTCAAAACTTGTCTAATCTTCAAACATTTTGTTTATTTGTGTATTTGGTGTAAACTTTGGTTCGATCGTGTACTTGGTGAAAACTCTGGTCAATATTTACTATAACTTCAAAATATATGTCGTTTGTTTGTCTTCATGGTGTAATTTCAAAACATATGTCTACGTTAGTGTCATTGGTATGCTTTTGTATCTTATTAATAATTCCAAAGGGGGAGAATAATATAGGGCACATTAATATGGGGAGCATACGTTATATTATAAATATATATAGTTGTCATCAACAAAAAGGGAGAAAATGTTGTGTCAATAAGTGTACTAACAGTGTTGTTAGCCATTAAAACTTTTCAAAAACCAAATTACGAGTTTTTGAAACTGTAACACCCCTAATTTTGATAATATTATTCAGGATATATAATTAGATAAACTAAATAGAATAATGTAAATGTTAAGTGATAAGGGGGTTGAGATTCGAATCAATACAATTAAGGTCATGCCAAATAAAAGAATTAATGGGCTTAAGAATGAGGTTTTTATTGATTAAATTGCACAAGGGTTTATTAGGAATTTGCCGCCCATAACCCTTACCCTTATAAATTTTCATTCCTACCATTTATTCCTTATTCACGTTATTTTAAAAACGTAAGCAAGAATATTAAGAAGGGCCGGCCATTATCAAAGTGAAGAGAAATTTAATCAAAGCTAGGGAATCGAGATTAGGGGAAATCAATCTCAATCCAATCTCCTTATCTAAATCAAGGTGAATAATATTTCCATCTCTATTTTGTTTTGAATCATATGTTTTCAAATTTAAGGGTAAATTCGTTCTCGTGTGTTTTCGAATTTAAGGGTAAATTCATTTTTATGATAAATTGGATGATGGTATGCTACAATATTGACTTGTTTAATTTAAACAAGATTTTTCAAATAGGGTTACACATGTTTTTAGGGTAAAACTGGATCTTATTGATGTTTAAATGCCATGGAATTTTTTTTATGTTGTATAAAACATGATTTTGGAGTTGTGTTTCAGTTTTGATAATTGTCCAAGCTATGGAAAGATTGTTATGAATTTTCAAAGTAAAATATGGTTATTTTAGTTTATAAATTTATTGTGGAAAATATATTAAGATTCTGGGTTTGGAATTTCGATATGTTAAATAACACGATTAAAGTGAATTTTTGGGAATTTTTGCAAAGTGATCTGCTATGCAAATTAAATTATTTTAGAAGAGGGACTTCTTTGCAAAATTGATTTCGCTTAATGGAAAGGCTTATTTGATTAACTTAACCATGGTTTAGATCTGAAATTAAGGATAGTTATTTTGGTCAAGAATTTGGAAAAGTTAAGGTTACCAATCTTGTGTTGACACATGGCAGGTTAGTTAGAGAAAAGTTTGATTTAAGTAATATTAAACCGGATTTACTCAAAAAAGAGGGCTTTGCTTACTGTGGAAGTACCTTTCGACATTGACGCTTTCGCCTTTAACCCAGTCAAAACCATATAGCCAAAACCAATACATAAGGTATCACAATGATGGTATGTAGTGGATTGGACAAAGGCGAAAGGTTAAGTGTCAAAAGCATAGCTTACGAAGGGGTCACTACCTTGGTTTGTTCTTAAAAGAGAAGCGCCTGCCTTTGTTTTGTTTTGGCTTTCAAAGTTGTCGAACCATATGATTTTGAAAGAGGTTTTAAAAGGTTTCGAAAGGGTTGGCAATAACATAAGTTTTCTTTCGAATGAGTTCCTTTACTTATGAAATGCTTTTGAAAGAAGGGGTTCCGACTTAGTCGAATCCCTGTCGTCGTTCTGTAGCCTTTTGATGGTATTGAAGATATTAATGCCGTCGAAAGGTACTTTGTTTTATAAGTTTAAGCCACATCCTTTAGCTTTCGAAAAGAGTTAGGGGTTTCGTAGGCAATGGTTTTGAAGCCAACCTTCCACTATTTTACCCAAATGTTTTATACTTTCAAAAGGGTGGTGCCGATGCCATCATTTTTAACTAATATTTTTATCCATAATATAGGATGGTTTCAAAAGATATGCTTTCTCCAATATTCACTTTGGCCTAAATAATATTTTAAGTATAAACCAAATGGTTTCGCAAGGGCAACTTTCATTAATTTTGGAAGGGTTACTTCCAATGGTGTCGAAAGGGATACTTTTAACTAGTTTCGAAGGTATGCTTCTAAAGTTAAATGTTAATACTTGAATACAATAGAAAGGTTTCGAAAGGAAGGTTTTAAAGTATTAAAATGGCTGGAGCCTAATGTTTTGAAGATAGATTTTAATGCTTTCGAAGGAGGTTATCTTACGAAGTCGAAAGCAAGGTTTTGAAGGTTTCGAAAGGTTAGAAACCCAATCTCGTTTTTTAAGGAAAACCCATGGCTAAATTAAAGGAGTTTTTGTAGTTTTGAGAAGAAGCTTTCCTTGATAAAAATTATAGGTTAAAGGGATTAACCATATTCTATATTAAACCCACAGGAGTGGTATTGTTATGTTATTATGATTGCTTCTTTAGATATAAATATATTCATATTGTTTTGAATCCCATAGCTGTATTTTGGGAAAGGGTCGAATAACCAGCTAGGTTGACCCAGCTGTATTTTGGACAAAGTTGTTATATTGCCTATATACTCCAATCGTCCAAAAGGGCATCTTCATATGTCGCTCTTGTCGTATGTTGTAATAAACATATTTTCTCTGAATGTGATTTGTGATTGTGGGATTATGTAACGAATTAGTAATATTATGAAATGGAATGTGATTTAGTTTGAAGTTTAAAATTTTCCATATTCATGCGTTTTTATGTATCAATGAATCTAATACAACATATGTTCATGAAGATTAATAACTATGGATGATTGTAGCATCCGTAGGGGGATCTTACAAGTTGGTATCAAAGCATATGTTTATGAAACTTTAGAGGAAAGATAAACCTAAAAATATTTGAAATATAATTCCAATAAATTAGAAATACGATCGGGGTTTGGCTTAACGCTGTAGTAACATACTTGTATTTGATATATATCTATATATATATATATATATATATATATATATAAGAACGTGTTCCTCACTCTCTTAGGCCGTTCTTATGTATCTTACTAAGGCTCGTATGCAGATTTGCGAGAAAGAAGATAAGGAAGCAGGAAATGAAAGAGGAAACCTAGGTAGAGGAAGCACTATAACCAATAGATATGATCGACCTAATACCAGAAGGAACCATGGTCGATAGGCTAATGCTAACCCAAATGTTGAAGCCAATGTAGGTGCTGGAAATCTGCCAGTAGATGCAGGGTGGTGTATCAGTTGTTGGCCAATCTTTTGTAAGCTGGAGTCGCTGGTAATGTTGGAGGAGCTAACCATGTGGCTCCAGTTGGGAATAACTATGCTAAGTTGAGCAGGGATTACACCAGCTTGGTGGAGAGCCATTTTCTAGAATGGTGGATGCTGTAGAAATTGAGAATTGGCTATTATACTATGAGAAGATCTTTACCGATCTAGGATTGGATGATATGAAAAAAAGGAGGCTGGCCTCTAGGCAGTTGCAATGGGAGCGATTTATTGGTGGAATAGTGTGACTGGCGGAGTTTCAGAGGAAGAGCTAACATAAGCTAATTTCAGAATGAGGTTCGGGTAAAAGTTTTTATCTAAGGCCGCTAAGTTAGTGTTGATGAGGAAGTTAATGGATCTAGACCGAGGTAATATGTCAGTAATCGAGTATGCTACCAATTTTGATGAGCTATCTCGATATGGATATGCCACTATAGACACAGAAATCAGAAGTAATGAGAGATTAATTCAAGGACTAAGACCGGAGCTTGCTAGAATGACCATGACCCATATCGTGATCCTTGTAATGTAATGGTGAAGATGGTCATTCTCCATGGAGAGATGCTGGCTGGTTGTGCTAGTGAGAAGTCAGTTCAATCCCAGGATCCTCAGGGAAAGAAGAGGAAGTTCTTTAAGAAGAAAGGAGCCTAGAAAAAGGATGCTTCCAAGAAGGCAAAGGCTGATTTGGTATGCTTAAAATGTGACAAGAAGGGTCATTATGCTCATGAGTGCCGGACATGCAACAGAAAGAAGGTTGCAGATAAGAAGAATGTGAAGTACTTCAATTTGATCAAGTTGGGCATTACAAGTATCTGTGTCTAGAGCCAGTGAGGGCGGACAAAGGGAAGATTTTTGCTACTAGATCATCAGTTAAGCCTACTACAGCTATTAAGGGAAAGACTGTGATGGAAGGTATGTTTTTGATTCAGAGTATACTAGTTAGGATACAATTTGAGTCTGGTGCATCACATTCATTTAAATCATTGTATTTTGTTGATAAGCTTAGAACCCACATACCTTGTTACTTCCTTAAAGGTTGCGAATCCAATAAGAGGGTATGCAACTCAAGGAATGAGATGTGACCATTTACAACTTGATTTGTTGGGTCATAAGTTTGAATATAGTCTATATGTTTTCGATTTTGTAGATTTCAGAATCATTTTGGGTATGGATTGGTTGAGAAGGTATGAGGCAAAGATATTCTGACAAGATGGGGAGATATCTTTGAGACATCCTGATAGTCATAACCCAATTATATTCTCAGTAGAGAATTCTAACCGGAGTAGTTGTGCTTTGTTAAGTGTAATGGAAGTGGGAAGAAATCTAAGTTAGGTTCGAGTAGCAAAAGAGTTTGCAGATGTCTTTAAGCCAGTCACAGGACTACCACCGAAATGAGTTGTGGAGTTTCGAATAGATCTTATGCCTAGAGCAAAACCTGTGAGTAAACCACGTAGCAGAATGACATCGACTGAGATGAAGGAATTGAAGGTGCAGCTAGTAGATCTAGAAGGAAGGAATTTTGTTAGACTAAGCAGCTCGCCTTGGGGAGCAACTGCGGTATTCGTGAAGAAACCAGAGGGTCGTTGAGGAAGTGTATCGACTATTGTAAGCTAAATGAAAGGATGATAAAGAATAAGTACCTTTTACCGAGGATAGATGATTTGTTTGATCAGTTGAGTGGGGACAGAGTGTTTTCCCAATTGGATTTGGCGACGGGGTTCCATCAGTTGAGAGTGGCAGAGGACAACATTCCTTTGATAGCATTTCGAACTAGATATGGTTCGTATGAGTGATTAGTAATGCCATTGGGGTTAACGAATGCACATGCTTTCTTTGTGGGTTTCATGAACCGAGTCTTCTGAGAGTATTTGGATAGATTCATGTTGGTGTTTATAGATGACATTCTGATACATTCTAAGGATGAGAGAGAGCGTTAAGATCATCTTAGAGTTGTGGTTGATGAGCTAAGGCAAAATCCGCTAAAGGCAAAGTTTCCAAGTGTCATTTTTGGAAGAAAGACGGTAAGTTTCTTGGTCACATGGTTTCTACAAAGGATTGTCTATCGATCCAGATAAGATCGAAGCTGTGAACAATTGGAAGAGACCAGAGATGGTGACCGAGATTAGAAGTTTTCATGGACTTGTTGGGTACTACCGGAGATTTATTAAGGATTTCTCGCGTATAGCAGTGCCTTTGACTTAGCTTACCTGGAAGGATGTGAAGTTTGTTTGGTCCAACAAAAGTGAGAAAGCATTTATCAAGCTAAAGCATTTGTTAACCATTGCTCCAGTATTAGTAGTTCTAGAAGGAAACCAAGAGTTGGTGGGGTACATTGATGCATGTGGGACTGGATTGGGAGTTGTGTTGATGTAGAACGGCAAAGTCATTGCCTATGCATCTAGACAGCTTAGACCGTATGAAGTAAGATATCCTACTCATGATTTGGAGTTGGCTGCGGTGATTTTTGCGTTGAAGATTTGAAGCCATTAACTCTTAGGGGAGAGATTTGAGTTGTATACCGATCATAAGTCCTTAAGATATTTGTTCTCTCAGAAGGAGTTAAATATGAGACATCAGAGATGACTGAGTTTTTGGCTGCTTATGACTTTGGTAAAGAGCATATACAAGGGAATGGTAATAAAGTAGCGGATGCTTTTAGCAGAAGAAATAAGAATGTGGTGTTGGCTATGTTGGCAGAATGGAAGGATTTAGAAGCTTTGGCCAGTTGTGGTGTGCAGTTAAGGTCGACTGCTAGTTCTAGTCAGAATACTGCCATATTATCCTTTTTATAAGTTTGACCAATGATGATCGAGAGAATTGATTCTAAGCAAAAGGAGGATCCATTATTAGCCGAAAGGATTAGAAGGCTTGAGGTGTGAACTAAGGTCGATGAGTTGCAAGATTTTTTTCTTGACCAGAGAGGATGGTTGAGAAAGAAAGGACGGTTATGTGTTCCAGATGTTGAGAACTTGAGGCAAGAAGTTCTTGGGGAATATCATTGATCCAAGTTTACGATTCATCCTGGAAGGACCAAGATGTATCAAGATATAAATATGAGCTTCTATTGGGAAGGCATGAAGAGGGATGTTAGCTTGTAAATTAGGTAATGTGTAAACTGTCAACAAGTGAAAGCCAAAGATCAAAAGCCTAGTGGGTTACTTCAGCCTCTAGAGATTCCAGTTTGGAAATAGGATTCAATATCCATGAATTTTATAGATGGTTTTCCATGGTCAAGAAGAAATGAAAGTATATAGTTCATTGTGAACAGGTTGACCAAGAGTGCCCACTTCATTCCGGTAAATTCGACTAGGACGACACCTGTTTTGGCAAAGTTGTTCATAAAGAACATAGTTAGACTTCATGGATTTTCTATTAGAATAGTTAGTGACAGAGATGCTTTATTCATTAGCGAATTCTGGAAGAGTCTACAAGATGTGTTAGGCACCAAGCTCAAGATGAGTATCACATATCGCCTTCAGACGGATAGGCAGAAAGAGAGAGTCGATAAAGTGCTTGAGGATTTGTTGAGAGCTTGTGTATTGGATTTTGGTGGATCGTGGGAAGATCACCTAAATTTGGTTGAGTTTTCCTATAATAATATATATCGGACTAATATAGGAATGGCGCCTTTTGGAGCTTTGTATGGAAGGCCATGCGAATCACATGTATGTTGGTTGGAGACTGGAGATAGATTGGTCTTAGGTCCAGATTGGGTTATAGAGGCGTCAGAGAAGATTGAGTTAATCTGAGAAAGGATGAAGGAAGCTCAATCTAAGAGTTACGTAGATAAGAGGTGCAAAGACCAAGAGTTCTCATTAGGAGATAAAGTTTTCATTAAGGTATCACCAAAATGGTGTTGTACGATTTGGGAAGTCAAGGAAACTGGCACCGAGATAGTTGGTGCATTCTAGATTATAGAAAGGATTGGAAAGCTCGCTTACAGAGTAGAGTTGCCGAGAAGTATGGCAGGTGTCCATAATGTATTTCATGTGTCTCATCTTCGCAAGTATGTGCATGACCCAGAGACTGCTATTCCTCCAATATGGTTGGAAGATCTAGTAGTAGAGCCTAATTTGACTTTTGTTAGACAAACAGTTTGGGTTGTAGCGAGAGATGAGAAAAAATTAAGGAACAAAACAGTCAAGTTGGTGAAAGTTCAATGGAGTGACAATGAGAAGGACTGTACTTGGGAGACAGAGGATAGAATTTGAGATACTTATCCTGATCTACTATAAGGGAACGTCTATATTAGATTTATATAGATAATTCCTAGTCAGGTAGACTAGTATGGTTGTTGGGAGTCGTTATAGTTGATTGATATGTTTTGTATTTAGTCCTTACTGAATTTCGAGGAGCAGGAGCACGGTATATGGTTTTATAAATGTTTCGAGATACTGGTCAGGGGAAAATCCATTACGTTAAGAGGCATGGTCTCGCTGGATATCTAAATTATTTGAGATGGTAGATTATTATTCATAACAGGTTTATGTCTGACTCGAAGTTTATGTTTTCCCCTTAAACTCCTGGGTACTCGGTTAATTTTGAGCAGTTTGAGAGTTGAGGTTTTCAGGTACCTCGTTAGACGAATAAAACTTCCAAAGACGTATATGAGGCATGATAGCTATATAGAGTTTTCTTTTATTTTGATTCTGCTGTGTTGTCTATAATGGCAAGGTTGTTATATTGCCTATATATACTCTGATCGTCCAAGGGGGCATCTTCATATGTTGCTCTTGGTGTATGTTATAATAAATATATTTTCTCTGAACATGATTTGCAATTGTGAGATTATGTAATGAATTAGAAATATATGAAATGGAATGTGATTTAGTTTGAAGTTTAAAATTTTCCATATTCATGTGTTTCTGTGTATCGATGAATCTAAAACCGTTGTATTTGGTCGCTGAGGACTAATAACTATGGATGACTGCAGCATCCGTAGCCGTTAGTTTTGGGCCTCAAAGTAGGGGGATGTTACAGAAAACCTAGTGCTTCGATACTAAGTGTGGGTTGCGAAATTATGGATCATAAGGCTAATTAAGCACTAGAGCAGGGTATATAGTGTTTTCTAACTTTTTTATATCTTTTTTAATTTCTTTCAAGTTTAATATTAAATCACAAATTTTTGACACACAGTTATATCAACAATCAACCACAGATGCAATTACAGATAAAATAAAGCAATAGAGTAAAGTAGAGAGTTAGAGAGATGGCATCAGAGATTTTATATTGGTTCGGATTTCTCCTACATCCAGTCTCGTATAATTGCTTGTATAGATTTCTTTTTAAATGCCAATCTTTAAACGGGCAGAAGACAAACCAAATTAAAATCTCAATTCCTAGGCTACGGGTAACACCCCCTCGATTTTCCAGGCTCAAGGTACAACCACTTGATTTGGACGGGCTACAAGCATACTCACTCGGATTTTCAGGCTACCAAGCACACCCGATTGATTTGAACGGGCTGAAATCATACCCATGCAAATACAAATAGAGTTTGTTGGTTTTTCCAAAGACAATTTCTTAAACTTTGGATATAATGGATCTTATAGCCTCTTGGATAGCACTTTGATCTTTGATCTTTGATCTTTGATCTGAGATAGAGACGATTTCAGATAGTAAGAGAATAATATTAAATTAATACAAAGAAGTTTCAACCGATTCTATTTGATTTTGAAGAGAAAATAAGAGGAGAGAAGAAAATAAGACAATAACTTCTAAAATAATTTGTTTGAAACCTCTTATATATAGTATATAAGCATATGTGTCCATTCGTGAAGAGTTGTGGCGAATAGACACTTTAATTCAAAATATAAAAAACTGATTTGCAACATATACTTCGACATAATATCTGGGTATATCTACATATGCTCGTGAAATTTGAGAACTCTTTTCTTTTTTAAAACTTTTCAAAATATCGTACATTGTAAAATAATTTGATACTTTGTAAAATAATTTTAAAACTAGTTTATTAACATTTTGAACTTTTAAAATCTTTTTTAAAATATTTTTTATTATACTTGAAATATTTTGATTGAAAGTATAGAAGATAAGTAAATAAGAGATAGAGATCAAAGATTGTTACCAGGGGCTTTAACAAAATTCTATGATTTTATATACTATATTAAAGTCTTGATATCTTTAAATATTGGTCTTTATACTCATCAATCTTCATGTCCATTTCTTAAGTCTTTAAACTGTAAGGTCTTCGATTCAACACCTGTATAATATTTTGCACTATACACAATATAATTTGGCAAAACATTAATATCAACATTTTATATGAATTGTAACGACCTACTTTTTTGGACGTTTTAAACAGACACGCACGTCGGACTCAAACCATTCAAAAGGGCAGATTTGTTATGGGGTAAATAAGAAAAAGAGGAAGAAATAATACAAATACAGAATCTCGCAGAGGAATGACAAAAATATAATAATCAAATAAACGGTTCATGAAGCTGTTTACAAATACTTTTGATTATTCTTTAATAATAAAATTAGAGTTATATACAACAAGAATAGACAATAAATAAATGCAGCGGAACAATGATGCAGTGGAATAAATATAATAAATAATAATAGTACAAAATCTTTATCTTCGTCCTCCAGAAAGCAATCTTCGATAACTGAAAAGCTCAGACTGACCCGAGTGAATTGAAAAGACAAAACGCTCGAGTCAAAACAAAAATACCTTATGTAAGTTAAATTAACAGTAACTAAATATGAGTGTATTGGCATCAGAGATGTTTACGGGGTTTAACATCCCCTATCCAATGTCTAACGTGAGTGTAGTAACTCAAGAAATGTTCGGGATTACCATCTCTTAAGGATCCGTCAAACTATCTACTATATAGTACAATACGTTATTACATTAAAGTAAAGTATAAAAATAGCGTTAAGTCATTACCCATATCCCCCTTAACACATTTTTTATAATGCCATAGTCTATATAGATATTGTAAACTCCACCCACTGGTAGGCTATCAGGGAGCACTCCATAGGTATGACACAAAACAAACTCGTAGAAGGCGCGATAGGGCATGTGAACATGGCATTCGAGGCAATGCCAGGGTAGAAATACCAATTGCGGATCCAGAGTGGTGTAACGCATAACAGCTACTACCGCCCACCTCGAAACATACTCCCGTAATCAAAATGGAGGGGTGGCCACCACATCATCACAAAGTCATAATATGGTATCGAAGAAATGTGTCCGTTCAGAGGTGCGACCTCACTTGGCACGGCATGGCTCTTGTTTTAGTCACATCAAGCTGACTCACGGGAGTCAAGGTCACGTAAATACCTCTTACGGTATCGTTCACCAAACCATCCTACTTCATTTCTAGAATCTCCACCACGTACGTAGTTGTTAAAGTGGTGTTCAATATTGGCAGAGAGTATGATAATATCCGATCCTGGTCTCTTTAACAACCAAGTGCTTATTTCACACCGGATGGTTCTTTTACATTTCAAAACGTCAATTTACAATTGATATCAAAATATCATATTATCAAACAATACACTTTCAAATTATATTCGCTTTCAAATACCATATTCACTTCCAAAATCATATTTACTCAAATATGACATTTCACAAAAGGTATCAATTCCAAATTCCAACTTAGGTTGTATCATCATCAAGGATTTAAATATAAATACTTCAACTTTACACCGTATGAAATTTCAGAAAATAGTTTAGATAATAATAAATAGTTTTAATAGTTTAAAAATAGCTTAAATAGATTAAAATAGTTTAAATAGTTTAAATAGATTTAAATTTGATTTAATTAGATTTAAAATGATTTAAATAGATTAAATAGATTTTATTAGGTATAAATGTGCTAAATAGATTAATTATAGATTAAATTGATATTATTTGGCCGATTATAGATTAAATTTATTAGGTATAAATGGCCGATTATAGATTAAATTTGATATTATTTGGCCGATGAAAATCATATTATTTGATATTATCTGGTATAAATGTGCTAAATAGATTAATTATAGATTTTATTAAGTATTGATAGTAGTCTAGGATAAGTTAATTATATCTGTCCAGTTTATTGTGATTGATTGTACCCTGATATATTGAATGTAATTTGACAGTTACAGCTTTCTTTGTATAAATGCTATTATTTGATATTATATTTTGATTTGCTGCGAATGTGAGATTCTGTGTTTTGTTTTCTGTTTCTTCTTCTACCTCTTGCTTCTTTACCCTAACAATTTGGAATTTCTGGCATTCGAATGCTCGACACTTCTACAGTGAACGTATTAGTGTCGAATTTTTGGGGTCGAAAATTCCGAGTCGTTACAGATGGACTCGAGTGATTTTATGGATTTTATTTAATTCGGGATTGCGGTTTGAAATGATATATAACCGTAAAATTTATATTGCGGATTGATATGATAAATATCCATATCACTTGACCCTAGGGTAGAAAATTATATACGACATCGGATTGGTTAAATTAAGTGATTTTTGAATCTTTAAATTTTGAACTCGGTTAACTGATATTTTGAAATGGAAATTGATTTATATAAACTGAATTATTTTGATAATCCAAGGTTAATGCTGAAATTGGAATTGATTTAATGAATTGTTCAAAGGAATTTCAAAGTTGAAGTGTCGAAATATAAATGAATTCATCGGAATTGAATTATTGGAAATGTTTGGATATAACTGTGAAATCTATTTTAAATTAATTTAAACTATTTTAATCAATTTAAAACTATTTTAATTTATTTAATCTATTATAACCTATTTAACCCAATTTAATCTATTTTTACCTATTTTAAACTAATTAAATTTATTTAATCTATTTTAAATCTATTTAATATAATTTAAATCTATTTAATCTATTTTAAATTTATTCAATCTATTTTAAAATCTACTTAATATAATGTAAATCAATTTAATCTATAATTAATCTATTTAGCACATTTATACCTAATAAAATCTATTTAATCTATTTAAATCATTTTAAATCTAATTAAATCAAATTTAAATCTATGCCGGCTACGGTGAAGAAACGCCATCCTTCGGCCATGCCGGGCGGCCTTGCCACCGGCGCTGTTCTTGGCTGAATTTCAGTAAAACCTTCGACTTCTAGCATGAACGAGCCACGGATCTAAAGCCTGTATGTCTCCCTTTTCCCAACGCCGCCTTCTGATCGTCAAATAGTCGACGATCCACCATTGGATTGTCAAAACTCTAATACGAACGACTGAGATTCGACCTTAGTTTCTGGCCAAACGATGAACCCGATTGCAAAACAAATTGCAGATCTAGGTTGTGCTCATCGAGAGCTTCGAATCGGTATAATATTTGATATTTTTTGGAGGAGTTTGATTTTGGAATTGAATTTGAATTTGCAATTTGGGAATTAGGATTTCGTAATTGGATTTGTTTCTGCCATTGAGAAGGAGAAGTACACAGATGAAATTGTATGTACTGAATAAGATAATGACTGCTACGGTAAGAGGAAGACAATATATACTAACAAAGCCCGATGAGGAATAAACTATACCGGAAATGATTTGAAACGTCAAATAGCGACCCAAAAAGCCCGCTTCGCTTTCGAAACGAAAGTGGGTCATCCCATATATCGAAATAGATGTTTTTGATATTTTAAAACTCAATGGAACAGGTTTCAAGCCCTAATTCCATCTTATAAAGAGGTTAGATTGAAATCAGCTTATTTCAAATTGATTTCAACTGAATTTAATCAAATTGATTTACGTTTCGAGTCCATACGATCAAACGACAAGTCCGATCGCTACAAAACTTGAAACCTTACAATAACTCACTGCTAAGGATCCGATGAAAGTAGCTTCGTTGAAATCCGAGACAGTGGCCAAAATGGTCATTTTTACGTTAATTAAATAAATTAATATCAAATTTATTAATCACTTTCTAATTTCAAATTTGATAACCAACCATTTTCATCAGTTTTTATTACTTGGCCATTTACAATAATTTTAAACAATTTTACATATCAATTCAGTGTTAAACATTACACTAATTACAGTGTTCAATTTCAACTGTAATTCAATCCAATTAATATAATTTAATTCCAATAAATTTAATTAATTTGGTTTCGATATTTTAATTCAATCAATTATTTCTCTACATACATAGTTAACATTGTTATATATTTTATTATACAAATACTCTACAATTATCATCTTTTATAATAATAGTTGCAGTATTTCAATAATATTGAATCTTTGTTGATTTTGACACTAACTAAAATTTGAAATCCCAATTAATTAATTTATCTTGGTTTCATTCTTTTATTAAATCAATTATTACCTTATGAATATAATTAACATTTCTATTCATTTTATTACATTCACAAATTGGCAGTTATTGTCTCAACGTCACCATTTCTATATTTAATAACATATGTAAGTTTATTATCAACAACAAGCGTTATAATTACTACTGCAACACTAATTGTAACGATCCTGACTCGACCTTCGATAATCGGCACCGAATACGACACTCGTATTCAAATTCCGCAGATCCAAACGTCGAACCTGGTTCGCAGGAGCTTATAACACAATAAGTACAACACAGCGGAAGAAATATGTATAATACATTTGATATACAACACTGATACAATATCAGATACAACAGAATACAATAGAATGGTACAATGGATAACAATACTATCAGTGATACAAGAAAACAGCAGCGGAAAGATAGTGTCTTCAATGCCAAACTCCAAAAACTCCATCTTCAATCCAAAGCTAGCTCGAACCCTCATCACATTGCACAAAGAGAGCAAGACTGGTGTGATGCTGAAGTGTAGCAAATACGATCCACAAATCCAAAAGACTTCGAATGCAACGAATCAATTCCTATTATAGATTATCTGGAAAACCTAACTCTAGAACTGCCCGTGTAGAAAATAGTGGGCACCCAGAGTTTAGGAAATGAACAATAAACTCCAGGTCAGTCATGGGACTGGTGTGAGAAAACAAAACAGTTTTTATCTTTTAAACAAACAACAAAGCTTTTAAAGTTTAAATCCGCAATGCTTTTAGGAAAATGAAACTACCATAAGGCCTCCCGCCACACACACAATGCAAACGCAGAATTGGAGAAGATTACTCCTTATGATAGTCAAATATGCTTGATACGAGAAAAATTCTTTGATATTATTACTATAAGTGCAAAGTGCATGAAAACCATTTCGAAAGTATAATATAAATCCTAGCCAGCATAGACATTTCGAACTATGCCTACTATAGCTACCATCCAAACAGTGGGGCGCCACCATAAGTAGATGGCAGGTGATACAACTAAAACCGTACAAGGCGCGTATTGGATGAATGGATTTCCAACAAATGGTCAGGCTAAGGAACTTCCTATTGCCACATAGGAACGCCTCTGGCGGGACGCCCCGAGAACCTACCCGGCTCTCTGCCAAACAAGGCCGGCTACCCCCTTCCTGGGGAATAAAACCTGAGATATGCCACCCCCGGTCCTTTGGGACCTTTATCCGAGGGCCCTCCAACAACAACATCACACAGTAATAAATATACTAGTGTCCACATGAGTAAGTATCTGGGCTCCTTACCATGATGCTACCCTTTTCCAGAAGTAATGGTCATACCCTAGGGGAGCTACCCTTGAAACCTTGCCGCATCTTTCCTGTTTCGACCATTTCCGGTTTGTGAGGCTCGATGAGGTTTCGTCCACAAAGCTACGCTTTTCACAAAGCCATGCTTTGATCAACAAATGATCATCAACACACAGCAGCACTTAGCATGCCACACTACCAAATTGGGAGTATATCGCTGATAACCTTACACTACATAACCTCGTATCTCGTACGTCTCAGAGAAGGGTGTTAAGCTAAGAGAATAAATCCTCCGCCACCAACAGATGTGTATTTGAAAGGAATTACTCATTCTAGGGTATACTTCACCCTATCTCTAATGAGCTACTTAATGTGCTATACTCCTGAGCTAAAGTTTTCACCTTCAGCTCCGATACCACTGTAACGATCCTGACTCGACCTTCGAAAATCGGCACCGAATACGACACTCGTATTCAAATGCCGCAGATCCAAACGTCGAACCTGGTTCGCCGGAGCTTATAACACAATAAGTACAACACAGCGGAAGAAATAGGTATAATACATTTGATATACAACACTGATACAATATCAGATACAACCGAATACAATAGAATGGTACAATGGATAACAATACTATCAGAGATACAAGAAAACAGCAGCGGAAAGATAGTGTCTTCAATGCCAAACTCCAAAAACTCCATCTTCAATCCAAAGATAGCTCGAACCCTCATCACATTGCACAAAGAGAGCAAGACTGGTGTGATGCTGAAGTGTAGCAAATACGATCCACAAATCCAAAAGACTTCGAATGCAACGAATCAATTCCTATTATAGATTATCTGGAAAACCTAACTCTAGAACTGCCCGTGTAGAAAATAGTGGGCACCCAGAGTTTAGGAAATGAACAATAAACTCCAGATCAGTCATGGTACTGGTGTGAGCAAACAAAATAGTTGTTATCTTTTAAACAAACAACAAAGCTTTTAAAGTTTAAATCCGCAATGCTTTTGGGAAAATGAAACTAGCATAAGGCCTCCCGCCACACACACAATGCAAACACAGAATTGGAGGAGATTTCTCCTTATGATAGTCAAATATGCTTGATACGAGAAAAATTCTTTGATATTATTACTATAAGTGCAAAGTGCATGAAAACCATTTCGAAAGTATAATATAAATCCTAGCCAGCATAGACATTTCGAACTATGCCTACTATAGCTACCATCCAGACAGTGAGGCGCCACCATAAGTAGATGGCAGGTGATACAACTAAAACCGTACAAGGCGCGTATTGGATGAATGGATTTCCAACAAATGGTCAGTCTAAGGAACTTCCTATTGCCACATGGGAACGCCTCTGGCGGGACTCCCCGAGAACCTACCCGGCTCTCTGCCAAACAAGGCCGGCTACCCCCTTCCCGGGGAATAAATCCTAAGATATGCCACCCCCGGTCCTTTAGGACCTTTATCCGAGGGCCCTCCAACAACAACATCACACGGTAATAAATATACTAGTGTCCACATGAGTAAGTATCTGGGCTCCACACCATGATACTATCCTTTTCCAGAAGGAATGGTCATACCCTAGGGGAGCTACCCCTGAAACCTTGCCGCATCTTTCCTGTTTCGACCATTTCCGGTTTGTGAGGCTCGATGAGGTTTCGTCCACAAAGCTACGCTTTTCACAAAGCCATGCTTTGATCAACAAATGATCATCAACACACAGCAGCACTTAGCATGCTACACTACCAAATTGGGAGTATATCGCTGATAACCTTCAACTACATAACCTCTGAGCTCGTACGTCTCAGGGAAGGGTGTTAAGCTAAGAGAATAAATCCTCCGCCACCAACAGATGTGTATTTGAAAGAAATCAGCTTTATATCTCAAAGTGTAGTGTCAGACACACGACCATACAAGTCTGTTCCGGGCTCGAACAGAACCGAAGGCAGTTCCGAAGAAGCCCTTGCAAATCCGGGTATCTACAATCCCGATCGGACTTCCCATCACTTAGGAAATCTCTATACCGGCGCGACTCAGTGCAGAGACAATCGACGGGTTATCCTTTCGTTCTCGAAAATACCCGGTCTTCATCACCGGTCTTCAATGCTATCCATAACGACGTATCATTATTCGGAATGGGTTATATGACACAAAGGTCCTCTTCCGGCTAAACCAAATAATGAGCGCAATATTTAAAAACATATGGATATGGGATTTCAGTTAAGTCACAATTTATTATCCAAAACTTCCTTTTCAAATGGTTAAACAAGTTACCATTTTAAATCTTTAAATAAAAAGATTCACTTCACAAGGTTCACCTAGTTTCACAAAGATCATCCATAAATTTCAAAACAATTTCCATTTCAATTGGATTTATTACTTGAATCTTTAAACTAAAGATTTAATTTATAGCTTTCAAAACACGTTTCCAAAGATTTATCTATAACTTGGGAAACTATTTCCATTTTAGACTTGAAATCCTTCTTACACAAATTAGAAATTCATTTCTTATGTGAAAGCTCTTATTATTTGAAAACATACAGTTTCCATTATAGAAAAATTCAATTATATTTATACAAGTTAAAATCTTTGGGTTTAGAATTTAAATTCCCAATCAACGCTTCTAAAATGGTTTAAAAACCCATTTATAAGTTGAATAATCTTTTTAACCCATAGTTTCCAAACCATAGAATTCAATCCCAAATATTGAATTCAAATTTAAATCAAACTATTTAAATTTCAAACTCAATCAAGTTATTCAAAATAACTTTTATTTTTGAAAAATTCATTTCCAAAGTTCCAATTCTAATTCCAAACTATTTTGGATTAAATCTTTAAAAGAATTTCAAAAAAATCTGTGACTTAACCCATTTCCACGTGCAATCCATATTTGTGTGTGTGCAAGTGTGGTCCAAGGGTTCAACACAATAGTGCACAACATCAATCATCACAGATTCAATCATATCGATAAGCGGTATAACCTATAACGCTCATCTTTATTCACAGATTCATAGATAAAATAAATTTATCAATCACAAAGATTCACTAATATGATTCGATGTGGGTTTCGGATAACCAACTGGAATCCGACTTCCTGTCGCATCGAAATTCAAATGTCGTTCTACGGGTCAACGGGTTTTCATATTCATATGACAGTATATTCATCACAAATATAGCAGCTCAGTGCAAAGCATCACATAGCATCACATATCGAACATATCAATCCATCTCATAGCATACAATAACAATCAAACATTTTTTATTTAGGTGAATAACTTGTGTGGTTTTGATTTTATTACTCACATAATTACTTTCATTAATAATCTTTAATCAATGATTAATTATCATAAACTTCAATTGGTTAAATTTTAATCACCTTCATTAATTAATCATTTCTTTAATTAATTGTCTTAATTAATTAACCCTTAATTGTAATTAATTGAATCTTAATTACTTTTATTAATGGACCTTTAATTAATTACTTTAATTAATGAATCCTTAACTATTAATTAAATCTTAATTATAATTACTTATCCTTAATTGATTATTCTTAATTTAATTAACCAAATTAATTAACCACATTAATTAATTATGTTTGAAGTAATTAACCCTTAACAATCTTTAGATTTTTTTTATCTACTCTTAATTACTTTTACTATGTAATTATTATTTTTATTTAACCATTCATTAATTACCTGATTAATTAAATTAATAATTTAATGAATCTAAATCATTAAATTCTATTTATCTTTAAGATAAAACATTTCTTACTTAATCAAATCTTTGAAAAACAATTTGCTTTTCAAATTAACTTTTAATTGATTAATTATTTTCAAATTAATTACATTTATTAATTAATCACATTAATTATGTTATCTAATTAATTAGCCCTAAAATACTTGATTATAAACCTTTAAAACATTAATTATTCATCCTTAATCACCTTCATTAAGTTTATTATCTTAAAGTAAAATTATTTTAAAACCATTAGTTAATCCCAAGATTAAATAAGAATTTGTTATTTTGAAAGGAAGTGGTTTTTAAGAAAATTATAAAGTAAAATTTTGATTTATTCTAAAAGTTCAAAAATGTTTTATAGTGAAACCAACAGACCCGAGCCAACATCGATACTTCCCCGAGCAATATCACCATTTGCTTCGAGTTCCCCACCAAATCAACCCGTACGCTTAAATTTTTTTTTTAACCCAATTTTTTCTAAGTGTTAACCCGATATGCTCCCAAAATTTCCCGGACTCATGCTCGAGTCAGAACACGATCTCCCCTGAGACACGCTTCGAGTTCGAATTCCTTTCTTCCCCAACTCATCGCAACTGACACCCACTCCTCCATATGCACGTGCGCCACCACCAAAGCCACCTTCGGCCTCCAATCATCTCGCTGGCACATCAGCGATCGATGCAGCAACCCAACTCAATCACCAGAACGCAAGCTCACGTCCCCAATCAAAATCGAGGTTCACATTCGAAACTGGAACCAATACCATGGACAAAACCCTCCTCAAACTCACGTCCCCGCCTACCGGACGATGCGCCACCTCGACCACTCAATCTCAAAATTTAATAAGCAAAAGACCTTGATTTTATTTTCTAAATTCATCATTCCATAGTACAATTTAGCTTACGCATTCCAGATTCGAAAATAAAATTATTTGTTTTATCCTTTCAAAAAGAAGTTTACTATATTGATTTATTTTAGAAATAAATCCTTAACAAATATAGTTGGAATTATTTTTAAAATTGATATGATGTTGTTAGGATCAACTTTCATTCAAAGATTAACACCTAAAACACATCGAGGAAGAAGTATTGGAATTTTTTTTCATACATTGGGTCTGTTAAAAGGTTGAACAGAGGAAGAAGGGAATGCATGTACCCCTGTAACAAACATTTATGTATATACAGTCATGTATATACAACATAACTATGCCCATACAATCCAGATTTCACACAATAAATATTGATCACAGGTGAAAAATAAAATAAAATAAAGAAGGCTGGTTTAAAAGAAGGTTTGCTCACTGTTTTGGGTTTTAACATGTTTTACACAGCAAACCAGTGTGTTACAGGGAACCATATTTTCAAGCAAACCAAAAACACAAACATGACCGTTGACCCATATGCAAAACTATCCTCATTCATGCAGGTATTCAATGCAAAGAAATTTGAGCAAAGTATAATTTCACTCACTAACATCAATATAGGAATGAATCAGAGGATGAAAGGTTTGTTTACTGGTTCTAAAGGCAGAGATGGTAAAAACATGTATGCATACAGTCAAGCATATACACAGAGACATGAAATGCACTTTCACACAATCATTCAAGCATAACTTATATCATACTTCAAAGACAAATCAAACACTAAGAGATAAAACAAGGTTAAGGAGTTTTGCTCACTTATTTTTTCCAGAAGATAGAAATATCCCCTGACAGTTTTCAAAAACAGAATTGAAGGCCAGCAACCCTTTTTTTTTTCTTTACTTTATTTCTTTTCAGATCTGCAAATCATAGTTCCATATTTTTGTTTATTCTTTGTTGTATTTAATTACTTAATCATTAATAACAATTTTTCTAAATTACTTACAGTAGGATTTTATATACAGAGAAACTCCTTTTTTTCTTTCTGCAACTAGAAATCCAGAAACAAGTTAATTCCTTGGGTCTTGATTCCCTGCAACTTGGATTGACCTAATTGTTTAAATCTTGTTTTAGTTACTGATTACAACTTTAAATTCACATCTTTAAAAAGAATTACACTTGCCTTTAACTTATTTCCAGATTTCTTTTCCTGCATCTTGAAGCCCAGGTTTGCTAAAACTTCCAGGTTTGATTTTTCTTGCTTGAATCTGAATTTGAACTTCCAGACTTAAAACTTGCCTCTTATTTTGTTTCTAGATCTTTAGAAATTTGTTTTCGAACTGATTTTGGTTTTGAGCTCCTTTTTATTTTGAAGCTGCATTGCTTTAACATTGAGATGCTCGATCTCCTTTTTTTCTACTGTTTTTTTTTCTTTTTCAGAGATTTGGTGAGGCCAAATCTTTTTGTTCAGATTTGGTGAGATGTTATAAGATTTGAATATGGGAAAATGGAGAGTTTTCTTGAAATTTTAAATTTCATTATTCTACAAAAGTAATGATATGTAATGCCATTTGTATAAAAATGATCATGAGGCCTAAACACTTGTACATTCATACTTACATATGTATGTTTACTTCTTTACTTATGTATAAGTTTACATTTAAAATTTTTAAAGACAAAAGAATGTTTTTAAACAAACTTCATATCATATTTGCTTTGTAAATGAATATACCTCTTTATTCATTTGTATGTGTACACATACAATGTTGAAAGAAAAATTGTTTTACCCAATATTTATATAATATACATTACTCCTTAATGATTTTGAATGCCACTTACTTCTAAAACTTTTACTTTAAATTTTATACTTTGGTACAATTACAAACGATATTCTCAAATGAAATTGTTCAATTTTCTACAACCAAGATTATTTTAAACTTTTATTCCTTGTTTTGTACACATTTTGTTTTATTAATTTCTACTTCTTATATTACAAATAAAACAAATTTTCCTATTGGTATTAAATTTGTAGAGTTTCCCCATCCAATATATTTATAAATATTTACATTTTGAATTTTCCGAATCAAAATTCCTTTTACAATTTTAACATTCAATCTATATATATATTTATTCAAAAATTTCAAATTAAACCCAAAATCAAATTTTATAGTTGATGTAATTTTTCAAAGTGTTTATTTTCAATTTCCAATTAGAAATTCTATTTTAAAACCATATTTACATTGATAAACAAACAAAAATCTATTAAATTCTGGAACATACCAAATTAATTCACAATTTAATTTCTAAAATAAATTAAATTCTCAATTTAAATTTGATTTAAAAACGGGAATGTTACAGGTTCCCCTCCTTAAGAAATTTCGTCCTCGAAATTTGCAAGGAAGACGAGCAAGAATAGATGATAGATAAATACACGATTTATCAGATCAGGCCGAAATTTTTATTCTGTATTCGGTTTACCAAATCAGAATATCAATAATATGAGAACAAACTCATTCGATACTACACAAGATGCTCGGGTCACCAGATCTACGAAATATGCAGGGGCACTGGTTAGTTCGAAAGAATAACTAACCGTTCGTAGTATATGCCTGGACCTAAACAATAGATTAATGGATTCAATTCAAATTGAAACATCCCAAAGTGTATACATAATTTGTCCCTCTTCGAACTTGACAAGAAATGACAATAAAACTTCACATTTGGTTTTAACCATATCCTTTTATCGATACAGTTTATTTAACTTTATATCTTAGTTACCAATTTATTTCAAATTAATTTCAATTTTGCTAAAGTTAAAATCGAAAAGCTGATAGAAATTTGGCGAAGAGAATACGAAATAGAGACTTATCTATACGATTCGTAGGGCCACCATCACACCAAAGCTTCTTCCTCGAGTTGCTACGAAGAAATCAAAGAATTGAAGAGACGAATCAAAGGAGATTGATAAGAAAGATATTTCCACTGTCGCAGGGTATTGACCCTTTAATGTTATCTCCCTGTCCCTTATCTCGTCCTCTTCTTGCACTCATACTTACTATCAGTGGATAGTAAGAGAACGTACTGAGGCATTCGAACGGATATCTTAGGAATTACTCATTCTAGGGTATACTTCACCCTATCTCTAATGAGCTACTTAATGTGCTATACTCCTGAGCTAAAGTTTTAACCTTCAGCTCCGATACCACTGTAACGATCCTGACTCGACCTTCGAAAATCGGCACCGAATACGACACTCGTATTCAAATGCCGCAGATCCAAACGTCGAACCTGGTTCGCCGGAGCTTATAACACAATAAGTACAACACAGTGGAAGAAATATGTATAATACATTTGATATTTAACACTGATACAATATCAGATACAACAAAATACAATAGAATGGTACAATGGATAACAATACTATCAGAGATACAAGAAAACAGCAGCGGAAAGATAGTGTCTTCAATGCCAAACTCCAAAAACTCCATCTTCAATCCAAAGATAGCTCGAACCCTCATCACATTGCACAAAGAGAGCAAGACTGGTGTGATGCTGAAGTGTAGCAAATACGATCCACAAATCCAAAAGACTTCGAATGCAACGAATCAATTCCTATTATAGATTATCTGGAAAACCTAACTCTAGAACTGCCCGTGTAGAAAATAGTGGGCACCCAGAGTTTAGGAAATGAACAACAAACTCCAGGTCAGTCATGGTATTGGTGTGAGCAAACAAAATAGTTGTTATCTTTTAAACAAACAACAAAGCTTTTAAAGTTTAAATCCGCAATGCTTTTGGGAAAATGAAACTAGCATAAGGCCTCCCGCCACACACACAATGCAAACGCAGAATTGGAGGAGATTTCTCCTTATGATAGTCAAATATGCTTGATACGAGAAAAATTCTTTGATATTATTACTATAAGTGCAAAGTGCATGAAAACCATTTCGAAAGTATAATATAAATCCTAGCCAGCATAGACATTTCGAACTATGCCTACTATAGCTACCATCCAAACAGTGAGGCGCCACCATAAGTAGATGGCAGGTAATACAACTAAAACCGTACAAGGCGCGTATTGGATGAATGGATTTCCAACAAATGGTCAGTCTAAGGAACTTCCTATTGCCACATGGGAACGCCTCTGGCGGGACTCCCCGAGAACCAACCCGGCTCTCAGCCAAACAAGGCCGGCTACCCCCTTCCCGGGGAATATATCCTAAGATATGCCACCCCCGGTCCTTTAGGACCTTTATCCGAGGGCCCTCCAACAACAACATCACACGGTAATAAATATACTAGTGTCCACATGAGTAAGTATCTGGGCTCCACACCATGATACTATCCTTTTCCAGAAGGAATGGTCATACCCTAGGGGAGCTACCCCTGAAACCTTGCCGCATCTTTCCTGTTTCGACCATTTTCGGTTTGTGAGGCTCGATGAGGTTTCGTCCACAAAGATACGCTTTTCACAAAGCCATGCTTTGATCAACAAATGATGATCAACACACAGCAGCACTTAGCATGCTACACTACCAAATTGGGAGTATATCGCTGATAACCTTCAACTACATAACCTCTGAGCTCGTACGTCTCAGGGAAGGGTGTTAAGCTAAGAGAATAAATCCTCCGCCACCAACAGATGTGTATTTGAAAGAAATCAGCTTTATATCTCAAAGTGTAGTGTCAGACACACGACCATACAAGTCTGTTCCGGGCTCGAACAGAACCGAAGGCAGTTCCGAAGAAGCCCTTGCAAATCCGGGTATCTACAATCCCGATCGGACTTCCCATCACTTAGGAAATCTCTATACCGGCGCGACTCAGTGCAGAGACAATCGACGGGTTATCCTTTCGTTCTCGAAAATACCCGGTCTTCACCACCGGTCTTCAATGCTATCCATAACGACGTATCATTATTCAGAATGGGTTATATGACACAAAGGTCCTCTCCCGGCTAAACCAAATAATGAGCGCAATATTTAAAAACATATGGATATGGGATTTTAGTTAAGTCACAATTTATTATCCAAAACTTCCTTTTCAAATGGTTAAACAAGTTACCATTTTAAATCTTTAAATAAAAAGATTCACTTCACAAGGTTCACCTAGTTTCACAAAGATCATCCATAAATTTCAAAACAATTTCCATTTCAATTGGATTTATTACTTGAATCTTTAAACTAAAGATTTAATTTATAGCTTTCAAAACACGTTTCCAAAGATTTATCTATAACTTGGGAAACTATTTCCATTTTAGACTTGAAATCCTTCTTACACAAATTAGAAATTCATTTCTTATGTGAAAGCTCTTATTATTTGAAAACATACAGTTTCCATTTTAGAAAAATTCAATTATATTTATACAAGTTAAAATCTTTGGGTTTAGAATTTAAATTCCCAATCAACGCTTCTAAAATGGTTTAAAAACCCATTTATAAGTTGAATAATCTTTTTAACCCATAGTTTCCAAACCATAGAATTCAATCCCAAATATTGAATTCAAATTTAAATCAAACTATTTAAATTTCAAACTCAATCAAGTTATTCAAAATAACTTTTATTTTTGAAAAATTCATTTCCAAAGTTCCAATTCTAATTCCAAACTATTTTGGATTAAATCTTTAAAATAATTTCAAAAAAATCTGTGACTTAACCCATTTCCACGTGCAATCCATATTTGTGTGTGTGCAAGTGTGGTCCAAGGGTTCAACACAATAGTGCACAACATCAATCATCACAGATTCAATCATATCGATAAGCGGTATAACCTATAACGCTCATCTTTATTCACAGATTCATAGATAAAATAAATTTATCAATCACAAAGATTCACTAATATGATTCGATGTGGGTTTCGGATAACCAACTGGAATCCGACTCCCTGTCGCATCGAAATTCAAATGTCGTTCTACGGGTCAATGGGTTTTCATATTAATATGACAGTATATTCATCACAAATATAGCAGCTCAGTGCAAAGCATCACATAGCATCACATATCGAACATATCAATCCATCACATAGCATACAATAACAATCAAACATTTTTTATTTAGGTGAATAACTTGTGTGGTTTTGATTTTATTACTCACATAATTACTTTCATTAATAATCTTTAATCAATGATTAATTATCATAAACTTCAATTGGTTAAATTTTAATCACCTTCATTAATTAATCATTTCTTTAATTAATTGTCTTAATTAATTAACCCTTAATTGTAATTAATTGAATCTTAATTACTTTTATTAATGGACCTTTAATTAATTACTTTAATTAATGAATCCTTAACTATTAATTAAATCTTAATTATAATTACTTATCCTTAATTGATTATTCTTAATTTAATTAACCTAATTAATTAACCACATTAATTAATTATGTTTAAAGTAATTAACCCTTAACAATCTTTAGATTTTTTTTATCTACTCTTAATTACTTTTACTATGTAATTATTATTTTTATTTAACCATTCATTAATTACCTGATTAATTAAATTAATAATTTAATGAATCTAAATCATTAAATTCTATTTATCTTTAAGATAAAACATTTCTTACTTAATCAAATCTTTGAAAAACAATTTGCTTTTCAAATTAACTTTTAATTGATTAATTATTTTCAAATTAATTACATTTATTAATTAATCACATTAATTATGTTATCTAATTAATTAGCCTTAAAATACTTGATTATAAACCTTTAAAACATTAATTATTCATCCTTAATCACCTTCATTAAGTTTATTATCTTAAAGTAAACTTATTTTAAAACCATTAGTTAATCCCAAGATTAAATAAGAATTTGTTATTTTGAAAGGAAGTGGTTTTTAAGAAAATTATAAAGTAAAATTTTGATTTATTCTAAAAGTTCAAAAATGTTTTATAGTGAAACCAACAGACCCGAGCCAACATCGATACTTCCCCGAGAAATATCACCATTTGCTTTGAGTTTCCCACCAAATCAACCCGTACGCTTAAAATTTTTTTTTAACCTAATTTTTTCTAAGTGTTAACCCGATATGCTCCCAAAATTTCCCGGACTCATGCTCGAGTCAGAACACGATCTCCCCTGAGACACGCTTCGAGTTCGAATTCCTTTCTTCCCCAACTCATCGCAACTGATACCCACTCCTCCATGTGCACGTGCGCCACCACCAAAGCCACCTCCGGCCTCCAATCATCTCGCTGGCACATCAGCGATCGATGCAGCAACCCAACTCAATCACCAGAACGCAAGCTCACGTCCCCAATCAAAATCGAGGTTCACAGTCGAAACTGGAACCAATACCATGGACAAAACCCTCCTCGAACTCACGTCCCCGCCTACCGGACGATGCGCCACCTCGACCACTCAATCTCCGACCGTCCACGAAGCTATTCTCCTTGGTCCCATTGAACTCGAAATCACCTAGAGGAAGCGGTGATCAAGTCACCAGGCTCGAACTATTTAGGTTTTAAAACCTAAATCCTCATCGTTCCCATGCCTCAATCGTTAGTAAATTCAACTTGTATTTTTCCATTGATTCTTGATACTCGAACTGTCACCTGACCCAAGCGCAACAAGCTTCGTTTCGCCATTCGACGGAATTTGACCAAATTGCCATCTCCGTTCAACTTGTCATCTCTCAATATTTAATAAGCAAAAGACCTTGATTTTATTTTCTAAATTGATCATTCCATAGTACAATTTAGCTTACGCATTCCAGATTCGAAAATAAAATTATTTGTTTAATCCTTTCAAAAAGAAGTTTACTATATTGATTTATTTTAGAAATAAATCCTTAACAAATATAGTCGGAATTATTTTTAAAATTGATATGATGTTGTTAGGATCAACTTTCATTCAAAGATTAACACCTAAAACACATCGAGGAAGAAGTATTGGAATTTTTTTTCATACATTGGGTCTGTTAAAAGATTGAACAGAGGAAGAAGAGAATGCATGTACCCCTGTAACAGACATTTATGTATATACAGTCATGTATATACAACATAACTATGCCCATACAATCCAGATTTCACACAATAAATATTAATCACAGGTGAAAAATAAAATAAAATAAAATAAAGAAGGCTGGTTTAAAAGAAGGTTTGCTCACTGTTTTGGGTTTTAAAATGTTTTACACTGCAAACCAATGTGTTACAGGGAACCATATTTTCAAGCAAACCAAAAACACAAACATGACCGTTGACCCATATGCAAAACTATCCTCATTCATGCAGGTATTCAACGCAAAGAAATTTGAGCAAAGTATAATTTCACTCACTAACATCAATATAGGAATGAATCAGAGGATGAAAGGTTTGTTTACTGGTTCTAAAGGCATAGATGGTAAAAACATGTATGCATATAGTCAAGCATATACACAGAGACATGAAATGCACTTTCACACAATCATTCAAGCATAACTTATATCATACTTCAAAGACAAATCAAACACTAAGAGATAAAACAAGGTTAAGGAGTTTTGCTCACTTATTTTTTCCAGAAGATAGAAATATCCCCTGACAGTTTTCAAAAACAGAATTGAAGGCCTGCAACCCTTTTTTTTTCTTTACTTTAATTCTTTTCAGATCTGCAAATCATAGTTCCATATTTTTGTTTATTCTTTGTTGTATTTAATTACTTAATCATTAATAACAATTTTTTCTAAATTACTTACAGTAGGATTTTATATATAGAGAAACTCCTTTTTTTTCTGCAACTAGAAATCCAGAAACAAGTTAATTCCTTGGGTCTTGATTCCCTGCAACTTGGATTGACCTAATTGTTTAAATCTTGTTTTAGTTACTGATTACAACTTCAAATTCACATCTTTAAAAAGAATTACACTTGCCTTTAACTTATTTCCATATTTCTTTTCCTGCATCTTGAAGCCCAGGTTTGCTAAAACTTCCAAGTTTGATTTTTCTTGCTTGAATCTGAATTTGAACTTCCAGACTTAAAACTTGCCTCTTATTTTGTTTTCAGATCTTTAGAGATTTGTTTTCGAACTGATTTTGGTTTTGAGCTCCTTTTTATTTTGAAGTTGCATTGCTTTAACATTGAGATGCTCAATCTTCTTTTTTTCTACTGTTTTTTTCTTTTTCAGAGATTTGGTGAGGCCAAATCTTTTTGTTCAGATTTGGTGAGATGTTATAAGATTTAAATATGGGAAAATGTAGAGTTTTCTTGAAATTTTAAATTTCATTATTCTACAAAAGTAATGATATGCAATGCCATTTGTATAAAAATGATCATGAGGCCTAAACACTTGTACATTCATACTTACATATGTATGTTTACTTCTTTACTTATGTATAAGTTTACATTTAAAATTTTTAAAGACAAAAGAATGTTTTTAAACAAACTTCATATCATATTTGCTTTGTAAATGAATATACCTCTTTATTCATTTGTATGTGTACACATACAATGTTGAAAGAAAAATTGTTTTACCCAATATTTATATAACATACATTACTCCTTAATGATTTTGAATGCCACTTACTTCTAAAACTTTTACTTTAAATTTTATACTTTGGTACATTTACAAACAATATTCTCAAATGAAATTGTTCAATTTTCTACAACCAAGATTATTTGAAACTTTTATTCCCTGTTTTGTACACATTTTGTTTTATTAATTTCTACTTCTTATATTACAAATAAAACAAATTTTCCTATTGGTATTAAATTTGTAGAGTTTCCCCATCCAATATATTTATAAATATTTACATTTTGAATTTTCCGAATCAAAATTCCTTTTACAATTTTAACTTTCAATCTATATATATATATTTATTCAAAAATTTCAAATTAAACCCAAAATCAAATTTTATAGTTGATGTAATTTTTAAAAGTGTTTATTTTCAATTTCCAATTAGAAATTCTATTTTAAAACCATATTTACATTGATAAACAAACAAAAATCTATTAAATTCTGGAAAATACCAAATTAATTCACAATTTAATTTCTAAAATAAATTAAATTCTCAATTTAAATTTGATTTAAAAACGGGAATGTTACACTAATTTTATTTAATCAAAATTAGTTACATCTATTTCATTGATTTATCAGCATTAAACTATCAATTATTCTTTAAATCCAATTATCAACTAATGCACACATTATTGTAATTAATTTACAATCTATATCCAATTATAACTTTGTGATCATGTTAATTAGTTGAAATTACATTTAAAGCAGTTATCAATTACTTTATATTAATACTATTACGCTTTAATCCAATTACATTCTTATTATTAAATCATAAAATTTTATTTCTTCCAACATTAGTCACAAAATCTTATTAAATTTACTTTTTATCCATCGAAAATTACGGGTCATTACTGTAGGATCTAGATGAACCCTAGAGGGGGGTGAATAGGGTTATAGCAAATTTTCTCGAATTAAACACAAAAACAAACTTCAGAAATAAATATGCTGAAAAGTAAATCACACACAAAATTTACCCAGCTTCGGCAACCCCTGCCTACTGCTGCATTCCTAGATTTCTATTAGAATTAAACATTCTCCCGCTTAGAAACACTCTAACAGACTCGCACACCCTGCTACCGTCTATAGAGTTTTGCAAACTCGCACAACCTGCTCACTGAACTAATTCTAACTAGACAATCTGACACTACCTAAAACCTAGGTGGTGATTTACCAAGACTTGATTCGAAAAGAACAAATAAAAAATAAAACTAATAAACAAAAACCGCCTTTAAAATAAACCCTAAATAAATAAACTAAAGCCCTATTTGAAATAAAATAAACTAAAGCCCATTTTATAAAACAAGGCCGGCCCAATTTTTCTTTCACCCGATCCTCTTTTTTTCTAGCTTGAAGAAAATGGCGGCTTTGATTCTTCATTCGTTCTTTATCCAAATTAGGGCTTTTAGTAAATATAGACGATCGCGACTATTCCTGCTCGATTGAACTTGGTTCTCTTGCTTTATTTGTTGATCGTCTCTTGAGATGATGTCGGTCACTCCTATTTGATCGAGTTCACTGTTTGCTTCGGTATGTAATTTCCTTGTTTGTGCTTTTCTGATTTTCGTACTCGAACTCGATGATCATTGCCAATGATGATTGTGGGTTTATATATGGATTTCGATTTCCTTTAATACGTTCGTCTGATTTCATTACTTTCCTAATCCTTGCTTTCCTGATTTCTGTGACTTGATGCGCACGGTCTTGATTTTCAAACGTTCGATTTTCCTTGATTAATACGGAAAAGACTTTCCTCTTTTAGTTCGCTTTGACTTTTTCAAAAATTGCACACACTTGATTATTTGACTTGGTCATCTCTGCACTTTTAATCTTCTGTCATCTTCGACTTCACTGTGAATTTGTTTCCATTTGTTCATCTCGACTTGTTTGCGTCTGCAATTGATATTATACTGTAGTAACAAACTATGCCTTGTCATGTGTTCGCACTACATACTGTATGGTCCTACATTGTTCATGTCTTTCTGCTTGATGTTGTTTCTCGACATTGCATACTGCTGTTGAGTTGTTTGGAATTGAACTTGATGTTGTAGTCTGCCTTGTTGAGTTCCTGGATTTCACCATACTTCTGTTCATCCCTGTAGCAGCTTTGTGCATTTCTCTGGCCATTTGTGTTTCAGTGCTTGTTTGTTGTACATATGAACTTGATTATATCATCTGGTTCATGGATTTGTAGCTTGTGTATAACTTGGTGCATTGCTCTGTTGTTGTCTGGACATTTGCATCATTTCATTGCTTCATTACTTGAGTCATTTGAGGCATTGCATACATAAGCTTTGATGCTTTGATGCTGTTTCATTTATAATCTGTCATGCTTCAGTTTTATTGTGTTTGTTGACCACACATGTTTATGGCCACTGGTTCACTGTTTCATTTGGTTGTTGCAGTCCATTGTGGTTTCAAACAGGTGAGTTGCATTTGTATCACTTGAGACTGCATGTAACTGATTTGACCACTTGATTGCATTGGTGTCACTTGTGTTCTTGTTCAAAACTGTTGTGTCACTTTATCTGTTTCATTTGAGTTGTAGCTTGAGGCTTGGAGTCTTTGTGCTTCATGGACTTGGTTCGACATTTCAGTTTGATTCACTGTTGAGTTGTAATGTGTACTTGGTCGCGTTCATTTGCATTATGTAGTTGGTCTTGATGTTTGGTCTGACATGAACTTTGATATTATGTAACCTGGTCATGTTTATATTGAACTATTCTTTAGGTGCAGAACTTGTCTCTCTTGTCATTTCTTTTTACTGATTTGCCTTTGATCTTGTTTGTTGGTTTAGTTGTGCACTTGCCCGGCCATTTAAACTGCACTTGTACTTCTGGTTTGTCTGCATTTTTGGTTACTTGAATACAACAGCTTTCTTTTGTGTCCATGTATATAGTTGTGTAGCTACTGCACTTGTTATTGATACTGTTGACTTTGATCATCATGTAGCCTGGTCTGGTGCACCTTGTTTGTTGTGACATTGTGACACTATTGCATTGTTGTTGTTTCCATATCTTGTGCTCGAGCTTGCATGCTTCATGTTGCCTTGACTTCGAGTTGCACTGATTTTCTGTTGCACTTTGGTCTTGCATTTGGTCTGCACTTGCATGCATTGTTGTTTGGTTCTTGATCATTTCATGTTGATTTTTGAAATTTCACTTGAGTTGAATCCAGTTTCAAAAACTCGGGTTTGACCTTGTGATCGTGTCGAAATTTCACTTGAGTTGAATCCAGTTTCAAAAACTCGGGTTTGACCTTGTGCTCGTGTCGTGATTTTAAATATATTGCACGTGAGTTGAACCCGGCTTTTCATTTGGGTTTTACCTGTGCTCACCTGTCCCTATAGCATTATCAAGTGTATATCGTGTGCACGGCCTTGTGGCATGTACAGTGGTACACTGTGCGTGTCACATTGTTCGTGTATGATAAATTCAATTGTAAATGATGACGAACAACCCAAATAACTGAAGCAAATCATATTTTCAAAAATCATATTTCATTTTATATTGCAAAAATATTTCTTTTTCAATTTTACTGCGTTGGTGAATGTTTTTGCAGATTTCTCAGATGCTGGATTATAACTGGAATGAAATTGAAGATAAACTACGAGTGTGAGTGATATGTAGTGAGGCATTTATGTAAATTCAATTGTGATGTAATTACAATCAGAATTTTATATGTATAGTGAGAGCTTGAATTTGTACTATTCAAAGTTGTAATAAATATTTGTTTGAATAAAATTTCTGTTTGAATTCAAATTCTGTGTTATTTATTTTATTCTACAAATATTTATTTAATCTATGAAAAATAAAATAGTACATTAACAAATACATTTAAATGAATATATATATATATATATGTTTATTATCATCAAACAAAAATCATATAAACGCATATTCAACAATCTCCCCCTTTTGATGATAACAAACATATATTTAAGATTTTGACTGTGTTAAATGTATTTGATCAATGATATACTCTAATGGCTCTCCCTATTTAAATTCTTCCTCTCTACATGATGCTCCCCCTACATATATGCATACAAATAGAAATATACAAATGAATATATATGCAAATGGAAAATTATTTGACCTTTGCTTGATTTTATTTGACAAAATCTTAACTTTTCTCTCCCCCTTTTGTTATCAGCAAAAGAATAATAGTGTTAGAGAAAATAGAGATAAAGTGATCGATATTAATCCAACATTAAAACTCAATTTGAATGTAAATATTAAACTTCAATAAAAATCAAACAAAAATCATAACTACCCCTATTAGGCGCATATTCCACTTTTAGAATGATGGGAAGTATTTCATCAAATAAAACCATATGGTTTTGTCTTATTGTGGTATATTTATTTCAGGAAATTTGAATATCTACTAATCATGCATAACCATTAGGACTTTTAAATAAGATTAGTAGTATTCCAATTTTATTTTTTAATGAATTCAAGTATCTTCTAATCACTCATAACCGTGAGGACTTTTAAATGGGATTAGAATCAACTTGTTTATTTAATAAATCAATTTTGATATGCGTTCCATACATGCATAACCGTTAGGACTTTTAAATGAGCATGGAAGCACATAACAACTTCCAAGTAATTCACTCATGCATAACCGTGAGGACTTTTAAATGAGAGTGAATACTTTGGATTTTATTTTGTTTTATAAAATGAAAAACTAATAATTCCTGTTTAAAGTACCACATATCGACACACTATATTGAATTTTTGACGAGCGATGGTTCATAGAAATATGATAGACATAGAAATGATTATGGAATCCTTACCCAACAAAAAGTTTTATAACTCTTGTTTGAATTTCAAAAGAAATTTTTCTAAAATATACTGTCTTGAGTAATGTATGAAAAATATCAACACTCATCATCTTTTCAATCACTATTTATCTTTTTGATAATTAGTAGGGAGTCGGATTAGTCAAAATTTGTCATTTAAAATCAAATAAAAATGACTAATCTGAAAATATGGTCAACAATGAATTTCTCGAAGGGGTTATATGAGAAAAATTTCTGCTATTTGAAAATTATTTGTAATGAAAAATATGCAGATATTTTCTTTGAAAAACTATGCAGTTACTAAATATCTCACCATAAATCACGTTCAACTAGTAAGTTTTCTGTCAACTAGATTACCAGTATGATCTGCATCTGACTTTCTCTTTCACTTCAAAATATCACTAACTAAATTTGATAGACCAGATCATGAAGTATGCATGAAAACTCAAACTCACAAATTTTTACAATGTGAAGACCCGCAAATCCGTACTCCTGAATAGACACTAATCTCCAGTGATTAACTCAAGATGAACGGAAATATGAACTGTTATGGTTGAAGAAGAAGAAAGGGGTAGAAGAAGAAAGAAAAAGATAGAACAGAACGATATCAGAATCTCACAATTCGCAGCGGAACAACATATAATAGATAAATGAATATTCATTAAAACAAAAGAACTGTATATTTTATATATTACATCACATTACATTCATTATCAGAGTATACAACAGCAAACAGCGGAAAAGAAATACTATATACTTAGTAATATGCTACGCCATCCAACTTGCCTCCAACAACTCCTGAATTCCAGAATATCCTGATAACCTGACTCTTGACTTCCCGTGTGGAAATTGGTGGGCACCCAGAGTTTAGGAAGGAAAACAATAAACTCCGAGTCAGTCATGTGACTGGTGTGAGAACTCAAAACAGTTTATCTTTAAAACAAAGAATATGATAATTTTAAAATAGATTCGCAATGCTTTTAAAAATGAGGCTACCATAAGGCCTCCCGCACACACACACAATGCAAACGCAGAATCGGTGGAGATTTCTCCTTATGATAGTCAAAGATGCTTGATACGTATTAAAAAGAAACATTTGATATTATTACTAGTGCATAGTGTAGGAAAAATTATTTCGAAAGTAAAGATATAAATCTTAGCCAACATACGACCATTATCGTATGCCTACTATAGCTACCATGTTCAATAGCAGGTTACCGCCACATTCCATGGTAGGTTTTACAACTAAAACCGTACAAGATCGTATTGTTTCTTTAGATTTCCAACAAATGGTCAGGCCAAGGAACTTCCCATTGCCACATGGAAACGCCTCTGGAATGACGTCCCGAGAACCAAACCAGATCTCTGCCAACACAAGGCCGGGTTACCCCTAACTGGGTAACTACTGACACGAATATGTCATCCCCCGATCGTAACCGATCTATCCGAGGATCCTCGATTTCCAACAACCACAAAATTTGCATCAACAACATAGGTTAAATATCTGGGCCCCATACCATGATACCACCTCTATCCAGAAGGAATGACATACACTAAAGGGGTGCTACCCCCTAATAACCTTGATGCATCCTTCCTGTTTTGACCATTTCCGGGGTGTGAGGTCCGACGAAGTCTCGTCCACAAAGCCACACTTTATACAAAAGCTGTGCTTTGGGTCAACAAATGATCAAAGTAATGATCACCAAGATAAATGATCAAACAAATGATCATATCACAAATGATCAAACAATGATCATCCCATGGCAACACTCAGCATGCCACACTACCAAATTGGGAGTATATCACTAATAACCTTTAACTACATAACCTCTGACCTCGTACGTCTTAGAGAAGGGTGTTAAGCTAAGAGAATAAATTCTCCGCCACCAATAGAAATATATTTGAAGGAAATCAGCTTTATATCTCAACTTGTAATGTCAGACATACAATCCATACAAGTCTGTTCCGGACTCGAACAGAATCGAAGGCACTTCCAAAGAAGCCCTTGCAATCCGGATATTCACTAATCAAGACCGGACTTCCCGTCACTAAGGGTGATAAAACCTCTATATCGGAGATCAGCCGATGTAGAGTAACTCGACGGTAATCCTTCCGTTTTCACAAATATCTGGTCTTCAACACCGGTCATCAAATGCAATCCATAACGACGTATCACATATTCAGAATGGGTTATACGACCCCAAGGTCCTTTCCCGGCTAACCCGAATAGTGAGCGCTTATTTTAAAAAAAAATAAGTGTAGCATTCAAATTCAAGCAATTAACAACAAATACCTATTTAAAGGTAAATATTGATAGTCGGTTATTTAACTATCAATAAAGATGCGCAACATCACCAGATTCCAAATAATTTTCCAAATTATTTGTCTTCCAAAAATATCTTTAAAAGATATATATATATATATATATATATATATAATTCCCCAACTTCAAAAATAAATCGATATTTATTTTTAAACCAATTTTCCCAATTTCATTTATAAATTCCATATTGAATTTACATTTCCTAAATATCTGTGAATATACGATTTTCAAATCGATTTCAAATATTCACTTTCAATTTATCTTTAAAAAGATAATTCTCAAAACGTTCATTTCATATTGGAAAACATTTCCCTACTTATTTAATAATAAGTAATTCACAAATCTATTTATTTTCAACACTTGGAAAATATTCAATATACTTAAATCGAAATTAAGTATATATTTCATTCTTTAAAGAAAACATTGTCTTAACACATTTATTTGAGTCAAAACGAGTGTTGCGCAAAACATCGTTACGACGACCCAAAATCACTAGTATAGGGATTTGAAATTTAGATAGATATATAAATCCCAATATTGTACAAAAACAATTCCTTTCGGAAATCATTTACTATAACAACAGTGTTATAGTCCACCATTTCCTTATTTTTTTTTCGAAAACGTCTATTTCAACAATGAATGTTGAAATCTATGTATTCGATACTTAATGCATTTTAAAACGTCTTTAAAATCATTAACTTCATTTCATAATATCCCTTCCCCAAAAATATATCCGTTTTATCTAATAATATATTCACTGTCCAAAATTATGAATAAAATTCCTTAACCAATTTCAACATTTCTACATATTCTTATATAAAGAATAATTCGCTATCCAATATCGCGAATATACTTTTTTTAAATAAATTTCTATATTCAATTTATCAAATTCCATTGATTTTGAATTTATAAACAATGTCTATAAATTCCATTTCTATTTATAAACTTCGATTTATAAATCTCTTTTATTAATCCAATTCAATTCATATAACTCAATTATATACCAAAAGTCCATACTATAAGTTAAGTACTTATAATTCATTTAGTTACCAAATCGTTCCTTTAAAACTTCACAAATTTTAAATCTTATTACTTATAAGATTCATTTAAATTTTATAACAACTTCAACTTATAAAATCTCCTTTATTAACAATTTCTATTAATTTCCCATTTAAATGCCAAAATCCAGTTTATAAGTTAATTACTTATAAATCTTTTATTTTACAACATCTATTCATTTTGTAATCTTCACAATTTTTAAATCTATTATTTTCAATTAAATCCATTTTATACTTTATTTCAACACTTAACAAACTCGTTTTATAATTCCAATATTTTTAATTTATAAATATCAATTTTTTTTTAAAAAAAAAATCTTTTATATACATCCTTTATAATAATTCAAAATTCCAAATTAAACCATTTTATAAATTAATCACTATTTATTTCAAAAATTCTTAATTTGGTTATATTTCACAAAAATCCTAATTTTTATAACATAAAAATTTATAACGTTTTAATTATTTAAAATGAATCAATTCGAAAATATAATAAACGTATAATTTCAAAAATTACTTTAAAAATCCCTTAAAAATCAAAATCGTTATTTTTAAATTTTCAAAAATGGATCTGATGATGCAACACACCAAATAGTCAATAACGACTTCCAAACATCATATATCGATATGATAATCAATCAAATATCACAATATCTGAAATCAAATAAATATTTGTGAGGAATCCAGTTGGATCCCTCCAAACTGTTTCCCTGCATCCACAGATGTTAGCACAATACCAATCCCGTTTCAAGACGGGATATCGCGGTATATGGGATTTATAAAATATTATCCGCTTAATAGGCGGCGCAATAGGGTCTCATCCGCTATATAATGCGGGAAATCAACAACTCCAATATATACATATGCCAATATATATATATATATACATATATATATATATATTGCTATATATAGATATATCCTACTATATCTAATATCACAACCAAACAGAAATCAATAACTGCAATCCCAACATTAAATTTTTGAGTGAGAAATTCTCACCTTTGCTTTTATTTTGCAGTCCATTTTCCATTCCAATTTGTTTTTCTCCCTTTATAGACCTTGTATAACAATTTATACAATTTGTTAATATTCGAATCAAATCGAATAATAAATTTTCATTTGATAGTTTCAATTCATCGTTGATTTCATTTTAAACAAAAATTTAAATTTTAACTGATTCCCTTTTGAAATAAACTTATCTAACTAAGATTTTATTTCGACCCAATTTCTTTTGAATAAATTTATTTAACTAAACCTTTTAATTTCAAACTAGCTTTCTTTTTACTTTAAACTAAAATCTCATTTTCATAAATATTTCAAATATTTTACTCACATAAATTTCTTCAATATTTTAAAATTCCTCTTTTTTTTTCTTGTATATGTAGACATTAAAAACAGAAATCTTTTATTTTTATAAACCCTTGTAGTTTCCAAAATCTTATATATTCATATATTTACTGTTTCCTATACATATTTTTAAGTGTATATATATATATATATATATATATATATATTTATTTAAAACAAAACTGTTTTATATCTCTTACTGAAAAATATACAAATATTACATATTCTTAAAAGATAAATCAAATCAATTTTCAGAAATTAAAATTACTTACTGCATCTAGTTCTTTCTTCTTTTTTTTTTTTATTAACAAATTCCTACTGCCTAGAAATAGAATAGATTACCTTAATCCCCTTACATCAACGAACGCACCCTCCTCCAAACATCGCTGCAGCACGGCCATGCCAGTGGCCACCCAAAACATCACTCGAGTTGCTTTGAGCCTCCTTTGTCGTTGACCCCACGCCTTTACATCCAGAAACCCTAGCCGCCGACATGCATCGCGACGCGAGCCCAGGCAGCTGCGACGATTCCCATTGTCGAGTGCCACTGTCCATCGAGTCGCCCCAAATCGCAAGACCCCATCGTGAAACCCTAGTTGTGCGACCCTGAACCCACGCGCCCTCAACCCGCCATCGCCTCTGTCACGTGAATGCCTCGCTTGGACCCGCGCGTCTCGAGCTCGAAATCATCACGCAGCACTTGATTTTGATTTTCATGAATTAGAGATGGAAAAAGGGAGCTGCCATTTTTCTTCGAATGATTTGAAAAAAACAAGGATGTGAGGAGCGGCCATTTTAGTTTGTGAACGAAAGCGAGCACACTTTGATTTTTATTTTCATTTGAATCTGAGAGGGGCTTCGGCCATTGTTTTATCTCTGGCAATTTGATTTCTGAGTGGGAGAGGAACTTTTAAAATCGAGAGGAGGCATGGTGTACACGATCTGGTATCGTGATTCTAGGCTGAAACAAAAGGGCGTGTTTTTAGACGTGATTTAAGGAAGAACGTGCTGATGTTGACAAATTTAAATTTAAATTTTAAATTGAATTCGTTTTAAAATTTCAACGCGTTTATACGTCGTACGCTCGTATAGCAACTCCGATCAATACGAAATTTGAAATCCGATAATAATTCAATATTACGGATCCAATAGAACTGGTTTTGTCGAATTCCGAGACTGTGCCTCGGAAGGCTATTTTTAAATATCGATTCAAACGATATAATTTCAAAACTAATCAAATCACTTTGAAATTCAATTCTGAAGCTTCTATTATCTTTAGTATTATCAATATAAATTTTACAAGCCTTTGAAATATTTTTAATCAGCTTAAAATTGAAGATTCAAATTTTTATTCAACTTTCAATATATTAAACTTTTATAATTTAATCACCATATTCATTCTGATAATTTGAAATTCAAGTCAAACCATCATTCAAATATTTAAAATTAATTAAATATTTTCAATTTAAATTGTTCAAAATTCAGGGTCGTTACAATCTTCCCCTCTTAAAAGAATTTCGTCCCGAACTTACAAGTTAGGAAAAACGATTCTTAACCCGTTTATTATTTTTCACAATACAAATAGTTTTATCAACTTACTAACCTAAATCTTTTTATTAAAGATCCATTATTATTTCAACTAGCTTTCCTACTTCACTTATAAGTTCCAAACAACATTATTCTACTTAACAATTCAAATTTAAAGTTAAATTCAAATTTTGAACTTTCAAAATTTCTCAAAAAATTTTCTAACGCCCTAAATTTTCAAAAACTTTCGCCAGCGTCTTCTTTGCGCGGCTAACTCAGTACGACTACAAAATGGCACTACGGCCCCTCAGAATCAAAAAGAAAAGAGAAAGCTAAGTGGCTGGAGAAGAAAATCACCAAATTTCATACTGAAATTGAAATACGTACCTTTTTGTCGAGCAATTCAATTTTATCTTTGAAATCAAAATCCCAATTCCATTTCTTTTAATACACCTGTATATCCTACTAGCCATAATATCCAATTCCAACATTCAAACCATTTTGCCAATTCCATTACAAAATATTCAATATATGCTTCTTTACATTTTTACTTCACTATTGAAGTTACATATTTATTTTCATTCATTTTTGTGTTTTCAATTTCATCTGAATTAAATTCATAATTTCAATTCAATTTGGATTCAATTTACCTTCTGAATATTGAATTTTATCAACTATCTTTTATTCATAACTGCACAATTTTAAATTAGTTCCCATTACTAATTCATTACCAATTCCAATTCATTTTATTCAAATTTGTTTTCAACATTCAGTTTCAATTCCAGTTTCAATTCCCAATTTTTATTTTCAATTCACTATTTTGGTTTATAACCACTTATATTAAACTAGATTTCAATATTCCATATGAATTCAATTCATTTATTTCCATTAGTTTCACTTACTAATTTTAGTTTAATACTTCACTTTATTTATCACAAATCAAATCCAATTTCAATTCTATTCTATTTGCTTACAAAATCGAAATGAATCTCAACATTCAATTCACTTTCATTTAATTGTAATTGTAAATTTATTCATTCATTCACAATTTATTTCCATAATTCAATACTCAGTTCCAATTCGTTTTAATTACTCCAAATTTATTTTCAACACAATAAATTTTCTTTAAGTAATTATTTTACTTCGTGTCCTTAGACATTTCTTCCAATTTCACTTTATTCAAATTTATTCACTTATACTTGCTTCAATTTAACTCCATTCTTTAAATTAAATTTATTCTATCAAAATTCCAATTGTATAAGTTATCAACTCATTTATTATTCCCATAAATAGTTTAAATAGGATTCCAGAGTCTTTTCAACTTTATTCAAAACCATTATTGAAAACAATTCAAATTATCTTTTGAATTTCAAAACTAAACCCCAAATTTTCCAAACATCTTCCTTTTAAAACAATTTGGCAGCACTTCCTCTTTTGGAAACCCGAAAATGAACAACAATGATGTCGCGGTCATCATCGGAATTATTTTCCAGCGACCGAAAAGAGTTTAGAGCTTTTCATTCCTTCAAAAATTCTTTTCAAAACCTTTTAAATTCATTTTCCAAATCAAAAAGGAATTTAATTTCTAAAATTTCCAAATTCTTTCAAAAACATTTCCAAAAACTTCTGCGGAATTCTATTTTCAATTATAAATCACATTTATAATTTTCATTCATAAACTTCATTTGTATATGGATTTTATTTTCTTATCTTTAAAGTTATGATTTCAATTTCTTATTCAATTTCAATGGTAATAATTTTTAATATTATTAATACTTCCTAACAACCATACATCCATATACTAATAATTTACAGAAAATTATTTCTTTTATATACAAAAATAGTTTTCGGCAAAATTATTTCATTTACCTTATTTTCAAAACAATACTGTGTCAGTTTATCTTGTTTAAGAGTTTAGAAACTCCTATCAACACAGTTAGTTAGACTGCACCGACCAGAATCTATAAACAATCAACCGATAAGTCAACACAATACAAAATAATTTATATTCACTAACAAATACGTGCTCGTATCTATTATTACACTCAAACTCATTCTAGAGTACTATGACTCCGTCTCTAATGAGTAACACCCAACAGAGCCATGGTTGTCGCTTAACCATATGCTCCGATACCAAATGTGAAGACCCGCAAATCCGTACTCCTGAATAGACACTAATCTCCAGTGATTAACTCAAGATGAACGGAGATACGAACCGTTATGGTTGAAGAAGAAGAAAAGGGTAGAAGAAGAAAGAAAAAGATAGAACAGAACAATATCATAATCTCATAATTCGCAGCGGAACAACATATAATAGATAAATGAATATTCATTAAAACAAAAGAACTGTATATTTTATACATTACATCACATTACATTCATTATCAGAGTTTACAACAGCAAACTGCGGAAAAGAAATACTATATACTTAGTAATATGCTACGCCATCCAACTTGCCTCCAGCAACTCCTGAATTCCAGAATATCCTGATAACCTGAGTCTTGACTGCCCATGTGGAAAGTGGTGGGCACCTAGAGTTTAGGAAGGAAAACAATAAACTCCGAGTCAGTCATGTGACTGGTGTGAGAACTCAAAACAGTTTATCTTCAAAACAAAGAATATGATAATTTTAAAATAGATTCGCAATGCTTTTAAAAATGAGGCTACCATAAGGCCTCCCGCACACACACACAATGCAAACGCCGAATCGGAGGAGATTTCTCCTAATGATAGTCAAAGATGCTTGATACGCATTAAAAAGAAACATTTGATATTATTACTAGTGCATAGTGTAGGAAAAATTATTTCGAAAGTAAAGATATAAAACTTAGCCAACATACGACCATTATCGTATGCCTACTATAGCTACCATGTTCAATAGAAGGTTACCACCACATTCCATGGCAGGTTATACAACTAAAACCGTACAAGATCGTATTGTTTCTTTGGATTTCCAACAAATGGTCAGGCCAAGGAACTTCCCATTTCCACATGGAAACGCCTCTCGAATGACGTCCCAAGAACCAAACCGGATCTCTGCCAACACAAGGCCGGGTTACCCCTAACTGGGTAACTACTGACACGAATATGTCATCCCCCGATCGTAACCGATCTATCCGAGGATCCTCGATTTCCAACAACCACAAAATTTGCAGCAACAACATAGGTTAAATATCTGGGCTCCACCATGATACCACCTCTATCCAGAAGGAATGACATACACTAAAGGGGTGCAACCACCTAATAACCTTGCTGCATCCTTCTTGTTTTGACCATTTTCGGGGTGTGAGGTCCGACGAAGTCTCGTCCACAAAGCCACGCTTTATACAAAAGTTGTGCTTTGGGTCAACAAATGATCAAAGTAATGATCACCAAGATAAATGATAAAACAAATGATCAGATCACAAATGATCAAACAATGATCATCCCACAGCAACACTCAGCATGCCACACTACCAAATTGGGAGTATATCACTAATAACCTTTAACTACATAACCTCTGAGCTCGTACGTCTCAGAGAAGGGTGTTAAGCTAAGAGAATAAATTCTCCGCCACCAACAGAAATATATTTGAAGGAAATCAGCTTTACATCTCAAATTGTAATGTCAGACATACAATCCATACAAGTCTGTTTCGGGCTCGAACAGAACCGAAGGCACTTCCAAAGAAGCCCTTGCAATCCGGATATTCACTAATCACGACCGGACTTCCCATCACTAAGGGTGATAAAACCTCTATATCGGAGATCAGCCGATGTAGAGTAACTCGACGGTAATCCTTCCGTTTTCACAAATATCCGGTCTTCAACACCGGTCATCAAATGCAATCCATAACGACGTATCACATATTCGGAATGGGTTATACCACCCCAAGGTCCTTTCCTGGCTAACCCGAATAGTGAGCGCTTATTTTAAAAAAAATAAGTGTAGCATTCAAAATCAAGAGTTTCACGACAAATACCTATTTAAAGTTAATTATTGATAGTCGGTTATTTAACTATCAATAAAGATGCGCAACCTCACCAGATTCCAAATAATTTTCCAAATTATTTATCTTCCAAATATATCTTTACAAGATATATATATATATATATATATATATATATATATATATATATAATTCCCCTACTTCAAAAATAAATCGATATTTATTTTTAAACCAATTTTCCCAATTTCATTTATAAATTCCATATTGAATTTACATTTCCTAAATATCTGTGAATATACGATTTTCAAATATTCACTTTCAATTTATCTTTAAAAAGATAATTCTCAAAACGTTCATTTCATATTGGAAAACATTTCCCTACTTATTTAAAAATAAGTAATTCACAAATCTATTTATTTTCAACACTTAGAAAATATTCAATATACTTAAATCGAAATTAAGTATATATTTCATTCTTTAAAGAAAACATTCTCTTAACACATTTATTTGAGTCAAAACGAATGTTGCGCAAAACATCGTTACGACGACCCAAAATCACAAGTATAGGGACTCGAAATTTAGATAGATATATAAATCCCAATACTATACAAAAACAATTCCTTTCGGAAATCATTTACTATAACAACAGTGTTATAGTCCGCCATTTCCTTATTTTTTTTTCGAAAACGTCTATTTCAACAATGAATGTTGAAATCTATGTATTCGATACTTAATGCATTTTAAAACATCTTTAAAATCACTAACTTCATTTCATAATATCCCTTCCCCAAAAATATATCCGTTTTATCTAATAATATATTCACTGTCCAAAATTGTGAATAAAATTCCTCAACCAATCTCAACGTTTCTACATATTCTCATATAAAGAATAATTCGCTATCCAAGATCACGAATATACTTTTTTTTAAATAAATTTCTATATTCAATTTATCAAATTCCATTGATTTTGAATTTATAAACAATGTCTATAAATTCCATTTCTATTTATAAACTCAATTTATAAATCTCTTTTATTAATCCAATTCAATTTATATAACTCAATTATATACCAAAAGTCCATATTATAAGTTAAGTACTTATAATTCATTTATTTACCAAATCGTTCCTTTAAAACTTCACAAATTTTAAATCTTATTACTTATAAGATTCATTTAAATTTTATAACAACTTTAACTTATAAAATCTCCTTTATTAACAATTTCTATTAATTTCCCATTTAAATGCCCAAAATCCAGTTTATAAGTTAATTACTTATAGATCTTTTATTTTACAACATCTATTCATTTTGTAATCTTCATAATTTTTAAATCTATAATTTTCAATTAAATCCATTTTATACTTTATTTTAACACTTAACAAACTCGTTTTATAATTCCAATAATTTTAATTTATAAATATCAATTTTTTTTTAAAATCTTTTATATACTCCTTTATAATAATTCAAAATTCCAAATTAAACCATTTTATAAATTAATCACTATTTATTTCAAAAATTCTTAATTTGGTTATATTTCACAAAAATCCTAATTTTTATAACATAAAAATTTATAATGTTTTAATTATTTAAAATGAATCAATTCGAAAATTTAATAAACGTATAATTTCAAAAATTACTTTAAAAATCCCTTAAAAATCAAAATCGTTATTTTTAAATTTTCAAAAATGGATCTGATGATGCAACACACCAAATAGTCAATCACGACTTCCAAACATCATATATCAATATGATAATCAATCAAATATCACAATATCTGAAATCAAATAAATATTTGTGAGGAATCCAGTTGGATCCCTCCAACCTGTTTCCCTGCATCCACAGATGTTAGCACAATACCAATCCCGTTTCAAGATGGGATATCGCGGTATATGGGATTTATAAAATATTATCCACTTAATAGGCGGCGCAATAGGGTCTCATCCACTATATAATGCGGGAAATCAACAACTCCAATATATACAGATGCCAATATATATATATATATATATTGCTATATATAGATATATCCTACTATATCTAATATCACAACCAAACAGAAATCAATAACTGCAATCCCAACATTAAATTTTTGAGTGAGAAGTTCTCATCTTTGATTTTATTTTGCAGTCCATTTTCCATTCCAATTTGTTTTTCTCCCTTTATAGACCTTGTATAACAATTTATACAATTTGCTAATATTCGAATCAAATCGAATAATAAATTTTCATTTGATAATTTCAATTCATCGGTGATTTCATTTTAAACAAAAATTTAAATTTTAACTGATTCCCTTTTGAAATAAACTTATTTAACTAAGATTTTATTTCGACCCAATTTCTTTTGAATAAATTTATTTAACTAAACCTTTTAATTTTAAACTTGCTTTCTTTTTACTTTAAACTAAAATCTCATTTTCATAAATATTTCAAATATTTTACTCACATAAATTTCTTCAATGTTTTAAAATTCCTCTTTTTTTTCTTGTATGTGTAGACATTAAGAACAGAAATCTTTTTTTTTATAAACCCTTGTAGTTTCCAAAATCTTATATATTCATATATTTACTGTTTCCTATACATATTTTTAAGTGTGTGTGTGTGTGTGTGTGTGTGTGTGTGTGTATATATATATATATATATTTAAAACAAAACTGTTTTATATCTCTTACTGAAAAATATACATATATTACATATTCTTATAAGATAAATCAAATCAATTTTCAGAAATTAAAATTACTTACTGCATCTAGTTCTTTCTTCTTCTTCTTTTTTTATTAACAAATTCCTACTGCCTAGAAATAGAATAGATTACCTTAATCCCCTTACATCAACGAACGCACCCTCCTCCAAACATCACTACAGCACGGCCATGCCAGTGGCCACCCAAAACATCACTCGAGTTGTTTTAAGCCTCCTTTTCCATTGACCCCACGCCTTTACATCGAGAAACCGTAGCCGTCGACATGCCTCGTGACGCGATCCCAGGCAGCTGCGACGATTCCCATTGTCGAGTGCCACTGTCCATCGAGTCGCCCCAAATCGCAAGACCCCATCGTGAAACCCTAGTCGTGCGACCCTGAACCCATGCGCCCCCAACCCGCCATCGCCTCTGTCACGTGAACGCCCACGTGAACGCCTCGCTTGAACCCACGCGCCTCGAACTCGAAATCATCACGCAGCACTTGATTTTGATTTTCATGAATTAGAGATGGAAAAAGGGAGCTGCCATTTTTCTTCGAATGATTTGAAAAAAACAAGGATGTGAGGAGCGGCCATTTTAGTTTGTGAACGAAAGCGAGCACACTTTGATTTTTATTTTCGTTTGAATCTGAGAGGGGCTTCGGCCATTGTTTTATCTCTAGCAATTTGATTTCTGAGTGGGAGAGGAACTTTTAAGAGGCATGGTGTACACGATCTGGTATCGTGATTCTAGGCTGAAACAAAGGGGCGTGTTTTTAGACGTGATTTAAGGAAGAACGTGCTGATGTTGACAAATTTAAATTTAAATTTTAAATTGAATTCGTTTTAAAATTTCAACGCGTTTATACGTCGTACGCTCATATAACAACTCCGATCAATACGAAATTTGAAATGCGATAATAATTCAATATTACGGATCCAATAGAACTGGTTTCGTTCAATTCCGAGACTGTGCCTCGGAAGGCTATTTTTAAATATCGATTCGAACGATATAATTTCAAAACTGATCAAATCACTTTGAAATTCAATTCTGAAACTTCTATTATCTTCAGTATTATCAATATAAATTTTACAAGCCTTTGAAATATTTTTAATCAGCTTAAAATTGAAGATTCAAATTTTTATTCAACTTTCAATAGATTAAACTTTTATAATTTAATCGCCATATTCATTCTGATAATTTGAAATACAAGTCAAACCATCATTCAAATATTTAAAAGTAATTAAATATTTTCAATTTAATTTTTTCAAAATTCTGGGTCGTTACATACAGCATTCTTGAATTTGAATTGAAGTCGTGTAAATAATCAGAAAATATGAATATAGAGTTAGCCGAATTATAACCGAATGCATTATCATCCAACAAAACACAATGTTTAATCCAAACAAATATGTACGAAGTAATTCAAAGAATAGTGTTTTTGGCATAAATATAATTTGCCAACTATGTTGAACAAGACAAAATCAAAAAATCATCTCTTTACAACATCTCAATATTGGCTGATTTCATTCAGAATACGGTGCAGATTATCACATTTAATATACCTTCACCTATTTTACCTTTACGATAATTTTTCATGGTTGCCCATTGTGATTCTGTCACCTTTGTACTAGGCTAAGGAACTTTGCTTTGTTGCCCGTTGTGTTTCTGGAACAGCCAAAATCCAGCGAACACTGTTGTTGTTCCTTGGCCCGCCACCATACCTACACGATGAAAGATTTTTGTGACCTATTTGTTTTTATAGGTCCATGATTATTAGTGGCTGAAGCATTGTGAATAAACAAACCCTTTGGAACCCAAACTTGTTTTATCATTTCATTCTTGTTCCAATAGACATGAAATTTGTTTGTAGAATTCTTAGGAACCCAAACTTGTATAAATTTTGTGTTCTAGTTCCTATGACTACAATTTTCAATACGATGTCCAATTATTTTACATCTATCAAAGACACTCTTACCTTTTGCATTACCATTAAATTGTGTTTTCCCAAAACCTAGTCCTTTTCTGTTGTTAGCAAAAATTTGATTTTCCAATAACATGTTGAATGATTTTTCTCCTCTTGAAAAGTTATTCAGAGATTTCTCAAGATTTTGGACTTTGGTTTTGAGTGTTGTGTTTTCAGTTATAAGTGAGGTGCATCTATTTATAAAATCTTTTTTCCTAGTGTCAATGGTTTCCTTAAGACTCATGTTTTCTTTTTCAAGATTCTCAAAGCTATTCTTAAGTCTTGATAATTCTGAATCTAAAATTTTACATTTTTTACAGTCTAGGTTTTGAATATTTTCAAGTTCGGTTTCTAACCTAAAATTTTCATGAGCAAGTACTCTCCTATCAGATTTCAGTTTCTCAATTTTAGATTCAAGAGTATCAATTGTTTTAGTAAGATCAAGACACATAAAAACAAGTTCTTTATAAGAATTGTCACCTACCTCACTAGATTCCTCTGAGCTTGCTTCTGAATCTGATTTTGCCACAAGACACAAGTTAGCCTCCTCTGAGCTATTATTCGAAACTTCCTCTCCTTCTTCATCATCCCAAGTCGCTGCAAATGCCATCTTTTTCTTTCCTTTGTTGTCTTTAAAAAGTGGGCATTGTTGTTTGAAGTGGCCAGACTTCTTGCAGTTAAGGCACGTCAATTCATTATCGGAATTGTTTGAATCTTCTGACCTATTACCACTTATTTTCTTCTTGCGTGGCCTGAATCTTGACAATTTTCTAAGATTATTGACAGCCATTGCAAGCTCTTCAATTGGATCTTCTTCTTCTTCATCGCTCTCTTCTTTGCTCTTTAAGGCAGTCGTCTTCTTCTTTGGTTCGGAGTTGTTGCGTTCCTCCTTTGCTTTTAGCTCAAGCTCATATGTCATCAAGTTGCCAATCAACTCCTCCATGCTTAGTTTACTCAGATCTTTCGATTCTTGTATTGCCGTGACTTTTGCCTCAAAGCTCATCGGTAAGACTCGTAGCACCTTCCTCACAAGCTCTACCTCAGTGAATACCTTCCCAAGCGCTCTAGCATTGTACACCAAAGTTGAAAAGCGTCCAAACATGTCCTTTATGCTCTCGCCTTTGTCCACCACAAAGTTCTCGTATTCATTGCTGAATAGGGCTAGACGAGACTCCTTGACTTGAGAAGTTCCTTCATGTGTCACCTCCAAGGTATGCCAAATTTCCTGTGCAGTTTTACAATGAGAAATTCTATTAAATTCAGTCTTATCAAGAGCACAGATCAGAGCATTCATGGCTTTAGCATTTGTAGTTTTTAATCTCTTATCGTTAGCATCCCACCTATCCTTAGGTTTAGGAATCTCAGTATCACCAATAGTTATAGTGGGAGATTTATAGCCAGTATCAATAATGTCCCAAACATCATAATCAACAGAACTAAGATAAATACCCATCCTAACTTTCCAATAAGCATAATCATTCCCATCAAACATGGGTGGCCTAACAATAGATTGCCCCTCAGAAAATGCATTATTTGGTGGATTCATGACTCTAGAGTTAAAGAAAAATACTTCGCTCTGATACCACTTGCAGGATCTAGATTAACCCTAGAGGGAGGGTGAACAGGGTTATAGCAAATTTTTCTCGAATTAAACACAAAAACAAACTGCAGAAATAAATATGCTGAAAAGTAAATCACATACAAAATTTACCCAGCTTCGGCAACCCCTGCCTACTGCTGCATTCCCAGATTTCTATTAGAATTAAACAGTCTCCCGCTTACAAACACTCTAACAGACTCGCACACCCTGCTACCGCCTATAGAGTTTTGCAAACTCGCACACCCTGCTCACTGAACTAATTCCAACTAGACAATCTGACACTAACTAAAACCTAGGTGGTGATTTACCAAGACTTGATTCGAAAAGAACAAATAAAAAATAAAACTAATAAACAAAAACCCCCTTTAAAATAAACCCTAAATAAATAAACTAAAGCCCTATTTGAAATAAAATAAACTAAAGCCCCTTTTATAAAACAAGGCCGGCCCAATTTTTCTTTCACCCGATCCTCTTTTTTTTCTGGCTTGAAGAAAATGGCGGCTTTGATTCTTTGTTCGTTCTTTGTCCAAATTAGGGCTTTCAGTAAATATAGACGATCGCGACTATTCCTGCTCGATTGAACTTGGTTCTCTTGCTTTATTTGTTGATCGTCTCTTGAGATGATGTCGGCCGCTCCTATTTGATCGAGTTCACTGTTTACTTCGGTATGCAATTTCCTTGTTTGTGCTTTTTTGATTTTCGTACTCGAACTCGATGATCATTGCCAATGATGATTGCGGGTTTATATATGGATTTCGATTTCCTTTAATACGTTCGTCTGATTTCATTACTTTCCTAATTCTTGCTTTCCTGATTTCTGTGACTTGATGCACACGGTCTTGATTTTCAAACGTTCGATTTTCCTTGATTAATACGGCAGAGACTTTCCTCTTTTAGTTTGCTTTGACTTTTTCAAAAATTGCACACACTTGATTATTTGACTTGGTCATCTCTTCACTTTTAATCTTCTGTCATCTTCGACTTCACTGTGAATTTGTTCATCTCGACTTGTTTGCGTCTCCATTGATATTATACTGCAGTAACAAACTATGCCTTGTCATGTGTTCGCACTGCATACTGTATCGGCCTACATTGTTCATGTCTTTCTGCTTGATGTTGTTTCTCGACATTGCATACTGCTGTTGAGTTGTTTGGAATTGAACTTGATGTTGTAGTCTGCCTTGTTGAGTTCTTGGATTTCACCATACTTCTGTTCATCCCTGTAGCAGCTTTGTGCATTTCTCTGGCCATTTGTGTTTCAGTGCTTGTTTGTTGTACATATGAACTTGATTATGTCATCTGGTTCATGGATTTGTAGCTTGTATATAACTTGGTGCATTGCTCTGTTGTTGTCTGGACATTTGCATCATTTCAGTGCTTCATTACTTGAGTCATTTGAGGCATTGCATACATAAGCTTTGATGCTTTGATGCTGTTTCATTTATAATCTGTCATGCTTCAGTTTTATTGTGTTTTTTGACAACACATGTTTATGGCCACTGGTTCATTGTTTCATTTGGTTGTTGCAGTCCTTTGTGGTTTCAAACATGTGAGTTGCATTTGTATCACTTGAGACTGCATGTAACTGTCTTGACCACTTGATTGCATTGGTGTCACTTGTGTTCTTGTTCAAAACTGCTGTGTCACTTGATCTGTTTCATTTGAGTTGTAGCTTGAGGCTTGGAGTCTTTGTGCTTCATGGACTTGGTTTGACATTTCAGTTTGATTCACTGTTGAGTTGTAATGTGTACTTGGTCGAGTTCATTTGCATTCTGTAGTTGGTCTTGATGTTTGGTCTGACCTGAACTTTGATATTATGTAACCTGGTCATGTTTATATTGAACTAGTCTTTAAGTGCAGCACTTGCCTCTCTTGTCATTTCTTTTTACTGATTTGCCTTCGATCATGTTTGTTGGTTTAGTTGTGCACTTGCCCGGCCATTTAAACTGCACTTGTACTTCTGGTTGGTCTGCATTTTTGGTTACTTGAATACAACAGCTTTCTTTTGTGTCCATGTATATAGTTGTGTAGCTACTGCACTTGTTATTGATACTGTTGACTTTGATCATCATGTAGCCTGGTCTGGTGCACCTTGTTTGATGTGACATTGTGACACTATTGCATTGTTGTTGTTTCCATATCTTATGCTCGAGCTTGCATGCTTCATGTTGCCTTGACTTCGAGTTGCACTGATTTTCTGTTGCACTTTGGTCTTGCATTTGGTCTGCACTTGCATGCATTGTTGTTTGGTTCTTGATCATTTCATGTTGATTTTTGAAATTTCACTTGAGTTGAATCCAGTTTCAAAAACTCGGGTTTGACCTTGTGCTCGTGTCGTGATTTTAAATATATTGCACGTGAGTTGAACTCGGCTTTTCATTTGGGTTTGACCTGTGCTCACCTGTCCCTGTAGCATTATCAAGTGTATATCGATGTGCACGGCCTTGTGGCATGTACAGTGATACACTGTGCATGTCACATTGTTCGTGTATGATGAATTCAATTGTAAATGATGACGAACAACCCAAATAACTGAAGCAAATCATATTTTCAAAAATCATATTTCATTTTATATTGCAAAAATATTTCTTTTTCAATTTTACTGCGTTAGTGAATATTTTTGCAGATTTCTCAGATGCTGGATTATAACTGGAATGAAATTGAAGATAAACTACGAGTGTGAGTGATATGTAGTGAGGCATTTATGTAAATTCAATTGTGATGTGATTACAATCAAAATTGTATATGTATAGTGAGAGCTTGAATTTGTGCTATTCAAAATTGTAATAAATATTTGTTTAAATAAAATTTCTGTTTGAATTCAAATTCTGTGTTATTTATTGTAACAAACGGAAATTTTCGACTTTCGAAAATTCAACATCAATACTCACTTTATCGACTGTCGAGAAATCGAAGGCGAAAAACCAAAATGTTATGGGTTTAAGAAAGAAGAAAGAAGAAGAGAGAAAAGATAGAAAATAGAGAGAAAAGAAAACAGAAAACAGAAACAGAAACAGAACAGGACAACAATAGAACAATAACAGAATCTCACAATTCGCAGCGGAACAACATATAATAATAAATGAATATTCTTTAAACAAAGAACTATATCAGTTATTACATTTTATACTTTACATCCTATCATCATTAGAGTGTACAACAACAAACAATGCAGCGGAAAAAGAAATACTATATAAACTAGTAATACGCCATGCCATCCATCTTGCCTCCAGCAATTCCAGAATATCCTGATAAACCTTAACTCTTGACTGCCCGTGTGGAAATTTGTGGGCACCCAGAGTTTAGGAAGGAAAACAATAAACTCCGAGTCAGTCATGTGACTGGTGTGAGAACTCAAAACAGTTTATTTATCTTTAAAATCAAAATAGAGGAATTTTTTTTTAAATTCAATTCGCAATGCTTTTAAAAATGAGACTACCATAAGACCTCCTTCCACACACACAATGCAAACGCAGACTTGGAGAAGATTTCTCCTTATGATAGCCAAAGATGCTTGATACGCATTAAAATCAAATCAATTTTGATATTATTATTAGTGCATAGTGTAGAAGAAATTCATTTCGAAAGTAGAATATAAATCTTAGCCAGCATAGGTACCATTATATTATGCCTACTATAGCTACCTCCTGAGGAAGCAGGTTCTACAACTAAAACCGTACAAGATCGTATTGTTTCTTTGGATTTCCAACGAATGGTCAGGCCAAGGAACTTCCCATTGCCACATGAGAACGCCTCTGGATGGACGTCCCCGAGAACCAAACCTGAACTCTACCAACACAAGGCCGGGTTACCCCTAACTGGGTAACTACTGACACGAGCACGCCATTCCCCGATCGTAAACGACCTTTCTCACGGGATCCCGATAACCAACAACCACAAAGTAATAAATTCGTAGTAACCACATAGGTTAAATATCTGGGCTCCATACCATGATACCACCTCTATCCAGAAGGAAATGCACATACCCTAAAGGGAGCTACCCCTCATAACCTTGCTGCTTCTTTCCTGTTTTGACCATTCCGGGGTGTGAGGCTCGACGAAGTCACGTCCACAAAAACACACTTTATACAAAAAGCCGTGCTTTGGGTCAACAAATGATCATAGAAATGATCACCAAGATAGACGATCAAATAAATGATCCTATCACAAATAATCAACACAATGATCATTTACAGCTACACTCAGTATGTCACATTACCAAATTGGGAATATATCGCTGATAACTTCAACTATATAACCTCTGAGCTCGTACGTCTCAGAGAAGGGTGTTAAGCTAAGAGAATAAATTCTCCGCCACCAACAGAAATATATTTGAAAGAAATCGGCTTTATATCTCAATTTGTAATGTCAGACACACAATCCATACAAGTCTGTTCCGGGCTCGAACAGAACCGAAGGCACTTTCAAAGAAGTCCTTGCAATCCGAATAATCTCTAATCACGTTCGGATTTCCCATCACATATGGAGATCTCAATACCAGGGATCAGCCAGTGCAGAGACAATCAACAAGAAACCCTTTCGCTTTCGAAAATATCCGGTCTTCAACACCGATCTTCGAATGCAATTCATAACGACGTATCACATATTCGGAATGGGTTATACGACCCCAAGGTCCTTTCCCGGTTAACCCGAATAGTGAGCGCTTATTTTTTAAAAATAAGTGTGGCATTCAAATTCAAGCAATTCACAACAAATACCTATTTAAAGGTAAATATTGATAGTCAGTTATTGAACTATCAACAGATATGCCAACATCACCAGATTCCAAATAATTTTCCAAATTATTTATTTCCCAACAAAAAATATCTTTACAAGATATATATATTTTCCATTCTTCAAAAATAAATCAATATTTATTTTTAAACTCATTTTCCAAATTCCATTTATAAATTCCATATTGAATTTATATTTCCAAAAAAAATTTCCATGAGTATACGATTTCCATTTGAATTCTAATACTCATTTTCAATTTATCTTCAAAAGGATAAATTCAAAATATTCACTTAATATTGGAAAAGCATTTCTATACTTATTAAAAATAAGTAATTCACAGATCTTTTTATTTTCTATACTTAGAAAATATTTAATATACCTTAATCGAAATTAAGTATATATTTCATTCTTTAAGGAAATCATTCACTTAACCATATTTATTTGGGCCAAAACGAATGTTGCGTAAAACATCGTTACGACAACCAAAATCACTAGTATAGGGATTCAAAATTAAAATAGATATATAAATCCCAATACTATACAAAACATTTCCTTTCGGAAATCATTTATTATAACCACAGTGTTATAATCTACCATTTCCTTCTATTTCTCGAAAACATCTATTTCAACAATAAATGTTGAAATCTATGGTTTCGAATCTCAACACCTTTTAAAACATCTTTAGATCGTTTTAATTCTATTTCAAACATCACATCCAAAATAATTTCTTTAACATATTATTCACTATTCAAAAAAAACGTGAATATACTTGTTAACCAACTTCATCACTTCTATTCATTTTATTTTAAAGAATTATTCACTGTCTAAAACATGAATATAACTCCATCAATAAATTACAACAATTCACTTATCAAAATAAGTCGTTGCGGATTTATAAAACAACGTTTATAAATCCTATTTCTATTTATTTTATATCAACTCCTTTTTATAAATTCCTTTATTAACCTATCTCAATTCATATCACAATGATATGCTAAAAATTCATATTATAAGTCAAATACTTATAATTTATTTATTTACAAAATCATTCCTTCAAACTTCCCAAATCTATAAATCTTATAACTTCTAAGATTCATTTATTTATCCACGTCTATTTCCTAAATAACTTTATAAATTTTATTTAAAAAAAAATTCTATTTAGAACTTCACCGTTATAATTCTATAAGTTTCATTCATTAGTGAAATTCATTCACAATTCTTTCTAATACTTATAAAAGCTCGTTTTATAATTCCAATATTTTTAATTTATAAATATCAATTTATAAATCTTTTAATATAAAACAATTTATATTACTATTTTAGAACGTCTTTCAGCTCCTTATAATTTCATCATTTTAATTTATAAAATAATCAAATTTAATAAATTCTATAGATTTCATTCCTTTATGAAATTCATTTACAAATCATTCTATCACCTATAAAAGCTCGTTTTATAATTCAAGATATTCTAAATTTATAAATATCAACTTATAAATCTTTTAATATAAATCATAATTTTTATAATATTAAAATTATAACGTTTATTTATTTAAGATGAATCAATTCCAAAAATATTTTATAAACGTATATTTCCAAGAATCACTTTAGAAATCAAAATCGTTATTTTTAAACTTCAAATTTGGATCCGATGATGCAACACATCAATAGTCAATCACAACTTTCAAACATCATATATCATCCATGATAACAATCAAATATCACAATATATGAAATCAAATAAATATTTGTGAGGAATCCAGTTGGATCCCTCCAACTTGTTTCCCTGCATCCACAGACATTAGCACAATACCAATTCCGTTTCAAGACGGAATATCGCGGTATATGGGATTTTATAAAATATTATCCGCTTACTAACGGCGCAATAGGGTCTCATCCGCTAAAAGAAAATGCGGGAAATCAATCAACTGCAATATATACATATGCCAATATATATATATATATTGCTATATATAATATAATACCAATTCCACTTCAAGGTGGAATATCGCGGTATATGTGTGTAATAAATAACCTCCGCTTACTAACGGCGCATAGGGTCTATTCACATCCAATATATATATCAATCATCATTCAATCATTCAGTCAACACAGTCAAACAATTTTAAATCTAACTATTTAAAATTTAAATAAACAATAAAATTCCTTATGAGTGAGAAGTTCTCACCTTTGCTTTTTATTAGCAATCCATTTCCATCTTGACTCGATTTTCTTGATTTATACCTTGTATAAATATTTACACAATTTATTAATATTCGAATCAACCGAATAATAAATTTTTCATTAGATTGTTTTAATTCATCGGTTTTTTTTTTCCATTCTAATAGCTAAAGTTACTGATAGTTTTATTTAAACCAATTTCTTCTTTAATAAATTTATTTTAACTAAAAATAAAATTTCCTTTTAAATTAAATTTATTTAACCAAGATTTTATTTTAACTAACAAATTCCTTTTATTCTTAAAACAATTTCTTTTAAATAATTAAATTTATCTAACTAATGATTTTCTTAATTTAATTATAAACCAAAATTTTCCTTCTATTAATATCTTAAAATAATTAAATATATTAAGTTTAAACTAATATTTTTAGTTTCTAAAGAAATCTCTTTTAACAAATTTACTTGATAAAACTAAATTTAAAAACTAAATTTCCTTAAATAAATCATTTCTTCTAATAAATTGGATTTCTTAATAAAGTTTCTTTAAAAAATTTTATTTAACTACAAATTTACAATTTAAAACTAAGTTTCCTTAAATAAATTATTTTTAAATGACAAAAATTAATTGAACCATTTATACAACTTAATTCCGCTAGTCGAAAAATTAATTTCTTTAACATATTCATTTAACCCAATATTTAAATTTTATACTAATGATTTTATTTAAACGAATCAAATAAATCTTATTAACGAGTTAATCACCTTAATGTGATTATTAAATATTCTTTCCTTTTTAAACTACATATGTATAAATATACTTATAAAACAATGTTTATAGATTCAAGATCAAATCTTTATATGTTTTATTTTCTGCTAATAAATAGACAGTAATATATACTTTTTTTTTCTGTTTGTATATATATATATATATTTTAAATAATATCAAATCGAAAATTTCTTTACTGTAAAAACACAACAGTAAATTAAGTTACTGTAAAAAAAAATTCTTTTCCTTTACTGTAATTTTTTTTTCAAACCCAAAATCCTATATACTTGAAAATTTTATATTCAATTTGAATCTGCAAAAATACAATAAAATAAAAATCTCACCTCACGAATTCGAGCAACCAGGCCTGTCTCGAGCTTCACTCCTTCACGTGAACGCCGCTATCCCCAAATCAATTGCCTCGTGAACCCCAATCGACGCCGCAACCCTCATCACCATCGGCCTCGCCTAACGCCGACTCGACTCGCCGCCGTCGTTGCCTCTTGTCGCTGCCGCAACCCAGCCCCAAACGCCGTTCGACCCCTAGCTGCATCGCGTCTCCATCCACGAAATCACGCGCGCAAGCCTCCACGACCTCACCCATTCGAGCTCCATCCCCCCAATTCGCAACAATGCCCTGCCTCCTCCACACGTACGCGCGCCGCCGTTCCCTATCCCTCTTCGCGTCGTGGCCTAGCGCGCGCGCTCATACGCGATTCAGTTTAGGGCTTCGGCCCTTTGCATATTTTTTTTTTCTTTTCGAAATTGAAATAGAGGAATGCGATTATTAGATTTTGAAACGAGAGGCTCGGCTGTTGTTTTTCGAACAAGACGTTGAAATTTAAAGACAACGGCCCTGCTTTGCACGATCTCCTTCGTGATCTCAGGCATGATTTTAGGCGTGAGAAATGGAGATAACGTGGTGTGTGTTGACTTAAATTTTTAAATTTAAATTTAAATTCGTTTAAAATCTTCAACGCGTTTATGTGTCGTGTGCTCACATATTAACTCCAAAAAATACGAAATTTGAAATCCGAGAATAATTCAATATTACGGACCCAATGGAACTGGTTTCGTCGAATTCCGAGACTGTGCCTCGGACGACTATTTTAAATATCGATTCAAACGATTAAAATTTCAAAACTGAACAAATCACTTTCAATTTCAATTCTGAAGCTTCTATTATCTTTAATACTATCAATATGAATTTTACAAGCTGTTGAAATATTTTTAATCAGCTTAAAATTGAAGATTCAAATTTTTATTCAACTTTCAATAGATTAAATTCTATAATTTAATCGTCAAATTCATAGTTATATTGAAAATTCGATCCAACCATCATTCAAATATTTAAAATTAATTAAATATTTCCAAATTAAATTATTCAAAATTCTGGGTCGTTACAATCTTTCCCCCTTAAAAGAATTTCGTCCCGAAATTACAAGTTAAGAAGAATGCCCTTATCCCGTTTATTATCTTTCACAATCCAAATAGTTTTATCAACTTACTAGCCTAAATCTTTTTACTAGAGTTTCATTATCATTTCAACTAGCTTTCCAACTTCAATTATAAGTTCCTAACAATATTGTTTTACTAACCATTCAAGTTTAAATTCAAATTCAAATTTCAAACTTTCAAATTTTTCTCAAAATTTTTCTAACACCCTAAATTTTCGAAAAATTTCGCCAGCGTCTCCTTTGCGCGGCTAGCTCGGTACGACTACAAAATGGCACCACGGCCCCTCAGAATCAAAAAGAAAAGAGAAAAGCCAAGTGGCTGGAGAAGAAAATCATCAAATTTCATACTGAAATTGAAATACGTACCTTTTTGTCGAGCAATTCAATTTTATCTTTGAAATCAAAATCTCAATCCCTTTATACACCTGTACCTGCTAGTAGTAGTAGCATACAAATCCAAATACAATATTCAAACCAATTTGCCAATTCTATTGCAAAATTTGGATATATGTTTCTTATATATTTTAACTTCACTATTGAAGTTGCATATTCATTTCATTCAATTTTACATTTCAACTCAATTCACAGTTTCAATTCCATTTGAATTCAATTCACAATTTAAATTTCATTCGAATTCAATTCTCAATTCTAAATATTGAATTCTATCGATTTAACTTTCATTTAGTAATTCATATTACTACCTTAAATTAGTTTCATTCACTAATTCATTTCAATATTTCAATTCATCTCGAATTTACTTAATTGCTTAATTCAATTTTATTGCTTACGACCAATTCACATACCATATTCATATTCATTCCATTTGAAATTATTTCACAAATGAATAAATTATCAAGTTAATTTTCTTGAATCCAATCCATCTTATTTTAATTCCATATACTAATGATAATAATTCTATATTATCACTTCCTAACAACCATGCAACCATATATTATAATAATTCATAGAAAAATCATTTCTTTTATATACAAAAATAGTTTTGGGCAAAATTATCTTATTTACCCGATTCAAAAACAATTTTATATTCACTATCAAATACGCTCTCATATCTATTATTACACTTAAACTCATTCTAGAGTACTGCTGACTCTATCTCTAACGAGTAACACCCAACAGAACCATGGTTGTCGCTTAACCATAAGCTCTGATACCAAATGTAACAAACGGAAATTTTCGACTTTCGAAAATTCAACATCAATACTCACTTTATCGACTGTCGAGAAATCGAAGGCGAAAAACCAAAATGTTATGGGTTTAAGAAAGAAGAAAGAAGAAGAGAGAAAAGATAGAAAATAGAGAGAAAAGAAAACAAAAAACAAAACAGAAACAGAACAGGACAACAATAGAACAATAACGGAATCTCACAATTCGCAGCGGAACAACATATAATAATAAATGAATAATCTTTAAACAAAGAACTATATCAGTTATTACATTTTATACTTTACATCCTATCATCATCAGAGTGTACAACAACAAACAATGCAGCGGAAAAAGAAATACTATATAAACTAGTAATACGCCATGCCATCCATCTTGCCTCCAGCAACTCCAGAATATCCAGAATATCCTGATAAACCTTAACTCTTGACTGCCCGTGTGGAAATTTGTGGGCACCCAGAGTTTAGGAAGGAAAACAATAAACTCCGAGTCAGTCATGTGACTGGTGTGAGAACTCAAAACAGTTTATTTATCTTTAAAATCAAAATAGAGGAATTTTTTTTAAAATTCAATTCGCAATGCTTTTAAAAATGAGACTACCATAAGACCTCCTGCCACACACACAATGCAAACGCAGACTTGGAGAAGATTTCTCCTTATGATAGCCAAAGATGCTTGATACGCATTAAAATCAAATCAATTTTGATATTATTATTAGTGCATAGTGTAAAAGAAATTCATTTCGAAAGTAGAATATAAATCTTAGCCAGCATAGGTATCATTATATTATGCCTACTATAGCTACCTCCTGAGGAAGCAGGTTCTACAACTAAAACCGTACAAGATCGTATTGTTTCTTTGGATTTCCAACGAATGGTCAGGCCAAGGAACTTCCCATTGCCACATGAGAACGCCTCTGGATGGACGTCCCCGAGAACCAAACCGGAACTCTACCAACACAAGGCCGGGTTACCCCTAACTGGGTAACTACTGACACGAGCACGCCATTCCCCGATCGTAAACGACCTTTCTCACGGGATCCCGATAACCAACAACCACAAAGTAATAAATTCGTAGTAACCACATAGGTAAAATATCTGGGCTCCATACCATGATACCACCTCTATCCAGAAGGAAATGCACATACCCTAAAGGGAGCTACCCCTCATAACCTTGCTGCTTCTTTCCTGTTTTGACCATTCCGGGGTGTGAGGCTCGACGAAGTCACGTCCACAAAAACACACTTTATACAAAAAGCCGTGCTTTGGGTCAACAAATGATCATAGAAATGATCACCAAGATAGACGATCAAATAAATGATCCTATCACAAATAATCAACACAATGATCATTTACAGCTACACTCAGTATGTCACATTACCAAATTGGGAATATATCGCTGATAAATTCAACTATATAACCTCTGAGCTCGTACGTCTCAGAGAAGGGTGTTAAGCTAAGAGAATAAATTCTCCGCCACCAACAGAAATATATTTGAAAGAAATGGCTTTATATCTCAATTTGTAATGTCAGACACACAATCCATACAAGTCTGTTCCGGGCTCGAACAGAACCGAAGGCACTTTCAAAGAAGTCCTTGCAATCCGAATAATCTCTAATCACGTTCGGATTTCCCATCACATATGGAGATCTCAATACCAGGGATCAGCCAGTGCAGAGACAATCAACAAGAAACCCTTTCGCTTTCGAAAATATCCGGTCTTCAACACCGATCTTCGAATGCAATTCATAACGACGTATCACATATTCGGAATGGGTTATACGACCCCAAGGTCCTTTCCCGGTTAACCCGAATAGTGAGCGCTTATTTTTAAAAAATAAGTGTGGCATTCAAATTCAAGCAATTCACTACAAATACCTATTTAAAGGTAAATATTGATAGTCAGTTATTGAACTATCAACAGATATGCCAACATCACCAGATTCCAAATAATTTTCCAAATTATTTATTTCCCAAAAAAAAATATCTTTACAAGATATATATATTTTCCATTCTTCAAAAATAAATCAATATTTATTTTTAAACTCATTTTCCAAATTCCATTTATAAATTCCATATTGAATTTATATTTCCAAAAAAAATTTCCATGAGTATACGATTTCCATTTGAATTCTAATACTCATTTTCAATTTATCTTCAAAAGGATAAATTCAAAATATTCACTTAATATTGGAAAAGCATTTCTATACTTATTAAAAATAAGTAATTCACAGATCTTTTTATTTTCTATACTTAGAAAATATTTAATATACCTTAATCGAAATTAAGTATATATTTCATTCTTTAAGGAAATCATTCACTTAACCATATTTATTTGGGCCAAAACGAATGTTGCGTAAAACATCGTTACGACAACCAAAATCACTAGTATAGGGATTCAAAATTAAAATAGATATATAAATCCCAATACTATACAAAACATTTCCTTTCGGAAATCATTTATTATAACCACAGTGTTATAATCTACCATTTCCTTCTATTTCTCGAAAACATCTATTTCAACAATAAATGTTGAAATCTATGGTTTCGAATCTCAACACCTTTTAAAACATCTTTAGATCGTTTTAATTCTATTTCAAGCATCACATCCAAAATAATTTCTTTAACATATTATTCACTATTCAAAAAAAACGTGAATATACTTGTTAACCAACTTCATCACTTCTATTCATTTTATTTTAAAGAATTATTCACTGTCTAAAACATGAATATAACTCCATCAATAAATTACAACAATTCACTTATCAAAATAAGTCGTTGCGGATTTATAAAACAACGTTTATAAATCCTATTTCTATTTATTTTATATCAACTCCTTTTTATAAATTCCTTTATTAACCTATCTCAATTCATATCACAATGATATGCTAAAAATTCATATTATAAGTCAAATACTTATAATTTATTTATTTACAAAATCATTCCTTCAAACTTCCCAAATCTATAAATCTTATAACTTCTAAGATTCATTTATTTATCCACATCTATTTCCTAAATAACTTTATAAATTTTATTTAAAAAAAAATCTATTTAGAACTTCACCGTTATAATTCTATAAGTTTCATTCATTAGTGAAATTCATTCACAATTCTTTCTAATACTTATAAAAGCTCGTTTTATAATTCGAATATTTTTAATTTATAAATATCAATTTATAAATCTTTTAATATAAAACAATTTATATTACTATTTTAGAACGTCTTTCAGCTCCTTATAATTTCATCATTTTAATTTATAAAATAATCAAATTTCATAAATTCTATAGATTTCATTCCTTTATGAAATTCATTTACAAATCATTCTATCACCTATAAAAGCTCGTTTTATAATTCAAGATATTCTAAATTTATAAATATCAACTTATAAATCTTTTAATATAAATCATAATTTTTATAATATTAAAATTATAACGTTTATTTATTTAAGATGAATCAATTCCAAAAATATTTTATAAACGTATATTTCCAAGAATCACTTTAGAAATCAAAATCGTTATTTTTAAACTTCAAATTTGGATCCGATGATGCAACACATCAATAGTCAATCACAACTTTCAAACATCATATATCATCCATGATAAAAAATCAAATATCACAATATATGAAATCAAATAAATATTTGTGAGGAATCCAGTTGGATCCCTCCAACCTGTTTCCCTGCATCCACAGACATTAGCACAATACCAATTCCGTTTCAAGACGGAATATCGCGGTATATGGGATTTTATAAAATATTATCCGCTTACTCACGGCGCAATAGGGTCTCATCCGCTAAAAGAAAATGCGGGAAATCAATCAACTGCAATATATACATATGCCAATATATATATATTGCTATATATAATATAATACCAATTCCACTTCAAGGTGGAATATCGCGGTATATGTGTGTAATAAATAACCTCCGCTTACTAACGGCGCATAGGGTCTATTCACATCCAATATATATATCAATCATCATTCAATCATTCAATCAACACAGTCAAACAATTTTAAATCTAACTATTTAAAATTTAAATAAACAATAAAATTCCTTATGAGTGAGAAGTTCTCACCTTTGCTTTTTATTAGCAATCCATTTCCATCTTGACTCGATTTTCTTGATTTATACCTTGTATAAATATTTACACAATTTATTAATATTCGAATCAATCGAATAATAAATTTTTCATTAGATTGTTTTAATTCATCGGTTTTTTTTTTCATTCTAATAGTTAAAGTTACTGATAGTTTTATTTAAACCAGTTTCTTCTTTAATAAATTTATTTTAACTAAAAATAAAATTTCCTTTTAAATTAAATTTATTTAACCAAGATTTTATTTTAACTAACAAATTCCTTTTATTCTTAAAACAATTTCTTTTAAATAATTAAATTTATCTAACTAATGATTTTCTTAATTTAATTATAAACCAAAATTTTCCTTCTATTAATATCTTAAAATAATTAAATATATTAAGTATAAACTGATATTTTTAGTTTCTAAAGAAATCTCTTTTAACAAATTTACTTGATAAAACTAAATTTAAAAACTAAATTTCCTTAAATAAATCATTTCTTCTAATAAATTGGATTTCTTAATAAATTTTCTTTAAAAAATTTTATTTAACTACAAATTTACAATTTAAAACTAAGTTTCCTTAAATAAATTATTTTTAAATGACAAAAATTAATTGAACCATTTATACAACTTAATTCCGCTAGTCGAAAAATTAATTTCTTTAACATATTCATTTAACCCAATATTTAAATTTTATACTAATGATTTTATTTAAACGAATCAAATAAATCTTATTAACGAGTTAATCACCTTAATGTGATTATTAAATATTCTTTCCTTTTTAAACTACATATGTATAAATATACTTATAAAACAATGTTTATAGATTCAAGATCAAATCTTTATATGTTTTATTTTCTGCTAATAAATAGATAGTAATATATACTTTTTTTTTCTGTTTGTATATATTTTTTTTTTTAAAATTATATCAAATCGAAAATTTCTTTACTGTAAAAACACAACAGTAAATTAAGTTACTGTAAAAAAAAAAATTTCTTTTCCTTTACTGTAATTTTTTTTTCAAACCCAAAATCCTATATACTTGAAAATTTTATATTCAATTTGAATCTGCAAAAATACAATAAAATAAAAATCTCACCTCACGAATTCGAGCAACCAGGCCTGTCTCGAGCTTCACTCCTTCACGTGAACGCCGCTATCCCCAAATCAATTGCCTCGTGAACCCCAATCGACGCCGCAACCCTCATCACCATCGGCCTCGCCTAACGCCGACTCGACTCGCCGCCGTCGTTGCCTCCTGTCGCTGCCGCAACCCAGCCCCAAACGTCGTTCGACCCCTAGCTGCATCGCGTCTCCATCCACGAAATCACGCGCGCAAGCCTCCACGACCTCACCCATTCGAGCTCCATCCCCCCAATTCGCAACAATGCCCTGCCTCCTCCACGCGTACGCGCGCCGCCGTTCCCTATCCCTCTTCGCGTCATGGCCTAGCGCGCGCGCTCATACGCGATTCAGTTTAGGGCTTCGGCCCTTTGTATATTTTTTTTTTCTTTTCGAAATTGAAATAGAGGAATGCGGTTATTAGATTTTGAAACGAGAGGCTCGGCTGTTGTTTTTCGAACGAGACTTTGAAATTTAAAGACAACGGCCCTGCTTTGCACGATCTCCTTCGTGATCTCAGGCATGATTTTAGGCGTGAGAAATGGAGATAACGTGGTGTGTGTTGACTTAAATTTTTAAATTTAAATTTAAATTCGTTTAAAATCTTCAACGCGTTTATGTGTCGTGTGCTCACATATTAACTCCAAAAAACACGAAATTTGAAATCCGAGAATAATTCAATATTACGGACCCAATGGAACTGGTTTCGTCGAATTCCGAGACTGTGCCTCGGACGACTATTTTAAATATCGATTCAAACGATTAAAATTTCAAAACTGAACAAATCACTTTCAATTTCAATTCTGAAGCTTCTATTATCTTTAATACTATCAATATGAATTTTACAAGCTGTTGAAATATTTTTAATCAGCTTAAAATTGAAGATTCAAATTTTTATTCAACTTTCAATAGATTAAATTCTATAATTTAATCGTCAAATTCATAGTTATATTGAAAATTCGATCCAACCATCATTCAAATATTTAAAATTAATTAAATATTTCCAAATTAAATTATTCAAAATTCTGGGTCGTTGCATTTATTTTATTCAACAAATATTTATTTAATCTATGAAAAATAAAATAGTACATTAATAAATACATTTAAATGAATATATATATATATATGTTTATTATCATCAAACAAAAATCATATAAACGCATATTCAACAGTTACGCTCTCCCCCACTCAAAAATTTTCGTCCCCGAAAAGGAAAAGAAGGGAAAGGAGGAATTAAGTAATCAATATATCTTATTCAAAATATTAATTTATAAACAATTAACTTACAAAATTAAATAATTTAAATAAAATATATCAATTTATAAACAATTAAATCCTTTATTCAAGTTAAAGAAAGTTTGGAAAACATTTCACAAAAAATTTTAAAGTCCAAAATTTACGGAAAAATTTCGACAAAGCCTCCTTTTGTACGGAGAGGTATGGGAGAAATAATAATATCGGTAATAACAAAATATATATCTCAAACCACGGGAAAACAATATAATATCGCTAGAAAACCGTAATTCGAAAATGTACCTATTTGTCGAGCAAACAACGCTTATTTTATGAAACCAAAAGCAGTAGTTATTGCTTCCATAAATCTGTATTTCACTTATATAACCCAAAAGAGTTAATAATTATATAAAGAGAAATATTTAAGTTATTTCAATTAATAACAAACAAAACATCACAACATAACAACAATTTCATACAAACAAATCATACAATTATCACGTACAGTCAAAATATCAATTTTACATTCATAGCAACCAATAATTGGTTTGTTCGGGTTTAGAAACCTCTAATCATATAAAATGTTAAACAAACTATGAAGTAAACCATACACTCAACAGCATAGATAGAACTTTATAGAGTATTTATACACCTCTATACAAATTTGAAGTATCCCCTCCCAACCAATCCATAAACCAAACAAATAAAGAATTCACACATTTTTAAGTTTACTATATTTATCCTTTCACATCATTTATTGTTCATTTTTTTATTTTTTCATACAATGATTTTCTTTAATTCACATTCATTACTTACAGAATTTTCATTCAATCTTGTAAGGCCTATTTCATTAATTTACATTCTTTACTTACACAAGTTATATCCATTTCAATTATTTGAATCATGAATGAATTCACTACTGAAGTATTGTATACATTTTATTTCAGTTTACTTCATATTTACAATTTAGTTTTCCCCTTTTTTCATCATTTACTTTCCTTTTCTCATTCATATAATGTTCATTTCACTAATTTAGATTCGTTATTACTTACGGAAGTTCATTTTCTTTCATTTTATTGCTTCACATTCATTGCTTAAATAAGTAATTTTTATTTCAATTATTGGATATACATTATTATGTAAGTTTCTTCACAATTCAATTCACGATTTACAGATTATTTCTTTTTCACATTCATTCGTCCATATATAGTATTATTAAATATTAACTCCATTTCTAAGTCACTTCAATGGTTTTTGAAGTTATAATCATTCAATCCATATAGTATTCATTTTAGTTATAAAGTGCTTTAATATTAATTCAAGTTTATAACTATTTACTTACAATATTCACCCTTTCCATTCAAACTGAGTATAGATAGCTTAAATGTTAACTTAAGCTTATAATCATTTTTATTACATTATTCACTTTTATTACATTTAATTAGTAGCTTTCCAAATTACCGACTTAAGGTTATTACAATTTATAACATTAGAATTCTTATTTATATAAGAATTCCATTGAACACCTTCATTTTTCCAAGTTTTACTTGTATAATATTCTATTACATATTCTTTCTAACATTTCAACTTTTAATAATTTGGTAGGTTATAGATATGTCTTAAGAATGCATTGAAAGTTACACAAGTTTCCCTTATTTTTTTAGTTAACAAAATGTTCAATAGTTACCATTTCTTATTTTCATTTCCTTTTTATTTACTATTTACAAATTTTAAATTTCTTATCTATTTCATTAATCATTTTAACATCAAATTCTTACTTCCATTTTAAAGTTTCCAATTATTAATATAGTCAAGATTCCATTCATTACAATAAATTTCAATTTCTAACTTATAGAAACTTAAGAACTAAACAACCGGATTTCATTTCAATTATTTTAGAATAATATATATAATCATAACTTTTATATATATCAAATCGTATTTGGAACTTAAAATCAAGATTAATTTATCAAAACAATTGTGCAATAAAATTACTACGATGGTCTTCCCACTTTGAAACTCGAAAATGAACGTCGATGATGCGTGCACTAATCACTGAAATTATTTTGCAGCGATAGAGAAGGGAGTATAGAACTTATTTCCATTAAAAAATTCTTTTAAACATTTCTTTCAAATCATCTTGAAATATCTATATCAAAATACTTCTAAATAATATTAATATTATATTCTGAAATCTTTCGAAGGAAATTTTCAAAAATTTCGGAACTTAAGTTCTCAAATTTCATTTTATATTTACTTTATTTGTAAGTCCTATTCTTCAATCAATATTTATAAAAAAAAAATCTATCTAACAAACAAGATATCACATTGAACTATATCATTTATAAAATTTATTATTATATATACAAAAAATATGTAATAGAAAAATTATTTCATTTACCTATATTTCAAAACAAGTATTGTGTCGCTCTGTCTTATTAAGTGTTTAGAAATCCTTATCGATGTCATAGCGTCCTATGCACCGACCAAAATTTATAAGTACAAAAAGGAACAAATTAACACAACACAAAAATCTTTTATAACAATAACAAATACGCTCTCTCATATATATACACTCAGTGACTCATTCTAGGGTATCATTACCCTATTTTATATGAGTCAGACCCCACAAAGCTAAGGTTATCGCTAAACCAAAGCTCTGATACCAACTGTATCGACCTACCTTTTTAAACGTTTTAAGCAGACACAGAAGTCAGACTCAAACCATTTAAAAGGGCAAATTTGTTATAGGGTAAATAAGAAAAAGTGGAAGAAATAAAAAAATACAGAATCTCGCAGCGGAATGACAAAATATAATAATCAAATAAACAGTTCATGAAGCTGTTTACAAATACATTTGATTATTCTTTTATAATACAGACCAGAGTTACATACAATAAGAATAGATAATAAATAAATGTAGCGGAACAACATGATGTAGTGGAATAAATATAATAAATAATAATAGTATAAAATCTTAGTCTTTGTCCTCCAGAAAGCACTCTTGATAACTGAAAAGCTGAGACTGACACGAGCGAATTGAAAAGAAAAAACACTCAAGTCAGAACAAAAAGACCTTATGTAAGTTAAATCAACAGTAAATAAATATGAGTGTAATGGCGTCAGAGATGTTTACGGGGTTTGACACCTCCTATCCAGTGTCTAATGTAAGTGTAGTAACTTCAGAGATGTTCAGGATTACCATCTCCTAAGGATCCGTCAAACTATCTACTATGTAGTACAATACGCTTTATAATAGTGTCTACATAAAGTAAATTATTAAAATAGCGTTATGGCGTTACCCATATCCCGCTTAACACATTTAATATAATGTCATAGTCTATATAGATACTATAATCTCCACCCATTAGTGTGCTATTAGGGAGCACTCCATAGGTACAACACAAAACAAACTCGTAGCACGATAGGGCATGTGAACACGGCACTTGAGGCAATGCTAGGGTAGATATACCAATTGTGGATCCGAACTGGTGGTAAGCATAGCAGCTACTACCTCCCACCTCGGAACACACACCCATACTCAAAATCGAGGGGTGGCCACCAAATCGTCACAAAGTCATAATATGGTATCGAAGAAATGTATCCGATCGGAGGCGTGACCTCACTTGGCTCGGCATGGTTCCTGTTTAAGTCACATCAAGATGACTCATGGGAGTCAGGGTCATATAAATACCTCATACAGAATCATTCACCAAACCACCCTACTTCATTTCTGAAATCTCCACCATGTACATAGTTGTTAAAGTGGTTTTCGGTATTGGCAGAGAGTATGCCAATATCCGATCTCTTTAACGACCACACGATTATTTCACACTGGATGGTTCTTTTACATTTCAAAAGGTCAATTTACAATTGATATCAAAATATCATATTCTCAAACCATACCAATTTCAAATCGTATTCACTTTCAAAAATCATATTCACTTCCAAAATCATATTTACTCAAATATGTCATTTCAAAAAGGTATCAATTCCAAATTCCAACTTAGGTTGTATCATCATCAAGGATTTAAATATAACTACTTCAACTTTACACAGTCAGAAATTTTAGAAAATAGTTTAGATAATTATAAATTGTTATAATAGTTTAAAAATAGTTTAAATAGATTAAAATAGTTTAAACAGCGAAAATAGTTTAAATAGATTTATATTTGATTTAATTATATTTAAAATCATTTAAAATGGATTAAGTAGATTTTATTAGTTTTAAAATGTTCTAAATAGATTAATTATAGATTAAATGGATTTACGTTATATTAAGTGGATTTTAAAATAGACTGAATAAATTTTAAAATGGATTAAATTGATTTAAATTATATTAAATATATTTCAAATAGATTAAATATATTTAATTAGATTAAAATAGGTAAAAATAGATTAAATTTGGTTAAATAGGTTATAATAGATTAAATAAATCAAAATAGTTTTAAATTGATTAAAATAGTTTAAATTTATTTAAAATAGATTTCAAAGTTATACCCAAACATTTCCAATAACTCAATTCCGATGAATTCATTTATATTTCGACACTTCAACTTTGAAATTCCTTTGAACAATTCATTAAATCAATTCCAATTTCAGCATTAACACTTGGATTGTTGAAATAATTCAGTTTCTATTTCAAAATATCAATGAACTGAATTCAAATTTTAATGATTCAAAATTCAATTAATTTAACCAATACGGTGACCATTTATAATTCTCTACCCTATGGTCAAGTGAAACCGATATTTATCATACCAATCCGCAATTTAAAATTTTACGGTTACATATCATTTCAAACCGCAATCCCGAATTAAATAAAATCCATAAAATTGCTCGAGTCTATCATTCCAACCCCTAGCGATTTTTCCCTAATCTATAGATCGTTCGGGTATGTATCATTTCAACCCATAGGGAACTTGTAGTGTTATAACAATAAAAAAATACAACCTCCAGTCATCCAATATCAACAATCATACATCCATCGAAACGACCATCCAAACCAGTCAATAAATATCAACAGATAACTGGTAATCAATAACTGGTATTAAATTGACAACTTAAATTCAATATTAAATTAAACGATGATTAAATGCAATAAAAATCAAATTAACTAGAATGACAATTAAAACATACCAAACATCAATCAATTAATTTCTAATCATATCATAAATTAAATTTAACCAACATAAGATAATTTAGTAGTTGTGAGTGGCTTAAAACACTCACCTTCGATTTTAAATCGAATAAAAATTCAATTTAGGGCCCAAATTCAAACAGTCTCAGAATTCCTCCATACCAGCATCAAAATAACCAAAAATCCAGTATGATCGCAATGGAAGAAACGCGCCAAATCCAAGCTCATGTGCGAGAGATATACAAGTTAGAACATTTAATTTGAAACTAAAAAATATACAGACTAACCGAACCAAGCCACGTATATGCGAATCATCACGTTCGAACGGGGATGCATCTCGTGGCCGCCACTTCACCGAAACCCTAATCAATTATCGTTGCTACCACGGTCGCCAAGGACCAGATCAGAGGCCATCATCGGCCTCCCCCCTTTACGCCAGGGCAAAAAGCCATCCTCCGGCCGTGCCGAGTGGCCTTACCGCCACCACCATTCTCGGTTGAATTTCGGCAAACCTTTGTCTTCTAGCATGAACGAGCCACTGATATAAGGCTTGTATTTCTCCCTCTTCCCAACATCGCCTCCTAATCGTCAAATAGTCAACAATCCATCGTTGGATCGTCGAAACTCTAATTTGAACGGTTGAGGTTCGACCATAGTTTCTTGCCAAACAATGAACCCGATTGCAAAACAAATTACATATCTTGGTTGCACTCGTCAGAAGCTTCGAATTGGTATAATATTTGATATGATTTGGAGGAGTTTGATTTTGGATTTGAATTTGAATTTGAGTTTTCAATTTGGGAATTAGGATTTCGTAATTGGATTTGGTTCTGCCATTGAAAAGGAGAAGTATACAGATGGAATTGTGCGTACTGAATAAGATGATGACTGCTAGGGTTTGAAAGAAAGACAATATATACTAACGAAGCCCAATGAGGAAAAAACAATACCTGAATTGATTTAAAGTGACAAATAGTGACCTAAAACGCCCGCTTCGCTTCCGAAACGAAAGTGGGTTATCCCATATATCGAAATAGATGTTTTTGATATTTTTAAACACAATGGAACAGTTTTTAGGTCCTAATTCTATCATATGAAGCGATTAGCTTAAAATCAGCTTATTTCATATTGATTTCAATTGAACTTAATTAAATTGATTTCCTAAGCGTTTCGAGTTCGTACGATCAAACAACAAATCCAATCGCTACGAAACTTGAAACTTTACGATAACTTACTGTTACTGATCCGATGAAACTAGTTTCATCGAAATCCGAGACAGTGGCCAAAATGTTCATTTTCATGTTAATTAAATAAATTAATATCAAATTAATTAATCACTTTTTAATTTCAAATTTGATAACCAACAATTTTCATCAATTTTGATCACTTGGCCATTTACAATGATTTAAAATAATTTCACTTATCAATTTAGTGTTAAATATTACACTAATTACAGTGTTCAATTTCAACTGTAATTAAATCCAATTAATAATATTTAATTCCAATAAATTTATTTATTTTGGTTTCGATCTTTGAATTCAATCAATTATTTCTCTACCTACATAGTTAACATTATTATATATTTTATTACACAAATATTCTACAATTATCATCTTTTACTGTATTAGTTGTAGTGTTTCAATAATATTGAATATTTGTTGATTTTGGCACTAATTAAAATTTGAAATCCCACTTAATTAATTTATCTTGGTTTCATTCTTCCATTAAATCAATTATCACCTTATGAATATAATTAACATTTCTATTCATTTTATTACATTCACAAATTGGCAGTTATTATCTCAATTCACATTAATGTAACATTTAACGACATTCAATTGTAATTAATTTAAATAAATTGGTAACAAATAACAATTGTCACCATTTCTATATTTAATAATATTTACAAGTTTATTATCCATAATAAGTGTTATAATTAATACTACAACACTAATTTTATTCAATTACAATTAGTCGCATCTATTTCTTTGATTAATCAGCATTTAACTATCAATTATTCTTTAAATGGAATTATCAACTAATACACATTATTGTAATTAATTTACAATCTATGACCAATTATAACTTTGTAACCATTTTAATTAGTTGGAATTACATTTAAAGCAGTTATAAATTACTTTATATTAATACTATTGCATTTTAATCCAATTACATTCTTATTATTAAATCACAAAATTTTATTTCTTCCAACATTAAGTCATAAAACCTTATTAAGTTTACAATTTTTAATTATCGAAAATTACGGATCGTTGCATGAATGCATATTGCTGTTATCAAGGTTGTTATCGTCAAAATCAATCACCGAGGTATTAAAACAACAAGCATGAATGAGGAAGGAACTATGATTCAAAGAAAAAGAGCTAACATCATAGCACATTGCAACCGGTAGGTCTGAAATAATTTATGTTTCGAATAATTTTCATGTATATGTATACTTCTTATTTATTTTGGACACACATACATGCTCGTACATACATAAGTATAAACGTGTGTATGTATTATTTTTAAAATAAAAATTAATTTTAAATTTATATACACATAATTGTTTATATAGGCACTATCATTAAAAATGAATATTATTTCATTACCAAAGCATTCAAAATATATTATATATTATTTTAATAATATATATAAACATATATTGAGTGAACCAGGTGAAATATGACAAGGGCTATGTTTTTAAACTGTAAGAGTAACGTAGGGTGTCATTGATAAAGAATGTGGTTAGAGATGACCAAGAAAAAGGAATCGTTATAGTGAGATGTTAAGGAACTGTGGAGAAGACAATTTTTGAAGTTTGCGCTTAGGACCTTTGGTTCTGTACCTTCGCAGAAGACCCCAGTTCCAAAATTCAAAAATTTACAACGGTAATATATGCTGACATGCAAGCTATTTGGAAGGCCAATTTGGGTATAGCGAATAAGTCTATGCATTAGTGTACCTATCTATTTGTAATTAGGATAAAGTGTACTCTATGATTTATTTTATGTTGTTTGATGTACTTTATGTTGCATCCATTTATGGAAAATCAATAAAAATGAACCAATTTTCTATATATATATATGTATGTATGTATGTATGTATGTATGTATGTATGTATGTATGTATGTATATGTATGTATATTTATAATTACCTATGTATGTATATTTGTAATTACCTTAGCACAAACGAAAATAATTTTTTTTAAAGTTTGATTGGGCTAATGATAAAAATAGTTACTTGTAAAAGGAAAACCTATGTAAAAGCCTATTATATTAACCTTACAAAGGCTACAAAAAACTGGTCAAGCAAACGTATCTATGTATCCCAATCAAGTCTACCATCTTTCAAAATTATCCGGTGCACTGGTTTACAAAGGACAGCTTGTCTTTTCCTGGAAGTATTAAACACTCTTTCATTTCTTTCTTTCTAGACTGCAAAAATTATCCATTTGAGCATCCTCGGAAGAAACAAGGTTCTTGGAATTTTGCACTGGTTGCTCTAAATATGTGGAACCATTCGGTTTTACAGTTATGCGCAAAGCTCGGGCCGCCAACTTGGGTGCCATGTTGTGCCAATTCAATGGGTTGCGGCAATGGCTTGAGCTCCTACAGAGGATCTGGACCATCCCATGGCTCATAGGTGAAAGTGAGTGGGATCTATACTAATATGGATCATATTGCTTATATACGAGTATTGGTAGATAGTTAAGAAAATAATTACAGAAAACAGAAAGATAAAATCATACCAGGATTTTATGCTGGTCATGACCTCCTGTCCTAGGTCCAATCCCTAAGCTCCACTTAGAAATCTCACTATCAACAAACCTCACTTCACCTGGAGGAATATGTTTACAAATATCACCTGGGCACATTATCAGGATTTCCACCAACTACAAAGAAAAAACTTTATTCACCAACTTTGATGTGTTCTTAATAATATGAATAAGCCACACTTTAGTACATCATTCCTCAGATATCTTACGAGGATTGTGAATTGAACATGTAGTATTATAGGAAGTAGATATTGAAATTTTGATTACTTTTGAGTCAAAGAGCATTAAATGTAACAGAGAATTGAGATCAAGAAATAAATGAAAACAATCAACGGAGTTGCTATATATTTATAGAGATGAACAGATCTGTCGAAAAGTGATGATCTTTCAAGAGATCATAACCTTTTACAGACAAACGCTCCTTTTCAAAAATAATTGACTTTCAAAATATAGCCGTTTTTCATTTTTCAAACGTTTGAGCTAAAAGGTCAGGTGTCTACTTGGTTATACTAAAAAAATCTTTGAAATGAATTAGATGTCTAAATTTTATAGGTTCGATGTCTAAATGTATTCCAGAAAGGAATATGTTCAATTTGAACCTGATTCAAATGATTGGCCTAAGAAGGTAAGACGTCCGAGTTTTGTTTTAAAAACCAAGATAATAAAGGCTTGGACATCTTTTGGTTTCACCGGATGTCTGATACCCTCATCACACATCTGGTTAACCTATCGGATGTTTTAATTACTTTAATAAAAAAAATAGAGCACTTCATAGTTCTGAATAACTAATACAGACATCAAATCAATATAAGGTACCATCTCGAGATATTCTAAGCTAAATATGAATTTCTTAAACATCTACTTCATAAGGCCAAACATCTAGTATAGTAGAAAATTGTTTTATTTTCATACTCCGTCGTCTGAAGTGTTTTGTCAAAATCTTAGTTCTGACAATTTTGTAGAACAAAAATTTTCTTTTGAGGAGATTATTGTTTAAAAAATATTTTGCTATCGTGCCCGAGTGTGTGTAATCATCAAAGGATATTATCCATATGTTCTAGACTTACAATGACAACATTACTTTGATAATTTGATTTGCAATCCTCGATTTTAGTAATAGGTAGTCTTCTTGTCTAAAATATAGAATATAAATAACAAAGTTTGTAAAGGCAAGATTTTGTCGAAGGACAATCTATTGCCAGACCCCCGCTTTTTGGTGGCAGTAATTACACTTATTGGCCATGTAGAATGAAAATTTATTTACAGTCTAATGGCTTAGATATTTGGAATATTATAAAAAATAAGTACGTTGAACCCCAGGCTAACTTTCCACGGTGGACCACTGATTAGAAGGCACTTGCGCAAAATAATTCTAAACCCATGAATATTTTGTTTTGTTCGCTAGATCAAAATGAATTTAATAAGGTCTCTATTTGTAACTCTGCTTATGAAATTTGAAGAACACTGCAAGTTACATATAAGGACACTAGTAAAGTTAAATAGACCATAATTTCTATGTTAACTAGCAAGTTTCAATTGTTCAAATGAATCCAAGTGAGTCTATTCCTAACATGTACTATATATTTCAAGATATAGTGCATTCTTTGATAGTATCAGGTAAAAACTTCTCTAAAGAGGACCAAGTTAGAAAAATCCTCAATTCACTCTCTTCAGAATTAGATCAAAAGACATTGGCATAGAAGAAGTTAATGGTATTAGCACTATGAAAATTGAAGATTTAATACGAAATTTATTGTCCTATGAGCATAATTGCAGGGCAGAAGAGAAAGCAAGGCAACAGAAAAGAAACTAATTGCTTTCAATGCAATAACTGATGATCAAGATTCAAACGATGACAGTGACGAGGAGATTGCTTTCATGGCTAGAAATTTTAGAAAGTTCCTAAAGTATAGAATGATAAACAACTTTCGAAAACCTGAAAACAAGACTATTGGAACTGGAACTGTAGCTAGATGCTTCAACTATGATGAACCCGTCAATTTTCGGGGAGACCATCCACATCAGAATAAATCAAAGATCTCATTAGTTACTGCTTCATCCAGAAAAAGAAAATGAGCTTGCACAACAACATTATATGATTCGGGTACTTCCTCAAGCGACAATGAACCAGAGTTTGAGAATGTGAATATGTGTTTTATGACAATAAAGACTAGTTAGAGCTTATCAATAAAACAGCAAAAATGGTGCCTTTTATTTAATACATTTTTTATTTTTGGTTGATCTTGATTTATTAGGAATAATGTATAGATTAAAAATAATATCGGATGAATATAAGTATGTATATTGCTTGCATCAGAAATTGGCACAAACATCCAATAGAAACTTTTTGAAGAGAACAAATTGAAGAATAAAATTGAAAAAGTTGGATAATAACAAAGAAATAACAATTAATTGAAATAAAAATACACACATGATGATTTATAGTGGTTTGGTGTTATTTAGCTACATCCATTTGAATAGATTGCTTTATTAATAACCTCAAAATCTGAGTATAAGAGGGGTCAGATTAAAATCCTTAGTTACAAAAGAATGTAAAGCAAATAGCAGCTTAATGTCCCAAAAATGAACAACCAAGCTGGTATTTATAGATGAAGATGGCCAAATATCTCTTTGAAAACTCGGCAGAAGGACCTTCAAAACCACATAGGCCCATAGAGGGATCACATGGCCTAATTCCCAAAGAAGAGGGATTGGTACCGATTCCTTCTTTGGTTGAATTTTGGGGTGAGATCCCTAAGGTGGCTTCCTCATGCTAAAATATGCTTAGCCTCTAAATTTCATGTTAATTGGATCAGTGGAGCTCGAGTTATTGCTTGATCTTTGCTTCAACATAGATTGCATGCTATTTTCTGATGATCCCTTCCAAGGGAAGTATACCGATCCCTCCAACTTTATCCCCATGAGGTAAGATCCCTAGGGTAGGCTACCTAGGGTCCCCATGTCTTGCTCACCAAATTTCATATGTGTTGCACTTGTGGATCTTGAGATATTAATTGTTTCCTACAAGAATGTCTTCACACCTTGAAACATACCGATCCCTCTTACTAGAGCTAATTTTATGCCGATCCTTCCTACGTATTGAACCATATTTCATACTTCGAACATTCTACCTTGCATATCATTCATTTCCATTCAACCTTGACTTCATATTATCATCTACACTTGACTTATGGGCCCTAAAATCATCACTCTAGAGTCATCGGCCTTGATGGTAATTGAATCGAACTTGTGGAATTAGTTAATTATAGCTTAGTTAAAATGACGGATAACACTTGCCTCCTCCAAAATATGTCCTTTGATGAACATGACATGCCTTGAATCGAAGCAAGTTAACATCGTCGAAAAGAATTCCATCCAGCTTCCTGAATAGTTGCTATCCCTTTTTCGAATTATTATTCCAAGGTGTTGTATTTATCTTCCATCGTCATGACACTCGATCGATTTCCAATAGTATAAATCCAGGGCTATACTCTATCAGTTAATATATATAATATATATAATTCCAGTTCCACAAGACTAGAAAGCTTTGGTTATTTGATCCAGCCTCGAACTTGTAGGCTTCAGGTTTGATTTCAATTTCTATCGGTTTCAAATATTGAACTTTTAGGTCAAACACGTGCATGTTCATATACACGTTCTTGTTTTCGGCTCTCGGACGTGTTCGTACGTTCATGGGTCATTGCCAATTTTCATTGCATTTTGTATGTTCATGCTTCTAATAATTTCCATGCTTATATTTATTTGCGTACACATTCATGGATGATCCCTCACTCTTCTTTTTTTTTATAAAAATGTTTGTAGGTATCGGCATATGTTTAGCCGATCCCTCATTTCCATTCCTTATGCTCATAGGGATCAGTACCTTTCGTGTTGATCCCATTTCTCTTGCTTGAAAACATGGCTTGACCCTTTCATTATCTTATATAAACCAATATTCCTTCATTCCAACCTTACTTGCTTCATTCTCCTACCATCCTTCCAAGTACCTAACCCTCTCATTCTTCTATCAAAACTGAATCTTCTTTTTCTTCCTCCCTTAGCTTCAAAACAAAATCCTTCTGTAATTCAACTTGCCTCATGAACTCGCTTCCTCTCACTTTACATTTTGAACATCTTCAAACCACTCGCCCACAACTCTAACTCATACACTCACGTAAGTAGGTCTTTAGATTATAACTTTCAATTTCATGACGAGATAATGGATTTCATGCCATCAGCGATTATGATAGTGCTTGATGCCGCGATGAAATGGTGGTCGAAGTGGCCCGGAGGAGGTGAGTCCTGGTGTGTGAAATGGCTTCGGCGGAGTAATTAAGGAGGAAGAAGAAGGGAGAGTAGAGGAGGGATCGGTTGGGATGTGTTGTATGGTGTGGATAAACTGATCCCTCGTTTGATGGTGTAAGAGTGGGATCAGTATGGAAGCTTGATGGGAGAAAAACTAAAAACAGTGGAGTGGAGGGGTCGGTAGGACCGGTTAAGTAGGAGAGCGATCGGTGGAGTTGAATAACACGTAGGGATAGGTATTATTTCTGAAAGGAAAGTAGGGATCGGTGAAAATGGGTATCATGGTAGATTGGCAAATTTTGTTTTAGGAAAGGGGACAGCACCCTTTGTTTGAAGAGAGGGATCGGTTGAGTTGGTTTGGGATAAGGGACGGCAGAATATGAATCGACATATGGGGGTCGGCATTTTAGGATCAGCATATATGTACTTTGAATTGAATTCGAAACCTAATCCATAATCACTTATTTGAGAAACTATAACCATTCTTGTCTCAATGAACTTGAGCATATGATGACGATGAATAATAGGACTTGTATATTCGTTATTGCACTCGAAATTGAACGATCAAATCCTTGGAAACTTAGAACACGCACTTAAACTTAGCATATGGACTTTAATAGCAAATTTCACACTTTGGTATGCCGATAGTTGATCCCAAAGCTTTAACTACCAATCAATCTCTTCGCCAGTTGAGATGGTCTGTGATGATGGTCACTCTGGTCGGAATCCAAAGTCTTCTCATTTCACTTTGCGTTCTTATTTTAAGCTACTTATTTCTATAACACATCATACTACACCACACGCACAACACTAGCTCGCATTTAGCACAGGAGGGCTGGTAAACTTTTATAATATTGGTTATCTACGAAGTATAATTGACAAGGACTTCAAACGTTCAGAGCGCCTAGTTGCAATGTCTTCTGGACCAGCCTCGCAACATAGCAATCCCAAAGATGAGTCGAGTTCCTTGACCATATCTGGCAGGCTTTCCGTTGGTCATCAAACTGAACAAATGGAAGTCTCTCGTCCATCAGGCAACCTTTTTTCTAGTGTTCCCATCCTTTTTGGAGGAAGATGTAAGTCCATGCCCGACGTTGTAGAAGGCGTTATACTCTTAGACAACCTGACTGATTCTCAAGCCTCCAGAATTAGTGAGGCTACCCTTCGTAGATTTTGATCCAGACATGGAATTCCATTCAAAGACGCCTTGGCTCCTTTGATAAATTACAGGGCTCACTTTCCTCTAGAGGGGGTAAAAGCATGCAACAAATTCATGTGCTGGGCCGCCCTTCAATTCGTGTAACAACCCCTATCTAGTGGTCCAAAGCTAAGTGTCATAGATGCTACAGTCATCTATAGTAATAACTTTTGGCAACTAAATACGACTATGTCAATGTTATCTATAATATCAGAAGCACTTGAATATGAAACAAATCAAAGATTTCAAAACATAAATTTTCCATTACATTTCAAAACACATGTTCCATATTCATATTAAATAATCCCAAAGCGTTTGCCAAGCAATGATGAAATATACTTATAACAAAACACGCCAAGAGTGACATAAGAAGATGCCCCTTGGATGATCAGAGCCATATAGTAATAATTGACCTAATATGTACACAGTGGAAAAATAAACAACAAAACAAAGAACTTCAACCCCTAAATAGCTATCTGTTAGCCTCCTGCTCGCCTCTGGTAGCCTTATTTTCCATCTTACTAAACCTGAAAGAACCTCAACCCTCGGCCTACTCAAATCAATTTTAAGTACCCGAGAGTTTAAGGGGAAAATATAAACTTCGAGTCAGACATAAAGCCTGGTGTGAATAATACTATACATCCTAGTTATTAATGTTAAGTGAGACCACACTGCTTAGGGGAATGGGTTTCCCCTCAATAACATTCTTTTAAAACAAATCTTTGGCAAACCTTTAGCCTGCAACCAAAACTGATAAAAATGGTAAAGCTTTATAATGTAAACAGACATATCAGGTAACAAATGGACTCTCTATCCAAACACTATAGTTTTGTTTGGCTTACTATTAACCTTTGGCTGACTCGGGCCTACTAGACAATACAAAAAAATAATCTAACATCTGTTAGATACTCCTCTTCTGGGCGGTCTGTCCTTAACTACCTGTTAAATACTTCTCTTTTGGATTGTCTGTCCCTAACTTATGATCTCTTGGTTCACCTCATCCTAATGGTTTTGCGGGCTCACCAATAACCTATCTGTATACAATCATATAATCCCTTCTGTGTATAATCATAATTTTATTCTTACCTATGACAAAGCCCTACACACTAGAATTTTGAACTAAATTAGTTGGAACCAATTGCCAATGATAGGGCGTGGCCCTATACCGGTCCCATCAGGTATTCTAATATCTGAGTCATTTTCATTTAGGGATACCCTCCCATAATTTTCATTGAAAACATTTTCATCTGAAATTAATTTAAATCCTTTTAAACAAAGCTTAAACAAGGAAAACATTTATATTCTATGCTTTATACAAAATCATCTTTCCATACTTTACTCAAATCTTTGTTGATGAAAAGTCTTTAAATATTTGAAAGTACACCTTTCGATCCTATTGAAAGTATCCTTTTTGAAACCATGTAAAACCCTTCTTTCTTTTAGGTTGAAAGGACAAATCTTTCTTTCGAAACCATTCATATAAACCCTTCAAAACCATTGAAATTGTTTTTCCTTCGAAAACTAAAAGCCTAGGACATCCCTCTTAAAACCATTAAACATTGCCTTTCGAAACCATAGGAAAATCCTTTCCTTTAAACTATTCATAACCATTGGAAGAACCCTTTCCTTTAGACCTTTCGAAACCATTGGGGAATTAACCCTTCGAAACCTTCTTTAAAACCATTCGAAGGATTAAAACCTCAAACCCTTCGAAAGCATTTAGGATCAATTAAAAACATATGGAAAACACCTTTCGAAATCATTCAACACTTAGTCAAGGCCTTTCTCTTTCGAAACCATTGGGTTATTCTTTAAAAATCATTAGGGGTCACAAGCAACAGGGTCGAAAGCTTACCCTTTCGAAAGCCATAACTTATATAAGGAAGTGATGGTGTTGATGTGCATGTAAATGTGCATATTTTTATCACCAAATTTAATCTATTTAGATTAAATAAATGGACATATCGGGTATTTTAACTTGTTTAAACCAAATTCAAATTATTTTCAAATTGTCACATATTCATCTTCAAATAGGGGAAAAATAGTCACTTTTGTGCATATATTAATTCGAGAAAATTTAATTGATTTCTATTTTATTTTATAGGAAAATAGGATGGAAATTACAAATGGTTTCACGAAGATATGCATGCACAAAAAGAAAATAACGCAAATGAAGATGAAAATAATTCAAACTCATGAACATGGAGGACCCCACCTACCCACTTACCTTGATTTTCAATTAGGAGCTAATGCGCATGTTAAAAGGTCATTAAAACTTCATGTTCATTTAAGTGGGGGATTAAGACATGCTAATGATTACTTGGTGGTCACACTACCTCAAGGGTATTTTGAGCATTCTCCAAAAAAAAATTTATGGTTTCTAACTTGTATAAATATCTCATATCTTCATGTAACCCCTCTCTTCTTTAGTCTCTTTTTCAGGCTCTCTTTTCTTAGTTAGTCAAAAATAATATGAAAGCTCTCTTTCTTTTCATGGCTACTTAGTCATTTTTCTTTTATGTAATTCTTTTTTTATGTAATTTCAATACATGTTCTTCTCTTTTCTTGTTTATTTCCTTTCATGCTAGTAGTGTAGTTTCAATTATTCATGCAAGTAGATTAGTGTTTACTTCTTTTTGCTTAGCTTTTCTTTTCATTTTGCTCTCTTTTTTCTCTTCTTTTATTTCATGTTGCAAGCTACAAGTGTTGATATGATAACACAAATGAGAGGCTAATTCTTTCAGTTTATGGATAATAAAGCCTCTAATCATATAGCTTCTACATTTTGATAATCATAGCTCTCTTTTTGTGCTTAATGACAATGCTTGAGTGGTTCAACCCGTTGTTTTTGTTTTGAATTTGATAGCCTATATTGTTGACACCAAATAGGCCATGCTTAAACAATCACAAACAGTAATTACATTTTTATCTACATATGATGATGGTAATGAAGTGAATGTTGAAATTAAAATTTGATGGTCAACATTTCTAATTAATAGTTAAAGACCATACTTAAAATAGATTTCATTTTCAACTTTGTTGTCATTTTCATGAGAGTTAGAAAGTGATTTAAGGGGTGTGTTATAGTTTGATGGCTTATGTTGAGCTAACTAATAGCACAAATAAGTCATACTTATGATAAACACATCATTTAAATTCACTAATGACCAAAAAAAGAGATTATAATTTCATGTTTTGTTGAACTATATGATCCAGAGAGTGGAATTATCTCTAAATTGTCATTTATTCTCGTAGTTTTCATTCACTTTTGTTGTTGGTAATTTTGCAATTTTTAATAGTTAGTTTAAACAACTCAAATCTTGGTTTATTTGATTGAATAGATTTTTAAAATCTAACAATTCCCTGCGGATCAACTCATACTCGCCACGTACTAACATTTGTACGTCATGCGTTTGTGGTATAAATTTTATTATAAATTTTTCGACGATTTTCTAAATCAATAGAAAATCAGTCGTTAAACAAGTTTTTGGTGCCGTTGCCGGGGAATTGCTTTGATTTTAGTTTTCTATTGTTCGAATTATTTTCATTTGATTTTTATTACGTGTTTGTTTGTGTGTTGAGTGTATATTTAAAAAAAAATGACTGTTTGTGTGATTTGTTCTTGCATTTGTTTGTTTGCTTAATGCCACTTCTATTAGCATTTACATTTTTATTTAAAAAAAAAAATCTATACACAACTACATTTGAAATATAATTTTTTTTATTATTCCATTACAATTCTGCATTTGCATCTCTTTTTACAATTTTATTTTCTATTTACACCTTCGCATTTACATTGAAATTTTTTTTTACACAAGTTGTCACATTTTCTGTTCACTGTTACATCACATTTGCAACTGTGCACATCCTTAACACTGTGCATATCAAACCAATTCATACCATTTCATTTCAAAATTGCTAAGCCATCCACTTCCATTCAGTTCATCCCTGCCATACCTAAAGTCACAATTCATACAACTCTGCAACAATCTTCTCATCTCCTCTTAGCACTTACCATCATTTCAACAAACCATATCTGCCTTCACAACCAATCTAACCACATACCACTTCAACTTGCTAACTACAACAGTTCAGTCATTGTTATAGCTTGCTGCTACCCAATCAATCAATACAAACCACTTGATCATCTCTGCAGCTATCCCCACCAGTGCACGAACTAACCACGCCATAAAAGTGCACAAATCTGCCTCGACAAAATTCAACTCAACCAGCAACTCAACCCCAAAACTCCATCCAGTCATCTCACAGCTCTGCCCCTCTTCTCTACTCCATCACTCCCCTCTAAAACTACCCACAACCACACTACATCCACTAAACAAACTTCATCACATAACCATCAAATTGCCGCTACAACAATTCTGCCTCCACCATCCACAGTACTGTCCCCAGCCTCAAACATATCTGCACATTCCTGCCTCACTTCATCAATTCTCTGACCAACAAACTTCAGCAGCCATCAACAAATATACCCACTGTTCCACCTTCCATCCTTGTCACAGCACTTCAGTGCACACAGTTCAACTTCCTCTGGCCAAACATACACTTACTTGCTGCCTACGACCACTACTTGCATCCAAACGACACCCATCGCTGCTTTCCTATCCCATTCACACAACCATCAAACCCCACAACTACCGTCAAACCAAAATTTTCCACTGCTGCATACCATCCACCTTGTTCGTTGCCATCTACCCCATTGCATCCTCACCACATTGTTGCTTCAACAACCATTTATTCATCACTTGCCTACATCACATTACTTCCTCAACAATACAACCCATCAATTCCCTGTACATCTATTTCCTTCATATTACTGCCGCCGCTTCCATTCAACCTTTCGCTACCTCGCACTGTTTAGTTAGTTTATGCTGTTGCCTTCACATTTTCTGTACATCTATTGCCTTCATTTACAAGTAAAGAGCATTCACCCTTCTCAATACAACATTTGAATTCTCTGCACCCTACATCAACTCAAACATCTCAACTACTTCCTGCACCACAGCCAGTACATACACCTCCACAAACACTTGCCTCTGTGCACATATACAACAGCTCCATTAATCAATCACGTTGCCTGCTCCTCCACAAACAATCTTCCTCTGTCCATAATTCACTTCATCAAACAGACTTCTCATTTTATGCTTGCCTAAACCTTCAACACCACCCTCGACAGCTACATCTCATTACCACCAGCCACTGCCTCAATATCCACCTGCACAACAACAGTGCACATTCCCCTAACCACCCACAAAAACTGCACAAACAAATACATTCATGTAACTTACAAACTGTGCCATTGAACCCTCCCAGTACATCATCAGACTTCTCCACATACTCCTCTACAAACTCGACAACAGTCAACAAACACACAGCCAATACTACTGCATACCACACTTCATTTCAACAGCCTCTCGTATTCAAACAGCAATTTCCTCAAAGCCATTACAAATGTAGTTACCCATTCTCACTGTCATTTACTTCTCTTCTATCAACAAAGCCCCTCATCTTTCTATTAACGAAGCGCAGCCCATACGACACTCCACCACTAGAAACATTGCTCCGACCACCCATCTTCATCTCTGCCCATCGCCGTCATATACAAGTTCCTCTTCTTGCACGACTTCATCACCAAAACACGCCTTCAACAGCAACTCGAACTTACTCAAATCCCCAGTCGAAAACGAACCCAAACAATCGACTCATCATCGATCAACCCGAAATTGCCACCACCTGAACTCACCTCGACCAACTCAAATCACGCGAATCAAACCAATAAATCGCGAGATGTTAAGTTGTGAAATCATTTTGATTCGTGAATATCGAATTTGAGCTGCTGACTTGCTGTTGAATTGGAGAGGTTGTTTTGACCATTTTACGTGCTTGCTTGCAGTCATTTTTGTGAAGAATGCCAATAAAATAACAAGGCCGATATTTGCTAATGGGCTTGTATTCTTGTTTGGCATATTTTGTTTTAAAAGTCTATTTTGTTTGGTTTATTTTGTTTTGAAAAGAGAATTTTATTTTCTTTTGACTTTTCTGTGGTTCTATCTTAAAAAAGGGGGGAAGGAGTTTGTTGTATTTTGCATGTGAATTCATTTAGATTTCTTTTTTTATCACGATGGTTTGGTGAATTGTTTGAAGTCCATTGTCCCTTGTTAAAAAAAAAAATCAATTGTTTAGTTTCATTTAGTTCTTCTTAGAAAAAAAACAATTTGTTTTGGTTTCAACCGTTTTGAGTTTCTTCCTTGGTCTTAAAAAAGGATTTGCTCAATTTGTTTTGTTTACCCTTTAAAAAAAATCAGTTGTAAATTTGTTTTGTTTTAGTTTATTTTTAAGTTCCATCCTTATATACTGAATAAAAAAACATGTACATATCTTGTTTTTATTTTCAGACTGCCAAAGCAGATTGGAAGACTTGCGTGCTTTACCGAGCTTTTCAAAAAAAATAACTTCGTGCTTATTTATAATTTTCTTTTTATTTGTCTTGCATTGTATATATCTATTGTTTATGTTGTCTTGCATTATTGTTTACATGCACTAGAAAAAAAACAAACACAAATTTCATCATAGTTGCATTGTTAATACGCGTTTAATTTCTGCTTTGTATTTCATCATATAATTTTGAATAATAATAACGGTTAGACATCAACAACTCTTAATTGTATATTGACAATTTGTCTTCTTTGAACAATTTAATTTCTTGTTGTCTAGGCTACGGCAGAGCAATAAGCATATATAAATACTACGGTGATTCGTAAATATTATAGTGGTTGTTTCTCTGAATGTACTTAAACCTTCGGCTACATTGCTACGGTGATTCGTGGTGCACCGATAAATCATGTTCGTTACCTGGCTGAGAATTATCTTGTTGATCTAAGACAAAGTGTGATTATACAATATTGAGTTAACTTAGGATAAATCATTTGTAATTAACCATTGCATTCATTTAGTTGCATTAGTTTATGCAATTTAAAAAAAATTCAAATTCAAAAAACAAAAAAATTGTAAATATTCATTTTCCTTTGAAAATTTTAAATCCTTTTCCTTTGAAATTTCAAAAATCCAAAAAAAAATTGAAAAAAATCCAAAAAAGAAAAACTAAAATCATTTCAAAAACAAAGAAAAAAATTGAAAAACTAAAAAAGAATCAAATTCCCTTTTGAAAAATAAATTCTACTTGTAAATATTTTTCCTTTATGAAAAAAAACAAAAACATTCTTGTAAATGTTCGAATTTCCATATTCACATGAATTTTACGATAGTTATGAAAATCAATATAATCCATATAATTTCACTTCAAATTCTTATGGATATTTCAACAACAACTATTGTTCAAACGATTCGAATTTCGAACCACAAAATTTTCGAAATGATAACCAACTCTCAAGTCTTGAAAATAGCATTTCATCTTTGCTTGAATTCTCTACACAACAAAATCAAAGTATAAATGATTTGTGTAATAACTGGAGTCAAGGATTTCAAAATTTGAATTCAATTAAAATTCAAACGATTTCGATTATAACCCATGCCAATTCAATTTCGAACTCCAACATGAAATTCAAATTCAAAATGAAAATGGAAAGAACTTTTCAAACGAATTTGGCAATAGAAATAATCTTAACTGCGTTACGATTGAAAATTTTTGTTCCCAACAATTTCAAAGTGAAAATCCTCATGTTAATAACAATAAATTGGATTTTGTTGAGCAAATGGACGAAATTTACAATGATCACACGGATTTGTTAATTGAAACATATATGAAATAACGTGATAAACAAAATCAAATCCTAATGTGTAACGAGTCAAGTGATAATTCACCTTTTACCCAAATCGACGATTTTCAAACAACAACTTCTGAAACTGAAAATGAAGATCTTAATGAAGTTGTTGAAAGCACTGTAATTGAGTTGGATTTCAATTCTTTTGAGGATGAGAAACTTCATTTAAGATTCGATCTTCCTTTTTCCGATTTGAAATTTTGCATACAACAGCTTTGGATTTTGAACTTGACACATGTAAGAAAGTTGTTGATAATCCAAAAAAGGAAGACGAATTTAATGAACATGAATTTTTTTGGACTTTTGGATGATGGGTTATTAAATTCCGATGGGGAAGAGTTACATCACCATTTTGATTTTGAAATCAATAATTTTGAGAAAGTTTTCAATGATAAATTTGAATTTCAATTTGGTAAAAATAAACTTGAATTTCAACCAATCGTTTTATCAACCCCAAAAATCATCGACCATAAAACAACTCGTAAGATTTTTGATAAAATGATATTCGTTTTTCCAAATCAACATTCAATTTTGAAATCTTTTACGATTTGGTTTTCCGAGCTTAAGCCGCGTCTCGCATACTTGACGAGACAAATGAATCGGTCTTTGGAAGACCGTTTTATTTACTTTTTGACAATATACTTTCTGAACTCTTGTAAATAATAATATTTTCGTTTTCATGTAAATATAGGTCATCTTTTTATTTTATTTTTTATTTTTCTCCTTTCACTTGGGTTGATTATGGGACAAAGTCAAAATTAAGTGTGTGGGAGACTCGTCTTCTTGTTCATTTTTCATGATTAATTTTTCATTTTTTCCTTCAAAACTAAAAAATATATAAAATTTTCAATTTTTTTAAAGCATTTTGATTATTTTTAAAGAAAAAATATATGATTAATATATGGTTTTGGTTTATTAAATTGAAATTTTTGAAAATTTATTTGCCTTAACGAAAATAAAAATGAAGTTTAATTATAAATAACAATGGTTTAACTAGTATATATGAAGACTCATACGTGTTAATTATGAAATACGTCCTAATTGAAAAAAATCTTTAAAAAAGTGGTGAATTTAAAGTAAACGATATAACATTTTTTTCGTTTTCTAAGCTAAATGGTGCTAAGATGATTTTGCAAAACTATCTCTTCTAAAAAAATAAAAACACAATATATATATATATATATATATATATATATATCTTGTATATATGTATATTTTTAATAAACACCTAGAGTCATGTGTTCACACTCGTGTGTTCACTCGCCATGCTCTGTACCCTTCTCACGTAAGCCCGAAAGGCAGTGCATGATCGGTACATCTGGCCTCAGTTTATCTGAGTTAGGTGTGTGTATATAAAAATTATTTTACTAATAACGCCTACAGTCAATAAGTGTTCACACTTGTGTGTTCACTCGCCACGCTCTGTATTCCCTACATATAAGTTCGAAAGGCAGTGCACGTGTAATATATCTAGCCTCGGTTTATCTGAGTTAGGCATATGTAAATATTGTTAATATCAATAAAATTTTCAAACAAGAGAGAGTAAGCAATTGAAATCCAAGCACTATTTTAACTTATTTGATTTGACTTGTTATTGAAAAGAAATAAAATTACCACTTTGTTAAACTTTGATAATCAACTAAGGACCCATTTTATAATTACACTTTGTTATTAACTAAAAAACGAGTTAAACTATAGTCTATTTGTTATGATAACTTGATTTTTGTTGGAAATTTTGACGAGTAAATGACTTAATTTTTCAAGATAATGAGCAAAACCTATATTTAACTTATTTATGTCTATTTAAAAGTAAATCTTTCATTTGTAAATATTTTTAAAAAGTCGTATTCATATCATTGTAAATAAATCCTGCATTTTGTAAATATGTTCATATCGCATTCGGATTTTGCGGGTAGTATCCGCTGAAAACCCTCACGAGACAATACTCGTCCTACTGGGGACACCAGAGGTTTAACGGCTTGTTGCATACGCCCAATGCAATCGTGCTCCCTAAGAAAATGGATTTATTTTAGTTTATATTCATTCGAGGACGAATAAAAAGATAAGTGTGGGGGTATTTTATGTGCACATAAATGTGCATATTTTTCCGCCATATTTAATCTATTTAGATTAAATAAACGATCATATAGGGTATTTTAACTTGTTTAAACCAAATTCAAAATTATTTTCAATATTCATCTTCATATAGGGGCAAAATAGTCACTTTTGTGTATGTATTATTTTGAGAAAATTTAATAGGGAATTTCTATTTTATTTTGTAAGAAAATAGGATGGAAATTACAAGTGGTTTCATGAAGATATGCATGCACAAAAAGGAAACAAAGCAAAAAATAGATGAAAATAATTCAAACTCATGAACATGGAGAACCCTACCTACCCACTTACCTTGATTTTCAATTAGGAGCTAATGCACATGCTAAAAGGCCAATAAAGCTTCATGTACATTTAAGTGAGGGATTAAGACATGCTAATTGATTACTTGGCGGCCACACTATCTCAAGGGTATTTTGCGCATTCCCCAAAAAAATGAATTAGGGTTTCTAACTTGTATAAATACCCCATATCTTCATGTAATCCCCTCTTCTTTAGTATCTTCTTTAGGCTCTCTTTTCTTAGTTAGATTAAAAATAATATGAAAGCTCTCTTTCTTTTCATGATTACTTAGCCATTTCTTCTTTTATGTAATTCTTTTTTTATGCAATTTCAATACATGTTCTTCTATTTTCTTGTTTATTTCCTTTCATGCTAGTAGTGTAGTTTCAATTATTCATGCAAGTAGATTAGTGTTTACTTCTTTTTACTTAGCTTTTCTTTTCATTTTGCTCTCTTTTTCTCTTGTTTTGTTTCATGTTGCTAGCTACAAGTGTTGATATGATAACACAAGTGAGAGGCTAATCCCTTCAATTTAGGGATAATGAAGCCTCTAATCATGTAGCTTCAATATTTTGATAATTATAGCTCTCCTTTTGTGCTTAATGACAATGCTTGAAGTGGTTCAACTTGTTTTTTTTTTTTAATTTGATAGCCTATATTGTTGACACCAAATAGGCTATGCTTAAATAATCACAAACAATAATTACCTATTCATCTACATATGATGATGGTAATGAAGTGAATGTTGAAATTAAAATTTGATGGTCTATATTTCTAATTAATAGTTAATAGACCATACTTAAAATAGATTTCGTTTTCGACTTTGTTGTCATTTTCATGAGAAGTGATTTAAGGTGTGTGTTATAGTTTGATGGCTTATGCTAAGCTAATTAATAGAACAAATAAGCCATACTTATGATAAACACATCATTTAATTCACTAATGACCAAAAAAGAGATATTATAGTTTCATATTATGTTGAACTATATGATCTAGAGAGTGGAATTATCTCTAAATTATCATTTATTCTCATAATTTTCATTCACTTTTGTAGTTGTTAATTTTTGCAATTTTTAGTAGTTAGTTTAAACAACTCAAATCTTGGTTAATTTGATTGAATGGATTTTCAAAATCTAACAATTTCCGATGGATCGACCCGCCACGTTCTACCATTTGTACGTCGTGCGCTTGTGGTACAAATTTTATTATAAATTTTTCGACGGTTTTCTAAATCTATAGAAAATCCATCATTAAACAGGTGTTGAAACCACCCCTTTCGAAAGCATTGGAGAAGCGACAGGGTTTTTATAGAACAAAACAACCCCTTTGAAAGCTCTGTTTCAGAAGGTGGAAGGCGGCAGTAAAGGATTCGATATAGTCGGAGGATATTTTTTTAAAACAAAGGAGAAACCTTAAAACATTCCTTTAAATCTATTGACTCAGTTGAAAGCTACATAGGTTAAAGCTACATAAGAAAACACAAGCAGGCGCTCCTTTCTTTTAAAACAAAAAGTGCTTCTACCATTTTGGAACCCCCTTGGCTTCGACTCCTAACTTCCGTCCTTTTCCAATTCACTATATACCAAGACGTTGATACTATGTGCATTGGGTTATGGAAGGAGGTGGAGGGTCTTAGTCGAAAGCTACCTGGGCAAACCAAAATAGGCGAAACATGCTTTTAACATGAATTTCTGATTTAAACCCTTTTTAGGTAAACTTTTTAACAAACCAACTTTGTTTGTCAAATTCTTATTGGTTCCTAATTTTTCTTTTCTAAAAGTACTGTCATAATTTCAAAATTAATTTTTTTTAATCATTTGCAAAATACACCTTCTCCTTAATTAAATATATAAAACATTTAAGTCTCATACCTTAAATAATTTTATATATTGATCAAAACTTTTTGTAAAATTCTAAAAAAATTCCAGAAAAAATCCTTTTTATAACATATATAAATTTCGGACCTAAATAATTATTTATTATGTCCTAAATAATTTATAACGCAATAAATCATTTTATTCACTAGAAAAGTAACATAAAATCCATATTAATTCATAAAATTATAAAAATTGAAACCCATCTCTAAAATATCATTTATGATCTACATTAAAATTTGCAAGACATTTGGATGCCATTTAATAGGGTTTTCATATCAAACATACCATAAAAACTAATATGAACACGTTTAAATCGTCTACCGGCATATATAAACTTTTAGTCATCCGAAACATGGCATTATCATGCAAAATCATTTCAGGCTACCTTTAAATTCTAAAACTATAAGAAAATGGGATGTTGTAATTATTCATCTTAGCTTTCTGATTAAAGATGTGAGATTCGATGTTGAATAAGTTGTTCTACTTCCCCTTTTAAAATCCTAGCTTTATCTTCTCTTGAGATTGAAAATGGTGGAGGGCCTTAAAATATTATACTTGAAAATGAAATAAATGTGTTTTTGATTCTTAAGGGTTTAGTGTATAAGTTCCTCCTATATCCCATTTTTCCCTTCCTTATTTCCTAACACTTTTATTCATGTTATCTCCTTAGTTCATTATACAAATTGGCATGGTTACCCTTAGTTAAATCAAATCTTAATCTATTAATCATCTTACATTATTTTATTTTATTTAACTATATAAATATTCTAAATAATGTTACTAAAAATATAGGGTGTTACAATCTTCCCTCCTTAAAGAATTTCGTCCTCAAATTTAAGATAAGCCACACAATAAAACAATCAAAGGTAAAACATACCATCAAACAAATCAGGATAAGCGTCTCTAATCATGCTCTTAGTCTCTCGAGTACAGTCTCTAGCATCGTCACTCCACTAGACTTTCACTAGTCTGACTGTCTTGTTCCTCAACTTCTTCTCATCTCTTTCGATTATTCAAATAAGCTTCCTAACTATAGTCATATATGGCTCCACTACTAAATCTTCTAACATAGTCGGTGCTATGACAGTGTCTGGATCCCTAACACATTTTCTCAGATGATATGCATGAAAAACATTATGGATTCCTGCCAAATTACTCGGTAACCTGACTCTATATGCGAGTTTTCGGATCCTTTCCAAAATAGGAAATGGTCCTATGAACCTCGGTGCTAACTTTCCCATCTCCTCGAATGTGATAACACCTTTTATTGGTGATACTTTAACAAAAACATGATCTCCAACAGAGAACTCTAAATCTTTTCGTCTTCTATCTACATAGCTGTTCTGTCTAGAATGAGCTTCCTTCATTCCCGCCCTTATCGACTCATTCTTTTCTGCTGCGTCGTTTACCAAATCAGGACCAAAGACCAATCTATCCCTGGTCTCTAAGCAACATGCAGGGTATTTGCATGGTCTTCCATAAAAGCCTCAAACGGTGTCATTCCTATACTAGTCTGGTAACCATTGTTATACAAAAACTCGACTAGATGTAAGTGGTCTTCTCATGATCCCCCGAAGTCGAACACACAAGCTTACAACAAGTCCTTAAAGATCTTGTTAATCCTTTCTGTTTGCCCATTCGTCTATGGACGGTAAGCAATACTCATCTTGAGCATGGTTCCCAAAGCTTACTTTAGACTCTTTCAGAACTCGCTATTAAACAAAGAATCTCTATCGCTAAAAATACCACTAGGAATTTCATGTAGTCTAACCGCATTCTTCATAAATAACTTAGCCAGTGCAGGTGTTGTTCTATTGCCTTAACCGGAATGAAATGGGTACTTTTGGTCAACGTGTCCACTATGACCCATATACTTTCATTCCCTCTATTAGATCTCGACAACCCATCAATGAAATCCATAGAAATAGAATCTAATTTCCATACCAGAATGTCCAATAACTGAAGCAATCCACTCAACTTCTGATGTTCGGCTTTCACTTGCTGACAGTTCAGACACTGTTTTACACATAAGCCAACATCCCTCTTCATGCCTTTTCGAAAAAAATTCTCTTCATATCCTGATACATTTTCATTCCTCCTAAATGAATAGTGAACTTTGTGTTGGATCATCTCAAATATGGTTCATTTTGATTGAGTCTATATATAGACAGTCAAGTATAGAATTTTGTTAAAATCTATCCTCCAAGTACATCACTCACAAATTCATTTTATCATATATTTTATAAGTTTCTTTATGTATGCACTGAATGCACTAAAAATCAGTACTCAGTCGACTGAATTCTATATCTCAGTTGACTGATACTATGTTGAATCTTTTTTATATATACACCATGCAGTCGACTTACTTGCTTAGGTCAGTCGAGTAACACTGTACAAGTTTTTATGCACGTTTGAAAATCAGTTGACTACTCAAGCATGTTCAGTCGACTGAATATGCAACTGTCATTTTTCTCCAACAGACACTTCTTTTGATTAACGGGTTCCTTCTTCCTGGAAGGTCCCAACTCTTAGATTCTAATAGATGTCGATTTCCGTAATTCATATCTCATCACACACTATATATACACTCAATATTCATAGACCCAATCACTTTATTCTCTATTCTCTTTTGATCTATAGCACTTAGCATTCTTGAGTTCAACATACACAAGCTCTCATGCAATCATTGCTTACATACTCATTTTCATTTTCAAGCAATATTATATTTCAATTTCTTCATACATACACAAATATATACATCTACTCCAAGGATAAGATTATAGGAAGGGTGTACTACAAGTGACAAATCTGTGTTATTCAGAACACACAAAGTCAAATTAAAATCTAGTTTGTAAGAAAGTCCTATTTGGTTGCTCAGGCGGTCAAGGTCCTGTTCTATTGCTCAGGCGGTCGAAGTCCTGTTTGGTTGCTCAGGCGGTTAAAGTCCTGTTCTGTTGCTTAGGCGGTCAAAGTCCTATTCGATTGCTTAGGTAGTAAAAGTCCTGTTCGGTTGCTCAGGCGGTATAATACCTGTTCCTCCGGATTAAGTGTGGGTTGCTAGCTATAATTCCAGAAGGAGTCTGTGACTGGACGTAGAACGGGAGTTCGAACCAGTATAAAAATGTCTGGTATCATTGTTTTTACTGTTATTTCCACACTAACTATGTATTATATTTCATATTACACAATCCTTTAGTACAGTAACTTTCATTTGGTATCAGAGCAAGGCTATCATTTAACCGTAACATAGTTATCTGATACTTTTTAATATGGAAAACAACACCAGCACTGTTTCTAACACTACCTTTTTAAAAGGTCAATCTACTGCACGACCACCTCTATTTAATGGAATGAACTATAACTATTGGGTTACAAGAATGAGAATCTATATACAAACAAGCAGTTATGAAACCTGAAACATTATGCAATCTGATTATATTATTCCTACTACTGAATATTCAACATGGTCTAACACATAAAAATTAGATGCTACTGCAAATGCTAAAGCTATGAATATGTTATATTGTGCATTAGACAAAAATGAGTTTAATAGAATAAGCATGTGTAAAACTGCTCATGAAATTTGCCGTACACTTAAAGTTACACATGAAGGTACTAATAAAGTCAAAAAAAGTAAAATTTCTATGCTCAAAAATCAGTTCCAGAATTTTTAAATGAAGCAAGATGAGACTATAAATGAAATGTACTCTAGATTTCAAGATGTTTATCATTCTTTGATAGCATTAGGAGAAACTTATACAGATTTTGATATTGTCTCAAAATCCTTAACTCACTTATGGATGAGTGGGAACGAAAAGTCTAAGCAATCGAAGAAGCTAATGACATTTCGACCATAAAACCAGATGGGTTGATTGGAAATCTAATGTCCTATGAAGTTAATCTCCCGGCAAAGTGAGTACAGGCTCAAGATAAGAAGAACATAACATTCTAGGTAGAAAAAGATGAATTAGATTCAGATGAAGAAGATATGACATTTATTGCAAAAAATATCAAAAAGCTTTTGAAATTGAGAAAGAACAATAAATTTAGAAATAACAAGAATGGATCCAGCAATAATAACAACACCAACAAACCATCATCATCTGCTCCAGAATGTTATGAATGTCACAAGAAAGGTCACCTCAAGAAAGACTATCCTAAAAAAAGGATAAATATAGGCACAAGAAAGACAAATTCAAGAAGACAACTTTCTCTATCACATGGGACGATACAGAATCTTCTTCATCATCAGAAAGTGAATTAGACAGTGATTCGGAACAAGCCAACATTTGCTTTGTGGCTACAAAAGACGAGGTAAGTGATCTAACTTTTAATGACCTTTTAGAAATCAATTCAGAATTACTTGACAAATTAAAAGGCAAAAATAGAAAGTACAAAGAAGCTCTTGAAAAATTGAATAGAACTGAAATCGGAGTAGAAATGCTAAGAGATGAAAAGAAAATTTTAGAAGAAGAACTCTGTTAACCCGTCGTTTGTAAGGCCGTGGACAGGCAGATTCGACTAAATCGACTTCTCGTTTGTCAAAGCTGGTTTATGACGAATTTAATCAACTAGATCGATGGATGATCAATCATGAATAACAAACACGGTTAAATAGCTAGGATTCAGCATGGTCGATGGACGAAGATTATTGTTTACTTGAATCTTAGGTTCGACATGTCTTGAGTTGTCCTAGATTTGCTTCGAGTTGTAGTCGGTCGAGCATCGAGTCTCGCAGATGGTTTCTTCGAGTTATCTTTGGTGGTTAGGCCTTAATGGTTGTTCGGCGCTTGGAGGTGGCTCGACGTTGCGGTTCGGTCAGGGTCGCTCAGCAAGGTGGTTCGTCGTTGTGGCTCGTTCATGGACATGGCACATTCGTTTAGTTAAGAGGATAGGACAACATGAAGGTGCGAATCGGTTACTTCAAGTTCTTAGGTCTCCACCTTCGAGTCTGTGTTGTAGTTGTGGCTCGGTAGGAATGGAAGGAACTAGCTCGGTATGGAATAGGGCTCAGTTGCTTCGAGTCCTAAGGTCCTACGCTTCGAGTTGTCGCTTGGTAGCTCAGTGGGATATAAGGTGGGTCAGCATAGGACATCGCTCAGCATAGGACATCGCTCGGCAACCTCATGTCCGAGTAATTGTTGCTTCGGGTCAACTTCATGGGATGTGGCTCGGCGTAGTTGGAGTGTGGGTCGGCTATGTAGAGGCGAGCGGCTTTGAGTCCCTAAAGGCATTTCCCCGGGTTGGCTTCGTGGGTTTTGGATTGGCAACGGAAGTGTGGGTTTGGCATTGAATTACTTCGAGTCGCAAGCAAGTTTACTCCGTGTCTTGGATAGGATAGCTTTGAGTCATGCCCGGGAGATGTCGGGTCAGCATATTATGAACTCGAGATCGACCGAGTTGAAGAGTATGGTTCGGCAATAGTCCTGATGGTCCCAGACTACTCAAGAAGACTAGTAACTCGGGATTTGCCTACAAATACTACATGTAGGGCTTCAGAAAAGGGATCTTCATTCTGCTTCCCTTCTTCTACCCTACTATGGCTGCTCTGCCATAATTGTTCTAAAAATTCGAGATTGTAATTGTAATTGATTCTAGCATCAATTAAAAGGAAATTTCTGGAGTGGACGTAGGCCGGAGTCAGTCGAACCACTATAAATCTTGTGTTATTACTACCTCCATTTTAATTTTTGCTTTCTTCATATTTATACTCTCTACATACATTCTATCTATGATCTATGACTTTATTATGGTGCTTTCATCTGGATTTGGGTGATAGTGACCAATTTTGTCGCTAAAATTTTGGTGCTTTCACTGAGAGCGCAAACACTCGAGGATTTTAGAGCTAGGAAATTGGATTCTAGGAAACAATAGCCAGGCCACAAATAAGGAAGCAAGTGACAGAAAGAAGCAATCAAGATGCTCCTTTGGAGCTGGAGCAGGTCAAGCATTCGCCTACGTCACCAGAGACGAGATGGAAGTGATGCTAAAAAGAAAAGAGGAGATGATGCGGGCTCTTCTCAAATAATTTGGACAAGCAGGAACTGCAGGAGCTCAGATCCATAGAGCTGGGTCAGAAGCACTCAATCAGCAAGCAGATGGAGTGGTTCAAAAGGGAACAACCTCTGTTCTGCGAACAGCTATTAACCCGAATGGATCGAGACTTGGGGGAATACCAACAGGTAATGCTGGACCAATCCATGGAGGGATACCCAATGTTGCTTCATAACCCAGCATCAATAGGAATACAGGAGTACGTGATGAGGAGTATGTGCCAGGATTCCCTCATGAACTCGGGGGACAAATCGGAGGCTGAGGACAAGGATTACATCTTGGCGACAATGAAAAATTAGCGGAGATGGTCAGATGAGCTGTAAGAGGTGGATTGGTAAATAAAGACTTGGAGGATGTGAATAGGAGTCCCTTTACTCTTACTATCAGGCAAACTAGGAACCCTCCGGATTTTAGCCTGCCAACGTTGGAGATGTATGATGCGAGAACGGATCCCACTGTTCACCTGATGAGGTACATGAGGCATATGGAGGTATTGGGGGATTCAGATGAGGTCATGGCTCGATGGTTCCCTTTGTATTTGATGGATATCGCAGCTATGTGGTTCAAACAGTTAGAGAGTGGTTCTATTGACATTTGGACTGAGCTGATTGAAGGTTTATGAGGTAGTTTCGGGTCTATATAGTTAGACCCAAGAACGTAATGACCTTGACATCGATGAAACATTGGAAGGGAGAGTCACTCAGGGATTTCTTAACTAGATTCAACGCGACGGTAGCTTCAGTGGATCGACCCGATCCGTTGATGGTTTTGATGGCAGTAGTTTCAGAAATTACGGATAATTCGGATTTTAAAATATTGTTGGAATGAGACACCCAATGGATCTTGGGGATTTCTATCGTGAAGCGGAGAGATTCCTAAGGCAGGAAGATGCGCAGACCGAAAGAGAAGGAAGAGAGGCTGAAGCTTATGCTGTTAGAAGTGGAGGTCCACCCAGGGAGGAACCAAGCATGGACGTTAAGGGGAAAAGGAAAATGAGTGACAACGGTAACCCCTCAAAAAGGAAACAGAGAGAATCAAAATTTTCTTTTTATATGCATTTGACAGAAACTCTGGAAAGGATTTACTTGGATACTCAGGGGTATCCCCAGTATCGAAAACCGGCTAGGAGGGAACCATCGGAATACGAGCGGGCATCAGGAAAGCATTGCCTATTCCATAAGCTAGATGGTCACAACACAAATGATTATAGGCATTTGAAAGATATCATTGAGGAGCATGTAAGGAATGGTCACCTGCAATAGTATATAAGGAATCGAGCTGTAGAAGTGAACGGGAGCAGCCACCGCCTACCATGAACGAAGGTGGCGCTGGATCTAATCATCGCCCGCTTGTTATCAACTGAATGGATTTATGGTTCTAAATAAGTAATAGAACTCAAAGTAGTACGACTAGGTCACTTACACATGTACGGGGTCGAGGACGGTCCCTCGGCATGCTCTAAGATGACGAAAAACCGTACTGCTTGGGTCTATGAAATCTTGTTTTCTTTCTGTTTTTTGCAAACTCTAGTTTCTTCTTTGGTACTTTGGACATTTAATTCCCTTTGTTGTACGAACTTTATCTTTGATAACTAAACTCTATAATGATTGGATTTGGATCAATGTAATAAATAATAAAGGTCTCGCGATCACGGTCCCGACCGAAGAGATGGGGTAGTGATCGCCAGCTACGAGTCCCTTCATCGAAGAGCAATGGAATGGACTCGAACGCCCTATAATAAGTCCTTGGCCGGAGAGTCGAGGCTGGAGAATATAAATAGTACTTGACTAGAGAGTCAAAGCCGAATAATATAAGAAGTCCTTGACCGTAGAGCCGATGCCAAAGAATATAAGAAGTCCTTGACCGGAAAGCCGAGGTCAGAGAATATAAAAAGTCCTTGACCGGAGAGTCGAGGCTGGAGAATATAAGAAGTCCTTGGCCGGAGAACCAAGGCCGGAGAATATAGAAGTCCTTGACCGGAGAGTCGAGGCCGGAGAATATAAAAGTCCTTGACTGGAGAGTCGAGGCCGAAGAATATAAGAAGCCTTGGCCGGAGAGTCGAGGCAGCAGAATATAAATGTCCTTGACCGGAGATTCGAGGCCGGAGAATATAAGAATTCATTGGCAGGAGAGCCGAGGTCGAAGAATATAAAAAGTCCTTGACCGGAGAGTCGAGGCCGGAGAATATAAGAAGTCCTTGGCCGGAGAGCCGAGGCCGGAGGATATAAAAGTCCTTGACCGGAGAGTCGAGGCAGGAGAATATAAAAAGTCCTTGGCTGGAGAGCCGTGACCGAAGAATATAAAAGTCCCTGACCAAAGAGTCGAGGCCGGAGAATATAAGAAGTCCTTGACGGGAGAGCCGAGGCAGGAGAATGTAAAAAGTCCTTGACCAGAGAGTTGTGGCCAGAGAATATAAGAAGTCCTTGACCGGAGAGTCGAGACCGGAGAATAAAAAAGGTCCTTGGCCGAAGAGCCGAGCCCGGAGAACATACGAGCCCTTGCCGGAGAGTCGAGGCTGGAACAAGATAATGCGACCTGGCGAGGTCTATAAATTAAATGTTAAACACAGAAAGGTCATGGATTTGGATTTCGTACTAGGATAGATGGACCTGGTGAGGTCCTGGATTTGGCGAGCGGATCGATGAGGTCTCGAAATCGGATATCGACTCAGAGCAGTCATAGATTTGGACAAGAATATGGAAATGGTACTTGGATAGGATGGCTTGAATCATGGGACAGACGAATTCAACTAAATCGATTTGTCGTTTGTCGAAGCTGGTTTATGACGAATTTAATCAACTTGATCGATGGATGATCAATCATGAATAACAAACACGGTTAAATAGCCGGGATTCGGCATAGTCGATGGACAAAGGTTATTAGATACTTGAAGCTTAGGTTTTGACATGTCTCGAGTTGTCCTAGATTTGCTTCGAGTTGTAGTCGATCGAGCGTTTAGAGTGTTTAGAGTGTTTTTTGTTTTGCTTTACGCTCGGGTCAGACTGAGTGTACCAGTATTCGAGACTTACCTTTGGAGTTGGAGCTTCACTTGGAGATCCAGCTATCTATCAAGCTTTCAGATATTCAGTTGATTCTAGTGATGTATTCTGATCTTTTATTTGACTATTGTATTCGAGACTTCTGTTGTATCTTATTTAACTCTGTTTATTTGACTATTGTATGGTTTTGAATAGTTGAAGTTGATTGTTGAGGTGGAATTAATTATAACTGATCAAATAGATTTAATAAATGAGTAAAATAAAACTAATTTTGTTGTGAAATTTTTGCAATAAATTTATATAAATTTGAAACAAATCAATTGAATGAAAGTATATGAAAATGAAAGCAATCAAATGTGAACACCATAAATTTGATTGATTAAATAAAATGAATTGGAATCAACTAATTGAATATAAACAAATTTTAACATAAATGGAGTTTATATGGTTTTAAATTAACCGTGTATTGTTGTATTTAAATCTATTTTTCTTTACGGCTGGTTCTATTCTCCTACCTCCTTCCTTTTCGAGGACGAAAAGTTTTCAGTGGGGGAGAGTGTAACAACCCATAAATTTTAATGGTTTTAATAACGTAATTATTGAATTTTTGTGAAATTTTAAATTTTGAAATATAAATTTGATATTTGGAATACGTCTAATTAAACATAGCAAATGGTAAATTTTCATCTGAAAATATGGAAGTTTATTTTATTGTGTAGTTTTATTTCAATTCAAATCAGTTAATATTTGATGATAATAAAATGTTTTCCAAACCTGAATATTTTTACATAATAAATTTGTAAATCATCTTCTGATGAAGACGTCATATTTCATTTCGCCAAATGTTGACTGCTATTGCTTCGTTTATCTTATTTTCGACAGATTTGTAGCATTTTCGGTATTGATATCGACTTTTGATATGATGGTCGTACCACTGATATCTGTACACTGTTTTGATCGTCTCGTCGTGCTGATCTCTGCGATATACTCAATTCTATGCTTTTAAGTCCGGTACGCGGCGAAACCGACAATCGGTAACTGTATCGATAATCGTTTCAGTCTCTTGTTTTCTCCGTGCCTTTCCATTTTCCAACATATAAACCTAATAGCCATTGGTTATTATTATATTCCAGTACAACTTCCACCTTTTACCTTTTTGATTTCTATGCATTTACTCACCTGTTGGAAACCGAGTCATTAGCTTTTTGTATACTCGGATATTTGTGCAACCTTTTCATTTTTCAGTTCATATACTTGAGGATTAAACCCATTTTTGTTTTCATTGCATTCTTTTTCTCCTCCCTTCATCTTTCTCTATTCTAAACAAACAAAAATTTGTATATATACAAGTTTAGCTGAAACCCATTTCCATACTACTGACCACTCTTGCCGAACCACCTTCCGACCTCACAGCCCACGTCGGCCGACCATCTCCCTCCCGTTCTCCACCAAGCTGGTGCTCGACCCGCCTTCCTACAGTCTAGCATGCAGCCCCTCTTCCCAAGCACAACCTTGTGCGACCACCCAGACCCGACCACCAAAATTTGCAGCAACCAAGCACAGCCTCTTCATCAACATGTCGCCTGCCCTTCCTCTCGTCCAGGCCTAGCATTTCCATGGTCTGCTGCCTCTTTCATTATATAAGGGTATGCATATGTTTAAAGTAAAATATATATAATAAGTAAACTGTATACATTTCTATTTCAAGCCTTTATATTTTACACTAGTTTATGTATATATATATATATTTCGAATAGATTTGTCTGCCTAGCTATTAGCACATACATATATGGGTTAGTTGTAAATTTTATATACAGGTCTTTATATAGTAGCTTGCACATGTATGTTTGGGTATATTATATATTTGCCGCATGTATGTATTAAAATATGCGTATATATACACATATGTATATTAGACTATTTACATATTTTCTTGTTGTTGTTGCAAAGGAATAGCATGTAGTTGTATTTATATAGTGCCTACATGCATATCTTTAGTCTGCATAGGTTTTGTTTTATGTATTCTCTAGTCTGCACATATTTGTCTATAGCCGTATATATATTTATTTTACATATACTCTGTTATAGTTTGATTTAGATATGTATTAATTTTGTATATATTTCTTACTGTTGGATTTTGATATGTATGTTTTGTATATTGTTTTATAAAGATATTATGTTATAAGTTTGATAGGCTAATATGATCTGTTTAAGTATAGATATATTTTAATAAAGTAAGTTACTTGATTTTTTTTATAAAGTCGGATCTAAAGGCATAATAAGCAGATATATAAAGTTGTTTAAAAAGGTATATGTGAATATCTTATGAAGTTATATATTAGTTCTACATAATAGTATATATATGTTGTATATCAGTTTCTACACATAAATTTTTTGACGTGACTAGTTTCCAAATTATATATAAGATAAATAATGGTATCTGACTGCTAGATATCTAAGTCTATATGTTTTACAAATCTCGTTTTGTATTCGATTTGATTATTCTATATATGTGTGAACCTATATATATACATTTGTTGTATATACGTATGTATGTATGTTTTGAAATGTTGTTTTTGAGCTGTCTTGCTTTTATATATTTGTTATATATATATTTGATTTCAAAGTATATGTATAGGTATGCATGAGTCTGGTTTTTAATAATATATATATATATATATATATATATTAGTGTATGTTAAATCGATTTTTTTATAAGCACTAATTTTGAATGTGGTATTACAGATATAGTACTTTAAAATATACGCATGATATGTTAGGTTGAAATGAATATAATATATAATATTGATTTTAAATATATTATGTATATATATTTTGAGTTTAATATATGTGTGTTTTAATTTGAAACAATAATTTTGAAATACACACACACACACATATATTTAAATCAATATTTTTTTGAATTCAGAGTATGATTTCTATATATATATATAGTTATATATAAGTTCACTTGTACCATTTATCATCATCGATCCAATTTTGATTTGATTTCACCAATTTCTATTTATCATCTTGTTCGTCGAATCGTGTCCGTCTAACTTTACTTCAGGAGTCATGTTTGCATTTTGTAACTCAATTTCATTGTATATCCTCTCTAGCCTCGAAAGGTGAGCAATCACTCACGATTAATAAGTTATATTTATTAGATTCGATTTCAATTGAAACAACAATTTAAAATATGCTGCTGTTAGTTATTTAATTTGTTATATATATGTTATTATCTATAACTGTTCATTTGCGGGATATGACACCATATCCTGTTGTTTATATTTTATTTAATCACTGGTGATATATGCATGTTTTTATATGTTATATTTTATCATATATCTTCTCACTCTACAAGTTCCTTGTTAGTATAGAATTCCCTATGGGTTGAAATGATACACATCCGAACGATCTGTAGAATAGAAGAAACCGTTATGGGTTGAAATGATAAACCCAAGCGATTTTCATTTGAATTGAATTTGAGATCGCGGGTTGAAAAGATACATACCCGTATATATTTAAACTACGGCTTGAAATGATAAATATCCGTATCACTTGACCATACGATAGAAAACTATATACAGACACCGTTGTTCTATATATATATATATATATATATATATATTAAAAATGATTTCTAAGGTTTTCAATGAATATTTTGGTTTTAATAAATATTGATTTTAAGATATTATATATATATTATTTATAAGGGTTTAAAATTTAGATTTTTAAATTTATATGTTTGAAAATTTAAAGGTTATAAGTTAGTTTTGAAATTTTATCTTAAGATAGATTTATAATGATTTTTTTATAAGCAAGGTTGGGAAGATAAATTTGAATTTATTTGAAATTGTATTTAATTAAGAATTTTATTTAATTAAATCGATTTGAAACTTATTGAAATTGAGATTTTAAAGGATATGATTTTATAACTTGATTTTTGGTTTAAGATAATTAAATGAATATTTCAAGTTTAGAAAGACTGAAGGAAATATTTAGTTTATTTTTAATTTGAGGTTTTAATTAAATGATATTGGATTTATTAAGTAAATATTTCAAAACTAAATAATAGTAAAGTAGATTAAGATATATACGAAATTATCAAATTTAGTTTTGAAAATATGGAATATTTAAAGCTCTGAAATATGTTGAAATGGTTTATTTGTGGTTCAAATCTGTATTTGAAATCGGTATAATTTGGAATGGTTTATTGAGAAACTAAACTGAGTTGAAATTGATGAATTGAGATTGAATAAAATTGAATTTTGGAATTCGAGTTGATTTGAATCGATTTGTGAAATTTGAGCAAACTATTTTATTATATAAATTATTTTTAAATTATATTAAAACTATTCATAATTTTACTTTATAAATTATTATCATATAAAATATTTTAATGTAAATCATTTTAATATAAACTATTTTTAATATAATTTATTTTAATATACTAACTATTTTATTATAAACTATTTTATCTTATAACTATTTTATCATATAAAATATTTTATTTTCTAAACTGGTTAAGTGGTAAGTATTATGATTTCAAAGACTTGTGATTTCCGAAGTTATGTTTTCATGTGTTATGATTTCCAAAAGTGTTATAATTTCTAAGCTTTAATTTTGAAAGTGTTATAACTTTGAAAGTGCTATGATTTTTGGAAATGGATATATTTGAATTGGAAAATGATATCGTATTGATATGATTTTGAAATGGAAATGATATTTTGGTTTTGAAGTATAAACTATTTTGAAATGACCACGGTGTTATAATAACGTTTGGTTGTTAAAGAGACCGGGATCGGACATTGTCATACTCTCTGCCAATACCGAAAACTACTTTAACAAATGTGTCCGTGGTGGATATTCCAGAATGAAGTAGGATGGTTTGGTGGCGATTCTATATGGTATTTACGTAGCCCTGGCTCCCATGAGTCAGCTTGATGCGAAGAAAACAGGAGCCATGCCGGGCCAAGTGAGGTCATTCCTCCGATTGGACACATTTCTTCGATACCATTCTATTGCTTTTGTGATTTGATTGGGTTCACCCTTTGATTTAGGAGTGTGTCACGAGGTGGGCGGTAGTAGCTGCAATGCATTACCACCAGTCCGGATCCGCAAACGGCATATCTACCCTGGCATTGCCTCGAGTGCCTTGTTGCATGCCCAATCGCGCCTTCTACGAGTTTGTTTTGTACCATATATATGGAGTGCCCTTTGATAGCCCTCCAGTTTAGGGGGGTGGGGGGTTACAGTATTGTATAGACTATGGGAATATATAAAATGTGTTAAGGGGGATATAGGTAACACCTTAATGCTATTTTGATACTTTTTACTTCATTATAGACATATTATAATTGCGTATATTACTACATAGTAGATAGTTCCACGGATCCTTAGAGGATGGGTATCCCAAACTTCCTTTAAGTTACTTGTAATTCATTTGATATTTCACTTGATTGGATTTATTGATACAAGAATGTTAATCCTGATTCGAGTGTTTTGTGTTTTGCTTTACGCTCGGGTCAGACTGAGTGCCACAGCATTTGAGACTTGCCTTTGGAGTTGGAGCTTCACTTGGAGATCCATCTGTATCTATTCGGCTTTTAGCTTTTCCGATTGTTTGATTCGGACTTGTCATCTATTTATATTCGAGATTACAATGTATTTGAGATATTATGTTGTATTTTACTTTAAACTCTGTTGTTTATATTGTAGCTTTATGAACTACTATTTATCTATTACGCTGCTTATGTTTATATTACTCTGTGTCTGTGATTCTGTGATTGATTTATTTACTGTATATGCTGAGTTTTGCCAAATATAAATTAACCATCTGATATTTTGAGTAATTCAATTTTGACTTGTGCAGATGCGAATGGTTGAAAATACCGGGTCATTACAGTTGGTATCAGAGCTTTTGTTTAGGCAAAACTAAGCATATAGAGTAGATTAAATTACAGAATCACCTTCGTTCAAGCTTAAATCTCCTCCTCTTTGATTTCGATTTCCTTTGAATTTGGAACTTTCCCATTCATTTTGAAATTCATACTTGTCTCTCCCTATTCATGTTTTCTTGATTCTGGAGTATCCTGTAGCTCCACTTCATAATTTGTAAAGGGGTGAAACTCCTCTACAATAGGCATCGTTTTATCGAAGATTTCTGCATCATCGGTTTAGATGTGGCTATCTCTTGCTATGCCCGAATTCTATCTCTTGTGATAGGATGTCGATTACCTCAGAGTTCTGCATTAATCTTATTCTTGAAGTGTTGGTTGATCCGGTTAAGGTCGCCTACGATTTATATAAGTCTATCCATTTTTCTCTCTTTGTAATCTATTTATCTTCCTATAGAGTTTATTTTCCGATTAGAATTCTGTTTGATTAGGACCTCTCTAATTTGAATCTATATCCTTATTTGGAAATCCATTATTTAATCATCGAGCGAGGGAGTGTATTCGTAATTAATATTAAAATGTTTTATTTGTGTTGTTTGAGTTGTTAATTTTGAATTTTGGGTTTGGATCGATTTGTCTAGCTAACGTTATTGAAGTAATAAAAACACTTGAACAGAGCAAATTGACACAATATTGTTGCCAAAATTTGTAAATTTTGTATTATTGTATTGTAAATTTTGTATGATTGTATTTTATCTATAAAAGTATAGTTTTTTGAAATTTGATAGTTAAAGGAATTGTTTGTTAGGAATGATAGTACTAGATTATCATTATTATTTTGTCTATTGTTTTATGTTATAAGGTGTTCAGATTTTATAAACAGGGTTTATTTGATTTGAAAATGCAATAAATTTAAATTATGGATTTGAGAATTTAATTTCTGGTACTTTTCAAATTTGGTTTTCAAAGTTTTGATCTATATATATATATATATATATATATATATATATTATTTGAAAGTATTTTCGAATAGAAATTGTTTCAAAAGAATAATTTTAAAGGAATTAATCTGTACTCTCCCCTTTTGTCGTTAGAAAATAATTCCGGTGAAGACTGCAGCATCATCGACATTCATTTTCGAGTCTCAAAGTGGAGAGACCACTAACAGCTTTGCTACACATTTATTTTGGACAATGATTTCTTTTTGAATTTCTTGTGTATAAATTGATTTATAAAATATATATGTATATAATTATTTCAAAATAGTTTAAAGTGAAATCGAAAAATTGAATCTTAAGTTTATATTAAGAAATGATTTCAATTACTGAAATAAAGTAAAATTTTGAATAAGTGTAATATCTAAAATGAGAAATGAAATTTAACCAACTTGAAACAGTTGAATTTGAACAAACTTATTTGTATAACACTAAATTAGATTCTAGCATATGTAACTTGCCTAAAATATTCAAAAGGTTAAAATATTAGGATACAATAGGTTTGTACAAGAAGAAAACTTAAGTCATAAATTGTCCAAACTAGAATCTGGCTTAGTATAAATATTATAGACAAAAGGAAAATTTGTATAGTATTTAGTTACACTCATAAACATTTATATAACTTACCTAGAAAGTTTAAGTTATAATGAATATGGATAGTATACGCCATGATATAAACAATAGGATATCAAAAGATCGTGTTTTGTTAAGGGAATTTACAGCAATAAATTGGATAATAAAAAAGAAATTTTATTTGTTGAATAATATATGGTTATCAAATGTATACACCTAATGTATGTTGCAAAATATGTTAAGTGAAATAAATTAAATAAATAAAAGAGGAGACTATTTAAGCAGATAAATTTGAACTTAAGAATAGTGAACTTAAATATTTGGTGGAATCAACTTCGCTGAAGAAAAATGGATAAAATAAATATGTTAATTTAAAAAAGAATTTGTTTGAAAGAAATGTTGATAAAATGAAAGAAAATCTATTTTAAAATTGAATGACTATTTATTTGTTGAATAAAATGGATTAAACCAAATTGTTGAATATTAATTTATCTAACATTGAAATCTGTATGGTTTTGAATAGTTGAAGTTGATTATTGAGGTGGAATTAATTATAACTGATCAAATAGATTTAATAGATGAGTAAAATAAAACTAATTTTGTTGTGAATTTTTTGCAATAAATGTTAATAAATTTGAAACAAATCAATTGAATGAAAGTATATGAAAATGAAATCAATCAAATGTGAACACCATAAATTTGATTGATTAAATAAAATGAATTGGAATCAGTTAATTGAATATAAACAAATTTTAACATAAATGGAGTTTATATGGTTTTAAATTAATTGTGCATTGTCGTATTTCAATCTATTTTTCTTTACGGCTGCTTTTATTCTCCTACCTTCTTCCTTTTCGGGGACGAAAACTTTTAAGTGGGGGAGAGTGTAACGACCCGTAAATTTTAATGGTTTTAACAACGTAATTAACTGAATTTTTGTGAAATTTTAAATATTCAAATTTTGAAATATAAATTTGATATTTGGAATACATCTAATTAAACACAGAAAATGGTAAATTTTCATGAAAATATGGAAGTTTATTTTATTATGTAATTTTATTTCAATACAAATCAGTTAATATTTGATGATAATAAAATGTTTTCCAAACCTGAATATTTTTACATTGTGAATCATCTTCTGAGTGAGACGTCATATTTCGTTTCGCTAAATGTTGACTGTTATTGCTTCGTTTATCTTATTTTCGACAGATTTGTAGCATTTTCAGTACCGATATCGACTTTAATAAGATGGTCATACCACTGATATTTGTATAACGTTTTGATCGCCTCATCGTGCTGATCTCTATGGTATATTTAATTCTGTATTTTTAAGTCTGGTACACGTTGAAACCGACAATCGGTAACCAAACCGATAATCGTTTCAGTCTCTTTTTTTCTCTGTGCCTTTCCATTTTCCAACGTATAAACCTGATAGCCGTTGGTAATTATTATATTCCATTTTAACTTCCACCTTTTTCCTTTTTGATTTCTATGAATTTACTCACCTGTTGGAAACTGAGTCATTAGCTTTTTGTATACTCAGATATTTGTGCAACCTTTTCATTTTTCTGTTCATATATTTGAGGATTAAACCCATTTTCATTTTCATTGCATTCTTTTTCTCCTCCCTTCATCCTTATTTATTCTAAACAAACGAAAATTTGTGTGTGTGTGTATATATATATCTAAGTTTAGCTGAAATCCATTTCCATACTACCGACCACTCTTGCCTAACCACGTTCCAACCTCACAGCCCACGTCAGTCGACCATCTCCTTCCCGTTCTCTACCAAGCTGGTGCTCTACCCGCCCTCCAACAGTCCATCATGCAGCCCCTCTTCCCAAGCACAGCCTTGTACGACCACCCAAACCCGACCATCGAAATTTGTAGCAACCAAGAACAACCTCTCCATCAACCTGTCGCCTAGGCTTCCTCTTGTCCAGGCCAAGCATTTCCATAGTCAGCTGCCTCTTTCATTATATAAGGGTATGTATATGTTTAAAGTAAAATACATATAATAAGTACACTATAAACATTTCTATTTCAAGCCTTTATATTTTACATCCGTTTTTATATATATTTTTTGAATAGATTTTTCTGCCTAGCTATTAGCCTATACATATGTAGATTAGCTGTAAATTTTATGTATAGGTCTTTATATAGTAGCTTGTACATGTATGTTTGGCAATATTATATATTTGCCGCATGTATGTATTATAACCTACGTATACGTACACATATGTATATTAGCCTACTTACATATTTTCTTGTTGTTGTTGCGTAGGAATAACATGTAGCTGTATATTATATAGTGCCTACATGCATATCTTTAGTCTGCATAGGTTTTGTTTTATGTATTCTGTAACGATCCCGTTTTTAAGCCAATTTTAATTTAGTAATTAATATAAATTTTTGGGATTAATTGTGAATTAATTTGAAAATTTGGGAATAAAATATAAAAAGATTGTAAATAAAGGATTTGGAAATTCAAATGTAGACATTTTATAAATAAATTGGATTTATTAACTTTATATTTCAAAGGAACTAATATACATGAATATATGATTATTTATTAGCAGTGTATAATCAGATTTCAAATCATTTTTCTTTAATTTGTACAAATTTAAATAAAAGGAAAAGTACAGGTATAAACAATTGAAAATATAATATAAAAATATATTTAAAACATTAAATACACGACAATTACAAGTGTAAGATAATGATAAAGGATTATAACATGTGTAGCTTATGCATGCCTTAAGATTAACAAATAGCACTACAGTTTTCTTTTAAATTTAAAAATAAATAACATGCTTTGAAAAGAGAAACCTAGTTACTTTCTTTATAGTTCAAACTTTCTCAAAATTTTCTCATTCTCTAAGACCAAACCTGAAAAGAATTCAACCTAAAAAATTTCAATATGAAATCATCTCAACAAAGCTTTAAAAAAATACAAGATCAGCTTCAACTTTTAACCTGAACAATTCAAGAGCAAATGCAATTCAAAGATTAGAGCAACTCGAACAACCAAGTGCAGATCAACTAACAGATCAAAAGAAAAAGAAAATCAAAACAAATTCAACATTATCAAGCAAACCTGAAGCAACTATTCAACTCAACACAATCAAGCATGAAGTCAACAGCATGAAGCAGATCAAAATCAAAGCTTCAGTTTCAAATTTAATACGCCAGCTTCCAGATTTAAAAGCATTTCCTGTTCTTTGTTCTTCAATCCACGGTGAGTAAAAAATCAATCATTTTAAAGCTTAATCTGTTTTGATATCTTAATGCATGTGATCATCCTTGAGATTTGATGTGAAATCAGCTTGCACATATATAGATATATATGAAGATATATGTATGCATGTCTATACATATGAATGTTTTGCTATGTTTCAAGTTATATGTTTTAAAACAAATTCAAGAAAAATCAAAATCTCTTGTTTCAATCCCTTTTCAGTTATGATTATCAAAAGGAAAATGTTTGTTAAAATGTTAAATCATTTTTAAAAATGTTTGTAAGTGGAATTATAAGGAAATTATCGGGAAAAATAGAAATTACAGTAAAAATCATTTAAATCAAAAAAATCAATAATCATATTTTTTAGCCTTTATTTTATAATCTGGTTCGAACTTGGAAAAGGTGTTTTTTAAAAGTAATATAATGATTTTTAGTGTTGGAAATGATGGGGTTTCTCGAGTTGATTGGTTTGGGTCTTGTCGTCAATTGCCGACGATTGATGGGTCTGGGTTCATTGTGGTTGATGTCGAAGATAGCTTGGAGGATGCTGATCGATGGAAAAATAGAGGGGGATTTTTTAGATGATCGGATCAGCCGGGGGACGTAGAAGTAGGGTTTTTTGAGTGAGTTTGGTCAGCGTTGATTTTTGAGTTCATGCAACGTCGAGAGAGGATCGGGTCCAATCGCAGGTGGGGGAATCGATTCATGGAATGGCGATGAAGGTTTGGGTGGATCGACGACGGTTCTGATGGCCGGAAGTGATGCCAAGTGGTGGTTTTCTGATTGGGTTGGGTTCGAGTTTTGATTCCAAGTCGAATCAATGGTAATGGGTGGTCAAAACGATTATGGAGGTCGTCGTCAATGTGTCGATGGCGGCAGGGTTTGTTGGAGAGGCGTCGTTCGTCGGTGCACGTGCACAAATTATCACCTGTATCGGGTGAATGTTGAGTTATTTGGGAAGAAAGGTTATCTCGGGGATTCACGAGTTTGGCTCGGGAAAGTTTAAAATAGAATTGGGGTTTTGTATAGGTGGTCTTGGGTCTTGGATCGGGAAGTTTGAACTTAGGCTTGCGTTTGCTCAATTAGATACCAGGGTTTCAAATTCTAAAAGAAAAACTTGTTTTTCAGGTTTTAAAATTTGAAAGTAAATTATGTACTAGATTTGAAAATAAAAGAGGATGTGAGACAAAGATTTCGAAGCAAAGAAAAATCAAAGTTTTAAAGTATAAGGAAAATGATATAAAGTTTCAAAGCTAGTTAAGAAACAAGTTTTTAAAGGCAAAAGTATTTATCTAAGTTATTTTCAAACAAGCTTTTAAAGATTAAATGTTTTAAAGTTAATTGATGGGCAATGTTAACCCGCCTTTTGTCAAAGCCATAAGTAGGCGGATTCAACCTAACTAACTTCACGACTATCGAGGTTGGAGTATGATGGATTTGGTTTCGAAGAATGAAGTTTACTTGGATATGTCATTTGGTCAAGAAATGGAGGGAATGCACGACACAAGTAATTTGTTCGGTCTACACTCCTCGCTCGGCGTAAGGAATGGTTTGGCATTGGTTGCCGCTCGACATAAAAGAATTGTTCGACATAAGGAATGGTTCGGCATTGGTTGCCGCTCAGCATAAAAGAATCGTTTGGCATTAGAAATGGTTCGGCATTAGTTTCCGCTCAGCAGAAGGAATGGTTCGGCAATGGTTGCCGCTTGGCATCGCACCTCGATACCTCGCACCTCGATACCCCGCACCTCGATACCTCGATTCCTCACACCTCGATACCTCGCACCTCGCACCTCGATACCTCGCACCTCGATGCCTCGCACCTCGATACCTCGCACCTCGATACATCGAAACCTCGATACCTCATACCTCAATACCTCACACCTCGATACCTCGATACCTCACACCTCGATACCTCGACACCTCGCACCTCGCTCGACATTGCACCTCGCTCGGCATCATACCTCGCTCGGCATTGGCGGCTCGGCATGGGTCGCTCGACGAAGATGGCTCGGTGGAAAGTCATTCGGCATAAGATGAATGTGGCTCGGTGGAAATTCTTAATGGGCCTTTACCGTTCAGAAAGCCCAACAACTCAAAATTGGCCTATAAATACAGCTTGTAGGGGTTCAGAAGGGGGATCTTCTTCTTCTTCTCTTCTGCTCTCTGACTTTTTATTTCCTAAGACTAAGGCCAGTCTACCACTTTGTAACTGTAATTGATTCGAACATCAATAAAAAAGGAAACTTCTAGAGTGGACGAAGGCCGAAGTTAGCCGAACCGCTATAAAATTTGTTGTTCTTTACTGCTTTCATTTTAATTTTAAGTGTTCTTTATATTATTACTCTCTACACACACTTTATCTGTTATCAGTGACTGCTAGTTGGTGCTTTCATTTACATTTGGGTTTCAGTGACCAATTTTGGTGCTAACATTTTGGCGCTTTCACTGAGAAGGCAAGCACTCAGGGATTTTGGAGCTAGGAACTTGGACTCTAGAAAGCAATGGCTAGGCCATCAACAAGAAAGCAAGTGACAGAAAGGAGCAATCAGGAGGGAAGTCAAGAGGCTTCCTGTGAAGCTGGAGCAGGTCAAGCATCCATCTACATCACCAGAGACGAGATGGAAGCAATGTTGAAAAGACAAGAGGAGATGATGCAGGTTCTTCTCCGACAATTTGCACAGGCAGGAAATGCAGGAGCCCGTGGAGCTGGATCAGAAGCGCTCAACCAACAAGCAGAGGGAATAGCTAAGCAGGGGGCAGCACCTAATCAGCAGACGGCTATCAATCCGGATGGATCTAAACTCGAGGACATACCACCAGGGAATGCTGAACCATTCCATGGAGGGATACCAGATAACGTTGTCCAACCCGACACCAATAGGAGTGCAGGAGTACGAGATGAGGAGTATGTGCCAGAATTCCTTCATCAACTCGGGGGGCAGACCACAGGCAGCAGACAAGGACTACAGCTTGGTGACAACGACAGACTGGTGGAGATGGTTAGACGAGCTATGAGAGGTGGATTGGTAAACAATGACTTGGAGGATTTGAATAGGAGCCCCTTTACTCCTACTACCAGGCAAGCTAGGAACCCACCAGATTTTAACCTACCATTAGTGGAGATGTATAATGGGAGGACGGATCCTACGGTTCATCTTACAAAGTATATGAGGCATATGGAAGTTCTAGGGGCATCAGAGGAAGTCATGGCCTGATGCTTCCCATTGTATCTGACAGACATAGCACCACTATGGTTTAGAGAATTGGAGAGTGGTTCCATTGGAATGTTTACTGAGTTGACTGAGAAGTTTATGAGGCAGTTCGGAGTTCACATTTCGAGATCTAAGAATGTGATGAGTTTGGCAGCTCTAAAGCAGAGGACCAGGGAATCTTTGAGGAGCTTTCTGACGCGATTCAATGCAGCGGCAGCATCGGTGGATCGACCAGATCCATCCATGGTCTTAATGGCAGCTGTTTCTGGCATAGCTAATGGAACAGAGTTCAAAAATTCACTGACAAGGGATCCACCTATGGATCTAGGGGAGTTTTATCATGAGGCCGAAGGATTTTTACGATTAGAGGATGCAAATGCTGAGAGAGAGGATGGAGAAGGAGATGATGTTTATGCAGTCAAGAGTAAAGATCCTCCTAAAAAGATTCAAGAACTTATAAAGGGAAACGAAAAGGGATAACGACGATGGACCAACGCGACCACGAAAGGAACCGAGATTCACCTCTTATTCAGAGCTGAACGAGACTTTGGAACGAATTTATCAAGACACTAGGGGGCAGATTCCCTATCGGTGGCCAATGAGAAGGGATCCGACCAGTAGTGAAGAAAGGTCAAACAAGTATTGTTTATTCCACGAACTGAACGGTCATAGCACGAATGACTGCAGGCACTTGAAGGATGAGGTTGAGGGACATATCTGGAATGGTTTGCTATCGCAATATGTGACAAGGGGAACAACGACGGTGGAATGAGAGCGGCCACCACCTACACCAACTGGGAATGGCTCGCGATCGGGGCGTCAGCTCGTCATCAGCCGATTGAAATAATGAAGAATAAGTGGAAAACTCCACACCAACGTGATTAAGTCATTTACACATGTACAGGACCGCGAACGATCCTCAGGCATGCTCTGATACGACTTTAAATCGCATCAATGTAGGTGTTTGCACTTGGACGTCCCTGTTTTTCTTTTATTTTCCATTTCTTATGTTTGGACTTGATTTAGTTTGACATTTCCATTGAAAGACTTATTTTAAATGAAAATCTTCTATTTTTGATTCCATGACGACTAAGCCACTTACACATGTACGGGGTCGCGAATGGTCCTTAGGCATGCTCTGTGATGGCGATAAACGGCCACGACAAACAGTTCAAAAACTCACTCGAAAGTGAAATCTGACATTAATGATACTAAGTCCCCCCGGGCACACACAACACGCCTTGAACGGCACCCGACCACGAACAGTCACAATTCGCCTCGAACGGCACCAGATCACGAACGATCACAACTCGCCTCGAACGACACCCGACCGCGAACCGTCACAACTCACCTCGAACGGCACCAGATCGCGAACGATCATAACTCACCTCGAACGGCACCCGACCGCGAATGGTCGGAATTCGCCGCGAATGGCACTCGGCCTCGAATGGTCACATACCACCTCGAGTGACATACGATCCCAAACGATCGTCATTCGTGGTCAGATAAGGCTATTAATTTCTTTGCAGGTTATTAACAGGATACGAACATCCAGCTTATTGTGCTACAAAACACAATTTTTATTAGCAAGGCATGTTAGGGGGGCAAAGTGTTAACCCGCCTTTTGTCAAAGCCATAAGTAGGCAGATTCAACCTAACTAACGTCACGACTATCGAGGTTGGAGTATGATGGATTTGGTTTTGAAGAATGAAGTTTACTTGGATATGTCATTTGGTCAAGAAATGGAGGGAATGCACGGCACAAGTACTTCGTTCGGTCTACACTCCTCGCTCGGCATAAGGAACGGTTCGGCATTGGTTGCCGCTCGACATAAAAGAATCGTTCGGCATAAGGAATGGTTCGGCATTGGTGTCGGCTCGGCATAAAAGAATCGTTCAGCATAAGGAATGGTTCGGCATTGGTTGCCGCTCGGCATCGCACCTCGATACCCCGCACCTCGATACCCCACACCTCGATACCCCGCACCTCCATACCTCGATACCTCGCACCTCGATATCTCGATACCTCGCACCTCGATACCTCGCACCTCGATACCTCGCACCTCGCACCTCGCACCTCGCTCTACATTGCACCTCGCACCTCGCTCGGTATCGTACCTCGCTCGGCATTGACGGCTCGACATGGGTCGCTCGGCGAAGATGGATCGGTGGAAAGTCGTTCGGCATAAGACGAATGTGGCTCGGTGGAAATTCTTAATGGGCCTTTACCGTTCAGAAAGCCCAGCAACTCAAAAATCGCCTATAAATACAGCTTGTAGGGGTTCAGAAGGGGGGATTTTCTTCTTCTTCTCTTCTGCTCTCTGACTTTTTATTTCCTAAGGCTAAGGCTAGTCTACCACTTTGTAACTGTAATTGATTCGAACATCAATAAAAAAGAAACTTCTAGAGTGGACGTAGGCCGAAGTTAGCCGAACCACTATAAAACTTGTTGTTCTTTACTGCTTTCGTTTTAATTTTAACTGTTCTTCATATTATTACTCTTTACACACACTTTATCTTTTATCAATGACTGTTAGTTGGTGCTTTCATTTACATTTGGGTGTTAGTGACTAATTTTGGTGCTAACAGATAATTACTTTGAGTAATTAAATTAAAGCTAATTACATTGTGTAATTAATTTGAGGCTAATTATTTTGTGTAATTGATTAAGGCACGTGATTTATCTTTGATTAATTAAGCATTAAAAAAGGTTAACTCGTTAATGAAAGTAATTAAGGCTAATTAATTATTGTGAATAATTAAAGCATAATTAATGTAATTAATTAAAGGATTTATTAATTAAGTTAATTAATTAAAGGTTAATTAATTTACGTAATCAATTTGAAGGATTAATTAATTAATGTGATTAATTAATTAAGGTAATTAAATTAAGGAGAATTAATTAATTAAAGGTTAATTAATCAATGAAAGTAATTAAAGGATAATTAATTAATTAATTAATTAATTAATTAAAGGTTAATTAATTAATGATTAAAGGTTAATTAATTAATGATAAAAAGTGAATTAATTAATGATTAAAGGTTAATTAATTAATGGTTAAAGGTTAATTAATTAATGATTAAAGGGGAATTAATTAATGATTAAAGGTTAATTAATTAATGATTAAAGGTGAATTAATTACTTAATTAAAGGTAAATTAATTAATGAAAGTTATTAAGGGATGATTAATTAATTAAGGGATAACTAATTAATGTAATTAATTAAGGATAATTAATTAATTAAAGGATAATTAATTAAGGGTAAACTAATTTATGTAATTAACTTAAGATTAATTAATTTAAGTGATTAATTAAGAGTTATCTAATTAATTAGGGATAAGTAATTAAGATGATGATTAAGGATTGATTAATTAATTTCATTAATTAATTAGAATAATAACCAATGGTTTGTAATTAATTTATGTTAATTAAACAGGGTTAAGCAATTAATTCTTAAGTAGTTAATTTATTTGGTTTAAATTAAATTAATTACCAATTGTGTGATAAATCAATCTTGTTTATGGATGTTTGGGTTGTGTTGAATGCCCTGAATTATTTGATATCTATGATGTGTGATATTCTGTGATATGATTGCTTTGAATTAAGCTGTGAACTGTGATTTATTTATCTATGATGAATTTACATATTTATCTGTGAATCTGTGAATGAAGATAAGCGTTGTAGGATTATACCGCTTATCAATATCGTTGTGCTTGAATTGATGATGGTTGTGATATTTTATTGTTGCCTATGAAACCCCTGGTCTACACTCTACACACATACAAATATGGATTTCATGGGAAATTGGTTAAGTCACAGATATTTTAAATTTAATATTATTTTCAATGTCGAGAAATTTAAAGATTAAATTTTGAATCCAAAATGGTTTGGAAATGGAATTGGGTTGAATATGAAAAGCTTTTAAAAAAAGGAAGTTTTGACATTGAAATTTAGTTTGAATATAATATGTCTTGTTTAAGTTTTGAAATTATTTTGGGAATCATGGTTTGAAAGGGTTATACAAGTTATGCAATATATGTATTTTAATTTTTTTTTGAAGTATATTAAATGGAATTATTTTAGGAGTTTGAATTTAACTCAAATAGATCTCGCTGGATACGGCAGTTCGCTGATTTTCTAGCTTATTCTTTAAAAGGCTTTAACTTGAGCAAATTTAATCGAGTTTTTCCGAAACGAATAACCTTTGTTTTCAAATGATAATATCTTTTATATAAAAGAAAGAATTTACATTCTTGTTGAAAGGATTTCAAATTTGAAATTGAAATAGTTTTGAAAGCTATGAATGAATCTTTGTTAAGGATTGGTGAACCATGTTTCAAATTAAAGAGGATCTTAAAAGTGTATCTTTTGTTTAAAAATTTGTTTAAACCATTCAAAAGGAAAGGTTTTGGGAAACAAGTGTTGAAAGTTGTGACTTAACTAAGATCCTAATATATCCATATGTTTTTAAAATAAGTGCTCATTATTCGGTTTAGCCGGGAGAGGACTATATGTCATAAAACTCATTCCGAATTAATGATACGACGAAATGGATAGCATTTGAAGGTGGTGAAGACCGGGTATTTTCAAAAATGAAAGGATTAGATGTCGAATGTCTCTGCACTGAGTTGCTCCGGTATAGAGATATCCGTATGTGATGGGGAGTACGAATAGGATAGTGGATACCCGGATGTGCAAGGGATTCTTTTGAAGTGCCTTCGGTTCCAATTAGACCAAAGAAGGACCTATATGGATGTATGTCCGACGTTACACTTTGAGATATAAAGCTGGTTTCTATCAAATACATTTCTGTTTGGTGGCGAAGAATTTATTCTCTTAGCTTAACACCCTTCTCTGAGACATACGAGCTCAGAGGTTATGTAGTAGATGGTTACTAGTGATATATTCCCAATTTGGTAATACGGCATGCTAAGTGCTGATCATTTGTTGATCGAAGAATGGCTTTTGTGAAAATCGTAGCTTTGTAGGATGAAACTTCGTCGAACCTCACACCCCAGAATTGGTCGAAACAGGAAGGATGCAGCAAGGTTATGAGGGTCGCACCCTTTAGGGTATGTGCATTTCCTTCTGGATAAAAAGCGGTATCATGGTATGGGGCCCATATATTTAATTTATGTGATTGTTGCAATTTGTTGGTGAATCCCAGGATAAAGATCGGTGACGACTGGGGGATGGCATACTCGTGACAGCTAGTTGCCTAGTTACAGAGGTAACCCGACCTTGTGTTGGCAGAGAGCTGGTTAAGTTCTCGAGACGTCCCTCCAGAGACGTACCCATTCAGTGAAGGAAGTTCCTTAGCCTTGACTATTTGTTGGAAATCCAATCACCCAATACGAGCCCTGTACGTTTTAGTTGTAGAACTTGCCATTTAAACATGGTAGCTATAGTAGGCATACTATAATGTTACGTATGTTGGCTAAGATTAGTATTATACTTGCAAATGTTTTCCAGACTATGCACTAATAATAATATCAAAAGGATTTTTGCATATCAAGCATGTTTGACTATCATAAGGAGAAATCTCCTCAAAGTGTGCGATTGCATTATGTGTGTGGTGGGAGGCCTTTTGATAGTTTCATTTTCCAAAAAGCATAGCAAATTTCTTCTATTTCTTTTGTTGTTTCTTTTTGTTCAAATAAACTGTTTTTGTTTGCTCACACCAGTCCCATGACTGACCTGGAATTTATTATTCCTTTTCTGAACTCTGGATGCCCACAATTTTCCACACGGGCAGCCTAGAGTCAAGTTATCAAACAATCAGATAGTAGGTGTAGCTTTTGGCAATCTTTGAAGCCTGTGGATTTGGGATCACGTTATGCTACACTGCACCGAGTTTGCTTAACTTAGCATGATGGTGGTTCGAGTTTCTTGGTTTGAAATCTTTGGAGCTTTTGGCTACTGGATTCTGTCTCTTTCTCTCTTTCTTGAAGACCCATGTTGGTGTTATCTTTCCGCAGCTGTTGCCGTCTTATTATTTTCCGCTGTTATATCTATCTCTGATAATGTTGATCATTTCATTTGTATCATTGTTGTATCAAATGTTGTATATCAATAAAGTTATTCATTTTGTTTCCACTGTGTTGTTATCACCTAATGTTGTTATAAGCTCCGACGAATCAGATTTCAACGATTGAATCGATGACATTCGAATACGGCTGAAGTATGGATATCGATTTTCAAGCGCTGAATCCGGGTCGTCACATTTGGTACCAGAGCTAAAGGTTGAGTAAGAACTCTTACCCCTACATGTCCCCGGGGAGGGGTTGGCTAACCAGGTTGGTTGAGAGTCGAAAGGCTGGCCATAAAAGCGAATTCGGGATACCACTGTATGCCACGGCGGGGTTGGGATGGTTGAAAAGCCTATCGGTCGAGATTGGACGTTGTCGATGATTGAAAAGCCTAGACCGTTACAATTTGGTATCAGAGCTAAAGGTTGAGTGAGAACTTTAGCTTTGGAGTATAACACATTAGGTGACTCATTAGAAATAGGGATATAAATGCCATAGAATGAGTAGCCCTAAGATATTCGTCCGTATGCCTCAGCCAATTCTCTTACTATTCACTGATAGTGAGAATGAGTACAAGAAGAGGATGAAATAGGGGATAGGGAAGTACCACTACAAATGGTCGATACCCCATAACAACAAGGAACAACTTTTTCCCTCAATCTCTTTTGATCATCATCCGATTTCAATTCTTTGATGGCTTACTGGCAACTACAAGGAGATGCTTTGGTGTGGTGGTGGCCCTGCGAATCTTTTTTTACGTTGTAGAAAGGTTCCTATTTCGTATTCTCTTCATCATTTTCCTACCAAATTTTCATTTTTAACTTTAATGAATTTGAGTTTTTAATTAAAATAAATTGGTTAACAAAATATGAAGTTAAATTAATTTCTATCAATAGATCGATTTCGGTTAAAACCAAATTTGGGAATTTTGTTGTGATTTCTTGTGAGGATCCGAGTCCGAAGAGGGACAAGTTAATGTGTACTTTGGGGTATTACGACCTGAGTTTGGAATCCATATTATTTATAAATTTCCTTTGCCCCGAATCGAGCACCATGTAATCGATTCTTTTCTATGATGGATCTAGCCCAAGGATTCCATCAGCCGAGAATTGCTGAAAATTGTATCCAGTTGTCTGTGTTATTGGGTCTCGATATATTCTACGAATGATTAGTTATCCCTTTAGACTAACCAATGCCCCTGCATATTTCGTAGATCATATGACCCGAATATTTTGTGAAGTATCGAATAAGTTCGATCTCATATTTATTGATGATATTCTGATTTGGTAAGTCAAATGTAGAATTGATATTTAGTTTGTTCTAGTAAACCAATTCTCTATCTTTGTTGTGTTCATATGTTCTTTGTTTGTCTCCCTGTCTGGCAAATTTCGGGGAAGAAATTTTCTTAAGGGGGGAATCGGTAACAATCCCGTTTTTAAGCCAATTTTAATTTAGTAATTAATATAGATTTTTGGGATTAATTGTGAGCTAATTTGAAAATTTGGAAATAAAATATAAAAAGATTGTAAATAAAGGATTTGATTTGGAAATTTAAATGTAGATATTTTATAAATAAATTGGATATATTAACTTTATATTTCAAAGAAGCTAATATATATGAATATATGATTATTTATTAGTAGTGCATAATTAGATTATAAATCATTTTCCTTTAATTTGTACAAATTTAAATAAAAAGAAAAGTATAAGTATAAAAAATTGAAAATATAGTATAAAAATATATTTAAAACATTAAATACACGACAATAACAAGTGTAAGATAATGATAAAGGATTATAACATGTGTAGCTTATGCATGCCTTAAGATTAACAAATGGCACTACAGTTTTCTTTTAAATTTAAAAATAAATAACATGCTTTGAAAAGAGAAACCTGGTTACTTTCTTTATAGTTCAAACTTTCTCAAAATTTTCTCATTCTCTAAGACCAAACCTGAAAAGAATTCAACCTAAAAACTTTCAATATGAAATCATCTCAACAAAGCTTTAAACAAATACAAGATCAGCTTCAACTTTTAACCTGAACAATTCAAGAGCAAATGCAATTCAAAGATTAGAGCAACTCGAACAACCAAGTGCAGATCAACTAACAGATCAAAAGAAAAAGAAAATCAAAACAAATTCAACGCAAACCTGAAGCAACTATTCAACTCAACACAATCAAGCATGAACTCAACAGCAAGAAGCAGATCAAAATCAAAGCTTCAGTTTCAAATTTAATACGCCAGCTTCCAGATTTAAAAGCATTTCCAGTTCTTTGTTCTTCAATCCACAGTGAGTAAACAATCAATCATTTTAAAGCTTAACCTGTTTTGATATCTTAATGCATGTGATCATCCTTGAGATTTGATGTGAAATCAGCTTGCACATATATAGATATATATGAAGATATATGTGTGCATGTCTGTACATATGAATGTTTTGCTATGTTTCAAGTTATATGTTTTAAAACAAATTCAAGAAAAATCAAAATCTCTTGTTTCAATCCCTTTTCAGTTATGATTATCAAAAGGAAAATGTTTGTTAAAATGTAAAATCATTTTTAAAAATGTTTGTAAGTGGAATTATAAGGAAATTATCGGGAAAAATGGAAATTATAGTAAAAATCATTTAAAACAGAAAAATCAATAATCATATTTTTATAGTTTTGATTTTATAATCTGGTTCGAACTTGGAAAAGGTGATTTTTGATAGTAATATCATGATTTTTAGTGTTGGAAATAATGGTGTTTCTCGAGTTGATCGGTTTGGGTCTTTTCGTTAATTGCCGACGATCGGCAGGTCTGGGCTCATCGTGGTCAATGTCGAAGATGGTTTGGAGGATGCCGATCGATGGAAAAATGGAGGGGGATTTTTCGGATGATCAGATCGGCCGGGGGACGTCGAAGTAGGGTTTTTAGAGTGAGTTTGGTCAGCGTTGATTTTTGAGTTCGTCCAACGTCGAGAGAGGGTCAAGTCCAATCGCAGCTGGGGAATCGATTTGTGGAATGGCGAAGAAGGTTTAGGTGGATCGGCGACGGTTCCGATGGCTAGAGATGATGGCAAGTGGTGGTTTATCGATTAGGTTGGGCTCCAAGCATTGATCAATTAGTTCGATTTTTTATTCCAAGTCGAATCAATGGTGATGGGTGGTCGAAACAATCATGGAGGTTGTCATTGATGTGTCGATGGCGGTAGGGTTTGTCGGAGAGGCATCGTTCGTCGGTGCACGTGCACGAATTATCACCTGTATCAGGTGAATGTTGAGGTATTTATGAAGAAAGGTTATGTCGGGGATTCACGAGTTTGGCTCGGGAAAGTTTAAAATAGAATTGGGGTTTTGTTTAGGTGGTCTTAGGTGTTGGGTCGGGAAGTTAGAACTTAGGCTCGAGTTTGTTTAATTAGATACGAGGGTTTCAAATTTTAAAAGAAAAACATGTTTTTTAGGTTTTAAAATTTGAAAGAAATTATGTACCAGATTTGAAAATAAAAGAGGATGTGAGACAAAGATTTCGAAGCAAAGAAAAATCAAAGTTTTAAAGTATAAGTAAAATGATATAAAGTTTCAAAGCTAGTTAAGAAACAAGTTTTCAAAGGTAAAAGTATTTATCAAAGTTATTTTCAAACAAGCTTTTAAAGATTATTTTTTTTTAAAGTGAATTGATGGATAATTACTTTGTGTAATTAAATTAAAGCTAATTACTTTATATGATTAATTTAAGGCTAATTACTTTATGTAATTAATTAAGGCATATGGTTTATCTTTGATTAATTACGGATTAAAAAAGGTTAACCCGTTAACTAAAGTAATTAAGGCTAAGTAATTATTGTGATTAATTAAAGAATAATTAATGTATTTAATTAAAGTATTTAATTAAAGTATTTAATAATTAAGTTAATTAATTAAAGGTTAATTAATTTATGTAATCAGTTTGAAGGATTAATTAATTAATGTGATTAATTAATTAAGGTAATTAAACTAAGGATAATTAATTAATTAAAGGTTAATTAATTAATGAAAGTAATTAAAAGATAATTAATTAATTAAAGGTTAATTAATTAATGATTAAAGATTAATTAATTACTGATAATGGTGAATTAATTAATGATTAAAGTTAATTAATTAATGATTAAAGGTTAATTAATTAATGATTAAAGGTGAAATAATTAATGATTAAAGGTTAATTAATTAATGATTAAAGGTGAATTGGTTAATTAATTAAAGTTAAATTAATTAATGAAAGTTATTAAGGGATGATTTATTAATTAAGGGATAATTAATTAATGTAATTAATTTAGGATAATTAATTAATTAAAGGATACTTAATTAATGGAAAATTAGTTTATGTAATTAACTTAAGGTTAATTAATTTAAGTAATTAGTTAAGGGTTATCTAATTAATTAGGGATAATTAATTAAGATGGATGATTAAGGATTGATTAATTAATTTCATTAATTAATTAGAATAATAGCCAATGGTTTGTAATTAATTTATGTTAATTAAACAGGGTTAAGCAATTAATTCTTAAGTAATTAACTTATTTGGTTTAAATTAAATTAATTACCAATTGTGTGATAAATCAATCTTGTTTATGGATGATTGGATTATGTTGAATGCCTTGAATTGTTTGATATCTCGGATGTGTGATGTTCTATGATGTAATTGCTTTGAATTGAGCTGTGAACTATGATTTATTTATCTACGATGAATTTACATATTTATCTATGAATCTGTGAATGGCGTTATAGGATTATACCGATTATCGATATTGTTGTGCTTGAATTGATGATGGTTGTGATATTTTATTGTTGCCTATGAAACCCCTGGTCTACACTCAACACATACACAAATATAGATTTCACGAGAAATTGGTTAAGTCACAGATATTTTAAATTTAATATTATTTACAATGATGAGAAATTTAAAGATTAAATTTTGAATCCAAAATGATTTGGAAATGGAATTGGGTTGAATATGAAAAGATTTTACAAAAGGAAGTTTTGAAATTGAAATTTAGTTTGAATACAATATGTCTTGTTTAAGTTTTGAAATTATTTTGGAAATCATGGTTTGAAAGGGTTATACAAGTTAAGCAATATAAGGATTTTAAACCATTTTTGAAGTATATTAAATGGAATTATTTTAGGAGTTTGAATTTAACTCAAATAGATCTTGCCGGATATGGCATTTCGCTGATTTGCCAGCTTATACTTTAAAAGGCTTTAACTTGAGAAAATTTAATCGGATTTTTCCGAAACGAATAACCTTCGTTTTCAAACGATAATAGCTTTTATATAAAGGAAAGAATTTCCAGTCTTGTTGAAAGGATTTCAAATTTAAAACTGAAATAGTTTTGAAAGCTATGAATGAATCTTTGTTAAAGATTGGTGAACCTTGTTTCAAATTTAAGAGGATCTTAAAGGTGTATCTTTTGTTTAAAAAGATTTGTTTAAACCATTCAAAAGAAAAGGTTTTGGGAAACAAGTGTTGAAAGTTGTGACTTAACTAAGATCCCAATATATCCATATGTTTTTAAAATAAGCGCTCATTATTCGGTTAGCCGGGAGAGGACTTTATGTCATAAAACCCATTCTGAATTAATGATACGACGAAATGGATAGCATTTGAAGATGGTGGTGAAGACCAGGTATTTTCAAAAAACGAAAGGATTACCTGTCGAATGTCTCCGCACTGAGTTGCTCCGGTATAGAGATCTCCATATGTGATGGGGAATCCGATCGGGATTGTGATACTCGGATGTGTAAGGGCTTCTTTTGAAGTGCCTTTGGTTCCATTCAAACCCAGGATGCACTTGTATGGATGTACGTTTAACGTTAAACTTTGAGATATAAAGCTGGTTTTTATCAAATACATTTCTGTTTGGTGGCGGAGAATTTATTCTCTTAGCTTAACACCCTTCTCTGAGACGTACGAGCTCAGAGATTATGCAGTTGATGGTTACTAGTGATATATTCCCAATTTGGTAATGTGGCATGCTAAGTGTTGATCATTCGTTGATCGAAGCATGGCTTTTGTGAAAAGCGTAGCTTTATGCGACGGGACTTCGTCGAACCTCACACTTCGGAAATGGTCGAAACAGGAAGGATGCAGCAAGGTTATGAGGGTCGTGCCCTTTAGGGTATGTGTATTTCCTTCTGGATAAAAAGTGGTATCATCGTATTGGGCCCAGATATTTAACTTATGTGGTTGTTGCAATTTGTTGGTGAATCTCAGGATAAAGGTCGGCGACGATCGTGGGATGGCATACTTGTGACAGTTATTTACCTAGTTACAGAGGTAACCCAGCCCTAAGTTGGTAGAGTGCTGGTTAAGTTCTCAGGGCGTTCCACCAGAGGCGTATCCATTCGGTGTAGAAATTTCCTTAGCCTTGACGATTTATTGGAAATCCAATCACCCAATACGAGCCCTGTACGATTTTAGTTGTAGAACCTGCCATTTAACATGGTAGCTATAGTAGGCATACTATAATGGTACGTATGTTGGCTAAGATTAATATTTTACTTGCAAATGTTTTCCGCACTATGCAATAATAATAATATCAAAAGGATTTTTGCGTATCAAGCATGTTTGACTATCATAAGAAGAAATCTCCTCCAAGTGTGCGATTGCAATGTGTGTGTGGTGGAATGCCTTATGGTAGTTTCATTTTTCAAAAAGCATAGCGAATTTCTTTTTTTGTTTCTTTTTGTTCAAACAAACTATTTTTGTTTGCTCACACCAGTCCATGATTGACCTGGAGTTTATTGTTCCCTTTCTAAACTCTGGGTGCCCATAATTTTTCACATGGGCAGCCTTGAGTCAAGTTATCAGATAATCAGATAGTAGGTGTAGCTTTTGGCAATCTTTGAAGTCTGTGGATTCGGGATCACATTGTGCTACACTACATCGAGTTTGCTTAACTTAGCATGATGGTGGTTCGAGTTTCGTGGTTTGGAATCTTTGGAGCTTTAGCATTGGAAGTGTAATCTGTTGCATTCTATCTCTTTCTCTCTTTCTTGAATGTTGGTGTTGTCTTTCCGCTGCTGTTGCTATCTTATTATTTTCTGCTATTGTATCTATCTATGATAATGTTGATCATTTCATTTGTATCATTGTAGTATCAAATGTTGTATATCAATGAAGTTGCTCATTCTATTTCCGCTATGTTGTTATCACCTAATGTTGTTGTAAGCTCCGGCAAATCGGATTTCAACGTTTGAATCCGTGGCATTCGAATATGGGTTAAGTAATGATGTCGATTTTCAAGCGCTGAAACCCGAGCCTCATATATTTTCTGGTCTGCACACATTTGTCTATAGCCGTATATATATTGGTTTTACATATACTCTATTATAGTTTGATTTAGATATGTATTCATTTTGTATATATTTCTTACTGTTGGATTTAGATATGTATGTTTTGTATATTGTTTTATAAAGATATTATGTTATATGATCTGTTTAAGCATAGATATATTTTAATAAAGTTACTCGATTTTTTTATAAAGCCGAATCTGAAGGCAAAATCAGCAGATATATAGAGGTGTTTAAAAAGGTATATGCAAATATCTTATGAAGTTATATATTGGTTCTACATAATAGTATATATATGCTGTATATCAGTTTCTATACATAAATTTTTTCATGTGACTGGTCTCCAAATTATATATAAGATAAATGATGGTATCTGACTGCTAGATATTTAAGTCTATATGTTTTACAAATCTTGTTTTGAATTTGATTTGATTATTATTTATATGTGTGAACCTATATATATACATTTTTTGTACATACGTATGTATATATGTTTTGAAATGTTGTTTTTGAGCTGTCTTGCTTTTATATTTTGGTTATATATATTTTGATTTCAAAGTATATGCATAGGTATGCATGAGTCTGGTTTTTAATAATAATATATATATATATATATATATTTTAATGCATGTTAAATAGATTTTTTTATAAGCAATAATTTTGAATGTGGCATTATAAATATAGTACTTTAAAATATATACATGATATGTTAGGCTGAAATGAATATAATATATAAGTATTGATTTTAAATATATTATGTATACATATGTTGAGTTTAATATATGTGTGTTTTAATTTGAAACAATAATTTTGAAATATATATATATATTTAAATTAATATGTGTTTGAATTCAGAGTATGATATATATATATATATAGTTATATATGTATATAGTTATATATAAGTTCACTGATACCATTTATCATCATCGATCCAATTCTGATTTGATTTCACTAACTTCTATTTATCAGCTTGTTCGTCGAATCGTATCCAACTAGCTTTACTTCAGGAGACATGTTTCCATTTCGTAACTCAATTTCATTGTCTATCCTCTCTAGCCTCGAAAGGTGAGCAATCACTCATAATTAACGAGTTATATTTATTAAATTCGATTTCAGTTGAAATAACAATTGAAATATGCTGCTGTTAGTTATTTAACTTGTTATATATATGCTATTCTCTGTAACTGTTCACCTATGGGATATGACACCATATCCTGTTGTTTATATTTTATTTAATCACTGATGATATATGCCTGTATTTATATGTTACATTTTATCATATATGTTCTCACTCTGCAAGTTCCCTATTAGTATAGAATTCCCTATGGGTTGAAATGCTACACACCCGAACGATCTGTAGAATAGGAGAAAATCGTTATGGGTTGAAATGATGAACTCAAGCGATTTTCATTTGAATTGAATTTGAGATTGCGGGTTGAAAAGATACATACCCGTATATATTTAAACTACGGATTGAAATGATAAATATCTGTATCACTTAAGCATAGGATAGAAAATTGTATATAGACACCGTTGGTCAATGTATATATATATATACATATATATATATATATATTTATATATTAAAAATGATTTCCAAGGTTCTGAAATGAATATTTTGGTTTTAATAAATATTGATTTTAAGATATTATATATATATATATATATATATATATATATATATGTTATTTTATAAGGGTTTAAAATTTAGATTTTTAAATTCATATGTTTGAAAATTTTAAGGTTATAAGGTTTTTTTTGAAATTTTATTTTAAGATAGATTTCTAACATTTTTTTATAAGTAAGGTTGGGAAGATAAATTTGAATTTATTTGAAATTGTATTTAATTAAGAATTTTATTTAATTAAATCGATATGAAACTTATTGAAATTGAGATTTTAAAGGATGTGATTTTATAACTTGATTTTTGGTTTAAGGTAATTAAATGAATATTTCAAGTTTCGATAAATTGAAGGAAATATTTTGTTTATTTGTAATTTTAGGTTTTATTTAAATGATATTGGATTTATTAAGTAAATATTTCAAAACTAAATAAAAGTAAAGTGGATTAAGATATAGATGAAATTATCAAATTTAGTTTTGAAAATATGGCGTATTTAAAGCTTTGAAATATATTGAAATGGTTTATTTATGTTTTAAATTTGTATTTGAAATCAATATAATTTGGAATGGTTTATCGAGATACTGAAATGAGTTGAAATTGATGAATTGAGATTGAATTAAATTGAGTTTTGGAACTCGAGTTGATTTGAATCGATTTGTGAATTTTGAGAAAAATATTTTATTATATAAAGTATTTTTAAATTATATTTAAAACTATTTATATATTTTACTTTATAAATTATTTTCAAATAACTATTTCAATATAAATCATTTTAATATAAACTATTTTAAATATAAACTATTTTAATATACTAACTATTTTATTATAAACTATTTTAACTTATAACTATTTTATTATTTAAACTATTTTATTATATATACTATTTTATTATATATACTATTTTAAGCGGGAAGTATTATGATTTCAAAGAGTCATGATTTCTGAAGTTATGTTTTCAAGTGTTATGATTTCCAAAAGTGTTATAATTTCTAAGCTTTATAATTTCGAAAGTGTAATAACTTTGAAAGTGCTATGATTTTTGGAAATGGATATATTTGAAGTGGAAAATGATATCGTATTGATACTGTTTTGAAATGGAAATGATATTTTGGTTTTGAAGTATAAACTATTTTGAAATAACCGTAGTGTTATAATAACGCTTGGTTGTTAAGGAGACCGGGATCGAATATTGTCATACTCTCTGCCAATACCGAAAACCACTTTAACAACTGTGTACGTGATGGAGATTCCAGAATGAAGTAGGATGGTTTGGTGACGATTCTATATGGTATTTACGTAGCCCTGACTCCCGTGAGTCTGCTTGACGCGGCTAAAACAGGTGCCATGCCAGACCAAGTGAGGTCATTACTCCGACCGGACTCATTTCTTCGATACCGTTCTATTGCTTTTGTGATTTGATTGGGTGCACCTTTTGATTTAGGAGTGTGTCACAAGGTGGGCGATTGTAGATGCTTTTCGTTACCACCAGTCCGGATCCACAAACGGTATATCCACCTTGGCATTGCCTCGAGTACCTTGTCGCATGCCCAATCACGCCTTCTACGAGTTTGTTTTGTACCATACCTATGGAGTGCCCTCTGATAGCCCTCCAGTTTACGGGTGGACTTACGTTACTGTATAGACTATGGGAATATATAAAATGTGTTAAAGGTGATATGGGTAACTTCTTAACATTATTTTGATACTTTTTACTTTGCTATAGACATATTATAATAGCGTATATTGCTACATAGTTGATAGTTCCATGGATCCTTAGAGGATGGGTATCCCAAACATCCTCTAAGTTACTTGCATTTCAGTTGATATTTCACTTGAGTTGGATTTATTGATACAAGAATGTTTATCCTAACTCGAGTGTTTTGTGTTTTGCTTTATACTTGGGTCTGACTGAGTGCCACAACATTTGAGACTCGTCTTTGGAGTTGAAGCTTCACTTGGAGATCCATCTGTATCTATTTGGCTTTCAGCTTTTTCGATTGTTCGATTCAGACTTTTCATCTATTTGTGTTCGAGACTACATTGTATTTGAGATATTCTATTGTATTTTACTTTAAACCCTATTGTTTATATAGTAGCTTTATGAACTACAATTTATCTATTCCGCTGCTTATGTTTATATTACTCTGTGTCTATGATTCTATGATTGATTTATTTACCGTATATGCCAAGTTTTGCCAAATACAAATTAACAATCTGATATTTTGAGCAATTCAAGTCCGACTTGTGCGGGTGCGAATGGTTGAAAATACCGGGTCATTACACTGTGGTCATTTCATTCCAAATAGTTCATACTTCATATCAAAATAACATATTCATTTCAAAACTATATCAATTCGATATCATTATTCATTTTAAATAATATTCATTTCCAAAATCGTAACACTTTAAAAATTATAACAATTTCGAAATCATAACACATTTGAAATCATACCACTTTTGAAATCATAGCACTTTTGAGATCATAACACTTTTAAGATCATAACACTTCAAACTTAACAGTTTAGATATCGAAAATAGTGTAAATATTAAAATAGTTATAAATTAAAATAGTTTATATATTAAAATAATTTATATTTTAAAATAGTTGTAAATTAAAAATAGTTTATATTTATTTAAGGAGATTATACTGACATAGTTTCCAAATTGGAATTGTTTAATCTAATTCCACAAATCAATTCAAACCAATTAAATTCCAAAATTCCATTTAAATCAATCTCAGTTCATCAATTACAATTCAATTCGGATTCTCAATAAACCATTTTTAATTTACATCAATTTCAAATACAGGTTTGAACTACAAATTAAACCATTTCAATTTCAATAGATTTCATAGTTTAAATATTCAAATATTCGCAATTACTCAATTTGATAAATTTCATTTATATTTCAAATTCAACTTTACTATCATTTAGTTTTGAAATATTCACTTAATCAACCCAATAACATTTAAATAAAATCTCAAATTACAAATTTAAATAATAAATATACCCCATTTCAATTTATTTAAATTTGAAAATATTCATTTAATCACCTAAATCAAAAAATCAAGTTATAAAATCATATCTTTAAAATCACAAATTCAATAAGTTTCAGGTCAATTTTATTTAAGTATAATTCTTAAATAAATACAATTTCAAATCAATTTCAATTTATCTTCCCAAACTCTATTAATAAAGTTATTACAAATCTATTTTTAAAATATAATTCTAAATAAAGACCTAAACGGATTATATACTAATTAATTAAATCTTATTATTAAATTTATTTTATATTAAATCAATTTTATATATATTTTAAAATAGTAAAATTTATAAGTAAAATCTTAAAAATTATATTTCCAAAACTAACTTATAAATTTAAAATTTTCAATACATATAATTTGAAAAATATAAAATTTATACATATATAAAAATAAGATTTATGTATATTATATTTTAAAAATCAATATTTATTTAAAACCATATATTTCCTTTCAAAACTTTGGAAATCATTTTCAAAATATAGACCAACGGTGTCCGTATAAAATTTTCTATCCTGTGGTCAGGTGATACGGATATTTATCATTTCAATCCGCAATTTAAATATCTGTGGGTATATATCATTTTAACCCGCGATCTCAAAATTTAAAAATCAATGAAAATCGCTTGGGTTTATCATTTCAACCCTTAACGATTTTCCCTTAATCTATAATACCGTTCGGGTACGTATCATTTCAACCCATAGGGAATTCTAAATCAACAAAGAACTTGCAGAGTGAGAACAAATATGATACTAATATAATATATCAACAACATGCATATATCATCAGTGACAAATTTAAATATAATATATATACAACAGGTTATGGTGTCATAAGTCACAGGTAAACAATGGCAGATAATGGCATATCATATTTAACAATTGGATAACTTAACAATTCAAATTTAACAACATATTTCAATCATCGTTTCAAGTGAATTAAATTTACTGAATATAAGGATGTTAATCGTGAGTGATTGCTCACCTTTCGAGGTTAGAGAAACAAGATGTCACAGACACGCACACGGATACAGACACGGACTAGTGGGATAGCGACAAGCTAGGAATGCTGCGACAAATTCGATTTTGAGAAGGTAAGTCAGACGAACCAGAGATCAATGAAGTGTATATATATATATATATATAACTTTCCTAAAAAACAATATTTAATTTAAATCTCGTATAAATATAAAATATATATATATTTACACATTGTTTGTAAAAATCGATATCTAATTTAATACCCCTATTTCCTTCCAAAATCAACCTTTAGAACAAATAGTTTAAAATTTCATATTTTTAGAATTCAAAATATATGTACGCTTATATTTATTAGCTATATATATATATATATTATATAACGTACAACACACATAAAATATACTTTTGTAAACATATATCAAGATATATGTAACAGACATCACACAAAAAATATACTTGTTAAGCATATATATATATATATATATTTTAAACCAACCCATATTAAAATATTGTATTTACATATACATATTTAAAATCAAAATTAAATCTTTTTACTACAATCTCTATATGTAATATATATATATATATATATATATATATATATATATATATATATATATAAACATACATATAAACTGACAGACCTTAAATATAAACAAATATAAATACAACATAATAAATATAGATATAAACTAACCTACGTAAACTTTACACAAAATATCATATACATATATATAACTTGCATAAACATATAGATATAACTAACATATACAAATAACTTCTTTTGTAATATAATATATTGTAGACATTTATATATTGTAACCCATAATAATAATATATACCTTCATATACCTAACTTCTTTCAAATAGTGAAAGGCCATACAAGGTGACGTGATGCGAGAGCCTGGATGCGAGCATGTTATGGGTTTTCGGGAAGGGAAAAGGTGGCGGGAGGTTAGGGGTTTGTTGCGAGCTTGGTGGAAGGGAACAAAATGGCTACGTGGATACAAAGGTGGCTGACGTGGTCGGAAACAGTCGAAGTAAGGGAGAGGGGCTGTCTTGGTTGGAGCAGGTGCTTTGGAGTGGCGGTGAAGGCTAGGTGCGGGGTCGCTGGAGGAAAGGCAGACGACAGTGGCACGGTTGTAGGGAACTAGAGGTTGAAGGCGACTGGGGAAGCGGGCATGGTGGTGGCTGCTCGAGATATAGATGTGGATGATAGGAGCGAGGTTGTCTCTTTATGGGGAGGAGGAATTATGGAGCACGGTGGTCTTAGCCGCCATTAGGTGGTTTATTCTGGTATGGAGGTGGGTTGTGTGTGGGGTGGTGGATCGGTGGGCAGAGGCGGAGATGGTTCGGGTTGGATGGAGTGTGGCAGCCTGGTTCGCACGAGCAAGAGGGAGATGATTTCCCAGCCAAAATGAAATGAATCCAAGTTTCTCTGATATATATGCAACAATATATGTACATTTTATTTTTTAGATATTATTTCTGTCAAATGAACAGTAGAACTAAAGAGAAAATGCGCAGGGACAAAAAGTAGAGAGAATGAATACGAACGAACTGACTAACACATAGGGAATAGAAAATGGCAAGCACAAATTTCGGAGTTATAAATGCTAAAGTTTTTCTGATTTCAACCAGCACAAAATCGAAAGACACATAAGAAAACCAAAAGAACCAAATACGGAACCGATATGAAGGATCATTCTGTCGACTTCGCCGCGTACCATGCACCGAAATGCACAAATGAATATACTATGGAGGTCAGCACGATGGGACGAATAGAATGGTACACAGATATGAGCAATACGATCATCATATCAAAAGTCAATTTTCGCTGCCGAAAAATACTGCTAAAAGCCGAAAACAAGATAAACGGGGCTAATGAAGCCCAAATTTGGTGAAACAAAATATGACGTTTCACTTAGAAAATGATTTACAAATTTACTATATAAAAATATTCAATTAATTACGTTATTATATAAAATATGTTTAAATAGATGTATTCCAATTATCAAATTTTTGTGTTAAAATTTAATTGTTTAAATTTTCACAAAATTCAGTCAATTACGTTATTTAAAGCATTTTATTTAGGGGTTGTTACAAAACTTACCTGAATTATTTATAAGTTGAATTGTTAATACGAATATGTAACAGAATATTATACAAGTAAAGGCTTGATAACAAAAAAATGCTTCAGAGTGAACATATGGTTATGAATGAAAAATTAAGATGTACAAGAATATTATAAACCTAAGCTAATGTTTTGAAGTGATTTATAATTAAACTGAATAGAAAAAAATGAATACTATTTAAGTTAAACAGAATAAATTTAAATAATATCAAAATTCTTTGTTGTTTTGGGTTATGGGATGCTTGAGGAATGACACTTCAAATTGTTTAAGGTTGTACGGATAATTATAAAATAATTATCTAAGGCTATTGAGCATATGGTACACTTGATAGTTTATTTATCACCCTTATATGATGAAAATTTTCTGAACCTGAACAAACCATTAGTTTTTGGTTGCTATGGATGTATGGATGATTCCTTTGTTACATATCATGGTCGTGTTGTTTTGTTTGCATATGTTTATTATTTGTGTTGTAATTCTTTTTTTATTGATGGTAACAACTAAAATATTAATCTTTTAACATAATTTTAACACTTTTGGATTATGTAAGTGAAATATAGGTTTATGGAAGCAATGACAGTTGCTTTTGGTTTCATAAATAGAGTTGTTTGTCCGACAAATAGGTACATTTTCGGATTATGGTTTTTGGAATGATATTTTATTGTTTTCTTATGGTTTGGGATATTTTATTATTGAAATATAGTGTGTGTGTGTGTGTTGTAATTATTGATATTTTATTTTTTCGGACCTAACCGCGCGAAGGAGACTCTACCAAAATTTTCCATGAATTCAGGCATAGAAATTTTTTGTGAAAGTCGTGTTATTTTCAAATTTTATTAAACTTAAATATGTAAGTTAATGGTTTATAAATTGATTATTTTGAATAAAATTATATCAAACTTCCTAATTCCTTCTTGTTCTTTTTCGAGGACAAAAAGTTTTGAGTGAGGGAGAGTGTAGCAACCCGTATTTCTTGATAATCAAAACTATTAAATAAAATAAGATTTTGAAATTTAATATTGTGAGAAATTAATATTTATGATTTATTAATGAGAAAAATAATTAGAATATGTTTTAATAATGTTGTTTGAATGTTATTGACAACTATTTTAATGTAATATCAACTAACTGAAATAATTGTAAAGTTAATTTGGTTATAATTGTAAATGAGGAATAAATTAAATGTTGGATTCAATGTTGAAATTATTTGTTATTAACTGAAATAGGTTTATTACAGAATATTAAATAAATTAATTAGTACGTAAATTTATTAGCTTTTGTTTGTAAACAATAAATTTATAAATTTGATTAAATTACTTAAAAGTAATAATTGTTTATTTATCATCTCATTATTTAGCATGTTTTAAATTAATGTAATTAAATATTGTAGTTAATATGGTAAAAGATGTTAACTATAAAATAATAATGTAATAAAATGTGAGCTCATGTTAGTAAAATTCATAGGGTATTTTTGATTGAATAATAAGAATGTAAATCAACATAAAAGAAATTGTTGGAATTTAAATTATTATAAGCTAGGATTTTGTTACAGTTGTAATAGAACGATGGAATTATGTAATGTTTAAAACTTGAATTAACATGGAAAAATTAAATTTCAAAAGACTAATAATTTCTATGTAATTCCTACTTAGTCTAGGATGGTAAAATGGTTAACAATTAAATTTGAATTGAAAGATGATTAAATCAATTTAATAATAATTTATCTAATTAACGTGAAAATTAGCAATTGTAGCCACTCCCTCGGATTTCGATGAAACTAGTTTCATTGGATCTGTAACAGTGAATTATTATAGGATTTCAAGTTTCATAGCGATCCGACTTATCGTTTGATCGTGCGGGCGCAAAACGCGTAGAAATCAATTAAATGTTTTAATTAAAATATTGATTTTTAAAAGCTGTATACAATGGAATTGGGGTTTGAAACTAGTTCCGTTGAGTTTAAAAATATCGAAAACATATATTTTGATATATGCGATGACCTACTTTCGTTTCGGGAATGAAACAGACTTTTTAGGTCATTGTTATCGTTTCGACCTAATTCGATCTGTCCATTAATTCTTATCCATATCTGTCTATATAAATAGATATTTTTTGAAACCCTAGCAGCTTCTATTTTTGATATCTGTACGTATTGCATATTTCTACCTCCTCTTCCTTCCCAATGGCAGAAAACCCTAATTTCAATTCCAATCAAAACCTAATTCCTAATTCCAAATCAAATCGAAAATTCAAACTCCTCAAACTATATCAAATTATATATCATTGGAAAGCTCTTGATGAACATAATCTAGATTTGAGATTCGTTTTATGATTGGAGGTTCAGCTTGGCTAGAAATCTACGGTTTGTTCTTGACCGTCCATCATAGGGTTTTGTTTTTAAGGGTGGATTTGCAATGATTCGTCAATCGGAAAGTTGCAACGTGTAGAGGAGGTCGAGCAGAGTGCATTGGTGCTCTTCGCTCATGTAAGAAAGGCTCTATTTTCCATAACCAAGCCTTGAAGGTGGGGGTGGCGTGGAGGACTGGGGTGCAGTGGAGCACCTCGCACGGCCAGGTGGAGGTCGACCGGAGGTGGGGTGCACAGCGGCTTGGTTGGATCTAGGAGGCCACATTCATGGCGGCCGTGCAGCATGCTAGTGTTCAGGCGACTGTGCTACTAGGGTTTTGCTGAGGTGAAAGTTAATTTACATTTAACCCTTTATTTCATTTAAAATTTGAAATTTTCAAATGTTATAACTATCATAACTTGTTCATAAAACGCGGCTTCTTCCAGTGGGATCGTATGGAAATTCCAAATAATATGAAATTCGTTTGATTGAATTTGGAGACTGTCTAAATATTGGGTTTTATTTGGATTTTAAATCGACTAGAAATTGGAAGTGAGTGATTTAACCCACTTACAAATACTAAGCCTTCTTACGTTAGTTGAATTAAATTTATGATGTGATAAGAATATTATTGATTGTTGTTTGGTAGTTTATTTTGACAATTTTTATTTCCATTTAAATTGATATTGAAATTAAATTGATAGTTAAATACCTGATGTTGATAACCAGTTAATTGTTGTGATTTATCGACTGATTTGGATGTTGATTGTGATGGATGTTTATTTGTTGAATTTTGACGATTGGATGTTATGTTTATTACATATGTTGTTATCACACTACAAGTTCCCTTAGTTTGTTGTTAGAAAAGTCACTATAAGTTGAAATGATACATATCCGAATGATCTTATATATTAGAAAAAATCGTAATAGGTTGAAATGATACGTACCCAAGCGATTTTATTGATTTCGAGATACGGATTGAAATTATATACTTGGAAAATTTAACTATTTGGGTTGAAATGATACATACCCAATCACTTGACCATAGGGTAGAAAATTATATACGGACACCGTTGGTTGTTTTCAAATTATTTTCTAAATGGCAAACTATGTTTGATTTATAAATATGATTTTTTAAATTTAATTTAATGATTTTATTTAAAAATTTATATTTAGGAATAATTTTTTATATATTTTAAGCATAAAATTATAAATTAATATATAGTTTTAAATGTAAATTTATGATTTAACTTATAATTTTATTTAGTATAAATATATATTTTAAATAGTTTAAAATTTAATTTAATAAAATCTATGGTTTTAGTATTTATATATATTTTAAATTTGATTTAATATAATAAATATAGTTTTGACTTAAGATAATAAATATAGACTTAACTTTAATAGATAAAAGATTTTGTAAAAGATTTTAAAAATTTTGTAAAAGGTTTTGTAAGGAATTTATAAAAGTTTTGTAAGAGATTTTATAATGTATTTTATAAAAGGATTTTTTAAAAGATTTTTATAAAGGATTTTATAATGGTTTTAGAAAGGAAATATAAAGGTTTTAAAGGATTTTATAAAGGGTTTTATAAAAGAACTTGTATAAAGGGATTTGGGAGTGTTTAAAGGAATTTGCTTAGAAGTTTCTGAAATGGGAAAGAGTTGTGAGCTATTTGGAATTGATAAATGGTTCTAAAGCATGTATATAGTTTATAAATGGTTTAAGAGAGATTTATAAATTATTTTCGAAGTCGATTGAAAGAAAATCTTCCTCGGTATTTATGAATATATTTATACTGTTGGAATAAGTGTATGGATATCCTGATATGAAGGTATAGAGTGTTTTCTGGATGTAATATTAAAAATATTTTATAAAATGACCATAGTGTGAAATAAGCGTTTGGTTGTTAAAGAGACGGGGATCAGATATTGTCATACTCACTGCCAACTCCGATGCCACTTTAACCACTGTGCACGTGGTGGAGAATCCAGAACGAAGTAGAATGGTTTGGAAAACGCTACTAGTATGAGGTAAGAATACAGCCCTGTCCTTCGGGTCAGTTTGATATACTAAAACATGAGCTATCCCGGGCCAAGTGAGGTCACACCTCCTATCGGACACACTTCTTCGATACCATATCCGTTACTTTGTGATTGATTGGTGGCCACCCTCGATTTGATTGTGGGAGTGTGTTTCGAGGTGGGCGGTTGTAGCTGCTATGCGTTACCACTAGTCCGAGCATGCCAAACGGTAGAGTCCTATCCTGGGCATTGCTTCGCGTGCCTTGTCATATGCCTTATTGAGCCCACTATGATTTTGGTTTGTGTCATACCTACGGAGTGCTCCCTGATAGCCCACCAGTTTACGGTGGAGTTTACAGTACTGTATAGACTACGATGCCTTTAAACATGTGCTAAGGGGGATATGGGTTATGCCTTAACGTTATTTTAATACTTTACTAATAGACACTCCATATATATAGCGTATATTGCTACATATAAATAGTTTAATGGATCCTTAGGAGATGGAAAATCCTGAAACATCACTTAATTTATAGCACGCACGTTATTTACCGTTGATTTAACTTATATAAGGTCTTTTAGTTCTGACTCGAGTGTTTTTTCTTTTCATTACACTCAGGTCAGCCTGAGTTTTTCAGCGTTGAAGACATTATTTCCGAAGGACGAAGACAAAGTTTAGTATATTATATTATTAGTAATTTTCCACTGCTTCATTATTGGTATGTCATTGTTTGTACTCTAATTTTTGTAAAAATTATGTAATCAAATGTATATTATAAAACAGCTTCATGAACTATTTATTCGAGTATTATATATTGTCACTCCGCTGTGAGATTCTGAGTTTTGTTTTCCCTTATTTTCTCTTATTTTCTTATTTACCCTATTTACAATCCTCCCTTTTGAATGGTTTGAGTTGACATGTGTGGTTTATTGTCAGTTTAAACCATCCAAAAAGGTGGATCGTCAGATTACAAACAGTTTGAATACTGAAAATAGTTTTTAATAATTAAAATAGTTTGAATATTGAAAAAATAGTTTTGATAATTAAAAATAGTTTATATATTGAAAATAGTTTTGTTAATTAAAAATAGTTTATATATTGAAAATAGTTTTATTAATTGAAAATAGAGTTTTGTTAATAAAAAATAGTTCATATTAAAAATGTTTCTTTTTCACAACAATTTGAACTCATGTTCCAATTCCAATTCCAATTCACAACGAATCCAGGTACGACTTCCAATTCAGGTAAGCTTCATATTCAAAGTTCAGTTTAAATCAACCTTAATTCAAATGATTTCCAACTTACCTCAAATTCAATTTAAACGATTTATTCAAAGGCTGAAAGTGTAATGACCCGGATTTTCCATCGTTTGATTATGAATATTTAAATGGTTTTAAACGTTAAGTTGAATTTTGAATATGAATATTTTGGTTGAAATTATAGAATGAGTTTAAATTTCAAATATAACGATTTATCGTAACACGAAAATGGTGAATAATTGAAATTGTGTTGAATATGAATCAAAAAGATTTCTAATGTTGATATAAAATCTATTTGAATTAGAATTGAAGTAATAAGTTATAAAAAATGAAATTTCAAGTGATTTCATTAATTTTTGAAATTGTCGATTTAATCGACGCGTTAAAATAGCGATCCAGGACACAGTCTCAAAATTCGACGAAACTAGGTCCATTAGATCCATAATAGCGTATTATTATCGGATTTCAAATTTTGTAGCGGGTGGATTTACCATTTGGCCATTCGAGCTGAAAACGCACATAATTAACTTAATTTAAAATCGTCGATTTAAAAAGCTATCTTCCACATAGGATCGAATTAGGCCTCAAGACTAGTTCCATTAGATTCGGAATAGGGGCATAACATTTGAAACACTAGGCGGCGCGCCTCGGAAGGGGTTTGAAATTTCGAGATATGTAATGCGAGATATTTTGAATAAAATAAAATAGAAATTTCAAATTGTAGCCGACCAATCCTTTCCATAACCACCCTATACGTCTAAACAAGCCACCTCCCCAGATTTAAAAACCCATGCAAGCCTCTCTCTTTCTTTCTTTTTCAGTTCGAACGAAATAATAAAATAAAAATAAAAAAATCGATCGTAAGGGACGCGATTCAAAAGGTTCAACGACTTCGACTACGGCAGGAGGTGGCGATAGTTTGATTCCAACAACGTTCGATGTTGTGCCTTGAATCTCATTGGTGGGACAGTCTTAGGCAGGGAGATCAGTGTCAATGGAAGCATTATGGTGGGGCTCGATCGGGTCGAAGTGGGGCGCGTGTGAAGGCTGTTGCAGCGACGAGAAGCCGGACGAATTCTGGTGGCACCGGCGTTTGAAGATGATGGTCGAGTCGCGAACAAAATAACGTGCACCTGGGTCGCAAATTTTATGTTGTGATCGGTTAATTTGGTTTATAACATAATTAGTCGTTAATGGTTGTAATTAGTCAATGGTTAGGTGTTAATTAAAAAATTGGAAACTTATTATTATCAAATAAAAATCAAGGTGAGTAAATCTAACTCATTTGGATAACTGGATTTAATTTATAATGTTAAATTTAATTTATTGGCTGATTGGATGAATTTATAAATTATTATTATCAATTGGATATTATATTATATTATATATATATACATGTGTGTATGTATGTATGTATGTATGTTAGTAGTTGGATATATTCCCATCGATTAGAGCGAATGAGACACTATGCTCCTCGCATAATAGCGGATGACCCTATATTACCGCGATATTCCACCTCGAAGCAGGATTGGTATTTTATGTTATAAAACATCCGTGGATGCAGGGAAACATGTTGGAGGGATCCAACTTGATTACTCAAAAATAGATATTGATTGTTTCATATATGGTGATATATGATATGATTGAATAAACTGTTATGGATTGTTATGTGATTTGATATATTGGATGCTAGAGTAGCACTGGCCCTAATGTTGATATTTTAAATAACATAAATAATATTTTTGAATTTTAAAAAGAAATTCAAAGGTGATGTTCGAAAATAAAAATAGTTACATGGAAATTGGAATATTGAATAAGAAATGGGTTTGGATTAAAAAATGATTTGATTCGGTATTCACTTAACTATTTTGCAAAGTGGTTTAGACAAATATTTTTTAAATTAATTTATATAAGGAATTTGGAACAACAGATTTTAATAATATGTCGTAAATTATAAATGGAAGTTGAAATCTATTTTTGAATCGATATGGAATTATAATTGGATTTATTGAAAAATAGATTTCCAAATGGAATTTTAAATAGAAATCAATTTATAAATGAAGCTTGTTTAATACAAGTCTGTTGTTAAAAGAGAAAAGATATAAATAAGTTTATAAATTTATAAAGATGTTTATGAATAAAGTGAAATGATTATCATTTGATAAATTGGAAATATAACTTCATAGTGTGAATTTATAATGAGATATGGAAATCAGTTTAGAAAGAAATAGTGGATTCTATTTTGGAATTTGGAAATGGTTATGAAATTTGAAATGAAAGTCAATTTGTGATAAATCGAGAGAGTTTATAGATATAAAAATGGTTATGCCGAATTTAAAAAAAAATTATTAAGCCATGGAGTTTAAAAACTATTATTAATTTTTAAACATTTTCAGAAGGTAATTATTCAAGTATTTAATATTAGTTGAAGTGAATATTATTTTTATAACAAGCTTTGTAAATCGATAAGTATTATTTACAAATGAATTGGAAATTACTTATGGCTAATATTTAAAAGGGGTTTGATATTTTAATAATTACCAAAATGGTATGTAAATTTATTACTATCCTTTTAAAATACTTATTTTATAATATAGAATTTTTGAAACTGATTGAAGTTATTTGAAAATACTCTCGAGATTTGTAAATCGGGTTTTATTTAATGGATGTGATTTTATAGATAAAATCTTATAAAGGGATTTTGGAAAATCGAGAAAATATCCAAAATGTTTAGATATGAGAACTTCAAAAAATGAATTTGAATTCATAAAAGAAGTTATAAATTATTAGTGAATGAGATTTCAAATAAGTAAGATCGATTTTGGAAATGGTAGAAGGGATTACTAATTTTTTTGGAGATTTATGAAATGAGTTATAATGAGTTATGTCTTTTAAAAAAGGGTTGTAAATGGTTTCATGAAGTTGGAATAAGGGAAAATTTCCTCGTTTGTGAATATACCTATAAAAATCGATAAGTTATGGATATTTCCTAAGTGTTGAGAAGTAAGTGATTTGGAAAATATATTTATAAATATATTTCTAAGTACTAGAATAGAATGATTTGTTGACTATGGGAGGGTTATATGGAAATATTTCTAAGTATTGAGATGGTTCGAAAATATCCTGTTATGGATATAGGTATTTGAAATTGTTTTCGAATATTGGAATATTAGAAGAGATTTGGATATATATAAATCTTTGTAAAGATATTTGGAAATAAATATTTTTGGAAGATTTATAATATGGGACTAGTGACTACTTATGTGTGTTATTTGAAAGTTAAACGACCGACGATCAAATATGGCCAAATTCATTGATCGTTTCGAAGAGACCGGAATCAAATTTAATTAACCGAAACTACGTCGATCTGATTTGTGCGTTATGAATTGTGATATTGGAAATTCAGTTTGTTTAGACCCAGAATAACTTGTATGGATGAATGCTATCATTGCATTGTTGCTTGGAAGGCAGTCTTAGCATTCCAAGAATGAATGCTATTATTAAGGTAATAGGTAGTCTCAAGCCTCATCAACCGGGAAATGACAAAAATAGGGAATGCAGCAAGGCCAAGTGGGTTGCTCCCATTAGGGTGCGGTCATCCCAAGATCTAGACCGGTTACTATCTATTCAGGTATTCTTTCAGCGCCCAAAGATGGGGTGATCATATTCGGTGCTAGTAGTTAAGTGCTAGGCCAGTCTTGTGTGGTATGGGTACAAGATGTTCTTGTCAGACCCGGGTGCATTTTATCTAGAGAAGCACCATCGAAAGGTAGTTCCTTACCTTGTCATAGTATGGAATCCACTCACCAATAAGCACTGTGCGGTTTTAGATTTTCCTAACTGTGCTGAAACGTAAGTTGAAAGCATTTCAGCTATTTTATAGTTTACTTTCTATAGACACTATTATAATATCACATGATTTGATATAAAATGCTTTGGTTATCGTAAGGTAAAAACTCATCGTATTTATATGTGGCGTGGTCTTACGAGATACTTTTGTTTTCAAAGTATTTTGACAATAGTAACAACTCAAATTGAGTGTGTTGTCTCACGCTGTTTTTCCAAACTAGCTCGGATGTTATTTTATTATAATGCTTGGGTCAGACTGAGTATTACAGATTCAAGTTAGGATGCTATGGAGCTCGAAAGATGAGCTAGAGGATCTCAGGCATATACCATGTACTTGATTATATTCCGCTGTGTGCGTATGCTGTATATTCAGCACTTGTGAGGACAAGTTATTGCAACCGTTCAAATTAATTTGTTGACTGTTCTACTCTGATGATTGTATGTATATTACAGTTACAGTTGTTAGATCTGTTATTATATATTATATATTGTTCCGCTGCGATTGTGAGATTCTATGTTATTATTTTCTGTTTTCTTCTATCCCTTTTTTCTTCACCCTAGCAATCAGTATTTTCGGCACTTGAACATTCGGCATGCTATACAGTGAAATGTGTTATTGCCAATTTTCGGTGGAAAACTCCGGGTCGCTACAGTAAGTTTCAAATCAAATTATCCTTTTTAAACATTATAGTTTAAAACCATTTCACATTCAAAACTTTGAAATACCAATTTAAACCATTTTAATCAACGTAAATGAAAAGTTTAAATTATAATTCAAACTTTTAAAATAATTCACTTTCGATAGGTTTAGTCATTTCTCAAATTTCAACTTAAGATTTCAAAATTAAATCCTTTAAACAGCTTTATTTAAACAGTTTCAATTTCAACCTTCAAACTCAAATTAGAAAATAATCCAATTCATCTAAAACCAAATTTTATTTCCTCAAAACAATATCATTAAACCAATTTAAATTGAAGATTTTAAAACCATTCAATTTAACCAATCCGATGTCCGTATATAATCTCCTACCCTATAGCCAAGTGATCAGTTAATTTACTTTTAATTACATGGATGGATATATATCATGTGAACCCAAAATTAAATGACAATGGGATATATCTTTTCAACATATTTCTTAGTTTATTTGAATAATTCAGACGACAATTTATAGGATGTTAAATAATAAATGGGGTACTAACAGGAATGTATCAAAATAAATCAACAACCATACATCCAACATCAATCAATAAACATCTGATTGCAATCAACATCCAAATCAACCAATGTCACAACAGTTACTAATTATCTATTGTCGGTGTTTAATTAGCAATTAAATTCAATATTAATCTAAATGTCTATTTAATTCAATATAAAATAAAAATTAATTTAAATATCAAATTAAACTACCAAATAGCAACCAAAAAATTTCATCACTTCATGATTTCAATTTAACTAACATCAGAACATTTAGTATTGCGTGAGTGGGTTAAATCACTCACCTTTGATTTTAAAGCCTATTAAAAATCCAATAAAAGCTAAAATTTCAACATTCTCCAAATTCAACCAAACATGTTTCACACTATTCAAAACTTCAATATGAGTCCTACAGAAGAAATCGCGTGTGAATTGAAATTCGTATGCAAAAGTTATTCACCTTATAAGAAATATTATTAAAATAATTGTTAGTACATATTAAATAAAAACAAACAAAGTTTAATACTCACGTTTTTCTCAAGAAGAGGCTCCGGGAAAAGATGGAAGAAAAAACTAAGATGAGTGCATGACATGTACGAAAAATGAAAATTGAACTCGTATTTCATAAAAGAAAGCTTTTGATTTTGCAAGCTCTCATTAAAATGATTCGAGGAAAGGAAGATTTGAAATGGATTTAAACATTGGAAATAAGATGCGGACAAGGAAAAATAAAGGGACAAGTTTAAAAACATTAATAATTTGCTGATAAAAATATGCATCACCAGAAAATAATTTGAACTAAATGAATATGATGTGTCAAGAGAAACAAAACGCAAAAGAAGAAATAAAGTGGATGGTCATTTAAAATAAGAAAATGATGATGGAGGGACAAAAATGAATGTCATGTTTTGTTTTGAAAGCTTAAGAAAATGAAGTTGACGAATGAACATAAAGATAGTAAACTAAATATAAACAAACTACGTGTTGAAATAAAGTAAACATGAACTACCTTTTTAAATGTGACATGTATTAAAAAGAGGTGAAGAAAAGAATTAAAAACATGAAAAGTAATTCATGTTTATGTAATGACACGTAATTTTTAACAGTTTTTAATAATGTAATTAACTGAATTTTTGCTTGAAAACAAATAATGAAGTTTTGAAATGGAAATTTGATATTTGGAATGTGCCTATTGTAACATAGCAACTGGTAAAATTTTGTCAGAAAATATGAAAGTAAATTAGGTTGTATAATTTTCAATTTAAAATCAGTTAACTTGATGAAAATAAAATGTATTCGAAATCGGAATATTTTATATAATAAAAAATTAAATTATTTTCTGAGTAAAATGTCATATTTGGTTTCGTCAAATTTGGACTACTATAGCCCCGTTTATCTTATTTTGGGTGAATTAGAAGTAGTTTGGCAACGAATATCGAGTTTGATAGGATGTTCGTATAGTGGATATTTGTGTACCGTTCTGTTGGTCTTGTCATGCTGATCTCCGCATTATATTCAATTATACATTTCGGAGTCCGGTATGCGATGAAATTTGTGAAAACAGTAACCGTATCGGTGTCGTTTCGTGTCTCTTAGGTTTTGGTATCCATTCAATTTCCACCATGTAAATCTACTAGCCACTTGACATACATAATTTTAGAATTCAATATCTTGCCTGTCACTATTCCTATCTGTTGAAATTATATTGGTTCGCTTCCACGTCTCTTGCTCTTTCCATTTTTTATGTTACTTGAAAACAAGTATATATTATAAAGTATATTTCAGCAGCTCGTTTCTGTGCTATCTCCATCACCAAAGAAAGCATTAGCCTACATCTCCCTCAACCGCGTCCTCCTAAGAGAAATATTTATTTCTTTATTCAATGCATATAAATTTTATATATGCATCTGACTGCATGCACACGTCATTCTATATCACTCCACCACGCCCAAGTGACAGCCGAGCAACTCACCTCTTTTCACTTTCACCACATCAATCCCCTCTTCCACCTTCAATTGTTAACTCCACCTTCCCCGCCTTTTTTCTCAAATGCACAAAGTCCCATCACCAGCGGCCACACATCACCGCTCGGGCAGCTCAAATCTTTCGGCCCCTCCTCCACATTTCCACTTACGCCGGCACTTTCTTTGTCGCTGTCACGCCCGAATTGCCGACCATCCTCTTGCATCATCCGAACTCGAGCTGCCCCGACTCGACCACCTTCTTGCTGCCCTTCGACCATTTTCCTTCTCAACAGCCTACAGCCGATACCCACCTTGCCACACTTTCGAGCCTCCTCTGCCAAGCACCTGACCTGCCGTTTCCACCTAGCTCCGACCATGATCCAGGAAGCACACACGCACTCAGTATCATTCATGCAACCACCTCACGTGCTTATCACCATATAGCCGAGCAGATGTGTCTCCTTCCTCTTGCTTTTTTTGTTTTGTTCATACATATAAATATATATAACATATAGTACAATAGTGTGTGTGTATATATAATTTAACATAACATAGATTTTCAAATATATCACATAAAGTATATTTGTTTGCATGTGTATATAGTTTGTATATGGTTTGGGTAACTCATATGTATATATTGTTAATGGTCTGTATATATTATAATATATACACGTTTTATACATATACTGTTTTATAAACAATATATAGGTGCTTTAAGTCGAAGGAATATGGTATATATATGAGTCGTATTTCAAATCAGAAGTATAAATTTTAATTTTAAATAATATATATATATATATACATATATATATATATATATATATATATATATATATATGCAAGTCTGTGTACTTAGATTTAAGGTGTGTGTGTATATATATTGTAACGACCCACTATTTTGGACCATTCAAATCGACAAAAATCCACACATGTCGGACTTGAATAATTCAAAATAACAGACTGTAATAAAATTTGGAGCAAATAAAATCAAACATAGAATCACGGACATAGAAATATCAAAATAACTCGCAGCGGAAAAAAAAATACCATAGTAGTTCATGAAGCTACTATCTATATACTCTCAAAACATAAAGAAAATATCATAGTTTAAAAATGGATACAATAGAAGTCTGGATACATAGATCACTAATGCAGAAGCAATACCGAATAGGAAATAACTGGATTAAAAATAGACTAATAGATGGTCAGATAAGCTCCAACAAATCTCTAGCTCCAAAAGGTGAATCCAAAGCTGTGACTCTCAGGCTGACCCGAGCGTAAAGTCAAACGCAAAACACTCCAGTCAAGACATACATACCTATGCAATGTAAACCAACTCAAGTGAACTGTAATAGCAATGCTCAATAACTTAAAGGATGCTTGGGATTGCCCATCCTTTAAGGATCCGGTAAACCATCAATTGAGCCGAAATAAACACTATCACAGAAATACCCATATTAATGTAATTAATGCAGATAACAGTGTAAATATGGCTTGGGTAGCGCAGAGCTGCAGTAATCACTCACCTCTAGCCCCACTCTCAATTCAAGGTGTGTATCAAAACAATTACAAGGAAATCAAATGGCACACAAAGAAGTTTACTCGTGGTTATAAATTTTAAAATGGTATTTTATACTTCAAAAATAAAATATCATTTCAAATTCAAATCTTAATCAAAAAAGGATCAAATTATTTCCAAACCATTTCAATATATCAAAATATCATATTCTTTCAAATCCTCATTTTCAAATCACTATTTGAATTCAAATTCAACTATTCAAATTTAATTACCTTTTAAAAATGGTTCATATTATAATAAAAAACAATTCATTTAAACCATTTAAAAGTGAAGTTATTATACTTTCAAATAATTAAATCCAAATTTTCCAGTAATTTATTTATTAAATTCCAATTTATTTTCTTTAACTTAAATCCTCATTTTACACCAAATCTCAAATTCCAGGTTAGGTTATATTTCAAGTTACACTCTTAAGCATATATTTATTTAACATTTTATATTCACAGAAAAATCAATAACACTTTAATAATTCATTTTAAATTCAAATTTAAATCAAAATATTATAATTTACATTTTAAAATACTTAAAACTATCAATAAAGGTATAAAAAATAACCACGGGTCGGTATAAAATTTTCAAGCCTAAATCAAGTGATACGGATAATGTATAATTTCAACTCGTAATTTATAAGGAAAAACCTGGGTTTTATCATTTCATACCCGCAAATCCCAAATTAAATAAAATAAATAAATAAAAAAATTGCTCAAGGCCTATCATTTCAGCCCATAACGATTTTTCCCTATTCTAAAGTCTGTTCGGGTATGTATCATTTCAACCCATAGTGATTGTATTCTACAGGGAACTTGTAGTGTGAGAACAGAATAAATTAAACAATATAACATCATATAACTGTAATAGATGACATGACAGGTTTATAAACAAGGTTAACATTATATGACTCATATCACCGGCAGGTATAACATTATTTGAGTGGAGTAGAGGGCCAAGATGTTATTCTTGTATTCAACAACAAAACAAAGTAAAATATAAATATAAATACAATACTAAAATTATTGAAACAAAATGGAAATAGAGTTTACAAAAGACAACACCAAGTTTTCAATTGATTTTGCTTGACCACAAATCACATTTGCTCGGCCACAAAGCTATATAGGTCCGGCCTTGGTGATGTTTTGGCTAGGGTGTGGATCAGGTTTGGACTCATATAGGCATGGCTACAAGTAAAAGTGAAGGGATAGGAATTACTAGTGAAGGAAGATCAAAGGTTAAGGCAAAAAGAGGAGTTTTGGTGCGACTTTCGGCTTGGCCATGCATGAATTGGGCTCGGCCTTGGCATGTACAGACATGGTGGTGGCTAGAGTGAAGGCCAAGGGTGGTGAACTTGATGGTGGCTAAGGGGTCGCCAAGGCAACATATGAAGGGGATGGTGGAAACTAGCTTGGCTATGCATGGTTTCAAGGGGTTATTTGCAATTTTTGGAGGTGTTTGCATCATTTGATGGTCATGGCCAGTCTTGGTCATAGGAGGAGGGGTTCAGGCTGTGTATAGTGATGGGAAGGAGGTGATGTGGTGGTCGATGAAGGTGGTGAGGGGTTTAGCCGAGCAAAGCTAGAGATGAGCAAGCAAAAATAAATGAAAAAAAGAAGAAGAAAGGAGAGAAAAAGAGAGGCCATTGCTTACTTTTTTTTCATCAGATCTGAAGTGCCGTGAGAGATGAAGATGGGAAGAAGTTTTCTCACATGAAAATAGTGATATAGGCGGCTAGGTATTAAGGAATAAATGACACAAATTGTGGAGAAGTTATGGTAGAAAGTCAAGGGATGGAAAGATAAAAAGGTATAAAATCAAAGTAACGTTTGCCTAAAATTAAAAACAGGTAATGTATCTTAATTGATGTGTTTCCTATAAATTAAAGAAAGTTGTATACAAGAAGGTTTCACAAACAAATACAATAACGTTAAATAAATAAATTTTAAAGACATGCCTTTTAAAGCAATAACGTGTGTGTGTCTATATATATATATATATATATGTGTGTGTGTGTGTGTGTGTGTGTGTGTGTGTGTGTGTGTGTGAAATTTCTTTCCAAGAAATAAATAAGGATCTGAACACTTACCATTTAATTAATAAATGAATGTCTAGATAGAAAAATAAGGCAGAGATAGCTATTATGAAAAATAAATAAATAGTTTTAGGAAAAGTAGGAAATAAATAAAGAAAATACTCTATTTAATGGAAACTAGAATTAAAAATTGTAAATAAAATTCAACTGACTTTGGAAAAATTTCAAAAACACTTCTAAATAAATAAAAGCCAATTAAGTAAAATAAATGCTGAATAAAATAAAATGTAAATGAAAATAAATAAAGAAATAGCTATTTAATTGAAACTAGAATTTAAAAGTTGAAAACAATGTAAAATCACCATTTGAAAATTATAACTATACTTCAAAAATGGTTTAAAAATAAAATATATGCACAACATATCATGTTACACAAATTAGAACATGATTTTACAAACAAAAATATTATTTATATAAATTAAAATAAACAAATTTGTTAAATAAAACAATTTACACACAATATTGTAAAAAGCAAAACTTTCACAATATTAATCCGATTTCAACGAAACGAAAAGCAGTATTCTTGAAATTAAATCTATTTTCATAATAAAAGATAAAATTCAAATATTTAAGTTTTAAATTTAATAATCGAAGTTTGAGCATTTTGACCAAAATCTACTTTTTTGGAAATATACCATTTATTCAGGTTTGGAATTATAATTCACACAAAAATCAAAATTTATATTTAAAATAACAAAATTTATCCATTTTAATAAATAAAATAAAGTTTTTAAATCATAAATTTCAGTTAAAATAATTATAATACAAAATTAAAATAATCACAAAATACATGGTTGTTACATATATCTTAAATAAAAAGTATACTTGGATTCCACTTTTAAAGTATGTATCTAAGTATTGGTTTTAAATATAAAATATATATGTCTTCGATTTTTAAATATATGTGTTTTAAAATTTATGATTTTGAAATATACTCTACAAGGAGATTAAGGATTTTCGACGGCTGATAACCGTCGGCAGCCTTCGGAAGCCGTCGGCGGCCGTCGGAAAAAGCCATCAGAATATACGGCATCGGGGAGCAGTATTTCTGACGGCTTCCGACACAGGATGTCGTACCCGTTTCCGTCAGCTTTCAATGGATTTCGACGGCTTCCGCGGGATCCGTTGGAAGCCGTCGGAAAAGATGTCCTACAGGCCGTCGCAAGCCGTCGGATATTTTCTACCCGTAAGTTGTCGGGATCCGTCGGAAGCCGTCGGAAATCTGATGTTTTTTTATTTCTGCTGCAAATATAGCCTTCCATCCAATTTCTCTTCCAAACACTATTACATCAATACTGCACAATCTAGTATACAGTATTCCAACCAAATATCAAAACCGAAACTACACAAAATTCTATAAACACACAAATAAATCAAACTACATAAAAATAAAATACATAATATACATAACCATTCCAACATTTACAATAACCCTAACAATAAGTGTTCTACCATGTTATAAATACATAAAATCATCAACATCCTCATCCACATCATCATACAACCACAAAACCAAGTGTATCAAACATAATTATACAAAAATCAACAATTACCTCCACCGTCTACCAAATCATTCAAAACTTAAAAAACATACATGAACAAGCAAGCAATGAATCAATCTCCTCCAGATCCAGATCCAGAGCCAGCCGAGGAAGGGAAGCGGCCACCAAACTGCTGCATGTACTCTAGCAACTGTGTGGTCTGCATGGCATGTTGGCAGTTCTACTCCTCCAGCTGGGACACTCTAGTCCGCAATTCTTCTATATCTACTAGATCGCTCTGAGCTCAATTCCGCCATCCCCTTGTAACAACCGTGATTTTTAATCACTGTCGAAATAAAAATTTAAAATAGTAATTTCAGATTGAAATTTGAAAAATAAACTGCAATGCAAAAATGTTGCAAAGTCAGTTGATATTATAGGTGGTGCACATGGGAAAAAGTAATTTTTTAAGAATGCAAAATCATTTGCAAAGTCAGTGGAATATAACATCATTTGCCTTTCACGTGTAGCATGTATGGGTCTAATTCAAAAAGCAAGTGGAACATATTTTTGCCTTGTTGTAAACACAAAATTTTATAAAGCAAAAATATGTGAACACATTGGCTATCACAAGAGTGGAAACACATTGCTTTGCTCTTTTCCACCATCATTTCTTTTATGTACAGGCCGTATGTTTTGTTACTAGCGTGTATTGGAACCTTGCTGCTACCAAAGTTTTGGTAAAGCAAATACATGAACACTTTTCACCATCTTTTCTATATGCAGCATGTCCTTTTTCTTCCCCTAATGCCTGTTTCCTTTAATACATTTGTACAAATCACTGCCAGCATTAATTTCATTGACTTGTTCACAAAAATTTGAAGGGAAAATTAAAGGCGGGAATCATTCTTTCATTTTGTTCAAATTCCACTAGCCTGCATCATTTTGTTCCATTTTTCTTCAATAGCTCAGTGAAAGATTAATGGCGGTTCCATGATTTTGTTCCCTTTTGGATCTCAGTTTCTCACTGATTTTGAAACGAATTTAAGGTGAGTTCGAAAACTCACACTTCTAATTTATTCATTATTTTCTTTTGGGTGCAAATTTTGCAAGTTGGTTTGAGCTGTATCGATTCTATATTGTGAACACCTTCGTTTATGGATTCAAACTAGTTTTATTCTCAGATTTATTTTTTTAAAACATGGGACGTGGTTACCATAGTTCTGTTTTTGAGGCTTAATCAGATGTCCGTCTAAATTGTGGTTTAGGGTCTTTGAACTTTTCATTTTTATTTTCCCTGTAAATTTCATCATCTGTTAGTACATATTAGCACACTATATGTTCAGCTCATTTTATTTTGTCAACTTTGTTTCATTGTGTCCATATATAATTTTATACGTGCATCATCTATTTACGAACTTCATTTGGTTGCGTGCGTGAAAATATTCTATATTTTTGTTCATGCATGAAGAATTGGTGTCTAAGTAACTCGTGTATTAACTTCTTGAGATCGCTGGGTATATTGCCCAAACCTTATTTCGTGCAAGCATGTTAGAGTACTCAGGCCACCATTCTTTTTTTATTATACACGTGAATGTATAAACGTTGTCCAGGCTAGTGTGCAATTTGCAGTTTTGATCATTTTATTGATTCGTGCGTGGAAAAAAAAATTAAGCCCAGGCCATTTTTTTAAGTTATTGTTTATCTCATTTTTATGCCTAAAGTGAAGCATTAGAATTATGCAGGTAATGCACAATAGCAAGTCCAAGTTTGCATTGCCAGGTTTATATTTGTCAACATTGCATTTTGGGTCACATATGCGTGCATGTAATGCAAGAAAATAGGTCAGGTATCCATTATTTTATTTCATTTTTACGTGCAAGGGGTAGCATGCGAAAAGAAACCAGTTTCAAAGTCATTTTTACCTTTGCATATTTGATATGGCTGCGTAACAATAGCGTGCATGCATTTAGGTGTAGCACCATACTTCAATCTACGTGCATATACTTATAGCTTTGCTAGTTTTTTTTATATTTATTCATGCGTAGCTGTAACGATCCCAGTTTTAAAGACGAATTTCAATTTATAATTTAATTGAATTTTAGATTAAATTATGGATTTGGTTGAATTTTTCAAATTTAATAAGAAATTTATATTTATTTGTTTTTGAAATTGATTTGAAACTCAAAGCGAATGAATTGAATTGAATTATAAATAAAAAGTTTAAAACAAAATAGAATAAAACTACTTATCAATCTTAAGAAAAAAATATATAAAATAAAATGTACGTTGTGAATGTAATACTTATGTTAGAAATATAATTAGAAGATAAATTACAAAACAATACGATTTACTCAAGTGTGAACAATAAAAAGATAAGAACATATGAAACATAAAGTAAGAAAAAAAATCAAATAACATGTTAATAAAACAAATGCAAACATAAAGAAATAACATACAAATATAAATATCTATAACATAAAAATACATACATAATTTAAACAAGCAAACTGTACATGCATATGCAAAACAAAGATCTGAGTATTTATATACATGTATGCATAAAAGAATAGAATAAGGTAAAAGTAAGCTAGGCTGTAAACAAAGTATGGTAATAGCTTGCAAATGAAAAACCTAAAGTACAAAGTCATTAATGCAACATACCAAGGCAATTAATGCAAGCCTCTAAAGCATGCTTTCTGTACAAATAATAAACTGCACATCTTTTATATATACATATCCTCTCATATTTCATTTCGACCATCTTCCAAACTGAGAAAAAGAAAGGCAAAGCAAGTTCAACCTGGAAACAACAATATCATCAACTCAGATTCAAATTTAAAACCAAATTCTGAAGCAAAAGGAAAGCAAAGAAAAACTAAAGAAAAAAAAGGGGCAGAAAATAAAACAGATTCAACTTGAAAGCAAGATATCAAAACAAGTTTATTCCTCTGTTCTTCATATACTGTGAGCAAACCCCTCAATCTGATTTTTAAATTGTTGAAGCTGAAATCTGTGGGTTTATGTTATAGATGCTTTGAGTTACTGTAAATGCTTTGTTGTCCCTTATTTTTGCATGTCTGTATGTTTGTATATACACGCATAGGTTATGCTCTGTTTAAACTCAAACTTAAGGCCACTAAGAGAAAATTCAAACTGCATCTTATTCAATCAGTTTTAGATTCTGATTTACCAATAGAAAATGATCCTAAGGCTGCAACATTGTTTTTAAAAAATTTACTCCAGGTATTTATACTCAATAATTATTCAAAATAAATAATATTTACAGTAAAGAATCATTTAAGGCAGAAAGTCGAGTATTGAATCATTTTGTTTTGATTATATAATTGAATTCGCATTTGAAAATGATGAATTTTAACAGTAGAATCAAAAAAATTTAAGCTTGGGATTGGGTAAGATTTTCGAGTTGATCAGTTTATACATTTTCACCTATTTCCTGTGAATGGTTGATGGTCGAACTGCGTGCTCGAGTAAGGAGGTGACCGAGTTGGTTGAGATCATCAGAAAAATGGTAATAGGATTTATTAGTGGTTGTGGTGGTAGAAATTGATCGGGATAGGGTTTAAGGACGGTGAAAATGGCATAAGGGTTTTTGGCTCGTGCACGCTCCTCGAGGCGTCGAGTGGGACCGGACTTGGAGAGGAGATGCGTGGGGAGGTGGAGCAGCGGTAGGAGGTGGCCGCAAGACCTCCGGTGGCCAGAGGTGGCCACGCGAGGTGATTTTTTGGGCGAGGGGTTAGTTCCAGTTTTATTCTGGGTAGGTCGATTTTTATTCAAGCTAAGTAATAGGGTTTTGATGTTTGGATTGGGTTGCGTAGTCGACAAGTGACGTGCTGGAGGGTTCGTAAGTGGCCGGAGTGGCGTCGCCGCCTGGTGCACGTGCACACGTCTTCTGCGTATCAGTGAATGGTGTCAGCAACTTTGGAGTGGTGAAGAGAAGGATGAAGGGTTGCACGAGGGAAACCTGGGTGCGTGCTATGCTTGCGAGTTACAGCAGTTATAACTTAAAAAAAAAAAGAAGCAAAAGAAAAGAAGAAGAGGAGTAGAAGAAGAAGGTCTTTACACGGGGGTTGTTTCCTGATGGTATCAAGGGAAGGAGGATGTGGACTTGTGCGTGAGTGTCGCGTGATTTTGCTCGATAGTTTGCTCGGGCTTGATTTATTAACTCGAGTTGTTTAAGTAGCGGGCTTTAATTTTTTGTGAGTAAATTATTTTCCTGATTTTCAAAAGCAAATAATATAACCAGGTTTTAAAAAAAAATGATTTAAAATAAATATCACTTTTATTTTTGAAGAGTTTGTTTTAATAAATAATATTAAAGGATGTTATAAAATGGTTAATTAACTTTCAAAGTTTAAGTTTCTAATACTTGAAAGCTAATTACTAAATGAAGGTAGTGAAGATAAAATTGATTAATAATCCAAGTTAAATATTTCAAGTAATTAATGAATAATAAATATTATTAATAGTTTAAAAAGGATAATTAAGAATGGATAATAAATTTTAAAATTGTAATTAACTACTCAAGTTAATTAGTGAAAAATTAGTAGTTAATCAATTAAGGAATTTAATTAAGAATTAATAATTGATTAACTAAGCAGTTAATGGGAAATAAATGGATAATTGAAGTTATTAATTTATAATTAAAGTTATTAATTAATGATTAAAGAATAGTTAATCAAGGTTAAATAAATTAATTATGAAGTAATTAATTAAAAAGTGTGAATAAAGGAATTAAGTAATTAAGACTTAATAATTAATTTGAATTAATTACAATAAGAATTAAAGATGATTATTTATGGATTATGTAAGTAGGATATCTGATTTGTTGTATAATGAATTGATATTTCTGTTTATGATTACGATGTTGTGTGATGTGAATTATTCTGTGCTGAACTGTGATCGTAATTTGTTTCTGTATATACGTGAAAACTCATTTGCCCGTAAAACGGCATTTGAATTTCGATGCGACAGGGATTCGGATTCCAGTTGGCTATCCGAAACCCACATCGAATTAAAATGAGGAATCTTTGTGATTGATAAATTTATTTTATCTGTGAAACAGTGAATGAAGATGAGCGTTATGGATTATACCACTTATCAATATTGATATCTCTGTAATAATTGCTGTTGTGCACTATTGTGTAAAATCCTTAGACCACACTATACACACACAAATATGGATTTCACGAGGAAATCGGTTAAGTCACAGATTTATAAATAAGTTTGAATTTAAATTTTGAATTCAAATATTTTTGGAGAAATAAATTAAGTTTAATGTGGAAAAGCTTTTGAAAGCTGTTTTAAGAATAAAAGTTATTTTTGAATAACTAATAGAGATTTGGAATTTAAATAATCGGATTTAGATTGAAATTCAAAAGAAATCTGAAATTGAATTCTATATTCAGTATTTATGATTTAAAAAGGATTTTTAAAAGTTATACGGGTTTAAACCATTTTTAAGCGTTGATTTGAAAATTTGAATTAACTCAAAGATTTTTAACTTGTATAAATAGAATCGGGCTTTTTCCAAAATAAAACTATTGTTTCTAAGTGATAAAAAGCTTTCATATGAGTAATGAACTTCCAATTAATATTAAAGAGATTTCAAGTTTGAATCGAAAATGATTTTCCAAGTTATGAATGAATCTTTGGAAATAAGTTTTGAAAGCTAAGAGATAAATCTTTGATTTAAAGATTTAAATGAGTTAATCCAACTGAAACGGAAATTGTTTTGAAATCCGTAAATGAATCTTTGTGAAACTGAGTGAACTTTGTGAAATAAATCTTTTTGTTTAAAAGATTTGAAATGGTAATTGGTTTAAACCATTTGAAAGAAACTTTGGAATTATTAAGTTGTGACTTAATCGAAATCCCATATCCATATGTTTTAAATTTTGCGCTCACTATTCGGGTTAGCCGGGAAAGGACCTTTGGGTCGTATAACCCATTCCGAGTATGTGATACGTCATTATGGATAGCATTTGAAGACCGGTGTTGAAGACCGGGTATTTGCGAGAGCGATAGGATGACCTGTCGATTGACTCTGCACCGAGTTGCTCCGGTATAGAGTTCTCCATATGTGATGGGGAATCTAATCAGGATTGTGGATATCCGGATTGCAAGGACTTCTTTGTAAGTGCCTTTGGTTCTGTTCGAGCCCGGAACAGACTTGTATGGATAGTATGTCTGACATTAAAAATTGAGATATAAAGCCGATTTCTTTCAAATATATTTCTATTGGTGGCGGAGAATTTATTCTTTTAGCTTAACACCCTTCTCTGAGACGTACGAGCTCAGAGGTTATGTAGTTGAAGGTTATCAGCGATATATTCCCAATTTGGTAATGTGACATGCTGAGTGTTGCTGTGAAATGATCATTGTGTTGATTATTTGTGATAGGATCATTTGTTTGATCGTCTATCTTTGTGATCATTTCTATGATCATTTGTTGACCCAAAGCACGACTTTTGTATAAAGTGTGTTTTTGTGGACGAGACTTTGTCGAGCCTCACAAACCGGTAATGGTCGAAACAGGAATTGTGCGGCAAGGTTTTCAGGGATAGCGTCCCTAGGGTATGACCATTCCTTCTGGAAAAGGGTAGTATCATGGTATGGAGCCCAGATATTTACTCATGTTGAAACACTTATTATTATGGTGTGATGTTGGTTAGAGAGCTCTCGTTTAAAGGTCCCAAAGGACCGGGGGTGGCATATCTGAGGGTTTGTAATATCCCTTGGGAAAAGGGGTTCCCGGCCTTGTTTAGCAGAGAACGGTTTGGTTCTCGGGGCGTCCTTCCAGAGGCGTTTCCATGTGGCAATGGGAAGTTCCTTGGCCTGACCATTTGTTGGAAAAATCCATTCATCCAATACGAGCCTTGTACGGTTTTAGTTGTATAACCTGCCATGGAATATGGCGGTAACCCGCTATTGAACATGGTATCTATAGTAGGCATAGTTCGAAATGTCTATGCTGGCTAAGATTTATATCTTTACTTTCGAAATGATTTTTCATTACTATGCACTAGTAATAATATCAAATGTTTCTTTTTAATGCGTATCAAGCATCTTTGACTATCATAAGGAGAAATCTCCTCCGATTCTGCGTTTGCATTGTGTGTGTGTGCGGGAGGCCTTATGGTAGTCTCATTTTTAAAAGCATTGCGATTATAAAAGTTTAAATCTTTGATTGTTTTAAAGATAAACTGTTTTTGTTTGCTCACACCAATCCCATGACTGATCCAGAGTTTATTGTTTATTTCCTAAACTCTGGGTGCTCAAAATTTTCTACACGGGCAGTCTATAGTTTGGTTTTTCAGATAATTAGGTTCAGTAGATCATCTGGAGTTAGTTCAGTTTTCTTTGGATATGGACGAGACTTGCTTGGTGGAATCTTGAAGGTGAATCGAGCTAGGAGTTTTGGAGCTTTGTCTTTGGAGCTTTTTGGATCAGAGTTGCAGTATTATATTCTGAGAAGACTTATTTCATATTGTATCATGTTCCGCTGTATTCTATGTTGTATATTCTCTGATGTTGATGATTATCATTGTATCAAATTGATGTATCGGATATTGTATTCATGTTATATCAGTGATATCATCTTTTATTTCCGCTGTGTTATTTATCATTTAATGGTGTTGCAAGCTCCCGCGAAACGAATTTGATGTTGTTTGTTGGACATCGAGTTCGGGTCGTGACAAATTGGTATCAGAGCTGAAGGTTGAGTAAGAACTTTAGCTACGGAGTGTAACACCTTAGATAACTCATTAGAGATAGGGTGAAGTATACCCTAGAATGAGTACAACCAGTGGAACCAAACCCAAATTTCTTAATCTATTTTCTTTATCTGTTGTTATTCTCTGAGATATTTTGTCCGAATGCCTAAATCGGATTTCTTACTATTTACAGATAGTAAGAATGAGTGGAAGAAGAGGACGAAATAGGAGACAGGAAAGTACTACTTTAGCTGGTCAAAACCCTGCAACGACATATATTCCTATTCAATCTCAATTGAATTTGGCTGATTTATATCAAAAGTTTTCTAGACTTGGTGGAAAGCCATTCACTGGCAAAGAAACCATTATCGAAGCACAAGCATGGATTCGATCGTGTGAGAAGATTTTCAAAGGACTAAAATTAAAAGATGATCAGATGCGATTGATAGCTTCATGGCAACTCCAGGAAGAGGCTTTAGTTTGGTGGGAAACCGTTGCCGTGGATGAGTCGGTAAATGAATTTACTTGGAGTCGTTTCAAGGAAGTGTTTGAGCAGCGATATATGCCATCTGCTGGTATCTCTAGAGTGTACCAGGAGTTTATGGATTTAGAGCAAGGGAATTTATCGTTTGAAGAATACTTAAACAAATTTATTGAATTATCTCGATTTGGTCCAGAATTTGTGAATACACCGTTAAAGAAGAATGAAAAGTTTATTCGGGGAATGAACATGGAGTTTCAGGAACGGATGACTACTCACGTCAAGGAATCTTTTTCTGAATTGATTGATATGGGCTATCGATATGATACTCTGGAAAAGCAAAAAGATCCGGAGGAGAATGTAGATGCAAGTAATCTGAATTGGAGAAAAAGGAAGTTTGGCGGAAAGAAATCGAGGAAAACTAAAGGAAAGAAGAGTATACAGAAGAAAAAGAAGGATGTTACTTGTCTAAATTGTTTGGAAAAAGGCCACTACTCAGATAAATGTAAGAATGATTGGAAGCCAGGAATGAGAGAGCCATTTATGAGGCCAGATCAGGAATCTACTGGATGCTATAAATGCCGCAAGCCGGGACATAGGATTAACAATTGTCCAGCCAAGAAGCAAACTTTAGTAAAGAAAGTGTATGCAATTAGAGATGATTCTTCAACCTCAACAAGCTGATTTAGGAAAAGAAATTTTGTAAGGTAATCTTCTCGTTTACGATTAAATTGTTCGAATTTTGTTCGACACTGGAACTATCATCAGTTGTATTTCTTAGCAAATCGTAAATGAATTAAATCTTGAATCTTGAATCGTAATCGAATCTATTTCTATCTATTTCATTGGTTTCGATATATTCTACGAACAATTAGTTATTCCTTCGGACTAGCCAATACCCCTGTATACTTCGTAGATCAAATAACCCAATTGTTTCGTAGTTGATGGAGTTTGTTCTCATATCTATTGTTGATAATTCTGATTTGGTAAGCCAAATCAGGAATTGATATCCAGTTTGATCTGGAAAGATATTTCTCCATCTTTCATCTATCTTCGTTATCTCTCTGGCGAATTTCGAGGACGAAATTCTTTTTAAGGAGGGAAGTCTGTAACGATCCCAGTTTTAAAGACGATTTTCAATTTATAATTTAATTGAATTTTAGATTAAATTATGGATTTGGTTGAATTTTTCAAATTTAATAAGAAATTTATATTTATTTGTTTTTGAAATTGATTTGAAACTCAAAGCGAATGAATTGAATTGAATTATAAATAAAAAGTTTAAAACAAAATAGAATAAAACTACTTATCAATCTTAAGAAAAAAAAATATATAAAATAAAATGTACGTTGTGAATGTAATACTTATGTTAGAAATATAATTAGAAGATAAATTACAAAACAATACGATTTACTCAAGTGTGAACAATAAAAAGATAAGAACATATGAAACATAAAGTAAGAAAAAAAAATCAAATAACATGTTAATAAAACAAATGCAAACATAAAGAAATAACATACAAATATAAATATCTATAACATAAAAATACATACATAATTTAAACAAGCAAACTGTACATGCATATGCAAAACAAAGATCTGAGTATCTATATACATGTATGCATAAAAGAATAGAATAAGGTAAAAGTAAGCTAGGCTGTAAACAAAGTATGGTAATAGCTTGCAAATGAAAAACCTAAAGTACAAAGTCATTAATGCAACATACCAAGGCAATTAATGCAAGCCTCTACAGCATGCTTTCTGTACAAATAATAAACTGCACATCTTTTATATATACATATCCTCCCATATTTCATTTCGACCATCTTCCAAACTGAGAAAAAGAAAGGCAAAGCAAGTTCAACCTGGAAACAACAATATCATCAACTCAGATTCAAATTTAAAACCAAATTCTGAAGCAAAAGGAAAGCAAAGAAAAACTAAAGAAAAAAAAAGGGGCAGAAAATAAAACAGATTCAACTTGAAAGCAAGATATCAAAACAAGTTTATTCCTCTGTTCTTCATATACTGTGAGCAAACCCCTCAATCTGATTTTTAAATTGTTGAAGCTGAAATCTATGGGTTTATGTTATAGATGCTTTGAGTTACTGTAAATGCTTTGCTGTCCCTTATTTTTGCATGTCTGTATGTTTGTATATACACGCATAGGTTATGCTCTGTTGAAACTCAAACTTAAGGCCACTAAGAGAAAATTCAAACTGCATCTTATTCAATCAGTTTTAGATTCTGATTTACCAATAGAAAATGATCCTAAGGCTGCAACATTGTTTTTAAAAAATTTACTCCAGGTATTTATACTCAGTAATTATTCAAAATAAATAATATTTACAGTAAAGAATCATTTAAGGCAGAAAGTCGAGTATTGAATCATTTTGTTTTGATTATATAATTGAATTCGCATTTGAAAATGATGAATTTTAACAGTACAATCAAAAAAATTTAAGCTTGGGATTGGGTAAGATTTTCGAGTTGATCAGTTTATACCTTTTCACCTATTTCCTGTGAATGGTTGATGGTCGAACTGCGTGCTCGAGTAAGGAGGTGACCGAGTTGGTTGAGATCATCAGAAAAATGGTAATAGGATTTATTAGTGGTTGTGGTGGTAGAAATTGATCGGGATAGGGTTTAAGGACGGTGAAAATGGCATAAGGGTTTTTGGCTCGTGCACGCTCCTCGAGGCGTCGAGTGGGACCGGACTTGGAGAGGAGATGCGTGGGGAGGTGGAGCAGCGGTAGGAGGTGGCCGCAAGACCTCCGGTGGCCAGAGGTGGCCACGCGAGGTATTTTTTGGGCGAGGGGTTAGTTCCAGTTTTATTCTGGGTAGGTCGATTTTTATTCAAGCTAAGTAATAGGGTTTTGATGTTTGGATTGGGTTGCGTAGTCGACAAGTGACGTGCTGGAGGGTTCGTAAGTGGCCGGAGTGGCGTCGCCGCCTGGTGCACGTGCACACGTCTTCTGCGTATCAGTGAATGGTGTCAGCAACTTTGGAGTGGTGAAGAGAAGGATGAAGGGTTGCACGAGGGAAACCTGGGTGCGTGCTATGCTTGCGAGTTACAGCAGTTATAACTTAAAAAAAAAAAGAAGCAAAAGAAAAGAAGAAGAGGAGTAGAAGAAGAAGGTCTTTACACGGGGGTTGTTTCATGATGGTATCAAGGGAAGGAGGATGTGGACTTGTGCGTGAGTGTCGCGTGATTTTGCTCGATAGTTTGCTCGGGCTTGATTTATTAACTCGAGTTGTTTAAGTAGCGGGATTTAATTTTTTGTGAGTAAATTATTTTCCTGATTTTCAAAAGCAAATAATATAACCAGGTTTTAAAAAAAATGATTTAAAATAAATATCACTTTTATTTTTGTAGAGTTTGTTTTAATAAATAATATTAAAGGATGTTATAAAATGGTTAATTAACTTTCAAACTTTAAGTTTCTAATACTTGAAAGCTAATTACTAAATGAAGGTAGTGAAGATAAAATTGATTAATAATCCAAGTTAAATAAATCAAGTAATTAATGAATAATAAATATTATTAATAGTTTAAAAAGGATAATTAAGAATGGATAATAAATTTTAAAATTGTAATTAACTACTCAAGTTAATTAGTGAAAAATTAGTAGTTAATCAATTAAGGAATTTAATTAAGAATCAATAATTGATTAACTAAGCAGTTAATAGGAAATAAATGGATAATTAAAGTTATTAATTTATAATTAAAGTTATTAATTAATGATTAAAGAATAGTTAATCAAGGTTAAATAAATTAATTATGAAGTAATTAATTAAAAAGAGTGAATAAAGGAATTAAGTAATTAAGACTTAATAATTAATTTGAATTAAGTACAATAAGAATTAAAGATGATTATTTATGGATTTTGTAAGTAGAATATCTGATTTGTTGTATAATGAATTGATATTTCTGTTTATGATTATGATGTTGTGTGATGTGAATTATTCTGTGCTGAACTGTGATTGTAATTTGTTTCTGTATATACGTGAAAACTCATTTGCCCGTAAAACGACATTTGAATTTCGATGCGACAGGGATTCGGATTCCAGTTGGCTATCCGTAACCCACATCGAATTAAAATGAGGAATCTTTGTGATTGATAAATTTATTTTATCTGTGAAACAGTGGATGAAGATGAGCGTTATGGATTATACCACTTATCAATATTGATATCTCTGTAATAATTGATGTTGTGCACTATTGTGTAAAATCCTTGGACCACACTATACACACACAAATATGGATTTCACGAGGAAATCGGTTAAGTCACAGATTTATAAATAAGTTTGAATTTGAATTTTTAATTCAAATATTTTTGGAGAAATAAATTAAGTTTAATGTGGAAAAGCTTTTGAAAGCTGTTTTAAGAATAAAAGTTATTTTTGAATAACTAATAAAGATTTGGAATTTAAATAATCGGATTTAGATTGAAATTCAAAAGAAATCTGAAATTGAATTTATATTCAGTATTTATGATTTAAGAAGGATTTTTACAAGTTATACGGGTTTAAACCATTTTTAAGCGTTGATTTGGAAATTTGAATTAACTCAAAGATTTTTAACTTGTATAAATAGAATCGGGGTTTTTCCAAAATAAAACTATTGTTTCTAAGTGGTAAAAAGCTTTCATATGAGTAATGAACTTCCAATTAATATTAAAGAGATTTCAAGTTTGAATCGAAAATGATTTTCCAAGTTATGAATGAATCTTTGGAAATAAGTTTTGAAAGCTATGAGATAAATCTTTGATTTAAAGATTTAAATGAGTTAATCCAATTGAAACGGAAATTGTTTTGAAATCCGTAAATGTAGCTTTGTGAAACTGAGTGAACTTTGTGAAATAAATCTTTTTGTTTAAAAGATTTGAAATGGTAATTGGTTTAAACCATTTGAAAGAAACTTTGGAATTATTAAGTTGTGACTTAATCGAAATCCCATATCCATATGTTTTAAATTTTGCGCTCACTATTTGGGTTAGCCGGGAAAGGACCTTTGGGTCGTATAACCCATTCCGAGTATGTGATACGTCGTTATGGATAACATTTGAAGACCGGTGTTGAAGACCGGGTATTTGCGAGAGCGATAGGATGACCTGTCGATTGACTCTGCACCGAGTTGCTCCGGTATAGAGTTCTCCATATGTGATGGGGAATCCGATCAGGATTGTGGATATCTGGATTGCAAGGACTTCTTTGTAAGTGCCTTCGGTTCTGTTCGTGCCCGGAACAGACTTGTATGGATAGTATGTTTGACATTAAAAATTGAGATATAAAGCCTATTTCTTTCAAATATATTTCTGTTGGTGGCGGAGAATTTATTCTTTTAGCTTAACACCCTTCTCTGAGACGTACGAGCTCAGAGGTTATGTAGTTGAAGGTTATCAGCGATATATTCCCAATTTGGTAATGTGACATGCTGAGTGTTGCTGTGAAATGATCATTGTGTTGATTATTTGTGATAGGATCATTTGTTTGATCGTCTATCTTTGTGATCATTTCTATGATCATTTCTTGACCCAAAGCACGGCTTTTGTACAAAGTGTGTTTTTGTGGACGAGACTTTGTCGAGCCTCACAAACCGGTAATGGTCGAAACAGGAATTGTGCGGCAAGGTTTTCAGGGATAGCGTCCCTAGGGTATGACCATTCCTTCTGGAAAAGGGTAGTATCATGGTATGGAGCCCAGATATTTACTCATGTTGAAACACTTATTATTATGGTGTGATGTTGGTTAGAGAGCTCTCGTTTAAAGGTCCCAAAGGACCGGGGGTGGCATATCTGAGGGTTTGTAATATCCCTTGGGAAAAGGGGTTCCCGGCCTTGTTTAACAGAGAACGGTTTGGTTCTCGGGGCGTCCTTCCAGAGGCATTTCCATGTGGCAATGGGAAGTTCCTTGGCCTGACCATTTGTTGGAAAAATCCATTCATCCAATACGAGCCTTGTACGGTTTTAGTTGTATAACCTGCCATGGAATATGGCGGTAACCCGCTATTGAACATGGTAGCTATAGTAGGCATAGTTTGAAATGTCTATGCTGGCTAAGATTTATATCTTTACTTTCGAAATGATTTTTCATTACTATGCACTAGTAATAATATCAAATGTTTCTTTTTAATGCGTATCAAGCATCTTTGACTATCATAAGGAGAAATCTCCTTCGATTCTGCGTTTGCATTGTGTGTGTGTGTGCGGGAGGCCTTATGGTAGTCTCATTTTTAAGAGCATTGCGATTATAAAAGTTTAAATCTTTGATTGTTTTAAAGATAAACTGTTTTTGTTTGCTCACACCAGTCCCATGACTGATCCAGAGTTTATTGTTTATTTCCTAAACTCTGGGTGCTCAAAATTTTCTACACGGGCAGTCCAGAGTTTGGTTTTTCAGATAATTAGGTTCAGTAGATCATCTGGAGCTAGTTCAGTTTTCTTTGGATATGGACGAGACTTGCTTGGTGGAATCTTGATGGTGAATCGAGCTAGGAGTTTTGGAGCTTTGTCTTTGGAGCTTTTTGGATCAGAGTTGCAGTATTATATTCTGAGAAGACTTATTTCATATTGTATCATGTTCCGCTATATTCTATGTTGTATATTCTCTGATGTTGATGATTATCATTGTATCAAATTGATGTATCGGATATTGTATTCATGTTATATATGTGATATCATCTTTTATTTCCGCTGTGTTATTTATCATTTAATGGTGTTGCAAGCTCCCGCGAAACGAATTTGATGTTGTTTGTTGGACATCGAGTTCGGGTCGTGACAGTGGCCTTCTTAGATGCTCTGGTCCTTTGATTCTTCTTTGTGGATTATGTGACACACGTCCTTTTACTCACGTAGTCTTGCTACTTGCTTTGAAATGGAGTAATTACTTTGAGACAGTTGCATTCCAGGTTACCATATTTTGTATATTCATATACACGTATTTGGTGACACACGAAACTAACCCAGGTCCAAGTCATTTGATTTGGCATTTTATTAAGTTCATGTAGAAGTGACTTTGTCATTCATTTATTTATCTATTGTTTGCCTATTTCATTTGTACAAGTGGGCAGTGAAATATTTTATGAAAATATAGTAGTGCAGTCTACTATTTAATTTACTTTGAACCGGTGCTTGGTTTAAAACGTATTTTGCGCCGTTGTTTTTATAACGGAATTTTTACTTCGGTGTTAAATTTTTGAAGCGTGTTGTTCAGACGACATTTTTGACGAATAAAAATTACTGTTATTTTGACTTCAGTAACCGTCAATTTTAAAGTGAATTTTCAAGCGATTATCCCACAACGCTGATTTGATATCCCTTTTTACGGTGTTTTGTGAAGCGCAATTTCCTCGTCGAAATTGCTATAGTTGTTGCTGTTTTAATCACGTGTTTTAAAAATTGTTTTAAAAATAAAATTATTTCCAAAAATTTTATAGTTTACGCTTTCAAAAGAATGAGGAAGCGATTTAAACGCTTCAGCAAAATTGAGGACTATGAACCATTACTTTTACTAATTCACTTAGTTCCGGATTTGTCCGTTTGAGAACGTAAATTTTGTTTATATAAAATACGTAATTTTGCACTTTCAAGGAAATAATGAAGAGATTTAAACGATTTAGCAAAAGTGCGGAATATGGAACCACGCTTTTACTAATTCAGTTAACTCCGGATTCGTTAATTGAAATATTTGCTGTGGATTTGTTGTTTGATGATTTTAATGGTTTTGTTGGGCTTTCGAGCCACTATGTTGGACCTTCGGGTCATATGATGGACCTTCAGGTCAATTACCAGTAATAGACCTTCAGGTCATTTGTTGGGCGCCAAATATTATGATGACAGTACTTGGTAGGCTTTGTCCATATGTTGATGCACGTGCGGTGTAGCTTAGACTCGCCATATGATGGGATCGATCCACTTTTATGCTGATTTTTCTAGTTATCTATTTTTGATTTCTAGATTTTGTGAATTGCTGTTTTGAAATCAATTTTGAATTTGAAAGTTGATTTTGATGGAGTTTAATGAGTTGATTTTGATGGAGTTTAATGAAAATTCTTCATTTAAACTATGTTGAGTACTTATGTTGAATAGTCTCATTCGAGTATGATTATTTTGCTTTGATATTGTTTATGATGCATTCACTTCTAAGATTAAATGAGACTGATCCGTTTATTATTTTCTTTTAAATAATTAATACTCGGGCCAGACCGAGTTATTTCAGGATAATCACTATCTCTGATTCAGTTGCAGCTTCAGCTTTTGGGATTTCACTCCATCTTTTGTCTAGTCTTCGAGGTGTACTTTTGGTATATTGACTATCGTCTCATGTATGTTGATGTCTTTGTATATGTACATTTGGTTCATGTGAATTGTAGCATGTATTCCAGACTTATCTTCCGCTATATATATGATATTTCTGTTCTGATGTGATTATACTTATCTGTGTTGTTATTATGAGTTGTTCTGAATTTTTCTTAAGCCACCGTAGTTTCGTTTTAGATTTGGATTAAATATATATCTTTGGGAGTAATTTACACAACTCCTATCGATGTAATCAATACTCGTCTAAGGCATAACTTACGGATGGTCTCTTCTAACCAGCCTTATTCTTCGTAATAGGGACGTTATTCCTTATAATAACCTTTGTTATTGTGAGCATAGAGGTTGGGCGTCACAGCTTGGTATCAGAGCTGATATTCAGAACAAATTATAGTAAACACAGAACAGAAGCAGAATGGAACATGTGTTACAACTATTCGAAGGTTTTATTCGTGCCTTTCTAATCTATTCCTTCGTTGTTCTTAAACTTCTATACTCTCTAACAAGTTGGAATATGTCTAAGAATATACCTCATATTTCCGTAGTATTCGATTTGTTAAATTCCTTATCAATCTTGCATGTAGTTTCCTTGAGTTAAAACAAGGAAAGTCCTCTGTTTTCGATTGTTTTAACTGCTCCTAAGGGTTTCAAATCTGGGAAGCTTAATGTTGCTAAAGCTTCTGGAGATTCTTCTCAGCCCAAAGGTATTCTTCCTTCTATTTTGGAAGGTTTTATTTTATTTCATTGTCGTTCTATTAGAGTTCTTTTCGATACGGGTGCATCACATTTATTCATGTTGAAGGAGCTTGTTGATGTTATTCCTTTGGATATTGTTAGTCTTTACGACCCTTTGAGGATTTTAAATCCTATTGGTGGATCCGCTACTCTTGATTTGTTGTGTGTTGATGTTGAGATTATTCTTTTGGGTTTTTCCTTTCATGCAAATCTGCATGTCATGGATCATCTTGGTTTTGGTATGATTTTGGGAATGGATTGGCTCGTCGTTATGAAGTTCACATCCTATATCCCAAAAGAACTTTATATCTCAAGCATCCTGATGCTATCGAGCAGTTATCTATTATATTTCGAAGCATGGATCATTCTTCGAATGCTCTCGTTTCTTCCTTCGAATCGGAGGATGTCATTGCTAATATTCCGGTTGTTTGTGATTTTTCTAATGTCTTCGAGCCTATTTTGAGATTGCCGCCGTATAGGGAAATTGAGTTCCATATTGATCTTATCTCTGGTGCTCATCCTGTCATCGTCCTCCCACGAGGATGTCTGCTAAGGAAAATGAGGAACTCAAGCAACAATTATCGGAATTAGAAGCAAAGCATTTTATTCGTTCTAGCTCATCTCCTTGGGGCGCTGCCGTTGTCTTTGTTAAGAAGCCAGATGGTACTCTTAGGCTTTGCATTGATTATCACAAGCTTAATGAGCTCACTATCAAAAAATAGGTATCCATTACCTAGCATCGACGACATGTTCGACCAGTTAAGTGGCGCTAAGCTTTTCTCCCAACTCGATCTTGCTACCGGTTTTCATCAGTTACGTGTTGCGGAAGATAGCATTCCGCACTCGTTATGATTCTTATGAATGACTTATTATGTCATTCAGTTTGTCCAGCTTATTTCATCCATTTTATGAATCGAGTATTCGACGAATATCTCGATGACTCCATTTGTGTATTTATTGATTTTGGATTAAAATAGCAATTTAAAATTTTGCAAATCTTTTTCATAAGATTTATTTACAAGTATAACTGAATTTGTGTTTATCATGTAGAAGATGATTTTGTGATTGTATTGGCCGTTGATCACTTTAAGAATTCTGGTCGATATGCTTGATCAACGTTATCGATAGGAATCTCCTAAACGCTTTGATGAGACAATTTGAAACAATAAATTAACCTATAAAAAGTAAAAATTTCTAGAAAATGATTTCATAAAGATATTTGTAATTTTGGAAGTTTTAGCTTTTCAAGAAAGAAGATTATTTGAAAAAACTCTTTTCCGATACTCTTATCTTAGTGGTTCCCAAAGGGGAATCATGATCTTGTTGTTTATACCGGTGCCAGTGGTTATGGACTCGGTGCTGTTCTCATGCAAAAGAATAGAGTAGTTGCCTATGCTTCTAGACAACTAAAGCCTAACGAGATTTGTTATGCTACCCATGATTTGGAGTTAGCCGCTATAGTCTTTGCTCTAAAGATTTGGCGACATTATTTATTGGACGAGCGTTTTGTTCTCTTCACTGATCACAAATCTCTGAAGTATCTATTCACTAAGAATGAACTTAATATGAAGCAACAGCGTTGGCTCGAATTTCATGCTTCATATGATTTCGATATTCAGTATACCTCTGGTAAGGGTAATCGAGTTGCTGATGCGTTTTGTCGCAAGCATCAGGTTGTTGTTTCCATGATGCTAGTAGAGTGGAATATGTTGGAAGCTTTATCTCTTTGTGATATTAGAGACCGTCCTTCAGTTTATGATTCTCCTGTGCTTTTATTTAGCATGGAAGCTCATCCTAGTTTGTTGGATCGTGTTGTCGATGCCCAGAAACAGGATCCAGATATTTCTTATCATATTCAGAGTTGTAAATCGGAATCCCGAAGTGATGATCTAAAGGATTTCGATATTGATGTTCATGGTTGTATTCGGAAGAAAGGAAAGTTGATTGTGCCTAATGTTTCTAATCTTAGAAATGACATTCGTGAGGACTGTCATCGTTCTAAGTATACTATCCATCCGGGTAATAGTAAGATGTATGCTGATGTGAAACGCTTATACTTTTGGGAGGGCATGAAGCGTGATGTTGCAAGTTATGTGAGTCGTTGCATGACTTGTCAACTTATTAAAGCAGAACACCAGCGTCCTAGTGATCTTTTGCAGCCTCTTGAGAATCCATTATGGAAATGGGGTCAGATTTCTATGGACTTCATTGATGATCTACCTCGTTCGAGGACAGGCCATACTAGTATTTGGGTGATTTTTGAAAGATTGACCAAATCAGCTCATTTTATTCCTATCAATTCCAATCGGACTGCTCCTTTGTTGGCTAAGCTTTTTATTAAAGAAGTCCATCGACTTCATGGTATGCCTAGCTCTATTGTTAGTGACAGAGATTCGCTTTTTACTACTGGTTTCTAGCGGAGTCTTCAGAAAGCTATGGGCACTAAGCTTAATCTCAGTATAGCTTATCATCCACAGTCTGATGGTCAGACTGAAAGGGTGAATCAAGTCTTAGAAGATCTCCTTCAAGCTTGCATTCTTGATTTTGGTAGTAGTGGGGAAGACCACTTATCTCTTATTGAGTTCTCTTATAATAATAGTTTCTAATCCAGTATGGGTATGGCTCCTTTCGAAGCCCTTTACGGAAGGCCGTGTCGATCTCCATCTTGTTGGTTGGAATCCGGGGAAAAGTTAGTTCTCGGCCCCGATTATATTCGTGAATCTTCTGAGAAGATTGATATTATCAGACAGAGAATGAAAGAGGCTTAGAATAGGCAGAAATCTTATGTCGATCATCGTAGGAAGCCTTTGGAATTTTCTGTTGGCGATCGCGTATTCATTCGTGTTTCTCCGATGAAGGGTGTGGTGCTTTTTAGTAGCTTCAAGAAATTGGCTCCTCGATATATCGGACCGTTTCCTATTACGTAACGCATTGGCCCTGTTGCATATTGTGTATCGCTACCTATCCAGTTTTCAGGAATTCATGATGTATTTCATGTATCCTAGCTTCGTCGATGCCTTTGAGATTCGTATTCTATTATTGATCCTTATGTGTTGTAAGATCTTGAGATCTCACCCGACTTGTCTATTCTACAAAATCCTATTCGTGTGCTAGCTTCGGGGGTTAAACGCCTTCAGAATAAAGAATTCCCGCTTGTGAAACTTCAATGGTCCGCAAACCCCAAAGATTGCACTTGGGAAACCAGAGAATTCACTGAGCGTTCTTATCCGGGTTTTCTCTCGTCTTCGGGTGGGGGTGAGCATTCTTATCTATCTTTTCTATTTTAAATCATTGTTGTGATGAATAATTTGTGTTTTAAACAACTTCTAGTATGAAAATTGTGGGGACGCAATTTTTATAAGGGGGAGTTTGTAACAACCATGATTTTTAATCACCGTCGAAATAAAAATTTAAAATTGTAATTTTAAATTGAAATTTGAAAAATAAATTTGCAATGCAAAAATGTTGCAAAGTCAGTTGATATTATAGGTGGTGCACATGGGAAAAAGTAAATTTTTAAGAACGCAAAATCATTTGCAAAGTCAGTGGAATATAACATCATTTGCCTTTCACGTGTAGCTTGTATGGGTCTAATTCAAAAAGCAAGTGGAACATATTTTTGCCTTGATGTAAACACAAAAATTTATAAAGAAAAAATATGTGAACACATTGGCTATCACAAGAGTGGAAACACTTTGCTTTGCTCTTTTCCACCATCATTTCTTTTATGTACAGGCCGTACGTTTTGTTACTAGCGTGTATTGGAACCTTGCTGTCACCAGAGTTTTGGTAAAGCAAATATATGAACACGTTTCACCATCTTTTCTTTATGCAGCATGTCCTTTTTCTTCCCCTAATGCATGTTTCCTTTAATGCATTTGTACAAATCACTGCCAACATTAATTTCATTGACTTGTTCACAAAAATTTGAAGGGAAAATTAAAGGCAGGCATCATTCTTTCATTTTGTTCAAATTCCACTAGCCTGCATCATTTTGTTTCATTTTTCTTCAATAGCTTAGTGAAAGATTAATGGCGGTTCCATAATTTTGTTCCCTTTTGGATCTCAGTTGCTTATTGATTTTGAAGTGAATTTATGGTGAGTTCAAAAACTCACACTTCTAGTTTATTCATTGTTTTCTTATGGGTACAAATTTTGCAAGTTGGTTTGAGCTGCATCGATTCTATATTGTGAACACCTTCGTTTATGGATTCAAACTAGTTTTATTCTCGGATTTATTTTTAAAAAACATGGGACGTGGTTACCATAGTTCTGTTTTTGAGGCTTAATCAGATGTCCATCTAAATTGTGGTTTGGGGTCTTTGAACTTTTCATTTTTATTTTCCCTATAAATTTCATCATCTGTTAGTACATATTAGCACACTATATGTTCAGGTCGTTTTATTTTGTCAACTTTGTTTCATTGTGTGCATATATAATTTTGTACATGCATCATCTATTTACGAACATCATTTGGTTGCATGCATGAAAATATTCTGTATTTTTGTTCACACGTGAAGAATTGGTGTCTAAGTATCTCGTGTATTACCTCCCTGAGTGCGCATGGGTATATTGCCCAAACTTTATTTCGTGCAAGCATGTTAGAGTACTCAGGCCACCATTCATTTTTATATACACGTGAGTGTATAAACGTTGTCCAGGCTAGTGTGCAATTTACAGTTCTGATCATTTTATTGATTCGTGCATGGAAAAATAAAATTAAGCCCAGGCCAATTTTTTAGTTATTGTTTATCTCATTTTTATGCCTAAAGTGAAGCATTAGAATTGTGCAGGTAATGCATAATAGCAAGTCCAAGTTTGCGTTGCCAGGTTTATATTTTGTCAACATTGCATTTTGGGTCACATATGCGTGCATGTAATGCACGAAAATAGGTCAGGTATACATTATTTTATTTCATTTTTACGTGCAAGGGGTAGCATACGAAAAGAAACCAGTTTCAAAGTCACTTTTTACCTTTGCATATTTGATATGGCTGCAGAATAATAACGTGCATACATTTAGGTGTAGCACCATGCTTCAATCTACATGCATATACTTATAGCTTTGCCAGGTTTTTTTATATTTATTCATGCGTGGCCTTCTTAGATGCTTTGGTCCTTTGATTCATCTTTGTGGATTATGTGACACACGTCCTTTTACTCACGTAGTCTTGCTACTTGCTTTGAAATGGAGTAATTACTTTGAGACAGTTGCATTCCAGGTTACCATATTTTGTATATTCATATACACGTATTTGGTGGCACAAGAAACTAACCCAGGTCCAAGTCATTTGATTTGGCATTTTATTAAGTGCATGTAGAAGTGACTTTGTCATTCATTTATTTATCTATTATTTGCCTATTTCATTTGTACAAGTGGGCAGTGGAATTGTAAAGACCCGCAAATCCGTACCGAATAGACACTAATCTCCAGTGATTAACTCAAGATGAACAGAAATACGAACCCTTCGGCTTTTTAAGAAAGAAGAAAAGAAGTAGAAGAGAGAGAGAAGATAGAAAATAGAACGGAACAGAAACAGAACAATATCAGAATCTCACAATTCGCAGCGGAACAACATATAATAGATAAATGAATAATCTTTAAACAAAGAACTATATCAGTTATTACATTACATTTCATTACATCTTATCATCAGAGTGTACAACAACAAACAATGCAGCGGAAAAAGAAATACTAGATACTAGTGATACGCTATGTCATCCGTCTTGCCTCCTACAACTCCTGAATTCCAGAATATCCTGATAAACCTAACTCTTGACTGCCCCGTGTGGAAATTGGTGGGCACCCAGAGTTTAGGAAGGAAAACAATAAACTCCGAGTCAATCATGTGACTGGTGTGGGAACTAAAACAGTTTATTTTTCTTTTAAAAATCAAAAATAGAGGAATATTTTTAAAGTTAATTCGCAATGCTTTTAAAAATGAGACTACCATAAGGCCTCCCGCACACACACACAATGCAAACGCAGAATCGGAGGAGATTTCTCTTTATGATAGTCAAAGATGCTTGATATGCAATAAAAAGAACATTTGATATTATTACTAGTGCATAGTGTAGGAAAAATTCATTTCGAAAATAAAGATATAAATCTTAGCCAGCATAGACATTTCGAACTATGCCTACTATAGCTAACATGTTCAATAGCGGGTTACCGCCATATTCCATGGCAGGTTATTCAACTAAAACCGTACAATGCTCGTATTTGAAGAATGGATTTTCCAACAAATGGTCAGGCCAAGTAACTTCCCATTGCCACATGGAAACGCCTCTGGAAGGACGCCCCGAGAACCAAACCGTTCTCTGCTAAACAAGGCCGGGAACCCCTTTTCCCAAGGGATATTACAAACCCTCAGATATGCCACCCCCGGTCCTTTGGGACCTTTACACGAGAGCTCTCTAACCAACATCACACCATAATAATAAGTGTTTCAACATGAGTAAGTATCTGGGCTCCATACCATGATACTACCCTTTTCCAGAAGGAATGGCCATACCCTAGGGAAGCGATCCCTGGAAACCTTGCCGCACAATTCCTGTTTCGACCATTACCGGTTTGTGAGGCTCGACGAAGTCACGTCCACAAAAACATACTTTATACAAAAGCCATGCTTTGGGTCAACAAATGATCATAGAAATGATCACCAAGATAGACGATCAAATAAATGATCCTATCACAAATAATCAACACAATGATCCTTTCACAGCAACACTCAGCATGTCACATTACCAAAATTGGGAATATATCGCTGATAACCTTCAACTATATAACCTCTGAGCTCGTACATCTCAGAGAAGGGTGTTAAGCTAAAAGAATAAATTCTCCGCCACCAACAGAAATATATTTGAAAGAAATAGGCTTTATATCTCAATTTGTAATGTCAGACATACTATCCATACAAGTCTGTTCCGGGATCGAACAGAACCGAAGGCACTTACAAAGAAGTCCTTGCAATCCGAATAATCTCTAATCACGTTCGGATTTCACATCACATATGGAGATCTCTATACCGGTGATCAGCCAGTGCAGAGACAATCAACAAGAAACCCTTACGTTTTCAAAAATATCCGGTCTTCAACACCGGTCTTCGAATGCAATTCATAACGACGTATCACATATTCGGAATGGGTTATACGACCCCAAGGTCCTTTCCCGGTTAACCCGAATAGTGAGCGCTTATTTTAAAAAAATAAGTGTGGCATTCAAATTCAAGCAAATCACAACAAATACCTATTTAAAGGTAAATATTGATAGTCGGTTATTGGACTATCAATAGATATGCCAACATCACCAGATTCCAAATAATTTTCCAAATTATTTATTTCCCAAAAATATCTTTACAAGATATACATATTTTCCATTCTTCAAAAATAAATCAATATTTATTTTTAAACCCAATTTCCAATTTCATTTATAAATTGCATATTGAATTTACATTTCCAAAATATTTATGAATATACGATTTCCATTCGTTTTCAAATATTCATTTTCAATTTATCTTCAAAAAGATAAATTCAAAATATTCACTTAATATTGGAAAAAAAACATTTCCATACTTATTTATTTATAAGAAATTCACAAGCCTTTTTATTTTCTATACTTAGAAAATATTTAATATACTCTAATCGAAATTAAGTATATATTTCATTCTTTAAGGAAATCATTCACTTAACCATATTTATTTGGGCCAAAACGAATGTTGCGTAAAACATCGTTACGACAACCCAAAATCACTAGTATAGGGATTCGAAATTAAAATAGATATATAAATCCCAATACTATACAAAACATTTCCTTTCGGAAATCATCTATTATAACAACAGTGTTATAATCTACCATTTCCTTCTATTTCTCGAAAACATCTATTTCAACAATAAATGTTGAAATCTATGGTTTCGAATCTCAACACCTTTTAAAACATATTTAGATCGTTTTAATTCTATTTCAAACATCACATCCAAAATAATTTCTTTAACATAATATTCACTATTCAAAAACGTGAATATACCTTGTTAATAATTTTCATCACTTCTATTCATTTTATTTTAAAGGATTATTCACTGTCTAAACATGAATATAACTCCATTAATAAATTACAATAATTTTTCTTATCAAAATAAGTCGTTGCGAATTTATAAAACAACGTTTATAAATTCTATTTCTATTTATTTTATATCAACTCCTTTTTATAAATTCCTTTATTAACCGATCTCAATTCATATCACAATGATATACTAAAAATTCATATTATAAGTCAAACACTTATAATTTATTTGTTTACAAAATTGTTTCTTTAAACTCCCCAAATTTATAAATCTTATAACTTATAAGATTCTTTTATTTATCCAAAATCTATTCTTTTAAATAACTTTACAAATTTTATAAACCTACTGTTTATAAAATTCCATTTATAACTTCACCGTTATAATTCTATAATTCCAATTTATGAAATTCATTTACAATTCATTCTAATACTTGTAAAAGCTCGTTTTATAATTCCAATATTTTTAATTTATACATATCAATTTATAAATCTTTTAATATAAAACAATTTATATTACTATTTTTAAAACGTATTTAAACTCTTTTATAATTCATCATTTGATTTATAAAATAATCCAATTTTATAAATCCTATTTTTAAACTTTTTATAATAAATTCAGCAATCCCAGTTTAAGCTATTTTATAAAATCATTAATCTCATATCTTCAAAAATCAACTTTTAGCTATATTTCTCAAAAATCATAATTTTTATACATTAAAATTATAACGTTTATTTATTTAAGATGAATCAATTTCAAAAATATTTTATAAACGTATATTTCCAAAAATCACTTTAGAAATCAAAATCGTTGTTTTTAAACTTCAAAAATTGGATCCGATGATGCAACACATCAATAGTCAATCACGACTTTCAAACATCATATATCATCCATGATAAACAATCAAATATCACAATATATGAAATCAAATAAATATTTGTGAGGAATCTAGTTGGATCCCTCCAACCTGTTTCCCTGCATCCACAGACATTAGCACAATACCAATTCCGTTCGAGACGGAATATCGCGGTATATGAGATTTTATAAAATATTATCCGCTTTCTAACGACGCATAGGGCCTCATCCGCTATACAATGCGGGAAATCAATCAACTGCAATACATACATATGCCAATATATATATATATATATATATATATATATATATATATATTGCTATATATATAATATAATACCAATTCCACTTCAAGGTGGAATATCGCGGTATATGTGTGTAATAAATAACCTCCGCTTACTAACGGCGTATAGGGTCTATTCACATCCAATATATATATATATATATATATATATATATATATAACAATCATCATACAAGCATTCAATCAACACAACTAACAATTTTAAATCTAACTATTTAAAATTTAAATAAATCCTTTTGAGTGAGAAGTTCTCACCTTTGCTTTTATTTTGCAATCCACTTCCTTTCTTGACTCGATTTTCTTGATTTATACCTTGTATAAATATTATATACAATTTGTTAATATTCGAACAAATCGAATAATTAATTTTCATTTGATAATTTTGATTCATCGGTGATTTCATTTTAATAGTTAAATTAACTGATAGTTTTATTTAAACCGGTTTCTTCTTTAATAAATCATCTTATCAATTAATTTGAATTTCTAACCAATTTTTCCTTAATAAATTTATTTTAACTAAAAATTAAATTTAATACTAATTCTCCTTTTAATAACTTAATCAATTATAAATTCAATTTTAACTAAAAAATTTCTTTTTAGTAACTATAATAGATAAAACAAATTTATTATCGTAAACTATTTATTTTATAACAACTTAACTAATCATTTTACTTTAAATTAATATCCTTATATCAGTTTCTTTTAATAAATTTATTTAACTAATTATTAAATTTTAAACCAAAACTTTTCCTTTTAAAATATTTAGCAATCAAAATAATTCCCTAAGTTAACTAAACAATTCAATTTTAACCAACGATACACTTTTAATTAATGATATCAAAGAATTAATTTTAAACTAATACCTTTTTGGTTTTAAACCAATACGTTTAACTTTTTTTTAAGAATTCGTTTAACTAAAAATTTAAATTTTGAAACTAAATTCCCTTTAAATAACCTGGAAGAAGAAAAATTCTGTTTTTCAAAAACATCATTTTAAAATTGAGGTTAATATACACTACCGTAGATAAATATTTACAGGAAAAAGAATACTCAGTTTTACCTTCATATTCAAAATAACAATATGCGTTTTTTCTTTTTTCTTTTTAGACAACTCAAAATTAAATTGAGAAAGATGATGCTCGAATACCTTACTATCGAATCTAGCTTCGAACTCGAACCCCAAATTCAATCGCCTTCTGCCACACCCACGCGGCCGCTGCGCTTGAGTGCCGCGCCATCTCCACGTCGCCGCGTCCATGCCCTAGCCACCGCCCATGATCCACTGCCACCCTTCCAAAAATCACGAGCCCTCGCGAGCGCGGTCCCACTGCTCGATGTTGCCTCGCCGCAACGCTCCACTCGATCGAACCCAGTCGTGACTTCATCCACGCGCGAGCACGCGCAAGCTTCGACTCTGCCCCATCATCGCGCACGCACTTGTGAGCGTCGCCGCCGTCGCGATTTGGATCGCGATCTTTTTTTTTCTTTTTTATTTTATACGGCCATTGTTTTATTTTACTAAAGAGAAAGGGGAGAGAGGGAGACGCGAAAAGGACTTCGGTGATTAAAATTTGATTTGGGGAGAAATAGTTTATGCGGCCATTATTTTTTTTTTCTTCGTTCGATTGATTTTGAATGAGAGTGAAGGGCGAGAGGGATTTTAAAATGGAACGAAGTATGCTCTGCACGATCCTTAGCGTGATCTTTGCCGTAATTTTAGACGTGATTCAAGGGATGCTGTCGTATATTTTAAATTTAAATTTGAATTTAATTTGAATTCAATTTGATTTCGACGCGTTTATATCTCGTGTGCTCATATATCAACTCCGAAAAATACGAAATTTGAAATCCGAGAATAATTCAATATTACGGACCCAATGGAACTGGTTTCGTCGAATTCCGAGACTGCGCCTCGGACGGCTATTTTTAAATATCGATTCAAACGATTTAATTTCAAAACTAAACAATTCACTTCCAAATTAAATTCTGAAGCTTCTAAAATATTCAATATTATCAATATGAATTTTACAAGCCTTTGAAATATTTTTAATTGGCTTAAAATTGAAGATTCAAATTTTTATTCAACTTTCAATAGATTAAATTCTATAATTTAATCGCCAATTTCATTCTGATAATTTGAAATTCAATTCAAACCATCATTCAAATATTTAAAATTAATTAAATATTCTCAAATTAAATTGTTAAAAATTCTGGGTCATTACAGGAATATTTGATGAAAATATAGTAGTGCAGTCTACTATTTAATTTACTTTGAACCGGTGCTTGGTTTTAAAATGTATTTTGCGCCGTTATTTTTATAACGGAATTTTTACTCCGGTGTTAAATTTTTGAAGCGTGTTGTTTTGACGACATTTTTGACGAACAAAAATTATTGTTATTTTGACTTCAGTAACCGTCAATTTTAAAGTGAATTTTCAAGTGGTTTTCCCGCAACACTGATTTGATATTCGTTTTTACGGTGTTTTGTGAAGCGCAATTTCCTCGTCGAAATTGCTATAGTTGTTGTTGTTTTAATCACGTGTTTTAAAAATCGTTGTAAAAATAAAATTATTTTCAAAAATTTACAGTTTGCGCTTTCAAAAGAATGAGGAAGCGATTTAAACGCTTCAACAAAATTGAGAACTATGAACCCTTACATATACTGATTCGGTTAATTCCAGACTTGTCCTTTTGAGAACGTAAATTTTATTTATATAAAATACACAATTTTGCGCTTTCAAGAAAACGATGAAGAGATTTAAATGATTTAGCAAAAGTGCCGAATATGGAACCACGCTTTTACTAATTCGGTTAATTCGGGACTCGTTAATTGAAACATTTGCCGTGGATTTGTTGTTTGATGACTTTGATAGTTTTATTGGGCTTTCGAGCCACTATGTTGGAACTTCGGGGTCATATGATGGACCTTCGGGTCAATTACCAGTACTAGATCTTCGGGTTGTATGTTGGACCTTCGGGTCATTTGTTGGACACCAAAATTTATGATGACGGTACTTGGTAGGCTTCGGCCATATGTTGATGCACGTGCGGCGTAGCTTAGACTCGCCATATGATGGGATCGATCCACTTTTATGCTGATTTTTCTTGTTATCTATTTTTGATTTCTAGATTTTGTGAATTGCTGTTTTGAAATCAATTTTGAATTTGAAAGTTGATTTTTATGGAGTTTAATGAGTTGATTTTGATGGAGTTTAATGAAAATTCTTCATTTAAACTATGTTGATTACTTATGTTGAATAGTCTCATTCGAGACCATGATTATTTTGCTTTGATGTCGTTTATGATGCATTCACTTATAAGATTAAATTAGACTGATCCGTTTATTATTTTCTTTTAAATAATACTCGGGCCAGACCGAGTTATTTCAGGATAATCACTATCTCTGATTCAGTTGCAGCTTCAGCTTTTGGGTTTTCACTCCATCTTTTGTCTAGTCTTCGAGGTTTACTTTTGGTGTATTGACTATCGTCTCATGTATGTTGATGTCTTTGTATACGTACATTTGGTTCATGTGAACTATCGATTGTTGTAGCATGTATTCCAGACTTACCTTCCGCTGTATATCTGATATTTTTGTTCTGATGTGATTATACTTATCTGTGTTGTTGTTATTATGAATTGTTCTGAATTTTTCTTAAGCCACCATAGTTTCGTTTTAGATTTGGATTGAATATATATCTTCGGAAGTAATTTACACAACTCCTATCGATGTAATCAATACTCGTCTAAGGCATAACTTACGGATGACTGCTCCTAACCAGCCTTATTCTTCGCAATAGCAGACCTTATTCCTTATAATAACCTTTGTTATTGTGAACATAGAGGTGGGGCGTCACACCCCTTCTCTGACCGCTGGCCTGCAATAATGGAAAAATGAATAAAATTCAAGTTTATTGTTTTGATAAGGTCAAAATATCATATTTGAAGTAGTTTAAGATAAAATTATATATTCCAACATAGAAATATGACTTAAATATCAAATTAGCAGTAAAATAAATTATTTACCACTTGATTGCCAAATCCGTATCGTCTGCCATGCTCTGCTGGATCCATAACGGACTCAAAAATAGCATCCTCCTCATCAGTCGTCAGCTGATCTCATCCTATGTCATCAAGGAGTGTCTGCCGCTGCTCCATAAACTTCTCCTGCATTTACAAATTAATAACATCATATCTTGTTTCATTATAGTTTAACAAGCAGAACAATTACTAATACTGCATAAAATGAAATATGCTTACACGGCTTTTGCTGGATTTATCGTCCTGCCAGTATACGAAACAGTCTCGTCCGGATTCACATGCTCGACAGCATGCGTACGAGTGAACACGTCCATATAGCCCATAGGACCATATGCCTCAGCTTCCTGAAGTTGATTTTTACATACAATTATTATACATTTAAAATTATATAGCATAAACTATTTACAATTATTATTCAGTAAATTTACCAACTCCTGCCGATACCGTCGAAACGACTTCGACCCTCCGCGATGAGTGATGGGATTCTTATTTCTATTTGTAGAGTTTCTATCCGATTCTGCCTGTACATTCAAAATTTGATACATTATTTTTTGATCATGTCAAATTAATAATTCAAAAACATTTAGTATAATTGCATTCGCCTCGTCCGTTTCCCTGTATTCTAACCATGATTTCCATACACTCTCCCCCATCCACCGTGGTTTCTTACCAGATTTCTTAATTTCAGATATCGTGTCCATATAGTTCTTGCGCATCTTCTTCATCCAACATCCTCGTGCCAGCACCATATCGTCTGTCTGGATGTCTATCTCAGCCTGTGTTTCACGATAAAAAGTAAAAAAAAAAAGATTACACTTTAAACGATAAACAGTAGAAAAATGACAAAAATGAATTATAAATGAAAAACAGAAAAATATACATACTAGAACATCCTTCCATATACACTCTATGATGTGAGGAGGGATGTTATCCCACTTCGGCCAGCAAGCACTCATCCTACTGCGATAAGAAGCTCTAGAGACATCCAGCACAACCTTCGAGGGAAGTGGGTCGCACCACCTGTTTTTAAATACGATATAGATAAGTACGTACGTATATCATAAAAAATAAGATGCTGAATAAAATTTAATTCTTACTCCTCTGCTTTAGGGACTAATACAACTACTGGACGCTGACTCTTGCGATGGGCCACTGCCATCGCCTCATGATGATCGGGAAGAGCTCCTACCTCCATATGACATTATGATAAACCTGTGACATATATACACATCATTATATAAGAGAATAACAACATGATAATGAAATATATTTCATATGAAAATGACATCAACGGTATAAATTTCTTAATTAATGACTGAAATGGAAATAGAAATGGAAGTGTGTTATACCCGATTCATAATGGGTGTACTCTTCCAACAATAAGCAGATTCATTGCATTTTTAATAAAAATTCCTAAATAAATGACAACTGGAAATGACATAAAACATGTAAACAATGGTAAATATATTTGGTTTCATAGTCACATCAATTTCATAATACATCAAGAATTCAACATAGTTACATCAATTGTAAAAAAAAGATTCAGATTTATATCAGTCATCATCGTCTTCCAATTCAGATTCGGTCTCGTTTTCTACGATATTTTCCTCTGCATTGTCAAACGCTTCTACTAAAACATTTGATTCATCGATCAAAGGACCAAAATCTGTATGATCGTATGTAATTATTATTTCGTTATTTTGCTCAAGATCTGCCTGATAAGCTTGTTTGTCCGAAATATTCTTCCGATCGAATGTGAATCTGGCCTTTGTTTTAAAAACTACAGACCAATCTACTTTATCTCTTTTTAGAGACGGATAAGGAGCGTAATAAACTTGCAATGCTTGTTTGGCTAGTACAGAAGGATCATACTTGTGATAATGCGATGTATGCTTTATTTCGATAAGATTATAATCCTTGTGCACATTAATTCCAAAACCTGGAACGTTGCTAAACCAATTGCATCTAAATAGAAACACCTCCTCCGCGGGTCGTGAGAAATATGTCTGCTGCAAAATTTGTGTTAGAATGCCATGAAAATCATTTAAGTGATTTTCTGGATCATCACTACCTTTAACAAATACACCAGTATTATTTGTTAATTTTTCTACACCGTATTCTTTGGTGTTAAATTTATATCCATTGACGAAATATATTGGATATGTCCTAACCACTCTTTTTGGTCCCATCGCAAGATGTTTCAACCCTTCGTCAACAACACAATTTCTCGGCTCATAAACGTAATTTGAAAACCAATCGAAAAATTCTTTACTGAGATCTCTGTTCGGATGTTCACGTTCATGAACACTGTTTATATAAACAAATTATTACATTAAGTTATACACGCGCATGCATTGTAGAAAAGAATAAAACACAAATTATTATTTCAGATTACCTCACAAACTGTGCAACCTCGGCATAATTTAGAAGAATATAAGTGTGTGCTACATGAAGGTCTCTATTGTCTAGCCATATTTCTACACATTTTCCAGAAGGCCGACCATGTTGCCTAAAAATAGATAACATTGCTTGAGAGGACTCCTGTTTGTCACCATCGTCATTACGAGGAACACTTTCAAATGAAATATTCATATGGTCATTGAAATAGTGAGAAAAAGAACGAAGCTTCTTCTTCGATGTAAGATTTACATATCGAACCTTCAACTCGTGCTTTTTGCCTCACTTTTTTCTTCAAATGATTCAAATATCTATGCAAAATTAATTTATATTCATCTTTCAAATGCAATTAAATTACGTGATAACATATTACATACCTCTCAAATGGATACATCAATCCATATTGGACAAGACCTCGAAGTCGTGCTTCAGATGGAAGATGAACAGGTAATGTTCCATTACATTAAAAAAAACCTGGGGGAAATATTTTCTCTAATTTGCAAAGCAATATAGGAATGTCCACTTCAAGTTTACGTAAACGTTGCACTTTTAAAGTAGTCGAACAAAGCTCTTTGTAAAACATACTAAGCTCCGTTACTACCTTTCAAACTTTTAACGGCAGTAGTTCTTTGAACATAACGGGAAATAAATTTTCCATCATTATGTGACAGTCATGACTTTTCATTCCGCTCAATCTACCTTTTTTAAAGTCAACACATCTACGAAGATTTGATGTTATCCCATCAGGAAATCTTAACCCTTCCACCCATTTTAACACAACTTTAACTTGATTATTATCTAATTCGTAACATGCTTTGGGTTTTTTACTGTCATTTGGTTTCATATGAAGCTCAGGACGTTTGCATAATTCTTCTATATCACGTCTTGACATCAAATCATCCTTCGTCTTCCCTTTCACATTCAAAATTGTGTTAAAAACATTATCAAATACATTTTTCTCATTGTACATCACATCTATATTATGACGAAGCAGAAGATGTTTCCAATACGGCAACTCCCAAAAATTAGTTTGTTTGCACCAGTTACGAACAACTGATTTGCCTTCAATTTCTGTTTGCTCTCCAGTTTCATGTACCTTTGGATAGTCGCTAACAAGTTCATATATGTCTTCGCTTGACCATATCGTCGGTGGTTGTCTGGTTTCTACTCTATTAGCTAAAAAGTTGTTCTTGTCTCCTCTGAAGGGATGATTTAAATGGAGAAAATATCGATGACGGTCAAACCATGAAATTTTCTTACTATGAGGTAAAGAAAACGCACGTGTTTCATCCATGCAATATGGACATGCTAGACGACCGGTAGTACTCCATCCTGAAAGCTTTGCACAGGCAGGAAAATCACTTATAGTCCATAGCAAAGAAGCAAACATACGAAAAAATTTCTTCTTGGACACATCGTATGTTTCTACTCCTTCGTTCCATAGTATTTTTAACTCCTCAATCAACGGTTGTAAATATACATCGATTCCTTGTGTCGGATCGTCGGGGCCAGGAACGACAACAGTAAGAAACATATATTGTTTTTTCATACACATCCATGGAGGTAAATTGTACGGTGTGAGATAATGGGCCAGGATGAATATTTAGAACCAATGAGAAAATGGAGAAAAACTGTCTGTACATAATCCTAATCTAACATTTCGACTCTCCATTGCAAAATTTGGACACGTTTTATCGAAATGCATCCATGCTTCTCTATCGGCCGGATGTGTCAACGTACGCTCTTCCTCCGTTCTCACACTATGCCATCTCATATTAGATGCAGTTACAGAAGATGCATATAATCTTTGAAGTCTTGGAGTTATGGGTAAGTAATGCATACGCTTGTAAGGAACTTCCTTCCCCTTCTTTTTTCTTGGTTTGTATCTCTCCTGGTTACAAATTTTACAATTTCTAAGGTTTGCGTCTTCTTTCCAAAAAAACATGCAGCCTTTTAAACATTATCTATTTTCTGATAAGGTAAACCAAAAGCCAACATAAATTTTTTAACTTCATAGTGATTTTCACACATTAGATTATCAGATGGCATATGACTTTTTGCAGCTTGTACAATATCCATAAACCCAGCTTCAGTGATGTTGTATTTTGACTTTATCGCAATGTATTCTGCGATTACTAATAGCTGAGTGCTGCTTTTACAACCATCCCAAATAGGTTTCTTAGCCGCATCTAGTAAATCATAAAAAAATTTGCTTCAATATTTGGTTCTTCAACATTTACATCGTCCTCGTCAACTTCAACCATAGGAAACATTGATCGTGCTACATCTTCAATCATATTTTCTATACGGGTCGTCATAACTATTTCGTTAACGACGCTGTCAGACTCTACAGAAGTATTTGCTACAACTTCTGCATGCCGATCCCAAACATAATACATGGGTATGAAACCATTTTTGGCACAAATGAACTTTCATAATATCTGGTAACAAATACTTCAAATGTCTACACCTACTACACGGACAACGAATTTTTGGATCGTTTCCATCATTACTTAAAGCGAATTAAACAAACACGTTTATACCATTATAAAAATCTTCTTTTATTGAGCCCCTCAGTCCTTTTCTTTGGTACATCCATCTCCTCCGATCAACAAAATAATCAATCATTTTTCCTATTTGACAAAATGAGAAGTTCAAAATTTAATATTTAGTTTCAAGAATACAAATTCGAAAAAGATTATTTTTATGGTCGTAAAATATTTGAATTTAAAGAACAACTTCACAAATTTAAAAATATTTTCAAATAGGGCACATTTTATTTTTTAACGTATCGATGTAAAAAATTGTATAATTTTTTTTCCATGGTCAGGCATCCTACTTCCCATTACAAACACAGTAAACATTTACATTTTGTATATTACTTCGTCTCAAACGATGAAACCAAATTTCGGCAGCATTTCCTTTTTATTCCATGCATTGTACATAAATGCGTGTACATAGGAAACAAAAAAGATAAGTTAGGCCGAAATTTTATGAACCATTTGAGATGAAGTGGAATACAAAATGTAAATGCTTACTGTGTTCATAACTTGTCCAATACAGGGACAAATCCAACAAACATTGTACCAGATGAATATAAATGGTCGTTTTTCGAAAAAACGACTATTTATATAACGATCGTGTACAACACTCGTCATACGGGGCCAAAAACTCTCTGAGGGACATTTGTCAATTACATATGCACATTTTATAAAAAATACATACTGTTCACATTTACATAAATATATTTTAATTTAACACATTTATTCGATGTATTACATTAACTTAAGGCTCGTTCGACTTTTTTTTGTTGCATAAGTCAATACGTGCACAATATAATATTCCTAGCTCGTACATTCATTTTATCTTATTCCAACTAACATAATACAATGATAGCAGTGCTACACACATATACAATCGTAGAATCAAGGCATACACAACGATGTACAAATACACGAACAACCATAAATTATACATGTTTTTCGCAATTTCACGATAAAAGATGAAATAGGAATACCATGGAATGTTAGACATTGTTATAACACTATTGGAAACAAATTCAATCAACAATTAGCCCTAATTTATCAACGTATGCAAATCTAGAATTAGGCTAAAAACTGAATTTTTGACGAAAATAAGAGATTATACCTGTGCCGGAGAGCAATAGACGTTGATTGTGCAGCCGAGGAGGATCTGAAAGCTCGAAATTGATGATTGGAAGGTTGGAGAAGAGATTTGGGGATTGTTAACCTAAAATTTTCGTATGCAGAATGAGGAAGAAGAAGGCTTGGCCTGGTGCTGTAAATTGTGATTTTTCCACGGCTTCCAACGGCCGCCGACGGCCCGTCGGAAGCCGTCGAACATAAGCCGTCGGGAGGCGTCGCCCTACCCTGCCGATTTTAGAGCATTTTCTAGTAGTGATACTTATTTTATTTTAATATTTGTCTTAAATTTAAATATTTATTTTTATAAAATAATAATAATAATATGATATCTATTTTCTGTTTATATCAAGCTGATTTGATCTGTTCTCGTTGATTCCTATTTATCAGCTTTGCCTGTCAATTCCGTGTTAAGCTTACTTCCCTTTGATATTTGTTATTTGGATTGATCAATTTTCGAATTAGTGATTTATTCCATGCGCCTGTCCTGCTCTCTATAGCCTCGAAAGGTGTGCAATCACTCATGATTAACATTCTTATATTTAGTAAACTTAATTTTATGAAATGACGATTGAAATATGTTGTAAAATTTGAATTGTTGAGTTATTTATTTGTTAAATATGATATGCCATTATCTTCAATTGTTTACCCCTGAAATATGACACCATAACCTGTTGTATATGTTATATTTGAATTGTTAATGATGATATATGCCTGCTATTGATTTGTATGTCATTTTATAATATTATTTGTCATTGTTCTCACTCTGCAAGTTCCCTATTAGTCTAGAAATCCCTATGGGTTGTAATGATACATACCCGAACGATATTATAGAATAAGGGAAAATCGTTTTAGGCCGAAATGATAAACCCAAGTGATTTTCATTAATTTTGAAATTTTGGGATTGCGGGTTGAAATGATATATGCCCGTAAATATTTAAATTTCGGATTGAAAAGGTAAATATCAGAATCACTTGACCATATGATAGAAAATTATATACGGACGCCGTCGTTCTATATTTTGATAATGATTGCCAAAGTTCGAAAGGAAACATATGGATTTTATTAAATATTGATTTTTAAATTATAATATAAAGAATTTATTTTAATATAAGTGTAAAATTTAGATTTTTTTAAAGTTATATGTTTTGGAAATTTTAAAATTTATAAGTTAGTTTTAAAAATATAATTTTTAAGATTTTCTTATAATTTTATTATTTTAAAAATATATAAAATAAGATTTAATACAAAATACATTTAATAATAAAATTTAATTTAATAAAATTTAATTTAATAAAATTTAATTTAAATTTTTTATAATATGCTTAAGTATTTATTTAAATTTATATTAATATTTTAAAATTAGAATTTTATAACTTTATAATAAAAGTTGGGAAGATAACTTAATGTTGACTTGGAAGTTAAATTGGTTAATAATTGAATTTAAATCAGAATTGATTTGACCTTATTTATTTTGAGATTTTGAAAGATATGATTTATAACTTGATTTGATGAAAAGTGATTAAATGAATATTCTCAACTTTATAATAAAACCGAAACCCAATATTTAATATTGATTCAAATTTATAAATTAAAATTTTATTTAATTATTATTAAAATGCTTAAGTGAATATTTTCCAATTTGAATAAAATTAAAGTTAAATGTTGAAGTCTAAATGAAAGTTATATTATAAATATTTGAATACGTAAACTGTGAATCTTATTGGAATTGAAGTGATAGTTCAAACCGGGGTTTGAAATCGATATAAATTAAAATAGTTTAATGAGAATTTGAATTGATTTGTGAAATTGGAAGAAACAATTCTAATTATAAACTATTTTTGATATATAAATTATTTTAATGTATACTATTTTAATTTATAACTATTTCAATATATATAAACTATTTTCAATATAAAAATGCCATGATTTTGAAAGTAATATGATTTCGAAAGTGCTATGATTTTGAAAGTGTTACGATTTCGAAAGTGCTATGATTTTGAAAGTGTTATGATTTTGAAAGTGCAATGATTTTTGGAAATGAATATGATTTAAGGTGAATAATGATATCGAATTGATATGGTTTTGAAATGAATACGATATTTTGATATGAAGTATGAACTATTTGAAATGAAATGACTACAGTATGAAATAAGCTTTTGGTTGTTAAAGAGATCGGGATCAAATATTGTCATACTCTCGACCAATACCGAAAACCACTTTAATAGCTGTGTATGTGGTGTAGATTCCGAAACGAAGTACGATGGTTTGGCGATGATTCTATATGAGGTATTAGCACAGCCCTGACTCGCGTGAGTCAGCTTGATGTGGCTAAAACAGGAGCCACGTCGGGCCAAGTGAGGTCATTCCTCCTATCAGACACATTTCTTCCATATTATTCTAGTACTTTGTGATTGATTGGGTGCACCTTTGATTTGGGAGTGTGTCTCGAGGTGGGAAGTAGTAGCTGCTACGCGTTACCACCGGTCTGGATCCGCAAATGGTATATCTACCCTGGCATTGCCTCGCATGCCTTGTCACATGCCCTATCACGCTTTCTACGAGTTTGTTTTGTGTCGTACCTATGGAGTGCTCCCTGATAGCCCATCTACAGGTGGAGTTTACAGTATCTGTATAAACTACGACATTATGTAAAATGTGTTAAGGGGGATATGGATAATGCCTTAATGTTATTTTAATAGTTTATTTTACTATAGACATTATTATAACAGCGTATATTACTACATAGTAGATAGTTCCACGATCCGTAGAGGATGGGAATCCCAAACATACTTTAAGTTATTTGTATTTCAGTTGACATTTCACTTGAGTTTAATTGACTATATAAGAATGTTAATCCTGACTCGAGTGTTTTGTGTTTTGCTTTATGCTCGGTCAGACTGAGTGTCACAGCTTTTGAGACTCACCCTTGGAGTTTGGAGCTTCTCTTGGAGATCCATTAAAATCTATTCTTCTTTCAGTTATTTAGTTATCTCCAGCTGTTTATATTCAAATTTTTTCATTTGACTATGTATTGAGACTTTTATGTATTCGAGATATCTGTTGTATTTTACTTTAAACTCTAATGTTTATATAGTAGCTTCATGGACTACTATTTATCTATTTCACTGCTTATTGCTATACTACTCTGTGTCTTTGATTCTGTGATTGATTTATTTACTATATATGCTGAGTTTTGCCAAATATAAATTAATAATCTTTTGTTTTCAATAATTCAAGTCTGACATGTGTGGATGCGAATGGTTTGAAATAACCAGGTTGTTACAGTTGGTATCAGAGTTCTGGTTTAGGCAAAACATGGCATGTGGAGTAAAAATTTAATATTAGAATCATATTCGTTCGAGCTTGAAATTCTTCGTTAGGATTCTTTTTGCTTAGGATTTCTTTTAAATTTTAGAACTCCCCCTTTGTTCCAAAATCCATTCTTGTTTTATCTTGTTCTTGATTCTTTGATACTGGAGCGTCCCATAGCTCCAATCTTAACAGTCAACTTCATCCTTATGTGATCGGTCCCATTGGCGTCCCCACCAACCTATGTACGATCTGTAAAGTGGTGTAACAACCCTATTTTTGATTACCGTCGAAATAAAAATTTAAAATAGAAATTTTAAACTGAAATTTGAAAAATAAAGAAGAATTTGCAAATTTATTGCAAAGTCGGTTGGAAAATAGAAAAGTGTGTGATAATTTTCTTTGGCCTTCACGTATAGAGAATAGGTCCATTTATAAGCAAAAATTGAACACTTTTGCTATCACAATGGTTGAACACTTTGCCTTTGCTTTCACCATAATCTTTAATGCAAGTGTGTCCTTTTATTTCCCTAGTGCACGTTTCTCTTAAATGCATTTGTACCATAAAGACTTGCTAGCACACTATTGCATTGACTTATACACAATATTGGAAGAGAAAAGTATGTCTGCATCTTTCATTTTATTTCAATTTTATGTAGCTGTGAAAAAAAACTTTAATGGTAGTTCATTTCATGCTCCACTCATATCTTGGTTGCTAGTTGAGTCAAAAACAAAATTATTGGTGAGTGCAAAACTCACGCTTCTAATTAAACTTTGCTGCCTGTTTTTTTGATATGCTAATTAGTTCTCTGATACCATTTGTGTGTATTAAATACACCTCAACACGTCCTGGCATTTCAATTTATTTTCCTTCATTACTTTTGTGAATGCAAGTGTTGTCTGGGCTATATTCCTTCATTACTTTAGTGTGTATGTAGCGCACAAGTACGTGCGTAAAATTTTTGTTGCCCAAGTCAAATTATATAATTTGTCTATAATTGTTTCGTGCGTGCATGTAACGCACATAAACTAGGTCCAGGTCTCTTTATATTTTTTGTATTTCATTTACGTGTGTGCGCAAGTTTAAATTGCACAAAATTGTTTTGAAACCTTAAATTACGTGTCTACATGAATATTTCCAGACCATTCTTTCATCATTTGCGTGCAAAGATGCAACCTTTCTTTTACATTTTATATTTCTGTGTGCATGTAAATGTGTCCAGGTCATATATTATGTTGCTGGCGTGCATGTAAACGAGTTCCAAGTCATTTATTTTGTTAATTTCATCACTTGCGTGTAAATATGTGTAACTTGAAAGTTTGCAGTTCGCACAAAAATGAGTACAAGTCAGTTTATAATATTCTACTTTAGTACGTGCATGAATAGCTTTGCCAAGCCATTTTCTAGCCATTTTAGTGCGTGACAATATGTGTAGCATAAAACTTCATATTTGCATGCAAAAAGTTTGAGTCTAGACCACCTCCTTTTTCCATTTTCTATCTCATTTTGGTGCAAGTTGTAGTGTATTATAATATTGCCCAGGTTATATTTTTCTAATGCATTATTTGCGTGCAAGTTGCAGGACACGTGTATTTTGTTCAGTTATTTAATTTGCCTATTTCATTTCGAGTGTACACATGTGTATTGCCCAGGCAGTGCAATATTATACGTAGATAGGTAGTGTAGTCTAATAATTAATTTATTTTAAACCGGTATTTTGAAACGTATTTTTTTGTCGTTATTTTTATAACTGATTCTTACCCTAGTATTTATATTTGAAGCGTGTTATTTTGATGAGATATTTAACGAATAAAATTACTGTTGTTATGACTTCAGTAACCGTCAATTTAAAGTGAATTTTCAAGCGGCTATCTTGCAACCAAGAAAACCCACAACGCTGATTTTATATCCGTTTTTACGGTGTTTTGTGAAACGCAATTTCCTTGTCGAAATTGCTATAGAAGTTCCTGTTTTAATCACATGTTTTTAAATCGTTTTAAAATATAATTGTTTTCAAATATTTCACGGTTTACGCTTTCAAAAGAATGAGGAATCGATTTAAATGTTTCAGCAAAATTAAGGACTATGAACCTTACTTTTACTGATTCGATTAATTCCGGACTTGTCCATTTGAGAACGTTAAAAAATTATTTATTTGAAATACATAATTTTGCAGAAACGATGATGAGATTTAAACGATCTAGCAAAAGTGCGGAATATGGAACCACGCTTTTACTAATTCATTTAATTCCGGACTCGTTAATTGAAATATTTGCCATGTAATTGCTGTTTAAATTTTTTAATGATTTTGTTGGGCTTTCGAGCCACTATGCTGGACCTTCGGGTCAATTACTAGTACTCGGCCTTCGGGTCATTTGTTGGACTTTCAGGTCATTCGTTGGGCGCCAAATATTACGCTGACTGTAATTGGTAGGCTTTGACCATTTGAGATGCACGTGCGGCGCAGCTTAGACTCGCCATATGCTGGGATCGATCTTTTTTATGCTGATTTTTCTAGTTATCTTATTTTGATTTCTAGATTTTTGTATATTGCTATTTTGAATTCAATTTTGAAATTGAGAGTTGATTTTGATGGTGTTTAATGAGATTTCTTCATTTAAACAATGCTGATTATTTATGTTGAATAGTCTCATTCGAGATTATGATTAATTTGCTTTAGTTTTCTTTATCATACATTTATTTCTATGTTTAAATTAGACTGATCCGTTTATTATTTTCTTTTAAATAATACTCGGGTCAGACCGAGTTATTTCAGGATAATCGCTATCTCTGATTCTGTTGCTGGTTCAACTTTTGGGATTTCACCTCATCTTTTGTTTAGGCTTCAAGGTGTAACTTTTGGTGTATTAACTCTCATCTCATGTATGTTTTGATGTCTATGTATATGTACATTTGGTTCATGTGAACCATCGAGTGTTGTAGCATGTATCCAGACTTACCTTCCGCTATATATATGATATTTCTATTCTGATGTGATTATACTTATCTGTGTTGTTGCTGTTATGAGTTGTTTTGAATTTTTCTTAAGCTACCGTGGTTTCGTTTTAGATTTGAATTGAATATATATCATTGGGAGTAATTTACACAACTCCTATCGATGTAATCAATACTCGTCTAAGGCATAACTTATGGATGGTCGCTTCTAACAAGCCTTATTCTTTGCAATAGCATACGTTATTACCTCACAATAACCTATGTTATTGTGAGCATATAGGTGGGGCATCACAGCTTGGTATTAGCTCTGAGATTTAGAACAAATTATAATAAACACGGAACAAAAGTAGAATGGAACATGTGTTACAACTATTCGAGGGTTTCATTCGTGCCTTTCTAACCTATCCCTTTGTTGTTCTTAAACTTTTATCCACTCTAACATGTTGGAATATGTCTAGGAATGAATCTCATATTTCCGTAGTATTCCATTTGTTAAACTCCTTATCAATCTTGTATTATTTTAACTAATCCTTATCTTCTTTTGTTCTCTTAGCCTATGGCTGGAATAGGTAGAGGGAAGCGTCCTACTGTATGTTCGTCTAGTGGTTCTCATCCGGACGGAGTTTATATGTCAGCTGATTAGTTTATGGAGCTATTTCGGGGTATTCAGCCTTCTGTTGCTACTCTCGCAGGTCCCACACATAAGTCTGCCTTCGCCCGCATGTGTAGTGACTATTCCCACCTTGGAGGCAAGACTTTCAAGGGATCAGAAAGTGTATTGGAGGTTCAAACTTGGTTGAGCGCTAGTGAGCGCATATTTTCTTGGATGGATCTTTCAGATCATCATCGCATTCTCGTGGCATCTAGCATGTTGCAAGAACGTGCGCTTGATTGGTATGAGCTTTTGATTGCAGAAGTTGATGAGTCCTCTCTCTTGTGGATTCAGTTTTAGGAACGTTTCGAACTTAAGTTCGTTCCTGAATCAGAAAAGGCCAATCTTGCTCGTAATTTCCTTGAGTTAAAACAAGGAAAGTCTTCTATTTCTGATTATGTTGCATCTTTCAAGGCCTTGTCCATATACAGAGTTGAGTTCATTAACACTCCGCGTAAGAAGAATATTAGATTTGTCGAAGGTTTGAAGAAGTATTTGAAGAAAGACCTTTTACTTCAGCTTAAGCTTCCTTTTGAGGAACTTGTTGATTCGGCATTTTACCTTGAAGCTATCGAAAAGGAACGTGATAGTAGTGATGAGGTTGAGGTTTCCAAGAACCCCAACAAGAAGATGTTTCCATTTCATAAGCCTAATCCTTCTTCCAAGAAGAAGAAGAAGCAAGCTACCTCTAATTCTCAGCCTAGTAGTGCACCTTCTAATCAGAGGGCGTGCTATAATTGTGGTTCTCTGGGTCATCTTCTCCGTAGTTGTCTTAAGCCTCGCATCTGCCTCTATAGCAAGAAGGAAGGTCATTGGGTTTCTGATTATCCTACTACTCCCAAGGGTTTCAAATCTGGGAGCTTAATGTTGCTAAAGCTTCTAGTTATTCTTCTCAGCCCAAAGGTATTCCTCCTTCTGTTTTGGAAGGTTTTATTTTATTTCATGGTCTTTCTATTAGAGTTCTTGTCGATACGGGTGCATCACATTCATTCGTGTCAAAGGAGCTTGTTGATGTTATTCCTTTGGATGTTATTAGTCTTTGCGACCCTTTGAGGATTGTGAATCCTATTGGTGGATCCGCCACTCTTGGTTTGTTTTGTGTTGAGGTTGAAATTATTCTATGTGGTTTTTCCTTTCATGCGAATCTTCATGTTATGGATCATCTTGGTTTTGATACGCTTTTGGGGATGGATTGGCTCGTCCATTATGAAGTTCAAATCCTATGTCCCGAAAGAACTTTATATCTCAAGCATCCCAATGCTATCGAGCAGTTATCTATTACGTTTCGGGACATGGACCATGCTTCGAATGCTCTCATTTCTTCCTTCGAATCGGAGGATTTCATAGCTAATATTCCGGTTGTTTGTGATTTTTCTGATGTCTTCGAGCCTATTTCATGTTTGTCGCCGAAGAGGGCAATTGACTTTCGTATTGATCTTATCTCTGGTTCTCATCCTGTCAGTCGTCCTCCCACGAGGATGTCTGCTAAGGAAAATAAGGAACTCAAGGAACAATTCTCTGAATTGGAAGTCAAGCAATTTATTCGTTCTAGCTCATCTCCTTAGGGCGCCGCCATTGTCTTTGTTAAGAAGCCAGATGGTACTCTTAGGCTTTGCATTGATTGTCGCAAGCTTAACGAGCTTACTATCAAAAATAGGTATCCATTACCTACGATCGACGACATGTTCGATCAGTTAAATGGCGCTAAGCTTTTCTTCCAACTCGATCTTGCTACCGGTTTTCATCAGTTACGAATTGTGGAAGATAGCATCCCTCTTACTGCATTCTGTACTCGTTATGGTTCTTACGAATGGCTTGTTATGTCGTTCGGTTTGACGAACGCTCCAGTGTATTTTGTTGATCTTATGAATCGGATATTCCGGGAATATCTCGATAAGTTCGTCTTGGTTTCATAGATGATATTCTTATTTATTCCAAATCTGAAGCCGATCATATTTAGCATTTGGAGATTGTTTTGAGCATTCTTTGTCAGCATTAGTTTATGCTAAATTCTCCAAGTGTCACTTCTGGGAGAATAATGTGAAGTTTCTCGAACATATTGTTTCTTCCGATGGTATTTCTGTCGATCCTTCCAAGATCGAATCTATTCAGAATTGGAAGAGGCTCGAGACTGTTACTGAGATCCGTAGTTTCCTTGGATTGGCGGGATATTATTGTCGGTTCATTAAGGACTTTTCTCGTATTGTCTTACCGCTTACCACTCTCACTAGAAAAGCTGTTCCTTTTATTTGGTCTGATAAGTGTGACTTTTCTTTCATGAAGTTAAAAGATATCCTTACTCATGCTCCTATCTTAGTGGTTCCCGAAAGGAATCATGACCTTGTTGTGTATACCGATGCCAGTGGTTATGGACTCGGTGCTGTTCTCATGCAAAAGGATAGTTTAGTTGCCTATGCTTCTAGAAAACTAAAGCCTAATGAGATTTATGCTACCCATGATTTGGAGTTAGCCACTATAGTCTTTGCTCTAAACATTTGGTGACATTATTTATTGGGCGAGCGTTTTGTTCTCTTCACTGACCACAAATCTCTAAAATACCTCTTCACTCAGAAGGAACTTAATATGAGGCAATAGTGTTGGCTTGAATTTGTTGCTTCATATGATTTCGATATTCAGTATACCCCTGGTAAGGGTAATCGAGTTGCTAATGCACTTAGTCGCAAGCTGCAAGTTGTTGTTTCCATGATGCAAGCATAGTAGAATATATTGAAAGCTTTATCTGATTGTGATATTAGAGACCGTCCTTCAGTTTCTGATTCCCCCATGCTTTTATTTAGCATGGGAGCTCGTCCTAGTTTGTTGGATCGAATTGCTGATGCCCAGCAACAAGATCCAGATCTCTCTTATCTTATTCAGAGTTGTAAATCGGAACCCCGAAGTGATAATCTATAGGATTTCGATATTAATATTCATGGTTGTATTCGGAAGAAGGGAAGGTTGATCGTGCCTAATGTTCCTAATCTTAGAAATGACTTTCTTGAGGACTGTCATCATTCTAAGTGTACTATCCATCCAGGCAGTAGTAAGATGTATGCTGACATGAAACGCTTATACTTTTGGGAGGGTATGAAGCGTGATGTTGCAAGTTATGTGAGTCACTGCATGACTTGTCAACTTATTAAAGTGTAACACCAACGTCCTAGTGGTCTTTTGCAGCCTCTTGAGATTCCATTATGGAAATGGGATCAAATTTCTATGGACTTCATTGATGGTCTACCTCATTTGAGGTCGGGCCATACTAGTGTTTGGGTGATTGTTGACCTATTGACCAAATCAGCCCATTTTATTCCTATCAAGTCCAATCGGACTGCTCCTTTGTTGGCTAAGCTTTTTATTAAAAAAGTTGTTCGACTTCATGGTGTTTCTAGTTCCATTGTTAGTGACAGAGATCCGCTTTTTACTAGCGGTTTCTGGCAGAGCCTTCAGAAAGTTTTGGGTACTAATCTCAATTTTAGTACAGCTTATCATCCACAGTCTGATGGTCAGACTGAAAGGGTGAATCAAGTCTTTGAAGATCTCCTTCGCGCTTGTATTCTTGACTTTGGAGGTAGTTGGGAAGACCACTTATCTCTTGTTGAATTTTCTTATAACAACAGTTTCCTATCCAGTATCGGTATGGCTCCTTTCGAAGCCCTTTACGTAAGGCCGTGTCGATCACCTTCTTGTTGGTTGGAATCCGGTGAAAATTTAGTTCTCGGCCCCGATTATATTCGTGAATCTTCTGAGAAAATTGATTTAATTAGATAGAGAATGAAAGAGGTTCAGAATATGCAGAAATCTTATGACGATCGTCGTAGAAAGCCTTTGGAATTTTCTCTTGGCGATCGCGTATTCATTCGTGTTTCTCCGATGAAGGGGGTGGTGTGTTTTTGTAGCTCCGAAAATTGGCTCCTCGATGTATTGGACCATTTCTTATTACGGAACGCATTGGCCCTATTGCGTATCATGTATCGCTACCTATTCAGTTTTCGGGAATTCATGACGTATTTCATGTATCCCAGCTTCATTGATGCCTTCGTGATTCAGATTCTATTATTGATCCTCAAGTGTTGCAAGATGTTGAGATCTCACCCGACTTGTCTATGGTGAAAAATCATGTTCTTTTGCTAGCTTCGGAGGTTAAAGCCTTCGGAATAAAGAAGTCCCGCTTGTGAAAATTCAATGGTCCGCAAACCCCAAAGATTGCACCTGGGAAACCAAAGAATTCATCGAGCGTTCTTATCCCGGTTTTCTCTCCTCTTCGGGTGGAGGTGAGCATTCTTAATCCATCTTTTCTATTTTAAATCTTTGTCGTGATGAATTATTTTTGTTATAGACTGCTTCTAATATGAAAATTGCGAGGACGCAATTTTTATAAGGGGAGTTTGTAACAACCCTATTTTCGATTACCGTCGAAATAAAATTTAAAATAGAAATTTTATATTGAAAATTGAAAAAAAATGAAGAATTTGCAAATTTATTGCAAAGTCAGTTGGAAAATAGCAAAGTGGTGTTATAATTTTCTTTGGCCTTCACGTATAGAGAATAGGTCCATTTATAAGCAAAAATTGAACATTTTTGTGATCACAATTTTGTTTCATTTTCCAGTAGCTGTGGAAAAAAAACTTTAATGGAAGTTCATTTCTTGCTCCTCTCAGATCTTGGTTGCTAGTTGAGTCAGAAACAAAATTATTGGTGAGTGCAAAACTCACACTTCTAATTAAACTTTGCTGCCTGTTTTTTTGATATGCTAATTGATTCTCTAATACCATTTGTGTGCATTAAATACCGCTGAGCATGTCCTGGCATTTCAATTTATTTTCCTTCATTACTTACGTGAATGCAAGTGTTGTCTGGGCTATATTCCTTCATTACTTCAGTGTGTATGTAACGCACAAGTACGTGCGTAAAATTTTGGTTGCCCGGGTCAAATTATAAAATTTGTCTATAATAGTTTCGAGCGTGTATGTAGCGCACATAAACTAGGTCCAGATCTCTTTATATTTTTTTGTATTTCATTTACGTGTGTGCGCAAGTTTAAATTGCACAAAATTGTTTTGAAATCTTAAATTACGTGTCTGCATGAATATTTACAGACCATTCTTTCATCATTTGCATGCAAAGATGCCGCCTTTCTTTTACATTTTATATTCGTGTATGAATGTAAATGTGTCCAGGTCACATATTGTGTTGCTTGCGTGCATGCAAACGAGTTCCAAGTCATTTATTTTGTTAATTTCATCACTTCGTGTAAATATGAGTAGCTTGAAAGTTTGCAATTCACACAAAAATGAGTACAAGTCACTTTATACTTTTCTACTTTAGTACATGCATGCATTTAGCTTTGCTGGGCCATTTTCTAGCCATTTTAGTGCGTGACAATATGTGTAGCACAAAACTTCATATTTATGTGCATAAAGTTTAAGTCCAGAACACCTTCTTTTTCACTTTATACCCGCGTGTGCATGGGTATAGGTCTAGGCCATTTTCTATCTCATTTTGGTGCAAGTTGTAATGTAACAACCCAAAATTTTCATCCCAAAAACTCCAGATAGTTAGGTAAAGAAGAAAGAGATAGAAGTAGAAGAAGAAACACAAAGAAGATTCTCACATTCGCAGTGGATGAAAATATAATATCAAATAATAACAGTTTGCAAAAGGATTTTGTATCTGTCAAATACATTTATAATACATCAGAGTTACACATATATATACAGACACTGGATATACACAATCATCATGTCTTAGATATACAACAATATAATACAGCGGAAACACTCCATAAATTCTTTCCATCCAGCTCGTCTCCTGAGCTCCAGAACGTCCTTACCTGAAAATCTGTAATACTCGGTCTGAACCGAGCATTACATCAAAGAAACACCCGGGTCAGGCTGGAAACCGGCGTGAGTAAACCCATCTAACATGGAATACAAAGCATATAACTCGTATAAAACCCGGGGTAACTCGTATCAATTTGCAAATTCACAATTTGTTACAGGCATCACTTATTTCACACATCAATTTTCTAAGTACCAAAAGTTAGATTAAATAGTCCAATTCACCTAAATCATTTCATTCCAGCCTACTGATTTCACATATCAATCTATAAAAATTCGAAGTGATTTCGGGTATTTTCTAATACCCTACCCCGGTCTCTTCGAGTCTCATGTCATCCTAACCCAAGTTATACAAATGAAATACACTTCAAACTTTAAATACAGGATGTCACTTTACAAAACAATTCATCATCGATAGATAACTACAATATCCTATCCGCCCAAACATATGTTACCACAAAACATTTCATATCAGAGGTATCAACTCATTCAAGGCATCCAATACCATTCAATCATCCATAAGCAAAGCTTGATCGCTTCCAAAATTAATTTAATTAATTCTAATTGAATTACTAACCTCGATCACTTAGATTTCTTCACTTAACATTAATTAATTTCAAATCAATTAATTAATCATCCCTTAATTATCCATCTTAATTACCTGGATTAATTATCCTTCAATTACATTCAAGTAATTATCTTTAATTAATTACATAAATTAATTATTCTTAACCAAAAACAGTAATTAATCTTTAATTACTTCACAAATTAATTAACTATAATTAATTACATTAATCCTTAATTACTTATATTAATCAATTACTCATAAATCACTTATTATTGATTAATTAATCAACCTTTAATTACATCATTAATTATATAAAATAATGATGTCTAATTACATTTTAGTTTATCCTAATCTAAATTAATTACATTAAGTAATTAATCATTAATTAAACCACAAATATTAATCACTCTTGATTAATCTCAACCAGTAATTAACTAGCTATTTATTTACTTCATTAAATAAATTAATTACTTCTTAATTAATTATCTTAATTAAACTCTTGATTAATTACACAAAGTAATTATACCCAAATTTCTTCTATTAACAAATCATCATTCAACTAATTACATCCAGTAAATATTAATTAATTACTTTCCTAAGTAATTATATTTTATTAATTACATTAAGTAATTACCTATCAAACCACCCAATGATTATTCTAAATTAATTAAACTTAATTAATTAACTTAAACCTTATAATTAATTCAAACCCTTAATTACTAAATTAATTAACCCAAATCATTAATTAATAGAATTAATTATCCATTTTAATTACCTTACTAATTTAATGAATCAAAAATCATTAAACCCTTATTAACTTTAAAATGAAAACATTTTCTTATTTGTGATTTAAGTTTAAAACAGTTTAATTCCCAAATAATTTTTCACAGTATATAAATAAAATGCATCATCAATTATGAAAATAATTTCTATATTGTGAGGAATCCAACTGGATCCCTCCAATATGTTTTTCTACATCCACAGATGTTAGCACAACAGTAAATATCGATCAAATCTGATAATAATTATCATATACAACTAAACAACCAATCATCAATTTAAATATTAATTATTTAAATTAAATGGTACACAGATGTGAGTGAGATTAACTCACCTTGAGTTTTGACGAGCGTTTTAAATTTTAAATTAAGTCGAGCTCGTTCGATTTAATCTAAAATTTCCACTTTCCCAAACAGACTCCAGATCTGCACTACAGCATAGATCACGTCACTGCTATTTCGGTGCCGCTAGTTTCATCGAAATCTGACAACGTACGCTTAAGTTACGAAGTTATAAAGGTCGAATATAATTTATAAACAAATTTTCTTAAATTTTTTTAATTTATTATATCAAACATCGACCGTTAGATCAGAGATGAACCAAAACTGTTACCTTCGTCTTCTACATGCATGCTCCAGGTTAAAACCACGCAATAGAACCCATAGCCGTCCACTAGGGTTAAGCGTCGCTCCGCCTCTGGTAGAGCAGAGATCGATCGAGCACCACCATCCCGTAGCCCTTCGTCAACTCCTCCTCCACCCAGAGTTTCAACGAGTTCGGTTGTCCCTTCATCACGAAAAATGAGAGCGACCGTGCGTGCTTCTTGGCAAAATCCTGGCCATCTCGTCGATCTTCACGTCGAACCACCGTATGGATGTGTAGATCTCGAAGCCCTCTACAATCTTCGTTTAGAAATCGAGGCTTAAAGGTGTAAGGATTTCGAGATATTTGAGAAAGAAATTCACGAATTTTCGGCCATTGAATTTTTTTTTCACGGCGGCTCGAAGAAAGGGCTAGGGCTTGGGCTTGGGCCGATAAACGTATATATATATATATATATATATATATATATATATATATATATATATATATATATATATATATATATATATATATATTTTAGATTAATGGCGGCTGGAACAAGTATTCCCGAAACCCTAGACGTAGATGAAGATGACGGTGGTGGCTGGAAGGAGGTTAAAAGTAGGGGAAAAGCGAAAATAACGTTTGCTGAAGCTCTTAAATCCAACAAGGAAGCAACTAGAGCCAGATCTTGGATCGAAGCAATCGGATCTAATATTGAACTCAAAGGATCTGCGAATTTTTATGCTCCACAGAAAAATGGGGAAGAGATCTATCAATTGATAGATGATGAAGACTATGAAGAGTCTAAAAAGCTATGGCAACACTCGATTTATGCGTATATGGCTGGGAAAAGGCCTTACTTTGTTCACTTCAATGCCTATATCAAACGAATCTGGAAGCCAAAGGGATCTTGGGATGTTTTCCCCCGTGATAATGGATTCTACTTAATTAAATTTGAATTAGAGGAAGATTTTCAACGCATTATTAACGGTGGCCCTTGGTTCATGGACAGCAAATTAATTTTGATGAGGAAATGGGAAGCAGATTTCAATTTCGAGCATGTTATGCTAACAACATATCCAATTTGGATCAAATTCAATAATCTGGACCTTGCTTTATGGAATATGAGATGCATCAGCAAACTTGCAAGTATAATAGGGAGGCCAATTGATATTGATGAGAACACAAGGAAACTTAAAAAAATTAAATTTGCAAGGGTACTGGTAGAAATCTCAGCTAATACAGTGCTACCAAAAACAGTTAAAGCTATTGATAAGCGGGGATTCATTTACAATCAGGAGGTGGAATATGAGTTCGTTCCACCAAAGTGTGGTGAATGTTTTTGTTTTGGTCATACAAATTTACAGTGCCAAAATAAAGTTACTGACAGACAAAAGATTTGGGTTGAAAAACCAAAAAACACATCATTTCCATCTGAAGCTAGTAACCCAAAAAATCAGGAGGATACTACAAAAAATTTACAAAATATATCCCCCATCATCATACCTAGTGAATTGCAAAATGACACTATGGTGTCGGACTGCGTAACAGAGCAAGAATCTCATCTATCTCTTGCTCAGAAAGAGAAGACACCCTGTTCAAAGGATCATCTGAAGAATGCTGAACATGATGAACCACTTCATGATCAAGATCAAAATCTGGTACTGCAGGCTGAGGTTCCTCCAATTGTTGAACATAATAAGGAGGAGGAGGAGCTTCCAAACTCCCTAACAGATATCCACAAGATGGACATTGATTTGGAATCAACTGATGAAGAAAAAGAAGAAGAAACATCAGAAGACATAAGTAAGTATACAAAATGCAATACTGAATATGACAATCAATTCATTCAAATTGATAAAGGTAGACTCAAATCAGTCTCGGTGGGTAATGCTCCGGTTACACGGAGTAAATCTACCAAAAAATAATGTCTATCATATGCTGGAATGTGAGAGGTCTCAACAATGAAACACGTAGGTTAGACCTCCACATTTTAAAGGCTTATCATAAGCCTACTATTGTTGCTCTCTTGGAAAATAAACTAAACAACTTTAATTTGGAGTTACTGAAAAGTCAGTTTGGTAATCAATGGCAATTTATCACATCTCAATATAAAGGCAGAATTATTGTAGGATGGGAGACTAATTATTGGAATGCAAACATTGTTGATAATGGTGAACAACAAATCTCTATTATATTTCATAACAAAGGGGGATTACAAATAGCAACCACGTTTGTGTATGCAAAAAATCTAGCATCTGAAAGATTGAGTCTATGGAAACAAATTACTGAATTAGCTAAAGATATTAACATTCCCTGGATAGTTACTGGTGATTTCAATTCTGTTCTTAAAACTAATGAAAAAAAAGGAGGACTTACACTGCGTGTTTCACAAGTGGCTGAATTCAATAATTGTGTATTATCTGCGGGTCTTGTTGAAGCTATCCACTCTGGCCTAAAATACACATGGAGAAGTGGTAAGTCAAAGAAAATTACTTCTAGATTAGACAGAGTTCTGGGTAATGCGGAACTATTTACAAAAATTACAAATTTGAAAGTGACTGTTCTACCTTGTTCAACAAGTGATCAATGCCCCCTTTTAGTACAATTCAATGATGATGACAAAATGCATAAAGGAAAACCTTTCCGATATGCAAACCATTGGCCTCTGATTGATGGATTTGATGAAGTGGTGAACTTTAACACTGTTATAATTCCTCCAGGTAACCACATGTACCGTTTTGTAATGCTCATTAAAACCATGAAAAATAGACTCAAGGAATGGAACAAATACAGACCCAAAAACAATGATAATATCACAAAATTCCATCAACATTTAGAGGAAATACAGCATATACTTGATGAAGATCCGATTAATGAAGACCTAAACAATGAATTCCACACGGTTCAAAAATGCCTTAAAGAAGAAATACACAAGAAAGCTGTTGAACTGAAGCAAAAAGCAAAAGAAAAATGGTTGATGCAGGGAGATGAATGCAACAATTTCTTCTATGCGAAAATGTCCATTAGACAACATCATAACAATCTGCTTAACTGCATTGACGAACATGGTGATACATCAAGATACATACAAAATATAGAAGAACAAGCTATATCATACTTTACTAATTTATACAATGGGGACAGCAATGATCACTTACCTCAGGTCAACTGCAGAAGGATCATTTCCACTGAAGGAAGCAGTATGCTGATTGCACCAATTCATGAAAGGGAACTGAGAGAAGCTATTTATTCCATCCATAATGACTCCTCCCCCGGACCTGATGGAATGGGGGCAGCCTTCTTCAAACAGCACTGGATAAACCTGAAGGATTTAATGTTAAAAGCTTATAATGAGGCCTTACAAACAGGTGAGTTTATTAAAGAAATTAATCATACTTTTATCTCTCTTATCCCTAAAGTTAAAAAACCAGACAGAATTGAAGAATATAGACCAATTGCATGCTGTAATGTGACATACAAAATCCTCAGCAAGATTATTTGTACAAGATTGAATAAAGTACTGCCAGATCTGATATCTCAATGTCAAAGTGCATTCATCAAAGGAAGATCTATTTCAGAAAATTCTCTTTTGGCTCATGAGTTGATAAGAAATTTTAATAAAAAAGGAGCTGAAAAAATTTGTATAAAAGTTGACCTCCAAAAAGCTTATGATAAAGTCAATAGGAGCTTTATTATTCATATGCTAGATTCGATGGGTGTTCCAGTGAAGCTTTTAAAACTGATAAAATACTGTATAGACACTCCAACTTTCTCTATATTGGTGAATGGCAGACCTACAGGTTACATACAAAGCAACAGAGGGATTAGGCAAGGTGACCCCCTTTCACCATATCTCTTTGCAGTAGCAATGGAGTGGTTTACTCTCCAAATGGAACTGGCACACAATCAGGGCTTAATACAACCAGTTTTCAATCATCAACCATATGTAACTCATTTACTTTATGCTGATGATTTACTGGTAGTAATAAAAGGGAACTTAAAAGCAGCAGAAAAAATCAAAGATATATTCAGAGATTTGGAAAGTTTTGCAGGGCTAAAATTAAATGAAATGAAAACTAAATGCTACTTCAACAAATTCTGCTCAAACAAACAATCAATGCTAGATAAACTGGGATTTACTGAAGGTTCCCTCCCAGTCAAATATTTGGGAGTACCTCTATCGAATAATAATATTACTGATGTGGAGTGTGGTAAACTTATAAATGAAATCAGGGATAAGTTACAAGGATGGAGATCAAAACATCTGTCTTTTGCTGGAAGAGTGGAGCTAGTTCATACAGTTATAACATCTAAGGTCAGATTCTGGCTTCAAACTTTCCAAATACCTGATTGTTCTATTGCAAAGATTAACTCTGTTTGTGCTAATTTTATTTGGAGAGGAGGGATACACAAGATTAAATATTCAGACCTATGTAGGAAAAAGAAAGAAGGTGGAGTTGGATTGAAAAATCTATTTGAACTCAAAAAGGTATATTGCCTTAAACAAGCCTGGAAAGTATTAACATCTAATAAATTATGGGCTACTTGGATGCGAGCTAGATATTTGAAAGATAACTTCTGGACTACAAAAATAGACAATAATGCTTCAGTTATTTGGAAAAATATTCTTAAAATCAGAAATGATCTCCAAAAACATTTAGACAAACAAATAGCAAATGGTAGAAATACAGACATTTGGAAAGACCCATGGTTGAACTCGAAAAGTTTCATTGATAGACTTGGTTGGGATATCTTCTCGGCATATGGTACTCCTAATTGGAGGGTAGCTGAAATAGTGGATAATGGTACTTGGAAATGCAATAATCATTCAATAACTCTTAACTATATTGAGGAAATCAGAAAGAAATACATTTATAAAGATAATTCTGAAGATAAATGGGTATGGAAGGCTAGCATGAAAGATCAGTTCAAGTTCAAAGACATCTGGGAAGAAACACGAGAAAAAAATACAGAAGTTATCTGGTCTGATGTTGTCTGGAGCAAATCTATCCCTCCCAAAATGGCTCACACCCTTTACAAAGCGATAATGAGAAAACTTCCAACAAAAGACAGATTAAAAAAATGGAAGATTTTGGATGACTCAAAATGTAATTTCTGTTGCATAGAAGAGGAGACACATGACCACATCTTCTTTGACTGTGAATATTCAAAAAGAATCTGGAACACCCAAAAATGCAGACTCCAACTCAACAAATGCGCTACAAACCTAAAAGAGGAATTAGAATACCTGCACAGTAGGAGTCACCTCTCTGATTTGATGAAGGAGATTGGAAAAATTGGCCTCGCAGTCAGCTTGTGGTTCATTTGGAAGGAGCGGAACGGCAGGACTTTTGAAAACAAAAAGCAAGACACTTTAACTATTACAAAGCTAATCAACAGAGAAATTGCTACTGTAATTGGAAGAATTCCGACAAAGAAACTTACCATTGCATCGGAACAAGAAAAACAACTACTGGAGAAGTTGAAGAAGATGGAATTGATCGAACGAACTCCACCAGGGAATTGGCAGCCGCCATAATCGCCCCAATTTGGAAAGTATGGATGTTATATTGACTGACCTATGTTATGTCGGCCTGTGATATATTTGTAATGCTATTGGGCCGCAAAGCCTGTTTAGTAATTCAATTAACCAATTTTCAAAAATATATATATATATATATATATATATATATATATATATATATATATATACGTGTATAAATATTATTTTAATATTAAATCCATTTTAAAACAAATTTTTCATACAATCTCCAAACGACGCATGCCGACAGGTGTTTATAAGGTTTTACCCGCGTTCCGAACACAATGGAATGTGTTTCGGAGGCTAATTTGATCATATGTGGAAGATAGCTTTTTAAATCAAGTTTAAATATTAAATTATCGATTTTAATTTCAACGCGTTTCTCACCCGTACGTACAAACGGTAACTCCAAACGCTGCGAAAATTGAAATTCGATAATAATTAACTATTATGGATCAAATGGAACTATTTTCGTCGAATTCCGAGACTGTGCCTCGAAAGGCTATTTTAGCTCGTCTATTAATTCGAGCGATTTTCAAAATCGTCGAAATCACTTAAAATTTCACTTTTAAAACTTTACTAACTTAATTATTAACCATGTAGAATTTATATTCACATTAGAAATCATTCAAATTCATTCCGAATCAAAATTTGATTATTTATAATATTATATTATTAAATTCCATTATTAAATTAATATAAACATTCCAAACTCAACTTATCGACTTTAAAATTCCATCCAACAGTCCAATATAATAATTCAAATCCAAATAGACTTAAAATAAATTTTAGAAACCATTTCCGTTTTATTTGCCTCCACATTCACAAATTATTTCAATTTCAAATAGTTAATTATTATCCAATTTCAACTGAATTGCCATATTTGAAATTTTAACTAATTTTATTAATCTAATCAATATCTTTTTGTTTCAAAACCAAATTATAATTACCATTCAACATTTAAAATGAATTAAATGTTCAAAATCTAACGACCAAAATTTTGGGTCGTTACATTCATCCCCCCTTATAAAAATTTCGTCTCCGAAATTTGCTAAGGTATAAAAATGCTACTAAACTCATTTACTTACCCCAAAATTCATTCAATTAAAACTCACATTCACTTCTCAAAACCTTTTAGCTTAGTCCAAAACCACTTGCTTTTTTTATACTCAAAAGCTCTGTTTACAACACGATTTGAAAATGCAACTTTCTAGTTAACCCAAAATTTTCAAAATTCCCAAAAAACTTCTAACTCCCAAAATTTTAGAAATTTTTTGACAGCGTCTCCTTTGTACGGAGAGCGTTTTTCAATATCACAATAGATATAAATATAAATATATATATATATATATATATATATATATATATATATATATATATATACATTGACCCATATGGTCGGAAAAACAAAAACAGTTCATATTTCCTATTTTTGTTGCGTAGACGTACCTTTAATTAGCATTTTTAAGCAAGCGGCTTATTATTTTGGCAATTAGCACGTGCAAATCCAGCCAAACGACTTCCCGGTACCTGTACTTACTTAATTCAAATATGTAACTGCCAAAATCATGTAACTTAACAACATTTTACATATTTAACTAGTAAACATATGAGTTTCTATAAGCAATGCAGGTAAATAATATTTATAAGCAACTCATAGGGTTTCGACATTAATTTTAATTGTTTACAACCAATTCGTATACAACTTCGTTCAATTTAAATGGTTTACAACTCAATTTCTTACATTCAAATCCATTTTAAGCAAAATAAACTCATATTTACTTCAATTGATCGTAAAACCAATTTATTTAATCTTTATCAACTCATAGAAATTTAATTACCTTCAATTACTTCAAACGACAATTCATTCTATGCAATTTGATGATATCCATGTGAATAAATTATTACTTAAGTTTTATAACCAATTTAAATTGATTTCGACTCAATTTATATTTAATTCCTTCCATTTTAATTCATTCACAGCCATTTTATTTAGCTCGACACATTCCATGCTTGTATACTACTAACCATTCCCAAATTAATTCAACCCAAGCTTTTATTTAATGGTCTACCCTTCCTAATTGAAGTCGAGCTTCTATAAATTTTAAACTTGTGTTAATTTACTTTGATTTTGTCCAACTTCAAAACTTAAGCTCACTTCATTTGCGAAATAAATTTTCCCTTTCAATTTAACTTGGTTCTATTTCAATCAAATCTCATTTCAATCTACAAATTTATTTGATTAGTTATTATAAATTTAATTTCCAAATTCAATTCATTCACGACTCATTTAACTAATTACAAGGCCATTTTCAATTTATTTCTACCTTCTTGAACTTAATTTGCAATTCAAACCATTTCTGTTTCAATCCACTTCCTTTTTATTTGACAATATTCCAGTTGTATTCAATTTACTAACAATTCAAGTCAAATTTAATTTATAACTCAAGTTTTCATTTCCAAACTCCATTAATAACTCCCAATTCAACTTCTATTTAACCAATTATATCTTATTAACATACCACTTAACCAATTTATTTAGCTAACTAGCTTACTCCTTTATTTTAAAATTTTAGAAATACTTTTTAAATTCACATAATACTATTAAAATAGCTCTTTATAAAAATACTTCTTATAACTCGATATCTCAACCAGTCCATCCTTGTTCTCACAGAAATTCGGTCATACGTTGATCAGGCGTAGGACTGAAAATCTATAAGTACTTAGCAGACCCATTTTCAACATCCAGTGAAAATACTTGGAAAATAATTTTATTAAAAACATCGAAAACATTTTTTTTAGAAAATAGAAGAAATATCTTTGGTGAGAATGCTATGGAAATCATCACCCCCATCCATGGTCGCAGTTACATCCTGGGTTACGTTGCTATCACAACAAAAGTCCATGTTACTGTAGGCATCAGCGCCCTCGATTACGCCATGGAACCCAAAACAGATCGCAGTTACATTCCAGGGTTACTTTGCCATCACAGAAAAAGTCCATGTAATTGAAGGCATCAAGGCCCTTGATTTTCGCTGCCAAAAATGAAACTTCTCCACTCCTACATAGGTCGCAGTCTACCGATGTAAAATCAAACGCAAACTGTTGGCTCTCAGCAGCACACATGACTTTCGCTATGTCACCATAGGTCGCAGCCTACCGATATAAAATCAAACGCAGACTGTTGGCTCTCAGTAGCACACACGACTTACGCTATGGTCTGTAGTAGATCGCGGTGACATCGAGTTACACTGTCGTCGCAGCATAACCCAAATGCCTCTGTAGGCATCAGCGCCCACGACTTTCGCTACACACTACTCATAATCCTTAGGAACTAGTTTTGTCCGGACTCCTCACAGGATCAACTTAAGAACTCCCTCCCCCCCCCCCCCCCTTAGGTTTCAAGGCAGTACCACCATGTGGTACTCCTGAGAAGTTCATTTCAAGGGAGCGCCTTTTTCTCCAGTGCCATTTTCAAACACTTTATACTATATACATATAGTATCTTTCAAATCATACACCTAGTATGATCTCATACAAAGCTCCTTTGCACAAAATTGATTATTCCCAAAATCGATAATTCACAAACTAGGCTTTCCAAATTCCAATATTGCTTTTACCCAAAAATCAAAAGCCTTTCCAAATCCAAAGGTTCCCAAAACCTTTTCCCAAAATCCTCATAAGATCCTTTATATATATAGATATATATAATCCTTGATAAAAATCTTTGCATCATTTTAAACTTGTATAAAACACTTTTTATACTTCAAATACTTTCACAATTCCTTTCCTTCCGGCAATAGATTCAACAAGGGGAGATTTATCTTATATAACAAAGGTATATAACTTTGTTTATTCAAAATCAAATATTCAAATTTGATTACACTATAAAGTCACTTTTATCATAGAAATTTCCAATATCAGTTTCATTCAAGCCCGTACGATGTACACATATCATCCATACGCTATATTAATTTGATAGCTCATACAATCACACAGTTTCACTTTCGAACTAGTATCGTCCACCCGACTTCCTAGTGCGGACTCAGATCTGGTTTCTTGATCAGAAACCGTCATTCTCCTTGCATAGTCATAACTATGATAGAGAATATCCAGAACCAATCAACAATCCATATCCAGGTTCGCCGTCGAAAATCGAGTGAAAAATCCCAACTCGGATCGATAAACTATCTCGAAATTCTATGCTCGAATCTGGATCAAATTACTATGCGAATAGAATAATATACGTACATCCTACGTATTTATCTTCATTGATTATTAACTAAATCAATCTCCTCTTTCTATTCACATTTCCTTTAATTCCTATCCACATAATCACAATTGTTTCAGTTCCATTGGATTATCACCTTAATCCTGATCCCAAATGGATATTTAATCATAAACAGTTTAAACTCTGTCCAGCTTAAATTTAGAAAATAGCTTGAAAATTTTAAAAATAGATAAGTAGTTGAAAAACAATTAATAGTTTGTGAAATAGCTGTAAAATAATTAAGTAATTGTAAAATAGTTGGAAAACAGTTAAATGGTTCCAGAAATTTTAGATAATTGCAAATCGATCTCATAAGTATCATACTGAATTCCATCAATCGAATCACTTTTTCGAGAAACACGAGACATCTAGGTCGTACAAGTAAAGAGATCTATTCATTGATAAGAAAAAGTAAAAATGTGAACAGTGATTGGATTGATGATAAAATGGAATCCTGGGTCGCGAACATTGATTCGATTGATGATGAAGAAAGAGAATTGTTGGTTCAGTTCTCCACCTCAATGACAGAAAAAAGGACTCTTTACCTGTACAACTTAGATGTCTCGTATTTCTCGAAAAAGTGACTCGATTGATGGAATTTGGTTTGAAACTTATGAGAGTTATATTCAAATATTTCTTCTTAGAACATATTGATTTGACCCCATAAGTAGGACCACCACCCAATAACATGTTGCCACCAAAAGCAGAACCCCGTATCTCTTCTAGAGAATCTCCTAATTGTTCCAGAGCAACTAGAAAGAGATTCTTTAACCAAAAAGTTGTAAAATAGTAATTAATTTGTAAATAGTTGAAAAATAGTAATTAGTTTATAAAACAGTCGAAAAATTGTTAAATAGTTTCAAAATAATTTTAGAATAAGTATAAAATAGTTTGGGGTTTAAAAACAAAGGTTGTATATAGTAAATAGATAGGAAAATAGATTAAAAGCAGTTTATATTAAAATATTTTATTTGGAAAAATATTTCAGAGCCAAACTGTTCAATTCCCAAACTCTATTTCCAATTAGTTCAATTTAAATTTCCCCTCCCATTTAAATTGACTCAACTCCAATTTAAATAACTTAAATTTCCATTGAAATTGATTTAACCCCATTTCAAGTTGAATTAACCACAATTTCTATCTGCAATCAAATCAAATTCCATTTGAATTCGAAACTATTCAACTTTAGTCACAATTTCAATTAATCCAAATAATTTTCAAATTGAACCAATTTCAATTCATATTAATTTAAATTTTGAATTAATCCCAATTTCATTTTGAAATTTCAAATCCAGGTTGCTTGTTAAATTACTTAACTTTCCCAAAGTTAAATTCAATTCATTCATTCAGTCAATCCTACTCAAATTTGAATTCCCACTTCAAATTTTCAAAAAATTTTAGAATATTCTTTCTTACTTATAAGTTCAAAACCTATATCATTTTGGGTTTTCACATCACATTCCAAGGGAAATTCAAAACTCAACCTTAGAGTTTATTTCAAATATACATATTTATTTCCTTTACACACCAGGTTACTTTTAAATTTAAACCACCTTTGGTTTTAAATTCAAAAAATTCCTATGAAATTTTCGAACGACTCTTGTTGAATCAAGCTCTATCTTTCAAATAATATTAAATAACATTATTTATTATTTCTTCATTACTTTGAAACAAAATTTTCAAATTCTGGACCCAGATTTAAAACTCCACAATTCAGATCAACTTCAGTTCCAATTTATAAGTCATACTTGCCTAAATGTTTTACTTTCCTAAAACATTTCATTTTGCTTATTCATTATACACACTTTATTATCAAACACAATAATTATTTATGATAATAACCAAGATTAGCATATTTGGAAACCAATTCATTACTATCTTTATTCTGAAACTCTCCCTCAAATTCAAGATTTTAATTTCAGTTTGAATCCTTTTCAAACTTATCTTTGTTTAATTCCAATTATTTAACAACCAATTACCTTAACATTAGAAAGAAATATTGCTTTATATATATCAAAATATATTCTTATATAAAATCATTTAAAATCTTTATATCAGATAATAACAAGTACGCTCTCATATATATACACACACACACTCAACTCATTCTAGGGAAACACTGCCCCTATCCTTAATGAGTACTCCCACCAGAGCCAAGGTTCTCGCTTAACCTTCAGCTCTGATACCGACTGTAACAACCCGAAATTTTCGATCCCGAAAACTCCAGATAGTTAGGTAAATAAGAAAGAGATAGAAGTAGAAGAAGAAACACAACAAAGATTCTCACATTCGCAGCGAATGAAAATATAATATCAAATAATAACAGTTTACAAAAGAATTCTGTATCTGTCAAATACATTTACAATTCATCAGAGTTACACATATATATATGGACACTGGATATACACAATCATCATGTCTCAGATATACAATAATATAATATAGCGAAAACACTCGATACGTTCTTACCATCCGGCTCGCCTCCTGAGCTATAGAACGTCCTTACCTGAAAATCTGTAATACTCGGTCTGACCCGAGCATTATATCAAAGTAACACCCGGGTCAGGCTAGAAACCAGCGCGAGTAAACCCATCTAACATGGAATACAAAGCATATAACTCGTATAAAACCCGGGGTAACTCGTATCATTTGCAAATTCACAATTTGTTATAGGCATCACTTATTTCACACATTAATTTTCTAATTACCAAAATTTAGATTAAATAGTCCAATTCACATAAATCATTTCATTCCAGCCTATTGATTTCACATATCAATCTATAAAAATTCGAAGTGGTTTCGGGTATTTTCTAATACCCGACCCCGGTCTCTTCGAGTCTCATGTTATCCTAACTCAAGTTATCCAAATGAAATACACTTCAAACTTTAAATATAGGATGCCACTTTACACAACAATTCATCATCGATAGATAACCACAATATCCTGTACGCCCAAACATATGTTACCACAAAACATTTCATATCAGAGGTATCAACTCATTCAAGGCATCCAATACAATTCAGTCATCCATAAGGAAAGCTTGATCACTTCCAAAATTAATTTAATTAATTCTAAATGAATTACTAACCTTAGTCACTTAGATTCCTTTACTTAACATAAATTAATTTCAAATCAATTAATTAATCATCCCCTAATTATACATATTAATTAATCACCCTGGATTAGTTATCCTTCAATTACATTCAAGTAATTATCTTTAATTAATTACACAAATTAATTATTCTTAACCAAAAACAGTAATTAATCTTTAATTACTTCACAAATTAATTAACTATAATTAATTACATTAATCCTTAATTACTTATATTAATCAATTACTCATAAATCACTTATTATTGATTAATTAATCTTAATTAATCAACCTTTAATTACATCATTAATTATATAAATTAATGATGTCTAATTACGTTTTAATTTATCCTAATCTAAATTAATTACATTAAGTAATTAATCATTGATTAAACCACAAATATTAATCACTCTTGATTAATCTCAACAAGTAATTAACTACCTATTTATTTATTTCATTAAATAAACTAATTACTTCTTAATTAATTATCTTAATTAATCTCTTGATTAATTACATAAAGTAATTATACCCAAATTTCTTCTATTAACAAATCATCATTCAACTAATTACATCCAGTAAATATTAATTAATTACTTTCCTAAGTAATTATATTTTATTAATTACATTAAGTAATTACCTATCAAACCACCCAATGATTATTCTAAATTAATTAAACTTAATTAATTAACTTAAACCTCAATTAATTAATTCAAACCCTTAATTACTAAATTAATTAACCCAAATCATTAATTAATAGAATTAATTATCCATTTTAATTACCCTACTAATTTAATGAATCACAAATCATTAAACCCTTATTAACTTTAAAATGAAAACATTTTCTTATTTGTGATTTAAGTTTAAAACAGTTTAATTCCCAAATTAATCTTTCACAATATTTTTTTTTTTTGAAAGGCAAGAGTGAATCTCATTTATTGACTTAATCCAAATTACAAAAGTTCCAAAGATAACACTATAACCTATTACAATCATCATAACAAAAACAAACAAATAAACAACAAAACAAAAACTACATTCAGCAAAAACCAAATTTATATCCCAGACTTCTCTAAAAAACTACCATGAAAACAGCAACCCCGAGCCATAAGCAAAGTTCCAGAAAAGGTGCTTCAGTAACTAGTACAATCCTTTAGTAAGATATCCATCTGCATAAAGAGAATAATCCATACAAAAAAAGAACATTAACTTTGAACAACTCCAAGCCATAATCAATGTTCCAGAAATGGTGCTTCAGTAAGTAGTGCATTCCTTCAGAAGATATCCATCTGCATTATGAGAATAATCCATACAAACATTAACTTTACTCATTCCTTAGAACTCTAAGAATACTACCATGAATTAAATTATACAGTTGCATTGGATTCTTGCTGCCATTACCAAAGATTCTGCTATTCCTCTCTGTCCACACTTTTTGAATCATCCTTTTAAGAAGCTTTAACAGCAACTTTGTCTTATTAGTCTTCCATCTTGTTGCTTTAAACACATTGAACCATTCAATTGAACTGAGAGGTGATGGCTCATAAAAACCTCAATTTGATAGAAGTCTACACCAAATTTGATAAACATAAGAACACTCAAAAAATAAATGAGTATTAGTTTCAGTTTCACAGTTACACAAAACACATAAGTCCTCTGGAATAACTCCAATTCTACAAAGCCTTTCCTTAGTGTTTAGAGCATTTGCCATCACCTTCCACAGCAACAAATTTTCCTTTGCATTTCCACCAATCTTCCAAATCCTTGAATGCCAGGGGAACAGAGAACTATTTTGACTGAGAATATTATACAGAAGACTTATTGTGAAAATAATTTCTTTCACAATATATAAATAAAATGCATCATCAATTATGAAAATAATTTCTATATTGTAAGGAATCCAGTTGGATCCCTCCAATATGTTTTCCTACATTCACAGATGTTAGCACAACACTAAATATCGATCAAATCTGATAATAATTATCACATACAACTAAACAACCAATCAACAGTTTAAATATTAACTATTTAAATTAAACGGTACCCAGATGTGAGTGAGGTTAACTCACCTTGAGTTTCGACGAGCGTTTTAAATTTTAAATTAAATCGAGCTCGTTCGATTTAATCTAAAATTTCCACTTGCTTAAACCAACTCCAGATCAGCTCTGCAGCGTAGATCGCGTCACTACGATTCCGACGCTGCCAGTTTCGTCGAAATCTGACAAAGTACGCTCAAGTTACGAATTTTTAAAGGTCGAATATAATTTATAAACAAATTTTCTTTAATTTTTTTTTTATTATTATATCAAACATCGGCCGTTGGATCAGAGACGAACCAAAACTGTTACCTTTGTCTTCTACACGCACGCTCTAGGTTGAAACCACGCATAGAACCCATAGCCATCCACTAGGGTTAGGCGCCGCTCCGCCTCTGGTCGACCAAAGATCGATCGAGTACCACCATCCCGTAGCCCTTCATCAACTCCTCCTCCACCCAGAGTTTTAATGAGCTCGGCTGTCCCTTCATCACGAAAAATGAGAGCGACCATGTGTGCTTCTAGGCAAAATCCTGGCCATCTCGTCGATCATCACGTCGATCCACCGTACAGATGTGTAGATCTCGAAGCGCTCTACAATCTTCATTTAGAAATCGAGACTTAAAGGTGTAAGGATTTCGGGATATTTGAGAATCAAATTCATGAATTTTCGGCCATTGAATTTTTTTTTCACGGCGGCTAGAAGAAAGGGCCAGTGCTTGGGCCGATAAACGTATATATATACGTGTATAAATCTTATTTTAATATTAAATCCATTTTAAAACGACATTTTCATACGATCTCCAAACGACGCATGCCGACAGGCGTTTATAAGGTTTTACCCACGTTTCGAACACAATGGAACGTGTTCGGAGGCTAATTTGATCATATGTGGAAGATAGCTTTTTAAATCGAGTTTAAATATTAAATTATCGATTTTAATTTCAACGCGTTTCTCACCCGTACAAACAAACGGTAACTCCAAACGCTACGAAAATTGAAATCCAATAATAATTAACTATTATGGATCCAATGGAACTGGTTTCGTCGAATTCCGAGATTGTACCTCGGAAGGCTATTTTAACTCGTCTATTAATTCGAGCGATTTTCAAAATCGTCGAAATCACTTAAAATTTCACTTTTAAAACTTTACTAACTTAATTATAAATCATATAGATTTATATTCACATTAGAAATCATTCTGATTCATTCCGAATCAAAATTTGACTATTTATAATATTATATTATTAAATTCCATTATTAAATTAATATAAAAATTCCAAACTCAACTTATCGACTTTAAAATTCCATCCAACGGTCCAATATTATAATTCAAATCCAAATAGACTTAAAATAAATTTTAGAAACCATTTCCATTCTATTTTCCTCCAGATTCACAAATTAGTTCAATTTCAAATAGTTAATTATTATTTTCCAATTTCAACTGAATTGCCATATTCGAAATTTTAACTAGTCAACATCTTTTTGTTTCAAAACCAAATTATAATTCACATTCAACATTTAAAATGAATTAAATGTTCAAAATCTAACGATTAAATTTCTGGGTCGTTACATGTAGTGTATTATAATATTGCCCAGGTTATATTTTTCTAATGCATTATTTGCGTGCAAGCGTAGTATATTGCAATATTGCCCAGGTTATATTTTTCTAATGCATTATTTGCATGAAAGTTGTAGTACACGTGTATTTTGTTCAGTTATTTAATTTTTCTATTTCATTTCGAGTGTACACGTGTATATTGCCCAGGCAGTGCAATATTATACGTAGATAGGTAGTGCAGTCTAATTATTAATTTATTTTGAACTGGTGTTTCGAAACGTATTTTTTTGTCGTTATTTTTATAACTGATTTTTACCCTGGTATTTATATTTGAAGCGTGTTATTTTGATGAGATTTTTGGTGAATAAAATTACTGTTGTTTAGACTTCAGTAACCGTCAATTTAAAGTGAATTTTCAAGCGGCTATCTTGCAACCAAGAAAACCCGCAACGCTGATTTTATATCCGTTTTTACGGTGTTTTGTGAAGTGCAATTTTCTTGTCGAAATTACTATAGAAGTTGCTGTTTTAATCACATGTTTTTAAATCGTTTTAAAATATTTGTTTCCAAATATTTCACGGTTTATGCTTTCAAAAGAATGAGGAATCGATTTAAACGAATCAGCAAAATTAAGGACTACGAACCCTTACTTTTACTGATTCGATTAATTCCAGACTTGTCCATTTGAAAATGTAAAAAAATTATTTATTTAAAATACACAATTTTGCACTTTCAAGAAAACGATGATGAGATTTAAACGATTTAGCAAAAGTGCGGAATATGGAACCACGCTTTTACTAATTTGGTTAATTCCAGACTCGTTAATTGAAATATTTGCCGTGGAATTGCTGTTTAAATTTTTTGATGATTTTGTTGGGCTTTCGAGCCACTATGATGGACCTTCGAGTCAATTACCAGTACTAGGCCTTCGGGTCATTTGTTGGACTTTCAGGTCATTCGTTGGGCGCCAAATATTATGCTGACAGTACTTGGTAGGCTTCGGCCATTTGAGATGCACGTGCGGCGTAGCTTAGACTCGCCATATGCTGGGATCGATCCATTTTATGCTGATTTTCCTAGTTAACTTATTTTGATTTCTATATTTTTGTGTATTGCTGTTTTGAATCCAATTTTGAAATTGAGAGTTGATTTTGGTGTTTAATGAGATTTCTTCATTTAAACAATGCTGATTATTTATGCTGAATAGTCTCATTCGAGATTACGATTAATTTGCTTTAGTGTTGTTTATCATACACTTATTTATAAGTTGAAATTAGACTGATCCGTTTATTATTTTCTTTTAAATAATACTCGGGTCAGACCGAGTTATTTCAGGATAATCGTTATCTCTGATTCTTTTGCTGCTTCAGCTTTTGGGATTTCACCTCATCTTTTGTTTAGGCTTCGAGGTGTTACTTTTGGTGTATTGACTCTCATCTCATGTATGTTATGATGTCTATGTATATGTACATTTTGTTCTTGTGAACCATCGAGTGTTGTAGCATGTATCTAGACTTACCTTCTGCTATATATATGATATTTCTGTTCTGATGTGATTATACTTATCTGTGTTGTTGCTATTATGAGTTGTTCTGAATTTTTCTTATGCCACCGTGGTTTCATTTTAGATTTGGATTGAATATATATCGTTGGGAGTAATTTACACAGCTCCTATCGATGTAATCAATACTCGTCTAAGGCATAACTTACGGATGGTCGCTTCTAACAAGCCTTATTCTTCGCAATTGCAGACGTTATTACCACACAATAACCTTTGTCATTGTGAGCATAAAGGTGGGGCGTCACAAGTGGTGAAACTCCTTTACAACCGGCATCGATTCAATGGAGATTTCCATTTCTCGGTTTTGATGTTGTTATTTCTTTCAAAGCCCAAATCGTCTCTCTAATAGGCAATCGTATAATCTCTCGTGAGCGAATGTCAAATGCCTCTCGCTTGAGTAGGCAGTTCTACCTTTTTCATCTAATGTTCATCCTATGATCTCGACTCCACCCCTATGATTATCCCAATGTTTTGGTAAAGTCGCTTCTCTTTCCTTCAAGCGGAAAATTGAATTTCTACATCAATCTTATTCCTGGAATCTCGGTTGAACCGTTTAAGGTCACCCGCGATTAATATTAGTTTATCCATCCCTTCTCTCTTTGTAATATAATTATTTTATCTTCCTTTCGAGTCTATCTTCGTAGTTAGAATTTTCTTTGACTAGGGTTCATCTAAATTTGTATCTCTATCCTTGTTTTGAAATCCATTCTTGAATCATTATGTGAGGGACCGTATTTGTAATTATATAAAATATTTTATATCGTGTTGTTTGAATTTTTAAGTTTGATTTGGGATTTCAGTCGATTCGTCCTACCAACGCTATCGATAGGAATTCCAAAACACTTGAACAGGGCAAATAAACACAATATTGGTTTTGAAAATTGGTAAATGAAATAATTTTTTGTATAATTATATTTTGTATGTATATAAAAGTATAATTTTTTGGATCTAAATAATTGAAATAATTAGTTGTTAGAAATGATAATACTAGACTATCATTTATTGTTTGTTAACATTTCCTAAACTATTAACTATTATTGTTATAAAGGGATGAATTTGATAATATAGTTTGTAAATTCGATTTAAAATTTTAAAATAAATTTAAATTAAGGATATGAGAATTTAAATTTTCGATGTTCTTCTATATTTAATCTTCATAGTTTTGGAAAAAATATTATTTGAAAGTATTTTACTGACGGAAGTTTTTTCAAAGAAATTTTAAAAGAATTAATTTGGTACTCTACTTTTTTATCGCTAGAAAATAGTTTCGATGATGAGTGTGGCATCATCGACATTCATTTTCGACTCTCAGAGTGGGGAGACCCCTTAGTAGCTTTGCTACACTTGTGCTTTGAAAAAATGGTTTTCACTTGAATTTCTTAAGAATGATTTGAGGAATAATATACATACATATATATGTGTGTATGTATGTATGTATATGTATAGTATATGTATATATAGTATGATTTGAATTTCTTATATATGTATATATTTATTTCAAAATGATTTGAAGTGACGCCGGAAAATCTAACTCTTAAGTTTTATATTAAGAAATGGTTTAATTATTGAAATAATAAAGTGAAATTTTAAATAATTGGAGTATCTAAAATGGAAATGGAATTTAAAACTTGAAACAGTTAAACTAGGATAAATTAAATTTTATAATACTCAATTGCACTTGTAAAATATATAACTTACATGAACTATTCAAAAGTTAGAATGAATTGTGTTTATGTAATTTAAGGTTATTAAAAAAAATTAAACAATAAAAAGGTTCAAACTAGATCTTCTTAATGGAAATGTTGTAAATAAAAGGCAAATTGTATAATGATCAATTACACTCAAAAATATTGATATAACTCACCTAGAAAAGTTAAACGTTAATGAGAATATGTAATTAAATAACAAATAATACAAAATTAAGTAATAAGATGTCCAAAAATTAAATTCTGTCAAGGGAAGTTATAAATAAAATTTATGTGATTATAATGAATATTTATATACTTATCTTTGCTAAATGATGTGTTAATTGAAATAAATTTAAAAAAAAATATAAAGAAAATGTTATTTAAATAAATGAATGTGAACTTAAGAATATTTGAAATTGATTATAAATAGAATTAACTTAAGAAAAATCAAATGGACTAAATAAACAAGTTAATTAAAAATAAATTATGTTTTGAAAGGAAATTCTGTAACAAACCTTAATAAAATTGTATCTTGAATTGAAATTAACAAAATGTATATATATTGAATATTTATCAATTGAATAAAATGGATTGAAACCAAATTTGAATATTAATCCATTTAAAAGGAATGAAATTTATATAGTTTTGAATCAATTAATGTATCTAGTTTTATGTTTTTCAAAACTATATTTCCTGCATGTTGCTTCTATTCTCCTATCTCATTCCTTTTCGAGGACAAAAAGTTTTTAGTGGGGGAGAGTGTAATGACCCATAACTTTTAACGGTTTTTAATAACGCAATTAACTGAATTTTTGCTTGAAAACAAATAATGAATTTTTGAAATGGAAATTTGATATTTGGAATGCGCCTATTGTAACATAGCAATTGGTAAAATTTTATCAGAAAATATGATAGAAAATTTAGTTACGTGATTTTCAATTTAAAATCATTTAATTTTATGAAAATAAAATGTTTCGAAATCTAAATATTTTATATAATAAAAATGTAAATTATTTTCTGAGTAAGACATCGTATTTCATTTCGCCAAATTTGGACTGCTATAGCCCCGTTTATCTAATTTTGGGCGAATTAGCAGTAGTTTGGCAATGAATATCGAGTTTTGACAGCATGATCGCATCGTGGATATCTATATACCATTCTGTTCGTCCCGTCGTGCTGATCTCCATGGTATATTCAACTGTACATTTCAGAGTCCGATATGCAACGAAATCTGTGAAAATGGTAACCGTATCAGTGTCGTGTCTCTTGGGTTCTTCTGTCCAGTCAATGTGCACCGTGTAAATCAACTAGCTACTTGACATAAATAACTTCAGAATTCAATATCTTGCCTGTCACTATTCCCATCTATTGAGATTATATTGATTTGCTTCTACGTCTCTTGCTCTTTCCATTTTTTCTATTACTTGAAAACAAGTATATATTATAAATTATATTTCAACAGCTCATTTCTGTGCTGTCTCCATCACCAAAGCAAGCATTAGCTTGCATCTCCCTCATCCGCCTCCTCCTAAGATAAATATTTTTACTTATTCAAAGCATATAAAGTTTATATATGCATCTGACTCCCCGCATACATCATTCTATATCACTCCACCACGCCCAAGTGACAGCCGAGCAACCTCGCCTCCTTTCACTTCCACCGCATCTATCCCCTCTTCCACCTTCAATCGTTAACTCCACCGTCCCCGACTTGTCTCCCAAAATGCACACAGTCCCATTACCAGTAGCCACACATCACCGCTTGGGAAGCTCAAAACTTTTGGCCTTTCTCCACAATTCCACTAAAGCCACCACTTTCTTTGCCGCTGCCACGCCTGAATTGCCAACCATCCCCTAGCATCATCCGAAATCAAGCAGCCATGACTCGCCCACCTTCTTGTAGCCCTCCGACCATTTGCCTTCTCAACGGCCAACAGTCGATATACACCTCGCCATATTTCCACTTCCGAGCCTCCTCCGCCAACCACCTGACATGCCATTTCCATCTAGCTCCGACCTTCATCCAGGAAGCCCACGCACACTTACTACCAGTTATGCAAGCACCTCGCGTTCCTATCACCATTTAGCCGAGCAGATGCCTCTCCTTCTTCTTCTTGCATTTTTTTGTTTTGTTCACACACACACATATATATATAATATAATACAATAGTGTGTGTGTGTATATTTTAACAAAACATAGATTTCCAAATATATCAAATAAAATATATTTATTTGCACGTGTATATAGTATGTATATGGTTTGGGTATCTCATATGTATATATTGTTGATGGTCTGTATATATTATAATCTATACACGTCTTATATATATTGTTTTATAAACAATATGTAGGTGCTTTGATTCGAAGGAATATGGTGTGTATATATATATATATGAGTCTGTATTTCAGATCATAAGTATAATTTTTAAGTTTAAATAATATAAATATATATATATACATGCAAGTCTGTGTATTTAGATTTAAGGTGTGTGTGTGTTTATTAAATAAAAAGTATACCTGGATTTCACTTTTAAAGTGTATATATAAGTATTGGGCTTTAAATATATATATATATATATATATATATATATATATATATATATATATATATATATTTGATTTTTAAATATATGTGTTTTAAAATTTATGATTTTGAAATATATATATATTTTATTTTAATATTTGTCTTAAATTTAAATTTTGATTTTTCATAAAATAATAATAATAATATGGTATCTACTTTCCGTTTATATCAAGCTGATTTGATCTGTTCTCATTGATTCCTATTTATCAACTTTGTCCCTCAAATCCGTGTTAAGCTTACTTCGCTTTGAGATTTGTTGTTTGGATTGATCAATTTTCGAATTCGTGATTTACTCCGTATGCTTGTCCGGTTCTTTCTAGCCTCGAAAGGTGAGCAATCACTCAAGATTAACATTTTTACATTTAGTAAACTTAATTCATATGAAATGACGTTTGAAATGTGCTATAAAATTTGAATTGTTAAGTTATTTAGTTGTTAAATACGATATGCAATTATCTGCAATTGTTTACCCCTAACATATGACATCATAACATGTTGTATACGTTATATTTAAATTCTTAATGATGATATATGCCTACTATTGGTTTGTATATCATTTTATTATATTATTTTATATTATTCACACTCTGCAAGTTCCCCGTTAGTCTAGAAATCCCTATGGATTGAAATGATACATGCTCGAACGATATTATAGAATAAGGGAAAATCGTTATGGGTTGAAATGATAAACCCAAGCGATTTTCATTGATTTTGAAATTTTGGGATTGCTGGTTGAAATGATATATACCCGTAAATATTTAAATTTCGGACTAAAATGATAAATATCTGTATTATTTGACCATAGGATAGAAAATTATATAAGATGCCATTGGTCTATATTTTGAAAATGATTGCCAAAGTTTGGGTGGCAATATATGGATTTTATTATTGATTTTTAAATTATATTATAAAGAATTTATTTTAATATATGTGTAAAACTTAGATTTTTTTTAAATTATATGTTTTGAAAATTTTAAAATTTATAAGTTAGTTTTGAAAATATAATTTTTAAGATTTTTTTTATAATTTTATTATTTTAAAAATATATAAAATAAGATTTAATACAAAATACATTTAAAAATAAGATTTAATTTGATAAAATTTAATTTAATTGGTTTATAATATGTTTACGTATTTTTTTAAATTTATACTAATATTTTAAAAATAGATTTTTATAACTTTAGGAATAAAAGTTGATAAGATAATTAATGTTGACTTGGAATTTAAATTGGTTAATAATTGAATTTGAATAAGAATTGATTTGAACTTATTGATTTTGAGATTTTGAAAGAGATGATTTATAACTAGATTTGATGAAAAGTGATTAAATGAATATTTTCAACTTTAAAATAAAACCGAGACTGAATATTTAATAATAATTCAAATTTATAAATTGAAATTTTATTTAATTATTATTAAAATGATTAAGTGAATATTTTCCAATTTTTTTTTGGAACTAGGGAAACCTGTTCAATCACCACCGACATGCGATTCCTGAACAGTAAACCTAGGGAATAGATGGCTGGCCCGCCACAACCACTATTCCAGGCTAGCCAGACCTTTCGGTTGACACTTGGTCCAGGAGGCGCGAAAGTGAACCTCAAACCATCCCATGTGTAGGCATATCTCCTCCCACACAAAGGTGGGACTCGAACCTCGAACCTCACACCTGGGAGGCGTATCACCCCACCACTCGACCAAGGCCCATGGCCAATTTGAATATGTAAACTATGAATCTTATTGGAATCTAAATGAAACTTATATTGCAAATATTTGAATATGTAAACTATGAATCTTATTGGAATTGAAGTGATAGTTCAAACCGGGATTTGAAATTGATATAAATTAAACTAGTTTAATGAGAATTTGAATTGATTTGTGAAATTCGAAGAAACAATTCTAATTATAAACTATTTTTTATCTATAAATTATTTTAATATGTATACACTATTTTTAATATATAGCTATTTTAATTTATAGATATTTCAATATATATAAACTATTTTCAATATATAAAGTGCTATGATTTTGAAAGTGTTATGATTTCGAAAGTGCTATGATTTTTAAAATGTTATGATTTTTGGAAATGAATATGATTTAAAGTGAATAATTATATCTACTTGATATGGTTTTGAAATGAATATCTTATTTTGATATGAAGTATGAACTATTTGATTTAAATAAGATATTTTGAAATGGTATGGTTTTGAAGTGAATATGATTTAAAGTGAATAATGATATCGAATTGATATGGTTTTGAAATGAATATGACATTTTGATATGATATCGAATTAGTAGATATTTAAATTGAGCTCATAACTTATATACTATAATTTAGTTTCTATCAATGCAATCTTAAATATATTTTTCAAACAATTCCATTCAAAAAGTTTATTTAGTTTAACATTTTTAAATGGTTAAAATATGGATCGTTACATGACTAAGACAATAATAGCAATATCATATATGCACAAAAATTAGATAATTAATGGATTACCTACCCGAGCAATGTAGTTTCGTTTGGCTAACTACTAACCATTGGTTGTCTCGGCCTACTAAACAAAATAAATAATCTAACTTTTGTTAGATACACTTCTAGACAGTCTGTCCTTAACTTACTTCTCCCATGTTTAACTGATCCTAATGGTTTTACGGGCTCACCAATAACCTATCCTTTTCTGTATATTCCTTTCTGTGTGTAGCATCATTTTAGTCTTACCTGTGACAAAGCCCTGCATATTGGAATTTTGGACTAATATTAGCTAGGGGCTATTAGCTAAAGTATAAGGTGCGACACTATACCAGTATCATCTGGTATTCTAATACCTAAGTCATTTACTTAGGGTTGACTACCCCATAAATTTTCCTTGAAAACCTTTCTTTCAAATTAATTTAACCCTTTAAATCATATATAAAGAAGGAAATTATACTTTTCGCTTTACTCAAATATCTTTGCCATGATATATGCTTTACACAAACATTGTTGATGAAAACCTGAATCAATAGGGTTATCTATCACTTTAAAATAAGTTAAAGCCCTTCTTTAACTCAGAAAACATTAGGTTTAAATTCAAGATATCATCTTCGAAACCCTTGTTCAAAAAATTTAAATAGTCCCTTTTGAATCCATTGAAAGTACCTTTTCAAAATAAGCTAACTACTTTACATTGAAGCACTAGGCCAAAAGGCGGAAAAATACTTTTCGAAACCTTTAAAAATAGACCTTTCGAAATCATTGAAAGTATCCCTTTGAAAGCTTTATATACCTTAGACATTCTCTTTTCAAAATACTTTAAACTTGTCTTTTGAAATCGTTGGAAGCCTTCCATTCTAATACTAAATGTAAACCTTTCGAAAACATTAGGGAATCTCCCCTTCGAAACCTTCATTATATATCTTTTGAAAGCATTAAGTCCTTTACTTAAAACAAACCTTTCAAAAGAATTGGATCCAAATCAAAGTTTGTGGAACATAGCTTCGAAACCATTTAGTACAATTCCTTTCAAAATCTTTGGGTTTAACTTTCAATATATCTAAGGGTCTTAAAAGAACTAGGGTGAAAACACCGCTTTCGAAAGCATTATTCCTGAGTAAAAGAAAGTGGATAGTTTCAAAACCAACCATTTCGAGAAGTGGCTTCAAAGTTTAAGGGACAAGAACCCTTTCGAAAGCTTGTTTTAAAAACAAAAGGTGGCAACCCATTCGAAAGCCCTTTCTTAATATAAATGGAAGCAAGTTGGTTAAGTCAAAAGCTCTAACCCCTTCGAAAGCCTCGTTTGTAATCAAAATAGTTCCAAGTTTATAAGAGCTACTTCCACCCCTTCGAAAGCATGTTTCGACTTTATACCTTCCGCCTAACTCCAATCCACTGCATACCAAGGCAATGATACCACGTGTCCTAGTTTCTACTTGGTTAAAGGCAGATGTATGAGGTCGAAAGGTGGCTGCTATAAGTGGCGAAGCAACAAACCTTTACAAAACTGATTTTTAATTTTTTAAAGTAATACATTTCCATCTAACTTGCCTTATTTGTCAACATATAATTGGTTGCTAATTCTTTTTCAAAATCTTTTCTAAAAGTGCTGCCGAATTCAGTAATTAAAAATTTAAACCATTTAGCAAATTGCCCTTCTCCTTTTCTAAACATATAAAACATTTAAGTCCCATACCTTAAATAATTTTATATCTTCAACAAAAATAAATCACTTTTAATATGTTTTCTAACATATTTAAATTTCTAACCCAAAGTTAACATATAATAGCCGAAAATAATTTAAACCCAATTTAACCATTTTATTTACAATAAAATTCATAATAAATCCACAACAACTTAGAAAATTAAGAAACTTGAAACCCATCCCTAAAATAATGTTTCTAATCTTATATCAAAAAAGTCATTTGGGTGTCATTTGATAGGTTTTTCAAATCAAATCTTATCATAAAATCTATATGAAACAACTTAAATCATCAACTAGCATATATAACCATTTAAATAATCAAAACATGGCATTTTTCTTGGAAAATAAATTCGGATCTTATCTAGAAACTGAAAGTAATAAAAATGAGATGCAATCTATTATTCACTCAGCTTGTTGTTAAGGAGCTTGAGATTGGCCTAGAAATTGATTTGATTAATCTTACTTCTTGAATTCTTGCTTATCCTCCTTTAGATTTCTTCTAATGGTGGTCGGCCAATATCTAGGTTTAGTTTTGTTTGTGAATATTGTAAATGAATTTGGAATAAAGGTTTAGGGTATAATAATATAACTTATTCCTATTTTGACATTTACTTCATTTTAAATTTTCATTTGTTCATTCATTAAGGCACGACTACCTTATAATTATACAACTCTTAATCCCTTAACCATTTATATTATTTTATTTTATTTATCTAATTAAATATTATAAATAATGTTAGTCAAAATTAGGGTCATCATAGTAGTGCACTCGCCTTGAAAAAAGATTCCTTACAAAAGGATAAAATATCTTGGCCCGCCGCATTGAGGAGCTTGAAGAGCTTCTTTAGAAAGAGAGGGAAGAGAAGATCAAAGCTCAAGAAGAATCGTAGAGATATTGCGAAGAATCTGTTGAGGCCCGAACTTCAAAGATTAAACATGATGATCAACTTGCTCAGATTGAAGCCCTCAAAGAAGATGCGACGGAAGCAGGCCACAACGAGATGAGAGAATGGCTCGAGGCCTAGAAAGAGGATGCCAAGGAAGCCTGTCAAAATGAAATCAAGGATGTGCTCGATTCCCTGATCATCGAATACAATGCTAAAGTCCTTCTTTACTGTGATCTGAGCTTTCTTGGTAAGGTTTAACTGGAGCCGCTTGCTAAGGCCTAGGAGTATATTGTTGAAATGAAAAAGAGAGAACTTAGCGAAGCTGATTTAGATGAAGAGAAATTAGTGCGTGGTATTCTTCGTGGAAATGAACCCCTAAAACATACCACCGCGAGACTCAGATACTTTGACATTCTAACATCTTTCGGCAAAAGGAAAAAAATCGCTAAATCTTTAGAGTCTGATCCCAAGGGCCCCTCCCCTTTTCAAGCACCCAGAGCATTAGTTTCTTTCGGTCCGGGATAGGATCTAAGCTATAATCTAGACAAACTGGGTTATCAATCTAAAGTGCTGACCCCTTTTTTTGGAAGGGGGACCCGAGCGACGACTGAAAGTCTTTCGAATGTAGGTATTTCGCCATATCTTCCACTTTTTGAATGGTTTCTTTCTTCATGTCCAATAGCTATAGGCTAATCTTTTTGTTTTTGCGAATTTACATGTCTTCCAGGTCCCGACCAAACTCCAAAAGGTGGTGCCGCCATGGAGCAATAATCAACATCAACTAAGATCCCGATGACCACTGATGCTCCAAGGCCTGATGCTCAAATTATTGGAGCACTTGACGATGATAAGACTAAAGATCCGCTAACGCCAGAGGAATCTAATGATGTTGTGATCATCGGTGCCACTAAACACACCGATGAGCTCATCCTAAAGGATCACGTTGTGAGGGTGGAGTTTTTGAAGAAACAAGCCAAGTCTGAAACGATGATGCCGATATTGATGATCCAAGTCTCATCCCATTACAAGTCATCCCACCTGGTGGGTTGATTTCTTAAAAACTCCCTCCCACTTTTGAAAGCTCCTCCGCCAAAGGTGGTAAAAGATCGAGGAAGTGGATAGGTAGATGTTTAGGAGGTACCACTCCTGAAAAATCCAAAAGGAGAGAAGACAAAAGAAATAGACTTCGTTTCGGCTCTGTTTGTACATAGCTTATATAGCGGTTTTTCTCTTTGGTGGCCATGATTGTACGAGTATGGCCCCCGTTTTCTGAATAAACTTGCATCAAAATTTTAAAGCTTATTATGTAAGTAAAGGTTTTTTGTTTTCTATTGAACTCTTGTGTGAATTATTATCTAAGTAGTTGAGCTATTACTTACCATTCACCGTGCTTGTAATTCTTTGCTCGTCACTTTGGATGATAATCCGTTAATTCTTTCCCAAGGCCTTTATGCAGTCGTGGCCTTGAGTTATACCAAACACGGGGCATGAGCCCTAATGTTGTGATGTCAGATTCAGCGATTTGATGGATTACATTCCTGCTTCCAGTCTCGGGTTAGCGGAATAAGATAATGGATGGTCAAACTCCATCCTTTGCAAGTTTATACTCCTCCTTGGTTTCAAGTCGATGTTCGCGGAATAGCAAATGGTCGAACCACACTCGTTTGTTTGTTTACACACATATATGCATCTAGGGATAAGAATTAGTTAGCGGGTGGTCGAATCGCACCCGTCTTGTGTTTATACTCCAATCCGCCCTCTTGGGCCTTAGAGTTATTTCGAAAACTAGTTAGATCGTACTTTCCTGAATCAATTCATTTGCCCCTAAGGTCTGGGGTTGATATAGCGAACGATCAGTAATGTCATGATCATTTTTGATTTATTGTAGTGCCATCATTCGATGGGATTTATTTTGTCATCGGATGGTCGAGTCACATCCGTTCCTCGTTATACATTCTGTCCATTGGGTTATGAACGAGAGTTATCAAATGAATGGTCGGACCATGCACATCTTATATAATTCAATCGGGAACTAGCATAATTAGTTAGTTTAAACTCTGGGAACCTATTTGGACATATCAGCATCAGTCAATTTCGTAATGTAACTAACATGTAATGCTACATCAAGCAAAGATATAAAGGAAGTTCAAAACTTTATTTGCTAAATGGAAGGAAATGACATAATTTGTCTTATTACATATTCGAAAAATAAAATGCTAAAGAAAATTCAAAAAGTAAATACAAATAAATGAAAAATAAACAAACTAAGTGAAATAGTGTCATAAATGCTCACTATTCCATGCCATAGGGAGTGTGATTCCATCAGCAGTCGCTAGCTTGAAAGTTCCCTCTCAAAGCCTCTGCTCAATGACGTACAGTCCTTCCTAATAAGGATTCATATGCAACGGGGGAGGAAAAACCATTTTAAGATGAGATCGTCGATTTCAAAGGTTCTAGGTCGGAGTTTAGTGTTGTAGTATCGGGCGACTAGGTGTCGGTGTACAGCTGCCCTCAAATTAGCTTCCTTGCGCTTCTTATCTATATGTCTAGAGATTCCAAGTGGAGATCTTTATTTGTTCTGGGATCGTAGTAAGTCACCCTATGAGAAGGAACTTCGAGCTTAACAGGAATAACAGTCTCGGAACCGTAAGCGAGGATGAATGGAGTATGGCCAGTCGTAGATTTATAGGTGGTCTTATAAGCCCATAGTGCTGTCGAGAGTTCGTCCATCCACTTGCCACTAGCCCTTTCCAAACGCTTCTTCGGAATGGATTTTATGATTTTATTCACATCTTCAACTTGCCCATTTGCTTAAGGGTGAGCGACTACCGTAAATTTCTTTTCAATACAATGTCGATGGTAGAAATCTTTGTATTTAGCATTATCGAATTGAGTCCCATTGTTTGTAACAATAGCTTGTGGAAGACTAAAACACAGATGATGTTCCGAACAATGAAGTTTATTAATTTATTTGTTTGGATCGTAGCTAAAGGTTCTGCTTCAGCCCATTTGGTGAAGTAATGACTGTGACAATAGCGTACTCCGCACCACCTTTAGAGATCGGTAAGGAACCGATAATGTCTATACCTTACATTGAAAATGGCCACATGATGATCAATTGTGTAATTTTTATCGATAGAGATCTTAGGAATTTTGCATATATCTGGCCCTTGTCGCATCACCTTACATAAGCAGCAGAATCCTTATCAACGGTCGGCCAATAATATCCATAATGGAGTATTTTCTTTGCTAGGGTTTGCCCTCTAATGTGATCGCAACATTCCCTTTCCTAAACTTCCTTTAGGGCTTGTTTTATTTCGTCATAAGCGGTACACCAGAGAAGGGGAACGAAAAAACCATGTCTGTACATAACTCCTTCCTATATGATATACCATGATGCTTTATGAAGGACTTGTCGCTTTTCATTCCTTCTTTTGGGAAGAACTCCCTATAACAAATAGTCTTTAATTGGAGTCATATACGATTCCTTCTCAGGCTCCGTCTTCAGTACCCGATCAATTTCCATCAGGCTTATTCTTGGAGCATTTTATACCTTAACTGGAAATAAGCCCATCTGTTTTGCATCCCGGGTGCTAGCAAACTTTTCCAATGAATCAACCTTTCTATTTCGATCTCGTGGAATGTCGTAATGTCATAGTACTCAAAATCGACCAACAACTCTTGGACTTGGGTAAGGTATGGAGTAAGCCATTGTCTTTTAGCTTGGTAATCTCCCCTGACTTTTTATACTTGTGAGTCACAAAAGATTTCAAGAGCATTTATTCCAAGTTTTATAGCGAGTATAAGTTCAACAATCGGAGCCTCATACTTGGCTTCATTGTTTGTTGCAGGGAAATCAAGCTTTAAAGCGTAGCAAATTGATCTATCTTCGGGAGTTACAAGCATAATTCCAGCTCCAGAGCAACAAGCATTAGATGCTCCATCTGTATATAACTTCCACCACATGGTAGAGTGTCACTGCTCTTTGGGAAATCATCCTGCACGGTAAATTCTTCTATAAAACCTTCCAGTGCCTGACCCTGGATAGCCCTTCGGGGAAGATAAGTTATGTCAAATTGGCTGAGCTCGATATTTAACTTAGTTAACCTTCCAGACATCTTAGGTCGTTGCAAGACCTGTTGTAACGGCTAGTTGGTATAAACATTAATAGGGTGTGTCTGGAAGGAAGGGCGGAGCTTTCGTGATGCATTCGACAAACTTATGTTAGTTTCTCTATCTTTGGATAGTTTCTTTCAATTTCTGTCAATCGCTTTCTAACATAATAGACTAGTCTCTAGATTCGATTCTTCTTGGGAAGCAACGTAGCACTCATAGTGTGTACCAACATGGCTAAGTAGATATATAAATCTTTATGATCCAATAGCTTTGATAAGATAAGGGGTTTCTCTAAGTGATTCACCAATAGCTCTGGAAATGAATCGGCTTAAGGCAGCAACCTTCCCATTCAAACTCTGTACTTGTTTAATAGTGTTTAGCACTTGGATATTGTGAACTGTTTGGATCTTCTCAGGATTAACCTACAATCCATAGGCATTAACGATGAAACTCAAGAATTTTCCAGATGCAGCACCAAAGGAACATTTTAGAGGATTAATCTTTATTTTATAATGTTGGAAGAAGTCAAATATTTGTGCCAAGTCTCTAATGTGGTCACTAGATTGTCGTGACTTCACGAGCATATCATCTACGTATACCTCCATCATTTTTCTAATTTGACCTTTAAACACTATGTTGGCTAGGCGCCGGCAGGACGCTTCTGCATTCTTTAGTCCAAACGGCATCACCACATAGCAATATAATCCAACATAGGTAATGAAGCTTGGTGCTCTTAATAGTGAACGTGTATTGGGATTTGGTTATATCCAGAGTACGCATCCACGAAAGATAGGAATTGTTGTGCCACAGTCGAATCTACCAACTAGCCGATCCTTTGAAGAGGAAGACGGTCTTTTAGGCATGCCTTGTTAAAGTTCGAGTAATTAATGCACATTCGACATTTCCAATTATCCTTTCTTCCAAATACAGGATTAGATATCCACTTAGTGTAGAGGGAATCGCGAATAAACCCTTTGTCTTTGAGTCTATCCACCTCCTCTTTAAGAGCGACAGATCTTTTCAGAACCATACCGTGTTTTTTGTTTCACCGGGACATGCCCCGCGTCAATATTTAGTGCATGGATCACAATGGCAGATAAGATCCCACACATGTCAGAGTGAGTCCAAGCGAACATGTCGAGAATTTCTCGAAGAAATTCAGCAATTTCTTTCACCATCGAAGGGCTGAGATGCGATCCGATCTTTAGGACCCACGACGAGTCATCGTGGCTGACTGTGATGCCAATCGTTAGCTCAGCCGGTGCAACCTTTGCTTCTTTGGGCTCATCCTCTTCATCACTCGGATCTATATCTCTATAGAGAAAATTGTGGCTCCCGAGCCATGGCTCAAGCGCTAGTTGTCAATCTTCAGTGGCTTGGATGCGGACTAGCTTATCCATACCCTAACCTTTCTACTTTCGTTGAGCATCCTTCAGTTCAGTTGCATAACAGGCTCATCCAGCCGCCAGATCACCATGAACAACTCCGTCTCCATTATATGTTGGGAACTTCAAAGTCAAGCACCAAGGGGCAAGAGCTGCCCGGAACACATCTAGGGACGGTCGGCCCAGAAAAGCATTGTATGGAGAGTCAACATCCAAAACGACAAAAGGAAAAATCCGTACCCTCCTACGATCACCTTCTTCCAATACTATAGGTAATTCGACATAACCAACAGCTTCGGTTGCAGCACCGTTAAAGCCATGAATGTAGGCTTTAGATGGTTTCAAGTCCTTGGCTTCCATCCTCATCTGATCATAAGCTTATTGGAAAATTATATTTACCACGGTCAACTAATATCCTTCTCGCTAAAGCAGGACTGATCATGGTCAAAATGACCATTGGGTCGATCAATGGAGCCTCTACTTTATTTGCATCTCTGTTTCTAAACACGATATCATCTATAATTATATGTTGCTTCTTTTTCGGAGCTCCATCTTCTATGTTTGAACAACATTCAAAAGTCACGTGCTTAATCGCACTAGCATTGCGCTCCATTTCATGCCAACTCTTATCAGTTGGATGTGGTCCTTTGACTATTGTATTGATTGCTAATCTTCCACCAGTCGATGCTGGATCCTCAGCCATGTGTGGTGCTTGTCCTTGGTTGGGGTCAGATGTACCCTGCCTGCCATCCTGAGGGATTTTAACAAACTATTGTAACTTCCTTTCGTGAATCAGCTTTACGATAATATCATGGAGATGCCTGTATTCATCTGTGTTATGCCCATAGCATTCGTGAAGTTGATAATATTTCCTAGTTTGTTTCTACTTCTTTGTTAATTCTTTGGAGGCAGCTTCCTAGCTTCTTATACTGCATGGTACTGCAAGTAGACAAATATATATTTTCTAGGAACGTATTCAGTGGTGTTTAAGTATTATACGTCAGAATCCTAGGCTTCCCTCTTCTAGAATTCCTCTTTCCTTTTGGTTCTTATCTTTGCCTTTCTTTGTTGATACGGTTTGTTTTGGATATTTAATTGAACTTTTCTAGAAATTCATCAGACAACTTTATAGAAATATTACTCTATACTCCCTCTCCATTCGGTCCAACAACATTCTTATTCATGGAGGATCTGGCTTCCTCCTTCCTCAAGTACCGAGCCGCCTTTGCATAAAAGTGTTTCAACATTACGGGTGGTTTGCCAACTAACCAATTGCCAAAATTATATTCTAAATCAATCCTTCTTGATATGGCTATCAATATTGCATGGTCATTCGGATTACTGATTTCTGTAACAGATGCATGGAATCTCTCGAATAATCTTTCAATGATTCTCCTGGAGCTTGGATCACGCTGGCTAGAGACATTCCATCCTAGGGGCAAGTTGTGTGCAATCGAACTACTGCACAAACCTTGTTGACAAATCATCAAATTTAGAGATTGACCGTGGAAGTAGCCTTGTAAGCCACATTGTTGCTATTTATAGAGAGTTATGGGAAAAGATCTACACTTGGATTCATCATCTGCTCAAGTGAAATCCATCAGCCATTCATATCTCATGATATCTTCCCTAGGGTCGGTTTTTCCCCTGTAGGCACGCATCGATGGCATCATGAACCCCCTTGGATACTTTGGATATAGGACAATATCCGTGAATAAGGTAGGCTTCTCGAGATTCCCTAGTTATCATCGGTCAAGCCTTGGCTCTCACTCACTAATTATCTGACCATAGTCGACAAGTCTGGCATTTGGGCAGTTGGTGCCAAGCACTGGTCGTGTTCTACCTCATGTGAATGGTCCAGTCGATGTCTACAGGCCGTTACATGCCTTCTTGGTTCAACATCTTCTTGATGTGTATCTTGTAAATTCACTTCATCGTCATTTCAGAGAAGCACTTGGTCAACATTTAACTGAATTCCATGATCCAAATCGACCGTAGCAGCTCCAGCTTGCATCCCAATGCGCATAGGTATGTTCCCTTCTCTAGAGGAGGGATCAGTATCGATCCCTATAGAGGGATCAGTACCATCAATCCTAGTAGATCACGATGGTCTGCCTATTGAAATCCCAAAGTTTTTGCATGATATCTTTCTGTTTTGTGGCACCTATCCTTATGATACACATCCGATGAAGTGGAACCTCCGATGTCGAGTAAGGGGTAGGGTCCCCCTAGATTTTCCTGGTCGTTGCTAAGTGAGTTGGTTTACTAGATTGAGATTGGTCTGAATATGCTGAAATAATTGTTGAAGGCTATCCATCATCAGATTCTGGAATTCGTCTCTTATAATAGAATCGGTTGGATTCTAAACTTCAACTGGTTCAGCATTCACATGCATTGGTTGACTACACAGGCCTCTTTGCTGGATACTAACGTCTTATTTCCTTTCGTGTTCTGAGAAGTAGATCTAGTGTTCCTCACCATTGTTGATAGCTTTGCTTAAATTTTTGCAAATTTGAGTTGTATGAGAAAACTTCTTAAAGATAACTATGGATCTCCTTCGGGGATTTATGTAATCCAACAGCTACAAATGGATCCTAATCAGATAAGAATCAAGGTTCTTAGCGAAAGCACCTAGTTTGCACCCAAAATTGGCTCAAACTCCCAATAGAATTTTTTGAAGAGAATAAAATGGAAAAAGTGTGTAATAACAAAGAAACATCAACTAATTGGAAGAAAAACATGCACACGATGATTTGTAGTGGTTTGGTGTTGTTTGCCTACATCCACTTTTAATAGATTGCTTTATTAGTAACTTTTATAGTCTAAGTACAAGAGGGATCAGATTAAAATCCTTAATTACAAAAGAATGTAAAGCAAATAGTAGCATAAAGTCTTGAAAATGAACAACCAAGCTGGTATCTATAGATGAAGGTCGCCAAATACCTCTTTGAAAACTCGGCATAAGGACCTTCAAAACCATATGGGCCCATAGGAGGGGTCGCATGGCCCAATTCCCAAAGAAGAGGGATTAGCACTGATCCCTTCTACAGTTAAATTTTGGGGTGTGATCCCTAAGCAGGCTTCTTCATGCTAAAATATGATTAGCCTCCAATTCATGTCATTTGGATCACTGGAGCTCAAGTTATTGTTTGATCTTTACTTTAACATAGTTTACATGCTGTTTTCTGTCAATCCCTGGCTTTGAGGTGCGATCCATATGGTAGGTTCCATAAATATGTCTTGCTCACAAAATTTCATATGAATTGGACTTGTGGATCTTTATATATTAATTGTTTTCTACAAGAATGTCTTCATACCTTGAAACATACCTCTCCTTCTTATTGAAGCTAATTTTCCACTGATCCCTCCTACATGTTAAACCATATTTCATACTTTAAACATTCTACCTTGCATATCCATCAATTGCATTCAACAATGACTTCATATTATCATCTGTACTTGACTACTATTCCCTACAATCATCACTTTGGACTCATCGGCTTGATGGTAATTGAATGTAACCCATACAGTTAGTTCAATATAGCGGGGTTAAAATGCTAGATAAATTATATATATATATATATATATATATAGAGAAATATTTTATAAAGTTTTATTTTGAAAATTACGATCTATCTATCTTTATACATGAAGCACATATGTCGACATACAAGCCAAAAGATTGAAAATTGAAATTTCATTTCAAAATTCAAACTTCCCTCTCTTTTGCACCTACTCCCATGTTCTTAAAAGGCAACTTTTTGACTAAAGAACATGACTCTTCACTCTCTATTAGTTTAATTTATCTCTATCCATTCATTAACTCACTTTATTTCAAATTTCAAAAATCTCTTCATACTCTTATCTCCTCAAACGCAAAAATGGCCTCCTCAAATCAAACTCCCAAAACCATAAGGCTCTCTAAGAGAACCAAAGGCTTTCATTTCAATGAAAAAGAAGTCATTGAGACCTATATGGAATATGCTACTTTCGAAAATGTTTTTCCCTTAAGATTTACTATATTTAAAGATTTTTCCTCTTTATGGTTTATAAGATCTTTGTTTTGAAAATGAAATTTTTGGTTTACTTGGCTCTTCTCAAAATGATTTTGTTTGTTATCTGGATTTGATCAAAATGTTTTATGTGAATTTAAATGGGAAAAATTTCAAGAAGAAGAGGGACAAATTTAGAGTAGGGTTATTGTCATTCGAATTGTTTTAAATTATGAAGTTTTGGGTCATATACTTGGCTGCAAATCTAGTGGAATTGACCTCTCCACTTTTCAAATTGATGAACATAATCGTGAAGTTTTCATGACATTTTCCAAAGCGATGAAGATTAAATTTTTCGACACAAGAACCTTGGACCAAAATTGAAACTTATGGGTCTCTTTTACAATGAAGTACCATTCCGAGGATGGGTAACTATAATTACCCTACTTAAAAGTTTTTAAAGCACTTTTTGCCACATATGGAAAATAGAATGTCAATTGGGCAAAAGTCATTTTAGATGACTTTATTCCAAAAACATTTTCAAACACGTGAACACGCTCTACCATGGTGTGTATTTTACTAGAATTTTTCATATATATTAAAATTGATTTAAGAGGAGAACAAACTCAGAAGATTTGTTAGAAAACTTATCTCTGTGTTGAGAAGAAAGTAACTCATGATTTGATAAGTAGATGCCGATGCATATTGACTAACTGGTGTAGTCACATATCGGCTCCAATAATTGTTATTCCCCTTAGACGGGTATCGCATCGAAGTTAAGATGATCATGAGTAAGTTCCTAATCTAAGTTAACATGCTTGCTCCCTCAAAAAGTATTCGACAAGCCCAACATCTCCCTCATGCACGTTCCACCATTTTTCATAACCATATGAAACACTTCTTGAAAAGGAAAAAAGGTTGGCTTATGAAGAGGAATAAGAAATTCAACAACAACAAGAAGAAGAAGGCGATGAGATGGATGTGAAAGAAGAAGAAGAGGAGGATGAAGAACTAGGCACTTCTCTAGGTAGTTTTGACAAACCATCTCACCTCTCTAACAAAAAATCCTATGGAACCAAGAAAAACTTTTTAAAAACCAAAAGTAGATTAAGCATTCATTTAGTAGAAAGTTCACTTCTCTTTCCAACAAAGTGGACAAATACTTTGGAAAAATCATTTTCAAGCTTGGTGGAAATTCATCGTCATCATCTACATATTTCTAAGCTTATCTAGTTATTTCCTTATTATATCTAGCTTTGCAATCCTTAGCATTTTGTGCTTCTAGTCTAAATTCATGTCATTTTCATCTTTTTTTTATTTGAAACCCATATACCGTTAATTTTAAGTAATGAAATACATTTCTTACTGCCATATACTGTCTATTAGTCTTAAGAAGTTGTAGATATATAACAGTATAAGATAAAAACAAAAAATAATAATAAATACACTAGTTTTTGAAATTTTAGGTATGTTTGTCGACACATATAATAGATATGTAGACATATAATGGCCGATTGGCAAATCCTTTTTTAAATTTCAAATTCAAAAAATTAAAACCTATTCAATCATTCCAAACGATCTTTTTCTCCTATATAAGCTTGTTTCTTCCAGAAAACTCAATCACTATTTTATTCTATACTCACTTTTCATTCTCAAATATATTTTTCAAAAATGTCTTCTGTAACAACCCTGTATTTTGTGATTATTCTAATTGTTTGTTTTATTTATTTTAATTGAATTTCCCAATTTACAAACTTTATTTTATCTATAAAAATGAATAAATTTTGTTATTTTGTTATATAAATTTTGATTTTTATGTAAATTAGAATTTGAAACACGAATAAACAGAGTATTTTCCAAAAATGTGAATTTTGATCAATGTGGTCAAACTTTGACTTTTAAAATTAAAATTTTTAAGGTTGAATTTTTGAATTTTATCTTTTATTATGAAAATAAATTAAATTTCAAGTATACTACTTTTCGTTTCGTTGAAATCGGATTAATATTGTGAAAGTTATGCTTTTAAACTATTGTGTAAATTGATTTATTTAACAAAATTGTTTATTTTAATTTATATAAATAATATTTTTGTTTGTCATATCATGTTCTAATTTGTGTATACATTTGTAACATGACACGTTATACATAGATTTTATTTTTAAAACATTTAAAAGTGTAGTTATAATTTTCCAATGTTAATTGTATATTGTTTACATTTTTAAATTCTAGTTTCAATTTAATAACTATTTTCTTATTTATTTGCTATTTTTTCTTAAATTATTTATTTATTTTATTTTTTACTTTATTTTGTTTTCATTTTTATTTTATTTACTTAAGTTTTATTTGTTTGTTTTGAATAAAAGAAAATGGAAATTCTAGAGGACAAAACTTTTTCATATTACTTGTGACTTTTCAATTGACTTGTCTTTTCATTTGCTTTTGCCCTTTCATTTTGAATTTGGCCATCCATTTCCTTATGCATAGCCATGTGTTTCCTCTTCATTTTCACGTGAGAATCTTTCCCACATCTCTAAACTCATGGCATGCTAATTTCTGAAAATATTTTGTAAGTCTTTTAATGGCTTTCTTTCTCACTTTTCCCTTCTTCATTTTATTGATTTTGTGCCTTGCTTCCTCTAACATAGCTCGGCCCCTACCACCATCTTCTCCACCGACCAGTACCACCACCATACGTGGCAGCACCACCTCCTCTCCCCTTGTCAATAACAGGCCGTGACCATTTGTTGAAGCATCACCACAAAATTTGCACAAAAACTCCACAAAACTATGCTAGCCGACCACAAATTCCACCCTACCCTTCATACATCACTTCGGCCACCACCATAGCCACCAGCAACTACACTTCCTCTGGCCATCACTTCAGCCAACTCCAGATCTGGCCTAACCCAATTGACCCAAGGCCGAGCCTTATGATGACCAAGCCGAGCCAAATGGTGCACCAAACTCCACTCTATTTTTCCTTGTCCCTTTGTATGCTTTATGTTGCAACCCTACCCCTTCATCTCCTTGCTATCCGTTCCAAATTGACACATACCCGACCCAAACACACAGCCATGGTCGAGCACATGAATCCCTATGGCCAAGCAATTTGAGTGGAAAGCAAGGTCAAGTTATTTAGCTCTTTGTTGCTTTTTATCTCAGGTTGTTTCAATGATATTTTTGTGTTGTAAATATATGTTTACAATGTCTTGCTTATTTGTTATTACAAGATAATCATCTTGACTCTCCACTTACTTGAATCAAAGTCGTGTTGTGTCGTGCTATATCGTGCTTTCGGGAACCTATTCTGTGTGTTTTGATTTGCTAACTCCAGCGTAGAAAGGTGAGTATTCACTCATGACATTTATACTTATATAATTGTGAAATGAAAACAAGTGAATCTGTAGATTTATCATATCATGTTATTCCTACCTGTGATATGAATCATATGATGTTAACCATGTTTATAAACCCGTCACATCATCTGATACTGCTATATGATGCTATACTGTTTATTTATTTCTGTTTCTCACACTACAAGTTCTCTGTAAAATAGAATCACTATGGGTTGAAATAATACACACCAAAACGGACTTTAGAATTGGGAAAAATCGTTATGGGCTGAAATGATAGGCCTGAGCGATTTTATTTTATTTTATTTGACTTGGGATTGCGGGTTTGAAATGATGGAACCCATAATTTTCTTTGTAAATTACGGATTGAAATGATATGATATCCGTATCACTTGACCTAGGTTAGAAAATATTATACAGACCCGTGGTTATTATATATATTTTTCTGGAATTTTTTAAGTATTTTAAAATTGTAAATTTATGATATTTTCATTTAAATTGAATTAAAAATGATTTTTATTAAGTATTAATGATTTTTCTACAAGTTAAATATGTTAAATAAATGAATGGTTAAGTTGAAATTGAAATATAAATTATTTTGAAATTTGAGATTTTGTTCAAAAAAGAAGTTTAAGTGTAGTATATAAAATATGATAATTTGATTTTAGATTTGAATTTTAAATGACTTAATAAAGAGTTATTGATTTTTCTATGAATTAAAATGGTTAAATAAATGAATACTTAAAAAGTGTAATTTGAAATATAATTTGACTTGGAAATGTGAAATTTGGTTTAAAAATAAAAGTTAAGTTAAGAAAATAAAATAGAAAATTAATTTTTTACTTTTGAAATGCTAATTAAAACTTAAGTGTTAAATTAATTTTTAAAATACAAAGAATAGAAAATTGTATGCTTGAAATTAATAAGTGAATTATTAAATAAAATTTGATATTTATTTGTGAAATTTACTTTATAAAAATCATAAATTAAAGGGTATTTAAATGAACGTTTTTAAAGTGAAAAAGATGATTTTTTTTATAAGTTAAAATGGTTTAAATTGAAGTTTAATTATTGGTGAAATTGTATTGAAAATCTAGAAATTTAATTTATAGCACTTCAGAAATGCTATCATTTCTGAAGTTAACTTAAAATTTGTTGTAAAGGATATTACAGCACTTTGTAAGTGCTGTAGTGGATGCAAATGAACTAAAAGGCTAAAATTAACCAAGGGCTATTGCAGCTCTTGTTAAGTGTTGTAGTTGCAGAAACTAAATTAAAATCTAAAACTAATAAAAGGGCTACAGTAGCACTTGTTAAGTGCTGTTGTTGGCTGAAATGAGATTTTTGAATAAAATTGAACCCTGAACTATTGCAGCAGTTTTGTAAATGCTGTCTTTGCTAAATCGAACTATTTTTCAACTAAAACTAAACTATTACAGCAGTTTTTAAATGTTGTCTTTGCTAATTGAATTGTTTTCAAATGTAACTTACAACAGCATTTTCTAAATGCTGTGGAAAGCTGAAATTTCAATGTTTTGTTGTTTTAACTAAATAAATGAACTCTAAAAGGCTAAATTTTTGGGAATTGAATATTTGATTTGTAAATATAATAACTTCACTTTTAAATGGTTTAAATGAAGTATTTTGATTTGAAATATAAACTATTTTGAAATGTGATTAGACTGGTAATAAAATATAAATGAATGATATTTTAAAAGGATATGATATTTTGATATTTTTGAAAGGATACGATATTCGAATTTTGAAATGGCTTATTGGAAAACTGAATAGAATTAAAAATGATGGTTTGAATTGAATTAAATTGGAAATTTGAAATTTGGGTTTAATTGAATAAATTTGTAAAATGTAAAAAATTAAAGGAAGGTGTCAAATGTATGATTTCGAAATGTTATGATTTTCAAAGTATAATGATTTCAAGTATTTTGGTTTCGAAAAAGTTATAACTTTGAAAGTATTATGTTTTTGAAAAGTGAATATATATTTGAAATAGAAATGATAAACTATTTGATTTGAATATAGTTTGAAATAAAAATGGTTTTGGTTTTGAAGTATAAATTACTATTTTTGAAATTTATAACCACCGGTTATAATAACGATTGGTTGTTAAAGAGACCAGGATCGGATATGGACATACTCTCTATCGATACCAAAAACCACTTTAACAACTGTGTACACGATGGAGATTCCAGAACGAAGTAGGATAGTGGCGATGATCCTATTGAGGTATGAACGTGGACCCGACTCCCATGAGTTGGCTTAAGGAGGCTAAAACAGGTGCGATCGATGGGCCAAGTGAGGTAGCTCCTCCTATCTAACACACTTCTTCGATACTATACTCTTACTTATGGTTGATTTGATGGCCATCCTTCGATTTTGATTGGGAGTGTGTTTCGAGGTGGACGGTAGCGGCTGCTATGCGTTACCACCAGCCTGGAAGCATAATTGGTATATCTACCCTGGCATTGCCTAGTTGTGCCATGTTACCTACCATAGCGAGCCTTACTACGAGTTTGTTTTTCTCCCATAGCCCATGGAGTATTTAGGGTAGCCTCCCGATCTGGAGGTATGTTGATACTAGATAGAGTACTGGCACTATTACGTGTTGGGGGCTATATGGGTAACCCTTCAACGCTATTTTAAAGTAAGTTTATTTTACTGTAGGAATTATTATAATAGCGTAATATTACTACATAGTAAATAGTTTAATGGATCCTTAGAGGATGGGCAGTCCCAAGCATCCTTCAAGTTACTTGTACTTTACTGCAGTTCACTTGAGTTGGTTTACATTGTATAAGTATGTATGTCATGACTCGAGTGTTTTGTGTTTTGCTTTATGCTCGGGTCAACCTGAGTATTCACAACTTTGGATTTCTATTTCTGGAGCTAGAAATCGCTAGAGATTCTGCTTATCTAGTTATCTATCTATTTCCGTTTCAGTTGTTCTATTTAAGCTCTTGTATTAGTAAACTTCTATGTATTTGGGATTCCTATTGTGTTTGTTTCAGACTGATATTATGTATTTTGTTTTGAGACTTTGTAATTGTAGCTTCATGAACAACTATGGTATTTTAATTTCCGCTGCGAGTTGTTCTGATATTTCTGTGTCTGTGATTCTGTGATGATTTTATTTGTTTCAAATTTTATTACAATCTGTTATTTTGAATTATTCAAGTCTGACATGTGTGGATTATTGTCGATTTGAATGGTCCAAAATAGGGGTTGTTATAGTTGGTATCAAAGCTTTGGGTTTTAGGCAAACCTTAGCCTGCGGAGCAAAAACTCATTAGAGATGGAGTAGAAATACCCTAGAATGAGTGAAATCAACCTCAAATCATTTTCTTTGTGAGAGAACGTATTTTAAAAGTATAAACTGTTTTAAAATGATTTTTCAAAGGATTTCTCAAAGATTATTTTGATATAAAATTTTCTTGTTTTAAATGAAAATTTTGCTAAGCTTCATTCCTTTCGTATCTACCTTATTAGTAATTTCATTCATTAAGATATTCATCCAAGTGAATTTATCTGTCCTCGGCCTGGTTATTTCAGAAAGGCTTACCCTTCTGCTAGGTAGGGCAATCCTTTTATCCTTCTGGTATATTTGTGGTACTCTTCGGGGCACCTTTTCTTTATTTTAGTATCATGTTCATGTTTTATTTGATACTGAAGCTTCCCATAGTCTTATTTATGTTGATTTGTGTGATAAGTTCGAGCATCTCCTTTCTCCTGAGTATGCTTCTGTACCTTTATGTGTTTCAAATCCAATTGGGAGTCCTGCAAACCTTAATCGGATTTGTAAACAAGTGAAGCTTCTCTATTCTGATCACCGCTTTAGTGGTGATTTCTATCTTCTTGGCTTTGATGCTTTTGATTTATTGTTTGTAGGTATGATGCCATATCTCTTGTAAAGCCGGTCTGTTTATCTTGTTGATGATCAAGGATTCCTTTGATTGTTCAGTGACGCATGCCTCAGGATTTTGCTGGCAGATTTATTTATTCTCTGGATTCTTCTCCTGGTGATCTTCATTCGACCCGTGTGGTCAAATTCTATCTCGATGTATTGGGTGAAGTCAGTGCTTTACCTCATAAGCGGAAAATTGATGTCCGTATTGATCTTATTCCTGGAGCTCGACCTGTAGTTCTTCTCTTAGAAGAATGGCACCCCACGAGAAGGTTGAGTTGGGAAAACAAATTAAGGACTTGTTCTCCAAAGGTCTGATCAGACCTAGCCATTCAGAATGGGGAGCAGCGGTGGTTTTCGTCACTAATTCTGATGGTTCTTTGAGAATGTGTGTTGATTATAGGGAGCTGAACAAGCTCACTGTGAAAAACAGATATCCAATGCCTCGTACCAATGATTTGTTTGATCAGCTTTTTGGTGCCTCTGTTTTCTCTTAGCATGATCTTGCCATAGGTTTTCATCAGCCCAGTGTTGCTGAGGAAAGTATTACCAAGACCACTTCCCATACTGAGAATGTGTTCTATGAATGGTTAGTCATGCCTTTTGGTTTGACTAATGCTCCTGCTTTCTTTGTTGAGTTGATGAACCGTGTTTTTCGTGCTATGCATAATAAATTATTTCTGATCTTTGTTGACGATATCCTTGTCTTTTCTAAGACCAAGAAGAGCATGATTCGCATTTGAAATCTATCTTGAAGACTCTCAGAAATCATCAATTGAAGGCTAAATTTTCTAAATTCCATTTCTGGAAGGATGAAGTCCGACTCCTTGGACACATTGTTTCTAGTAATGGAGTTTCTGTTGATCCATTCATGATCGATGCGATCAATGCAAGTCTTTCTTTCTTTCTCTTTTTCCTTCATCATTTAATTATTCTATCTTTTCTATGTCCTTATTTCTCACTATTCTGTTACAGGATTGGGAAACTCCTAAGACTCCTTCTGAGATTCATAGTTTTCTAGACCTCGCCGTTATTACTGGAGATTCATTGAGAATTTTGCTCGGATTGCAGCACCTCTCACTGCTTTGACTCATTAGAATATTGAATTTGTCTGGGTTATTGTGGATAGACTAACCAAGTCTGCTCATTACATTCTGGTCAAGTCTACCCATTCTGCTTCCAGCTTGTTTGAGATTTACATGACGGAGATTGTTCGTCCCTATGGTGTTCTTCTCAGTATTGTTTGTGATCGTGATCCTATCTTTGCCAGTCAGTTTTCGAAAGCTTTTCAGGAATCTTTCGATACTCATCTGAATTTGAGCACTGCTTACCATCCATAGACCGACGGTCAAACGGAAAGAGTGAATAAAATTTCTCGAAGATCTTTTTCGTGCTTGTGTGCATGATTTTGGAGGATCTTGGGAAGATTATCTTCACCTTGTTAAACTTACCTATAACAATAGTTATCAGGTACAATTTCAATCTTCTTGTCATCTTGTCTTAATCCTCTTTCATTCTATCCTTTTATGTGTATTCCCGTACCTCATTCCTTTTCGGAGACGAAAAATTTTAAGTGGGGGAGAGTGTAACAACTCTGTATTTTGCGATTATTCAAATTGTTTATTTCATTTATTTTAATTGAATTTCCAGATTTAAAAACTTTATTTTATTTATCAAAATGAATAAATTTTGCTATTTTGTTATATAAATTTTGATTTTTTGTGAATTAGAATTTCAAACATGAATAAATAGAGTATTTTCCAAAAATGTGAATTTTGGTCAATGTGGTCAAACTTTGACTTTTAAATTTAAAATTTTAAAATTTTAATTTTTGGATTTTATCTTTTATTATGAAAATAAATTAAATTTGAAGTATACTTCTTTTTGTTTCGTTGAAATCGGATTAATATTGTGAAAGTTATGCTTTTTAAACTATTGTGTGTAAATTGATTTATTAAACAAAATTGTTTATTTTAATTTATATAAATAATATTTTTTTTTGTCATATCATGTTCTAATTTGTGTATATATGTGTAACATGACATGTTATGTACAGATTTTATTTTTAAAACATTTTAAAAGTGTAGTTATAATTTTCCAATGTTAATTGTATATTGTTTATATTTTTAAATTCTAGTTTCAATTTAATAACTATTTTCTTATTTATTTTCTATTTTTCCTTAAATTATTTATTTATTTTCTTTTTTAATTTAATTTAATTTATTTTTTATTTTATTCACTCAAGTTTTATTTGTTTGTTTTGAGTAAAAGAAAAGGAAATTCTAAAGGACAAAACCTTTTCATATTACTTGTGACTTTTTAATTGACTCGTCTTTTCATTTGCTTTTGCCCTTTCATTTTGCATTTGGCTGTCCATTTCCTTATGCATAGCCATGTGTTTCCTCTTCAATTTCATGTGAGAAACTTTATCACATCTCAAAACTCACGGCATGCTAATTTCTGAAAATATTTTGTAAGTCTTTTAATGGCTTTCTCACTTTTCCCTTCTTCTTTTCATTGATTTTGTGCCTTGCTTCCTATAGCATAGCTCGGCCCCTACCACCATCTTCTCCACCAACCACTACCACCACCATACATGGCAGCATCACCTCCTCTCCCCTTGTCAAGACCAGGCCGTGAGCATTTGTTGAAGCATCACCATAATATTTTCGCAAAAACTCCATAGAACTATGCTAGCCGACCACAAATTCCACCCTACCCTTCATCCATCACTTCGGCCACCACCATAGCCACCACCACCAACAACTACACCTCCTTTGGCCATCATTTCAGCCAACTCCATATCTGACCTGACCCAATTGACCCAAGGACGAGCCCTATGATGACCAAGCAGAGCCAAATGGTGCACCAAACTCCACTCTATTTTTCCTTGTCCCTTTGTATGCTTTATGTTGCAACCCTACCCTTTCATCTCCTTGCTAGCCGTGCCATACCGACACATACCTGAACCAAACACACAGCCATGGATGAGCATATAAATACCTATGGCCGAGCAATTTGAGTGGAAAGCAAGGTCAAGTTATTTAGCTCTTTGTTGCTTTTTATCTCAAGTTGTTTCAATGATATTTTTGTGTTGTAAATATATGTTTACAGTGTCTTTTTTATTTGTTATTACAAGATAATTATCTTGGCTCTCCACTCACTTGAATCAAAGTCGTGCTGTGTTGTGCTATATCGTGCTTTCGGGTATCTATTCTATGTGTTTTGATTTGCTAACTCCAGCGTAAAAAGGTGAGTATTCACTCATGACATTTGTACTTATATAATTGTGAATTGACAACAAGTGAATCTGTAGATTTATTATATCATGTTATACCTACCTGTGATATGAATCATATGATGTTAACCATGTTTATAAACCTATCACATCATCTGATACTGCTATATGATGCTATACTGTTTATTTATTTCTGTTTCTCACACTGCAAGTTCTCTGTAGAATAGAATCACTATGGGTTGAAATGATACACACCCGAACAGACTTTAGAACAGGAAAAAATCGGTATGGGCTGAAATGATAGGCCAGAGCGATTTTTATTTATTTTATTTGACTTGGGATTGCGGGTTTGAAATGATAGAACCCGTATTTTTCGTTGTAAATTACGGATTCAAATGATTTATTATCCATATCACTTGACCTAGGTTAGAAAATATTATACAGACCCATGGTTATTATACGTATTTTTTGAGAGTTTTTAAGTATTTTAAAATTGTAAATTTATAATATTTTGATTTAAATTGAATTAAAAATGATTTTTATTAAGTATTAATGATTTTTCTACAAGTTAAATATGTTAAATAAATGAATGGTTAAGTTGAAATTGAAATATAAATTAATTTTGAAATTTGAGATTTTGTTTAAAAATGGAGTTTAAGTTTAGTAAATAAAATATGATAATTTGATTTTAAATTTGAATTTTAAATGACTTAAAAAAGTGTTATTGATTTTTCTATGAATTAAAATGGTTAAATAAATGAATACTTAAAAAGTGTAATTTGAAATATAATTTGACTTGGAAATGTGAAATTTGGTTTAAAAATAAAAGTTAAGTTAAGAAAATAAAATGGAAAATTAAGTTTTTACTTTTGAAATGGTAATTAAAACTTAAATGTTAAAATAATTTTTAAAATACAAAGAATAAAAAATTGTATGCTTGAAATTAATAAGTGAATTATTAAATAAAATTTGATATTTATTTGTGAAATTTACTTTATAAAAATCATAAGTTAAAGGGCATTTAAATGAACATTTTTAAAGTGGAAAATATGATTTTTTTTTTATAAGTTAAAATGGTTTAATTTGAAGTTTAATTGTTGCTGAAATTGTATTGAAAATCTTGAAATTTAATTTATAGCATTTCAGAAATGCTATCATTTCTGAAGCTAACTTAAAATCTGTTGTAGAGGATATTACAGCACTTTGTAAGTGTTGTAGTTGATGGAAATGAACTAAAAGGCTAAAATTAACTAAGGGCTATTGCTGCACTTGTTAAGTGCTGTAGTTGCAGAAACTAAATTAAAATCTAAAACTAATAAAAGGGCTACAGTAGCACTTGTTAAGTGCTGCAGTTGGCAGAAATGAGATTTTGGAATAAAATTAAACCCGAACTATTGCAGCAGTTTTGTAAATGCTGTCTTTGCTGAATTGAACTATTTTTCAACTAAAACTAAACTGTTACAGCAGTTTTTAAATGCTCTCCTTGCTGAATTGAATTGTTTTCAAATGTAACTTACCGCAGCATTTTCTAAATGCTGTAGAGAGCTGAAATTTCAATGTTTTATTGTTTTAGCTGAATAAATGAACTCCCAAAAGGCTAAATTTTTGGGAATTGAATATTTGATTTGTAGATATAATAACTTCACTTTTAAATGGTTTAAATGGAGTATTTTGATTTGAAATATAAACTATTTTGAAATATGATTAGGATGCTAATAAAATATAAATGAATGATATTTTGAAAGGATATGATATTTTGATATTTTTGAAAGGATATGATATTTGAATTTTGAAATGGTTTGTTTAGAAACTGAATTGAAACTGATGGTTTGAATTAAATTAAATTGGAAATTTAAATTTGGGTTTAGTTGAATAAATTTATAAAATGTAAAAAATTAAAGGAAGGTATCAAATGTATGATTTCGAAATGTTATGATCTTCAAAGTATAATGATTTCAAGTATTTTGGTTTCGAAAATGTTATAACTTTGAAAGTATTATGTTTTTGAAAAGTGAATATATGTTTGAAATGGAAATGATAAACTATTCGATTTGAGTATATTTTGAAATAAAAATGGTTTTGGTTTTGAAGTATAAATTACTATTTTTGAAATTTATAACCACCGGTTATAATAACGATTGGTTGTTGAAGAGACCAGGATAGGATATGGACATACTCTTTGTCGATACCGAAAACCACTTTAACAACTGTGTACGCGGTGGAGATTCTAGAACGACGTAGGATGGTGGCGACGATCCTATTGAGGTATGAACGTGGACCCGACTTCCGTGAGTTGGCTTAAGGTGGCTAAAACAGGAGCGATCGACGGGCCAAGTGAGGTAGCTCCTCCTATCGGACACACTTCTTCGATATTATACTCTTACTTATGGTTGATTTGATGGTCATTCTCCGATTTTGATTGGGAGTGTGTTCCCAGGTGGGCGGTAGTGGCTGTTATGCGTTACCACCAGCCCGGAAGTGTAATTGGTATATCTACCCCGTCATTGCCTAGTTGTGCTGTGTCACCTACCATAGCGAGCCTTATTATGAGTTTGTTTTTCTCCCATAGCCCATGGAGTATTTAGCGTAGCCTTCCGATCTGGAGGTATGCTGACGCTAGATGGACTACTGGGACTTTTACGTATTGGGGGCTATATGGGTTAACCCTTCAATGCTATTTTAAAGGAAGTTTGTTTTACTGTAGACATTATTTTAATAGTGCAATATTACTACATAGTAAATAGTTTAACGGATCCTTAGAGGATGGGTGGTCCCAAGCATCCTTTAAGTTACATGTACTTTACTGCAGTTCACTTGAGTTGGTTTACATTGTATAAGTATGTATGTCCTGACTCGAGTGTTTTGTGTTTTGCTTTACGCTCGGGTAAGCCTGAGTATTCAAAGCTTTGGATTTCTCTTTCTGGAGCTAGAAATCGCTGGAGATTCTGCTTATCAAGTTATCTATCTATTTCAGTTTCAGTTGTTCTATTTCAGCTCTTGTATTAGTGAACTTCTATGTATTTGGGATTCCTATTATGTTTGTTTCAGACTGATATTTTGTATTTTGTTTTGAATTTTTTAATAGTAGCTTCCTGGACTACTATGGTATTTTAATTTCCGCTGCGAGTTATGTGAAGAACCGGTTCTTCGACTTACGAAAACCGACATCAATACGTCCACTGTATCAACTGCCGAGCAATCGATGGGCGGAAAACCGAACCCTTAGGGTTTAAGAAAAAGAAAGAGGTAGAAGAAGAGAGAAAAGAAGAAGAAACAGAAACAATATCAGAATCTCACAATCGTAGCGGAACAACATATAATAGATAAATGAATAATCTTTAAATAAAGAACTATATCAGTTAGTACATTACATCACGTTACATTACATTATATCATCAGAGTGTACAACAACAAACAGCGGAAAAGAAATACTATATACTGGTGAATACGTCATGCCATCCAGCTTGCCTCCAGCAACTCCTGAATTCCAGAATATGCTGATAACCTGACTCTAGACTGCCCGCGTGGAAATTGGTGGGCACCCAGAGTTTAGGAAGGAAAACAATAAACTCCGAGTCAGTCATGTGACTGGTGTGAGAACTAAAACAGTTTATTTTTAAAACAAAGTACAGGATAATTTTAAAATAGATTCGCAATGCTTTTTAGAAAATGAGACTACCATAAGGCCTCCCGCACACACACACACACAATGCAAACGCAGAATCAGAGGAGATTTCTCCTTATGATAGTCAAAGATGCTTGATACGCATTAAAAAGAAACTTTTGGTATTATTACTAGTGCATAGTGTAGGAAAAATCATTTCGAAAGTAAAGATATAAATCTTAGCCAACATACGGCCCTTATCGTATGCGTACTATAGCTTCCATGTTCAATAGCAGGTTACCGCCACATTCCATGGCAGGTTATACAACTAAAACCGTACAGGGTTCGTATTGTTTCTTTGGATTTCCAACAAATGGTCAGGCCAAGGAACTTCCCATTGCCACATGGGTACGCCTCTGGAAAGACGACCCGAGAACCTAACCGGATCTCTGCCAACACAAGGCCGGGTTACCGCTAACTGGGTAACTACTGACACGAATATGTCATTCCCCGATCGTAATCGATCTATATCCGAGGATCCTCGATTTCCAACAACCACAAAGCAATAAATTTGCAGCAACAACATATGTTAAGTATTTGAGCTCCATACCACGATACCACCTCTATCCAGAAGGAATGACATACACTAAAGGGGCGTTACTCCCTAATAACCTTGCTGCATCCTTCCTGTTTTGACCATTTCCGGGGTGTGAGGTCCGACGAAGTCTCGTCCACAAAGCCACGCTTTATACAAAAGCTGTGCTTTGTTCAAAAAATGCTCAACAGCGTATGCCACGTTACCAATTTGGGAACGTATCATAGTAGCCATCAACTACATAACCTCTAAGGGTGTTAAGCTAAGAGAATAAATTCTCCGCCACCAACGGAAATATATTTAATAGAAACCAGCTTTACATCTCAAATTGTAACGTCAGACACACATCCATACAAGTCCGTTCTGGGATCGAACGGAACCGAAGGCACTTACAAAGAAGTCCTTGCAATCCGGATATTCACTAATCATGACCGGACTTCCCATCACAAAGGGTAATAAATTTCTATATCGGAGACCAGACAATGCAGAAACATTCGACAGTAATCCTTCCATTTTCACAAATATCCAGTCTTCAACACCGGTCATCAAATGCAATCCATAACGACGTATCACATATTCAGAATAGGTTATACGACTCCAAGGTCCTTTACCGGTTAACCCGAATAGTGAGCGCTTATTTAGAAAATAAGTGTGGCATTCAAATTCAAGCAAATTACAACAAATACCCATTCAAAGGTAAATATTGATAGTCGGTTATTTAACTATCAATAGGTATGCTCAACATCACCAGATTCCAAATAATTTTCCAAATTATTTATTTTCCAAAAATATCTTTACTAGATACATTATTTCCACACTTCAACCATTTGAAAAAAAAAATTCAAATCACTTTTCACCTTTACCACTTTTGATAAACAAATCCGTAAATTAAATAAATCCTTACCGATTTACTTTATATTTACGTTCCAAATCCGTAAATTATTCCCATACTTCAAAAATAAATAAGCGTTTATTTTTAAACAAATTTCCCTTTCTTTTATAATTTCCCTAGTGATTTACAATTCCAAAATATCTATGAATATACGATTTCCAAATCGATTTCTAATATTCATTTTTAATTTATCTTTAAAAGATAAAATCTCAAGATATTCACTTCATATTGGAAAAACATTTCCATACTTATTTAATAATAAGTAATTCATAAATCCATTTATTTTCAACACTTGGAAAATATTCAATATACTTAAATCGATATTTAGTATATATTTCATTCTTTAGAGAAAACGTGCGCTTAAACACATTTATTTGAGTCAAAACGAATGTTGCGTAAAGCATCGTTACGACGACCCAAAATCACTAGTATAAGGATTCTAAATTAAGATAGATATATAAATCCCAAAACTATATAAAACATTCCTTTCGGAAATCATTTACTATAACAACAGTGTTATAGTCCATCATTTCCTTTTATTTCCCGAAAACGTCTATTTCAACAATGAAGGTTGAAATCTATGGTTTCGATGGTCAATACATTTTTAAACATCTTTAAAACAATTAACTTCATTTGATAATATTCATTTACCCAAAACATATCCATTTTATTTAATAATGTATTCACTGTCCAAAATCGTGAATATACTTCACTAACCAAATTCAATATTTTCTACACATTTTATTTCAAGGATAATTCGCTATTCGAAGTCGCGAATATATCTCCTTTAATAACCTTCTATATTAAATTTATCAAATTCAATTGATTTCGGATTTATAAACAATGTTTATAAATTCCATTTCTATTTATAAAAACTTAAATTATAAAATACCCTTTTTAAATCAATTCAATTTATAACTCAACTTTATACCCAAAATCCGATTTATAAGTTAATTATTTATAAATCTTTTATTTTACAAAATCTATTCATTTCATAACTTCACAATTTATAAATCTATAAATTTTATTCACCTATGAAATCCATTTATACTTCATTTTAACACTTATAAAAACTCGTTTTATAATTCCTATATTTTTAATTTATAGTATCAATATTATAAATCTTCTATATAAATCGTTCATAATAATTCAAAAATCCTAATTTAAACCATTTTATAAATTAATTTACTATTTATTTCTAAAATCTTTTTCATTTATATTTCTCAAAAATCATAACTTTTATAACATTAAATTTATAACATTAATTTATTTAAAATGAATCAATTCAAAATTTTAATAAAACATATACTTTCAAAAATCACTTTAAAATTCTTTTTAAAATCAAAATCATTATTTTAAAACTTCAAAAATGGATCCGATGATGCAACAGCACCAAATAGTCAATCACAACATCCAAATATCGATATGATAATTAACAGACAACACAATATCTGTAAATAAATCAATATAGTTGAGGAATCCAGTTAGATCCCTCCAACCTGTTTCTCTGCATCCAAAGATGTTAGCACAATACCAATTCCGTTCCAGTATGGAATTATCGCAGTATATGAGATTTATAAATTATTATCCGCTTAATAGGCGGCACAATAGGGTCTCATCTGCTATATAATGCGGGAAAATCAACTCCAAGTACATATATAATACCAATTCCAATCAAGATGGAATTATCGCGGTATATGTTTTTAATAAATAACTTCCGCTTACTAACGGCATATAATGTCTATTTCAACCAATAACAGATAATAATTTATCATTCAGGCATACAATCAATAATTTTAAATCAAACTATTTAAAATTTAAATCGAAACTATTCGATTGAGTGAGAAGTTCTCACCTTGCTTTCAATTCCGTTTTCAGCTTTTATTTCGAATAAAATTAAACACGCGTTTAATTTTACCCGAAATTCTCATTAGCTCCAAACGACTCGAATCTACCTCCATAGCGTAGTGTTTGTCCATACGAACCCAACGCAATTCGTTTCGTGCATTTTCGACCTCGTATGAAAAAGTTATGATATTTTAAAGTTTACTCGAATTTAAATATAAATAAATTACAATTTTTTTATAACTTTTTAACCTAATTTAAATCTCGGCCGTCCAAAATCCCTTCAGGAAATCAAGTTTGTTCCCTTTCTTCTCCTCCCCCACGTTCGTTACCCAGTGAATGCCGAACCCATAGCCGCCACCATCATCAAATTTTCGCAACCCATACATCGACTTCTGCATCGATCAACTAGCGCCATCTCGAAGCTCGTACCTGACTCCACCATCGACATGAAGGACGTGGCACTCGGCCTCCCCCTACACATAGAAACACGTGCGAACGACAGCGCTTTGAAACCATTTTCCCATCGATCTGTTGACCCAATCGCGATCATAGCCGTTGGATATCTAGAACTCAAAGTGCTCTACAACTTTCGTTTAGAAAGTTTCGCGAATTGAAGTGTGGATTTGGAGGATTTGGAGGAGAAAGAATATGATTTTCTAGCCGTGGGTTCTGTTAGTGGCGGCTACGAATCAAAACCCTAGGGTTTTCTTTCTTGTTTGCAAATGAAGAGTTATCAAGTTCTTTTATAGAAAATTGCTAAACTACTATTCATCCGAAATTTTCCAAACTCCAAATCTCACGCGGTGACCGGCGTTTCTGAGGTTTACCCCGCGTTCCGAACACAATGGAGCGTGTTTCGGAGGCTAATTCGATCATCTGTGCAAGTTACAGCAATAAACGATCGATTTTAAATTAAACCGATTTAAACTAATTTCTATGCGTTTTGCCTTGCCCCGGACAAACGATATATCCGATTGACGCGAAATTTGAAGCCTTACAATAATATCACATTACAGATCCGATGAAACTTGTTTCGTCGAAATCCGAGACTGTTTGAAAAATGGCTATTTTAACTCGTCAATTAAATATTAAAATATTCAATTTTCACAATTTAACTTTTAATTCGATTTTAAAAGTTCTACAACATTATTATAACTCCAACATGATATAATAAATTTTACAAATCATTTTCAATCATATTAAACCCAATTTCCAATTATTTCTGGAATTTCAAATATTTAACTATCGATTTATTTGCCAAATTAAATCCAAATATTCGATAAATAAATTATTTGACTTGCAAATCTTACTTGTAAATATTTAAATTCAATTAAATATACGAATTTTAATTGATAGAAATTTTGGGTCGTTACAAACTTCCCCCCTTAAAAGAAATTTCAGCGTTTATTTTTAAACAAATTTCCCTTTCTTTTATAATCTCCCTAGTAATTTACAATTCCAAGATATCTATGAATATACGATTTCCAAATCGATTTCTAATATTCATTTTTAATTTATCTTTAAAAGATAAAATCTCAAAATATTCACTTCATATTGGAAAAACATTTCCATACTTATTTAATAATAAGTAATTCACAAATCCATTTATTTTCAACACTTGGAAAATATTCGATATACTTAAATCGAAATTTAGTATATATTTCATTCTTTAGAGAAAACGTGCGCTTAAACACATTTATTTGAGTCAAAACGAATGTTGCGTAAAACATCATTACGACGACCCAAAATCACTAGTATAAGGATTCTAAATTAAGATAGATATATAAATCCCAATACTATATAAAACATTTCCTTTCGGAAATCATTTACTATAACAACAGTGTTATAGTCCATCATTTCCTTCTATTTCCCGAAAACGTCTATTTCAACAATGAAGGTTGAAATCTATGGTTTCGATAGTCAATACATTTTTAAACATCTTTAAAACAATTAACTTCATTTGATAATATTCATTTTCCCAAAACATATTCATTTTATTTAATAATGTATTCACTGTCCAAAATCGTGAATATACTTCACCAACCAAATTCAATATTTTCTACACATTTTATTTCAAGGATAATTCGCTATCTGAAGTCACGAATATATCTCCTTTAATAACCTTCTATATTATATTTATCAAATTCAATTGATTTCGGATTTATAAGCAATGTTTATAAATTCCATTTCTATTTATAAAAACTTAAATTATAAAATCCCCATTTTAAATCAATTCAATTTATAACTCAACTTTATACCCAAAATCTGATTTGTAATTTAATTATTTATAAAGCTTTTTTTTTACAAAATCTATTCATTTCATAAATTCACAATTTATAAATCTATAAATTTTATTCACTTATGAAATCCATTTATACTTCATTTTAACACTGATAAAAACTCGTTTTATAATTCCTATATTTTTAATTTATAATATCAATATTATAAATCTTTTATATAAATCGTTCATAATAATTCAAAAATCCTAATTTAAACCATTTTATAAATTAATTTACTATTTATTTCTAAAATCTTTTTCGTTTATATTTCTCAAAAATCATAACTTTTATAACATTAAATTTATAACGTTAATTTATTTAAAATGAATCAATTCAAAATTTTAATAAAACATATACTTTCAAAAACCACTTTAAAATTCTTTTTAAAATCAAAATCATTATTTTAAAACTTCAAAAATGGATCCGATGATGCAACAGCACCAAATAGTCAATCACGACATCCAAATATCATATATCGATATGATAATCAACAAACAACACAATATCTGTAAATAAATCAATATAGTTGAGGAATCCAATTGGATCCCTCCAACCTGTTTCCCTGCATCCAAAGATGTTAGCACAATACCAATTCCGTTCCATTACGGAATTATCGCGGTATATGAGAATTATAAATTATTATCCGCTTAATAGGCGGCGTAATATGGTTTCATCCGCTATATAATGTGGGAAAATCAGCTCCAAGTACATATATAATACCAATTCCAATTAAGATGGAATTATCGCGGTATATGTTTTTAATAAATAACCTCCGCTTACTAACGGCGTATAATGTCTATTTCAACCAATAACAGATAATAATTTATCATTCAGGCATACAATCAATAATTTTAAATCTAACTATTTAAAATTTAAATCGAAACTATTCGATTGAGTGAGAAGTTCTCACCTTGCTTTCAATTCCGTTTTCAGCTTTTATTTCGAATAAAATTAAACACGCGTTTAATTTTACCCGAAATTCTCATTAGCTCCAAATGACTCCAATCTACCTCCATAGCGTAGTGTTTGTCCATACAAACCCAACGCAATTCGTTTCGTGCATTTTCGACCTCGTATGAAAAGGTTATGATATTTTAAAGTTTACTCGAATTTAAATATAAATAAATTACAATTTTTTTATAACTTTTTAACCTAATTTAAATCTCGGCCGTCCAAAATCCCTTCAGGAAATCAAGTTTGTTCCCTTTCTTCTCCTCCTCCACGTTCGTTACCCAGTGAATGCCGAACCCATAGCCGCCACCATCATCAAATTTTCGCAACCCATACATCGACTTTTGCATCGATCAACTAGCGCCATCTCGAAGCTCGTACCTGACTCCACCATCGACATAAAGGACGTGGCACTCGGCCTCCCCCCTACGCATAGAAACACGTGCGAACAGCAGCGCTTTGAACCCATTTTTCCATCGATCCGTTGACCCAATCGCGATCATAGCCGTTGGATATCTAGAAATCAAAGTGCTCTACAACTTTTGTTTAGAAAGTTTCGCGAATTGAAGTGTGGATTTGGAGGATTTGGAGGAGAAAGAATATGATTTTCTGGCCGTGGGTTCTGTTAGTGGCGGCTACGAATCAAAACCCTAGGGTTTTCTTTCTTGTTTGCAAATGAAGAGTTATCAAGTCCTTTTATAGAAAATTGCCAAATTACTATTCATCCGAAATTCTCCAAACTCCAAATCTCGCGCGGTGACCGGCATTTCTAAGGTTTACCCCGCGTTCCAAACATAATGGAACGTGTTTCGGAGGCTAATTCGATCATTTGTGCGAGTTATGGCAATAAACGATCGATTTTAAATTAAACCGATTTAAACTAATTTCTATGCGTTTTGCCTTGCCCCGGACAAACGGTAAATCCGATTGACACGAAATTTGAAACCTTATAATAATATCACATTACGGATCCAATGAAACTAGTTTTGTCGAAATTCGAGACTGTTGGGAAAATGGCTATTTTAACTCGTCAATTAAATATTAAAATATTCAATTTTCACAATTTAACTTTTAATTCGATTTTAAAAGTTCCATAACATTATTATAACTCCAACATGATATAATAAAATTTTACAAATCATTTTCAATCATATTAAACCCAATTTCCAATTATTTCTGGAATTTCAAATATTTAATTATCGATTTAGTTGCCAAATTAAATCCAGATATTCGACAAATAAATTATTTTACTTGCAAATCTTATTTGTTAATATTTAAATTCAATTAAATATACGAATTTTAATTGACAGAAATTTTGGGTCGTTACAAGTTATTCTGATATTTCTGTGTCTGTGATTTTTGGATGATTTTATTTGCTCCAAATTTTATTATAATCTGTTATTTTGAATTATTCAAGTCTGACATGTGTGGATTATTGTCGATTTGAATGGTCCAAAATAGAGGTTGTTATATCTTCTCCACACCAGAAATTATGCGCAACCTTAAACAAACTATTTATTCTTTCAAGGATATTCTCTCTTTTATCTTAAGAATCAAACGCAATTAGGGTTAAGTCAAATGCATATGATCAAGGAACAAGAAAATCATTTTGATGTCCTTCGATGGATGATTTCTTCCTTAATCAAAGAGGAACCATACAACAATCCAAATGCACTATTACAAGGATAAAGAAGATTAGGATGCCATAAATGCAGACCCAATCTTCGGGTCCGTCGGTTAGGTTGAAGTTGCATGAAACATCTAGTTATTAGGTTTGTTGATATGTAAATATACATACACACACACACACACATACTCTTAGGATTTGATTTGATTTGATTTGGTGTGTACATTTGAATTGGATTTGTTTATCTTGGTTTGGATTGTTATATTTAAGATTGGCATTTGGATACGTGTGTTCTGGATATTTGATTTCATGATATGTATAAGATTGATTTTAATTAATAGAAAATAGGTAGTGTTATCTTATTACATCGTCTATCATCTTCGGTATAAAATAGTGTAGTTTCTAAGTATATCATATAATCATCATATATTATTTATGATATATCATATATATTATTTGTCTTATTTAACTTAGTTATTTAACTTTGACTCTATAGTTTCTAAGTATTTGACTTAGGAGGAGTTTATTATTTCAACCATTTTTATTGATGACGTAGGGGGAGAAAATATAAAATATATGCAAACATTCAGGGGAGTTATCTAAGGAGCAGTTATATCATAGTTTATATAGGATATTAAATGGTTGTCATCATCAAAATGGAGGAGACTGTTGATACCTAAACTATTGATTTTGATGGTAACAGCCTTGATAACAACAATATACATTCATATAAAATATTGATACTAATGTTTTGCCAAGTGATATAGCATATAGTGTAGGATATTATGCATGTATTGAATTGAAGACTGTACAGTTTAAAGACTCAAGAAATGGATAGGAAGACTTATGAGTACAAAGACTAATATACAAAGATATCAAGACTTTAATATAGTGTAAAGAATCATAGAATTTTGTTATAGTACATAGTAGCAATCTTTGATCTCCATCATCTATTTTCTTATCTTTTATATTTTCAAAAAAAAAATATTTCAAATATATTTAAAAATATTTTATAAAATGATTTTCAAATTTTAAAATGATTATAGCTATGTTTAAAATTAGTTTACAAAGTGTCAAATTATTTTACAAATGTATAGAATTTTCAAAGTGTTTTAAAAAGAAATAAGTTTTCAAATTTCACAAGCATATATCGATATATATCCAGAAGATATGTCAACATACATCCCACAGATCAATTTTGAATTGAAGTGTCTCTTCTTCACAACTCTTAGCAAATGGACACATTTGTTTATACACAATATATAGGAGGTTTCGAACGAATTTTTTAGAAGTTATTATCTTATTTTCTTCCCTCCTCTTACTCTCTTGAAAAGTCTATTGAAATTATAATCTTTTCTCTTCAAAATCAAATAGAATCAATTCAAACTTTTTCGTATTGATGCAATATTACTTTCTTACTATTTTGAAATATTCTCTCTCTCAAATCAATGATCAAAGTGCTGTCCAAGAGGTTATAGGATCCATTTTACCTAAAGTTCAATAAATTATCCTTTAAAATACCATCAAACTATATTTTTATTGGCTTAGATATGATTGTAGCCCATTCAAATCAATTGGGTGTGTTTGGTGGCCCGAAAATCCAAGTGGGTGCGCTTGTAACCCATCCAAATAAAGTGGGTGTACCCTGAACATGGAAAATCGAGAGGGTATGTCTGTAGCCTCGGAATGGAGATAGAATTGGATTTGCCTTCTGTATTGGCATTCGAAAAGAAATATGTACAAGCAATTGTGTGGGAGTTGATGTAGGAGAACTCTAAACTATGAAGTCATCTCTCTAACTCTCTATTTTATTTTATTTCTTTTATTTTATCTATGATTGCATCTACGATTGATTGTCGATTTTCTGTGTTGGAAATTTTTGATTTAATATTAAACTTGAAAGAAATTTAAAAGATATACAAAAATTAGAAAATACTATTCACCCACTCTCTAGCTTTTAATTATCCTTAAGATCCATAATTCCATAACCTACATGTTGTGCATATTTTAATTTCAACGCTCTAACTAGTTCTTAGCGGCGGCTAAGATTGCATTAGTTTTATGTGCCTTGAATCAGAAAAGATGATGCTATTTATAGCCACTAGAAATATAAAATATCTTTGTCATTGCCTCTCTTTTAAATTCAGATCTAATCTAGACTAAAAGACTCATTCAACTTCCCTACTCCATGGTTTGCCTCCCCATTTATGAACACTCCATGATGTTGGGCCTAATTAATACATTATATATAATTATAGTTAATCATATATGCTTAATCAAATTAATAATACAACTATATATTATTTTCACTAATTTTATGATTATAAATTTACACAAAATTTGTCCTAATTTTTATTGTTAATTTATAACATTTATAGATTAATCTAAACTTGTTGATCTTGGAAATTAGCTATAAGATTCCACATTTGAGGCCCAAAACTAAGCGCTACAGATGCTGCAGTCGTCTATAGTATTAATTTCTGATTACAAAATGCGGTCATGTTAATAGTATCCATAATATCAGAAGCACAAGAATATAAAATAATTTTAAACATTTCAAAGCAAACTTTCACATTTCATTTCAAAGATAATATTCGATATTTGTTACATAATCCCATACATCGCCCAACTTCAGATAAAATATAATTATTACAAAATACACCAAGAGCGACATATAAAGATGCCACTTGGTTGATCAGAGTTACTGCTAGGCTATTTTAGCATATGTCTATACATACACTTCAACAAAATAACTTCAACACAGTTTTTTAATAATATAGATAGACTCCTACATAGCTTGCTTTATCTACTACGGTCTCCGGAAGCTTTATTCGTTGAAATCTAGTCAACTTAAAAAGCCCTTACTCCTAACCTACTCAAATCAAATTTTGAGTACCCAAGAGTTTAAGGGGAAAACGTTAAATTTGAGTCAGACAAAAAGCTTGGTGTGAATAATAATATGCCATCTCGATTTATAGATATTCATTGAGACCACACCACTGAGCATAACATGTTTTTCCCTCACTAGTATCCCTTTTTAAAACATATCTTTTGCAAATCAAATTCCTGCAACAAAACAGGTTAAAATAGATAATGTAATCAATAATATGCATGCATGCTACACAGCTAATCATGACAATCCATCAAATCAGTGGACTAACTGTCCAATTGTAGTTTCCATAGGGTACCTACCAACTTACATAGCTGATTCAAACCTACAAAATATACCAAATTTCCTAAATGAATGTTAGAGAAAAACTGGACAAATACACTTATCCTAGTGTTTACCCAACTATTTGTCAATCTCATAGTTTTGTTAGGCTTATTATGAACCTAAAGGTTTTGTATGCTAACTTGCAGTCTATCTTATCTTTATATGTCCCTTTTTTTGTGTGTAAACCTAGTTTTAGTCTTACCCTTAACACAGCCCTACGCACTGGAATTTTGGACTTATATCAGCTAGGGGTTAATAGCTGAAGTATAGGGCGCTACCCTACACTAGTCCCATCTGGTTTTTTAATCTCAGAGTCAATTCATGCGATAATAATCTATCCAAAAGTAATTAGAACAATGATTTCTTTAGTAAAATCCTAGGCTAAATACCAGTTTCTATTTCCTTGAAAACACTTTCTTTATAAATGATTTAATGCATGAAATCATATTTAAAACAATGAAAATATAGGTCTTTACTTTATCCCATAATATCTATGCCATGATATATGCTTTTATAAAACATTATTAATTAATTTCGAAATCACTTGGGAGTTATCTCACTTTGAAACCATAGGCTATAAGCCAAAACAATATAAGCCTTTACATTGTTAAAACTCGGCAGTCGACAAGGGTCTTCATCCCTCAAAACATAATCCAATATAATAAAAATTTATATATTGATAAACCTTGGCATCATTATTGCCACTCGAGGTCATTGCCCATCTTCAATATAAAATGTTAAAATCTTTGATTTATAAACATAATAGTATATTGTCGAAGTCAACCACTTTCTATGACATAGTATAAAACCTTAAAAGAACAGGGTCGACATAGATAAGTCTAGACATCGAAGCCCTAAGGAAAATAAGTGGCTTCATTAGAGTTGAAGTCAGTATGGGCGGCATTATAACTCTCTTTGAAAACAGGCAACTAGGAATGAAGGCGGCAAAGGATAAAGCCGAATTGGTAAAATGCGACACTATATAGCCGATAAGAAAAGCAGCACTGTTATCACCTTTTATAAGCTATTTCGAAAGCATGGGGTTGGCGACCTTATAGACTGTGGCGCTAAGCCCTTATATATGTAAAATGCGGCACTTACTTCATGCGGCAATACCAACGTCGATGTCCATGGTACCGACCCCGATGACTTCGCACTCCAACCAAGAACGATCCATTCCATACAAACTTGCTTTGGTATCCTATGTCAACTTGGTTGTCGTCGAAGCTCATAGAGGCGGAGTGAAGAAGTGGGGTGTCGCGAGTTTTGACATGGCACAGCCGTAATTTAAAGGAAAACTGTTTTTATACCATTAAAACTAATTACTTTTCACCAAACCCCAATCCTTGTCAAATTCTTATTGGTTAACAAAACTTCATAAATTTTGCTTTCCAAAAATCTACACTAGAGCAGGTTTAGCAATTCCAAAATCATTAGCAAACCTTACATTTTACTTTAATATTTTAGTATAATAATTTAGCTTTTCTATATCAAATAATTCATAATAAGTTTTAAACACTTGGCTAAGATCCCCAAAAATCACAATAAATCAAATTTAATACATTCTTTAACATATAGAAAATATGAGACCAAAAACTTTATTTAATTATTTTTAATAATTATAACCCAAAGTAATCCATTTTCTGCACTTAGAAAATTCATAATAAACTCTTACTTATATGGAAAAATATAAGATTTAAAACCCACTTTTAAGATAATAATTCTAACATCGTATCAAAATTTCAAATCATTTGGGTGCCATGTGATAGGTTTTTCAACTTAACATATCAATAAATTCAATAATATATCATACAAATTCATCAAATAACATATATTCATTCGAACTATCATAGCATAGCATAATATAAGGAAAAGAATCAGATTTATACTTAAAACTGAAAATAATACATAAAACATGAGATGAATAAGTATTATTCACCTTTAATGGTATAAGAAGGTTGAGATTTGAATTTGATTTTTCCCCTAAGCCTTCTACTTGTTTTCCTAGCTTTTCTTCCTCTTGAATCCATAGTAATAGACGGCCTAAGATTTTAATTTCATTTGTACAAGTGTAAAATTAATTAAGGAGAAAGGAGGTACTGGTTTGTATTGGGAAATGTAACCTTTTTTTATTCTACCACTCTCATGAATTCCACCTTCTTATTAATGTTCTAATTAATTTCACTAGTTCGTTAATTAAGACTGGACCCATTTTAATTAGCAAGTCTCAATCCCCTTATCCCTTATAGATTATTTTATTTTATTTATCCAATTAAATGTCCTAAATAATGTTAAGCAAAATTAGGGTTGTTACATTAGCTAACAACATTGTTATGTTGACTCCTTGGTGTTAACTCGATCACTGGTAATTAGTAAAGCTTGTATGGACTTTGCTAAATATAGTATCGAGCACAAGTTTAATTAATTTTAGATCATTTGGGCGAAATCAAATTTCTAATGCATATTAAACTACATCTTTATAATGATATATTGTGCACGTTTTATTTTCTTCAGCACTATATCATCAATAAATTTAGAGTTTGGTAAATGGTCAAAAATTCCAACAATATCTAAAGTAAGTTATAAGTTGTCACTCTTGGTTCAATTTGATAACATTTATTGATTAATCGTTTTACTATGGCTAGAGATTTTGACTTTAACTACAAATTATGGCGATACTAACCTTCTACAATGAAGGAAATAAATCCTGTCTTGAGTAGACTTTACTTTAGGTAGTTCAGTGTGTACCCTGATAGAGTTAGGGGTAAGCCCTAAGAGCAATTCTGTAATTTATGGTAACGCACCCGAATTTGAGCCCTGCCTTGAGCACATTTCTCACAAAAAATAGTGCCTGGGGGTTATAGAAGCCATCAATTGAAATAGACAGGCACAATTTAGTACCCCTCAACAGTTTACCGGTCTATCGCGTTCTCTTGAGTATGTTAAAAAAAAGTCCAAAGTGATATAGTTTTGACAAAGAGAATTGGTGTAAATAATGTAACAACCGAGCAACACCTAGAAAAAGTAAAATTGGATTTTACAGAAACCTAGTAAGCGATAAATTCAGCTAAAATGTAACACTACCTACTAAGCAACATGTGAACGTTAATATTCAAATAGTTCGATAATAATCGCTGACCAAATTTACACCTAACGAGTTACACAACCGAATTGATGAATTCTTTATTGACCAAACGATTTGATTAGTTTATAATTGTTATAAATCCATTAAATTAATTAATATTTGTGAAATATTAATTAAATTTTGAATATGGTTTGAGGAATAAATATTTTTATACATATTTATAACGGTTGTAAATATATTGATGGATATACGATATCGATAAACAACTAAATTAGATTTGATTAAATGAAATTTATTTGGGCTTCAATGGGATATTGGCCCATGATGATGGGTTAATATTTTCGGCAATAATGAGGGCTATATGGTTGGCTCAAATAGGGTAGAGATGATAGAATTGGATGGCTTAGATTTAGTGAGAATTGGATGGCTTTTAAAGTGACATAGATGATAATAAATCGGTGTCTGGTTATGTGTTTACACTTAATGGCGGGGTCGTTAGTGGGAAAAGTTCCAATTAAGAAACGGTTGCTGATTCCACGATGGATGTCGAGAATATTACCCTCAATATAGCAGCTAAAGAGGAAGTATGGATGCGAAAGTTTTTGAGTGAGCTCGAAGTGATTCTCGATACCAAGAATCCTATAGCATTGTTATGTGATAATAATGCAGTGATGCAGATTGGAAAGGTACCTAGAGCACATAAGAAGTCATGGAATTTCTTTGGAAGTTTCACTTAATTAGAGATTTTGTTGAGAAGAAGGAAGTCGTGATACAATGGGTAGATACCATGGACAACATAGCAAATCCATTCACTGAAGGTCTGGCTTGGTGGGTCTTGAGAAGCTAATTGAAGGGAAGGGATTGAGATTTCATAATTGGCCTCCAGTGTAACTGGAAGATTAATAGAATTAGGTTTATGCCCTAAGGGAAATTCTATCATTTATTTTAAATTAATTAACTCTGTAATCAATTCTCATTTGCATAAAAACATGATTTTCTTTCTATTATATATTTGCTGTAATGTGTTATAAATAATTAAATGTTTAGTTACAATATATTTAACAGAAAATCCCTAAATGATGTGTTTGTGATAGTAATTAAAATAGTTGTAATCATGAGTATTGTATTACAATAATATAGAACACATCAATTTAAATGTTCCTAGTCAAGATGCGTCGATATTGGATATCGATGTATCTGTTAAGACTAGAGTATGTAACGCTCTCCAAATGTTCGGAAGTGTTAATTCATGACTGTTAGGGGCATATTGAGGTTACATACTAATTGTTATTGGATAACCATGGAATGACCCACTCGACAGTTTTCCGTTGGTAAATTTAACTAAGGTCAAATAGAAAAATCGATGTGACCGATTTATACAGTTCTCTTGACTTTAGAATTCTATCAATCTTCAATATAAAAGCTCTGCTTTGATTATAGTCAATTCATGGCATAGCGTACATCGAGCGTCTATAGATGGGTCGAGTAGAAGTATTAGAAGTGAAGCACTATTTAAGAGAGGATTTGTTTCCTTGGTAATATAAGGTTAGTATCACGGTCAACTCATAGTCAAAATCTCTAATTAGAGTAGTACGGTTAATAATTATTATTACTATTGAAACAAGACTTTGTGTTTGGACTATAGAGTTGAATATGGGCTATATTGGAATTTTGACCATTACCTGATTCTCAAAATCCAAAATGAGTCCGTTAGTATGGCACAATGAAAAAGGGGTGCCTATGTTTGGTAATAGACCTAGGTTCGAGCCCTGCCTTATGCACGTTCCTTGCAAGAAATAGTATCCAGGGTTTATAGGTTTCATTAGTTGAAGCAGACAGGCATAACTTAATTCCCCTCAGGAGTTTACTGGTTCGTCGGGTTCTCTTGAGTACGTTCAAAAAAAGTCAGAAATGATATAGTTTTAACAAAGAGAATTGGTGTAAATAACTGTCAAAATCGGGTAACACTTAACAAAGTAAAATTGGATTTTACTAAAACCAAGTAGATGATAAATTTTGCCAAAATGTCATATCACCTGCTAAGTGACGTACGAACATTAGTATTTAGATGGTTTGATAATAATCATTAACAAAATTTACACCTGATGAGTCACACAACCGAAATGATGAATTCTCTTTTGACCAAATGATTTAATAAGTTTATAAGTATTATAAATTATTAATTAATATTTGTAACGACCCGCCTTTCATTCCATAGAAAGACGCATCATTAAGAAGAAAGAAAGGCATAGAAAAGAGAAAGGAAAGAAAGAAAGAAACGGACAACATCAGAATCTCACAGCGGAACGAATAAATTATATTATATTACATAAAACTTTACACGGTATCTTATACATCAGAGTTAAACAGCTAATACAACACAAACTAGACAGTTATAAACATCTGTCTAGCAATTACAATTCAAGTACATCAGAGAAAACAGATACAACTCAAACACAGCGGAACCACTACATATCTACACGCTAAAGCCTCCTGCTCCATTATCTCCTCTAGAACTCGTCAAAGAAATCCTGAAACACTTGACTACCCATACGTAATATGAGTACCCAAGAGTTTAATAAAACAGAAAATAAACACTCGGGTCGGACATGGGTCTGGTGTAAGTAAACGGAGATAAAAGTTGCCTAACTTTAGAAAATCCTTTAAAAACAAAAAGTACCACGTAAGACTTCCCACACATAAACATGGAAAAGTTTTTACCTTACGCTAACCAAATCATTTGATAGGAAATCCAGTGATATTATAATAGTGTCTAGGGTTTTCAAAATATAATACAGAAATAGCTGGAATGCTTACATATCACGTTCCAACATAGTTGGGCACAATCAAAACCGTACAGGCACTTATTGGATTATGGATTCCATCAATGGCAGGGCTACTGGGGTACCGCCCGTCACAGTACGTGGCCTAGATCACCGTACCGAGGAGTACGCCCGCTCTCCTACAACACAAAGCCGGAACCATTCCTTACTGAACAGTTCCGAACAAGACCACCCCGCAGATTGGCCGTCGCCAACTGCCACACAGTCGAATATAAAGGGACCTCTAGACAGGGGTAAATCTTGCTCTACAGTGGGGGCTACCCACGAAGCCTTGCTGCACCTCCCATGTTTTAGCCATTCCCGGTTGATGAAGCTTGAGGCTACGGTTACCTTTATAGGACACATCAATCTTAGAATGCTCATCGTCCACCTGACGATGTTCTGAAAGTATTCAATCCATACAAGTCTGTTCCGGGTTCGGGCACTATCTCGTTACACTCATATTGGAATCACCCTCAGAGTTAACGACGATAACCCTTGCACTCTGAATCACCATCTCGAACCTATAAGTACTATTCCGTAAACTCATTACGGAATCACCCACAGAGTTATACTGACGTATAGCCCTTACACCTTGAGTCTTCACTTGCTCCACTTGGATTAACGACCTAACGTTTAATTGGAATCGATGTGGTTTTCGGAATTCCAAATTTGGAAATCCGATCCCGGTCTCATCGAAATCCAAACGCCATCTTAATGTCCAAGTTGTATTAAGGGTTTTGAACAATTAACTCGTTTCATTGTAATCTACCTCACACAGATAGATAAGCTATATATCACAATAGATAATCACATTCATATCATAAACAGATAATCATATCATCATCCCAAACAGATAATCATCACAACCAGATAATCCATCATACATCATCATACCTTAACCAAGCATCCATATCATACAGATACAACTCATCTCATTACTGAGATCACAACCATTCAATCAATAATATCCATAAGCAATGTTTTATTAACCATTAATTATAATTAATTTAAAAAGAATTAAATTAATTAACTCTATCTTTAATTAATTTAACTTAAATTAAATTAATTACCACATTTAAATCCTGCTTAATATCCATTAATTAATTAACCCAGTTAATTAATTATCCACTAAGTATTCAACTTGATAAAACATATTTGATTAATCATCATCTAATTACAATAAGTAATTAGTATTTAATTAATTTTCACAAATTAATTAACCTTATTCATAAATAATTAACATTTAATTACTCATTTATAAATTAATTATAATTAGTTATATTTGTCCTTAATTAATTACAATTAATTAATCACTTATTTAATTATTACTTAATCAAACAATCCTTAATTACATCATTAATTATAATAATTAATGATCTCTAATTAATATTCAAATCAATTATTTAATTTAAAAATTAATTACTTTTATTAATTATTAATCACCTTGATTAATATTAAATTCAATAATTAACTCCCTTAATTACCTATTAAATAATTAATTCCCAATAATTAATTATCTTTATTAATTAATCCTTGATTAATTACAAAAGTAATTATCCAAATTACTGAATTAAAACAAATCACCTTTCACTAATTACATTTCAGTAATTTATCATTTATTACTTCTCTAAGTAATCCTGCTCCATTAATTACATTTAGTAATTACCTCCATTAAATCATCAAATGATTTAATTAAATTAATTAAACTAAATTAATTAACTTAAATAAAACACAATATCAAAATTAATTACAATAAGTAATTAATTCCTTAATTGCTTTTATCAAGGAATTGTATTTAACAAATTACAATTGATTATATTCCATTTAATTAATCTAGTTAATTATCAAAATAAATTACATACATTATTTATTTAATTTTCCTTAGATAATTATCATTATTTATTAACAATAAATCCTTAAATTACTTCTTTAAGAAACTATTCTTGAATTAATCATCATTAATCATTTCTGGTGAAATTAATTCTAAATCATTATTTAAAATCAAATAAGTAAGTAAATTTTTTCTTAATTATCTTAATTTTTCCTAAAACAATTCATTTACTTATTGTGACTTTATTTACATTCAAAAATGTATTTTAAATAATGCCTTCCTAAATTAAATTCAAATTCATTTTAAAATTTAAAGATTTTCAAAATGTTTAACCATTTAAACATTATCCAAAATTTAAATAAACTTATAATCCTTAAAATAAAATAAATGTTAAAGAATATAAATCTAAAAGAAAGGTTTAAAACAAAATTTAATAAATCAAGCTTTGAAAATAAATTGATTCTTTCAAATTTCAAATTTAAATTAACATTTCATATCTTTGATTCAAATATTAAAGGAAATAAATTCTTTCAAGTTTAAACTTATTTGAACTCAAATTCATTTTTAAATCTTCTTAAAGACATTTGAATCTGTTCATTATTTAAAAATTTACAAAACTGTTTTTAGTTAAAATCTGGTTTTAAAAGTAAACCTGAAAACTGTTTTTAAACTTGATTCAAAATTCAATTTAAATCTTGTTTAAATTTTAAAATTTTCATTTTTAAACACCTTGAATTCAAAATTTCTTTTGAATTCAATTTTAACTTACATTTGAATCAAATTTCAGTTTTAAAGTATGAATTCCATTTAAATTCCAAAAAAACTGCAAAACTTCAGATTTTACACCAGCAACTACACTAACCCGAGAAACCCCTATATTTACTTCGAGTCTCCAGCCCACTTGCTTCGAGTCAAAATCAAAAACACCCGAGTTGTAACAACCCGCATATTTAACGATTTTATATTTAAATGTTTTATTTAAATATAGCGTCATTAGTCGGATTTTGGGTCCGAAATGTTACTTTTTGCAAATGGCCGAATTGGGTCTCGAAACCACCTCCATTGATTCCAAAATGGCGTTTGCGATCTTTTTGAGTATAAGCTTTGATATATTTGGAGTAAGTCGAATTTTGCTATTTGTTAAGTGGGCTTTTGGGTTTGGGTTTCACCCAAACTGTTCTATAAACCAACTCAGCCCTTCTCTCCTTCCATTCACTTATTCATTTCATTAAACTTAAGCTAAAAACTGATAATGGTGGAAGAGAATGGGAATTAGAGACTCCTAGCCCTAGTTTACTTGCAAATCCAAATTCTTGCTCCAAAATCATAGAGAAGCTATTGGTAAGTTCTCCTTCATCTTCTCCAACTCTTGTCTTCTTCAATTTCAGAAAATTTCCTAAAACTAAATTGGGAAATATGTGATTTATTCTTAGATTGAAGCTTGTTGAGTTGAAGTAGTGTTTGGTTGGTCTTCTCCTTGTGATTTAGCTCCTCCATCTTCTTTGTTTGTGAGATTAAAAGGTGAGTTTTGAACTCACATCAACTTCTCTTGATTTCATGGGTGTTGGGTATGAATTCCTAACAAGTATGCATGTGTCATTGCTTTGGATTTAGAAAGAATTTGCATTTTCATTGAAATAGGGCAGGAAGTGCAAAATCATCAGGTTCGGCCGACCGAGCCCCCTGGGCCGGTCGACCGACCTGCTGCCCCGAGCCATATTTTGTTTTCTGCATCTGGCCGGCCGACCGAGCCCTGTAGTCCGGTCGACTGACCTGCTCTGTTCTGCCTGTTTTGCCTATTTTTGCATATTTGATTGATTTTCCGGATTTTATCGATTCAAATTGGTTTTTAGTGTTTGTTATTGCATCTTTGATTTTGATAACTTATTTTTGACTTCATTCACGGGTTTTATAAATAATCCCTCTAAATCGTATTAAAAGCTTCCGTCTCCAATTCATAAATTCCATTTATAATGCACACACACGATTTCGCACTTCGAGCGAAGTGGAAGGAAGATTAAATGGTTAGGTAAAACATGGACCATGAATCCATGCGTTTATCTTTCCGATTAGTCCTCGACCTATTCGATTGATCGTTTTGACCTTCGGGTTTAGTTTACCGATGATATGAGGTGAATTTTGTACTGCTTTGAGTGTGAAATAAACTAACGGATAGTAAACCATTTAGTGCGAACGGGTGGTTATGGGACTCATGTTACCACTTTTCGGATTCCTTTCTGGGAGTTTGTGACACATATCGCCTTTGGGATAGTGTCTTCGGACTGTCTCCTTCTGGCTTGTTGCCTTTAGTATCGCTTTCGATGTTGGCCGTTATGCGCAACATGGGTGATATTGGGTCGCTATAGTATCGCTTCCGATGTTGGCTGTTATGCGCCACATGGGTGATATTGGGTTGCTATTGTATCGCTTCCGATGTTGGCCGTTATGCACCACATGGGTGATATTAGGTTGCCCTATTGTATTGCTTTCGGAGTTGGTCATTCGTTACCGCTCGAGCAATTTTTTTTTTATGATGTTTCAATTGAGATGTATATTCCCTAGGTATCGCCCCTCGATGTAGGTCTTTTTGAACCACACGATATGTAGTGATCACCTTGTGAACTTGTATACCATATTGGTATTTGTTATTTGCCTTTTTGGCTTGTTTTAGGATATTCCTATCCTTTGTTTCTATGAGTTGCCGATGATATGAGGCTTGTTTGTTATGATATGATTCATCTTATGTTAGATTATTGTGTTATCTCTTTTAGAGATATTTGATATATATTGTGACCATGCAGGTTTATTGTTGTTCAGTTTATCTAACTGATTTGTTTAGCTAGACTGACCCGTGTATTTTTACTCGGGTCAGACCGAGTTGTTTCAGGTTAGGTGCTTCGGACTTAGCCTATTTTGCTTCCGCATGGACTATTCAGCTTGTTCCTTTTTGTCATAGCTTTTTGTGTAGTCCTATTTTGTTGTAACTCTGATATGTATTCTTTTGACTCGTCTGTATATGGTGACTTGCTATACCACTTGATATGTATTAGTTTGTATACTCTGTTATGTATTCAGTATATGTGTATATGATGATCTACTGTTCTGTGATGTATATTACATTTGAGTTATTATATTCTATTCTGTTGAATCCAACCACCTATGGTTTTGTTTTAAGTATGCATTGGATATGTCGATCTGGTATGATTATTGTCGACGTATTTAATGGGTAGTTAGAGCAAGGCTATAGATGGTCACTCCTATCCAGCCTTATTCTCCGTGTTAGCAGACGGTATTATCTATTAATGCTCTTTGCTAGCGTGGGTATAGAGGTGGGGCGTCATAGCGTGGTATCAGAGCTGAGTTCAGAACAAAATATGATAAACACAGAATAGATGCACATGTAATGGTACATCAAAGTGTACAAGTGATACAAATCTTTGAATCATTGTGTCCCTTTATTCCATCAGGGTTAGATAGAATTTGGGAATACGTCTAGGAATGCATTTAATTCCGTAGTATTCCATATTGCAATATCTACCTTGTGAATAATCTTGTTCTTATCTTACCTTCAGCGTATGGCTGGAAGAGGCAGGGGATTACGTTCGGGTGTTGGGCAATCCAGTAGCTCACATCCGGATGGCGTATATATGTCTGCTGATCAGTTTTTGGAATTGTTTAGGAGCACTCAGCCTCCAGTTCCTCCTCGAGTGTCTCCACCTCACAAGTCTGCCTTTGCACGTCAGTGTAGTGATTTTGCTCATCTTGGAGGAAAGCCGTTTAAGGGCTCCGAGTCTGTTCTTGAAGTCCAAGCTTGGCTTCGCACGTGCGAGCGTATCTTCTCTCGCATGGATCTTTCCGACCATGATAGAGTTCTTGTGACTTCTAGTTTGTTACAAGAGCGTGCTCTTGATTGGTATGAGCTTCTTGTAGCTGAGATTGATGAGTCTACTCTTTCTTGGACTCAGTTTCGGGGACGATTTGAACTCAAGTTCGTTCCTGAATCTGAAAAAGTTTTATTGACCCGTCGCTTCCTTTAGTTGAAGCAAGGGAAATCTTCTGTTTCTGAGTATGTCGCATCGTTCGAGGCTTTATCTCAGTATGGTCTTGAATTTATCAGTACTTCTTACAAGAAGAATTTGAAGTTTGTTTCTGGTCTTAAGAAATATCTCTGGAAGTCTTTGTTGCTCCAGCTTAAACTTTCTTTTGAGGAGTTGGTTGATTCGGTACTTCATCTCGAGACCGTTGAGAAGGAGTGTGATAGTGATGTAGATGTTGAGGTTTCTAAGAACCCCAACAAGAGGCCGTTTCCAATTCAGAAGAAGCCTTTTCCTTCTAAGAAGAAGAAGACTGGTGGTCCTAGCTCTTAGCCACAGTCTTCCGGAACGCCTTTCGTTCGAAAATGTTTCAATTGTGGTTCTCCGGATCATATTATTCGAGCTTGTCCTAAGCCTCTCTTCTGCCGCTACTGCAAGAAGGAAGGTCATCGTGTTTCCACTTGTCCCCATTGCTCCGAATAATTCTTCATCTGGCAAGTTAAATGTAGCGAATGCTTCTGGAGGTCCTTCTCAGTCCAAAGGTATATCTTCATCTATTTTGGAAGGTTCTATTTTATTTCATGATCATGGTATACGAGTTCTTTTCGATACGGGAGCTTCACATTCTTTCGTATCGAAGAAGCTCGTTGATGATTTATCTTTGGATCTTTCTTGTTTGGTTACTTCTTTAAGGATTGCGAATCCTATTGGGGGATCCGCGACCCTTAGCTTGTTTTGTAATGATATTGAGATTGTTTTATGTGGCTTTTCTTTCCGTGCGAATCTGCACGTTGTTTCTCATTTGGGTTTTGATATGATTTTGGGTATGGACTGGCTAGTGAGATATGATGCCAGGATTATTTGTTCGGAGAGAACTATATATCTTCGACATCCGGATTCGCCTACTCAGCTATTTCTTGTTCTTCGGGATGTGGATAATTCCGAGATGGCTTCATATTCTTTTGATTCGCGAGACGATGATGATATATCTCGTATTCCTGTTGCTTGTGACTTTTTGATGTCTTTGAGCCTGTATCGGGTATGCCACCCAAACGGGCAATTGAGTTCCGCATTGATCTCATTCCAGGCGCGCAGCCAATTAGTCGTCCTCCCACGAGGATGTCTACAAAGGTGTAACGACCCGTATTTTACGTGTCGATAAATCGTATAATAGTTGCATTAAGTCGTTTGGAGCTTGAGTCGTTCTAGAGATAAGTCGTGTTAAAGTTAAGTCGTGTGGAACTTAAGTCGTGACCGACTTAGAGGATGGAGCGACTTAGGGTAGGTGACCGACTCATGGGGTCAACGGTTTATAGGTTAGCCGACTTATAGGAGTGAGTGGTAGTTGCCGACTTATGGTTGTTAGCGAGTTAAGAGAGGCAGCGGCTTAAGGTTTGGACCGAGTCAAGGTAGTGAGCGACTCATAGGATAACTGACTCATAGAGGTGACCGACTCATGTATTGGACCGACTCATAGGATGGAACGACTTAAGGAAAATGAGTTAGGTCGTTGAGTCGTATAGTGTTGTTGAGTCGCCGAGTCGCTGAGTCGTGTGTTGTATAGTGTAGTTGAGTCGATGAGTCGTTAGGTCGGCCTGTGTTTTAGGACGTGTATGCTATGAGTCATACACGAGTTAAGTTGTTGGGTCGGCTAGGTGATGAGTCGTAGGGGTTGTTGAGTCATTAGGCCGCGTTAGTTAGGTCGTGAGTCGGCAGGTGTTCTGAGTGGTTAGGTCGGAGGCTTTTGAGTCGTATGCAGTTGGGTCGGCTTAGTGTGATCCTGTGTCTCCGATGAGTCGTAAGTCGTAGCCCGCGTGCGTGTTAGGTCGTTGGAGTTTTGGGTCGTGGGTCTTAGGTCGGGGGCGACTCAAGGATGGGTCGGCGACGACTTATGGATGGACGACTCAGGGGGGGATTCAGCCTATAAATAGAGGGGTTTGGCTCACTTTTTGGCACCGGTTTTTGAAGCGATGAAGTGTTGCCATTTTGAGAGCTCGACTACAACATTTCTTCATCTTCTTTTCTCCACTCTAATCTAGTTCTAACATCCATCCAAGATCGAAGATCAAGATCGAAGATCCAAGAGCCAAAGTTGAAGATCTTCATCCAACAAAGCTAGATTCCATCGTTTCAAGCGAGATTTCGACGAATCAAGCTTGAATCCTTGCTGTCCAGATCTGAAGTGATTAGTTTTTGAAGTGTTTGGGTGATTCGGTGAGTGGTGGTTATCTCTCACGCGGACCCAAAGGAGTATATTGGTTTGGTGGTTTGTTGGAGTGTTGTAGATAGTGATTTTATGCATTTTTTCCTTAGATCCAAGTGTAGATCCACTACTCATGAAGATGTTTACTTATACAAGTTCATTTATCAAGTTGAAGAGACAAAACCCATGATTTATATTTGTTAGATCTATGCTAAAAACCCATGATTCATGTATGTTAGATCTATGCTCATTTATTTACGAAATTGCCATTATCATTGTAATTGTTTATTTAAATCTTGTTTGAATGATTGATTGCTTGGATTAATGTTTGATTTGATTGATTAGTTGATATATAGCTTGATTTGATCAAGTTGGTTGATGATGATTCAAAAGCTAAGTGGAAAGGCTCTTGAATAAGGAAAGCTGCTTGTGGCATATGAAGCGGATGTTGAAGCTCATATGTATGGATTAGATGATGTTGAGATGGGACTTTGCCATGATGCGATGAGGCAAGCCATGATGTTGATATGAGACTTTGCTATGATGCGATAAAGCGAAGCATGATGTGAGATAGCCTTGGTTTAATCCAGACGGGATCATCCCAAGCATGTTGATAACTCGATGATGCGATGCGAGTTGGTTGATAATGGTTAGCTTGAGAGGCGCTTGAGCTAGTATGGAAATAGTCGTCGAGGAGGATGACTAGGAGGCTGAGATCTCATCGTTGTTGAAGGTTCTAGCATGCTCAAAGCAAGAGTACGTTGGAACGGGCTGCGACGACATTCCAAGCACGGGCTGCGACGACGTGCTAGTACTCTGGGTAGTTGCGAAAATTCCTAGGCACGGGCTGCGACGACGTGCGGAGTTATGTCTAGAACCGGGGTTACCATTAGCCCTTGACAGGTGGTCATTCAACTAACGGTGAAATCAAGGAAATGATAACAGTGATAGCCAGAGTCATGGATGTTTGGATGTTTGGTTGTATCATCATTCGGTCTCAAGAGCGGTGTTTTCCGGGTGCTTATCTGATCTTGGTTTAGGCCTTGGGGGTTTGTAGTTGGAAAACATCGACCTTGAATCGAATGATTATTGCTTTACTTTAATTGTCTGCCATGTTATGCTTGCTTCTCCTTAGTGTGTGTCTGGGGGCTATCACTAGAAAGAGGTGGAGTGGGATGGTTTAGTTCCTATTCCTTTTATCTCTTATGCTCTTTTGGTATGTTTGATAGTTGATTTACTGCTCACTAAGACTTTGTCTGACTCAAGGTTTTATGTCTCCTCTTATTACCTTGGGCTGTTCATCCATGTTGGGATGGGCAGACTAGGTAGCAGGTGACAGGTGCTGTTCTTGGAGATCTACGTTGATGATGACGAAGACGAGCAGGAGGCTTTTGCATATTATTTCATATTATGTACTGGGTGTTCCGCTGTATATACTTTGAGTGCTTTGTAGTGAGGTTTTGATGTATTGACTGTTCTGATGATTGTATCAAACTTCTAAGATGCTTATTTGATGATATTCTGTTATGAAGCTTCACTATACATATATTTCTCTATTGTATTTTATGCATGCGCTGTGAGTTATGCGATAGATTCTGCGATGTTTATTCTGCCCTTGACGGTCACCCATGGCTGCCTGGCACGCCTTTCGGCGCATTATTTCCTTGTTTTGGTGCGGGAGTCATGGGCGGTCGTCACATTTGGTATCAGAGCTTTGGTTAATCGATTTTAGCCAACGCTCGCTGACGTAACTACGTATGAGAGACGTAATTGTATTTTGATGAATGATTACTATATATAATATAGTAGTTTAGAAGGATTTGAACTCCTTATGCAGTTGTTTCTCAAGGTGTTCTAAGTCATTCCTTTTTGTAGATATTAAGGATGAGTCGAAGGGGGAGACCAGCTGCTAGGGAAAGCCGTGCTGCTAGGGAAGCTGTTGATTATGCTCCTATGTTTGAGGCCATGATGACTTCGATCATGAGAAGGATACCAGCCTCGGGGCCATCAGTAGATGTTGGAGTTCAAGTTCAAGCTCCAAGGCCAGTGGATTTTGCTAAGCTTTGCAAGGACTATACTTCTCTTGGAGGAAAGGTTTTCTTGGAAACGGAATCAACCATTGAAGTGCAAAGATGGATTGATGCTTGTAGAAGGATCTTTGGTGACTTGGGAGTTGAGGATGCAACTAAGAGGAAGCTTGCATCAAGGAAACTTCAAGGGAGAGCTTCGGATTGGTGGAATTCTGTCACCATTGATACTCCGGAGGAGGAGATTACTTGGGAGCAATTCCAAGCTAGATTTGAAGCTAAGTTCATCTCTACGGCTCAGAAATCTGTCTTGTTTAAAAAGTTTGTGGAGCTCAAGCAAGGTGGAAGACCCGTTCTTGAGTATGTTTCTGAGTTTGAAGCTTTGTCCAAGTATGCCAGATCGTATATTGATTCTCCCTATTAGAAGAGATTAAGAAGTTTGTGACCGGTTTGGATGCTTATCTTGGAAGACAATTGGTGGATCATCTGGACGATCCGTTTGAGAAGCTTGTGGAGAAAGCTCTCAGGCATGAGAGTTTGTTTCCTAGGGAGAGTTCTGTTGTTGATGTAACCAAGGAAGGGTTTAAGCCACAGAAGGGTGGAAACAAGAAGAGGAAGCAACAGCAACAGAAGGGTAAGGATGACCAGAAGAAGCCGAGGGGCGAAATGACTTGCTATAATTGCCAGCAGAAGGGCCATCTCTCCAAGGATTGTAGGAATCCAATGGCGCCGGCGAAATGCCACAACTGTGACAAGCCAGGGCATTTCAGGAAAGATTGTCCAGAACCGAGGAAGGACAGGCAGATTGTGCAAGCTTATGCTTTGGTAGCTGTGCCGTCATTTTCAAAAGCTCTTACTGCTGAAGAGAAAGGGAAGAGTGTGGTGGTTCAAGGTACTCTTTCCATTTGTGATGTTCCAGTTAGAGTGTTGTTTGATACTGGAGCGTCGCATTCTTTTGTTTGTGATGATCTTGTAGGCCGGTTAGGTTTGGAACCGGATATGGTTGATAGGCCATTGATTGTGACTAATCCAGTTGGGGGTTCATCATGTTTGTGTATGATATGCCGTGGTCTAGTTGTGTCGAGTCATGATTGCTCTTTTGTTTGTGATTGTTTTGTTCTGAACTTTGCGGGGTTCAGAATTATTTTGGGTATGGACTGGCTTAGGAAGTATGCGGCAAGGATTGATTGTGAGAGGCTGGAGGTGACAGTCGGGAATGTGGAAGGGCGAAAGGTTGTGATACGATGTAAGCATGAGGAAGGCGTCTTCATGAGCTTCATGTATTCGCTTGTTGTTCCACGGGATGGACTGTCATCAGTGCCTATTGTGAATGGATTTGAGGATGTCTTTGACGAAGTCAAAGGATTACCGCCGCATAGGGAGATCGAGTTTCGTATCGATCTAGTTGAGGGAGCCAGACCTGTTGTGATGCCTCTTAGGCGGATGGCGCCTAGGGAGAAACAAGAGTTGAAGGTGCAAGTTGATGACCTTTTGCAGAAAGGATTCATTCGGCGTAGTGTGTCCGAATGGGGTGCACCAGTTGTGTTCGCAACCAAAGCGGATGGATCGTTGAGGTTGTGTGTGGATTATCGTGAGCTGAATAAAGTGATTAAGAAGAACAAGTATCCATTGCCGAGAATAGATGACTTGTTTGATCAGCTTCACGATGCTAAGGTGTTTTCTCAGATGGATTTGGCAACGGGATTTCACCAGTTGAGAGTGGCAAAGGATAGTGTGCCGAAGACTGCTTTTAGGACACCATCCGGTTTTTATGAGTGGCTGGTAATACCGTTTGGATTGACTAACGCACCATAATATTTTGTTGATCTTATGAATAGAGTGTTCAGAGATCAGTTGAATAAGTTCGTGCTTGTGTTCGTGGATGATATTCTGATTTATTCCAGAACTGAGGAAGAGCACAAGACGTACTTGCGTATTGTTTTGGAAATCTTACGGAAACATCAGCTGAAGGCTAAGTTTTCGAAGTGTCACTTCTGGAAGAGTGAAGTGAGATTCTTAGGCCATGTTATCTCTGGAAATGGAATAGCGGTTGATCCCGCTAAGGTGGCAGCGATCCAGGATTGGGTTAGACCTAAGAATGCATCTGATGTGAGAAGTTTTCTTGGATTAGCTGGATATTATCGACGGTTTATCAAAGACTTTTCCAAGATAGCTGCACCATTAACAGGATTGACGAAGAAGAACCAAGTGTTCTGTTGGGATGATAAGTGTGAGCAAACTTTCGTAATCCTAAAAGAGCGACTGACGAGTACTCCTGTTTTGACTATTCCAAGTGGGAATGATGAGATGGTGGTTTACACCGATGCATGTGGTACTGGACTTGGAGCAGTACTAATGCAGAAGAATAAAGTTGTTGCATATGCAAGTCGACAACTGAAGCCGCATGAAAGGAATTACCCGACTCATGATTTGGAGTTAGCGGCAATTGTTTTTGCTTTGAAGATGTGGAGACATTATCTATTGAGAGTTAGATTCGAGTTGTTTACAGATCATAAGTCATTGTAGTATCTGTTCTCTCAAAAGGATTTGAATCTTCGACAGCAACGGTGGCTAGAGTTCTTGACATCGTATTATTTTGGTATAGCCTATACTCCGGGAAAAGGTAACGCAGTGGCTGATGCGTTAAGTCGAAGACATGTTGGATTGGGAGCCATGTTTTCGGAATGGAAGAGTCTCGAGTATTTGGCTGGATTTGATTTCAGGCCTAGATGTGAATTGGAACCTGAGATGTTGGCAAACTTATCAATAAGGCCTACTCTTGTGGAAAGGATTGGCGAGAGTCAAAAGCGAGACGATAAGCTTGTCAAGATTATCCGTGATTTGGAATCTGGATTGGACCCGGAGAAGGATAAGGGATTCGAAGTCGATCGAGAGGGTTGGCTTCGGAAGCAAGGACGATTGGTTGTTCCCGACATAGATGAATTGAGAGATGAAGTTCTGAAGGAAAGTCATCACTCGAAGTTAACAATTCATCCAGGTGGAAATAAGATGTATCAGGATATGAAGAGAACTTATTACTGGGAAGGTATGAAGAAGGATGTTGGAAATTTTATTTCCAAGTGTATGAATTGCCAGTTGGTTAAGGCAGAGCAGAAGAAGCCAAGTGGATTGCTTCATCCATTAGAAGTTCCTATGTGGAAGTGGGAACAGATATCGATGGATTTTATCGATGGTCTACCTAGAACAAGAGCAGGAAATGAAGGGATTTGGGTCATAGTAGATCGGTTGACCAAGAGTGCAAGATTCATTCCTGTTCGATCGACTAGGACTGCATCGAAGTTGGCTGAGTTGTATGTTAAGTGGATAGTTCGATTCCATGGTATTCCGAAGAGTATAGTGAGCGATCGAGACCCATTGTTCACTAGTGGATTTTGGAAGAGCTTCTAGGAAGTTTTGGGAACCGAGTTATGTTTGAGTACAGCTTATCATCCCCAAACAGATGGTCAGACTGAGAGAGTCAACCGAGTTTTGGAAGATCTTCTCAGAGCTTGTGTTTTGGACTTCGGAGGATCATGGCAAGATCATCTTCATTTGGTGGAATTTGCATACAATAACAGTTATCAGTCGAGTATTGGTATGGCACCATATGAGGCATTGCATGGAAGACCGTGTAACTCTCCGACATGTTGGTTGGAAACTGGAGAAAAGCTGATACTTGGGCCAGAGATGATTCGACAGACTACGGATTGTATAGAGATCATTCGGCAATGAATGAAGGCAGCCCAAGATCGTCAGAAAAGTTATGCCGATAAGCATCGTAAGGATTTGGAATTCGACGTGGGTGATATGGTTTTTGTGAAGATTTCTCCACTGAAGAATGTTATTAGATTCGGGAAGAAAGGAAAGTTAACTCCGAGATTTGTTGGACCATTCCCGATTATCGAGCGAATTGGAAAGCTCGCTTATAGATTGGAGTTACCGGAGAAGATGGCGGGTGTGCACAATGTCTTTCATGTATCTTATCTACGGAAGTATGTGCATGACTCGAATACGGTGGTTTCTACTGATAGCTGTGAAGACTTGGAGGTTGATCCAGTAGTTATGAGACCTCGTAAGCCGCTTCGTGTTGTTGAAACCGACACGAAACAGCTTAGGAGGAAGACGATTACGTTGCTCAAGATACAATGGAGTGATGATGTTAACGACTGTACGTGGGAGGAGGAAGAGAGGATGAAGGCAGCTCATCCTGAACTCTTCGAGGTATGGCCCTAAGGTGTCGTGACATCTCATGAATTTGTAACTTGTTCTAATCTTAGAATTCTGCATGCTAGGCTTGTAATTGGATGCATGGTTTGTTGATTGCTATGGATGGTAGGCATGCAGAATAGTTTTGATTGCTCTTGTTTGTTTGGAATTTTGGGGGCGAAATTCCTAAGGGGGAGAGAATGTAACGACCCGTATTTTACGTGTCGATAAATCGTATAATAGTTGCATTAAGTCGTTTGGAGCTTGAGTCGTTCTAGAGATAAGTCGTGTTAAAGTTAAGTCGTGTGGAACTTAAGTCGTGACCGACTTAGAGGATGGAGCGACTTAGGGTAGGTGGCCGACTCATGGGGTCAACGGTTTATAGGTTGGCCGACTTATAGGAGTGAGTGGTAGTTGCCGACTTATGGTTGTTAGCGAGTTAAGAGAGGCAGCGGCTTAAGGTTTGGACCGAGTCAAGGTAGTGAGCGACTCATAGATAACCGACTCATAGAGATGACCGACTCATGTATTGGACCGACTCATAGGATGGAACGACTTAAGGAAAATGAGTTAGGTCGTTGAGTCGTATAGTGTTGTTGAGTTGCCGAGTCGCTGAGTCGTGTGTTGTATAGTGTTGTTGAGTCGATGAGTCGTTAGGTCGGCCTGTGTTTTAGGACGTGTATGCTATGAGTCGTACACGAGTTAAGTTGTTGGTTCGGCTAGGTGATGAGTCGTAAGGGTTGTTGAGTCGTTAGGCCGCGTTAGTTAGGTCGTGAGTCGGCATGTGTTCTGATGGTTAGGTCGGAGGCTTTCGAGTCGTATGCAGTTGGGTCGGCTTAGTGTGATCCTGTGTCTCCGATTAGTCGTAAGTCGTAGCCCGCGTGCGTGTTAGGTCGCTGGAGTTTTGGGTCGTGGGTCTTAGGTCGGGGGCGACTCAAGGATGGGTCGGCGACGACTTATGGATGGACGACTCAGGGGGGGATTCAGCCTATAAATAGAGGGGTTTGGCTCACTTTTTGGCACCGGTTTTTGAAGCGACGAAGTGCTGCCATTTTGAGAGCTCGACTACAACATTTCTTCATCTTCTTTTCTCCACTCTAATCTAGTTCTAACATCCATCCAAGATCGAAGATCAAGATCGAAGATCCAAGAGCCAAAGTTGAAGATCTTCATCCAACAAAGCTAGATTCCATCGTTTCAAGCGAGATTTCGACGAATCAAGCTTGAATCCTTGCTGTCCAGATCTGAAGTGATTAGTTTTTGAAGTGTTTGGGTGATTCGGTGAGTGGTGTTTATCTCTCACGCGGACCCAAAGGAGTATATTGGTTTGGTGGTTTGTTGGAGTGTTGTAGATAGTGATTTTATGCATTTTTTCCTTAGATCCAAGTGTAGATCCACTACTCATGAAGATGTTTACTTATACAAGTTCATTTATCAAGTTGAAGAGACAAAACCCATGATTTATATTTGTTAGATCTATGCTAAAAACCCATGATTCATGTATGTTAGATCTATGCTCATTTATTTACGAAATTTCCATTATCATTGTAATTGTTTATTTAGATCTTGTTTGAATGATTGATTGCTTGGATTAATGTTTGATTTGATTGATTAGTTGATATATATCTTGATTTGATCAAGTTTGTTGATGATGATTCAAAAGCTAAGTGGAAAGGCTCTTGAATAAGGAAAGCTGCTTGTGGCATATGAAGCGGATGTTGAAGCTCATATGTATGGATTAGATGATGTTGAGATGGGACTTTGCCATGATGCGATGAGGCAAGCCATGATGTTGAGAGGAGACTTTGCTATGATGCGATAAAGCGAAGCATGATGTGAGATAGCCTTGGTTTAATCCAAACGGGATCATCCCAAGCATGTTGATAACTCGATGATGCGATGCGAGTTGGTTGATAATGGTTAGCTTGAGAGGCGCTTGAGCTAGTATGGAAATAGTCGTCGAGAAGGATGACTAGGAGGCTGAGATCTCATCGTTGTTGAAGGTTCTAGCATGCTCAAAGCAAGAGTACGTTGGAACGGGCTGCGACGACGTTCCAAGCACGGGCTGCGACGACGTGCTAGTACTCTGGGTAGTTGCGAAAATTCCTAGGCACGGGCTGCGACGACGTGCGGAGTTATGTCTAGAACCGGGGTTACCATTAGCCCTTGACAGGTGGTCATTCAACTAACGGTGAAATCAAGGCAATGATAACAGTGATAGCCAGAGTCATGGATGTTTGGACGTTTGGTTGTATCATCATTCGGTCTCAAGAGCGGTGTTTTCCGGGTGCTTATCTGATCTTGGTTTAGGCCTTGGGGGTTTGTATTTGGAAAACATCGACCTTGACTCGAATGATTATTGCTTTACTTTAATTGTCTGCCATGTTATGCTTGCTTCTCCTTAGTATGTGTCTGGGGGCTATCACTGTAGAAAGAGGCGGAGTGGGATTGTTTGGTTCCTATTCCTTTTATCCCTTATGCTCTTTTGGTATGTTTGATAGTTGATTTACTGCTCACTAAGACTTTGTCTGACTCAAGGTTTTATGTCTCCTCTTATTACCTTGGGTTGTTCATCCATGTTGGGATGGGCAGACTAGGTAGCATGTGACAGGTGCTGTTCTTGTAGATCTACGTTGATGATGACGAAGACGAGCAAGAGGCTTTTGCATATTATTTCATATTATGTACTGGGTGTTCCGCTGTATATACTTTGAGTGCTTTGTAGTGAGGTTTTGATGTATTGACTGTTCTGATGATTGTATCAAACTTCTAAGATGCTTATTTGATGATATTCTGTTATGAAGCTTCACTATACATATATTTCTCTATTGTATTTTATCCATGCGCTGTGAGTTATGCGATAGATTCTACGATGTTTATTCTACCCTTGACAGTCACCCATGGCTGCCTGGCACGCCTTTCAGCGCATTATTTCCTTGTTTTGGTGCGGGAGTCATGGGCGGTCGTCACAAAAGGAAAATGAGAAACTCAAGAAGCAGCTTTTGGAGCTGGAGTCCAAGCAGTTGATTCAGTCCAGTTTTTCTCCGTGGGGATCCGCGGTCGTCTTCGTGAAGAAGTCTGACGGAACTCTTAGGCTTTGCATTGACTATCGCAAGCTTAACGAGTTAACCATCAGAAATAGGTATCCATTGCCTAGGATCGATGACATGTTCGATCTATTGAGTAGTGCTAGGGTCTTTTCTCAGTTCGACCTTGCCACGGGATTTCATCAGTTACGAGTCGCGGAGGATAGCATACCTCTTACAGCTTTCCGCACTCGATATGGTTCTTTTGAGTGGCTCGTTATGCCGTTCGGTTTGACGAACGCTCCTGCTTTCTTTGTTGATCTCATGAATCGGGTATTCCGGGAATATTTCGATAAGTTGGTCCTTGTGTTCATTGATGATATCCTTATTTATTCTAAGTCTGAAGCTGAGCATGCTAATCACTTGAGAATTGTCTTGAGTACCCTCCGTCGTCATCAGCTTAGAGCCAAATTCTCCAAATGCCACTTTTGGGAGAATAAGGTTAAGTTATTAGGCCATGTTTTATCTTCCAATGGCATTTCTGTCGATACCTCAAAGATCGAAGCCATTCAGAATTGGAAGAGGCCTGAGAATGTTCATGAGATTCGTAGTTTCCTTGGATTGGCGGGGTATTACCGTCGGTTCATTAAGGATTTTTCCCGTGTTGTGCTTCCTCTCACCTGCCTTACTCGTAAAGGCATTCGTTTTATTTGGTCGGACATGTGTGAAGCTTCCTTTTAGACATTAAAGGGACTTCTCACTAATGCTCCTATTCTTGTGGTTCCCGAAGGGAATCATGATCTTGTTATCTACACCGATGCTTGTGGTAGTGGTCTCGGTGTTGTTCTTATGCAGAAGGATCGGGTAGTTGCTTATGCTTCTAGGCAACTACGTCCGAATGAAGTTCGCTATGCAACTCATGATCTTGAGCTTCCCGCCATTGTCTTTGCCTTGAAGATTTGGCGACATTATTTATTGGGCGAGCGCTTCATTCTCTATACCGATCATAAATCTTTGAAGTATTTGTTCACTCAGAAGGAACTCAATATGAGACAACAGCATTGGCTCGAGTTTCTTTCTTCTTATGACTTTGATATCCAGTATACCCCTGGTAAGGGTAATCGTGTTGCAGATGTGCTTAGTCGCAAACATTCGGCTGTTATTTCTATGATGTTTGCCGAATGGGATGTTCTTGAGACTCTATCTTTTTGTGAAATTCATGATCGAGGTTCATCTTCTGATTCTCCTATTCTATTATTTAGTTTGGGAGCTCGACCTATTTTATTGGATCGTATTGCCGATGGTCAGCGGCGTGATTCTGAGTTGTTGCATCTTATTCAGCTTTGTGAGTCTGGATCTTGCGATGAGGCGTTGCAAGATTTCAGCATTGATTCTCACGGGTGTCTTCGTAAGAAGAACCGTCTTTTTGTGCCTTCTGATCTTCCACTTAGGCATGACATTCTTGATGACTGTCACCGTTCTAAGTATACCATTCATCCTGGTAGTAGCAAGATGTATGCCGATATGCGTCGTCTTTATTATTGGGAAGGCATGAAGCGCGATGTGGCGAGTTATGTGAGCAATTGCATAACTTGTCAGCGTTTTAAAGTCGAGCATCAGCGTCCTTCGGGTCTTCTTCAGCCTCTTGAGATCCCATTATGGAAATGGGATCAGATTTCTATGGATTTCATAGACGGCCTACCTCGTTCGAGATCGGGTCATTCTAGTATTTGGGTTATTGTTGATCGCCTCACTAAGTCTACTCATTTTGTCCCTATTAAGTCTAATAGGACTGCTTCGCTTTTGGCTAAGTTATATGTCAAGGAAATCGTGAGACTTCACGGTGTTCCTAGTTCTATTGTGAGTGATCGCGATCCTTTATTCACGAGTCATTTTTGGAAGAGTCTTCAGCAAGCTTTGGGAACAAAGCTTAATTTTTTTATAGCTTATCATCCGCAGTCTGATGGACAGACTGAACGGGTGAATCGTATCTTGGAAGATCTTCTCCGTATTTATATTTTTGATTTTGGTGGAAGTTGGGAGGATCACCTACCTCTAGTAGAGTTCTCCTACAACAATAGTTTTCAGTCTAGTATCGGTATGGCTCCTTTCGAAGCCTTATACGGAAGGCCATGTCGATCACCTTCATGTTGGTTGGAATCTGGGGAGAAGCTTATTCTTGGCCCGGACTTTGTTCATCATTCTTCTGAGAAGATTGATCTTATTCGATTGAGAATGAAAGAGGTACAGAGTCGCCAGAAATCCTACGCGGACAACCGTAGGAAGCCTCTCGAGTTCTCGATCGGCGATCTTGTTTTTATTCGTGTTTCTCCTTTGAAGGGGGTTATGCGCTTCAGTACGACTGGAAAATTGGCTCCTCGTTATATAGGACCATTTTCTGTTACTGAACGTATTGGCCCTGTGGCTTATAGAGTTTCACTTCCAGCTCATTTATCTGGCATTCATGACGTGTTTCACGTCTCGCAACTTCGGAAGTGTCTTCGGTAGTCGGATTCTGTTATTACTTCTCCTGATTTGCAAGAGCTTGAGATCTCACCGGACTTATCTATTGTACAGCAACCTATTCGCGTGCTTGACACGGAGGTGCGACACCTTCGGAACAAGGACGTGCCGCTCGTTAAAGTTCAATGGTCCGCTAATCCCAATGACTGTACTTGGGAAACCAGAGAGTATATCGAGCGATCTTATCCAGGTTTTCTATCTTTGCTTGTCGATGGTGAGATTATCTTTTCGTTTCTAACTTGTTTCCTTCTCTTTTGAATGTTTTATGTATGTAGTTGTTACAAATATCGTCTCTAGGAATTGCGGGGACGCAATTTTGTGAGGAGGGGAGATCTGTAACAACCCGCATATTTAACGATTTTATATTTAAATGTTTTATTTAAATATAGCGTCGTTAGTCGGATTTTGAGTCCGAAATGTTACTTTTTGCAAATGGCCGAATTGGGTCTCGAAACCACCTCCATTGATTCCAAAATGGCGTTTGCGATCTTTTTGAGTATAAGCTTTGATATATTTGGAGTAAGTTGAATTTTGCTATTTGTTAAGTGGGCTTTTGGGTTTAGGTTTCACCCAAACTGTTCTATAAACCAACTCAGCCCTTCTCTCCTTCCATTCACTTATTCATTTCATTAAACTTAAACTAAAAACTGATAATGGTGGAAGAGAATGGGAATTAGAGACTCCTAGCTCTAGTTTACTTGCAAATCCAAATTCTTGCTCCAAAATCATAGAGAAGCTATTGGTAAGTTCTCCTTCATCTTCTCCAACTCTTCTCTTCTTCAATTTCAGAAAATTTCCTAAAACTAAATTGGGAAATATGTGATTTATTCTTAGATTGAAGCTTGTTGAGTTGAAGTAGTGTTTGGTTGGTCTTCTCCTTGTGATTTAGCTCCTCCATCTTCTTTGTTTGTGAGATTAAAAGGTGAGTTTTGAACTCACATCTACTTCTCTTGATTTCATGGGTGTTGGGTATGAATTCCTAACAAGTATGCATGTGTCATTGCTTTGGATTTAGAAAGAATTTTCATTTTCATTGAAATAGGGCAGGAAGTGCAAAATCATCAGGTTCGGCCGACCGAGCCCCCTGGGCCGGTCGACCGACCTGCTGCCCCGAGCCATTTTGTTTTCTGCATCTGGCCGGCCGATTCGAGCCCTGTAGTCCGGTCGACCGACCTGCTCTGTTCTGCCTGTTTTGCCTATTTTTGCATATTTGATTGATTTTTCGGATTTTATCGATTCAAATTGGTTTTTAGTGTTTGTTATTGCATCTTTGATTTTGATAACTTATTTTTGACTTCATTCATGGGTTTTATAAATAATCCCTCTAAATCGCATTAAAAGCTTCCGTCTCCAATTCATAAATTCCATTTATAATGCACACACACGATTGCGCACTTCGAGCGAAGTGGAAGGAAGATTAAATGGTTAGGTAAAACACAGACCATGAATCCATGCGTTCATCTTTCCGATTAGTCCCCGACCTATTCGATTGATCGTTTTGTCCTTCGGGTTTAGTTTATCGATGATATGAGGTGAATTTTATACTGCTTTGAGTGTGAAATAAACTAACGGATAGTAAACCGTTTAGTGCGAACGGGTGGTTATGAGACTCACGTTACCACTTTTCGGATTCCTTTCTGGGAGTATGTGACACATATCGCCTTTGGGATAGTGTCTTCGGACTGTCTCCTTCTGGCTTGTTGCCTTTAGTATCGCTTTCGATGTTGGCCGTTATGCGCCACATGGGTGATATTGGGTTGCTATAGTATCGCTTCCGATGTTGGCCGTTATGCGCCACATGGGTGATATTGGGTTGCTATTGTATTGCTTCCGATGTTGGCCGTTATGCGCCACATGGGTGATATTAGGTTCCCTATTGTATTGCTTTCGGAGTTGGTCATTCGTTACCGCTTGAGCAATTTTTTTTATGATGTTTCAATTGAGATGTATATTCCCTAGGTATCGTCCCTCGGTGTAGGTCTTTTTGAACCACACGATATGTAGTGATCACCTTGTGAACTTGTATACTATATTGGTATTTGTTATTTGCCTTTTTGACTTGTTTTGGGATATTCCTATCCTTTGTTTCTATGAGTTGCCGATGATATGAGGCTTGTTTGTTATGATATGATTCATCTTATGTTAGATGATTGTGTTATCTCTTTTAGAGATATTTGATATATATTGTGACCTTGCAGGTTTATTGTTGTTCAGTTTATCTAACTGATTTGTTTAGCTAGACTGACCCGTGTATTTTTACTCGGGTCAGACCGAGTTGTTTCAGGTTAGGTGCTTCAGACTTAGCCTATTTTGCTTCCGCATGGACTATTCAGCTTGTTCCTTTTTGTCATAGCTTTTTGCGTAGTCCTATTTTGTTGTAACTCTGATATGTATTCTTTTGACTCGTCTGTATATGGTGACTTGCTATACCACTTGATATGTATTAGTTTGCATACTCTGTTATGTATTCAGTATATGTGTATATGATGATCTACTATTCTGTGATGTATATTATATTTGAGTTATTATATTCTGTTCTGTTGAATCCAACAACCTATGGTTTTGTTTTAAGTATGCATTGGATATGTCGATCTGGTATGATTATTGTCGACGTATTTAATGGGTAGTTAGAGCAAGGCTATAGATGGTCGCTCCTATCCAGCCTTATTCTCCGTGTTAGCAGACGGTATTATCTATTAATGCTCTTTGCTAGCGTGGGTATAGAGGTGGGGCGTCACACGAGTATTACTTCGAGTAAATTACCCTACACATCCCCAAATGAGTTCACCAGAATTCACACATGTACGGTGCACATGCACCGTCACCTCGGCGAACTCCAGCCACTCCAACCTACCTCTACAAATCGCCGACCATATCCTTACACGATCTCGACCACACAAAACCCCCATATCAGCTTGAAATCAAAAATAGGGAAATCAATTGCAACCTGGAAACATCACGGCAACAAATACTCAAACCTGTAAACGCCGAGGGGTCCCACCTCCGACCACCATCGTTGACGCGACCTTGGCTATAGCTTCCTCTACACGCCCTCTACAAAATCACAAAACCCCTCCTCACTCGATGCTTCACAGTAAATCAAGTAGCTACTAATAACCGACCACTCCAATTTAGGGCTTAAACCTGGAAACACCCATTATCACATCCTCCCCTTTCTGATCACCTATCAACAAATTTTCCTCCATTCTCACATCCATCCTCCACCTCCTGACAAAACCACATCACCCCAAAATTTCTAGGAAATTAGGTGATCCCAGATTTCCCAATTTTGTTCAATTCAGAAATACTAACCTATCAGTAAACTATAAAATGTAAATATTGTTTTAAAATTCATGATTTCCATCATACATTCCTGTTGTAAACTTGATTAAATAATTAATGATGTTTGATATCCTTGTTTTATTTAAAAAAATGTTTACTGATGTATTTGTTTCAGAAGTAACAGACTTCAATATAACTAAATTATGATTTAATCAAAATTTTATACTGTGCAACCTACTTTACTATCATGACAAAGCCTAATTGAAATATATTCAAGAGGTATTTGTTTTTCCCTATTTAAATTTTAAGTTTTTATAAACAGAATCAAATATACAGTTTCATGTAAACTTATATATATGTTTATACATATTCACACACACAGTATTTATCAAAATAGAATTTCAGACAAGCTTGCTCATTTGTAAGTATTTACATGCATCAGACAAATTCAAACCTCTTTGCATTGTGAGGTTACTCGCTTCCAAAAGAAACAGAGAAGTTCTCATCCAAACAGTTTTAAATTCATGTGAACTAGTATTTTAGTTCTGGAATTTGCATTTAGCTTTGATTTTTAAAGAAAACTGTTTTTAAAATAAGGAGTTTACTCACTAGTTTATTGAAGATGCAGAGAACAAATTCCAGAGATGTAATTGCATTCATATATTCCAGGAACCTGATTTGAAATGCATGTTGAATCTGGCTTTGCAATTGCAAGTTGAAGTTGAACTCCAGTTTGATGTTTAACTTAGCTTGAATGATTTAATTCCAGGTTTTTATTTCTGAAGTTGATTTTAGACTGCATGCTACCCATCTTCAAATGCTAAGATTTGAAGATTGAAATTGATCTCAAAGTGATGTTGTAATTTGCAGATTTGAACTTTGTTTGCAGAATTTGATTTTCAATTTCCTTTCCTAAAATCTGATTTTAGTTTCATTTGAAGAAAATGTTTGAACAAAAATGAATTTCTAAATTTTCTTATCAAAAATAATTTATTTCAAAAATAAATTAACTTGCTACTTGTTATGTTTAGTAATAACAAATGTTTACGAGTGTCCACTTTATGTTTTAAGAATCTAACACATGTTTATCTAAATTTTAAAAGAAATTTCTTTAATTTAAAAAAACGTATTTAAATTTATTCTAAAACCATTTCTAATTTATTTTAGCATGTTTTAAATGTTTATTAACATTTAATCTTTAAATAATCACATATACATTACCTTTATAAAATTACACAATTTGAATGTTTACTTGAAATTTTTAAAATAATATTTTTAAGCTAATTTTCAAAAGAGAAAATTTAATAAGAAGAGAATGTTGAATTCATTTTATTCAAGAGTTTTCAAACCAATGTTATAATTTAACATGAATGAATTAAATCTTATTTCAAAAGAAAATAATTCCCTTAAAATAAAACAAAACAAACTTTTATTATAAAATAAAATTTAAATTATATTTATTTTTATAAACAAAATAAATACTTACTTGTATTTCTATGAAAATATAAGATAGATTTTTAAAACAAACTTTTGAGAAGTTTTCAATACTAATTTAAATCAAATTAATCGATTTAATTTAGACATTTATATATAATAGATTTGAAAATATTCTTATTAAATTTAAATTAAAATTAAAATCAAATCTTCTATTTACAATGTAAAACATTTATACATTATAAATAAAATATTTTTAAATCAGCTTAGAAAGATAATTTTATTACTTAAATATTTTTTAACATTTGAAAACAATAAGATTTTCAAATTAAACTATCATTATTATAAATTTTGAAAAGAATATCATTTGACAAATTAAATAATTATAAATCTTCAAAAGAAAATTCCTGTTTGAATTGGATTATTAAATCAATATTTCACATTTTTTAAAATAATTATAAATGAAATTATTATATAAATATTGCTTAAATTTATGGGACATCACAATATTTGTGTAATATAATTATAAAATTTTGAATATGGCTTAAGGAATAAATATTACTGAATATTTCTTTATGCTTAAATGAATTATTGACCCATGATGATGGGTTGGTATTTTTAGCTATAATGAGGGCTATAGGGGGTGGCTCTAATAGGTTAGAGATGTTAGAATTGGATGGCTTAGATTCAGTGAGAATTGATTTGAGATATGATCCGTGATTTTCTCTCTTCCAGTCAATATTTAAACACCTATAACCCTAATTGAAAGTGATCTTTTAGCTACCATTATTCTCATCCATTGCTGACCGATTTCATCCCTTGAGATCTCAAGCAAATCAAACTAAAATCAATTCAAAGGCCGAGTGCTATTTAACAGTCAAAGGTCTATGGCTTAAGGATTAGTAGTCTGCCGAATCGAAAAGCTTTCAAAAGAGCGAGAGTTCATCATTGCCTGGTGTGCTTCAAGGCATTAGTTTTAAGTTTGTTTTTACTATATATTATAGTTTAAAATTTCTAGATAATATATTATTATTCTTATGTGTAATGATGTTCTCACATACTTCATTGGCTATATGTATGTTATAATTTAAAACAATTTTTTTACCTATATATCAGATATGCAGAGCCGAATATTTTTATTATAATAATTATATTTTATTAATTAATATATACATATAAATACAATATTTAATTATACTTATATGGTTTGTATTTAGTTATAATAAGAATTTATATTTTTATACATGTATGTTTATAGTAATTATAATTTTCAAGAGCTGAAAAATATTTTTGCTAAATATTTACTATTATTTAATGTTATTTAAATTAATATACTATCTGAATAATTCATATAAAATAAACTACATTCTGAAAATTAACTTTTTAATTATATCAAATTATTTTATCATGAAATAAGCTTTCAAACAGAAAATGAGAATTAAAAAAATTATATTTTTTCTCTTTTAAAAATTACTACAATATACGGCTGGAAAAAAATTAACTAATAAAAATAAATTTTGATTGAGAAATTATCATACTAGATTTTATGGAAATTTAAATTTTGAAAAATTCTTCGAAAATATTTTATTAATATTTTTTTGGTTTTTATAAATAAATCAACTTTATTTTAATATAACAAAATTTATGATGTCCATACGATCTAGAACAATTTAAAAAACATAGTTTTTTAATTAATATATACTTGCATATAAATATACACATTTGGATATTATCAATATGCTAACGAATATATATATATATATATATATATATATATATATTAGTTTAATTTTTATTCCTATAAATATATATATATTTATTTACTACAGTAATAAACATATATATAAATAATTTATATTTACATACACACACACACACATATTTTACATATGTATGTGTATTTGTATTACATATATACATGGGCGGAGGCAGTATAAGCATTGTGAGGTCGCATGACCTCACCAGAAGAAAAAAAAATACAAAAAATAATTATCGTTTTCACCTCTCATTCTCAAATTTCTCGCACTCTTCCAACATTGCTTCATATTTTCGGGAACCCCACTTCGGCATCGCATCATCTTCCAACATCAATGACCTATTCTTCCAGCATTGCAAAACTCCTCCAACCATAACCTGCTCGCAATCACAACCCTCTTCCAACCTCCACCTATGCTCGCAACCACAATCCTCTTCCAACATCGTGATTTGCGACAGCGTGGGAAAACCCTAATTTTATTTACCTAGTTTCTTCTGCTTATTTTGCTGTTGATTATTGAATTGGGGTAAAATCCTGCTATGCTTGCTATAATTACTGAGGATGCCTATTGAATATAGAACCAACTAATCTTTTATTTTGTTTAACTGAGATGAAAAGAATATATAGCTATATTTTTGCTTTTGTCTATTAATATATTGCATGTTGAATGTTGGCTGCAACTAAAGGAACATCGGTTTCGTGATGTTGCTTTTATGTTCAACTATTACTTACTGTCCATTTGATTGCAGTATTTTTAAAGCAATGGTAGTATTAAACATTTTTTTTATTATGGCATAATTTAAACATTTTTATTTGCTGATGTTTTGCTATTACATAGTTAAATTAGTGTAGATTAATTTTATCATGAATTAATTTGTTTCAAATTTGCGAAAAAATTTCAAAAGAAAATTGGAAAATATTTCAAACGAAGTTGGTTCTTCCATAATTTCTATGCATATTGCTAGTGTCCCTAACAATGATAGTAAAAACACTAACATTTAAACTTTGTAACCAGAAGTCGTATTGAAGTGGATTTATCGAAGCTTTCTTCTGATCCTAATTTACATCATCAGATTTCAGACAATGATCCAAATAATCAAGATATAGTTCAATAAGCATATTTAGTGAAAGGTCATTGTTAGCCTTCTTTGCAGTTATTTCCACAAACATTAATTGGTGGACAAGCTCATCATTTTGACCAATTATGGTTTACTTATTATAAAAGTTGGTTGAAGTATAGTGAGAAAGAATAGGCCATTTATTGCTTACCATGCTATTTATTTTGACCCTGATCAATGAGTAGTAACACAAGTGATGCACTTATTCAATACCTTTTACATTAAGGTTGGCCGTTTCGTGGTCATGATGAATCTGAATAATCAATAAATAAAGGGAATTTTATTGAACTTCTACAATGGCTAGCAAATCAAAAGCCCACGATTAATGCTGTTGTTTTAAAAATTACACCACAAATCTTAAAATGACATCATCGGATATTCTAAAGGTTTCTATGAATTGTATTGCGGTTGAAATTATAGATGTTTTCCTAAAACAACTTTCTGAAGGATTATTTGTATTGCTAATTAATGACGCTTGTGATTCTTTAATTAAAAAGCAAATAACAATTATTTTGCGATTTGTGGATGAAACCGAAAGTGTTGTTGAAAGGTTTGTATGCATGATACATGTTCCTATTACAATATCAGTTTCTTTAAAAACTTCACTTGAAGAATTTTTTAGCAAGCATAGATTCATCATGAAAAAGCTACATGTTCAAGGTTATGATGGCACAAGCAATATGCAAGATATGTTCAATGGTCTTAAACACTTATTCTGAATGAGAACAATTGTAAAGACCCGACTTTCTTACCACAGAAAATCGCATCATCTTTAAGAAAGAAAGGGATAGAAAAGAGAAAAGACAGAGAAGACGAAGAAACAACATCAGAATCTAAACAGCGGAATGAATAAATTATATTAATCACATAATACATTACATAGTATCATATACATCAGAGATACACAGCTAAAAAAACACATACTAGACAGTTATAAACACCTGTCTAGTTATACAAAATACAACTCAAAAACAACAACTCAGAGAATACACAGCGGGATATTATATCTACACACAGAAGCCTCCTGCTCCATTGCTCCTCCAGAATTCGTCAAGCCAGCCTAAAACCCGTAGCTACTCGTAAAAATTTGAGTACCTAAGAGTTTAAGAAAAATGGAATAAACTCCGGGTCAGACATGGGTCTGGTGTGAGTAAACGGTTAAAGTTGCTTAACTTTAAAAACCTTTTGAAGGAAAAGGTATCACGTAAGACTTCCCACACATAAACATGGAAAAGTTTTTACTTTACGCTAACCAAAACATTTGATAGGAAATCCGATGGTATTATAATAGTGTCTAGGTTTCCAAATAAATATGAAATAGCCGAAATTGTTACATCTATTAAATTCCATCTACTAGCCACAAAAGTGGGTAATACAATCAAATCCGATGGCACTTATTGGATTTTGAATTCCATACAATGGCAGGGCTACTGGGGTACCGCTCGTCACAGTACGTGGCCTAGATCACCGTACCGAGGAGTAGCCCGCTCCCCTGTAACACAAAGCTGGACCCATTCCTTACTGAACAGTTCCAAATAAGACAACCCCGGCGGATGTAGCTATTCAACCGCCCACACAGCCGAAATAAAGGGACCTCAAGACAGGGGTAAATCTTACTCTCAAGTGGGGGCTACCCACAAAGCCTTGCTTCACCTCCCCTGTTTTAGCCATTCCCGGTTGATGAGGCTTGAGGCTATGATTACCTTTAGTGAACACATCACTTAGAATGCTCATCGTCCACCTGACGATGTTCTGAAAGCATTCAATCCATACAAGTTTGTTCTAGGTTCGAACGAAACCGAAGGCATTATCTCGTTACACTCATTTTGGAATCACCCTCAGAGTTAACGATAATAACCCTTGCACTCTAAACTTTCATCTCGAACCTATAAAAACTAATTCCGTCAAACTCATTACGGAATCACCCACAGAGTTATACTGACGTATAGTCCTTACACCTCGAGTCTTCACAAAACTCCACCTTGTTTCACTACCTAATGTTTAATTGGAATCGATGTGGTTTTCGGATATCCAAATATGGAAACCCGATCCCGGTCTCATCGAAATCCAAAGCGTATCTTTTAAGTCCAAGTTGTTTTAAAGGTTAAACAATTCGATTCAACTATCTATATACACATAGAATAGATAATTCACAAGTCACAATTGATAATCATATTATCAAATAAACATATGATTTATAACAAAACAGGTAATCCACATCATTATCACAACAGATAATCTATATTACCATCACAATGCAACCAACCATTCATACCACACAACATTACTTATCTCATTTCTGAGATTGCATCCATTCAAAACAATCAGTGTCACCCATTCAAACATAAGCAATGATTTACTTAATCATCAATTAATTAATTCAAAATTAATTAAATTAATTACCTTCATTACAACAAATCTTGCTCAAAGAAACATTAATTAAAACCAATTAATTAATCATTATCTGAATTAATCAACCTTGATTAATTAACTCTAAATCAAGTAATTAATTCTTAATTATTATCATTAATCATATTAATTAATGAACCTTAATTGATTACTTCCATTAATTAATTAACTATAATTAATTACATTATTTCTTAATTACTTTTTAATTATTTTTCAAAATTCTTTTATTTATTATACCAAGTAATATACCCTTAATTACTTTCTCAAGTAATTATTCATTTAAAATTACTTCCCAATAAGTAATTTTACTTAACTCAATTACCCTTGTAATTTATCAATTACTATCTTAAGTAATTACCTTATCAAAATTTATTAAGTAAACATACTTAATCATTCCCAAGTGACTATTCTTAGTTAATTAATAAATTAATTAACTTACTTGACCACACTCATCTTACAAATCAAAATTGAGTAATTCATTCCTTAATTACTCTTTTACCAAATTAATCTTCAATTAACAGATTAATTATCATTAATTATTAATTAATAAACCTTAATTATTAATCAATTATTTAATACAAAGTAATTAATCACTAATTACTTTTATAATTAATTAATTAACCTTAATTAACTAATTAATTATCTCTTAATCATTAATTAATAAAACTTAATTATTAATTAACAACCTTAATTACAAATAAATTAATCCATAAATAAAATTAATTAATCCTTAATTACAATTAATTAACCTTTAATAATAGTTAATTAATTCTTAACTAACTTGCATTATAGATTAATAATTCTTTTAATTATTAATTAAGAAACCCAATTATTACTTAATAAAACCTTTGTTAAGTATTAATTAATTGCTATTTTAATTAACTCTTAATTACTTAATTAATAAATAATTACAATTTAATTGATCATTAGTCATTAATTAAATCATTATAATTATTAGTTAATTAAATTAAAAAATTTAATTAATTAATTACTTAATCATCCCCTTTAAAATAATTAGTTAAATTAATTAACTAAACTTAAAATTCTTAATCAACTTAATTAATTACACATCATTAACATTTAATTATTATTTAAAGATAAAACATTATCTTAAATTATCCCCGAAATCTTTACTTAACATAATTCATTAATTAAAATATAAAGAAAACATTAATTACCTATCTTTAATTATTAATTAATAATCATTAGTTTCAAGTTCAAAAGTTGCGTAACCCTTAATTGTTAATTAATAAAAACATTTATAAATTTCTTTTTTGTATTTCCAAAATAAGTTTTGAAAATAACATTAAAGTTTTAACTTAAAAAACATTTTAAACAATCATACAAATTCATTTATAAAAAAAATCAATTTAAAGAATGAATTTTAATTTAACTTAAACTATTTAAAGTTTAAACTTAACTATTTTAAACTAAAAATCTAGTTGAACATTAATTTGGGTTCAACCCATATATATTTGAATTCAAGAACAAAGTACTGTCTTTCTTTTCTTTTCTTTTTTTTTTAAAACAAATTTGATTTTAAAATTTTAAAAACTTTTAAATTTAAAACTAAAAACTGTTAAAAACATAACAGTTTAACCATCAGCAAATACCCAGAACCTACGCGAGTTCCCTCCCGAGCCATCTATCATAAATCCCGAGTCCTACTTCGAGAAATACAAAAAACCCTAAATAAAAAAGAAAAAACAACCCACTGACACCAACCTGCCTCCGTGCAACCTACACCGGTGCCGGAACCCTTCCGACCAACGTCGAACCCACCGCCACATCACTCTTCCATCCTACAAGCCTCCACGACCAACAGATCACCACTTCTTGCCTCGAATCAAAATCGAGTATCGCTGGATGTACAGAACCCCAAACCACTCATCAGAAAACCCCAAATCACTCACCTCCGGTCGATGTAAAGCACTACAACTCCGGCCATGGGATGCTGACTCACCGCGCCTCCTTCACAAGAATTTCCTTCAAGCTCGATGCACCGAGAAAAATGCAGTAGCTCAATTTTCAGCAAGAACCAAAAATTAGGTCTAAATCCAAATCCAAGCAATTTCGATCTTTACAGTTGATCACAAATCCTTCAACCATTTTTACTTTACTCTCCAATCCAAACCCTAACTCCACCAAGATTCCTGAGCATTCTAGATGTATAAATTAACAGATTTAGACCAAAACCCAATTTCCAGTAAATACCCACTAACATACTCAATACAGTTTTAAAAATTGTGAATTTTTTTTCCAAAATTCATAATTTCCAATGACACTTTAGTTTATATAATTGTTTTAACCAAATTAAATACTTGGTTTCAAACATTGATGATAAATTTGTTACTGCATAGCTAAATTCCCAAGTACATTTCAAAAACCAAAGACTTAGTTCTATTTTTGTTTTTATTTTATACTTGAACTAACTTGTTTTAGTTTAAAACTATGACTTAACAATTTTTGAATAGAATTGTTTGAAGATTTAATCTTTGTCTCAGATTCTACAGTAATATACAGAGGAAAAAAAATCAACATGCACAGTTTCTACTAAACAAAACCTATTGCAATCCTTATATCTACTCAAAGACAACTCATATAAACATCATCACTACTTAATTGCATCAGATAATTACTACTTTAAATTTTAAATAAAAAAAGTTTACTCGCCTTTATTAAGAAATGCAGAGGTTTGAAAAAAAGAACAGGAAGCCTTTTTCCTGAATTTGCTTCCAGATTTTGCATTTTGAAAACTGGCAAAATAACTTTGAACTTGATGCTATTTAAAATCTGGAGTACTTGCAAAATTCTTTGAACTGATGATGAAGCCTCATTTGAAACAGAGAAACCTTCAGATATGCTTCAACAATTTGTTTCAGGTAATACTTTTACTCATAATATACACTTGCATGCATATGAATATTTTGCAGATACTTGAATTTTTGAAAACAGGCCGTGATTTTGTTTTGAGAACAAACTGCAGGCTTTAGATCATAGAATGGTTTGAGGAGATTTGAACTTTTGATCACAGAAATGTTTCAGGTAAACAATTTTGCAGATTCTTGAGTTTTTTTGAAAACAACTGTGATTTTGTTTTTAGAATAAACTGCATGCATGCAGTTAGATTTGCACACAATACTTCAGGTTTTTGATTTGAGTTTGAGGAGTTAATGCAGGCTTGGGAAATTTTTTACAGGAAGATAAATTTGCAGATTTTATTTTGAGGAGAATTTTGATTTGAACAATAATTTTTCAAATTTTTGTTTTGAGTATGGCTTGAATTGAGGAGCTTCAGATTTGCGTGCATGTTCAAGTTTCTCTTTTTAAAAATAAACAAAAAAAATTAAAGAAAAGAAAGATGGAGGAAATGGTGTTTATATAGGCAAGTTTCAGATTTAATAAATTAAAAAGAAAATAGAAAAACATATGGACACTTGTCTTATAAATTATAAATATTTTAACACTTGTTAACATAGTGTTTTAGAACTAAACATTCGCCAAAATGAGTTTGTTTTTAATTCTAAAGAAATTTAAAAAGCTTTTTAAATAAATTTCCTAATTAACAAACATGTTTTCTTAATTTTAAAAATACTTTTCTATTTAAATATCAAATAGACAAACACATTTAAACATTTACAAATGTTTGCTAATTTATATAAAATACAATCTTTAAAAAAAATGAAATCAAATATAATTTAAATAAAATTATAAAACATTGCAAACTCATTTGAAAAAATGCTATTTCAAAAGCCTTGTATTTATTTTATTAAATAAACACAAATCAAATATTCTATAGATAAATTTCTATAAAAAGAAAAATACAAAACAAATCTTATTTTTAATTAAAAACATTATCTATATATTTTAAAACCAAACTATATTATTATCTTATTTTAAGATGTATGTATATATTCCTTGAATTCTAATTTATATCCAATTCGAAGTCAAATTTAAAAATCAAGTCTAAAAATCAATTTAAATAAATATAATATCTATTTTTAAATAAGCTCATTATTATTTACAAATAATTTGTCCTATTTTAAAATCAATTTTAAATACACAGATATAAATATTTAAACACACTTATAAATTTTGAAAACAATAAGCCAATTTAGAATTTATTTACACAATAAAATAATTATTCCTATTTTAAAACTAATTTATAACCAAATTTAAAACATTATATTATTATTACTTGGTTAATTATCTTTGAAAATAACAATTTATCAATTTCAAATAATTTAAATAAGAGATTATCAACATTTTAAATTCCTGAAAATTCCTGGATATTACAACAATTCTACTTTCTATGTTCACTATGTTGCACATCTACTTTAATTAACACTTGTTCGTGTTGGTAAAGGTATATATCATATTTTCAAATTATTCACTTACTTAATAATTTGATAAACCTTGCTAGAGCATCATTTAAGCGTTAGGCATACTTGGAGAAAAGGAAGGAAATGGAATATTTAGTCAACTAGAAAGTGATGAATTATCTTGTGGTCAGGGGTTGAATCAAGAGCGTAGTTTGAAACGACTGAGGGATACGTGTTGTGGTTTGCATTATGGTGCACTAATTAATTTGATCATTATGTTTCCTTCAGTTATTGATGTTCTTGTTGATCTAGTAGAAGATACGTCAGGTGATAAAAAGAAGTGCCTTTAAATTTGATAAAAATGTTACAATCTTATGATTTTATATTTATTTTACATTTGATGAAAAATGTACCTGCAATCATTAATGATCTTTCCAAAGCACTACAACGAAATATCAAGATATGATAAATGCTATGATGTCGGTAAAGTTTCTTTTAACCATAAAATATTCAGAAGAATAGAGGCATGAAAGAAGGGTCACGAGAGCATGAGGAAAGATCAGAAAGCACCAAGATAATATGGATAATCTGTTGAATATGCGCTTATATGATTTTTGTTTGATGATAATAAACATATATTCATTTGTTTAAATGTATTTGATAATATACTATTTATTTTCACAGATTAAATAAATATTTGCTGAATAAAATAAATAACACAGAATTTGAATTCAAACGAATATTTTATTCAAATAAATATTTATTACAATTTTGAATAGTATACAAAATCAAGCTCTCACTATTCACTATACAACTTTGATACAATTTCAATTACATCACTATTTTACATCAGCACCTCACTACATTTCACTCACACTCGTATTTATCTTCAACTGCATTCAAGTTTGAATCCAGCATCTGAGCAATCTGCAAAAATATAAACTAACGCAGTAAAATTGAAAATAAAATATTTTTGCGATATAAAATAAAACGTGATTTTTGAAAATGATATTTGCCTCAGTTATTTGGGTTGTTCGTCATCATTTAAATTTGAATTCATCATACACGAACAACTTGTGACATACACAGTATATTACTGTATATGCCACAAGGCCGTGCACGCCAATATATACACTTGATTGATTTACAGGGACAGGCAAGCACAGGTCAAACCCAAATGAAAAACAGAGTTCAACTCACGTGCAATATATTCAAAATCACGACACGAGCACAAGGTCAAACCCATGTTTTGAAACTGGGTTCAACACAAGGCAACGTCAAGTCCAGACAATACAGTATGAACAAGTCAAAATGAAGTTGTACAAGTACAGTCAAGAAAGCAGCTCAAGTTCAATCCCAAAGGAAACTCAAGTTAGTGTACAGTGCATATATGATGCATACAAGTACAGGCCACAACATGTCAATGAAGCACAGCTGAAAACAACATGACAGTGAAAACTCAAGTCACAGTGCCATGCTACAGATTATAAAATGAAATTCATAAGCAACAACATGAACCAACTGTGCATATATGAAGCACACTCAAGGCCCAGAAACAGTACAAGGCATGTCAACAGCAATGGAATCAACATGAATATCACAGGAACTCGTCGGTGGCAAGCTACAGGAATGATCAGACCAACAACAGTGTGCAACAGGGAACACAGTGTACAACACCAACATGAGCAACATGAATGCAACAAAGACCAAGCTGCAGCATCAAGATAAGAAGATCAAAGTGAACCAAATCAATAGCAGCTCAGTCATACAAGCTAACCAAGTTTATATGCAATGCAAAGACCACGGCTACAATAAATGTACATATATGGACAGTCAAAACATGCAGTGAATCAAGTCAGTAAGGAAAATGCACCAATGGAAGTCACTCAAGCAACATGACCAAGTGTACGACTAAACTAAACATGAATACAACTGTGAAGCTACTGAAGGCACTAGTGATAAACCAAAATGCCATCGGTCAGAGAAGATGACCAGAAGCGAAAGTCACAGTGATAAACGAAAATCAACATCATGTTCGAATGCAGTATCAACCAAAATTAATGTCGAAGCCGTGGAAGCATAAAGCCAAAAATCGTCACAGTCAATATTGAACGAGTCAATAATCAAAACTGTGTCAACAAAGCCGTGGTTATCACGAAAGTAAATTCAAAACCGTGTCAACCAAGGAATGCAAAAGATACGAAGATGACAAAGTCGGTTCGATCATCAATCGTTCAAGTATAATCAAACGGCCAATCAAAAGAATGTGACAAATTCAAATTATTTTATACGAACGCAAGAATAGGATTTACAAACCCTATATAAATCAAATTCACATCATCGGCAAGAGTATTGAATTCCAGAAAGCATAAAATCAGTAAAAGAAAACGCATACAATTACATACCGAAGAAGGAATTCGATCAACGAAGCAGCTGCAAAGAGCATCGAAGTCGAACAATTATCAAAGGTCGGCGCTTCAATTTGAAAGCCCTAAATTGCATCAAAGGGACGAAGCCCCAATCTGATAAGGACGAAGCCCTAAAAAGGAACGGCCGCCATTACAAACAAAGAAATAAAAGAGACGGGTCAAATAGCAAAGGAGGCCGGCCTGCTTTCAAAGGGAGTTTGTTTTAAGGGGTTTTTAAATTTAATATTAGGGTTATTTCATTTTAATTGCTTTTAATTGTATTTTCCTTTTTTCTTTTTAAACCGTTTTATTTTTTTTCTAGTCGTGTGACTAGGGGACAAGCTACGTGGCGTAGCTTGAGAATTCGCAACTCGGTAGTTGAGTTGTGGCAGGGTTTTGAGCGTAGAGTTAGATTAGTCAATAGCGGGTATAGTGAGTTTACGTGTGTAAGCGAGGGACTATCTAATTTCTAGTAGAAACCTTGGGGGCAGCACGTAGGCAGGGTTTTGCCGAAGCTGGGTAAATTCTGTGTTGTTCTATTTTGTTATTCTGCTATATCTGTGCTGCTATTCTGTGATCTGTGTTAATATAAATTAACTTCTGCAATTAAGTTTTTATAATTTACACTATCACCCTATTCACCCCCCCTCTAGGGTGAAATCGATCCTACAAGTGGTATCAGAGCTAGGAATAGAAGTCAACATTTGTTTTTAAAAATTCTATTTTTTTTGAAAAAATCAGTTTTTGTTTAAAAATTCGAATTTTTAAAATGGCTTCTTTTAATAATGCTTTTGCAGAAGGTCAATCCATAGTTAGACCACCAATGTTCAATGGTGAATATGCTTTTTGGAAAAATAGGATGAATTTTTTTTTGAAAACCATTGATGCTTGGGATATTGTTGAGACAGGTTATAGAATACCAACTATAACTGTAGATGATCAGGAAATAGAGAAACCAAAGGAACAATGGACAGAACTAGAAAATAAATTACAGAATACTAATGCCAAAGCTATGAATTCTATTATCTGTTCATTAGATCAATTTGAATTTAATCGTGTCTCACATTGTCTAACTGCGCAGGAAATATGGCACATATTAGAAGTAACTCACGAAGGAACATCTCAAGTCAAAGAATCTCGCCTTGCCATGCTAAGCAGCGAATACGAGAACTTTACAATGGCGAAAGAAGAAAATGTCAAAGAGATGTACGGACGACTTTCCAACATCGTATACAAATCAAAAGCTCTCGGAAAAACATACACCGAATTGGAAATAGTACGTAAAATCCTCAGAGTCCTTCCACGAAGCTTTGAAGCAAAAGTAACTGCCATTCAAGAATCGAAAGATTTAAAACAACTCAAAGTCGAAGAACTCATCGGAAATCTCACCACTTATGAGCTAGAAATGAAATTCAAGGAAGAGCGTGAAGGTGGAGATACTCGAAAGAAATCAATAGCTCTCAAAGGAACAACTGAAAGTGATGATGAGAATGATGACGATGATGATGGAGCAGCAGAGCTAGCGCTACTAATAAAGAAATTCAAAAAGTGGAATCGCAAATACGGAAATCCTGCTCGAAATCATGAATTGAAAAACAGAATAGGAAAAGCACTAGACAACCCAGAAGATCAGAAAATCATCTGTTACAAATGCAACAAACCCGGCCATATCAATCCACAATGTCCTCAAAAACGATCAAATCAAGGAAAGAAACTAAAGAAGAAAAGCTTTGCGGCTACTTGGGATGAAACTGACGAAGATGAAAGTGATAACACCGAGAGTGAGAGTGAAAAAGCAAATATGTGTCTTCATGGTGAAGTTACAGACAGTGATGACGACGAGCCAAGCGAGGTATCAAAACTCACTCATTCTGAATTACTAATTTATTTCCATGAAGTAAATGGCTGTTATGAACGACTTAGGGAAAAATATGCTAAACTTGAATCTCAAAAGGATACTTTGATAGAATGCAATAAACAACTTGATCAGTTAGTTAAGAACTATCAATGTAGAATTCCTAAGTGTGATAAGTGTCCAACATTTGAAGAAGAAATTATAAAATCGGAAATCAATATAAAATCACTTGAAAATGAAATTCTGATTTTAAAAGAGAATGAAAATACTAGGAGAGAGAATTCTATTAAAAAGTGCACACAGTTGTTAAACGAAAATGAATCTCTCAAATCACAAGTCCAACAATTGTCAACGACTTTAGATAAATTTTCAAAAAGTGAAAAATCGTTGAATATGCTATTAGGAAAGCAAACTGTTAATACGGTTAGACAAGGACTTGGATATAATAATTCGAAAATTGTTGAAAACAAGATTAATCAAGTTAATTCTATGTGCACAATTTGTAGAAAATTTGGACACGGTCACAATAATTGTTGGTATAGACTCAAACATGTGAAAACTATACCGATTTGGGTTTCAAAAGGCACAAATATAAAAGTTAAACAAATTTGGGTGCCAAAGGGAACAATTATAAATAGTTTTGGGTCTACACAAAATCAGTTTTCAAAATTTTCTGCCACTAACAACCATGGACCTATAAAAACAAATAGGTCACTAAACTCTCTTCTCGTGTAGGTATGCTGGCAGGCTAAGGAACAACAGCAATGGTACTTGGATTCTGGCTGTTCCATGCACATGACAGGCGATAAATCGAAGTTCCTTAGCCTAGAAAAGTACAAAGGTGGCAGAGTCACAATGGGGAACAATGACAAGTGTAAAATTGTCGGTAAAGGTAAAGTAGGTAACAATACATTTACCTTAAATGACGTTTTATATGTTGAAAATCTGCACCACAATTTGATATCAATCAGCCAGCTATGTGATAAAGGTATGAATGTTATCTTTGATTCTGACATGTGCAAAATTGTTGACAAATCATCAAAAGAAATCTTATTTTCAGGAAAAAGGAAAGGTAATATATATTCTCTATCTTTTGATGATCTCATCCTCTCTAAATGTTTGGTAGCTAAGGATATAGAAGTGAATTTATGGCATAGACGTTTAGGGCATGCTAGTATGAACTTATTAAACAAATTAAAAAGGAAAAGTTTGGTAAGAGGGTTGCCATCACATGAGTTTGAAACTGAAAACATCTGTAAAGCATGTACTTTGGAAAAACTTAGAAAATCATCGTTTCATGCCAAAAACAATGTAAGCACTTCTAGAGTTCTTGAACTAATTCATATGGATCTATTTGGACCTAATGACATTGCTAGCTTAGGAGGTAAGAAATATTGCTTTGTGTTAGTTGATGATTACTCAAGATATACATGGGTATACTTCTTAGCTAAAAAATCAGAAACTTTTTCATACTTCACAAGATTCGCAAAATTTGTGCAAAATGAAAAAGAAGTCTCTATTGTTTCGTTAAGAAGTGATCATGGTGGAGAATTTGAAAATTATGAATTTGAAACTTTCTGTGATGAAAACGGAATCAAACATGAGTTCTCTGCACCACGTACTCCACAACAAAATGGGGTAGTTGAGAGAAAGAATCGAACTTTACAAGAATTGGCTAGGTCTATGTTAAATGAATATGAACTACCTCTGTATCTCTGGGCAGAAGCTGTAAATACAGCATGTTATGTAATGAATAGAGTTATCATCAGACCAATTCTTAACAAAACCCCCTATGAGCTATGGTTCAACAAAAAACCAAACATCGCTTACTTCAAAGTGTTTGGATGTCCTTGCTATATTCTTAATACAGGTGATCAGTTAGGAAAATTTGAAGCAAAGGCTGATGATGGCATCTTCATGGGTTACTCTTCGAGAAGCAAAGCTTATAGAGTCTACAACAAAAAGACTAAAACAATCGTAGAGTCAATCAATGTGAAATTTGATGAAGGCATTGACGAACATGATACATCCAAAAGCAACGTTGAAGAGGAGAAAGAAAAAGATGAATTTGAAAAACCAAAAGAAACTGCTGATGCTAAAGAAACCTCAACACAAGAAGTCCGAAGAAATCTGGATCCAGAAAAGCTGAAATACAAAACAGACCATCCACCAGAATTGGTAATTGGAAACCCTATAGCAGGTATACAAACTCGTTCATCCTTTAAAAATCTATGTGATCTGTGCTTATATAGTGGATTTATTTCAGAAATAGAACCAAATAGCATAGATTCAGCCCTTAATGATGAAAACTGGTTCATGGCCATGCAAGAAGAACTAAATCAGTTTGAACGAAATAATGTTTGGAGTCTAGCACCTAGACCTAAGGATTATCCAGTTATAGGAACAAAATGGATTTTTAAAAATAAATATGATGAATCTGGAAATATAATTAGAAATAAAGCTAGATTAGTTGCTAAAGGATACAATCAAATTGAAGGAGTTGATTTTGATGAAACCTTTGCGCCTGTAGCTAGACTAGAATCAATTAGAATATTGTTAGCTTTTGCTTGTTACAAAGGATTTAAACTAAGACAAATGGACATTAAGAGTGCTTTTCTTAACGGAGTTTTAAAAGAAGATGTGTTTGTTGAACAACCAGAAGGTTTTGAAAGTCATGAATATCCAAACCATGTATACAAACTAAAGAAGGCATTATATGGATTAAAACAAGCTCCCAGAGCTTGGTATGAATGTCTTACATCTTATCTCCTTGAAAATGGGTTCAAAAAGGGATGTGTAGGTACCACACTATTTCTGTTGCATGAAAACAATGATATTTTGATTGTTCAAATATATGTTGATGACATCATTTATGGTGCTACTAACAAGTTATTGTATGAGAAATTTGAAAAAGTCATGCAGGAAAAATTTGAAATGAGCTTGGTTGGAGAGTTAAAATTCTTTTTAGGATTTCAAATCCAACAAAGCAATAAAGGCACATTCATTTCTCAAACAAAATATATCAGGGAACTTGTCAACAAATTTGGATTGAAAGATGCTAAACCAGCAAGAACTCCCATGAGTACAACACTTAAACTTGACAAAGATGAAAAGGGTAAGACAGTTGATCAAAAGCTGTACAGAGGTATGATTGGATCACTCCTTTATCTTATCGCCTCTAGACCTGACATCATGTTTTCTGTCTGCTTATGTGCGCGTTTTCAATCTAACCCAAAAGAATCTCATTTAAAAGCTGTTAAAAGAATTATAAGATATTTATTGCACACCCCACGGTTTGGTCTTTGGTATCCATCAAATGATAATTTTGAATTGAAAGGTTTTTCAGATGCTGATTATGCTGGAAATTTGGTTGATAGAAAAAGTACTAGTGGAGCATGTTTTATGTTAGGACATTCATTAGTTGCATGGTCGAGTAGAAAACAAAATTGTATTGCATTATCCACAACAGAGGCAGAGTATATTGCTTTGAGCGGTTGCTCTGCTCAAATCTTATGGATGATACAAACTTTGCATGACTATGGCCTAAATTTTAAACGTGTACCACTAATGTGTGATAGCAAAAGCGCAATTGATCTCACAAATAATCCTGTACATCATTCGCGAACAAAACATATAGATGTAAGACATCATTTTATTAGAGATCATATTTCCAAAGAAAATATCTGCATAAATTTTATTTCAACTGATTCTCAATTGGCAGACATCTTTACAAAACCCCTACCAGAAAATAGTTTTTGTAAACTACGACTCAGTCTAGGTATTTTAGAAATTTGCTGAATATTTAACATTTTTTTTCTCCCTACAAATCATCAAAAAGAAAAATAGTGATTGAAAAAGTGATGAGTGTTGATATTGATTATATATTATAACTCGAGAAAGTATAATTAGAAAATTTCTTTAGAAATGTAAACAAGAGTTATAAAACTCTTTGTTGGTAAAAATTCCATGACCATCTCTATACTTGTCATATTTCTATCAACCATCACTCATCAAAATTCTATATAGTTTGTCGATATGTGGTATTTTAAACAGGAATCGTTCGTTTTTCATTTTTTTTTAAAATAATAATAAAAAAAAAAAATTAATAACAATAAATAAATACCAAAGTATTCACTCTCATTTAAAAGTCCTCACGGTTATGCATGGGTGAATTACTTGAAATTTGTTATGTGCTTCCATGCTCATTTAAAAGTCCTCACGGTTATGCATGTATGGAACACATATCAAAAGTTGATTTTTTTTATAAAAATAAAATAAAATAAAATAAACAAGTTGATTCTAATCCCATTTAAAAGTCCTCACGGTTATGCGTGGTTAGAAGATACTTGAATTCATTTTTCTAAAATAAATTTGGAATACTACTAATCTCATTTAAAAGTCCTAACGGTTATGCATGATTAGTAGATATTCAAATTCCTGATATAAAAAATACCACAAACAGACACAATTGTATGGTTTTATATGATGACATCATCTCCATCATTCTAAAAGTGGAATATGCGCCTAACAAAAATTTTATGATTTTTGTTTGATTTTTTATTGAAATTTGATATTTATATTCAATTGAGTTTTAATGTTGGATTGATATCGATTACTTTATCTCTATTTTCTCTAACACTATTATTCTTTTGCTGATAACAAAAGGGGGAGAGAAAAGTTAAGATTTTGTCAAATAGAATCAAGCAAAGGTCAAATAATTTTTCATTTGCATATAGGCTCATTTATATATTTCTATTTGTATGCATATATGTAGGGGGAGCTTTGTGTAGAGAAGAAGCATTTAAATAGTATATATTTCTATTTGTATGCATATATGTAGGGGGAGCTTTGTGTAGAGAAGAAGCATTTAAATAGGGGGAGCAATTAGGATATATCAATGATCAAATACATTTAACATATTCAAAATCTTAAATATATGTTTGTTATCATCAAAAGGGGGAGATTGTTGAATATGCGCTTATATGATTTTTGTTTGATGATAATAAACATATATTCATTTTTTTAAATGTATTTGATAATATACTATTTATTTTCACAGATTAAATAAATATTTGCTGAATAAAATAAATAACACAGAATTTGAATTCAAACGAATATTTTATTCAAATAAATATTTATTACAATTTTGAATAGTATACAAATTCAAGCTCTCACTATTCACTATACAACTTTGATACAATTTCAATTACATCACTATTTTACATCAGCACCTCACTACATTTCACTCACACTCGTATTTATCTTCAACTGCATTCAAGTTTGAATCCAGCATCTGAGCAATCTGCAAAAATATAAACTAACGCAGTAAAATTGAAAATAAAATATTTTTGCGATATAAAATAAAACGTGATTTTTGAAAATGATATTTGCCTCAGTTATTTGGGTTGTTCGTCATCATTTAAATTTGAATTCATCATACACGAACAACTTGTGACATACACAGTATATTACTGTATATGCCACAAGGCCGTGCACGCCAATATATACACTTGATTGATTTACAGGGACAGGCAAGCACAGGTCAAACCCAAATGAAAAACAGAGTTCAACTCACGTGCAATATATTCAAAATCACGACACGAGCACAAGGTCAAACCCATGTTTTGAAACTGGGTTCAACACAAGGCAACGTCAAGTCCAGACAATACAGTATGAACAAGTCAAAATGAAGTTGTACAAGTACAGTCAAGAAAGCAGCTCAAGTTCAATCCCAAAGGAAACTCAAGTTAGTGTACAGTGCATATATGATGCATACAAGTACAGGCCACAACATGTCAATGAAGCACAGCTGAAAACAACATGACAGTGAAAACTCAAGTCACAGTGCCATGCTACAGATTATAAAATGAAATTCATAAGCAACAACATGAACCAACTGTGCATATATGAAGCACACTCAAGGCCCAGAAACAGTACAAGGCATGTCAACAGCAATGGAATCAACATGAATATCACAGGAACTCGTCGGTGGCAAGCTACAGGAATGATCAGACCAACAACAGTGTGCAACAGGGAACACAGTGTACAACACCAACATGAGCAACATGAATGCAACAAAGACCAAGCTGCAGCATCAAGATAAGAAGATCAAAGTGAACCAAATCAATAGCAGCTCAGTCATACAAGCTAACCAAGTTTATATGCAATGCAAAGACCACGGCTACAATAAATGTACATATATGGACAGTCAAAACATGCAGTGAATCAAGTCAGTAAGGAAAATGCACCAATGGAAGTCACTCAAGCAACATGACCAAGTGTACGACTAAACTAAACATGAATACAACTGTGAAGCTACTGAAGGCACTAGTGATAAACCAAAATGCCATCGGTCAGAGAAGATGACCAGAAGCGAAAGTCACAGTGATAAACGAAAATCAACATCATGTTCGAATGCAGTATCAACCAAAATTAATGTCGAAGCCGTGGAAGCATAAAGCCAAAAATCGTCACAGTCAATATTGAACGAGTCAATAATCAAAACTGTGCCAACAAAGCCGTGGTTATCACGAAAGTAAATTCAAAACCGTGTCAACCAAGGAATGCAAAAGATACGAAGATGACAAAGTCGGTTCGATCATCAATCGTTCAAGTATAATCAAACGGCCAATCAAAAGAATGTGACAAATTCAAATTATTTTATACGAACGCAAGAATAGGATTTACAAACCCTATATAAATCAAATTCACATCATCGGCAAGAGTATTGAATTCCAGAAAGCATAAAATCAGTAAAAGAAAAAGCATACAATTACATACCGAAGAAGGAATTCGATCAACGAAGCAGCTGCAAAGAGCATCGAAGTCGAACAATTATCAAAGGTCGGCGCTTCAATTTGAAAGCCCTAAATTGCATCAAAGGGACGAAGCCCCAATCTGATAAGGACGAAGCCCTAAAAAGGAACGGCCGCCATTACAAACAAAGAAATAAAAGAGACGGGTCAAATAGCAAAGGAGGCCGGCCTGCTTTCAAAGGGAGTTTGTTTTAAGGGGTTTTTAAATTTAATATTAGGGTTATTTCATTTTAATTGCTTTTAATTGTATTTTCCTTTTTTCTTTTTAAACCGTTTTATTTTTTTTCTAGTCGTGTGACTAGGGGACAAGCTACGTGGCGTAGCTTGAGAATTCGCAACTCGGTAGTTGAGTTGTGGCAGGGTTTTGAGCGTAGAGTTAGATTAGTCAATAGCGGGTATAGCGAGTTTACGTGTGTAAGTGAGGGACTATCTAATTTCTAGTAGAAACCTTGGGGGCAGCACGTAGGCAGGGTTTTGCCGAAGCTGGGTAAATTCTGTGTTGTTCTATTTTGTTATTCTGCTATATCTGTGCTGCTATTCTGTGATCTGTGTTAATATAAATTAACTTCTGCAATTAAGTTTTTATAATTTACACTATCACCCTATTCACCCCCCCTCTAGGGTGAAATCGATCCTACATAATCATACCTTCCGATAAGGAGCTTCCGGCGAAGTCCAAGGCTATCTTTTAAAGTTCGTAGGAAGGTTGATGCTCCAAGAATCCACCTTTCAACTAGAACGAGAAGTCTTTCAACAAAGACAAAGAAATCAAACCTTTCAAAGGAGTCGAGAGGATGCAGCCATAAAGATTTAATAGCTTCAAACTTTCCAAAGTAGTCGAAAGGTTCCGTTCAGGAAGTTCTTACCTTCCGAAGAAGATGAAGAAATCAAAGCAAGCCTTTTGAAACGGTTGGAGCACATCCAAAATACATTTCAATTAGTTTGAAAGGTTTTTATAAAGAAACAAATGCTCAAAAATTAGCAAAGAATGGTAGATAACTATTACTCGAAGAATTCACCTTCCACTTAAGTCAAAAGATCTCAAACAAAGGACAGAAGAAAAGGAATCCAGATCAGGCCTTCTATGACTGCCTGCCCTTCTTACATCGAAAGACGAGTCGTAATATAGAAAGAAATAGGTAGAAAAGCGGATAGATAGAAAGAAAAGGACTAAACAAATCAGAACATCTCACAGCGAAATGGATAATATTTATATTACAACATATATCACATAGTCACTAATACAATTCTTTAAAGTCATAATTATACATACATCATATTCAGACAGTAGTCATGACCTGTCCATTCATTATAAGCCAAAATACAGACATAAGTACCAATACAACGAAATATAGTTAGCTAGATATGTTGAAGCCACCTGCTCCAATTCCACCTCCAAAATACATCGAGAGCAAACCTGGTATCACTTGGCTACTCACAAAAATTTGAGTACCCAAGAGTTTGGGAAAATAGAAAAATAAACTCTGGGTCAAACATGCGTCTGGTGTGAGTAAAACAGTTATTTACTTTAATTGAAAACCATTTGAAACAAGGTTATCTCGTAAGACTCGCCGCACACAACACAGATGGGATTTTCCCTTACGATAACCAAAACGTTTTTCATAGGAAATACAGTGATATTATGATAATGTCTAGGGTTTTCCAAATAAATAGAAGATAGATGGAATGTTTTCATCTCACACTCCATCATATTGGGGCACAATAAAAAATGTACGGAACTTATTAGAGATTGGGTTCCATACAATGACTGGGCCACTGGGGTACCGCCCGTCACGGTGCTTCTCTAGAAAAATAACACCGAGAACCACGCCGTTGTCCCCCATTACACAAGACTGGACTACTCCTAACCTGGATAGTCCGAATAAAATTACCCTACGGTTGGGATCAGCAACCGCACCAACATACCGAGTAAAAAGGGACTCTAGATAGGGGTAAACTTACCCTACTTGGGTGAGACCCACTTAGCCTTGCTGCATATCCCCGGTTTTAGTCACTCCCGATTGGTGAGGCTTGAGACTAAGACTAACTTTCAAGAACAATTTTTCTTGGAATGTCATCGTCCTCCAATGACGATGTTCTGATAGCGTTCGTCCATACAATTCTCTTCCAGGTCCGAACGAAACCGAAGGCACCATTTCCACTACGCCCATATTGGAATCACCCTTAGAGTTAGTGACAAATTGCCCTTGATCTCTAAAATCTTCCTTACGGATCTATCCTTGGAATCTTTCCGACCTAATCATTTATTTTGGATTGATGTGGCTTTCGGATAACACTGATATCCGACCCCGGTCTCATCGAATCCAAACGAAAGATTTTTAAAGGCCAAGTTGTTTTAACAAAACAATTCAAATTTTCAAGATGTCACAACTAAAAATGGAAATCTAATTACATATGTCTATTTCCAATAAAACATGTCAACGTTTCATTTTAACCATTTAACTTATTAGAGTACTTTATGTGACAGGCACAAAACAACTTAAAATGAATACTCAAGAGAAATCAAGTCAAATCACATATCATGAACTATTTCAATGATTTATAACCAATATTAACCAGTCACAAATCATCATCTAGTAAATTTAAAAACAAAATTAAATATTTTTCCTAATCCTGCTTACTTATAATTGAAATTAATTACAAAACTATTTATTCTTAATTAAATTAAATTTAGAAATCCATTGATAATTATCTTATATAAATTAACTTAGGATTTATCAATTTAAAAGTTTAATTTTTTATTAACTTTAATTATTAAAATTTATTTAATTCCATATTACCAAAACTTAACAAAGTAAATTAGGCATGAATGTTTTGGTGATAGGATAAAAATACAAGTTCCCTAATTTTTTTGGATTTAGATGAAAGAAAATAAAAGATTAAAAAGGTTAATAGGTTTTAAATGGAATCACTTGATAATACTTTTGTTTTATTTATTTTTTCCATTTATATTTTATTTTTAAATAGAATGAAGCCCATGATTGTTCGGCCCAACAACACCCAAATCAGGCATCCTTCCGTCCCATTCCTTTCCTTTCCACCTTGAAACAAAATTGCGTGCATGAGAAAAAAGATCGACGTGTGCATGCACACGGCCTTTGGCCGATGTCTCTCGTCACCGATCTTCTTCCCAAGTCACCTCCGACCTATGCAACCCATTGGTCCACACAAGATCCATAGAAAACCCCTAGCTCGAAAATTTCAAACTCAACCCTAAGTCCTGGAAACGAACCCGACCCCTTCCTCCAACTCGTCTGACCACCTTCGACACTCTGCCATCGCCAAAATCCACCAATAGCCTTACCACCTTCTCCTCTTCCTTTCCCCACATATCGCACGTCCCATTCGCTATCAAGACGCCGCCATTGTCCCAAAACCGAACACGTCCCAAAACCCCTCTCCAACCCTATTTCACCTCCGACCGACCATCTCGTTGATAAATAAAATGCCACACCATTTTTCGCTCGTCCCCTACCCTCCAGGCTCCCTTTGACCCAAGCTCGACCCTCGAAATCGAGTAGTTCACTGGCAATCGACCAACCACCAAAAAACATTCATCCCCAAATTCCTCACCAAATACCTCACTAAAAATCCTAGAACTTCCTCCAAAATTCATCGCTTCGTAAGGCGATAACGTCCATATAAGCAAAAGAATAAAACATGATAATCGAATTTCTTCTATTTTGGGTCACTTACTGTAAAACACGATTTTCACCTTCCATACTTAATAAGATTAATGAAACCATTTTTAAAACAAACTATATTCGAAAATGAACATCTTTTCTTTTTACATCATAACTTAAAACCAACTATGGTGAGAGGTAGAGATTTTTGGAGTTAAGCATAACGGTTTCTTTAATACATAGCAGAATAAAAGTGAGGTACATGCCTATGGGTTTCTCTAGTTATACCGCTTGATATACATTCATATATAAGTATATAAGTATTCCTATACATGCATACTTGTCAAATAAAACTTCTATTTCCATATCCAGGAATATAACGAAGATTACAGTATATAAAAGATTAAGTTTACTCGCCTTTTTGAAAAAAAGAAGACACTACTTGCTTTGTTTTGATTATTTTTCTGAAGCCTAAGAGTGTTTAATCCTCTACCAAATTTTTAATGGCAACTTTTTCTTCCTCTCTTTTTTGCACGTATGGTGATATGTGAATACACATGGTACTTATAAAGAGAAGGATAAGGATGAATCCCATCTTGTACAGTAAGTTTTTATTTTTATTTCCTTTTATTTTTTTTATTTTGTTTGATCTTTAACAATGACCTTATTTGAAGTAAGTGATTTGATTAATGAAAGAAGGATTTGATTTATTGTATGCTTGAATTGATATGTATTTACTGTTATATTTCCTTATGTATAAACATATACACACATCATAGAAATATACATATATTCTTCATATATATGACCATAGCTTTGTCTTCTATTACTTTTATAAATTTTGTGCATATACCCTATAACTAATGTACAGAAATTTTTTTGCCACTTACATGTATTTGTCCCTATATATATATAATCTTAAATTTTTATATCAAAGTTATGTATATACCCACTCACAAGTATATATATGTATATACACACATACATATATCCTATAATAGAAATGTGGAATTTTTATCCAAATGTTTTTCAGAGATTAAAATTTTAGACTTTTAAATCATAGCTTCCGCAATATACATATATATACATAGATGTCTATAAAGATCAGAATTTCTTATTTGACTAATAAAATAATATTCCGATATTTAAAATCAGTAAATTATTCAAATAACAAGTGTCAAAAACCTGGGTCGTTACGGCTTCCGAAGAGGTCGGAGGGACGCAGTCAACAGTACGAAGCGGCTCGAGACCTTTCAAAGAAGACGGAGTGTATTGTTCCACAATATCCAAGAAGCTCTTACCCTCCAAAGAAGGCAAAGAAGTCAAGATAAGGGCATGCGACCCTATAATAACCTTTTTGAAAGCATAATAAGCCTTTCGACCCGGTTGGAACGCCTATTGAATATATATCGACGGTGTCAAAGGGTCTATGATGAAAGCAACATTCATAAGTCAGCGGAGAATGAATATCAACCTTCCAATAACATTCAAGGAAAGCTCAGCTCTAGGTAACATCCAAGCAAAAAGAGACCTCCTGAACAAATCAGAGGGTTCAAAATAACCAGGAACCTTCCAGCACCTGCGAAGGGTTCACATACTGTATAGATGACAAACCTTCCGACAAGGGCAAAAGGTTCCTAAAAGAAAATGAAATAAAAGAACCTTCGGCAATGTTCGAGGATCCACGATGACATGTGAAAGAAAAACCTTCCGTTGAAACTGAAAGGTTTGCAATTGTATATAAGAAGGGAACACAATGATCCAGCCGAAAGCACAGGGACGGAAGCTTGGCCGCCGACATCTATAAATAAGACTTAGGGGACCTTTTTCGAGGGCGAATTTTTCCTCATTATAATCTTGTAACTTCTAAAATAAAATCTCTATAACCCTAATTGGGTAGTGATTTGGGAATTTAATAAACGTGAAGACTTTTCTTGGATAAAGAGGGAAGTCTTTAGCTTCGTGAATTTACTTTACAATCTACCTTAATTTTTGCTGGCTTAATCTTAATTTTCAGGTGTAGTTCTTTCGAAAGGATCTTGTCAACAAAGGTAATAATATTCCTTCTAGACAATCTTTATAACCCTTTAGAAACCTCTATCCTACAACTTAAACCCTTTGACTACAAGATAAGCTTGCTTAAATCGACATTCGTAAAACCTTTTGAAGCCATAAAATCTATGGATTAAACCTTTCAACAAGGGTCATAACCTATCATATCCCGACAACCTTTGCATCCCTCCGAATCTCAAATAGCTATTTGCTCAACCTTTTAGGAAGGATCCAGGTCAACCCTCTGTATAAGGCATGTTAAGGAAATTCTGTCTCGATCAAGGAAATAGATTTCGAGAGAAATATTATAAAGGTTCAATTAAATCGGTGATCACTCTATATTAAATCAGGAAAGCCAAAAAGTCTTATCAAATCTTTCCTAAGCTTTCTTGACATCACCGAAGGTTAAAATCAAAGTCTAATTCCAAGCAGAGATATATAGATAATTCTACGAGTCATCAACCCTTCGGTAAATTTCGGGTTAATCTAATTGCTGGAGGTAACTTGGAATTATTAACAAGACATTTACGAATCTTCCAAGAGATTCCACTTTCTACCATTTCCAAATAACTTTTTCTATTGGGATTCTTTGGGGTGTCGACCATAAATTTGATTAACAAAAACTTAACCTAATTAGAAAAGAAGGCCTTTGTGAAGACTTCAAACAAGCTCAACAAAGCCGGAAGGTCACCTAGCCTAGGTTTCAAACCTTTCAGCGACAATGGAAGGTTTGATGTAGGACATATCAACTAAATAAGTTAAATTGAAAGGCAACCAATAAAAGGAATCACGTCCTTTTTTCTCATAAGAAGAAATCCATCCTTCTTATCATATCTTTGGGGTGTTGACAAGAAATCATGTTAACAATTTTGGCGCTAGAAGGAGGACTCGAACCTTCGATCTCCGATAACTTTCATCCCCAATCAATTATATAAAAAGCCTTGACTAAAAGAGGAGTATGGTCAAAGCTAAAATTAATAGAAACAATCCAAACGAAGAGGCTACATAACAGTCAACCTTTAAAGGTCACGTGGTCTCAAATCCTAACTTAAACAATATAGAAGTTGGGCAACCTTCAGCCCTAACAAAATTGGAAAGTAATATGATCAAGGTTCAGAATCAACGGTCACAAAAGATGGTAATAAAGGAGTATTCAGATAGAGCCCCATCCTGAGAATCAATAAGGATTATGGAAATGGAGAATGAAGTTCAACCTCCAAATGAGAAAGAGGATCAAGGGTTAAACCGAGATAGTCAAGTAAATAAATATCTTGAGAAATCGAATAGCCATATTCTAGAGTACAACAGGAGAAGTTACAGAAATGAGACCAACCAAAATGACAGCCTACACCTTATAGTGTTAATGCACTTAGAGAAAAAGAAATTTATGATCCCAAAGAATATGTTACCCTGCAAAAGGCCCCCTTTGTCGAAGAAATAATGGCGACAAATCTTCCTCCACGCATTGAAATTCCTTCACTAAAATATGATGGGACAACTGATCTAGATGATCATCTTTCGTCTTTAAAAACTGGATGAACTTATACAATGCTTCGGAGGCAATTTACAGTAAACTTTTTCCCATTACTTTTTAAGGAGCGGCAATCAAATGGTATAGGAGTTACCGAATGGGAACTATCTATTCTTGGGAATAACTTATTTGCGACTTCGTGGCTCAATTTTCTTTATTCAGAGATACAACTATGGACTTTAGCTTGCTAGAAACTATCAAAATAAAGCCAGGGGAGATAATTGGCAAATAATAAAACAGATTCAGCGCAGATGAATTAAGGGAAAAAAGTGCAACTGATAAAGAAAAGTTTATGGCAGTTTGATTAGGGTTAATTGAACAAACCCCCCTTTGGAAAGACCTTTATATCAGTGGGTGCAAAGATCTAAATACTCCTTTCTTCGGGTTGAGAAGTTTATTCAATTGGAAAAGATGTGCCATGCTAAGAAAGAATTTCACTGAGAATCCATGGAAGAGCATTCTGATTTTAGGCGCCTTGACAAGAGGCCAATGGAAAGTGAAAACCCGAAGGGAAATCGAAGAAAGAGTTATAAAATGAATTATGCAGTCCTGAGCGAACCCCTCTCCTACATATATGCTAAGATAAAACGAAATGAGAATTTTATTGCGCCTCAAAAAGTTCGGAGTGCCCTAGAGCCAAATAAAGGAGGAAGTTATTGCGAGTATCATAAAGGAAATGGATATGAAACTGACGAATGTCGTATCTTGTCAAATAAAATTCAAGTCGTGGTAAGGTCGGGATATTTACAGGAGTTTGTCAGAGAAACTTGAAAGACATCTTATTCAAAATAAGAGGAAAACAATTCAGCAACTCCAAAATGCAGATTCCTATCAAATCATGAGGACTCACGACATCAGTTCAACTATGAACTTTCTCTCTTTCTTTTCATAGCTCTTTAACTTGATACTTAAATTTGTATTGTGCATTGCTCGTGTATTGATTAAAATTATATCCTCTTAAGAAAACATTTTTAGCAAGCGATTTCAAAAGGAAACTTCTCAAATTATATCCTCTTAAGAAAACTATTTACAGTCACCCCATGGCCTGGGGGAAACAAATACTTATTTATCTCAAAATCAGATTTATGCAACTAAATTGAGATATTATGTAAAATTAATAAATGCGCAACCAAAGACTTCAAACTGAGCAATTGTAAGAAAGTTTACTAAAATCATGGGCGAAGATAAGCATATTCATATTTTTCAAGAAAGATTTTGAAAGCACAAAAGGTTTATTGGGCTCAAACTAGAGAACCCTATTCCCGACTAAAATGTTGTTGGTTCATGAATCATGACCACCTAGTCTCCTATTTGAGATTCGTATCTCCATTATGAGAACAGCAAGAAAGTTCTTGCAAAAGATTTTAAAAAAAACTCTTTCATAAAAAGGATTCACAAGTCCAGACTATTGTTCAAAAGAAACTCTTCAATATAATAGAAGGGTCTAATTACAAAATTCTTTCTCTTAAAGGAAACTCCATTTTAATTTGCCAAAAATAATTTTCATATACAAGTACTCAAGCCTACGATATTATTCTATAGCATCTCCTAGAGGGAGGGATATAAGCCACGATGCTATTCCATGGCACCTCTTAGAGGGAGGGACATAATCCTACGACGCTATTCCAAAGCATCTCATAGAGGGAGAGATAGAACCTCTAATGTCCATATCACCTCTTAGGGGAGATTTAGGATAAGCACCTGCAAAATCAAAAGCCCTAACATCCAAATTACCTCTTAGGGGAGGATCTGGTAAAGCGCTCATCAGCGGCCTGCTAGTAAAGATCAGCTAAGTGTATATCCATTTGAGAAAAGGAAAGCCCAAAGAGAGGCTCATCAAACAATGGACTGAGATGTCTAGCCCAAAGAGGGGCACATCAAACAGTGGACTAATATGTCTAGCCCAAAGAGAGTCTTTTGATTGATTAAGATATCCGAGCCTTGGGAGTGGTTCATCAAAGAGAAGATTGAGACGTCCGAGCCGAGCCCAGTAGGTGCTCCAAATAAAAGAATAAAGACAAAGATGTCCACAACTCAAGAAGAAAGTCAGAACCTAAGAGAGTTAAGTGTTAAAGAAAAAAACTATTCATCATCTGAGACAAATTTGGACTCCTAGAGGAGGATACACATAGAGGCAAAGGATATGCTAATGAATTACAGAACTTCCAATCATAGGAAAGTAATTCCTACATCAAAGGATTAAGAAACTTTCATACCATAAAAAAGCATGAGACCGGAAAATGGAAGAAGGAATCCATAACATGGAAACAAAAACAAAAATCGATACTAAATCTAAAGGAATGGAATAGATAATAAATTTTTAGTCACAATGATAAAGTATTTCACTCCAAGATCAGGTTAGGAAAGCCGCTCATGTATCCTTTGAGATAAAGTAAATGATTGGATTGAAGAGTCTATTATATCTATATATACATACATACATATATATATATATATATATATGTATGTATGTATATATATATATATATATATACTGCTAACTTATAGGCACTTTAGGAGCATCACATTTATTAGCAGGAAACTTTCCTACGAATAACCTTAGAATTATGGTTAGATCAGCTTAGTTATCTTTTATTTGAAATCTACTAAATATGCTATTATTAGATATATCTATGGCTTTGTAATTATATTGAATGGAGCTTTGAATATTTAATTTGTCGGATGAGATCTTGACGATACTTTGGATAAGTACTTGATTCCGTGAATTTTGAGTTTCACCATTTCTATTAATGCCAATTTCAATGTGGATTTCGTGTATTATGAATTTCCATATTTCTTTTTATGATGATTTATAGATTTCATACTCATGTTTACCTTGAAAAATTTTCATGATAACTTTTAATTGAATTCCTAATTTCATGAATTTTGAATTTCCCTTTTGGTCTCTTGTGATGGTTTGCAAATTCAAGATATTGAGATTCTCCCCCGTTGAATTTTGGTGATGATTTCTTAGTAGTTACTTGTTTTAATGAGTTCTTGATTTCCCTGATGAGTATTTATGATGATTCGAAGATTTCCCATTTCTAGTCTCCTTATTGAATTTCTGATTTCTAGTTTCATGAATTATGGATTCCTTTGTTGATTCTCATAATGATTTAGGAATTTCATATTTCTGGTTTCCTTATTGAATTTTTGGTGATTTGTTGGTTTTTAGGTTTAGTGAACTCTACTCTTCCTACAGATTTTAGTGATGATTTGCGGATCTTGTATTCATGAGTTTTTTATTAAATCACTGTAGTGATTTCTTGCTGAATTATTGGTTTAATGAATTTCCCTACTTAATTCTATGATGATTCATGAATTTTACGTGTTACAACTTCCCACTGAATTTTCATGATGATTTTTTGTTGATCATATTTCATGAGTTCATGATTTCTTGGTTCCCTTTATTGAATTTTGTAATGACTTATGAATTTTCCATTGAATCCAAAAACAAGACCTTCATGACACCAAATGGAAACATTACTAAACTACTTTCTACTTTCTCACAATCAATGGTTTACGGTTTAAAATGAAGGAAACTTAGAGGGACAAGGAAAGGTCCCCGATAGCATGAAGTTGATTTCCACAGGTTGAAAAGGTTTAACTCGAGAAAGAAATATCAAGGGCCCGTAATAGATATTCTTCAAAGGTTCATTTATTTGAATCGATATTTGCAAATCAAATGATATTACTCCACGTTCTTAAGGAAGTTTAATTATGGTCGTTACAAAGCAACTTATCTGAAAATATTACTCTAATGACATCTTGAATATTAGCTACATAAATTTGAGATTGCTCATCAAGATTTCATGGCAAAGTCACAACCTTAATGGAAGTTATAATCTATTTTGCACAAAACAAAGAAGGAAGTTCATTGAAGTATTGTCCTAAAGAACACAAGCTTCTTTCATACAAGGGGGCGCTAAATGTTAACCATAAAATATTCAGAAGCACGGAGATATGAAAGAAGGGTCATGAGAGCATGAAGAAAGATCCGAAAGCACCGAGATGTTCTGGATAATTATACCTTCTGACAAGGAGCTTCCGGCGAAGTCCAAGGCCATCTTTCAAAGTCCGAAGGAAGGGTGATGCTCCCAGAATCCACTTTTCGACTAGAACGAGAGGTCTTTCATCAAAGACAAAGAAGTAGGAGCTCAAACCAAACCTTTCAAAGAAGTCGAGAGGATGCAACCATCAAGATTTAATAGGTTCAAACCTTCAAAAGTAATCAAAAGGTTCCATTCAGGGAGTTCTTACCATTCGAAGAAGATGAAGAAATCAAAGCAAGCCTTTCGAATCGGTTGGAGCACATCCAGTATACCTTTCAACTAGTTTGAAAGGTTTTTATGAAGAAAGCAATGCTCAAAAATCAGCAAAGAATGGTAGATAATTGTTACTCGAAGAATTCACCTTTTTCTTAACTCAAAAGATCTCAAACAAAGGAAAGAAGAAAAGGAATCCAGATCAGGCCTTTCGAAGAGGTCGAAGGGATGCAGTCAACAATATAAAGCAACTCAAGACCTTTCAGAGAAGTCGAAGGGTATTGATCCATAATATCCAAGAAGTCTTACCCTTCGAAGAAGGCAAAGAAGTCAAGAGAAGGGCATACGACCCTATAATAACCTTTTCGAAATTATAATAAGCCTTTCGGGCTGGTTGGAACGCCTACTGAATACCTTTCAATGGTGTCGGAGGGTCTATGATGAAAGCAACATTCATAAGTGAGCAGAGAATGTAAAGCAACCTTCTGACAACATTCAAGTAAAGCTCGTCTCTCGGTAACATCCAAGCAAGAAGAGACCTCCCGACCATGTCGGAGGGTTCACAATAGCCAAGAACCTTCCAGCACCTCCGAAGGGTCCACATACTGTATAAATGACAAACCTTCCGCCAAGGGCTAAAGGTTCCTAAAAACAAATGAAAGAAAAGACCCTTCGGCAGCATTCGAGGATCCATGATGACATGTGAAAGGAAAACCTTTCATTGAAATCGAAAGTTTAGCAATTGTATATAAGAAGGGAACCCTTCGATCCAGCCGAAAGCATGGGGATGGAAGCATGGCCGCCGGCATCTATAAATAAGACCCAAGGGGTCCTGTTTCATTGGTTGATTTTTCCTTATTCTAATCTTGTAACTTCTAAAATAAAAGCTATGTAACCCTAATTGGATAGTGTTTGGGGAATTTAATGAAAGTGAAGACTTTTCTTGGATAAAAAGGGAAATATTAAGCTTCGTGAATTTACTTTACAATATACCTTAATTTTTGCTAGCTTAATCTTTATTTTTAGGTGCAGTTCTTCTGAAAGGATCATGTTAACAAAGATAATAATATTCCTTCTAAACAATCTTTATAACCCTTCAGAAACCTCTGTCCTGCAACTTAAACCTTTCGACTACAAGAGAAGCTTGCTTGAATTGGCATTCATAAAACCATTCGACAAGGGTAATAACCTATCATATCCCGACAACATTTGCATCCCAATGAATCTCAAACAGCTATTTGTTTAACCTTCCGGTAAGGATCCAGGTCAACCCTCGGTATGAGGAAAATTAAGGAAATTCTATCTTAATCAAGGAAATAGCTTTCGGGAGAAATCTTATAAAGGTTCAATTAAAACGGTGATCACTCCATATTAACTCAGCAAAGCCGAAAAGACTTATCAAATCATATTCCTAAGCTTTCTTGACGTCACGGGAAGGTTAAAATCAAAGTCTAATTTCAAGAGAGATATATAGATAATTCTACGAATCATCAACCCTTCGGTATATTTCATCTAATCCTATTGCTGGAGGTAACTTGGAACTGTTTATAAGAAATTTATGGATCTTTTGAGAGATTCCACTTTTTACCATTTCCCAGTAAATTTGTCTACTGTTGTTGACCATAAATTTGGTTAACAAAAACTTAACCTAATTAGAAAAGAAGGCCTTTGTGCAGACTTTAAACAAGCTCAACAAAGCCGGAAGGTCACCTAGCTCGGGTTTCAAAATCTTTCGATGACAACGGAAGGTTTGATATTGGACATATCAACTAAGTAAGTTAAATTGAAAGGCAATCAATAGAATGAATCATGTCTTTTTTTCTCATAAGAAGAAATCCATCCTTCTTATCATATCTTTGGGGTGTTGACAAGAAATCTTGGTACAGTTTCTAAAGGACGTTTATAAAAAATGAGACATAATGGATGGGATACTCTTTTGAATGAGATTGGATCTTTTTGCACAAAATACAATATTCATATTTCAAATATGGATGTTAGTTATCTTATTTTGGATAGATCAAAAAAGGAACAATGATTAAAAATTTACATCACTATTGAGTTGATTTTTTCTACCTTTGTTTAGATAAGAAAATTATTAAGCTTAACAACCGCTTCGACGAGGTTAATATAGAATCACTTCTTTGTATGTCAGTGCTTAGTCCGGTTGATTCATTTGCTTCTTTTGATAAAATAAAGTTTGTTCATTTATTTAAATTTTATCATAATGATTTTTCCGAAGAAAGGCACATGGACTCTCCAATCAATTGGAAAGTTATGAGATGTATATCAAATCTAATGATAGATCCAAAGGTATGAATGACATTGTTGATTTGGCCAAGATGATTGTGTTAACGTGAAATTTTTTTGTATATAATTTGGTTTATAAGCTCATAACTATATCACTTATCTTACTCGTTTCTACTACAACCGAGGATAGAGCATTCTCTGCTATGAATATACTGAAAAATGATATATGAAATCGAATGGGAGATGAATAGTTGAAGGATAGTTGTGTTACATACATCGAAAAAGATATATTTACTCAGATTAGCAATGATGCAATCATTGATCAGTTTCAAATATGAGAACTTGACGTGGACAACTTTCGACTATTAGTCTTTATGTTATGGTTCTTTAGTTGAAAAGATCAAAATAATTGATCGTTTTTATAATCAAATGCTATTTTATCACTTATTATATATGGTTGTTCAATGATTTATTATGAAATTTTCTTTAATTTCGTCAAATAATTGCTAAAAAAATTGAATCCTGGCTACGCCATAGCATATATATATGTATGTATGATGTATGTTTAAATATTTTCATTCTTATAAATTATTTGAATAAAATTAACATATATATTTATACACATATAAATGTAGATTTATAATATTTATATAAATAATAAGTTTAAGTACATACATATATTTCTACGACATACAATATATATCGGATGAGCTAATGTATCTCTTGCGATGTAAATTCCAACTTCAATACGCGAGCATGTTATACCTTATATGGATTATCATGTTACACTCGACACGCGTACATATGTATATATGATACCTATATGTACATTTATATATACAAAATATAAATCAAATAAAATTGTATATAATTTATACATTTATACATATGTGCAATTAACTCTCTCACAATAATGGCAACTTACACCGGCAACTGCGATTGCGAATGATTGTTTTTCCTCTAATGCTTTCACTCCTTTATCTTCCTAAAAGCTTTCAACCTACTTCTTCCACCTCTCTCCCTCCCATTCCTAGCTTGTAGTCTGGGAAACTGTTTCACTATATCTTGGAGTCACCTGCCCAAACGAGATCTACATGTATTTTTACTTCAACAACACCATCTAATCTCCGGTCGTTTTTTGCTGTGGTTACAAATGATTTCCCTTTGTTAGCTTCTTATTCTTCTCATCTTCCTACTGTGGCATCAGAATCTATGGTCGTCCAAGCTATGCTATCATCTAATCCCTTCTTCGCTTTGGATTCATCTCTGTAATGCATTGAACGAACGTCCACTCCACTTTCAGGTGTGTCGCCTGCTGCTCTATCCTCTGAATCCCACTTGTCCACTTTCCTCGCAGCTAGTAGTGGTGCTAGTTAGTGGTAGAATGTTGAAAAATTGAGGTGGTAGCGAATGAGAATGCTGATATGAGATGGTGGTTGCATGTGTTGAGGAGGGTGTCATGCAGGTAGTTAGTGGGATATGCATGCCAAGTGCTTATGCAAATGAGCAGTAGGATAAATTCCATGCATCTATTGTAAGTGGAAGGGCGATTTGCTCTATTAGCTCATAGGATGCTTGTGGAAATAATATGATTTGTGAATGGATTGAAATTTGCTATTCTAGGTCCTCTAAAGCCAAGTAGCAAGGAATCCTCTCTTTTTAATGCTTTATCGCGAAATTCAGGCAGATACGTTGCCCAATCTTTTGATATTGTAGAGGAAGATAGCGCTATGATTCCTCTGACCAAAGTATTGGAAACGAACGCTAACTTTTGGTCGAAGTTTTTAGTGGGGGTTTTCGTAGATTCTAACCTACCTTATCATGAAGTTCGTGATCATTGTCGTCAATGTTGGAATATTAGGGTTAGGCTTCAGGTTAATTTTTGATAATTGCATGTTCCTTTTCAAGTTCTCTAGAAAGGATGAATGGCTTTGAGTGCTTGAGGCAGATCCCTTCATTATTGTCGGTCTACCTTTCATTATTACCCCATGGTGTCCGACGGTGGACGGAACTTAGGAACAAATTCTCTTTACTTCAGTTTAGGCACATTTCACTCATATTCCATCTATTCTAAATCCCATGATTGGTCTTAATTGGATAGTGAATGGTGTTGGAAAACTCAAATTTTTTGATGCTAATACTGTAGATCGAAATAAGCTAGTGTATCCTAAGGCGCTTACCGAGGTATCTCCTGATAAGTATTTGCCTTTCAATTTATCAGTTTGCATTGCTCAGGGGCATATTTATGTCATTGATGTCCATTATAGTTGGAAACCTGATATTTGCTTGTCTTATCACTCGTTTGGTCACCCCATATGGAAGCCTGTACTTTGAAGACCGACGTTACTCCTGTTCCACTTACTGATAGGAACCTTCTCCCTAGTCCTCCTGTCATGAAGTGGGCTCTGAAGTTTTCCAACTATAGATGTCTCTCCTTCTGAGAACTCCCCTCCGATAGCTGTACTTTGAACCGATGACATTGTTAGTTCTTTAGTTTATCCGGATGCGATTCTTCCAACCTCTAATGATTTCTTTTGGGGTTCATCGGAGCTAGCTTGGATTCTTGAGCCTTCTAAAATGAGCTTTAATCGTAAAGACGATAGTATTATAAGCATGTTGGAGGAGATAGTGAAGAAATAAGGCTATTTTTTGTGTAAAGGACGAAGGCCTTACTTTCTCAGTCCTTTGTTTGTTTGGTGATATGAATCGTTCGGTTCTATCGGATGTCACATAAGATAGGAAATACCTTTACTACTCAGCTTCGATTGATTGTGTCCCATCTTTAGCTACTCTTTTTTGGGTATTATCATGTTTTTGGGCCTAAATATTCAGATGAGTGGAGTGGATCTTCCTCTTCGGAGGAGGACTAGGTTTGTCGTAGTTTTAGTAGTTTGGTATTATGGCCAAACCTGTGTGGTTTGTTTTCTTCTAGTTATTTCGGTTCATGTACCACATACCTGTTTCTAATTCATTTGTATATGTTGATGGCCCGCTATAAATGCTGGTTAGAATGGCTAAAAAATAAGATATTTTATTTAAATAAAATTTAGAAATGTTCTAAATGAACTAGACTTCATAGGGCCAATATAGAACCAATAATGAAAAAAAAATTGAAATTCACCCAAAACTTCCATTATGGACTGGCCTGATTCCAACAATGGAATCAAAGCACAATAGCCTATGCGGTCTAAATTAGCTATGTTAGGGTTAAATAATTAAGCTTAAGCCAAAGGTTGCCTTTAATAGAAGAGGCACAATTTGAATTTAGCCTTTGAATAATTTTCAAAATTGTTTGAAAATTTTAAAATATGAAGTTTTAAATTTAAATGTTAAATTTAAAATAAAATATAAATGTATCATAAAATTTATAATATAATAAAGTTTAAAATGTTTGAAAATATTAAATTATTTCAAAAAAAATTAAATTTATCAATAAGAATAATGAAATAAATTTATATAATAAGTTGATTAAAAAATGAACACATGTATTATATATTATGATACATGTTATGTTATTTTAAATAATTTAAAATAATATAATTATACATGTATTTGTATGAACTAAAATTTGAATATATGTAATTTAATTAAAATAGTTTAATTAAATAAATTAATTAAAAGTTAATTAACTAAATAATGTACACCTGTATATGATATATGTGTCATACTATAAAAGTTATAGTATATAATAATTAATGAATATAAATGTTATATTAATATGTAATTAACTAAAATGTTAATTACTTCAAATAAATAAAATGATATTTAATTAATACAATATTATACATAAGACTATTGTATAGTAATATGAAATATAAAAGTTATATAATAATAAAACTTATATAGTATGAATGTATAATCTAAAGGTAGAATATTAAAAACTATAAATAGACTTAAGAAATAAATACTTACATAAATGTACATATACTATGATTTTAGATGCGTCCGACACTTGAATAACGAGAGTAATTCATAAGAATTATATTATTCCATATGTCAATGACACTCAATATTAAATATTAGAGATTATGAATCTTTAATATAATGTAATCCTTTACCATATATATACATAAATTACTCCTAAGTTGTTAAGTAGACTCAAGCAGAGGATGTTATGTGTAGTATTACTAATATATTGAATAGATGAGATAAGATAACTATATGTATTTGTTGAGTAGACTCAAGGTACATATACTACACTTAGGCCATCACGATATGGTGGGTACGAGTTCATATTTTCATTTTAATTTGTTAAGCAAACTAAAGGTCAAAGCGAAATTAGGAAAAGGTACCAAAGGGTTAGGAGCTATACATAATACAACCGATAAGGTGTTATCCATCATCCGTGGAGCTATGACTAATTGAGCAGACTTAAGGTTAGAATCCCAAGATGTATGAGTCCTAGCACCTACTAGTGAAGTCGAAGGACTTCTATAGAACATCTACTACGAATTGTCTTAATAATCTATCATTTAAACTTGCAGAAAATGACAGCCCCAAAATTGTTTTCTAAAACAGATAAGATTACTGGACCCGAATGGCTAAGAGCAATTAAAATAGTGCTGACTTAAGAATGCCTTTAGACTACTATTACATGCGAACCTAAAGAACAACCGCCCATTATGCGATCCCCGAGCTATGACTTGCTTATGAAAAATGGGTGTCAAACCTAGAGATCGCCCAAGTTTTCATGTTGTTTATATTAGACAAGCCATTGCAAAGGCAGCATGAAAATACGTCTGTCCATAAGATATTTAATAATCTCAAGGCATTTTTTGGTGAACAGTACCGTTTCGCAAAGTACAAGCTTATGAAGAAGCTATATCATACGACCAAAAGACAGAAAGTGGATGATTACTGCTAATAACGAAGGTCTATATTAATAGGCTTTCATAGTTAGACATACAAATAAGCAATAAACTACAAGTATACTTGATCCTTGGTTCCCTTACTCCTTATTATGAACCGTTCGTACTGAATTATAACATGAACCTATTAAATGTGAATCTCGTGGAGCTCCTTAATATGTTGAGGTTGGCCGAGTCAGCTGTTAGCGCCAAAATAGGGCACTAACACCCAAATCCAAGCAAAAGCACTAGATACTAGTCACAGCTCACAGATAGAATATACATGGAGGATATTAATATGAAGAACAAAAAAATTAAAATGAAAGCAGTAAAGAACAACAGATTTTATAGTGGTTCGGCTAACTCCGGCCTACATCCACTCTAGAAATTTCCTTTTTATTGTTGTAACAATCGATTACAGTTACAAAATGGTAGAGTAGCCTTAGCCTTAGAAAATAGAGAGCAAGAGAGCCGAAAAGAAGATCCCTCTATCTGGATACCCACATGCTATATTTATAGGCAAATCCAGGTAGTTAGACAAATCCGCCTGCTTACGGCCTTGCCAAAAGGTGGGTTAACATTTTGCCCCCTAAAATATGCCTTGCAATAGGAAGGCATGTTTTGAATAGCTTTTAGTCCATTGTATAAAGTCCATACGGCATCCATAGCCATACCACCCAATCCATAATCCAATCCATTTTATCCAAATGCAATTGCTGTATACTTATCCAAATCTTCGACAGCTCCAAGTCGATATTTGATTCTTATCCAGTAACCAAATCCTTATCCAATTCTACATCCATTAGAACCCGACAACTGAGTTCTAATCCATCCATACCCAATAACCAATAACCACATCCATGACCTCTCCTTATCGATATCTAAATCCAGGACTGCTCTGGGTCCATGCCCAAATCCTTGGTTGTTCATGGCCAATATCCAAATCTGTAACCTCTCCGGGTTCTTGCCAAGCACAACTGGCACCTGAAGACCTATGTCAAGTAATGCCATGGTGTTCTTAGTTCACTGTCCCTGAATGTTGGGTAATGCTGTGGCTTAAGTCCTAAGCCGAATCCCGGTTGCTTCGGACCCTTGCCGAGCATAATCCATACTCGATGACCTAAAATAGTGACCGATAGATAATATGAGGCCAAAGTCCTAGGCCAAATCTTGGTCTCTCCGAACCCTTGCCGAGCATAGTCCATACTCAACGACCTTCTATCCAAAAACCAGATAAAAGTTAATCAAATTTGAATCTAAGACTCAGATTCAAACCAGAAATCCATATCAAAAGTCCAAATCAAAATCCAAGTAAAAAATCAAGCATCCAAACCAAGAAACCAACAAAACCAGGAGTTTAAACCAAACTCCAAAACATAAGAAGAAAAGGTAAATGTCCAAGCCGAAAGGAAAAAAACAGATTTCACAAACCAGAGCGTCTCGGTAAACCATCATCTCATAGCATGCCTAAGGGTTATCTCCGACCCCATACATGAGTAAGTAATTTAGACATTTTCCCGGAGTTTGTTACTTATTCCAAACCATCACGATTAGCTTATGACCAACCGGCCACCATTCCTGGGCCTCACGCCTTCGTCGTTCAAGATAGGCGGTGGCTGCTCCTGTTCCACCGTCGCATTTCGAGTTCCGACATATTGCCGCAAATGACCATTCCTTACATGCTCCTCAATTATATCCTTTAGATGCCTACAGCTATCAGTATCATGCCCTTCCAAGTCATGAAAGAGATAGTGCCTTCTCGATGCCCTTTTGCATTTTGAGAGTTCCCTCCTTGCCGGCCTTCGATAAGGAAGGCGATCCCGAGTATCCAAGAATATTCGCTCCAATGTTGCATTCAATCACGTGTAAGTGGAGAATTTTGGTTCTCCCCAGCGCTTCCTCTTCCCTTTATCCTTATCTTTACCTAAGCCCTCATCGGACGGTTCTCCATCGTTAACCATGTTTACTTCCTTTGATCTCATATCCAAACATGGGTCCTCTTGTCGTAGAAACCTCTCGGCTTATTGAAAGAGTTCCCTGAGATCCATTGGTGGGTCCCGTATAAACGATACTTCGAAATCCAAATTATCCCTGACTCTTGATACTGCAGCCATCAGAATCATTAATGGATCCGACCAATCCATCGAAGCAACTACTGCATTAAACCGCGTTAAGAATGTCCTGAGCGATTCATCTTCCCCCTTCTTAACTGACGTCAGCGTCATCACATTCTTTGACCTTTTTATGTGAACTCGAAAATAACTTAAGAACTTGCCTACTAGTTCGGTCCATGTTCCAATAGATCCATCCTCCAACTGTCTAAACCACATAGCAGCAATAACGGTCAAGTACAGAGGAAAACATCGGGCCATGACCTTCTCTGATGCCCCCAGGACTTTCAAATGCCTCGTGTACCTCATCAAGTGGTCAGTGGGATCCGTCTTACCTCAAGAGTGGGTAGCTTGAAATTGGGTGGGCTCCTAGCTACCTTAATGTTTCGGGTAAACAGACTTTTGTTGACTCTCACCAAATCCCTGTTTGTCAGACCTCCGCGAATGGTTCGCCTGATGATGTCAGCCAATCCATTGTTACCTACCAAGGGTTGCCCCTTATTTACATTTCCTAACTGCCCTCCAAGTCCTCAAGGGAATTTCGGTACATGTTCCTCGTCACGTACTCTTTCATTTCTATTGGCATTGGACTGTGCAGCGTCATCTGGTATCCCTTCATGGATTGGTCCAGCATTTCCTGGTGGTCTGCACTCGAGTCTAAGTCCATCCAGATTGATAGCTGTTTGCTGATTGGGGGTTGCCCCCTACTGAACCACTGCATCTACTTGCCTGTTGAGTCCTTCTGATCCAGCTCCATGGATCTAAGCTCCTGTAGCTCATGCTGCTTCTGCTTGTCTAAATTGTCTGAAAAGTGCCTACATCATTTCCTCTTGTTTTTTCATCAACTGTTCCTACATGGAATTCATCATGACCTGCATCTCGTCCCTAGTGATGTAGATGAAGGCTTGATTAGCTCCAAAGGAAGCCTCCTGACTTCCATTCTGCTTACTTCTTTTCGTCACTTGCTTTCTTATCGATGGCCTAGCCATTGCTTCCAAGAATCCAAGTTCCTAGCTCCAAAATCCCCGAGTGCTTGCGCTCTCAGTGAAAGCACCAAAATATTAGAGGCAAACTTAGGCACTAACACCCAAATCCAAGCGCACCAAATACTAGTCACAGCTCATAGATAGAATATGCATGGAGGATATTAATATGAAGAATGACAAAAATTAAAATGAAAGCAGTAAAGAACAACAGATTTTATAGTGGTTCGACTAACTCCGTCCTACGTCCACTCCAGAAATTTCCTTTTTATTGCTGTAACAATCGATTAGAGTTACAAAATGATAAAGTAGCCTTAGTCTTAGAAAATAGAGAGCAAGAGAGCCGAAAAGAAGATCCCCCTATCTGGATACCCACATGTTGTATTTATAGGCAAATTCAGGTATTGGGCATCCCGAATGACCTGGTCCCGCTAAGTCCACGGCCGATCCAGAACCTATAACCTCGACCAACTTCCTGCCTAGATGCTGCCGACCCAGGATACCCACCAAGGAAACTCAAAGTAAATCCCCTTTGACTCATAGTAGAGCATCCCTGGACTCAAAATAGGATGTAACCGATCTAGGTAAGATGCTGACCCAAAATCCCTGAGGCCGACCCGAAGTTTTGAGCCACATGACTCGAAGTAACTGAACCATATACTCGTGCCGACCCACCTTGCATCATACCAAGCCACCTTTTATAGTGCCGATCGGAAGTTATGAGCGCCTCGACTCAAAGCCACTGATCCACGTTTTTGCCGACCCATACTTTAACTGCACCGAGCCATCATTCACAAAGCCGACCCGAAGTTGGTAGCTTGAAGACGAAGCCAGCTCGACCGACCCACAATGACGAACCACAACTCCGAGCGACAACCAAGGCCGACCCATGATCTAACTAGGATAAACCACCATTTAGCTAAGCCGAGCCACCCTCCATGATGAGCCACCAACACGGTCGAGCCACCTATGCCGAACCACTTCCTACGTCGAACCACCTCAATGTCGATCCACTCCAACCGATCACTAGCCTTCTTGCCGAGCCAAACTATACCGATCACCTTCACCGAACCATGTCCATTACACCGACCCACACTATCCATGCCAAACCATAACATGCCGATCCCTACTTCACGGCGAACCACATTTGGCCGAGCCGCACTAACATAGCCGAACCACCTTCCAAACATGCTGCATTACCTTTCCATCCAGTCGACTCATACCTATCGCATTCCATCCTCGATAACTGAGCAATCGACTTAGTTAAATCCATCTGCTTACGGCCTTGCCAAAAGGCGGGTTAACATCTTCATCTAAGGATAAGGATGTTGCACTTGCTGTGAAGGGCAGTGCATCATCTTTGAAAAGTTCAAAGAAGCAGAAAAGATATGGTAAGTAAAAGAAAAGTAAGAAGACCGATGACAAGAGCGAATGTCACTACTACTACAAGAAAGGTCACTGGAAAAAAAAATTCCTAACTACTTGAAGATTGTTAGGAAAAGGAAGCAAAATGGTTCAACGGCTCCATCAGGTACATTTATAATTAAAAATTATTTTGTAATCAATAAAATATCATAGGTTCTAGATATTGCATCTGGTACTCATATATGTAACTCGTCATAGAGGCTTAGGAACTAGAATCACATGGAAAAAGGAGAGATGAAGCTATAAGCTACCGATGGATCTTTGGTAGATGCGACAGTGGAGGACACAATCATTTAGTTTTTCCTAGTGGAATAGCATTAGTATTAAATAATAGCAATTTTATAAAAGACTTTATTTATGTGATTATTTCTATTTCTAGATTGTCTGAGTTGGATATATATTTCATTTTGCAAATAGTGTTATGAACATTAGTTTAAATGGAAATAAAGTCTACGATGGTATTATTGAAAATAGCATTTATGTATACTAATCATATATGTTTTGTGAATAATTCGTCTAATAATATAAATGATAGTTATCTTTGGCATTATATGCGGGGTCATATTAGTGAGAAATGATTAAACAAATTGAAAACTGTAGGTTTTCTACCGTTAATTGATTTTGAATCATTTGACATGTGTGAGTTGTGTCTTATAGGTAAAATGATCAAGCACCCCCTTCAATGGGAGCAATGAAAGAGTTGATGAACTCTTAGGGTTAGTGCACAGTGATATATGTGGCCTGATACCCGTAGTTACCAAAAATATTAGTTATAATTGTTACCTTCATTGATGATTTCTCGAGAAAAGTATATGTGTATCTTAAGAAGAAATTCAACGTTTATAAGGAATTTATCGAATATAAAAATATGGTAGAAAATTAAATGAGCCGTAAGATAAAAGTACTTCGATTAGATCGAGGAGGCGAGTATGTCGAATAGGATTTCCAACAACACTTAAAAGATAATATATTATCTCTCAAGTTACTCCACTCTATACGCTACAACACAATAGTGTGTCGAAGGGAAGGAACCGATTCCTATTTGATATGGTACATTCCATGATGAGTAAGGCTAAGTTGCATTAATCCTATTGTCGATATGCGCTAGAAACCGTAGCACATATGTTGGACTTGTTACCCACTAAACCTATGCCTAAAACACCATATAAGATGTGGTATGGTAAGAAAACCTAACTCGAGCATTTACGAGTATGAGTTCGTCCGACATACGTTAAGAACGTTGATTTGAATAACTAGAGGTAAGATCGGTATTGTGTAAATTTACAGGATATCCAAAAACTCGATAGGATATATATTCTACAATATCGAGGAACAAAAGCTCATTGTTTCTCAACATGCTATCATTTTAGAAAAGGAATTTTTATCAGATAAAATTAATAGCAAGGTCGTAGACTTGGATGAGGTTCAAGAAATTATTGCTGAAACTGAACCAATAGGAGAACCAAGCTCACCTATATATGAAAACATGCAACCTATCAGAAGATCTAGTACAGAATTTCATGCACCAGACAGATACTACGTTTTTATCGTGGATGGCAAGAAGAAGGACCTCATTTTAGATGATGATACTCCTCTATCTTTCCGACAAACACTGTAACCCGAGATGGAATTCATGTATGTAAATAAAGTTTGGACTTTGTCGGACGTACCCGAAGGGATAAACCCATTGGATGTAAATGGATTTTTAAGAAAAACTAAATGCAGAGGGGGAAGTGGAGAACTATAAGGCAAGGCTAGTTGCGAAAGATTTCATCAAATTCAAGGCTTTGTTTATGATGAGACCTTTTCACCCGCAGCCATGCTTAAGTCCATTCGAGATATGCTAGCCATCGCTGCATTCTAGACTACGAAATATGGAAAATGGATGTAAAGATGGCTTTTCTAAATGGCGATTTAGAAGACACCATTTATATTCGCAGCTCGAGGGTTTTTTGGTCAGTGGGAGGAAGAGCAAGGCTTGCATGTTAAAGTCCATTTATAGACTTAAACAAGCTTCAATGAGTTGGAATAAGTATTTTGATAGAGTAAACAAGCAGTTTGGTTCTTATCAGGACATGAACAGGGCAATGCTATCATTTTGTTAGTGCTTTTGTTGATGATCTGTTATTGATTGGCAATGACACTTCCCCGTTGCAATCAGTGAAAGCTTGGCTTTCCAATAATTTCTCTATGAAGGATTTGGGAGATGTAAGCCTACATACTAGGTATAAACATCTATAGAGATAGATCAAAGAGGCTGTTAGGATTACCTCAATCTTTGTACATAGACACCATACCAATATCGATAATTACAAACGTGGAAACATTCCAGCGCAATATGGAATTGTTCTTTCTAAGCACGCTCCTCGTATCAATGAGGAGAAAGAGCATATGAAGAGGATTCCTTATGCTTCAGCTATAGGATCCATAGCATATGCTATGTTATGTATAAGACCAGTTGTAGCATACGCATTAGGATGTGTAAGCCGATACCAGTCTAATCTTGGAAAAAACATTGGACGACTGTGAAATGGATACTTAATTATTTAAGAAATACTAAGGACTAATTCCTCATATATGCGAACGAAGACCTCCTTATGAAGGGGTATAGAGATTTAAGCTTTTAAAGTAACATAGATGATAGTATATTGGTGTCCGATTATGTGTTTATGCCTAACGGCGGGATCGTTAGTTAGAAAAGTTCCAATTAAGAAATGGTTGCTAATTCTATGATGGAGGCCTAGTATATCGCCCTCAATAAAGTAGTTGCATAAGTTTTTGAGTGAGTTCGAAGTGATTCCTGTACTGAGAATCCTATGGCATTTTTATATGATAATAATGCAGTGATACAGATTGCAAAGGAGCCTAGAGTACACAAGAAGTCACGACATATTCTTTGGAAGTTCAACTTAATTATAGAGTTCGTTGAGAAGAAATAAGTCATGATACAAAGGATAAATACCATGGATAACATAGCAAATCCATTAACTGAAGGCCTAGCTCGGTCGACTCTCGAGAACCTGATTGAAAGAATAGGGTTGAGTTTACATAATTGGCTCCAAGTGGAAGTAGAAGACTGATAGAGTTAGGGGTATGCACTAGGAGAAATTCTATAATCTATTGTAAATTAGTTAACTCTGTTATCAATTCTCGTTCGTAATAAATGTGTCTTTCGTTTTGTTATATATTTATTGTAATATATTATAAAATTAAATGTATAGTCAAAATTTATTTAACAAAAAAAACCCTAAACGATGTGTTTGTGATAGTAATTACAAATAGTTATAATCATGAGTATTGCATCATAATATTATAAAACACATCATTTTAAATGTTCCTATTTAAGATGCATCAAGACTGTATATAGATGTATCCATTGAGATTAGAGTACGTAACACTCTCCAAATGTTGGCATTATATAATTCATGACTAATGAGGGCACCTAGAGGTTATGTACTTATAATTATTTGATAACTAAGGAACGACTCACTCGATAGTTTTCTGTTAGTAAATATAACTAAGGTCAAACAGAAAATATCGACATTGTTGATTTATACAGTTCTCTCAACTTGAGAATAGTATCAACCTTTAGTGTAAATGCTCCACTTTGATTATAGTCAAATCACGGCATGGCATCCATCGAGTGACTATAGTTGGGTCGAGCGGAAGTATCAGAAGTGAAGCACTATTCAAGAGATGATTTGTCTCCTAAGTTTTGTGGGGTTTGTATCACGGTCAACATAAGTCAATTCGAAGTCAAAATCTCTTGTTAGAGTATTACGGTTAAAAATAATTGTTATTATTGAATCAATGACTTTGTGTTTGGACTATAGAGTTGAATGTGGATAAATTGGAATTTTGACCATTACCAAATTCCATAAGTCCAAAGTGAGTCCATAGGTTTGTTGCAATGGAAAAGGGGTTCCTAGATCCGGTAACAAACCCCGGTTCAAGCCCTTCCTTGAGCACATTTATTGTAAGAAATAGTATCCAGGGGTTATATGTGTCGTGAGTTGAAGAGATATGCACAACTTAACTCCCCTTTAGAGTTTATTGGTCTACCGAGTTCTCCTAAGTTTATTCAAAAAAAAGTCCAAAGTGATATAGTCTTCACCAAGAGAATTGGTGAATATCACAACCGGGTAACACTTAATAAAGTAAAATTAAATTTTACCGAAACCAAGTAAGTGATAATTTTTCCAAATTGTCACACCAACTACTATGTGACGTATGAACGTTAATATTCAACTAGCTTGGTAATAATTGTTGACCAAATTTACGCTGACGAGTCGCACAATCAAAATTATGAATTCTCTTTTGACCAAATGGTTTAATTAGTTTATAATTATTATAAATTAAATTAGTTAATACTTATGAATATTAATTGTAAAATTTTAAATATTTTTCGAGAAATAAATATTATTGAATATATTTATAACAGTTGTAAAGATATTGATCGATATAAGATATCGATAAGCTATTAAATTAGATTTAATTAAATGATATTTCTTTGGGCATAAATGGGATATTGGCCCATGATAATGGGTAGTTATTTTTAGCAGTAATGAGGGCTATAGGGGCCGGCTCAAGTAGATTGGAGATGTTAGAATCAGATGGCTTAAATTTAGTGATATTTGATATGAGATATGATCCATTAATTTTTTTCCCATCCACTATTTAAACACCTCTAACACTATTTGAAAATGATCTTTTGGCTACCATTATTCCCATCCATTTTTGACTAACTTCATCCCTTATGATCTCAAGCAAATCATACTAAAGTCAATCAAAGGGCGAGTGTTATTTGATAGTCAAAGGTCTATGATGCAAGGATTAGCAGTCTGTTGAATCAAAAAGCTTTCAAAGGAAAGAGAGTTCAAAATTACGAGGTGTGCTTCAAGGAATTGGTTTTAAGTATGTTTTTACTATATTATATAGTCTATAATTTCTGGATAATATTTTATTATTCATATGTATTATTATATTGTTAGTTAGGTGAAGATTTTTATATGTATTAATGTTGTCACATACTAGATTGGTTATATGTATGTAGTCATTTAAAAAAAATTCACATATAGATTAGATATGCGTAGCCAACTATTTTAATTATAATAATCATAATTAATTTATACATATAAATGTATCACTTAATTATACTTGTATGGTTTGTATTTAATTATAACCTCATTTCAATATGGTAATGATTAAACATCTATTTTTATACATGTATGTTGACACTAATTATTATTTTTGGCAGCTGTAAAATACTTTAATAATTATTCATTGCTATTTAATATTATTTAAAGTAATATAATATCTAAATTATTCATATAAGATAAAATATATTTTGGAAATTTAATATTATCTAAATTAATATACTATCTAAATAATTCATGTAAGATAAAATATTTTTTGAAAATTAACTTTTAAAATTTATAAAATTATTTTACCATGAAATAAGCTTTTTGCCAGAAAATGAGAATTTAAAAAAAAAAATCATTTTTCTATTTTTAGAGAATTATCATAATATACGGTTGAAAAACAATTGATTAATAAAATTTAAATTTTGACAGTGAAAAAATTGAAAATTTATCAAGCCTAAAATATCATATTGGATTTTATAAGACTTTAAATTTTGAATAAAATGCTGTGAAAATATTTTTGTTAGTAGTTTATTGATTTTTGACTAACAAATCAATTTTTATATATTTTAATATAGTGAAATTTATAATAAAATTTTATTTTGTTGTGCATACGATCTGAAACTATTTTAAAGATTAATTTTTTAGTTAATATATATATATGTAAATATATACATTTAGATATTATAAATATGCTTATAAATATATGTGTGTGTGTGTGTGTGTTCAATAAATTTTTTTATATTATGTGTATGTATGTATATTATTTTAATACTTACTACAATAACATATATGTATATAAATTATTAATATTCAACATACATACATACATACATTTATATATTACATATAAATATAAACATGTTTATATATTTTCATTCTCATAAAATTATTAACTAAAATCAATATATATATATATACACATTTAAATATTTGTATACATACATATATACATATATATATTATATTTATATATATAAATAATAGGTTTAAATACATACATATCTCTAGACGGTATACAATATATATCGAATGAGTTAATGTGTCCGTCACGATGTTAATTTCAACATTTATGCATGGGCATGTTATACCTTGCATGGATTATCATGTTACACATACACATACACATACATACATGTATATATATATATATGATGCGTATATGTACATTTATATGTATTAAATATAAATAAAATAAAGTTTAATATAGTTTATAGATTTAAATAAAATAAGACATTTTATTTAAATAAAGTTTAGAAATGTTCTAAATAAATTAGACTTCATAGGCCAATATATATACAATAAGGAGATAAATTGAAATTCACTCATAACTTCCATTGCGGGCTGGCCCACTTTCAATATATCAACTCTGGTCATATGATTAACTGTAATTGAAGTGCAGGTCAGCTAACCAAGATCAACATTACTATCAAGCGAAGTTTATTGCTCGTAATTACATGAGATCTTCTATTTTGAGTTATTTGTACTATTCTATAGAAGACTCTCGTCAAGTCATTCTATGATTGTTTTAAATAACCACAAGTATGTAATCCTTTGGTTTCCTTAATGACCATGAGTAATTCACCATCTACCAGATGGAAATCATTATGTACACTGGTCTCAACAGATATATCGATATCCTTTTTTCGATAAATCTTGACTAAGATCAATTTGAGGATATGTATTTGAATGTCAACACATTATCTACTATTGTCAATTAAATACTTTCCCCTAGGGTTTCTACATAGAAAGGTTTGATGTATTCAGACCATTACTTATATCATGGTATAAAAGTACATAAAGCATAAAAAGTAAAAAGCATACTTTATTTTGAGTAAGATTCTTATATAGGATTTAAGTTATGTAATGAATTGCATAATTGCCCCTAAGGAACAAACTTAACAATATCAGATTCCACCAAAAGAAGCCCACTTAAGAAACATGCATCTTAATATAAGATCGGCCCAAGACCCCCATTAAACGCCTACTTCAAGACGAGATAGCCAAGTACACACCATGACCATCATACCATACCACTAGAAAACTAGAGGGAGAACCTATACTGGACCCCCCCGAGGTTCATCATCTTTCCTAGTATTTAGCAATTTAGCAAGCTATCAACTCAAATAAAACAAGTCAACATTAATGACCAAGCCCACTCGGCATTTGCCCGATACTGGCAAGGAACCCAATCAACCTCTCAAGGAATCTCTCAATCGCATAGAACTTCGATAGTCGCTTCTCTTACTATGAACAATGCTCGACAACTTTGAATGTATGATCATTAAATGGCTACCATAGATCACTTAACAAAAGAAACATTTCAGTGTAATGATACGCCTTTTTTTATCCTTCAAAAGTATCCATATACTTATCTCAAATGATATAAGTATACTCACATATCATTGACAAGATTTACTTACTTTAAAATATACTCAAAGAGGTTAAAAAAATGTTACTTAAACATCGTTACTATGAACCATTTCTCTTTTATCAGTTAAACTTTTACATTTCTATCTTTATATAAAATGATTTCATACCTGTTCTTATCACTAAAACTTCATTATTAAAGATCAAAGTATTTTAAAGGTATTTCTATGTATATATAAGTTTTAAAAAGTAAGTTAAGTATTTTATAAAGATAATGATAAAGGAAGTTTGGATATTAACACTTAAGTAAAATAAATGGTTTTATGAATTAATTAATAGTGTAATACCTTAATTGATAAGTGTGGGCATACTTTGATCTTTAAAATGAATATATTAAAGTTAATGATAAGTGTAGAAATGGTTTGCATTGTAGTAAACAATATTTTAGTAACCTTTTTTTAACCCTTGTTATTAATTATACTTAGGAATTGCATATTTGTTACCAGCTGTAACGACCTATATTTTCGAACTAGTCAAAATAACTAAAAACCCGTCCGTTCTAAAATAAACAAATGACAACTACCAACTTAATACACATCATCATCTGATAAACATACAACACTAATAAATGTATAGGATAATACAACATATCAAAGTAATCATTTGATGGTGAGATACTCACCTTAAAACCAGTTAACAAACATCACAAGAAGCAACACTTCCTACCATCACCCAAAGCACAAAGCCACCTCCTTCGCTTTGAAAGTCACAAGCAAAAGCCTCCTCCACTACCTAATAACTCACGGCTTGGAATGAAAGTCACCATAACTCCATCTTTTCTTCACTTCCTTGATGTCAGACCATGTTCCCTAAGTGATTTAAGAACATTGTGAAAGTTTGGAGGAGAAAGAAGTTGAGTTCAATAAGATTTTGAAAAAGTTAGAGAGGAGAAAGAGAGGACGAAGGCATGAAAAAGAGAACAGTTTCATTTCAAATCAATTAATGAGTAAAAAATAGAGCAAGGGGGTGTATTTATAGACTTCGAAAAATGAAGTGCCAAAGACTATAAACTCCCTCCACTTTTCTTATGGACATGTACTTAGGCATGATGTGCACATGTCGGGAGGAAAGTGGAGGGGATTTGTGGTCTTTTGGAGCTTCACTTTCTAAGTCTATAAATACATCCCCTTGCTCTCTTTTCTATTCATTAACTAATTTGAAAAGAAACTATGATCTTTTACATGTCTTCATCCTCTCTTTCTCCTCTCTAACTTTCTCAAATCTTATTCAAATCAACTCCTTTCTCCTTCAACTTTCATGAAGTTCTTATATTACTTATAAGTATGGTTTAGCATCAAAGAAATGAAGAAAAGATGGAGTTATGGTTACTTTTATTCCAAGCCATGAGTTATTGGGTGGTGAAGGAGGCTTATCCTTGTGATTTTCAAAGCAAAGGAGGTGGCTTGTGTAACTACCCCATCGCGATACCCAGAATAGCAAAGAACATTACAAGTAGTGTCCTCTACTAATCCGAAGAATACGGCTTCTTAAGGGCGATCGAATGTGAATATATCTTTATACTAACATTGACACGTCATTTATCCCTTTTAGTCAATATCTGAACTGAATTTGATGTGTATATTATTAATAAAAAGAAATAGACACATCAATTTCCCAAAATCAGAACAATATATCACATATATAAAAATCACTGATCGTGGCGAAATAATATACATCATATACAATACATAGTGTGAGACAAATAAATATACAAGTAGGCCCACATAATACACAACTCAAACTAATTCACTATCTCAAATTCTGTCACATAGTACAACAAGTGAATATCGTACAGAAGATAAACTAAGTGTCAAAATATCTATCATATGTTAGCACACTGTAATGACCCACAATATTTACACCACTATGATATTGTGATTTAAACGAGTATAAAGAATTGAAGTATATTTGTGCACACATTTGGACTTGGGGGTAAATTTGTGATTTCCCATCTATTAAAACCCTAGCCGTGAGTGGATTATAAAAAAAAGAAGGATGTGGCCACGGTTTTCATTTTTACTCTCTCGTTACAAAACAAAAATAAAATGGCCGAAGCCCTAGAAATCAGATTGGGGGGAAAATTATTTTTGCCGTATCAAATGGCGCTGGATTCGTGAGAAAAAGGCGGAAAGCTACGGCAATATCTAGGGGATCGACATCTCATATAGCTACGTGAGTGTTCTTAATCACGATTTGGCAATAAGACCTATCTCAGGCAGCCGTGGTTATATTTCTGTAAATTAATTTGTGTGTATGGATGCTTTGCGTGCATTGATGCTTGTTAATGATTGTTTGATCTTTAGTTGCTTGCGTATTCATATATGGATGATGATTAGTTCTGATTATGTTCATATCTGTACCTGAGATGATATCTATTCACTATTATGTCACGATACACTGATTTAACACTATGTATTACTGCCAAATGAATTGTTTAAGTACACTCATACCAGACGTATCATGTCTGACCCTGTTGATTGTCTCGACAATCTCCTGGGGTGTCTCATTCAACGAGGCAGTTCGGGATGATGTTTTTACAGGTTGCTATGCACATATTGATGAGATGATGATTTAAGAGATGGAGTTAAAATGATTTATCACTGCATGTAGATGATATGAAGAAAGTATTTAAGTATTTTTATTGTCATTTCTTATGTACTGCTGAACTAAAATATGTTTGTAATTCCATGAACAGTGAACTAAAAATTAGATTGATTTGTATATAAATCTTGAAAACTGTATTGTTTTATATGTAATGGCAAGTTTGAAACTGTAGCACTGGACTGTTCAGTTTTTTTATATTTTTTCCTGAAATCTGTATTTAGAGAAATACTGGTGTCAAGGCAGTATACACAAAGGTTTACACTTGTGTATATGTGCAGACCCATAGATTTGCTGAGTTTTGTGATTTAAAGGATTTTTATGGATTCTGTTCAAGTTTCCTTTCAGAAGTTTTGGGTAAAACTTTTATAAACTTATTTTGATGGATTATTTCTATATTTATGCATAAGCATATATGGATCTGGAGTTTGATTTTTGTATGTAATTATCATATCTGAGAATATGTATATATATATTTATTGTTTTTGGCAAGTTGAATGCCTTGAATGTGAAAAGCAAAGATGAGGTATACATATATATATATATATATATTTCTCTATGTTATGTTTTTTTGAGATCAAGTTACTTATGGTTTGGGAGATTATATGGATCTGAATCCCCACTTTTGAAATATGATCTTTCATCTGAGCATCTGAGTTTTTAATAGATATGTGTTTTTTTTATATAAGATGTTTATTCTGGAAAAATGAAGTTTTATGTGGAATTTGGATTTGTACAAGAATTTGAAATAATTTCTGAAATGAGTTTGAGAACTTACAGCCTCATGGCTTTATAAATCTAAAATGTATTTAGTGGCTTTAACAGTATGACTTACAAGTCTGAACTTTATTCATATGTTTTGGCATATTTGATGCCGTAGACTTTTGAAGGAAAGATGGATTTTTAATGCTTTCAAATGCATAATGATTTGGGAAATGAAATTTTTATGCTAAGTGGCTGTTGCTATTCGAATCTGTATATAGCATATAGCTAATATATGTTCATGTGATAGATTCTTGAATTATATTGAGCACTTGCCATATAAATTAAAATACGTGCATGCCCTTACTTTACATTTCTAAAATGAATAAGCACAGTTTTGAATAAGTTTTGCAAAAGAAAGTAAACTGTTTTATATTCATAAGTATTCTAGAAATGGATTACAAGTCCATGTATTATCTTGAGATTTTTATAAAAGGAACTTGTTAGTTTCCAATTGTTTGTGTTAAAAATATTTGTATGATGCAGAATAGCTTTTGTTCTTGCATCAGTGACATGTTTTTGTTTTAAAGAAGGATAGTTGATGTAAATTCATCTTTTATGTCTGAATATAACTTGCATAAATGAGAAAGAGGAAACTCGATGACCTCATTTTTATATAGTTGGATTGGTAATCCTTTGTTTATACATATAATTATTAATATTTTGTTGGTGCCAAGGCTTCATTGCCTATTCATTAATATCATTGCTTGAGCTTGTGTGTTGGCGAGGCCGTGCACACATGTATTTATATGTGTGTGTACGCGCAGCCACACCTATAATTGTGCTATAGCAAGAGTTGAGTTAAGTAAAGGATCTCTATGATTTTTATGATATACTCAGGAATTCTGATATTTCATGTCTGCTTGTGTATCTTTTGTGTCATATTGAAAATAATTTTTATGAAATGGGTTTATCTTTATATTAAAATGCTATGTGTGAATGCTTTAGCTAATTTTTCTTAACTCTGATTTAATAACTAAAGAGATTGGTATATCTTCATATATACTAATCTATGTTTTAAGAATATACCAATATTTCTATATTGGTAATAGTGGATCCTGGTTTTGGTTTTGAAGATAGATGACCCTGTGTTTTCATTTAGCATATATTTCTTTATGCCAAAAAAAAAAAAAAAAAAACAAATTAGCCCATGATTTGGCCACTAGAAAAGTAGGGTCATCTCACACACCTACCCAAAAGTCCAAGTGTCTGTAAACCTGAAAAATCTCGGTTTGACCCGAGCGAAAAAACATTTTGGCCAGACTATCTCTAAATATCCAATAGGATGAGAACAAGATGTAACACAAGAACAAGTAATATATAAGCGATACATTTATCCAAGAAATAACAAGTCACGGGGTTAACTTAACTTAGAATTCAACACAAGTCACATGTTTATACATTTAGGTCACGAATACAAATTAGGCACTAAATACTGAATTCCCAAAGCAAAGCATGACATCTTTAGGCACACAAATATCATTAGAATCTACCAAAAAACATAAGAATATATATATAAATATATATATATATATATATATATATATATATATATTTCACTAACACAGAATAGTTACAGAAAACCAAATTTCTAAAATCCAAGAGATCTTAATCCAAACCGATCATAATGATCGTCCAAAACAATCGCAGTGATTGTACTCAAAACCCATGGCAAACAAACAAACTAATTTGTATCACTTGAACCGATCTAATACTAAGGATTGTACTCAAACTGGGAATACATAATCACAGAATGATCTTAAGGATAGTCTATACCGATCAAGGAGATCGCAGAAACCATAACTCGATAAGTTTACATTTATTTAATGTTATTACATTCGAAAAGAAATCTAGGAATAAACTCCTTAAAGATCTAGCAGCCACTTGTCACACACCAAAAGTGAGTAAACTCTAAAGTGTCAAATACTATCACATTCGGTAATCAGTAGAATTTAACCAATATGTCACATACCATATGGTGAAATCCAAGTATTTACTAAAAGCTAGTAAATATCACTTATTACGGATACCACTGGAAAACCTGAACTACATTTTCTTAAGGATCTAACAACCACTTGTCGCACACCAGAAGAGAATACAACTCTAAAGTGTAGAATACTTCCTAATAGCAATCACACGAATTTAACCATGACATCCCATACTACCCGGTGAAATTTGAGTATTCGCTAATGGGCTAGTAAGTTCCACTCAAACATTCTATTCAATGAGTTATACAATATTCAACGAAGCATTATTCGAAAGCATTTAAACCAATCGATAACATTAAGTCGATTATTAATACTCCTTATATTATAAAATTAAGGTTCTCAAAATATTTTTCTCAAGATCCAAAAGTCGCACAAGAATTCCAAAATTTCATATAAATAGCCAAAGGCTAAGTACAATGAAATCCAATAAGGTTTTATTTTGGAAGCAAATAATATCATTTTAACATATAGAAAATGATTTCTAAAATACTTTAGCTATACAAATACTTATTTTCAAACTTCTCATTTTAAAATCCATAAATCTGAGTTGTTCTAAAAATACACTTATATATATGGTTGTATAAAAATACCGTAAAAGATATTTAGTTAATCAACCATATTTTAGAGACCATATATATTATCATTTATTTTATGAAACCATAAATACCGATACTTCAAACCCATATGGGTATAAAAACAGTTGTTTGGAAACAATATAGGTTTGTATTTCAAAACCATACTATTAAATCCATAACTATTTCTACTACTTTTATATACATATACATGTATATATATAACTATATATATATATATATATATATATATAAAAGAAATTGGATTCATTTGGAAACAATTTAAAATGATATAATATCAAAGCATGTTGCGTACAACAATTTCAAGGCACAAAACACTACAGGATGAAACAAGTATATGTTTAAGCTAATTTCAATTCAAGAAAACAAAAAAAAGGAAACATGCTATATATAAAACAATGTAACTAATAAGGCAACAAGCTATGCAAAGGTCAGCTAGTAAATAAAAGCAAGCATAAACGTGCAAAAGAAAGTCCATAGGCATAGCCGCATAGGGCATGACAAATTTTCAAGGCCATGCATACAAAATCAAAGCAACAAAAAGAAAATGTTAACATGGGGCAATTTGCACCTAAGTCTAAATTAATGTGTTCAATTGCACTGAGGGGAAGGGTGCTTGCTTCATTTCAAAGCAAAAAAACAAAGCAAATTGCATTTAATGCAAAGGCAAGGACGTGATACGTTTCAAGGCATTAGTACAATGTCTGATCGGCAACTAACATTTACAAGTACAAACAGTGGCGGAGCCAGCTTTTCACTTTAGGTAGGGCTGAAAATTGAAAGAGAAAAACAAAATTTCAATAACTACAGCTACGAATTATTAATTTTCCAATCACCAGCCAAAATAAATTTCACCGTACAGTTTATAACAATGCTAGCAAAATAAAAGAATTATTTAATTGATCTAATAGGCTAACTAGGCTGAACAATATGTTGACGTGGGGCAGTTTGAGGTAGGACAAAGCTTCAAATTTTCTTTTTTCTAATTAAGTTAAAAAAATTCAGGTATGGCTCCTGCCTTATCTGAGCTACATGTAGGTACGCCCCTGAGGACAAAGAAACTAAATATACATTGCAGCTACTATTCACAAATGAAAGAAATTAGCATTTGTATCCAAATTAACGTGTACAGCTGCAAAAGGGAAATACATATATGGCTACAGGCATTTAACCAAACAATGTCAAGGCAAATAAGATAAGATGGACATGTGTCCTTTTGCATGTGAAATACTAAAGCATGGAAAAGGGTGCGAACTTACAGGGCAAGGACGAACGAAATATTGGCTACGGGAAATTTGTGCGTACGAAAGCAATGCATGGCAGGGACGAAACAAATTCAAAGAACAATGTAAGGAAGCATGAATAAAAAACGAAGGCTCCAGAGCCAGGAACAAGTGCGTGTTCGTATTTTCCAAACAGCGTCCAATTTACTATGAGCGACTAAACAGATATGAACAGACAATAGCAGTGGATCATCAAATATCAGCAATCAAATTTTCAATCATTGAACCTAAAATTGCATAAGTTGTGTGGGGATTAACTCACCTAAATTTTTCTTAATTCAGCACCAAAATTATGATTACTACAGCTTCAGATTATTCGAGTTTACTGGAATTTTGTAGTTTTGAGTCCGAGATGTTTTTAGATGAATTGAGAACAGAAGAAAGATGATACAAAAGAAATGATATATTCACTTATTATGTATTGCTATCATACAGACTGCTTTTATACAAATTTGTACAAGTATTGGGCCTAAACAAGTCTGGCCCAATATCTCTTTCTATATTCGCTTTGCTGAATGATATAGTTCAATATACATGTTGCACAGTCATTACTCGTTATTTCCTATATCCCCCTCAAAGCGATTAGGGTTAGGTTCCCAAACTCCTGAGCCGCCTCTCGATAAAATAATTCCCGATCAGAGATTTCTTCAAATTTTGGCCAGATTGAATGTTCATGATCAAAGACAGGGCATCAACCTGTCTTATTGTCAAGACTGTTGTTGAGATCTTCTTCAGGTTTGATGATGTTTCGTTCTATGATCAAATCAAGGCTAGGAAGACACCGATCTGTCTTATTGCTGAAGTTGTTGCTCAGATCTTCCTCAGGCTTGATAATGTTTCGTTTGACATTTAGTTCCTCTCGAAATCGAATGAAATTCCTTGCGGTAAGCAACTTTGTTAAAATGTCTGCAACTTGCTAAGTAGCCGGTACGTGATTAATTTGCAGCTTTCCTTTTAAGATTTGTTCTCTTACGAAGTATAGTTCGATTTCTATATGTTTCATTCTTGAGTGAAGTACCTGATTTGCTAATGGTAGACTATGCTTAAGTTGTCACACTATACTGTTGATTTGCTGTTTGTAGTCATTTGTAATTCATGCATAAGTGACTGTATCCACATGACTTCTGCTGTTGCATTGGCCACACTTCGATACTCTGCTTCTGTGCTAGATCTAGAGATTGTACTATGTTTCTTTGAGCACCATGAAACAGGAGTATCACCTATATAGATGCAATAGCATGTGGTAGATCTCCTATCATTAGGATCTGTAGCTCAATCAGCATCTGCATGGCCAGTTATATTGAGGTGTTTGCTTTTCTTTAGTAGAATTCCATAGTCCAATGTTCCTTTTAGATATCGTGGTATTTTCTTGACTGCTTTCCAATGTTGATCTAGTGGTTTCTGCATGAATTGACAAACTTTATTAACATTATATGACACATCTAGTCTAGTTATGGTGGCATATTATAATGCCCCAACTAGACTTCTACATTGTTTATCATTAAGTATGGATTCTCCCATGTTTTTGGATAAGTGTTGACTACTTATCATTGGAGTTGGTTGATGATTAGCATTTGACATCTTTGACTTGTCTAGTAATTCCTTTATATATTTAGTTTGACACAACATGACTTCTGAGTGTAATTTCCTTTTGACTTCTATGCCCAGGAAATAATTTACATTTCCTAGATCTTTAATTGAGAACTCCTTGTCAAGATGCTGAATAATTTTATTGATTTCTGCTTCACTGTTACCTGTAACAATTAAATCATCAACATAAATGAGTATATAAATTGTAACAGTATCATCAATTCTTATGAACAGTGAGTTATCTGATTTTGTGGATTGAAAACCCATGTTATGCAAGGTAGTTTTTAACTTATCAAACCATACTCTTGGTGCTTGCTTGAGACCATATATGGCCTTGTTTAGTCCGCACACAAGATTTCTGTCCTGTTGATACCCTGGTGGTTGTTGCATGTACACTTTCTCTTTTAACTCTCCATTGAGGAAGGCATTGTTTACATCTAGTTGTCTGATTTCCCAGTCTTTATACAGAGCTATAGTGAGAATGACTCTGGTAGTTGTTGGCTTTACCACCGGTGAAAATGTTTCATTGAAATCAAAGCCATGTTCCTGTGTGTATCCCTTTGCCACTAATCTTGCCTTGTGTCTGGCAATTGGACCTTCTGGATTTTTCTTTAGTTTATATGTCCATTTACATCCTATGACATTTTTTTCTTTAGGTAGTGCAACCAGATTCCATATTCTGTTTTTGATGAGTGCATTATATTCATCATCCATTGCAGTCGTCCAATTTTTGTCTTTGAATGCCTGATCAAATGTCTATGGTTCCTCTAATATGATGGATGCATATATTATTGGTTTGAATATGCCACTTTTTGATCTGGTAATCATATGATGTTCAGTTGTGATTCTGTCTTCACTATGTGATGGTTCAATGCTTTGATCTGAGCTGTTTCCTGATTCATTATACCGAGGATTTGATTCAGACTCACTCAAGCTTTGTGTTGAATTTGATCCACTTTCAGGTAAATCAGATGACTCTGTCTGACCTGGTTGAACAGACACCGCGTATTGTGGAGCAGAGTCCACTGAGTTTTCTTTAGTCACTGTCTGAGTCCATTCCGATGAATGCACAGGTATGGAGGGTATTGATACATTTGGATAGTATACTTTCCCTGTTGTCTTGATGCTGATATTAGAGTAGGGAAAGACATGCTCATTAAAAACTACATGCCTGCTTACAAATATTTTGCCATTGCTATCAATACATTTGTAACCTTTTTGATTTGATGGATATCCAAGAAAAGTGCATGGAGTTGATCTGAAATTTAGTTTGTGTGTGTTGTATGCTCTTGTGTAGGGGAAACACAGGCAACCAAATGTTTTTAAATCTTGATAGTCAGGTCTTATTCCAAATAACTTTTCTATTGGACTTTTATCATTTAGGACTTCAGCTGGCAGTATGTTTATCGGGTGCATTGCAGTACTAAATGATTCAGGCCAGAATTTTAGGAGTAACTTTGCCTGAGAAAGTAATGTTAGACCTGACTTAACTATATGTCTGTGTTTCATCTCCACTAGTCCATTTTGTTCAGAAGTATAAGGGTATGTTGTTCTATGAACTATCCTTTTTTTACTAAAATAATCACCAAGAGTTTTAAACTCTCCACCACCATTAGTTTGTATAACTTTAACTTAATGGTTGGTTTGTTTTTCCACTTATGTGATAAAGTGTATAGTGGTTTGATGTGCTTCACTCTTGGTTTTCAAAAATTACACCTAGGTATATCTGGAATATGCATCAACAAAGGATATATAATACTTATATCCATAGTCAGAGCTGATTGGGGCAGGACCCTAGAGATCAGTGGCAATTAACAACAATGGTTTATCATATTGAGTCACAGAATTTGAAAATGGTAATTTGTGGCTTTTACCATTTGACAGAATGCAGATATAAGGAAGTGTAACATCAAAAGGGATTTTTTTTTCTGATAACACCTTTTTTTACAATATTTGCATTGGGGTGACCAACTTTGCAGTGCCAAATATCAAAGTTGCTCAGTTTCTTTTCACTCTGATCAAGTTTAGAAAAATTACAATTCTCAACACATTTATATGCATTTGAATTTCTTGACTCAACAAGATTAAACCTATATAGATCCATCACAACTTCACCTTGCAGTAAAATTTCTTTTGTTGGAATATCTCTAACTAAACAATGTCTAGGATAAAATTCAAAATAAACATTGTTATCACTTGCAAACAATGATAACTTAAAAGATTTTTCTTTATCTGTGGAACCATCGGTAGATTATTGAGAAATAGTTTTCTTTCAACTTTTATGCAAGCATTACCAGTGTGTGATCTTTACTGCTTCACAATTTCCTATGTGTATGGTTTTATTACATTTGTACTCCTTGGTTCCTAGATTTAGGTTGTCTAGGTTGTTGGTGATGTGATTGGTATCACCAGAATCCGGATACCAGCTTTCATCAAATGTTAGATCCGATCTGTTGTTGTCATTTTGATTGTTTGCCCCGTTACTGCTTGTTTGATTGCTAGTGTCCTGTTGTATCTGGGCTATGTTTGCACTATAGTTTCCATTTTTTTGATTGCTTGAGTTCTGACCTGAAGTATAGTTCATATTGAGTCTGAAGAAACAATTTGGAGCAGTATGACCAATTTTCTCACATATCTGCCATTTTGATTTGTTGTTATTGTTACATCTGCCTCTGCCTCTACCTCTAGTAGGTGGGTTCCCTTTATTATTGTTATTATATTGATTCTTGCCTCTATGACTTGCTGCATAATTGACTGACATATCAGTATCAGAGGGTTTCTTGAATTCTAGCCTTCCTTCATGCCCAAGAAGTATAACATGAACATCCTCTAGAGTTGGTGTTATTCTTTGAGAAGATATAACAGCCACAACAGATTCATAATCTTCACTTAGACCACTTAATATGATTAATACTTGTTCAGATGCTGGTACTTTATGACCTGTTGCCTTAAGAAGGTCACATGTAGTTTTGATTTTTGCAAGATATTGACCCATTATGATGTTTTCTTTTCTAATACTGTGAAGTTGTCTTTTATGATGCATCACTTTAGCAGCAGACTGTGAGTTAAAAATCCTTTCAGCTGTTGACCAAACACCATTTGCATTTTTACTGCCAATTACCTGTGGTAGCAATTTCACACTTATAGATGAAAGTAACCAAGAACAGATCAGACTATCTTGTCTCTGATACTTTACAAATTCTGGGTTACTAACTGTTATGTTTTTTGAACTAGTGATGAATCTTAGTGGGATTCTGATAGTGCCATTGAGGAAATCTTCAATCCCATGTCCTCTGATAGCTGTCTCAACCTGGACTTTTCAAAGGAGATAATTATCTTCTTCTAGATGAACTGTGACTAATTGGCTATGTGGGCTAACTATGGTTTTAATAAGATTCTCTATGGTAGTTTGATCAAAATCAGATGTTGCTGATGTTTCCGAGCTATTGGCCATGATGCAGGATCAAGAAGTTATAACAAATAGGGTGATGCAGTCTTGATTCAAGAACTGCTACTGTGGGTTGACAGAAAAAGAAGTAAACAAGAACTGATTTGAAAATCTTCAAAACTCAGGTAAGTACAACCACTATCCCAGATGATTGATTTCAATGATGGGTTTTTTCTGATATGATACAATTCCTTGATGTTTTGGTGAATTTCACTACTAGGCACGACACTTACTTTCTTCTTGAACTAGAGATTTGAATTCTTTTAATCTCAGATGATGAAAATGTTTGTGATGAGATTCTAAAACTTTTGAGAAAACACCAGATGATGAGTTTTTGATGGTATAAATACTGCAATCTAGCCGTTAGGCTTTGCTTGGCTCTGATACCATTTTCGAGTTTATTGGAATTTCGTAGTTTTGAATTTGAGATGTTTCTAGACAAATTGAGAATAGAAGAAAGGTGATATAAAAGAAATATATTCTCTTATTATGTATTGCTATCATAAAGACTGCTTTTATAAATTTGTACAAGTATTGGGCCTGAACAAGTCTGGCCCAATATCTTTTTCTATATTCGCTTTGCTAGATGATGTAGTTCAATATACATGTTGCAGAGTCATTACTCATTATTTCCTATACAGACTGAAATAGCAAACCCTTGAATTATTAGCTTCAAGAAGAGTTTAATTTGTAATTTGGATTGGAAAGAATTAAGCCCTAGATTAAAAGAGGGGTTTTGATTTCATTTTCTTTCTATTTCTCGAGTTTTAGAAGGAAAAGTAAGTTATTTCCATGAGAACGGGATTTTACCTATCTCTTACGTTGGGTAATTGGGCTTGGGTTTGCTACTAAACCCATAAGCTAGGTGTTACAAAATTGGAGTATTACTAATTATCTCTTCCAATTTACAAAATATCTATTCTATTTTACTATTAAATCGGTTTTAATGATTTTTTTTCTCTATTAAATTCTCAAACTCAGTATATCTAAAATACAAAAATCTTCGGTTTATATATCTTGAATGGTGTTATAATTAAAATTTACATTTTTATTTCCACTTTATTATTCTAATAATAATTTCAAAGTATTTAATTCATTCGATATTTCAAATAATTTTTTTGGAAAAGCAATTTCAAATAATTTAATTTAACTAAACTTCAAATACCCTCATTTTTTACTTCATTATTTACTATAAGAATCTCTAGCAGCCAAATTTAAAAATATTTAATCTAAAATTAAATCATTCATAAATGATTGCTAGTTCCTTCCTTTTAGTTCAAATTATCCCAATTATCAAACATCGACTTTAATTACTTTATTAAATTTCTAAAAATCACAAAATGGAATTATTAACAAAAATCAAATTTAATTAGTTTGATATTTAATAACAGGATTATTACACTTTGAGCAGTAGGTGATGGTAGGAAGTGTTGCTTTGATTTTGGTGGCTTGTGATGCCAACTAACTTGGTTTTAAGATAAGTTATCTCACCATCAAATGATTACTCTGATAAGTTGTATTATAAAAATTATATCCTATACATTTAATAGTGCTTTATATTTATCACCGATGATGTGTATTAAGTCGGTAATTGGCATTTGTTTACGATAATTAGTTTATTTTAGAACAGGCGAGTTTCAGTGATTTTGACTAGTCCAAGAATCTAGATCGTTCATAACTAATTATTAAAAATATAATTTTTTGAAACTACTTTAAAATATATTATAATTATTAATATAGAATATTATTTAAAAATAACGAATTCTGAAATAGATAGAAAAGCTAAAATAAACTGTTGAATATGTGCTTATATGATTTTTTGTTTGATGATAATAAACATATATACATTCGTTTAAATGTATTTGTTAATGTACTATTTTATTTTTCATAGATTAAATAAATATTTGCTGAATAAAATTAAATAACACAGAATTTGAATTCAAACAGAAATTTTATTCAAACAAATATTTGTTACAATTTTGAATAGTACAAATTCAAGCTCTCACTATACATATACATTTTTGATTACAAATACATCACAATTTCATATTTACATTTAACCTCACTACACATCACTCATTCACTCAATTCGTATTTTATCTTCAACTTCATTCCAGTTAGAATCCAGCATCTGAGCAATCTACAAAAATATTCACTAACGTAGTAAAATTTAAAAAGAAATATTTTTGCAATATAAAATAAAATATGGTTTTTGAAAATATTATTTGCCTCAGTTATTTGGGTTGTTCGTCATGATTTATATTTGAATTCATCACGCACGAACAACATGACATGCACAGTGTATCACTGTACATGCCACAAGGCCGTGCACACCGATATACACTTGATAATGTTACAGGGACAGGTGAGCACAAGGTCAAACCCAAAATAAAAAGACGGGTTTAACTCAGGTGCAATATAAATAAAGTCTCGACATCGGCACAAGGTCAAACCCGAGTTTTAAAACTGGATTCAACTCAAGTGAAATTTCAAAACTCAACATGAAATGATCAAGAACCAAACAAAGACCAAAAGTACAAAATGACCACCAAGTATGCTAAAACAAAATCAGGCCCAAACCAGTTGCAACATCACTAATACTAGTGAAACAGAAGCTCAAACCAGAACAAATGTCACTGCAACATGAATACAAGTGCAGGACAAAGCATCCAGTTTTTCCAAATGATGTATAAAGTCTCAAAGTAACAATAAAGGATGCATCAATGACAACAAGAGCAGCAAAACATTACTGCAACTCCAACAGATCAAAACCAAATCCGAAGTCAGTAATGCAACAGTGACATGCACATCAACCAAACAACAAAGGTCAAGATACAATCAAACAAGAACTCAAGTCTATACCAAATGCCATCATATGTTCATGAGCAAAAAAGTGCACAAATGTACACAATCCAGGCAAAGCAGGATGACCACAAACTCAACAGGCATATGTACAGCATGAACAAGACATGTACACAAGGCATGGGGGCACTGGAACATATAGTGCAACAAATAAATCAATTCTGCAACACTGAATTAGATGAACCAGCAAAGGGAAAAGACTCAAAGACACAAATACAATGCAAATGGACACATGGATACAACTCGACTATAGTAAAACATACAGCTACCAGTGATACAAATGAATGACCAGTTTCGACCAACAATAAGAAAGTGAAACCGAGATGCTACAGATATCAACAACAACAACTACACTAAGGTTCAAGTGGAATCAAGACAAATCAGTGCAACCCGAAGTCAGCAGCATCAAGAAAGTGAAGAATCAAAGTCAAAGCCGACCAGAATTCAGTTTAACAAAGTATAATCGAAGTCAAAAGGTAATCATCGAACAAAGTCAAATATAGTCAAGCTGTGGTCATCACGAAATCAAAAATGGGCGAAGTCAAAGCAAAATCAACACCGTGATGACCACGATAGCGATTCAAAACTGTGTCAACCAAGCAAGCATCAATTATACGAATTTGATTGAGTCGGTAAAATCATCAACATCAGAAATTAATCGAACGGCCGAGCAAATTATGTGACAAATTCAAATAAAGAATATACGACGCAAATCTTGGGTTACAAACCCTATATAAACAAATCATCATCGGCAATTTCAGCATGGAGTTCAATCAAGCATAACAGAATAGCATAAAGGAAAATCACATACCGAATCGAAGTCGAACTCTATCAACCAGAAGCAGCCGAAAGAATTAGATGAATAAATCATCACTCAATTGTCAAGATCAACATAATCGGCAGTTTCTTCACGAACCCTAATTTGGATCGAAGGACGAAAGCCCTAATTTTAATCAAGGAGGAACGAACGAAGAAAGGTCTAATTTTTAATCAGGAGGAACGAAAAGAACACGGCCGCCATTTTCACAAAGGAACAAATAAAAGAGGATCGGGCCAAATAATAAAAAAAAGGCCAGCCTATTCTTTTAAAGAGCTTTCTCTTTTATGTTATAAGGGGAATTTATTTTAAATTAGGGTTATTTTAATTTAAAATTGTTTTTAATTGTATTTTCTTTTTTAAACCGTTTAAATTTCTAGTCGTGTGACTAGGGGACAAACTACGTGGCGTAGTTTGAGAATTTGCAACTCAGTGGCTGAATTGTGGCAGGGTTTTGAGCATAGAGCTAGGTTTAGTCGATAGCGGGTGTCGCGAGTTTACGTGTGTAAGTGTCTGACTATCTAATTTCTAGTAGAAACCTTGGGGGCATCACGTAGGTAGGGTTTTGCCGAAGCTGGGTAAATTCTGTGTCGTTCTATTTCTGCATTTTATTATTCTGCTATTTTTCTGTGCTGCTATTAATATGTGATCTGTGTTAAAATAATTTTATAAGCTTCCGCAATTAATTTTTATAATTTATACCATCACCCTATTCATCCCCCCTCTAGGGTGAAATCGATCCTACAAGTGGTATCAGAGCTAGGAACAAAAGCCGTTTTTGTTTTAAAATATTTGATTTTACAAAAACCAATTTTTATTTTAAAAAGTTGAATTTTTAAAATGGCTTCTTTTAATACTGCTTTTGCTGAGGGTCAATCCATAGTTAGACCACCAATGTTCAATGGTGAATATGCTTACTGGAAAAAAAGGATGGAAATTTTTCTGAAAACCATTGACGCATGGAATATTGTTGAGACAGGTTATAGAATATCAACTATAACTATAGATAATCAGGAAATAGAGAAACCAAAGGAACAATGGACAGAACTAGAAAATAAATTACAAAATACAAATGCTAAAGCTATGAATTCTATTATCTGTTCATTGGATCAATATGAATTTAATCGTGTCTCACATTGTCTAACTGCGCAGGAAATATGGCACACTCTAGAGTGACTCATGAAGGAACATCTCAAGTCAAAGAATCTCGCCTTGCCATGCTAACTAGCGAATATGAGAAATTCACAATGGCGAAGGAAGAAAATGTCAAAGAGATGCATGGATAACTTTCCAATATCGTATATAAATCAAAAGCTCTCGGAAAATCATACACGGAATTGGAAATAGTCCGAAAAATCCTCAGAGTCCTTCCACGAAGATTTGAATCAGAAGTGACTGCCATTCAAGAATCAAAAGACTTAAAACAGATGAAAGTTGAAGAACTCATCGGTAATCTCACCACTTATGAGCTAGAAATAAAGTTCAAGGAAGAGGGTGAAGGAAGTGACACTCGAAAGAAATCAATAGCGCTCAAAGGAACAACCGAAAGTGATGATGATAACAATGATGATGATGCAGCAACAGAATTGGAGCTATTAATAAAGAAATTCAAAAGGTGGAATTACAAATACGGAAATTCAGCTCGAATTCAAAAAGTGAAAAGCAGAATAGTCAAAGCACTAGACAACTCAGACGAACAGAAAATCATCTGTCACAAGTGCAACCAACCCGGACACATCAAGCCTAATTGTCCTCAAACCCAACACGACTTTGAAAAGAAATCAAAAAGGAGAAATTTTGCAGTCACGTAGAATATAAGTGATGAAGATAATCAAAGTACTAGCAGTGAGAGTGAGAAAGCGGATATGTGCCTTCAAGGAAATATAACTGATAGCGACGATGACGAGCCAAGCGAGGTATCAAAACTTACTCACTCTGAATTACTTATTTATTTCCACGAAGTGAATGGCTGTTTTGAACGACTTAGGGAAAAATATGCCAAACTTGAATCACAAAAAGACACTTTGATAGAATTAAATGAACAACTTGACCAATTAGTTGAAAACTATCAAAGAAGGATCCCTAAGTGTGATAAGTGTTCAATATTCGAAGAGGAAATTAAAAAAATCAGAAATCAATATAAAATCACTTGAAAATGAAATTTTGATTTTAAAAGAGAGTGAAAATACTAGGAGAGAGAATTCTATTAAAAAGTGCACACAATTGTTAAACGAAAATGAATCTCTCAAAACACAAGTCCAACAATTGTCAACGACTTTAGATAAACTTTCAAAAAGTGAAAAATCGTTGAATATGCTATTAGGAAAGCAAACTGTTAATACGGTTAGACAAGGACTTGGATATAATAGTTTGAAATTTGTTGAAAGCAATATTAATCAAGTTAATTCTATGTGCATAATTTTGTAGAAAATATGGACACAATCACAATAATTGTTGGTATAGACCCAAACATGTGAAAACTATACCGATTTGGGTCCCAAAAGGCACAAATATAAAATCTCTCAAAGTTAAACAAATTTGGGTGCCGAAGGGAACAATTATAAATAGTTTCGGGTCTCCACAAAATTATTTTTCTAAATATTCTTCCACTAACAACCATGGACCTATAAAAGAAATAGGTCACAAAAATCTTTTTCCGTGTAGGTGTGGTGACAGGCTAAGGAACAACAATAGTGCATCTTGGATTCTGGCTGTTCCGAGAGCACACCGAGCGACAAAGCAAAGTTCCTTAGCCTAGTATAAAGGTGACAGAATCACAACAGACAATAACGAAAAATATTGTAAAGGTAAAACAGGTAATGGTTTATTTTGAACGATATATTAAATGTGATAATCTGCACCGTATTCTGAATTAAAATCAGCCAATGTTGAGATGATAAAAAGATGATGATTTTGATTCTGACTAATGCAACATAGTTGGCCAAATTATATTCTTATGCCAAAAACACTATACAATTCTCTAGATTCTTTGAATTACTTCATATATATAATTTTGGATTAAAAATAATGTTTTGTTGGATGATAATACATTTGGTTATAATACGGCTAACATTACATTCACGGTTTCTGATTATTTACACGGATTCAATTCAAATTCAAAAGAATGTCACTTAAGCTGTTAAAATTAAGTTTGAATTTTTTTGTGCACACTTCATGGTTTGGTCAATCAAATTCAATTAATGATTATTTTGAGTGAAAGAGAAATTCAGATATAGATTACACTGGTAATCTAGTTGGTAGAAAAATTACTAGTTGAACGTGATTTTTGTTGAGACATTTAGTAACTGCATCGTTTTTCAAAGAAAATATCTGCATATACTTCATTTCAAATAATTTTCAAATAGCAGAAATTTTTCTTATAAAACTCCTTCTAGAAAATTATTTTTGACCATATTTTCAGATTAGTCATTTTGAAAAATTGATTTCATAATTATTTTTGAATTTGATTTTAAATGACTATTTTGACTAATCTGACTCCCTAATAATTATCGAAAAGATAAATAGTGATTGAAAAAGTGTTGAGTGTTGATATTGATCATATATTATGACTCGAGACAGTATAATTAGTAAATTTCTTTAGAAATTTAAACAAGAGTTATAAAACTTTTTGTTGGTAAAAATTCCATGACCATCTCTATATCTATCATATTTCTAACGACCATCACTCATCAAAATTCTATATAGTTTGTCGATATGTGGTACTTTAAATAGGAATCGTTCGTTTTTCATTTTATATTTCTTTCATAATTGTAACGACCCAGGATTTTAAGTAATTAAAATTTGAATATTTAATTAATTTTAAATATTAATAAGTGAATTTATAAGTCGAATAAATTTTATTTCAAATAATTGGATTTAATTGAATAATTAAATCAATAATTTAATATGTTAAATTATGGAAATAATTGAAAATTGAGTTAAATATGATTGAAAATGATTTGTAAAATTTTATTTTATCATGTTGGAGTTAGAACGATATTTTAGAACTTTTATAATCGAATTAAAAGTTAATTTGTGAAAATTGAATATTTTAATATTAAATCGACTAGTGAAAATAGTCAATTTTTGAACAGTCTCAGGATTGGACGAGACTTGCTTGTCTTAGTGAAATGTGATGGGAGGTTCTCGCTTCGCGGTTTGGTGGCGAACGGGAGACTCTTACCCCCACACGGCCTCTTTTAGGGGGTTGGTTAGGTGTAACCTGAGACAGTCGAGAGGCTGGCCGTAAAAGCAAGTTTGGGGTATCACTGTGAGCCACGGTGGAGCTGGGATGGTTGAAAAGCCTACCGGTCGCTGCTGGCGGAAATGAGGTCCTTCACAGGTGGTATCAGAGCAAATGGTTAAGCGACAACCATGGTTCTGTTGGGTATTACTCATTAGAGATAGAGTCAGTAGTACTCTAGAATGAGTTGAGTGTAATAATAGATATGAGAGCATATTTGTTAGTGAATATAAAATTGTTTTATATTGTGTTGACTTATCGATTGATTGTTTATAGATTCCAGTCGATGTAGTCTAGCTAACTATCGTAGATAATGGTTTCTAAACTCTTAAACAAGATAAACCGACACAGTATTGTTTTAAATTGGGTAAATGAAATAATTTTACCTTGATTATATTTTTATATATAAAGGAATAATTTTTCAGAATTATTAAAATGTATATAAGTGGATTGTTTAGTTGTTTGAATAATCTAAATAAAAAAAACATGTTGTAAAAGAATAATTGTATAAGCAAAAGAATTATAAGAATTGAATTATAATTAAAGTAATTTACAATTGAGAAATAAACTTATATATATAAGAAGTGAAACTATATGGATATATTTATGAATATGAGTTATAAATAAAAATGAATTTAAAGTTAAATGGAAATTTACTTTAGAATTTGGAATCTGAATTGATTTATAAGTGGGAATTTAAGTTAAGTAAAACAAAGTGATGTTTATAAAATGAAATATAACTTAAGAGATGTTGAATGAATTTGATATTGGTATCAAAGTAAATTAATAAAGTTAAGTGATAAATGTGAACTTAAGTTATGTAAATGAAATTCAACTTTTGTAATTGAATTGAATTAATGGATTAAATGTTAATCAATTGAATGTGAATTAAGTTGATATGAAATAATGAATGTAAGTGTAATTCATTAAAATGTAATTTATTAGAAGTTGAATAGTTGAATGAAAATCAATTTAGTTAAACCAAACTGAATGAATATAAGCAAAGGAATTTGGTTGTAATTAATATACATTGGTTGTTATATGGTTGTTAGTTGATTGTATATAATTCATTAAGTGTTAATGAAATTGGAAGCTAAAGTAATTGGAAATCCAATTGAAAGTTAAGTGAATCTTAAATAGAATTGAATTTGATTTGGAAGTGAACCAACTTGAATATGAATTAGTGAATATAAACTAATTAAAATTGAAAATGAATGTTAGTAAGAACATTCACTGTTAATGAATCGAATGTGATTAAATTGAAAAAACCAATTCATTGAATATTAATGAGAATATGAATGAATATTTATCGGTTATGAATGCTAGTTGGTTGATGGTTGAATATATATTGCTTTTATTGCATTTGCTATGTTGGCATATATAGTTATTATGTTACTATATAATGTATATTGAGATTATTTTCATATATGCATGTTCTCGTGTTGTTTGTTGAGTGTTTAGTAGGTGCGGATCACGTTTGCTTCGCATTTGGAGCTCGCTTTCGCGCTATATTAGCCGTATATGCTTGCTTATAAAATATAAGGTACATATCTCGGATTAAATATCGTACTTTTACATTTTTTTCCCTGCGGGATGCCTCATTACTTGATGAGATGTATATTTTTGATATATATACTGTCATTTTTTTTTTCCGGATCGAGCCGCGCAAAGGAGACTATGGCGAATTTTTCCGGAAATTTAAGGCGTTAGAAAAATTTGAAAAAAAAAGTTGAAAAAAAATTGGAAAATTTTGAAAACTATAACTTTGATTTGGAGTTGAAAGTTAAACAATAGTAGTTTGGTTTGAAAAGATAACTAAGTATGATTTGAAAACTTAGTAAGCTATTATAAGAAGTTTAAACTATGAATTTTGGAAAGTTAATAAATTCTATAACTTTTCTTACTTGATAATTTCGAGGACGAAATTCTTTTAAGGGGGGAAGATTGTAACGACCCAGGATTTTAAGTAATTAAAATTTGAATATTTAATTAATTTTAAATATTAATAAGTGAATTTATAAGTCGAATAAATTTTATTTCAAATAATTGGATTTAATTGAATAATTAAATCAATAATTTAATATGTTAAATTATGGAAATAATTGAAAATTGAGTTAAATATGATTGAAAATGATTTGTAAAATTTTATTTTATCATGTTGGAGTTAGAACGATATTTTAGAACTTTTATAATCGAATTAAAAATTAATTTTTGAAAATTGAATATTTTAATATTAAATCGACTAGTGAAAATAGTCAATTTTTGAACAGTCTCAGAATTGGACGAGACCAGTTCCATTGGATCCGTAATAGTTAGTTATTACCGAATTTCAATTTTGGTAGCAATCGGAGTTATCGTTTGATCGTGGCAGCTCGAAACGCATCGAATTGTTTTAATATTAATTTGGCGAGTTAAAATAGTCATTTTTCAAAAAGTGTCGGATTTCGACGAAACCAGTTTCATCGGATCCGTAATGTGATATTATTGTAAGGTTTCAAATTTCGTGTCAATTGGATTTACCGTTTGTCCGGTGCAAGCTAAAACGCGTAGAAAATCGTTTAAATCGGTTTAATTTAAATCGAACGTTTATAGCCATAACTCGCACAGATGTCCGAATTAGCTTCCGAAACATGTTCCATTGTGTCCGGAACGAGGGTAAACCCTTGAAACGCTGGTTACCGCGCGTAAATCGGAGTCCGAAAATTCCAAAATGAATAGTGTTTTGTTTTATTTCCTATAAATAGCCCACCTTCACACAAATAAAAAAAAAACTAAACCCTAGTTTCTATACGCAGCCGCCACCATCAATTCGACGGCCAGAAAATGTCGTTCCTTTCTCTCTCAATTTCTCTAAATCCGTAGACAATTAGGAGAAGTGTTCAACTAATGAAAGGAAGAGCATTGTGAGAGCTTTATATCCGTACGGTGATGATGGGGTTTGGCGTCGCGTGGAGGAGGGCAGTGGGCCGCGTTCCCTACAGGTTGCACACGGAATTCGAGGCTGTAGGGGGGGCCGAGTTTGGAGATGCTTGGGCCGAGCATGGAGTGGAAGGTGCTCTTCGAGATGCAAGTTCCTGATCGTGTTTTCATGCATCGAGGTAGTCGAAAAATCTAACCCTAAATGTTGAGCATATGGGTTTGTATGTGCGTGGTGGCCTGTAGAAGAGAACGAAGAAGAAATGGGTAGGGGGTGCGGCCCAGATGCAAAGTCACAGGATCCAACGGCTTAGATTAAGATAGGTTTAAAATTTTATAAATTTAGTTGTAAATTGTTTATATTAAATTCGTGTAACTTCATAAATGCATAACTATTTCATACGAGGTCGAAAACGTGCGAAAGCAGTTGCGTTGGAATCGTATGGACGAGCACTACGCGATGAAATTGGATTGGAGTCATTTGGAGTTATTGAGAATTTCGGGTAAAATTAAACGTCCGTTTAATTTTATTCGAAATAAATCGCTAAAACGAAATTGAAATCAAGGTGAGAACTTCTCACTCAATCGAATTAGTTTCGATTTTAATTTTAAATAGTTAGATTTAAAATTTTTGAATGCATGTTTGAATGATGATTGTTATCTATTGATTGTTAAAATAGACATTATGCGCCGTTAGTAAGCGGATGTTATTTATTAAAAACATATACCGCGAATATTTCATAAACAGTGAAATTGGTATTATATATAATAGCAATATATATATTGGCATATGTATATATTGCAGTTATTGATTTCCCGCATTGTATAGCGGATGAGACCCTATTGCGCCGTCTATTAAGCGGATAATATTTTAAATCCCATATACCGCGATAATTCCGTACTGGAGCGGAATTGGTATTGTGCTAATGTTTGTGGATGCAGGAAAACAGGTTGAAGGGATCCAACTAGATTCCTCAATAGTATTTATTTGATTTCAGATATTTAGATATTTGATGGATTATCATATCGATATATGATATCGTTGTTGTCGTGATTGACTATTTGGTATGTAGCATCATTGGACCAAGTTTTGAAATTTTAAAAGGATTTTAAAGAGATTTTTGAAAGTATACGTTTATAATATTTTTGGAATCAACCATTATAAATAAATAAACGTTATAATTTTAATGTTATGAAAATTATGACTTTTGAGAAATATAGTTAAAAACTGATTTTTGAAAATATGAGGCTAATGATTTTATAAAATAGTTAAATCGGGATTTTTGAAATTATTATGAAAAGTTTAAATATAGGATTTATGAAAATTAATTATTTTATAAATCAAAATGATGAAATTATAAAGGAGATTAAAAATGTTTTAAAAGAATAATATAAATTGATTTATATAAAAAGATTTATAAATTGATAATTTATAAATGAAAATATTTGAATTATAAAACGAGTTTTTATAAGTGTTAGAATGAATTGTGAATGAATTTCATAAATGAATGAAATTTATAGAATTATAAACGGTGAAGTTATAAATGGAATTTTATAAATAAAATTTATAAAGTTATTTAAGGAATAGATTTGGATAAATAAATGAATCTTATAAGTTATAAGATTTATAATTATGAAGTTTAAAGGAACGATTTTTGTAAACAAATAAATTATAAGTATTTCACTTATAATATGAACTTTTGGTTTATAATTGAGTTATGAATTGAATAGGTTAATAAAGGAATTTATAAACGTTGTTTTATAAATCCGCAAACGACTTATTTTGATAAGTAAATTGTTGAAACCTATTAATGGAGTTATATTCACATTTTTTACTGTGAATAATCCTTTGAAATAAAATGAATAGAAATGATGAAATTGATTAACGTAGTATATTCACGTTTTTGAATAGTGTATAATATGTTAAAGAAATTGTTTTGAATGTGATGTTTTAAATAGAATTAAAACGATCTAACGATGTTTTAAATGTGTTGAGATTCGAAACCATAGATTTCAACATTCATTGTTGAAATAGACGTTTTCGAGAAATAGAAGGAAATGGTGGACTATAATACTATTGTTATAGTAAATGATTTCCGAAAGAAAATGTTTTGTATAGTATTGGGATTTATATATATCTATTTTAATTTCGAATCCCTATACTAGTGATTTTGGATTGTCGTAACGATGTTTTACGCAACATTCGTTTTGGCCCAAATAAATATGGTTAAGAGAATGATTTTCTTAAAGAATGAAATATATACTTAATTTCGATTGAAGTATATTGAATATTTTCCAAGTGTTGAAAATAAATGGATTGAGAATTACTTATTAAGTAAGTATGGAAATGTTTTCCAATATAAAGTGAATATTTTGAGAATTTATCTTTTTGAAGATAAATTGAAATGAATAAATGAAATCGTATATTCATAGATATTTTAGAATGTAAATTCACTATGGAATTTATAAAAGAAAGTGGAATTCGTCTAAAAATAAATATTGATTTATTTTTGAAGTGTGAAAATTATATATCTTGTAAAGATATTTTTGGGAAATAAATAATTTGGAAAATTATTTGGAATCTGGTGATGTGTGCATATCCATTGATAGTTCAATAACCGACTATCAATATTTACCTTTGAAAGGTATTTGTTGTGATTTGCTTGAATTTGAATGCATACTTATTTTTAAATTATTGCGCTCGTTATTCGGATTACCCATTCCAAATAGTCATACGACGTAATGGATAGCATTGAAGATCGGTGTTGAAGACCCGGTATTTGCGAGAGCGATAGGATGACCCGTCGATTGACTCTGCACCGAGTTGCTCCGGTATAGAGTTCTCCATATGTGATGGGAAATCCGATCAGGATTATGGATATCTGGATTGCAAGGACTTCTTCGTAAGTGCCTTCGATTCTGTTCGAGCCAGGAACAGACTTGTATGGATTGTATGTCTGACATTACAAATTGAGATATAAAGCAGATTTCTTTCAAATATATTTCTGTTGGTGGCGGAGAATTTATTCTTTTAGCTTAACACCCTTCTCTGAGACGTACGAGCTCAGAGGTTATGTAGTTGAAAGTTATCAGCGATATATTCCCAATTTGGTAATGTGACATGCTGAGTGTTGCTGTGAAATGATCATTGTGTTGATTATTTGTGATAGGATCATTTATTTGATCGTCTATCCTGGTGATCATTTCTATGATCATTTGTTGACCCAAAGCATGGCTTTTGAATAAAGTATGTTTTTGTGGACGTGACTTCGTCGAGCCTCACACCCCGGAATGGTCAAAACAGGAAAGATGCGGCAAGGTTATGAGGGGTAGCTCCCTTTAGGGTATGTGCATTTCCTTCTGGAAAAGGGTGGTATCATGGTATGGAGCCCAGATACTTACTCATGTTGAAACACTTTATTTATGATTGTGTGATGTTGATGACGAGCGCTCGGTTAAAGGTCCCAAAGAACCAGGGGATGACATACTCGTGTAGTAGTTACCTAGTGATAAAGGTAACCCGGCCTTGTGTTGGCAGAGAGCTGGTTAAGTTCTCGGGACGTCCATCCAGAGGCGTTTCCATGTGGCAATGGGGAGTTCCTTGGCCTGACCATTTGTTGGAAATCGAAAGAAACAATACGAGACTTGTACGGTTTTAGTTGTAGAACCTATCATTCACTTATGGTGGCGCCCCACTGTTTGGATGGTAGCTATAGTAGGCATAGTTCGGAATGTCTATACTGGCTAAGATTTATATCTTTATTTTCGAAATGAATTTTTCTCTACACTATGCACTAGTAATAATATCAAATGTTCTTTTAAATGCGTATCAAACATCTTTGACTATCATAAGGAGAAATCTCCTCCGATTCTGCGTTTGCATTGTGTGTGTGTGTGCGGGAGGCCTTATGGTAGTCTCATTTTTAAAAGCATTGCGAATTGACTTTAAAAATATTCCTCTATTTTGTTTACAAAGATAAATAAACTATTTTGAGTTCCCACACCAGTCACATGACTGACTCGGAGTTTATTGTTTTCCTTCCTAAACTCTGGGTGCCCACCAATTTCCACACGGGCAGTCAAGAGTTAGGTTTATCAGGATATTCTGGAGTTGCTGGAGGCAAGCTGGATGACATGGCGTATTACTAGTATATAGTATTTCTTTTTTCGCTGTTTGTTGTTGTTTGTTATACACTCTGATGATGATGTAATGTAATGTATAAAATGTAATAACTGATATAGTTCTTTGTTTAAAGATTATTCATTTATTATTATATGTGGTTCCGCTGCGAATTGTGAGATTCTGTTATTGTTCTGTTGTTTTCTATTCCGTTCTATTTTCTATTCTTTCCTCTCTATTTTTCTATCTTTTCCCTCTTCTTCTCCCTCTTTCTTTTTCTTAAACATTGAGAATTCGTATTTCTGTTCATCTTGAATTAATCTACGGAGATTAGTGTATATTCAAGGAGTACGGATTTGCGGATCCTCACAATAATAATAATGATGATGATGATGATGATGATGAATACCAAAGTATTCACTCCCATTTAAAAGTCCTCACGGTTATGCATGGGTGAATTACTTGGAATTTGTTATGTGCTTCCATGCTCATTTAAAAGTCCTCACGGTTATGCATGTATGGAACGCATATCAAAAGTTGATTTTTAAAATAAACAAGTTGATTCTAATCTCATTTAAAAGTCCTCACGGTTATGTGTGGTTAGAAGATACTTGAATTCATTTTTTTTAAATAAAATTGGAATACTACTAATCTCATTTAAAAGTCCTAACAGTTATGCATGGTTAGTAGATATTCAAATTCCTGATAATAGACACAACTGTATGGTTTTATGTGGTAACATCATTCCCATCATTCTAAAAGTGGAATATGCGCCTAACAAAATATTTATGATTTTTGTTTGATTTTTTTTATTGAAATTTAATATTTATATTCAATTGAGTTTTAATGTTGAATTAATATCGATCACCTTATCTCTATTTTCTCTAACACTATTATTATTTTGCTGATAACAAAAACGGGAGAGAAAAGTTAAGATTTTGTCAAATAAAATCAAGCAAAGGTCAAATATTTTCCATTTGCATCTAGGCTCATTTGCATATTATTTAATTGTATGCATATTTGTAGGGGGAGCTTTGTGTAGAGAGGAAGCATTTAAATAGGGGGAGCAATTAGAGCATATGAATGATCAAATACATCTAACATATTCAAAATCTTAAATATATGTTTGTTGTCATCAAAAGGGGGAGATTGTTGAATATGCGCTTATATGATTTTTTGTTTGATGATAATAAACATATATACATTCGTTTAAATGTATTTGTTAATGTACTATTTTATTTTTCATAGATTAAATAAATATTTGCTGAATAAAATTAAATAACACAGAATTTGAATTCAAACAGAAATTTTATTCAAACAAATATTTATTACAATTTTGAATAGTACAAATTCAAGCTCTCACTATACATATACAATTTTGATTACAAATACATCACAATTTCATATTTACATTTAACCTCACTACACATCACTCATTCACTCAATTCGTATTTTATCTTCAACTTCATTCCAGTTAGAATCCAGCATCTGAGCAATCTGCAAAAATATTCACTAACGCATCAAAATTGAAAAAGAAATATTTTTGCAATATAAAATAAAATATGGTTTTTTAAAATATTATTTGCCTCAGTTATTTGGGTTGTTCGTCATGATTTATATTTGTATTCATCACACACGAACAACGTGACATGCACAGTGTATCACTGTACATGCCACAAGGCCGTGCACACCGATATACACTTGATAATGTTACAGGAACAGGTGAGCACAAGGTCAAACCCAAAATAAAATGATGGGTTCAACTCAGGTGCAATATAAATAAAGTCTCGACATCAGCACAAGGTCAAACCCAAGTTTTAAAACTGGATTCAACTCAAGTGAAATTTCAAAACTCAACATGAAATGATCAAGAACCAAACAAAGACCAGAAGTAAGAAATGACCACCAAGTATGCTAAAATAAAATCAGGCCCATACCAGTTGCAACATCACTAATACTAGTGAAACAGAAGCTCAAACCAGAACAAATGTCACTGCAACATGAATACAAGTGCAGGACGAAGCATCCAGTTTTTCGAAATGATGTATAAAATCTCAAAGTAACAATAAAGGATGCATCAATGACAACAAGAGCAGCAAAACAATACTGCAACTCCAACAGATCAAAACCAAATCCGAAGTCAGTAATGCAACAGTGACATGCACAACAACCAAACAACAAAGGTCAAGATACAATCAAACAAGAACTCAAGTCTAGACCAAATGCCATCATATGTTCATGAGCAAACAAGTGCACAAATGTACACAATCCAGGCAAAGCAGGATGACCACAAACTCAACAGGCATATGTACAGCATGAACAAGACATGTACACAAGGCATGGGGGCACTGGAACATATAGTGCAACAAATAAATCAATTCTGCAACACTGAATCAGATGAACCAGCAAAGGGCAAAGACTCAAAGACACATATACAATGCAAATGGACGCATGGATACAACTCGACTACAGTAAAACATGCAGCTACCAGTGATACAAATGAATGACCAGTTTCGACCAACAATAGGCAAGTGAAACCGAGATGCTAAAGATATTAGCAACAACAACTACACTAAGGTTCAAGTGGAATCAAGACAAATCAGTGCAACCCGAAGTCAGCAGCATCAGGAAAGTGAAGAATCAAAGTCGAAGCCGACCAGAATTTAGTTTAGCAATGTATAATCGAAGTCAAAAAGTAATCGTCGAACAAAGTCAAATATAGTCAAGCCGTGGTCATCATGAAATCAAAAATGGGCGAAGTCAAAGCAAAAATCAACACTGTGATGACCATGATAGCGATTCAAAATCGTGTCAACCAAGGAAGCATCAATTATACGAATTTGATTGAGTCAGTAAAATCATCAACAACGGAAACTAATCGAACGGCCGAGAAAATTATGTGACAAATTCAAATAAAGAATATACGACGAAAATCTAGGGTTACAAACCCTATATAAACAAATCATCATCGGCTTTCAGTATGGAGTTCGATCAAGCATAACAGAATAGCATAAACGAAAATCACATACCGAATCGAAGTCGAACTCCATCAACCAGAAGCAGCCGAAAGAATTAGACGAACAAATCATCACTCAATTGTCAAGATCAACATAATCGGCAGTTTCTTCACGAACCCTAATTTGGATCGAAGGACGAAAGCCCTAATTTTAATCAAGGAGGAACGAACGAAGAAAGCTCTAATTTTTAATCAGGAGGAACGAAAAGAACACGGCCGCCATTTTCATAAAGGAACAAATAAAAGAGCATCGGGCCAAATAATAAAAAAAAAGGGCCGGCCTATTCTTTTAAAGAGCTTTCTCTTTTATGTTATAAGGGCACTTATTTTAAATCAGGGTTATTTTAATTTTAAATTGTTTTTAATTGTATTTTCTTTTTCAAACCGTTTAAATTTCTAGTCGTGTGATTAGGGGAAAAACTACGTGGCGTAGTTTGAGAATTCGCAACTCAGTGGCTGAGTTATGGCAGGGTTTTGAGGGTAGAGTTAGGTTTAGTCGATAGCGGGTGTCGCGAGTTTACGTGTGTAAGCGTCTGACTATCTAATTTCTAGTAGAAACCTTGGGGGCAGCACGTAGGTAGGGTTTTGCCGAAGATGGGTAAATTCTGTGTCGTTCTATTTCTGCATTTTATTATTTTTCTATTTTTCTGTGTTTCTATTAATCCGTGATCTGTGTTGAAATAATTTTATAAGCTTCCGCGATTAATTTTTATAATTTATATCATCACCCTATTCACCCCCCCTCTAGGGTGAAATCGATCCTACATAAAGAATATAGTTTTTTGAAAGCATTTGTGAATATTAGTGCAAAATGATTTATCAATTCGGTAAACAAAATGATTTGTTATGTTACTAATGTTAAGGTAACCCATAACTAAAAGGTGGAAAAAAGATTGTGTAGCCCTCGGTATAGTCCATTCTTATTATACAGGAATATACTTATTGATTTGGAAAGGTCGGGACCAGTTACCTTGTTTGTAACGAACCGTCTTTTTGAACAGTTTAAATCGACAATAAACCACATATGTCAGACTCAAACCATTCAAAAGGGAATATTGTTATGAAAGGTAAATAAGAAAGGAAGAGAAAAGAATGATAAACAAATACAGAATCACACCGTGGAATGACAAAATATGATAACCAAATAACAGTTCATGAAGCTGTTTTACAAATAACATTGATTACACTTTTACAATACAGATCAGAGTTATACATACAACATAAAATAATAAATAATGCAGCGGAACAACATGATGCAGTGGAATAAATATAATAAATAGAATATTATACTAAATCTTCATCTTCGTCCTTCAAAAAATAGTCTTCAATACACTAAAAAGCTCAGACTGACTAGAGTGTGATGAAAAGATAAAACATTCGAGTCAGGGCTAAAAGATCTTATGTAAGTTAAATCAACAGTAAGTAAATATGAGGGCAATGGCTTCATAGATGTTAGTGGGATTTTACATCTCATATCTAGTGTCTAACATGCGTGCAATAACTTAAGAGATATTCAGGATTACCATCTCCTAAGGACCTGTTAAACTATTTACTATGTAGCAATATACGCTATTATAATATGTTTATCAATAAAGTAATGTATTAAAGTAGCATTAAGCGTTACCCACATTCCCCTTAACACACTTCTATATATTCCCGTAGTCTATACAGATACTGTAAGCTCCATCAAACTGGTAGTTTACTCAGTTAGCACTCCATAGGTACAGTACAAACCAAACTCGTAATGGGCGGGATAAAGCATGTGACAAGGCACACGAGGCAATGGCTAGAGTAGGTTACTACCGCTTTGTAGAAGCAGGCTGGTGGTAATGCATAGCAGCTACTACCGCCCACCTTAGAACATACTTCCAAAATCAAATCGAGGGCTAGCTACCAAATCAATCACAAAGTAATAAATATGGTATCGAAGAAGCATGTCCGATCAGAGGTGCGACCTAACTTGGCCCAGGTATAGCTGCAGTTTAGCCACATCAAGCTGACCTGTGGGGGTCAGGGCTGCGTTAATACCTCATACAGAATTGTTCGCCAACCATCCTACTTCGTTCTGGAATCTCCACCACGTGCATAGTAGTTATAGTGGTTTTCGATATTGGTAGAGAGTATGACAATATCTGATCCCAGTCTCTTTAACAACTAAATGCTTATTTCACACCGGATGGTTCTTTTACATTTTCAAAACTGATTCATAATTGATAACAAAATATTGTATTTACTTCGAAATCATATCGCTTTCAAAATCATATTCACTTTTGAAATTATATCTACAAATAGGTTAAACTCTCATTTCAAAATCATCATATTTACTCAAAATATGTCATTTCACTAGAAAATATCATTTCAAATTCCAAGGTAGGTTATAACATTATTTAACCATATTCTCTTTTAAATAAAAGATTTAAATATAAACAATTCAGCCTTGCATAGTTTGAATTTTTGACAATAGTTTAGATAGTCGTAAACAGTTTAAATAGTTCAAAATAGTTTAAAAATACTTTAAAATAGCTTAAATGGTTTAAATAGTTTAAAATATATTAAAATAGATTAAAATAGTTTAAATAGACTAAAATAGATTAAAATAGTTTAAAATATATTAAAATGGTTTAAAATAGTTTAAAATATACTAAAATAGATTAAAATAGTTTAAATAGACTAAAATAGATTAAAATAGTTTAAAATATATTAAAATGGTTTAAAATAGTTTAAAAATAGATTAAATATAAGTTTAATAGTTTAATATAAAATGGTTTAATTATTGAAATAGTTTATATAGTAAATATTTTTAAAATCTAAATAAATCTGAGTTTAAAATAATATATCTTTAGACAGTTTATATTAAAATAATTAAATTGGAAATAATATCAAATCAACCGTTTCTTCCATTTCAACAAATCTAGACCGTATCCAGATTTCAAATCAACAAACTCAATTTAAATCTTTCCATTCAAATTCCCATTAAAACATTTTGATTTATATTGATTTCAAGTCCATGTTTAAACTTTAAATTTAAACCACTTCAAATTTAATACTTGTCAAAATTTAAATATTCAACGTTTACAATAACTCAATTTCGATAATTTCATTTATATTTCAAAATTTCAGCTTTAAATTTTTAATTTAAATTCTTTAAACATTTCATTTTAAATCCATTTCAATTTCAACATTTAAAACTTAAATTTGAAAATAATTCATTTTATATAAATCAAGTTTTATTTCATAATATCATTCAATTGGATTCAAAAATTAAGGACAAAAAATCATTTAATTTAACTAACCTGATCTCCGTATATAATTTTCTACCTTATGATCAAGTGATACAGATATATATACCATTACAACCCACAATAATTTAAATTTACGGATATATATCATTTCAACCTGCAATCCTGAAATAAAATTCAAAATATATAAAATTGCTCGAGTTTATCATTTTAACCCATAACGATGTTTCCCTAATCTATAAGTCCATTCAGGTATGTGTCATTTCAACCCATCGTGATTTTCTTATTAATAACTAAGGGAGCTTTCGGTATGATAACAATATAAAATTTAAACATACATCCAATCATCCAAATATCAACTATTTAAACATCCATCACAATCATCATTCAAATCTGCCAATAAATCACAACAATTAACTGGTTATCATTAACGGGTATTTAACTGGAAATTTAAAATTCAATATTAAATTAAGTGGCTATTAAATTCAATAAAAGTCAGATTTAACTGGAATGACAATTTAAATATACCAAAAAAATCAATCAATTTCTAATCACATCATAAATTTAATTTAACTAACATAAGGTAAGTTAGTAGTTGTGAGTGAGTTAAAACACCCACCTTCGATTGTCGACGATTTAAAATCCAAATAAAAGCCCAAATTTGAACAATCTCAAAATCAAACCAAACCTGACCCATATTGTCTGAAATTTCGATACAATCCCAGCGGAGAAAATCGCATGCGAATTCGAGCTCGCATGCGAAAGTTACGCATGTTAGAACATTTTAAATTTTAAATTTAAATTAAAATGAATAAAGTAGATAAAATTACGTCACCAATCACGTGAACGAAACCCTAGCGCTTATAGGTATCCCACGTAGGCAGCCATCTCCAGCTATTGACCATCTCACCAATTATCGCTGCCACCTCGTAAGTTTCATCGCATCAGATCACTGTGCCGCCTTGGCCATGGCAAGCCGCTCCTAAGGCGACCAACGCAGCCAACTCTGATGGTCCAGAGCTCCACCATAGCCGCTTCCCTATAACACCCAATTGCAGTGATTTCTAATCATATTACGACCAACGAACAACATCTCCAAGACATGCTCGATGCCCTATTCCCAACGCCGCTTCCCGATCGTCAAATGGTCGAAGATCCACCGTTGGATCATAAACCCTATAAATGGATGGCTGAGGTTCATCCTCGATTTCTAGTCAAATAATGCATCAAACTAAAAAATGAATTGTTGCAGTGGCTTATGCTCATCGAGAGCTTTCCAATGATATATAATATGACATAGTTTTGAGGAGTTTGTTTTTCGATTTGAATTTGAAATTGAATTAGGGTTTTAGATCTGCAATCATTGAAGAAGGAAGAAGTAGCAGATAATTGAATATACAGAAATAAGAAATTAGAAACAACTAGGGTTTATAACAGCCTATACATTGGCAGAGCTGAAATAGAAAAGGATGGACCAGATCGGTTTGGATTGAAATGATAACAACGACCCGTAAAGCCCGTTTCATTCTCGAAACAAAAATGGATCATCCAGTATATCAAAATATAGGTTTTCGATATTTTTAAACTCAATGGAACCATTTTCAGACCCCAATTCCATCGTATGTAGAAGTTAGCGTATAAAATCAGCTTATTTTAAATTGAATTCATTAAATTGATTTCTACGCATTTCGAGCGCGCACGATAAAACCACAAGTCCAATCGCTACGAAACCTGAAATCCTAAAATAATTCAGTATTATGGATCCGACGAAATTGGTTTTTTCGAAATTCAAGACAGTGGCCAAAATGATTGTTTTCACGTTAATTAAATAAATTATTATTAAATTGGTTTAATCGCGTTTTAAATTCAAATTTTATAACTAACAATATTTATCATTTTTCCTTACATATAAATAAATAATCTTCTAACAAATTTCCCATGTCAAATTCAATATTAAATATTGCACTAATTACCGCGTTTAATTACAATTGAAATAAATTCAGTTAATTATATTTTAATTTTAATCAGTTTCATTTGTTTTGCTTACACTACAATTATTCAGTCAACCATCACCTTATGCGCCTTATGAATCTAATTATCATTTGTCTACATTTTATCACATCCGTATTACTGTCATCACCTTTTATCATATTAACTATAATATTTCAATTTCATTAATTCTATTAATTACAAATTTAATTCCATTAATTACAATTGTAACCAAAATTAACTTTACAATTATGCAATTGATTGAAATTACATTAAAAGAATTGTCAGTGACATTCAACAACATTATTAATCATATTCTAATTATTTTTCTCACTAGTAAATCAAAATAATTTAATTTCTTCCAACATTAAATTGCAAAATCCTAACTAATTTAACATCTTCAATTATTGAAAATTACGGGTCGTTATACTCTCCCCCCTTCAAAACTTTTCGTCCTTGAAAAGAGAAAAGGATGAATTAAGAAACTAATATACTTTTATTCAAATAATCCATTTATAAACACCTTAAATTACATAATTATGTATTTAAATAAAATATATCAATTTAGAAACAATTAAATCTTCATATTCAAGTTAAATAAAAGTTTGAAAGTGTAACGACCCATAAATTTTAACGGCTTTATAACGTAATTAACTGAAATTTTATGAAAATTTTAATTATTGAATTTGGAAATTAGAATTTAATATTTGGAATACCTCTGTTTAAACATAGCAAATGGAAAATTTTCATTGTAAAATATTAAAGTTTATTTTGTTGTATAATTTTATTTCAAAATTTAAATCAGTTAAATTTGATGTAAATTAAATATTTTCGAAACCTGAGTATTTTCATGTAATATACATGTAAATTATTTTCTGAATGAGAAGTCATTTTTCGTTTCATCAAATTTGGTCTTCTCTAGCCCCGTTTATCTTATTTTCAGCGAATTAGCAACAGTTTGTGAACAAATAGTGACTTTTGATAGAATGATCGTATCGTTGAGATCTGTGTACCATTATGTTCGTCTCATCGTATTGATCTCCACAGTATATTCATTTGTATGTGTTGGCATCTGGTGGACGACGAAATCAGCAAAACGGTTAGCCGTAGCGGTACCCGTTTGGAACATTTTGCTATTCTATGTCGCTTCATTTTCCACAAGAAAACAAATAGCCGACTGCCCTTTTATATTTCCTGAATTCAATACTGACTTTTATCATTCCAACCTGTTCAATAAATTAATGTTGATCCTTTCATATTTTTCTCATTTTAGATGCGTTCTGCTCACTTCAAAATAAATAAATAAAATTATATTCGCGGTGGCATTCTTTCTTTCTTTTTCCTCTTCTAGTCCCCTACCTATTCATGCCCATCCTTGCTCATTTCTTTATTCTCCACTGTTAGCGGCCTTCTCTTTCAAATATACACACACACACTACTAATAAAGAAAATTCCTTGAACTAATTTACTCGGTGTCCTTTTGAAATTCCAAAAATCCCCTTACTTTATGTTTACATATTTGCGCTCAAACAAAATATCAACGTATACAATAATAGAAACAGCCCGTATGCGAAGCATGGGCTCATACTAGTATTGAAAAGTGGAAATGTTACTTCTGAAACAAAATATATGTTTGTCTTTCCTGTAGCATGCCTTGCTTGTCACATGTAGTGTTTCCATGTCTGTTGAAACGCGGAGCATCCTTCGCCTTGTTCCACCTCCATATGGGCAGATCCAGCACCTTCCTCTCCACATGTTTTCCGCTCAACCAAGTCTGCCTCCAACCCAGACTACTCCGCTTCGACCCTTCCTCCTCTCCGATCTAAGAAGGCCGAGACCGATCCCCACCCATCAACTCAATAGTGCCCAACCACTCAAAACCCACGGCATCGTCTCCGCCTTTCTTCTCCAACTCGAGCTTACCTCACATCACTGATCTCCAGCTGCGCCCCTCCATGCTGCAACCGAAAGCAACCCGCCGCCTAACCTGCTTCCCCACGATTCCGCCCATTCCTCGGACTTTGTTCAACTGACCAGTTCCCTTCACAATGCAACTATTTTTCTCTTCCATGCGTGTGTATCTATATGTTCCTTCAGAACATTCCTATGTACTTTCTGAGAAAAGATAAGGTATGTTAATAATTTCAAATAAATTTTTGTAATAACCCTTATATCGTATATAATATGTTTAAATGTTTATTTCAAATTTTGGAAAGAAATATAAATTTTAATGTTCTGTGTTTTGCCTGCTCTATAAAATATTTATATAATATGTACGTATTGTTTCACTTGCAATTCTCTTATATATATATATATATATATATATATATATATAAAGAGTTATTTTGTTATGTGTTTTAAACTAAATATCGATTTCAATATATATATATATATATATATATATAAAGATTTTATTTTAATATGTAATTAAATTAAATATTGATTTTAAGATATAATATATACCGGTTTTATTTTGATATGTATTTTTGAATATTGATTTTAAAATATAGTATGTATAGGTTTATCTTTAATAGGTGAGGAAATTTTTGATTAAAAAGTTTATATTTTTTATCCAACGAATCTAGTCTATCGTGCTTTGCTTTTGGTTTTACCGCACTCCAGAATTGATTACAGCAGTAGTTGCTTCGATCCATCGCTTATTTGTGTGCTTATCCGGTTTTCTCTAGCCTCGAAAGGTGAGCAATCACTCACGATTAACATTCTTATATTTATTAAATTCGATTTCACTTGAAACGACTATTGAAATATGTTTTTAAATTTGAATTGCTAGTTATTAAATTTTTAAATATGATATGCCATTATCTCCAATTGTTCACCTATGATATATGACACCATATCCTCACTATAACAAAACAGTCTTTTTACAACGGGCAATGCCCGTTGTAATTTGGTTTTTGCAACGGGCATGTGCCCATTGTAATAGGCCTCATTGTAACAGATCCACCACATTTTACAACGGGCAAAGCACGTTGTAAAAACTATTGCAGTATACCTTTTTACAACGGGCATAACCCGTTGTAATAGACTGACTATACTAATTCCACAGCATATTTCACAAAATGTATTAACCGTGTAAAATACATATTTAATAACGTGTGTTGACCATTGTAAAAAATCTTATATAACAACGTGTAGTGACCGTTGTAAGAAGCTCATATAACATCGCACATTTCCCGTTGCAAAATAAATGCAAATTTAAAAAAAAATTACAGCACCATCCATGCAATACATCCATATTAATACTAAATATTGTCGTAAAATAATTAAAATCACATATGAAAAGACTAAAAGCTAGAGTCATAGAATTCTAACACTCCAAAAAGTTAGATAAGTTTACATGCCAAATACATAAAGCATTAACACATAACAGTCCACTACGAATATCATGTTCTAAGTACAATCATACTATACCATAGAGATAAAGTCTTTATGCCACGTGACGGTTGATCCAATAGCCTCTTTGATAGTCTGCATCTCTGAATTTGGCCTAAATAAAAAGGTTTCTGGTTCCACCGCTGCATTAACCCATACTTTCCAAGAATTTGCTCCAAGCTTTACAAAATGTACTTCTAGACGAGCCTGCAATGTGTTGATGGAATTTCAAAGATTACTAATATCGTCTTGTACAGACATATACTGTTATCAAACCTACAAAGTGTTGACAGAATTTCGAAGATTATCAATATCATCTTGTAGAGACATAATGTTAACAAACCTGCAAAACATTGACGGACCTTAACATATACTGATATATAAAACCATACCAAATATACAATCAACTAATAATGCACCACAATCTCCTAATCTATTTGTTAGGAAGTGTGAAAATGGTGAGGCAAAGACCAATAAAATCAGAGATCACACAACATTTCAAGGCACTGGTAGGCAAGACATTTCAAGTGTTCAGGTTACGATAAATGACAGCACAGAAGTGCAACAAACGTCCAGACAAGTATAAGTCTGGCAATTATACTCAGTCATATGCAAAAATCAAGGCCATATTACAAACATATATATAAGGTCGGTAAAGTAAGCTATGTAATTTGAATATATAACGTCAAATACTGAGGGTTAGTACAGACTTTTGTACACAATCAAAGGCAACAGGCAGTTTCATGTTTACAGAACAAGGCAAGGGTGTGAACCAAAATGTATTTTCTTGTTTTACAAATTCAAGGCAAGCAAGGTGTTTTAACACGTGCAGATTTATTACAGACATGGAGCAAAATACATGTATACACATACTTATATATGTGTATACACATACTTACATAAATTTAAATTGTGACAGGCACATGAACTGTCTACTGATAGTTTGAGGCCAAGCTTTTATATAATTACTGGTATGGTATACACGAAATATGTAATAATATGACCATAACTATGAAAGTGGTTATCAATGCTTGTTATTTACATACACAACTAATAGAATATGAACAGGACATTATATTACAGGCGAACAGTCAAAAATACAAAGATAATTATTCTCACCCTTTGGGATTGAATTTATGCACATGTAAGTGACCTATGAGTACCTATATGTAAAATCTACAAGTAACTGTAAGAACACAAAGATAATTATGCAAATATTGAAGTAAAATCTGAACTTTTTACATGGTAGAAATCAAGTACCTGTAAGCGACTCTTGACATGGTATATAGGTAAGCTGTACACCTATGACTCTTAGAACACCCTCTGGTATTAGCACCTATCTCAAAATTTGAGTATAAACGGATAAGAATATTTAAGCAATATATATTATTTGGCACTTTGTTTGGACCGTTTATGTTCAACAACTAAGCTGCAAACAAGAAACAGAGACAACTAAATATATGGTACATAATGGGCAACAGTAACAAATCTACTTTTGGACTGAACTAATTTGTTAAGAAAACAATTACTTAAAATTAAAATAACATAATTAAAATATGGAATAGGCAGCAAATTACACACTTTCAGTGCAACTGAATAAGTAGGCTATCTTCCCATAAAGTAATCCACTATTTTCAAAGGCTTTCTGTTAACGAACAATTGACATCACACAATTGAAGCATAGCTATGTATCCCAGTTTTATATAACATACCTCTATATTTGAGAAATCTCAATTGATTTCATTAAAGTTGTCCATGTTATCCCACTATGATAATTAAAGTAATGCATTTAGCATTAAAATATTCTATGATACACCAATTTAAAATTTACAAAGATGGTATCATCAATATACCTTAGGCAACTTGGCCTGGCCATTAGAATGAGCTTGCTTCACATGCTTGCACTGATTTGTAACACTTCTTTTTTTACTTATGTACTATTGATAGGCTCGATTTATCATTCCTTACAATTTCTTATCGTATTTGTCAATATATAGTTTCTTACGAATAAAAAACAACCAGAAAATCAAATAAAATATAATGAAATTTCTTATGACAAATAACTTTACTCACGATCTTTGTTCTTCATCCGAATCTATATTGCTAGGGATATCATTATGAGGTTCTATAGCATAAGCTTCCTCTTCACTATCACTAATTTTTACGATGTCCTTTTCCACATCAATCTCTGTAGAATCAATGACATATAGGTCTTTTTTTCCCTACAATGCAGTATAATATTCTCAGAATAAAATTCATTCAAAAGTAGTGAAATAATTAGTGATGAGTTATAGTACAATCTAAAAAGCAGTTCACAGTTACATCTAATGAGCACAAATGAACCAAACTAGACAGGTGCAATCTAAGAAAAGCACAAGAAAGTTAGCACCAGATCATGCATAGTGACCAAACATGTATATTCCTCACAACATCTTTATAGTATTCTTTGCAAATAATCTTACTTTTTGGGATGGTTTTGCATGCATCTTCTTTTTGGGAGTAAAGTGGAACAAGCATGTATAAGTTGGCACTAGATCATGCATAGTAACCAAGCATGTAGTACTTAAAAAAATTAACTTAAATATCTTAAACATTGGAAATGACAAATATCAAGTGAATATTTTGAAGTATATAAGCATGCCACTTTGAAAAAGTTGTAGCTTAAGTACATTATAAGCAGAAAAAGTCAAATGTACATTGATGTATGTATCATGTGTATATATATCCATATAGGCATCTCAATGAGATATTATATACTTGACCTTAGACTAAAATATATAACACATATTTTGACAACATCAATCTTAGTAAACATCAGATAATAATGAAAAATATAAGTCTTATTACCATAAAATAATCAAGGATTGTAAACAAAATGCTGACTTATTACCACATCAAAAAAGGGAACATTCCATACCTATCCAATATTTAGAGCTAGCAATTTGCTCTTTGAATCTAACTGCTCTCCAACCCCGACATATATTGCCGAGCAATAGTCGAGTATGAAAATATCCTCAGCCATCAAATCGTCTTGATTGAAAACGAATATCTTTATCACATGAACCAGATTATTCAATGACATGAATAAATGTTTATATGTGTGTGTGTGTTCGAGATGTGTAAGCAAACACCCTACGATAATTAAACAGTGCACGCACGTGAGTGTGTGGATATACACGTGCCTAGAAATTTTTTTCCTCACAACAGGTGCTTATCTGAGAAGGCAACATCCATTATGTTCTCAGTTTGTCTTTAATTGACAAGGTTACGAAATGTAGAAGGTTCTTCTAAAAGCGGGTGTTCGTTGTGACCATCATTAAGAAGGGAAGATGCAAAATATTATGCAATGAAACTTCTATTTCTTGATATGATATCACAAATATTGCATTTCATTCACCTCAAGCCATAATTTAAAACACAAGTCGTTTAACTTTATAAAGTTCCATATGCTTTGTATTTCAATTTATCATCGATAAAGAACAAAAAAAAATCAAATTTGATAGACTGTTGTTAATAAACATACCGAAGTCCAAAATATAAAGGTATTATCATTTGAGTACTATTTCACACATCCACTTCAAATGATGTTACTTTTAGTACATTAGGTAGTTAAAGAAATTGTTGCTTTTAACATCTAAATCAACAAAACTTATATGAAATAGAAAGTTATTGTTCAGTACATGAGCCTAAAAAGCTAAAGGATAATCGTTGTGGTGAAAAGTTTATATGATTAAACAATCAAATTTCAAGATACGAATAGAGCCAGGAAAAATTATTTACGCTACCCTTTCCTACTTGTACATGTATCGAAAAGCAAACCTAAAGATAACACTGCAAGCTTTATTGCAGTGTACAAAGATAACGTTCTTTTGATTTATTACTTTAACTTTTGTATGAAAAACTTATGTAATGCATAATATATAATGTTAGTGATTTTAGTATGAATATTCAATTTAAAATGGATATGTGAAGGTTCTTCGTTATTCAACTTAGACATATTGACAAAAAATTTACTGATAGTTATCATTTTTCATAATCAATTCGGTAACAGAAAAACATACGACCACTTGATTGCATGTGCATGTGAAATATATTAGATAATAATCAAGTGTTGCATGCACTTGACAAAAAGGAACAAGTTTTCAATGTTTTTCAAAACTGAAAATTGAAAATAATTTGAAAATGGCAAACCAAATGAGGCATAAGTTTTTAGGTGTCAAATGTGTTTATATACTAATAAATATAGAATAAGAAATTAATAAAATATAAACTTGATCCTAGTACTACATCTACATTTACAAATCCATAACTTAAGAAATCTCATGAATATCTTGCTCCTACAAACATTGTATCAACAAACAATAGAGGAAATAGATAAACATAATTCAACTACATTACAATCAAGCTTAACAAAGTACAAGTTCGCTTTTGATACAGTTCAATTACACTACAATCATAGACTAAGATGATTTAAGACTACTTATTTCAATTTTCAACCCCCGAATTATAGCCTTAAGTCTACATTTTTCAATTTGCATCTCCAACGCATACTCGCTTCCTCTTTGGCAAAGTGGTGGATCTATCCACTCCAAAAACCCACAACAATTTGATATATTTGCAGAAGCAAAAAATCGACGTCCGGCAAAACATATATTCTCAGCGATTTTAGTCACTGCATTGATTCCACAAAAACACACCACTTGCTTGCATGCTTGGGGTGGTTCGAAAATCGACAAGGTATCCAAGGAAAGGATTTCATGATGTTTTGGTGGTTCTAAGTTTGGTAAGGGATCGGGTTCAAAATCCTCCCACCACGGATCAAGTTCTTCAAAACTCGAACTAGCTGTATCCGACCATTCAATTCGTACCCACCCATCTTTTTAGTTAATACTAAAAAAAGAACGATGTTAAAATTGTATATAATATAATCATGGCCGGTTCTAGCCTATGGGTTGCCCTAGGCAAGCACAAATTTGGTTGCCATTTACATAAGAATGTAAATAAAAAATGATATACTATTGAATATTTTTCATTAACTTCATATAATAACAAAGGTCATCCAAAATACATATTTCAACAATTCTTCTAATTAGATGAAACAAGTGAAGCTTTAACACCGTATATAAATTATAAGAACATACTTCATTTTGATGCTCTAATGCTCATAATAAAAATATGAACCATTGAATTTAACAAAAATAAATTCATAAATCTTTTTTATCTCTAATAAATTGCGAAGTTAAGTAATGCATTAATTTAGAAATATAAATCACATCAATCTAAAAACCTAGTAAGTCTTTATCTGTATCAGTTTTGGGCTTCAAGGAATTATTTATTTTAAGTATGGTAGACATTATGTTATAATTTCAAGTATGTTTATTTCTCACAAACATACAAGTGTGGTAGAAAACTTTAAAATTTCACAAAACATTTCAAATATACAACAAGAAACACCCTCCACAGCCCACACACACACAGACAACAAGAAACACCCCCGCAGCTCACACACACAGCAATATACAACAACACTCATTCACTTTGAATTAAGGCACTAGTTTCATATATTGTAGATTCAAGAAATATGTATAAGGACCTGTTTCGGATTACATGCAATGCAACTGTAGTTCAAATGCAAGTCAAAATTGAATATGCAGTTTAACAGAGAGTGCAATGCTGAACCAGACTAACTTAATGATGCTCCACATACAACCATACATATATACAGAGCAATACATGTACTCGAGACAACATGGAAGCAGTGCACACTGCAGTTAACAGTTACACAGTGCATAACATCACCGATGTAAACCAATGAAAACAAAACAGTGTGAAAATGAAGAGCATAAGACATCAAGCCAGAGAAGAATGCACAGACTCATATAAAATAGTGTCACCAGTGAAAAAAAATGAAGCAACCAGACTTCGAGTCGAGACAGACCAACAGTGAAACAAGTGAAGTTCAGGAAGACTACATAATGTAACACGAAGACAAAGTAATGCAAAACAACCACCAATAACCAAAGGCAGTTTTACTGAAGTGCAGGCCTAAGCCGTGCACATAACCAAGTACAAATCCAAGTGGTAATTTATCAAAGCAGCAGTTGATCATAAACAACGTCCAGTAATCAAAATATTTTCACATGGCCGAAGTCAATTACAAAAACAATCAAAGTCAAATTCTTACAAAATTAAATATATGATGACAGACTACAATGAGCAGCCATGAGAAAATGACCAAAGTCAGGCAATGTCAACAACCACGTCAAGCTAAGTGCCGAAGTCAACATAAACTTAAATGCTAGAAAGTCAGAAACCGTGATGACCAAGGAAATCGACCAAGTCAAAAATCGAAGCCGTGTTAACCAAGCAAAATACATACGAAATTAAAGAAGTCGGAAGAATCACCATCATTCAATATTAATCAAGTGGCCGAGACGAATTCAAAGCTAAATTATTTGACGAATTCGTATAAAATATATGAATGAAAATATAGGGGTTCGAACCCTATATAAACGAACATCATCGGCAAAATTATGCATTCAAGTACAAGCGAAAAAGGAATAATCATTCGACTCGAATCAGGATCGAGCTCAACATATCAACCAGTAAAGCAAAAAGAATAATTCACATACCACTGTAGACGAACTTGATCCAAATTGGAGAAGGCGTGTGCTAAAAGAAGAGAGCATCGATCGACAAAGGAAGCACGTAAATCGTCATTCGATCGAGCAAGTGAAGGCGGCAGCTTCAATTTTCCCAAAGCCCTAATTTCGAGCAAAGAGGAACGAGCAAAGGAACAAGGCCAACATTTTTACAGAGCAAAGTAGAGGAACGAAATAAAAGAAATAAAAGGGTCGGCCTTGTTTTTTTAATAAAGGCTTTAGTATAATTGAAAATTAGGGTAATTTGTGACCGTTGTAATTTGACACCTCTTACAACGGGCATTTTGTGACCGTTGTAAAGTTGGCATCTATTACAACGGGCTTGAATGGACCGTTGTAATAGCCTTCTATTACAACGGGCAACCAATGCCCGTTGTAAAAAGGGCTTTGTAATAGGGTATTTTTGTTGTAGTGCCCGCTGTATACATTTTATTTAATTTATCATTGATGATATATGCCTATTATTGATATGTTATATTTTATCATATTTGTTCTCACTCTACAAGTTTCCTGTTAATTTAGAATTCCTTATGGGTTGAAGTGATACATACCTGAACGATCTTGTAGAATAAAGGAAAATCGTTATGGGTTGAAATGATAAATCCAAGCGATTTTCATTAAATTTAAATTTTGGGATTGCGGGTTGAAATGATATATATCCATAAATATTAAATTATGGATTGAAACGATAAATATCCGTACCACTTGACCATATGATAGAAAATTATATACAGACACGGTTGGTCTATATTTTGAAAAACGATTTATAAAGTTTGAAAGGAAATATATGGGTTCTTAATAAATATTGTTTTATATAATATTTATAAATGAAATTTGTATATATGTATAAAAATTTAGATTTTAAACTAATATGTTTTGAAAATTTTAAATTTATAAGTTAGTTTTGAAAAATATAAATTTTAAGATTTTCTTATTGTTTTATTATTTTGAAAATATATAAATAAGATTTAATACAAAATACAATTAATAATATGATTTAATTTAAAAAAATTAATTAAACTAGTATATATTATGTTTGAAAATATTAATTTAAAATTTTATATTAAAATTTTAAATTAGATTTATAACTTTAATAATAAAGGTTGGGAAAATAAATTAATGTGGACTCGGAATTGAAATTGGTTATTAATTGAATTTAAGAAAGAATTGATTGAACTTATTAGTTTTGAGATTTTGAAAAAATATGATTATAAGTTGATCTAAAACTTGATTTGATAAAAAGAGATTTAATGAATATTCTTAATTTTGAATAAAAGTGAGATGAATATTTAATATTGATTTAAATATATAAATTGGGATTTAAATACATTGTTATAAAAATGGTTAAGGGAACAGTTTCCAATTTGAATAAATTTAAAGTTAAATGTTGAAATATAAATGAAATTTATATTGTAAATGTTTGAATATTTTAACTTGATTCTTTGAACTGTACATTGAAATGGTTAAACTGGAATTGATTTAGATAGAATTTTAGAATTTAAAATGATTTTTATCGATTTGTGAAATTAGAGGAAACTAATTTTATTATATAAATTATTTAAATATATTAACTATTTTAATTTATAACCATTTATTTTATATACTATTTTTAATATCTAAATTGTTTAAGTCGGAATGTTATGGTTTCAAAAGTGTTATGATTTCAAAAGTGCTTTGATTTCGTAAGTGTTATAAATTTGAAAGTGTTACGATTCTGAAAATGAATATTATATAAAGTGAATAATGATATCGAATTGATATAGTTTTGAAAAGAATATGATATTTTGATATGAAGTATAAACTATTTGAAAATAAAATGACCATGGTGTGAAATAAGCGTTTGATTGTTAAAAAGACCGGGATCGGATATTGTCATAATCTCTGCCAATATCGAAAACCACTTTAACAACTGTGTACATGGTGGAGATTTAAGAATGAAGTAGGATGGTTTGGTTGTGATTCTATATGGTATTTATGTAGCCCTGACTCTTGCGAGTCGGCTTGATGCGGCTAAAACAAGAGCCACACCAGGCCAAGTGTGGTCATTCCTTCGATCAGGCACGTTTCTCCGATACCATTCTATTGCTTTTGTGATTTGATTGGGTGCACCCTTTGATTAAGGAGTGTGTCATGAGGTGGGTGGTAGTAGCTGCTATGCATTACCACTAGTCCGGATACACAAAAGGTATATCTACCTTGGCATTGTATCAAGTGCTTTGGCGTATGCCCTATCGCGCATTCTACGAGTTTTTTTTTACCGTACCTACGTGGTGTCCTTTGGGTAAACCTCCAGTTTACGGAGGAGCTCGTGGCATTGTATAGACTGTGGGAATATATAAAATGTGTTAAGAGGGATTGGGTAACGCCTTAATGCTATTTTAATACTTTTACTTTACTATAGACATATTATAATAGCGTATATTACTACATAGTATATCATTCCACGGATCCTTAGAGGATGAAAGTCTCAAACATCCTTTAAGTTACTTGTGTTTCAGTTGACATTTCACTTGAGTTGAATTTATTAATATAAGAATGTTAATCCTAACTCGAGTGTTTTGTGTTTTGTGTTTTGCTTTATGCTCTGGTCAGACCGAGTGTCAAAGAATTTGAGACTCGCCTTTGGAGCTTTGCTTGAAGATCCACCAATATCTGTTCAGCTTTCAGCTATCCAGTTATTTTATCAGACTTGTCATTTTTTTGTATTCGAGACTACATTGTACTGGATATGTTCAGTTGTATTTTATTTCAAACTCTATTGTTTTTATAGTAGCATCATGAACTACTATGCATCTGTCTCCGCTGCTTATTGTTATATTACTCTGCTTCTGTTGTTCCATGATTGATTTATTTACTGTATATGCTGAGTTCTGCCAAATGTAAAATTAATAATTTGTTGCTTTGAGCAATTCAAGTCCGACATATGCGGATGTGAATGGTTCAAAATATTAGATAAGTTTTACTTGTATAGTATTCTATTACATATTCATTACTTAAGTTTTACTTGTACAATATTCTATTACATATTCCAATTTAACATAGCAACTTTTAAACATTTTAGGTATATATATATATATGTTTTCATAATGTAATTGAATATTACCCAAGTTTATCTTATTCATTTTAGTTAATAAAGTGTTCAATAATCACATCTTATAGATTTTCCTATCTTTTAATTTATAAGTTACAAATTTCCAATTTCTTATATATTTCATAAACCACTCATCTAATTATTATTTTTCATTTTAGAAGCTTCCAATTATAAAAATAGTTAAGACTTCATTCTATTACAATAACTGAAATCGCTAATTTCTAGAAACTTAAGAACTATATGTCGGGTTCATTTCAAATCATTTGAAATAATATATATATTCATGTCTTTTATGGAAAATTAAGTTTTTTTATCAAAAAAATATGTAGTAAAGCTACTACAGTGGTCTTCCCACTTTGAAACTCGAAAATGAATGTCGATGATGCGTGCACTCATCGTCGAAATTATTTTTCAACGACAGAAGTGGGGAGTACAAAACTTATTTCCTTTAATATTTATTTTAAATATTTCTTTCAAATTACATTGAAAATATTTCTATCTAAAAATACTTCCAAATAATACTAATACTATATTCCAGAATCTTTTGAAAACAATTTCAAACCCCGAAACTTAAGTTCTCAAATTTTCAATTTATATTCATTTTATATAAATGCTAATTTGCAATCAATATTTATAGAATTTCACTTCAAAACAAACAAAAATATCACATTCAACTATACCCATTTATAAAAATTATTCTTTTATACACAAAATATAATATTATGTAAATTTATTTCATTTATCTATATTTCAAAAACAATATTGTGTCGGCCTGCCCTATTAAGTGTGTAGAAATCCCTATCGATGCCATAGCGTCTTATGTACCGACCAGAATTTATTAATACGAAACAGAACAAATTAACACAATATATAAACATTTTTATAACACTAACAAATACACTCTCTCATATATATATATACACACACACACACTCAAAAAATCCATTCTAGGGTATTACTACCCTATCTCTAATGAGTCAGACCCCACAAAACTAAGTTTATCGCTAAACCAAAGCTCTGATACGAAATGTAATGACCCGCCTTTTTAGATAATTTAAGTTGACGATAAACCACCCATGTCGGACTCAAGCCATTCAAAAGGGAGGATTGTTATGGGGTAAATAAGAAAGGAAGAGAAAAGTATGAAAAACAAACACATAATCTCACAGCGGAATAACAAAATATAATAATCAAATAACAGTTCATGAAGCTGTTTTACAAATAACATTGATTGCACTTTTACAATATAGATCGGGGTTATACATACAGTAAGAAATAATAAATAATGCAACGGAACAACAAGATGTAGTGGAATAAATATAATAAATAGAATAATATACTAAATCTTCGTCTTCATCCTCCAAAAATAGTCTTCAATACAGTGAAAAGCTCAGACTAACCCGAGTGTAATGAAAAGACAAAACACTCGAGTCAGAATTAAAAGATCTTACGTAAGTTAAATCAACAGTAAATAAATATGAGTGTAACGATTTCATAGATGTTTACGAGATTTTACATCTCATATCCAGTGTCAACGTGCATGCAATAACTTAATAGATGTTCGGGATTACCATCTCTTAAGGATTCATTAAACTATTTACAATGTACTAATATACACTATTATAATATGTCTATCAGTAAAGTATAGTATTAAAATACCACTAAGGCGCTACCCGTATCCCCCTTAACACACTTTAATATATTCTCATAGTCCATACAGATACCGTAAGCACCACCAAATCGGTGGTTTACTCAGTGAGCACTCTATAAGCACGGTAAAAAGAAAACTCGTAATGGGCGAGATAAGGCATGAGACAAGACAGGCGAGGCAATGCCTAGGATAGGATACTAACGTTTTGCATAACCGGGCTGGTGGTAACGCATAGCAGCTACTACCCCCATCTTGGAACACACTCCCAAAATCAAATCGAGGAGTGGCCACCAAATCAATCACAAAGTAACAAATGTGGTATCGAAGAAGCATGTCTGATCGGAGGTGCGACCTCACTTGGCCCACGTATAGCTCCTGTTTTAGCCACATCAAGCTGACCTATAGGGGTCAGAGCTGCGTTAATACCTTGTATAGAATCATTTTCCAACCAACCTACTTCATTATGGAATCTCCACCATGTACACAGTTGTTAAAGTGGTTTTAGTATTGGTTGAGACTATGAAAATAACTGATCCTGGTCTCTTTACAACCAAACGCTTATTTCACACCGGATTGTTCTTTTACATTCCGATTCATGATTGATATCAAAATATTATATTTACTTCAAAATCATATCACTTCTGAAATCATATTCACTTTTGAAATTATATCCACAAATAGGTCAAACTCTCATTTCAAAATCATCATATTTACTCAAAATATGTCATTTCACTAGAAAATATCATTTCAAATTCCATTGTAGGTTATAACGTCATTTAACCATATTCGCTTTTAAATCAAAGATTTAATTATAAACAATTCAGCCTTGCATAGTTTGAATTTTTGAAAATAGTTTAGATAGTCACAAAAGGTTTAAATAGTTCTAAAATAGTTTAAAAATACTTTAAAATAGCTTAAATGGTTTAAGTAGTTTAAAATAGACTAAAATAGTTTAAAATAGATTAAAATAGTTTAAATAGATTAAAATAGATTAAATAGATTAAAATAGTTTAAAATATATTAAAATGGTTTAAAATAGTTTAAAGATAGATTAAATATAGTTTTAATAGTTTAATATAAAATGGTTTGATTATTGAAGTAGTTTATATAGTAAATATTTTGAAAATCTAAATAAATCTTAATTTAAAATAATATATCTTTAAACAGTTTATATTAGAATAATTAATTTGAAAATAATATCAAATCAACCGTTTCTTCCATTTCAACAAATCTGGACCATATCTAGATTTCATATCAACAAACTCAATTTAAATCTTTCCATTCAAATTCCCATTAAAACAATTTTGATTTATATTGATTTCAAGTCCATATTTAAACTATAAATTTAAACCACTTCAAATTTAATAGATTTCGAAATTTAAATATTCAACGTTTAGAATAACTCAATTTTGAAAATTTCGTTTATATTTCAAAATTTCAACTTTAAATTTCAATTTAAATTCTTTAAACGATTTATTTAAATCAATTTCAATTTCAACATTTAAAACTTAAATTTGAAAGTAATTCAGTTTATATAAATCAAGTTTTATTTCTTCATATCATTTGACCAGATTCAAAAATTAAGGACAAAAATATCATTTACTTTAACCGATATGGTGTCCTTGTATAATTTTCTACCCTATGGTCAAGTGATATATATATATATATATCTGTGTGTGTGTGTGCGCGCGTATATATATCAGCCTGCAATAATTTAAATTTATGGATATATACCATTTCAACCTGCAAACCCGAATTAAAATTCAAAATCCATAAAATCGCTCGACTTTATCATTTCAACCCATAATTATTTTTCCCTAATTTATAAGTCCATTCGGCTATGTGTCATTTCAACCCATAGTGATTTTTCTATCGATAACTAAGGGAACTTGAAGTGTGATAATAGTATAAAATCTAAACATACATCCAATCATCCAAATATCAACAATTTAAACATCCATCACAATCATCATTCAAATCTACAAATAATCACAATAATTAATTGGTTACCATTAACGGGTATTTAACTAGAAATTTAAGATTCAATATTAAACTAAATGGTGATTAATTTCAATAAAAGTCAGATTTAATTAGAATGACAATTCAAATATACCAAACAATAATCAATTTCTAATCACATCATAAATTTAATTTAACTAACATAAGATAATTTAGTAGTTGTGAGTGCGTTAAAACACCGACCTTTGATTTGTCGACGGTTTAAAATCCAAATAAAGGCCCAAATTTGAATAGTCTCCAAATCCAACTAAATCTGTCCTATATTGACTAATACGATCACAGCGGAGAAAACCGTGTGTGAATCCGAGGTTGCATGATAAAGTTACACACGTTAGAACATTTTAAATTTAAAAATTAAATTAAACTGAATAAAGCAGATAAAATTACCATGTCACCAGTCATGTGAACGAAAACCTAGCGCCTACAAGTATCTCATTTACGCGACTATCCCCAACCGTTGACCATCTCACAAATTATTGCCACCGGCTTGTATGTTTCGTCCCATCAGATCACTGCACCGCCTTGGCTAAGACCAGATGCCCTTAAGGCAACCAACGCGACCAACTCTGGTGGTCCAGAGCTCCACCGTCGTCGCTCCCCTATATCACCCAATTCCAGCAATTCCTGACTATATTACGACCAACGAACAACATCTCCAAGACCTGCTCGACGCCCTCTTTCCGACGCCGCCTCCCAATCGTCAAAAATGGTCCATGGTCCATGGTTGGATCGTAAACCCTAGAAATGGACGACCAAGGTTCATCCTCGATTTCTGGTCAAATGATGCATCAAATCAAAAAACGAATTACTGCAGTAGATTGCATTCGTTGAGGGCTTTCCAACGGTACATAATATGACATAGTTTTGAGGAGTTTGATTTTCGATTTGAATTTGAAATTGAATTAGGGTTTTGGATCTATGGTCACTGAAGAAGGAAGAAGTAGCATATAATTGAATAGATGGATATGTACAGAAATAAAAAATGTGAAACAATGAGGGTTTATCATAGTCTATATATAGGCAGAGCTGAAATAAAAAAGGATGGACCAGATCGATTTGGATTGAAATGATAACAACGACCCGAAAAGCTCGTTTCGTTCCCAAAATGAAATTGGGTCATCTAATATATCAAAATATAGGTTTTCGATAATTTTAAGCTCAATGGAACCAGTTTCAGACCCTAATTCCATTGTCTATAGAAGGTAGCCTTTAAAATCAGCTTATTTTAAATTGAATTCATTAAATTGATTTCTATGCGTTTCGAGCCCGCGCGATCAAACGGCAACTCCGATCGCTACGAAACTTGAAATCGTACAATTAGGGATCCGATGAAACAGGTTTCATCGAAATCCGAGAAAGTGGCTAAAATGACTATTTTCACGTTATTAAATAAATTATTATTAAATTGGTTTAATCACTTTTTAAATTCAAATTTTATAACTAACAATTTTTATCATTTTTGATTACATAGAAATAAATAATCTTTTAAAAAATTACCTATGTCAAATTGAGTATTAAATATTTCACTAATTACAGCGTTCAATTACAATTGAAATAAATTCGGTCATTTACATTTAATTTTAATCAATTTCTTTTGTTTCGCTTACACTTCTATTATTCAGTCAACCATCACCTGATGAATATAATATCGTTATCTACATTTTATTACATCCGTATTACTGTCATCACCTTTATCATATTAACTATAATATTTCAATTTCATTAATTCTATTAATTAAAAATTTAATTCCATAAATTACAATTATAACCAAATTAACTTTACAATTATTCAGTTGATTGAAGTTATATTAAAATAATTATCAATGACATTCAATAACATTATTAATCATATTCTAATTATTTTTATCATTAAAAATCAAAAAAATTCAATTTCTTCCAACATTAATTGCAAAATCCTAATTAATTTAACATCTTTAATTATCGAAAATTATGGGTCGTTACATTGTTTATGGGGGAAAACCTCTTGATTTGATTGCATATATTCGGATATGCTTACATAGTAGAGTGTTTGGGATCTTCAAATAAATATATCAAATACAACACTGTATTATTATATAGTATCTGATATCATTTCCAAAAGGCGATTTTTTTATTATCCCGAAGAAAAGCATGATTTGATGTAAATGATATATATCATTATTTCAAAAGGATTTGAAATGAAACCTAGAAATTAGTTCAAAGAGATTATTTTTCAAAAATAATTATATTTTGAAAATAATAAAGTTAATCAGATTATAGGAATAGTTATAATAAAAGATGTTTAATTAAAAGTAGTTTTAACTTAAAAAAAGGTGTTTAATTAAAGTACGCCTAGTATATTAAATGATTACTCTTATAAGTTGTATTATAAAAGTTGTATTATATACATTTTATAATGTTGTATATTTATCAGATGATGATGTGTATTAAGTCCGTAGTTGTCCTTTGTTTAGTTTAGAATGGGCGGGTTTTCAGAGATTTTGACTAACTCGAAAATTCAAGATGTTACATGGAGTGACAACCTCTAACAGAAGCAACTATAGAATCAGCCCTTTCTAGCTAAAGCAATAAGCAAGGAGACTGTTCTCCAATAGCTCCTCTGCAACAACAAACCCATTATTGTATGAAATTATTCATCTGATCCATCCACTTGTCATCAACGTTCATAGAAGACCGCTGAGGGTAAGTTCTTAGTTTAGATAACTAGTTCATATCAAAGATCGCTAGATCAAAGCCATCTAACCTACATCATAAGCATACGTTTAACATAACTCGCCTAGAAGGTCTAACGGTTAAATTTCTCTCTCCCCCACTCTCACAAAAAACAAAAAGAAGAAGAAAAATCTCAAAAACTAAAATGAAGAGAATAAAATTACAATATCCCTTTCATGTAACGATATGGATTTTTCGTCCACGAAGGTCGACATTAATACGTCCACTGTATCAACTACCGGGCAATCGAAGGCCGAAAAACCGTACCGTTAGGGTTAAAGAAGAGGTAGAAGATAGAAGAAGAAAGAAAGAAAAATAAAGAAAACAACAGAAACAACATCAGAATCTCACAATCGCAGCGGAACAACATATAATAGATAAATGAATATTATTTAAATCAAAAGAACTATATCAGTTATTACATTACATCACATTACATTACATTATCATGGTTTACAACAACAAACAGAAAATAAATACTGTATACTAATTGATACGCCAAGCCATCCAACTTGCCTCCAGATCTCTACAGCAACTCCTAAATTCCAGAATAACCTGATAACCTGACTCTAGACTGCCGTGTTAAAATTGGTGGGCACCCAGAGTTCAGGAAGGAAACAATAAACTCCAGGTCAGTCATGGGACTGGTGTGAGAACTTAAAACAGTTTATCTTTAAAACTACAACGAAATATTTTTAAATTTGTTTCGCAATGCTTTTTAGAAAATGAGATTACCATAAGGCCTCCCGCACACACACACAATGCAAATGCAGAATCGAAGGAGATTTCTCCTTATGATAGTCAAACATGCTTGATATGCAAATTTCTTTGATATTATTATTATTATAAGTGCAAAGTGTAGGAAAACATTTCGAAAGTAAAGATATAAATCTTAGCCAACATAGGCATTCCGAACTATGCCTACTATAGCTACCCTCTAAACAGTGGTGACCACCAAAAGCAAACGACAGGTTCTACAACTAAAACCATACAAGGTTTCATATTGGAGTTTGGATTTCCAACAAATGGTCAGGCCAAGGAACTTCGCATTGCCACATAAGTACGCCTCTGGAAAGACGCCCCGAGAACCTAACCTAACATTACAGTTAGATCTCTGCCAACACAAGGCCGGGTTACTCCTAGCTGGGTAACTACTGACACGAATATGCCATCCTCCGGTCGCAACCGACCTAAATCTCAGGATTCACCAACAACCACAAAGTAATAAGTTTGCAGCAACAACTTAGTTAAGTATCAGGGCTCCATACCATAATACCACCTCTACCCAGAAGGAAATGACATACACTAAGGGGGCGCTATCCCCTAATAACCTTGTTGCATCTTTCCTATTTTGACCATTTCCGGGGTGTGAGGTCCGACGAAGTCTCGTCCGCAAAGCGACGCTTTTATACAAAAGCCACGCTTTGATCAACAAATGCTCAACAGCACTTCATATGTCACATTACCAATTTGGGAATATATCACTAGTAACCATCAACTACATAACCTCTGAGCTCATACGTCTCTGAGAAGGGTGTTAAGCTAAGAGAATAAAATCTCCGCCACCAACAGAAATATATTTGATAGAAACCAGCTTTACATCTCAAATTGTAATGTCAGACACATATCCATAGAAGTCCGTTCCGGGATCGAACAGAACCGAAGGCACTTCCAAAGAAGCCCTTGCAATCCGGATATTCACTAATCACGACCAGAATTCCCATCACAAAGGGTGATATAATCTCTATATCGGAGATCAGCCGATGCAGAGTCATTCGACGGTAATCCTTCCGTTTTAAAAATACCCGGTCTTCAACACCGGTCTTCAAATTCTATCCATTACGACATATCACTTATTCGGAATGGGATTTATGACACAAAGGTCCTCTCCCGGCTAAACCGAATAACGAGCGCTTATTTTCAAAAATAAATGTAGCATTCAAATTCAAGCAATCATAACAAATACCCATTTAAAGGTAAATATTGATAGTCGGTTATTTAACTATCAAGGCCAACAACCAAATATCTAGCACCATAACAATCACTAGGCCCTTTTTATTAATCTCCCATAAATTAATAACTTGCCAGATATTCACTTCAGTTTATCTTTAAAGAGATATATTCTCTAAACCATTTCAATTTCTATATTGGAAAAACAATTCCAAATACTTATTCATTTTCAATTTATCTTTAAAAGATAAAAACCCAATACATTTCACTTCATATTGGAAAACATTTCCAAATACTTATTTAACCATATGTAATTCACAAATCTATTTATTTTCAATACTTAGAAAATATTCAATATACTTAAAATACGATTAAGCATATATTTCATTTTTAAGGAAAACATTCTCTTAAACACATTTATTTGGGCCAAAACGAATGTTGCGTAAAACATCGTTATGACAACCCAAAATCACTAGTATAAGGATTTGAAATTAAGATAGATATATAGATCCCAATACTATATAAAATATTCCCTTTCGGAAAATCATTTACTATAACAATAGTGTAATAGTCCACAATTTTCTTATTTCTCGAAAACGTCTATTTCAACAATGAATGTTGAAATCTATGGTTTCGACACTTATACATTTTAAAACACTTCAAATCGTTTTAAATTCTATTTAAAAGATCACTTCCAAAATCATTCCTTTAATATATTATCCACTATCCAAATCGTGAATATAAATCGTTTAATCAGCTATAAGAATTAACTTATCAAATTCAATCAATCTTGAATTTATAAATCAATGTTTATAAATTCACATTTATATATTATAAAAACTTCAAGTTACAAAAATCTCTTTATTAACCAATTCTATTTAAATCTCATTTAAATGCCAAAAATCAAATTTTCAAGTTAATTATTTATAATTTTCTATTTTACAAAATCTATTCATTTTCTAACTTCACCATTTATAAACCTATAATTTCATTCATTTATGAAATCCATTTATACTTTTTTTAATGCTTATAAAAACTCGTTTTAAAATTTCAGTATTTTGATTTATAGATATCAATTTTTTTAAATCTTTTATATAAAGCTTTTATAATAAATTCAAAAATCTCAATTTAAACTATTTTATAAAATTTATTAACTCCATATTTAAAAAAAATCACATTTTAACTATGTTTCTCAAAAATCATAAATTTCATAACGTTAAAATTATAACGTCTATTTATTTAAAATGAATCAATTCCAAAATTTAATAAAACGTATACTTTCAAAATTCACTTTAAAATCCTTTTAAATTCAAAAATCATTCCTTTAAACATTTTTAATTTTCCAAAATAGGCCTAATGCTGAAACAGTACTGAATATAATAATCACGACATCCAAACATCATATATCAATATGATAACAGAATTTATCACAATATTTGTAAATAAATCAATTTCTGTTGAGGAATCCAGTTGGATCCCTCCAACCTGTTTCCCTGCATCCACAGATGTTAGCACAATACCAATTCCGTTCCAATACGGAATATCGTGGTATATGGGATTCATAAAATATTATCCGCTATTATGCGGCGCAATAGGGTCTCATCCGCTATATAATGCGGGAAAATCAACTCCAAGTACATATATAATACCAATTCCATACAAGTTGGAATTATCGCGGTATATGCTTTTAATAAATAACCTCCGCTTAATATATGGCGTATAATGTCTATTTCAAAACAACAGATAATAATTTATCATCCAGGCATACAATCAAGCAATTTTAAATCTAACTATTTAAAATTTAAATCGAAACGATTTCGATTGAGTGAGAAGTTCTCACCTTGGTTTCAATTTCCAACGTTTTATTTCGAATAAAATTAAATGCACGTTTAATTTTACCCAAAATTCAAACTACCTTCAAATGACTCCAATCCAATTCCATAGCGTAGTGCTCGACAAAACGAAGCCAACGCAATTCGTTTCGTGCGTTTTTGACCTCGTATGAAAAAGATTTTTTAAAGTTACACGAATTATAATATAATTAAATTACAATTTCTTTTAAATTTTAACCTAAAATCCATCACTGCCGTTGATTATTGCTTTCTTCAATCAGGGCCGCACATTTTACTTTCTTCCCCATCGTTCAAAGCCGTGTAAGATGAACCCAAGCCGCCTTTACTTTGTGAATTTCTGTGACAACCACGATCACTTCTGCATCGATCAACTACCACCACTCCAACGCCCATCACACGAGCTACAACCACCATGAATGCGGCAGAGCTCGGACTCCCCTGCATATTGAATTTCGTGCACAAACTATAGGAGTACGCGGCCCCCTAACGACCACCTCGACACTCCAAATCAAATCTCCACCGTTGGATAGGAATATCTCTTCATCCTCTACAATATTGTAGTTGAAAGTTTTTTGTATAGGATGACAGATTGGAAGAAAATAGAGGAAGAAGATCAGCCAATTTCGGCCATTAAAATGAAGGAGGCGGCGGCTGTAACTAGGGTTAGGGTTTTGAGCAAAAACAAAGATATGAGGTTCTTATATAGAAAATTACGCGATACTATTTGCCCGAAATTTTTTCGAACTCCAAATGAAGCGTGCTGCCTGGCGTTTATAATATTTTACCCCTATTCCAAATGCAATGGAATATATATATCGGGAGCCAATTCAATCAAATTTGAAAGATAAGTTTTTGAATCGACTATTTAAATTCAAAATTCACTCGAATCGATTTCTATGCATTTTAGCTTTCCCCGGACAAACCGTAAATCCGATTGACACAAAATTTGAAACCATACAATAATATAATATTACGGATCCGATGAAACTGGTTTCGTCGAAATTCGAGACTGTTTGAAAAATGGCTATTTTAACTCGTCAATTAAATATTAAAATATTCAATTTTCACAAATTTACTTTAATTCAATTTTAAAAGTTCTACAACATAACTCTAACTCCAATATGATTTAATATAACTTTACAAATCAAATTTAATCACATTAAACCCAATTTCCAATTATTTCTGTAATTTCAAATATTAAATTATTGATTTAGTTATCCAATTAAATCCAGATATTCAAATAATTTATTCGACTTACAAATTTTACTTATTAATATTTAAAATTAATTAAATATACGAATTTCAATTGACAGAAATTCTGGATCATTACATTTCAATTCCACTAATCGAAGAATAAAAAGAGTAAATTCAAAATGGATGTAATTGAATTGATCGAACCATTATAAAACACCATCCCGTATTTTTGTGTATCTACACAAATTTGACGATATCACACAGTAAAACGTCTTTAGTATTCTAAATGGCTTTAGATCCACTAAAATCCCATCACTCTAAGTTTGACTAAATTTTGGATCATTGATTTTCCTTGAAACGATGGTTTTAGCACAACTTATGCATGTACTACGACTATCAGTTAAGGTATTTTTATAAAAGTTGACGAATTCTAGAATAATTCGAACCTGGCCAAAATCCTATAAAGAATGTGATGTTCGATGAGTTTTTGGTAACATAATTTTGTTTCATGAGAATAAATATATCTGTTCATCATCTAAATATATATTTTCTTGATTACAAGAGTACATAATTGATTTTGATAGACATCCACTTGAACTTAGAACATTATAGGAGGCAAAACGTAGTCTAAAATACCGAGAACGTGTACACCACATGAAAGATTCAAAGAACAAACCTTCATGTAACAACCCTGTATTTTGTGGTTATGTTAATTGCATATTTTTAGTATTTTAAATTGAATTTTGATTTAAAAACTTTATTTTATTTAATAAAATAAATAATTTTGTTATTTTAATTATAAATTGTGATTTTGATGTGAATTAGAATTCCAAACATGAATAAATATAATATTTTCCAAAAAGGTGAATGTTGGTCAATATGGTCAAACTTTGAATTTAATTTTAAAATATTTAAATTTTTAAGTTTTAAATTTTATCTTTATTTTATGAAAGTAAATAAAATTCTAAGGATACTGCTTTTCGTTTTGTTGAAATCTGATTAATACTGTGAAAGTTATGCTTTTTACACTATTGGATGTAATTTGTTGCATTTAACAAAATTGTTTATTTTATTTTTATATAAATAATATTTTTGTTTGTCATGTCATGTTCTAATTTATTTTTACATGTGTAACATGACATGTGATGTATATATTTTAGTTTTAAAACATTTTTAAAAGTGTAATTGAAATTTTCCAATGTCAGTCGTATTTTGTTTACAATTTTTAATTTCTAGTTTCAATTAATTAAAGTAATTCTTTATTTATTTTTATATTTTCTTAAGACCTTATTTTATTTTCATTTACAATTTATTTTGTTCAGCATTTATTTTATTTACTTGACTTTTATTCGTTTAGAAGTATTGTTGAAATTTTCCAAAGTTAGTTGAATTTTATTTACAATTTTTAATTCTAGTTTCCATTAAATAGAGTATTTTCTTTATTTATTTCCTACTTTTCCTAAAACTATTTATTTATTTTTCATAACATCTATCTCTACCTTATTTTTCTATTTAGACATTCATTTATTAATTAAACGGTTAAGTGTTTAGGTTACTTGTTTATTTCTTGGAAAGAAATTTCAAATAGATATACGTTATTGCCTAAAAGGGCATATCTTTTAAAATGTATTTATTAAACGTTATTGTATTTATTTGTTTAGTGAAGCTTTTTATATACATCTTTATTTAGTATATAGGAAATGCATCAAATTAGGATATGTTACCAGTTTTTATTAGAGGCAATACGTTACGTGTGATTTCTTGCCTTCATATCTTTCCACCCCTTTGATTTACTGCCATAACTTCTCCACAAATTTTGTCGTACATTCCTTAACCCTAGCTGCCTATATCACTTTTTCACGTGAAAAAAATTACTTCCCATCTTCATTTCTCATGGCCACAAAAGAATATTAGGTAATGGCTTCTCTTTTTTCTACTTTTCTATTCATTTTTTTATTGAAATTTTACATTGTTTTGCTTGATCTCTTGTGCTTTGTTCGGCCTAAACACCTCAACCACAACCACCTTCTCTGCCTACCCATCTCCTCGTCTGCCATGCCATCCTCCACATCTGTACTTGCCGTGTTTCTCTGTGTGTGTATATATAAAGGTATGTGTGAATTTATAATGGGTATGTATATATATTTCTCTGTCAATCTATGATTTAAATTATTGTTTAAAGTATATAAATTTTATAAGTTGGTATGGATCGTTTAATGGATATAAGCTTTAATAAAACGATATACTTGATTTTATTTACGTCAGATCTGAAAATTCTTGTGATTTTTTTGTTATATATTTGGTAGGTGGTTTCAGGATATATACAGCATATATGTATCTAAAGTTGTTTCAAAGTATATAATTTTACCATATTTGTGTTTTAAATATTTGCATTTTATGATAGGTTGTATTATAGCAGATTTTGGTATTGATATATTATATATATATATATATATATATATATATATATATATATATATAGTTTTCATATACTATATATGTTTATATCATTCATTATTCATTTATGCAAAAGCCTATACGCATAAATCTGTGAGTTATTTATATGTGTAATACAAATTTGCTTAGAGTATTTATATTAAAGAGTTATATAACACGTCTGTTAGGGTATATGAGATTTGTATCAGCAACTTATATATTCATAAGTATGTGAATTTTAGGCTGTTTTGATTCTTCTGTTTTATTTTTAATTGCCGCTACATATAATGTGTTTAGATTTTTTTCCGCATTATATACGTATAGTATATATTTAGGATACAGTAAAGTATGTAGCTCTAATATCTTTGCATATTTGTATATTGAATATAAAGCTTTCTCTTCTTTTGTTGTGCATATATGTATATTCGCACTACATATATTTATTAAAATATGGGTTTGCATATATACTGTATTATATATAGTTTGAATATATCTATATATATATATATATAAGATTTTGGTTATAATATTTTGAAAATATGTGTTTTAAAGATAGTGATTTAGTTGTATATATGTATGCATATTATTTTAATATTTTTCTAAAATGAAGATATTGATTTTTTTAAAGTAATAATAATATATATATTTTTATATATATATATTAAACCGATTGATTTTATCATCAATTCCTCATTTTCAGCTTTGATCATTCAATTTGTGTTCAATCATGCTTTGCTTTGAAATTCGTGCCTGGATTCATAGCTCATTTCTTTGTCAAATCTATCTAGCCTCGAAAGGTGAGCAATCACTCATGATTAACGTTCTTTTATTTATTATATTTGACTTCAATTGAAACGACAATTGAAATATGCTGCTGTAGTTATTTAATTTGTTATATATGCTATTATCTGTAATCGTTCACATGTGGGATATGACACCATATCCTGTTGTTTATATTATATTGTTATTGATGATATATGCCAGTCGTTATGTTTATATTATCTGTTATCACTCTGCAAGTTCCCTGTTAGTATAGAATTCCTTATGGGTTGAAATGATACATACCCGAACGGACTTTAGAATAGGAGAAAATCGTTATGGGTTGAAATGATAAACCCAAGCAATTTTCATTGAATTGAATTTGGGATTGTGGGTCGAAATGATATCTACCCGTATATATTACAGATTGAAATGATAAATATACGTATCACTTGACCATAGTATAGGAAAATATATACAGACACCGTTGGTCCATATATAAATGTTTGAAAATAATTTCTATAGTTTTGAAAAGAAATATATGGTTTTTAATAAATATTGGTTTTTAAAAAATTATATATATATATGGTAATTTTATATAACGAGTTAGTATATTATTGAGATTGATTTAATACATATAATGTGATTAAGTATTAATTTAAATCTATATATCAAAATAGATTGTTGTAGTAATTTGAATAAGTTAAGGTCGAGAAGATAAAGCTGAATTAATTGAGATTGTATTTAATTAAGAATTTTACTAAATTTAATCGATTTGAACTATTGAAGTCGAAGTTTAAGATTGATTTTATAATTTGATTTTTGATTTTAAGTGACTAAATGGATATTTCAAGTTTGAACAAATCGATAGAAACATTGAGTTTAAGGGTAAATTAAGGTTATTTAAATAATACTGAATTTATTAAGTGAATATTTCAAGACTAAATAATATAAGGTTAAATCGAGATCTATAGGAAGCTGTTAAATTGAACTTTGAAATGTTGAATATTAAGCTTTGAAATATACGGGAATTTAATGGTTAATTTGTGATTCAGATCTGTAATTGAAATCAATATAATTTGAATCGGTTATTTAGAAAACTGAATTTAATGGAAATTGATAAATTGAGATTGAATTTAAATTGAACGGGAAAGTCGAGTTGATTTTGATGCGATTTGTGAAATTACTAATACTTTACTGTATAAATTACTTAATATATATATACACACACACTATTTTGGGAAATAGATATATTTGCAATGAAATTGATATTTTAGTTTTGAAGTATAAATTAATTTGAAATGACCACGGTGTTGTAGTGTATAATTTCTACATTGTAGATAGTTCCACGGATCCTTAGAGGATGGTTATCCTAAACATCCTTTAAGTTAATTGTATTTCAGTTGATATTTCACTTGAGTTGGATTTATTGATATAAGAATGTTAATCCTGACTCGAGTGTTTTGTGTTTTGTTTTACGCTCGGGTCAGACTGAGTGATACAGCTTTTGAAACTCACCTTTAGAGTTTGGAGCTCATTTGGAGATCAAACTATCAATTCAGCTTTCGGTTTTTCCAGTTGATTGGTTCAAAGATGTCATCTTTTTGTATTCGAGACTTCAGTGTATTTAAGTTATCCTGCTATATTTTTTTCTAACTCCGATGTTTATATAGTAGCGTCATGAACTACTATTTATCTATTCCACTGCATTATATTACTCTGTGTCTGTGATTCTGTGATTGATTTATTTACTGTATATGCTGAGCTTTGCCAAATTTTAAATTAACAATATGATATTTTGAGCAATTCAAGTCCAACATGTGTGGATTACTGGCGATTTGAATGGTCCAAAATATTAGGTCGTTACAGTTGGTATCAGAGCTTTGGCTCTAGGCAAGCTTAGCATATATAGTAAATTTATTTGCAGAATCACTTTCGTTCGAGCTTGAATTTCCTCCTCTTGATTTGGTTTTTTTCCTTTGGACTTTGGAATGTGACCTGCGGTTCCAAAATCCATTATCTTCTCTCCATATTCGTGTTTCTTGATTCTGGAATATTCCATAACTCCACTTCGAATGATCTCGATAAGAATTGGCTATCCCGCCAATCTTTGAATGATTTGTAAAGGGGTGAAACTCCTTTACAATTGGCATTGATTCATCGACGAATTCTATACCCTCGGTTCAGATGATCCTATCTTTGTTTTGGAAATCTATTCTTGAATCATCCTTTGAAAATCAGGTTTGTTTGTATTTTAGAAATTGTTTTATATATCGAATTATTATTTCGATAAGTATGATTTTATTCTATATACAAAAGTGAAAATGTTTTCGACAAGGATTTTATACCTTTTAAAAATGAGAATTTGAAATTTCGGAAGGACTTGAAATTTTGTAGATTTTATATAAGAAATGGATTTATATAAAAATTATTATAACTGAAGGGTCTTAATTTGAAATTCGAGAGATTGAATTCCGGTGTTTTGAAATTGGTTAAGATTTTGGAAAATATATAATAATACGATTTAAAAGTATTTACTGAATAAGAAATGTTTCAAATGACTTCAAATGAATTCCAATGATTTCGAAGAAATTTCAAAAGAAGTTTTCGAGAAAATAGAAGTCCAGAACCCACTTATGTCACTGGAAAATAATTTCGGTGATGAATGCATGTATCATCGACATTGATTTTTGAGTTTTTGAGTGGGGGAGAGGCCATTTCAGTAGTTTTGCTATGCGATTGATTTGCGAAACCAATTTTGATTTCAAATACCGAAGTATAATTTGATTTTCGAAAAATTTGCATATATATATATATATGACACAGTTTTGAATTGAGCCGGTGTTCAGTTCTTGAGTTTCGAATTTGGTTGATATAACCCTATCTTTTGGAATTGATTTACTGATTTTTTGGTGATTTCCAACTCTTGGATTTAAAATATGATTTCTTCTACTATTTTGAAGGTTCAAGCACTTCCAAATCAAAGTTAACTTTTCAAAGCTAAGTAATTCTGAAAGGTATAAGGTATTTGATAAAGAATATAAGTTTACTTTTGTATGAATAAAGTATAAAGTAATATGATTATACAAGTTTGAAACTGTTTGTTGAGTAAACTAAATAAGACTATTTTGAATTATTCTAGCATGAAATATAGATTTGAAATATTTTGAATAAAGTATGTATATATATATATATAGAGTAATAATCTTTCCAATGGTAAATTGGATTTTTCATATAGAAATAAATAATTTGAAGGTTTTAAAAGGATGGTTTTAAACTTAGTAACCATTTTGGGTATAATTGATTTTGATAAAATATTTGGTTTCGAAAATAGACAGGAATTTAAAACCTAGTATTTATATGATGATTTTTGGAAATGAATTTGTTTGACAGAAATTATGTTGATTTAGAAATTTAGATTATTTTCTAAACCTATTATTTTTGGAAACTTTAAAACTGAAGATATTTAATTTGGAAGAAATGATTTGGTGAAATCATATATGATTTTGAAACTGAATTAATATTCAAATAAATTGAATTTTGAGAACCATATGTTACTAAATACTTGATTTGGAAGTTATCGAACTTATATAAAAATTTGATTTTTATAAGTATGAAGTGATTTGATATACTATTGATTTTGGAAAGTATTCGATTGAAAATAAAATCCTATATATAATGGACTTCATATAAGTACGGTATTTGAAAGTGATTTGAAAAGGTACTATATGATATATATTTTTCGAAGTAAAGATATGTGAAGTGCCTTCTGCACGATATCTGCTCTATGGCCACATTGTGGATTCATTCTATCGATATTATTCTCTTTGGTTTTGGTTTTCCGGATGTGATACTCGAGTGTCCTACCATGGCGTAACCCATGGTCTTTTGAGCACGATTGCATAGCGCAATTCGCTTGGCTGAGATGGCCTAGGGGTACGGATTGTTTCCTAGGGGATCCAGGCGTAACCATTGTGTATCCTACGATCTATGTAGGTCGTATTAGTAGCGAAATCCACAAGGCTGAGAAAGATTACGGATATGGATTGTTTCCTGGGGGATCCAGGCGTAACCATTGTGTATCCTGCGATCTATGTAGGTCGTATTAGTAGCGAAATCCACAAGGCTGAGAAAGCTTACGGATATGGATTGTTTCCTGGGGGATCCAGGCATAACCATTGTGTATCTGCGGTCTACTAGTCATCATGGCGTAATTCGTAGGGCTGAGAAATCTTACGGATATGGATTGTTTCCTGGGAGATCCAGGCGTAACCATTGTGTATCTGCGATCCATGGTTAGACAAAGGTTTTGGCTGTTTTGTTTGGATTGTACTTTCCATATCTGTTTTTTTTAAGTTTTTCCATTATTTTCACTGGGTGTTGAAACAAGTCTACTAAGTACCTAGAGAATTCTAGCTTTGCGCCTGATCAATGCATAGCCAGAGCCTGCAGGAACGAGGATAAACTTGTTAAGACATCAAGTATAAAAGTATTTTGATAAAGTATCATATAAAGGATATTTTGATCATTTATTTTACCTTTCTAAATAAATTAAAATGTTTTAAATATTGTTTACTTCAAACTAACAAATTTGAAAATGACTATTCATCATATTATAAATTGTTTTAAATATAAAAAAATTCTAATTGAAATTATATAGTTTTAAAATAATGGTCCATCCTTGTCTTTCAACCTATTTTGCTTCCTAGATATTCCTATTCTCCTATTTTCCCTTCAAGATATTCCTATTCTCCACCTTGAAAAACTTACCTATAACCACGGTTATCAGGTATAATTTCAATCTTCTTGTCATCTTATCTTAATCTTATTCCATTTTTATCTTTTCTGTGTTTTCCCGTACCTCATTCCTTTACGGGGACGAAAAGTTTTGAGTGGGGGAGAGTGTAACAACCCTGTATTTTATGGTTATGTTAATTGCATATTTTAATTAAATTGAATTTTTATTTAAAAACTTTATTTTATTTATTAAAGTAGATAATTTTTTATTTTAAACATAAATTTTGATTTTGATGTGAATTAGAATTCCAAACACGAATAAATAGAATATTTTCCAAAAAGTTGAATTTTGGTAAATATGGTCGAACTTTGACTTTAATTTAAAAAAATTAAATTTAAAATTTTTGAATTTTATCTTTATTTTATGAAAGTAAATAAAATTCTAAGGATGCTGCTTTTTGTTTCGTTGAAATCTGATTAATATTGTGAAAGTTATGCTTTTTACACTATTGGATGTAATTTGTTGTATTTAACAAAATTGTTTATTTTATTTTTATATAAATAATATTTTTGTTTGTCATTTCATGTTCTAATTATGTTTACATGTGTAACATGACATGTGATGTTTATATTTTAGTTTTAAAAACATTTTTAAAAGTGTAATTGAAATTTTCCAATGTCAGCCGTATTTTGTTTACAATTTTTAATTTCTAGTTTTAATTAATCAAAGTAATTCTTTATTTATTTTTATATTTTATTAAGACCATATTTTATTTTCATTTACACTTTATTTTGTTTAGCATTTATTTTATTTACTTGACTTTTATTTGTTTAGAAGTGTTGTTGAAATTTTCCAAAGTCAGTTGAATTTTGTTTACAATTTTTTTATTCTAGTTTCCATTAAATAGAGCATTTTCTTTATTTATTTTCTACTTTTCCTAAAACTATTTATTTATTTTTTATAATAACTATCTCTACCTTATTTTTCTATTTAGACATTCATTTATTAATTAAATGGTTAAGTGTTTAGATTCCTTATTTATTTCTTGGAAAGAAATTTCAAATAGATATATGTTATTGCCTTAAAGGGCATATCTTTTAAAATGTATTTATTAAACGTTATTGTATTTATTTGTTTAGTGAAGCTTTTTGTATACATCTTTCTTTAATATATAGGAAGCGAATAAAATTAAGATATGTTACCTGTTTTAATTATAGGCAATACGTTACGTTTGATTTCTTTCCTTTATATCTTTCCACCCCTTTGATTTCCTACCATAACTTCTCTATAAATCTTGCTGTACATTCCTTAATCCTAGCCGCCTATATCACTTTTTCACGTGAAAATAATTACTTCCCATCTTCATTTCTCATGGCCACAAAAGAATATTAGGTAATGGCTTCTTCTCTTTTTTCTACTTTTCTATTCATTTTTCTATTGAAATTTTACATTGTTTTGCTTGATCTCTTGTGCTTTGTTCGGCCTAAACACCTCAACCACCACCACCTTCTCAGCCTACCCATCTCCTCGTGTGCCGCGCCATCCTCCACGTCTGTACGTGCCGTGTTTCTCTGTGTGTATATATAAAGGTATGTGTAAATTTATAATGGGTTTATGTATATATATTTCTTTGTCAATCTATGCTTTAAATTATTGTTTTAAAGTATATAAATTTTATAAGTTGGTATTGGATCGGTTAATGGATATAAGCTTTAATAAAATGAGTTACTTGATTTTATTTAAGTCGGATCTGAAGATTTTTGTGATTTTTGTGTTATATATTTGGTAGGTGGTTTCAGGATATACACAACATATATGTATCTAAAGCTGTTTCAAAGTATATAATTTTACTATATTTGTGTTTCAAATATTTGCATTTTATTATAGGTTGTATTATAGCAGATTTTGGTATTGATATATTATATATATGTAGTTTGCATATACTATATAAGTTTATATCATTCATTATACATTTATGTAAAAGCCTATACGCATAAATCTATGAGTTATTTATATGTGTAATAAAAATTTGCTTAGAGTATTTATATTAAAGAGTTATATAACACGTCTGTTAGGGTATATGAGATTTATATCAGCAACTTATATATTCATAAGTAAGTGAATTTTAGGCTGTTTTGATTCTTCTGTTTTATTTTTAATTGCTGCTACATATAATATATTTAGATTTCTTCCATATTATGTACATATAGTACATGTTTAGGATACAGTAAATATGTAGCTCTAATATCTATTCATATTTGTATATTGAATATAAAGCATTCTCTTCTTTTTTTATGCATATATGTATATTCGCACTACATATATTTATTAAAATATGGGTCTGCATATATACTGTATCATATATAGGTTGATATGTGTGTGTGTATATATATATATATATATAAGATTTTAGTTATAATATTTTAAAAATATGTGTTTTAAGGATAGTGATTTAATTGTATATATGTATATATACACATATTATTTTAATATTTTTCGAAAATTAAGATATTGATTTTTATAAAGTAATAATAACATATATATTTTCTGTATATATTATACTGATTGATTTTCTCATCGATTCCTCATTTTCATCTTTGATCGTTGAATTTGTGTCCAATCGTGCTTTGCTTTGAAATTCGTGCCTGGATTAATAGCTCGTTTCTTTGTCAATCTATCTAGCCTCGAAAGGTGAGCAATTACTCACGATTAACGTTCTTTTATTTATTAAATTTGATTTCAATTGAAACGACAATTGAAATATGCTGTTGTAGTTATTTAAAATGTTATATATGCTATTATCTGTAACCGTTCACATGTGGAATATGACACCATATCCCGTTGTTTATGTTATATTGTTATTGACGATATATGCCTGTTGTTATATTTATATTATCTGTTATCACTCTGCAGGTTCCCTGTTAGTATAGAATTTACTATGGGTTGAAATGATACATACCCGAAAGGACTTTAGAATAGGAGAAAATCATTATGGGTTGAAATGATAAACCCAAGCGATTTTCATTGGATTGAATTTGGGATTGTGGGTCGAAATGATATCTACCCGTATATATTACGGATTGAAATGATAAGTATCCGTATCACTTGACCATAGGATATGATAATATATACAGATACCGTTGGTCCATATATAAATGTTTGAAAATAATTTCTATGGTTTTGAAAAGAAATATATGGTTTTTAATAAATATTGTTTTTTAAAATATTATCTATATATATGGTAATTTTGTATAAAGAGTTAATAATAATATTATTGAGATTGATTTAATACATATAATATGATTAAGTATTTATTTAAATCTATATATCAAAATAGATTGTTGTAATAATTTGAATAAGTTATTGCTGAGAAGATAAAGTTGAATTAATTGAGATTGTATTTAATTAAGAATTCTACTAAATTTAATCGATTTGAACTATTGAAGTTGAAGTTTAAGGTTGATTTTATAATTTGATTATTGATTTAAAGTGACTAAATGGACATTTCGAGTTTGAACAAATCGAAAGGAACATTTAGTTTAACGGTAAATTAAGGTTATTTAAATAATACTGAATTTATTAAGTGAATATTTCAAGACTAAATAATATAAGGTTAAATCGAGATCTATAGGAAGCTGTTAAATTGAACTTTGAAATGTTGAATATTAAGCTTTGAAATATACTGCAATTTAATGGTTAATTTGTGATTTCGATCTGTAATTGAAATCAATATAATTTGAATCGGTTATTTAGAAAAATGAGTTTAATGGAAATTGATAAATTGAGATTGAATTTAATTTGAACGGAAAAGTCGAGTTGATTTTGATGCGATTTGTGAATTTACTAATACTTTATAAATTACTTAATATATATATATATATATATAGACACACACACACACACTATTTGGGAAATAGATATATTTTCAATGAAATTGATATTTTAGTTTTGAAGTATAAATTAATTTGAAATGACTACGTTGTTATAGTGTATATTTTCTGCATTGCAGATGGTTCCACGAATCCTTAAAGGATGGTTATCCCAAACATCCTTTAAGTTAATTGTATTTCAGTTGATATTTCACTTGAGTTGGATTTATTGATATAAGAATGTTAATAATGACTTGAGTGTTTTGTGTTTTGTTTTACGCTCGGGTCAGACTGAGTGATACAGCATTTGAGACTCACCTGTGGAGTTTGGGGCTCATTTGGATATCCAACTACCGATTCAGCTTTTAGTTTTTCCAGTTGATTGGTTCAAAGATGTCATCCGTTTGTATTCGAGAATTCAGTATATTGAGTTATCCTGCTATATTTTATTTCCAACTCTAATGTTTATATAGTAGCTTCATGAACTACTATTTATCTATTCCACTGCATTATATTACTCCGTGTCTGTGATTCTGTGATTGATTTATTCACTGTATATGCTGAGCTTGGCCAAATTTTAAATTAACAATCTGATATCTTGAGCAATTCGTCCGACATGTGTGGATTATTGTCGATTTGAATGATCCAAAATATCATGTCGTTACACTTCATGTTCCCCTCAACAGATATTAGATTAGTTCTTGACATATTGGGAGCTTCTAAATGTTCAACAACTGACATAAAGAACCCAAACAGAGGAGAAGGAACCCTATACCACGTTATGTCGGTTAAGATCGAATATGGAATATAGCGATTATTACGTGTTTCTTAAATAATTTAACATTTGAATCAATCTGTAAAGACCCAGATTTTAGCGTTCAAAAATCGACATCCATATCTCACTTGTATTCGAATGTCGTAGATTCAAACGTTGAAATCCAATTCGCCGGAGCTTATAACACATTAAGTACAACAACACGGCAAAAGAAAAACAATATATCATTGATATACAACATTTGATTGCAACAATGATACAACCATCTGATACAAATGAATATCAATATCAGAGATACAAGACAACAACGGAAAGAATAAGATAGCAATAGCAGCAGATCATAATATCACCAACATATGCCTTCAAAAGAATAGAAAGAAAGATAGAAACCAAAACTACATCTCCATCTCCAATGCTCCAAACCATAAGCTCAAATCACCATCACGATGAAGTGAACAAACGTGATCACCAAAATCCAAAGACTCCATGATTGCCAAAAGCTACCAAACCAAAGACTTCGAAGGCAACATCTGCTAGCTAATTATCTGAAAATCTAAATCAAGGATGCCCTTGTGGAAAAATATGAGCACCCAGAGTTTAGAATGGGAACAATAAACTCCAGGTTAGTCATGGGACTGGTGTAAGCAAACAAAAACAGTTTATCTTTAAAAAGAAATAAAAAGAAACCCATAATGATTTTTGGAAAATGAAACTACCACAAGGCCTCCCCGCACACACACAATGCAAGCGCATAATTGGAGGAGATTTCTCCTTATGATAGTCAAGCATGCTTGATATGTGAAATCCTTTTGATATTATTATTAGTGCATAGTGCAGAAAACATTTGCAAGTATAATATTAATCTTAGCCAGCATACGTACCATTATAGTATGTCTACTATAGCTACCATGTTAAATGGCAGGTTCTACAACTAAAACCGTACAAGGCGCGTATTGGTGATTGAATTTCCAACAATGGTCAGGTTAAGGAACTTCCTGGGCCACATGGGTACGCCTCTGGGGGGGACGCCTCGAGAAGCTAATCGGATTTCTGCAACCACAAGGTCGGGTTACCTCTGTAACTAGGTAACTACCGACCCGAGTATGCCATCCCCCGGTCGTTACCAACCTTTATCCGAGGATCCTCAACACCATCAACCAAAAAGCAATAAGTTTGCAGCAACCACATAGGTTAAATATCTAGGCTCCATACCATGATACTACCTTTTATCCAGAAGAAAATGGACATACCCTAAGTGGCGCTACCCCCGATAACCTTGCCGCATCCTTCCTGTTTTGACCATTCAGGTTTGTGAGGTCCTGATGAGGTCTCGTCCACAAAATTACGCTTTTCAAAAAAGTCATGCTTTGATCAACAAATGTTCAGCAGCACTTTGTATGCCACATTACCAAATTGGGGATGTATCACTAGTAACCATCACAAAGAGTTCGAACGGAACCGAAGGCACCTCAAAGAAGCCCTTGCAATCCAGATAATCCCTTATCACATCCGGACTCCCCATCACCAAGGGTGATCAAATCTCTATACCAAGGCCATTCGGTGCAGAGACATTCGACAGGTAATCCTTTCGCTTTCGAAAATACCCGGTCTTCAACACCGGTCTTCAAATGCTATCCATTTCTTCGTTTCACTATTTGGAATGGATTATATGACATAAAGTCCTCTCCCGGCAAAACCGAATAATGAGCACTTAATTTTAAAACTATATGGATATATGGGATCTTAGTTAAGTCACAATTTTAACCCAAAACCTTTTCTTCAAATGGTTTAAACAAATTCCACTTTTTAATCTTTTAAACAAAAAGATTCACTTTACAAAGTTCACCAATCTTTCACAAAGATTCATTCTTAGCTTTCAAAACTATTTCAATTTCAAATCTTTTATACAAAAGATACACCTTTAAGATCCTCTTCAGTTTGAAAACAAAGTTCACCAACCTTTAACAAAGATTCATTCACAGCTTTCAAAACTATTTCAATTCGAAATCTTTTATACGAAAGATACACCTTTAAGATCCTCTTCAATTTGAAAACAAAGTTCACCAATCTTTAACGAAAATTCATTTATAGCTTTCAAAACAATTCCATTTCAAATATGAAACCCTTTGAACAAAAACTGGAAAACCTTTCTTTATTTGAAAGCTATTATCATTCGAAAAAAAAGAGTTTTCGTTTTGCGAAAATCCGATTACATTTGCTCAAGTTATAGCCCTTAAAGTATAAAACTTGGGTTTAATTTAAATTCCCAAAATAATACTTTTAAAATGGTTTAAAACTCATATAAATACATTATATAACTTGTATAACCTTTTTAAACCATAATTTTCCAAACATATATTCATATAACTCTACTTTAAATCTTGAATTCAAATTAAATTCAAACCATTTATATTTCAAAACTTTAACAAGTTATTCAAAATTATTTTTATCTTTAAAACTCCTTTTCAAAAGCTTATCATATTTAACCCAATTACATTTCCAAACCATTTTGGATTCAAAATTCAACTTTAAAAACCATTTCATTATTTTGAATAAAATAATATTAAATTCAAATATCTGTGACTTAACCAAAACTTCGTGAAATCCATATTAGTGTGTGTATGGTGTGATCCAGGGGTTTTACACAATAGTGCAACATCATCAATCATCACAATCGAGGCACAGCAATATCGATAAGCGGTGTAATCCTATAACGCTTATCTCCATTCACAGATTCATAGATAAATAATATAAATTCATCACAGATAAATAAGTCACATTCATCATAGATCAAATCAAAATAATTCATATCATAAAGCATCACACATCAGGGATATCAAACAATTCAAAGCATTCCGAACAATCCAAACATCCATAAGTAAGATTAATTAGTCATCTGATTAATTTAAATAGATTAATTACTTATGAATAAATTACTAATCCTGGTTAATTATTATTAATTAATTACAAACCATTTTGGTCAATTTTCCTTTAATCATTTATTAATTAAGCTTTGGTTATTAATTAATCAACCTGAACTAATTTATAAAACAATTACTAATTAATCTTTAATTATTTAATTATTCTTTAATTAATTATCCTTAATTTATTACATTAATTAATTAGCCCTTAATTAATTATCATTTAATTAATAAATTACAATAGGTGATTATCTCTAATCACTTTCATTAATTAATCTTTAATTGATTAATTATCCTTAAATTAATTACCTTAATTAATCAATCACATATATTGATTATCCTTAAATTGATTATTCTTTAATCACTTGATTAATCCACTTTAATCATCAATCAATTACTTTTAATTAAGTAATTATCTTTAAGTAATTAATTACCCTTTGATTTTGAACTAATCGACCTTTAATTATAGTAATCAACCTTTAAGAAATCACATTAAGTAATTGACCTTTAATTACCTACATTAATAAATCCCTTAAAATTTTAATTAATTAAAAGTTAAATCTTTTATCTCAAATAATTACTTTAATTATCTTTTAAAATCTTGTTAATGACTTTTGGAAAATAAATCATCATTAATACATTAATCAACTCATGATTTTTAAGTTAAATTAATGATTTGAAGACATTTCATTTTCTTATTTACTTACTTAATTACAAAAAATAAGCTTATTTAAAATAAGTTTTAAAATAATGTTATACGTATATATATTAAACATTTTAAACTTAAAATAATTTGTTCTAAGATCTTAATTAATCCCAACTTAAACCAACATTTATTATTTAAATGAAATGGATTAAAACTGTTCAAACTTGATTTAATTAAAATTTGAATAAAAACTTGTTTTATTTAAAAAAAATTTAAACTACAAAATTTACGAACCCGTAATGACTCGAGTGAAACCCGAGCCTTACTTCAAGTTACCCGCCTCTTTCTCTTGCTTCGAGTCAAAACTTCTTTTCCCCGTGCTTATGCCCGTGTAACCATCATCTTCTTCACTCACTACAATTTCTAAATGTATGACTGACACTCGCTACGTGCAGGATCATCTGGTCGACTTTCGATCATCACCACGACCATAAACATGTTATCTATGACTTCGCCAACTCACTCGATCACTCAGCTCGATGTGTTCAAACTGGAAATCAAAAACAAAGGATCGAGCAACCTCCAAGAATTAACATGATCGAAAAAAATCACCTCCGCCGACGACCCTGATCACCAGAACTCACATCTTTCAACCCAAAGACACGCCATACCTTCTCGCAATGATTCCCCTCATACTGGGTGCTTCCGATGCTTCGACGTTGACGCCATATCTTTGAGAACGACGGCAACCAAGTCCCGGCCTTAAACCCTACTCCACTATATCCAATATGCCCCGACGATCCGATAACCCTGTAGCCATTTTTCCTTTTACCCTCGTTGCTCGAACCGCCTTCCAACCACAGCACGACGGACCAGTTGTCGTCGATCATCGGAATTTACCCAAAACAGATTTCTCGTTCAACTCGAAAATTCTCATTATTTACAACGTTAAAAATCATGAAATTTCTTTTAAAAATCATCATTTATTAATTCTAATCTAATTATGGGATCCAAGCACGAAATTAAGTTTATTGATTTCTGACTTTAAAATGAGTTTACTGTAAATTTTATAATTTTTGAAATGATTAAACAATGTAAATATCTGAAACCACTTTTAAAACTTGAACTAGGTAAATACAAACACCTTTCCTTTGATGATAGTGACTTAATTTTGATCAGATGAGGAGATATGATTTTTCTTGTGAATCTAAGCCTGTAAACACAATAGAAATGTATGCCTGTATGCACACAGTCACATATATATGCATATACATACATATTCATACCCATTTAAACATATTTCACAACTTTACTAAATATTCATCACATGCAAACCAAATTATATATAATGTTTTAAGAGTTTGCTCACCTGTAAATGGAAAACAGAGAACCAGGAATTTCGTTCGAACTTGAAAACTGATCTGGTCTGTTTTTAATGATCTGATCTTTACTGTTTGATCTTGTTTTGCTTGCTGTTTGAACTAAGTTGAATTGCATGCTTCTTTGAACTGCAAAAACAGGAAAATGATTTGCTTTGAACTGCTTATTTGAAGCTTGAATTTGATCAAGTTATAAGATTTTGAAAATCTAGAAGCTTGCAACTAGAAAAATGATTTGAAACTGAAGCTTCATGTTTGATTTTGTTTGATCTTGAATCTATTTTCATTTGCTTGAAATCTGGTTTTAGTTTTCTTGTTTCTTTAGTTTTAGATTTCAGTTTATAAAATGAGAGATGAAGAAATTTTTGAGAGTGCTTGAACTGAGAATCAAGTAACCATATTTCGTTTTGATACTATATTGTTTTATAATTCAAACTTAAGAGAAGTATATTATCCACTTGTTTAATTGAACTTACAAGCGTTTAAGCATGCATTTCCTTATTTCACAAATGTCAAAAATGTGTATTTTTATGTTTAAATCCTTGCTTCATTTAATTTTCAATTTATGTTTTTAAATCCCTATGCTATTATAATTTATGTAACATATTTCCTTATATGTTTATATATATTCTTAAATTTAGTTCATGTGTATTAAAAGAAAGAATATTAAATCTTATTTCAATTTTAAACTCAAGTTACTATTCTTTTTAAATAAATAAATATCTGTATCAAATCTAATAAATATTTATTTATTTATATACATTTCCCTTTATATATATATATAAGTCTTTTAAAATATAAATTTTAACTTTTCAAATTGCTTTTGAAAATTTCTATATTAAATTCATAACATAATTTTCAAACTACATATACATACATACATACATACATACATACATACATACATATATATATATTAAAATTTAGAAAACAGACTTTTAAAATATGGAGTATTAAATTTAATTTATTCATAATATATTAATTATTGAACTTCAAACCAAAATTCTATTTCAATCATATTTGTATACATTTATATTAATAAACAAACAAATACCTTATTTTATTTGGAAAATTTCAAATTAACTCACCATTAAATTCACAATTTTATTTAAATTACCAATTTAAATTCGACTCAAAAACGGGATCATTACAGATTTCCCACCTTAAGAAAATTTCGTCCTCGAAATTTGCTATACAGGTAGACAACAAAGAACAGACGAAGAAATGTTTTATCAGATCGATTTGTAACATTTATTCTATATTTAGCATACCAAATCAGAATATCAACAATAAATATGAGAAGAACTCATTCAATACTACACAAGATACTCGGGTCACCAGATCTATGAAGTATACAAGGGATTGGTTAGTCCGAAGAGATAACTAACCACTCGTAGAATGTATCTAGACCCTAAAAGAATAGATAAATAGATACATTTCAATTCAGTTTCATATTTTGTTAACTAATTTATTTCAAATAAAATGTCAAATTTATTAAAGTTAAAACAGAAAGCTGAGGGAAACTGATGATTAGAAGATGAAATAGGAACTTATCTACAACGATTCGCAGGGCCACCACTAAAGCTTCTTCTTGTAGCTATCACGCAGTCATCAAAGAATTGATGATCAAAGAGATTAATAGAGAAAAGATTATTTCCTTGTTGTTGTAGGGTATCGACCAATTATAGTAGTACTTCCCTGTCCCCTACCTTGTCTTCTTCTTGCACTCATACTCACAATCAGTGGATAGTAAGAGAATTTACTGAGGCCTTCGGACAGATATCTTAGGGATATACTCATTCTAGGGCATTTGTATCCCTATCTCTAATGAGTCATCTAATATGTTATACTCCTGAGCTAAATTTCTTACTCAACCTTCAGCTCTGATACCAAATGTAACAACCTAGATTTTAGCATTCGAAAATTGACATCCATACCTCATTTGTATTCGAATGCCGCAGATTCGAACGTTGAATTCCGATTCGCCGGAGCTTATAACACATTAAGTACAACAACACAGCGGAAGAAAAACGATATATCATTGATATACAACATTTGATTACAACAATGATACAACAACCTGATACAAATGAATATCAATATCAGAGACACAAGATAATAGTGTAAAGAATAAGACAGTAACAACGGCGGATCACAATATCACCAACACATGCCTTCATAAGAATAGAAAGAAAGATAGAATCCAGAACTACATCTCCATCTCCAATGCTCCAAACCACTAGCTCGAACCACCATCACGATAAAGTGAACAAATGAGATCACAAAAATCCAAAGACTCCAAGATTGCCAAAAGCTACCAAACCAAAGACTTCGAAGGCTATCGAATCTATACCTACTATTTGATTATTTGAAAATCTAACTCTAGGCTGCCCGTGTGGAAAATTGTAGGCACCTAGAGTTTAGAAATGGAACAATAAACTCCAGGTCACTCATAGGATTGATGTGAGCAAACTAAAATAGTTTATCTTTAAAAAGAAACAAAAAGAAACCCGCAATGCTTTTTGGAAAATGAAACTACCATAAGGCCTCCCTGCACACACACAATGCAAGCGCACAATTGGAGGAGATTTCTCTTTATGATAGTCAAACATGCTTGATACGTGAAATCCTTTTGATATTATTATTTGTGCATAGTGTAGAAAACATTTGCAAGTATAATATTAACCTTAGCCAGCATACGTACCATTATAGTATGCCTACTATAGCTACCATGTTAAATGGCAGGTTCTACAACTAAAACCGTACAAGGCGCCTATTGGTGATTGGATTTCTAATAATGGTCAGGCTAAGTAACTTCCTGGGCCACATGGGTACGCCTTTGGAAGGACGCCCCGAGAACCTAACCGGATCTCTGACAACACAAGGTCGGGTTACCTCTGTAACTAGGTAACTACTGACAGGAGTATGCCATCTCCCGGCTGTTATCGACCTTTATTCGATGATCCTCAACACCAACAATCACAAAGAAAAAATTTTGCAGCAACCACATAGGTTAAATATCCGGGCTCCATACCATGATACCACCTTTTATCCAGAAGGATATGGACATACCCTAAGCGGTGCTACCCCCGATAACCTTGTCGCATCCTTCATGTTTCGACCATTCCGGTTTGTGAGGTCCTGATGAGGTCTCGTCCACAAAGCTACGCTTTTCACAAAAGCCATGCTTTGTCAACAAATGATCAACAACACTTTGTATGCCACATTACCAAATTTGGAATGTAACACTAGTAACCATCAACTACATAACCTCTGAGCTCGTACGTCTTAGAGAAGGGTGTTAAGCTAAGAGAATAAATTCTCCACCACAAAACAGAAATGTATTAGATAGAAACCAGCTTTACATCTCAAAGTGTAACATCAGACATACATCCATACATGTCCATTCCGGGTTCGAACGGAACCGAAGCCACTTCAAAGAAGCCCTTGCAATCCGGATAATCCCTTATCACATCCGGACTCTCCATCACATAGGGTGATCAAATCTCTGTACCGAGGCCATTCGGTGCAGAGACATTCGACAGGTAATCCTTTCGCTTTTGAAAATACACGGTCTTCACCACCGGTCTTCAAATGCCATCCATTTCGTCGTATCACTATTCGGAATGGGTTATATGACATAAAGTCGTCTCCCGGCTAAACCGAATAATGAGCGCTTAGTTTTAAAATCATATGGATATATGGGATCTTAGTTAAGTTACAACTTTAACCCAAAACCTTTTGTTCAAATGGTTTAAACAAATTCCACTTTTAAATCTTTTAAACAAAAAGATCCACTTTACAATCACCAATCTTTCACAAAGATTCATTCATAGCTTTCAAAACTATTTCAAATCCAAATCTTTTATACAAAAGATACACCTTTAAGATCCTCTTCAATTTGAAAACAAAGTTCACCAATCTTTAACAAAGATTAATTCATAGCTTTCAAAACTATTTCAATTTCAAATCTTTTATACAAAAGATACACCTTTAAGATCCTCTTCAATTTAAAAACAAAGTTCACCAATCTTGATAAAAGATTGATTTAGAACTTTCAAAACAATTCCATTTGAAATTTGAAACCCTTTCAAAAAAAACTGGAAATCCTTTCTTTATTTGAAAGCTATTATCATTCGAAAACAAAGAGTTTTCGTTTCGGGAAAATCCAATCACATTTGCTCAAGTTATAGCCCTTAAAGTATAAAACTTGGGTTTAATTTAAATTCCCAAAATAATACTTTTAAAATGGTTTAAAACTCATATAAATGCATTATATAACTTGTATAACCTTTTTAAACCATAATTTTCCAAACATATATTTATAGAACTTAACTTTAAATCTTGAATTCAAATTCAAATCAAACCATTTAAATTTCAAAATTTAACAAGTTATTCAAAATAATTTTTATCTTTAAAACTCCCTTTCAAAAGCTTTTTATATTTAACCCAATCACATTTCCAAACCATTTTGGATTCAAAATTCAACTTTATAAACCATTTCATTATTTTGAATAAAATAATATTAAATTCAAATATCTGTGACTTAACCGAAACCTCGTGAAATCCATATTTGTTTGTGTATGGTGTAGTCCAGAGGTTTTACACAATAGTGCAACATCATCGACCATCACAATCCAAGCACAACAATATCGATAAGCGGTATAATCCTATAACGCTTATCTTATTCACAGATTCACAAATAAATAATATAAATTCATAACAGATAAATAAATTACATTCATCACAGCTCAAATCAAAATAATTCATATCACAAAGCATCACACATCAGGGATATCAAACAATTCAAGCATTCCATACAATCCAAACATCCATAAGTAAGATCAATTAGTCACCTGATTAATTTAAATCTGGTTAAGTACTTATGAATAAATTACAAAGCATTCCATACAATCTAAACAGCCATAAGTAAGATCAATTAGTCATCTAATTAATTTAAATCAGATTAATTACTTATGAATAAATTACTAATCTTGGTTAATTAACATTAATTAATTACAAACCATTTTGAATAATTATCCTTTGATCATTTAGTAATTAACCTTTGGTTATTAATTAATCAACCTTAATTAATTAATAAATCAGTTAATAATTAATCTTTAATTATTTAATCATTCTTTAATTAATTATCCTTATTTAATTACATTAATTAATTAGCCGTTAATTAATTATCATTTAATTAATAAATTATAATAAGTGATTATACCTAATCACTTTCATTAATTAATCTTTAATTGATTAATTATCCTTAAATTAATTACCTTAATTAATTAATCATATAAATTAATTATCCTTAAATCAATTATTCTTTAATCACTTGATTAATCCACTTTAATCATTAATTAATTACTTTTAATTCAGTAATTATCTTTAAGTAATTAATTACCCTTTAATTACTTATTATAAATTAATCAACCTTTGATTAAAGTAATCAACCTTTAAGAAATCACATTAAGTAATTGACCTTTAATTACCTACATTAATAAATCCCTTAAATTTTTAATTAATTAAAAGATAAATCTTTTATCTTAAATAATTACTTTAATTATCTTTTAAAATCTTGTTAATGACTTTTGGAAAATAAATCATCATTAATACATTAATTAACTCTAGATTTTTAAGTTAAATTATTGATTTGAAAACATTTCTTTTTCTTATTTACTTACTTTATTACAAAAATTAAAATTTTTTAAACTAAGTTTTAAAATAAGGTTATTTGTATATATTAAACATTTTAAACTTAAAATAATTTATTTTAAGATCTTAATTAATCCTATTTTAAACCAACATTTATTATTCAAAAAGAAATGGATTAAAACTGTTCAAACTTGATTTAATTAAAATTTGAATAAAAACCTATTTTATTTTAAATTTTTAAAACTGCAAAATTTATGAACCCAAGATGGCTCGAGTGAAACCCGAGCCTTACTTCGAGTTACCCGCCTCTTTCTCTTGCTTCGAGTCAAAACTTCTTTTCCCCGTGCTTGAACCCGAGTAACCATCATCTTCTTCAGCTACTGCAATTTCTAGATATATGACGAACATTCATGTACGTGCAAGATCGTCTGGTCGACTTTCGATCATCACCACGACCATCAACATGTCATCTACGACTTCGCCAACTCACCCGATCACTCAGCTCGACGTGTTCGACCTGTAAATCAAAAACAAAGGATCGAGCAACATCTAGTAATTAACATGATCGACAAAATCACCTCCGCCGACGAGCTTGATCACCAGAACTCACATCGTTGAACCCAGAGACATGCCACAACTTCTCACAACGATTCCCCATATACCCGTTGCTTCCGGTGCTTTGACATTGACGCCATTTCTTCGAGAACGACGACAACCAAGTCCCGGCCTTAAACCCTAGTTCACCATATGCTCCCCTCCCCCTCGACGATCTGATAACCCTGTAGCCATTTTTCCTTTTACCCTCGATGCTCGAACCACCTTCCAACCAAAGCACGACAGACCAGTTGTCGTCGATCATCGGAATTTACCCAAAACAGTTTTCTCGTTCAACTCAAAAATACTCATTATTTACAATGTTAAAAACCATGAAATTTCTTTAAAAAATCATCATTTATTAATTCTAATCTAATTATGAGATCCAAGCATGAAATTATGTTTATTGATTTCTGACTTTAAAATGAGTTTACTGTAAAAAAATTAACTTTTGAAATGATTATTCAATGTAATTATTCGAAACCACTTATAAAACTTGAACCAGGTAAATACAAACACCGTTCCTTTAATGATCATGGCTTAATTTTGATCAGTTGAGGAGATATGATTTTTCTAGTGAATCTAAGCCTGTAAACACAACAGAGATGTATGCCTGTATGCACACAGTCCATATATATGCATATACATACATATTCATACCCATTTAAACATATTTCACAACTTTACTAAATATTAATCACATGCAAACCAAATTATATATATGGTTTTAAGGGTTTGCTCAGCTGTAAATGGAAAGTAGAGATCCAGGAATTTTGTTTGAACTTGAAAACTGATCTTGTCTTGTTCTAATGATCTGATCTTTACTATTTCATCTTGTTTTGCTTACTGTTTGAATTAAGTTGAATTGCATGCTTCTTTGAACTGCCAAAAACTGGAAAATGATTTGTTTTGAACTGCTTATCTGAAGCTTTAATTTGATCAGATTATAAGATTTTGAAAATCTAGAAGCTTGCAACAAGAGAAATGATTTGAAACTGAAGCTTCATGTTTGATTTTGTTTAATCTTGAATCTATTTTCATTTGCTCCAAATCTGGTTTCAGTTTTCTTGTTTCTTTAGTTTTAGATTTCAATTTATAAAATGACAGATGAAGAAATTTTTAAGAGAGTTTGAACTGAGAATCAAGTAACCAGATTTTGTTTTGGTACTATATTGTTTTATAATTTAAACTTAAGAGAAAGTATTTTTTCCACTTGTTTAATTGAACTTACAAGTGTTTAAGCATGTATTTCCTTATTTCACAAATGTCACAAATGTGTATTTTTATGTTTAAATCTTTGCTTCATTTAATTTACAATTTATGTTTTTAAATCCCTATGTTATTATAATTTATGTAACATATTTCCCTGTATGTTTATATATATTCTTAAATTTAGTTCATGCGTATTAAAAGAAAGAATATTAAATCTTATTTCAATTTTAAACTCAAGTTACTATTCTTTTTAAATAAATAAATATCTATTTTAAATCTAATAAATATTTATTTATTTATATACATTTTCCTTTATATAGGTTTTTTAAAATATAAAATTTAACTTTTCAAATAGCTTTTGAAAATTTCTATATTAAATTCAAAACATAATTTTCAAACTACATACATACATACATACATACATACATATATATATTAAAATTTAGAAAACAAACTTTTAAAATATTGAGTATTAAATTCAATTTATTCATAATATATTAATTATTGAATTTCAAACCAAACTTCTATTTCATTCATATTTAGATACATTTATATCAATAAACAAACAAATACCTTATTTTATTTGGAAAAATTAATATTAACTCACCATTAAATTCACAATTTAATTGAAAATTTTATTTAAATTACCAATTTAAATTCGACTCAAAAAGGGATCGTTACACAATCCATAGTCAATTTATTATAATATTTTAATCTTTATTTTATTTGATGAGTTTCATTAAGAGACGATTGAATGAGTGGCATCAAAGTAACATGGGATGTGGAAGAAGTTTTCAGTGCTCTTAACATTGGAAAAATGTGTCGTATTGCCCCTACAGTAACTAATTAGAACTTCATCGACTATGCTTTTAAGCTTATACATATTACTTTATTAACTTTTCTTATGTGCTCATTGGTTGATTGCAAATTTAGTTGGATATTTTATCAAATCAATTATATTAGCTTAAACAGAAATTATTCTTTCAAGGCATAAATATTAAACTATCCTAGTGGATGAACTTTAATATTCGGCTTCTCTAAACCATTCGCAAATATGGTACTTATACTATTGGTACTTGTTATTATCAATGATAAGTTTATGATTACTTCAAATCTAGATAAGGAGATGGGCGAGGGATCCCTTATCCCCGGTACCCTTTGTCATTGTAGCCGAAGCTCTTTGATCATGGTATCCATAATCTCAGGCTAGTGGGACCATCTTGCATTTCTCCAACCCAATTGATTTACTTTTGGTCTCCTCTCATTCTTTCACGAATGACACTCTCGTATTCATGAACGGTCGCCTCATATTTTTTTGCAATCTCATGCGATTCCCAAGTGCTTATGATTGTCCTTTGGTCAAAAAATAAACGTCGACAAAAGTTCCATTATCACCTCATCCCACACTACATCAGCATAAAAAGTCAGGACACATAACACTACTGGCCTTGCTATCACTTCCCTTCCAATCATTATGTATCCAATTATATAAGGGTACAAAAATTAACTTCAATTTTCGCAATCTCACTTCCAAAAGTTATGGACTCGTCAGGAAATTATCTTCTCTTATTTCCTAAGCGGGTAAGTTAGTTCTTATTAGCGTTGTTTTGAGTTCTCTTGGCTTTTATATATCTTTGATGCCATGAACGTATCGAATCTTGCTTCCTTGATTATCAAAAGCAATTTACTAACTATTCTTGTGTACTTTTGATAACCACATGGACATAACTAGGTTGCATGAGATAACATTAGGGGGACCAAGCCAAAATGAGGAATTGGTACATGTGACCCCTGTGATGTTTGTAAATTCTATACATATATGTGTGTTCGACAATTCCAAAATGATTCCCTCTGCTTTAATTTTCTTAATCACAAATATCACAGAATAGTGGGCCAAGATTTCCACAAAACCCCTTGATGTTTCATTGAAATTTGGAAGTGTATGCAAAAAGTTAAATCGTCCTTCGATCTTGACTTATCTCTTGTGTAACGACCTGAAAATTTTAACGGTTTTAGTAATGTAATTAACTGATTTTTGGTGAGTTTTTAGATAATTGACTTTGGAAATGAAAATTTGATATTTGAGAAATGTCTATTTAAACGTAACAAATCAGATTTTCATCAGAAATTATAGAAGTTAGTTCTGCTGTGTAATTTTTAATTTCAATTTAAATTAATTGAAATGGATGAAATTAAAATGTTTTCAAAATCTGAATATTCTTATAGAAAAAAATGTTTAATATTTTCTAAGTGAGATATCATCTTTAGTTTCATCAAATTTTGGACTTTTCTATCTTCGTTTATCCTATTTTTAGCAAATTTGCAGTAGTGTAGCAGCGAAATATCGACTTTTGATTAGATAGTCGTATCGCTGATATCTGTGTATCATTCTATTCGTCTGTAGTATATTCCTTGGTGTATTTCGGAGTCTGGTACGCCGTGGAATCCATGAAAGAGTTAACTGTATTGGTACCCATTTTAGCCTTTTGGTATTTCATTGACCATTCATTTATTCACCAGTTGAAAACCCAATAGCCATTCCTTTTATTGTTCCCAGAATTTAATTTGAACATTCACTATTCCCATTGCTTAATTCATAGGATGGTACGTTTTCTTTGGCTTTTTCTCTACCTTGTTCCGTTCATACTTTAAAAAGAAACTTATAACATAAAACTGTTCATCCTCCATTTTTATTTGTTTCTTCTGAAACACTGCTCATCTTTTCATGCCTGCTTACTTCAAATGACAGCACATAGAGCAAAGCTTATAAAATTTTCGTTCTTCGAGCCTGTTTTCTTTCGTTTTGCCAACTCATCAAACCCACCCACCTTTCACTTGTCGATCCATCACCTTTCCTCCATGCAACACCCCATATGAACAATCGCTTGAACCCGTTGCTTGATCATCGATGGCCGCATGCATCTTCACGCGTACTCAACCAAGCACGAACGAACGCCACATTTCTCTCTTCCAGCCTAACTCTCTTGCCACATCACCGTGCTCTGCCGAGACCCATAACACCACAACCCAAACACCTTGGCCTACCTCGCCTCCACTATGAAGGCATGAACCGACCCGCCTTATCCCTCCGAACCCCGACCACTGCCCACGTTCTCCACCACCACACACCGCAAGCCAACAGCCCTCACCATCGGCCCAAAACCAACCCTCCACATGGCCGGAGACCACCACGACAAGCCGAAGCCCGTGTTTCATTTGCCAGCCACTGCTCCCCTATCGCCAAGACCGTCCGCCCTCTAGTTCACCCGCATCCACTTCGACATCCAAGCCTTACGTCACCTCCTATCCTCCCCTTCTATACTATATTTACAAATTTCAATATGTAAGTACGAAATCTTTTGTTTATATATTTTATTTACAGATTCATATGATATAGGTTTATACAAGTTTAAAGCACTCTGTTCGTTTATATATATATTTTGTACGAGTTATGTATAATATTTTTAGTTATATATATATATGTATAAGAATATGTTTAGCCATACATATATATTTCCATTCTGTGTTTGGGTCAGTATGTATATTGATTATATTAGTGTGTGTGTATTGTTTAGTGGCTCTACATATAAGCATATATGTTGACTTTTTTCTTATGGGTACGAATATTGTACATACATAGAAACGAAGAATATATATATATTTTATAGATTTATAACATGTTTTTTTATTCTATGCGTTTAAATTTTTGATTTTATGTATATGGATAAGTTGATTTTAGAAAGGTCATTATATATATATATATTGTGTGTATATAAATATGGATATATATATATATGATATAGTAGTGTTATTATATAATATATATTGTTTTTAAAATATAACGTGTATGTTAGTTAATATTAGCATATATATATATATATATATATATATATATATATATATATATATTAGTGTATGTAAGTATAGTTGAGTCCGGGTTTCAAATAATATATAGAGATTTATTTTATACGTGATTTGATAATATATGAAGATTTATCTTAAACATATACATTAAAATTAACTTTACTGAAAATATGTATATAGTGCATAGGTTTGATTTTAAAATATATGTATTTAAATTTGGGCAATGATTGTGCAATAATATACATAGATTTCGTTAATATATTACGTTTTAATATATATATATATATATATATATATATATATATATATATATATATATATATATATGTATATGTATTATGGAAATTTTATTTTCTCAAAATGTGTATTTCTAAATTTAATTTTGGTTTTATATAATATATTTCATTACAGTTATATCAAGCTGATTTTGATTTTTTTCCTTTGACTCTAATTTATCAGCTTTGTTCGGCGCATTCATGTCCATCCTTCTTTGCTTTGGAAATTCGTGCTTGGAATCGTAACCCATTTCATTTTCAAATCTCTCAAGCTTCGAAAGGTGAGCAATCACTCATGATTAACATTCTTATAGTTAGTAAATTTGATTTCAATTGAAGCGACGATTGAAATATGCTGTCAAATTTGAATTGCTAGTTAATTAATTGTTAAATATGATATGCCATTATCTGCAATTGTTCATCTGTGATATTTGACACTATATCCTGTTGTATATATTTTATTTAATTTTTTTACTGATGATATATGCTCGTTATTAATATGTTATATTATTATCATATTTTTTCTCACTCTGCAAGTTCCCTGTTAATTTAGAATTCCCTATGCGTTATGGGTTGAAAGATAAACCCAAGCGATTTTCATTGATTGTAAATTTTGGGATTGCAGATTAAAATGATATATATACATAGATATTTAAATTGTGGATTGAAATGATAAATATCTGTATCACTTAACAATATGATAGAAAATTATATACGGACACTGTTGGTCTATATTTTTTAAAATGATTTCCAAATTTTGAAATGAAATATGGGTTTTAATAGATATTGATTTTTAAAATATAGTATAAAATTTATATTTTAAAATAATATGCTTAGGAAATTTTAACTTATAAGTTAGTTTTGAAAAATGTAATTTCAAGATTCTACTTATATTTTATTTATTTTAAATATATATAAAATAAGATTTAATATAAAAAAAATTAATAATAATATTTAATTAATTTTTTTATTTAATTAGTTTATTATATGTTGAGTATTTATTTAAACTTATATTATTATTTTAAAATAGATTTATAACTTTAATGATAAAGGTTGGGAAGATAAATTAATGTTGACTTGGAATTTAAATTGGTTAATAACTGAATTTAAATGAGAATTAATTTAAATTTATTGATTTTGAGGTTTTTGGAATATATGACTTATAACCCGATTTGATGAAAAGTGATTAAATGAATATTCTCAATTTTAAATAAGATTGAGATTGAATATTTAATGATTAATTTGAATTTATAAATTGAGATTTTATTTAATTGTTATTAAAATGATTAAGTGAATATTTTCCAATTTGAATAAAATTAAAGTTGAATGTTGAAATATAAATGAAATTGATATTGTAAATATTTGAATATTTAAACTTGAATCTTATTGGAATTGAAGTGATAGTTCAAACTTAGATCTGAAATCAATATAAAATTTAAATAGGCTGTGGAGAACTTGAATTGAATCTTTAACTTGTAAATTGAAATGATTAAACTGGAGTTGATTTAAATTTAATTTTGGAATTTAAGATGATGTGAATCGACTTATGTAATTGGAGGAAACTATTTTAATATATAAATTATTTCAATATATAAATTATTTTAATTCATAACTATTTTAATATATATATATATATATATATATATACTATTTTCAATATCTAGATGGTTTAAGCTAAAAGTGTTATGATTTCAAAAGTGTTATGATTTCCAAAGTGTTATAATTTCCAAAATGCTATGATTTCAAAAGTGTTATGATTTCGAAAGTGTTACGATTTTGAAAATGAATACTATTTATAGTTAATATTGATATGGTTTTGAAATGGATACTATATTTTGATATGATGTATGACCTATTTGAAAAGAAATGACCACGATGTGAAATAAGCGTTTGGTTGTTACAGACACCGGAATTGGATATTGTCATACTCTCTACCAATACCGAAAACCACCTTAACAACTATGTACGTGGTGGAGATTCCAAAATGAAGTAGGTTGGTTTATCGATGATTCTATATGGTATATACGTAGTCCTGACTCCTGTGAGTCAGTTTGATGTGGCTAAAAAAGGAGCTATACCGGGCCAAGTGAGGTCATTCCTCCGATCAGGCCCATTTTTTCGATGCCATTCTATTGCTTTTGTGATTTGATTGGGTGCACCCTTTGATTTCGGAGTGTGTCACGAGGTGGGTGGTAGTATATGCGTTACCACTTACCACTAGTCCAGAAGTGCAAATGGTATATCTACCCTGACATTGCCTCGAGTGCCTTGTCGCATGCCTTATCGCGCCATCTACGAGTTTGTTTTGTACCATACCTATGTGGTGTCCTCTGTGTAAACCTCCAGTTTACGCAGGAGCGTATGACATTGTATTGACTACTGTAATATATAAATTGTGTTAAAGGGGATATGAGTAACACATTAACGCTATTTTAATAGTTTTACTTTACTATAGACATATTATAATAGCGTATATTACTACATAGTAGATAGTTCCATGGATCCTTAAAAGATGGAAATCCCAAACATCCTTTAAAGTTACTTATATTTCATTTGACATTTCACTTGAGTTGAATTTATTAATATAAGAATGTTAATCCTGACTCGAGTGTTTGTGTTTTGCTTTACGTTTGGGTCAGACTGAGTGTCACAGCATTTGAGACTCAACTTTGAAGTTTGAAGCTTTGCTTGGAGATCCATCAACATCTATTTAGCTTTCAGCTATCCAGTTGTTTTGTTCAGACTTGTCAATCTGTTTGTATTCGAGACTATATTGTATTTGAGATATTCTGCTGTATTTTATTTCAAACTCTAATGTTTATATAGTAGCTTCATGAACTACTATTTATTCTATTCCATTGCTTATTGTTGTAATACTCCATGCCTGTGATTCTATGATTGATTTATTTACTGTATATGCTGAGTTTTGCCAAATATATAAATTAACAATCTGATATTTTGAGCAATTCAAGTCCGATATGCATGGATGCGAATGGTTCAAAGTACCGAGTCGTTACATCTTACCACGATGGATAGATGGATGGAAGGTTCCAATTTAATATTGGATGGAATGCCTTTCGAAAACATCATTTATTACTCCGCTATTTTCAATGATTTAGGTTCCTCGTATCCAACCCAAATTCTCTCTTTTGATGTGGAAACTCTTACATAATGCTTTACCGCTTAATTTTAACCCAACAATTCAGTGGCTATTAAATGTCGATGTTGCATTCATAACTTGATTAAGTAATTCCTCATCTTTTTAGTTATAGCGAAGTTAATCTGAAAGCGTAGAAATACTTTAAAGGCCTTATGGGCCTAAGGACCTTCTATTTTGGTGGTCCCATGCTCGAGGCGAATTCATTCAATCCATCCTTTTCTGGATCATTCCTTGCTACATATGCAAGCACATATGGTGTGCCCATGATTATTCCATTTATGATGGAAAACAATTTAGTGTTCCTGACATTATAGCTCTCATACTTGTACTTGAGAATATTGAACTTGTTCTCAGGCTATTTGTTTCCCCACAACTAATTATTGGACACTGGTATCCTTAATTTCAGCTCGAGACTCCCCGGTGATGTCCATCTACATTTTCTACCGTGTCATTGTCTTGTTTAATACAGATACTATAGCTTTTATTTCCAATATGTTTGGTTGCTGCTCTCCAACTTATGTATACATAGGTGCTTGAAGCATCGGTCAAGATAGCAAATGGACTTTGATTAAAGAGCACTCTAGCATCGATTACTATGGACCTAGGAGCCATATTACATACCACATTATCAAATACAATGGTTCCATATTTAGCTCATGCATCTATACTATATTATTACCGAGTAAGATTTCAAAAGCACAGAGACCCTTTAGACATAATTTTGAACTCAAGAGTCGTGACTTTACTTTTCTTTCTCCCACCACACCTCTCCCTTCATCCTTATTCCCAATGCCCCATTTTTAAACTCTTGCTTCCTTCATCCCAAATCATAGAATTACACGTCAGTTTTATTATCTTGTACCCTAATTCCCATTTCCTGCCATGTCAACCGAAGAGGTCACTATCGTCGCTCTTTCTACCATGATCAAAGACCAACCATCCTCTGATCCCGATATAGATCCCGCTTATGAAGTATGCCCTCCTGCCAAAAAGGCGATAGCTAAAAGTAGAAAGTCAAGAGAAATTTTTTATGTTTTGTTTTTAGATCTGCTTCCTTTATAGTTGATTGCTATTTTATTTCCAATAAAGGTTCGTATTTTTTATTAGCATACTTCTCTTAGAAAAATACATAAAACGATGCAGTTTGTTTTGCTTTTCATAATCTTCATAATTCTGCTCTAGATCTCTAAGGAAAAATTGGCTCGTCAAATTCAAAGAATTATTTCCATTTAGGTAATAAAATTTCTTTCTACCTTCTAATTTTAATGCTCTCTTAGTATTTGGTTTTTTTCCCACTGTTGCCTAACTTGAATGAGCTCTGATGTTTATAGTGTTACCAATATCATTTTTCTTTGTTGTAATTTTTTTTCGTTAATTTGAACTTTGTTATAATGTGCTTGGATTTTCCTCTTTTAGTTGTTGTGTGGTTTTGATGAGCAATGCGCATAGAAAATTAATTCGTTACTTGCTATAAAGTCGAGGATTCTTCACCTTACCAAAATTCTCTTTCACAAGTTGCAACTTTTATTTTGTAGTTAGCATTTCGTTTACATTTTTTATGTTCTACACTATATGTTTAACACATTAAATTATTTTCATCACTATAGCTCTAGAATTGATGATAATGGTGATATACCTAAAGCAGTGCAAAGCTCAGTAATCATGTATTTACTTTATTTATATTTCCACTAAACATATTGATTTATGTTTTTAGTAAAAGCTATCTGGATATTTTATTTTTGCTAATTAGATCCCCATCTTTAAGTTTTTTGGAAAGAACGATTAGGTAGTAGTATGCTACAAAGAAGGTTCTACAATATTTCCTTTTTAAATGAACAATGAAGAGATTTTATATTGTGTAACTAAAATTTATTACCCGTGCCCACTACAGGATTTAACGTGGGGACCGTGGAATAGAAGAATATTAGTTTTATCGTTTGGGATGTCGAGTTCAAGACAAGGTACCGTGGACTCTCTCCATATCTATAACTGACCTGTTTTTTTTATTTTGCATCTTATTCTCAAGGTGCCGATATATTTAAAATGAAATTTCAATTCATTTATCATCTAAGTTAATTGGCAATACCCATTTTTTATTTTCTCTTTTATTTTATACTTAAGTTTGTAGTTTTGGCTGTATAATAGATCATGCCTTTTTGGATGCATTACTTCAAGTATACACAAGGCCTCATTTTTGTTGATGAAAGCAATGATAGAGACAATGTTGTTGATGCAAGGGACGATCTCCATATGATGCTACATGACGTATGATATTTCTAATTATACTTAAAGTGAACTAGAGAATTATATATGTTTGTATGCTCCACATTTTCATCTTTCTAGAATGTTCATACATAACTACACCACGATAATATTTTTCATCATTGTTCTGAATTCTCTGAAGTGTCCATCTTCTACATTATATGAAAAATGGAATTAAGGCAGACTGTAAAGAAATTTCAAATAGTTTTGCAATTACATAGATGATTGGGTTCAAAAGAACTTTCAACTTCTGTGTTACTGCAAAGGGTATAAACAAGGTACTATATTGAGGAAAGGAAAGCCTTGAGTGTTAGTAATAAGCGTGGAAATGCATTTATGTAGCAACCCGATATTTTCAGCCATTCGCATCCACACATGTCGGACTTGAATTGCTCAAACTGCATTGTAAATAAATTTGGAGCAAATGAAATCAAATACACAGAATCACAGACACAGAATATATCAGAATAACTCGCAGCGGAAATTAAAATACCATAGTAGTTCATGAAGCTACTATAACAAACTCTCAAAAACATAATACATAATATCAGTTTGAAAAACATATACAATAGAAATCTCAAATACATAGAAGTTATAAATACCAGAGCTGAAATATGACAACTGAAACTAAAAGGGGATAGATAACTAGATAAGTAGAATATCCAGCGATTCCTAGCTCTAGAAAAGTAATCCAAAGCTAAGCCGTAAGTACTCAAGCTGATCCAAGCGTAAAGAAAACACAAAACACTCGAGTCAGGACAATATATACTTATATAATGTAAACCAACTCAAGTGAACTGTAGCAGTAATGCATAATAATTTAAAGGATGCTTGGGATCGTCCATCCTCTAAGGATCAGTTAAACTATAAATTAAATACATCCCGTGGTTAAAATTTCAGAATAGTAATTTATACTTTGAAATCAAATATCATTTAAAAATTCAGTATCATTCCAAATTCATTTCAAAATATCAAAATATCATGTCTTTCCAAAACCACATTCATTTTATTTAAAATACCATTTCAACTCACATTTCAAAATAATTTATATTTCAAACAAATTACTTCATTTTAAATCAATAAAATGAAGTTATTATATTTAATAATTAAATTATTAAATTTTCAAAATTTAAATCTTTCAAAGTTCATTTATTCACTTAAATTTATTAAAACAATGAAAATTCAACTTTCGCAGCATTTAGGAAATGCTACGGAAAGTTACTTTTAAAACAATTCAATTTAACAAAAGACAGCATTTTTTTTAAAATGCTGTAAGAGGGTTACTTTAGTTCAAATAAAACCTTAGTTAATTTCAGCAACTACAGCACTTACAAAGTGCTATAATAGCCCTTATATTCATTTAGTTCGTTTATATCCATTACATTAGAAATAATAGCATTTCAAAAATACAGTTAATTAACTTCAAATATTCAATATAATTTCACAAACAATTATATTTTTATTTAAATCATTTTTAATTACAAAATCATATAATTTCACTTTTAAAACAATCATTCAAATATATATATTCATGATTTTATAAAGTTAAATCTCTATTCAAAAATCAACATTTAATAATAATTCATTTATTGTATTCCTACATTAAATTTTAAATTTATTAAATTAACTTTAACTTAACACTTAAGTTAAAGTTTTCAAATATAACTTAATTTCATTTTTATTTACTTAACTTAAAATTCACTTTTAAGCCAAATTCACAAATTTCCAATTTTAGTTATATTTCAAAATTTCAACTTAAATATCCATTCAATTCACATTTTCACTTTATTCAAATCATTAATATATTAAAAAAATCCTTTTAAATTCATTTAAATCCAAAATATCATAAATTTATCATATTTTCATATTTAATTTAAATATCATTTATCAACAAATTATAATTTCATAAATAACTTACATTTCAGATTTTCTAACTTTACCATTAATTTGTTTCACTTAAAATTTTCAGAAAATCAATAATTCTTTACAAAAATCATTTTTAATAAAATTTAAATCAAAATATTATAATATTTACATTTATAAAATATTTTAAATTTTTTAGAAAAACATATTTTAACAACGGGTCTGTATTTCATTTTCTAGCCAAGGTAATGTGATACGAGTAATATATCATTTCAACCCGTAATTTGCAAAGAAAACCCGATTTTGATCATTTCAAACCCGTAATCTCAAGTAAATGAAAATAATTGAAAATCATTCAGGCCTATCATTTCAGCCCATAACGATTTTCTCCTATCCTAAAGTCCGTTCGGGTATGTATCATTTCAACCCATAGTGATTCTAATCTAAAGGGAACTTGCAGTGTGATAAACAGATAAAATATAACAGAACAACATAATATAACAGTAACAGATGTTATAACAGGTGTTTACGCATGGGTGAACATCATATAATCATAATATAGCAGGTGTAACATGATAATGCATTTTACAGATTCAAAAGGGGTCAATTTACTAGTTATGTATGTACATATTGTCTGGTGAGAATTACTCACCTGTCCAAAGCTAGAGATAACCACCAAAGCACACAAAAAAAATACTACAAAGGCACGATGACTCGAATATGACTTGGGTATGGAGAGTCAACTCTAACTTCCTTGTATACATATAAGCAAAACAATTTAAAATAAAGTTTCAAAGCCGAATTTACACTAAACAACACTAGGAATCAAAGCTCAAAACAAAGACAAATGCTTTGCACTTTTTCTCAACTTCACATACTTCAGTTATGAGCTAAAATAGCATGGCCAAGGCATGGATTAAGGGCATTTTTGGGTCCCTATAGGGTCGGCCTAGGTAAGTTTGAATGGAGTGAAGGTATAGGTGCAACAACTATCATCACAAGGCAATGTTACATCATCTCAAGGCTAGAAATAGGTTCGGCCATGGGTCCTATGGGCACGTCCAGAGGTCCAGGTGGTGGTGAATGATGTGGCAGAGGGTGGTGGTCAGATCAATGCTGGTGGGGATGGTGGAAGTGGCGGCAAAAGGAGGTGGAAGTGGTGATAGAGGAAGACTAGGTTCGGCTTGAACAATAAGTGGTGTTTTGTGTAAACTGATGGTAATCTCTTGCCGTGGGGTGCTCGGCCTTGGGTAATGGTGATATGAGGAGGTATAGTCGAAGTAGGTGGTGGTGGGGTCAGCCTAGGTGCTGGTGTAGGTGGAGCTGATCAAATCAAGTGAGAACAAATGCAAAACAATCTAGTAGAATCATGAAAACAAGGTAAAAGAGGAAAAATGTTTACCAATCTTTGATCAAAAGATAAGAGGATGATGCCATGAATTTTTTTATGGTGAGAAGTATTTGTTTTCATGTGAAAAAGAATGAGAATACGGCAGGAAGAAAGAAAGAAGTGAATGGCAAAAAATAATGTAAAGGTGGTTATTGAAAATGAAGAGATGGAAGATAAAAAGCCATAGAAAGATAAAAGGTTTTAGGCTTTCCAAATTTCTTTTTATATTTTGTAAATACAGAAAAAACTTGGTAAAATAGATAAAAATCTTAGAAATAATGTAAATAATAAAAATAAAAATAAAATAAAATTTAAATTATATAATTTATATAAAGAAAATATCAATATATACGTGAAACTAGTCTTTAAAAATTAAAATAAATGCAATATATTTTGGAAAATTTTTACTATCACTTTAAAAATATTAAAAGATAAAAATATACATATAATAACATATTAACACATATTAAAATAGAGTAGGACAAAGAAAATGTAATTTATATAATTTAAAATAAACAAAATTGTTAAATAGATCAAATTGCACTTAAAATTGAAATATACATAACTTTCACAATTCAAATCCGTTTTCAACGAAACGAAAAGCAGTATTCAAGTTATTAAATCTATTTTCATAATAAAAGATAAAATTTAGGAGTTTAAATATTTAAAAGTCAAAGTTTGACCAGTTTGGCCAGAAATCCACTTTTCAATAAAATGTTCAATTTATACCAGTTTGAAATTATAATTCACATAATAATCAAAGTTTATACTTAAAATTGAAATGTTTGAAATGGAACAAGTGTAAAATAATTTCAGAATGAAATAAAGTCAAAATTAAGATATACATAAAAATCTAGGATTGTTACACTTTCCCCCACTCAAATCTTTTCGTCCTCGAAAAGGAAGGAAGCGGAGAAACCACAAGAAAGAACAATAGGTTGGAAGACATCCCGAAAGAAGGTAGGGAAAAAGTAGCTAGGAGGGAAAGCAGGTTGAAAGACAAGGATGAACCATTATTTAAACCACTATACAATTTAATTAAAATTTCATAATAATTTAAACATTTTATAATATGATGAATAGTCATTTGATTCAAATTTGAGGGTTCTAAGTAGACAATATTTAAAACATTTTAAATTTTCAAAAGGGAAAATAACTGATCAAAATATTCTTTATATAGTAATTTATCAAGATACTTTTATCAAAATACTTTTATAACTCGAAGTCTTAACAAATTTATCCTCGTTCCTGTAGATTCTGGTAGTGCGTTGATTAGGCGCAAAGCTAGACTTCTCCAGGTACTTAGTAGACTTGATTCAACACCCAGTGAAAATACTTGAAAAACTTATTTAAAACTGATATGGAAAGTCCATCCAAACTAATCAACCAAAACCTTTTGTCCGACCATGGATCGCAGATACACAAAGGTTACGCCTGGATCCCCCAGGAAACAATCCGTATCCGTAAGCTTTCTCAGCCCTGTGAGTTACGCCATGTTGACGAGTAGAATGCAAGATACACAATGGTTAAACCTAGATCCCCCAGGAAACAATCCGTACTCCCAGGCCAACTCAACCAGGCGTTTGCGCTACTAATGCGACCTACATAGAGTGTAGGATACACAATGGTTACGCCTGGATCCCTCAGAAAACAATCCGCACCCCTAGGCCAACTTAGCCAGGCAGTTGCCCTATGCAGTCGCGATCATAAGACCATGGAGATCGCCATGGAATTCGATGGACACTCGAGTATCATATCTGGAAAATCCAAATCAAAGAGAGAGAATAATATCGATAGAATGAATCCACAGTGTGGCCACGAAGCGGATATCAAGCAGAAGGCACTTTCCATATCTTTACTTCGAAAATATGTATCATATAGTACCATTCAAAACCACTTTCAAATATCATACTTATATAAAGTCCATTATATATAATATTTTATTTCAAATCAAATACTTTCCAAAATCAATGATATATCAAATCACACTTATATAGACTTCGATGATATAAGATTTCACTTTCAAACTGAGTACCTTTTCAAATCAACAGTTTAAAATCAACTTCATACCTATGCAAATCCATTTTATATAAGTTCGATAGCTCCCAAATCAAGTATTTAGTAAATCAAGGTTCTCAGTTTTAATTCGTTTCAATAACATTTCAGTTTCAAAATTATATATGATTTCACCCAATCATTTCCTTCAAATTACATATATTCAGTTTCAAAGTTTCTTAAAACAATAGATTTAGAAAATAATTCAAATTTCCAAATCAATAAAATTTAAGTCAAAAAAATTTATTTCCATTCCAAACATATATTCACTTCAAAAATCATAATACTTTCAAAGTTATAAATCTTTCGAAACCAAAATACTTGAAATCATTACACTTTGAAAATCATAACCTTTCGAAATCATACATATGAAATCATTAAACATTCCTTTATTTCTTTACATTTCACAATTTATTCAATTAAACTTAAATCTAAACCTTCAAATTTTAATTCAATTCAAACCATCAGCTTCAATTCAATTCATTTTTTTCCCACAAAATTATTTCAAATATATCAAATTTCAAATATAGATCTGATCCACAAAATAACCTATTCAATCTTAAATATTTTTCAAGACTTAATTATACCATATTTCAAACTAAATTTTATAATTTGATATATCTCAAATTTTACTTCATTATTACTTAGTTTTGACATATTCATTTCATAAGTCCATCATTTTTAAATAAACTCAAATTACAAGCAAACCAAATATCCTTCCATATTAATATAAGTTTCAATTATTCATTTATCAAAATAAATGGTTTTCAAAATCATCTTATACTTACATAAAGTTTATCTCACCTGAGGATCAAAATTTTCAAAAAAATAAATTTCGCTACATGGAAAGCCATATGGGATTGAACATCTTTGCTTACTAATAGATTTTTTATTAAGAATAGTTTTGTGTATAAAATAGTTTGTATGAAAAATAGAATAAAACAGTTAGTTTAAGAAGAATAAAAGAAAAATAGTTTTGAAAAATGGATTTAAATTTGATTGTAGTTTTCATAAAAGAAAAATTCCAATTAAATTACAAAGATATCCAACCCAACAACTTTCATTTTCAGCGTCAAGTATACCAATGATATTAGGATATAAGATGTACATATGTCATCATTTCACAACATTACATTCGATCGCTTGCTCGATAACACAAGTTAGCTTTCGAACTAGTATTGTCCATTCGACTTCCCTAATGAGGACTTCGATGGTTTTTCGACTAGAAGCCATCAGTCTCCTTGCATAGCTATATACCATGATAGAGAATTCTAGAATCAAGCCCAAAATCCATATCAAATATTCGCCATCAAGAATCAAATGAAAAATCCTAACACGAAATGGTGTAATTCACCTCGAACTTGTGTACTCAAACTTGGATCAAATTAATTATGCGAATAAAACAACATACGTACAACTGACGTATCTATTCCAACTTGTTAAATAAATAGTTTTATAAAGATGTTACTAAGTTAAAACATTTAAAACCAAATTTTTCTCAAACATTTGAAGACTAATTTTTTTAATCCAAAACATGTCAAAACTAAATTTCATATTAGTATAATTCAAAATAGTCTTATTTATTTACTTAACAAAAAAGTTTCAACTTATACAAATCATATTATTTCATGCTTGAAACATACAAACTAAACTTATATTCTTTATCAAATACCTTATACCTTTCAAAATTTCTTAGCTTTGAAAAGTTAAGGTTGATTTGGAAGTGCTCGAACCTTCAAAATAGTCAAAGAAATCATATTTTAAATCCAAGAGTTGGAAGTCAACAACAAATCAGTAAATAAAATTTCAAAAGATAGGTTTCAAATCCGAAACTCGGGACTGAACACCGGCTTACTTTAAATCATTTCAAATATACATACATATATCTTTCGAATATTAAACCATACTTCGAAATATGAAATCAAAATTTGTTTCATAAAATCACTCGCATTGCAGAGCTACTAGAGTGGCCTCTTCCCCACTCAGAAACTCGAAAAGCAATGTCGATGATGCATGCATTCGTCACCGAAATTATTTTCCAACGACATAAGTGTGTTCTGAACTTTTATTTTCTTGAAAACTTCTTTGAAATCTCTTCGAAATCTTTGGAATTCATTCGAATACATTCGAAACATTTCTTATTCAGAAAATATCTTTAAATCATAATATTATTATATATTTTCCAAATTCCTTAAACCGATTTTCACAACACCGGAGTTCGATTCCTCGAAATTCAAATTCAAAGCCCTTCAGTTATAAATCATTTTTATATAAGTCAAATTCTTAAAAAAAAATTCAAAATTTCAAATCTTTTCGAAATTCAAATTTTCATTTTAAAAGGTATATAATCCTTATCGAAAACATTTCACTTTTATTTACAAAATATAGCCATCCTTATCAAAATAATAAGTTCGATGTATGCAGAATTTCAAAACACAACCAAACACAAATTTCCAAAGAATGATTCAAGGATAGATTTCAGAACAAACAGAGTATTAAATTTCATATCATACGAAAACAGGAACATGAATATCTTAGTTTGAGAACTTCAGCTAAACAAAAGATACAATAGAGTTCACCGAATGCAACCTAACAACTACTGAAAACAAACAGATCCACAGAATACCACCCTACATAAACAAAGCATCGTTATTAATTCTACCAGGTGGTACTTCAACGGGTCCAGAACACTCCCCCTCAATATGGCCCCAAATTCTGCATTTCTTGCATAATTGCACAACACTCCCATCCGCCCTAACTGTATGAATATGCGTGTGTATGTTTTTGTTTGATGATAATAAACATATATATTCATTTAAATGTATTTGGTAATGTACCATTTTGTTTTTGATAGATTAAATAAATATTTGTTGAATAAAATAAATTACACAGAATTTGAATTCAAACAGAACAAGTTACACAGAATTTGAATTCAAACAGAAATTTTATTCAAACAAATATTTATTACAATCTTGAATAGTACAAATACAAGCTCTCACTATACATATACATTTTTGAATACATCACAATTCAGTTTACATAATTTCCTCACTAAATATCACTCACACTCGTATTTTGTCTTCAACTGCATTCCAGTTTGAATCCAGCGTCTGAGCAATCTGCAAAAATATACACTAACGCAGTAAAATTGAAAAAGAAATATTTTTGCAATATAAAATAAAATGTGAATTTTGAAAATAAAATTTGCCTCAGTTATTTGGGTTGTTCGTCATCGTTTAAATTTGAATTCATCATACACGAACAACTTGTGACATACACAGTGTATCACTGTATATGCCACAAGGCCGTGTACACCGATATATACACTTGATAAAATTACAGGGACAGGTGAGCACAGGTCAAACCCAAATACAGGATTCAACTCAGGTGCAACATAAATAAAATCACGACACGAGTACAAGGTCAAATTCGAGTTTTAAAACTGGGTTCAACACAAGGCACAATAAACTGAATGCAAAGGTCAAACCATTGTTGTCATGACTCAACTCAAATGCAAAGCTTTGAAAAATCAAAAATGCATCAAAGCCAGTTCAATGTGGATAGCAACTACAAAATGGACTGCAACAATCATGTATGCAGGCCAGACCAGACCAAACTACAAAGAACATCAACAATGCAACAATGTGCATAGCAATGAAAGCAACATGACCACCAGAATCTCAAACAAATGCAAGCAACAAGTTTACAAAGGCAATATGAACAAGTGAAGCATCTGTGTCAAAGCATAACATAGTATGACATGAAGCAAATGAACACAGTGAAATGCACAAAGACATAGCATCTGCACCAAGTTAATGTTCATAAATGCAACTTAAGTTAAAAGCTGTGTATGTGAAGTATACCAGAGAGAGTATGCAACATGACAAAGCCTCAGTGATCAAACATGAAAGCAAGCAAGTTCGACATACAGAAACCATGGATCAAAATAAATACCAAATACTACAAGATGAACTAGACAGTGATGCACAAGTAAAGTTAAGAATAGACCAAGGCTACAACCCCAAATGAAGTACAAAGCATGCATTGATGAACGTGTGTTACAGTGACACAAGCAACATAATGCAAACTACAATCACGACAATATGCTTGAAGACCACAGCTCGACTAGGTAACAACATGGAACAATACCAAAGTGCAGACAGCAAAGACTACAACAACTCCATAAGTAACAAGTTGAAGCAGTAGTTAACAAGCAGTGTGCAACTCGAGAATATACACAAGTGCAGACCAAATGCAACTCGAAAATATACAGAAGTCAAATCCGAGAAACGATGAACAGTGAATAGAATGGAAATGTTGAATGCATGAATAAGTGAATCAATGCATAAGTGACTACAGAATATAAATTGAAGGTCAGGTTAAAACGGACCAGAGAAGATGGCCAGAGACGAAGACTACGAGATGACCGAAGTCAGAATTCAAAAATCCAATTCGTATCTTTGAAAAAGTCCAAAGTCAAAGCAAATTAAAAAGAGGAAAGTTTCTGCCTTTTTATTCAAGAAAAATCAAACGCGTGAAAATCAAAGCCGTGAGTAAGAAGTCGAAAGAAATCAGGAAAGCCGTGCGCATCAAGGATTGAAGTTTTGGAAAGTATCGAATTGAAACGAAGCAAATACAAGTGTCACGAATTCATATAAATACAGAACCCAAGTCATCATCATCGGCATCGAGTTTGAGTATGAAAATCACAATAGCACAAACAGAGAAATTACATACCAAATCAACAACAAACTCGATCATCAGAGAACGAGCAAGCCAAGCAACAACGAACTCGATCAACAGAGAAGCAAAGCAAACCAGAGAATCAACATAAGCGTGCTCTAGAAAAGCCCCAATTTGGATCGAAGATACAAAGCCGCAATTTTACAGTAGCAAAGGAAAAGGGAACGATGCCCTAATTTCAGAAAGAGGAACGACCGCCATCATTTTCTCAAAGCAAGAGAAGGGGATCGGGTGGAAGAAAACATAAGAGCCGGCCTTTTATTTGTTAAAAGGTGATTATTTTGTTTAGGGTTTTATTAAAAAGGGGTTTTTTATTTTGAGCAAAAAAAAATTAGGGATTAAAGTTTATATTTTAATTTTTGCTCCTGGTTTTATTTTTGAAGTTGTTTTTTCTTTTCGAGTCAAAGAATTTGTAAATCACCACCTAGATTGTAGGTAGTGTCAGATTGTCTAGTTAGAATTAGTTCAGTGAGCAGGGTGTGCGAGTTTGCAAAACTCTATAGGCGGAGCAGAGTTTGCGAGTAAGCGAAAATCTATAGGCGGAGTAGGGTGTGCGAGTCTATGAGAGTGTTTATGAGCGGGAGCAAAAGGGTTTGCGAGTCTAGTAGAGTGTTTGTAAGCGGGATACTGTTTAATTCTAATAGAAATCTGGGAATGCAGCAGTAGGCAGGGGTTGCCGAAGCTGGGTAAATTTTGCGTGTGATTTACTTTTCAGCATATTTATTTCTGCAGTTTGTTTCTATATTTAAATCGAGAAAATTTGCTATAACCCTATTCACCCCCCTCTAGGGTTAATCTAGATCCTACAAGTGGTATCAGAGCCCGGTATTTTTCTTTAACTCTAGAGTCATGAATTCATCAAATAATGCTTTTCTGAGGGGCAATCTATTGTTAGGCCACCCATGTTTAACGGGAATGATTATGCTTATTGGAAAGTTAGGATGAGTATTTATCTTAGTTCTGTTGATTATGATGTTTGGGACATTATTGAAATAGGCTACTATAACCGTTGGTGATACCGAGATTCCTCAACCTAAGGATAGATGGGATGCTAACGATAAGAGATTAAAAACTACAAATGGCAAAGCAATGAACCCTTTGATCCGTGCTCTTGATAAAAATGAATTTAATAGAATTTCTCACTGTAAAACCGCACAGGAAATTTGGCATACCTTGGAGGTGACACATGAAGGAACTTCTCAAGTCAAGGAGTCTCGTCTAGCCCTATTCAGCAATTAATACGAGAACTTTGTGATGGACAAAGGAGAGAGCATAAAGGACATGTTTGGACGCTTTTCAACTTTGGTATACAACGCTAGAGCGCTTGGGAAGGTATTCACTGAGGTAAACCTTGTGAGGAAGGTGCTACGAGTCTTACCAATGAACTTTGAGGCAAAAGTCACGGCAATCCAAGAATCGAAAGATCTGAGTAAACTAAGCATGGAGGAGTTGATTGGAAACTTGATGACATATGAGCTTGAGCTAAAAGCAAAGGAGGAACGCAACAACTCCGAACCAAAGAAGAAGACGATTGCCTTAAGGAGCAAAGGAGAAAGCGATATAGAAAAAGATCCAATTGAAGAGCTTGCAATGGCTGTCAATAATCTTAGAAAATGGTCAACATTCAAGCCACGCAAGAAGAAAACAAACGGTAATAGGTCAAAAGATTCTGACAATTCCGATAATGAACTGACGTGTTATAACTGCAACAAGTCTGGCCACTTCAAGCAAGAATGCCCACTTCTCAAATACAACAAAGGAAAGAAAAAGACGAAGAAGGTATTTGCAGCGACTTGGGATGATGAAGAAGGAGAGGAAGTTTTGGATAGCAGCTCAGAGGAGGCTAACTTGTGTTGTATAGCAAAATCAGAATCAGAAGCAAGCTCCGAGGAATCTAGTGAGGCAGGTGAGTATTCCTATAGAGATCTTGTTTTTATGTGTCTTGATCTCACTAAAGTAGTTGATGCTCTTGAATCTAAAATTGAAAAACTGAAATCTGATAGGAGAGAACTTGCTTGTGAAAATTTTAGGTTAGAAACTGAACTTGAAAATATTCAAAACCTAGAATGTAAAAAATGTAAAATTTTAGATTCAGAATTGACAAGACTTAAGAATAGCTTTGAGAATCTTGAAAGAGAAAACTTGAGTCTTAAGGAAATCATTGACATTAGGAAAAAGGATTTTATAAATCGATGCACCTCACTTGTCACTGAAAACACAACACTAAAAAGCAAAGTCCAAAATCTTGAGAGATCTTTGAATAACTTTTCAAGAGGCGAAAAATCTTTCAACATGCTATTGGGAAATCAATTTTTTGCTAACAACAGAAAAGGACTAGGTTTTGGGAAAACACAAGTTGAAGATAATGCAATAAGTAAGAGTGTCTTTGATAAATGTGAAATAATTGGACATCGTGTTGAAAATTGTAGTCATAGGAACAAGAACACAAAATTTATACAAGTTTGGGTTCCTAAGAATTCTATAAACAAATTTCATGTCTATTGGAACAAGAATGAAAGGACTAAACAAGTTTGGGTTCCAAAGGGATTATTTATTCATAATGCTTCAGCCACAAACAATCATGGACCTATAAATAGGTCACAAAAATCTTTCATCATGTAGGTATGGTGGCAGGCTAAGGAACAACAACAAGTGTTCTCTGGATTTTGGCTGTTCCAGAAACACAACGGGCAACAAAGCAAAGTTCCTTAGCCTAGTACAAAGGTGACAGAATCACAATGGGAAACCACGAAAAATTATCGTAAAGGTAAAACAGGTGAAGGTATACTTATCCGATCGATATATTAATTGTGATAATCTGCACCGTATTCTGAATGAAATCAGCCACTATTGAGATGTTGAAAAGAGAAGATGATTTTTTGATTCTGACTTGGTCTACATAATTAGCCAATTACATTTATGCAAAAACACCACTCTTTGAATTACTTCATACATATTTGTTTGGATCAAACATAGTGTTTTGTTGGATACATTTGGTTATAATATGGCTAACTCTATATTCACGGTCTTCTGATTATTCACATGGCTTCAATGCAAATTCAAAGAATGTCATTTAAATTGTTGCTAAAATTGGGTTTGAAATTTTTGATGCACACTTCATTGTCTGGATTATCAATTTTAGTTAGTGATATTTTGGATTGAAAGAGAAACTCAGATGTAGATTACACTGGTAATCTAGTTGATAGAAAAATTACTAGTTGAACGTGAATTTTGAGACATTTAGTAACTGCATCGTTTTTCATAGAAAATATCTGCATATTTTTCATTTTAAATAGTTTTCATTTAGCAGAATTTTTTTCTCATATAACCCCTTCGAGAAAATAATTGTTTGACTATATTTTCATATTAGTCATTTTTATTTGATTTTAAATGACAAATTTTGACTAATCCGACTCCCTACTAATTATCAAAAAGATAAATAGTGATTGAAAAAGTGATAAGTGTTGATATTTAACATACATTACTCAAAAGAGTATATTTTGGAAAATTTCATTAGGAATTTAAACAAGAGTTATAAAACTTTTTGTTGGGTAAAAATTCCATGACCATTTCTATATCTATCATATTTCTATCGACCATTGCTTATCAAATCTTAAATATAGTTTGTCGATATGTGGTACTATAATCAGGGATCATTTGTTTTTCATTTCACATTTTCTTAATAAATAAATAAATATCCAAAGTATTCACTCTCATTTAAAAGTCCTCATGGTCATGCATGGGTGAATTACTTGGATTTTTGATTATGTGCTTCCATGCTCATTTAAAAGTCCTTACGGTTATGCATGTATGGAACACATATCTAAATTGATTAATTAAATAGACAAGTTGATTCTAATCCCATTTAAAAGTCCTCAAGGTTATGCGTGGTTAGAAGATACTTGAATTCATTTTTAAAATTAAATTGGAATACTACTAATCTCATTTAAAAATCCTAACGGATATGCATGATTAGTAGATATTCAAATTCCTGATATAAATGTACCACAAGTTGATACAATTGTATGATTTTATATTAGAACGTCATTTCCATCATTCTAAAAGTGGAATATGCACCTAACAAGGGTAGTTATGATTTTTGTTTGATTCTTATTGAAGTTTAATATTTATATTCAATTTGAGTTTAATGTTGGATTAATATTGATCACTTTATCTCTATTTTTCTCTAACACTATTATTCTTTTGCTGATAACAAAAGCAGGAGAGAAAAGTTAAGATTTTGTCAAATAGAATCAAACAAAGGTCAAATAATTTTCCATTTGCATCTAGGTTCATTTAAATATATTTCTATTTGTATGCATATATGTATGAGGAGCATCATGTAGAGAGGAAGCATATAAATAGGGGGAGCAATTAGAGTATATCATTGATCAAATACATTTAACACGGTCAAAATCTTAAATATATGTTTGTTATCATCAAAAGGGGGAGATTGTATGAATATGCGTGTATATGTTTTTGTTTGATGATAATAAACATATATATTCATTTAAATGTATTTGGTAATGTACTATTTTGTTTTCCATAGATTAAATAAATATTTGTTGAATAAAATAAATTATACAGAATTTGAATTCAAACAGAACAAGTTACACAGAATTTGAATTCAAACAGAAATTTTATTCAAACAAATATTTATTACAATCTTGAATAGTACAAATACAAGCTCTCACTATACATATACATTTTTGAATACATCACAATTCAGTTTACATAATTTCCTCACTACATATCACTCACACTCGTATTTTGTCTTCAACTGCATTCCAGTTTGAATCCAGCATCTGAGCAATTTGCAAAAATATACACTAATGCAGTAAAATTGAAAAAGAAATATTTTTGCAATATAAAATAAAATGTGAATTTTGAAAATAATATCTGCCTCAGTTATTTGGGTTGTTCGTCATCATTTAAATTTGAATTCATCATACACGAACAACTTGTGACATACACAGTGTATCACTGTATATGCCACAAGGCCGTGCACACCGATATATACACTTGATAAAATTACAGGGACAGGTGAGCACAGGTCAAACCCAAATACAGGATTCAACTCAGGTGCAACATAAATAAAATCACGACACGAGCACAAGGTCAAATCCGAGTTTTAAAACTGGGTTCAACACAAGGCACAATAAACTGAATGCAAAGGTCAAGCCATTGTTGTCATGATTCAACTCAAATGCAAAGCTTTGACAAATCAAAAATGCATCAAAGCCAGTTCAATGTGGATAGCAACTGCAAAATGGACTGCAACAATCATGTATGCAGGCCAGACCAGACCAAACTACAAAGAACATCAACAATGCAATAATGTGCACAGCAATGAAAGCAACATGACCACCAGAATCTCAAACAAATGCAAGCAACGAGTTTACAAAGGCAATATGAACAAGTGAAGCATCTGTGTCAAAGCATAACATAGTATGACATGAAGCAAATGAACACAGTGAAATGCACAAAGACATAACATCTGCACCAAGTTAATGTTCATAAATGCAACTTAAGTTAAAAGCTTGTATGTGAAGTATACCAGAGAGAGTATGCAACATGACAAAGTCTCAGTGATCAAACATGAAAGCAAGCAAGTTCGACATACAGAAACCATAGATCAAAATAAATACCAAATACTACAAGATGAACTAGACAGTGATGCACAAGTAAAGTTAAGAATAGACCAAGGGTACAACCCCAAATGAAGTACAAAGCATGCATTGATGAATGTGTGTTACAGTGAAACAAGCAACATAATGCAAACTACAATCACGCAATATGCTTGAAGACCACAGCTCGACTAAGTAACAGCATGGAACAATACCAAAGTATGGAGTGTGCAAGTGCAGACGACAACAACTCAATGCAACACAGTAGAAAGACTACAGGTGAACAGATCAGAGATCAAGCTTAATGAAACAGGCATATTTGAAGATGTGTAACAATCAATTTCAATGACCAGCCACAAGTATACACAACAAACTCAGTGAAAGTCGAAGACATCATCAAGTCAGAGCAAATAAATGGAACATAAGTCAGTGGCAAGCTATAAGGCATAGCAACTGCATAGCAACGACAACAAGACCAGCTTCAAATGCATCAGTGATCAACACAGCAGTTCATACATCATATATAGGACAGTAACAGACACAAATGAAGACCAACAAAATGCACCACCAAACAACAATGAAGGTGCAGATGACACAGTGAAGATAACAAGTGCATCATGATACAACACACAAACAAGCACACGGGCTAATGAAGACTGCATCATGATACAAGGCCAGAAACTGCAATATCAAGTACAAGTGCAGACAACAAAGACTACAACAACTCCAGAAGTAACAAGTTGAAGCAGTAGTTAACAAGCAGTGTGCAACTCGAGAATATACACAAGTGCAGACCAAATGCAACTCGAAAATATATAGAAGTCAATGCCGAGAAACGATGAACAGTGAATAGAATTGCAATGTTGAATGCATGAATAAGTGAATCAATGCATAAGTGACTATAGAATATAAATTGAAGTCAGGTTAAAACCGACCAAAGAAGATGGCCAGAGACGAAGACTACGAGATGACCGAAGTCAGAATTCAAAAATCCAATTCGTATCTTTGAAAAAGTTCAAAGTCAAAGCAAATTAAAAAGAGGAATGTTTCTGCCTTTTTATTCAAGAAAAATCAAACGCGTGAAAATCAAAGCCGTGAGTAACAAGTCGAAAGAAATCAGGAAAGCCGTGCGCATCAATGTTGAAGTTTTGGAAAGTATCGAATTGAAACGAAGCAAATACAAGTGTCACGAATTCATATAAATACAGAACCCAAGCCATCATCATCGGCATCGAGTTTGAGTAAGAAAATAACAATAGCACAAACAGAGAAATTACATACCGAATCAACAACAAACTCGGTCATCAGAGAACGAGCAAGCCAAGCAACAACGAACTCGATCAACAGAGGAGCAAAGCAAACCAGAGAATCAACATAAGCGTGCTCCAGAAAAGCCCCAATTTGGATCGAAGATACAAAGCCGCAATTTTACAGTAGCAAAGAAAAAGGGAACGATGCCCTAATTTCAGAAAGAGGAACGACTGCCATCATTTTCTCAAAGCAAGAGAAGTGGATCGGGTGGAAGAAAACATAAGAGCTGGCCTTTTATTTGTTAAAAGGGGATTATTTTGTTTAGAGTTTTATTAGAAAGGGGTTTTTTATTTTGAGAAAAAAAATTAGGGATTAAAGTTTATATTTTAATTTTTGCTCCTGGTTTTATTTTTGAAGTTGTTTTTTCTCTTCGAGTCAAAGAATTTGTAAATCACCACCTAGGTTGTAGGTAGTGTCAGATTGTCTAGTTAGAATTAGTTCAGTGAGCAGGGTGTGCGAGTTTGCAAAACTCTATAGGCGGAGCAAAGTTTGCGAGTAAGCGAAACTCTATAGGCGGAGCAGGGTGTGCGAGTCTATGAGAGTGTTTGTGAGCGGGAGCAAAAGGGTTTGCGAGTCTAGTAGAGTGTTTGTAAGCGGGATATTATTTAATTCTAATAGAAATCTGGGAATGCAGCAGTAGGCAGGGGTTGCCGAAGCTGGGTAAATTTTGTATGTGATTTACTTTTCAGCATATTTATTTCTGCAGTTTGTTTCTGTGTTTAAATCGAGAAAATTTGCTATAACCCTATTCACCCCCTCTAGGGTTAATCTAGATTCTACACTAACGAACTGCGGAAACGCAGCCTTCCTTCCGAACTTCCTCACAGGACAATTCCTTCCTTCCGAACTAACGGGCTAGTGCTCTTCGAGCTCGACGAGCTGCTTCTGCTCTTCCGATCTCGCCATAACTACAATTGGTTCAAATCAAGGGAAAAAAATCAGGATCGACAAGATAGAATTTCCAAATCTATGTAAATCCTAACCGAAGAGATTACTACAAGATGGATACCGAAGGAATGAAATTTAGCAAATCTTGATTTCAATATAAGAAAAATTTTATAACAAAATAATCTTTGAAAATCCTTTAAAAAATCATTTCGAAATCATTTTATATTTCGAAAATACGTTCTCTCACAAAGAAAGGATTCTGAAATTGTTTTCACTCATTCTAGGGTATTTCTCCCTATCTCTAATGAGTTTTTGCTCCACAGGCTATGGTTTGCCTAAAACCAAGGCTTTAATACCAACTGTAACAACCCGATATTTTCAACCATTCGCATCCACACACGTCGGACTTGAATTGCTCAAAATACCGCATTGTAAATTAAAATACCAACTGTAAGAGAATATATCAGAATAACTCGCAGCGGAAATTAAAATAACATAGTAGTTCATGAAGATACTAAAACAAACATTCAAAAACATAATACATAATATCAGTTTGAAAAACATATGCAATAGAAATCTCAAATACATAGAAGTTATAAATACCACAGCAGAAATAGGACAACTGAAACTGAAAGGGGATAAATAACTAGACAAATAGAATCTCCAGCGATTCCTAGCACAAGAAAAGTAATTCAAAGCTAAGCTGTAAGTACTCAGGCTGACCCGAGCATAAAGGAAACACAAAACACTCGAGTCAGGACAATATATACTTATATAATGTAAAGCAACTCAAGTGAACTGTAGCAGTAATGCATAATAACTTAAAGGATGCTTGGGATCGTCCATCCTCTAAGGATCAGTTAAACTATAAATGAAATACATCCCGTCGTTAAAATTTCAGAATAGTAATTTATACTTTGAAATCAAATATCATTTAAAAATTCAATATCATTTAAAAATTCAATATCATTTCAAATTCATTTCAAAATATCAAAATATCATATCTTTCCAAAACCACATTCATTTTATTTAAAATACCATTTCAACACACATTTCAAAATAATTTATATTTCAAACAAATTACTTCATTTTAAATCAATAAAATGAAGTTATTATATTTAATAATTAAATTGTTAAATTTTCAAAATTTAAATCTTTCAAAGTTCATTTATTCACTTAAATTTATTGAAACAATGAAAATTCAACTTTCACAGCATTTAGAAAATGCTACGGAAAGTTACTTTTAAACAATTCAATTTAACAAAAGACAGCGTTTTTTTTAAAATGCTGTAAGAGGGTTACTTTAGTTCAAATAAAACCTTAGTTAATTTCAGCAACTACAGCACTTACAAAGTGCAATAATAGCCCTTAGTACATTTTATTCATTTAGGTCGTTTATATCCATTACATTAGAAATAATAGCATTTCAAAAATACAGTTAATTAACTTCAAATATTCGATATAATTTCACAAACAATTATATTTTTATTTAAATCATTTTAACTTACAAAATTATATAATTTCACTTTTAAAACAATCATTCAAATATATATATATATATATATATATATATATTCATGATTTTATAAAGTTAAATCTCTATTCAAAAATCAACATTTAATAATAATTCATTTATTAAATTCCAACATTAAATTTTAAATTTATTAAATTAAATTTAACTTAACACTTAACTTTAAAGTTTTCAAATATAACTTAATTTTATTTTTATTTACTTAACTTAAAATTCACTTTTAAGCCAAATTCAGAAATTTCCAATTTTAGTTATATTTCAAAATTTCAACTTAAATATCCATTCAATTCACATTTTCACTTTATTCAAAAATCATTAATATATTAAAAAAATCCTTTTAAATTCATCTAAATCCAAAATATCATAAATTTATCATATTTTCATATTTAATTTAAAATTCATTTATCAACAAATTATAATTTCATATATAACTTACATTTCAGATTTTCTAACTTTACCATTAATTTATTTCACTTAAAATTTTCAGAAAATCAATAATTCTTTACAAAAATCATTTTTAATCAAATTTAAATCAAAATGTTATAATATTCACATTTCTAAAATATTTTAAATTTTTTAGAAAAACATATTTTAACAACGGGCCTGTATTTCTTTTTCTAGCCAAGGTAATGTGATATGGGTAATATATCATTTCAACCCGTAATTTGCAAAGAAAACCCGAGTTTGATCATTTCAAACCCGTAATTTCAAGTAAATGAAAATAATTGAAAATTATTCAGGCCTATCATTTCAGCCCATAACGATTTTCTCCTATCCTAAAGTCCGTTCGGGTATGTATCATTTCAACCCATAGTGATTCTAATCTAAAGGGAACTTGCAGTGTGATAAACTTATAAAATATAACAGAACAACATAATATATCAGTAACAGATGTTATAAAAGGCGTTTAAGCATGGGTGAACATCATATAATCATAATATAGCACGTGTAACATGATAATGCATTTTACAGATTCAAAAGGGGTCAATTTACTAGTTATGTATGTACATATTGTCTGGTGAGAATTACTCACCTGTCCAAAGCTGGAGATAACCACCAAAGCACACAAAACAAATACTACGAAGGCACGATGACTCGAATATAACTTGGGTATGCAGAGTCAACTCTAATTTCCTTGTATACATATAAGCAAAACAATATAAAATAAAGTTTCAAAGTCGAATTTACACTAAACAACACTAGGAATCAAAGCTCAAAACAAAGACAAATGCTTTGCACTTGTTATCAACTTCACATACTTCAGTTATAAACTGAAATAGCACGACCAAGGCATGGACTAAGGGCTGTTTTGGGTCCCTATAGGGTCGGCCTAGGTTAGTTTGAATGGAGTGAAGGTATAGGTGCAACAACTATCATCACAAGGCAATGTTACATGATCTCAAGGCTAGAAATAGGTTCGGCCATGGGTCCTATAGGCACGGCCAGAGGTCCAGGTGGTGGTGGATGATGTGTCGGAGGGTGGTTGTCAGATCAATGCTGGTGGTGATGGTGGAAGTGGCGGCAAAAGGAGGTGGAAGTGGTGATAGAGGAAGACTAGGCTCGGCTTGAACAATAAGTGGTGTTTTTTGTAAAGTGATGGTGATCTCTTGCCATGGGGTGCTCGACCTGGGGTAATGGTGATTTGAAGGAGGTGATGGTCGGAGTAGGTGGTGGTGGGGTCAGCCTAGGTGCTGGTGTCGGTGGATCCGATCAAATCAAGTGAGAACAAATGCAAAACAATCTAGTAGAATCATGAAAACAAGGTAAAAGAGAGGAGAAATGTTTACCAATCTTTGATCAAAAGAGAAGAGGATGATGCCGTGAATTTTTTTATGTTGAGAATTATTTGTTTTCACGTGAAAAAGAATGAGAATACGGCAGAAAGAAAGAAAGAAGTGAATGGCAAAAAATAATGTAAAGGTGGTTATTGAAAATGAAGAGATGGAAGATAAAAAGCCATAGGAAGATAAAAGGTTTTAGGCTTTTCAAATTTCTTTTTATATTTTGTAAATACAGAAAAAAACCTGGTAAAATAGATAAAAATCTTAGAAATAATTTAAATAATAAAAATAAAAATAAAATAAATTTTAAATTATATAATTTATATAAAGAAAATATCAATATATACATGAAACTAGTCTTTAAAAATTAAAATAAATGCAATATATTTTGGAAATTTTTTATTATCACTTTAAAAACATTAAAAGATAAAAATATACATAAAATAACATATTAACACATTTAAAATAGAACATGACAAAGAAAATGTAATTTATATAATTTAAAATAGGCAAAATGGTTAAATAGATCAAATTGCACTTAAAATTGAAATATACATAACTTTCACAATTCAAATCCGTTTTCAACAAAACAAAAAGCCGTATTCAAGTTATTAAATCTATTATCAATAAAAGATAAAATTTAGGAGTTTAAATATTTAAATTTAAAAATTTAAAAGTCAAAGTTTGACCAGTTTGACCAGAAATCCACTTTTTAGTAAAATGTTCAATTTATACCAGTTTGAAATTATAATTCACATAATAATCAAAGTTTATACTTAAAATTGAAATGTTTGAAATGGAACAAGTGTAAAATAATTTGAGAATGAAATAAAGTCAAAATTAAGATATACATAAAAATCTAGGGTTGTTACACTTTGCCCCACTCAAATCTTTTCGTCCTCGAAAAGGAAGGAAGCGGAGAAACCACAAGAAAGAACAATTCCCGAAAGATGGTAGGGAAAAAGTAGCTAGGAGGGAAAGCAGGTTGAAAGACAAGGATGAACCATTATTTAAACCATTATACAATTCAATTAAAATTTCATAATAATTTAAACATTTTATAATATGATGAATAGTCATTTGATTCAAATTTGATGGTTCTAAGTAGACAATATTTAAATCATTTTAAATTTTTAAAAGGGAAAATAACTTATCAAAATATTCTTTATATAGTACTTTATCAAGATACTTTTATCAAAATACTTTATAACTCAATGTCTTAACAAGTTTATCCTCGTTCCTGTAGATTCTGGCAGTGCGTTGATCAGGCGCAAAGCTAGACTTCTCCAGGTACTTAGTAGACTTGTTTCAACACCCAGTGAAAATACTTGAAAAACTCATTTAAAACAGATATGGAAAGTACAATCCAAATAAATCAACCAAAACCTTTTGTCCGACCATGGATCACAGATACACAAAGGTTACGCCTGGATCCCCCAGAAAACAATCCGTACCCCTAGGTCAGCTCAGCCAGGCAGTTGCGCTATGCAGTCGCGATCATAAGACCATGGAGATCGCCGTGGAATTCGATGGACACTCAAGTATCATATCCTAAAAACCCAAATCAAATAGAGAGAATAATATCGATAGAATGAATCCACAGTGTGGCCACAAAGCGGATATCAAGCAGAAGGCACTTTCCATATCTTTACTTCGAAAATATGTATCATATAGTACCTTTCAAAATCACTTTCAAATATCATACTTATATAAAGTCCATTATATATAAGATTTTATTTCAAATCAAATACTTTCCAAAATCAATGATATATCAAATCACACTTATATAGACTTCGATGATATAAGATTTCACTTTCAAATTGAGTATCTTTTCAGATCAACAGTTTCAAATCAACTTCATACCTATACAAATCCATTTATATAAGTTCGATAACTCCCAAATCAAGTATTTAGTAAATCAAGATTCTCAGTTTTAATTCGTTTCAATAACATTTCAGTTTCAAAATTATATATGATTTCACCCAATCATTTCCTTCAAATTACATATATTCAGTTTCAAAGTTTCTTAAAACAATAGATTTAGAAAATAATTCAAATTTCCAAATTAACAAAATTTAAGTCAAAAAAATTTATTTCCATTCCAAACGTATATTCACTTCAAAAATCATAATACTTTCAAAATTATAAATCTTTCGAAACCAAAATTGTAATATCCCGGAATTTTGGAAAATTTAAATTTAATAATCTGGGTTTAAATTTAAATTGAATTGATAAATTTGATTTGATTTAATAATCTTCTTTATTTAAATATTTAATTTGTGAGTTTATTTTTAATAAACTGATAAATTGTTTTCTCTTTAATAATGTATATGTATTTATATATATTTTAAATAGGCAAGTTGTTTTCAATTAAAATTAGTTTAGCATAATTTTAATGTTTTGAAAATAGGAATTGTGATTTATTTGTAATATTAAGCTTTTCAAAAATATTTAATAAAATACTATATGATTTTTAAATATGAGAAAAATGTTTTAATTGGTTTAAAATTCATTTTAATTTAAGTTGTATATTTAAAATAAGTTATAAAATGTTTGTGTTTTTCTTTTTAAAATATTAATTTATAATGATATTTGTTAATTTAATTTGAAATTTAAAATACAATTTAAATATGAAACATGTATTCATATAAGTTATAACACCTTTCATAAATTTATTTTAATTGTTTAAAGGGTATAAGAACTAATTAACTAAGTTTAATTTTCTTTAACCTTAATTAAAATAACAAAACATTTACAAAGACATATGTAAGCTTAATTTACATGCGTATGTAATTTAAGATTTGAGTTAAACATGTGTTAAAAATTTATGTAAGTAAATTAACATGTGTCCATCCTTTTTACATGTGTCAATTTTTGTTTTCCTTTAATTTTAATTTAAATCAAACATTGTTATTTAAACTTGCATATACTCATTCCTCTATTCTTTCTCATTTTTCATTCTAAAACAAAGAAACCTGAAAAAAAAATTTATCTCCTCTAACCTGCAAATCCAAATGCCTAGCAAAAACATGCATGCAACAAATTTCAAACCTGTAAATGCATTTGCATTCAAACATGCATGAAATTTCTAATCTGCATCCAAAATAAAGCCTGCATGCAACTTCCACAAGTCTGCATCCTCTAAACAAAGCCTATAGCTCCTCAAAATGCAAAATACAAACCTACATGTTCTTGTTTACTGAAACAAAAGCCTGCATGCAGCAAACTAAAACATGCAATTGAATCTGGAAGGCAAGTGTCTGCATGCATGAATTTTCAAAAGCTCTTTTGGGTGTTGATAGACGATGTGTTGATGGAGCTGTCGCCGGAGTTTGGAGGGTGACGGTGGCCGGAGTTGGAAGTTACGGCCGTTGACAGGTTGATCATTGAAAGGGAGTGCTGTTTCCAGGTTTTGTTTAAAACCTGATTTTAAATTCAAATTGAATTATGGAGTTTTTGAGGGTTGAAGGTTGATGTGGAGTTGGTGGTCAATGGGGGATGGCCGTTGACGTTGGTCAGAGGTAGCCGGAGTTGAAATTTAGGTGCACAAGGTGGTGTGTGCAGGTTGGTGTTTGTTTTGGTTGTAGGGTTTTGGTTGCTCGGGATTGTCTCGAGTTATTTGGAAGGAAACTCGAAGCAAGGGTGTTGTTTTATCGGAGTAGATTAGAGGATAGCTCGGGTTGATATGTGTTCAGGTTTTAACAGAGCCTGTTTTTTTTCAGGTTTTTAAAATTTTAAAAGTTTTTAAAATGTAATTTAAAACCTGAACTAAGTATAAGTTTAAACTGAATTTAAGTATAAATTCAATTAGTTTAATTTTAGATTTGAAATAATTTAAATTTTGAAAATTTTATTTGTACTTAAGCTAAGACAGAAACCTGTTTTCCAGGTTTACTAATTTGAAGTTAAGGTCAATTTCAAAACCAAAAGTCTGGAACTAAAATGAACCTGAAATTTAATTTGAAATTCAATTAAGTTTTAAGTTTTAAATCTTTGAATTAAATTTGAAATGCTTTTAAATTCAAGCTTGGTTTTAGACAAAAACAGAAACTGTTTTCTGTTTTTAGATTTAAAAGTAAAATTTCAAAATTTGTCAAATGAAGTTCAATTTGAAATTTTAACCTGAAACTTAAATATGATTCAATAATTTAAATCTGAAGTTTTGAATCATTTTTGAATTCAAATTTAGGATGTTAAATTAAAACAGGAAATTGTTTACTGTTTTTTTCTGTTTTAAATTTAAAAGTAAATTTTAAAAGGGCAACTGAAAAACTTAAAACAAGTTTAAAATCTGGGCACAGATTTAGGAAGCTCAAGTTTGAATTTAATTTAAATTTGGAAAGTTTAAATTAAATTTCTAAAACTTTTACAGTATAAAGAACATTGTGTGAATTTAAACTATAAGCCTTAATGTATGGAATAAAGTTTAAAATAAGTTTAAATTTAGTTTTCAAAACTTAAGATTTGATTTTAAAGTCAGTTTTTAAAATTTAAATAAGTTTTTAAATTTAAATTTGTTTTAACTATTTAGAAAGTTTAAATAAATTTTGAATTTAAAAATGAAAATGGAGATGTAAGTAAAGTTTTAAATCTTTAAGTTTGAATCTAAAATAAAAATTTAATTTGTAATTCAGTTTGAAATTTAAAAGAAATTTTAAATTGAATCTTTGTTTTGAAATAAAGTGGTTAAAATACTTTTGTACAAAGCAGAATGTTTCTTAATTTAGAATTCAAGAAATTGATTTCATTTAAATTATTTAATTAATTTAAATGGAATATTAATTATTTAATTAATGAATATGTGGATGTTTAATTAAGTAATTAATAATTTTTAAGTTAATTAATTAGATTTGAGATTAATTAATTAAGGTTAATTAATCTATAATTAAGAATGGTTAATTAAATTTTAATTAATGATTAAGATTTATTTAATCAAGTGATTAAAGACAATTCAGATTTTAATTAACACTTAATTAATTAATAATTAGATATTAATTAAATTGTAATTAAATATTAATTAATTGATAATTAATAATGATTTAATTCTTAATGAAGTAATTTAGTAATGTTAATGAAGGTCATTAACTTAAGATTATTTAACAATTAATTAATATGATTAATTTTGATAATTAATTAGATTAATTAATTAATAATAATCAATTATTTAAGTTTAATTACTTAATGAAAGTAATTAATGAATTAATTACTTGGTGTAATTAATTTAATTAAGGTGATTAGTTTAGATTAATTAAGTTAAATTAATTTAAACATTTGTGGAATGTTGATAATTACTTTATGTAATTTATGAATTTGTAATTACTTAAGGAAGTAATTAATTAATAATTACTAAATGTAATTAAGGATATTTATTATAGAAGTAATTTGGATTTAAATTACTTTGAAAATTTATCAAGTAGTTAATGAAGATAACTAATTAAGAGTAATTAATTATGGGATGAGTAATTAGAGTAGTTAATTACTAATTATTAATTATGGGTGATTAATATATAAGGTTTAAATTGAAGATTAATTACTTATGTAATTAATTTATATTTAGAGATTGATTAATGTAATCAGAAATCATTAATTAATTAATTAATGATGTAATTTGGTATTGATTAATTAAGGTATAATTAACAATGGATAAGTGATTAATATAATTAATTTTAGCTAATTAATTAATTAAGCAATTACAAGTTAATTACTTGCTAGGGGTTTAAGTGATTAACTTATGTAATTAATATTAAATGCTAATTACTTATTGTAATTAGAGATGGTTAATCAATAATGATTAATTGGAATGAATATTGAGATAGTGATTACTTAATTGATTTGTAATCAATTGATGGTTAAGTTAAGCAGAATTTTAATGATGAAGTAATTAATTTAATTCATATTAAATTAATTAGAGTTTAAGTAATTAATTTAATTTATTTTAAATTAATAATAAATGGTGTGATCATTAGATAGTTACTTATGTTTGATGATTGGTATTGATTGCCATGTATGGGTTGTAATCTCAGTTATGAGTTGTGTATGTGATATGGATGCATTGGTTGCTTTTGGATGATAGTATGGATATCTGATTATGATATGAATTATCTGTTGATAATGATAATGTTGGTTATCTGTTGTATTGTGAATTATCTATATGTGTATATTTAGATAATGAATTGAATCGTGTCAAACTTAAAACAACTTGGCCCTAATAGGACACGCTTAGGATTTCGATGAGACCGGCATCGAGTTTTCATATTTGGATATCCGAAAACCACATCGATTCCAAAATAACGTTAGGTCGTTAACCCAAGTGGAGCGAGTGAAGACTCGAGGTGTAATGGCTATACGTCAGTATAACTCTGTGGGTGATTCAGTAATGAGTTTGACGGAATAGTGCTTATAGATTCGAGATGGTGATTCGGAGTGCAAGGGTTATTGTCGTTAACTCTGAGGGTGATTCCAATACGAGTGTAACGAGATAATGCCTTCGGTTTCATTCGAACCCGGAATGAACTTGTATGGATTGAATGCTTTCAAAACATTGTCAGGTGGACGATGAGCATTCTAAGTGTTATGTCCTATAAAGGTAATCGTAGCCTCAAGCCTCATCAACCGGGAATGGCTAAAACAGGGGAGGTGCAGCAAAGCTTCGTGGGTAGCACCCACTTGAGAGCAAGATTTATCCCTGTCTATAGGTCCCTTTATTTTCGGCTTAGTGGTGCGGTTGCTGATCACAACTGCGGGGTTGTCTTGTTTGGAACTGTTCAGTAAGGAACGGGTCCGGCTTTGTGTTGCAGGGAATTGGGAGTAATCCTAGGTACGGTGATCTAGGCCACGTACTGTGACGGGCGCTACCCCAGTAGCCCAGCCATTGATGGAATCCAAAATCCAATAAGTGCCAACGGTTTTGATTGTATTACCCACTTTTGTGGCTAGTAGCTGGAATTTAATGAATGTAACAATTTCGGCTATTTCTTATTTACTTGAAAACCCTAGACGCTATTATAATATCATCGGATTTCCTATCAAATGTTTTGGTTAGCGTAAGGTAAAAACTTTTCCATGTTTATGTGTGGGAAGTCTTACGTGATACCTTTTCTTTTCAAAGGTTTTTCAAAGTTAAGCAATTTTAACCTGTTACTCACACCAGACCCATGTCTGACCCGGAGTTATTTTTGTTATTCTATAACTCTTGGGTACTCAAATTTTTACGAGTAGCCAAGGGAATTCAAGTTAGGATTCAAGTTAGCTTTGACGAATTGTGGAGGAGCAAATGGAGCAGGAGGCTTCTGCGTATAGTTATATAGTTTTCCGCTGTGTTGGTATCTCTGAGTGTTTGTGTATTGTGATTGAGTTGTAATAACTAGACAGGTGTTTACAACTGTCTAGTATGTGTTGTATATGTCTGTGTAACTCTGATAATTGTTGTAATACTATGTAATACTTATGTTATTAATATAATTTATTCGTTCCGCTGTTGAGATTCTTGTGTTGTTTCTTTCTTTCTCTTCTTTCTTTTCTCTTTTCTATCCCTTTCTTTCTTAAAGATGATGCGATTTTCCGGGAGTGGAAAGTCGGGTCGTCTCACTTGGTATCAGAGCATTAGGTTGAGTGAATACCTAGTCTCTGTAGTAGTGTCTATCTTGAGAGAGCGTATTTGTATTTTTATTATATATATATATTTAAGGTTCTACCTATTTGTTGGGTTACCTGTTCAGGTTTTTCCAATATAAGTTATAAAGGTAGATGAGGTAGAAGTGTGTGTAACACGACTACCATTGGTTGGAGTTTGATGGATGAGGTTGGAAGTGTATTTGTCGAGACTGTAGACCGAATACCGTCCCGAGTAAGTTTTTCTTGGTTTAAGTACTTCATCGATCTCTGAAGGTAACCTGTAAAGGTTCGGAGTTCATCTTTGAAGTGCAGAATTGAGTTTTGATATGTCGATTGGGCAGAATCAAGTAAGTGATGATATTTTGATATCTCGGAAAGTTGTAGCTGCGTGATGAGATGCAGTGACTATGGATATTTCCGAAGGTGTTTCTTTGGAATAAGAATAAGAAGTGAGTCTGCTCGGTGATGTGGCAGAGTTTAGCAGAGTGTTCTGAGTTGGTAAGGAGTCTTCTGGCTGAGTAGTTTTTCTGAAGTGGAGTTCAGAAGCAGCAAAGTGGATCTTTTTCTCTAGTAAGTTGGCTAAGCCAGAGAGAGCAGTTTCTTTGGATTAAGCTGAGTTGATCGCAAAAGTGATTTGCGATAGTGTTCTCTTGAGTTGTTGGAGATTCTCTAGATATCTTCTGGAAGTCAGAGTTTGTCTGCATCTGGGGATCGAGTTTTCTTTCCAGGATGGAACTGGTGGTTCAATTAGTAGATGGATGGTTCCTTGAGATAGAAGTTGGTGAAGCAACTCAGGTTTGGGAGGAACATCTGAGTTTTCTTATGGATATGTGGAACCATATTTTTGTGCTGGGTTGTCTAGTCTGTGCTTGTGCTGTTCTTCAGTATTTTCTTCTGTTTCGGATCAGAGTTGTGCATCGGAAGCAGTTTGGGGGTGTTTCTGTTTTCTTTTCCGGATAAGAAGAAGTTTGTTCTGTCTTCTGTTGTTGAGAAGCAGGGTTAGTGTTCTTGGTTTTTGAGTGATCCTGAGGAGATCATTGGATTGTTTTGATCCAGTCTGTTTCTAGTGGAATCAGCAAGAGTTAAGCTGATCAGGATGGGTGTTGGTAGCCCAGGATCGTCTGAAGAGTTTTTATGGATAAGAGATGGAGAAATTTGGATTCTGGAATCGGAGATTTGATTTGGGATAAGTTTTCTCTAATTCAAGGAGCTATAAGTTTTGGGAAGCTAGCTCCGTAGTGTTTTGGTTTCTTCTGTGTTGGGTAAGATCAGTGTTTGGTTTTCTGGAGTTGAATTGCCAGTTTGGATAACTAGAATTCAGTATGTTTCACGTATCTCCGAGGGAGTACGTGTTTGATATTTCTGGTTGTAGAACCAGCAGTTTAAGATGGTTTGGTTGTTGAGTCGGACTCGTTTGTAGTGTGATATTCTGTATAGAATTGTTGTTAGGAGCTCTATAGCTTAGTAGTATTGATTGTTTGGATTCTATAGAGCGAATATCCCGATATATATATATATATACCGAGAAAACTCGTGAAGATTTTATCCAAAATTCTTTTGGATAATTAGATTTGTTTTGATCGTGTGAATTGGTTGCTTTGGTTGTTGGCATATGATTAACATATGTTGTATTTTAAAATAAAATCTGTAAATAGATAATTAAATTACCTTTGTTTTAAATTTCGGGGACAAATTCTTTTAAGGGGGAAGGATTGTAATATCCCGAAATTTTGGACAATTTAAATTTAATAATCTGGGTTTAAATTTAAATTGAATTGATAAATTTGATTTGATTTAATAATCTTCTTTATTTAAATATTTAATTTGTGAATTTATTTTTAATAAACTGATAAATTGTTTTCTATTTAATAATGTATATGTATTTATATATATTTTAAATAGGCAAGTTGTTTTCAATTAAAATTAGTATAGCATAATTTTAATGTTTTGAAAATAGGAATTGTGATTTATTTGTAATATTAAGCTTTTCAAAAATATTTAATAAAATACTATATGATTTTTAAATATGAGAAAAATGTTTTAATTGGTTTAAAATTCATTTTAATTTAAGTTGTATATTTAAAATAAGTTATAATATGTTTGTGTTTTTCTTTTTAAAATATTAATTTATAATGAGATTTGTTAATTTAATTTGAAATTTAAAATACAATTTAAATATGAAACATGTATTCATATAAGTTATAACATCTTTCATAAATTTATTTTAATTATTTAAAGGGTATAAGAACTAATTAACTAAGTTTAATTTTCTTTAACCTTAATTAAAATAAAAAAACATTTACAAAGACATATGTAAGCTTAATTTACATGTGTATGTAATTTAAGATTTGAGTTAAACATGTGTTAAAAATTTATGTAAGTAAATTAACATGTGTCCATCCTTTTTACATGTGTCAATTTTTGTTTTCCTTTAATTTTAATTTAAATCAAACATTGTTATTTAAACTTGCATATACTCATTCCTCTATTCTTTCTCATTTTTCATTCTAAAACAAAGAAACCTGAAAAAAATAATTATCTCCTCTAACCTGCAAATCCAAATGCCTAGAAAAAACATGCATGCAACAAATTTCAAACCTGTAAATGCATTTGCATTCAAACATGCATGAAATTTCTAATCTGCATCCAAAATAAAGCCTGCATGCAACTTCCACAAGTCTGCATCCTCTAAACAAAGCCTATAGCTCCTCAAAATGCAAAATACAAACCTACATGTTCTTGTTTACTGAAACAAAAGCCTGCATGCAACAAACTAAAACATGCAATTGAATCTGGAAGGCAAGTGTCTGCATGCATGAATTTTCAAAATCTGGAAGCATGGATAAGTTCAAGTTTGCATACATCTGCAACTTCTTCAAGTCTGCAATCATGAAGCAAACAACCTGCATTTGGGTTGCAAGGGATTATGCATGCTAAAAATCTGGGGTCTGCATCATTAAACAGGTGAGTAACTTTACATTTTAAAATTTAAGTGAAATATAGTTGTTTGATTTATTTGTAGAAATAAGTAGAATTTCATATATTTATATACTGTTAAATATTGCTGTGTTTATACAAGTTTGGATGTGATGCATGCTTAATTTCCTAAGTTAATGTCTGTACAATACAAGCTCATATTTGATCAAAATTTCTTCTCTTGATCTGGTTGTTACTATGACTTAGTGATTGAATGAAATTTGATTATTACATGATAAAGTAAAACTTTAAAAAAAATTTATACAAGTTAAATAAAGGATTGTATTGCCTAAAAAAAATATAGCAGAATAGAAGTAGTATAAGTGAAGAATTCAAATGTTACGATTCAATGCTTCAAGGTTATAAATCAAATCCTAATACAAAATTATGATTTTTAAAAGAAAGATTTAAATCTTTAATATCAAAACCAGAGAGCAGATTTGAATATACTGTATTTTACAATTTGGTCATGTTCAGTAGATGCATGCAGTTGAATTGGGTGAAATTGTTTATAGAGACAGTGTGTCTATTTTAGATTATAGGAAAAATATTGAATTGAATTAAAATTCAATCTTGGTGATGTAATTTGGGTTTCCAGGTTTAGAACCCTAGTTTGTTTGAGTCTCTGATTTTGTTTGAATATGGACACCTGGGTTGATCGAGTTCAAAGCTCTTTTGGGTATTGATAGATGATGTTTTGATGGAGCTGTCGCCGGAGTTTGGAGGGCGACGGTTGCCGGAGTTGGAAGTTATGGCCGTTGACAGGTTGATCATTGAAAGGGGGGTGCTGTTTCCAGGTTTTGTTTAAAACCTGATTTTAAATTCAAATTGAATTATGGAGTTTTTGAGGGTTGAAGGTTGATGTGGAGTTGGTGGTCGATGGGGGATGGCCGTTGACGTTGGTCAGAGGTAGACGAAGTTGAAATTTAGGTGCACAAGGTGGTGTGTGCAGGTTGGTGTTTGTTTTGGTTGCAGGGTTTTGGTTGCTCGGGATTGTCTCGAGTTATTTGGAAGGAAACTCGAAGCAAGGGTGTTGTTTTCTCGGAGGAGATTAGAGGATAGCTCGGGTTGATATGTGTTCAGGTTTTAACAGAGCCTGTTTTTTTTTCAGGTTTTTAAAATTTTAAAAGTTTTTAAAATGTAATTTAAAACCTGAACTAAGTATAAGTTTAAACTGAATTTAAGTATAAATTCAATTAGTTTAATTTTAGATTTGAAATAATTTAAATTTTGAAAATTTTATTTGTACTTAAGCTAAGACAGAAACCTGTTTTCCAGGTTTACTAATTTGAAGTTAAGGTCAATTTCAAAACCAAAAGTCTGGAACTAAATTGAACCTGAAATTTAATTTGAAATTCAATTAAGTTTTAAGTTTTAAATCTTTGCATTAAATTTGAAATGCTTTTAAATTCAAGCTTGGTTTTAGACAAAAACAGAAACTGTTTTCTGTTTTTAGATTTAAAAGTAAAATTTCAAAATTTGTCAAATGAAGTTCAATTTGAAATTTTAACCTGAAACTTAAATATGATTCAATAATTTAAATCTGAAGTTTTGAATCATTTTTGAATTCAAATTTAAGATGTTAAATTAAAACAGGAAATTGTTTACTGTTTTTTTTTTCTGTTTTAAATTTAAAAGTAAATTTTAAAAGGGCGACTGAAATTTTTTAAACAAGTTTAAAATCTGGGCACAGATTTAGGAAGCTCAAGTTTGAATTTAATTTAAATTTGGAAAGTTTAAATTAAATTTTTAAAACTTTTACAGTATAAAGAACATTGTTTGAATTTAAACTATAAGCCTTAATGTATGGAATAAAGTTTAAAATAAGTTTAAATTTAGTTTTAAAAACTTGAGATTTGATTTTAAAGTCAGTTTTTAAAATTTAAATAAGTTTTTAAATTTAAATTTGTTTTAACTATTTAGAAAGTTTAAATAAATTTGAAATTGAAATTGAAAATGAAGATGTAAGTAAAGTTTTAAATCTTTAAGTTTGAATCTAAAATAAAAATTTAATTTGTAATTCAGTTTGAAATTTAAAAGAAATTTTAAATTGAATTTTTGTTTTGAAATAAAGTGTTTAAAATACTTTTGTATAAAGAAGAATGTTTCTTAATTTAGAATTCAAGAAATTGATTTCATTTAAATTATTTAATTAATTTAAATGGAATATTAATTATTTAATTAATGAATATGTGGATGTTTAATTAAGTAATTAATAATTTTTAAGTTAATTAATTAGATTTGAGATTAATTAATTAAGGTTAATTAATCTATAATTAAGAATGGTTAATTAAATTTTAATTAATGATTAAGATTTATTTAATCAAGTTATTAAAGATAATTCAGATTTTAATTAACACTTAATTAATTAATAATTAGAGATTAATTAAATTGTAATTAAATATTAATTAATTGATAATTAATAATGATTTAATTCTTAATGAAGTAATTTAGTAATGTTAATGAAGGTCATTAACTTAAGATTATTTAACAATTAATTAATATGATTAATTTTGATAATTAATTAGATTAATTAATTAATAATAATCAATTATTTAAGTTTAATTACTTAATGAAAGTAATTAATGAATTAATTACTTGGTATAATTAATTTAATTAAGGTGATTAGTTTAGATTAATTAAGTTAAGTTAATTTAAACATTTGTGGAATGTTGATAATTACTTTATGTAATTTATGAATTTGTAATTACTTAAGGAAGTAATTTATTAATAATTACTGAATGTAATTAAGGATATTTATTATAGAAGTAATTTGGATTTAAATTACTTTGAAAATTTATCAAGTGATTAATGAAGATAATTAATTAAGAGTAATTAATTATGGGATAAGTAATTGGAGTAGTAAATTACTGATTATTAATCATGGGTGATTAATATATAAGGTTTAAATTGAAGATTAATTACTTATGTAATTAATTTATATTTAGAGATTGATTACAGAAATCATTAATTAATTAATTAATGATGTAATTTGGTATTGATTAATTAAGGTATAATTAATAATGGATAAGTGATTAATATAATTAATTTTAGCTAATTAATTAATTAAGCAATTACAACTTAATTACTTGCTAGGGGTTTAAGTAATTAACTTATGTAATTAATAAATGCTAATTAGTTATTGTAATTAGAGATGGTTGATCAATAATGATTAATTGGAATGAATATTGAGATAGTGATTACTTAATTGATTTGTAATCAATTGATGGTTAAGTTAAGCAGAATTTTGATGATGAAGTAATTAATTTAATTCATATTAAATTAATTAGAGTTTAAGTAATTAATTTAATTCATTTTAAATTAATTATAAATGGTGTGATCATTAGATAGTTGCTTATGTTTGATGATTGGTATTGATTGCCATGTATGGGTTGTAATCTCAGTTATGAGATGAGTTGTGTATGTGATATGGATGCATTGGTTGCTTTTGGATGATAGTATGGATATCTGATTATGATATGAATTATCTGTTGATAATGATAATTTTGGTTATCTGTTGTATTGTGAATTATCTATATGTGTATATTTAGATAATGAATTGAATTGTGTCAAACTTAAAACAACTTGGCCCTAATAAGACACGCTTTGGATTTCGATGAGACCGGCATCGAGTTTCCATATTTGGATATCCAAAAACCACATCGATTCTGGAATAACGTTTGGTCGTTAACCCAAGTGGAGCGAGTGAAGGCTCGAGGTGTAAGGGCTATACGTCAGTATAGCTCTGTGGGTGATTCCGTAATGAGTTTGACGGAATAGTGCTTATAGATTCGAGATGGTGATTCAGAGTGTAAGGGTTATTGTCGTTAACTCTGAAGGTGATTCCAATACGAGTGTAACGAGATAATGCTTTCGGTTTCGTTCGACCCGGAACGAACTTGTATGGATTGAATGCTTTCAAAACATTGTCAGGTGGACGATGAGCATTCTAAGTGTTATGTCCTATAAAGGTAATCGTAGCCTCAAGCCTCATCAACCGGGAATGGCTAAAACAGCGGAGGTGCAACAAAGCTTCTTGGGTAGCACCCACTTGAGAGCAAGATTTATCCCTGTCTAGAGGTCCCTTTATTTTCGGCTTAGTGGTGCGGTTGCTGATCACAACTACGGGGTTGTCGTGTTTGGAACTGTTCAGTAAGGAACGGGTCCGGCTTTGTGTTGCAGGGGATTGGGAGTAATCCTAGGTACGGTGATCTAGGCCACGTACTATGACGGGCGGTAGCCTAGTAGCCCAGCCATTGATGGAATCCAAAATCCAATAAGTGCCAACGGTTTTGATTGTATTACCCACTTTTGTGGCTAGTAGCTGGAATTTAATGAATGTAACAATTTCGGCTATTTCTTATTTACTTGAAAACCCTAGACACTATTATAATATCATCGGATTTCCTATCAAATGTTTTGGTTAGCGTAAGGTAAAAACTTTTCCATGTTTATGTGTGGGAAGTCCTACGTGATACCTTTTCTTTTCAAAGGGTTTTCAAAGTTAAGCAACTTTAACCTGTTACTCACACCAGACCCATGTCTGACCCGGAGTTATTTTTGTTTTTCTATAACTCTTGGGTACTCAAATTTTTACGAGTAGCCAAGGGAATTCAGGTTAGGATTCAGCTTAGCTTTGACGAATTGTGGAGGAGCAAATGGAGCAGGAGGCTTCTGCGTATAGTTATATAGTTTTCCGCTGTGTTGGTATCTCTGAGTGTTTGTGTATTGTGATTGAGTTGTAATAACTAGACAGGTGTTTATAACTGTCTAGTATGTGTTGTATGTGTCTGTGTAACTCTGATAATTGTTGTAATACTATGTCATACTTATGTTATTAATATAATTTATTCGTTCCGATGTTGAGATTCTTGTGTTGTTTCTTTCTTTCTCTTCTTTCTTTTCTCTTTACTATCCCTTTCTTTCTTAAAGATGATGCGATTTTCCGGGAGTGGAAAGTCAGGTCGTCACAAAAATACTTGAAATCATTACACTTTGAAAATCATAACCTTTCGAAATCAGACATTTGAAATCATAAAACATTCCTTTAATTCTTTACATTTCACAATTTATTCAAATTAAACTTAAATCTAAAACTTCAAATTTTAATTCAATTCAAACCATCAGCTTCAATTCAATTCATTTTTTTCCCACAAAACTATTTCAGATATTATCAAACTTCATATATAGATTTGATCCACAATATAACCTATTCAATCTTAAATATTTTTCAAGACTTAATTATACCATATTTCAAACTAAATTTTATAATTTGATATATCTCAAATTATACTTCATTATTACTTAGTTTTGACATATTCATTTCATAAGTCCATCATTTTTAAATAAACTCAAATTACAAGCAAACCAAATATCTTTTCATATTAATATAAGCTTCAATTATTCATTTATCAAAATAAATGGTTTTCAAAATCATCTTATACTTACATAAAGTTTATCTCATCTGAGGATCAAAATTTTTAAAAAAATAAATTTCGCTACATGGAAAGCCATATGGGATTGAACATCTTTGCTTACCAATAGATTTTTTATTAAGAATAGTTTTGTGTATAAAATAGTTTGTATGAAAAATAGAATAAAACAGTTAGTTTAAGAAGAATAAAAGAAAAATAGTTTTGAAAAATGGATTTAAATTTTATTGTAGTTTTCATAAAAGAAAAATTCCAATTAAATTACAAAGATATCCAACCCAACAACTTTCATTTTCAGTGTCAAGTATACTAATGATATTAGGATATAAGATGTACATATGTCATCATTTCACAACATTACATTCGATCGCTTGCTCGATCACACAAGTTAGCTTTCGAATTAGTATTGTCCATTCGACTTCCCTAATGAGGACTTCGATATGGTTTTTCGACTAGAAGCTATCAGTCTCCTTGCATAGCTATATACTATGATAGAGAATTCTAGAATCAAGCCCAAAATCCATATCAAATATTCACCATCAAGAATCAAATGAAAAATCCTAACATGAAATGGTGTAATTCACCTCGAACTTGTGTACTCAAACTTGGATCAAATTAATTATGCGAACAAAACAACATACGTACAACTTATGTATCTATTCCAACTTGTTAAATAAATAGTTTTATAAAGATGTTACTAAGTTAAAACATTTGAAACCAAATTTTTCTCAAACATTTGAAGACTAATTTTTTTTATCCAAAACATTTCAAAACTAAATTTCATATTAGTATAATTCAAAATTTTCTTATTTATTTACTTAACAAAAAAGTTTCAACTTATACAAATCATATTATTTCATACTTGAAACATACAAACTAAACTTATATTCTTTATCAAATACCTTATACCTTTCAAAATTTCTTAGCTTTGAAAAGTTAAGGTTGATTTGGAAGTGCTCGAACCTTCAAAATAGTTAAAGAAATCATATTTTAAATCCAAGAGTTGGAAGTCAACAACAAATCAGTAAATAAAATTTCAAAAGATAGGTTTCAAATCCGAAACTCGGGACTGAACACCGGCTTACTTTAAATCATTTCAAATATACATACATATATCTTTCGAATATTAAACCATACTTCGAAATATGAAATCAAAATTTGTTTCATAAAATCACTCGCATTGCAAAGCTACTAGAGTGGCCTCTTCCCCACTCAGAAACTCGAAAAGCAATGTCGATGATGCATGCATTCGTCACCGAAATTATTTTCCAACGACATAAGTGTGTTCTGGACTTTTATTTTCTTGAAAACTTCTTTGAAATCTCTTCGAAATCTTTGGAATTCATTCGAATACATTCGAAACATTTCTTATTCAGAAAATATCTTTAAATCATAATATTATTATATATTTTCCAAATTCCTAAAACCGATTTTCACAACACCGGAGTTCGATTCCTCGAAATTCAAATTCAAAGCCCTTCAGTTATAAATCATTTTAATATAAGTCAAATTCTTAAAAAAAAAAATCTTTTCGAAATTCAAATTTTCTTTTTAAAAGGTATATAATCCTTATCGAAAACATTTCACTTTTGTATGCAAAATATAGCCATCCTTATCAAAATAATAAGTTCGATGTATGCAGAATTTCAAAACACAACCAAACACAAATTTCCAAAGAATGATTCAAGGATAGATTTCAAAACAAACAGAGATTCAAATTTCATATCATACGAAAACAGGAACATGAATATCTTAGTTTGAGAACTTCAGCTAAACAAAAGATACAATAGAGTTCACCGAATGCAACCTAACAACTACTGAAAACAAACAGATCCACAGAATACCACCCTACATAAACAAAGCATCGGTATTAATTCTACGGGTGGTACTTCAATGGGTCCAGAACACTCCCCCTCAATATGGCCCCAAATTCTGCATTTTTTGCATAAATGAACAACATTCCCATCCGCCCTAACGAACTGCGGAAATGCAGCCTTCCTTCCGAACTTCCTCACAGGACAATTCCTGGCTATATGTCCAGGCATCCTGTAGTGATAACAAATGGTTGATTGGTCGACTGATGCAGTGGGTGCAGATTTTTCTTTCTTCACCTTCTGGCAGCGACTGGGAAAGTGCCCCATACTACGACATTTAAAACAGAAGATCTTGGATCGAAAACGCTTGCCCTCCTTCTTCTTTCCTCTATCTTCCCTCACATGGCTGCATAATGTCCCTTCTCCTGACACCGATAACAAATGACATGGTCATAAGGACCAGGCCCTGCTCTTTCCCTCCATAACCTTTCCCTCTTCACCATAGCTTCCTCCCGTTCCTTACGGGCTAGTGCTCTTCGTGCTCGACGAGCTGCTTTCTACTCTTCCGATCTCACCATAACTACAATAGGTTCAAATCAAGGGAAAAAAAATCAGGATCGACAAGATAGAATTTCCAAATCTAAGTAAATCCTAACCGAAGAGATTACTACAAGATGGATAGCGAAGGAATAAAGTTTAGCAAATCTTGATTTCAAACTAAGAAAATTTTTATAACAAAATAATCTTGGAAAATCCTTTAAAAAAATCATTTCGAAATCATTTTATATTTCGAAAATACGTTCTCTCACAAAGAAAGGATTCTGAAATTTTTTTCACTCATTCTAGGGTATTTCTCCCTATCTCTAATGAGTTTTTTCTCCGCAGGCTATAGTTTGCCTAAAACCAAGGCTTTGATACCAACTGTAACAACCCGATATTTTCAGCCATTCGCATCCACACATGTTGGACTTGAATTGCTCAAAATACCGCATTGTAAATTAAAATACCAATTGTAAGAGAATATATCAGAATAACTCGCAGCGGAAATTAAAACACCATAGTAGTTCATGAAGCTACTAAAACAAACTCTCAAAAACATAATACATAATATCAGTTTGAAAAACATATACAATAGAAATCTCAAATACATAGAAGTTATAAATACCAGAGCTGAAATAGGACAACTGAAACTGAAAGGGGATAGATAACTAGACAAGTAGAATCTCCAGCGATTCCTAGCTCAAGAAAATTAATCCAAAGCTAAGCTGTAAGTACTCAGGCTGACCCGAGCGTAAAGGAAACACAAAACACTCGAGTCAGGACAATATATACTTATATAATGTAAACCAACTCAAGTGAATTGTAGCAGTAATGTATAATAAATTAAAGGATGCTTGGGATCGTCCATCCTCTAAGGATCAGTTAAACTATAAATTAAATACATCCCGTGGTTAAAATTTCAGAATAGTAATTTATACTTTGAAATCAAATATCATTTAAAAATTCAGTATCATTTAAAAATTCAATATCATTTCAAATTCATTTCAAAATATCAAATATCATATCTTTCCAAAACCACATTCATTTTATCTAAAATATCATTTCAACACACATTTCAAAATAATTTATATTTCAAACAAATTACTTCTTTTTAAATCAATAAAATGAAGTTATTATATTTAATAATTAAATTATTATATTTCCAAAATTAAATCTTTCAAAGTTCATTTATTCAATTAAATTTATTGAAACAATGAAAATTCAACTTTCGTAGCATTTAGAAAATGCTACGGAAAGTTACTTTTAAAACAATTCAATTTAACAAGAGACAGCGTTTTTTTAAAATGCTGTAAGAGGGTTACTTTAGTTCAAATAAAACCTTAGTTAATTTCAGCAACTACAGCACTTACAAAGTGCTATAATAACCCTTAATTCATTTTATTCATTTAGTTCGTTTATATCCATTACATTAGAAATAATAGCATTTCTAAAATACAGTTAATTAACTTCAAATATTGGATATAATTTCACAAACAATTATATTTTTATTTAAATCATTTTTAACTTACAAAATCATATAATTTCACTTTTAAAACAATCATTCAAATATATATATTCATGATTTTATAAAGTCAAATCTCTGTTCAAAAATCAACATTTAATAATAATTCATTTATTAAATTCCAACATTAAATTTTAAATTTATTAAATTAAATTTAACTTAACACTTAACTATAAAGTTTTCAAATATAACTTAATTTCATTTTTATTTACTTAACTTAAATTCACTTTTAAGCCAAATTCACAAATTTTCAATTTTAGTTATATTTCAAAATTTCAACTAAAATATCCATTCAATTCACATTTTCACTTTATTCAAAAATCATTAATATATTAAAAAATCCTTTTAAATTCATTTAAATCCAAAATATCATAAATTTATCATATTTTCATATTTAATTCAAATTTCATTTATCAACAAATTATAATTTCATATATAACTTACATTTCAGATTTTCTAACTTTACCATTAATTTATTTCATTTAAAATTTTCAGAAAATCAAAAATTCTTTACAAAAATCATTTTTTATCAAATTTAAATCAAAATATTATAATATTTACATTTCTAAAATATTTTGAATTTTTTAGAAAAACATATTTTAACAACGGGTCTGTATTTCATTTTCTAGCCAAGGTAATGTGATACGGGTAATATATCATTTCAACCCGTAATTTGCAAAGAAAACCTGAGTTTGATCATTTCAAACCCGCAATCCCAAGTAAATGAAAATAATTGAAAATCATTCAGGCCTATCATTTCAGCCCATAATGATTTTCTCCTATCCTAAAGTCCGTTCGGGTATGTATCATTTCAACCCATAGTGATTCTAGTCTAAAGGGAACTTGAAGTGTGATAAACTGATAAAATATAATAGAACATCATAATATAATAGTAACAGATGTTATAACAGGCGTTTAAGCATTGGTGAACATCATATAATCATAATATAGCACGTGTAACATGATAATGCATTTTACAGATTCAAAAGGGGTCAATTTACTAGTTATGTATGTACATATTGTCTGGTGAGAATTACTCACCTGTCCAAAGCTGGAGACAACTACCAAAGCACACAAAACAAATATTAAGAAGGCACGATGACTCGAATACGACTTGGGTATGCCGAGTCAACTCTAATTTCCTTGTATACATATAAGCAAAACAATATAAAATAAAGTTTCAAAGCCGAATTTACACTAAACAACACTAGGAATCAATGCTCAAAACAAAGACAAATGTGTTGCACTTGTTCTCAACTTCACATACTTCAGTTATAAACTGAAATAGCACGACCAAGGCATGGACTAAGGGCTATTTTGGGTCCTTATAGGGTCGGCCTAGGTAAGTTTGAATGGAGTGAAGGTATAGGTGCAACAACTATCATCACAAGGCAATGTTACATCATGTCAAGGCTAGAAATAGGTTCGACCATGGGTCCTATGGGCACGGCCAGAGGTCCAGGTGGTGGTGGATAATGTGGCAGAGGGTGGTGGTCAGATCAATGCTGGTGGTGATGGTGGAAGTGGCGGCAAAAGGTGGTGGAAGTGGTGATAGAGGAAGACTAGGCTCGGCTTGAACAATAAGTGGTGTTTTTTGTAAAGTGATGGTGATCTCTTGCCATGGGGTGCTCGGCCTGGGGTAATGGTGATCTGGAGGAGGTGGTGGTGGGATCAGCCTAGGTGCTGGTGTAGGTGGAGCCGATCAAATCAAGTGAGAACAAATGCAAAACAATCTAGTAGAATCATGAAAACAAGGTAAAAGAGAGGAGAAATGTTTACCAATCTTTGATCAAAAGAGAAGAGGATGATGCCGTGAATTTTTTTATGGTGAGAATTATTTGTTTTCATGTGAAAAAGAATGAGAATATGGCAGAAAGAAAGAAAGAAGTGAATGGCAAAAAATAATGTAAAGGTGGTTATTGAAAATGAAGAGATGGAAGATAAAAAGCCATAGGAAGGTAAAAGGTTTTAGGCTTTTTAAATTTCTTTTTATATTTTGAAAATACAGGAAAAACCTGGTAAAATAGATAAAAATCTCAGAAATAATGTATATAATAAAAATAAAAATAAAATAAAATTTAAATTATATAATATATATATAAAGAAAATATCAATATACACATGAAACTGGTCTTTAAAAATTAAAATAAATGCAATATATTTTGGAAATTTTTTATTATCACTTTAAAAATATTAAAAGATAAAAATATACATAAAATAACATATTAACACATATTAGAATAGAATATGACAAAGAAAATGTAATTTATATAAATTAAAATAGACAAAATTGTTAAATTGATCAAATTGCACTTAAAATTGAAATATGCAGAACTTTCACAGCTCAAATCCATTTTCAACGAAATGAAAAGCAGTATTCAAGTTATTAAATCTATTTTCATAATAAAAGATAAAATTTAGGAGTTTAAATATTTAAATTTAAAAATTTAAAAGTCAAAGTTTGACCAGTTTGACCAGAAATCCACTTTTTAGTGAAATGTTCAATTTATACCAGTTTGAAATTATAATTCACATAATAATCAAAGTTTATACTTAAAATTGAAATGTTTTGAAATGGAACAAGTTTAAAATAATTTCAGAATGAAATAAAGTCAAAATTAAGATATACATAAAAATCTAGGGTTGTTATAATTTACATACCCATGAAATGTTATCTTTAGAAATATTCAATTAAATCCATATCTATTCATCAATGCAGATCATTTTCAAGTTATCAAGATTGTTAAACAATTGCATGATGCAAGTTCAGTTGATGCAACTTGTGGAAGGATGCACAGGTTTATAGTTAGTACTATTTATTAATTTTTATAAGTTCACATGAATTGCCTTTTTTTACCCACTAAGATTCTTTTTCTTTATTAGTTAACATATATTCTTGTATTTAACAAAATGTATAGGCTTTTACTTTCAGCTATTATTTTTTGGTAATTTCAATAATGAATGCATTTACATACCTAAAGTTATGACACTTTAAAAGGTCAAGTTTGTTTATACAAAGTACTAATTCAGTGTATATTGACCCGTTGTGCACATAACATTATTGATATATTTTTATCGAATGTTGATTTTCTATTTATGTTAGTATTTACATTAATTGACTATGATATATATTATTTTTGCTACTTGGTAAGACTTTTACTTTATGGAAATCAGATAGAACCTGACAACTGTTGTTTTCCTTTGATTTCTCTTGCATGCCTCTCTTTCTTTACAAGTAAAATTAAATTCGTTGATTTCAATCAACTTTTATTAACTCTCACCTTGCTCTTCGTTTTAGAATTACCACAATTGGACTGTCAACATATGAGGTAATGTGTATCTGCAATAGTTGTATATTTCACAATGATGCACTGCCAAAATAATTAAAAAAAGTGTAAAATGTTGATTCATGGAAACTTATATTTCGTATCGTTTTATTTCTTTCTCATGTGAACCGATTTATGGAAATTTACTTTTTAATGCTGTTTCAATTATTTCAATGTCTTATGTTTTTAGCAAATAATTGAGAAGCGCTAATGGTGGTCTTCTTGGGTTGGGCCAATGACATACGAGCTAATCGTCTTAATAAGTTTAAATAAACATACAAGTTTCTTAATGGTACAATACTTATATCCTTGATTCCCACATCGTCTTTTCCTTTTATGCTAGAGTTTTGACATCTGTAAATCTCAGCAGCAAAACTGCAAGTATCTAGCTACAAATGTATATAAACATGTAATGGTTGCATCATGTATTGCGCTTACCAATGGCATTATTGACATTATTCAGTAATTATACATACATACATACATACATATATACATACTGACGCAGCGGATAATTAACAAAATGGTATAGATCGATGAAAGTAGCAAATGGTGGATTGAAGATACTGAAATGCCCAAATTCGTTGATCACAAAGATACCAAATTCTAGCTATCTTCGACACGTTGATCGCGCACGATACCGGGAAAGAAGATCTACAATTCTTCAAACGTTGATCAAGCGCACTTGATACCGTGAATTGGCTTCAACGATCGTTGAATCGAGCGCACTCGATTAACCGAAAGTGGAGATAGGAGATTACACTCAACTACCAATTTAAGATGAAAGCACACAACAATCAACAAGAATTTATTCAAAAATCAACCGCCTCCAAACTTACAACACACTCGCTATTTATAGCATTTTTGACCCAGACCCTTAAGTCATTGCCGACTTAGTTCCCACGACTCACGACTCATCCTTAGGTCGTACGCGACCTAACACATCACATACATACACGACTCAAAGCAATTACATCACAACAGCCTTCGGCCGACTCAACACTTGAACGGCTTAAGGAAACACACAAATATACAACACCTAGGTCGTATTCGACCTTACTACTCACGCGACTTAAGAAGTTAACGACATACGACTTAAAGACAGTACCAACATATTACAACACCTCACACCTTCGGCCGACTCATCGACATACCGACCTATGACTTAACTTCTTGCCGACTTACGACTTAACTTCTTCAGCCATATTCCATTAGGTCGCAACCTGTTAGAGTTAGGTCGTTAACTCGGCACAACTTCCCCTCTGGTCTCCAGTTAGGTCGGAAACGACTTAACTCTTCTTCATTAACTCGCATCTCTTCCCCACGTGATTCCTTAGGTCGGGAATGACCTATATCTTCCTTCTTAAGTCGTGGACGACTTAACTCCTCCTTAAGTCGTATACGACTTATCTCTTCTCTTCTAACTTGAGCTGCATCACATACATACATACATACATATACATACATACATACATACATACATATATATATATATATTCCTTCACTTTTTTCTAATTTAATTAATGAAAGAGATTATTTTGTGTTATCAACATAACTTTATGCTAATTTGCATCTTCTTCCTTTACCTTTTATCAATGTTTCTTGTAATCGATGTCACATTATAACCGTGTTAATTGTAACATCTCGCCTTTTCTGTACGTTTTAAATCGACGATAAACCACACACGTCAGACTCAAACCATATAAAAGAGCGGATTGTTATTGGGGTGAATAAGAAAAAGGGAGAAAGAAATAAAAAAATAGAATCTTGCAGCGGAACGATAAAATATAATAATCAAATAAACAGTTCATGAAGTTGTTTTACAAAATATTCGATTATGCTTATACAATACATATCAGCATTACACATACCAGAGAATAATAAATAATGCAGTGGATTAATGATGTAGTGGAATAATACAATAAATAATAATAATACAATCTTCGTCTTCGTCCTCTAGAAGGAAAGTCTTCAAATCTTGAAATGCTCAAGCTGACCCGAGCGAATTGGAAAGACAAAACACTCGAGTCGGAACTAAAAGATCTTATGTAAGTTAAATCAACGGTAAAATATGAGTGGAATGGCGTCAGAGATGTTTACGGGATCTGACATCTCCTATCCACTGCCAAACGTGAGTGCAGTAACTTAAGAGATGCTCGGGATTCACATCTCCTAAGGATCCGTTAAACTATTTACTATGTAGTAATATTTCACTATTATAATAATGTCTATAGTAAAGTAAACTTACGTTTAAATAGCATTAAGGCTTTACATTTTCCACCTTAACACGTAATAGTCCCAGCAGTCCATCCAGTATCATGGTTCCTCCTAATCGGGCAGCCACCAGAGGATACCACACGGACTATGGGAGAAAACCAAACTCGTACAAGGCGCGCTATGGTAGGTGACATGGAACAAATAGGCAATGCAAGGGTAGATATACCAATTACACTTCCGGGACGGTGGTAAGGCATGGCCGTAGCTACCGCCCACCTCGAGCCACACCTCCAAATAAAAAATCAAAAGTGGTCACCGAATCAATCCAAAAGTCAAAGTATAATATCGAAGGGATGTGTCCGATCAAAGATGCTACCTCATTAGCCCGTCAATCGCTCCTGTTTTACCCACCTTATGCCAACTCACGGGAGTCGAGTCCACGTATTTACCTCAAAGGAAACGCCACCACCATCCTACTTCATTTTGGAATCTCGACCGCGTACACGGTTGTTAAAGTGGTTTTTGGAGTTGGCAGAGAGTATGACAACTTCCGATCCCGGTCTCTTCAATAACCAAACGTTATTATAACACCACGGTCATTTCAAAATAATTATACTTCAAAACCAAAATATACTATCCATTTCAAAACCATATAAATACAATATCATTTCCCTTTCAAAAACCAAATAAATATGATATCATTTTATAAAACCCAAATCAATATAATATCATTTTTATTTCAAATATATCCTTTCCAAAATCATAACACTTTCAAAATTTAAATATTTTGAAACCAAACGCTTGAAATATAACCTTTCAAAACATAATACTTCGAATTTCATAGCTTCTAAACCGTAACTTCCAAAACTTAAATGGTTTGGATATTCAAACAATATATAAAATAAAATAGTTTGAATTTAAAATCACTTTATAAAGTAAAATAGTTTCCTAGACTTCACAATTTTATTCACTTTATATTAAATCTCAATTCATAACTTTCAACTCACTTTCAGTTTGAATAAACCTTTTCAATTTCAATATATTTCAAACTTTGAGTATTAAACTATTTCAAAACTAAGGTTGATAATTATGATTCAACAATTCAATGTTATATTATTTAGTTTTGAAATATTTGCATAATAAATCCATTATCATTTAAATAAAACTCAAATTACAAATAAAAATTTCCTTCGATTTATTTATACTTGAAATATTCGTTTAATTCAACTTGAACAAAAATCCAGTTATAAAAATCATACCTTTTAAAATTTCAAGTTTAATAAATTTTACATCAACTTATGGAGTTTGATTCTCAAATAAGCACAATTCAAATAAATTTCCAATTTACCTTCTAGTCTTAATTTATTTAAATCATTATAACCTCTATATTAAAGTATGATTTAAATAATTAACCATATTTTATTTTAATAAAATCAAACTCCGTTATTAAACTTATTATTATTAAACAAATTTATACATAGCTTAAATACATGAATTTAACTATATATAAAAAAAATTATAATATCAAAAAAAATCAATATTTATTAAGCCGTATAATTCTATCCAAAACCATAGAAATCATTTTCAAAATATTTATATATATAAACCGATGGTGTCTGTATGTAAATTTTCTATCCCATGGTCAAGTGATACAGACATATATCATTTCAATCCGTAATTTTAAATAAAAATACGGTTATATATCATTTCAAACCGCAATCTTGAATGAAATAAAATGCATAACAACTTGCAGTTTATAACAATATAAAATACAACATCCATTCATCAAATGTCAATCATCAACCATTTATCACAATCATCATCCAATTTAATCAATATATAATTAAAAAATAAATAATTGGCATTTACAGGCAGTTTAGATTCAATAATAAATTAAATAACTATTTAACTGGCAGTTTATATGCAATAATAACTTAAAAAAGCATTTAATTCAATAAATTCAATTTAACTGAGATGGTGAATAAAAATATGCCAAATAGCCATAAATAAATTTCTATTCTCATCAAAAATTAATTTAACACACATAAGAAATTTTAGTAGTTGTGAGTGGGTTAAAACACTCACCTTTTGAATTTAAATTGAATTTAAATCCAATTTAAACCCAAAATTCAAACAGTCTCGGAGTCCGTCCAAACCAGCGCCAAATTGTCAAGAATTCCAATACGAACCTAGTAGAGAAAACGCTCTTAAAACCAATTTCATATGTAAAAGTTATATAGATTAGAACAATTGAACTTCAACGTTTAAATAAAAATAAAATAAAACAATAAAACCCATATTCATTTCAAAGCCACGTCACGTATTCCATTACCCAGCTAAGCCTAGCCAACTAGATACATGCGATGTCACTAGGAACTGCCGCCATCGAGCTCATGCCGAGCGCCGCAGCTGGTCCTTCGATGCCGCCTAGTCTCACCGGTGACACACCCCAACGCCGCGACCCCCCGGCGAACTCCCCTCCCAACGGTTGCCTCGACCGACGTTAAACCAGCAGCCGCCATAAAAAACGAATCCTAATCCAATAAATTCACCACATCTAGCTGTCAACTCTACGCTGATATGATCCCCTTGCGACTCTCCACACTACGGTACCATCAATTTAATGATCCGACAAGGTCGATCAAGAAGAAACGAACGGCCAGAAATAAAAGCCTGAATTCCAGTCGAACCACAATCCAAATCCAAAAAAGAATTGTAGATTTAGATTGCGCTATTGCGCTCGTTGATAGCTTCAAATCCTTATATAATTTGATATGGTTTGTGGAGATTTGATTTTTGAAGTTGAAATTTGAATTGGAATCTGGTTTTGATTTGTCTTCCATTGAAATGAGGAGGTAAGGAGGAATTGTATGTAAGACAAATGACAATGAGGAACAATTAGGGTTTATAACAGGGTATATATAGACAAGGCTAAAAATAGAAACGAATGGGCTTGATTGGTTTGGAAAATTGAAGGATAATGGCCAAAAAGCACGTTCCGACTCCGGAAATAATTTGGGTCATCCCATATATCAAAATAAATGTTTTTAAATATTTTAAACGCAATGGAACAGGTTTCAAGTCCAAATTCCATCGTATGAAGAAGTTATGCTAAAATCAAGTTATTTCAAATTGATTTTAATTGATTTCTAGGCGTTTCGCGTTCGTACGATCAAACGACAAGTCCGATCGCTACGAAACTTGAAATCCTACAATAATTCACCGTTATGGATCCGATGAAATAGGTTTCGTTGAAATCCGAGTCAGTGCCAAAATGGCTATTTTTACATTAATTAAATAAATTAAAATTTTATTAATTAAAAGAATTTTAAAATTTAAATTCGATAATTGACAAATTTCATCATTTTTGATTTCTCAATCATTTATAATGATTTAAACAAATTAAAATGTCAATTTAGAGTTGATTAATTTATCAATTTCAGTATTAACCTCAATTTCATTAAATTCAAAAATTATAAATTTAATTTCCAAAAATTCTATTTAATCTACTTTTCATTCTATTATGCAATTCATTATTGTCAATGGATGAAATTAATATTGGATTCAAAATCTATTGCATTAATATTCTCACATTCCATCTTCATTTCAATTAATGTAAAATTTAATATTTAATTCTACTTATTTGCAATAACTCCAGTTATTTAACTTTAAATTCCAATAAATAAATAAATCCTGACTCCCATTCTTTTAATTTAACTAATTATCATACTATCATCTTAGGTACCATTTACATTGGTATGTGTCCTGATACATTAACATTTTCCCATTTTATCTTTATTTCAATTGCATAACATTTAATTTCAATTGCTACAATAATTACACTTATTATAAATTGGATTTCAATGGATTGATTTGTTTCAATTCAAATCTTTTGATTAAGTTCATTACTACTCCATAAACTTAGTTACCTTGTTTTTCCATTCGTTACTGTAATATACCCAATTTAACAATTCCTAAACATTGTATTACATTTCACATTAATGTAATATTTATTTACATTTATTAAAATTTATTTCCAATTCCATCTAAACAAGTAACTTAATTTGTTATCATTAACAAGTTTAATCATTTCCAAACCAATGTTATAATTTTCTTACTAACATTGATTATATGCAATTACCATTCAATATATATTAATTCATTAATTAATTCAATATTTACTTTTACTTACTTATTTTCAATTTTATACCCAACTGTGATTTCACTTCAGTTGTCAATAATTAGTTCTAACAACCATTGCTACAATTCATTATCAGCATTCATTTCATTAAAAATTATAATTTTTTTATTTCTTTCTACATTTAATTACAAAAATCTTATTAAATTAGCCAATTTAATTATCGAAATTTACGGGTTGTTACACTCTCCCCCACTCATAACTTTTTGTCACCGAAAAGGAAAAAGAAGGGAAAAGAAAGAATTAAATAAACAATATATCTTATTCAAAAATATTAACTCATAAACAAAAAAATTTTACAAAATTAATTATTTTACATAAAATATACAAATTTACAACCATAAAATCTTTTTATACTCAAATTAATAAAGTTTGAAAAATATTTTTTAAAATATTTTCTAAGTCCAAAATTTACGGAAAATTTCGGTAGAGTCTCCTTTGTAGGGAGATGTTCGGGAGATAATATAATATCAAATATAAAAACATACAACAATATCTCAAAATAATATATCCCAACAACGGAAATATATATATATATATATATATATATATATATATATATATATATATATATATAACAGCGCTATAAAACCATAATCCAAGAACGTACCCTTTTGTCAGGCAAACATTCTTAATTATGAAACCAGAAGCAGTAGCAATTGCTTCCATAACCTGTATTTCACTTATATAATCTAAAAGAGTTAACAATTATATAAAACAAAATATATAAGTTGTTTCAATCACTAACAAACAAATCAATACAACAACAATCAATTGTAACAAATAGCATACACATCAAATGCAAATCAACCATCCAAGCAAGACAAACAATTGGTTTGTTCGAGTTAAGACACTTCAAATCACATAGAATGAAAAATAACTATGAAGTATTCCACTTACTCAATAGTCTTAGATAAACTCAATATATTATTCATACATCCAAGCAAATTTAAAGTATCCTTGTCTAAACAACCATAAACCAAACAAACAACGATTTCAAACAACAGATTAAGTTTATTCTTATTAATTCCATTATACATTTATTGTTTGATTTCTTTTTTATTCGTACAATGGTTTATCCTTTTAATTTACATTTATTTCTTGCAAACTTTTCATTTCTATTCGCTCATTCCGTGTTTATTTCATCTATTTTCATTTATTACTTACAATTATTCATTTTCAGGTCATGTCAATTTCTTTTTATTGCACTATATTTATTCATTCATTCAGTTTCATTTATTACTTAATTTCATTTATTTTCATTCGTTTATCCATAGTATTTGTGTTCATTATATTTCTTTGCATTTCAAGTTATTGGCTCAAGTTTATAATCATTTATGTATAATACTTACCTTCTATTATATTTACTTATAGTAACATTCAATTATGACTTAAGTTTATAATAATATATCCTCCATTCTTATTTATTGAAGGACTTCATTGAATACCTTCATTACTTTAAGTTTTATTTGTATAATTTCTATTACATTTTCTTATTAGACATTTCAACTTTTAATATTTGGCAAGTTATCTATATGCTTTAAGAATGTAACTGAAAGTTACGCAAGTTTATTTTATTTCTTTTAAATTAATTTAATTCCAAAAATCAAATCGTTTATTTACATAGGTTACAAATTTCAAATTTCTTTTAATTTCATTTATAACCTAGCATTTAATCTCTTATTTTAATTAAAGGTTCCAATTATCCATTTCACTACAATAATTGCTACTATCAAACAACGGAAACTTAAGAACTAAATACCAGGTTAAATTTCAAATCATTTAAAATAATAGATAAATGTATATACTTACAACTTATATGTCCAATTATATTTAAGACAATTTAAAATTTATATCAAAACAACTCTGTAGTAAAACTACTACAGTGGCTTTCCCTGTAAGGACCCGCAAATCCGTACTCCTTGAATATACACTAATCTCCGTAGATTAATTCAAGATGAACAGAAATACGAATTCTCAATGTTTAAGAAAAAGAGAAAGACAGAAGAGGAGACAAGAAGATAGAAAAATAGAGAGGAAAGAAAATAGAAAATAGAACGGAACAGAAAAAAACAACAGAACAACAACAGAATCTCACAATTCGCAGCGGAACAACATATAATAAATAAATGAATAATCTTTAAACAAAGAACTATATCAGTTATTACATTACATCACATTTCATTTCATTACATCAGAGTGTACAACAACAATCAACAACAAACAATGCAGCGGAAAAAGAAATACTATATACTAGTAATACGCCATGCCATCCAGCTTGCCTCCAGCAACTCCAGAATATCCTAATAAACCTAACTCTTGACTGCCCGTGTGGAAATTGGTGGGCACCCAGAGTTTAGGAAGGAAAACAATAAACTCCGAGTCAGTCATGTGACTGGTGTGGGAACTCAAAACAGTTTATTTATCTTTAAAATCAAAATAGAGGAATATTTTTAAAGTCAATTCGCAATGCTTTTAAAAATGAGACTACCATAAGGCCTCCCGCACACACACACAATGCAAACGCAGAATCGGAGGAGATTTCTCCTTATGATAGTCAAAGATGCTTGATACGCATTAAAAAGAACATTTGATATTATTACTAGTGCATAGTGTAGGAAAATATTTCGAAAGTAGAATATAAATCTTAGCCAACATACGACCATTATCGTATGCCTACTATAGCTACCATCCAAACAGTGGGGCGCCACCATAAGTGAATGATAGGTTCTACAACTAATACCGTACAAGATCGTATTGTTTCTTTGGATTTCCAACGAATGATCAGGCCAAGTAACTTCCCATTGCCACATGAGAATGCCTCTGGAAGGACATCCCCGAGAACCAAACCGGATCTCTACCAACACAAGGCTGGGTTACCCCTAACTGAGTAACAACTGACCGAATATGCCATCCCCCGGTCCTTTGGGACCTTTAACCGAGCGCTCGTAATCAATTCACACAATCATAAAGTGTTTTCAACATGAGTAAGTATCTGGGCTCCATACCATGATACCACCCTTTTCCAGAAGGAAATGCACATACCCTAAAGGGCGCTACCCCTCATAACCTTGCTGCATCTTTCCTGTTTTGACCATTTCCGGGGTGTGAGGCTCGATGAAGTCTCGTCCACAAAAACATACTTTATACAAAAGCCATGCTTTGGGTCAACAAATGATCATAGAAATGATCACTAAGATAGACGATCAAATAAATGATCCTATCACAAATGATCAACACAATGATCATTTCACAGCAACACTCAGCATGTCACATTACCAAATTGGGAATATATCGCTGATAACATTCAACTACATAACCTCTGAGCTCGTACGTCTCAGAGAAGGGTGTTAAGCTAAAAGAATAAATTCTCCGCCACCAACAGAAATATATTTGAAAGAAATCGGCTTTATATCTCAATTTGTAATGTCAGACATACAATCCATACAAGTCTGTTCCGGGCTCGAACAGAACCGAAGGCACTTACAAAGAAGTCCTTGCAATCCGGATATCCACAATCCTGATCGGATTTCCCATCACATATGGAGAACTCTATACCGGAGCAACTCGGTGCAGAGTCAATCGACAGGTCATCCTATTGCTCTCGCAAATACCGGGTCTTCAACACCGATCTTCAATGCTATCCATTACGTCGTATCACTATTCGGAATGGGTAATCCGAATAACGAGCGCAATAATTTAAAAATAAGTGTGCATTCAAATTCAACAAATCACAACAAATACCTTTCAAAGGTAAATATTGATAGTCGGTTATTAAACTATCAATGGATATGCACACATCACCAGATTCCAAATAATTTTCCAAATTATTTATTTCCCAAAGATATCTTTACAAGATATATAATTTTCACACTTCAAAAATAAATCAATATTTATTTTTAGACAAATTCCCCCATTCTTTTATAAATTCCATAGTGAATTTATATTTCACAATATCTACTAATATCCGATTTCAATTATTCATTTCAATTTATCTTCAAAAAGATAAATTCTCAAAATATTCACTTTATATTGGAAAACATTTCCATACTTATTTAATAATAAGTAATTCACAAATCTTTTTATTTTCATCTCTTGGAAAATATTCAATATACTTAAATCGAGATTAAGTACATATTTCATTTTTTTTAAGGAAATCATTCTCTTAACCATATTTATTTGGGCCAAAACGAATGTTGCGTAAAACATCGTTACGACAACCCAAAATCAATAGTATAGGGATTCGAAATTAAAATAGATATATAAATCCCAATACTATACAAAACATTTCCTTTCGGAAATAATTTACTATAACAACAGTGTTATAGTCCACCATTTCCTTCTATTTCTCGAAAACGTCTATTTCAACAATAAATGTTGAAATCTATGGTTTCGAATCTCAACATATTTAAAACATTGTTAGGTCGTTTTAATTCTGTTTAAAATATCACATTCTAAACATTTTCTTTAACATATTATTCACTATTCAAAAACGTGAATATACTTCGTTAACAATTTCATCATTTCTATACATTTTTATTTCAAAGGATTATTCACCGTCTAAAATGTGAATATAACTCCATTAATAGGTTTCAACAATTTACTTATCAAAATAAGTCGTTTGCGAATTTATAAAACAATGTTTATAAATTCCTTTATTAACCTATACTCAATTCATAACCCAATTATAAACCAAAAGTTCACGTTATAAGTTAAACACTTATAATTTATTTGTTTACAAAAATCGTTCCTTTGAACTTTCCCAAATTTATAAATTCTATAACTTATAAGATTCATTAATTTATCCCAAAACCATTCTTTTAATAACTTTATAAAAATTTTTAAACCTACTGCTTGTAAAATTTCATTTATAACTTCACCGTTTATAATTCTATAAATCTCGTTTATTTATGAAATTCATTCACAATTCATTCTAACACTTATAAAGACTCGTTTTATAATTCAAATATTATAATTTATAAATATCAATTTTATAAATTTCTTATATAAATCAATTTATACTATTATTCTTTTAAAACATCTTTAATCCCCTTTATAATTCCATCATTCTGATTGATAAAATAAATAAATTTCATAAATCCTATTTTTAGACTTTTCACAATAAATTCTAAAATCCCAATTTAACTATTTTATAAAATCATTAACCCATATTTTCAAAAATCAACCTTTAACTATATTTCTAAAAAACCATAATTTTTATAACATTAAAATTATAACGTTTATTTATTTAAAATAAATCAATTCCAAAAATATAGTATATTTCCAAAAATCACTTTAAAAATCATTTTAAAGTTCCAAAATTTGGTCCAATGATGCTACACACCAAATAGTCAATCACGACAACAACGATATCATATATCGATATGATTGTCCATCAAATATCAAAATATCTGCAATCAAATAAATACTGTTGAGGAATCCAGTTGGATCCCTCCAACCTGTTTTCCTGCATCCACAAACATTAGCACAATACCCATTCCGCTCCAGTACGGAATTATCGCGGTATATGGGATTTAAAATATTATCCGCTTAATAGACGGCGCAATAGGGTTTCATCCGCTATACAAATGCGGGAAATCAATAACTGCAATATATACATATGCCAATATATATATTGCTATTATATATAATACAATTTCACTGTTTATGAAATATTCGCGGTATATGTTTTTAATAAATAACATCCGCTTACTAACGGCGCATAATGTCTATTTTAACAATCAATAGATAACAATCATCATTCAAACATGCATTCAAATATTTTAAATCTAACTATTTAAAATAAAACTGAAACCGATTCGATTGAGTGAGAAGTTCTCACCATGATTTCAATTTCGTTTTAGCGATTTATTTCGAATAAAATTAAACGGACGTTTAATTTTACCCGAAATTCTCACTAACTCCAAACGACTCTAATCCAATTTTATCGCGTAGTGCTCGTCCATACGATTCCAAGCAACTGGTTTCGCGCGTTTTCGACCTCGTATGAAAAAGTTATCAATTTTTGAAGTTTACACGATCTATAACTTATAAATTTACAATTAAACTTTTATTTTTAAACCTTGATGCAATCAGGGTCGCCCCCGTTTTCTCCTTCTCCCCCGTTCTCCCTACAGCAAGCGCCGAACCCAACCTCAAATATTAGGGTTTAAATTTGCACCAAACACAAACCACTTCGACTAGATCAGGTGACGCCATTAGCAAGCTCGTACAAGACTCCATCCACGCCTGGAACACGGCCAAGCTCGGCCATCTCTGGTGCACGCAACACGAGGCCGAACGCGCGACCTTTAAACCAAATTTGTCGTCGATCTAAGCCACTTTAAACGATCATAACCGTTGAACACGAAGATCTCGCTGCCCTCTACAATATTGTAGTTGAAGAATTTTTGAAACGAGGCTTGGATTTGAATAAATTGGAGGAGAAAAGAAACTAAATTTCGGCCGTGGGTTGAGGGGGTGGCGGCTGCGTATAAACTAGGGTTAGGTTTTTTTTTCCTCTTGTGAAGGTGGCTATTTATAGGAAAACGAACGACACTATTCATCCCGGATTTTCCAAACTCCGATTCACGCGCGGTGACCGACGTTTCTAGAGTTTACCCCACGTTCCGGACACAATGGAATAGGTTTCGGAAGCTAATTCGGTTATCTGTGCGAGTTATGGCAATAAACGTTCAATTTAAATTAAACCGATTTCGATGCGTTTTAATTTGTACCGGACAAACGGTAAATCCGATTGACACAAAATTTGAAACCATACAATAATATCACATTACGGATCCGATGAAATTGGTTTCGTCGAAATCCGAGACATTTTGAAAAATGACTATTTTAACTCGCCAAATTAATATTAAAAAAAATTCGATGCGTTTCGAGCTGGCTCGATCAAAGGATAACTCCGATTGCTACGAAAATTGAAATCCGATAATAACTAACTATTACGGATCCAATGGAACTGGTCTCGTCCAATTCTGATACTGTTTGAAAATTGGCTAATTTCACTAGTCGATTTTAATATTAAAATATTCAATTTTCACAAATAAACTTTTAATTCAATTTTAAAAGTTCTAAAATATCGTTCTAACTCCAATATGATAAAATAAAATTTTACAAATCATTTTTAATCATATTTAACTCAATTTTCAATTATTTCTGTAATTTAACATATTAAATTATTAATTTAATTATTCAATTAAATCCAATTATTCGAAATAGAATTTATTCGACTTATAAATTCACTTATTAATATTTAAAATTAATTAAATATTCGAATTTTAATTAAATAAAATTCTGGGTCGTTACATTCCCAATTCGAAACTCGAAAATGAACGTCGATGATGCGTGCACTCATTATCGAAATTATTTCCCAGCGACAGAGAGGGGAGTATGGAATTTGTTCCTTTCAAAATTTCTTTAAAACAATTCCTGTCAAATTATATTGAAATATTTATATCAGAAAATACTTCTAAATATTATTATTATTATTATTATTATTATTATTATTATATTCCAAAATCATTTAAAAGAAATTTTCAAAATCCCGAAATTTACGTTCTAAATTCCCGATTTCCATTTATATTATTTTAAATCTTGTTTCAACTATTATTTATAAATTTCATTACCTAACAACCAATATTATTGCAACCGAATATATCGTTTATAAAATTATTATTTTGTACATAGAAAATATAATAGGAAATTTTTTTTCATTCACCTATAGTCAAAAACAAATATTGTGTCGGTCTGTCCTATTAAGTGTTTAGAAATCCTTATTGATGTCATAGCGTCCTATGCACCAACCAGAATTTATAAATACAAAACGGAAAAAATTAACACAACATCAAAACCCTTTTATAACACTAACAAATACGCTCTCTCATATATATACCCTCAGCGACTCATCATAGGGTATTACTACACTATTGATAAAGAGTCAGACCCCATAAAGCTAAGGTTTATCGCTAAACCAAAGCTCTGATACCAGATGTAACATCTCGCCTTTTTTGTACGTTTTAAATCGATGATAAACCACACACGTCAGACTCAAACCATACAAAAGAGCTGTTTGTTGTTGGGGTGAATAAGAAAAAGGGAGAAAGAAATAAACAAACAGAATCTTGCAGCGGAACGATAAAATATAATAATTAAGTAAATAGTTCATGAAGCTATTCTACAAAATATTCGATTATATAAGACATATAAGAGTTACACATACCAAAGAATAATAAATACAAATAATATAATAAATAATAATACAATCTTCGTTTTCGTCCTCCAGTAGGAAAGTCTTCAAATCCTGAAATACTCAGGCTGACCCGAGCGAATTTAAAGACAAAAGACTCGTGTCAGAACTAAAAGATCCTATGTAAGTTAAATCAAGGATAAAATATGAATGGAACGGCATCAGAAATGTTTACGGGATCTGACATCTCCTATCTAGTGTCAAACGTGAGTGCAGTAACTTAAGAGATGCTCGGGATTCACATCTCCTAAGGATCCGTTAAATTGTTTACTATGTAGTAATATTTCGCTATTATAATAATGTCTATAGTAATTAAAGTAAACATACTTTTAAATAGCGTTAAGGCTTTACATTTTCCACCTTAACACGTAATGGTCCCAGTAGTTCATCTAGTATCATGGTTCCTCCTGATTGGGAAGCCACCAGAGGATACCACACGTACTACGGGAGAAAACAAAACTCGTATAAGGCGCACTATAGTAGGTGACATGGCACAACTAGGCAATGCCAAGGTAGATATACAAATTACGCTTCTGGGCCGGTGGTAACGCATAGCCGCAGCTACCAACCACCTCGAGCCACACCCCCAAATAAAAAATCAAAAGTGGCCACCGAATCAATCCAAAAGTCAAAGTATAACATTGAAGGGATGTGTCCGATCAAAGATGCTACCTCATTAGCCCGTCAATCGCTCCTGTTTTAGCCACCTTATGCCAACTCACGGGAGTCGGGTCCACTTATTTACCTCAAAGGAAACACCGCCACCATCCTACTTCATTTTGGAATCTCGACCGCGTACACGGTTGTTAAAGTGGTTTTCGAAGTTGGCAGAGAGTATGAAAACTTCCGATCCCGGTCTCTTCAACAGCCAAACGTTATTATAACACCGCGGTCATTTCAAAATAATTATACTTCAAAACCAAAATATACTATCCATTTCAAAACCATATAAATACAATATCATTTCCCTTTCAAAAACCAAATAAATATGACATCATTTTATAAAACCAAAGTCAATATAATATCATTTTTATTACGAATATATCCTTTCCAAAATCATAAAACTTTCAAAATTTTAATATTTCTAAACCAAACGCTTGAAATATAACCTTCCAAACCATAATACTTCGAATTTCATAGCTTCTAAACCATAACTTCCAAAACTTAAATGGTTTGGATATTCAAACAATGTATAAAATAAAATAATTTGAATTTAAAATCATTTTATAAAGTGAAATAGTTTCCTCGACTTCACAATTTTATTCACTTTATATTAAATCCTAATTCATAACTTTCAACTCACTTTCAATTTCAATAAACCATTTCAATTTCAATATATTTCAAACTTTGAGTATTAAACAATTTCGAAGTTAAGGTTGATAATTACGATTCAACAATTCAATGTTCTATTATTTAGATTTGAAATATTTTCATAATAAATCCATTATCATTTAAATAAAACTCAAATTACAAATAACTAAATATTTCCTTCAATTTATTTATACTTGAAATATTCGTTTAATTCATCTTGAACGAAAATCCAATTGTAAAAATCCTACCTTTTAAAATTTCAAATTTAATAAATTTTACATCAACTTACGGAGTTTGATTCTTAAATAAGCTCAATTTCAAATTAATTTCCAATTTACCTTCCAGTCTTAATTTATTTAAATCATTATAACCTCTATATTAAAGTATGATTTAAATACTTAACCATAATTTATTTTAATAAAATCATACTCCATTATTAAACTTATTATAATCAAACAAATTTATACATAGCTTGAATACATGAATTTAACTATATATAATTTTTTTTATAATATCAAAAAAAATCAATATTTATTAAACCATATAATTTTATACAAAACCATAGAAATCATTTTCAAAATATTTATATATATAGACCGACGGTGTCTGTATATAAATTTTCTATCATATGGTCAGGTGATACGGATATTTATCATTTCAATCCGTAATTTAAAATAAAAATACGGATATATATCATTTCAAACCGTAATCCCGAATGAAATAAAATTTGTAACAACTTGCAGTTTATAACAATATAAAATACAAAATCGATTCATCAAATATCAATCATCAACCGTTTATCACAATCATTATCTAATTCAATCAATATATAATCAGAAAATAAATAACAGGCATTTACAGGCAAATTATATTCCATAATAAATTAAATAACTATTTAACTGGCAGTTTATATGCAATAATAACTTAAATAACCATTTAATTCAATAAATTCAACTTAACTGAGATGATAAATAAAAATATGCCAAACAGTCATAAATAAATTTCTAATCTCATCAAAAATTAATTTAACGTGCATTAGAAATTTTAGAAGTTTTGAGTGGGTTAAAACACTCACCTTTTGAATTTAAATTGAATTTAAATCCAATTTAAACCCAAAATTTGAATAGTCTTCGAATTCATCCAAACCAACGCCAAAATGTCCGGAATTCCAATACGAACCTAGCAGAGAAAACCGCGCGTAAAACCGATTTCATATGTAAAAGTTATATAGATTAGAACAATTGAACTTCATAGTTTAAATAAAAATAAAATAAAACAAAACAATTCACATTCATTTCAGAGCTACGTCACGTGTTCCATTACCTAGCTAAACCCTAGCCAACTAGATACACGCGACGTCATCAGGAATTGCCGCCGTTGAGCTCGTGCCGAGCACCACCGCTGGTCCTTTATTGCCGCCTAGTCTCGCTGCCGACACACCCCAACGCCGCGACCCTCTGGCGAACTCCCCCAGTTGCCTCGACCGACGCTAAACCAACAGCCGCCAAAAAAATATAATACTAATCCAATAATGTAACATCCTGCCTTTTCGCACGCTTTAAATCGACACACGTGCCAATTCGAACCATACGGAAGGGTGGATTGTTATGGGTAAATAAGGAAAAAACAGGGAAAGAAAAACAAAGTAGAATCTCACAGCAGAAGGATAAAATATAATAATAAATGTACAGTTCATAAATTGTTTACAGACATTTGATTCTTCTTTATAAAATAAATATCAAAGTTCACATACCAATCAAAATCAATGCAGCGGAATTAAATAGTATAGTGGAATATAATTAACAATAATAAAATCTCCGTCTTCGTCCTCCAGAAATAAAATCTTCAAATCCTGAAATGCTCGGACTGACCCGAGCGAATTGAAATGATAAAACACTCGAGTCAGAACTAAAAGATCTTATGTGAGTTAAATTTACAGAAATAAATATGAGTGCAGTAACTCAAGAGATGCTCGGAATTTACATCTCCTAAGGATCCATTAAACTATTTACTATATAGTATATTGCGCTATTATAATAGTGTCTATTTGTAAAATAAACTTACTTTTTAATAGCGTTAAGGGGTTACCCATATAGCCCTTAACACAAATAATGCCAATAGTCAATACAGTACCGTAATACCTCCTGATCGGGAGGCTACCAGAGGATACTCCATAGGTACGACACAAATAGAAACTCGTACAAGGCGTGATAGGGTAGGTGACACGGCACAACTAGGCAATGCCAGGGTAGATATACCAATAACGCTTCCGGGTCGGTGGTAACGCGTAGCGCACAGCTACCACCCACCTCGAGCCACACCCTCAAATAAAATCAAAAGTGGCTACCGAACCAATCCAAAGTCAAAGTATAATATCGAATGGATGTGTCCGATCAAAGGTTCTACCTTATTAACCTGTCGATCGCTCCTGTTTTAACCACCTTATGCCAACTCACGGGAGTCGGGTCCACGTATTTACCTTAAAGGAAACGCCACCACCGTCCTACTTCATTCTGGAATCTCCACCGCGTACACGGTTGTTAAAGTGGTTTTCGGGGTTGGCAGAGAGTATGACAACTTCCGATCCCGGTCTCTACAACAACCAAACGTTATTATAACACCGCGGTCTTTAAAACAGTTTATACTTTAAAACTAGAAAATAATTATCCATTTCAAAACCCATAAATACGATATCATTCCTATTTCGAAAACAACTCATTTCGATATTATTTTTATAAAACCCAAATCAATAATATCATTTTTATTTCAAATATGTTTCTTTTTCCAAAATCATGCTGCTTAAAATTTATAATATCTGGAAACCAAACATTTGGATTGTAACTTTCAAAACATAATACTTCGAAATTCATAGCTTTAAAACCATAACTTCTAAAACTTGAATGGTTTTGGATATTCAACAGTATATAGAATAAAATAGTCGATTTTATATTACTTTATAAAATAAAATAATTTCCGCGACTTACCATTTATTTCATTTAAGATTAAGTCAAAGTCCATAAATTTAAAATCGCTTTCAGTTTCAATAAACCACTACAGTTTCAATATATTTCAAACTTTGAATATTAAACAATTGGAACTAAGGTTGAGAATTTCTATTCAACAATTTAAAGTCCTATTATTTATTTTGAAATATTGGCATAATAAATCCAAAATCATTTTAAATAAAACTCAAATTACTTTTAACTATCAAAATTTCCTCCAATTTATTTATACTAGAAATATTCATTTAATCCAACTTGAATTAAATTTCAGTTATAAATATCATACCTTTTAAAATTCCAAGTTAATAAATTCTACATCAACTTATGAAGTTAAATTCTTAATTAAGCTCGATTCCAAATAAATTTTCGACTTAACTCCCAATATAAATTGATTTAAAATATTAAAAACTCTATATATTCTAAATATCTTAACATGTACTTAACCATATAATATAAATAATCAAACTCCATTATTCATCTTGTTTATTTTATTTAACAAATTTATACACAGCTTAAATTCAATAATTTAACCATATACGTACATAAAATAAGATTGTATATAAGGTCAAAAATTAATATTTATTAAACTGTATCCTATCCAAAACCCTAAAATCCTTTCAAAAAAATAAATACCGCGGTGCCTGTATATAATTTTCTACCCTATGGTCAAGTGATACGGAAATTTATCATTTCAATCCGCAATTTAATAATAAAAATGCGGTTGTATATCATTTCAAACCGCAATCTCGAATGAAATGAAATGCATAACAACTTTCAGTTAATGTAAATAAACATTCATTCATCCAAATGTCAATCGTCAACCATTTATTACAAATCATCATCCAATTTAAACAAACATCAATATAGAGCATATAAAATATAACAGGTAATAAATACAGGTATTCACTAACAGTTTATACTCAATTATAAATTTAATAACTGTTTAACTTGAGTTTATATGCAAATAAATAAATTTTAACTGTCAAATTTTTATGCAATAATAAAATTAATTCACAGTTAATTTAAATAAATGCGATTTAACTGAGATAATGAATAAAACATGCCAAACAGTCATAAATAAATTCCTACTCAAATCTAAAATCAATTTAACAAACATAAGAAAACTTAAAAGTTGTGAGTGAGTTAAAACACTCATCTTTTGAATGTAAATTGAATTAAAAATTCAATTTAAATCCAAAAATTTGACAGCCTTCAAATTCGTCCAAACAAGCGTCAAAAGATCCGGAATTTTAATACGAACCTAATGCAAAAAAACCCCGCGTGAATTGGTGTCCGTATGAGAAAGTTATGCTTATTAGAACGAATTGAAACAAAATAAAAAAAGAAACGTCATCACCGACCAATTAGAGAGCGCCATGTCAGCATGCCTCTTCTCCTCACCTCCATAAGCATGAAACAACATAGCACGAAGCTACTAACCCATTACGCCCTCCACTTTCATCCGTGCGCACGCAACTCGAGACATATAGAGTTCGATCAGCGACTACTAGTGTGTCCGCCACCTTGAGAGCCACCTACGGACCAAGTTTAACATCACCACTCGGCGAATCCATGGTCCAATAGCATAGATCAACCGTACGGATTTGAAGAGCTCGCCGAGATCTACAACTTTGCTTTTGGAATTTTTCGATTTCGTTGAACGGATTGAAAGATATTGAGGAAAGAAGATTAGCAATTTCTGGCCATTGAATAAGTGGCGGCCATGGTATAGAATTAGGGTTTCTGAAATAAAATAATAATAAAACTGTCTCGGTTTGTGTGCGTATTTATAGAGTTTAACGTCAAAAACGGGCCAGAGTCCAATTTAAGCGTGCTGACAGACGATCCTAACACAAAAAGGCCTTCTGAATGCAATGGTACATGTTTCGAAGCCCAGTTCCATCATTTTCGTAGGTTACTGTTCAAGTCAATTTGTATGAATGACAAAAATGTCACTGAAAAGTCCGTTTCGGCTCCGGAACGAAAATGAATCATCCCATATATCAAAATAGATGTTTTAAAATATTTTAAACGCGATGGAACAAGTTTCAAGCCCAAATTCCATCGTATGAAGAAGTTATGTTAAAAACAATATTTTCAAATTGATTTCAATTGCAAAAATTTCAAGGCGTTTCGAGTCTGTACGATCAAACGACAAGTCCGATCGCTACGAAAATTGAAACACTATTATAATTCACCGTTACAGATCTGATGAAACTGGTTTCATCAAAATCCGAGTCAGTGGCCAAAATGGCTATTTTATATTAATTTAATAAATTAAAAATTCATTAATTAAATCACCTTTTCAATTTCACTTCCAAATTTCACAAATCTTATCAGTTTTGTTTTCTTAAACAATCTCGGTGATTTAAACCAATTTAGATGTTAATTAATCGTTGATTCAATCATAAATTTCAGCGTAAATTCAAATTTCGTTATATTTATCAATTATAAATTAACTTTTCAAAAATTCCATTGAATTCACTATTCATTCCTTTTTATTCAATCCATTACAGTCAAATGGATGAAATTAACATTGGTTCAAAGCTATTACATAAATATTTTCCAATTTCAACTTAATTTTAAATTAACGTAAAATTTTATATTTAATTTCATTCATTTGCAATAAAGCCAACTATTACAAATTTAATAAATTAACTCACTATTAAAATTCAAATTCTATAATTCATAAATTTTATCATCTTGATTTACTTATAAATTTATAATTCTTTAAACCAATTCCCATTTCAATTTAAAGTAACTTAATTTACCAATTATAGTATTTATTTCAATTTCTTAAAATAACCTCTTTACTACACTTTGAATCCAATTTATTTTAATAAGTTTCCAAATAAATGGATTAGATTTAATTCCAACCTCTAACTTACACTTACGTTTAGGTTATAATCAATTTATAACGTATTACTTTCTTAGTTATTACTTTACATACTTCTCGTATTAATTTCACAATTAATCATAATTATTAAAGTAACACTTATAATAAATACGACCTATAATTACTCAACATTTAAACGATGTTACTTCATTTTCCATTAATGTAACATTCATTCATTTTATTGTCACTTATTACAATTTCTAATTCCATTAACAAATAAGCAGGTAATTTATACTATATGTTACAAGAATTGAATTAATCACTATTCATTATTATTGACTTTAATTTAGCATTAATTACCTTGCATTAACATTGTTACTAAAAATCCCTATCCAATTGCAATTAATATTCTAATGAATACATTTACTTATTTCCGTTATGTTATTAATTATCATCAAGGCACATCTAATTATCTTTATTGGTAAATGAGTGAATATACTAGTAACCCACTATTATAACCTTTAATATACTTGTATATTTATTCTTCACAACAACTACTACCTATCGATATTATTTCGCCCCTAAATACAAAATTTGCAATTGTTCTTATTATCATATTCCATTTATTAGGTCATAACATTTGAATTAATTTATCAAATTGAAATGTTCATTCAACTTTATAAATTATTAACTTGAAGTAACGTATCCCTAATTAAAATCAATTGTTGTAACAATGTGTCCTTACACAAACAAATTTAATGCCTACCCTATATTTTCCATATTCACATTATATCCATGTACACTACTTACGCCATTTTATTTATTGAAATTTTATTCATATTACAAATAAATAGGCTTAAATTATCATTCATATATTTTATTTTAGCCTTCATTTTGATATTAGTTCACCCCCTTTATTATTTCTACTAAAAATTAATTACAAAATCCTATTAAATTAACAAATTAAATTATCGAAATTTACGGGTCATTACACTCTCCCCCACTCAAAACTTTTTGTCCCCGAAAAGGAAATGAAGGGAAACGAAGAACTAAGAAATCAATATACCTTATTCAAACATTAACTTTATAAACAACTAAATCTACAAAATTAATTATTTTAAGTAAAATATACAAATATTACCATTAAACCCTTTATACTCAAGTTAATAAAGTTTGGAAAACACTTTTCAAAAAATTTCTAAGTCCAAAATTTACGAATTTTTTTGGCAGAGTCTACTTTCTACGGAGAAGCTCGGAGAAAATATAATATCAAAATATAACAACTATATAACATATATTATCCAAAATATTATATCCCAACCCGGGAAAATATATAAAATAGCGCTATAAACCGTAATCCGAAACGTACCTATTTATCGGGCAATTTACGCTTAATTTATGGAACCAAAAGCAGTAGCAATTGCTTCTATAACCTGCATTTCACTTATAAAATCTAAAAAGGTTAACAATTTATATAAAGTGAAATATTTAAGTGGTTTCAATCACTAACAACAAATCAATACAACAACCATCAATTTCACAATCAACATACATAACAAATAAAAAACAACCATTCAATCAAACAAACAAATAGTTGTTCGGGTTCAAAACTTTTACATTGTACGGAATGAAGAATAAACTACTAGCACATCATTTACTCAACAGTCTTAGATAAAACTAAATACATTATTCATTCACCCAAACCCAAATTTTAAAGTATCTTACCCAAACAACTATAACCAATCAACAATACAAATCAAATTTACTTATTATTAATTTTATTTCATACATTAGTTGTTTGATTTCCTTTCTTTCATTCATTCAGTGATTACTTAAATTTTTTTCATTTATTACTTACAATATTCAAAATTTTCCATTTTAATGTCACGTAAGTTTCTTCTTTTTATTCATTATTTATTTCATTCCTATTCAATCAAATTCTTAGTTGGTAAATTCATTAACCTAAGTTCATAGTCAAAAAATTTCTTATTTTATTCAGAAATAACCCCAACCTATTCACTTAAGTTTATAATTGCTTACTTACAATGCCTACTTTCCATTATATTTAATTAGTAGCGTTCAATTATACTTAAGTTTATACAACTACACATCAATTCTGATTTATTACGGAATTTCATTAATTATTTTCATTACCTCAAGTTAATTACTTAATTTCATTTATAAATAGCTTCAACTATTTACTTAAGTTCATTTTCATTCATTTATCAATTTAAACTTAAGTTTATAACTCTATCCCACCAATTCCAATAAATAAAAGAAATTTATTGAACCCTTTCATTGCATATTTATACTGTACAATTTCCATTACTTTTCTTATTAAACATTTCAAATTCTAATATTTGGTAAGTTATATATATGCTTTTAAAGAATGTAATTAAAAGTTATACAAGTTTTCTCATTTCCTTTAATTAGTTCATTGATCAATAAAATTTTACCTTTTTCTTATAAGTTACAATTTCAACGTACTTTTTATTTCCTTTATAACTTAGCCTTAAATCTCTTACTTAAATTAGAGGTTTCAATTATTAATTGCTTATCTTTCATTTCACTAAAATAATTGAAACAATTAATCAATGGAAATTTAAGAATTTAATACCGGGTTAATTTCAATTTATTTTAAATAATAGATAAATATATTCTTACAACTTATATATCTCTAATTATATTTAAAACAATTCAAAATATACATATATATATATATATATTTTAAAATAAATCTGCAGTAAAACTACTACAGTGGCCTTCCCCTTCGAAACTCGAAAATGAAAGTCGATGATGCGGCCGCCATCATCGAAATTATTTTCCAGCGACAGAGAGGAAAGTACAAAACTTTTTCTTTCCAGAATTTCTTTAAAACCATATTTTCAAATTATATTGAAATGTTTATATAAGAAAATATTACTAAATACTATTATTATATTTCAAAATCCTTTGAAAGCAATTTTTCAAAATCCCAGACTTAAGTTCTAAATTTTCAAATTTCATTGATTTTATTTTTCAATCTTATTTCTATTATTATTTACACACTTTATTACCTAACAACCAATCTATCACAGCCAAATATAGATATTTTTTGAAAAATTTATTTTATATATAGAAAATATAATAGGAAAAATTATTTCATTCACCTATATTAAAACAAATATTATGTCGGTCTGTCCTATTAAGTGTTTAGAAATCCCTATTGATGTCATAGCGTCCCATGCACCAACTAGAATTTATAAATACAAAACGGAACAAATTAACACAATATTATACCTTTTATAACACTAACAAATACGCTCTCTCATATATACACTCAGCGATTCCCATAGGGTATTACTACCCTATTAATAAAGAGTCAGACCCCACAAAGCTAAGGTTTATCGCTAAACCAAAGGTCTGATACCAACTGTAACATCCCGCCTTTTCGCACGCTTTAAATCGACACACGTGCCAATTCAAACCATACGGAAGGGCGGATTGTTATGGGGTAAATAAGGAAAAACAGGGAAAGAAAAACAAAATAGAATCTCACAGCGGAAGGATAAAATATAATAATAAATGTACAGTTCATAAACTGTTTACAAACATTTGATTCTTCTTTATACAATAAATATCAAAGTTCACATACCAATCATAATCAATGCAGCGGAATTAAATAGTGTAGTGGAATATAATTAATAATAATAAAATCTCCGTCTTCGTCCTCCAGAAATAAAATCTACAAATCCTGAAATGCTCGGACTGACCCGAGCGAATTGAAAAGATAAAACACTCGAGTCAGAACTAAAAGATCTTATGTGAGTTAAATTAACAGAAATAAATATGAGTGCAGTAACTCAAGAGATGCTCGGGATTTACATCTCCTAAGGATCCGTTAAACTATTTACTATATAGTACATTGCGCTATTATAATAGTGTCTATTTGTAAAATAAACTTACCTTTTAATAGCGTTAAGGGGTTACCCATATAGCCCTTAACACAAATAATGTCAATAGTCTATACAGTACCGTAATACCTCCTTATCGGAAGGCTACCAGAGGATACTCCATAGGTACGACACAAATAGAAACTCGTACAAGGCGCGATAGGGTAGGTGACACGGCACAACTAGGCAATGCCAGGGTAGATATACCAATTACGCTTCCGGGTCGGTGGTAACGCGTAGCTACCGTCCACCTCAGCCACACCCCCAAATAAAATCAAAAGTGGCCACCGAATCAATCCAAAGTCAAAGTATAATATCGAAGGGATGTGTCCGATCAAAGGTGCTACCTTATTAACCCGTCGATCGCTCCTGCTTTAGCCACCTTATGCCAACTCACGAGAGTCTGGTCCACGTATTTACCTTAAAGGAAACGCCACCACCGTCCTACTTCATTCTGGAATCTCCACCGCGTACACGGTTGTTAAAGTGGTTTTCGGGGTTGGCAGAGAGTATGACAACTTCCGATCCTGGTCTCTTCAACAACCAAACGTTATTATAACAACGCGGTCTTTAAAATAGTTTATACTTTAAAACTAGAAAATAATTATCCATTTCAAAACCCATAAATACGATATCATTCCCATTTCGATAACAACTCATTTCGATATTATTTTTATAAAACCCAAATCAATAATATCATTTTTATTTCAAATATGTTTCTTTTTCCAAAAGCATACTGCTTAAAATTTATAATATCTGGAAACCAAACATTTGGATTATAACTTTCAAAACATAATACTTCGAAATTCATAGGTTTAAAACCATAACTTCTAAAACTTGAATGGTTTTGGATATTCAACAGTATGTAGAATAAAATAGTCGATTTTATATTACTTTATAAAATAAAATAATTTCCGCGACTTACCATTTATTTCATTTAAGATTAAGTCAAAGTCCATAAATTTAAAATCGCTTTCAGTTTCAATAAACCACTTCAGTTTCAATATATTTCAAACTTTGAATATTAAACAATTGGAACTAAGGTTGGAAATTTCTATTCAATAATTTAAAGTCCTATTATTGATTTTGAAATATTGGCATAATAAATCCAAAATCATTTTAAATAAAACTCAAATTACTTTTAACTATCAAAATTTCCTCCAATTTATTTATACTAGAAATATTCATTTAATCCATCTTGAATAAAATTTCAGTTATAAATATCATACCTTTTAAAATTCCAAGTTAATAAATTCTACATCAACTTATGAAGTTAAATTCTTAATTAAGCTCTATTCCAAATAAATTTTCAACTTAACTCCCAATATAAATTGATTTAAAACATTAAAAACTCTATATATTCTCAATATCTTAACATGTACTTAACCATATAATATAAATAATCAAACTCAATTATTCATCTTGTTTATTTTATTTAACAAATTTATACACAGCTTAAATTCAATAATTTAACCATATATGTACACAAAATAAGATTTTACATAAGGTCAAAAATTAATATTTATTATACCGTATCCTATCCAAAACCATAAAATCCTTTCAAAAAAATAATTTTATATATATACCGTGGGCCTGTATATAATTTTCTACCCTATAGTCAAGTGATACGGATATTTATCATTTCAATCCACAATTTAAGAATAAAAATGCGATTGTATATCATTTCAAGCCGCAATCCCGAATGAAATGAAATGCATAACAACTTGCAGTTAATGTAAATAAACATTCATTCATCCAAATATCAATCGTCAACCATTTATTACAAATCATCATCCAATTTAAACAAACATCAATATAGAGCATATAAAATATAACAGGTAATAAATACAGGTATTAACTAACAGTTTATATTCAATAATAAATTTAATAACTGTTTAACTAGCAGTTTATATGCAAATAAATAAATTTTAACTGTCAAATTTTTATACAATAATATAATTAATTCACAGTTAATTTAAATAAATGCGATTTAACCGAGATAATGAATAAAACATGCCAAACAGTCATAAATAAATTTCTACTCAAATCTAAAATTAATTTAACAAATATAAGAAAACTTAGAAGTTGTGAGTGAGTTAAAACACTCATCTTTTGAATGTAAATTGAATTAAAAATTCAATTTAAATCCAAAAATTTGACAGCCTTCAAATTCGTCCGAACAAGCGTCAAAAGATCCGGAATTTTAATACGAACCTAATGCAAAAAAACCGCGCGTGAATTGGAGTCCGTATGAGAAAGTTATGCTTATTAGAACGAATTGAAACAAAATAAAAAAAAGAAACGACATCACCGACCAATTAGAGAGCGCCACGTCAGCAGGCCTCTTCTCTCACCTCCATACGCACGAAACAACACAGCACGAAGCTACTAACCCATCATGCCCACCACTTTCATCCGTGCGCACGCAACTCGAGAAATATAGAGTTCGATCAGCGACTACCAGTGTGTGCGCCACCTTGTGAGCCACCTACGGACCAAGTTTCACATCACCACTCGCTACCATTTGCACCCAATCGAGAAAAATACGTCCATGCTTCCAAGCCAGATTCTGGCGAATCTGTGGTCCAATAGCATAGATCAACCGTATGGATTTGAAGAGCTCGCCAAGATCTACAACTTTTCATTTGGAATTTTTCGATTTCGTTGAACGGATTGAAAGATATTGAGGAAAGAAGATAAGCAGTTTTTGGCCATTGAATAAGTGGTGGCCATGGTATAGAATTAGGGTTTCTGAAATAAAATAATAATAACTGTCTCGGTTTGCGTGCGTATTTATAGAGTTTAACGTCAAAAACGGGCCAGAGTCCAATTTAAGCGTGCTGACAGGCGATCCTAACATAAAAAGGCCTTCTAAACGCAATGGTACTGGTTTCGAAGCCCAGTTCCATCATTTTTGTAGGTTACTGTTCAAGTCAATTTGTTTGATGACAAAAATCCCCCTGAAAAGTCTGTTTCGGCTCCGCAATGAAAATGAATCATCTCATATATCAAAATAGATGTTTTTAAATATTTTAAACGTGATGGAACAAGTTTCAAGCCCAAATTCCATCGTATGAATATGTTATGTTAAAAACAATATTTTCAAATTGATTTCAAATTGATTTCAGTTGCATAAATTTCAAGGCGTTTCGAGTCCGTACGATCAAATGATAAGTCCGATCGCTACGAAAGTTGAAACACTATTATAATTCACCGTTACGGATTCGATGAAACTGGTTTCATCGAAATCCGAGTCATTGGCCAAAATGGCTATTTTATATTAATTTAATAAATTAAAAATTCATTAATTAAATCACCTTTTCAATTTCACTTCCAAATTTTACAAATCTTATCAGTTTTGTTTTCTTAAACAATCTCGGTGATTTAAACCAATTTAGATGTTAATTAATTGTTGATTCAATCATAAATTTCAGCATAAATTCAAATTTCGTTATATTTATCAATTATAAATTAACTTTTCAAAAATTCCATCGTATTCACTATTCATTCCTTTTTATTCAATCCATTACAGTCAAATGGATGAAATTAACATTGGTTCAAAGCTATTTCATAAATATTTTCCAATTTCAACTTAATTTTAAATTAACGTAAAATTTTATATTTAATTTCATTCATTTGCAATAAATCCAACTATCATAAATTTAATAAATTAACTCACTATTAAAATTCAAATTCTATAATTCATAAATTTTATCATCTTGATTTACTTATAAATTTATAATTCTTTAAACCAATTCCCGTTTCAATTTAAAGTAACTTAATTTACCAATTATAGTATTTATTTCAATTTCCTAAAATAACCTCTTTATTACACTTTGAATCCAATTTATTTTAATAAGTTTCCAATTAAACGGATCAGGTTTAATTCCAACCTCTAACTTACACTTACGTTTAGGTTATAATCAATTTATAACGTATTACTTTCTTAGTTATTAATTTACATACTTCTCGTATTAATTTCACAATTAATCATAATTATTAAAGTAACGCTTATAATAAATACAACCTATAATTACTCAACATTTAAACGACGTTACTTCATTTTCCATTAGTGTAACATTCATTCATTTTATTATCACTTATTACAATTTCTAATTCCATTAACAAATAAGCAGGTAATTTATACTCTATGTTACAAGAATTGAATTAATCACTATTCATTATTATTGACTTTAATTTAGCATTAATTACCTTGCATTAACATTGTTACTAAAAATCCATATCCAATTGCAATTAATATTCTAATGAATACATTTACTCATTTCCGTTATGTTATTAATTATCATCAAGGCACATCTAATTATCTTTATTGGTAGATGAGTGAATTTACTAGTAACCCACTATTATAACCTTTAATATACTTGTATATTTATTCTTCACAACAACTACTACCTATCAATATTATTTCGCCCCTAAATATAAAATTTACAATTGTTCTTATTATCATATTCCATTTATTAGGTCATAACATTTGGATTGATTTATCAAATTGAAATGTTCATTCAAGTTTATAAATTATTAACTTGAAATAACGTATCCTAATTAAAATCAATTACTGTAACAATGTGTCCTTACACTTACAAATTTAATGCCTACCCTATATTTTCCATATTCACATTATATCCATGTACAATACTTACACCATTTTATCTATTGAAATTTTATTCATATTACAAATAAATAGACTTAAATTACCATTCATATATTTTATTTTAGCCTTCATTTTGATATTAATTTACCCCCTTTATTATTTCTACTAAAAATAATTACAAAATCCTATTAAATTAACAAATTGAATTGTCGAAATTTACGGGTCGTTACAAATAAATTCGTCACATCTATTCGTCAACTCCCCGCCTAACCTACGCAGATATGATCGCCTCGCGACTCTCCACACTACGGTACCATCAATTTGATGATCCGATAAGGTCGATCAAGAAGAAATGATCGGCCAGAAATAAAAGAATGAATTCTGGTCGAACCACAATCCAAATCGAAAAACGAATTGTAGATTTAGATTGTGCTGGTCGAGAGTTTCTAATCCATATATGGTTTGTGGAGATTTGATTTTTGAAGTTGAAATTTGAATTGGAATCTAGTTTTGATTTGTCTGCCATTGAAATAAGTAGGGGAGGAGGAATTATACGTATAGACAAATGAAAATGAGGAACAATTAGGGATTATAACAGGGTATATATAGACAAGGCTGAAAATAGAAACGAATGGGCTTGATTGGTTTGGAAAATTGAACGATAATGGCCCAAAAGCCCATTCTGACTCCGGAACGAAATTGGCTCATCCCATATATCAAAATAGAGTTTTCAAATATTACGCAATGGAATAGCTTTCAAGTCCAAATTCCATCGAATGAAGAAGTTATGCTAAAATCAAGTTATTTCAAATTGATTTCAATTGATTTCAATTAAATTGATTTCTAGACGTTTCGCGTTCGTACGATTAAACGATAAGTCCGATCGCTACGAAACTTGAAATCCTACAATAATTCAACGTTATGGATCCGATGAAACTGGTTTCGTCAAAATCCGAGTCAGTGGCCAAAATGGCCATTTTTACATTAATTAAAATTTTATTAATTAAATCGAATTTTCAAATTCAAATTCGATAATTGAAAATTTTCATCATTTTTGATTTCTTAATCATTTACAATGATTTAACCAAATTAAAATGTCAATTTAGAGTTGATTAATTTATCAATTTCAGTATTAAACTCAATTCATTCAATTCAAAAATTATAAATTTAATTTCCAAAAATTCTATTTAATCTACTTTTCATTCTATTATTCATTTCATTATTGTCAACGGATGAAATTAATATTGGATTCAAATTCTATTGCATTAATATTCTCACATTCCATCTTTATTTCAATTAACGTAAAATTTAATATTTAATTCTACTTATTTGCAATAAATCCAGTTATTTAACTTTAAATTCCAATAAATAAATAAATGTTGACTACCATTCTTTTAATTCAACTAATGATCATATTATCATCTTAGGTACCGTTTACATTGGTATATATCCTAATACAGTATCATTTTCCCATTTTATCTTTATTTTAGTTGCATAACATTTAATTTCAATTGCTACAATAATTACACTTATTATAAATTGGATTTCAATGGATTGATTTGTTTCAATTCAAATCTTTTTATTAAGTGCATTACTACTCTATAAACTTAGTTACCTTGTTCCATTCATTACCTTAATATACCCAATTTAACAACTCCTAAACATTGTATTACATTTCATATTATTGTCACATTTATTTACATTTTAAAATTTATTTCCAATTCCATCAAAATAGGTAACTTAATTTGTTATCATTAACTCTCAATCACATTCTTACAAGTTTAATCATTTCCAAACCAATGTTATAATTTTCTTACTAACATTAATTATATTCAATTACCATTCAGTATATATTAATTCATTAGTTAATTCAATACTTACTTTTACTTACTTATTTTCAATTTTATACCCAAGTGCAACAATTTACACTATTTCATTATTATTGTGATTTCACTTCAATTGTCAATAATTAGTTTTAACAACCATTGCTACAATTCATTCTCAACATTCATTTCATTAAAAATTGTAATTTTTTTTATTTCTTTCTAAATTTAATTACAAAAATCTTATTAAATTAACCAATTTAATTATCGAAATTTACGGGTCGTTACATAAATCATTTATAACAATTTGATGAAATACAATTTTGTTTTGGGGACAATAAAAAAGGTGATAACATGAATTTAATTCTCCATCTCAATACACGAACACAATTCTAATTTCTTTACATATTTGGGTCTACTATAAATTTTAAGAATTTTTTTTAGCAGCATTGAGATCTACATCAACCAATTATTTAACAACACTTATGTTATTCAACTATTTGAAGCTCAGCGATTAGGTGTTTTCTTAGCAAGGACAAGGATTTGGATTATTATTGTTCTTTCAAAAGGAAAAAATAAATATGGTTACCATTGGAAATGAGCTTTCGTTAACAGCGAGTGATTGTTATACCAATTTTTGCTAATAAACTTGAATCTTTCATAAAAACGTTAGCTTTGTTGGTAATAACAAGCAAGTTAGCTTGTTCATAATGTGCCAGGTTTCACTTTTGGCTCTAATCATCCATGTGTGGATTTTCTTAATAAGTTTCAATGCGTTTTCATTCATTTTTATTTTATTTTTCAAGTTCACTTGCATATTATTACTCTTTATCGTTGCATTAATTTTGGTCAAGATGATAGGTTTAAGTTTATGTTGCATGAACCTCAACCAACAATCCTTAGATATTTTATTTTAATTGATAAGATATTGTTTATTTAATTTATTTAGTCTTCCTTATAGTTAAAAGTACGGTAGCATAATTTTTGTGATATGCAATAATAGAACTACATAACTAAATGCACAGCAGTATAACAAGCAAAATAGTGATGAATCTTTCTATTCTTCAACCCTCTCAAAATAAAGTCCTAAGTTATTTTAAACCCAAATAGCCAAGAATAGATGATTAATGCTGCCATCTTTACCACATACATTGATTTCTAATTTTTATGAATATTTCAAGCATTAGCTCTATCTTTTGTAATTGTTTGTGACTTTATCATTTACATTTGATAAACGCACATAAAGTGGTCAAGTTCTTACAAATAAATTATTCTTTTTTGTTATCTTTAATCCATAACATATAAGTGCTCGAATTGTTCATGGATCTCTTAAATAATGCAAGTAGACATAATATTTCTTTGCCACAAAAGAAATGACAAAGATTTGAAATTTTCTGGAAATTGTTTCAAATATTAATTGTTTTGTCATAAATGGTTTCATTGTACTATAGTTGAGTATATTTATATTACATACTTTCATAGCTCCACACCAATCTGTTTAGCTCTCTGATGTATTATTTTCTAAAATTATCATTATTCTCTACAACCATATTTGTGGGATTAACATTTCAAACCAAGCTGAGCTACTTAAGATATCAATTCACGTTAGACTTACCTATAAAGTATTGTAAAAAATAAATCAGGTTTTCCAATTTTACACGGCTTATAACACTGTTATAAAATCATTATTTGTCGACATAAGGAAAACTTTAGTTAATAATCCGAATCAAACTATTTTTTCTCTTTGGTGAATATCTTAATTTAATATCTGTTATAATTTTAAGTTTCTATTTTGAATATTGGATTATTACTTGATTTTATATTTTAATTTAGTCATCTGGATCATTGATTAGTCAATATTGCTCGAGTTATGCTTAAGGAAACTTAAAAGCCATTTTGATTCAATTTCATAATCTACTTCGTCGTAGTTCATTATTAAATATTAACGAATCTTTAGACTTTAATTGTCTATATTCTATATGCAGTTGCATGAAGCAGATATAAATAAAGTTGTAAATTTTTTAATCTTATTTTCCATTTGAACTTGGTTTAGATAGGCTTAAGACTGCCTGGTTTCTTGGTTCCATTACTCAACTATTATATGAAACAAAGCAATTCATTTCAACATCAGTTTTTTTTTTTTAGGATTTCGTATTCTTATTATGAATTGTAAAGGAAAAGAGAATTTTCATCTCAGTGAGAAACATCAATCCTTTTATAGTGATATACACATAATGTAGAATTACCTTGGTTGGAAAGTATGCCTTTTGAAAATAGAGGAGAAAAAGGGTTCTATGTTATGCATTGTAATAGGTTTTGATTAATATTTTTGTTCATATTAACGTTTTATACTTGAAATTTAGAAGTTAGCAACTCTTTTATCTACTATTGTAAATCTGAATAATTTATAAAAAAATAAGTGTTGGGCGGATTATCACCCAGAAGATCTCGAGACTGAGAAGTTACAGTTTCACCCGGGCTCGCAACCTCCACTTCGTTCGACAGCCAAGGAGCTCAACACTAACCTAGAAGTCCATCCAACATTCTCAGTGTAGAAGCTCATTCGGCCCCAAGCTCATTCGGCCCCAAGCTTCATTCGGCCCAAGCCCTCCAATACCGAACCAACACTACTACCGAGTCCCAAGACACCGGTCCAGGAGCCAGGCCGAATCAACCTTCTCCCCAACATGCCACCGAACCAAGCCTCTCCTCCATAGCCGGTCCAAACAAGCACCGAACGACACTCACTGCAGGACCAACCCTACTACCGAACCACATACATAACGCCTTCACAACCGGTCCAAACAACCACCGGTCCACTCTCATTGCCGGTCCACACCTACCACCGGACCAACTCCATGCCGAATGTAGCATCGCCGAACCAGATGATTGCCAGTCCAGACTGCTTCAGCCCGGGCCCACCAGCAGCTATATACATCCAAGACCCCTGCCCCCCTACCTCACTCTATAAATAGAGGGGCAGGGGTACAACAATGGAGGACAAGTTTGAGAGCTCAAGCGAGTAAGGAACTTTCAAACTACTTTCATATACTTGTATACGAAGCATTGTACTTGTAATCCGAAAGAAAGAAGATAATAACATATAAAGTGGACGTAGGCATATTCCGGCCGAACCACTATAAATCTGCGTGTCTTTTACATTTCAGCCCCTACTTCTTTTATATTTACATACTCATCTAAAATCATTGAAAATCACATATAATCAACTAAATAATATGACTTGGAGGTGTTTGTCCATTTTTTGTGCAAACATTTTTGGTGCTTTCACTGAGAAAAGAACTCAAGCTTCATCTTCTCCCACTCAACCTTCTTCCTAACAACATCGCTCGTTGCTTAGAAATCATGCCTTCCAAACAGAGAAGGGATGTTAACAAAGGGAAGAACATCGCAACTAGCAGCCTTCCAGATCCAGCAATCGCAGATCATCCCACTTCAACAGCAGTACCAGATGAAAATCAGGAAAATCCAACTGGTCCCGCAACGGAACAACCAATCACTAGGGCAGATCTGGACAGGGTTGTGACTGAAGTAACTAACCGCTTCACATCCCAACAAGAAGCTTTGGTGGACCAACTCATGTCACGCTTAAAGGATGCTGAAGAGTCCAACCACAACATTGAATCATGGGGTGAGTCCCAATCCGGAGGATCTCGGAGGCAACAAAGGTCTTCCCTCTTCGAAGAAGCTATCAACAGGAACAACAATGATAGGGGCCGCGCCCGGACTCAGCCCGAATTCCGACTCGAGGAAGCCCTTGGAACCGAACCCAGCGGGGGAGGCACCAGGCGAGGGTCGGATGTAGCTGAGCCAGTCATGCCACCTAATCATAGAAACCCCGCTGAACGGAGCCGAGCTAGAACCCAGCCCGAAGTTGACCCCATGGATGTGCTCGAAACAGAACCCCACAGGGGAAGATCAAGGCAGGGGGCAACTGTAGCTGGTCCTAGCGGGCATCCGAGCAGCCAAAGACAACCACTGGATAATGCTAGAAGTGATAGACTGTACCATCCCTACAGGTCATCCGGACGAGATAGATCCCGCAGGGAAGAACCAAGCTCATTTTTGTCCGCTCCAAGTTCCGACGAACGAATGGCACGATTATTCAGAGAATGTGTCCAACGGGAGCAAAGGGACCAGGGAATAGGCGCTAGGGTCACCAGTCCCTTTACCCGAAATATCGAAACTGCCATCACTCCCCGGGAATGGAAAATGCCAACCATGGAACCTTACAAAGGAACTTCCGACCCCATCGTACACTTGCAGAGATACACCCAGCATATGCTCATGAGTGGAGCAACAGAAGGAGTATTATGTAAATGCTTTCCGCTATTCCTAGCAGATCTAGCTACCTCCTGGTTCTGCCATCTACCCCAAGGATCCATCAGCTCATGGGAGATGTTGAAAGAAAGGTTTATTAGCCAGTTCCGCATCCATGTGGAACAACCCAAGGATTCTTATTCTCTATCCAATGTCAAACAGAAATCCGGAGAGACGCTGCAACAATATCTAACACGGTTCAACGCCGCAGCGGCAGCAGTTCAAGATGCCGATGAAAAACTCACTCTAATGGCCCTCTGTAGTGGTGTACATCCAGACACCAAATTTGCCAGAAGATTAACTAAGGAAAAACCAGCTACCTTGCCTGATTTCTTCCATGAAGCTGGAAAGTATATGAGACTTGAAGACGCTGCTACGGAGAGGCAGTCAGGGCAACAAGGCAAGATAGTTCAGGACAAGGTTCCCACTGCAGCTAAGGACGCTCGAAGAAATGAATCTAGAGACAATGCTGGGGGCAGAAAGGTCGAAAAGCGCCAATATCGACCAGGACCGAGATTTGACTCCTACACTCCTTTGAACGACACAATCGAAAATATCTTCCTAGCCACTCAGGGCGAACTAGGATACAAGCGCCCCCCGCACAAGAAAGAAACAGATAACGCACTCAAGTCCGGAAAGTTCTGTCGCTTCCACGAATCCCACGGACATGACACCAATGAATGCCACCATCTTCGAGACTTGATCGAAGAACACATTAGAAGAAGAAGACTGGAACGCTATGTGAAGGGTCAGAACAGGACTCCAACTCCAGCCAATGAGAACTCAAAGCAACCCCTCCCAGAGGTAGGCGGAGGGAATCGCAACAATCACAACACCAGTGGCTCTAGTCAAGAGAAGATAGTGGTCCTTACCATCTCAGGAGGACCACACATCGCCGACAGAAGTTGGGCAGAGATGGAAAGGTACGGCAAGTCGCTTAGAAATGCAGAAGGCTATGTTAACTCCATCACGGAAGAACGCCACCCGAAACGAAAAGAGAACGACGACATCATATTCAGTAGGTGTGATTTGGAAGGAAGACAGTACCCACATATGGATCCTATGGTCATCTCTGCCTGGTTCGGTCCAGCTAAAGTTTTTCGGATTCTAATAGACACAGGAAGCTCCGTAAATATCTTATTCAAACATGCTTTCGACAAAATGAAGTTATCAATGAAGGATGTATCCCCCTGTGACAAACCACTGCACGGTTTCACTGGAGATGCAAAAATGCCCCTCGGGCAACTTGGCCTCTTCGTCGAAATAGGAAGTCATCCCCGCTCCGTTGTGCGAAAACAAACGTTCGTACTAATAGAAAACCACTCGGCTTACAACGCCTTCTTGGGAAGACCAGCCTTGTCTGACTTCCAGATTGTATTAGCCCCCTGGTGCCTGAAAATGAAACTTCCAACAGACAACGGAGTAGGAGAAGTAGAAGGGGATCAAGATGCTTCCCGAGACTGCTACGTAACTGAACTTCGCAATAACCGCAGAAAGAATAAAGGAAAAGATGCAGAGACTACTCTCTGCATGAAAAGCTTGGAGGCATAGCAACTAAAGAAAGCCCCTCCTCTTCGATACACAAGCGATCCCTTCAATGAACTAGACCCCAGGGATAAAGAGGAGGAGGCTACCGCCGAGCCTGCAGAGGCTATGGAATTCGTATCTGTAGACAAGCACGATTCAAGTAAACTATTAAAAGTCGGATCTCAGCTAAAAACGGAGTTGAAAGATCAACTCATTGACTTTCTCCGCCACAACTTAGATGTATTTGCGTGGACCCATGCCGATATGACAGGAATCTCCCCCGACATAGCATGCCACATGCTGAACATCGATCCCACCAAGGTACCAGTAAAGCAGAAAAAGAGGAGCATGGGGGCAGAGCAATCGGCAGCCCTTGATGAGGAAGTAAAGAATCTACTTGCTAATGGCTTCATACGGGAAGCCATCTACCCAGAATGGATCGCTAACCCAGTGCTAGTAAAAAAGGCCAATGGAAAGTGGCGAACATGTATTGACTTCTCCAATCTGAATGACGCTTGCCCAAAAGATTGCTTCCCACTTCCCCGAATTGACCAACTTGTGTATAGCACAGCCGGGCACGAACTCCTATCTTTTATGGATGCATACTCCGGATATAACCAGATTCCCATGCACGCTCCTGATCAAGACCACACTAGCTTTATCACCGACCGCGGACTATATTGTTACAAAGTCATGCCTTTTGGACTCAAAAATGCTGGAGCTACCTATCAGCGCCTCGTCAACAAGATGTTCGCGGAACTAATAGGATGAACTATGGAAGTGTATGTGGATGACATGTTGGTAAAGTCCAGGAAAGCCGACGACCATGTAAGCCACCTGGGCGAGATGTTTCAAGTACTTCGCCGATATGGAATGAAGCTGAATCCTCTAAAGTGCTCCTTCGGAGTATCTTCGGGAAAATTCTTAGGATTTATCGTCCATGCCAGAGGAACCGAAGCAAACCCTGAACAAATCCGGGCTCTAAAAGAAATAAGGATACCCTCCACTCGAAAAGAAATGCAGAGCCTAAACGGAAAGGTGGCCGCCCTAAGCAGATTCATTTCCAAGGCAACTGACAAGTGTGTCCCTTTCTTCGAAGCTCTCAAGAAAGACAAAGGGAGATTCGAGTGGACCGATGAATGCTTAAAAGCCTTCCTCAACCTAATCGAACACCTTCAGAGACCACCAGTACTCTCAACTCCAAATGAAGGTGAAGTTTTATACCTATACCTCGCTGTATCATCTCATGCTCTAAGCGCCGCCTTGGTAAGAGAAGAAGACCGCACACAACGCCCGGTTTACTTTGTAAGTAAGAGATTTACAGGGGCAGAGGCCAGATATCCTAAACTAGAGAAATTAGCATATTGTTTATTGATCGCGTCACGAAAACTGCGACATTACTTCCAGTCTAACTCCATCAGGGTTCTAACCGATCAACCGCTAAGACAAGTGCTCCATCGTCCTGACACTTCTGGGCGACTCCTCAAATGGTGCATCGAACTAAGTCAGTATGATATCACCTACCATCCTCGCACCGCTATCAAAGGACAAGCTATGGCCGATTTCATTGCCGAATTCACTACCAACGAAGGCAAGGAACAATCCGAAGTAGCAAAAAACATCAAGTGGAACCTCTTTGTATACGGAGCATCGAACGAACAAGGCTCGGGGGCAGGTATTGTGATCATCACCCCCAGGGGAAGAAAGTTGTACTACGCATTAAGGTTGGAGTTCACGGCCACCAACAACGATGCTGAATATGAGGCAGTAATAGCGGGATTGGAGCTTGCCCTAGAAATTGGAATCAATTCCTTATGTCTTCATAGTGATTCTCAGCTTATCGTAAACCAGGTACTAGGAGAATTCCAGACTCGAGGAGAACGACTCACAGCATACCTAAAGAAAACCAAACTGCTGCTCGATCAATTGGACCACTATCTAATCAAACACATTCCTCGAGAAGAGAACCAAGAGGCAGATGAACTTGCAAAGCAAGCTAGTATGAAGAATAGCACCATTTCCGGAGCATTAGCCATCTCAAGGCAGCTAGCCCCAAGTTTCGAACAAGTGAATCTGATAACTGCAATCGAAGAAGGAACCTGGATGACTCCTATCCGGAAATATTTGCAAGATGGCACACTACCCGACAGGCGTGACGAAGCCAAGAGGATCTTGAGAAAAGTTCCCCACTACACAATACAAGAAGGCATCCTCTATCGGCGTGGCTTCTCTAGCCCCTTATTGAGATGCGTCGCCGGAAGGGAAGCCAAGGAGACCTTATCAAACATCCATCAGGGAGGATGCGGAGATCACACTGGAGGGCAGACTTTGGCAAGGAAGATACTCCGATATGGATATTACTGGCCCACACTAAACAAAGATGCCCTAGACTTCGTCAAGAAATGCGACAGATGTCAGAAGTTCGCCAAGATTCCTCGACTACCCACAAACGAAATTACTCAAATGACCAGCCCTTGGCCCTTTGCTGTATGGGGAATTGACTTAATTGGCGAACTGCCAACGGGCCGAGGCGGATCCAAATATGCTATAGTGGCAGTCGATTATTTCACCAAATGGGTGGAAGCAGAACCTCTAAATAAAATATCTTCAGCAAAAGTTATAAACTTCTTGATCAAAAATATTCTGTGCAGGTACGGAGTCCCACTCAAGATCATATCAGACAACGGACTCCAGTTTGACAGCGAAGAATTTGCCGACTGGTGCCAAGAGCATGGAATTCATAAAAGCTTCTCATCAGTAGCTTATCCTCAGGCAAACGGACAAGTTGAAGCCGTCAACAAAATTCTCAAAACCCTAATCAAGAAGAAACTTGAAAAGTCAAAAGGCGCTTGGGTGGACGAACTTCCTACGGCACTATGGGCGTACCGCACATCTTTCAGAACATCAACGGGACATACTCCTTTCTCTTTGGCATATGGATCGGAGTCAATTCTCCCAGTTGAGACTATTGTGCCTTCCCACCGTAGGATCCACTACAACCCAGAGGAAAACGAAGAACTCCTCCTCATGTCTTTGGATCTGATTGAGGAAAGGAGAAACGATGCAGCGCTCAAAGCAGCAGCTCACAAACAAAAAGTGGCAACGCTATACAATTCCAAAGTCAAGCATCGCAGCTTACAAGAAGGAGATCTTGTCCTCAGGCGAATCTTTCCGCGCCCCGGGGCACTAGACCCCATCTGGGATGGACCGTATGTAATTCATAAAGATCTCCACAACGGAGCTTATATTTTGTCAACAGTGGACGGAGAGGTGTTCCAGAGGGCATGGAACATCCGACACCTCCGTCGATACTTTTCTTAACTTGTACTGCCCATATGAAGTGAATTAACAAAGAGAATCAGTGGACGTAGGCATTTTCGTGCCGAACCACTTTAAAAAATCTTGTCTCTTTTTAACTTGTTCCTTTACGTCTTGGCTACTTGTTAAGTTTTATCCCTTTCTGTTGAACAAAATCCTATGGCATCTCCACTAAAGACGCACCGCGGCCTCATCTGGACTAGGCCTAATAGGTACGCTACGATTCTATGCACTCGCCAATGAGACACTTTTGCTCCAGCATCCCTCTGCTGCGGGTTAACTCATTGCGCGCCTGCCCTCAAAGCCAACTGTAATGAGCCGATCATAAGTCATCATAAAGGCCGACTATAGCCGATGGCAGCTCATTACGGCGTTCGGCTCGCCGGCAATTGTGAACCTACTTTAAGCCCCAACATAAGGTGTGGCCAGCCAGGGGTAGTTCACGGCCAACGGCACCCACGCTAGCCGGCCACGGTAAATCGAATAATACCCACGATTACGGACCATAATGGTTCGGGTAGTTACCGTGCGCGATCTCGGCTCCGATGTGTCTTAAGTGCGGCTGTGGTAAAAAAGAAAACTCCCCGCGGAGGCGTAAGATGGGTGACAAATGTCTCCAAGACCCACAGCTAGGGAAAGTGACTACAAAACCCGTTTGCCACGAACTTAAGCACATCGACGGCCTTCCGTGACTGGAAGTTTTACTTTTACTATATTTCCATTTCATTTAAATACTTTTCTCCTATCCTGTATAACAAACTCTAAAGTACAGGAAACCAAATAGGAAGCATTCGCTCATAAGAAACTAAGTCTGCATACTGGGTGGCAGGGTACTCAGCTATATCCGTGAACAGTTACATAAGACACTCTAAGCTACCGCCTGCGAATGAAACATAAAGGGCGGTACTCTCTTTTCTTGTACATAAATACGTAACTATAGCTTGTTCGTACAATAACATTGCAACACATGAAATTATATTTCTAGCAAAAAACTTAGCATCAAACACAACTAGAATCACAGGCATATACATAGTTATATTTCTCACGCAGCACATCAAGATGACAACAACATTTAAACATAACAACATCAGCTTATATTATAAAATCACACGAAGTTATTCTTTGCAAATAATATTATTATAGTTACATGTCAATGACTAACGTAAACAGTGATAAAAAGAAATAAAAAGGTGGCAGCCGCGTCCACACTCCATCACCAACTTCCCCAGTCTACTTAGCCGCAGGATCAGAGCCCCCAGCATGTGGATCAGGAGTCCCACCTGTCCAGTTCAGAAGAGGAATTCATTAAACGAACAATCAAGTTATGAAAACACGGAAAGGAAAGAAAGGGAAAAGAATAACTCACCAGCATCCGCCGCTCGATCCTCATCATCCAACTGCACGCCCGCTTCCTCTGCAGCAAGCAGCCGCATCCCCTCCTTCACCGCCGCTTGCTCCTCCTTCGAGAACTGGGCAGTAACCGCATCCAAATTAAAAGCCTCTCCGCCTTCCTTACCCGCGTTCACCCTGGCCTCCTCTAAAGCCTGGAGATACACCTTGGCCATCACCCGAGGGTAATCGTCCATCCAAGACAAGCCGCCCTCCTTCCAAGTGTGGAAGTACATGTCCTGCAGCATCTCATCCATCATCCCCTCATTCTCCTCAAACTCCCTCACCCGGGCCTCGGAAGCTTGCAACTTGGCGACGACAATGTCCCTCTCTGATTGGTATCTCAAGCAGTCCGCCTGAAGAGACCTCCGCATTTCCTCCTCCTTTAACTTGAGGGACCTCCTCATCTCCTCCATCTCCTCCTTCAACTCGGCCTGAGCCATCTCCGCAGCCTCGAGCCTCCCAGACAACTCCTCTACCCGCTCAAGATCCGCATTTCGAACCTCGTCCACCGTCGTAATAGCCATGTTAATCCGTTCCCTGCAGGCGACCTCCATCTTCCGTAATTCCGCCCTACTGGCCTTCTCCATCGTCTCTTTCAGCCGCTTAGAGGCTTCCTCATGCTGAGAAATCTGGATGGCTTGATCGGCGAGCTGCTTGGCCTGATCGGCAACTTTTAGCCTCAACCGAATATTAGCACTCCCGATCTCTTCCCCGGCCTTGGCCAATCTAGCATGATGCTCCATTAACTTCTTAGTCTCTGCGGCCACCCGATCGATGTTAGCCTTGGCTTCGTCCCCCATGGTGACTACCCGTGTAGTAAGTAAATCAAGATCTAAAGACTTGGCCTCGTCCAGCACTCTTACCATGGGGTTGCGGGGAAGGAGGTGCTCGCCCGTGGCCTCATCAAATGAGATATCCTGAAAGCTCGGATCTAAATCAGGATGACCGGCAAAAGGGTCACGAGGCACGGGACGAGGCACATCAGGACGCCTTATACGAATAACTGTTGAGCTCTTGAAAGGAGGATGAGGGGGGCCGGATTCCGTGCTCTCCTCCGTAGTATCACAAGGAGGCTGAGTAGGAAGCTGCGGACCAGGGGAAGACTCAAATAAGGAACGGCTCCGCTTCTTTTTCCGAATGTCCTCTTCAATGACCCCAAGAAGAGGGCGATAACGGACTACATCCCCAGTGCGACCAGTAGAGGGTTTCGCAGAAGCTCTCCTCGACTTAAACTGCTCAAGGCGGTGTCGAACGTCCGACGTTTTAACCACCTGGCCTGCCCCTGGAATAAAGAACAAGTGTTACGAACATACAATAATCCACAGTTCGAAAAATGTGTTAAGTTAAAAGGAAAGAAAAGTGAGAAGGCACATCTATTATACAAACCCGGCGGAGGAGTGGGATACTGCAATAAGTCCTGGATCTCATTCCAGGACGGAAGTGAACCGTAAAAAATTTCTAAGTCCCTATCGAAAATGGAATCGGCAGAGGACAAAAGTTCACCTTGCATCGCCGGAGTCGCCTTAGCTGAGGAACCCTTAGAGGATGGGTCAGTGCCAGCCACAGCTTTGCCGGTTTCCTTTGCCTTCTCCGTTTCCGACTCTCCCTCCGACTCCCCGAAGGCCCGACGGAGAGCCTCATCAGACTTCTTCAGTTTCTTCCCCCCGACAACGGGGCGCTCTGTAAAAGGCTCCCTCTTACCGCTCTTCACCATAGCCCCCTCCTTAGCTTTGGCAGCCTTCTCCTCAGCCGTGTCTCTTTGCTTAACCACGGACTGGTGCGGTAAGATCAAATTATACTCCAAGAGGGTTGCATTCCTGATCAAGAAGGAGGCCGACCGGTCCCGTGCCGGAATAGCCTTTAGTTCAGCAGCCATTCGCACCAAGGAATCATCCTCCACGACTGCAATACCACCTTTCGCTAGCCAGAAATAGAAGCATGTCAGAAAAAACACTACAGTCAAAACATGGAAAATATAAATGAAATCCATCTTACAGCCGGAAGTGAAAAGGCGGAAAGAAACAACGTCGTCCTTGATGAAGAACCACTCTTTCTTGAACATGGTAAACTTGGAATATAAGTCCAGGACTGGTTTGAAGGGCACGGCCGCTTCCAGACTGATATACGGAGACCCCTTCTTATTGCCTCTCAGGTTGTACAAGTATCGAATTTCCCGGTTAGAAGGAGGACGCCCGTACCTCCTCTGGAAGATAACAAAGAGGCTCACCAGGATGGCATAAGAGTTAGGCTGAAGTTGGAAAGGAGCCACCTTCAAATATGTGGTGAAACTTACTATCCAAGCGTTGATAGGAGGGATAGCACCGCACATACAATGGTATCTGCTATAAGCAAAATAGCCTTCGGGAGGATTATATGGCATCACTCCATCTCCCGGCAGCAGCATAAGAGCCCTGTCTATCCCAAAGGAACGGGATATGACGTCAAGTTGCTCCTCCTTTAGGGAGCTAGGAAAGCAATCGGGAGGGGAGACTAGAAGTTCCTGTGGACCATATCCGTCCACTAACGACCTCGGAACAGGTCTATGTTGCCCGGATCCTGGTTGGGCTGGGGGCACAGAAGAAGACTCTCCTGTACCTTTAGACTTCTTTCTATCCGATCGTGTTTCCGCTTTGCGAGACATTTTCTACAGCACAAGAAAAACTTGATATTAGAATAAGAAGTATAGAAACATAAACAAGCAAGTATATAAGGCAAGCGTGTAAAAAAGTCTAAGATTCCACTCAAGGTTCAAGTATGAAGTCTCATTCGGCGGTGCAAGACAAGTTCATTCGGCATCGAAAGCATATGGCCATTCGGCACTCATTCGGCATACATATCATTCGGCCCTAAGGCCTGAGTCTCATTCGGCAATCCAATACACTTCGTATACATTCGGCAAACAGGTCCATCCGGTGATAAGAGATCATTCGGCAAAAAATATATATACCTGATTCGGTATAAACTGGTTCGGCAGAAGGATGGTTCGGTCAAGAATTGGTTAGGCTCTCTGGTTCGGTAAGAAGAAACCAAGGGGGTGTAGCCTCTATATATAGGCGAACTCAGGACTGCCGAACCAACTGGTTCGGCCCACCGGACCAACATATACTGAACCAACCGTATGCCGAATGAAAACGTCCATCCGGACCAACCAAAGAACCGAATGAAGCTATCTCCACCAGAAAAAACCAGGAACAGGGGGCATGCAGAGCGCCTCACCCAGATAAGTACCGAACTCTAGAACCTACTAATAAAGTAGGGAATATGATAACAACGAATGAGTCGTAAAACTCTCACTGACATGGATTAATCGTTTACACGTGTACGCGACCACGAATGGTCCATAGGCACGCTCTGAACGGTTATTAACCCTATCGTCGTGGGAATTTACTCTTTGACACGCCTTTTTAAACTCATAGGTGAAACGGATATTTGATTCTGATAATTATGAAATGGCTAAGCTACTTACACATGTACGGGGTCGCGAACGATCCCTAGGCATGCTCTGAGCTGGCGATAAACCATCTTGACAAACGATCCAAGGATCCACTCTGACATGAACCTGGCATCGATGATGCTAAGCCCCCTCGGGGCTCACTCTCTCGTCCCGAACAACACAGTTCATCTCTAATATTTCGATCACGAACGGTCGTTATTTGAAATCACGCTAAAACTGTAAATTTCTCTGCAGGACATCAACAGGATATAAACATCAAGCCCGTGGCATTACAAAACAAGCCTTCTTACCACAAAGAAACAAAGCGCGACACCTGCAAGCACGTGCCCCACTTTGGGGGGCAAATGTTGGGCGGATTATCACCCAGAAGATCTCGAGACTGAGAAGTTACAATTTCACCCGGGCTCGCAACCTCCACTTCGTTCGACAGCCAAGGAGCTCAACACTAACCTAGAAGTCCATCCAACATTCTCAGTGTAGAAGCTCATTCGGCCCCAAGCTCATTCGGCCCCAAGCTTCATTCGGCCCAAGCCCTCCAATACCGAACCAACACTACTACCGAGTCCCAAGACACCGGTCCAGGAGCCAGGCCGAATCAACCTTCTCCCCAACATGCCACCGAACCAAGCCTCTCCTCCATAGCCGGTCCAAACAAGCACCGAACGACACTCACTGCAGGACCAACCCTACTACCGAACCACATACATAACGCCTTCACAACCGGTCCAAACAACCACCGGTCCACTCTCATTGCCGGTCCACACCTACCACCGGACCAACTCCATGCCGAATGTAGCATCGCCGAACCAGATGATTGCCAGTCCAGACTGCTTCAGCCCGGGCCCACCAGCAGCTATATACATCCAAGACCCCTGCCCCCCTACCTCACTCTATAAATAGAGGGGCAGGGGTACAACAATGGAGGACAAGTTTGAGAGCTCAAGCGAGGAAGGAACTTTCAAACTACTTTCATATACTTGTATACGAAGCATTGTACTTGTAATCCGAAAGAAAGAAGATAATAACATATAAAGTGGACGTAGGCATATTCCGGCCGAACCACTATAAATCTGCGTGTCTTTTACATTTCAGCCCCTACTTCTTTTATATTTACATACTCATCTAAAATCATTGAAAATCACATATAATCAACTAAATAATACGACTTGGAGGTGTTTGTCCATTTTTTGTGCAAACAATAAGTTAAAGGTTTCATGATATCTCTCTACTCTTTACAACTTGAGGCGCAAGCAGGTCAAATTAGAGGCACATGAAAGTTTATTTTGGTTTAGGTTATAGTTGAATATTTTAATTTTCTAGGAAAACGTATCATCATAGAAGAAACAAATTTGAACACCGAATAAACTCATGAAATAATGATAAGAGATAACACGTTTCAAGTAGATTAGCACGAGTTATGTAAGACTTCTTTTCAGGAAGAAGAGCATGTTATGTATCAAAAGATTTAGCACAAGTTATATATGGCTTCTTTTAAGGAAGAAGAACAAGTTATGTATCAAAGAATGGAATGCGCTACCTTTGGGAACGTTGAAAAATGAAAATAATGCAAGAGAGATGATACAATTAGCTTCCCATGATGATTTGAAGGTATGCAACGTATAAAATGAAAAGTAAACAATTAAAAGTTCTCTTTTTTGATAGATTTGATATGTTATGAAAATAGATAATATGAACTACCTTTCAATTGTCAGTGCCTTATGCCATATTTCATTATATCTTCGAGAATGTTCTATATACAGTGTTGGATTGATTTTATATTCAATTGGTTAAAAAATAGGCATTTTATGTACATTTTGAAGTAAATAAAAATCTTTTTAGTGTCATATCTATTTTTTAATGTTTCTATTATCTATTTAAATGTTATACTTATGCTATTCTGTACTATTTTTTTAAACGCATTTTGTAACAACTTGAATTTCAATGGGTCCAGATTTTCGCAAATGCTAAAATCCAAGCCCATTGAAGCCCGAGTTGGGTATCCAGTATCCAGCAAATAGGAAAAGATAAATATATTAGGGCTCAAATAAATATCTCACAGCGGAACTGACCAAAACATAATAGTAAGTAAATACTAACCAAGATAATAACACTTTCTAAGCAAGTATCTCAAAACTGGAAAAATCTTTACCATCTATCTAACCTATGGGTTGTTATGAAGAGGGGGTCAAAACTGAAGTTATAGTGAATGGACAAATTATACACTTCTAAGGATAATTCTACATATATCGTTCTATTTCCATTTTCTCCTATATTAGGTTTATTGGGTTTATAATACTCTCGCCTCTGTGCGTGAATCATACCATCTACTACCTAGTACATTAAGATCTAATAACCAATATATATATGTAGTTACATGCCCAAAGACAGCATTGTTCCTAGGTACAACCCATAGTACTATCTGTATCCTCCTCGAAAAGGACTCCATCGTCTTGTTGCTAGAGCGTTCTGTGACTACATCTGTAAAGGACAGCTTGTTCCAACGTCTTTTATGAAAATGTAAAAATGCGTCCGCATTAGCTTATACTAGTGCTCGGACATCCACAATGTGTCACCATGTGCATACTTTGAGGACTATACGCAATCGTTCTGTCTACTCCCTGAATCCCGCAAACAAGGTTTACCTTGTACAGTACTCAGTCGGGGATTTTCTATATCTATAAAGGTCCGCTTCGTTGGGCCAATAATACAGATATTCTACTTGGTTTTGTTAGTCCTTGGGATGATGGTTTTGATGACAACAACCTTAGAATAAGATTATAAAATATAAATACTAACAATATAGTTTAGATATATATGAATATGCAGGATTTAATGATGCAGGTACCAAGGATGAAGACTGTACAGTATAGAGATTCAAGATATCAAGATTGAAGACTCATTAGTATCAAGAATACCAAGAGTTCAAGATTTCAATAATAAGCAATTTAGTTAGGAATTTTGTTAAAACTCCTAGAAAATCACTGGCATCTTAAAATTCAATTTATTCATGGAATGTAACCCACTTCGAGCCCGTTAATGGGACGGAACCTATGAAAAATCTAGTGGAACATTGTTTTGTATCCGCTAACTTTTATTTACATGTTTTTATAAAATTATCTTGTTTTCTAAATGATTTCTAAACTTACCTTTTTCAAAAGAATCAAAAACATCTATCCTAGTTTTAAATATTTTTAGCCTAAAAAATAATTTTTATTTTCAAAATCAAATTATCTTTGGTTTTTAAACTATCTTTTAATTATAACATATTTATTTAACTTTTATTATTTATACTGTAACGACCCTGAAATTCAGACCCAGTTTAAAATTTTTAAAATCGCTTATTTAGCGTAGAATTTTAAATTTTCACAAACAAATTCCGATGCTATTCAAACTTCATATTTGGAATGCGTCTAATTAAACATAGCAACTGGTAAATTTTCGTTCGAAAATATGAAAGTTTACTTCGCGCGTAAACTTACTTCAATTTAAATCAGTTAGTAATTAATGAAAATAAGCCGTTTTCGAAACCTAAATATTTTACATAGAAAAATTCTAAATCGTTTTCTGAGCAAGACGTCATTTTTCGTTTTTCAAAATTCGGACTTCTTTAGCTCCGTCGCTCTTATTTTTCGACGTTTTACTGCATTTTCCTTTAGTAGGAAATTTCGAATTTAATAATTCAATCAAATAACTGATATCTTTATACCGTTGTGTCCGCCTCGTCGCGCTGACCAAAATGGTATATTTATTTGTGTCAATTGGAGTTCGGCGTTGCAAATTTTAATTGGTTAACGAAGTACAAACTGGTCTGTTACGTAGCACAAACCGATACTCAACTTTCCAACGTTCAAAATTCTTGGAGTCTATTCAGCTGTCTTGGAAACCCAATAGCCACCACTTTGCAAAAACATCATTACATTTCCTGTGCACTCTAAACCCCTCTCTATATACATGCCTTCATTTATGCCTCTGCCAGCTCGTTCATTTCAATGTCTATTCATTTCAAATCGTGCAAGCTGTAAAGCCACAAGTCATAATTAATAATACACAAAATTCAACCACTGCCTTTTTGCTATTCCAACGTCTGTCCATTTGTTTTACTTTCACTATTTCCCGGTTTAAAAATATATTCTATTTCATTTTCGTCTCTGTTCCACTCATTCTTTCCTGTTCCCTTTGGATTTGCTCTTTAAATTTGTGAAAGCTATTATAATACATTTATATAAGATGGGTCATATATAATTGCTGCTATCTTCTTCTCCACTGGACGTCTCTCTCATGTACAAAATACAACGAAATGAGAGCTAAATCAATCCTCATCGCCATCGCCATTGGCCAGGCCTCCAAAACTGCGCACCTCCCCCTCTTTGGCAAAGCTTGGCCGAAGCCATACACCGCGGTCTCTCCACCTCCAGCACCGACCTTACCTCCTTGACCCGCCGTTCCGCCCCACTCATCTTCACAGACCCATGCTCCACCCGCTACCCACATCTCGACATTCACCTCTCACCGACCCCGTCACCCAAACCCCAAGCTCTACCGAGCACCATGGCCGAAGACCTACCCGCCATGTTCCCACCAACTCGCCGTCTCCTCTCACCTTCAACTCTCTCGGCCATAAAACCCATGCCTTCCTCCTCTTTTATGTCAGCTCCACCCCTCCACCGGCCCCTCTCCACTGCTCCTCCATGCCGCTAGTGCTATCGAGACTAGCCTCCCCTACAACGACCATTAACCCTTAGCATAGCACCTTCCTCCGTGCTCTGTAACTGGTCGAACGTTGCCGACCATCGGCCGCCTGCCGTTCCAATTTTCCGAGCAACCACAGCCTTCTACGACCCTAGCCGTTTCATCTTCCATAACCGAGCACTTTTCTTCTCCTTGGAACAGGTATATGTGCTCATATAAATATTAATATGTATATATTAAGTTATATATACCGTGTGTAATGTATATTTGGGGGCTGGGTGCAAGTAAGGTGTGCGCAGAGATATTTGAATATATATATGTTTATAGTTATTTTAAATTAAAGTTTAGTATGTATTTTATATATATACAGTTGTCAGTTTTTTTTAGTAAATGGTAGCCTTTGCAGATTCGAAATATGATGGTATTACATATATATTGGTATGTGCTGCTGCATATTGTACGCACAATATGATACTAGAATATAATATGTAAGTTATATATATGGTTATACAGGCAAGTTTATCAAATAGTACAACATGCGTTGGTTTTATTTTAATAAAGTAATTATGAGGTACAGTATGGGTAGTATAGTGTATGTAAGCTATGTCTGTTCTGTTAGATTCACAATATTATAGTTGATATATGAAGTGTACGGGAATATATTTATATATGTATACTATATTATAATATACTTTATTTTATTAGACTCATACATATAAAAATTGGTAAGCATGGGTTTATCTTTGGGAATATGGTATACAGCTATATATATATATATATGTGTGTGTGTGTGTATATATATATATATATGCGCGTATGAAAGGTATGTTTTAATCATTGCTTAAAATGTTGTTTTGGTACTGTCTTATTTTATATATAGATGAGTATTGGTCTATATTAGTATTATATAATCTGGCTATAGAAGCTGTATTGTTATAATTTAAAAACAATGATTATGATATATATATTTTAATATGGGTTTGAAATTTTAAAATATGATTTGTATATATAAATAGTTATGCATAGCTATATATACGAGTTCACATATATCCATTATCTCCATCGATCCAGTCCTGACTTGTTCTCGTCCATTCTGATTTATCAGTCGGTCCATCGAATTCGTGCCAGTCTCGCCATGCTTTGAAATTCGTGCTTGGATATTTCAATGTGCGTATCAGTGTGCGTATCTGTGTCATCGCCTATTCTCTCGAGACTCGGAAGGTGAGCTATCACTCACGATTAATGTTCTTTTATTTATTAAATTTGATTTCAATTAAAACGATAATTGAAATATGCTGCTGTTAGTTATTTACACTGTTATATATGTTATTAACTATATCTGTTCACCTATGACATCTGACACCATTACCTGTTAATTATTTATGCGATGATAATACAGTTTGGTTGATAATTGATTGATTGTTTGTTGTTTATATTGGATGCTAAAAATTGTCATGTATAAGTGATAATTATTATGCAATTGAAATTGACGAAGAATAGTTAACTATTTGAAATTGATATGTGTTGAAGTTGATTAGTTAAATTTGTATAATATGACCCCTTTGAATGATAAATAAATTGACACGTAGAAATAGTGTTAACGACACCTTGAATCGTTTAAATGTATGTTGTATAAATTGATGTAGTTTGAAATTGAATGACAAGTGAAAAACCGTATAAATAATTAGTGGAATAATCTTTAATCTGCATGAAATGATAGTGCATATTCTAGAAATAGTTATATTAATGCGCACAAATAACAATGCGAATTAATACGATCATTTCGGGATTATTTGAATTGATTATTGAATTGTTATTGATTGTTGTTATTGCTTGTTTATTTACTTTGACACCATCCCTGTTATCACACTGCAAGTTCTCTTTGCTATGCTTTGATTTTTGAATTGGAATTGGAATCGGGTTGAAATGATAAATACCCAAAATGAACTTGACTTAGGATAGAAAATTAAATAAAACCTGATTGGTCAATAATTTGATTCAAAATAAAATAATGATTTTATTTGAGTAAAGAATAAGGTTTTGAAATGAAATTGGAATTTGAACTTAATGAAAGGAAAATTGTTAATATTTAAAATCTGAAACAAATATTAACATAGTAGTTGTTGAAAGAACGTTGTTTTAAAATTTATTATTGACCATAAAATTTGGAATTACTCATTGAATTAAGTTTGAAATGATTTAATAATTGAGTTTGAATTTATATTTAAGTTGAAATTATTAAGTTTTGAAATTATTAATAATTAAGTTGAAATTATTTAATAATCGAATAAGATTGAATTATTTGAATAAATGAATTTGAACTTCGTTAATAAATGAAATTGGGTTTCTTTATTTATTAAGTTTGGAAAAACTATTTAAGAAAGTTAAAGTGAAATTTGATTCCTCAAATATATGAAATTTAGTTTCTTTATTGATTGAGTTTTGATTCTGTAACTATGTAAAGAATAAGTGAAATTGAATTACTTAACAAGAAATAAATGTGTTTTATTGAAATTAATGTAAGAATTGTAAATTAAGGAATTTGATTTGACAAATTTAGTTTAATTAAATTTGTAAGTTTTGATATAATAAAGTTAACTTAAGTAATTGATTTAATGACTTGGGAATTAAAAGGATTGTTTTTAGATGTTAAATTAACTTAACGAATATTGAATAAAATCGATAAATTAATTTAAATTGATTTGAATGTTAAATTTAATTAATTTAAATAATTTCGGAATGAAACTTTTATACGAACTTGAATCAATATTTGAATTGTTTAAATATAATTCGAAATTGAATTATAAGATTTTGAAATGGTAAATTGGAAGTTTTGAAATGTAAATTATGGGAATTGATATAGAAAGACATATGGAATGTTATTACAAATTCTAATTGAAATTGAAATTGATTGTTTTGAAATATATTAAACGACCAATCGGTGTAATAAATACGTAGTTATTAAAGAGACCGAGATCGGATATGGACATACTCTCTGTCGACACCGAAACCACTTTAATAACTATTATACGAGGGGAGTTGATCCAGATTGAAGTGGATGGTTTGTTGGACGCGTTGACTGAAGAAAGAGAACGATATTCACCTCTCACCGACCCCGTCACCCAAACCCCAAGCTCTGTCGAGTACCATGGCCGAAGTCCTACCCGCCATGTTGCCCACTAACTCGCTGTCCCCTCTCACCTTCAACTCTCTCGGCCATAAAACCCGTGCCTTCCTCCTCTTTTATGTCAGCTCCGCCCCTCCACCGACCCCTTTCCACTGCTCCTCCATGCCGCCAGTGCTACCGAGACCAGCCTCCCCTACAGCGACCATTAACCCTTAGCATAACACCTTCCTCCGTGCTCTGCACCTGGTCGAACGTTGCCGACCATCGGTCGCCTGCCGTTCCAATTTTCCGAGCAACCACAGCCTTCTACGACCCTAGCCGTTTCATCTTCCTTAACCGAGCACTTTTCTTCTCCTTGGAATAGGTATATGTGCTCATATAAATATTAATATATATATATATATATATATATATATAAAGTTATATATACCGTGTGTAATGTAAATTTGGGGTCTGGGTGCAAGTAAGGTGTGCGCAGAGATATTTAAATATATATGTTTATAGTTATTTTAAATTAAAGTTTAGTATGTATTTTATATATATACAGTTGACAGTTTTTTTTTTTAGTAAATGGTAGCCTTTGCAGATTCGAAATATGATGGTACTACATATATATTGGCATGTGCTGCTGCATGTTGTACGCACAATATGATACTAGAATATAATATGTAAGTTATATGTATGGTTATACAGGCAAGTTTATAAAATAGTACAACATGCGTTGGTTTTATTTCAATAAAGTAATTATGAGGTACAGTATGGGTAGTATAGTGTATGTAAGCTATGTCTGTTCTGTTAGATTCACAATATTATAGTTGATATATGAAGTGTACGGGAATATATTTATATATGTATACTATATTATAATATACTTTATTTTATTAGACTCATACATATAAAAATTGGTAAGCATGGGTTTATCTTTGGGAATATGGTATACAGCCATATATATATATATATATATATATATATATATGCGCGTATGAAAGGTATGTTTTAATCATTGCTTAAAATGTTGTTTTGGTACTGTCTTATTTTATATATAGATGAGTATTGGTCTATGTTAGTATTATATAATCTGGCTATAGAAGCTGTATTGTTATAATTTAAAAACAATGATTTTGATATATATATTTTAATATGGGTTTGAAATTTTAAAATATGATTTGTATATATAAATAGTTATACATAGCTATATATACGAGTTCACATATATCCATTATCTCCATCGATCCAGTCCTGACTTGTTCTCGTCCATTCTGATTTATCAATCGGTCCATCGAATTCGTGCCAATCTCGCCATGCTTTGAAATTCGTGCTTGGATATTTCAGTGTCCGTATCAGTGTGCGTATCTGTGTCATCGCCTGTTCTCTCTAGCCGCGGAAGGTGAGCCATCACTCATGATTAATGATCTTTTATTTATTAAATTTGATTTCAATTGAAACGACAATTGAAATATGCTGTTGTTAGTTATTTACACTGTTATATATGTTATTAACTATATCTGTTCACCTATGACATCTGACACCATTACCTTTTAATTATTTATGCGATGATAATACAGTTTGGTTGATAATTGATTGATTGTTTGTTGTTTATATTGGATGCTAAAAATTATCATGTATAAGTGATAATTATTATGCAATTGAAATTGACGAAGAATAGTTAACTATTTGAAATTGATATGTGTTGAAGTTGATTAGTTAAATTTGTATAATATGACCCCTTTGAATGATAAATAAATTGACACGTAGAAATAGTGTTAACGACACCTTGAATCATTTAAATGTATGTTGTATAAATTGATGTAGTTTGAAATTGAATGACAAGTGAAAAACCGTATAAATAATTAGTGGAATAATCTTTAATCTGCATGAAATGATAGTGCAGATTCTAGAAATAGTTATATTAATTCGCACAAATAACAATGCGAATTAATACGATCATTTTGGGATTATTTGAATTGATTATTGAATTGTTATTGATTGTTGTTATTGCTTGTTTATTTACTTTGACACCATCCCTATTATCACACTGCAAGTTCCCTTTGCTATGCTTTGATTTTTGAATTGGAATTGGAATCGGGTTGAAATGATAAATACCCAAAATGAACTTGACTTAGGATAGAAAATTAAATAAAACCTGATTGGTCAATAATTTGATTCAAAATAAAATAATGATTTTATTTGAGTAAATAATAAGGTTTTGAAATGAAATTGGAATTTGAATTTAATGAAAGGAAACTTGTTAATATTTAAAATCTGAAACAAATATTAACATAGTAGTTGTTGAAAGAACGTTGTTTTAAAATTTATTATTGACAATAAAATTTGGAATTATTCATTGAATTAAGTTTGAAATGATTTAATAATTGAGTTTGAATTTATACTTAAGTTGAAATTATTAAGTTTTGAAATTATTAATGATTAAGTTGAAATTATTTAATAATTGAACAAGATTGAATTATTCGAATAAGTGAATTTGAACTTCGTTAATAAATGAAATTGGGTTTCTTTATTTATTAAGTTTGGAAAAAGTATTTAAGAAAGTTAATGTGAAATTTGATTCCTCGAATATATGAAATTTAGTTTCTTTATTGATTGAGTTTTGATTCTGTAACTATGTAAAGAATAAGTGAAATTGAATTACTTAACAAGAAATAAATGTGTTTTATTGAAATTAATGTAAGAATTGTAAATTAAGGAATTTGATTTGACAAATTTAATTTAATTAAATTTGTAAGTTTTGATATAATAAAGTTAACTTAAATAATTGATTTAATGACTTGGGAATTAAAAGGATTGTTTTTGGATGTTAAATTAACTTAACGAATATTGAATAAAATCGATAAATAAATTTAAATTGATTTGAATGTTAAATTTAATTAATTTAAATAATTTCGGAATGAAACTTTTATACGAACTTGAATCAATATTTGAATTGTTTAAATATAATTCGAAATTGAATTATAAGATTTTGAAATGGTAAATTGGAAGTTTTGAAATGTAAATTATGGGAATTGATATAGAAAGACATATGGAATGTTATTACAAATTCTAATTGAAATTGAAATTGATTGTTTTGAAATATATTAAACGACCAATCGGTGTAATAAATACGTAGTTATTAAAGAGACCGGGATCGGATATGGACATACTCTATGTCGATACCGAAACCACTTTAATAACTATTATACGAGGGGAGTTGATCCAGATTGAAGTGGATGGTTTGTTGGACGCGTTGACTGAAGAAAGAGAACGATATTGGATGACCCCTGACATGACTAGAACAGGAGCCGCACCGGGCCATTGAGGTTCGCCATCTCTAGCGGACACACTTCTTCGATACCATATCTATTACTTTTGTGATTCGATTTGGGTGCACCCCTCGGTTTGGGAGTGTTGTTTCGCGGTGTTGAGGTAGCTGCTGGATATGCTCAACATCAGTCCGGATCACGCAACTACTAGTATCCTAGTTGGTATCGCCTCATATACCTTGTCATACTGATTATCCTATTCGCGACCACTACGTTTTGTTTTGTGTTATACCTATGGGGTACCCTCTGATAACCACCAGTATACGGTGGGGCTTACGGTGCTGCATAGACTATGGCATTATAAAAATGTGTTAAGGGGGATTATGGTAACGCCTTAATGCTATTTTAATACTTTATATTACTGATAGACATTATCTACTTAGCGTACGTTACTACCTAGTAGATAGTTTAGCGGATCTTTAGAGGATGGTTATTCCAAACATCCTTTGAGTTACTTGTATTTCAACTGTCATTTCACTTGATTTGGATTTATCGACATAAGAATATTAATCCTGACTCGAGTGTCTTGTGTTTTGTTTTACGCTCGGGTCAGACTGAGTGATTCAGCTTTGAGACTCACCTTTGGAGTTGGAGCTTTGCTTGAAGATCCAGCCATCTATTCTGCTTTCAGTATTCGATGATTCCAGTGATGTATTCCGATTTGTACCTGATGTATCGTGTTACTCTTATGATGTATCTGGTTTAACTCTGATGTATCTTATATATTTATATAGTAGCTTCATGAACTACTATCTCTTTTACTTCCGCTGCATATTATTACTCTGTGTCTGTGATCTGTGACTATTTATTTATTGTATATCTTAGTTTTGCCAAATTTAAATTAACAATTCTGTATTTTGAATTATTCAAGTCCGACATGTGAGGATGCGAATAGTCCAAAATAGCGGGTCGTTATAGTTGGTATCAGAGCTTTTGGTAGCTCTAGGCAGAACTTAGCATACAGGGTAAATGTATTTACAGAATCACTCTCATTCGAGTTTCAATTTCTTCTTTTGACTCAATTCTTTTGAACTTTGGAACGTTCCCTCGGTTCCAAAATTCATTCTCGTCCCTCACTATTCGTCTTCTTTCAATTCTGGAGTATTCCATAACTCCACTTCGAATGACCCTTATAATGAATCGGCGGTCTCCCCAAGCGCCGAATGATTTGTAAATGGGTGAAACTCCTTTACAATAAGCATTGTTTTACCGGAGATTTCTGTATCCTCGGTTTACGATGCTATCTATCTCCTGCAATACCTGAATTCTATTTCTTGAGATCGAATGTTGATTTACCTCGGAATCTAGCATCGATCTTATTCTTGAAGTTATGGTCGACCCGGTTTAGGTTGCTCGTGAATTGAATAAGCTTACCCATTTCCCGATTCTGTTAATTGAACTATCTTATCTTCTATTTCGAACTTATTATCGAATCAAAATTCTCTTTGATTTGATTTCCATCAAATTTGAATCTCTCTATACTTATTTTGAAATCCATTCTTGTATTGTCGAGCGAGGAATTGCATTTGTAATTTAATGTTAAAATGTTTTACATATATTGTGTTGTTTGAGTTGCTGATGTTGATTTGGGTTTTCGATCGATTCGTCTGATCAACACTATCGATAGAATTTCCAAAACACTTGAACATAACAAACTGACACAATAATATTTTCGAATTTGGTGAATAAAATAGTTTGTATGATTATATTATATATAAGTATAAATTTCTCTGAAATTAAATTGTTAATGAATTTGTTGCCTTAAATGATAATATTTGATTTCCATTTATTGTTTTGTGAACCATTGACTTTGGTAATATAAATCGTAATGTGAAAATTTTAAATTTCGTTTATTGTTTTATAAATAATTAACTTTTTCATAAAATAAATAAATAAATTTATAAAATTCGGTTATAATTTTATTTGAAATTTGAAATGTGTTTAAATTAGAATTTGAGAATTTAATTTCCGGTGATTTCAAACTTGTCTTTAAAGTTTTAAAAGGTATATTGCTTAAAGTATTTTCGAATAGAAATCTTTTCAAAGAAATTCTAGATGTTTAAATCAGTGCTCTTCTCTTTGTCGCTGAAAAATAATTTCGGTGATGACGGCCGCATCATCGACATTCATTTTCGAGTTTCGAAGTGTAGAGACTATTCTGTAGCTTTGCTACGGTTTTTTTTGAAAAATAAATTAATTTGAATTTCTAAACATTACTTGATTTGTAATATATATTGAAGATTTAAATTTGATCGGATATATTATGAATATATATATTTATTTTATCTCAAGTTGTTTGAAGCTAATCGGAAATTAATTCTTAAAATTTGTTAAAGGATGATTTTACAATTTTAAATAAAGCCCAAATTCTTTTATATAAATACTTAACTTGAAATAATTGAATTGAAGAATTTATTTGGATAATACTCGATTGCACTATATATAACTTACCTAAAAAAAAGGTTAATTATGTAATTGAATATTAAACAGTAGAAAATGACATCAAAGGAATTTTTAATAAATTGAGTAGTTATAATAAATGTAAATATACTTAATATATATGTGACAGGGTATATTAAGTAGAATAAATTTAATAATAATTTGGAATAAAGAAAAATTAAATTGGTCAAAGAAGGTTTGATTATAATAAATGACTTCAAATTTATGATCTTTGAAGTTGTTAATTTAAGAAAGTTGGATAATATATAACACAAATTGTTTTTATAAATAAAATGTAAGTGCGTAAGTAAATGTTATTCACTTAAATTCTAATTATAAATGTTTATGAGATAAATAGAATAATAAGTTAAATAAATAATAGGTATGATTAATAGAAGAAAATTTTGTTTTGAAAGTTAATAAATTGAATTAAATCAACATAAGAGAATATCTTGAATTAATTGAATTTAAATTGAATTTCATTTGAAAGGAATCTTTTGTACCTAACGTTAATATATGTGAAATCAAATCAATTTTATGAAAGTCTTGAATTTAAAGTCAAATTGTTAAATATAAATTAATTTAAATTGAAATTTCTATGGTTTAAATCAATTGTTTATTTTGTAATTTAGGTCTATTTCTTCTGGTTGTTTCTATTCTCCTACCTCCTTCCTTTTCGGGGATGAAAAGTTTTGAGTGGGGGAGAATGTAACGACCCTGAAATTCAGACCCAGTTTAAAATTTTTAAAATTGCTTATTTAGCGTAGAATTTTAAATTTTCACAAACAAATTCCGATGCTATTCAAACCTTATATTTGGAATGCGTCTAATTAAACATAGCAACTGGTAAATTTTCGTTCGAAAATATGAAAGTTTACTTCGCGCGTAAACTTACTTCAATTTAAATCAGTTAGTAATTAATGAAAATAAGCCGTTTTCGAAACCTACATATTTTACTTAGAAAAATTCTAAATCATTTTCTGAGCAAGACGTCATTTTTCGTTTTTCCAAATTCGGACTTCTTTAGCTCCGTCGCTCTTATTTTTCGACGTTTTACTACATTTTCATTTAGTAGGAAATTTTGAATTTTATAATTCAATCAAATCACTGATATCTTTATACCGTTGTGTCCGCCTCGCGCGCTGACCAAAACGGTATATTTATTTGTGTCAATTGGAGTTCGGCGTTGCAAATTTTAATTGGTTAACGAAGTGCAAACTGGTCTGTTACGTAGCACAAACCGGTACTCAACTTTCCAACGTTTAAAATTCTTGGAGTCTATTCAGCTGTCTTGGAAACCTAATAGCCACCACTTTGCAAAAACATCATTACATTTCCTGTGCACTCTGAACCCCTCTCTATATACATGCCTTCATTTATGCCTCTGCCAGCTCGTTCATCTCAATGTCTATTCATTTCAAATCGTGCAAGCTGTAAAGCCACAAGTCATAATTAATAATACACAAAATTCAACCACTGCCTTTTTGCTATTCCAATGTCTGTCCATTTGTTTTACTTTCACTATTTCCCGGTTTAAAAATATATTCTATTTCATTTTCGTCTCTGTTCCACTCATTCTTTCCTTTTCCCTTTGGATCTGCTCTTTAAATTTGTGAAAGCTATTATAATACATTTTATATAAGATGGGTCATATATAATTGATGCTTTCTTCTTCTCCACTGGACGTCTCTCTCATGTACAACAACGAAATGAGAGCTAAATCAATCCTCATCGCCATCGCCATTGGCCAGGTCTCCAAAACTAGCGCACCTCCCCCTCTTCGGCAAAGCTTGGTCGAAGCCATACATCGCGGTCTCTCCACCTCCAGCACCGACCTTGCCTCCTTGACCCGCCGTTCCGCCCCACTCATCTTCACAGACCCGTGCTCCACCCGCTACCCACATCTCGACATTCACCTCTCACCAACCCCGTCACCCAAACCCCAAGCTCTGTCGAGTACCATGGCCGAAGTCCTACCCGCCATGTTGCCCACTAACTCGCTGTCCCCTCTCACCTTCAACTCTCTCGGTCATAAAACTCGTGCCTTCCTTCTCTTTTATGTCAGCTCCGCCCCTCCACCGGCCCCTTTCCACTGCTCCTCCATGCCGCCAGTGCTACCGAGACCAGCCTCCCCTACAGCGACCATTAACCCTTAGCATAACACCTTCCTCCGTGCTCTGCACCTGGTCGAACGTTGCCGACCATCGGTCGCCTGCCGTTCCAATTTTCCGAGCAACCACAGCCTTCTACGACCCTAGCCGTTTCATCTTCCTTAACCGAGCACTTTTCTTCTCCTTGGAATAGGTATATGTGCTCATATAAATATTAATATATATATATATATATATATATATATATATAAAGTTATATATACCGTGTGTAATGTAAATTTGGGGTCTGGGTGCAAGTAAGGTGTGCGCAGAGATATTTAAATATATATGTTTATAGTTATTTTAAATTAAAGTTTAGTATGTATTTTATATATATACAGTTGTCAGTTTTTTTTTTTTAGTAAATGGTAGCCTTTGCAGATTCGAAATATGATGGTACTACATATATATTGGCATGTGCTGCTGCATGTTGTACGCACAATATGATACTAGAATATAATATGTAAGTTATATGTATGGTTATACAGGCAAGTTTATAAAATAGTACAACATGCGTTGGTTTTATTTCAATAAAGTAATTATGAGGTACAGTATGGGTAGTATAGTGTATGTAAGCTATGTCTGTTCTGTTAGATTCACAATATTATAGTTGATATATGAAGTGTACGGGAATATATTTATATATGTATACTATATTATAATATACTTTATTTTATTAGACTCATACATATAAAAATTGGTAAGCATGGGTTTATCTTTGGGAATATGGTATACAGCCATATATATATATATATATATATATATATATATATATATATATATGAAAGGTATGTTTTAATCATTGCTTAAAATGTTATTTTGGTACTGTCTTATTTTATATATAGATGAGTATTGGTCTATGTTAGTATTATATAATCTGGCTATAGAAGCTGTATTGTTATAATTTAAAAACAATGATTTTGATATATATATTTTAATATGGGATTGAAATTTTAAAATATGATTTGTATATATAAATAGTTATACATAGCTATATATACGAGTTCACATATATCCATTATCTCCGTCGATCCAGTCCTGACTTGTTCTCGTCCATTCTGATTTATCAATCGGTCCATCGAATTCGTGCCAATCTCGCCATGCTTTGAAATTCGTGCTTGGATATTTCAGTGTCCGTATCAGTGTGCGTATCTGTGTCATCGCCTGTTCTCTCTAGCCGCGGAAGGTGAGCCATCACTCATGATTAATGATCTTTTATTTATTAAATTTGATTTCAATTGAAACGACAATTGAAATATGCTGTTGTTAGTTATTTACACTGTTATATATGTTATTAACTATATCTGTTCACCTATGACATCTGACACCATTACCTTTTAATTATTTATGCGATGATAATACAGTTTGGTTGATAATTGATTGATTGTTTGTTGTTTATATTGGATGCTAAAAATTATCATGTATAAGTGATAATTATTATGCAATTGAAATTGACGAAGAATAGTTAACTATTTGAAATTGATATGTGTTGAAATTGATTAGTTAAATTTGTATAATATGACCCCTTTGAATGATAAATAAATTGACACGTAGAAATAGTGTTAACGACACCTTGAATCATTTAAATGTATGTTGTATAAATTGATGTAGTTTGAAATTGAATGACAAGTGAAAAACCGTATAAATAATTAGTGGAATAATCTTTAATCTGCATGAAATGATAGTGCAGATTCTAGAACTAGTTATATTAATTCGCACAAATAACAATGCGAATTAATACGATCATTTTGGGATTATTTGAATTGATTATTGAATTGTTATTGATTGTTGTTATTGCTTGTTTATTTACTTTGACACCATCCCTATTATCACACTGCAAGTTCCCTTTGCTATGCTTTGATTTTTGAATTGGAATTGGAATCGGGTTGAAATGATAAATACCCAAAATGAACTTGACTTAGGATAGAAAATTAAATAAAACCTGATTGGTCAATAATTTGATTCAAAATAAAATAATGATTTTATTTGAGTAAATAATAAGGTTTTGAAATGAAATTGGAATTTGAATTTAATGAAAGGAAACTTGTTAATATTTAAAATCTGAAACAAATATTAACATAGTAGTTGTTGAAAGAACGTTGTTTTAAAATTTATTATTGACAATAAAATTTGGAATTATTCATTGAATTAAGTTTGAAATGATTTAATAATTGAGTTTGAATTTATACTTAAGTTGAAATTATTAAGTTTTGAAATTATTAATGATTAAGTTGAAATTATTTAATAATTGAACAAGATTGAATTATTCGAATAAGTGAATTTGAACTTCGTTAATAAATGAAATTGGGTTTCTTTATTTATTAAGTTTGGAAAAAGTATTTAAGAAAGTTAAAGTGAAATTTGATTCCTCGAATATATGAAATTTAGTTTCTTTATTGATTGAGTTTTGATTCTGTAACTATGTAAAGAATAAGTGAAATTGAATTACTTAACAAGAAATAAATGTGTTTTATTGAAATTAATGTAAGAATTGTAAATTAAGAAATTTGATTTGACAAATTTAATTTAATTAAATTTGTAAGTTTTGATATAATAAAGTTAACTTAAGTAATTGATTTAATGACTTGGGAATTAAAAGGATTGTTTTTGGATGTTAAATTAACTTAACGAATATTGAATAAAATCGATAAATAAATTTAAATTGATTTGAATGTTAAATTTAATTAATTTAAATAATTTCGGAATGAAACTTTTATACGAACTTGAATCAATATTTGAATTGTTTAAATATAATTCGAAATTGAATTATAAGATTTTGAAATGGTAAATTGGAAGTTTTGAAATGTAAATTATGGGAATTGATATAGAAAGACATATGGAATGTTATTACAAATTCTAATTGAAATTGAAATTTATTGTTTTGAAATATATTAAACGACCAATCGGTGTAATAAATACGTAGTTATTAAAGAGACCGGGATCGGATATGGACATACTCTCTGTCGATACCGAAACCACTTTAATAACTATTATACGAGGGGAGTTGATCCAGATTGAAGTGGATGGTTTGTTGGACGCGTTGACTGAAGAAAGAGAACGATATTGGATGACCCCTGACATGACTAGAACAGGAGCCGCACCGGGCCATTGAGGTTCGCCATCTCTAGCGGACACACTTCTTCGATACCATATCTATTACTTTTGTGATTCGATTTGGGTGCACCCCTCGGTTTGGGAGTGTTGTTTCGCGGTGTTGAGGTAGCTGCTGGATATGCTCAACATCAGTCCGGATCACGCAACTACTAGTATCCTAGTTGGCATCGCCTCATATACCTTGTCATACTGATTATCCTATTCGCGACCACTACGTTTTGTTTTGTGTTATACCTATGGGGTACCCTCTGATAACCACCAGTATACGGTGGGGCTTACGGTGCTGCATAGACTATGGCATTATAAAAATGTGTTAAGGGGGATTATGGTAACGCCTTAATGCTATTTTAATACTTTATATTACTGATAGACATTATCTACTTAGCGTACGTTACTACCTAGTAGATAGTTTAGCGGATCTTTAGAGGATGGTTATTCCAAACATCCTTTGAGTTACTTGTATTTCAACTGTCATTTCACTTGATTTGGATTTATCGACATAAGAATATTAATCCTGACTCGAGTGTCTTGTGTTTTGTTTTACGCTCGGGTCAGACTGAGTGATTCAGCTTTGAGACTCACCTTTGGAGTTGGAGCTTTGCTTGAAGATCCAGCCATCTATTCTGCTTTCAGTATTCGATGATTCCAGTGATGTATTCCGATTTGTACCTGATGTATCGTGTTACTCTTATGATGTATCTGGTTTAACTCTGATGTATCTTATATATTTATATAGTAGCTTCATGAACTACTATCTCTTTTACTTCCGCTGCATATTATTACTCTGTGACTGTGATCTGTGACTATTTATTTATTGTATATCTTAGTTTTGCCAAATTTAAATTAACAATTCGGTATTTTGAATTATTCAAGTCCAACATGTGCGGAAGCGAATAGTCCAAAACAGCGGGTCGTTGCATATACTTAGATTTAAATATAAAATTATAGTAAAATTATATATATATATATATATACCAAAATATTATTCTCTATATTTACTTATGTATTTTAACTATACTTAAGTATATTTATAAGGTTTAAAATATTTTTAATATAAGATAGAAGTTATTTTCAAAGAAAAATAAATCACCAAAAATTTCTTTGGCATGTCGACATCCTCAAGTACCCCATGTCGACATGGTAGCAGTTTATTTCAAAAATTTAAATTTCAAAGGAAGTGTCTATTCGTCATATCCTTTCGCGAATGGACATGGTTGTTGTTCTACGATAAACAGGGGTGGTTTTGAATGAATTTTTAATAATATTTTTCTAGTTTTCACTTCTCTTCTTCTTCCCCAATTCTTTATACACATTCTTACCATTACTCTGCCGAAATCAACATTGAATCTAACTAGATCATTTTTGGTTTGATTCTCTATCATTATCTCAACAAGATCTCAGTGCTATTCAGAGTTATAGGCTTCTTTGTAATAAATTTAGCAAGAAAAGGTGTGATTGTAGCCTTGGAAATCAATCAAGTGAGAAAAGGTGTGATTATAGCCTTGGAAATCAATTGGGTGAACTTCTTGCCCCTGAAATCAAGTATCTCTACCCAGAGGATTGTGAATCTGGAGTGGTGTACATCGTGGCCTTGAAATCAAGGGTGTAATTGTACAAATGTTTTTGAAAGGAAATCCGTACTTGTGTGCGGGACTGGATGTAGGGTAACTCCAAGCCAGTATAAAATCGGGTGTGTGCGGGACTGGATGTAGGGTAACTCCAAGATTTAGTAATTCCTTTAAACACTATTCACCCCCCTATAGTGTTAATCCTAGCCTTAAGATCTATATTCTGCATTTTTCACATTTGGTATCAGAGCAAGGTTTTCAAAATTTCATAATCTGATTTTTGAAAAAGGTTTTAAAATGGCTTTGTTTAAAAAAATTGTTAATACTAGTTTAGAAATATTCAGATCATCATTGTCTCATGAGTCTGCATATAATCAATATTCAAATTCAAGTTGTCTACTAAGATTGTTTTATGTGCAGGAAACATGCTTTATGGGGGATGAGGAATCAATCCACAATGGACAGATTGTGCAGATCAAAAAGAATAAATCGATACTTGATAGTGGATGCTCTAGACACATGACTGGTAATCCAGATTTGCTGAATGATATAATATACAAAGATGGAGGACTGGTTAATTTCGGAGACAACTCAAAAGGATATGTGATTGGCATCGGCAAAGTCGGTAACTCTGAAACTCCTATTATTACTAATGTTTTTCTAGTTAAGAATCTGAAACATAATCTGCTAAGTATTAGTTAACTTTGCGATAAAGGATATAAAATTAAATTTGAAAAGATAAATGTCACATTGAAGATAATAATTCAACCATAATATTTGAGGGAACTAGGAAAAAGAATATTTATATTCTTAGTATGAAAGTTTCAAATGATAACCTATGTCTTTTGGCAAATACAAGTGACTCTTGGATTTGACATAAGAGATTTGGGCATTTGAATTTCAAACTCTTATCTAGACTGTCATAACATGATCTAGTAAGAGGTCTCCGTAAAATGATTTTTAAAGTAGATAGTCTATGTGATGCATGTTAATTAGGAAAACTTAGAAAAAGTTCCTTTAAATTAAAAGATATGATTTCAACTTCAAAACCTCTTGAATTACTTCACCTTGATTTATTTGGTCCATCTCAAATTCTGTCAATAAATAATAGTAAATATGTTTTTGTAATTGTAGATGATTATTATAGATTTACGTGGATAATATTTTTGAAACATAAAAGTGATACTTTTAAATGTTTTAAGAATTTTACAAAAAAGATTCAAAATCAACTTTCTCTAAAAATTATAACCATCCGTAGTGATAACAGTGGTGGATTTGAAAATGAAAAGTTTGAGGAATTCTACAATAAAAAGAGAATAACTCACGGTTTTTCATTTCCAAGAACTCCACAACAAAATGGGGTAGTAGAACGTAAAAATAGGATGATTCAAGAGTGTGCGAGAACTATGCTTTCAGATAGTAATTTACCAAAGTATTTTTGGGCAGAAGCAGTTGCTACCGCCTGTCATATTTTAAATAGAATTTTAATTTGACCTTTAACTGTGAAGACATCTTATGAACTTCTTCACAGAAAGAAACCTACGGTATCTTATTTTAGAATTTTTGGAAGTGACTGTTTTAATTTAAATGCAAAAGATAACTTAGATTAATTTCATCCTAAATCCGACAAAAGTATCTTTATCGGATATTCTAATAGAAGTAAAGCGTACAGAGTGTTTAATTTAAGAACTAACACCATCGAAGAAACAATGCATGTTTCATTCAATGAAAATCATAAAAAATTTTGAAGATACAAATGATGAAGAGGATTTAATCACTCAAAATCAAGAGTCAACTGAAACTAATAATGAAATTAATCATCCTAATAAAAAGACTAAACTTTTAAAAGATCATCCTATAGAAAATATATTAGGAGATATGCAATCTGTTGTTAAAACTAGAAATCAACTAAGTAAAATGAGCAATGAAGCCTTTATATAATCAATTGAACCCAAAAATCCAAAAGAAGCATCAGCTGATGATTCATGGATTTTGGATATGCAAGAAGAACTAAATCAATTTACTAGAAATTATGTTTGGGAACTTGTTCCTAGACCTGAAAATAAAACTATAATTGGAACTAAATGGGTTTATAAAAATAAAATGAATGAACTAGGAGAGGTTGTTAGAAATAAAGCCCGGTTAGTCGCTCAAGGTTATTGTCAAGAAGAAAGAATATATTTTGATGAAACGATTTGTTCCTGTAGCAAGATTAAAAGCCATTAGGATTCTACTTGCTTTCGCAAATCATAATAATTTCAAATTATATCAAATGGATGTAAAAAGTGCCTTTGTAAATGGATTTGTAAAAGAGGAAGTATTGAATAACCACCACTTTTTGAAAATGAAAAATTACCAAATTATGTTTACAAACTTATGAATGCTCTATATGGTCTAAAACAAGCTCCTTGAGTATAGTATGATAGACTAAGATCTTACTTATTACAATCAAATTTTGAAATTGGTAAAGTAGGTAATACTCTTTTTATCTAATAAAAATGATATTCAACAAGTACAAGTCTACATAGATGATATCATTTTTGGATCAACTAATTTTGAAATGAATAAAGAATTTTCTAAAATAATGACAAAAGAGTTTGAGATGAGTCATATGGGTGAATTAAACTTCTTTCTAGGATTACAAATAAAACAATTAGATAACGACATCTTTATTAGTCAAGAAAAATATGCTAAAGACCTAGTTAGTAAATTTGGTTTGTCTACTGCAAGTGGAAAACCCACTCCCATGGCAACCAATGAGTACCTAAGTAAAGAAAATCTCTCAAAAGATGTAGATCAAAAAATTATATAGAGGAATGATTGGATCACTACTCCATATCACTGCTAGTAGACCTGATATCATGCACAGTGTTTGTCTCTGTGCAAGATATCAATCCCAACCTAAAGAGACCCACTTAAAAGCTGTAAAACATATCATAAGATATGTTAAACACACCTCTGATTATGGCTTATTTTATCCTAAAAATGATTCTTTTGACTTAATATCTTACTGTGATGCTGATTATGCTAGTTGTAAATCAGACCGAAAAAGTACAAGTGGAACTTGTCACTTTTTGGGACATTCTCTGATTTCCTGGTTTAGTAAAAAGCAAAACACAGTTTCTTTATCAACAACCGATGCAGAATATATTTCTGCCACTTTAGCCTGTTCTTAAGTAATATATATGCAACAAACTTCAAAATATTTTGGTTTAAATATCTCAAAATCACCAATTTATTGTGACAATACTAGTGCAATAAATTTATCCAAAAATACTGTTCATCATACTCGAACAAAACATATCGATACCGGACACCATTTTCTCGGTAATAATATAAGTAAGGAAGTAATTACCCTCGATTATATCAATTCTGAGAATTAAATTGCTGATATTTTAACAAAACCATTAAATGAATCTATATTTACTAAATTAAGAAGAGAATTAGGTATTTGTTCAATAACTGAAATATAAAATATAAATAACAAAGTATAATTAAAAATTAAATCAAAATAAATCAAATAGTAAAATTTTCAAGCACGATGTCGACATCCCCTCTATACCCATGTCGGTATATAACGATTTTTTATTTTTGAAATTTTTCCCACCAAAATTCAAATAAGTGGTTATATATTCTTCTTGTTTTCAAAATTTTTATCATTCTTTCTGTTTCCTTTCTGTTTTAACTTCTGAAATCAATAAAACAATGGCCTCCTCTTCCAAATCAAACAAAAATTCAAACTTTTCTTTCCCTTCTCTTTCTTCTAGAACTTTTCAACGAACTACGCTTGCAAGAGTAGTGAAAATGGAGGATTCTTTGAAGGATGCACTGCAACTGATGACTGAAATTCAAGTAGTGCAACTTAGAATGGCCAAAGAACAAGAACGGGAAGGCAAAATCCTTAGAAATTTGCAAAAATTTCTAATGGACAATCATGCTAATCCGATCTTGATTGATGAAGAGTCTTCAGGAGATCAAGTGCAAGAGGACATCGAAGAAAAAGAAGAAGAATTCATGGAAGAAGAGCACGCTGAAGATGACGACAAAGTCATTCGCGTTGGCGAAGTGTGCTTTGATAAGGATGGAAATCTAGTCGAACAACGTGGAAATTTCTATTTCCACTATGCAAATTGTTCGGTTCATAGATCTCCCATTTTCAAAGACACGCATTAGTTTCTTTTCGTACTTTCTTATTGTTTTATGTTTTTATCTACGTTCTCTACGTAAATGTACATATAATAATATAATTAATAAATGATTGTGTTCTTATATTTTATCACTATTATAAATATTAACTTATAAAGATTCTTAGTTAGGAAAGTTAGTAGTTTAGGACTAAGTTTTGGTTTGGAATTAATGTTGATTATTTATGATAACACTATCATTGTAATCAAATGTCAAAGAGTAATAGATTAATGGGAAGTTGTATAGTTTCGAGTTAGTTTTTGTTGATGACAAAGAGAGAGAAGTATAAAATAGGATAGGCATAGATTAAGGGGAAAGTATAAAAGGGGAAAGCATAAAATAGGGTAGTCAGGCATAGACTAAGGGGGAGTTATTAGTTTTAGGGGGAGTTATTAGGATAGAAGTAATATTTTATAAACAAAGGCTGTCATCATCAAAAAGGGGGAGATTGTTAGTCCTTGAGATGATGGTTTCGATGACAACGACCTTAGAATAAGATTATAAAATATAAACACTAACATTATAGTTTAGATATATATATATATATATATATATATATATATATATATATATATATATATATGCAAGATTTAATCATGCAGGTACTAAGAATGAAGACTGTACAGTATAGAGATTCAAGATATCAAGATTGAAGACTCATGAGTATCAAGAATACCAAGAGTTCATGATTTCAATAATAAGTAGTTTAATTAGGAATTTGGTTGAAACTCCTAAAAAAGCACTGGCATCTTAAAATCCAATTTATTCGTGAAATGGAATCCATTTCAAGCCCGTTAAAGGGATGGAACACTAAGTAGGATGGAACCTACGAAAAATCTAGTGCAACATTGTTTTGTATCCGCTAACTTTTATTCAAATGTTTTTACAAAAATTATATTATTTTCAAAATGATTTCAAAATTTTCCTTTTTCAAAAGAATCAAAAACATCTATCCTAGTTTTAAATATTTTTAGCCTAAAAAATAATCATTATTTTCAAAATCAAATTATCTTTGGTTTTTAAACTATCTTTTAATTATAATATATTTATTTAACTTTTATTATTTATACTTAGATTTAAATATAAAATTATGGTAAAATTATATATATATATATATATATACACATACCAAATATTATTCTTTATATTTACTTATGTATTTTAACTATGGTTAAGTATATTTATAAAGTTTAAAATAGTTTTAATATAAGATAGAAGTTATTTTCAAAGAAAAATAAATCACCAAAAATTCCTTTGGCATGTCGACATCCTCAAGTACCCCATGTCGACATGGCAGCAGTTTATTTCAAAAATTTGAATCTCAAATTAAGTGTCTATTCGTCGTATCCTTTCACGAATGGACATGGTTGTTGTTCTAGTATAAATAAGGGTGGTTTTGAACGAATTTTTAATCATATTTTTCTGGTTTTCACTTCTCTTCTTCTTCCACAGTTGTTTATACACATTCTTACCATTACTCTGCCAAAATCAACATTGAATCTAACTAGATCATTTCTGGTTTGATTCTCTATCACTGTCTCAACAAGATCTCAGTGCTATTCAGAGTTATAGACTTCTTAGTAATCAATTTAGCGAGAAAAGGTGTGATTTAGCCGTGGAGATCAATCAAGTGAGAAAATATGTGATTGTAGCCTTAGAAATCAATTGGATGAACTTGTTGCCCCTGAAATCAAGTATCTCTACCCAGAGGATTGTGAATCTGGAGTAATGTACCTCGTGGCCTTGAAATCGAGGGTGTAATTGTACAATTTCTTTTGAAAGGAAATCCGTACTTGTGTGCGGGACTGGATGTCGGGTAACTCCAAACTAGTATAAAATCCGATTTGTTCTTTCCTTTACTGCTTTTACTTTATTTCTGCATCTGTGTTTGATTCTGTGATCATATCCATGTCTGAATAGTGCATACATTTGTGTTCAAATTAATATAAACTCGAAAAAATTCAGTAATTCCTTTAAACACTATTCACCCCCCTCTAATGTTAATCCTAGCCTTAAGATCCGTATTCCACATTTTTCACAGGTTTGTCTCTTTTCTCATTGTGGCTATGGCCCCACGCAGTCCCCCAACTAATCGAAAGACCTCTCAAGAGCAAAGTGGTTGTGCTCTACTACAAACAATCTGAACATCCAATTGGCTGCACCTCACATCCAATGTCTCGATAGTGAAAGAATCAATGGCCTGTTGGTATAACTCTAGTCTTTCCCAAACTCACTCTGATTAATGATGGCTTGATCTTCGCATGCGACTATCCTTTTGGATCCTGCCCACTATAACCTACTCGCAGTCCGGAGTACAATGTCATATCCCACTCCATCATCCAACTTTTGACTGCCTACAAAGGTTCGCTTCGTTAGGCCTGCAATGCAAAAGTAGTCAAGGCATACTCTCTTGATGGACCACCTACTGATCTTCCTACGAGGGTGCAGCTTCGTTAGGCCTACTCTAGAGGGCCATCCAATAGCATCCTCATGTCCTATGGAAGTCTCGTACTTCCTTCTAACCCGAATTAACTAAGTTGGACGTGCTCTTTCTGGGCTAAAATCTACGATGAACTGCTTCGTTAGGCTCTTTATCCAGATTCTCTTTCGGGCTGCTCCAAACGCACCTTACAATTTTATTAGACACTACGTCCATTCTTTTACCATGCGTTTAGTTTAGTTTTCTTATTTTGTTGGATACTTATTTAACCTAATCATCAAGCCCGGCCCCACCTATGTGTGGGACCATCAGTCCTAGACCTGAAAGGAATGCTGCCGGTGCAGGCCACTTCTATTATTTTGCTTATTAACTTAATCCAAGATCAAAATTTCATAAAATAAGCCTCTATTATTTCTTTCTTTTTAATTATAACCTTCGTGACAATTACACTTGTAGTTGTTAGTTTAATATATTTTTCTTTCTTTTATAACCTACATGTTATAAATGTGACTGGCAAATGTCTCTTTTCTATTCTGGTCTGTCTTCTTTTATAATGATTACTATATTCTTTTTAGTTCTCTTATATTATATGATAGTCTTAGCTTGGGACTAGGTTCAATTATCACAAATTACTTATCATAATTATTGCTTTACTTTTTATTATACTATCTACGCAGTAAATGCAGATCTAGTCACATCTTCTATTTAATATTTCTACCCTTGTCAAATATTTAACTTGATTATTTCCTCTTCTTTAATTTCTTTAACGCTTCACGTTATTCTCTTTTATTCTAGGAAGTAGTTCTATCATATTTGGTTGGTTATAAAAACTGTGCTACAAATCCATTTCAATATTTTAATACTAAATAATGTTATAAACAATAACTCATAACTGCAAGATATTTCTTTTATTGTTTCTCTAATTATTGGGTATTGCAAAATACAGTAATGTCTCTATTGCATTAGTTGCATTTTTTCTTGCTTTTATTCTTGCAATTACATTTATCGTTGTTCTTACAATATTAAACTATGGAAATGTATTCCCTTTTATAAACCAACCAATTAATCTATCACTTATTTCCAAATCAAGTTATTTAAATTTACCCCTTTTTAATTCATTTATCCCATTTTAACACAATTTACTGTAAATTTCTCACTTTAAGGCTTATGTCTTTCTTTACAACTTTTAAGCCTAATATTACTTATATTTAAGTGGATTCCTTTCTTCTTTCAGATAAATAACATTTAAGTATAAGTACACTTCTCTTATGAAATTTGTAGCTTAAACTTAACTAATTAGCAGAACTAATTACTGAAGTAAATGCTGAATTAAATATTTAATGGGAATCTAACGATATTATATATCATAAACATAAAAGAGATATAATTTAAATCCACTCACCTGTCGCCCTTAGCTTTGCTCCAAGTCCTTCCTGGATCCCCTTTTAAGGCGTCTAATATTTTTATTAAGAAAATCTTTTTCGCAGAAATATTTTCTATTTAGGGTTTAGCCTCAGGCAATGAACCCAATTGGGAGAAAATCTGATTGTGAGAAAGTAGCTAGGCCTAGGGTCCTATTTATAATGGTGTTTAGGGATCTCAGACCGTCGGATTTTTGGATTGATTCTGGTGCAACCACATCACAGGCTCACTGAGGATCGTTGGATCCATAAAACAACGCTTCAGATCACTCGAAAAATCAAATTATAAACTTCGTCACGTCCCTGGACGATTTTATGTTCAGGGAAAAACGCGGGTCAACCTATAGGTCGACCTGTGTTCTTTGGTGGTCAACCTTAAGTTTGTCTCTTGTGTTTTACGGGTCAACCTATAGGTCGACCCGTACGGTCTTTTTTCATTTTATTGATTTCTTTTTCTTCTCGTAAATTCTTCACATTGTCCCGGATTTCGACAAGTTATATATGGAAATTGATTAGAAAATCGCCACGAACAAATGGTATATGTTTCAAGGCCATATTCCGACGATTCCAAATATGCTTATTTTCACAATTCATCGTTGTTTGATTTTTTTTAATTATCTAAAAATGCGGGGTGTTACATTATCCCACCCTTTAGGAAATTTCATCCTCGAAATTCGACAAGGGTAAAACTATGTGATTCCTCGCATCAATCACATCCATTTTGTGTACATTCAATTTTGCGACCATCTGTGTCCTTGTGCGTGGTGTCACTCAACATAAAATACATGCATGTACATGAATTTCTAAACGGTACCTCCTATATGAATGCCTTTCTTCTTTAAAATCTCCTTTTTAAAATATGATGCACACATCCTAAATATACTTACAATTTCTATCTGAATGCAATCTTTTGAAAACTCAAAAAGGTTTTTATCCAATTTTTCCCACACTCCGACCGAATACGGGCATAATTCAATGAATTTTTCATCCAAATCCTACCATAATACTTTCAATATTCGAATTTCAGAAAAATCTATTTTTTCAAACTCGATTTCTTATGTCAAATAGTAGGTAGAAAACGAAAAACATCACATTTCCCGTTTTACATTTTGCGCACCTCTTTCTTCGAACTTGGAACTTATGCTGCTATTCTATAAAAATCTCTATTTTCTTTCCCAAGCAAGGTTTATAGCAGAAAACTTTTCTTTTCAAATTTTTTCTATTGACGTTTCTATCGCTTTCTTTAAATTTTACTGTTTTTCTTTTAGTTACTTTTATCTGCTTTTACTACAATAGGAACCAAATGCCTATAAATGAGTATAATCTCATAAAAGAGAAAACAAGTCCTACTACAAAGCGATACTAGATAGGTAAATATAGTAGCTAAACAAAGCTATCATCTAAGGCTAGGAGGCCTAGGACCTTGTCCACTCTGACATAGAAAGGTCCTACTCTAGGAATCCAAGTAACTCGTATGCTCCTCCTGCAGCCTACTAGTCGTTACTGACTTACGCTGTGTTACTCACGATGAATAAGATCTATTCATCTCTTCCATTCCATAATGGAATAACCCAGTCTCATTTACTACAACGAATAAGGGTTTCAATCTATACAGTCTTTATATAAAAAGATAGCTAAGTTTGGGAAAATTTTCTCTTTACCTTTCATTTTTCCCCCAACTAAGGTCTACCTATCCCAACCATGTGTTGTTGAATATGCAAGTATGTGATTTTTGTTTGATGATAATAAACATATATATATTCATTTAAATGTATTTGTTATTGTATTTTATTTTTCACATAATTAGAAAAATATTTGTTGAATAAAATAAATAACACAGAATTTAAATTCAAATAGATATTTTATTCAAACAAATATTTTATAACAATTTTTGAATAGTAAGAATTTGAGCTCTCTCTATATATACACAATTTTCAATTACAATACAATTTCGATTACATCTCAAATTTCACTTTACATTGTTCACCTCACTACATATCACTCATTCACTCGTATTTTAATTTGGACTTTGCTCTGGCCCGAATCCAGAATCTGAGTTATCTGCAAAATAAACACTAACGCATTAAAATTGAAAAAGAAATATTTTTTGCAGTGTAAAATAAAATTTGTTTTTGAAAATATTACTTGCCTTAGTTATTTGGGATGTTCGTCATCATATTTATTTTTGAATTCATCTACACGAACAACCTGTGACATGCACAGTGTATCATTGTACATGCCATATGGCGGTGCACACCGATATATACTTGATAAAATTGCAAGAACAGGCGAGCACAAGGTAAAACCAATCAAAAACTAGGTTCAACTCAAGTGAAATACAAATAAAGTCACGACGTGAGCATAATGTCAAGCCCGAGCTATAAACAACATAGGTATAAAGTTATGTACGCATGAAAACAACTTAATCATTCAAACTCAAGTATGAACACAGTTGTGCCTAGACAACTGTGTTAGGAAATCAAATCTATGGTTTTGATGACAACAACAATACAATGGAAATCGAATATCATATCTATATACAGGTATTTGCTAGAGCAACTTCACTAGAAAGACGAGAACAAGGCTTAAAGAATGTTACAAAATACTACAAGTCAATAGGATCAAAGAAGTAACAGAAAAGATGCACAAAACAGACATGCACAAGTTTCAGACGTTTGGGTGCACAAGCCAGACGTCTGAAAAGGTCCTTTGGAATGAACAAACAGACTAAACCAGACGCCTGTTAGTTGCACTCAGACGTCTGAAAATCTACTATGTACAAAAAATATATAGTATTAGACGCCTGATATAAATACTAGACTTCTGATTTTGAACTCTGATTTTAATTTAAACTTCGACTGCCACATTTGAAAAGACATCTCCGCTTCTCTTTGCTGCTACTCTTCATCATCAACAGAAGCAACTGTTGAGCACTCGTTAATGGATGCAACTACTCAAGCAACCCCTCTACAACTATATATATCATCAACAAACAAGAGAACAACTTCACCTTACTTACTTACGCTCTCCAATTACATATTATATTATATTCTCGATCTCTAGCAATCTATGCTTGTATTTCGTTCTTTTAAATTTTCAGTTCTTCGTAGAAAATACTCTCTAGATATATATTGGAAGCATTTGTACTATTTAGTCAATATCCGTGTTATAGAACACACATTTGACAAGAACAACTTATTGTAACAAAGCCTATTCCTCTGGGCGAAGCAAGGGTTTTTGATAGTTGAATTCCGAAGGGAGCTTCGGGACTAGACGTAGGACGGGAGGTCCGAACCAGTACAAAATCGTGGTGTGCTTATTCTATATTTACTTAGATTAATATTGTTTCAGTTGCATCATATATTTTATCACATATACTTGCATATACACTATACGATCCACCCTGTAGACTTTCAATTGGTATTAGAGCAAGGTTTGATCAAAGTACAGTAACACATTTTTGAATCACTATAATATGGCAAGTATTTTTCAAGAAGGTCAATCCACAGCATGACCTAAACTTTTTAATGGTTCTAACTATGCATATTGGTCAACACGTATGAGAATTTTTATGGAAGCTAATGGATTAGAATTTGGTCGGCCATTCAAAATAAATATGAAGCATCTGACACTGCTATGAACCATATGGAATGATAAAAAAAAAACCATAGCTTCTAATAATGCCAAAGCTATGAATGTTTTATTTTGTTCATTAGAAAAGAATGAATTTTCACGTGTCATGTTATGTAACACTGCATATGATATTTGGCGTACCTTACAAGTTACACACGAAGGCACAAACAAAGTTAAACAAACTAAAATTTCAATTTTACAAAATCAGTTTTCGTCATTTAAAATGAAACAAAATGGATCTATAGTAGGCATGTATTCAAGATTCCAAACCATTCAACACGATTTAATGGCATTTGGAGCCAAATTCACAAATTTTGACTTAGTATATCGAATTCTCAATTCTTTAACTACAGAGTGGGAAAGAAAAGTATTAGATATCGAAGAAACTAATGATCTCTCAACACTCTTAGTTGAATAATGATAGGAAATTTAATGTCCTATGAAGCTAATTTGCAGGCATGAAAGAACAAAATTCAAAAAAGAAGAATATAGCATTCCCAGCAACAAATGAAGACTCTGACTTGGACGAAGAAGAAATTGTATTTATTGTAAAAAACTACAACAAATTCAAGAAGTTTAGGAGAATGACTAGATTTCATAAAGGAGGAAAATCAAGCTCAACAAATCAAACACCAATCAAATGCTATGAATGCGACCAATTTGGACATATAAAGAAAGATTGTCCCAAGCTCAACAATGATAAAAAGAAGAATAAATTTGAAAAATTCAAAAGGAGGAAAGCTTTCAAAGTAACATGGGTGACTCGGATTCTTCACTATCATCAGATAGTGATAGCAATAGTGACAGAGAACAAGCTAATTTATGCTTTATGGCACAAACTGATGAGGTATGTCCCAAACTTAGCTATGATGAATTATTAGAACTTAGCATAGAATTATATGATAAATTTAGACAAATTAATAAATTGAATAAAGAACATATAGCCAAAATAAATAGATTAGAACTTGAAGTAGGAATGTTAAAAGATAAAAAAATGATTTTAGAAGAGGAATTAGAATTATCTCAAGAAAAAATTAAAAATAGTGTGGTTGAAAATGAGACTATGGCTATTGATTTTGATAAAACTAAACTAGAAAAGGATAACATGTTAAAGAAAATGTTAACTTGAAGAGTAATATAGAAACATTAAAAATTGAGAATTTATAATTAAAAGAAGAATTAGGTAAAATTACAAATAATATTTCAAAAACTAATAAAGGAAAACAAGATTTGGAAAATCTTATCAAAACTTCAAAACCATTAGGTAATAGAAATGGAATAGGAAATATTCCTAAGCAAAAAGGGAATAATTTTAAGAAATATAGTTTTATTTATCAAAAGACTAAAAGATCACCTAACTCTAATACGAATACCAAAAACATAAAAATTTGGATTCCTTAGATGAGTAATAATTTAATTAGACAAATACATTTTAATATTTTTTAGATAATGTAGTCTATAGTAAAAATTATGTTCATAAATGTGCCAAACCTTCTTGCGTATGTCTTCCTGTTCCTCCTAACATCTAGGACCCTAACAGAGTATATGGGCACCAATTAAATCATCTTTTATTTTGCAGGTACCCAAAGAAGAAATGGATACTTGATAGTGGATGCTCTAAGCATATGACCGGAAACTCAAAAATGTTGTCAAATATAACATATATCGATGGTGGAACGGTAACTTTTGGAGATAACTCAAAAGGATACGTTGTTGGCATTAAAGAAGTCATCAACTATGGTATTTCTAACTCTTATATTATTATACATGTTTTGTTAGTAGAAAATTTAAAACACAACCTACTTAGTATTAGTCAATTATGTGATAAAGGTTTTCAAATCAATTTCAAAAAAGATAGATGTAATATTTTCCACAAAAACAAACAACTTATCTTTGAGGGTTTTAGAAACAAAAATATTTATGTCTTAAATATGAATATAAATCTAAATTCAAATTTATGTTTAACCGCCAAACATAACGATCCATGGTTATGGCATAAACGATTTTGTCATATTAACTTTAAATATATTAATAAATTAGAAAAATATGAGCTAGTTAGAGGATTACCTAAAATAAATTACAAAGTAGAAAATTTATGGTACGATTGTCAAATTGGAAAACTAAAGAAAAACACTTTTAAATCTAAAAATAATATTTCTACAAAATAACCATTAGAATTATTACATTTAGATTTATTTGGTCCAACTCAAGTATGGTCTATAAACCATAACAAATATGTTTTCGTAATAGTTGATGATTTTTCAAGATATACATGGACTTTATTTTTAAAATATAAAAGTGACACCTTTGGTATGTTTAAAATTTTTGCTACAAGAATTAAAACTCAAATGGATTTGAAAATTAAGAATATTCGAAGTGATCATGGTGGAGAATTCGAAAATGATCTTTTTACTCATTTTTGTAATAAAAAAGGTATAAGCCATAATTTTTCTTTTCCCCCCACACCTCAACAAAACGGTGTAGTAGAAAGAAAAAATCGTACATTACAAGAATGTGCACAAACACTATAAATAGTAGTGGTCTACCAAAATATTTTTGGGCAGAAGCTATTGCCACAGCTTTTTATGTTTTGAATCGAGTAACCATACGACTATGACTAAACAGTCTTGTTTTGAAATATTTTTTGGAAGAAAACCTAAAGTATCATACTTTAAAACTTTCGGATCAAATTGTTTAATATTAAATACAAAAGATAATTTTGGAAAATTTGACCCGAAGGCCGATGAAGGAATCTTTGTTGGACAATCGGATCGTAACAAGGCATATAGAATTTTTAATAAACAAAATAACATAATTGAAGAAAGTTTACATGTTTTGTTTGATGAAAATTTTCTTAACCATCATACTAATGACGATGAAGAAATAATTCCAATAACAAATACAATAAATTCTTTCAATAGTGAAACAAATGCACAAAATCATACTTTAGTATCATCTCTTAGAATTTTAAAAGATCATCCAAAAGATATCATCATTAGAGATCTTAACTCCAGAGTAACTAGAAATCAACTTAACCAAATAAGTCATATTGCATTTGTGTTAAATTTTGAACCGAAAAATTATAAAGAAGCTTCAAACGATAACTTTTGGACAATAGCTATGTAAGAAGAATTAAATGAATTTGAACGTAATAATGTTTGGGAATTAGTACCAAGACCAGAAAATCAACCAGTTATAGGAAAAAAATGGGTATTTGAAAACAAAGTAGATGAAAACGGAAATATAGCTAGAAATAAAGTATGTCTGGTCGCTCAAGGTTATAATAAAGAAGAAGGTATCGACTACGACGAAACCTTTACTCCAATAGCAAGACTTGAGGCCATACGCACAGTACTCGCTTTTGTAAATCATCATAATTTAAACTATTTCAAATGGATCTCAAAAGTGCTTTTTTAAATGGTTTTATTAAAGAAAACGTATATGTTAAACAACCTCCATTGTTTGTTTATGAAAAATATCCCGACTATGTTTTTAAATTACAAAAAAACCTTATATGGTTTAAAACAAGCCCCCCGTGCCTGGTACGAACGTCTTAAAAATCATTTAATTACCTTTGGTTTTCAAATAGGTAAAATTGATACAACTTTATTTATTAAGCGAGAAAATAACGACATTTTAGTTGTACGAATTTACGTAGACGATAATATTTTTGGTTCAACTAACGAAAATCTTTGTAATCAATTTTAAAATATTATGAAAAATGAATTTGGAATGTCTCATACGGGAGAATTAAATTTCTTTTTAGATTTCAAATAAAATAATTTGAAAATGGTATCTTTATTCATCAAAAAAAATTGTAACGATCTATTACGTCGTTTTAAAATGGATAAAACTTCTAGTAAACCAACGCCGATGAGTACTAGCGTTCACTTGGAAAAAGAAGATAATTGAAAAGATTTTGATGAAAAATTATGTCGTAGTATGCTTGGCTCCTTACTTTATTTGATGGCTAGTCGACCCGACATTATGATGAGTGTATGTCTTTGTGCCCCATTTGAAGCAAAACCAAAAGAATCTCATCAAAGAGCTATTAAATTATCTTACGATATCTATCTAGTACTAGAGATTACGATTTGTTTTATCCTAAGGGATCATCGTTTGAACTAGTTTCGTATAGTGATGCAGATTTCGGTGGATGTAAAACAAATCGTAAGAGTACTAGCGGAACATGTCACTTTACCGGACAATCATTAGTTTCATGGTTTAGCAAAAAGAAAAATTGTGTCTCCTTATCTACTTGCGAAGCCGAATATATTTCAGCGGCTCTAGCATGTGCATAAGTGATATACATGCAACAAACACTTACATATTTCATCAAAGTTATCATTAAATCACCAATATATTGCGATAACACGAGTGCAATAAATCTATCAAAAAATCCTGTAAATCACTCGCGTACTAAACATATAGATATACGCATCATTTTTTACATGACAATGTGGAAAAAGGAATTATTACATTAGAATACGTAAATACCAAGAATCAAATAGCATATATTTTCACAAAACCACTAAACAACAAACATTTGTTAAACTGCGATGTGATTTAGGAATATGCTCTCCTAATGATCTTCTAAACTAATACTACATCTTTATTTATTCTATGTTTAGCTAAAAGTTTTTATCCATAAATTAAAATTGATAACTCCTTTACCTTAAATTTTTTAGGTGGTTGTTTCCTGAAATTACCTATAAACAGTTTTAAAATGCATATATAAGTATCTTTGAAAAACAAAAGGTAAAGAATATATAGATCACATATTTTTACAACAGAAAATATAATCATGTCTTCCGACAATTCTCATCTGTCCTTCTCAACACCAACAACGGATAGCTCAGCGGATACACTCACCGCCTTCCTACCCTTACACCAAATCTGGAACCGACGTATAGGTGGTCCTCCTACCATACGGGATTCACTCTTGATAAAAAGTAGTTCAAACGATCTCTATTTGTTGCACCTAACACCAAGGAGAAAATCGATGAAATACATCACTATCAAAAGCAACAAATAGAGGTACAACGAGAATTGTACTTTGAGCAAAAAGTCACGGCGTGACGACAAAGTTTTCTAGGGCAAGTAGCAATAAAATTTTGTAATTCACAGAAGAAAGATGTAGTTTGAACTAATTTCATATAATGATGTGGATTTCGGTGGATGTAAAACAAATCGTAAGAGTACTAGCGGAACATTTCACTTTACCGGACAATCATTAGTTTTATGGTTTAGCAAAAAGCAAAACCGTGTCTCCTTATCTACTTGTGAAGCGGAATATATTTCAGCAGCTCTAGCATGTGTACAAGTGATATACATACAACAAACACTTACATATTTCGGCAAAGTTATCATGAAATCACCAATATATTGCGATAACACGAGTACAATAAATCTATCAAAAAACCCTGTAAATCACTCGCATACTAAACATATAGATATACGCATCATTTTTTACGTGACAATGTGGAAAAAGGAATTGTTACAATAGAATACGTAAACACCGAGAATCAAATAGCATATATTTTCACAAAACCACTAAGCGAACAAACATTTGTTAAACTGCGATGCGATTTAGGAATATGCTCTCTTAATGATCTTCTAAACTAATACTACATCTTTATTTATTCTATGTTTAGCTAAAAGATTTTATCCACAAATTAAACTTGGTAACTCCTTTACCTTAAATTTTTTAGGTGGTTGTTTTCTGAAATTACCTATAAATAGTTTTTAAAAGCATATATAAATATCTTTGCAAAACAAAAAGTAAAGAATATACAGATCTCATATTTTTACAACAGAAAATATAATCATGTCTTCCGACAATTCTTGTTTGTCCTTCTCAACACCAACAATGGATAGCTCAGCGGATACACTCACCGCCTTCCCACCCCTACACCAAATCAGGAACCGACGTATAGGTGGTCCTCCTACTATACGGGATTCACTCCTGATAAAAAGAAGTCCAACGATCTCTATTTGTTTCTCCTAACACCAAGGAGAAAATCGATGAAATACATCACTATCAAAAGCAACAAATAGAGTTACAACGAGAATTGTACTTTGAGCAAAAAGTCCACGACGACTATGTTTTTTAGGGCAAGTAGCGATAAAATTTTGTAATTCACGGAAGAAAGATGTACATGAACTACTTCCGATTCCTTGTAGTTCTTTGAATCCCTCTGCATTAGATCCTTCACCTAGGCGATTCTCTGGTTCCCCAAGAACCCACGAACGAGGAAATATATGCTCTCCACTCAAGCCATGGAGGGATGACAAGTCTGAAGATCACAATGCTCCATCGTCATCTAAATAAATTTAAATTATTCTCATTGTATTTTTATCTACGTATATTGGTAATTCTGTTTCACAAACAATAATACTATGTTTTATTTAAATTTAAAGGTCGAAAAATAAGCAACACCCTTCAAAATTAGACTATTTTTAGAGAAATTGGTCATTTCAGACGTCTGAACATTGCCATCAGACGTCTGACATTTTGGTATCACACAACTTTTTAACCGTCGTGCATATATTAGACGTCTGATATAACCTTCCAGACGTCTGAAAAACATCTCTACGTCATAAAAAATGGAAACCAGTCAATTTCAGACATCTGAATTATTAACCAGATGTCTGAACAAAGTCTCTGCTTCCATGTTATAAAAACTCACATCATTTTCAAACGTCTGAGAAAACTATATTTCCTACAAAAATAAAATTTCGACCTATTCCAAACGTCTAATCATACAAACAGACATCTGATAATTCTCTCTGAATATCAAAATTTACAAATCGATCAAATCCAGACGTCTAACTCAACCAACCAGACGTCTGATTCTATTACTATCTTCATAATAGGTTAAATCAGAGTCTGAATTACCATCCTGACGTTTGAAATCCAATCGACACTTTAAATAACCAGATAACGTCTATTTTTTTACTTATCTCACTTAAATTTTAATTCATTTCTACATCAAGGTCGATTTTTCAATTCTCAAAAATATTTCATCTTCCGATATCTCTCGAATTCAATGGCTCCTAAAACAAAAAACCCTAAGATCTTTAAGCGAAAGCAAGACCAGGCAATTTCATCCAATCCTCAAGTTTTCTTTGATGATCAAATAGAACGATGGATGAATCATGTACCGCATTCGCTCAAGAGAAACAAGGACATTCAAAAGAAGAAACCCCATACAGGTCTGTTTTATAATTTACTCAAATTCCCAATGTACGATTTAGACGAAATGTGTGAAAGTGATGGTTTAGAAACTTTGATATCTTTTAATCCGAATAACGTCCAAATTGATCAGTTAGCCATATTCCTCTTCTACGCTAATTTGGATAGCACAGTAATAGGAACACTGGAAACGACGATAATTGGCTATGGTCTAGCATTTATGGCAACACAGTTAGGCTCATTCCAGGAATCATAGGTAGAACTCTCGATGTTCTGACACCGGCGAAGATTTATATAATATTCTCGATATGCATTCAAACCGAGAGACAATAACACACATCAAATATGGGAAGATGAAATGCCTAAGTTCGCATCTAAATACCTAAGACCAAAGGCGAGACTTCTAACTCGAATGATTATCAACTCTATCATTCCTTGCCTTGGTAGTAATGAGAGGATAACAGAGTTAGATCACAAGGCCCTGTACGCTATATTCAGCGGAACATGGGTGAATTAAGCTAAATTTATATTTGACGACCTCAAATATTTTTGGACTCGATCACGCCCATCGATTATCTACCCCACATGCAACATGAGACTTCTACGTGCTCGCAACATCCCCTCCTATTTATCCACTTTTGAAGAAATTTCTTTAAAATACGCTTCCATAAAAATTTTCTCACTAATGCACCTACCAAAAATCCTTTAGAGTTTATATCATTTGAAGAGTGGACACAACGTCGTCAAGCCAGACAAGCTGGGCCTCCACCTTAAACACAACCTGAACCATCACAAGAGGTGGAGCAACATCACGAAAATTATCCTCCTCCTCCTACACCCTTTGATTATACATCCCAGGAAGACATTTTGGAGACTCGCATAGAAAGGAATCCAAATAAAAGTATTCGCGACTTGACACTTAAAAATCAGTTTATTTTATCTCGGAATCAAAAAGTATTGGCTAAGCGTATTGATAGTTTTGAAACATCTTTTGCTACACGCCTGGCCACAGTTGAAACATCACTTTCAACTGTATTATTGATTCTAAAAGAGGTTCTACAATGGGTTCGTGGTCCTACACCACCTTAAGAAGATTGGCCAACCCCGATGCCTTCTCCTCCTTCGAAACATTCGAAACTTTTTGAGGAGAACGAACCTCTAGAACAAACCCCGACAGCTCCTAAGAAGCAACCTAGCTCTTCCAAACATGAACATGAAGGAGATGATCAAGAAAAAGCTTCCACAAAAGATTCTTAGATTTTTAGGACTCCATCTTATGTATAAAAATGATAAAAATCTATGAATGTAATCGATTAATGTAATTAATGAAATTTCTCTTTTTTGTGTGTTATTTCTGTGTATTTTTCTATCTTACAACGATTGGTAAATATTTAATGAAATGGACATAATTTCGACATTTAAAAAAAGATCCTTTTTGATAATGCCAAAGGGGGAGAAATAATAAAGATCACAATTAAATATGGAAAGCATATATTCAGGGGGGATTTATAAAAATATATATAAGTACATTGATAGTTGTCACCATAAAAAAGGGGGAGATTATTAGGAAATCAAATCTATGGTTTCGATGACAACAACTATACAATGGAAATCGAATATGCATATATATATATATATATATATATATATATATATATATATATATATATAGGTACTTGCTAGAGCAACATCACTAGAAAGACAAGAACAAGGCTCAAAGAACGTTACGAAAGACTACAAGTCGATAGGATCAAAGAAGCAACATAAAAGATGCACAAAACAAATATGCATAAGTTACAGATGTCTGGATGCACAAGTCAGACGTCTCGAAAAGTTGTAACGTCCTGCCTTTTCGCACGATTTAAACAGACACACATGCCGATTCAATCCATACGGAAGGGCGGATTGTTATGGGGTATCTAAGAAAAACAAGAAAGAAAATAAAAGAAAACAGAATCTCGCAGCGGAAGGATAAAATATAATAATAAAATATACAGTTCACAAATCTGTTTACAAAACATTCATATAATACATATCAGAGTTACACATACCAACAACAATGCAGCGGAACAATGTGTAGTGCACTAGTATAAATAATAATAATATACATCTTCGTCTTCTTCCTCCGGAAATAAAATCTTCAATCCTGAAACGCTCGGACTGACCCGAGCGAATTTGGAAAGACAAAAACACTCGAGTCAGAACTAAAAGATCTTATGTGAGTTACATTAACAGAAATAAATATGAGTGTAGTAACTCAAGAGATGCTCGAGATTTACATCTCCTAAGGATCCGTTAAACTATTTACTACGTAGTATATTGCGCTACTATAATAGTGTCTAATTGTAAAATAAACTTACTTTTAAATAGCGTTAAGGCTTTACATTTTCCACCTTAACACATTTATATATTCCCATAGTCTATATAGTACCGTAATCTCCCCCGTACTGGGCGTCGTCAGAGGGCACTCCATAGGTATGGTACAAAACCAAAATCGTATAAGGCGCGCTAGGGTAGGTGACACAGCACAACTAGGCAATGCCAGGGTAGATATACCAATTACGCTTCCGGGCCGATGGAAACGCGCAACGCGCAGCTGCCGCCCACCTCGAACAAAGTCCCCACATCAAAGAAATCAAAAGTGAAAGTGGCCACCGAAAAATCCAAAGTCAGAGTATAGTATCGAAGGGAAGTGTCCGATCAGAGGTGCTACCTCATTAACCCGTCAATCGCTCCTGTTTTAGCCACCTTATGCCAACTCACGGGAGTTGGGTCCATGTATTTACCTTACAAGAAACGTAACCACCAACCTACTTCATTCTGGAATCTCCACTGCGTACACGGTTAGTCAAAGTGGTTTTCGGTATCGACAGAGAGTATGTCCATATCCGATCCCGGTCTCTTTGCCAACCAATCGTTATTATAACACCGCGGTCATTTAAAATAATTATACTTTAAAACCAGAATAAATTATCCATTTCAAAACCATATAAATATGATATCATTTCCTTTTAAAACCCGAATTAATACGATATCATTTTATTCCAATATATTTACTTTCCAAAATCATAGGGTTTTCAAAGTAAAATATTTAGAAATCAAAACTCTGGAATATAATATTTCCAAATTATACTACCTTGAAAACATAGCTTTGAAACAAAATTTCCATCTCTTAAATGGTTAAATATTAAATTACTTTTATAAACAAAATAGCTTCTTTAGATTTCACAAATCAATTTCAAATATCGATTTAAACTTCCAAATACCATTTCAATTCTTATGTTTCAAGGCTTTAAATATTTCACCATTTCAAACAGACTCATTTGACAATTCCATATATATATCAAATTCAGTTACTTATTATTTAGACTTGAAATGTTTGCTTAATGAATTCAATATAATTTAAGAAACCCTTTAACTTCATATAACTGGATCATCTTTCAATTTATTATATATTCATTTAATCAACCTGATATTCATTAAAATCACTTTACACAAAAATCAAGTTATAAAACTCATATCCTTTAAAAATTCTAATTATTTAAATTTCAATTTAACTTAAAATTCATCTTCCAAATCTATTCTAATTTACGTCACAAAACTCCAGAAATTAAATTTTAAATAAATGTTTAATCTTATTTGATCTTAAAATAAAACTTTATTTAAACTTCAAATCAAATTTATACAAAGCTTAAAAACTGGAAATTACTATATATATATATATATATATAATAGCCTTTATCTATAACCAAATCAATATCTCATAAACCATATATATATATATATATATATATATAACTTTACAAAACCATAGAAAAACATTTCAAAAATAATTTTATATATTTACCGCGGTGCCTGTATAAAATTTTCTATCCTATGGTCAAGTGATACGGATGTTTATCATTTCAATCCGCAATTAAAAATGAAAAAAAATGCGGTTATATATCATTTCAAACCGCAATCCCGAATGAATGAAATGCATAGCAACTTGCAATTAATAAAATTAATCATTCATTCATCCATAAAATCATACATCCATTTATCACGGTCATTATCCAATTTCAAACAATTATCAATACATAACAGGTGATAAATAATGGTATCAATTATCAGTTTATACTCAAAATAAATTTAATAACTGTTAATTGGCACTTTATATGCAAAAAATAAACGTAAATTTAACTGGCAGTTAATATGAAATAAAAAATTAACATAACAAAGACTGGCAGTTAATATGCAATTAAATAAATTCTAACAGTCAAATTTATGCAATAAATAAAATTAATTAACAGTTATATTAAATGAATGTGATTTATCAGAAATAATGAATAAAACATGCCAACAATCATAAATAAATTTCTACTCATATCTAAAATTAATTTAACAAACACAAGAAATTTTAGAAATTGTGAGTGGGTTAAAACACTCACCTTTTGAATTTAAATCGAATTTAAATTCAATTTAAACCCAAAATTTCGACGGTCTCCAAATCTGTCCAAACTAGCATCAAAAGATCTGGAATATAATTACGATCCTACCAAAAAAAATCTCGCGTGAATCGGACTACGTATGAGAAAGTTATTCGAAAATTTCGATTGAAACAAAAATTAAATAAAACAAAATAAACAAATATACCCCATCACCATGCCACGTCACAGGCCACGTCCTTCTTCTCAAATTCGAGCATGCTACAGCACCAATAAAAAAAAACGGACAGTACCAACAGATTACGCTCTTCGAGAATTATGACGTATAATTTTTCTAGAATTTTTAGAGGAGTTTGAAATATATTTTTATTTTTATTTTTATTTTTATTTTATTTTGGACTGTAATTGGATCTAGAAATTTCGCAGCCATTGGAAGAGAAGAAGTTGAAGAAAAGAACACACAGAGAGAAATGAAGATAGATGGAGGCTAGGATTTACACAGCCTATAAATAGACAAAGTGAAATAGGATAGGTGGTCACGAATCATAAACGCGCAAAACGGTTGTTGGCCCACCAGAATATTTTATATTAATTGGATATGTTACGGATTAGTAAATAAACTAATTTCTTCCTCAGACATTTACATTGAATTTTAAACGTATTTACAAATGTAAATTTAGATGCTTCATTTATAAGTTTCAATATAAATTCACAATTTGATTAAATTCCAAATTCATAGATAAGTTTCCATTTTCAACTAAATTTCTAAATTGCCGTAATAATTATCTTATATTTTTATTCATTCTCAATAGATTTAACTATTGTAAATTGACTAAGTTTTCATGCTATAAAAATCCACATTTCTATGTATATATACATTTTGAATTCCCTACTAAAATATTTCAAATATTACGTCATTATCATTAATGTAATAAATATATTTTTAATTATTGCAATTGATTTTCCATTATAACTTAATATACTAAATAGGTGGTTAATCTTAAATACTTGATCTTATTAACGATTTATATGACGCCCCACCCCTATACCCACGCTAGCCAAGAACATTACGGTGAATGCTGTCAACTAGCACGGAGAATAAGGCTGTTGAGGAGCGACCATCCATGTAATTACTTTGCGCGAGCATCGATATGTCAGATAGTATAACATGCATTTCTTATCAAGAGGGAAATCCGACATACCGACACAAACTCAAAGCTACTACACAGTGGCTATAATATCTTTAGAAACGAATATAGAAGTAAACATAACATAAATCAGTCACAGACAATTCATATCACAAAGGCGGAAATAGATATGAATATTACACACGAAAGTGTACATCAGAGTAGTGGTCAGAAAGATCCACAATAATACAAAGGAATAGATACAAGTGCTAGACAAAAATATGTATACGTCAAGGAGTCTGTATCTTAAATGTATACAACAAAAACTACTAAATTAAAGTAGTTAGCCAAAAGTCAGAAGATGGTTCCAGATAGGAAGCCATGAGGAAGCACCTGTAATATCTCAGCCTGACCCGAGTATTATTTAAGAAGAAAATAATAAACGGATCAGTCTAGCTATAAATATCAGATGAAGTGATATATAATAAGAGATACGACATAAACATATAATAATCACAATGCCAAGCTGTGATAAATAAGTAATTGAAAATCAACAAGAGATTAATCAATATCACAATAATCTACTCAAGATAAAAAGGAATGTCATACTCCTAATTTCATTCACCAAGCCACAATAATTGACATATATATCAATGCCAATCGTAAAAGTTGGTGAAACATAAATTCCAGAAATCAACACACGAAATCCAGAAATCACAATAAAAAGGAACAACGACGTCGTACAGCGGGACATCCAATGAACCAAATCATAATAAAAAGGATGGCCAATCCCATAAACTGGACATCGACGCACCTAGAAAGACACGCCCCGTGTACAGTCGAACATCGACGCACCTAGAAAGATACTCCCCATGCTCTAGCATCGACGCACCTAGAAAGATACGCCCCATGCACAAATAAACATCGATGCACCTAGAAAGATACATCCCATGCATAAATAAACATCGATGCACCTAGAAAGATACACCCCATGTAATGTCTAACATCGGTGCACCTAGAAAGATACACCCCATGCAAAGTCGAACATCGACGCACCTAGAAAGATACGCCCCATGCATAGACGAACATCGACGCACCTAGAAAGATACGCCCCATGTCCCGACTTATTGAGCCGATTGCTCAACGAAGTAAATAAACATCGATGCACCTAGAAAGGTACACCCCATGCATAAATAAACATTGACGCACCTAGAAAGGTACGACCCATGTGTAAACAAACATCGACGCATCTAGATAGGTACGACCCATGAAAGAAATGAGACGAAACTCAATAAAATGAGGAACAGTCCTCCACATAAACAAAGAGACATCGCACATTGCTAGTCTAAATCACAAACATGATCGTCATGATTAACGAGAAGTGTCGATTACAGTAAGCCAGTAAATATATGAGCTTAGCTTCATGTCCCATAACCACTAGCTTAACTTAAATATTTACGAACAAATTGTAGGTCTCCACTAGAAAATTGTCACAAGAGATTCAATCGAACAAGTCCAAGAATTAACCGACGAAGTAAACGCAAGTGTTTCATACCACTTGTTTTACTAAGTCGTTTAATTAGATTTCTCATACGAGTGAGGTAAAGGCTTGTATATACTAATAGATTGGAAAACGGTTTAAGAAAACGAGCTTTGTAATAAAATAGTGTTGAAATCATTTGAAAAAAGAGTTTTGATATTTGCTACTAGTATAGAAAACCTTTATATTTTTAAAGTGACAAATCACAAAGAAGATTGTAGGAACAACCAATCACTAAGATTCACATTCAAAAATGTAAATAAAATCCAAAGAAATCGATACTGAATCCATCAAAATGGATATTCTCATAAATCACGAAGAAAATGTCATCAAAGTCGATAATAAGTGATAATAACAAAAGGGAATCAACACGAATCGATTGAAGTTGGAATTCTCAAGCAAATAGGCAAAACTTGCAAATAAGAGCAGGTCGGTCGACCGGACTCCCTGAGTCGGTTGACCGAACCAAGGGTTGGAAGTGCCTAGGGCACCAGGTCGGTCGACCGGCCCAGGGGCTCGGTCGGCCGAGGCCTGTATTCGGCGCTTCCAACCAAAGGCTGGAAGTGCCTGGATAGCAGGTCGGTCGACCGGCCCAGGGGCTCGGTCGGCCGAACCTGTTGCCAGCACTCCCCTGCCCTATTTCAAAAGAGGTGCAAACTCGATCAAATTGCATTCGCTTGAGCAACGGCGCTAAGGGTTTATGCCTATCGACTACCCGGCCCTAAAAGCTCTTCGATGCACAATCAAAAACACATTCAAACATCAAAGTTAGGATTTTTAAAGATTTGAACCAAAAACACAATTGGAATATTCACCAAATCAATCCAAACCAAAAGCAATTGCACAAGAATAAGTGTTAGGAATTCATACCTAACAATCGAAGATAAATATAAGCATAGATGTGAGATAAAAATCTCACCTTTGAATCCGAAAATAATGAATGAGAAGCTTGAAGACGAAGGAAGATCAACCACACTTCAATCTCAACACAAGAAGCTTGAATCTAAGCTTAAAAGAGAAACATTTCCTAAATTAGGTTTAGGAATTTTCTGAAATTGAATGGAGAAAGAGTTGGAGAAGAAGAAGGAGATGCTTACCAATGGGTTCACTTGAGTTTGGAGCAAGAAGATGGATTTGCAAAGCAAGCTAGGGCTTAGGAATTTCTATTTCCCATTCTCTTCCACCATTGTAGCTTGAGCTTGAGTGTTAGGAAAATAGAAAAGAAGTGAATAAAGAGGAGAGGGGTTGGGACTGAATACATAAGTGGGCTCAGCCCAAACCAAAACCCTAAGTGAAAAGTAGCAAAATTCAACTTTCTCCAAACATATCGAAGCTTATACTCAAAAAGGTCGCAAACGTCATTTTGAACTCAATGGGGGTGGTCTCGAGTCCCAATTCGACTGTTTGCAAAAAGTAGCTTTTCAGACCAAAATCCGACGAACGATAAAATATTTAAATAAAATATTTAAATATAAAATCTATAAATATGCGGGTTGTTACAGACTCCCCTCCTTAAAGAAATTGCATCCTCGCAATACTTAAGAAGAAAATAAGAAGTAACAACCATAGAAGCATATCAACACAAAAGAAAATTTGAAATAGGAAGTTCACCATAAGGAGCATGAAAGAGTAAGCCTGAACGGGATCGCTCAATGAATTCTCTGGATTCCCAAGAGCAATCCTTAGGATTTGAGAATCATTGAACTATCACAAAAAGAACATCGTTATTCCGAAGGCGCTCAACCTCCGAAGTAATGATGCGAATGGAATGTTGCTCATAAATCAAATCTGGTGAAACTTCAATTTCCACAATAACACCGGGCTCAAGAATAAAAATAGGAAACCTAAAAGCATTTCTATAGTTAAAAGACGCAGAAAACGTCAAGAATAGCATAAAATTGAGCCAGTGCAACGGCGTAGTACAGAAACGGTACGCCCGAGAAACTAGAAACTCGAATAATTTGGAACACCGACGTAGTACAAAAACGGTACGTCCAATGAACCGATAAACCGGAACAACGATGTAGTATAATGGTACATCAATTGATCCAGATAAGACGGAACATCGATATAGTATAATAATAGTACATCCGATGAACCGAACACCATAAAAGAACACCGGACACTAGTCCATAAAAGGAATGAGATAAAACTCAATAAAACGAAGTACATCAAAACGTTCGATGAACTTGATAAAGCGATAATTCCCTTCAGACATCATCAAAGAATCAACCACTTATTGCCTACGACAAAGTGCATTGGCAACACGATTTCCCTTCCGGGAATAAAAAGAATATCAAGATCATAAGATACCAGGAACTCGAGTTGACATGAAGTTCCTTATGAGAAGATAAATATTCCAAGGATTTATGATCGAGATGGAGAAAAAATTCCTCCCCTAAAAAAGATGATGCAAAACTCTAAAAGTAGAAACAATAACCGCGAGCACTAGATCATGATTGGTATATCTAGTCTAGATAGGCTATAAGGATTTAGAAGCACAAGTGATAGCACGTTCTCTTTTGCAAGAGAATGACATCCAAACCAATACGACTAGTATCGGTACAAATAGCAAATTCTTGGTTCCCCTCCAGGAATCACAAGAATAAGAGTATCGAAAGAAAGAACTCTTTTAAATAATTCTCTTTCCCGAAAAGCTAAAACTTTCAAAATCTCAATTATCTCAATGTAAAAATATTTCTAGAAATTTTTTTATTTTACAAGTCAATATATCATTTCTGATTGTCTCATCAAAGCGTTTAGGAAATTTCTATCGATAACGTTGATCAGGCGCATCGACCAAAATTCTTAAAACACTAAATGGGCAATACAATCACAAAATCATATTCTATAGGATAAGTAAGTTTCTCGAAAACTTTTAAGAATATTCTTTGTTCATTTAAGTGCAAAATCCAATTTTTCTTATAAATAAATCTTATGAAAAAGATTTGCAAAATTCTAAATTACTATTTTCATCCAAAATCAATAAATACAAAAATGAGGTTATCGAGATATTCATAAAATACTCGATTTATCAAATGGATGAAACAAGATGGGAAAACTGAATGACATAATAAGTCATTCATAAGAATCATAACGAGCGCGGAGTGCGTAAGTGGAATGCTAACTCACGCGACTCGTAGCCAAATGAAAATCGGTGGCAAGGTCAAACTGAAAAGACCTTAGCACCACACAAAGATTACTTAGGTGATAAATCCTAAGACAAGCTCAAAAATACCGGAAAATTTCTCAAACTACATGAATGAGAGAAATAACACTTTCCTTATAAGTGGGCTTAAGGAATAAAATGATGCCATCAAGTTGGAATCAAAATCATAAAGGAAAAATAGAAATCTGCTTAACAGATTGAAAATGTCGAAAAGGAATAGTCCACACGAGAAAATAGGATATGCGCTTCACAACGATTAAGCCAATCCTTACAAAAATCAATTCCGAAGCCTAACTAAAAATATCGGCTCGGAAAGAAAAATCACAGAAAATAGTTTCGACATCAAAAGAAAGCAAATTGAGTGTTGCGGATCAACCATCCGGATTCGCAACTCTCAAAGAAGTCATCATGCCCAAAATATTTTCAAAGAGGTAGAAGTCCTTGCTACCGAAGCTTCCGACTTCCCTTTCTTGTTAGAATTGGGGCCTTTGAATTTGATACGCCTCTTCAAGTTAATGTCGAAGTTCTGTTGGGCACGCACAACTTCAACATCACCTTCATTATCGGCCTCTTCAAGGCGAAGAGCGATATCAATAAGCTGATCAAATGAAACCTCAAGTTTCAGAAGTAATGGCTTCTTAAGATTCTTATTCAAGCCATAGACAAATCTCTGATTTTTCTTCAATGGGGTATTGATATATTCAACCCCGTATTTGGATAGAGATTCGAAAGATGCGACATAGTCTGTCACAGAAGATCCACCTTGAACAAGGTCAATAAAACGCCGGGCCAAAGTTACTTTTTCAGCCTCCGGCACAAATTTCAATTCGAATCTTCCCCGGAATTGCTCCCAAGTGAGATCCGCTTCAACGATTTCAGAAATTAAAAGCTCATACCAATCTAATGCTCTTTCTTGGAGCATGCTAGAAGCCACTTGGACTCGATGAAGGTCAATAAGGTTCATGCGAGAAAAGATACGATCGCATGATTTGAGCCAAGCTTGAATTTCTATAACACTCTCGAATCCCGTGAATGGCCTTCCACCCAAATCGGTATAGTCTCTGCACAAGCGTGCAAAACCGGATCTACGATGAGTAGGCTCTGGAATGGGTCCTGCAGCTTGAGCGTTCTTCACGAGATCTAAAAGCTGCTGAGCAGACATGAATACTCCATCCTGAGGAGTAGCACAAGATTGACCGGCGCTGGAACGGCCAGGTCTAACCATTTCTCTTCTTTAAAAAAGAAAGAAAGAAAGAAGAGGAATAAGTTATTCTCAAAATAAATTTCAGTCAAACTTGATTGATAAAATAAGGAATCATAAGGAAAATAGGATGAATCGGTACGAAGACTCGAATTAAATCCTAAAGCACGACTCCTAAGATGGACTTAGGACGATGATCCTTGTTATAATATTCCATATTGTTTCGAAGTTTGGCTCTGATACCAAGCTGTGACGCCCCACCTCTATACCCACGCTAGCCAAGAACATTACGGTGAATGATGTCAACTAGCATGGAGAATAAGGCTGTTGAGGAGCGACCATCCATGTAATTACTTTGCGCGAGCATCGATATGTCAGATAGTAAAACATGCATTTCTTATCAAGAGGGAAATCCGACATACCGACACAAACTCAAAGCTACTACACAGTGGCTATAATATCTTCAGAAACGAATATAGAAGTAAACATAACATAAATCAGTCACAGACAATTCATATCACAAAGGCGGAAATAGATATGAATATTACACATGAAAGTGTACATCAGAGTAGTGGTCAAAAAGATCCACAATAATACAAAGGAACAGATACAAGTGCTAGACAAAAATATGTATACATCAAGGAGTCTGTATCTTAAATGTATACAACAAAAACTGCTAAACTAAAGTAGTTAGCCAAAAGTCAGAAGATGGTTCCAGATAGGAAGCCATGAGGAAGCACCTGTAATATCTCAGTCTGACCCGAGTATTATTTAAGAAGAAAATAATAAACGGATCAGTCTAGCTATAAATATCAGATGAAGTGATATATAATAAGAGATATGACATAAACATATAATAATCACAATGCCAAGCTGTGATAAATAAGTAATTGAAAATCAACAAGAGATTAATCAATATCACAATAATCTACTCAAGATAAAAAGGAATGTCATACTCCTAATTTCATTCACCAAGCCACAATAATTGACATATATATCAATGCCAATCGTAAAAGTTGGTGAAACATAAATTCTAGAAATCAACACTCGAAATCCAGAAATCACAATAAAAAGGAACAACGACGTCGTACAGCGGGACATCCGATGAACCAAATCACAATAAAAAGGATGGCCAATCCCAGAAACTGGACATCGACGCACCTAGAAAGACACGCCCCACGTACAGTCGAACATCGACGCACCTAGAAAGATACGCCCCATGCTCTAGCATCGACGCACCTAGACAGATACGCCCCACGCAGAAATAAACATCGATGCACCTAGAAAGATACATCCCATGCATAAATAAACATCGATGCACCTAGAAAGATACATCCCATGTAATGTCTAACATCGGTGCACCTAGAAAGATACACCCCATGCAAAGTCGAACATCGATGCACCTAGAAAGATACGCCCCATGCATAGACGAACATCGACGCACCTAGAAAGATACGCCCCATGTCCCGACTTATTGAGCCGATTGCTCCACGAAGTAAAAAAACATCAATGCACCTAGAAAGGTACACCCCATGCATAAGTAAACATTGACGCACCTAGAAAGGTACAACCCATGTGTAAACAAACATCGACGCATCTAGATAGGTACGACCCATGAAAGAAATGAGACGAAACTCAATAAAACGAGGAACAGTCCTCCACATAAACAAAGAGACATCGCACATTGCTAGTCTAAATCACAAAGATGATCGTCATGATCAACGAGAAGTGTCGATTACAGTAAGCTAGTAAATATATGAGCTTTGCTTCATGTCCCATAACCACTAGCTTAACTTAAATATTTACGAACAAATTGTAGGTCTCCACTAGAAAATTGTCACAAGAGATTCAATCGAACAAGTCCAAGAATTAACCGACGAAGTAAACGCAAGCGTTTCTTACCACTTGTTTTACTAAGTCGTTTAATTAGATTTCTCGTACGAGTGAGGTAAAGGCTTGTATATACTAATAGACTGGAAAACGGTTTAAGAAAACGAGCTTTGTAATAAAATAGTGTTGAAATCATTTGAAGAAAGAGTTTTGATATTTACTACTAGTATAGAAAACCTTTATATTTTTAAAGTGACAAATCACAAAGAAGATTGTAGGAACAACCAATCACTAAGATTCACATTCAAAAATGTAAATAAAATCCAAAGAAATCGATACTGAATCCATCAAAATGGATATTCCCATAAATCACGAAGAAAATGACATCAAAGTCGATAATAAGTGATAATAACAAAAGGGAATCAACACGAATCGATTGAAGTTGGAATTCTCAAGCAAATAGGCAAAACTTGCAAATAGGAGCAGGTCGGTCGATCGAACTCCCTGAGTCGGTTGACCGAACCAAGGGTTGGAAGTGCCTGGGGCACCAGGTCGGTCGACCGGCCCAGGGGCTTGGTCGGCCGAGGCCTGTATTCGGCGCTCCCAACCAGAGGCAGGAAGTGCCTGGATAGCAGGTCGGTCGACCGGCCCAGGGGCTCGGTCGGCCGAACCTGTTGCCAGCACTCCCCTGCCCTATTTGAAAAGAGGTGCAAACTCGATCAAATTGCATTCGCTCGAGCAACGGCGCTAAGGGTTTATGCCTATCGACTACCCGGCCCTAAAAGCTCTTCGATGCACAATCAAAAACACATTCAAACATCAAAGTTAGGATTTTTAAAGATTTGAACCCAAAACACTAAAAATTGGAATATTCACCAAATCAATCCAAACCAAAAGTAATTGCACAAGAATAAGTGTTAGGAATTCATACCTAACAATCGAAGATAAATATAAGCATAGATGTGAGATAAAAATCTCACCTTTGAATACGAAAATAATGAATGAGAAGCTTGAAGACGAAGGAAGATCAACCACACTTCAATCTCAACACAAGAAGCTTGAATCTAAGCTTAAAAGAGAAACATTTCCTAAATTAGGTTTAGGAATTTTCTGAAATTGAATGGAGAAAGAGTTGGAGAAGAAGAAGGAGATGCTTACCAATGGGTTCACTTGAGTTTGGAGCAAGAAGATGGATTTGCAAAGCAAGCTAGGGCTTAGGAATTTCTATTTCCCATTCTCTTCCACCATTGTAGCTTGAGCTTGAGTGTTAGGAAAATAGAAAAGAAGTGAATGAAGATGAGAGGGGTTGGGACTGAATACATAAGTGGGCTCAGCCCAAACCAAAACCCTAAGTGAAAAGTAGCAAAATTCAACTTTCTCCACACATATCGAAGCTTATACTCAAAAAGGTCCCAAACGTCATTTTGAACTCAATGGGGGTGGTCTCGAGTCCCTATTCGACTGTTTGCAAAAAGTAGCTTTTCGGACCAAAATCGGACGAACGATAAAATATTTAAAAAAATATTTAAATATAAAATCGATAAATATGCGGGTTGTTACAGACTCCCCTCCTTAAAGAAATTGCGTCCTCGCAATACTTAAGAAGAAAATAAGAAGTAACAACCATAGAAGCATATCAACACAAAAGAAAATTTGAAATAGGAAGTTCACCATAAGGAGCATGAAAGAGTAAGCTTGAACGGGATCGCTCAATGAATTCTCTAGATTCCCAAGCGCAATCCTTAGGATTTGAGAATCATTGAACTATCACAAAAAGAACATCTTTATTCCGAAGGCGCTCAACCTCCGAAGTAATGATGCGAATGGAATGTTGCTCATAAATCAAATCTGGTGAAACTTCAATTTCCACAATAACACCAGGCTCAAGAATAAAAATAGGAAACCTAAAAGCATTTCCATAGTTAAAAAACGTAGAAAACGTCAAGAATAGCATAAAATTGAGCCAGTGCAACGGCGTAGTACAGAAACGGTACACCCGAGAAACAAGAAACTCGAATAATTTGGAACACAGACGTAGTACAAAAACGGTACGTCCAATGAACCGATAAACCGGAACAACGATGTAGTATAATGGTACATCCATTGATCCAGATAAGACGGAACATCGATGTAGTATAATAATAGTACATCCGATGAACCGAACACCATAAAAGAACACCGGACACTAGTCCATAAAAGGAATGAGATAAAACTCAATAAAACGAAGTACATCAAAACGTTCGATGAACTTGATAAAGAGATAATTCCCTTCAGACATCATCAAAGAATCAACCACTTGTTGCCTACGACAAAGTGCATTGGCAACACGATTTCCCTTCCGGGAATAAAAAGAATATCAAGATCATAAGATACCAGGAACTCGAGTTGACATGAAGTTCCTTATGAGAAAATAAATATTTCAAGGATTTATGATCGAGATGGAGAACAAATTCCTCCCTTAAAAATGATGATGCATAACTCTAAAAGTAGAAACAATAACCGCGAGCACTAGATCATGAGTGGTATATCTAGTCTCGATAGGCTATAATGATTTAGAAGCACAAGTGATAGCACGTTCTCTTTTGCAAGAGAATGGCATCCAAACCAATACGACTAGTACCGGTACAAATAGCAAAGTCTTGGTTCCCCTCCAGGAATCACAAGAATAAGAGTATCGAAAGAAAGAACTTCTTTTAAATAATTCTCTTTCCCGAAAAGATAAAACTTTCAAAATCCCAATTATCTCAATGTAAAAATATTTCTAGAAAAATTTTCATTTTACAAGTCAATATATCGTGTCTGATTGCCTCATCAAAGCGTTTAGGAAATTTCTATCGATAACGTTGATCAGGCGCATCGACCAAAATTCTTAAAACACTAAATGGGCAATACAATCACAAAATCATATTCTATAGGATAAGTAAGTTTCTCAAAAACTTTTAAGAATATTCTTTGTTCATTTAAGAGCAAAATCCAATTTTTCTTATAAATAAATCTTATGAAAAAGATTTGCAAAATTCTAAATTACTATTTTCATCCAAAATCAATAAATACAAAAATGAGGTTATCGAGATATTCATAAAATACTCGATTTATCAAATGGATGAAACAAGATGGGCAAACTGAATGACATAATAAGTCATTCATAAGAATCATAACGAGCGCGGAGTGCGTAAGTGGAATGCTAACTCACGCGACTCGTAGCCAAATGAAAATCGATGGCAAGGTCAAACTGAAAAGACCTTAGCACCACACAAAGATTACTTAGGTGATAAATCCTAAGACAAGCTCAAAAATACCGGAAAATTTCTCAAACTACATGAAAGAAAGAAATAACACTTCCCTTATAAGTGGGCTTAAGGAATAAAATGACGCCATCAAGTTGGAATCAAAATCATAAAGGAAAAATAGAAATCTGCTTAACGGATTGAAAATGTCGAAAAGGAATAGTCCACACGAGAAAATAGGATATGCGCTTCACAACGATTAAGCCAATCCTTACAAAAATCAATTCCGAAGCCTAAGTAAAAATATCGCCTCGGAAAGAAAAATCACAGAAAATAGTTTCGACATCAAAAGAAAGAAAATTGAGTGTTGCGGATCAACCATCCGGATTCGCAACTCTCAAAGAAGTCATCATGCCCAAAATATTTTCAAAGAGGTAGAAGTCCTTGCTACCGAAGCTTCCGACTTCCCTTTCTTGTTAGAATTGGGGCCTTTGAATTTGATAGGCCTCTTCAAGTTATTGTCGAAGTTCTGTTGGGCACGCACAACTTCAACATCACCTTCATTATCGGCCTCTTCAAGGCGAAGAGCGATATCAATAAGCTGATCAAATGAAACCTCAAGTTTCAGAAGTAATGGCTTCTTAAGATTCTTATTCAAGCCATAGACAAATCTTTGATTTTTCTTCAATGGGGTATTGATGTATTCAACCCCGTATTTGGATAGAGATTCGAAAGATGCGACATAGTCTGTCACAGAAGATCCACCTTGAACAAGGTCAATAAAACGCCGGGCCAAAGTTACTTTTTCAGCCTCCGGCACAAATTTCAATTCGAATCTTCCCCGGAATTGCTCCCAAGTGAGATCCGCTTCAACGATTTCAGAAATTAAAAGCTCATACCAATCTAATGCTCTTTCTTGGAGCATGCTAGAAGCCACTTAGACTCGATGAAGGTCAATAAGGTTCATGCGAGAAAAGATACGATCGCATGATTTGAGCCAAGCTTGAATTTCTATAACACTCTCGGATCCCATGAACGGCCTTCCACCCAAATCGGTATAGTCTCTGCACAAGCGTGCAAAACCGGATCTAGGATGAGTAGGCTCTGGAATGGGTCCTGCAGCTTGAGCGTTCTCCACGAGATCTAAAAGCTGCTGAGCAGACATGAATACTCCATCCTGAGGAGTAGCAATAGATTGACCGGCGCTGGAACGGCCAGGTCTAACCATTTCTCTTTTTTAAGAAAGAAAGAAAGAAGAGGAAAAAGTTATTCTCAAAATAAATTTCAATCAAACTTGATTGATAAAACAAGGAATCATAAGGAAAATAGGATGAATCGGTACGAAGACTCGAATTAAATCCTAAAGCACGACTCCTAAGATGGACTTAGGACGATGATCCTTGTTATAATATTCCATATTGTTCCGAAGTTTGGCTCCGATACCAAGTTGTGACGCCCCACCTCTATACCCACGCTAGCCAAGAACATTACGGTGAATGATGTCAACTAGCATGGAGAATAAGGCTGTTGAGGAGCGACCATCCATGTAATTGCTTTGCGCGAGCATCGATATGTCAGATAGTATAACATGCATTTCTTATCAAGAGGGAAATCCGACATACCGACACAAACTCAAAGCTACTACACAGTGGCTATAATATCTTCAGAAACGAATATAGAAGTAAACATAACATAAATCAGTCACAGACAATTCATATCACAAAGGCGGAAATAGATATGAATATTACACATGAAAGTGTACATCAGAGTAGTGGTCAAAAAGATCCACAATAATACAAAGGAACAGATACAAGTGCTAGACAAAAATATGTATACATCAAGGAGTCTGTATCTTAAATGTATACAACAAAAACTGCTAAACTAAAGTAGTTAGCCAAAAGTCAGAAGATGGTTCCAGATAGGAAGCCATGAGGAAGCACCTGTAATATCTCAGCCTGACCCGAGTATTATTTAAGAAGAAAATAATAAACGGATCAGTCTAGCTATAAATATCAGATGAAGTGATATATAATAAGAGATACGACATAAACATATAATAATCACAATGCCAAGCTGTGATAAATAAGTAATTGAAAATCAACAAGAGATTAATCAATATCACAATAATCTACTCAAGATAAAAAGGAATGTCATACTCCTAATTTCTTTCACCAAGCCACAATAATTGACATATATATATCAATGCCAATCGTAAAAGTTGGTGAAACACAAATTCCAGAAATCAACACACGAAATCCAGAAATCACAATAAAAAGGAACAACGACGTCGTACAGCGGGACATCCGATGAACCAAATCACAATAAAAAGGATGGCCAATCCTAGAAACTGGACATCGACGCACCTAGAAAGACACTCCCCATGTACAGTCGAACATCAACGCACCTAGAAAGATACGCCCCATGCTCTAGCATCGACGCACCTACAAAGATACGCCCCATGCACAAATAAACATCGATGCACCTAGAAAGATACATCCCATGCATAAATAAACATCGATGCACCTAGAAAGATACATCCCATGTAATGTCTAACATCGGTGCACCTAGAAAGATACACCCCATGCAAAGTCGAACATCGACGCACCTAGAAAGATACGCCCCATGCATAGACGAACATCGACGCACCTAGAAAGATATGCCCCATGTCCCGACTTATTGAGCCGATTGCTCCACGAAGTAAATAAACATCGATGCACCTAGAAAGGTACACCCCATGCATAAATAAACATTGACGCACCTAGAAAGGTACGACCCTTGTGTAAACAAACATCGACGCACCTAGATAGGTATGACCCATGAAAGAAATGAGACGAAACTCAATAAAATGAGGAACAGTCCTCCACATAAACAAAGAGACATCGCACATTGCTAGTCTAAATCACAAAGATGATCGTCATGATCAACGAGAAGTGTCGATTACAGTAAGTTAGTAAATATATGAGCTTAGCTTCATGTCCCATAACCACTAGCTTAACTTAAATATTTACAAACAAATTGTAGGTCTACACTAGAAAATTATCACAAGAGATTCAATCGAACAAGTCCAAGAATTAACCGACGAAGTAAACGCAAGCGTTTCATACCACTTGTTTTACTAAGTCGTTTAATTAGATTTCTCATACGAGTGAGGTAAAGGCTTGTATATACTAATAGATTGGAAAACGGTTTAAGAAAACGAGCTTTGTAATAAAATAGTGTTGAAATCATTTGAAGAAATAGTGTCGACCAGCCCAGGGGCTCGGTCGGCCGAACCTGTTGCCAGCACTCCTCTGCCCTATTTCAAAAGAGGTGCAAACTCGATCAAATTGCATTCGCTCGAGCAACGGCGCTAAGGGTTTATGCCTATCGGCTAACCGGCCCTAAAAGCTCTTCGATGCACAATCAAAAACACATTCAAACATCAAAGTTAGGATTTTTAAAGATTTGAACCCAAAACACTAAAAATTGGAATATTCACCAAATCAATCCAAACCAAAAGCAATTGCACAAGAATAAGTGTTAGGAATTCATACCTAACAATCGAAGATAAATATAAGCATAGATGTGAGATAAAAATCTCACCTTTGAATCCGAAAATAATGATTGAGAAGCTTGAAGACGAAGGAAGATCAACCACACTTCAATCTCAACACAAGAAGCTTGAATCTAAGCTTAAAAGAGAAACATTTCCTAAATTAGGTTTAGGAATTTTCTGAAATTGAATGGAAAAAGAGTTGGAGAAGAAGAAGGAGATGCTTACCAATGGGTTCACTTGAGTTTGGAGCAAGAAGATGGATTTGCAAAGCAAGCTAGGGCTTAGGAATTTCTATTTCCCATTCTCTTCCACCATTGTAGCTTGAGCTTGAGTGTTAGGAAAATAGAAAAGAAGTGAATGAAGAGGAGAGGGGTTGGGACTGAATACATAAGTGGGCTCAGCCCAAACCAAAACCCTAAGTGAAAAGTAGCAAAATTCAACTTTCTCCAAACATATCGAAGCTTATACTCAAAAAGGTCCCAAACGTCATTTTGAACTCAATGGGGGTGGTCTCGTGTCCCAATTCGACTGTTTGCAAAAAGTAGCTTTTCGGACCAAATCCGACGAACGATAAAATATTTAAATATAAAATCGATAAATATGTGGGTTGTTACAATTTTTTCTATTTACAAATTAATGCAATCATTACCTGTTTCCATCTTTATCTCCAATTAACGTAAAATGTGATATTCAAATTCCATAAATTTCAATAGATTCAAATTATCATATCTATGAAGAACATTTACGTTATTCTCCATTTATTACCTTAACTTATTCAACGTAACATTTAATTTATATTTATTGCAATGATTTCCAAATCAATTGAATTGAATTAAATATATATGTATCACTCATAATAACTTGTGGTCACAACTCTTGATCACCATAAATAAGTTTATTATTTACAATCTAATAATCGCCATTCTATATATATACGAATTAACTAATTCAATATTTCCATTTTGTTTTCCTATCCTAAATTTATTTCTAAGTGTATTTACTCCATTCCAACAAGTTGGGATTCCATTTTTACTATACAATCATTTCCCTATTCACTTTTATTACTAACCCATCATCATTGCATTTATTGTCTTTCGTTGATTTAATTAATTTACCCCATATTCCCTTAAATATATACAACTTAGCAATCTATTAAGCATGGTATTATATTTCACGTAAATGTATATTTAATTACATTTATTACAATGTTATCCAAATAAATTGAATGATCTAAGTATATAACTCCTAATATCCACCCATCTTGCCTTAATCCCAAATAACATACAAGTTAAACTACCCTTAATTTCAATTAACCCTATCATTACTTTTTATATTCCAAACAAATAAATTAATAATAGGTTAATTGAATCAGATTTACAATCCAACTTTAATTATTTGCAAATTTTGTTAGTTTGGACCACTTCGTAAATTCAGAATCCTTTAACAACTTCCTACATTAATTTATTTTTGAATAATCCCAAAATTTTCAATATTAAAGTACAAATCCAATTTATCAAAAATTAAAACTTAAATTTCAAGGAATTTATTTATTTAGGTTTAGATCCCGTTATTCACTAAAATTGGTTGGTATTTATTTCATTCGCATCTTTAATTGTACGTAAATTTCTCATAAATACACCTAAAATTTCATTTAATTCCAACTGCTTTCTAATTTCCATTTCTACGTCTTAACACACTCTATATTAAACTTCTAGACATTGTATTACTTATCATATTGGTGTAACCTTTATTTAGTGTATTAACATTTATTTCAATTCAAATTCTATCAACCAATTAAACATGTAATCTATTACTATTGCTTACAAATCAAAATATTGCACCCATTGTCATCTTTTGAATAGAATTAGTCTTTATTTCAAAACTTATATAAATTTACATTGAGACCATATTTAATCCTCTTCGATAATATTAATCATCAATTTATTAAATGGAATCAATATATCTTACATACCATGTTTTACGCATAAATTTTTAATTAATATTATTTCAACTTATTCCCCATATTCTCAATAATTACCTAACATAAATCTACGCTTATTTTATTCTACGTTCACACTTCCGTTACTCTCAAATCAATAAGTAACGTTCATATAAATAAATGTTATGTCAGTTTCCTATTTATTGCGATATTTTTATTTATTTATTACTGCATAACTTTACTTATTTTCTTCCCATCACTTTAAAATTAATCGTTAAAGTAACGCATATCAATACGCATCAAATTATTTACCAAATTAAAAGGTTTTGATTTTTTTAACAAATTAATTGACATATTAATTAGGTAATGTATACGAATTGTTATTATACCCATAGATTTACACTTAACTAATTAAATGCCATACCTATATTCTCTATCTTCCCATTATATTCAGGTACAATACTTAAACAAATTTTTATTGAAAAATTTATTCATATTACAAACAAAGGCTTAAATTACCATTGTTAAATTAGCGTTCAATATATATTTATCACCTTTATTATTTCTACTAAATTTTTATTACAAAATTCTATTAAATAAATTAAATTGTCGAAATTTACGGGTCGTTACACTCTCCCCCACTCAAAACTTTTCGTCCCCGAAAAGGAAAAAGAAGGGAAAAGAAGGATTTAGAATCTACATATCTTATTCAAAACATTACCTTATAAACAATTAAATTTACAATATCTGTTACTTTTCTTAAAATATACAAATTTGCAACATTATCTTTTTATACTTAAATTTATTAGAGTTTGGAGAACATTTCAAAATATTTCTAAGTCCAAAATTTAAATATCTAAGTAGTTCCAATCACTAATCATCCAAATTAATACAACAACCATCAATTTCCTCGAACAGCATACATACAATTACAAAACAACCATACAATCACACAATCAAATAGTTGTTTGGGTTCAAACTTGAAATTGTACGGAATGAAAAATAACTATCAAGTGCATCATTTACTCAACAGTCTTAGATGGAACAAAATAGATTATTTATTCATCCAACAACTTCAAATTTCCTTACCCAACCAACCATAAATCAAACAATAACAATTCAAACCAGCAACCAAACTAACTTATTATAAATTTCATGCTTTAGTTGTTTGATTTCCATTTTTGTTTATATAGTGATTGTTTTCTCATTCACATTTACTTATCAAAGGTTTGCTCGTTCATTTTTACTTATTACTTACAATTATTCAATTCCATTAACTCGGGTCATGCTGGTTCCTTATATTTTGTTATAATTATTCATTCATTTATAATAGCATGTTCTTATTTATTTACTTTAATTCCTTAAGTTTTATAATCATCTATCTATCATGCTTACCTTTATTTATATTTACTTGGTAAAATTTCAATTATATCTTAAGTTATTGAATACAGCAAATTCATTGAATGCTTCATTACCTACTATTACTTGTACAAATTTCTACTACATTTCTTATTAAACATTTCAACTTTTTATATTTGGTAAGTTATATATGTTAAAGAAAATGCAAATGAACTTATACAAGTTTTACCTCATCTTTTAATTAAATTTAATGTTCAACGATATTACTCTTTATCTCATATGTTACAAATTTCAAATTTCCCTTTATAACTTTGCATTAAATCTCTTACCTAAATTAGAGGTTTCAATTTATTAATCACTTACCTTTCATTTCACTACAATAATTTAAACATTTAATTAATGGAAATTTAAGAATTAAATACCGGGTTAAATTTTAAATTATTTTGAAATATTACATAAATATATTCTTCTAACTTATATACCTCTAATTTTATTTAAAACAATTAAAAATTTATATCTTTTTCGAAAATAAATCTGCAGTAGAACTACTACAGTGGCCTTTCCCCTTCGAAACTCGAAAATGAAAGTCGATGATGCGTCCGCCATCACCGAAATTATTTTCCAACGACAGAGAGGAAAGTACAAAACTTATTTTCTCAAAAATCTTCTTCAAAACGGTTCTTTCGAATTATGTTAAATATTTATATCAGAAAATACTTATAAACAAAATTATTAATATATTTCAAAATCATTCAAAAGAAAAACCCCGGACTTAAGTTCTAAATTTCCAAATTTCATTTATCTTATTTTTCAATCTTATTTCTATTATTATTTCGCTTTATTGCCTAACAATCAATCTATTGCAGCCAAATATAAATATCAAATGAAATTTTTTATTTTATATATAAAAATATAATATGCAAAATTATTTCATTCACCTATATAAAACAAATATTATGTCGGTCTGTCCTATTAAGTGTTTAAAAATCCCTATTGATGTCACAGCGTCCCATGCACCAACCAGAATTTATAAATACAAAACGGAACAGATTAACACAATATTAAAACCCTTTTATAACACTAACAAATACGCTCTCTCATAAATATACTCTCAACGACTCCCATAGGGTCTTACTACCCTATTAGTAAAGAGTCAAACCCCACAAAGCTAAGGTTTATCGCTAAACCAAAGCTCTGATACCAGATGTAACGTCCCACCTTTTCGCACGATTTAAACAGACACACATGCCGATTCAATCCATACGGAAGGGTGGATTGTTATGGGGTAACTAAGAAAAACAAGAAAGAAAATAAAAGAAAACAGAATCTCGCAGCGGATTAATAATAAAATATACAGTCTATAAATCTGTTTACAAAACATTCATATAATACATATCAGAGTTGCACATGCCAACAACAATGCAGCGGAACAGTGTGTAGTGCACTAGTATAAATAATAATAATATACATCTTCGTCTTATTCCTCCGGAAATAAAATCTTCAATCCTGAAACGCTCGGACTGTCCCGAGCGAATTTGGAAAGACAAAAACACTCGAGTCAGAACTAAAAGATCTTATGTGAGTTACATTAACAGAAATAAATATGAGTGCAGTAACTCAAGAGATGCTCGAGATTTACATCTCCTAAGGATCCGTTAAACTATTTACTATGTAGTATATTACGCTATTATAATAGTGTCTAATTGTAAAATAAACTTACTTTTAAATAGCGTTAAGGCTTTACATTTACCACCTTAACACATTTATATATTCCCATAGTCTATACAGTACCATAATCTTCCCCGTACTGGGCGTCGTCAGAGGGCACTCCATAGGTATGGTACAAAACCAAAATCGTATAAGGCGCGCTAGGGTAGGTGACACGGCACAACTAGGCAATGCCAGGGTAGATATACCAATTACGCTTCCGGGCCGATGGAAACGCGCAGCGCGCAGCTGCCGCCCACCTCGAACAAACTCCCCACATCAAAGAAATCAAAAGTGAAAGTGGCCACCGAAAAATCCAAAGTCAGAGTATAGTATCGAAGGGAAGTGTCCGATCAGAGGTGCTACCTCATTAACCTGTCAATCGCTCCTATTTTAGCCACCTTATGCCAACTCACGAGAGTTGGGTCCACGTATTTACCTTACAGGAAACGTCACCACCAACCTACTTCATTCTGGAATCTCCACCGCGTACACGGTTAGTCAAAGTGGTTTTCGATATCGACAGAGAGTATGTCCATATCCGATCCCGGTCTCTTTGCCAACCAATCGTTATTATAACACCGCGGTCATTTAAAATAATTATACTTTAAAACCAGAATAAAATATCCATTTCAAAACCATATAAATAAGATATCATTTCCTTTTAAAACCCGAATTAATACGATATCATTTTATTCCAATATATTTACTTTCCAAAATCATAGGGTTTTCAAAGTAAAATATTTAGAAATCAAAACTCTTGAATATAATATTTCCAAATTATACTACCTTGAAAACATAGCTTTGAAACAAAATTTCCATCTCTTAAATGGTTAAATATTAAATTACTTTTATAAACAAAATAGCTTCTTTAGATTTCACAAATCAATTTCAAATATCGATTTAAACTTCCAAATACCATTTCAATTCTTATGTTTCAAGGCTTTAAATATTTCACCATCTCAAACAGACTCATTTGACAATTCCATACATATATCAAATTCAGTTACTTACTATTTAGACTTGAAATGTTTGCTTAATGAATTCAATATAATTTAAGAAAGCCTTTAACTTCATATAACTGGATCATCTTTCAATTTATTATATATTCATTTAATCAACCTAATATTCGTTAAAATCACTTTACACAAAAATCAAATTATAAAAATCGTATCCTTTAAAAATTCTAATTTTTATTAAATTTCAATTTGACTTAATATTCATCTTCCAAATCTATTCTCATTTAAGTCATAAAACTCCAGAAATTAAATTTTAAATAAATTTTTATTCTTATTTGATCTTAAAATCAAACTTTATTTAAACTTCAAATCAAATGTATACAAAGCTTAAAAACCGGAAATTACTATATATATATATATATATATAATAGCCTTTATCTGTAACCAAATCAATATCTCATAAACCATATATATATATATATATATAACTTTACAAAACCATAGAAAAACATTTCAAAAATAATTTTATATATTTACCGCGGTGCCTGTATATAATTTTCTATCATATGGTCGAGTGATACAGATGTTTATCATTTCAATCCGTAATTTAAAATGAAAAAAAAAATGCGGTTATATATCATTTCAAACCACAATCCCGAATGAATGAAATGCATAACAACTTGCAATTAATAAAATTAATCATTCATTCATCCATCAAATCATACATCCATTTATCACAGTCATCATCCAATTTCAAACAATTATTAATACATAACAGGTGATAAATAATGGTATCAATTATCAGTTTATACTCAAAATAAATTTAATAACTGTTAATTGGCAGTTTATATGCAAAAATAAACGTAAATTTAACTGGCAGTTAATATGAAATAAAAAATTAACATAACAAAGACTTGCAGTTAATATGCAATTAAATAAATTCTAACTGTCAAATTTATGCAATAAATAAAATTAGTTAACAGTTAAATTAAATGAATGTGATTTATCAGAGATAATGAATAAAACATGCCAACAGTCATAAATAAATTTCTACTCATATCTAAAATTAATTTAACAAACACAAGAAATTTTAGAAAATTGTGAGTGGGTTAAAACACTCACCTTTTGAATTTAAATCGAATTTAAATTCAATTTAAACCCAAAATTTCGACGGTCTCCAAATCTGTCCAAACTAGCATCAAAAAATCTGGAATTTAATTACAATCCTACCAAAAAAAATCTCGCGTGAATCGGACTACGTATGAGAAAGTTATTCGAAAATTTCGATTGAAACAAAAATTAAATAAAACAAAATAAACAAATATACCCTATGACCATGCCACGTCACAGGCCACGTCCTTCTTCTCAAATTCGAGCATGCTACAGCACCAATAAAAAAAAACGGACAGTACCAACAGATTACGCTCTTCGAGAATTATGACGTATAATTTTTCTGGAATTTTTAGAGTAGTTTGAAATATTTTTTTTTTATTTTTATTTTTATTTTTATTTTGGACTGTAATTGGATCTAGAAATTTCGCAGCCATTGGAAGAGAAGAAGTTGAAGAAAAGAACACACAGAGAGAAATGAAGTTCGATGGAGGCTAGGGTTTACACAGCCTATAAATAGACAAAGTGAAATAGGATAGGTGGGCACGAATCATAAACGCGCAAAACGGTTGTTGGCCCACCAGAATATTTTATATTAATTGGATACGTTACGGATTAGTAAATAAACTAATTTCTTCCTCAGACATTTACATTGAATTTTAAACGTATTTACAAATGTAAATTTAGATGCTTCATTTATAAGTTTCAATATAAATTCACAATTTCATTAAATTCCAAATTCATAGATAAGTTTCCATTTTCAACTAAATTTCTAAATTACCGTAATAATTTTCTTATATTTTTATTCATTCTCAATAGATTTAACTATTGTAAATTGACTATGTTTTCATACTATAAAAATCCACATTTCTATGTATATATACATTTGAATTCCCTACGAAAATATTTCAAATATTACGTCATTATCATTAATGTAATAAATATATTTTTAATTATTGCAATTGATTTTCCGTTATAACTTAATATACTAAATAGGTGGTTAATCTTAAATACTTGATCTTATTAACGATTTATTTCTATTTACAAATTAATGCAATTATTACCTATTTCCATCTTTATCTCCAATTAACGTAAAATGTGATATTCAAATTCCATAAATTTCAATAGATTCAAATTATCATATCTATGAAGAACATTTACGTTATTCTCCATTTATTACCTTAACTTATTCAACGTAACATTTTATTTATATTTATTGCAATGATTTCCAAATCAATTGAATTGAATTAAATATATATGTATCACTCATAATAACTTGTGGTCACAACTCTTGATCACCATAAATAAGTTTATTATTTACAATCCAATAATCGCCATTCTATATATATATGAATTAACTAATTCAATATTTCCATTTTGTTTTCCTATCCTAAATTTATTTCTAAGTGTATTTACTCCATTCCAACAAGTTGGAATTCCATTTTTACTATACAATCATTTCCCTATTCACTTTTATTACTAACCCATCATCATTGCATTTATTGTCTTTCATTGATTTAATCAATTTACCCCATATTCCCTTAAATATATACAACTTAGCAATCTATTAAGCATGGTATTATATTTCACGTAAATGTACATTTAATTACATTTATTACAATGTTATCCAAATAAATTGAGTGATCTAAGTATATAACTCCTAATATCCACCCATCTTGCCTTAATCCCAAATAAAATACAAATTAAACTACCCTTAATTTCAATTAACCCTATCATTACTTTTTATATTCCAAACAAATAAATTAATAATAGGTTAATTGAATCAGATTTACAATCCAACTTTAATTATTTGCAAATTTTGTCAGTTTGGACCACTTGGTAAATTCAGAATCCTTTAACAACTTCCTACATTAATTTATTTTTGAATAATCCGAAAATTTTCAATATTAAAGTACAAATCCAATTTATCAAAAATTAAAACTTAAATTTCAAGGAATTTATTTATTTAGGTTTAGATCCCGTTATTCACTAAAATTGGTTGGTATTTATTTCATTCGCCTCTTTAATTGTACGTAAATTTCTCATAAATACACTTAAAATTTCATTTAATTCCAACTGCTTCCTAATTTCCATTTCTACGTTTTAACACACTCTATATTAAACTTCTAGACATTGTATTACTTATCATATTGATGTAACCTTTATTTAGTGTATTAACATTTATTTCAATTCAAATTCTATCAACCAATTAAACATGTAATCTATTACTAGTGCTTACAAATCAAAATATTGCACCCATTGTCATCTTCTGAATGGAATTAGTCTTTATTTCAAAACTTATATAAATTTACATTGATACCGTATTTAATCCTCTTCGATAATATTAATCCTCAATTTATTAAATGGAATCAATATATCTTACATACCATGTTTTACGCATAAATTTTTAATTAATATTATTTCAACTTATTCCCCATATTCTCAATAATTACCTAACATAAATCTACGCTTATTTTATTCTACGTTCACACTTCCGTTACTCTCAAATCAATAAGTAACGTTCATATAAATAAATGTTATGTCAGTTTCCTATTTATTGCCATATTTTTATTTATTTATTACTGCATAACTTTACTTATTTTCTTCCCATCACTTTAAAATTAATCGTTAAAGTAACGCTTATCAATACGCATCAAATTATTTACCAAATTAAAAGGTTTTGATTTTTTTAACAAATTAATCGACAGATTAATTAGGTAATGTATACGAATACCCATAAATTTACACTTAACTAATTAAATGCCTTACCTATATTCTCTATCTTCCCACTATATTCAGGTACAATACTTACACCAATTTTTATTGAAAAATTTATTCATATTACAAACAAAGGCTTAAATTACCATTGTTAAATTAGCGTTCAATATATATTTATCACCTTTTATTATTTCTACTAAATTTTTATTACAAAATTCTATTAAATAAATTAAATCGTCAAAATTTACGGGTCGTTACAAAAGTCCTCTGGAACAAACAAATAGACAAAACCAAACATCTTGTAGTTGCATTCAGATGTTTGAAAATCTACTATGTATAAAAAAAAATAGTATCAGACGTCGGATACAAAAACTAGACGTCTGATTTCGAACTCGGATTTTAAATTTAAACTTCAACTGCCACATTCGAAAAGACATCTCCGCTTCTCTTCGCTGCAACTCTTCATCATCAATAGAAGCAACTGTAGAGCACTTGTTAATGGATGCAACTACTCAAGGAACCTCTCTACAACTATATATATCATCAACAATCAAGAGAAAAACTTCACCTTACTTACTTACGCTCTCCAATTACATACTCTATTATATTCTTGACCTAAAGCAATCTATACTTATATTTCATTCTTCCAATTACTCAATTCTTCATAGAAAATACTCTCTAGATATATATATTGAAAGCATTTGTACTAATTAGTCAACATCCGTGTTATAGAACACACATTTAACAAGAACAACTTATTGGAACAAATCCTATTCCTCCGGGCAAAGCGAGGGTGTTTGGTAGTCGAATTCCGAAGTGGAGCTTCAGGACTAGACGTAGGACGGGAGGTCCGAACCAGTATAAAATCCTGATGTACTTATTCTATATTTACTTAGATTAATATTGTTTTAGTTGCATCATATATTTTGTCACATATACTTGCATATACACTATACGATTCACCCTGTAGACTTTCAAACTGATCACAAAACACCAAACAAGTCAAAGCAATATGAGAATTCAAGTGAAGCCTCAATAGTCAATGGTTTAGATGTTAAACAATAAAGACTAGAAGAAACTGCAACAAGCCTCAACAATCAATGTGTACACATGTGGTTAGAGAACACAATAAACTATTTGAAAAAACATACACATAACAGTTACAATATGAACTCAGGGAAATACGCAACTGAATACAAGTGCATAACAGAACCGAGGCAATACTCAAAGCATCACATGAAAACAGAAGCTAGATAGTCCAACCAGACTACATAATGAACACAAGTGACTCAAAGCACATGATGCAATACAACTGAATACAAGTGCATATCAACAAGCACATGACTCAAAACATCATCATTGAAGACCAAAGAATCAACTGCAGACACCTCATGTACAAACAAAACCTTAGAAGGCCATACTCACAAGTCCAGTGAAAACAATAAACTAGCTCAAAGCAATAGAGGCTACAACTCAATGCAAGCCAATTTTCAAACTCACAATGAACCAGTTTAGAAAGAGGTGGAAAGCACACAAAGGATCAACACTGACACACACACACACACACACACACACACACACACACATATATATATATATTTTATGCATAGAAAGAGTTCACGAATGGAACCAGACTCTAATAACTCTATTTTACTCAAACCAGATTTTAAATAACAACATAACATGCTTACAAGTTAAAGACAAGTGCACCATGTATATACATAAACAACTTGAAGTGAATAGAGCAAGAGCAAGGTACATAACAATGTACACAGGAACTAAAAAATAACTATACACATGAATAGCATTCGAGTTAAAAAAAATACCAGAGCTAGCATATCAGACAATTTCAAATGCAACAGATCAGTGAAAAAGTGACTATGATCAAGCAGTGCAAACCGAAGCAACAACCAGAGTCAATATCAAACCATAATGCAACATATAGACCAAAAGGAGTTCAACAATTATGTAACAAGTTCAATAAAATGGACAGAGCCCTAATAGACATATATATGAACATGAATGCAATGACCAATAGCCTCAACTGTAAAATTCACATGAAGCCGTAACTAATTGAACACAGTCGATCTCAAGTCAGCAAATTCAAACCAAAGAATGTAACAACAGAACAAAAATCAAACCGTGGGTCAAATTTTTTTAAAAAGATATATATACAGTAAATTGAACAAGTCAAAACTTCCAGATTATCACAATTTCAAAGTGACTGAAGTCAATAGAGAAAAGAACGGAACAAAATTCCAAAGCAAATGCAAGCCATGGTGACCAAGCAAGCATATCATAAAATATACAAATTTGAACTAGTCTAATCAAATCCCATGCACTCAAGCAAAATCGAACGGGAAAAAAATTATCAGATGAATTTCATTCAAATGAAAATTCAGGGAATTAAACCCTATAAAACCATTATCATCACCGGCTTTAAAATGCAATCGAGTTCAAGCATATCAAAGAGAATAACAAAGGAAATCACATACCAGACTTAATCAAATCGGGCTCAACGAATTGAAGCAACTGCATATGTGCTTAAGTTAGAAGACGATCGAAAAAGCAACGCAAGGACGATCACTCAACTCGACCGATCTATTATAGAGCAGCTACTTCACTTCAAAAAACCTTAATTTTTCTTAAAGAGGAATGTACGAGCAAGAGGCAACCATTTTGACAAAGCAAGGATATTGGCCGATAATATAAAAAAAAAGGGGGTAATTTTTTTACCGTGTTTTAATTTGGGTCGGTTTCATTTAAATACTATTGGGCTTTATTTTCAATTAGGGTTTCTTGTTTTTAGTTGTTTTTAAATTTATATTTTTCTTTTAATTTTTTTGTTAATTCTAGTCGTGTGACTTGGGCACGAACTACGGCGGTGTAGTTCGAGAATTCGCAACTCTATGGCTGAGTTGTGGTAGGGTTTTGAGCATAGAGTTAGGTTAGACGATAGTGGATGTCATGAGTTAACGTGTGCAAGAGTCTGACTACTTAATTTCTAGTAGAAACCTTGGATGCAGCATGTAGGTAGGTTTTTGCCGAAGCTGGGTAAATCTGTGTTGTTCTATTTCTGTTTTTAATATTCTGCTATTATTTACGCTATTATTATCTGTGTTGTAATTATTTTATATATTTCTGCATTAAATTTTTTTAATTATTAGTATCACCCTATTCACCTTCCCTTTAGGGTGAAGTTGATCCTACAAGTGGTATCAAAGCTAGAAACAAAAGCCAATTTTTTTTTTTTAGTTTTGATTTTTTAAATGGATTCTTTTAATAATTCTTTTGCTGAGGGTAGGTCCAGTATTATTCCTTATATTTTTTATGGAATGGATTTTTTAAATTTAAAATTTAAAATGGAATTTAATTTAAAATCTGTTAATTTTAAATGTTGGGATATTATTGAAAATGAATATGATATAATAGATGAGAAAAATACTTCGATTAATGCTCTTGTTATGCGTATACTATACTCTCATATTAATCAGGATAATTTTAAATCTACCTCTCATTGTGAAAATGCACAGTAAATCTGGAATACTTTTAATGCAATATATGGTGCAAAAGTCAACAACGATGAGAAATCCTCCACAATTGACTCAGTTAAAGAAACGTGCTCAACAGGATTTGCAAAAGACAACAGTGATGAAGATTCAATAGCCAATGAGATAAGTGATTTTCCATTCAATGATTTAGTTCTCTTGTGCCGAAAATTAATTGAAAATAATAAAGATCTTGAGATGAAAAATAATAAGTTGAAAAGAGAACAAGCTAAGCTGCATCACAAAAATAATGATTTGGAAAATGATTTTAAAAATATCAAGACAAATGAAAATTCTAATTGCAAAAGGTGTTTGAACTATGAAAAAGAACTTGCCTGTTTTCGTGAAAAAATTCAAAAGTTAGAAACAAAATTTTAATATGGGAGAAAAACAAAACTAAGTTATTTGTAAAAATAATATTTTACAAAAAGAGTTGGATAGTTTTAAGAAGTCGAAAATTTCTGAGTGTGCGATTTTGGAAAAGATATTAATTGAGGTGAATAAAAATTTCAAAACTCTCGAAAAAGAAAACGTGATTATGAGAAATTCTGAAATTATTAGATTACATCACGAATTTGAAAAGGAGATTGAAAAATTCAAGGATTTTGAAAAAATTAAATATAAAAAACTCCAACTCTTTGAAACTGAGATTAAAATTAGAGAGCTTAAAAATGAAAATATGGACTTGAAAATGAAGAATTTCGAAATGAGAGATCGTAGCATTAGTTGTTGTTCGAAGCTAATAAATGAAAATAAACTTTTAAAATCCAAAGTTAATAAACTTAAGTTGATTACTCGAAAAAATTTCCCTAGAGAAAAATCATTTAATATGCTCCTAGAAAATCTTCTCTTTGTGAATAAATGGAAAGGACTTGGATTTGAAAAAGTATCAAAATATGAACAAACAACTAATAACACTATCAAGGGGAAATATGTGATACCCAAATATTATAGAGTGCGGAAATATTGGACATAGCAAGAATAACTATCGAAATATAAACAAACACAAAACCGTTAAACAAATATGAATTTCAAAGGTATGAATATAAATGAGTTGACATTTAAAAAAAATTGGATTCCCAATGGTACAATTGTAAATACTAACGGTTTGTCATATGGACAAATTTGGGTACCAAAGAGTTCAGTAGATAATAATAGTGGTCTTATATCCTTAGTTTGACCACTTGCCTTCTCCAAAATTTAGGCACAAAAATGGGCTAAGGAACAACTTCGATAGAGATAGATTTCGAGTTGTTCTAAGTGATTGATAAAAAAAAATTTAAATGTTCCTTAGCTTATAAAGTTTAGATGGAGATCATCGCATTTTTGGATATCATGAAATCAAAGGAAAGTGAGGTATGATCATTCAACTCAATTTTGTTGACGTATTGTTAATTATGTTTTGATCGATATTGTTGAAGTATTTTTGCCATATCTTGAACATCTCAACTTTGATTTATTCTTGAAGTTCTAGAAAGCTAACCGATAATGCTACAATTTTTTTAGTGATTCACTTTAGAATGACAAGAAAAGCTGTTTTGACAAAATTTTCTGAATATGTGTTTTTGCTCAATTTAGATTACTTTTCTTGTGCTTGATATAAATGGACGTGCTAAAAATTTAAGTGTTGAGGAGTACACATTTTTCTTATATACCATTATATATCACAAGGAATATCTCAATTACAAGTAGTATCTTATATCATTTCATGCTGAAATCATTTTTGCAATTATTATTTATACCGATTTTCAACTTGAAGTCATTTTCACAAAACCCCTTTACAGAAAATTGATTTTGACTTATTTTTATTTTTTGAAATGATATCTATATAATGATAACCTTAAGTTAAAGGGAAATTCAGATGTAGGTGACACTGGTAGTCTAGTTGAAAGAAAAAGTATTAGCGGAACGAGTTTTATGTTGAGACATTCATAAGTTGCATCACATTTTAAGAGAAGATATCTGCATATTTTTTAATTCAAATGATTTTCAATCAGCATACATTTTCTTTTAAAAAACCCTTTCCATAATTTTTTTAACCTTGTTTCAAATTAGTCATTTTAGAAAATTTGATTTTATAATTATTTTTTGATTTGATTTTAAATGACTACATTAATTAATTTGCTTTTTACTGATTATCAAAAAGATAAATAGTGATTGAAAAAGTGATGAGTGCTGATATTAATCATAGATTATGACTTGAGACAGTATATTTAATAAATTTCTTTAGAATTTTAAACAAGGTTCATAATAACTTTTGTTGGTAAAAATTCCATGACCATCTATATTTCTATCATATTTCTAATGACCGTTATTCATCAATATCCAATATAGTATGTCAATCTGTGGTGTTTTAAAGAGAAAATTATTTGTTTTCATTTTATTTTTTTTAATAAAACATCCAAAGTATTCACTCTAATTTAGAAGTCCTCAAGGTTATGCATGGGTGAATTTCTTGGAATTTTTGATTATGTGCTGTCATGCTCATTTAAAAGTCCTCACGGTTATGCATGTATGGAACACATATCAAAACTGACTATTAAAAAGACAAGTTGATTCTAATCCCATTTAAAAGTCCTCATGGTTACGCGTGGTTAGAAGATGCTAGAAATTCAATTTTTTTAAAATTTAGGAATACTACTAATCTCATTTAAAATTCCTAACAGTTATGCTTGGTTAGTAGATATTCGAATTCCTGATATAAATATAATACAAATTGACACAACTACATGGTTTTATATACCGATATCATCCCTATCATTCTAAAGTAGAATATGTGTCTAATAGAGTATTTATGATTTTTGTTTTATTTTTTATTGAAATTTAATATCTATACTCGATTGCGTTTTAATGTTGTATTAATGTTTATCACTTTATCTCTATTTTTCTAACACCCTTACACTTTTGCTGATAACAAAAGGGGAGTGAAAAGTTAAGATTTTGGCAAATAAAGGTCAAATATTTGCATATTTTTATGCATATTTTCATCTATATCCAAATACTTTTAATAAATTCAAAACCTTAAATATATGTTTATTATCATCAAAAGGGGGAGATTGTTGACTATGCAAGTATATGATTTTTGTTTGATCATAATAAACATATATATATATATATGTTTATATATTCATTTAAATGTATTTTTATCATACTATTTTATTTTTCACATAATTAAATATATTTTTGTTGAATAAAATGAATGACACAGAATTTAAATTCAAACAAATATTTTATTACAATTTTTGAATAGTACAAATTTATGCTCTCACTATATATACACAATTTTCAATTACAATACAATTTCAATCACATCTCAAATTTCACTTTACATTGTTCACCTCACTACATATCACTCATTCACTCGTATTTTATATTCGACTTTGCTCCAGCCCAAATCCGGCATCTGAGTTATCTACAAAATAAACACTAACGCAGTAAAATTGAAAAAGAAATATTTTTGCAGTGTAAAATAAAATATGTTTTTGAAAATATTATTTGCCTCAATCATTTGGGTTGTTCGTCATCATATTTATTTCTGAATTCATTTACACGAACAACTTGTGACACACATAGTGAATCAATATACATGCCACAAGGCGGTGCACACCGATATGCACTTGATAAAACTGCAGGGACCGGTGAGCACAAGGTCAAACCCAATCAAAAGCTAGGTTCAACTCAAGTGAAATGCTAATAAAGTCACGACATGAGCACAAGTTCAAACCCGAGCAATAAGATGGATTCAACTCAGGTGCAATATAAAAAAAATCTAGATGAAAGTGTACGAAAAAACTTAAGACTGTAAACAACACAGGTATAAATTGACGTACACTTGAAAACAACTCAACCATTCAAACTCAAGTATGAACACAGTTGTGCGTAGACAAATGATCACAAAACACCAAACAAGTCAAAGCAATATGAGAATTCAAGTGAAGCCTTAACAGTCAATGGTTCAAATGTCAAACAACAAAGACTGGAAGAAACCGAAACAAGCCTCAACCGTCAATGTGTACACATGTGGTCAGAGAACACAATAAACTGTTTGAAACAGCATATACACAACAGTTACAATATGAACTTAAGGAAATTTGCAACTGAATACAAGTGCATAACAGAACCGAGGCAATACTCAAAGCATCACATTAAAATAGAGGCTAGATAGTCCAATCAGACTACATAATGAACACAAGTGACTCAAAGCACATGATGCAATACAACTGAATACAAGTGCATATATACAACAAGCACATGACTCAAAACATCATCATTGAAGACCAGAGAATCAATTGCAGACACTACATGTGCAAACAAAACCTCAAAAGGCCAGAATCACAATTCCAGTGACAACAATAAACTGGCTCAAAGCAACAGAGGCTACAAATCAATGCAAGACAATTTTCAAAATCACAATGAAAAGTTTAAAATGAGGTGGACAGAACACAAAGGATCAACACTGACATATATATATATATATATATATATATATATATATATATATATGTATATATATATATATTATGCATAAAAAGAGTACACGAATGGAACCAGACTATCATAACTCAGTTATACTCAAACCAGATTTTAAATAACAACATAACATGCTCACAAGTTCAAGACAATGCACCATGTATATACATAAACAAATCGAAGTGAACATAGCAAGAGCAAGGTACAGAACAATGTACACAGAAACTCAAAAATGACTATACACATGAATAGCATTCGAGTTAAAACAAATACTAGAGCTAGCATATAAGACTATTTCAGATGCAACAGACCAGTGAACAGGTGACTGTGATTAAGCAGTGCAAACCGAAGCAACAACCAGAGTCAATATCAAACCATAATGTAACATATAAATAAGAAGCAGTTCAACAATTATGTAACAAGTTAAATAAAATGGACAGAGCTCTAACACACACATACACACACACATATATGAACATGAATGCACTAACCAATAGCTTTAACAGTAAAATTCACATTAATCAACGATTAATTGAACATAGTCAATCTCAGGTCAACAAATTCAAACCAAAGAATGTAACGGCAGAACAAAAATCAACCCGCGGGTCAAAAAATTTCAAAAAGATATATATATATATGTATATATATGTATATATATATATATATATATGTATATATATATATGTATATATATGTATATATATATATGTATATATATATAAAAAGTAAATTGAAAAAGTCAAAACTTCCAGATTATCATAATTTTAAAGTGACCGAAGTCAACAGAGAAAAGAACGGAACAAAATTGCAAAGAAAATGCAAGCTGTGGTGAATAAGAAAGCATATCAGAAAATATATGAATTTGAACTAGTCTAATCAAATCGTACGCACTCAAGCAAAATCGTACGGTAGAAAAAATTATCAGACGAATTTCATTCCAATGAAAATTTAGGGAATTAAACCCTATAAAACCATTAACATCATTGGCTTTAAAATGCAATCGAGTTCAAGCATATCAAAGAGAATAATAAAGGAAATCACATATCAGATTTAATCAAATCAAACTCAATGAATTGAAGCAACTACACATGTGCTTAATCTAGAAGACAAGCGAGAAAGAAATGAAAGGACAATCACTCAATTCGACCGATCTATTATAGAGCAGTGACTTCACTTCATGAAACCTTAATTTTTCTTAAAGAGGAACGTATGAGCAAGAGGCAGCCATTTGACAAAGCAAGGATACAGGCCGATAATATAAAAAGAAAAAGGGGGAATTTTTTTACTGTGTTTTTAATTTGGGTCGGTGTCTTTTAAATACTATTGGGCTTTATTTTCAATTAGGGTTTCTTGTTTTTAGTTGTTTTTAAATTTGTATTTTTATTTTAAACTTTTTTGTAAATTCTAGCCGTGTGACTAGGGGATGAACTACGGTAGTGTAGTTCGAGAATTCGCAACTCAGTGGCTGAGTTGTGGTTGAGTTTTGAGTGTAGAGTTAGGTTAGTCGATAGCGGGTGTCGCGAGTTTACATGTGTAAGCATCTGGCTACCCAATTTCTAGTAGAAACCTTTGGGGTAGCACGCAGGCAGGGTTTTGCCGAAGCTGGATAAATATGTGTTGCTCTATTTCTGTTTTTAACATTCTTCTATTACCAGTATTGCTATTATCTTTGTTGCAATTATTTTATATATTTCCGCATTAAATTTTTATAGTTATTAGTATCACCCTATTCACCTCCCCCGAAATCGTTCATACACTTGTGTCTTACTATCTTACTAATATCACTTCACTAGTCTTCTACAGTCTACACATGTGGAGCAACATTCCTAGGCTCTCACTAGTGTCCTATACACTTTACAGAAACTTCTATTATTACTAATAAAAGTAACCAATGCATTTCCTACGTAGCCTTACACTTTTTCCGTCACACCGAGGAAATGATTTTCTATCTACTTCATATTTAAAATTATGGTTTGGTAATTATCATTTAATTTCAAAAATTAAAGCTTCTAATTTTTTGAAACATCCTAAAATTATTGCTTTAAAAGTGTTACTTTGAAGTTTCTATTAAATTCAAAGGTACTTGTTTACTTAACATTTTATCTTTCTAGACTTGCCTCTTTACAGCTCTTTTAATTTAAATTATTCCCTAAACCTAAAGGGGAAAACTTAAACACTTATTCCACTTTTCCTTTTAAAGACCTTTACAGATTTTCACAAAAAATAATTTAGATTTTTAAATTTAACTGTTTACTAAGTTTTTCTCTTCCAAAAACTTATTTACCTTTTCACCAAATCATTTTTCTTTAAAACATGCCCTGCTTGTCCTTAAAACATTTTATTTCATTTTTTTATCGACTATTAAAAATGTCCTCACATGTTTTCAAAACATCTTCCTTTCATAGAATTTCAAATTTACAAAAACTGGATTAGATAAGAACAATTATTTTGTCGAAAATCCCTTAACTTTCTTACTCTTCCAATTACCTAACCTTAGAGGAATTTCTGACTTACTACAATGGAGACTTTCTACAAAGGAAAGCAACCAATGCGCATAATCAGTGGAAATATATTAAATTTCCATTGCTTAGCTTTCCTACTAAGGCTCTCTATAATTTCCCTCTTAACTAGCACTGTCTCTAATTGTTATACTTCTCATTACACCTAATGGTTTTATACCTTAATGTATTGGAACTATCTTCTCTTATGGGAAAACATTAACGCTAAAACCTTCTATGAATCCTCTAAAAGAGGATTTCGTGTTTATGTGAAATCTCAAGGAACTTATTTTATAATTTTTTGAAATAGGCTATACAAAATATGGTGCTTTCCATACCTCGCACATCTCTTTCACGTAGTCCTTATAACTTGCAAAAAACATCATTATTTGTGATTTGGTTTCATAGAAAATTATATCACTATTCATTTCATTCCAGTAGATTAAAGTATGTTCAATCTATATTCACTTCCAGTAGACATTTCCTACGAAATTTATTAATTAACTAATATATAACTTACGTCTTCTTCTTTTTTCAGAAGAACGCATTTTCAATTTTTTTTAATATTTTCATAACTAGAAAACATTTCCATATACTTATTTAAATAATAAGTGTAATTACAAACCACTTTATTTTTATACTTAGAAACTATCTTCAAAATACATTTTTATTTAGGTCAAAACAGATGTTGCGTAAAAAACCATTACTACAACCCAAAAAACTAGTATTTGGATTCAATTAAAATAAATATTAGTAAATCTCATTAGTTATGTGAAAACACTTTGGAGTCACCTACTATAACAATAGTGTCATAGCCTATGCTTCCTTTATTTTTTACGAAAACATCTATCACAATAATAAATGGCCTACGTTTTCGATACTTAATACACTCTAGATTTTTACATTTAAAATCTTTGTTTACCTACAACGAACTTAGAGTGCTATACATGCTCTATAATTCTTCAAAAAGAATTTCACTTTTAAAACAAAATTAAATCGTATAAAAACCAATTTAAATTTCATACCACTTTTTTTTTCAAAAACCCAATAGTTACTTCCTCAAACATATTAACATTCGTATTTTTCCATTTTTCAATTCCAAAAGTTTCATTTTATTGGGCTAGACATAAAGTGGATTTTCTTCTTACTACCCTAGGGATATCCTTCTTAAACCTTAGAAATCTCATTTCCTTACTAAAATCTCTTATTCCTTCCGAAATAAAAAATACTCTCCCTATTATCCCTAGGGAGCTTTCCCACTTCCTAAAAAAATGGATACCAATGTACACTATAAATCGGCAATATCATAGGGTTTAACATCCTCGAGTCATCCCAAACCCAACTAGCAAATTATACACAAATATACTCCTAAAAACTTTCCATATGTTAAAATCTATAATTGGGGACTATTTTGATTTTAGTACATAATATATTTATATTTTATTCAAAAATAAAAATACGTTCACTCATATTTCCTAATTTACTTAGGATCTACTAGCCTAAGCTTTAATACCAAATGTAACATCCCGAATTCTAGTGGGTCCGGATTTTTCGCATAATTGAAGCACGAATTGGGTATCTGATATCCTGCAAATAGGCAAAGATAAATATATCAGAGATCAAATAAATATATCACAGTGAAACTAACTAAAATATAATAAATACTAAATACTCACCAAGGTAATAACACTTTCCAAACAAGTGTCTCGAAGTTGGAAAATCTCTGCCATCTATCTAACCTCTGGGATGTTATGAGGAGGGGGCCAGAACTAAAGTTCTGGTGAATGGACGAATTATACACTTCTAAGCATAATTCCACATATATCGTTTTGTTTCTATTTTCTGCTATATTAGGTTTATAATACTCTCGCCTTTGTGCGTGAATCGTACACATATACTCCCTAGTAGATTAAGACCTAATAACCAATATATATATATATATATATATATATGTATGTATGTATGTATGTATATATGTAACTACATGCCCAAAGACCGCATTTGTCCTAGGTACTACCCATAGTACCTTCCGTATCCTCCTCGAAAAGGACTCCATCGTCTCGCTGCTAGAGCATTCTGTAACTATATCTCTAAAGGACAGCTTCTTAAAGGCCTACAATATAGATGTTCTGTCATCTACTATAAAAATGTAAAACTACTCCGCACTAGCTAGCTAGTGCTCGAACATCCATAATGTACCACCCGGTGAGTACCTTGAAGATTATATATCATCATTCTGTCTACTCCCTATATCCTGCCAACAAGGTCTACCTTATATGGAACTCGGTCGGGGATTTTCTATATTTGTAAAGGTCCGCTTCATTAGGCCTACAATACAGATATTCTACTTGGTCTATATCTTTTATTATCATAACTACGATCCCACACCTCCCACCGTCAACTAATCGAAAGACCTCTCAAGAGCTAAGTGGTTATGCCCTACAGCAAACAATCTATACATCCAATTGGCGGAGCCCCTCATCCAATCTCTCGACAGTGAAATAATCATTGGCTTGTTGATTTAACTTAATCTTTCCAGAACTCGCTTTAATTGATGGTGGCTTGATCTCCGCATGCGACTATCTTTTTTTTCCTGCTCACTATAACCTACTTGCAATCCAGAGTATGGTTTCATACGAATATCTTACTCCATCATCAACCTTTTGACTGCCTATAAAGGTCCACTTCGTTAGGCCTACAATGCAAAAGCAGTCAAGGCATACTCTCTTGATGGAACACCTACAAAGCTGCCTAAGGGTGCAGCTTCATTAGGCCCACTCCAGTGGCCATCCTAGAGTATCCTCACATCCTATCGAAGTCTTGTACTACCTTTTAGCCGAACTGCTCCAAATGCACCTTACCATTTTATTAGACCCTACGTCGAATCTTTTACTATGCCTTTAGTTTAGTTTTCTTATTCTGTTGGCTACTTATTTACCCTAATCAGCAAGCCAAGCCCCACCTATATGTGAGACCACCAGTCCTAGACCTAAATGGAATGCTGTCGTTACATGCCACGTCTATTATTTTGCTTATTAACTCAATATAAGATCTAAGTTTGATAAAATAAGTCTTATAAACTTCGTGTTACAATTATACTTGCAATTGTTACTTTAATATTATTTTCTTTCTTTTATAACATACATGTTATAAATGTAATTGCAAATATCTCTCTTCTATTCTAGTCTGTCTTCTTTTATTATGATTACTATATTCTTTTTAATTCTCTTATATTATATGACAGTCTTAGCTTGGGACTACGTCCAATTGTCATAAATTACTTATCATAATAACTGCTTTACTTTTTATTCTACTATCTACGTAGTAAATGCAGATCTAGTCACATCTTCTATTTATTATTTCTAGTCTTGTCAAATATTTAACTTGATTATTTCCTCTTCTTTAATTTCTTCATTGCTTCATGTTATTCACTTTTATTCTAGGAAGTAATTCTACTCTATTTGGTTGGTTACAAAAATTGTGCTAAAAATCCATTTCCGTATTTTAATACTAAATAATGCTATAAACAATAACTTCTAATTGCAAAATATTTCTTTTATTGTTTCTCTAATTATTGGGTAATGCACTATACAGTAATATCTCTATTTCGCACTAATTGCATTTTTTTCTTGCTTTTATTCTTGTAGTTAGGTTTATCGTTGTTCTTACAATTTTAATTATGAAAATGTATTCCCATTTCTAAACCAACCAACTAATCTATCACTAACTTCCAAATCAAGTTATTTAGAATTGCCCCTTTTTAATTCATTCCTTCCATTCTAACACAATTTGCTGTAAATTTCTCACTCTAGGCTTATGCCTTTCTCTACAACTTTTAAGCCCAATATTACTTATATTTAATTGGATTCCTTTTTTTCTAGATCAATAACATTTAAATATAAGTACACTTCTCTCATAAAATTTATAGTTTCAACATAACTAATTAGTAGAACTAATTACTGAAATAAATGCTGAATTAAATATTTAACGGGGGACAAACAATATTATATGTCATAAACATAAAAGATATATAATTTAAATCCACTCATATATTGCCCTTAGCTTTGCTCCAAGGCCTTCCTTGATCCTCTTCTAAGGCGTCTAATATTTTTATTAAGAATATCTTCTCCTCAAAAATATTTTCTGTTTAGGGTACAACCTCAGAAAATTAACCCATTTGGAAGGAAATGTGATTGTGAGAAAATAGCTAGGCCTAGGGTCCTATTTATAGTGGTGTTTAGGGATCTCAGACCATTGGATATTTAGATTGAATCTGGTGCAACCACATCATAGGCTCGCTGTGGATCGTTGGATCTAGAAAACAATGCTTAAGATCACTCGAAAAATCAAATTATAAACTTCGGCACGCCCCTGGATGATTTTACGTCTATGGAAAAATGCAGGTCGACCTATGTTCTTTGGGGGTCAACCTTAAGATGACCGTTATGTTTTGCGGGTCAACGTATAGGTCGACCCGTAGGGTCTTTTTTTCATTTTCCCGATTTCTTGTTTTTTCGTAACTTATTAGTATTCAATCGGATTTCGATTAGTTATATATGGAAATTGATCATTAAATCTCCACAAACACAATGGTATAGGTTTCGAGGCCATATTCCGATGATTCAAAAAATGCTTATTTTCACCGGTTATCGTCATTTGATTATTTAATTATCTAAAAAGTGGGGTGTAATAAATTTCCCTCATTTATTTTGGATTTTCCACACTTCAGTGTTTATATTTGTTAAAATCTATTTATTTCTATGAACATTACTTTTTCAAACTAAATATATCACAACCTATCCTTGACTGTTTTCATTGGAACATCTATGAATATTTTTTCCATATTTTAGTGTCCTTAGTGTCTTCCACATGATATAATAGTTATATTGGTGATTAATTTTTAGCAACAAGACTCATAGCAAATGAATCCAAAGAGTTCCCATTTTCAAAGAACTAAAAAAAACTTTGCATCCCAATAATGAGACGGAATTTGTGGGCATAGAACGGGTTCGCTCCAGTATTATACTTAAAGTTATCATCTTGATCATCTTCTCCTCACATTTAGCATTCATACATATATAAATTCATTTTCTAATCTTTCATCGTTCTGTATACGAAAAACGGCTTCACACTAGGTTAGAAATTGAGATAATAAATGGGAGAAAATTATGTTTTATGTATGAATTTCATCCAATTGGAGAAAATTCAAATGCAGTGCCATTTGAATTGGCAAAGTTTTGATACCATAATTTTCGTATATGACCTATGTCTACAATTTGAATCTTACTCTACATTAGTCCATAGAATAAGATATATACTTAATGTTCATTGAGTGAAGCTAATCATGTCTTCCTTTTGTCTTATGTACTCACTCGTGAGTGCTACCAAAGTGACTATGTTAACCTCTAAAGCCCTATTAGAGATAATATATGGAGACATTATGTAGGTTTTGACTCTATATTGGTGGCTGCTTGAGATGTATAAATAATATAGAATATGATCACTTACTGCATAGGATGGCTGAATAATGAAAGATGATCAACATCATTATGATACTTATAAATGCTTCCCAATTGATCTGGTATTTTTTACAGTCGACCATGTTTTATAACTATCTTAGGATGATTTTTACCGTTTAAAAAAGTTTCAAATATTTCAATGGATAGTGATTATATGCAACTTTATCATTTTAAACTGAGATATGATTATGAGATTTGCATTCTACAATAGATGCTCTGGATTGTACCACATCAAAATTTTATTAAATTCATATCATCGATAACTTGGTGGATGTGACATGTGAACTTTTGTTATCAAAGTCTTCTTTATTTTTCAAAATTGACCTTTAAGCATGCATGCTCTATCTATGTTTTCATGCATATGAATCGTAATAGTCAACTTTCAATTGCATGCTTTAAAATGAATTATCCGACTAAAATTGTAACAAAACGGAAAGTTAACGTGACTTGACAAAAAGCATTTGTGTCTAAGTCACTTTCATTATTCCCTATCATAAATTTAAAGTGATTGACATTATTGTCATTTATAATAGTTAGCTTAATTGATGTTGATAATTATATTTTAAAGAATAATTATGAATCCATGTGCGTAGCATGGGTTCGCACAAGCATTTGACTTATTTTTTGGAGACATATACTAGAGTACCACTCACATCGATGATGCTTTCTATCCACTACATGCTATGAGAATGAGATCTGACCACACTAATATAGTATTTACCTCTTTTTGTGATTACTTTTTTACTGCTTATTTTAGTTCCTATTTATGTAATCCATCAATTAAAGGTTATATTCCTCCATTTTGATTTTTATGTGGCTTTACCTATGTTCCCATCTATTTCCACACCAAAAATGAAGGGTTACTTAGAGTTTTTAAAAATATATAGTTAAACGGTTAATTACAAAATCACTTAAACATACAAACTGATTGAGTATAAAATATTCAACTGGATGAACTTGAATATTTCAGAAAATCAATAAACAATCTTATATAATTTGTTGGGGGAAAAAATTCTTGGCTGTTGGAAAGCTTAACAAAATGCAAAGATATAGTCATGCCACTGATAATGTTAGTAGGAGTGCTGCACTCGAAAGATCTAGGTCATAATAAATTCGTTAACTCGCAGTCGTAATAATGATTTTTTAACTACTATTTTTTCCCATCGGTTGTAATAAAGTTGTTTTTAACAATTCCGTATATTATAGTTGTATTAGATTTCTTTAACAACTATCTCTACATGACCATAGTAAATATTAATTTATAACAATAATTTATAGTTGTCTTTCTTTTTAAGGAAATATTGTTAGAACACAAATTCTGAGTTGATGTAATAATAAAATGAGCATTGATAAATAATTTATAAACGGTAACTAATAAGTTATACCCATTTTTTATAACTAATAATTTATTATTATAATTGATAATTAATAATTTATAATAATAGTGTATAAATTATAATATATAACTTATAATAATTTATTATAATTAATGATTTACAATTAGTGATTCATAAATATATAATTAATTATTAATAATTTAAAATCTACTATTTATTATAATTAACATTTACAATCAATAATTTATAAATAACTTTCTATATTCAATAATTTATGATTTACAATCAATAAATTACAATTAATAATAAATTGATTCTAATATTAAAATAATAATCGATAATTATTAATTTATTAATACATGGTGGTAAGTCAAATTTTAAGGCTATCGCTCGTTCCCTTTCTAAGTTCGCTTCCTATAAAAATTATAGCTTTCGCTATGCCTATATCCCAAAACCCCCACCTCTGCATTCTAATTCTAATTCCCATGGCAGATCTGTTAGAATTTGGTATTAAGATAAAGAAGGTAGAGAGATTTAACGACAACAAAGTAGTACATTGTTGTTAACTTAATTAGAACGATAAAAATTACAAAGTTTTTTAATAGACTAAAACACTAAACCACAAACTTATTTCTTCACCTACAAGCTAGGCAACAAGCTAGATAATTTTACCTTATTTCATGCAACTATTTAGACTCATTTTTTCTTACATCTTTATTAATTTTAACACCCTCCCTTAAATTGAATTTGTCAAATATTCAGTTTGCAACTATAGATGCTAATTTACAATGAACTATGGTTCTTAATATCTTCATCGTCTTGCCTAGAAGAACTCCATCACAACTTTTATCTCTACCTGGTTCTGCATGCTTAACTATTTGATGTTGATTGGTTCTTTACTCATTAATCATCAACAAATACTCTTGGTTTCTTTTAAGGGACTCACGGACATTTGCTCATAGGGTCGTCCCTTAATATTGTTGTCTGTCATTTCCCCAACAAGCTAGAGGGGTTTTCCTCATTTGCATGTGGATGACAAAAACTAAGTCTGCTTCACTCATAGACCTACCTACTTGACTTGTAGTCATATACCTATTTTCTAGAAGACATTCCATAAAAAATTTCTCGACCGCCCTCCATATTGTCCAACCTTACAACCAACGTTCTGCGGAACGCCTTCTTCATGCTAAAATCAACATCACCATCAAAACACAATTTTCACACTACAGACATATTCTTCGACACATCTTCTCATTGAAAAACCGATTTTCTCCAATACTAGTTCATTGCAACATAGCAAACTCAACTGTTACAACTCCAAACAAATAATACTTGGACATTATCTCGTCTAACCGTCTCAGGTAGAGCACTCAACCACCACAGAAACTCAAGTATTAGACCCAAGCACTTAGGCATCTTCAAGTTCATTGTTCCATTACTAACATCCCCCATGCTAATACACAACCAACATCTTGAACCTACCATGTCTCATGCCAACATCAACTGCTCAGAGAACTTAGACTCACTTTGCCATCATCACACAAACATGACATTTTTTTACAACTAGTTTAAATTATAGCAATTAATACAACATTAGCTAACCGAAAGCAAAGTAAAGCGATCACTAAAGCACCAATTTAGTAGTCAGATCATCATCAAAAGCAAGTGTAACAACCCTAGATTTTTATATATATTTTAAATTTTGACTTTATTTTTATTTTGAAATTATTTTAAACTTGTTTTATTTCAAACATTTCATTTTAAATACAAATGTTGATTATTATGTGAATTATAATTTCAAACTAGTATAAATTGAATATTTTCCCGAAAAGTGGATTTTTGGTCAATCTGGTCAAACTTTGACTTTTAAATTTAAAATTTAAATATTTTAATTATTGAATTTTATCTTTTATTATGAAAATAAATTTAATTTCAAGAATACTACTTTTCGTTTCGTTGAAATCGATTTATATTGTGAAAGTTATGCTTTTTACCATATTGTATGTAAATTGATTTATTTAATAAAATAATCTATTTTAATTTATATAAAAAATATTTTTATTTGTCAAATCATGTTCTAGTATGTGTTATATGACATGTTAGATATATATTTTATTTTAAAACATTTTTAAAGCGATGTTATAATTTTTCCAAAGTTTACTATGTTGATTTCCTTTTTAAAGGCTGTTTTCTTATTTTCTGCTGTTTTCTTCATTAAAATTATATTTAAATTAAATTTTATATGTTTATTTTGTGAATGTAATTTTATTTTATGTTATTATTTATGTTTAAAAATATATTACAAGCTCATATGAATTTTCTAAAATTTATTTCATTTAATTTCAAATTTTCTAAACTAGTTTACTATTTTTAGCTATTTTCCTTAATTTAACTTTATATAATTAATAAATATTATATATAATTTTATATTTTGATAAATGTTCGAAATTTTATCTGGGATTATTATTATTTATAGAAATATAAAGTTATATAAACAAATTTAAGTAATATGTAGGGTTTTGACTTTTGAAATGCCATTTGACTTTTTGAATTCCACCTCTTCATTTTCCTCACAACTCTTGATTTCTTTTGACTTAACTCCACACATCTTCAGCCGACCATTTCTTTTTCATTTCACGTACATTATTTTCTTCTTCCTGAGAAAAAATTTCGACCACCATCTTGAGGAAATTTGGTAAAAAAAATTTGTTTTCTTTCATCTCTTTTTTTTCACTTATATTGTTTTTCCTTTTGATTATTTTGCACATGCTTCTATATTTTTAGGTTCGGCCATGCCTCCCCTTACTGCCTAGCCGCCTCCACCACCTGATGGCACGCCACCACCACCTCCTCCTCACAAAACCCCAAGTTGAGACCCCCCTTGGTGATGCAATTGCACAAAAGGTTCAAAACACCCCTTCACACTAGCCTAACCGAGCACAACTTTACATCCATCACTTCACCAACCCTCTAGCCGTCACCTACCACACCACCACCACCTCCAGAACCTCCAGCACTCTCAGCCATACCATCTCAGTGGACCCCACAGTAGTGGCTGTGGCACATAGGCCTTGGCTGAGCCCAAATCTATGGCTAAAAATCCATGTATGCATGCTTGTGTTGTTATTTTTCTTCTACCACTTTTGCACCATCATTCCACCATGTAGGCCGAACCCATGCCCAGCCAAACCAGACCCAAACACTTGCCATTGTCCTGTATTTCCTATTTTGGCAGAGCCTAATAAAGGTTAAAAGCATGTGCAAGCATTTCAATTTGATTCTGTGCAGTTTATTCTAGTGTAGTTTTGATTGTAGCTGATTTGAAAACTTATCGATGTTATATTATTTTGTTTGATGTGTATCCAAGGAATTTGACATTTGGCTCCTCCATTCGAATCGGTGTCGTGCTTTCGTGCTTGTGTATATCTCGTTTGTGCAATTCGTCGTTGTTCCATTAGCTCAAACCAGTGAGTTATTCTCACCAGACAGTTTATACTTATATTAATAGTAAATTTATCACTTGTGAATATGTAAAACTACATCACCATATTATATTTGCTATGTCACTATTATATGATGTTCACTCATGCTTAATCATCCGTTATATCATATGTTACTGTTATATTATGCTGTTTTGTTATTTTATCAGTTTATCACTGGAAGTTCCCTTTAGAGTAGAATCACTATGGGTTGAAATGATACATACCCAAACGGACTTTAGAATAAGGGAAAATCGTTATGGGCTGAAATGATAGGCCTGAGCGGTTTTCAAATAATTTCATATACGTGAGACTGCGGGTTTGAAATGATCAAACCCGGGTTTTCTTTGTAAATTACGGGTTGGAATGATATATTACCCGTATCACTTTACCTAGGCTAGAAATGAAATACACACCTGTTGTTAAAATATGTTTTTCTAAAAATTTTAAAATATTTTAGGAATGTAAATATTATAATATTTTGATTTAAACTTAATTAAAATGATTTTGGTAAAGTATTATTGATTTTCTGAAAATTTATAAGTGAAATAAATTATGGAAAGGTTAGAAAATTGAATGTAAGTTATTTTGGGAATTTTGATTTAATTTTAAATGGAATTTAAATTTAATATGAAAATATGATAAATTTATGATAATTTGGATAAAAATGAATTTAAGATGATTTTATAAAATATTAATGATTTTCGAATAAAGTTAAAATGTGAAATGAATGGATATTTAAGTTGAAATGTTAAATATAACTAAAATTGGAAATTTATGAATTTGACTTAAAAGTGAATTTTAAGTTAAGTAAATAAAAATGAAATTAAGTCATATTTGACAATTTAAACTTAAATGTTAAGTTAAAATTTAATTATATGAATTGAAATCGAATGGTGGAATTTAACAAGTGAATAGTTATTAAATTTCGATTTTGGGAGGTTTAACTTTATAAAATCATGAATATAAGGGTATTTGAATGATTGTTTTAAAAGTGAAATTATATGATTTTATAAGTTAAAAATGATTTATATAAAAATATAATTGTTTGTGAAATTATACTGAATAACTGAGGTTAATTATCTGCATTTCTGAAATACTATTAATCCGAATGTAAATGATAATACAGCATTTGTAAATGCTGTAGTTGATAATAATGAACCAAATGGCTAAATTTAATTAAAGGCTATTATAGCATTTTTGTAAATGTTATAATGGTTGAATTTAACTAAGTTTATTTGAAACTAATGTAACCCTATTACAGCATTTTAAATGCTGTCTTTTGTTAAATTGAACTGTTTTAAATGTGACTTTCCGTAGCATTTTCTAAATGCTACGAAAGTTGAATTTTCATTGTTTTAATTAATTTAGGTGAATAAAGGAACTTTGAAAGTTTAAAAAATTTTGTGAATTTAATCATTTAATTATTAAATATAATGACTTTATTTTAAGGATTTAAAATGAAGTAATTTGTTTTGAAATATAAACTATTTGAAATGTGTAATGAAATGGTATTTAAATAAATGATTGTGGTTTGGAAGATAAGATATTTTGACATTTTGAAATGGATTTTTTGAATGATAATGAATTTTGAAATGATATTTGATTACGTAGTACGAAATACCGTTTTGAAATTTTAACCACGGGATGTATTTAATTTATAGTTTAATTGATCCTTAGAGGATGGGCGATCCCAAGCATCCTTTGAGTTATTGTACATTACTACTACAGTTCACTTGAGTTGGTTTGCATTATATAAGTATATATTGTCCTGACTCGAGTGTTTTGTGTTTTACTTTACGCTCGGGTCAGCCTGAATATTCACAGCTTTGGATTCTCTTTCTGGAGCTGGTCTTTGCTGGAGTGTCTACTTATCTGCATTTATATCTACTTTCTGTTTCAGCTGTCTAGTTTATCTCATGTATTCGTGAACTTCTATGTATTTGAGATTTCTGTTGTATATATTTACAGACCGATATTATGTACTATGTTTTGAGAGTTGTTATAGTAGCTTCATGAACTACTATGTAGTTTATATTCCGCTGCGAGGTATTTTGTTTGTTCTGTGTCTGTGATTCCGTGCTTTGTATTTCATTTGCTCCGAATTTATTTACATATGCGGTATTTTGAGCAATTCAAGTCCGACATGTGCGGCTACGAATGGCTGAAAATACCGAGTTATTACAGCAAGCTTGGTCCTGAGAAACTACAGTATTCCAGATCCAACGTCACTTCTACATATCACCAACATTAACCTAACACTGAAAACTACAAACTCAATATCATCTGTTAGATCAACAATGCTAAAACCACCTAATCTCATTACAAAAAACACAACATCACCAAACCAGCAAAGCTCAAACCAATCTGCTCATCCCTTGTCCAGCTACCCAAACTCCTTGTAACACCCTTAATTTTTGATTACATTATTCAGAAGATCTGATTAGATAAATTAAATAGAACAATGTAAATGTTAAGTAATAAGTGGATTAAGACTTGAATTAATTAATTAAGGATGTACCTTATATAATAATTAATGGGCTTAAGAATGGGTTTTTGGTTAATTAAGCTACATAAGGGTATAATTGAAATTTGCCACCCAAAGACCTTTACCCATATATATTCATTCTTACCTTATTCTTCCCATTCACGTCATTTTAAAAGTTAAAAAAAAAGAGAAAGGAACGACCGATCATTAATAAGAAAAGGAAATCAAATTAAATCGCTAGAGAATCAAGCTTAGGGGAAATCAATCTCAATCAAATCTCCTTATGTAGATCAAAATGAATAATAATTCCATCTCTAATTTTTTTTAAATCAAATATTTTCAGATTTAAGGGTAAGTTCGTTTTTATGATATATTAGATGATGATATGCTTGATTCGTGATTTATTTGATTTAAACAAGATTGCTTAAAAGATTTTTGACACGGTTTTAGGTCAAAGCCGAGACCTAATGATGTTTAAATGCTATGCGAAAATTTTGTATTATGAGGAACATGATTTTGTAGTTGGATTTCAATTTTGATAATTCTCCAAGCTATGGAAAGATTATTATGAATTTTCAAAGGAAATTATGGTTATTTAGGTTTATAAATTTATTTTGGTAAATATATTGAGAATTTGTTTTTGTAATTTTGATATGTTAGATAATATGATTAAAGTGGATTTTTGGAATTTTTAGTGATTTTTCCAAAGTTATTTTTTATGAAAAATTAATTGGTTTAGAAAAGGGACTTCTTTGCAAAAATTGGAAGGGTTTAATTGATTAACTAACCATGGTTTAGATCTAGATAAGCAGCAGCTATTTAAAAAAAGAATATGAAGAAGTTAAGACAACCAATCTGGTGTTGACACGTGGTGGGTTAGTTGGAGAAAAGCTTACTTTATAAAGAACTAAACAAGATTTACATTAGAAAATTGGTTCCTCCTACTTAGGAAAGCACCTTTCGACACAGAAGATTCCGCTTTCATCCTTTTTGAAACCAACTATGCCAAAATCAATACATAGGGTATCACTATGATGGTACACAATGGATTGGGGATAGGCGAAACGTTTAGCGTCGAAAGCCTAGCTTCCGAGAACTCCAAACCTTGGTTTGTTTTTAAAAGAGGAAAAAAGCGCCTATCATTGTTTCGATTTAGCCTTCTACATAGTCAAAGCATTTGGTTGTGAAAGAGGTTTTAAAAGGTTTTGAAAGGGTTGCCATTAACTTAAAATTACTTCCAATTAGGTTCCTTACTTATGAAAGAATGTTTTGAAAGAAGGGTTTCCGACCTTGTCGTAACCCTGCTGCCGTTCTGTAGCCTTTCGATGGTGTTAAAGTTATCACTTCTTTCGAAAGGTACTTTTTTTATAAAGTTTATGCGACTTCCAATAGCTTTCGAAAGGGGTTAGGGGTTTTGAAGGTGATGGTTCCGGAATGGGTTTCGACGCCAACTTTCCAATGTTTTACCCAGATGTATCATGCTTTTGAAAGGGATGGTGCGAACACCATCATACCCAATGTTTTATAAATGATAAATGATGGTTTCGAAAGAGTTTCTTTCAGCTATAGTCACTTTGACCCAAATAATATTTTATGATAAACCCAATGCTTTTACAAGGGGTACTTTCAATAATTACGAAAGGGTCACTTCCAAGAGTGTGGAAAGGTGTGTCGAAAGGGTTACTTTCAACTGGTTTCGAAGCTAAGCTTCTAAATTAAATACTAATACTTTAATGTATTTGAAAGGTTTCGAAAGGTAAATTTTGAAGTATTATAAGGCAGGAGCCTAATATTTTGAATTAAGATTTTTAAGGCTTTCGAAGGAGGCTATCATATGAAGTCGAAAGCTAGGTTTCGAAGGTATCGAAAGGTTTTATGACCCAAACTCTATTTTAAGGGGGAAAATCCATGGCTAAATTAAAGGAGTTTTTTATGGTTTTGAGAAGTAGCTTTCTTTGATAAAGTAATAAGTTAAAGGAATTAACAATGTTTTAAACTAAACCCACAGGAGTGGTATTGCTATGCTATTATCTTGCTTCTTGTAATATGGATATATTCACTTTATACTAGACACATAACTGCATTTTGGGGATAAAGGGTAGGAGAACCAGTTAGGTTAACCGAGTAGTGAATATAAATTGATTAAACTCTTGAATGAGTAGAATTGCATCCAGAAGGTCGGTAAGACCAGAATATAGGATGCTAAAATATTAAAGGGCCAATAGGTTCTCAGTATTCCCATGGAAACTGTGTATAAAAAAAGATATTGGCAGGGGCCAGTAGGTTCGTAATTAGCCCATGAAAACTATGTATAAAGAAAGATATCAGAAAGATATGTTCATGCTTAGCCCATGAAAACTATGTATAAAGGAAGATGTCAGAAAGACGGGTTCATAATTAGCCTATTAAAACTATGTATAAACAAAGATGTCAGTTAGACAGGTTCATAGTAAGCCCATGAAAACTACGATTGGATATTGGTAGGGGCCAGTTGGTTTGTAGTTAGCCCATGAAAACTATATCCGGATGAAATATTGGCAAATGTAAATAGGTTCCTCCTAAACCCATGAAAACTAGGATAAAAGAAAGGATATTGGGGTAACCAATAAGTTCCTAGCCAACCCACGAAAACAAGGTTAAGAATAAAATATTGGAGTTACCAATAGGTTCATAGTGATCCCATTAAAACTATGTAATTGGACAGGGAGTCCTTAAATTTTTAGTCGGTTATTAGTCAACCCATGAAAACTATTCGGTTAATAATAATTTTAGAAACTATAATTGAGACAGATAATCTAAAATGAATGGGGATGGGTAATCCAGAATTGATTTATTTGTTTTGCATATCATCATATTATACTGTTTTGAACTGTTTTAACGATTGTGGATCTAGGAGCACAGTATATGGTTTTATAAAAAGGTTTTGAGATAGTAGTGAGGGGAAACCCCTTCCGCTAAGTGGCTTGGTCTTACTAGATATTTAAATGATTCGAGATGGTAGATTACGATTCATACCAGGCTTTATGTTTGACTTGAAGTTTATGTTTTCCCCTTAAAATCTCGGGTACTCAATTGATTTTGAGAGTGGAGGTTTTTATTTACCTCTTAAGGCGAATAAGCTTCCGAAGACGTGCAGGCGGCATGATAATTATTTAGAGTTATCTTTTCTTTTGATTCCACTGTGTTGTTTGTAATGGAAAAGTTGTTATATTGCCTGTATATACTTTGATCATCCAAGGGGGCATCTTCATATGTCGCTCTTAGGTGTTGTAATAAGTATATTTTCTCTGAACGTGATTTGCGAATTTGGTATTATGTGAGGAATTGGAAATATTTTGGATTGAAATGTGATTTTGTTTGAAGTTTAAATTTTTTTCATATTCATGTGTTTCTATGTATCAATGGATCTAACGCCACCATATTTGGTCATCGAAAATTAATAATTATGGATGATTGCAACATCCGTTGCCGTTAGTTTTGGGCCTCCAAGTATGGAGATGTTACAAGCTGGTATCAGAGCATAGGTTTATGCAACTTTAAAAGAAAGTTAAACCTAAAATATTTACAAACATAACCCCAATGAATTGAAAATATGATCGGGGTTTGGGTTAATGCTATAGTAACATACTTGTATTTGATATATATATATATATATATATATATATATATATATAAGTACGCATATATACATAAGTATGCGTTCCTCTCTCTCTTAGACCATTCTTCTGTATATTACTAAGGCTCGTATGTAGATTAACGAGAAAGAAGATATGGAAGCAGGAAACATAAGAGAAAATCTAGGTGGAGGAAGTACCACAACAAATGGAAATGCTCAACCTGACATCAGGAGGAATCAAGCTCGATGGGCTAATGCTAATCCAAACGCAGAAGCCAATGTAGGTGCCGGAAATCCGCCAATAGATGCGGAGATGGTTTATCGGTTGTTTGCCAATCTTTTGCAAGCTGGAGTTGTCAGTAATGTTGGAGGAGCTAATCTTATGGATCTAGTTGGGAATAACTATGCTAAGCTAAGAAGAGACTATACCAGTTTGGGTGGAAAGCCGTTTGTTTGTACGGAGGATGCTACTGAAGTTGAGAATTGGCTACTGAGTTGTGAAAGAATATGTACAGATGTAGGCTTGGATGATGGGCAAAATATAAGGCTAGCCTCTATGCAGTTGTAAGGTCAACACTTCATTGGCAAAGTAATGTGACCGCCGAAGCTCCATAGGAAGAGCCGACATAGGCTGATTTCAGGAGAAGGTTTGAGAAGAGGTTTTTGACTGAGGCTGCTAAGTCGGCATTAATGAGGAAGCTCACAGATCTGGTTCAAGGAGAGATGTCAGTGTCGAGTATGCTGCTAAATTTGATGAGCTGTCTCGATATGGATATGCTTTTGTTGACATTGATGTCAGAAGGAATGAAAGGTTCATTCGAGGACTGAGACCTGAGCTTTCTAGAATGAATATGACCCGTATTAGAGAACCTTCTAATGTGCTGCTGGGGACGGCCATTCGTCATGAAGAGATGCTTGTTATTTCTGCTAGAGAGAAGCCAGTTGAATCCCGGGGTCCTCAGAGAAAGAAAAGGAAATTCTTTGAGAGAAAGGGAGCCCAGAAAGGGAATGCTGCCAAGAAGGCAAAGTCTGATTTGGTGTGCTGCAAATGTGACAAAAAGGCTCATTATGCGAACGAGTGTCGGTTAGGCAACGGGAAGAAGGCTGCAGATAAAAAGAATATAAAATGCTTTACTATGATCAATTTAGGCATTACAAGAACCGATGTTAAGAGCCAACCAGGGTGGACAAGGAGAAATTTTTTGTTGTTGGATCGTCAACTAAGCCCACTGCAGCTGATAAAGGGAAAACTATGATGGAAGGTGTCTTTTTGATACCGATGCATCACATTCATTAATGTCCCAGTATTTGGTTGTTAGGTTATTCTTAGAACCCACATACCTTGTTACTTCCTTGAGGGTTGCGAATCCAATAGGAGGATATGCAACTCTGGGGATGAGATCTAACCAGTTAGAACTTGATTTGTTAGGTCATAAGTTTGCGTGCAGTTTTCATGCGTATGATTTCGTAGATTTCAGAATCATTTTCGGTATGGATTAGTTGAGAAGGTATGAGGCCAGGATACTCTGCTAGGATAGAAAGATATCTTTGAGACACCCAAATAGTCATAACTGAATTATATTCTCAGTAGAGAATTCTGACTAGAGTTGTTGTGCTTTGTTAAGTGCAATGGAAATAGGAGAAGAGCTAAGTCAAGTTCGATTCAAGAGAATTTGCAGATGTGTTTGAGCCAGTCAAGGGGCTACCACCGAAATGAGCTATTGAGTTTCAGTTAGATCTTGGGCCAAGAGCCGAACCTATGAGTAGACCACCTAGGAGGATGACATCGACTGAGATGAAGGAATTGAAGGTGCAGCTAGTGGATCTAGGAAGGAATTTTAGTAGACCAAGCAGTTCGTCTCGTGGAGCGACCATGGTATTCATGAAGAAACTTGATGGTTCGTTGAGAATGTGTATCGACAATCATAAGCTAAATGAAAGGACAATAAAGAATACGTATCCTTTTTCGAGAATTGATGATCAATTGAGTAGAGCCAGAGTGTTTTCCCAGTTGGATTTGGCGACGGAGTTCTATCAGTTGAGAGTGGCAGAGAACAAGATTCCATTTATTGCATCTCGAACTAGATATAGTTCATATAAGTGGTTAGTGATTCCGTTTGGGTTGACGATTGCACCTGCTTTCTTTGTGGATTTAATGAACCAAGTCTTCCGAGAGTATTTGGCAGATTCGTGTTAGTGTTTATAGATGACATTTTGGTATACTCTAAGGATGAGAGAGAGCATGAAGGTCATATTAGAGTTGTGCTAGAGATGTTGAGGAAGAATCAGCTAAAGGTGAAGTTTTTCAAGTGTTATTTTTGGAAGAAAGAGGTTAAGTTTCTTGGTCATTTGTATTCAGAGAAAGGATTGTCAGTCGATCCAGATAAGATCGAACCTGTGATCAATTGGAAGAGACTAGAGACAGTGACCGAGATCAGAAGTTTTCTTGGACTTGCTGGCTATTACCGGAGATTCATCAACGATTTCTCGCGGATAGCAGTGGCTTTGACTAAGCTTATCAGGAAGGAAGTGAAGTTTGTTTGGTCTGACAAATGTGAGGAAGCATTCCTTAAGTTAAAGCATTTGTTGACCAATGCTCTAGTGTTATTTGTTCCGGATGAAAACCAAGGGTTGGTAGTATACAGTGATGCATGTGCGACTAGATTGGGAGCATTGTTGATGTAGAAGGGCAAAGTTATTGCTTACGCATCTGGGCATTTTAGACCGCACGATGTAAGATACCCAACTCATGACTTGGAGTGGCTACGGTAATTTTTGCTCTAGAGATTTGGAGGCATTACCTTTTTAGGGAGAGATTTGAGTTGTATACCAATCATAAGTCTTTAAGATACTTATTCTTTCAGAAAGCGTGGAATATGAGACAGTGGAGGTAGTTGGAGTTTTTGGCTGCTTATAATTTTGGTATAGAGTATACCCCGGGTAAAGGTAATAAAGTAGCGGATGATCTTAGAAGAATACATCAGAATGTGGTGGTTGCTATGTTGGAAGAGTGGATAGATCTAGAAGCTTTGACCAGTTGTGGTGTGTAGTTAAGATCGACTGCTAGTTCCAGTCAGAATGCTATCTTGTTATCTTGTTTAGAAGTTCGACCTGTGTTGATCGAGAGAATTGCTTCAAAGCAAAGGGAGGATCAAGTATTAGCTAAGAGGATCAAAAGGCATGAAGTTTGAACAAAGGTCGTTGATTTGAAAGATTTTTGTCTTGACCAGAGGGGATGGTTGAGAAAGAAGGGATGGTTTTGTGTTCCAGATGTAGAGAACTAGAGAAGAGAAGTTTTTGAGGAGTGTTACCGATCCAAGTTTATGATTCATTCTGAAGGGAACAAGATGTATCAAAAAGGAGCTTCTATTGGGAGGCATGAAGAGGGATGTTGGCATGTGGGTTTGGCAGCGTGTAATCTATCAATAAGTGAAGCCCGAACATCAGAAGCTGAGTGGGTTACTTCAGCCTCTAGATATTCAAGTTTGGAAATGTGATTCGATATCCATGGATTTTATAGATGGGTTTCCAAGGTCAAGGAGAGGAAATGAAAGTACATGTGTTATAGTGGGAAGGTTGACCAAGAGTGCCCATTTCATTCCGGTAAAGTCAACCAGGACAACACTAGTTTTGGCAAAGTTGTTTATAAAGAACATAGTTAGACTTCATGGAGTTCCTAGTAGCATAGTCAGCGATAGAGATGCTTTATTCACTAGCGAATTCTAGAAGAGTCTACCGAATGTGTTAGGCACTAAGCTCAAGATGAGTATCACATATCACCCACAGACGGAATAGCAGATAGAGAGAGTCAATATGGTACTTGAAGATTTCTTGAGATCTTGTGTGTTGGACTTTGGTGAATATTGGAAGGATCACCTGCATTTTCTTGAGTTTTCCTATAAATAGTTACCAGACTAGTATAGGAATGGCGCCTTTTGAAGCTTTGTATGGAAGGCCATGCAAATCCGTTGCATGTTGGTTGGAGACTGGAGGCAGATTGGTCTTAGGTCCAGATTTGGTTAGGGAGACGTCAAAGAAGATTGGGGTAATCCAAGAATGGATGAAGGATGCTCAATCCAGACAGAAGAGTTACACAGATAAAAGGTGTAAAGACCTAGAGTTCTCAGTGGGAGACAGGGATTTCATTCAGCTTTCAATAATGAAGGGTGTGGTACAGTTTGGGAAATCGAGAAAGTTGTCCCCAAGTTATGTTGGTCCATTCCAAATTATAAAAAGGATTGGAAAGCTCGCATACAGAGTTGAGTTGCCGAGCAGTATGGCAGGTGTCCATAATGTATTTCATGTATCTCATCTTCGCAAGTATGTGCATGATCTAGAGGCTACCATTCCTCAGACAAAGTTGGAGGACATGTTAGTGGAGCCTGATTTGACTTTTGTTAGACAACTAGATTAGATTGTAGCAAGATATGAGAAAAGATTGAGGAACAAGACAGTCAAGTTGGTGAAAGTTCAGTGGAGCGATAAGGAGAAAGACTACTTGGGAGACAAAGAATAGGATTCGAGATACTTATCCTGATCTGTTTTGAAGGTAAGACTATATTAGATTTATATAGATATTTCCTAGTCTGGTAGACTAGTGTGGTTGTTAGGAGTTATTATAGATGATTGTTATATTTAGTATTTAGTTCATACTAAATTTGGAGGAAGAAATTCTTTAAGGAGGGAAGCCTATAACAGCCCTAATTATTGATAACATTATTCAGGAGATTTAATTAGATAAATTAAATAGAATAATGTAAATTTTAAGTGACAATGGGATTGAGACTTGAATTAATTAATTAAGTTCGTGCCTAATATAATAACTAATTGGCTTAAGAATGGGTTTTTGGTTAATTAAACTATTAAGGGTATAATTGGAAATTGCCATCCAATGACCTTTACCTAAATATATATTCGTTCCTACGTTATTCTTCCCATTCATGTCATTTTAAAAATTTAAACGCAAGAGAAAGGAACAACCGACCATTAAGAAGAAGAGGAAATCAAATTAAAAAGCTAGAGAATCAAGCTTAGGGGAAATCAATCTCAATCCAATCTCCTTATCTAGATCATGGTGAATACTAATTTCATCTCTAATTTGTTTTAAATCATATATTTTTGGATTTAAGGGTAAATTCATTTTTATGATATATTTGATGATGATATGCTTGATTCATGATTTGTTTGATTTAAACAAGATTGCTTAAAAGAGTTTTTGCACGGTTTTAGATCAAAACCGAGATTTAATGATGTTTAAATGCCATGGGTAAATTTTATGCTATGAGAAACACGATTTTGGAGTTGGGTTTCAATTTGATAATTTTCCAAGCTATGGAAGATTATTACGAATTTTCGTAAGAAATTACGGTTATTTGGGTTTATAAATTTATTTTGGAAATATATTGATAATTTGGACCTGCAATTTTGATATGTTAGATAACACGTTTAAAATGAATTTCTAGAATTTTTGGAGATATTTCCAAAGTGATTTGTTATGCAAAATAAATTGTTTTAGAAAAGGGACTTCTTTGAGAAAATTGGATGGGCTTAATTAATTAACTTAACTATGGTTTAGATCCGGATGAGTGGTAGTTACTTAAAAAATATATGAAAAGCTAAGGCAACCAATCTGGTGTTGGCACGTGGCAGGTTAGTTAGAAAAAAGCTTACTTTATAAAGAACTAAAACAGGTTTACGTCAGAAAATTGGTTCCTCCTACTTAGGAAAGCACCTTTCGATACAGAAGTTTCCGCCTTCATCCTTGTCGAAAACAACAATACCGAAACCAATACACAAGTTATCACTACGATGGTACTCAGTGGATTGGGGAACGGTGAAAGGTTAAGTGTCGAAAGCCTAGCTACCAATGGAGTCGAAACCTTGGTTTGTTTTTAAAAGAAGAAAAAGTGTTTGTCTTTGTTTTGATTAAGCCTTCGACAAAATCGAAGCGTTTGGTATCGATAGAGGTTATAAAAGGTTACGAAAGGGTTGCCATTAACTCAAAATTGCTTTCGACTGGGTTCCTCACTTATGAAAGAATGTTTTTGATAGAAAAGGTTCCAACCAAGTTGCAACTCTGCTGCCATTTTGTAGCCTTTCGATGGTGTTGAATTTATTAATGGTGTCGGAAGGTACTTTGTTTTATAAAGTTTATGCCACTTCATATAGCTTTGTAAAGGGGTTAGAGGTTTCGAAGGCGATGGTTCCGAAAGTGGTTTCGACGCCAACCTTCGAATGTTTTACCAGATGCTTTATGCTTTCAAAAGGGATGATGCCAACACCATTAAGTTTCCCCAAATGTTTTATAAATGATAAAGGATGGTTACGAAAGATTTGCTTTTGCCTATATTCACTTTGACCCACATAATATTTTATGTATAAAATCAATGCTTACGAAAGGGCTAATTTCAATAATTATGGAAGGGTTACTTCCAAGAGTGTCGAAAGGGGTGCTTTCAATAATTATGGAAGGGTTACTTCCATAGTTCCAAGAGTGTCGAAATGCGTACTTTCAACTGGTTTTGAAACTAAGCTTCTAAAGTTAAATGCTAATACTTAATGTATTCGAAATGTTTTGAAAGGTATATTTTAAAGCATTAAAAGGCAGGAGCCTAATGTTTTAAAGATAGATTTTATTGGCTTTCGAAGGAGGCTATCCTATAAAGTCGAAAGCTAGGTTTTGAAGGTATCGAAAGGTTTTATGACCCAAACTCTATTTCTAATGGAAAAAAAACCCATGGCTAAATTAAAGGATTTTTTTATGGTTTTGAGAAGAAGCTTTCTTTGACGAAGTAATATGTTAAAGGAATTAACCATGTTTTATATTAAACCTACCTGAGTGGTATTACATGATGTTATCTTGCTTCTTCTAATATGAATATATTCACTTTATAATGGATCCATAATTTCATTTTGGGGATAAAGGGTTATAGAATCAGTTAGGCTAACCTAGTAGTGAATATAAATTAATTAAACTCCTGAATGGGTAGAATTGCATCTAGGTGGTTAGGAAGACTAGAATATAGGATGCCAAAATACAAAAGAAAGATATTGGCAGGGGCCAATAGGTTCTTAGTAAGCCCATGAAAATTGTGTATAGGAAAAGTGTTGGCAGGGGCCAATAGGTTCATAGTAATCCCATGGAAACTATGTGTAAAGGAAGATGTCAGAAAGACAGGTTCATAGTTAGCCCATGAAAAGTATATATAAAGGAAGATGTCAGATAGACAGGTTCATAGTAAGCCCTTGAAAACTATGATAGTATACTGGCAGGGGAAAGTAGGTTTGTAGTTAGCCCCTGAAAATTATATCCGGATTAAATATTGACAAATGTTAATAGGTTCCTCGTCAACCCATGAAAACAAGGATAAAACAAGGATAAAGGACGCCAATAGATTCCTATTCAACCCATGAAAACAAGAATTAGAGTAAGATATTGGTGTATCCAATAGGTTCATAGTGATCCCATGAAAACTATATAATTGGTCATGGAGTCCATAAATGTTTAACCGGTTGTTAGTCAACCCGTAAAAACTATTAAGTTAATAGTAATCCATGAAACTATAATTGAGACAGATAGTCTAAAATGAATGGGGATGAGTAATCCAGAATTGATTCATTTGTTTTGCATATCATCATATTATAATGTTTTGAATTGTTTTAATCATTTTTGATGGAGGAGCACAATATATGGTTTTATAAAATTGTTATGAGAGATTAGTGAGGGGAAACCTGTTCCGCTGAGCGGCGTGGTCTCACTAGATATCTAAATGATTTAAGATGGTAAATTATTACTCATACCACGCTTTATGTCTGAGTCGATGTTTATGTTTTTCCCTTAAACTTTCGGGTACCTAATTGATTTTCAATAGTTTGAGAGTTGAGGTATTCAGGTACCTTTTAAGGCGAACGGGCTTCCGAAGACGTACAAAAGGCATCATAGCTATTTAGAGTCTCTTTTCTTTTGATTTTACTATGTCGTTTGCAATGGAAAAGTTCTTATATTGCCTATATACACTCTCATCATCCAAGTGGGAATCTTCGTACGACGCTCTAGGGCGTATATTGTAATAAGTATATTTTCTCTGAACATGATTTGCGAATTTGGGATTATGCTATGAATTAGAAATATTTGGAATGAATTGTGATTTTTTTTTGAAGTTTAAATTTTTTCCATATTCGTGTGTTTCCATGTATTAATGAATCTAACACCACCGTATTTGGTCATCGAAAGATTAATAACTATGAATGACTGCATCATCCATTGCCATTAGTTTTGGGCCTCCAAGTAGGGGGTTGTTACACTCCTCCTCCGCTCGGCTAACAATTCATTAACTGAAGTTTATCACAACCAGAAAATTCAATATCTAAACACTGCCAGGCTGTCACTATGACATCATCACATCACAAACAAGTTGCAGCCACCAGCTTATAGGTTTGCGTTTACAATTCCAGATCTCATCGCTAGCACCCATGCATAGGTATTGGATCAACAAGCAACTCCCGAATGTGCCATATTATCATCTGCAATCTTCAATCATGGATGCTAGCTACTTTATCTCCAAATTCCAGGCGATTGTAGTGCTAGTCTTGGCATTAGTCAATGGGTGTAGTATTAGATCTAGGATTATCAGAGCAACGTCACTAGGGAGCACATCATCGGTCCAAGATTTGGAGAGGCGGTACAAGTCACAACCTCATCCAACCATAGCCAAACACAATTCCAGATCAATAAACAACAAACTGGACTTTTAAACACTCCAAACTTCTACCACAACTAGGGATGCTAGAACCAAAACAAGAATCATCTCCATATCAAAGTTATCATAAAATTCAATATCATTATCATCATCCAAAGACCCAAATACAACCAAACACAAAGCTAGTGGAATATTGTAAAAGAAAAACAAGTGTGTTCTTACTAGATCTAAACTCCATTATCAGCATTGAGGCAACTTCATTGGTGCTTCTCCAACTTTAGATCAGAACTCATGATACAAAGTAGCACCTTGGCAAGTATCAACACTTCATCATGTTCTAATCAAACCTAATTCATTTCTACAGGCAACACGATCAAACTCAAGACCCATGCATGACATTCTAATGATTACATACTATGATAGTGTGAACATTGGCATGAGCTAACGCAAGCCCAACTCCAGATCCGACCCAACCTCTAGTATTGGTTGTGTTCCCAGATCCACATCAATGTGGCGGTGAAGTACAACACTTAACCACTCAAGTGACAACCAGCAGCTTGGTTAGGGAACTGAAAGAGGCCTATGAAAAAATAGAGATTGTATTTCGAGATGAAATTAAGAAGACCAACGTGGACAAAGTTAAGTTGAAAGAGGGGCTCGAAGCTCGTGACATGACTATCGAAGCCCAAAAGAAGACAATTGCTGATCACAACAAGATCGTTGAAGGGCATAACAAAACAATTGCGAAATATGAAGAGATCGTGACGTCCCGTAAAAAGACCATCTCTGGTCAAGCCCAAAAGATTATCTCACTCCATGAAAGAGTTCCGTAGCTTAGTGTCGACAAAACTCGTGTTGAAGTTGAGAAGGACATCATTACAGCGGATTATTTGGAGCTTCAGGACACTTTCGAAAAGAAGATGGGAAAGGTCGACGAAACCATCTTAAATTCTGTATCAACTCCCTGTTACACTAGGGGAGCCTCAGCATTTGTGCCCTAAGTTCCTGTGCACTGTAGCCGTAGTTTGGGAGGAAATTCTAGCCCGTTTTCGAGAGAACAGGGATGTTTATACTAATCGAGAGTTGGAGGATACCTAACTTAATGAAGAATCAAAGAAAGCACTGATGAAGGGCCGAGAGATCCTATGGATTAAGAAGGAATAGGAAGCTGTCGATGTTGCTATGACTCCAACTGCCAAAATGTAGCTGGAGCCTATCATTTCTGGGCCTAGCAAGTCATCAACGCAGCCTCGCGATCAGTTGGTGAATATTTCCGGTGCTTCTCTGTCGTCTGTTCCTTCGGCAATCATGTCTGTAACTTCGGCTGGCCCTGAAACTTCTTTGAGAATCGTGCAACCAACAAATGAAGGAGAAGACAGGGAATATGGAATTGTCATTCTCGACCATTTCTTTGATGTAGGTTGCCTTCTTGTTTCGCTCGAATTTGAGAATTTTAGCTCACTCCGTAGAAACAAGATGAGCTTAAATCTTTCATTTTTGATCTTATAGGTAAGTCTTCTTCACCAACCAACCCACTGATTTCTTCGACACATGGACTCGCCACTATTTCAGGCGCCTCAGTGGTTGTCTCCATAGCTGCTCTGATTGCGGCGTCCGTGTCCAGTTCGCATCTGTGACCGAAATCTGAGAAGATAGCTGCATTGCATGGTCTAGATGACCCTTCCATATCTTTGGAGGGTGACTTCATGGCAACTGAAGCTCAAGAGCAGAAAGATGAGATGGTCCAACTATATAGATCCCAACAACAATTGGTTGCTACAAAGAAGAAAAAGGTTAAGGATATTAAATCCTCGAGGAGCTCCCGCAAATCTTTAAAACGCAAAGTCAAGGGGAATCCTCTGAGAAAGCTGAAATGTAGGGGGGGATGCTGGTGCCTAGGGACTGTAGATATTTTGGGAAGGAACACTACTCCTGCCGTGAATTCTAAGAGCAAGAAGAACTCCCGACTAAAGGTGGAAAGAGGAGCGGTGTAAAGAAGTGCTGAGAGGTCAAGATGGTAGTGGAACAAGTTTTTGGGACATTTTGTTTTGTTCAAGTGCAAAGTCTGCACTTACTGCTTTTGCGGTTATGTCTGTATTTTTTCCTTTTTGTTGGCCGATATTGTATGGGTATAGCCCCCACATTTTGACTTTGTACGAAAAGCGTTATAATAATAAAATGTTGACATTTTGATTGTAACTTTACCTATCTACTTATCAGCGTTTCATGTACTTATGTCAATTTCATTTACCACTCTTTTCTTTATATAGTCCTATGATTACCGTCGAAATTCTTTGTTTAGAGTAACAGAACTGTGATTTTTTTTGTTTTTTGAGTATTTTTATTTGAGTATCAGTGTATGCCCCCAGTAAACAGGGCTATTTACTTCAACACCAGACAAATGACCGGCTGATCCAAGTGATTTTAGGATGTCTATAATCAGATCTACTTTATAGTTCCTATCTTCAGGACCTTATGATTTATACGGCTTGATTTCAAATTTATTGTCAGTCAACCATTGGAATTTTCTACTGGCTCGTAGTTGTTTGACATTGTTGGATTAATAACCGTTGCTCCTGATAAAGGGAGCAAGTTGATTCTTGTTATTCCAGCAATGGACGAGTTTACCGGCATTGTCGGGGCAATATTGGTACTTAAGGGTATGCGCGGCTTATGAGATGCGCGACTTTTGAATTAGTTTTATTATTATGCCATCCATTGCATACCTCGAGAACACAATAAAAAAAATTGATTCTCTAGCGAAGTTGGCCAGTACCGGTGAGGCGTGGCGAATGGGACTCGTTCCCATTGAAACATTATCTTCCCTGAGTATTGATCAGATGGAGACCGACTGGGTGTTTGAAGTCATTCCTAATAAGGAGTCATGGATGACTCCGTTCAGAAATTATCTCGAGCATAGGACCCTGCCGGAGCATAGGATTAGAAAAAGACAAGTTCTTCGGAAGGCTTTGCGTTTCACTATTCAGAATAGAGTCATGTATAGGAGAGGGTACTCTGTTCCTTTACTCTGGTGTATCACTCATAATGAAATCAAACGAGTATTGCATGATGTACACGAAGGAGAATGTGGCGATCATACCGGGAGGCATGCCCTTACCAAGAAAGTACTCCGATATGGATATTATTGGCTGACTGTAAATCGAGACACATCGGATTATGCTAGAAAATGTGATAGACGTCAAAAGCATGCTCGAATTCCGAGTGCCCCGCCTACTGAAATAACTCATATGGTCAGTCCATGGTCATTCGCAATATGGGGCATTAACATTATCGGCACTCTACCTCTAGCCAAAGGTAGTGCGAAGTACGTCATCGTTTTAGTTGATTGCTTCACCAAATGGGCGGCAACTGAACCCCTTACTACTATCACAATGAAGAAAGGGATCAACTTTGTAGTACACAACATTATCTGTCGATTTAGTCTCCCACATACGTTCATTACTAAAAACCAAGCGCAATTCGACAATTTTGAATTTAAGAATTTCTGTCAACGATTCCACATCCAGAAGAAGTTCTCTGCAGTTGCACACCCTCAAGTAAATGGGCTGGTTGAAGCTGTTAATAAAGTTATAGAGTCCATTCTGAAGAAACGACTGGAAAAGCCCGGTGGCAAATGGGTCGATGAACTTCCTATGGCTTTATGGGCTTATCGAACAACCCACAAGTCCACGACCGGCCACACTCAATTTTCACTTTCCTACAGTTCAGAAGCCGCTATTCCTATCGAGTTGGAGGTACCTACTCATCGTGTGACATATTACGATCCAAAGACAAATGCTATATTACTTGCCGAATCTCTGGATTTATTGGATGAAAAGCGAGAAGAGGCTGATTTGAGAGCAGCCGCATACAAAAGTCGAGCCGCCCTATTGTACAACGCCAAGGTCCGACCCCAAACCTTTGAACACGGCGATCTCGTCCTTAAGAGAATTTACTCGGTTCCTTCGCATATGAAGCCAACGTAGGAAAGGTCGTATGTTATTAAATGAAAATTTGGAGTCGACACATTTAAATTATCGACCGTTGACGGTCTCATTCTGTCGAGAGCCTGGATCAACGAGAGTCTTCGTCGCTACTCCATATAACAGGCTTTATTTGTTCATTCAGTCTGCTTTACATTTGCAATTTGTTTATGCATTTCAAAATTTGAATTTGTAATAAGGCAATTCACTTTTCCGTATTTTCTTATTTTAGCAATAAAATACAATATCTTCGACCGGAGCAGTGATTCTTTTTAAAATGTGTCATACGACGATCACAATGCATAGAGAGCTAAGTTCCATCCTATGGTGGAATTCATTAAAATAGGGAGTGACTGTGATACGACCAGTCACTCGCTAAGTGAAACCCAAGCTTGGGGGCAGGCCATCACACTAAAGCCAGGAAAGGATTGATACACGACAATCCTCTAACTAACTCCAGATTCCCAGAGTGCGAACTGGAGTATAAACTTACAAATACGGTTTCGAGGAGGGTGGATCCATCTACCTAACGACTTCGCCCGTATTCAAACCAAACTCGAGGAGGATGGGCCCGTCCATCTAACAAACACACTTGTTAACTCAAGGTGGATGTGAATCAACCATCCACGACGCTAATAGATCCATCGTTCCTGGAGTGTCAACGAAATCCTAAAGCCTAAACAGATGTGACTGACCATCTGTCGGCTAAATCCAGATTCCCAGAGTGCGAACTGGAACATAAACGTCTACCATCTAGATTCCCAGAGTTCCAATTGGGGTATAAACATCGACTAACTCTAAATCCCTAGAATTCAGATTAGAGTATAAACACAAACCTGGCATGAAATGACCACCCGTAAAGCAACTTCGAGTCCTCATAGTGCGGGCCGGAGTATAAACACAAATCGGGCGTGATTGACCACTCGCGAATCAATCTAAGTCCCTATAGCACGGACGAAACTCTAAATATCAAACGGGTGTGGCTAACTGCCCGTAAAATAACACAAGTCTCCAGAGCGTGGACATATCCCAAAACCTTAAGCGGGCACGACCGACCGCCGACATACAAGTGCAATCCCTAAAGTATGGATGCTGTCACCAATTGATGAGCGAGTGTGATCCAACCATCCGAACTCGTCTTGTTTCAGCTTCTTTTCACAAAGTTGAGCTCGATATATTAAAGGCAAATAATGATGGCCTACTGATCTTTACATTGTGTCCTCGAACCTAGAGGCAGAACTTAAGTACCAGCAACTGATCGAGACAGTGCAGTATTGGGACTTGACTTAACTTTCGGTTATGACCCGAAATCGTAGTTTCAGAACATAACAACTAAACTCAGGTCTGATTCAAAGACTAGAACTTCACAAGTACATCGGATGGAAGTTCAAACGCTGAAACACTTAAGAAAATGAATACAAACTATGTTGAAGACAAAATGGAATTTTATTTTAGTTATTCTTTGAAAAAGGAGAATAAGTACAAAATTATTCCAAAAATCCTACTAGCAGGGTCGAACCCGCATCTATACATGGTCTACAACAAATGAAAAGAAACTCCTATCTATCTACCAAAAATGAGGCGAGAAGACATGTCTACTCTCTCGTCTTCTTCCTTGGTGTCGACCCATTGGAACTGCCGCTTGGATGTCTCTTTGATCCCTTGCTTTTCGGCGGTAGATCTCCAGTCAGAGGCATTATGTTAACCTCCTCCTCCAAGCTCACATGGACTAGAATGCTTTCTGAAGGCGGAGTTAGCGGGATAGAATCAATGGTAGAAGGTAGAGGAGGAACACTGGTGTGAATGACCATGCCTTTAAGAGAAATCATTCGCAAAGGGGCTGGACCAGGGCCCTCCATCCCACCTCCAAAGCTAATGGCCTGCGCAGCTGCCCCCATCTCGGCATTGATTTCAGCTATTATTTCCTCTTCGTGGATTGTTTGGGCATTGTCGGGGGTGCTAGCAGTTAGACCCGAGGAGCTCCTCACAGGTGCACCTCCACCCATAACAAATGGCAGATCAACAAAAGGGTCACTGTAATGATCGAGAAGTTCCTCCATCATCTGTTCATCAAAAGTAAGCATGCTCCCTTATGCTCCGTCGATTGTCGCAGTGGACGTTATGGCTGTCACTTCAGTTATGAGAGCCTCGTGCTCGTGATGTGGCTCTTGAGTTGTAGGAGGCACGGCTAGTGTAGCTCCAATCACTGGATAGAGACAAAGAAAAAACTGTTAGTGATAATTTCAACTAACGCTTCTGACTTTGAGTAAGCGTAAGAAATGTTCAGAATACCTTCCTCAGATTGGCTCGTGGGAGGCGGAGAAGCTTTAGAGACTTGCTTACGAGTCGGAGACAACTGCGACGGGTCGGGATTATACGCAGGAACGGACTGAGGATCAACCATAGATGCAGATTCAGGCAGGGTTAGCACAAGAGTTTCAGAATCCACTTCATGGTGCTCAACACCAAAACCTTCTCCAACCTTCGAGTGCTAAGAACCAAATTTCTCTTTTCACATGTGATCATGATGCCATGAAGAAATTTTTTCTTTTCTTAGCTCAGCACCCAGTTCGCCAGTTCAAATTCATCAATTTATTTAGCTTGCTCTTCTTCCTTTTCATCTTCAAGCAAGCAGCCCCAAGCATTATACGTGTTTTGGATAATTATCGAGCCAGGTTAGGTTTCTGTGCTTCAGAACATTGGAGTTGCATGTGATAAGAAGATCCTCAATATCGGCCTCCAACCTGGTCTCTTCCATTTTTACTTCATTCCTAACCCTGGCCTCGGCTTCCTGAATTTTGAGTGCTGATGCATCCCTCTCATTCCTAAACACCACGGCCTGCTCACATGCCTCCTGGGCATCTTTGGTTGCATCGTCTTTTTCTTTGATGATTTTGACAAATTTGGCCTTAAGCTCCTTCGGCGCAGCATCCCTTTCGGCCATAACAGTAGTGTTTCGGTGGCCCATCTTCTCAACCCAAGGAAAAATGTGCCTATCTCATCTCTTCCATTTGCAGAGTGGCCTCATCAGCCCTTGTGTTCGCCTATGTCTTCGAGTTTCTCACGGACTCACTCTCATTATGAAGCACCTAAATTATGTGGTCCTTTTGAGCGAGATCTGTTTCTAATTTCTCGATTGTTTTTACCCGCTCAAAGGCCATTACTAAAGCTTTGTCTGGGTCTTCATCCACTCCTGATATTGGCTGTAAACATCATGGATGTAATCATGCATAGTTAGTTCCGCCTCAACTGGAATTCTCTTTAAATGTGGAGGGAAGATTAAGCTGTCAAAACAGATGTTTGGAAAATCATTTTTCAGCTGGGCGATTTTGATCGCTCCTTCCCCGATGGGCTCTGCAACAGCTTGCTCGGTGACAATGGGAGTTTCGATTTCAGTTCCCCGATGATGTGGATCGGGCTTTGGTATTTAGGAAGGCAATTTTTGGCGTAAAGGCTCCAAGGGTTGTTTACCGTGACCGGAGGGTTGTGTGGGGGCTCGAGGTGACGCTGAACGGGATCGGGAGACGACGTCTATGTTCTCTATCTCTCTCCCTACCTCTCTCCCTATCTCTCACCCTTTCATAACGCTCCTGGCTAGAATAACCACGACCGCAATCTCTATCAGTCTCCCTTTTGCGGGACTCACGATATGAACTAGAAGAACGGCGCACCGAGCGAAGACTGCCAAGCATGAATTCCCGCCTTGACATCGTATCTGTAAAATGAAAAGAGAAGCAGAGTTAGTAGTCTTAAGAAATGAATAGATTATAGTTGGAAATACTGTGGTGCCGTGAAGTGTATATATGCGTGTGTTAAACCCTCCGACCAACCGGTTATGTCGGCTAACTTGTAGGAAGTGACTCGCTTAAATCTAAAGCGCTTTGAAGCCCTTCCAATCCGGTGTCGTGTTGGAGCGACACGTAGTCTAGAATTGGAATGTCGACGAGTCCGTCGAAAGGATTCTTCATTTGTGAGGGATGAGTCTTCGAAATTCTAACACTGGAGGCTGGCAAGGACATGACTACAGTTTTCCATCTCGAAGATTTATGAAGCTTGTGAGCAACTGCCTTGCCTTTCCTCCTTGCCTCTAAATCCCGAGAACTATGCCCGGCTATGGGATCATCCTCAATGGGCGTATTTTCTTCATCGCCCACCTCAAATTTTACAATCCTGGGCACTCTATGCCTAACCTGTCTTGTTAGGGCTGCCCTAAGAGATCCCTCAAGTCTTATGCACTGGTTTTGATAAATTAGCCCAACGATCCTTAAATTTTCATCCATGAGCACCGAGTCAATTTCTCTCATCTCACTAGGCACTTCAAGAAGAATCCGCACTGTTTCTTTAAATTGGGCTCCTTTGGGTCGTAGGATTGCGGCTATAAAGAAATAAAGTATTAAATTCAACGTCGATTACAACTATCTCGTGAGTCACTAGAGAAATTGCGACGCTTACGTCTAACTGACACAGGCAAACCTTGGAGGGCACCGAATGTAGAACTACTCCTTGAAGTAGCTAAGCCTGGTCTGGGATCCAATCACCACTTGGCAATTCCTAACCGCCTCAAGGAATGTGAATGAAGGATTATCTCCCTTACTCTTAACATTGAACAAGAACCTGACTTCCTCCGGAGTCGAGGGGCGCATGAGATGCTCCATAAAGACAATGAATAAACTGTTCAACAATGCATATCCATTTGGATGCAACTATGATGGTGCAATTCCAAAGTGAGATAACATCTCCCAGATGTATTGGTTAAACGGAGGGAATGTTCCAGCTATGCACTAATGTCTGTTAAAGGCGATAAACCCCTTTGAGGGAGTATGTGGCCTATCATTTGGCCACGGCAGAAGGATGTCATCCAGTGATAGCCCATGCCTCAGACAGATTCTTCCTAACATATCTTCAGGGATGTTAGATTGCATAGAGTCCTATGGATTCCCGGCAAAAATTGCTTCCAGTAACTCATCCGGAGCTGGACTGATAACTTAGGCCACAATGGCCAATATCTCTACTATCAGAGAAGGTGGACTTTGAGCCCCCTACTGCTGTGAATTCCCAGGTTCCATAACTAATCAACTCGGTAAAAACCATCATCAGATGATAATAATCCCGTGTGTCCCCCAGTGTGAAGTGCATGAATGCGTTATGCAGTTCAGTGCTATATAATACTTAAGAAATTCTACAGAATTTGAGAAATGTTCAAACGATAAGATCTCGAGATTCGACCGGAGCGATCGTCATCATTGACTGTCACCACCTTGCCATTCAGACTTCGAAGACCGATCCTAGTTAATGTTCATCAAATTTCATCAAGTTACAGTTCCATCGATGAGCTTCGAAGGGCAGTCAAATATGCAGTTTAACAATTAAGTCCAATTATGCAAGGCTAAAGCTCGTCGGAGTCAAGTGTTCGATTATGCAAGATTTCGTACCCATTAAGTTTTAAACTCGGATCGATCCCCAGAAACTTAATTTGAATCGACCGAAGAAGGACAAATTTCATGTCGATCAGAAATTCACACTTTCGTATCGATCGCCAATCAAGAGTTCGTATCGATCATCGGTTCCTCAACTTTGTATCGATCACAGTGGCAATGCTTCGTATCAATCGCTTTAGATCAATATAAATTTCGGCCACTCCAGCTCGATACGAAGCTCCTCCTTCCACCTGTCGGTTCCATATCGACGTGAGTTCCCTGCCCTGGATTGTCGTAAAAGTGGTTCCTTCCTTCATCCATTGATACGAGGTCAGAGCCAAAATTCGATGCTCATGACTCGTTCGCATCCTTCAGCGGTCCTTCTTCTCCAAACAGCCCAAGCGTCATTAATCCTTCCTTGACCTTGCTTCGACCCAACTCCGACAACAATGTCACCAGAATCGGCCACGAATTTGGATGAATTGGTTTTAAACTAGGGTCTTACCGTTTTTGTGGCGGTTTCAATTTGTAATTACCTAATTTAAGCAATTAGTTCAAGCGATTAACAGGATGAATGATTTGGAGACGAGGACATTTTCTCTTCCTCTTGTTCTATCGATACGAAAGAAAAGTGTGGAGATAAAATGATAGCGAGTGAAAAATTTCTAAGTCCAGAAAGCATTTATAATAGTTTGTACCCAAGAGAAAAAGATGCTTCGTATCCTAGTTGTTATACCGATATAACCTGTTACCTCCATCGACACAAAATGATCACTTCAAATCCATCAATTTAAAGCCCATGGAAATTCATATTCATTGATACAAATGAGACAACAGAGACTTGTTTGGACCATTCTGATCCATCAGCGATCCATCGATGCAAAGCGAAACTCGTATCCATCGATACAAAATCTTCCAAAGAGCTATTAAGTGTGTTGATGTCATCGATACGAAGATAATCTCCCAACTTCTAAAATCGATCCAGGAGAGGACCAATGCTGAGAGATACTCCAAAAATGACCATCAAGCATCGTTACAACTCGAATTTCACATCAATCCAAGAGAGGATCGATATGAAACGTTATTCAAAAAAACTGAACTGACGACGACTCATGAACGTGGAACGCTAACGGGAATCAGATTAACATACATGCGTGTATGTCGGACTAATATTCAATTTTCAAAATTCATAGGAGTTGAATGCTCACCAGGTGACAATTACAATAACGAACAACCATTTGCGATCATCAATACTCAGTTACAACAGTGCATGGTGCAACAATTAGCAGTCAACAATTCACTATTTTTACTGAAGATCAATCAAAGGTTACATCTTTCGAACAGAAGACAACAACCGTTAAACAAGTCAAATAAAGCTGTTCAGAATTAAGATTGCAAATTTAAAAAGCACGTCATGTTCTCACAAGACATACTTTGGGGGGCAAATGTTATCCCTCCTTTTTGCATGGTCGTGACACCAAGAAATTGACTGGAAATCAAAGACAGTTCATCCAAAAAACATTTATACACAGGTTCGCTATGGGTGCTGGTAAATTTTGCCTAAGTCCGGATTGAGCTACAATTAACATGACACGGTAATCAAAGTTATGAAAGCCAACATTACAAATTTCAATCCAATCTGAGTTCATATGCTTAAGATATGATCAATGCAAATCAAGATAATCAACTCATTCGTATCCATCAGTTCATCTCCTCCTCATCGGTTTCATTCGAATCCATCCGGGGTAACGTTCTTCGTATCCATCCTCAGTCGCATCCATCAACATCGGCCTCCTTCATATCCATCAGAACTGAACTCATTCGCATCCGTGAAACACCATTGCATATCCATCATACCTATTCCGCTTCGTATCCCTCACATCCGCTCTATTTCTATCCATCGCTTGAATAGATTTCATATCACTTCCACTTACACACAAGTTCGTATTGATTGGTCAATGATTGATACGACATATGTCACCAATACATACGAAACAATATTGTATAGGCATCGATACAAAACAATCATCAATCGATACGAAGAATTTACGTTTATATTAATAATAATTGGAATGGAGGCTAACGATACAAAGTGGTCACTATGCTATCGATACGTTGTGAAGTACATTAGAGCAACACGAATGAAACAAAAGCTTATAGCGATGCGAAGGAGACATGTAAAGATGGATGATTCGGTCACTCGGCACGAAAAGTGGATCGATTCATAAAGTTAGAGCCACGTCAACTAGCAAGCACGTGCCTAGAAGCGATACGAACAGATCGATGCAAGCAGAAGCGTTGCGAACTCAGCAGCCTTCAACAAATACAAAATTTCATTGATCATAACTCAAAATCTGCAATTCCAAATGCCACCAAATTTTAATAGGAGCTTTCGTGAAACCTCAGGAATGTTCATGATCGATCTCGACTCGATTGTGCTAAATCCTGATCGATACGAATTTCGTTCGTATCAATCACGGATCGAGTCCAAATGACCAGGGGACGATCGCCTGGGCCTTTCCACATTAGAGAAGGGGTCTTCCGAGATCTAAGCGAGATATTTGCTACCTACGCCTATAAATAGCAGCCCGGGGTCTACTGAAAAAGGAATTTTTGGCTCTTCTACGTCCAGACTCTGTCGAAATTACTTTTGTACTTGAATTCTACTATTGTAACTAATTGTAACCACCGAACAAAGATTAAAAATAGTCAGCCATTTCATAGTGGACATAATCCATATGCCGAACCAATCTAAATATGTATGTTTCTATGCGTTTTTCCTGTTATCGATTGGTGTGTTTGCTAGATCTTCCTAATTTTACATTCATTTTCTTTATTTTATCTCTTCAAACACATCCGAAGAGTATTGTGTCCAATTTTGGTACAAGCAGCATATATCATATTATTATATGAATTTGCTAGGTACATCCGCATGATAATGATAACAAAAAATGTTTTGTATATTTGAAGGTATGTTGTAGATTTTATACAATTCAAAGCAGTTCATTATGCACTAGAGTGTCCAAAACCTCTGCCAAGTGTAGTACCTGAACAAATCAAAATTTACAAAAAAATATACAAATCCATCAATCTAAAAATAATGACTTTAGGAAAAACTATCTGTAAAGCACAAGAACAAACTAGGATATTGATGGCAATGAGTTTGTATTCATGTGTTTGAACTAGGAAAGCCTACGGCAGAGTTAAAGTTTAAATTTCAAAAAAAAAAATCCTCATTTGATCTATTTGACCTATGAAGTCTCATGAGATTTTAGATCAAATCTAAGTGGTGCTTTGAACAAAATCGTTTATCTTATTTGATTAGTTTGGAAGAGCTTGAATTTGATATAATTTAAATGAATAAGTGCAGCTAATACACCCATGTGTGCACCGGTTACTTATTAAAATTAGTTTGAGAATGAATCCTTTATTTTCATTCTCTAATACGTGCAATCAATCAAGGGAATAAATATTATTTATTAGAGAGGGAAACGTTTCGTTTCTCTCTTTTAGATTAGATTAATGATTTGTCAAAAGTCATTAATGATCAATTTAAACATGACATAAATGTGAGTACATCCAAATATACTCCAACGTATATTGTGTAAGTGCAACATATGAGAAGTGTGCATAGATGATTTTTTTGTATATGCCTATGTTGTCCATGGTATTATTTAAAATACATACAATATATGTGTATATATACTAGAGCTTATATATACACACACATACATACATACGTATAAATGTGTTAAAAATTAGTTTCTATTTCATAAGTTTGAAATTAAAAACAAAAAGTTTTGAATCTAGATTCAAAGTTAGGAAGGGTTTAAGATTAAAATTATGATTTTACATAAAAGTCCATTTTATAAGTCTTAAGTTAAATTAATACACATAGATATATACACAAACCATTGTAAATAATGTTTTAAACTTAAAATAACATGTATATGATAAATTTTACAATTTAATATGTACTTTAAAATAAAGTAACAAAATAAAATTTAACTTTAATTTAAAAGGAAATCTAATGGTTAGTGATATTTTGCTCAAAAGTCTAATCATGTTTATAAATGTCCCTTCTCAACTCTCAACAAAAGTATGCAATAACCTAAAGATTGTATTCAAAATAACAAACATGAAACATATATATACAAACATTAGTAAACTATGTATATTTTCTATTTAAACCAATAATAGAATTATATTATTAATTAAAACTTCGATTTCAATCAAAAGTTCTCTTATTTAAAACGAAAATTTTAAAAAGTTAAAGATGAAACCCAGTATAAGAGGCTCTCGCACAATAGCAGGATCTGGCGAGGCCGATTATGTACACATCCTTTCCCTCGTATTACGAAGAGGCTGTTTTTTAGTCTAAACTATATAGACTACAACAAAAAATAAACAGGACAAATCATATAGGAACGTATGTATGTATGAATGAATGAATGTATGTTGCAAAGGTTTCAAATTTAAACTATATAGGCAATATGAACAATTAATTAAATGTAAAATTATATGATGTAGATCCAATGATGACAAGTTGAATAGGTAAGCAATCAAAAAATATCTTAAAAGGATCCAAATCAAAATAACATGGTGAACATATATAATTATTTAAGATACATCAAAAGAGACCTAATCTATGTAACCAAATAAACAAATATTCGGATGAGATGAAATATGCGACTGATCCAAAGCATACAAACAAGATGAATGATGAATAAATGAAATTAGAATGTTTACCTTGAGATGTTGCCAAGAGAATGCACCTTGAATAAAGAAATCTCCTTAGAACTTCAATATCCACACCCAACCCTTGCAAGAGATGGATGAATCACATGTGATTTATTTTCTTTGTTCTTTTTTCTTGATTTGGAGTAAAAATATTTTAGAAACCTGTTTTTATTTTCTACCATGGAAGGTTAGGAGGAGAGAAGAGAGAAAAATGAATGAGAAAGTATGAACAGTCTATAGAATATGAATTGGAGGATATATTAAAATTGAAAGAATGAAACATCTCATTCTTTAATTAAAAATTTCCTAATTAATTTCATTAGTTATATCTCTCTCCACTCCTCTCTTCACATGGTATGTCTAAAATTACAGGCCATCAAATGATAGAAAATTTCCTCAAATCCTTTCATGCAATTGTAACAGCACAAATTAGCAATATTTTATTCTTTATTTATAACTCTGGGGTTTATTTTTCGAAAATTTGATTGTCTAAATGTAATTATAAATAATCACCCAAGATTTTTATTAGTGTGAAAATTCTAAAATTCTTATTTTGGTTAAAACTTAACATTTTTTTTGAAGTTATAAATCTTTAAATTTTTAATTTTTAATCTTTTGGTTTAATTTAATATATTCGTAACAACGTTTATTTCACCTTTTTGTTCTCTAAAAAAATTGATTTTATACTTTCAAAAATTTAATATTTTATATTTTACTTATATACATTTTTGAAATAAATTTCTTAGTAAATGTGTAAGCAAATCATATTTTTATATTAGTAATAAATTTCCGAAACTTTGTGTATAAATAAACTGTTTAATTTCGCATTTAAAAGGCACGTTATTTGATGGAATAAATAATGTATGTATACATATAAGAAAACATATAAAATTTAAATCCGTTATTTTTATTTTTTTGGGCAAAAATCACTGCGTCTGTTGTGCGCATTCTAATTTTATTCACCTTCCTTTACTCTCCTGATTTAATAGGAACGTTATTTACAAATTTTATAACCGTTCACCTTTTTAATTTCTTGCCATTGTTCCCATCAACGCAACCTTTAAATTTTAAACGCATTCAATATTGTTTAAAAATCTTATTCCAAAATCTAATCTTAGCTGACCGTTTACTCTGCTTTAATTTCGAAACCCATTTGCTTAAAATTTGTTAAAAATTTAGTAACCGTGTATAACAAGAAAAATCAGTGCTCAATCAAAATCGTGGCCTTTTTTTAAATCAATATCTTATTTCTTGCCTATAATTGATCATTAAAAATCAACGCTAGTTTAATTTCCTTTCCATTTCAAAGCAAGCTGATTTATTGCCGTTCTTTCTTCTCCTTAAATCACGCTACCTCTCTGATCAAACCCATATAACTCACGCAAATATTCATTTCTCAACAAAATTTTATTTTTCTAACCTTTCCTTTCCTACGCTTCCTGTTTCCACTTCTTTCTTTATGACCATTCATTGTATATATACACTACAGCTGGAAAGTTATAAACGTATAAACTTAGAAACGTTTTGTATTTATAAAATTTTAAAGCTTACCTTTAATTGTGAATTTTCTCTTTCCTTTCGTTCAAATTTAAACGTGCATCAATCAATTGCTTTGATAAATATTGCAGAATCAATGCACAGACGTTCAAATTGGGATTTCAGTTTGAAATGATATCCACCCGTATATATTTAGTGTACGGATTGAAATGATAAATATCCGTAGCACTTGAAAATATATACCAACATCGTCGGTCCATATATAAATATTTTGAAAATAATTTCTATGATTTTGGGAAGAAATATATGGTCTTAACAAATGTTGATTCTTAAATTATTATATATTAAGGGTAATGATATATATAAATTTAATAATATTTAATTTAATTAAGATTGATATAATACATAAATTATGTTAAATATTTATGTAAATTATATTTCAAATAGATTTTTGCAATAATTGGGATAAATTGAGGTGGGGAGATAAAATTTGAATTTAGCTGAAACGGTATTAAATTAACAATTTTATTTAGTTAAATCGATTTGAAATTATTGAATGGGAAATTTAAAGGTACGATATATATAACTGGATTTTTACTCAAAATAAATTAAATGAATATTTCTAGTATAAATAAATTAAAGGAAATATTTATTTGTTAGAAATTTGAGTTTTATTTTATGTATTTATTTGGTGAATATTTTAAAACTAAATAATAGGACTATAAATTGTTGTATATAAATTCCAACCTTAGTTTTGAAATTATTAAATACTCAAGGTTTGAAGTATATTGAATATGAAGGGTAATTTGTGATTACAAATCCGAATTTGAGATCGATAAAATTTAAATGGTTATTTTAGGAATTGAGTTGAGTTTAAATTGATAAAATTGAGATTGCATTTAATTTGAATGGGAAGGTCGGGTTGATTTTGAAAACGATTTGTTAAATTAAGGAAACTACAAATATTCTACTCTATAAATATTTATGTATATTTTGGAAATATATATATATGAAATGAAAAGATATTTTTGTTGTGAAGTATAAATTAATTTGAAATGACCTTGGTGTTATAGTGTATATTTCTACCTTATAGATAGTTCCATGGACCCTTAGAGGATGGTTATCCCAAACGTCCTTTAAGTTAATTATATTTCAGTTGATATTTCACTTGAGTTAGATTTATAGATATAAGAATGTTAATCCTGACTTGAGTATTTTGTATTTTGCTTTAAGCTCGGGTCAGACTGAATGATACAACATTTGAGACCCACCTTCGAAGTTGGAGCTTTGCTTGAAGATCCAGCTATCTATCCATTTAGTCATCCAGTTGATTGGCTCAGAGAAGTCATTTGCTCGTACTGAAGACTTCACTGCATCTGGGATATTCTGGTGTATTTTATTTCTAACTTTGATGTATATACTAGCTTCATGAACTACTATTCCTTATCTATTCCGCTGCATTTTATTACTCTGTGTCTGTGATCTGTGACTGATTTATTTACTGTATATGTCACTTTGCCAAATTTAAATTAACAATTCGGTATTTTGAATTATTCAAGTCAGACATGTATGGTTTTATTGTCGATTTGAATGGTCCAAAATAACGGGCTGTTACAGTTGGTATCAGAGCTTTGGCTCTAGGCAAAACTTAGCATATAAGGTAAATTTATTTACAGAATCACTTTCGCTCAAGTTGAATCTCTTCCTTTTGACTCGATTTCCTTTGAATTTTGGAATGTCCCTAGGTTTCGAAATTCATTCTGTCTCTTCCTATTTATGTTCATTTGATTCTGAAGTATCCCATAACTCCACTGAATGATTTGTAAATGGCATTGACTCACCGAAGATTTCTGTATCCTCGGTTTACGATGCTGCTATCTTGTTATGCCGAATTCTATATCTCTGGCGATCGAATGTCGAATTGCCTCAGAATTCTACACCGATCTAATTTTGGAATCATGGTTGACCGGTAAAGGTCGCCCATGATTTGTAGAAGTATATACATCTTCTATTTTGTAATTTAATTATCTCATCTTCGATCGAGTCTATCTTCGAATCAGAATTCTGTTGATTTGAGTTCCTCTAATTCAAATCTCTATCTTTATTTTAAAATCCATTCTTAAAATTATCCTTTGAAAATCGGGTATGTCTGCATTTTCGAAATTGTTTTATATATCGAAATTATTATTTTGATAACTATGATTTTATTCTATTTATAAAAGTGAAAATGTTTTCGATAAGGATTATATACCTATATATAAAACAAATAAGAAATGTTATTCTATATAAAAGGGTTTTGAAAGGATTTGAAATTTTGAAAAAATATAAGAAATTGATTTATATAAAAATGATTTATAACTGAAGTGTTAAATTTGAAACTCGAGAATTGAATTCCGGTGTTTTGAAATTGGTTTTAAGATTTTTGAAATTATATAATAATACGACTTGAAAGTATTTTCTGAATAAGAAGTGTTTCAAATGACTCAAACGAGTTCCAATGATTTCAATGAAATTTCAAGGAAGTTTTAAGAAAATAGAAGTCCAGAACTCACTTTGTCGCTGGAAAATAATTTCGGTGATGAGTGCACGCATCATCGACATTGATTTTCGAGTTTCAGAGTAGGGGAGAGGCCACTCTAGTAGCTTTGTTAAGCGAGTGATATTGTGAAACAAATTTTGATTTCAAATTCCCAAGAATAATTCGATATTCGGAAGATATATGTATATATATTTAAAATGATTTAAAGGAAACCGGTATTCAGTCCTCAAGTTTCGGATTTGATTTGGTATAATCCTATCTATTTATTGTTGATTTTCAAGTCTTGAATTAGAAATTTGATTTCCCTAACTATTTTGAATGTTCGAACACTTCCAAATCGAGATTAAATTTTCAAAGCTAAGAAATTTTAAAGAGTATAAAATGTTTGATAAAGAATATAAATTTAGTTTTGAAATGTTTTGAAAAAAAATAGTTGAATAATGGTTTTCAGAAAGGTAAGTTGGATATTTAACATAGAAATAGATAGTTTGAAAGTTTTCAAAAAAGGGATAATTATAAATTTGGAAACCATTCTGAGTATAATTGATTTTGGGAAAATATTTGGTTTTGAAATTAAATTGGAATTAAAAACCAGTACTTATATGGTGATTTTGGAAATGAATTTGTTTGACTTGAATTATTTAATTTGGAAAATGGGATAATTTTCTAAACCTATTATTTTGGGAACTTTGAAATTTAGATATTTAATTTGGAAGAAAATTTGGTGAAATCATATATGATTTTGAAACTGAATTGATATTGAAATGATTTGAAATTTGAGAACCTTATATTATTAAGCACTTGATTTGGTAGTGGTCGAACTTATATAAAATGGATTGTATGAGTATGAAGTTGATTTGAAATCTTTTGATTTGAAAGGTACTCAATTTGGAAAGAGATTTTATATAATCAAAGTCTATATAAGTATGATTTGATCTACTATTGATTTGCAAAGTATTCGATTTGGGAAAAATGGAATCCTATATATATGGACTTTATATAAGTACGATATATGAAAGTGATTTGAAAAGGTACTATATGATATATATTTTCGAAGTAAAATTATGGAAAGTGCCTTCTGCTTGATATCCGCTTTGTGGCCACATTGTGGATTCATTCTATCGATATTATTCTCTCTGATTTTTGGTTTTCCGGATGTAATACTCGAGTGTTCCCACTGTGGTGTAACCCATGGTTTTTTTTCTCTCGCGACTGCATAGGGCAATTTCCTGGCTGAATCTGGCCTAGGGGTACGAATTGTTTCCTGGGGGATCCAGGCGTAACCATTGTGTATCCTGCAATCTGTGTAGGTCACGAATAGTAGCGAAACTGTCTGGCTGAGACAGCCTAGGGGTACAGATTGTTTCCTGGGGGACCCAGGCGTAACCATTGTGTATCCTGCACTCTACTAGTCATCATGGCATAACTCGCAGGGCTGAGAAAGCTTACGGATACGGATTGTTTCCTGGGGGATCCAGGCGTAACATTGTGTATCTGTGAACCATGGTCGGACAAAGGTTTTGGTTTGGTTGTTTTATTTGGATTCTACTTTCCATATCTGTTTTAAAGGTTTTTCATTTCACTGGGTGTTGAAACAAGTCTACTAAGTACTTGAAGAATTCTAGCTTTGCGCCTGATCAACGCATGGCCAGAGTCTGCAAGAACGAGGATAAACTTGTTGAAACATCGAGTTATAAAAGTATTTTTGAAAGGAAAATTTATTACGATATAATAGTATTTTATTATAAAAGTATTATTATAAAGGTATTTATTATAAAACTATTTTTCCCAACAAAGAAATTTTGAATTAATATTTGAAATTTAAATTCTTATGGTTCTAGATTAATTATTCGTGCCCAATACTATTCCTCGCATCTACCTTATCTGCTCAGTTTAGTTATTCACCTTGATTCTGTTTTCCAAATCTACCTTCCTTCCTTGTTGGATATATCCTTTTTAAATATTGCTTATTTGTATACTACATTGTTTAATAGAAAATTTTAGTGTTATAAATATTTTGAAGTTATTAATTTAATAAAACATGTTTAAATAAAATGATTATTGATGTATCTATAATGTTGAAAGTATCTTAAGATAAAGTAGTAAAAAAATTGAAGTATTGAAGAAAATTGATTTCCAAGTGAAGTTTTCAAATGAATATTTCAAGTAATATTTATATAATTTTAAAATTTATTGTTTATCTTGTCTTTCAATCTATTTTCTTTCTGGTTGTTTTTTTTTTAGCAAAAGCTAGCGGGGTTAACAGGGCCCCTACCTGATTTTATTGCCCAAAAAAACAATAAAATACAATACTTGCCCAAAGGAACAACAAGCATGAAAAAGAGAAAATACAAACACACCGGGATAAACAGCGGGAAAAACAAAAAACACACAATGCAGAAACAAAACAAGATACCACCCAAAAAAAACACCAACTATCTCCAAGCATCCTTGTAACTCGCTGGAAAATTGGATTGCATCTTCAAAGCTTTGTAAATTTCATTCTTCAAAACCTTCAATAACACCTGCTCATCTCTTCTCTTCCTTTCAAAGAAAATCATATTTCTTTCATACCACACCACTGTCATATACTTCTTCAAGCAGATGGTTAAGTATCTCGCTTTCAATGTTCGCCACCTTGTTGCTTTGTATATCATGTCAAAATCCAGCGTTGTGAGACCAGCTAACATTCTACTCCTAGCAATAAGCATCATATTGTCAAATAGCGTCTTAGTGGATGGACATTGCAGAAACAAATGGTGCACAGTCTCTGGTTCATTTGCACAGAACACACAAGTGAACCCCGTATCATAACCCATCTCCATCAATTTGTTTCTAGTCAACAAGGAATTTTGCAGAACTTTCCAAAGCATTAGATTATCCCCTAGGGTTGAATCAGTGGTCCAAATAACTTTGCTTCACTTGAAGGCTTGATCACCTAAATTGTGCAGGTGCTTGTACACAAGCTTGACAGAGTGAGGCCTTTCATTCCAAAGCAAATCATCAACATCAACAAGTGGGTAGCTATTACATTGTATATCATTCCAAACAGTCCTTATGTGCTGATTTGACGAAAATGGCAGATGCAAGATACCATGGAAAATAAAATCCACAGCTTTTGCATTAATAGGAATACCAGTTTGTTGCCGCTGTTGATAGGTGAGCAAAGAATGCAAAACCACCCCTTTGGCCACCCATGGATCATACCAAAATTTGACTGCAGATGAGTTAGACAACCTATGAACAATTGTGGGAAGCAAGCTAGCACGTAAAATCAGAAGCTTTCTCCAAGACCAGCTGCAAATTTGAGGTGTGGGAACTGACCAGAAACTTGCCCTACCAATTCTATTTGCCCAGACCCAATTAACCCACCCAGAATTATCCTTGACAAGAATGGAGTTTAGATGAGTACTGAACGCTGCAATATTCCAGTTGACAATGTTTATTACCCCCAACCCTCCAGCATTTAAACTCTTCTCAAAAAGACTGTAGGAACATGGCAATGGCTTCTTGTTATTGATGGAACCTGTCCAAAAAAATCTGAGCATTGCACTTCTGACTTGGTGCAAAAGTTTTGCAGGCAAGACAAAAGCTTTAGCCCAATAAACTGTCATTGAAAAAGCAACTGACTTGATAAATACAAGCCTTCCTGCCTGGGTTAAAAATCTGTTAGACCACCTGTCAAGAATGGCAACCATCTTGGAGTACAGGGGGAGGCAATCAGCATATTTCAGCCTAGATGTCAAGAGGGGGAGGCCAAGATAAGTCATATCAGTACCCATGCTTTGGAGACTAGTGTGTTGAATTAGACCATTGGAAATACTGGTGATGACCCCAGCAACTGCAATACTTGATTTTGAATAATTAAGTTGCAATCCAGTCATCATATAAAAATCAGTAACGTATTAATAACACACTGCAACGAGGGGAGATGAGGCTTTGTAAAAATCATAATGTCGTCAGCAAACATGAGAGTAGTAATATTTGTTAGTTTGCACCTGGGGTGGTATTTGATCTGCCAGCAGCATACTTAGTTATCATATATCTAGTGAGCACTTCCATCACAAGAAGGAATAAGTACGATGAGATCGGATCCCCCTTCCTAATACCCTGCCTACTCCTGAAATAACCAACATGTCGTCCATTAATAACAATGGAGAACCTAGCAGTTGAAATACATGCGTAAACCCACCCAACAAATGGCTTTGGGAAGTTCATTAATGCCATAATTCTCACAATGGTGGACCAGTGTATGGAATCATAAGCTTTAGTAATGTCAAGCTTTAGCATAGCAGATGGTGGAGTATTACATCTCGAGTACCCACAAAGAAGTTCTTGAGCCAGCAATATTTTGTCAAAAATACTCCTTTTGGGAAGGAAAGCAACCTCATTTTGTGAAATAATTTGGGGGAGGAGTTGCATTATCCTTGAGGTAATAAGCTTAGATATACACTTGTACACAACATTACAGCACGAGATTGGTCTAAAGGAAGTGGCAGTGCTAGGATCAGAACATTTAGGGATAAGTACAATATTAGTTGAGTTGACTTCAGCTAGTAGTGTGCATTTGTTAAAAAAATTGTGCACTGCGCTGCAGAAATCCAACTGAACTATGTCCCAGCAAGTAACAAAGAAGAGGACATTGAATCCATCAGGCCCACCACACGACTTTCTATTCATGGCAAAGAGAGTATATTTTACTTCCTCATCAGTAACTTGATTAACCAGCATGGCATCTTGCATTGTGGACAACGTTGGAAGGGGGATGTTGTTCAACATGTCAATTTCAGGAATAAAATCAGAGGTGTTACCAAACAAGTCTTCAAAATATTGAACAAAAGCAGCATCAATTAAGTCAGGAGCAGATACATAAGTACCTTCAAGTGTAGTTATTGTGTGTATGTTTTCTTTAGCTTGTTTGATTTTGATCGAGGAATGAAAAAACTCAGTGTTACGATCACCAAATTTATACCACTTACTATGAAACTGCTGTTGTTTCATTCCACTTTCAATTTCAAGGGCTTTATTTAGAAGTTCACATAGCCTTCCTTCCTCTTCAGCTGCACTTTGATCATGAGGGTTGTTCATCATAAATTACTGGACCTCAGCATACTTTTTCTTCAATATATTTGTTTGCTTTGAACCATCACCATACTTCTCAGCTGCCCAAGCCCTCAAATGCTTTTTAACATGTTTAAGCTTCCTGCAAAGAATAAACATAGGGTTACCATAACAATGCAAGGACCAAGCTAAATTCACAGTTGGTTTGAATTAAGAAGAACTAATCCAATCATTAAAAAATTTGAAAATTCTTTTTTCGTTTTTCATTTTGGGACCATTAGCAAGGATCAATGGGGAGTGATCAGAGAGAATGGGGTGGATAAGATTGACAGTGAGATTAGGCCAAACAGAATGCGCTTTGAAGTTGCAGAAAGCATGATCAATGGTAGAGAATGTTCTGACACCACTCCTACATTTATTGTTCCATGAGTATCTAGCACCATAAGAGTGTATCTTGATGAGATCAGAATCATTAATGGCAGTGTTCAAAGGTAGGATATGCTTTGGAAATAATGGTTGGCCACCAAACTTGTCATCCAGCTGAAGGCAGCTATTAAAGTCCCCAACAACCAGCCATGGATGTGATTCTTGCCTAAGATTTGGTAAGAAGTCATAAAGTTTTTGCCTAGAAACAGTTGAGTTATCTGCATAAACAAATGTAAAGTAAAAGGAAGTTTTGGTTTGCTAGTAGATGATTTTGGAGTGAATGAATTGCCTAGAAGAAATAACAGAGGAGATAGTATATACTGATGGATCAAACAGGATGAATATCCTACCATAATCAGCATCAGCAAGGTTATGGATAAAATTCCATGATGGATTGATGTAATTTGCAGCCCTAGAAGTTAAAGCAAGATTGAGTTTTGTTTCTAAGATAGCAAAAATTTTAAGATTATGATAATGGATAAGATTTTTGACTTGGCCAAGTTTCAATTGCTTATGTGCACCCCTAATGTTCCAAACACCCATATTTTGTAACATCATTAACTAAAGTGATTGATGGATTATATTCTTTCTGCTCCTGGTAGCAGGAGATTGGGAATCAGTGGATCCAGTCTTTGTTTTTGTTAATTTCTTTGCTGCCACTCTTGTATTGATATCTAAATTACCATAGCAGTTATCTTCACATGTTTGCTTTCCTTTATTATACCATCCTGGAATAATAGAATTGTTAACGTAAGGGAATTGAGATGTTTTAGGTAGAGATGCAGAAGTAGAAATTTTATTGAGTGGAACAGAATATGATGTAGATGGGACAGATGAAAGTGGCACAGAAAGAAAAGGAGTAGAAACTGATGGATTATCATGTTTGAACAGACAAGTTCAAAAATGCTATTTGCATAATTATTGATGAGACTGATATCAGAGGAAGGCATGATTTGAATGTTTATGACTTTATTTTTTTCCAATTGAGTCTGCCCAGAAAAAGTTTTAAGGGTAGCTACATGTTGAAAGGACTCAGCACTGGTGTGCACATGCACAATTGGGACAGCATGCACATGGATATCTACTTGTAATTCATCACTATCAGGTACTTGGTTGTAGCAATCAGTAAAAACCCTACTTTCTTCATGTATTACTCCCTCCTCAACACCTATTACTTCATCAATTGCATTTACCTCTTCCACCTGCTCAACATCAATTGCTGCTCCAGCAATTTGTTCTTCAAGCACTTGGAAACTGTTGACTATACTTATATCACAATCAGAAGTAGGCATAGATTCATGCTTATCAGTAACTTCACTATCATTTGTACTACCCACCACATATGGATCAGTACACTGCAATAACTTTGCACCAACATTATCACCTTGCTTTTCACCAACTTCCACCTGACTGTTTTCCTTTTTTTTGTTTTTTTTTATAACTAACCTTTTTCCAAACCTGCTTTTGAATTCTATTTGTGCTCAACATCCTTTTCTTGCCATACACTGCATCCCTTTCATCATGGGTTTCAATTACTTCATTTTCAGTGACTTTAGCATCAGACACAGCAATAGAACAGTTACTGCCAGAATGTCCAAATTCTTTACAATTAACACACAATTCTGGTTTCCATAAGTACTCGACTGCAACCTTATGATCAGTGCCATCCATCAACTTAACCAAAAAATTATCCACCAGCACCTTGTCAGGTGTTACTTCAACTAAGCATTTTGCATAAGTTATCCTTTCTCTCTGTTGACTGGTCCATGCACAGGAATTTTCCCACCCTCGTCGCCAACCAGTTAATACCATAATGAGACCAAGCATAAAGTGGAATATTAAATAACTTTATCCAAACAGGAACAGAGCGAATTGTCCCACAACTATTACCCACCGATACATCCCATGGCTTAATAATAAACAATTTGTTTCTCATGATAATAGGATCAGATTCAGAAATCCTTAGCCTGTCTTCAGCTGATGAAAAACTGAAAAGGAAGATAAAACCATCAGACTTAACTTTGACTTCTCCCCTGAGCTTCCAAACTTTCTTCAGATGATACACCACACTCACATAAGGCAGTGGTTTATCCAGGAAAAAACCAACAAGGTAGTCTTTCCACACAGCAGTACCAGCCTGAATTATATCACTTGTAGGCACAAGTACATCACCAGTGAACTGAAGAGGGATCTCCTGGGGAACATACGTTCCTGCATTACGAGGCTTCGATTTGAAAAACGAGGACCAAGGCACCGAGTCAAGAGATGAAGAATGGGTAGAAGGTGGATTGGGATAGGGGGGAACAGGAGGAGACAAACTAGAAAGGACATGAACAGAGTTATCAAGAGGAGGAGGATCAGGCGATGGAGGAGGAAGAGTGGCAGAGCGAGAAGAGACAGGGACAAGATGTGACAACAGGTAAGAGGGACCGATGGACGGCGGTACGGTAGAGGGAGTGGGAAGGACAGTGGATGGAACAGTAGAAAGAATGGGAGGTTTGGGGGAGGAAACAGACCCCATGAAAAACGAAAGTTGAAAATCCTTTTCGGGGAAGAAAAGTTTTGAGTGGGGGAGAGTGTAACAGCCCAAATTTTAGCAATATTTTATTCTTTATTTATAACTCTGGGGTTTTATTTTTCGAAAATTTGATTGTCTAAATTTAATTATAAATAATCACCCAAGATTTTTATTAGTGTGAAAATTCTAAAATTCTTATTTTGGTTAAAACTTGACATTTTTTTTGAAGTTATAAATCTTTAAATTTTTAATTTTTAATCTTTTGGTTTAATTTAATAAATTCGTAACAACGTTTACTTCACCTTTTGTTCTTTAAAAAATTGATTTTATACTTTTAAAAATTTAATATTTTATATTTTACTTATATACATTTTTGAAATAAATTTCTTAGTAAATGTGTAAAAAAATAATATTTTTATATAAGTAATAAATTTCCAAAACTTTGTGTATAAATAAACTGTTTAATTTCGCGTTTAAAAGGCGCGTTATTTGATGGAATAAATAATGTATGTATACATACAAGAAAACGTATAAAATTTAAATCCGTTATTTTCTTTTTTTTGGACAAAAATCACTGTGTCTGTTGTACGCATTCTAATTTTATTCACTTTCCTTTTACTCTCCTGATTTAATAGGAACGTTATTTACAAATTTTATAACCATTCACCTTTTTAATTTCTTGCCATTGTTCCCATCAACGCGAGCTTTAAATTTTAAATGCATTCAATATTGTTTAAAAATCTTATTCCAAAATCTAATCTTAGTTGACCGTTTCTTCTGCTGTAATTTCGAAACCCATTTGCTTGAAATTTGTTAAAAATCTAGTAACCGTATATAACAAGAAAAATCAGTGCTCAATCAAAATCGTGGCCTTTTTTTTAAAATCAATATCTTGTTTCTTGCCTATAACTGCTCATGAAAAATCAACGCTAGTTTAATTTCCTTTCCATTTCAAAGCAAGTTGATTTATTGCCGTTCTTTCTTCTCCTTAAATCACGCTACCTCTCCGATCAAACCTATATAACTCACGCAGATATTCATTTCTCAAAAAAAAAAAAAAATTCTAACCTTTCCTTTCCTACCTTCCTGTTTCCACTTCTTTCTTTATGACCATTCATTATATATATACACTACAGCTGGAAAGTTATAAACGTATAAACTTAGAAACGTTTTGTATTTATAAAAATTTAAAGCTTACCTTTAATTGTGACTTTTCTCTTTCCTTCCTTTCAAATTTAAACGCGCATCAATCAATTGCTTTAATAAATATTACAGAATCAATGCACAGTCGTTATCAATTTCATTTTATGGTGGTAAGTTTTTTTACGTTTCCCACCGTTTAAAATTTAAATAATTTGCTTTTATGGGTCAGCTGAATCAAAGCAACGTGACTGTTGCTATTTATTTCTTTTATTAATTGCTACAATTATTTTCACCAAATCAAGGGTTGACTATTACAATCACTTTTATTTATTTATTCACTTAAAATTTGGTTGTCTATTCATTTTCTTCCGTTATATTTGCCTGAAAACATGCTGTTCATCCCTATTTATTTTTGCTTTCACTTCTCTTTTCTCTAGATCTGTTTGTTCCCCTCCCTACTTTTCTTTGAAAAAAAATCGAACTGAAGCATGCGGCTGTCGCCATTATTTGCATACGCTACTTCACCTTTCTTCCAAACCTCCTCATCAAATGAAACCCATCACCTCGCCTTCCGGTTGCTTCTGTTTGATTAGTGAGGTATAGGCGTGTAAGCACATATATGTTTTGATTGATATTCGTAATTATATGTTTTTTTTGTTTTGTTTTTTTTTTTGTTAGTTGTGATATACATACTATTTATATAAGTATTGAATACTATTTTTTTCAAAAGTTTATTTTCGTAACATGACAGTGTATATTTATATATAGTTTCTATTTGATCTTCCTCACAGCTTATAAGTCATGCTAATATTTTGAATTATGTGTGCGACATTTTGAAGGGAACATACTATAAAATAAGTATCTTCCATTTTTAATAAGAATATATATATATATATATATATATATATTGTGTTTTATATTTTAATATGGGTCAACTTCAATTTGTTGATATCAGGTTTCCTATAATATGGTTATTCGCTTATGTAAGTCATATATTTGTTTTGTTACAGTCTATATAAAATACATTAATATATGTATATTATGCGGTTTGTTACCATATGGGTTTCTATGTGGTACTGACTTATTTAGTTGATGATTATATATATTCTTTTACAGTATTATATTTATACTATTTTGGATTTAAGATGATTTTATAAATACTCTACTTTATAAATTATTTTAATACATATATATAATTTGGAAATTTATATAGGTTGAATATAATATGTTATTGAATGTAAAAGTATGGATGGATTTAAATTATATATATACAACATTTAATATATATATATAGAAATAGTTATATATATAAAAGTTTTCTTTTAGGTATTCATATTTAAACATTTATTTTATCTATTTGAGAATATATATATATATATACTAGTTATATAAGTTTAGTATAAAGGTGTTAGTATATATATATTATTTTAAGTGTATGTTGATTTTTAAAAAAAATTTAAGCTTGATTGATTTATTTATTTATATGTTTGAAAAACATGTAAATTAAATTTGTGATGTTTGAACTTAGAATATAAATTTCATATGTGTATATATAGTTATAGGTGGTTATAAAAGTTCGCTTATACCATTTATCTTCATCGTTCCAGTTCTGATCTGATCCATTTCATCAATTCGAGCCAATCGGCTTTGATCGTTGAATTCATGCCGATTTTGCTTTGCTTGGACTGTATCAGTGTGCGTATCTGTGTCTCCTTCTATATTCTCTAGCCTCGAAAGGTAAGCAATCACTCATGATTAACGTTTTTTATTTATTAAATTTGTTTCAATTGAAACGACAATTGAAATATACCACTGTAGTTAGTAAATTTGTTATATATGCTATTATCTGTAACTGTTCACCTATGTGATATGACACCATATCCTATTGTTTATATTTTTACTGATGATATATGCTTGCTGTTATATTATTATCATATCTGTTATCACTCTGCAAGTTCCCCATTAGTATAGAATTCACTATGGGTTGAAATGATACATACCTGAACGGACTTTAGAATAGGAGAAAATCGTTATGGGTTGAAATGATAAACCCAAGCGATTTTCATTTGAATTGAATTTGGGATTTCGGTTTGAAATGATATCCACCCGTATATATTTAGTGTACGGATTGAAATGATAAAATATCCGTAGCACTTGAAAATATATACCAACACCGTCGGTCCATATATAAATATTTTTAAAATAATTTCTATGCTTTTGGGAAGAAATATATGGTCTTAATAAATGTTGATTCTTAAATTATTATATATTAAGGGTAATGATATATTTAAATTTGATAATATTTAATTTAATTAAGATTGATATAATGCATAAATTATGTTAAATACTTATGTAAATTATATTTCAAAAAGATTTTTGCAATAATTGGGATAAATTGAGGTGGGGAGATAAAATTTGGATTTAGCTGAAATGGTATTAAATTAAGAATTTTATTTAGTTAAATCGATTTGAAATTATTGAATGGGAAATTTAAAGGTAGGATATTTATAACTGGATTTTTACTCAAAATAAATTAAATGAATATTTCTAGTATAAATAAATTGAAGGAAATATTTATTTGTTAGAAATTTGAATTTTATTTTATGGATTTATTTGGTGAATATTTTAAAACTAAGTAATAGGACAATAAATTGTTAAATATAAATTCCAACCTTAGTTTTGAAATTATTAAATACTCAAGGTTTGAAATATATTGAATATAAAAGGGTAATTTGTGATTACGAATCCGAATTTGAGATCGATAAAATTTAAGTGGTTATTTTAGGAATTGCGTTGAGTTTAAATTGATAAAATTAAGATTGAATTTAATTTGAATGGGAAGGTCGGGTTGATTTTGAAAATGATTTGTTAAGTTGAGGAAACTACAAATATTCTACTCTATAAATATTTATGTATATTTTGGAAATATATATATGAAATGAAAAGATATTTTTGTTGTGAAGTATAAATTAATTTGAAATGACCTCGGTGTTATAGTGTATATTTCTATCTTATAGATAGTTCCATAGACCCTTAGAGGATGGTTATCCCAAACGTCCTTTAAGTTAATTATATTTCAGTTGATATTTCACTTGAGTTAGATTTATAGATATAAGAATGTTAATCCTGACTCGAGTGTTTTGTGTTTTGCTTTACGCTCGGGTCAGACTGAGTGATACAACATTTGACACCCACCTTCGAAGTTGGAGCTTTGCTTGAAGATCCAGCTATCTATCCTTTTAGTCATCCAGTTGATTGGTTCGGAGAAGTCATCTGCTCGTAGTGGAGACTTCACTACGTCTGGGATATTCTAATGTATTTTATTTCTAACTCTGATGTATATAGTAGCTTCATGAACTACTATTCCTTATCTATTCCGCTGCATTTTATTACTCTGTGTTTGTAATCTGTGACTGATTTATTTACTGTATATGTTACGTTTGCTAAATTTAAATTAACAATTCGGTATTTTGAATTATTCCAGTCAGACATGTATGGTTTTATTGTCGATTTGAATGGTCCAAAATAGCGGGCTGTTACAGCAATTATCATTTATTTATACTCGGTTAAAATTACATCAATATCGTATATCAATGCGCGTAAACATAACTTCTATAAATGCATTCAAATAATTACAAACAACAGCTCCCAAATATCAAGTAAATTAAATAATAATTAATATTTTTTAAATACTAATCAATTTATCATATTTTATAAATTAATTAAATCATGTGATTTTTCGGAGAATTCATCCTTACATTTGTGCGACTCAAATATGTAAACTTCGTCAATGGTTGATGTCAAACAATTTGCATATTAACATTTGCACGTCATCTTAGCTAGTGAAGTGACATTTTGACTGAATTTATTGCATATGCATCCTTTGATAAAATCAAATTTTACTTACAATAAACGGTACGTGATGGTGATGATTGTTTATACCAATTCTCTTCCTCAAAACTGTATCACTTCGGACTTATGGAATTAGGTAATGGTCAAAATTTCAATATCGTTCACATTCAACTTTATAGTGAAAACACAAAGTCATTGTTTAATAATAACAATTATCATTAACCAAACTACTTTAGCTAGAGATTATGACTTTGAGTTGACTTTAGGTTACCACGATACTAACTCCATATAACCGAGGAGACAAATCCTCTCTTAAATAGGGTTACTTCCACTTGACCCAACTGTAGTCGTTCGATGGTTTTCGTGTTATTATTTAACTATTATCAAAGCAGAGCTTTCATATTGGAGATCAATAGTATTCTCAAGTTAAGAGAATTGTGTAAATTAGTCACTTCAATATTTTCTGTTTGATCTTAGTTATATTAACCAATAGAAAACTATCGAGTGGTTCATTCCATAGTTATCCAATAACTATCAGTAAGTATTCCTTCGGTGCCTCCAGCAGCCATGAGTAATACAGTACCCAACATTTGCAGAGCGTTATGCACTCTAGTCTCAACGGATGCATCAATGTCCAGTCTCGATAAATTTTGACTAGGAATAATTTAAATGATTTGCTTATCGTATTTTGATATAATACTCATTGTTACAACTATTTGTAACAACTATCACAAATACATCATTTATGGACTTTCTGACATATATACTTAAATTAACTGATTAATTATTTATATAACAAAATGGAAACATCTTTTATTTTGAACAATATTGGTTATCGAGTTAAAATTATGTAATAAATTACATAATTGACTCTTGGGCATAACTCTAACTCTATCAATCTCCTACTGACACTAGGTGTCAATTACAAAATCTTATTCCAACTTCTCTATTGGCTTCTTCAAAACAAATCGAATCGGCCTCTCAGTGAACGGGTATGCTATTATATTTCAGTTATAACTATGTCAATCAACTCTCTCCAACGTCGATAAACTATCTTTATTATGTGGAATAATTCGAAGCATGTCTCTCAACCTCCAATGAGCTCTAAGTTCTATTATGAGCCATATCATGATATTATTATCACATAGCAATGTTATAGGATTCTTAATATTGGAATCGCCCTTCCGGTCTATTACAAATTTGTGCATTTACTATGGATATACCTTGCTTTTATTATGGCATATTCAAGGCAATGCACTTGGCCTTTTATTAAGTCATCCACGATCTATCATTTGGAACCTTAATTTGTGTTACCCTGTACCTTAGTCATGCAGCTCAAGCTAGAAGAGAAGAGATAAGTCGTACACGACTTAAGGAGGAGTTAAGTCGTCCACGACTTAAGATGGAAGATATAGGTCGTTCCCGACCAAAGGAGTCACGTGGGGGAGAGATGCGAGTTAATGAAGAAGAATTAAGTCGTCTCCGACCTAACTGGAGACCAGAGGGGAAGTTGTACCGAGTTAACGACCTAACTCTAACAGGATACGACTTAACTTAGTTGGGTCATTGGAAGGTGTGGCTCCTTCAAGAATCTTTAAGTCAGTCATGTATGTAAAGGTGATGTAATAAGTGTTGAGTCGTGTACGTTGAGTCGTGGCCGACATATGATGAGTCGTTAGGCCGTATACGACCTAAGTGTTGTGATGAGTCTGTATTTCTTTAAGCCGTGCGTTTAAGTCGTCTACGACTTAAATGTTGAGTCGCTGTGTTGTACCTATGTTAGGTCATGAGTCGGTGAAGCTTTGAGTCGTGTGTGTTGTAAAGAGGATGGGTCGCTCTTGTGATAAGTCGGTGCCGACTTAAGGTGTCGTAAGTCGTATACGACTTAAGGGTCAGGGTGTGAAACTTCTATAAATAGCGAGCGTGTTGTAACTTTTTTGGGAGTTGATTTTTGAATAAAATTCTTGTTTGATTGCTTTGTGCTTTCATCTTAAATTGGTAGTTGAGTGCAATCTCCTATCTCCACTTTCGGTTATTCGAGTCCGCTCGAATCAACGATTGTTGAAGCCGATTCGCGGAATCAAGTGCGCTTGATCAACGCTTGAAGAATTGAAGATCTTCTTTCACGGAATCGTGCGCGATCAACGTGACGAGGATAGCTAGAATTTGGTATCTTCGGATCAACGAATTTGGGAATTTCAGTATTCATCAATCCACCGATTTCTACTTTCATAGATCTATATCAATTTGTTATTATCCGCTGCGTCAGTTTTGGTATCAGAGCTTGACTTAGCCAATCATAGCTAAGACGAGTCTTGGAGCCAAGGAGTTGGTGTTTGGTGTTCATTGAGTTCATCTTGAAGTTGCAACAAGAGGAGAACTTTCGATCCATTCCATTTTGGATCAAAGTGAGAGAATTGTTTGAATTTTTAGCCGTGAGATTTTTTTTGCGCGCCAAAGTTTGAAAGTAAAGTGTTTGAAGCCGTGCTTGTTGAAGCCGAGCCGACCTAAGTCTTAGGTCGTTGCATAATACCGAGCTAAGTATAGGCCGTGCGCCACTTTGAGTCGAAGTATTGAAGACCTTGAAGATTATTTGAATTTGTTGAAGTGATTGTGTTGATTCAATCATGCCGTCGAGAAGAGCTAACCGTCATCAGAATGTTGAAGCGTTGTATAGAAGGGAAGAAGCCGAGCAAATGGAACAACGCATTAATGAGAAATTTGATGAAGGCATTGGAAAGTTAGAGAAGTTGATGAATGATTTGAATCAAAATCAATGGAGGAGATCGCCAATCTCGAACCATGGAGGATACAGAGTTTCACCATCGGTTACGCAAGCGAGGAGGGTATCACCGCAAACTTTTAGAGAAAGAAGAGACACATCAATTTCATCGAGGAGAGATCACCATGAATATAGACATGAAGAGAGGAGAACTCCACGTGAGTTTGAAGATGAGCCATATAGAGATGAAGAGAGACATAGTAGAAGAGACATGCGTGATCGAAGGGATGTTGATGGTCGAGATCGATATAGACACACATTTGATTATGATGAAGATGGTGATAGAGCTAGTATTCATTATCGAGATCGAGACCAAGTACGAAATGTATATCGAGATGTAGAAGAAGATCGTCGATGGGAGTCGGGTATGAAGATGGAAATTCTAGATTTCAAGGGTGGAATGGTAGCTGAAGAATTTCTTGATTGGTTGTCTAATGTTGAAGAGATTTTTGACTTTAAAGAAGTTCCAGAACATAGAAGAGTGAAGTTAGTTGCTACTAGGTTGCGGGGGAGAGCTTTGGCATGGTGGCAGCAAACCAAACTTACACGAGAACGGATGGGGAAGTCGAAGATTGAATCATGGGAGAAGATGAAGAAGATGATGACGGCCACATTTTTACCTTATAACTATCAATCACTCATGTACCAGAGGTTGCAGAATCTAAGGCAGGGGACGAAGACTATTAATGATTATGCTGACGAATTTTATCAACTGATTGCTCGAAATGACATTATGGAGATAGAGGAACAGCTGACTGCAAGATTTGTTGGAGGGTTGAGGATGCAGATTCAAGATATGGTGAATATGTTTGATCCTAGATCTGTAGCAGAAGCACATCAGAAGGCGTTGGCTTGGGAGAAGCAGGGAAGGCGTGGAGGTGGTGTGTTTACTAATTCCAACAATCAAGTGAAGGGTGTTAGTGGAAGCTCCAATGTTCCTAAATCTATCAGTAAACCAGTTGTGAGTGAAGTTGCGAAGACGAAGGTCAACAACAGTTTCAAGTGTTACAATTGCCAGGAAGTGGGTCACAAAAGTAATGAATGTCCGAAGCCGAAGAAACGAACTATGATCGTTGAAGTTGAAGGTGAGGATGTTGGGAAAGGTTATTCTAGTCCAGTTGAGGAGGATGAACAGGATATTGCGTCAGGAGATGAAGGATGTAATCTAATGATGAGGAGGTCTTGCTTAATACCGAAGCAAGAAGAAGAAGCTAGTTGGTTGAGGAGTAACATCTTTCAGTCAACATGCACTATTCTGGGAAAGGTTTCTAAGTTTGTGGTTGATGCAGGTAGTTGTGACAATATTCTTTTTACTGAAGCCATGAGAAAGTTGAAGCTGAAAACGGAGAAGCATCCAAATCCTTACAAGTTAGCGTGGTTGCGAAAAGGAGGAGAAGTGAAGGTGGACAGACGAGTTCGAGTTCCATTTTCTATTGGGAAGAAATATAAAGACGAGATCTGGTGTGATGTGGTGGAGATGGATGTTTGTCACTTACTTTTGGGAAGACCATGGCAGTATGATCGAGCAGTACAGCATGACGGTCGGACCAATAGCTACCGTTTTATGTTTAAAGGTGTTAAAATCATTCTGGTTCCAAAGAAGAGACAGCAAGAAGAGAGCAAGTCAGAGGAAATTGAGGAACTGAAGACTTTGTTGACTTTGAAGGAATTTATTGAAGAAGTAGAGGAGAGTCCAGAGGTATTTTTGTTGATTGGACATGAAGCCACTGAATCTGTAAAAATTCCATAGGAAGTGAAGCCGGTATTGGAAGAATTCAGTGATGTGTTTCCTGAGGAGTTACCAACGGAGTTACCACCGTTGAGGGATATTCAGCATCAGATTGATCTTGTGCCAGGGGTAGTTTTACCACACAGGCCACATTATAGGATGAGTCCTAAGGAGCATGAGGAACTGAGAAGGAAGGTGGAGGAGCTGTTAGAACAAGGGCGTGTTCAGGAGAGCTTGAGTCCTTGTGCAGTACCAGCCTTATTGGTGCCCAAGAAGGATGGTTCGTGGAGAATGTGTACGGATAGTCGGGCTCTGAACAAAATCACTGTGAGATACATATTTCCTATGCCGAGGTTTGATGATCTGATCGACCAATTGAGTGGAGCTGTTGTATTTTCGAAGATTGACTTGAAGAGTGGATACTATCAGATTCGTATTAGACCAGGTGATGAATGGAAGACTGCTTTCAAAACTAGGGAAGGTTTATACGAATGGTTGGTTATGCCGTTTGGTTTATCGAATGCACCGAGTACTTTTATGAGAGTGATGAACCAGATTTTCAGACCATATATTGGGAAGTTTGTGGTAGTTTACTTTGATGATATTTTGATCTACAGTGGGAGTATGGAAAAGCATATCCAGCATTTGCGTGAAGTACTGTTGATTCCACGGCAGGAGAAATTTTAGGCTACAACGAAGAAGTGTGTGTTCACGACGCACAGTGTTTTGTTTCTCGGATATGTTTTGTCAAAGGAAGGTATTCAAGTGGATGAAAGTAAAGTAGAGTTTGTCAGGAGTTGGCCATAGCCAAAGACAATTACTGAAGTACGAAGTTTTCATGGATTGGTATCTTTCTATCGAAGATTCATTCCATATTTTAGGAGTGTGATGGCACGTATGACCGATTGCATGAAGGGAAAGAAGTTTGAGTGGTCAGAGGAAGCCGGGGTCGCTTTTGAGAAGATCAAAACACTATTGACGACAGCACCAATTCTAGTTTTACCGGATTTTCAGTTGTTGTTTGAATTACATACTGATGCATCGAAGATAGGGGTTGGTGGAGTATTGAGTCAGAGTGGAAAACCAGTTGCTTATTTCAGTGAAAAGTTATCAGGAGCTAAGTTGAGATATAGTACTTATGATGTTGAATTTTATGCAATTGTTCAAACTGTGAAGCACTGGAGACATTATCTATTTCAGAAAGAGTTTGTTCTTTACACTGATCATGAGGCTTTGAAGCATTTGCAAGGGCAGGATAAGATTTCAGCGAGACATGCATCGTGGATTGCCTATTTGCAGCAGTTTATTTTTGTCGTGAAGAACAAATCAGGGATAACGAATCGTGTGGCAGATGCTTTGAGTAGAAGGAGTCATTTATTAACGACAATGAAGGTTGAGGTGAAAGGGTTTGAATTGTTGCCAGAACTGATTGAAGAAGATCCTTACTTTAAGAAATTTGTTGAGAAAGTTAAAGAGGGAAATACTGATGAATTTGTGTTGATTGATGGTTTCTTATTTAAGGGAATTCAATTGTGTGCACCAGATTGTAGCTTGCGAATGAAGATAGTAAAGGAGCTTCATGAAGAAGGACATGTGGGTAGAGATCGTACTTTGCAGTTAATTTCTCAGTCTTATTATTGGCCGTCAATGAGAAAAGAGGTTGAAAGGTTTGTGCGTAGATGTCATGTTTGTCAGGTTTCGAAAGGGATAGCTACAAATGCGGGATTGTATATGCCATTACCTATTCCTACAAAACCTTGGGTAGACATTAGCATGGATTTCGTGTTGGGTTTGCCGAGAACTCAAAGGGGGAATGACTCTATATATGTTGTGGTGGATCGTTTCTCGAAGATGGTACATTTTATTGCGTGTAAGAACACGGCGGATGCTGTTCATGTCACTCAGTTATTTTTCAAGGAGATCTATCGACTTCATGGATTGCCAGAATCTATTGTGTCGGATAGGGATACTCGTTTCCTGAGCCATTTTTGGTTGAGTTTGTGGATGATGGTCGGAACGAAGCTGAATTTTAGTAGCGCTTACCATCCGCAAACCGATGGGCAAACGGAGGTGGTTAACAGGTCGTTGGGAAATTAATTGCGATGTCTTGTGAAAGACAATCTGAAGAATTGGGACATGAAGTTATTCCAAGCAGAGTTTACTCATAATCATGCAGTGAATCGTAGTATGGGATTCATTCCATTTCAGATTGTATATTCTAATTTACCAAGGGGACCGTTGGACCTAACGGTAGTACCACAACCGAAGGGGACGGTTAAACGAGCTGTAGATTTTGTTAATGGGTTGACTGAATGTCATAAAATCATTCAGGAGCGATTGGAGAAAGCAAATGAGAAGTATAAGAGAACTGCAGATTTGAAGCGACGAAGTGTTGAATTTAACGAAGGTGATTTGGTTTACGCTGTATTAACCAAGGATCGATTTCCAGTAGGCGCTTATAACAAGCTGAAAGCCAGAAAAATTGGTCCTGTAGAAGTTGTGAAACAGATTAATGAAAATACTTATAAGTTGAAGCTGCCAGAGGATGTGTACACTTCTGACGTGTTCAATGTTAAGCATCTTGTACCATATTATGGAGGTGGAAAATCTGATGTGGAAGAATTTACAAATTCGAGGACGAATTTCTCTCAACCAGGGGAGGAGTTAAGTCGTCCATGACTTAAGGAGGAGTTAAGTCGTCCACGACTTAAGATGGAAGATATAGGTCGTTCCCGACCTAAGGAGTCACGTGGGGGAGAGATGCAAGTTAATGAAGAAGAATTAAGTCGTTTCCGACCTAACTGGATACCAGAGGGGAAGTTGTACCGAGTTAACGACCTAACTCTAACAGGATACGACTTAACTTAGTTGGGTCATTGGAAGGTGCGGCTCCTTCAAGAATCTTTAAGTCGGTCATGTATGCAAAGGTGATGTAATAAGTGTTGAGTCGTGTACGTTGAGTCGTGGCCGACATATGATGAGTCGTTAGGTCGTATACGACCTAAGTGTTGTGATGAGTCTGTATTTCTTTAAGCCGTGTGTTTAAGTCGTCTACGACTTAAATGTTGAGTCGCTGTGTTGTACCTATGTTAGGTCATGAGTCGGTGAAGCTTTGAGTCATGTGTGTTGTAAAGAGGATGGGTCGCTCTTGTGATAAGTCAGTGCCGACTTAAGGAGTCGTAAGTCGTATACGACTTAAGGGTCAGGGTGTGAAACTTCTATAAATAGAGAGCGTGTTGTAACTTTTTGGGAGTTGATTTTTGAATAAAATTCTTGTTTGATTGCTTTGTGCTTTCATATTAAATTGGTAGTTGAGTGTAATCTCCTATCTCCACTTTCGGTCATTCGAGTGCGCTCGAATCAACGATTGTTGAAGCCGATTCGCGGAATCAAGTGCGCTTGATCAACGCTTAAAGAATTGAAGATCTTCTTTCACGGAATCGTGCGCGATCAACGTGACGAGAATAGCTAGAATTCGGTATCTTCGGATCAACGAATTTGGGCATTTCAGTATTCATCAATCCACCGATTGCTACTTTCATCGATCTATATCAATTTGTTATTATCCGCTGCGTCACTTAGCCCGGCTACAAAATGGAAGTTGCAGAAGCTATAGTTGAACGTTGATTGGAGCAGGGTCAAGAGTTAATCTACTTTAGGTCATGAAAGAATTTACTTTGAGTCACAAGGGCGTTTACTTCGGGTCGTCTCATCGTCGACTTCAAGTCAGTGCGAATCACCTAATAAGGGTCGGCCTACGGATGGGTCGGTGTTGTTTTGACCTAGGGAATATTGTACATGGAGTCGACATGTTTGCAAGGGATCGGCATAAAAAAGAGGTCGGTAGTGGAGAATGGCTTCGGGTCGGCAAAGATGTGGATCGGCATAAAGTATTCGGGTCGGTCATTTGGGATCGGTCCATGGGGTCGGTCACATGGGTTCAGTCACTTCAGGTCGGCATGATTATTTAGGGGTGGCATATGTGTCTGGGGTCGGTTCATTCGAGTCAAGTCGGCACTTGAAGGGATCGACATTCAATGATCGAGTCGGGTTGGTAAAGCTGTGGTTTGGCATAAAACATTAGGATCTGCTACTTGGGATCGACCATTTGGGATGGCTACCTCGGGTCGGCTAACTCCGATCGGTAATATGGAAAGGAAGAGTGGGTCGGTGTGAGCAAGGTAATGATTTACTTCGAGTTACAGTCCAGGTTGCTTCGAGCCAGAGTTGGGGTTGCTTCGAGTCCAAAGCCCGAAAACCCTAGGGTCGGCTTTGATTGGTCGGCATGCTCTGGTCGGTCTTCCTAGCTTACAGTTGTAGGTCGAGCTCCCTTGGTCGTAGGCCTGAAGAACTGGAAAGAGATGAAAGCTCAGAGAAGCCAAGTTATCTCCATCTATATATAGAGGGGTAAGATTTCATTTTAAGGGATCTTTTTCGAGAACTAAGAGGTGGCTCTGCCATTTTTTGTACTTATTTCTTTTTTATTCCAAATTGAATTCAAATTGTTCTTTGAGATTGTATCTATACTCAAAAAGTTGATAAAGCAATAAAGATTACCCTCAAAGTGGACGTAGGCAATTACGCCGAACCACTATAATTTTGTTGTTCTTGTCTTTTACTGTTCTTTTTGCATTTTATTGTGGTATCCCTCTTTTTCAATTTAGTTTCTTCATTTATCTCGCTACACAAATCTATTCTAGGATGTTAGTAACTAATTCTGGTGCTAACATTTTGTTGCTTTCACTAAGAGCTTTGATTCTCAAGTTGTTAGGATCGACTTTGTAGATACTGGATTGAAGAAATCCTCCGAAGGATATCCAAGTTTGTTCTCAAGAGTTCACATATTCTATTCAAAGTTTCGAAAACCCAAACAAATAACTCTAAGATGTCACTGCCGTGCACTGGATCTGCCTCTCATAACACTGATGCTAATGAAACTACTAGTGTCCAACAAGTAAGGCCAAGCAACCAACCAGCCACTGCAGGAGTGAAAACTACCGCAGCCCCAAACCATGCAGATGCCATCACCCGAGCTGAATTCGATGATCTAATGAGGGAGCTAATGGAAAGCAGGAGATAGCTCAAGGAGGAGATCCAAGCGAATGCCAACTTGATGAACCAAATCGCTCAGCATCAACGCTAGAATGCGGGAGGAAGCCCCACTTCCTACTCATCATCCGACCGCTCAGCTTCGACAGATGAACACCACAGGCGTAAACGCTGTAGGATTGAAATGGCGCAAACCGAAGCAACAGAGCAATTTGTGACAAACCACCATGGACAATCCAACAGAGCTGATTGAGACTCCTTGACTGGACAGTGGCTCCTCAACTACACCAGGAAAATCATGGTCAACCTGGAGTGAGAAACTTTGGCTCTAGTGCCTGCATAGAAGCTAGTCAACTGCCTCACTAGGATGGTAATGACGCAGGTCCTCATGGTGCACACCTATATAATCACAGGCCGAGAAGGCGGCAACCGGAGCAATCGCGCAGGATGGATACCGACCTAGCACCTCCTATTCAAACTCTGGATTTGTCTGCTATGGTCAAGTAGCTGATGAGAGAGAATCGGGGCTTGACTAATTACGATTGGGGGTATCGAGGAGTCATATTCCGTTTATTGATAACAACTTACAAGCTGAATAACCCCTGAGGTTTAGCATGCCTACAGTGCCCGCTTATGATGGGAAGACTGACCTTCGATAACATATAATGAGATACGAGTGGATGATGGACTCGGCTAGGGTAAATGATGCGGCCAAGTGCAATGCTTCCCAATAACTCTGTCTGGAATCGCATCCATGTGGTTCACAAGACTCCCCCAGCGATCGATCTCCAGAATTGACGAGCTGGCAACGAAATTCGTGCAGCAGTTCAGTATCCATGCTACTTACCCGAAAGACGTGATGTCATTATCTAGTGTAATTCGGGCTTTAGGTGAGTCGTTAAAGGACTATTTGCAGAGATTCCATGTTGCTGCTACCGAAGCTTGTAATCTGAATGACCACGCCATTCTTATAGTCGGGATGCGAGGTGTTGATCTGGAATCTGAATTTGGTGGCCGGCGAGCAGGAAAACTGCCAACCACCCTGGAATGTTTTTTTTCAAAGGAAAATCATTTCATGAGAAAGGAAGAGGCCAAGTTTTCGAGAAGGGGCAGAGCTGCAGGACCCAGTAGGCAAGCGGTGCAAAGCATTATTGCGGTGAAGCAATCTGGCGTGAGCTCTAGTAAGGTCCAAGTTAATATTCAAAATAAACCGGAGCAACCATAAGGAACCGGATGAGGAAATTTCGCACAAAAAAGGGAATTAGGAAAGTGGAAGTCGAGGATCCCGATTTATAATGAATATCCGCCCCTAAGCACATCTTTGGAAAATATTTATCTGTTCACATGTAATACTTTTCAATACTGAAAGCCGCGCCTAAAATAATCGATTGAAGAACAAAAGCAAACTGGGAAGTACTACTGGTTTTATGAGACCTATGGGCATAACACTAATGAGTGTAGGCACCTCCACGTTGCTATTGAAAAGTTGTTCGCCAGAAAAAGTTGTAGCAGTTTGTTAAAAATTCGTAGAAAGGCGGACAAGGGACGTCCGATCCTGACTGAGGACAAGCTCCACGTCGACCCAAAGAGCTAGCTAGGACCGACGGAGGATTGGTGATAAACACAATAGTTGATGTGCCTCGTCCTGTAGATAAAAGTTGGCAAGAAATGGAACGTTATGCTAGTTCCTTGAGACATGCAGGTTTCGAGTGTTGCTCAAACACAGAAGATGGAACTCCGGCAAAGCAACATCGAATGATGACAGATGATAAAGTGTTCAGGAGTAGGGATGCCTATCAAGTGGAGGCTCCTACTATTGATCCAATGGTTATCTCAGCTTTGATCGGACCAGCACTTGTGAGAAAAATATTAATTGATTATGGAAGTTCTGTCAATATTATCTTTAAGAAGGCTTATGATCAAATGAAGATGGAGGCTAAGGATTTAAAACCATTTAAAGCCCGTATTCATGGCTTTAATGGTGTGGCTACTGAAGCGGTAGGATTTGTTGAGTTTCCAGTCGAGTTAGGTGAAAGTGAATATAGGAGAGTGTGGATCCTACCATTCATTGTTTTGGACATTGATTTCCCGTATAATGTTTTTTGGGCCGAACGGCCCTGGCTGAGTTTAGGGCAGCTTTGGCCCTGTGTTGCTTGACTTTGAAATTTTCGACAGATAATGGTATTGGTGTAGTGCATGGCGACCAAGCTACAAGTCGTGTTTGTTATGTGGTCGAGCTGAGAGAGGCCTAGCAAAGAGAGAAGGGAAAGGGTGTGGACAAGTCTGTCCGCATCCATGCTGCTGAAGATTGAAAAGTAGCACCTGAGCCTTGGCAATGTAGAACTTAAAGAAGCCAAGGCAGCTGGCTGACCTGACGATTGACATCACAATCAGCCACGATGACCCGACATGGGTACTTAAAATAGGATCACAGCTCAGCCCCTCGATGATGAAGGATCTTACTGATTTTTTTCGAGTGAATCTTGATGTTTTTGCTTGGACCCATTCTGATATGTGTGGGATTTCACCCGCCATCACGAGCCATAAGTTGAATATTGATCCAATGTATGTCTCAATAAAACAGAAGTGATGAGGTATGGACACGGAGAGGTCCATTGTTCTCAAAGAGGAGGTGGATAAACTTAAACCAATGGGTTTATTCGCGACCCCCTATATCCTGAATGGATATCTAACCCTTTACTGGCAAAGAAGATGAATGGGAAATGGAGGACATGTGTTGATTATTTAGACATGAACAAGTCCAAAGAATAGCTTTCCCTTGCCTACAATTGGTCATCTGGTTGAATCAAAAATGGTGCATGAGTTGTTGCCATTTATGGATGCGTATTCGGGATACAATCAAATTTTGATGCACGTACCGGATCAAAAGCACACCGGTTTTGTCACAAATGTTGGATTGTACTGCTATGTGGTAATGACATTCGAGTTGAAGAATGTGAGAGCAACTTATTAACGTCTAGTGAATCGGATAATTAAGGATCTGATTGGCAGAACGATGGAAGTCTATGTGGATAACATGCTCGTGAAGTCATAATAGTCAAACGACCACATTCGAGACTTGGCTGAGATGTTTGATATACTCAAGTTCTACGGCATCAAAATCAATCCATTGAAGTGTACCTTTGGCATTGCATCTAGAAAGTTTCAGGGTTTCATTATCAACGCATGAGGGATTGAATGTACTCGAAAAAGATTCAAGCCATTTTGGATATACGGGCAACTAGAACTATAAAACAAGTGCAGACCTTGAATGGGAAGGTCGCTACATTGAGTCGATTTATATCTAGGGCAACTGACAAATGTATCCCTCTCTTGGATTTGATAAGGGAAGGGAAAAGGAATTTTGACTGAACGTCGGATTGTAAGACGTGTTCCGAGCTCTGGTGAGTCATCTAGAGAGGCCCCTTATTTTATCGATGCCCGTAGATCATGAGGAGCTGTATATTTACCTAACCGCATCCTAGCACGCCATAAGTGTAGCTTTGATTCACGAGGAGGACCGAATCCAAAAGCCGGTGTACTATGTTAATAAGCGTTTAACAGGGATAGAAAGAAATTACCCCAATATAGAGAAGCTGGCTTACTGCTTGGTGATCGCATCGTGCAAACTTCGCCCGTATTTCCAGGCACATCCAATCAGCATCTATACCGACTATCCTTTACGGCAGGTACTCCAATGACCGAAAACTTCTGGAAGATTACTTAAGTGGAACGTCGAGCTCAGTCAGTTCGACATCACCTACCTGCCTCAAAGAGCTATCCAGGGATAAGCATTGGCGGATTTTATTACAAAGTTCACTATGTAGGACGAACCTAATGGAAGTGATGTGATTCCCACTGTACGATGGTAACTATATACCGATGCAGCATCCAATGACCATTGTTCTGGGCTAGTGTTGTTCTTGCCGAGAATCAGTCGATTTGTCATTCTTTGAAGCTTGATGTCCTCGCTATGAACAATGAAGCCGAGTATGAAGCATTGATCGCTTGATTGAAGCTTGCTAATGAACTTACAGTGAAAACGATCGAAATCTTTTGCGACTCATTGCTGGCGGTATACAAAGTCTGGGAAGAATACCAGGCAAAGGGGCAGAGGCATTGTAACGACCCGATATTTTCAACCATTCGCATCCGCACATGTCGGACTTGAATTGCCCAAAATACCGCGTTGTAAATAAAATTTGGCAAATCTCAGAATATACAGTAAATACATAATCACAGATCACAGACACAAAGTATTTAATAATGCAGCGGAATTTAAAAGAAATAGTAGTTCATGAAGCTACTATATAAAAATAAGATACATCAGAGTTAAACATGATACAACAAAAAGTAACAAGATACATCAGGTACAAATCAGAATACATCAATGAAATCACTGGATACAGAAAGCAAAATAGATGGCTGGATCTTCAAGGAAAGCTCCAACTCCGAAGGTGAATCTTGAATGCTAACTCACTCAATCTGACTCGAGCGTAAAGAAAAATACAAAACACTCGAGTCAGGACATAAATACTTATGAACTGTAAATAAACTCAAGTGAACAGTAACAAAAATGCATCAGTAACTTAAAGGATGCTTGGGATCGCCCATCCTTTAAGGATCCGTTAAACTATTTACTATGTAGTAATATTGCGCAACTATAATAAAGTCTACAATAAAATAAACATACTTTTAAATAGCGTTCCGGGCTACCCATATCACCCTTCACACATAATAGTCCTAGTAGTCCATCCAATATCATGCCATCTCCACTCTGGGTGACTGTCAGAGGATACCACACGGGATACGGGAGAAAAACAAACTCGTAGTAAAGGCTCGGTTTGGAAGGTGACACGGCACACAAGGCAATGCCAGGGTAGATATACCAATTACGCACACGGGTTGGTGGTAACGCAGCAGCCACATACGCCCACCTCGGAACACACTCCCAATCAAAATCGGAGGATGGCCATCTAATCAATCACCAGTAAGAGTATAGTATCGAAGGAATGTGTCCGACCAGAGGTGCTACCTCCTTTGGCCCGAGATCGCTCCTGTTTTAGCCACCTTATGCCAACTCACGGGAGTTGGGTCCACGTAATATACCTCAAGAACGTCGCCACCATCCTACTTCATTCTGGAATCTCCACCGCGTACACGGTTGTTAAAGTGGTTTTCGGAGTTGGCAGAGAGTATGACAACTTCCGATCCCGGTCTCTTTAACAACCAAACGTTATTATAACGCCGTGGTCATTTCAAAATAGTTTATATTTCAAAAGGAACAAATCATTTCATTTCAAAACTATATTCCTTTCAAAATAGTTTACGCCTCGAAACCAAAACCATTTTTATTTCAAAACTATTTATTCAATCAAAATAGTTTATACTTCGAAACCAAAATCATTTTTATTTCAAAACTATATTCAAATCAAAATAGTTTATACTTTATCATTTCCATCTCAAACCTATATTCACTTCCAAAAATCATAATACTTTCAAAGTTATAACTCTTTCGAATCCAAAATACTTGAAATCATTACACTTTGAAAATCATAACATTCTGAAATCATACATTTGAAATCATGAAACATTCATTTAATTCTTTACATTTTACAAATTTTTTCCAATTTATTTCAAATTTTCAAATTTTCAATTTAATTCAAATCAAACCATTAATTTCAATTCAATTCAGTTTTCTAACAAAACATTTCAAATCTTATAAATTTCAAATATAGATTTGATCTACAAAATAAGCTATCCAATTTTAATATGTTTCCAAACTTTAATATCCCACATTTCAAAACTAAACTTTATAATTCCATATATTCATATCTCAAATCTAATTTCATTATTATATAGTTTTGACATATTCATTTCATAAATCCAATATTATTAAAATAAACTTAAATTACAATTAAACCAAATATCTTTTCATACAAATATAAACTTCAAATATTCCTTTATCAAATAAAGCAAAATCAAATATCATTCAACATTCACATTCTTTATTAAAATAAAGATCAAATCATTTCCACACCATTTCAAATCATTAAAATATTACATCCTTTCAAAACTTCATAATCAAATCATTATTTGAATACAAATCCAAATATTCAAAGTTAAATATCATTTAAAAATCAAATATGTCATTCATTTATTATTTCAAACATCATTACCAAAAATACATTCCAAAATTCCATTCAAAAATTCATTTATTATATTACATTTCATTCCGTTTAACACATAACCAAGTAAACTTTATTTAAATTCAAATTCAATTTAAATTCCTTAAAAATTCAAATTTAAATATTCAAAACTTCTAAAATTTCACAGATAATCCATTTCAAAAGTTAAATTATTTAACACTTTAAAATATAGCCCAAACAGTGTTAAAATCTATAACACTTCAAAACATTGTCAAATTATAGCAACGACGGCATTTATAAAGTGCTATCATAGCTTATATTTTCCAAAATGGTTTATTTCAAGAATAGCGACATTTATAAAATGTCGCAATAGATATTTAGTTATTTCAAACATTGTTAGATCCAAAACAATAGCATTAAAATGCTGTCAAAAGACTAAAGCATTTTGAAAATGCTATAAAATTCCAGGTTTCATTTTAGCTTTTCAAAAATAATAATAAAACTCCAAATTTTTATTATTACAACTTAAAAATCATATTTCTAGACTTCAAAATTTCACATTTAAAATCATTTTAACATATGATTTAACACAATAAAATTTTAAGACCAAATATTCAATTTTGCAAACTCCATTCATTTATTAAGTCAAAATTCATTGTTTATTAATTTATAAATTTAATAAACTTAAAATTTTACTTCAAATATCATTTCAAAACTTTAAATTTAATTTCCATTATTTATTTACATCTTAAAATAAAATTTAAAGTCAAACGTCACATTTACTCCAAATTTACATACTTGAATTCACTTAAATTCACAATTTCAAGATTTAATATTTAACTTTCTTAAAACCATAATATATATATTTTAAATCAAAATTTCATACTTTTAAAAAAACATATTTAAAAAAAATCATTTAAAAATATACCACGGGGTCTATATATAATTTTCTAACCTAGGTCAAGTGGTACGGATATATATCATTTCAATCCGTAATTTACAAAGAAAACCGGGTTTTATCATTTCAAACCCGCAATCCCAAGCCAAATAAAATACAATAAAAATCGCTCAGGCCTATCATTTCAGCCCATAACGATTTTTTCCTATTCTAAAATCCATTCGGGTATGTATCATTTCAACCCATAATGATTCTATTCTAACAGGGAACTTTCAATGTGAATATATGCATAAACAATATAAACAATGTCAATGTCACAATATAATATCATATATCAGATGTCAGGTTATAATTAACACTTTTAACATGGTAACAACATGGCATAGCATATCATATGATCATCATTAACTTGCATAAACATTTTATATTACTAAACACTTGTCATCAATTCACTATTTTATAAGTATAAATGTCAGAGTGAGAAAGACTCACCTTTTCGAAGCTAAAGACTAAAACAACAAACACAAGAGCGATTCCAAAAGCACGACAAACCCGATTTGAATTGAATGAAATGGAAAGTCTTGATAATGATCTTGTATACAACAAATAAACAAGACCATATAAACATATGCATGCAATACAAATGAATTTAAACGAAATGGAAACTTTAAATCAACAAAGAACATTACCCAGCTTTAACACGAAAGTGCCTGACCACGACAACATGGCTTGTCACATGATCAATTGGGCTTGTTCTCATCACACTAGGCTTGGCCTAGGTGTCAACATGACTTGGGTTTAGCATCAAAACACATGGCAACAAGTGGATGAATATGGAGGAGTTACAAAATGAAGCATACTAAGTCAAGGCAACAATAGGTAGGGTTTTGGTGCATTTTTGCTCGACCAAAAGCAAGTGGGGCTCGGCCAAAGGCAAGTACAGGTCTGGACAGTAGAGAGGTGGAAGGTCAGAGGTGGTATCATGGTGGTGGTGGAGAAATAGGAGGCGGCCAAGGCCATATGTGGTGGTTGTGAGGTGATAAGGCAAGCAACATGAAGGGATTTGGTGAATGGATGGTTTGTTCATGGTTCTACAAGTTTGGATGGTGGGGTTTTGGCCTAGGGCTCACGGCCTTTCTTCAGGTCTGGTCTGGAGATGGTGTAGCAGCGGCCAAAGGTCAGGTAGTGGCTGGTGGTTGTGGTTCTAGGGGTGGCCAAAGTGTATAGGAAGAGGTAGGTGATGTTTTGTGGCTAGGCTAGCATAGTTTCAAGGAGTTTTTGTGTTGTTTTCATCTTTGGGATGCCACGGCCTGACATGGATAGAGGAGAGGCTGATGTTGCAGCTGGAGATGGAGGAGGTGATGGTCGATGATGGTGGTGGAGAGTGGGGCCAAGCAAAGCTTTGCAAAGGAAGAAGCAAAATCATTGAAATTGTGAAGAAGAGAAGAGATAAAGGAAGCCATTTGCAAAAAAAAATTCTCTCTTATCATGCCGTGAGTTTTTAGGAGGAGTTGAGAAACATTTTTCACGTGAATATGAGAGGGAGTCACGGCAATAGCAAAAAGATATGGTCGGCTAAGGCTAGAAATGAAAAGGTTGGAAAACAAAGAGGCGAGAAAACAAAGAGCCTTGAGCAACTAAAGAGACACAAACTCTTCAAATTTCCATTATTTTCTTTTTAAACCTTATATAACTGAAATATATATAAAATAAGATAAAATATGAAAATTTAGTAAATAAACAAAAATAAATAAATTAATTATTAATTACATATAGTTTAATGAAATAAAACAGCAAAATTTGCAACTAGTCTTGAAAATATGAAAAATAAGTGCAATAAACTTGGGAAAATTTTTATGTACTTAAAAGTATTTATAAATAAAGATAAGAACACAAAATAAAAAGGAAATCACAAAAGTAAATAAATATATTTTAATTTAAATATAGTTTATGTTTGCGTCAAAATTGACCACAAACACCCAATAGTCGTGAAAGCACCCGTTTATCAACACAGATCCGTAATAATTAACACAGAACTCAGATCTAAGAGATAATAAATGCAGCAAGTCATAAATAACAGTAAACAACACTAGATTTATAGTGGTTCGGCGTTCGTGCCTACGTCCACTTTGAAGGTTCTCTCTTTATTGCTTCACTTGATGATATTAATTGATTACAACGGATTACAGCTGATGAAAGCTTTGGAATCTGAATACAACAGCGATAATGAAGTTTGGAATTCAATCCGGCAGGGTCTGGACGTTCAATGGTGGAAGCTCCCAAAAGATCCCCTTTTCTGTAGGCTTCAGGGTGCTATTTATAGGCGTTGGAGGCCCAGATCTCGCTCAAACCCCGGGAGACTCCTTCTGGCACGTGAGTGGGCCCACACGACCGACCCCACCAAGTTTCGACTCGATCTAACATCGATTCGAAGTGATTTCGAACCCATCAAGAAATGATCCAATCGAGCTGAAACTTGGCAGGAACAATCTTTACCTTGTATGGAAGCTACTGTGAAAATTTCGTTGCATTTGGATCGGTGGCTTAGGAGATATGATCGATTCAAGTTGTGGTTTTTCGTAAGGGCTGTTGCATTCGAACCCATCACTTCGAATCCATTCCCTTCGACTCGATCGGTCACGTGGATCTCCGGTGATGTGGCACGCACTCCTTGCATCGGTCCTGTTTTATCTCTGAGTTGACCGCTTCGCACCCATGGATTTCGCCTCGTTCGTATCGTGTGCCGCGACCCAGTTCGCATCAATGGATTCGAAATGGATCGATACGAAGGGGATCAAGACGAGCCGAGTGGATTCGAACATGGCAGAATTTATGGACACGAAGGAACGATCTGGCATTCTTGATGGGTGCGAGGTCGATCGATACGAAGTTGGATATATGGTGATGGATTCGAAGTGTTCCGGACTCGATGGATACGAAACAGTGCTCAGGGGATGCTCATGCGATGGATTCGAACTGATCGATTCGAAGTGATCAATATTCTGCTGATCGATTCGAATGTCATCGATTCGAAGTACACGGAGCTTGATGGATTCGAACTTGTTGAGATGATGCCTATCTGATGGGTTCGAACCGTTGGGTTCGAAGCGACTAATATCACGCCTGATCGGTTCGAACTCGTTCGACTCGAAGTATATGCAAACCGATTGATTCAAACAAAGGAGTTACTGATGGATTCGAACTCCATCGGTTCGAAATGGGGCGTCCTCTCAACTAGCCGATGGTTTCGAACTGTGTACTTTGGCTAACTTGCATCGATCATATCTCGCTCATACGAACTCCGATTAACCTGAAATTTGAAACACTGGCTTTCATGGTCTTGCTTGTCATGTCTTATCAATTGTAGCCTGGTCCAGGCTCGGACAAAAATTCATCGATATCCATAACGAAGTGAAGCACAACCAATCTCTGAGACGAACTGTCTTTCGTTCTTGATCGATCTTTTGGTATCGCGGCTTTGCCAAAAAGCGGGATAACATTTGCCCCCCAAAACATGCCTTGCGGTAGGAAGGTGTGTTTTGTAATGCCTCGAGTTGGATGTTCATATCCTATCATCGACCTGTAAAGAACTTAATAGTTTCATGTGTCCTCAAATGACGATCGTTCGGGATCGACCTATTTGGGATGAATCGGGACCGTTCGCGGTCTGCGCCGTTCGTGGCAAAGGATGGAATAGGACCGTTCGCGGTCGATGCTGTTCATGGCAAAAGATTGAATGGGACCGTTCGCGGTCGATGCCGTTCGCGGCAATTGAAGAGATGGGATCGTTCGCGGTCGATGCCGTTCGCGGCAAATGGTGATCGTTCGCGATCAAGTGCCGTTCAAGGCGAATGGTGACCGTTCGAGGTCGGGTTTCATAATAAGTGAACCATGACCGTTCGCGGTCGGTGCCGTTTGAGGCCGAAAGTGATCGTTGATCAACTGTCACACAAGTGCATCGTGACCGTTCGCGGTCGGATGCGGTTCGAGGCGATTTGTGATCGTTCGCGATCGTGCGCCGTTCGAGGCTGATTGTGATCGTTCGCGATCGTGGGCCGTTCGAGGCTGATTGTGATCATTCGTGATCGTTTGCCGTTCGAGGCTGATTGTGATCGTTCGCGATGGTTTGCCGTTCGAGGCTGATTGTGATCGTTCGCGATCGTTTGCCGTTCGAGGCGAATTAGGTGTGCCCGGGAGGGACTTAGTATTATCGATGCCGGAATTCATGTTCGGGGGAGTTTCTGAATCAAAGACTTTGGCGGTTCATCGCCATACAAAAGGTGCTCGTGGACCGTTCGCGATCCAACGGGCATCAAGATAAATTCTTTCATGGAATTGCAAATATAAAAGCAATGATTATACGAATCTCACAACAGAAATGTCCATACAAACAATGTCCAAATGTTCAAATCAAAATCAAAACAGAAAGCAAAGCAGGGATGTCAAAGTGTAAACTCTCACTATGGTGCAGTTGGTAGTTATTTAGAGCATGTCTATGGATCGTGCGCGATCGCTCACATGTGTAAATGATCTAACCGCATTAGTGAGAGGTTTACAACTTGTTCATCGTTATTTCAGTCAATCAATGGATAATCAGACGTTGTCCCGACTCAGGGCCACCTCTAGCTGAGGTAGACGGCGGGCGCTCTGGCTCCACTGCTGGAGTCCGATTCCTCACATATTGAAGGAGCATACCGTTCCTAATATGCCCTTCCACCTCGTCCATCAGATGCCTGCAATCATTAGTGTTATGACCGTTCAGTTCATGAAATATGCAATACTTATCTGATTTCCTTTCGTCGGAAGTTGGGTCCCTTCGCATTGGTCTGCGATATGGGACCTGTTCTTTGGTATCTTCATAGATTCGCTCTAAATTCTCGTTCAGCTCTGAGTATGTGGTAAATCTTGGCTCCTTTCGTGGTCGCATCGACCTGTTATAGCCAATCTCAGCCATTCGCTTCCCCTTGCTAGTTTCTGTACCTTTCTCAGGAGGATTTCCATCTTTGACCGTGTAAACATTGAGCTCATCTCCTTCTTCTCTTTCTGCACTCGCATCTTCCAATCGCAAGAACTTTTCTGCCTCATGATAGAATTCTCCTAGATCCATAGGTGGATCTTTTGTCAATGAATTTTTGAAATCCGTGTCATCATCTATTCCGAAAACAGCTGCCATCATAACCATGGATGGATCTGGCCGATCCACTGATGTCGCTGCCGCATTGAATCGCGTCAGAAAGCTCCTCGATGTCTCCCCAGCCTTCTGTTTTAAAGTTGCCAGAGTCATCACATTCTTGGGTCTTGTAATGTGAACCCTGAATTGCCTCAAAAATCTCTCAGTTAAATCATTCCATGTTCCGATGGATCCATTTTCTAGTTGCCTGAAACATAATGCTGCGATATCCGCTAAGTACAATGTAAAGCACCGGGCCATAACCTCCTCTGATGCCCCCAGCACTTCCATATGCCTCATATATTTCGTCAGATGGACCGTGGGGTCCGTTCTCCCGTCATACATATCCAACGATGGTAACTTGAAATCCGGTGGGTTCCTAGCTTGCTTGATTGCCGAAGTAAAAGGACTCCTATTAACATCCTCCAAATCTTTGTTCACCAAACCGCCTCTCGAAGCTCGCCTAACCATCTCTGCCAACTTGTCGTTATCTCCAAGATGTATTCTTCGTTCATTACTTTCAACGTGCCCCCCGAGTTCATGAGGGAACTCTGGGATCTGTCCCCCTGACTGAGCGTTCACTCCTCCATTACTCCCAGGTTGCGCAGATACTCCTCTTTCTCTCTCCGAAATTGGACCAACGTTCTCCATGGGAGCGCCTCCTAATCCAGGTGCTATGCCAGATGGTCCTGCTTCGTTCCGGACTCCACTCGCTTCTCTATTCTGTGCTCCAAGTTGTCCTATCTGTTGGAATAAACTCTGGATCAACTCTTCATGTTTTTTCATCATTATCTCCATCTCGTCCCTGGTGATGAAGATTGAAGCTTGGTTTGCTCCTGAAGAGGCCTCTTGACTTCCTTGGTGTTCACTTCTCTCTGGCCTTTGTTTCTTACTCGTTTGTCTCGTCATGGTTCTTAGATCTAAATCTTTAAGCTTTCAAATTCAAATTATCCTGAATCAGCCGTTCTCAGTGAAAGCACCAAAATGTTTGCGTCAAAATTGACCACAAACACCCAATAGTCGTGAAAGCACCCGTTTATCAACACAGATCTGTAATAATTAACACAGAACTCAGATCTAAGAGATAATAAATGCAGCAAGTCATAAATAACAGTAAACAACACCAGATTTATAGTGGTTCGGCGTTCGTGCCTACGTCCACTTTGAAGGTTCTCTCTTTATTGCTTCACTTGATGATATTAATTGATTACAACGGATTACAGCTGATGATAGCTTTGGAATCTAAATACAACAGCGATAATGAAGTTTGGAATTCAATCCGGCAGGGTCTGGACGTTCAATGGTGGAAGCTCCCAAAAGATCCCCTTTTCTGAAGGCTTCAGGGTGCTATTTATAGGCGTTGGAGGCCCAGATCTCGCTCAAACCCCGGGAGACTCCTTCAGGCACGTGAGTGGGCCCACGCGACCGACCCCACCAAGTTTCGACTCGATCTAACATCGATTCGAAGTGATTTCGAACCCATCAAGAAATGATCCAATCGAGATGAAACTTGGCAGGAACAATCTTTACCTTGTATGGAAGCTACTGTGAAAATTTCATTATATTTGGATTGGTGGTTTAGGAGATATGATCGATTCAAGTTGTGGTTTTTCGTGAGGGCTGTTGCATTCGAACCCATCACTTCGAATCCATTCCCTTCGACTCGATCGGTCACGTGGATCTCTAGTGACATGGAGCGCACTCCTCGCATCGATCCTGTTTTATCTCCGAGTTGACCGCTTCGCACCCATGGATTTCGCCTCGTTCGTATCGTGTGCCGCGACCCAGTTCGCATCAATGGATTCGAAATGGATCGATACGAGGGGGATCAAGACGAGCCGAGTGGATTCGAACATGGCAGAATTTATGGACACGAAGGAACGATCTGGCATTCTTGATGGGTGCGAGGTCGATCGATACGAAGTAGGATATATGGTAATGGATTCGAAGTGTTCCGGACTCGATGGATACGAAACAGTGCTCAGGGGATGCTCATGCGATGGATTCGAACTGATCGATTCGAAGTGATCAATATTATGCTGATCAATTCGAATGTCATCGATTCGAAGTACACGGAGCTTGATGGATTCGAACTTGTTGAGATGATGCCTATCTGATGGGTTCGAACCGTTGGGTTCCAAGCGACTAATATCACGCCTGATCGGTTCGAACTCGTTCGACTCGAAGTATGTGCAAACTGATGGATTCGAACAAAGGAGTTACTGATGGATTCGAACTCCATCGGTTCGAAATGGGGCGTCCTCTCAACAAGCCGATGGTTTCGAACTGTGTACTTTGGCTAACTTGCATCGATCATATCTCGCTCATATGAACTCCGATTAACCTGAAATTTGAAACACTGGCTTTCATGGTCTTGCTTGTCATGTCTTATCAATTGTAGCCTGGTCCGGGCTCGGACAAAAATTCATCGATATCCATAACGAAGTAAAGCACAACCAATCTCTGAGACGAACTGTCTTTCGTTCTTGATCGATCTTTTGGTATCGCGGCTTTGCCAAAAAGCGGGATAACAGTTTAGATGAAGAAAATAGCAGAAAAAGGAAAACAGCCTTTTAAAAATAGGAAATCATCATAGTAAATTTTAGAAACTTCTATTATCATTTTAAAAATATTTAAAAGTCAAAATATACATATATAACATATTAAAACATATTAAAATAAAATATGACAGAGAAAAAAATAAAATTTATACAATTTAAAATAACAAAATTGCAAAATAGACTATTTATACTCAAAATTGAAATGTACATATCTTTTGCACTTTAACTCCGTTTTCCACGAAATAAAAAGCAGTGTTCAAGTTATTAAATCTATTTTCATAATAAAAGATAAAATTTAAAATTTCAAACTTTTAAATTTTAAGTTAAAAGTAAAGTTTGACTATATGACCAAAAATTCACTTTTTCTGGAAATATTCAACTTACACAAGTTTTGGAATTATAATTCATATAAAAATCAAGATTTATATTTAAATAATAAAATTTAATCATTTCAATAAGTAAAATAATTTTTTTTATCAAAATTTAAATTAAAATAATTAAAATATACAATTAAAATAATTACAAAATACAGGGTTGTTACACTCTCCCCCACTCAAAAGTTTTCGTCCACGAAAAGGAACGAGATACGGGAAAGCATAGAAAAAAAATATAGAATGAGACAAGATTTAGATAAGATGACAAGCATATTCAAATCATACCTGATAACTTTTGTTATAGGTAAGTTTAACAAGGTGGAGATGATCTTCCAAGATCCTCCAGAATAAAAAAATACAAGCACAAAATGATCCTCTAAAATCTGATTCACCCTTCCCGTTTGACTGATAGCCTGTAGATGGTAAGCAGTGTTCAGATCCAGATGAGTACCAAAGATTTTCAAAGATTATAGAAAGATTTCTAAACAAACTAGTATAAGCAATAGCCTCCCCATTCTATAGAAAGATAAGGAAAATAAGGACAACTAAAAGATAGTTTGAAAAACAAAATAGGATAATAAATTTGAAATCATCATGCTTTGAAATCATAATACTTTGAAATCATAACACCTTTAAAATAATCTTCCTTTAAACCATTTAAATTCAATGTCAAATAATACTCATTTCAAAGTTGTAACATTTCTAAGTTCATTTATTCAATTATAAAATTTCCAAAATATTTTATTTTAGAAACAGCAGCACTTATAATATGTTACAGTAGACATATTAGTATTTCAAATAAGTTCAATTTTAGAAATATTCATTTGGATATCATTTACTTATATTTATTAAAACAACTTTTATGAATGGAATATCCAAATTAAACTATACTTCATTTATTAAGTCAAAAGTTCATTATTTTACCTATTTCTTAATTTAACAAATAACTTAACACTTTATTTAAAATACTCATTTCATAAATAGGATATTCCTTCAATAAGTTACACTTTAAATTTCCATTTGAAAACCAAATTCTCAATAATCAAATTTTAGTGATATTAAAAATACATCTTACCTATTTAAATCAAAATTATTCATTTTACAAGACATATCTATTTTATAAATAAAATATTTTATTTATAAAATAGATATCATAGCAAATACAGCAATCAAATTTCTTTACACCTTTATTCATTTATACATCAATTAAACTATGATTTCAAGTTAAATAAACCTTATTACAAAATATCCCATTCAAATATATTTTATTTTCTATTCAAAGATACATTGTTTAGTATACAAACATATTCATTTCAGGAAATAACTTTTATTAAAATTTCTGGGTTAGACTTAAGGTTCCATATTAAATCAAATTTGATTATTAAGTTATTTAAATAAAATCTCTTTAAATTTTCTTTTTCTTTATTTACCTATGTTAATCTTTTATAACCAAAATTTAAGTGTATAACATTTATTATAACCACTCAAATTTTATTTATAAAATCCTTTTATATTGTATATTATCTAATTACATTGTTAACTTTTAAAAAAAATTAAGGTAAGTTATATTGAAATGCAATTGTGTGTTATACAAATAAAAATTTCAAATTCAATTATCTCAAGTTTGAATCATTTATCCAAATTTTTAAATAATTTTTTTCTTTCATAATTGAAATTATTCTTTAAGATAGAATTTAAGAATTAAATTTCTGATTCCATTCAAACCATTTAGAGATAACTAATAATATATACATAATATGTCAAATTAAATTTCAATCATATATCTATATATATTAAAATCAAGTCATATTTTAGAAATTCAAATCAATTAAATTCCCAAAACAAAGCTGTAGTAAGACTACAGAACTGTCTCTTCACTTCGAAACTCAAAAATGAATGTCGATGATGCTGCAGTCATCACCGAAGTTATTTTTCAGCGACCAAGAGAAGAGCACTAATTTTAAACTTTAAATTCTTTGGAAACAAATTTGTACTTGAAAATACTTTAAATAATATATCCTTTTAAAATTTTAAACATATGGTTTGAAATCCATCGGAAATTAAATTCTCAAATTCTTGATTTAAATTAATGCCAGTTCCCAAATCAATTTATAAACAACTATTTATAAATTCATTTGTAGAACAATAAATGATAAATCAAGTATTATCATTTCAAATTATCAATTTAAATCAGTTTATTAAGTTCCATAAATTTACTTATATATCAAAATTATTTCATTTCCCAAATTTTTAAAATAATATTGTGTCAGTTTGTTCTGTCAAAGTGTTTGGAAATCTTATCGATAGCGTTGATCAGACGAATCGATCAGAAACCCAATCCAACATCAACAACTCAAACAACACAATATATAAAACAAAATATAGATTTACAAGTACAATTCAAAATGTTTGGAAGAATAGATTGGAAACAAAAGACAGGATGATAAAATACAGAGTAGGGAGGTGGATAAGCTGAAATAAACCGCGGGCAACCTTAACCGGGTCAACCGTGACTTAAAGAATAAGATCGATGTGGATTTTCTGGGTAAATCTACATTCGACCTCAAGAGATAAAGTTTGGGATAATAGGAGATACTAGCATCTAAACCGAGGATAAATATAAATCTCTGGTGAATCGATGCTAATTGTGAAGGAGTTTCACCCCTTTTACAAGAAAATTAGAACACTGGTGAGACTACCAATTCACTATAAAGATCATTCGAAGTGGAGTTATGGGATACTCCGAAATCAAATGAAGATGAATAGTGGGGAATAAGAATGGATTTTGGAACCGCAGGGAACGTTCCAAAATTCCAAGGAATCGAGTCAGAAGAAAGAGATTCAACTCGAATGAAAGTGATTCTGTAAATACATCTACTCTATATGCTGAGTTTTGCCTAGAGCTACCAAAGCTCTGATACCAACTGTAACGACCCGATATTTTCAACCATTCGCATCCGCACATGTCGGACTTGAATTGCTCAAAATACCGCGTTGTAAATAAAATTTGGCAAATCTCAGAATATACAGTAAATACATAATCACATATCACAGACACAGAGTATTTAATAATGCAGCGGAATTTAAAAGAAATAGTAGTTCATGAAGCTACTATATAAAAATAAGATACATCAGAGTTAAACATGATACAACAAAAAGTAACAAGATACATCAGGTACAAATCAGAATACATCAATGAAATCACTGGATACAGAAAGCAAAATAGATGGCTGGATCTTCAAGGAAAGCTCCAACTCCGAAGGTGAATCTTGAATGCTAACTCACTCAATCTGACTCGAGCATAAAGAAAAATACAAAACACTCGAATCAGGACATAAATACTTATGAACTGTAAATAAACTCAAATGAACAGTAACAAAAATGCGTCAGCAACTTAAAGGATGCTTGGGATCGCCCATACTTTAAGGATCCGTTAAACTATTTACTATGTAGTAATATTGCGCTACTATAATAACGTCTACAGTAAAATAAACATACTTTTAAATAGCGTTCCGGGCTACCCATATCACCCTTCATACATAACAGTCCCAGTAGTCCATCCAATATCATGTCATCTCCACTCTAGGTGATTGTTAGAGGATACCACACGGGCTACGGGAGAAAAACAAACTCGTAGTAAAGGCTCGGTATGGTAGGTGACACGGCACACAAGGCAATGCCAGGGTAGATATACCAATTACGCACACGGGCTGGTGGTAACGCAGCAGCCACATACGCCCACCTCGGAACACACTACCAATCAAAATCGGAGGATGACCATCTAATCAATCACCAGTAAGAGTATAGTATCGAAGGAATGTGTCCGACCAGAGGTGCTACCTCCTTTGGCCCGAGATCGCTCCTGTTTTAGCCACCTTATGCCAACTCACGGGAGTTGGGTCCACGTAATATACCTCAAGAACTTCGCCACCATCCTACTTCATTCTGGAATCTCCACCGCGTACACGGTTGTTAAAGTGGTTTTCAGAGTTGGCAGAGAGTATGACAACTTCCGATCCCGGTCTCTTTAGCAACCAAACGTTATTATAACGCCGTGGTCATTTCAAAATAGTTTATATTTCAAAAGGATCAAATCATTTCATTTCAAAACTATATTCCTTTCAAAATAGTTTACGCCTCGAAACCAAAACCATTTTTATTTCAAAACTATTTATTCAATCAAAATAGTTTATACTTCGAAACCAAAATCATTTTTATTTCAAAACTATATTCAAATCAAATTAGTTTATACTTTATCATTTCCATCTCAAACCTGTATTCACTTCCAAAAATCATAATACTTTCAAAGTTATAACTCTTTCGAAACCAAAATACTTGAAATCATTACACTTTGAAAATCATAACATTCTGAAATCATACATTTGAAATCATGAAACATTCATTTAATTCTTTACATTTTACAAATTTATTTCCAATTTAATTCAAAATTTCAAATTTCCAGTTTAATTCAAATCAAACCATCAATTTCAATTCAATTCAGTTTTCTAACAAAACATTTCAAGTCTTATAAATTTCAAATATAGATTTGATCTTCAAAATAAGCTATCCAATTTTAATATGTTTCCAAACTTTAATATCCCACATTTCAAAACTAAACTTTATAATTCCATATATTCATATCTCAAATCTAATTTCATTATTATGTAGTTTTGAAATATTCATTTCATAAATCCAATATTATTAAAATAAACTTAAATTACAATTAAACCAAATATCTTTTCATACAAATATAAACTTCAAATATTCCTTTATCAAATAAAGCAAAATCAAATATCATTCAACATTCACATTCTTTATTAAAATAAAGATCAAATCATTTCCACACCATTTCAAATCATTAAAATATTACATCCTTTCAAAACTTCATAATCAAATCATTATTTGAACTCAAATCCAAATATTCAAAGTTAAATATCATTTAAAAATCAAATATGTCATTCATTTATTATTTCAAACATCATTACCAAAAATACATTCCAAAATTCCATTCAAAAATTCATTTATTATATTACATTTCATTCCGTTTAACACATAACCAAGTAAACTTTATTTAAATTCAAATTCAATTTAAATTCCTTAAAAATTCAAATTTAAATATTCAAAACTTCTAAAATTTCACAGATAATCCATTTCAAAAGTTAAATTATTTAACACTTTAAAATATAGCCCAAACAGTGTTAAAATCTATAACATTTCAAAACATTGTCAAATTATAGCAGCGACAACATTTATAAAGTGCTATCGTAGCTTATATTTTCCAAAATGGTTTATTTCAAGAATAGCGACATTTATAAAATGTCGTAATAGATATTTAGTTATTTCAAACATTGTTAGATTCAAAACAATAGCATTAAAATGCTGTCAAAAGACTAAAGCATTTTGAAAATGCTATAAAATTCCAGGTTTCATTTTAGCTTTTCAAAAATAATAATAAAACTCCAAATTTTTATTATTACAACTTAAAAATCATATTTCTAGACTTCAAAGTTTCACATTTAAAACCATTTTAACATACGATTTAACACAATAAAATTTTAAGATCAAATATTCAATTTTGCAAACTCCATTCATTTATTAAGTCAAAATTCACTGTTTATTAATTTATAAATTTAATAAACTTAAAATTTTACTTCAAATATCATTTCAAAACTTTAAATTTAATTTCCATTATTTATTTACATCGTAAAATAAAATTTAAAGTCAAACGTCACATTTACTCCAAATTTACATACTTGAATTCACTTAAATTCACAATTTCAAGATTTAATATTTAACTTTCTTAAAACCATAATATATATATTTTAAATCAAAATTTTATACTTTTGAAAATACATATTTAAAAAAAATCATTTAAAAATATACCACGGGGTCTGTATATAATTTTCTAACCTAGGTCAAGTGATACGGATATATATCATTTCAATCCGTAATTTACAAAGAAAACCGGGTTTTATCATTTCAAACCCGCAATCCCAAGCCAAATAAAATACAATAAAAATCGCTTAGGCCTATCATTTCAGCCCATAACGATTTTTTCCTATTCTAAAATCCGTTTGGGTATGTATCGTTTCAACCCATAATGATTCTATTCTAACAGGGAACTTGCAGTGTGAATATATGCATAAACAATATAAACAATGTCAATGTCACAATATAATGTCATATATCAGATGTCAGGTTATAATTAACAGTTTTAACATGGTAACAACATGGCATAGCATATCATATGATCATCATTAACTTGCATAAACATTTTATATTACTAAACACTTGTCATCAATTCACTATTTCATAAGTATAAATGTCAGAGCGAGAAAGACTCACCTTTTTGAAGCTAGAGACCAAAACAACAAACACAAGAGCGATTCCAAAAGCACGACCAACCCGATTTGAATTGAATGAAATGGAAAGCCTTGATAATGATCTTGTATACAACAAATAAATAAGACCATATAAACATATGCATGCAATACAAATATGAATTTAAACGAAATGGAAACTTTAAATCAACAAAGAACATTACCCAGCTTTTACACGAAAGTGCCTGACCACGACAACATGGCTTGTCACATGATCAATTGGGCTTGTTCTCATCACACTAGGCTCGGCCTAGGTGTCAACATGACTTGGGTTTAGCATCAAAACACATGGAAACAAGTGGATGAATATGGAGGAGTTACAACATGAAGCATACTAAGTCAAGGCAACAATAGGTAGGGTTTTGGTGCATTTTTGGCTCAACCAAAAGAAAGTGGGGCTCGGCCAAAGGCAAGTACAGGTCTGGACAGTGGAGAGGTGGAAGGTCAGAGGTGGTATCATGGTGGTGGTGGAGAAATAGGAGGCGGCCAAGGCCATATGTGGTGGTTGTGAGGTGATAAGGCAAGCAACATGAAGGGATTTGGTGAATGGATGGTTTGTTCATGGTTCTACAAGTTTGGATGGTGGGGTTTTGGCCTAGGGCTCACGGCCTTTCTTCAGGTCAGATCTGGAGATGGTGTAGCAGCGGCCAAATGTCAGGTAGTGGCTGGTGGTGGTGGTTCTAGGGGTGGCCAAAGTGTATAGGAAGAGGTAGGTGATGTTTTGTGGCTAGGCTAGTATAGTTTCATGGAGTTTTTGTGTTTTTTTCATCTTTGGGATGTCACGGCCTTACATGGACAGAGGAGAGGCTGATGTTGTAGCTGGAGATGGAGGAGGTGATGGTAGGTGATGATGGTGGAGAGTGGGGCCAAGCAAAGCTTTGCAAAGGAGGAAGCAAAATCATTGAAATTGTGAAGAAGAGAAGAGATAAAGGAAGCCATTTGCAATTTTTTTGCTCTCTTATCATGCCGTGAGTTTTTAGGAGTAGTTGAGAAACATTTTTCACATGAATATGAGAGGGAGTCATGGAAATAGCAAAAAGATATGGTCGGCTAAGGCTAGAAATGAAAAGGTTGAAAAACAAAGAGGCGGGAAAACAAAGAGCCTTGAGCAACTAAAGAGACACAAACTCTTCAAATTTCCATTATTTTCTTTTTAAACCTTATATAACTGAAATATATATATAAAATCAGACAAAATATGAAAATTAGTAAATAAACAAAAATAAATTAATTAATTATTAATTATATATAGTTAATGAAATAAAAGAGCAAAATTTGCAACTAGTCTTGAAAATATGAAAAATAAGTGAAATAAACTTGGGAAAAATTTTATGTACTTAAAAGTATTTATAAATAAAGATAAGAACACAAAATAAAAAGGAAATCACAAAAGTAAATAAATAAATTTTAATTTAAATATAGTTTAGATGAAGAAAATAGCAGAAAAAGGAAACAGCCTTTTAAAAATAGAAAATCATCATAGTAAATTTTAGAAAAATTCTATTATCATTTTAAAAATATTTAAAAGTCAAAATATACATATATAACATATTAAAATAAAATATGACAGAGAAAAAAATAAAATTTATACAATTTAAAATAACAAAATTGCAAAATAAACAATTTATACTCAAAATTGAAATGTACATATCTTTTGCAGTTTAACTCCGTTTTCCACGAAACAAAAAGCAGTGTTCAAGTTATTAAATCTATTTTCAAAACAAAAGATAAAATTTAAAATTTCAAACTTTTAAATTTTAAGTTAAAAGTCAAAGTTTGACTATTTGACTAAAAATTCACTTTTTCTGGAAATATTCAACTTACACAAGTTTTGGAACTATAATTCATATAAAAATCAAGATTTATATTTAAATAATAAAATTTAATCATTTCAGTAAGTAAAATAAGTTTTTTTATCAAAATTTAAATTAAAATAATTAAAATATACAATTAAAATAATTACAAAATACAGGGTTGTTACAGGCATGCTCCATAGCTTACTCGGGTCCAGGAATTATTGGTGGACCTTGAATGCTACGATATTTCGCACATCCCGCGCGAGCAAAATGGGGAAGCCGGTTATTTGGCAGAATTCGCAAGCACCGGTGACTCACAGCAGATGGGCTTAGTTCCCATCGAAACTCTACATGCCCTTTGTATAAATGCGATGGAAGTTGATCTTGTGCTAGATCTGGAAACCGAAAGGGAATCATGGATGTCCCCATTCAAAGAATACTAGTTGCACAGGACCTTGCCTAAGAGAAGAAACGAAAGACGACAAGTCCTTCGTAAGGCCTCGCGGTATGTTATGCAAGACGGGATTATGTATCGAAAGAGATTCTCTGTTCCCTTGCTCAGGTGCATCGCCCGTGTTGAGATAAAATGAGTTTTAAAAGAAGTCCATGAAGGAGAATGTAGCGACCATATTGGAGGGCAGATGCTAGCCAAAAACATACTCTGTTATGGGTACTACTAGTCGATCGTGAATTCGGACACCGTAGACTATGTGAGAAGATGTGATAAATGCCAGAAGATGGAAAAATCCCAAGAGCGCCGCCGATGTAAATCACGCAAATGGTTAGTGCATGGCCGTTTGCGATATGGGGAATCGACATTATCGGCTCGTTGCTAATTTCCAAAGGTGGCGCGATCGTCGCGGTCGGTTACTTCACCAAATGAGCAGAAGCAAAACCATTAGCTACGATCACCACCAAAAGGATTATTAATTTTATCGTCCGGAACATTATATCGGTCTCCCGTGGACTATTGATAACGAAACTCAATTTAAGAGTAAGGAATTCAAAGAGTTTTATTGGAAACATCATATCAAGAAGAGGTTTGCGGCAGTCGCTCACACTAAGAAAAATGAGCAAGTTGAAGCCGTGAATAAGATAATCAAGTCCATCTTAAAAAAGAGTTTGGAAAAGGCCAGAGGCAAGTGGGTGGACGAACTTCCAACAGCACTCTGGGCATACAGGACCACACACAAGTCTGTGTCTGGCCATACTCCATTCGCCTTGGCGTACGGCGCCTAAGCGGTTATACCCGTGGAGCTTGAAGTCCATTCCCACCAGGTACTTATTACGATCCCAGAACAAACCAAGATCTTTTACTATAGTCATTGGACTTTATTGATGAGAAGCGTGAGGAGGCTGATTTAAGGGCGGCCACACATCGGCCCCGAGTCGCTCGATATTATAACGTGAAAGTCCGGTCAAGAGTTTTTGATGTGGGTGACCTTGTTCTGAAGCGAGACTTTCCTGCACCATCACACATGTATCCCACATGGGAAGATCCTTACATCATTGGACGATGGCTTAGAGAAGGAACCTTCAAGCTCGTGACAGTTGATGGCGCAACATCCCCAGTCAATGGAATAGCGAGCATTTGTGCCGCTATTTTACTTAGTTTGTTTCTTTCACATTCCAGTCATAGTTGTTACAGTATTTGCTTTCTTTGTTGTTTTCTGTTTTCGATATGTAATAAGACAATTCAGTCTGTCCCTACTTTATACAATCAATAAAAGCTTGAAACTATTTATTCTATGAACTATTGATATTTCATGTGACATAATTACATGTCAAGGTTCCTTAGCACTAATACATGTAATGTATGAACGCAGACATGAAACTAAAATCGACTGGCTATGTACAAAATACCTCTAAATCCCCAGAGTGTGGATTAGAGTATCCTCTGAGTCCCGATAGCATGGGATAGAGTATAAACAATTTTAAAAAATCTTTAAATCCCTAAAGCGTAGGTTAGAGTACTCTGAGTCCCTAGAGCGCGGACTAGAATATAAACGATTTCAAAAAATATCTATATCCCAAAGTGAGGATTAGAGTACTTTGAGTCCCCAGAGCGTGGACTAGAGTATAAACGATTTCACAAAATCTTCGAGTCCCCAGAGTGCGGATTAGAGTACTCTGAGACCCCTGAGCGCGGACTAGAGTATAAACGATTTCAAAAAATCTCTAAGTTCTTAGAGTGTGGAATAGAGTACTCTGAGTCCCCAGAGCATGGGCAAGAGTATAAACGATTTCAAAAATTCCAAAATCCCCAGAATGTGGACAAAAGTTTCTAAGTCCTTCGAATACGGACTAGAACATAAATGACTCATCAACCCTCTGAATCCTAATTGCGGTTAAATTATAATTGATGTAAGGAAAATATGTAAATGAAAAGGAACAAATTTTTATTTATTTTTAGGAAAACAACCTTACAACTCCTCCGAAAGTTCGGAGGCCAAGTCTATATACAACTACTAATAACAAAAGAATGAAAAGAGAAAAGAAAAACAACTGCACGACTCTAATTTATTCAAGTTAAGCAAAACTTCATAGGACAATAACTACTTCTTCGTTTTTTATCCTTCTTTGGTTTTTCCGAAGTCTCCTTAGCCAAACGCTCCTTTCCAGACCCTTTACTCACTTGCGAGGAGGAACCCGAGGAAGGAGGAGGAATCTCAATGGGTGTAGTCCCGCTAGGAGGAATGAATTTCAGTGACCAATTAAGAGGATCGTCAATCTCCATAACCTTTGGCTCACTCTTAACTTTGATTTACTCCTTTCCCACCTCTTCGATTTTCTCCTTCATATTGAGCTTGGCGGTATGCTCTGAGGCGCCCGCAATCACAACATCATCGTGTTCTTCGGCAAGTGGCGGATCCTTGGGCATATCTTCGTCTAATGCTTCGATTACTTGAGCATTAGGGCCCAGAGTGTCTCCGACGGCCGGTGCCTCGGTCTTCTTTTCTTCCAGCTTTTTGGCGACATTGTTCCTTGGAGTCGGTTTAGGACCACAATGACCTACATGGTTTCACGAAAAAAAATGTTAGAGTACATCCATTATTTGCTGAGAATGGCAACATCTTGAACTATAAAAGGTTAAATTAAGTACCAGCATCCAGTTGACTCTCGGTGGTCATCGAAGTATCCACTTCGATGATCAGAGACAATGTATGAATGCCAAGTCTGGGCTTCTCCAGATCGTAATTAACATGCCAGTCAAGAGGTTCAGGAGATGAAATCTTGGTTGGTTGGACAGAAGGGAGGACTTAAGACTCAGTGCCAGGTCGACCGGTGATATCTTCTTTCTCCATCGACGTTGTGGAAGCTCCGCAAAAAAGAAGTCTTACTGCGGCCAAGTTGGAGGGCTTATTTCCTTGGAGCACTTCCATCGCGAGTGCCTCCTCATCGATCTCTTCAACACCTGCTTCCACTTTCTTGATTTTAACAAGAGTATCACATGCTTCGGTATGCGATTCGAGGTAACCATCGCTCAAAAAGGATAAGTAACGGTGCATAAGGACCCTCGCATTACATTCAGTGATAAGTGGCTCGAATAAGCATTTAAACTCCTCCCTGCCGGCTTCCGGACTCGATCACTGCCTCAATTTGGTAGTCGACCTCTGTAATGCTCACGAGATGCATCCTTCAGCGCTTTAATTTGGGATAGTTCCTCATCGATCATTGTTTTACAGTTCCTTTCTCGACGATTTCATCACAATATTTTTGTGCCTCCCACGCTGCAATTTTCTCCTCTTTCTCTTTAGATAATAGTCTCTCCTACTCCTCCACTCCACGATCTAGGACATCTTTCTCTTTTTTGTAGATAATCTTTTTCCAGTGCCAAGGCGCCGCTGCGTTGACGTGCTTCGTCTAATTCCTTTTTATGACCGGTCTCTAAGTGACTAACTGCCTCAGCTATTTCTTTGGCATTCTTTTTTGCAGTCTCAAGCTGGGATTTATATAAGAGTAGTTCGTCATCCAATCTCTTTATAATGTCTTTTTCATGAACGAATTCTAGCTTGAGGCGATCGATCTCATTTTAACGCTCAGTAAAGCCTCTAAAACTTTTCGACTAGGTGTACGAATGCATCGTGTTGGACATACATGTCATTCATGCATGTGAGCGAGTCTGCTTTAGCACTCCTGGGGATAGGATGTATAGAGGGATGGAATTTCAACCCGTCAAAACAAATCCTCGGGAATATAGCCTTAAGCTCGGCTAATTTCTTTGTCGTGGTTGGGTCACGAGCAGGAGCTAGAGGAATTGGTCTTTTCGGAGTCAACGATTTCTTGTAATGCTCACGAGATTGCCAAGTACTTGAAGAGCCAGAATGTTGATCATGGGGAACGTCTGACTGGGAGCCTCGGTAAGTAGACTTGTCTCCATCGCGCGCCGGAGGATTTGCGGGTTTGCTTGGATATAAAGTGTGCCCATGGGTTCACCTTTTAAGGATGAAGACGATTCTCTATAGTAATAATCGCTATCTTCGCTTTCATCTCTATCCCTCCGTTTTCTAGATTTCGAGTTTCGACCTAAGCGATGTAAGATAGAAGAGCCACGAAAGTAGATGAAGCCATAAAAGCAAGTCATTGCACCTGTACATAAGATTAAGCGAGAACAAATTAGCGGAAGCCACATGGAAAATTAAATGCAAGTTTGTGATGAAGTGTAAGTGCTTATGTGTGTCCTAATGCATCCCCCTAATGGACCAGTGGTTTTCACTTTACTCATGGGATTTTTTACCCCCTGATTATGGAATTGTATGCCTTCACCGCTTCTTATGAGCGGGTTGATCCCCTTGGCACCAAGATTAGCCAAGTCGTAATTCGATAAGTCATCAGGAATGGACAAGTCAGAGAGTCCCTTTAGTGAACTTTTGATTTTCTGGGAAGATGTTACCTTTTCAATGGGAGTTATCATGTATTTTGGAGTCGCTCTTCTTCATTCTTTTTAATTCTGTACGCCAAACTTTTTTCTTTTTTAGGGAAGGCTACGGCGTTTTAGTGTATGAAGCATCGGCTGCTGGCGCCTGTCCTGAACTTATATTCTCATTTATTGTTTCTAGGACCTCCGTTTCGTTAATCTCACCTTCCTCGGTGGTATCACGAGCCTCTTCAATAAGGGGCACCGAGGGGCCAACTTGTTCTCTCCTCCTCTCAGCAGTTTCCCTTGAAGTCATTGTGCTTCTTGGAAGGCCAATCCTATGGCCATCAGCTAGTGATCCGAATAGCTAGAGAGGTTCGTCAGTAACTAACAGTTTGATGTCCCGACCATGCACTAGGGTGGCACGAATGGCCTCGACTGCTCTGGAGTACCTAGTACCTTCGGGCCGTGAGCGAACACCTAGAATGGTTAAAAAGTTTGAACTTTTAGAAAAATGTGATTTAAGTCCTGGTATAAGGGACGAAGCGGGATTGAAACTTACGTCCTTCCAACCATCTTCTCACGAAGCCGGGAGGACGGCGCACGTAGAACCACTCTTGCTTGAATTGAGAGAGCATTTCCCGTGCACCCATTAGAACTTAGCATTTAGGAAACGACTCAAGGAATATGTAAGAAGGGCTATCAACATGTCTCTTAAAATGGTAAATATAGCGTATGTCTTCAGGAGTTGGAGGTCGGAATAGAATGCTCATAAAGAGTAGAAAGGTGCCGTGAATGAATGCGTAGCTATTAGGATGCAATTGGGTAGGGGCGATCCCCATGTACTTTAATACTTCGCAGATGAACGAGTTGAAGGGTGGCACACATCCGGCCCAACACATGAATTTATTGCATGCAGTGTACCCGGCTGGGGGCAGATAGGGTCGGCCTTGCCTCGACGAGCCTAAACATCATCGAAGGGAATCCAATGAATGGAGAACAATGGACGAAGGGCCATTTCGTCGATTTTTGAGGCTCATGACTCGATCAAGTTATCCAAAACAATGGCGGCGTCTACGACGTCCGGAGCCGGAACTATAACCTTAGTAGGAAGAGTTGGGATGTTAGAAAAGAGGTCTAACTGCTGGCTCGATGTCTCTACAACCTCCTACTGTTGACTTAATCCAGGTCTATCAGATAGAGTAGCTGAACATGATTTCTTATCTGATTTAGAAGACATTGCAGGAAGGCGCTTGATGTGATTACATACCTATTTAAGCTATACTCGAAAGATAATCAATATTAGAATTAATAATAATGTATTCCCTCATGCTGTGTGCGAACTAGTGAGGAGATTCTAACATAAGTACAAAATGCTTAAGATCAAAGAAATAAAAGTAAAATGATGAAGTTTCAAGCTTATGTCCTGGAGACCGTCATTGCTGACCATCCCAGACAGCATAGAAGATAGCCGGCATCAAGAGACCTGAGATCGGGCGCTGACGTTTTAGATTGTGAAGTCTGTTACCTGGATCGTTGTGCCAATTTAGCGTTTAAGTTGTCCTGTTATAACCGTGGATTTGTTGATTCAAGTTGTGTCCATAAGTTTATGTGTGATAAGGCATGTCATAATTCATCATTTTATGCTTGGGCGTAGAGATATGTGGTTATAATATTCGTACCGGTCAAATTGAAGTATTTTTGGTTATCAATGCGGATCCAACCTCTCGATGCCGACCCCTACGCCTTGACTAGATTACCGAAAGCTCCTTTATACAAAATACACCGACCCGATTCTTCCTTTAGAAACCCACCGACCCGACCTTTCAGTAAAATATGCCGATCGCTCACTCACTAAACCTACCAACCCGACCTTCTCTCATAAACATACCGATCCCTCCTTAGACCTATATACCAATCTCTCTCCTCAGACTGACACACTGACCCACTCCCTAAAATTTCCTATGTCAAGTTCTCTCGAGCCAACTCCATCCCACCCAAAACCTTCTCTACTGTCCCTCCCTTTTCTTACTCTCTCACTGGTTCTCCCCTGTCCTACTCCCTGTAAAATATCATATGCATACATAGCTCAAAATCTAGGTCGAGATCAGGAAGACATGGCCTAGCAGTTCAAAATGGAGCACAGGTTCATATTTGTGCAATGATTTAAAGCTGGGCAAGTAAATTTTGAGGCTTATGGTTGAGAAATGATGAGGAGTTGTGATTGGGATGATGATTTTTCGAGTGTTGGAAGCGGTTCGGCATGATGGGGATATGGTAGCTCCAAGAAAGGATGAGGCTTAAGGATTGAGTTAGAAAAATGATGGTAGGAGGAGAAGTTTGCTCATCTCGGGCTTTCATATAGTGGGTGGAATACGAACTAGTCTTCTCCTGAAGACCTGGTCGTATGCCAAGGGGTCGGAGATCTGACAAGCCGACCCCAGCGCACATATGATAATTGAGGAGTCGGTAGTTATATGTCAATCCCCTCCACCTTTATAAAAATAAAAATATAAATATAAATATAAATAATGAATAGAAAATAATAATAAAATGAAAAAGGTGAAACACTGCTCGATTGAGGAACAGACATAAGCTCAGGAAATTCTCCATTTATCCAGCCTTCGAAAAGTTATATGCAGTCGACTTTTGAAAAGTTGAACAACCACTCTGAGGCTTCCTTAAGGAGAAAGCTGATAATCTCGGATGACACCAAGCTTCTTTGAAGGTTGATGGGAGGCAAGGATCAGTTATCGATTTGAATGAGCTAACCTCTGGGAACATAGGTTGCTCGCTGATTCAAAACGTATCATGTTATTCACAGGACGCACTTTGTGGGGCAAATGTTACATGGTACCTTGGTCCGGCTACAAAACGGTAGTTGTAGAAGCTATGGTTGAACGTTTATGGGAGCAGGATCAAGAGTTAACCTATGTCGGGTCACAGAGGAATTTACTTCGAGCCACAAGGGCCTTTACTTCGGGTCGTCTCATCATCGACTTCGAGTCAATGTGAATCACCTACTATGCGTCGACCTACGGACGGGTCGGTGCTGTTTTGGACCTAGGGATCGTTATACATGGGGTCGGCATGTTTGCAAGGGATCAGTGTAAAAAAAGGGGTCGGCAGTGAAGAATGGCTTCGGGTCGGCAAAGTTGTGGAACAGCATAAAGTATTCAGGTCGGTTATTTGCGATCGGTCCCATGGGGTCGGTCACATGGGTTCGGTCACTTCAGGTCAGCATGATTATTTAGATGTAGCGTATGTGTTTGGGGTAGGTACATCCGAGTCAGGTCGACACTTGAAGGAATCGGCATTCAATGATCGAGTCGGATCGGCAAAGCTGTGGTTCGGCATAAAGCATTGAGATGGGCTAATTAGGAATGGCCATTGGGGATCGGCTACCCCGGGTAGGCTAAATCGGATCAGTATTATGGAAAGAAAGAGAGGGTCAGCATGAGCAAGGGAATGAGTTATTTTAAGATGCAGTCCAGGTCGCTTTGAGCCAGAGTTGGGGCTGCTTCGAGTCAACACCCAAGCAACCCATGGTCGGGTTTAAGGGATCGATATGCTCGGGTCGATCTTCCTATCTTGTCAATTGTGGCCGAGCTCTCTTGGTCATGGGCCTGAAGAACTAGAAAGAGATCCAAGCTCGGAGAAGCCAAGCTATCTCCATCTATAAATAGAGGGGTAGGGTTCCATTTTAGAGGATCTTTTTTGAGAACTAAAAGGAGACTCTGCCTTTTTTGTACTCATTTCCTTTTTGTTCCAAATTGAATTCGAGCTGTTCTTTGCGGATTATATCATTACTCTCAAATAGTTGATAAAGCAATAAAGATTACCTTCAAAGTGGACGTAGAAATTATGCTGAACCACTATAATTTTGTTATTCTTGTCTTTACTGTTCCTTTTACATTATATTATGTCATTCATCTTTTTCAATTTACTTTCTTCATTTATCTCGCTATACAAATTTTCTCTAGGGTGTTAGTGCCAATTCTGGTGCTAACAATTTGGATTTGGTACTTTTTTATGTATCAAATACATAAACAAATCCTGATATTGTAGAAAGCATAACATGCATGGTAATTCCTATTGTCAATGCACACAGAATTCATCTTGCATGTTTCTTATTAAACTTTAAGTAAGATGTTTCTCCATATCACCTAGGACATTCTCAACATCGTTTATACTCACTAAAAAAGAAATCATTTGCAAATCCAACGTCGATTATTAAAACAATTAAAAGCTGATTTTAATATAAGTACATTATTAACAATCAGCAGCATGTTGTTTTCTTATATATAGAGATATCAATGCACCGTCAACATTCTTTCTTATGGACATATGATTCCTCTGCATTTTGATTGAAATCAAATTATTTGATACTTCTATCATAATAAGTGTTCAATTTCGATGCTTATCGTACGATACTTTCGTATAGGTTCTTGGATCATATCCAAAACCCATAACTTCAATATTTCTCCCATTGACTTCGAGACACATTTGTGATAATGTGCAAGCAGTCTAATCTAAATTTTTATTTGGAATTTTTCATTTCAGCATATATGTATCAAAACACAAAGTCGTAGAACGCAATCGTTTTGTAGGTAGAATTTGAGCACACTGAATGAAGAATTTGTTATGCTAATTTTAACAATTGCAATTAATGATTTTACTCTTATCAATGTGGCTCACCATATTCTATTTGCATTTGCCTTTCTCTAAAAGATAGATTTGCGATAGATTCACAAAACAATATTAATATAATAATTAATTAACTTTAAATTTTACAAGTCTCATCAACCAGGAATGACAAAAATATGGGAGATGCAGCAAGGCTAAGCGGGTCGCTCCCAAGTAGGGTATGATCATCCCTATCTGGAGTCGCATTATCTCCCATTTGTATGCTTCGGGGACCATTAACAGAAGGGTGATCATATTCGGTACTATCCAATAAGGAGTAGGCCGGTCCTATGTTGGCAGGGGATCCCGACGAGGTCCTCGGTGTTATTTTATCTAGAAATGCACCGTGACGGGTGATACCCCGTTAGTCCAGTCATTGTATGGAATGCATTCTCTAATAAGTGCCTACGAACTTGATTGTATACCTATTGTGCTGGAATTTAGTAATGTAACAATTTCGACTATGATTAATAAGTAATTATATCTAGACACTATTATAATATCGGAGGATTTCAAATGAAATGTTTTGGTTACCGTAAGGTAAAAACCCGCTCGTGCCCATGTGCAGGGTGGTCTTACGAGATACCTTTGTTTACAAAAGGTTTTTATAACTTTAAAATTCTAATTGGGTGTGTTTATATTACGCTATTTTTCTAGACTGACTAGGGTGTTATTTTATTATAATGCTTGAGTCATACTGAGTATATTTACAGATTGCTTTGGATGTATTGGAGCTCAAGAGATGGGTTGGAGGTCTTCAAGTCATATTATCGTATATGTTTATATGCCGCTATTTTTCTATTGAAATAATCAGCAATTGTGATGACAGGTTGTTATAACCGTGCAGGCTGATAATTGTGATTGTTGTTGTACTCTGATAGATGTATGTATATAACAGTTGCTCTTTGTAAAAGTCATTGATATTATATTATATGTTGTTCCGCTGCGATTGTGAGATTCTGTGTTGCTTTTTTAGTCTCTTTTCTCTTCTTCTTTTCTTCTTCTTTCTTCTTCTTTCTCATAACTGTCCATCTTTCTATTCGATTTGGGTTGGAATTGTATGGTTTATTGTCAACTTGAATGGTACGAAAAAGCAGGTTGTTGCACGTGGTATCGAAGCTTAGGTTGAGCGAACACCTAGACTTTGGTGGGGTTAACTCATTTGAGATAGGGTAAGTGAGACATATGATGAGTTTGAGTGTATATACATAAGAGTGCGTATTTGTTAGTGAAATAAAAATATTTTATATCGTATTGATTTATCGGTTGAGTAGTTATGAACTCTGGTCGATGTAGAAGGAATAACTGTATCGATAAGGGTTTCTAAACACTTAACAAGGCAAATAAACACAATATTGTTTTTAAATCAGGTAAATGAAATAATTTTACCTAAATTATATTATATATATATATATGAGTGATTTCCAGAAAATTAATATAGTTATACATGTGTGTATGGTTGTTAGAGAATGATAATATTCAATTATTATCATTTATTGTTACGGCTCAAATGGCTGATAAGCAATTATTGGTTTGATTAAATTTGAATACGAACCCTTTATGATCAATTTCACAGTTTGACTATAAGGCGTTCGATGGTAATGTTGAGTTAAAGAATTTATGTAATAAAAATGTGTATTATAACTTATACAAAGAAAAACAGTTATGAAATGACCTTATATAGGAAGTGAAATTTTATAAGTTCGAATTATAAATATAGATTATAAATAAGAATTTAAAACAGAAAATTTGAGTACTTAAATTCCGGAGATTTAAAATAGTTTTCAAATTGTTATGAGGATTAATAATAGTATTATTAGAGAGTATTTTAGGATAGAAATTTTATTTAAATATTATAAATAAAAATGAGCTTAAACCAAGAAATTTAGAACTCAAAAACTGGTATTTGGAAGTTGTTTTCAAGAAAAACAAAAATTTTATTATTTTTAAAGTATTGATTAATATATATATTGTAAATGGATTTGGAATGGTTAAAAAGCATTGAACTCACTTTGTTCGCTGGAAAATAATTCCGTCGATGACTGCAGCATCATCGGTGTTCATTTTCGAGTTTCTAAGTAAGGAATGCTACCGAAATAGAAATTTGTTATTCAATGGTTTTGGAAAAAACAAATTTGTTAAATTTTATATAAGATGATTCGTTATACAAGGGATTTATGTATATATTATTATTTCAAAATGATTTGAAACAAAAAATAGGTGTTTAAATTCTTAATTCTATAGTTAAGTGATATTATGTACCCATGTATCATACCCATTAGGATAGTATGGTTTTTGCAACTCATTTGAGTGTTATTAAGTAATTTTCATTTATTTAAATGAAATGGAATTTTCGACGGTTTTGGATGGTCGAAAACTTCTAGGTTGAATTGGAAAACAAAGCTAAGTGTTTTGCGAAAACATAGGAAAATAAGTTTTTATAACTTATTTTTAGTGACGAAAATTTTAAACAGGATTTAAATGTGTTGGACATTCATATTAATTAAAACAAATCTATTATTATATATATACTCTTGGGGAATAGAAGAGTACTTTGCAAATATAAACTCGAGTTATAGAATGTTAATAGACTTGATTAATATTTCTTAAGTAAAATAGTGATTCTTTGGACGTAATAAAAATCTTGGATGTGTTTTATTAATGAAGACAAGCCTAGATAAAGTGTTTGGTGGCTTGGAGTAAAATTTTATAAAATGACACAGAAAATGAGTTCTAAGTATTAATTAAAAATATATACTTAAGTTTAAAATGGAAAATAAACATGTGTGGGCTTTATAATGTGTTTTTAATAAACTTAAGTATAGAACTGTAAGACGGAGTTGTGACATTTGAAAATATGTATAAACTTGAGTTTTAAAGTGTTGATAAAACTAAGTTGTGTCTTATAAGATGCTTTTGATAAAACTAAGTTGGAAATTGCGATGCAGGTTTATCGAAGCAAAGGCTAGTTTGACGCCTTTGATTTTATGAGTTGAGTTGTTTGCTTGTCAAATACGTACGTGTTTATATTGTTGTATGTATTGATGGTTTTATGCCTCAGATATGGAAGGCCAGTTGGCTTTTGTTTTCTTTTAATATGTTTGGGCCGTGTTGGCAATTTTTAGTGGTCGAGCCATGAAAAGGAGATGCCGTCGAAATTTTCAGTAATTTTAAGAGTTAGAAAATTTACTAACCAATTCCAACAGATTGATTTCGAAAAATTAATGGGTTTGGAAGCATTTTCTTTACCTTGGCAATTTCAGGGTCAAAATTCTTTTAAGGGGGGAGAGTGTAACAACCCGCGATTTTGGTCATTTAATTTTCAATGTCTAATTTATTTTGATTATTAAAGTATTGGTTTAAAAGCTTTAAAACTTGAACTAAATTATAGAGTTCGTTTAAAATCTTTGAATTGTGAACAAATATTGGAATAATGATTCAAATATTTGAATTTTAAATTGAATATTAATTGTATGGGTTAAATGGACTTGTTCAACTCCTTTTAAATTATAAATAATTACGGTGAATTCAACTTGTAGATTTATTTAAATGAATTAATAGTTCAAATAAATAATCTGGAAATTTATTCTTATCTTTACGACTCTATTTTTGTTGACGCATTATTAATTTATTTTTCTTTAATTTTCTGCGATTTTAGTTTGGAAAATATATAAATTATCTGTCTGACGTTCTATCGCCAAATAGCAGTGTTTTTGTCATTTTACAGGATCCAAAAACTAGTGTATATTATTATTGTTTTGAAGTCATGCCGATGTTCTAAGCAGGACTGTATTTTGTTCATGTCGTTTGGAATTCGTACATAATGTAAAGCTGCACGGCGAGTCGACAAAAATTTAAAATAAATATAACTCAACATTACTTTTCTCAGCCTCCTTATTGTCTCTCCTTCGTACCCTCCCTCCCATCAAACAAAAATATAGAGGGATTTCACCTTCCTCATTCTTCAATTTCACCTTCCTCATTCTTCAATTATCATCGTTTCCAACTAGCAAAAGAAAACATGTCCGCACCTTGGGAAATAAAAAAAATAAAAAATTAATTCATTCGAATGAAAAACTGGGAAAAACTCAAATCTTTAATCTTGCTAGTAGATTCACTTCTTTTCCTAATGCAATTAGTAAGGTTCGATTTTTGTTTTGGTTTGTTTGACAGTGGTCGATGGAAATAGGTGAACTAGTTTTGGGTTTGTGAGATCGGTTGGCGTTATCGAGCAAGAATTGGAAGCACGCGGTCGTCGATGGAGGAAAGCGAACTATGCTGGGTCATTCTACCTGGATGTCGTGATTTTATATGGGGGTGTGGGCCAATGTTGTTTGTGACGAGGAGGCGAATGGTGATGTTGGCGTGGGTAATCATGAACTGGGTTGATTGAGCGATTCATGGTCTGGGCAAGGGAAGTTAGGGCATGGTCGGATCACCTTTCACGCGGCGAAGTGTGGCGATGGTGGGTTGGTAGTGTCAAGATCGAGGAGTGAGTGTTGTCGGTGAGATCCATTTGTCGAACAGGGTAGCCGGGCTGCGTGTCATCGATGGAGGTGCACGGCATCGTACACAGCTTGTTGTTTTGGTGGGAGGAGTAGTTTAGGATTCGGTTGGTGTATTTGAAATGGACAGAGGGGAGAAGAAGGAAGGGGCATGCGGGTTGGATTTTTATGGGCCGGATTTTGTTGTAATTTAGGTAAGGTGGAAATAGTTAATTTATATAATTAAATTTTTTAAATTATAAATTTTAGAACTCTCTCATACACGACGTCTGACTGAGACGCCGTCGGTCGCGTTGGAATCGTAACATCGTCCTTTATGCACTGGAGTTGGATTAATTGCATTTGGAACTAGCTGAATCTGGAGCTATAGTCAAACGTTGTTCGACTATAGGCCAAACTGAACACAAAAGCGACAGCCTGAAATAAAGGTGAGTTAAACCTACCTTTCTGATTTACCAGTATAATATTATGTAGATTAAATTTATTTATATCTTCTTAAATTGATTGAATTGGCTGGTTGATTGAATTTGGTCCAGGATCACTATATAGCATCTTGAAATGCTATTAGATTAGTTGAATTTGATTTTGGATTGCGATATAGCATCTTGAAATGTTATTAGATTATTTGAGTTTTATGTTTGTATTCAAATCTGCTTTAAGTAATGGATCATATATGAAGTGATAAATTGATATTGATTTTGATTAATATAATTAAGTTGTTTAACATTACAACGTAGTTAATGTAAGTATACTTTTTGGTGGTATCTGTTTGGCCTAATAGACATCATTAATATTGAAAGGGTTTATCTTTTAATGACACTGATTAGCAGAATAAATAACCATGCTGCTATTATATAATTTGGACATTTATTTATGTGTCAATTGATCGTGAATTATGGATTTGATTACATATATGCTTGATTATGTAAATACCGGCAATTTGACTTGAGAAGTTTTGGAAGGTAATCGTAACTTTTTAAGTACCATAGGAATCGCCGAGCCTTTTCTAGATTCGGAAATTTCGGATCTGATTAACTTCTAATTTGATAAATTGGAAGAAAAATGTTTTAATTATTTCTATGTATACAAGGAGCTTTATTAACGATTAATTACAAATGTTTGTAAATTTATTTTTGTAAGTTAATTATTATATTATCTATAGTGTTTCAAAATAAATTATTTTATTAACGTTTTTGAAGATAATAGTTATTTTGCTATTAGTTATTTAAAACTAGACGATTATTCAATAAAAATATTTTTGATGATAATTAATTTTATTTAAAAGGCTGTTTAAAGTTATTTTATTTTGTTTATTTATTGGAGATGTTTAAAAGTTAAAAATTTACTTATTATATACATAAAAAAATTAGTTATATTTCTTTTATACTATTTAAAAATGACTAAAGCTGAGTTTATAATGTTTTGGCTTTATTTATTAAAATAATAATGATGATAAAAATTTATAATAATAAATTATTATAAATGGATCTGTTTTATAAAAAGGGTTTATGTAAAGGAGTTTACAAATTTGGAAAGATGATTTAAATTGGCAAAAGAAGTTAGGTTCTGAATGGTTGTGGAAAAGAGGATTTTAAATGGTTAGTAATTAAAAAGGAAATTTTATAAATGGGTTAAGAGATTATAAAAGAGTACTTTTATAAATTGAATTGGAGATTTATAAGGAATTCTACAAAATAGATTTTGGGAATTTATAAAGAAGACATTTAAAATAAAACAAAAGATAATTAAAGAAAGAGAGGGTATTCTTGGATATTTATGTCTTTGGTTAAAGGATACTTGTGTGTAATTATTTTAAAATGATCTTGAAATAAGTAAATTTTTCTAAATATCGAGATATAATGTTTTTCTGAATATACTTATCCTATTGAGATAAGTATACGGAAATGATTTCCAAAGTATATGAAAAGTGATATTATAGTTATAAATGTGAGGCTCACTGGGTTCTATGGAAAATGAAATCTATGATTTAATGTTGTATTCGATAGTTAAATAACCGACTATCGAATTGGACCCAAAAGTAACTTTGGAAATATCTAGAGGAAACACATGGATTATATGGCACTGTCATCTCCGATGATGTTGTATTGTGCTTATAAATCTCGTTTCGTTCTCTTAGGACAATGATAATGACAATCCGTGCACTAACGATTAGAAGGTGATCTCCGATCTTATCTTTGACTGTTTATTTCCTAGGGAACCAGGGTTGAGTCTACAGAATATTATCGAACGTTGTTTTGAAGGGACTGGAATTAGATATGTTATTCGAAAACCACTTCAATCCAATGAATGCATTTTGGAGTGAAGACATCGTGAAGAGCATGGAATCAAAGATAAATATATGAAGTGCAAGGGCTAATCGTTACTAATCCTGAAGGTGATTCCAAAATGGATGTGGCAGCAATAGTGCCTTCGGTTTCGTTCAGACCTAAAACAGACTTGTATGGATGAATGCTATCAACACATTGTCATTGGAGGGCAATGAGCATTCTAAGTGTAAATGTTCTTGAAGGTAATCACAGTCTCAAGCCTCATCAATCGAGAATGACAAAAACGGGGGAGATGTCGCTCCCAAGTAGCGCATGATCATCCCTATCTAAAGTCGCAATTATCTCTCATTTGTATGCTTCGGTGCCCATTAACGGTACGGCATCTAGTAAGGGGTAGACTGATCCTATGTTGGCAGGGGATCTATGCGAGGTCCTCGGTGTTATTTTATTTAGAGATGCACTGTGATGGGAGGTACCCTAGTAGTCAATCATTATATCGAATCCATTCTTCAATAAGCATCTATGGACTTGATTGTATACCTGTTATGTTGGAATTTAATAATGTAACAATTTCGGCTATGATTAATGCAACGACCTGGCATTTCGAACCATTCAAATTGACAATCATCCACTCATGTCAAATTTGAATTGCTCAAAACAATACATTATTAATTTATATTTGGAAAAACTTAGCATAGAAAAAAATAATCACAGAATCACAAACACGGAGTAATACAACAATAAGTAGCAGAATAGGTGAATAGTAGTTCATGAAGCTACTATGTAAACAATAGAGTTTAAAAACAAAATACAACAGAAATCTCAAATACAGAGTAGCCTCGAATACAAAAGTAATTGACAAGACTGAACATAAACAACTGGAAATAACTGAGATAGCTGCAAAGCCGAATAGGTAAGAGACAGATCTTCAAGCAAAGCTCCAATCTCCCAAAGGTGAGCCTTAAATGCTGAGACACTCAGTCTGACCTGAGTGGTTTACTCAGAGGGCACTCCATAGGTACGGTACAAAACAAACTCGTAGAAGGCGCGATAGGGCATGGGAACACGGTACGCGAGGCAATGCCAAGGTGGATATATCGTTGCGGATCCGAACTGGTGGTAACGCAGCTACTACCGCCGCCTTGAGACACACACCTAAAATCAAAGGAGAACCCAATCAAATCACAAAGTAATAGAATGGTATCAAAAAATGTGTCCGGTCGAAGGAATGACCTCACTTGCCTCGGCATGGCTCCTATTTTAGTCACATCTAAGTTGACTCACAGGAGTCAGGGCTACGTAAATACCTCATACAGAATCATCGCCAAACCATCCTACTTCGTTGTGAAATCTCCACCACGTACACAATTGTTAAAGTGGTTTTCGGTATTGGCAGAGAGTATGACAATATCTGATCCCGGTCTCTTTAACAACCAAACGTTTATTTCACACCGTGGTCAATTATATTTCAAACAGCTTATACTTCATATCAAAACATCATATTCATTTCAAAATTATATCTCTTTCGAAATCATATTCACTTCCGAACTTAAACGAAAAATAGTGTATATTTATATATTGAAATGATTATAAATTAAAATAGTTTATGTTTAAAATAAGTTATAGATTAAAAGAGATTGTGTATTAAAATACTTTATATATGGAAAATAGTTTATATATATTGAAAATAGTTTATATATATATTAAAGTAAATTTTCAAAATTTGAATTGTTTCTTCCCATTTCACAATCAATTCAAATCAACTGTAGTTCCCAAAAATTCAGTTTAAATCAATCTCAATTCAATGTTTTCAATTTCAAAGGTTAAATTCAAATTCTCATTTAAAACTATATAATATTTATATCGATTTCGATCCAGATTTAAACTACAAATTTAAACCACTTCATATTCAATAGGTTTCAAAGTTTAATTATTCAAACATTTACAAAACCAAATTTTGATAAATTTAATTTATATTTCATAATTCAACTTTTAATTCTATTTGAGTTTGAAAATATTCACTTAATCATTTTAGTAACCATTTCAATAAAATCTCATATTACAGATTATTCAATTTCAATTTTATTTAAAGTTGAAATATTCGTTCACCTTTTATTAAATCAAGCAGTAAAATCATACCTTTAAAATCTCAAATCAACAAATTTAAATCAAACCTTATTTAAATTCCATTCTAAACAAATTTAAATATAAATCAATTTTTATTTAAATTCAATTCTTAACAAATAAAATTTCAAATCAATTCTTATTTAAATTCAATTCTCTCCAACCTCCATTAATTAAAGTTATTACAAAATCTATTTTGAAATATTAATATAAATTTTAAATAAATAGTTAAAACATATTATATATATTATTAGTTAAATTAAATTCTTAACAAATTTTATTATATTAGTTATTATTAAATTAAATCATATTATGATTAAATCTATTTTAAATCTTATTTTATATATTTTAAAAATAATAAAGTTATAAGTAAAATTATGTAATTGACATTTTAAAACTTAACTTATAAATTTAAAATTTCCAAAACATATAATGTTAAAAAGCTAAATTTTACACATATTAAAATAAATATTTATATTATAATTTAAAATCAATAATTATCAAACCTATATATTTCCTTTAAACTTTGGAAATCATTTTTCAGAAATAGACCAATGGTGTCCGTATATAATTTTCTATCCTATGGTTAAGTGATACGGATATTTATCATTTCAATCCGCAATTTAAAATTAATTTTTACGGGTATATATCATTTCAACCTGCAATCGCAAAATTTCAAAATAAATAAAAATCGCTTGGATTTATCATTTCAACCCATAATGATTTTTCTGCAATCAAAAATATTGTTTGGGTATGTATCATTTCAACCCATAGTGATTTTCTAAACTAACAGGGAACTTGTAGAGTGAGAAAAAATATGATAATAATATGACATATCAACACCAGACATATATCATCAGTAACAAATTAAATATAATACAGGTTATGGTGTCATATGTCGTAGGTGAACAATTGCAGATAATGACATATCATATTTAGCAATTAAATAACTTAACAATTCATATTTAACAGCATATTTCAATCGTCATTTCATGTAAATTAAATTTACTAAGTATAAGAATGTTAATTGTGAGTGATTGTTCACCTTTCGAGGCTAAAGAAATTAGACACACAACAAGCTACGAATCCAAGCATAAATTCCAAAGCACGGCATGATGAACACGAATTAGACGAACAAAGCAAAGCTGATAATTAAGAATCGACGAAACTCATCAAAACTAGCTCGATATAAAAGGAAACAATGTGTGTGTGTGTGTGTGTGTATTAAATCAATATTCAATTTAAAACATGTATTTAAAAATCTTCATATTATAAGTTAAAAATAAATATTTAATAAAACCCATATTTCACAAGTTTTCAAATAAATATTTAAACATAATATACATATATGTTCAATATCATAAAATCTGGGTCAAAATATTAGTATAAACATACTATATATATACATTTCAAAATACTATCATAACATATTACATATACATATATATATATATATATATATCTATGTATGTATGTATGTATGTATATATATTCATTTTCAAAATATCAACATAAGCACATTATATATATACATATACATTTAAAAATACTAACATATTTTATATTATGTACATTAATCATATTATATAATACTATAAAGCACATTTATATACCTCTACATAAAATGGAGGAACACTTGGCTATGAACTGGAACAGATCTAAGTTGGCTAATGCAAAATGAAGGTGGAATAGCTATGGAGAATTGTGGATAGGTGAAGGAAGCAGAGCCCAAATCAAAGAGTGCTATTAAGCGGTCTGTCTCAGTCACAAGTTGTACCTAACGAAGGTCAACTTCTCACTAGTAGGATTTCACCTCAAGTTATACTTTATAGAGCCAATATACTTGGCATTTCAACAGAAGGGTTGCTCGGCGATGTGGTGTTTGGCGGAGTGGCAGCTATGTCATGCGGTGTGATGGAGTGTTTCGGTCAGTAGGAGGAAACAAAGCTGTCGGAGTGGTGAAAAATGATGTGTGGCGAACTATTGCTTGGGTATGCATGGGCTGACGTGGGTTGGTCTGGAGACGCTGTTGGATGGGACACAAGGTGGTGGAGGAAAATGGGTGGTGGCCTGAAGGCTGTTGCGGTAATGGGAAGGTCGGTAGGGAGGCTAGTGCTTGACCAAGTGGAAGTCGATGCGGGTCTGCTCGGTTATTTCACGTGGAGGGAAGGGAGGATGGGTTGTCTTCGGTCAGGGGGAAGAAGGAGTGTTAGGCTATCTGTTGTCAGGCGAGGCCGAGTTGCATGGGCTCGGGTGAATGGCGGGTCAATGAGCGATGGGAAGGTGGTAGGTTACGGTAAGTGGAAGGTGAATAGAAGGGGAAGGGTTTTGGATCGGCCGTGACTGTGGGTTGAGCTCAAAGAAGAAAGGAGCAGGGTTTTACTTTGGGGAAAATAGAAGAAGTGCACGACAGTGCTCGGGAAAGAGTAAGCGGGTTTCACAATTATAAAAACACAGTCATATAAACTAATATAAAACCAAGATATATAGATTACTTTTGTATGAGAAGAACGAAACAGAGGAGAAGAAAAGGCAGAAAGGCACAAACATTTGAACCGGAGATATAAATTAAACTGGGAATAGGGAAGGTCAAAACTGAAAACATTAATTCTGATGTCTATTGATTTTGCGGTGATTAACGAATGGACGCAAGGGATTCAAAAGGCTCGAAACGGTACCAATACAGTCAACCGTTTCATAGATTTCGCCAACCACCGGACGTAGAAACACACAAATGAGTATACTGCGGAGATTAGCACGACAAGACGAACGAAATGGTAATATATCAACGATATGACAATCCTATCAAAAGTCAATACTCGCTGCTAAAAGTGCTGCTAATTCGTCGAAAATAAGATAAACATGGATAGAGTAATCCAAATTGGCGAAACGAAATATGACGTCTCACTCAGAAAATGATTTACAAATTTATTATGTAAAAATATCCAGATTTCGAAAACCTTTTATTTTCATCAAATTAACTGATTTAAATAGAAATTGAAAATTATACTACAGAACTAACTTTCATATTTACCATTGAAAATATACCATTTGCTATGTTTAAATAGACGTATTCTAAATATCAAATTTTCATTACCAAATTTAATTGTTTAATTTCAAACAAAAATTCAGTTAATTACATTATAAAATTGTTAAAATTTCCGGGTCGTTACATTTAATAAGTAATTGTATCTAGACACTATTATAATATCATAGGATTTCATATGAAATGTTTTCGTTATCATAAGGTAAAAATCCATCTGTTTTCGTTATCTTTGTTTGTTTTACTTTATCGACGCCATCATGTGTGACTTGCAGAGTTCTCCAAATTTCATACGCAGAATTACAAATAAACACTCGATTAAATTTATTTCTATCTAAGGAGCAAAATAAAATATTCATGGCCTTAGAGTTATTAAGTGCTTGTGTTTTTTGGTCTAGTATCCATTTTGAATATTCAGTTTGAGGCTCTATATACTCTATTTGGGTAATGTTTCAAATATCCAAACCATTAGACTGCAAATAACATTTCATCCAACAAGCCCAATAAGCATAACTACAGCCATCAAATAGAGGGGGTCTAGTGGTAGATTGCTGTAACGACCCGATTTTACGACTTCCGAAAGTCGACATTTATACGTCCACTATATCAAAATGTCGCACAATCGAATGCCGGAAAACCGAACCATTAGGGTTTAAAGAACGAGGAAAATAGAAAAGAACAGAAACAATAACAGAATCTCACTTTTCGCAGTTGAACAACATATAATATATCAATGAATAATCTTTAAAACAAAAAATCATATCTGTTATTACATTACATCACATTGCATTATCCGAGTGTACAACAACAACAGCAGAAGAAAAAATATAACATATACTAGTAATACGCTACGCCATCCAGCTTGCTCCTGATCTCCACAGCAACTCCTAAATTCCAGAATGACCTGATAACCTAACTCTAGGCTGCCCGTATGGAAAATTATGGGCACCTAGAGTTTAGAAAGGGAACAATAAACTCCAGGTCAGTCATGAGACTGGTGTGAGATCTTAAAAATAGTTATTCTTTAATAAAAGGAAAACAAAAGATTTTAAAAGAAATCCGCAATGCTTTTTGGAAAGTGAAACTACCATAAGGCCTCCCGCCACACACACAATGCAAACGCAGAATTGGAGGAGATTTCTCCTTATGATAGTCAAATATGCTTAATACGCAAAAAATTTTTTTTATTATTATTAGTGCATAGTGCAAAAAACATTTTGAAAGTATAATATTAATCTTAGCTAATATATGTACCATTATATTATGTCCGCTATAGCTACCTCCTGAGGAGGTAGGTTATACAATTGAAATCGTAAAGGGCTCGTATTGTTTCTTTGGATTTCCAACAAATGGTCAGGCTAAGGAACTTCTCATTGCCACATAGGTACGCCTCTGGATGGACACCCCGAGAACCTAACCGGATCTCTGCCAACACAAGGCTGGGTTACCTCTGCAAAAATAGGTAACTACTGACACGAGTATGTCATCCCCCAGTTGTAAACAACCTTTATCCGAGGATCCTCAACAACAACAATCACAAAGAAATATATGTTTGCAATATTCACATAAGTTAAGTATCTGGGCTCCATACCATGATACCACTTCTATCCAGAAGGAAATGTACATACCCTAAGGGGCACTACCCCCTATAACCTTGCTGCATTCTTCCTGTTTTGACCATTCCAGGGTGGGAGGTCCGACGAAGTCTCGTCCACAAAGCTACGCTTTTCACAAAAGTCGTGCTTCGATCAACAAATGATCAGTATCACTTCGTATGCCACATTACCAAATTGGAAATGTATCACTAGTAACCATCAACTACATAACCTCTGAGTTCGTACGTCTCAGAGAAGGGTGTTAAGTTAAGAGAATAAATTCTCCGCCACTAACAGAAATGTATTTGATAGAAACCAGCTTTACTTCTCAAAGTGTAACGTCAGACACACACCCATACAAGTTCGTTCCGGGATCGAACGGAACCGAAGGCACTTCAAAAGAAGCCCTTGCAATACGGATATTCACTAATCACGTCCGGAATCCCATCACAAAGGGTGATAAAATCTCTATACCGGAGCAACCCGGTGCAGAGACATTCGACAAGTATCCTTAAATCTCTATACCGGAGCAACCCGGTGCAGAGACATTCGACAAGTATCCTTTCGCTTTCGAAAATACCCGGTCTTCAACACCATCTTCAAATGCTATCCCATTTTATCGTATCGTTATTCGGAATGGGTTTTATGACACAAGGTCCTCTCCCGGCTAATCCGAATAACGAGCGCTTATTTTAAAATAAGTGTTCATTCAGATTCAAATAAATCACAACAATTTCACTTTGATCTTTTAAATAAAAGATCCATCACAATCACAAAGGTTCGATGCGGGCTTCGAATATCCATTTGGAATTCGACTCCCGGTCGCATCGAAATTCAAATGCCATTTAAAAAGGCTAATATTGATAGTTTGTTATTTAACTATCAATCATCATTTACAACAGTCACTGGATTTCAAAAAAAAATTCTCCCAATTATTTTTTTCAATATATCTTCACAAGATAAAATTTCACACTTCAATCCTTTAAGAAATAAATTTCAAATCAAATCCTAAACATTTATTCATTTCCACTGAAAATCTGCCGATTTCAAATATTTTAAAATAATATAAAAATACTTATTTAAAATATACTTGGAAATATTTAAAATAAACTATTTTAGAATATTTGCTTAAATATATTAGTTATGAAAAATATTATACTAATATCTCATATAAAAATTCAAGTCCAAAAACTAATTTTAAAATAAAATTAGTAGATAGAGTATAAATATTTAAATACCTATTTTCTAATAAAAAATCAATTTAATCTTTTAAGTACTCCTCATATAATTAATTAAATAAATAATTTTACTTTAAAACAATCTCCAAAACTAATTTCTCCAACAATATTATTTTTAAAACCAAATCTAAAAACTTTTAAATTTTATTCAAAGGCTATTTTTGAAAAATATACTCGGCTTTCCAAAGAAGAATTCTTTTCCCAACATAAATTGGTCCATTCAAATAAATTAATAAATCTTCTCGATCTATTTTAAATTTACATTCCAAATATCATCTTCACACCTAATCGAATTCCAAATTGATTTCCAGTTTATCTCAAATACAAAATCAACTTCCAATTTGATTTCTCCAAATTAATTTTCCAATATCAAATCAAATCAATTTCAAATTGATTTCCCAAAATTATTTCCAACACACCAAACCAAATTTCCAAATCGATTCCTAAGGTTTACTTTACTCCAAATTAATTCCTGAATCAATTTCTAAAATTAATTTCAACTTTAAATTAAATTCCAAAATTTATTTTCTAAATTTATTTTCTTTTGAAATAAATTTCTTTATCTCTTTTAATTATTTAAAATCCGTATCTTAAATAAATTCTTCAACTATTTAACAACCTTACTCAAAATTCCTTTACAAAAATATTTTCCCTTATTTGTGGAGTTAATTCGATAATTTTTCAAAGATAAAACTTTATCTATTTAAATTTCCTTCCTTTAAAATTCACCCAATTCCTTTGAGTGAATTCATTATAAATTTCCTATCCAAATTTCAAAATCAATTAACTATTTATTTCTGGTATCCTACGATACCAAAAATATTATTCGGCTGTATTACAGCCTTTACGGTTTCAATCACAAATAGTCACACAAATTTAAAAATAATCAGCACACAACATACAAAAAAAATTAAATATTTGAGGAATCCAGTTGGATCCCTCCAACCTGTTTCCCTGCATCCACAGACGTTAGCATACAATTTAATACCTATTCCACTTCAAGGTGGAATGTCGCGGTATATGGGATTTATAAAATATTATCCGCTATTATGCGGCGCAATAGGGTCTCATCCGCTATATAATGTACGAAATCAACAATACCAAATACATATATAATACCAATTCCACTTCAAGGTGGAATATCGCGGTATATGAGTTTAATATAATAACATCCGCTATTATGCGGCGCATAGGGTCTAAACTAATATAACTAATAATAAATAAATTATCTAAACACACAATCAATCAATTTTAATTTAACTATCACAATTCCACAATCAATCGATAACTGGAATTTTCAATTAAAATTTTGAATGAGAAGATCTCACCTTTTTCTCACGCGTGCCATCATTTTCCAATGCAGCTCATTTTCTCGAATTTCTTTGATCTTGTATAAATAATTTATACAATTGATTAATATTCGAAATGATCGAACAATTCATTTTTATTTTATAAAGTTTTATTTTATCTCAACAATTTAATTTCAAACAAATTTCCTTTTAATAAAAATCTTTGTTTAACCAAACTTTAAATTTAAAACTAAATTTCCTTTAAAATAATTTGAATAAGCTTATCAAACAAATTCCCTAGATTTTCTTCCTTTTCCCAAAATCTAATCTATTAATTTTTACCAACTGTTTAAATCTAATTCGTATAAATTTTCAAATATTTTATTTTATTTTCAAATCTTTTTTTTCAAAATTCTGTTCCTATATATATATATAGGATTTGAATATAACAGTTATTTAATTCACTGTAAAAAAAATCTTTTCCTATTTTTTTTCTGCATATTTTTTTTCGAATATATATATGTATATTTATTCAAATTAAACTAAATGAATCATTTATACCTCCTCTCCGATCGAGTAGCCACCACCGAACTTCCCAGATAAAACACGACCTCCACCACGCTTGCCACTGCCTGACCACCATGCCCACACGAAGCCCTAGGTCGTGAATTCCGCCACAACTACCACCAGAACGCCAGCGCCACAGGCGACGCCAAGCCCTCTCGAACGCGCACACACGCAGCCCCAAAACTAACCTCCATCCATGCGGCCTTGCTTCCACTCGCGAATTTCATTCGCGTCCCTCCTCTCCTCCCTAAGCTTCGCAGATCGCCGGCCACTATGGACAAGCCTCGTTGTTCGCCTACACGCGAGCTCGAGTCCATCGCGGCCCGACCTTCACCCTGTCTACTGTCGCAGCGACGCGGTTGCAAATCGCATGAGCAACCATTCATTTTTTTTTAATTTGGGGATTTGAGCTCGAAAGAGAATAGTTCGACCCCTTTTTTTTTATAAAATGAGTGCGTGTACTAAAAAAAAATCGAACGCGTGGTATAAACAGACGAACACGTGGTTTAAAGATGGAGGCGTAATATATATTTATTTTTTTTTATTTTTTTATTTGAGGTAATATTATATGAAATACACGTATATACAATACTTTTTTTTTAAATTCAAATTTAAATTTAAACTGTTACAATTACGCAACTCGTAATCTCGATCTCGAATCGAAGCGTGCGGCCAGGCGTTTATAATAGTATAGCCCTATTCTAAACGCAATGGAAAAGGTTTCGGGTCCAAATTGGATCATATGGAGGAGATAGCTTTTCAAGCCAGTTAAAACATCGAATTTACAATTTAAATTTCAGCGCGTTTGCTTATCGTACGGCTAAACGATCGCTCCAAATACTACGAAAATTGAAATTCGATAAAAATAAAATATTATGGATCCAATGGAACTGGTTTCGTCGAATTCCGAGACTGTGCCTCGGACGGCTATTTTTGAATATCGATTTAAACGATATAAATTCAATGCTGAACAAAACAGTTTCAAATTAAATTCTGAAGCTTCTATCAACCTCAGTATTATCAATATGAATTTTCTAAGCCATTAAATTATTTTTAACAAGCTCAAATTTGAGATTTACAATTTTACCTAAATTTCTATAATTAAATTTGATAATTAAATTACTAAATTCAGAGTTAAAATTGAAATTCAAGCTTAAATTAACGATTCAGATATTTGAAATCAATTGAATATTTCAATTACAAACGTTGAAAATTTTGGTCGTCACTTCCTTCCCCCCTTAAAAGAATTTCGTCCCCAAATTACTAGTTAAGAAGAATGGACCTTAACCCGTGTAATATTTTCCAACCCAAATAGTTTTATCAATTTATCAACCCAAATCCTTTTATTAAAGATTCATTTCAACTAACTTTCCAAGTTCAATTATAAATTCCAAACAAAATTGTTTACTTCCCAATTCAAATTTAGATTTGAATTCAAATTTCAAACTTTCAAAATTTTCTCAAAAATTTTCTAACTCTCGTAATTTTCGAAAAATTTCGCCAGCGTCTCCTTTGCGTGGCTAGCTCAGTACGACTACAAAATGGCACCACCGGCCCTCAAATCCCAAAAGAAAACGAAAAGCCAAGTGGCTAGACAAGAAAATCACCAAATTCCATATTGAAATTCAAATACCTACCTTTTTGTCGAGCAATTCAATTTTATCTTCAAAATCAAAATTCGATTCTTTTTCCTTTAATATACCTGTATATCCTGCTTATCATAATATCCAATTACCACATTGAAAAATCAATTTGCTTTTTCCTTTACAAAATCTTCAATATATACTTCTTATACCATTTTTAGTTTACTATTTAAGTTATGTATTCATTTTCATTCTATCTTGCATTTTCACTTCTATTTTAATTCAATTTTTACTACAATTCTATTTGAATTCAATTTATCTTCTACTATGAATATTGAATTTTATTTTTTCAATTATAACTGATTCTTATCATTATTTTAATTCAGTTTCATTCACTAATTTACTTCAGTTTCCAATTTGAAATCGTTTGTCGCTAACAATTTTTTCAAAAAATTTCTAACTCCCAAAAATTTTGGCAGAGTCTCCTTTGTACGGAGGAGCTTTTGCAATCTGACAAAAGATATAAATACATATACATCGACCCACCCTGTCGGAAAAAACAATAACAGTTCATATTTCCTATTTTTATTGCGTAAGCATACCTTATTTAGCATTTTTAAGCAAAGCGGTGTATTATTAGCATTTTAGCACAACCAAATCCAGCCAAACGGCCCTCCTGTACCTGTATTTACTCAATTTAAACATATAAGTGACATATAGAATAAATTTATTCACATTTCAGTTATTTCCAATAGTAAACACATAGTTTTCACAAGCAATACATTCAAAATAGTTCCCCTAAGCAATTTATATGGTTCCGATACAAATTTAATTGCTTAAAATCAATTCACATACCATTTCAATTCAATTCAAGTGATTTACAACTCACTTTCTTTCATTCAATTTATTTTTAAGCGAAATGAACTCATATCTATTTCAATTGATTCAAAAATCAATTTGATTTGCTTTTATTAGTTCTTAGAATTTTATGCAATCGTGTTTGCGTCAAACAACAACCATTTCTATGCAAATTTCGACACTATTCACTTAACAGAATATCCAACCTAGTTTATAACCAATTTAAATTGATACAAACTCAATTTACTCCTTATTCTATTTCATTTCAAATTGATTCAGTTCAATTCATTTTGCATTCCATATTCACATTCATATCAATAAAAAAAACCATTTCATAATTTCCAGTTTATCCTCCATTTAATAATTTAGAATATTTTCCAACTCTAAATTTTACTTAAGAATTTTACCATTTATTTCCTAAGTTCAAGATAATAATTCTATATACTTCTTATATTTATTTCCAATTCACCACTTTGGTTTATATCCACTTATATTTAAACTGGATTCCAAATTCCATATGAATTCATTTTACCTTTTATTTATGAATATTGAATTCAATTCATTTTGAACCATATTACATTTGTCATTCTTTTAATTAGTTTCACTAACTAATTTTAATTCCTTTATTAACATTTAGCTCCATTTGATCCAATATTTACTTAAGTTATTTCAATTCAAAACGCAAATTCATTTTTTCTTTCTTGTAACACTTCCCAATTTAAATCCTTGATTTGGTTTTCATTTATCAAATTCACTCCATCTACTAATTTAATTAAATTAGTTTTACTCTCTTGTCCATTTAAATTCCAACTTTCCTTTCTTAATTCATCTCGGATTTATTTTATCAATAACAAGGAAATTTTCAATTTATTTCTACTTACTTGAATTTATCTATAAATTCAAACCATTTTTATTTAACTCACAATTTAAGTTTTGATTTAACTAATTCAACTTTCCTATTTCATGAATTGATTAATTATCAAATTAGTTTACTTGAATCCAATCCATTTATTTTCTTTTTCCTCAAGTTTGGATTTTTATTCAACTTGATCCAAGTCAAATCTCATTTCAATTTATAAAACCCATTTATACACTCGCATTACCAATTTCATTCCATTAATGAATTTTATTCCAAATTATAAAAAACATTTAAAATTCACAGTTACAAATCTCATTTGTATTTTTATTTTCTTAGCTTTTGGTTTTGATTTCAATTTCTCATATGACGATGATAATAATCTAATATTATCGCTTCCTAACAACCAAGCAACCATATATAATAATAATTCACAGAAAATTTATTTTTTTTATATACGAAAAAAGTTTTGGGTAAAATTATTTCATTTAACCATATGTTAAAACAATACTGTGTCGGTTTATCTTGTTTAAGAGTTTAGAAACCCCTATCGATACAGTTGGCCAGACTGCACCGACCAGAATCTATGAACAATCAACCGATAAGTCAACACAATATAAAACAATTTTATATTCACTAACAAATACGCGCTCATATCTATTATTACATTAACTCATTCTAGAGTACTGCTGACTCTATCTCTAATGAGTAACACCCAACAGAGCCAAGTTTGTCGCTTAACCAAATGCTCTGATACCACATTGTAACGACCCGATTTTACGACCTCCGAAAGTCGACATTTATACGTCCACTATATCAAATGCCCCGTAATCGAATGCCGGAAAACCGAACCATTAGGGTTGAAAGAACGAGGAAAATAGAAGAAGAACAGAAACAATAATAGAATCTAACTTTTCGCAGCGGAACAACATATGATATATCAATGAATAATCTTTAAAACAAAGAATCATATCTGTTATTACATCACATCACATTACATTATCAGAGCGTACAACAATAACAGCAGAAGAAAAAATATAACATATACTAGTAATACGCTACGCCATCCAGCGTGCTCCTGATCTCCACAGCAACTCCTGAATTCCAGAATGACCTGATAACCTAACTCTAGGCTGCCCGTATGGAAAATTATGGGCACCCAGAGTTTAGAAAGGGAACAATAAACTCCAGGTCAGTCATGAGACTGGTGTGAGATCTTAAAAATAGTTATTCTTTAATAAAAGGAAAACAAAAGATTTTAAAAGAAATCGGCAATGCTTTTTGGAAAATGAAACTACCATAAGGCCTCCCGCCACACACACAATGCAAACGCAGAATTGGAGGAGATTTCTCCTTATGATAGTCAAATATGCTTAATACGCAATTTTTTTTTTATTATTATTAGTGCATAGTGCAGAAAACATTTTGAAAGTATAATATTAATCTTAGCCAGCATAGGTACCATTATATTATGCCCGCTACAGCTACCTCCTGAGGAGGCAGGTTACACAATTGAAATCATAAAGGGCTCATATTGTTTCTTTGGATTTCCAACAAATGGTCAGGCCAATGAACTTCCCATTGCCACATGGGTACGCGTCTGGATGGACGCCCCGAGAACCTAACTGGATCTCTGCCAACACAAGGCCGGGTTACCTCTGTAAAAATAGGTAACTACTGACACGAGTATGCCATCCCTCGGTTGTAAACAACCTTTATCTGAGGATCCTCAACAACAACAATCACAAAGAAATATACGTTTGTGATATTCACATAAGTTAAGTATCTGAGCTTCATACCATGATACCACTTCTATCTAGAAGGAAATGTACATACGCTAAGGGGCGCTACCCCCAATAACCTTGCTGCATTCTTCCTGTTTTGACCATTCCGGGGTGTGAGATCCGATGAAGTCTCGTCCACAAAGCTACGCTTTTCACAAAAGCCGTGCTTCGATCAACAAATGATCAACATCACTTCGTATGCCACATTACCAAATTGGGAATGTATCACTAGTAACCATCAACTACATAACCTCTGAGCTCGTACGTCTCAAAGAAGGGTGTCAAGCTAAGAGAATAAATTCTCCGCCACCAACAGAAATGTATTTGATAGAAACCAGCTTTATATCTTAAAGTGTAACGTCAGACACACATCCATACAAGTTCGTTCCGGGATCGAACGGAACCGAGGGCACTTCAAAAGAAGCCCTTGCAATATGGATATTCACCAATCACGTCCGGAATCCCCATCACAAAGGGTGATAAAATCTCTATACCGGAGCAACCAGGTGCAGAGACATTCGACAAGTATCCTTTCGCTTTCGAAAATACCCAGTCTTCAACACCATCTTCAAATGCAATCCCATTTCGTCGTATCGTTATTCGGAATGGGTTTTATGACACAAGGTCCTTTCCCGGCTAATCCGAATAACGAGCGCTTATTTTAAAATAAGTGTTCATTCAGATTCAAATAAATCACTACAATTTCACTTTGATCTTTTAAATAAAAGATCCTTCACAATCACAAAGGTTCGATATGGGCTTCGGATATCCATTTGGAATTCGACTCCCGGTCGCATTGAAATTCAAATGCCATTTAAAAAGGCTAATATTGATAGTTGGTTATTTAACTATCAATCATCATTTACAACAGTCACTGGATTTCAAAAATGAATTCTCCCAATTATTTTTTTCAATATATCTTCGCAAGATAAAATTTTACACCTCAATCCTTTGAGAAATAAATTTCAAATCAATTCCCAAACATTTGTTCATTTCCACTGAAAATCTGCCGATTTCAAATATTTTAAAATAATATAAAAATACTTATTCAAAATATACTTGGAAATATTTAAAATAAACTATTTTAGAATATTTGCTTAAATATATTAGTTATGAAAAATATTATACTAATATCTCATATAAAAATTCAAGTCCAAAAACTAATTTTAAAATAAAATTAGTAGATAGAGTATAAATATTTAAATACCTATTTTCTAATAAAAAATCAATTTAATCTTTTAAATACTCCTTATATAATTAATTAAATAAATTTTTTTACTTTAAAACAATCTCCAAAACTAATTCTCCATGAATATTATTTTTAAAACCAAATCTAAAAACTTTTAAATTTTATTCAAAGGCTATTTTAAAAATATACTCGGCTTTCTAGGGAAGAATTCTTTTCCCAATATAAATTGATCCATTCAAATAAATTAATAAATCTTCTCGATTTGTTTTAAATTTACATTCCAAATATCAACTGATATATGAATTTAAATCGATTCCCAAATATCATCTTCACACCTAATCGAATTCCAAATTGATTTCCAGTTTATGTCAAATACAAAATCAACTTCCAATTTGATTTCTCCAAATTAATTTTCCAATATCAAATCAAATCAATTTCAAATTGATTTCCCAAAATTATTTCCAACACACCAAACCAAATTTCCAAATCGATTCCTAAGGTTTACTTTACTCCAAATTAATTCCTGAATCAATTTCTAAAATTAATTTCAACTTTAAATTAAATTCAAAAATTTATTTTCTAAATTTATTTTCTTTTGAAATAAATTTTTTTGTCTCTTTTAATTATTTAAAATCCGTATCTTAAATAAATTCTTCAACTATTTAACAACCTTACTCGAAATTCCTTTATAAAAATATTTTCCCATATTTTTAGAGTTAATTCGATAATTTTTCAAAGATAAAACTTTATCTATTTAAATTTCCTTCCTTTAAAATTCACCCAATTCCTTTGAGTGAATTCATTATAAGTTTCCTATCCAAATTTCAAAATCAGTTAACTATTTATTTCTGGCATCCTACGATACCAAAAATATTATTCGGTTGTATTACAGCCTTTATGGTTTCAATCACAAATAGTCACACGAATTTAAAAATAATCAACACACAACATACAAAACAAATTAAATATTTGAGGAATCCAGTTGGATCCCTCCAACCTGTTTCTCTGCATCCATAGACATTAGCACACAATTAAATACCCATTCCACTTCAAGGTGGAATATCACGGTATATGGGATTTATAAAATATTATCCGCTATTATGCGGCGCAATAGGGTCTCATCCGCTATATAATGCGGGAAATCAACAATACCAAATACATATATAATACCAATTCCACTTCAAGGCGGAATATCGCGGTATATGGGTTTAATATAATAACCTCCGCTATTATGCGGCGCATAGGGTCTAAACTAATATAACTAATAATAAATAAATTATCTAAACACACAGTTAATCAATTTTAATTTAACTATCACAATTCCACAATCAATCAATAACTGGAATTTTCAATTAAAATTTTGAGTAAGAAGATCTCACCTTTTTCTCACGCATGCAATCATTTTCCAATCCAGCTCATTTTCCCGAAATTCTTTGACCTTGTATAAATAATTTATACAATTGACTGATATTCGAAATGATCGAACAATTCATTTATATTTTTTAAAGTTTCATTTTATCTCAACAATTTAATTTCAAACAAATTTCCTTTTAATAAAAATCTTTGTTTAACCAAACCTTAAATTTAAAACTAAATTTCCTTTAAACTAATTTTAATAAGATTATCAAACAAATTCCCTAGATTTTCTTCCTTTTCCCAAAATCATATCTATTTATTTTTAACAACTGTTTAAATCTAATTCGTATAAATTTTCAAATATTTTATTTTATTTTCAAATCTTTTTTTCAAAATTCTGTTCCTATATATATATATATATATATATATATATATATATATATATATATAGGATTTGAATATAACAGTAATTTAATTTACTGTAAAAAAAATTTCATATATTTTTTTTCCGAATATATATGTATATTTATTCAAATTAAACTAAAATGAATCATTTATACCTCCCCTCCGATCGAGTAGCCACCACCGACCCTCCCAGATAAAACACGACCTCCACCACGCTTGCCACTGCCTGACCACCATGCCCACGCGAAGCCCAAGGTCGCGAATTCCGCCACAACTACCACCAGAATGCCACCGCCACAGGCGACGCCAATCCCTCTCGAACGCGCACACACGTAGCCCCAAACCTAACCTCCATCCATGCGGCCTTGCTTCCACTCGTGAATTTCATTCATGTCCCTCCTCTCCTCCCTAAGCTTCGCAGAACGCCGGCCACTATGGACAAGCCTCGCCGTTCGCCTACACGCGAGCTCGAGTCCATCGTGGCCTGACCTTCACCCTGTCTACTGTCGCAGCGACACGGTTGCAAATCACACGAACAACCATTCATTTTTTTTTTAAATTTGGGGATTTGAGTTCGAACGAGAATAGTTCGGCCCCCCTTTTTTTAATAAAATGAATGCGTGTACTAAAAAAAATCGAACACGTAGTTTAAAGATGGAGACGTGATATATTTTTATTTTTTTTATTTTTTTATTTGAGATAATATTATATGAAATACACATATATACAATACTTTTTTTAAATTCAAATTTAAATTTATACTGTTACAATTACGCAACTCGTAATCTCGATCTCAAATCGAAGCGTGCCGCCAGGCGTTTATAATGTTATAGCCCTATTCTGAACGCAATGGAAAAAGGTTTCGGGTCCAAATTGGATCATATGGAGGAGATAGCTTTTCAAGCCAGTTAAAACATCGATTTACAATTTAAATTTCAGCGCGTTTGCGTATCGTACGGCTAAACGATCACTCTAAACACTACGAAAATTGAAATCCGATAAAAATAAAATATTACGGATCTAGTGGAACCAGTTTCGTTGAATTCCGAGACCGTGCCTCGGACGGCTATCTTTAGATATCGATTTAAACGATATAAATTCAATACTGAACAAAACAGTTTCAAATTAAATTCTGAAGCTTCTATCAACCTCAGTATTATCAATATGAATTTTCTAAGCCATTCAATTATTTTTAACAGGCTTAAAATTGAAGATTTACAATTTTACGCAAATTTCTATAATTAAATTTGATAATTAAATTGCTAACTTTAGAGCTAAAATTGAAATTCAAGCTTAAATTAATGAATCAGATATTTGAAATCAATTAAATATTTCAATTACAAACGTTGAAAATTTTGGTCGTCACAATTGCCGTTCTACAAAAGTGTTAAAAAATGTGTTCCTAGTGTCATTAGCCATTTATACTTTTCAAAAACCAAGTTATGAATTTTTGAAAACTAATGCTCTGATACCAAATGTTAGAAACTGGAGTGACTATAACACAATGTTGGATCTTAAGGCTATTCTAATGCTAGAAGTGGTGAATTATGTATTAACCACTTACTTATGAATATAAAACTGTATTTACTCAAATTGCAAACAGAAAGAAGTAATCAGAGAATAAGTAAGTAGTAAAGTAAAATGCAGTAATATAAATAACACGCGGATTTTTATACTGGTTTAGATTAACCAATCCTACGCCCAGTTCTGCACTCTATCGTGCATAATTCCACTATAATTACTTGGCAAGAACACCTTTACAATCTTGGTTTCACGGGCTACAAGACACACCCTCTTGATTTTACAGGCTATAAGAACACCTTCTATTTATCACCAACAACAAACTACGGCAAGTGGTTGTATCTTCAATACAGATTTTTGCAGATTCGGTACAATGATCCTATAGACCACCAGTGACAATATATCTTTGAATTCTTTGAGGAATAGGATGAAATCAGAGAGAGAATGATGTGAATTCAATTACAACTCTTTGATATTGTGTGGTTCACATATCAATGAAGAATTGGAGTGAAACAGTATCGATTTGCAAGGAGATTGAAAGATTATGCAATGGATTTCTTTTGCAAATGTTTGGAGAAGAACGAGTAAGAGAAAACTAAAATTCCTTTTCAAAGGCCTTTATATAGTGGTTGAAGAGACATGTCTTTTGGTGAAAAGGTGGAGGAAAATGTCTCTTCATTTAAAATTTGAAATTCTGAAAAACTGCTAGTATGTCGACATCCCCCTTCCTAGTATGTCGACATGGGTGTGTTGCAAAATGAACAGCAACACTAATAAGTGTTGCAAATTTTCAGTGTTTCAAATTACCTTATATTTGTGAATTTTTGTGAATCGATTGAGGTCAATGGTTAATGATCTTCGAGTATAATTGCCATGAGGTCTTTAACAAGATATTCTAAGGTTCAACCAACTCCTTATCACTTCAAACACATTTATCCTTCAACATTCTTCTTTAATTGGATTTTGTCCTTCAGTTGCTCTGATTAACCTTCTTTTATAGTTCATTTGCTTCCACCGTACTCTTGTTTATCTCTGTAAATGTCTCCATAATATACCTGATATGACTGCATAACTCGAAGATACGGTAGTAGTAATATTTATGTGGTTGTTGTCATCAAAATCAATACCTAGGGTATTAACATGACCCGCGTTTTGTTTTTTCTGCTTATGTCACGATAAATCTTGGGTACTCAATTGTGTAGTTCGAGAGTCATTTTCTTTTAGGGAATACGCTATCAAGGTGCAAAATCGGAGCAACTTAGAGGCGTGGCATTGATATTTTTAGATATACATATATATACTTGACATTTTATTTGTACATGATAGACCTGTTATGTATATATGAGACTGTTGTATCAGATATTTATTTAGAACTCCATTCTTTTGGGAGTTGATGTACTTTGATTTTCTATATTGATATTTATTTATTAATTGTTTCTGCTAGTGCACTCTCTTATACATTATCATCTTATTCTGTTTATGTATATTTAATATATTATATGTTGTCACTCCGTTGTGAGATTTTATTAGTGTCTTGGTTTATTGTTTTCTTTTAATTTTACCCCAATAATTTGTCTTTGTGGTATTAGGAATTCATGTGATAATTAAAGCATCGACTATGGGTATTAGGAAGGGCGAATTGTTGCATTCCCCATATGTATCAAATACATATGTTCGTTCTTGGGATAATTCATTAGCGAACATTACAAATTACACGGAAATCTTTGGTATTACTAGACGTTTGGTTGCATACATCTATTTGTATCGGCCCAAAGAGATCGTCATCTCTTATGACGCTTCCACTTAATGGATGCTTTGCCTTTAGTTATCTGAGGTATAATCCACTAGTGCCATATGTTCCATAATCATATGATCGAAAAATTACTTCTTAGAATCGTGGCTTAGTCTATAGTTTCAAAATAATTGTAAATAATTTCAGATACTTCGGTTTCTCTGATGCATCACTTTTGTTTTAAAAACAAACACCATAGTTTTATTTGATAACCAATATTCATTATATTCTCACTGAAATAAGACTATATTTACTATTCATTCATCACCAAAGGACATATATTATTTCATAAATAATGTGCGCTATGTTTCATGAAATCAATTTTGTAACTTGATGTAATCAATAAGTGCTATGTGACATGCTCTCATTATTTACATCGTTACCATAATAGCATACTAAATACAGAGTTCAATTATTTACTTAATATAGATTATTTATTTCATTACCGTCCCTATTTTACAGTGGAGAGTTCTTTGATCAATTACCTTGAAATCAAAAAATAAATCTCATAGAAAACAATTTTTATATTAAAATACATTTCGAAATAGGAATCATATTTATATTTTGCAATTTTTGTTTTCGATGTTTTTTATGAAGAGTGGTGATCATTCACTCACTTCATTCCAACTGTACCTTAAATCACATCTTCTACTTTACATTTGTTTTCCTTATTAAATGGTCAACCCATTCAAAAGAAAAACCTTACTACAATATCATAACGAACTATTTACAAAAGCACGCTCGATCATCCTTAACATTTATGAACATCAAATATGTTTCACCTTACATAAACGAATCAAATTGACATTTCAAAGATTGAGTTCTTAGATCTATCTTGTAGTTTTGGTCTAGTGTTATATTTAATAAAATATGATCTTCATTGCAATCAATCAGATTGAATAACCGATCTCGTAGTATGATTTTTTTTTCTTGCTTCGAATGAACTAATTTTATCGAAGTATCGTACAACACAAACTGTGACCTTTCTTCATATAACACTTATATGCAATAGTATGTGGATCAAATATCCATAGTCTTATATTGCTTTTAGAGTTTGAAACTCGTAGAAAATATTACATGATCTACATAAGCGAAAAAATTATGAACGTATTTAGTAGTTGTAAAATTAGGTACTTACATAGGTATAGAAGATATTAACATGAAGAAAATATTTAATAGTAATTATATGTTATACTTCCATTTGTCAATCTTTAATTCAGTTAATTTGTATATTTTAATTGATAAACTTTAATTTATAGATCATTTTAAATGAATAAATTTATCAATGTTGATTATTATAACATTATATAACATATGTTCTTACAGTAGTAGAAATGCTAAATGTTACCGTTTCAATTTTTTAATAAGGCTCCTAAAAGTCTTATATGTTTCTCCAAACCCTAAGATGAAACGTTGAGTTTTCCAATTTAACTAGTGAATGGTAGGACTCATCTATCTTAGGATTCCGACCTTAAGTTTGCTCAATAAGTCATGGCCCTACAAATGATGGATAACTCCTTATCGATTTTATCATATGCAACTCCTAACCTATGGTTCCTTGTCCTAATCTCATTTTGACCTTGAGACTGCTTGACAAATTGAAAGAAACTATTCACTTGTACCTACCATTTTGCGATGGGCGAAGTATGGTACATTTACCTTGAATTTGCTCAACAAATACATAGTTATCTTACCTTGCCTAGTAAATATATTAATAATACTACATGTAACATCTCTAGCTTGAGTTTTCTTAACGACTAGAGAGTAAGCATGTAACTTATTAATATGTATATATGGTTGATGACAACACTAACATTAAAGATTCATAATCTTCAATATATTTAATTAAGTGATATCAACTTATAAAATAATGTATTTCTTATGAAATACCCTCGTTATTCAGGTGTCGAACGCGTTAGAAATCACAGTATATGCACATTTACATATTTATTTATTCATTGAGTCTATTTGGATTTCTTTAATGCTCCAACTTTGGTTTATACATTCATATCATATAGGTTCAGTTATTAGATATAGGTTTAGTTATTAGATAAGTTTTATATTTCATTAACTTATATAATATTTTATGCATTACACTATATTAATTAAATCTTATTTAGTTGATTTCAATTAATTAGCTCTTTAATTAAATTTAAATTATTGTTCTGATATAACTTTTATATTGGCCATGTATACTATAACCTTTATAGTATATACTGTAACCTTTAACAAAATACATACATACATACAAGTATGTATGTATCTATGTACGTAGGTATATATGTATGTATGTCTAATTAATTGACCTTTAATTTATTTAATCTATTAACCTTTAACTAATTTATTTAAATAAACACTTTTAATTATATTAAATTAACTTCGAAAGTCATTTTATATACACACACATGTATATTTACACCATCTTAAACATTTTAAGATAATATAAGATATATCAACAAATATATTACATGCAAATATATATATATATATATATATATATATATATATATATTGTTGACATCAAAAATCATGCCAACGCCCAAATAGTATGAAAGCACCATAGATCCTATTACCAACTCTAAGCAGAATAAAGTAGAGAATAAAATATAAAGAATAGAAAATCAAAATGGTAAGAAATGAAAAGTTATATAGTGGTTCGGCGTACTCCAGCCTATGTCCACTCCAAAGGTTTTTCCTTTTACTTATACCGTTGATTACAATTACAATGATTTGAGTCCGACTAAGAATGGCAAAGTGTAGGTAAGGGATCCCAAAGAGCAGAGGATCCAGAAGGAAGAAGAAGACCCCTTTGCCTTGAGCCAATGATCCTGTATTTATGGGTGGAGACGTGAAAATATCTAGCTGAATATCTACTAGCAGAGGTCCAAACTAAGACAAACCCCTACAGAAAAGATGGGGCTCATTTGGGCCTTTCTGAAAGATCGGCATTGATCCCCTATGCTTGAGCATTGCGGTCGATGACCCTTATGGTGGGTCCCATCAAGGCTGGCTCATGTTTTCTGAGTTATTTTGCGATGTTTCCTAGGTGAAATTTGAAGACGTTGGTCGATTTTCATTGAGTTGATCTACTGAGTTAAGTGTCCATAGCCATAGTGATCTGATCTGATACCTTGCCTAGGGTAAGGGACAGGTACCGATCCTACGCTTGGGGGAAGTACCAATCCATATTTAGCCAACTCTAGGATAACATTCGTCTGAATCAGCTTGACTATCATCCATAGCCTTCTTTATGCTTGATCTCCAACCTGATAATAACTTCTACGGAGCTTCCTGCCTTGATGATTATGAAATTTGTTTAGTTAAATCCACTCGTATACTGCCTGGTCAAAAAGCGGGTTACCACCTACCCATCAAAACATGCCTTGTGGTATGAAGGTAAGTTTTGAGTTACCATAAGCCCAAAATCCAAAATCCGTAATCCATCGACAGCTGAAATTTCCAATCCAAAATCTAGTCCTTTTCCAAACCAAATTGCTGTAATTCGTCCCGTGTTCGCCCAGGAGTTAGTTTTTGCATGTCGAATCCTTAATCTCTCTGGACTGCTAGTGGAATCCATGACTATTCCGAGTTGATAATCAATTCTAAAACCATTCCAAATCCATGACCCCACCAAACTTTTTGCCGATACCAAGGTCTCGTCGGACCAACTTTCTGGTTCATAGTCTCTTCGGACCGATTCGTGGTCTCTCCGGACCCTTCCTAAGTTCAATCCATACTAAGGACGAGTAGGTTGATCCTATCGCTCTTCGACGAAGAGACCCACCTCTTGCACCCCGACCCCGACACTTCGATGGGACATATGGCGATGTAAATATGAATCATGGCCTCTCCAGGCTGACCATGGTCACTTTAGACCCTTGTTAGATCCCACTCACTCTCCAGCGAGGTGGGCATAACGATAAGCAGGACGATCCTGTCACTCTTCAACGAAGCGGCCTACTTCTTACACTCTTGTTCTGTCTCTCTAGTCAGAACATAATGCAATCACTAGCATTCTATTCTCTGGCATCGATTCCCTAGTCGAGGACTTAATCCATGAAATACGAGTCCATCTTGTCGCTTTCCGTTGACGGGACTCGCACTTTGCGGTTATTGCCCCGTTCCGATCGGGGCAATTGCGACTTGTTTCATTCATTACTTTAATGCATATTTGAGTGTTCTACAACCCATTTATTAAATTATATATTATTAAATTTTCAAGTTCTTTTAACAAGAAAAACCAAACGTTTGCCTCTCTGGACACGACGATTTTTCATCATCTCAGAGCATGCCTAGGGATCGACCTCAGTTCCATTCATGTGTAAGTGACTTTGCCATTTTATTGCAAATTTTATTATTTATTTAATTCATGCTATCCCAATCAAGAGATGACGGTCTATGACCCTGATCCAAGGCCACTTCCATTTGATGCGGGTGACCGCTCCTATTCCAATGCCGCAACCTGGGCCCTCGCATATTATGGCGACTGCTTATTCTCATGTGCTCCTCAACCATATCCTTTAAGTGCATGTACTCGTTTGTATCATGCCCATCTAGCTCATAGAATAAGCAGTATTTCCCTGATGTTCGCTCGCATTCTATGCAGTCTTCCTTGCCAACCATTGGTTCTCTCTTTTACTGCTTGGAACCGTCGAAGCCATCATCCATCTTCCACTTTCATTTTTCCATACCTAAACATTCTTCGGACGGTCCTTCATCCCTTACTGTGTTAACCTCTCCTTCTTTATCAACTTTAGCATCTTCCTATCGCAGAAACCTCTTGGACTCATGATAAAATTCCCAAGATCCATCAGAGGATCCCCCTCCACTTCCACCTTAAAATCCATGTTATCAACTATCCCTGATGTTGCCGCCATCAAAACCATTGATGGATCGAGCCAATCTACTGAAGCAACCGCCGCATTAAACCTTGTTAAGAAATTCCTAAAGGATTCCCCAGCGCTTTGATTCATCATCGACAACGTCATCACATTCGTAGATCTAGTCATGTGGACCCGAAATTGCCTCATGGACTTATCTATTAACTCCATCCAAGTACCAATGGAACTGTTCTCCAATTATCTAAACCATAGTGCAACTATATCTACCAAATACAAGAGGAAACATCGCGCCATCACTTCCTTCAGTGTTCCTAGAACTTCCATATTCCTCGTACCTCATCAAATGAACAGTAGGATCCATTTTTCCATCATATTTTTTCAGTGTTGGTAACTTAAATTCCGGTGGATTCCTAGCATGCCTGATATTAGGAGTGAATGGACTCCTATTCACATTTTCTAAATACCTGTTCACCAATCCTCCTCTCATAGCTCGTTTGATCATCTTTGAAAACCTTTTACTTCCATACAAAGATAGCCTCTAATCTAATTACCAACTTGCCCCTCGACTCCACAAGGGTATTCCGAAACATACCCCTCCAAATGTACATCGGCATTCTAATCTACATCAACCAACACAACAACGATCACTGGCATACTGACATCCGAACCGACCCAATCAGGGGGCATGTCCCCAAGCCTTAGGGGTTCAGTATCGACCCCTTTAGAGGGATCGGTGTCGATCCTCTAATGTTGGCCAGGACTGCTCGACTGCTTCGCTGCGATCTTCTGCCTGTTGGCTCCATTCCCATACTTCCAATTCTGATTTCTAGCAGCTCCTACTGCTCCATCCCCCTGATCCAAATTGCCAACAGCTTATGCCGCCCCTAATCCTTTTTTTGTGTTCCAGCAGCTCTTATTGCTCTAGCCTATCAAATTTTCTTGGGGAAATTACGCATCATCTCCTTTTGCCTCTTCATCGTTCGCTCTTACATTGCCTCCATCACAATCTCCAACTCATTCCTGGTGAGTAGACAGAGGGTTGATTAGCTTTAGCTCTTGAGGAAGCCTTCTGACTTTCCCCTTGGTGATTCCTATCTACTAATGACCTCCTTGTTGATTACCTAGCCATTGATTCCAAGATCCAATTATCCAAGCTTCCAATCTGTGAGTGCAAGTATTCACAGTAAAAGCATCGAAATGTTGATATCAAAAATGGCACCAATTCCCAAATAGTATGAAAGCACCATAGATCCAATAACCAACTCCAAACAGAATGAAGTAGAGAATAAAATATGAAGAATAGAAAATTAAAACAGTAAGAAACAAAAACAAAAAGTTTGATAGTGGTTCAGCATACTCCGCTATAGTCCACTCCAAAGGTTTTTTCTTTTATTTATATTGTTGATTACGGTTATAATGATTTGAATCCAAATAAGAATAGCAGAGTGCAGAAAAGAGAACCCATAGAGCAGAAGATCCAGAATGAAGAAGAAGATCCCTTTCTCTGAGCCAATAATCCTATATTTATAGAAGAAGACATGCAAATATTTAGCTAAAAAATCACGTGCAGAGGTCCAACACCAAGACAAACCCCTCTAGAAAAAATAGGGCATATCCAGGCCTTTCTCAGGGATCCACACTGATCCCCATAAGGGGATCGGCACCAATCCTCTATGCTTGAGCATTTGGGTCGATGACCCCTATGGTGGGTCCCCTTCAAGGCTAGATCCCTATTTCCTAAATTGTTCTGTGATGTTTCCTGGCTGAAATTTGAAGGTATCGATCGATTTCCATTGAGTTTGTGCTACCGAGTTAAGTGTCCATTGCTATAGTGATCCAATCTGACCCCATCCTAGGGTAAGGGATATGTATCGATCCCTTATCGAGGGGAAGTACCAATCCTTTCTTAGCCAATTATGGGATGTCATTCGTCTGAATCCGCTTGACTATCATTCCTAGCCTTGCTTATACCTGATCTTCGAATCTGTAATCACCCCTATGGGATTTCTGCCTTGATGATATGAAATTCGTTTAGTTAAATCCGCCCGAATATTACGAGTTAACATATATATATATATACATATATAACTAAATTATTTAACTTATTTATTTTATTAATCTAATTAGCAAATTATTTTTTAATTAAGGTTTAAATTTTAAATGTTAAATATTCAAACACTTTGAAATTTTATTTTATTTTCAAACATTTTAAAAACTTATATTTATATTATAACTTTTATAATAAACATGTTTCATTTTAAATTTAACTTTTAAATTCAAAATCTTTACTTTAATTTTCAAAATAATTTTAGAAGTTAGACCAAGGCCAAATTCTAATTGGGCCTTTTCTATTAGGGGCAACCTTTAGGCTCGCTTCGCCTTTCAGGGCAGACCGATAACCAGGTAGGATAGGATACTTGATTACCTAATTCCAATCTTAGGCATTACATTTCTAAATAAGCGGGCAAGCTTAATTAATTAGACCTAACATGACTAATTTAGACATTATAGGCTATTGAGCTTTGATACCATTGTTGATCTGACCTAAACTCCTTTCGAGTGACCCAACTAGGTATCTCATGAGCAAGTTTTACATATAGTCTTTCGAATAGCACAACCATCATAGGACATGTAGGGGTAAGAGGTAATGTTTCGTCATTGATCACAATGCGAAACTCCCTATCATGCTAGTTGTAGGGATCGAACCGAGGACATCCAATGTACTAGTTCAATCCCTCAACCAACCTCTCTTTGATGCCATTGTTGGTACTGGTCCAACCCACAACAAAGTTAAAGGCTAAATTTAAAAAAAAAATCATCTTTGGTCTTGTTGGGCATATGAACTCTAAAGAGATTTTAGATCCAATCTAAAAGTTGTTTTAAATTAAATCCTTTTTTTTATTTGATTGGTTTGAATTAGATATAAATTTTAATGAATGAGTGTATCAAATACACCTATATGTGCAGCAGTTACTTATTAAAAATAATTTGAGAAGGAAACCTTTTGACTCCCACTCTAATACTTGTGTAATCAACTAAGGAAATAAGTAGCATTAACTAGAAGAGAAACCATATGTTTCTCTCTCTCTGATTATATTGATGATTTATCAAATGTCATTGATGATCAATTTGAACATGGCATGAAATGTGAGTATATCTAAATATACTCCGATGTGTATTGTATAAGTGCAATATATAAGAAGTGTGCATAGATGATATTTCCTTTATATATGCCTTTATTGCCCATAGTATTATTTAAAATACTTACATATATATATATATATATATATATATATATATATATATATATATTTAATAGAGCCTATATATACATATACATAATATATATAAATGTATAAAAATTAAGTTTCACTAGTTTATAGATTTGAAATTAAAAACAACAATTTTGAATCTAGTTTCAAAGTTAGAAGGGTATAAGATTACAATTATGATTTTACTTAAAAGTCCATTTTATAAATCTTAAGTCAAATTGACATACACACACACACGCAGATACATATACAAATCATGGTAAATAATGTTTTAAACTTAAAACAACATCTATATGGTAAAATTTATAATTTAGCTAATACTTTAAAACAAAGTGACAAATTGACGTCTGACTTTAATTAAAAGGAAATCCAAGGGTTTGTGGTATTTTGCAGAAAAGTCCAATTATGTTTATAAATATATTTTCTGAACTTTCAAATATAAGTATGTAATAACCAAAAAATTGTATTCAAAATAACAAACACGTAACGTACATATACAAACATCAATAAACTACATATGTTTTCTATTTGAATCGATAATATAACTATATTATTAATTAAAACTTAGATTCCAATCAGAAGATTTTTTTACTTAAATAGAAAATTTAAAACAATAGAAGAAATAGATTGGACAAATGAAGCGCACGTGCACACAGATGTGTGTGTATTTCAAAGGTTTCAGATCTGAACTATATAGACAATACAAACAATTAATTAAATGTGAAATCCTATGATGTAGATCTAATGATGATAGGATGAATAGATAAGGAATCAAAGTACATCTTAAAATGGATCCAAACCAAAATAACTTGGTGACACATATAATTAATTAAGATGCAGCAAAAGAAGATCTAATCTTGTAACCAAATAAACAAATATTCAGGTGAGATTAAATATGTAATGAATCCATATCATATGAACAAGGTGAATGATGAATAAATGAGATCAGAATTATTTACTTGAGATGTTGCCAAGAGAATGCACCTTGAATGAAAAAATCTCCTTAGAACTTTAAAATCCACACTCGATCCTTGCAAGAGATGGACGGACCATTGTGTTTTATTTTATTTGATATTTTCTTACTTAGATTTGAATGATTTTGGAAATCTTTTTTTGGCCATTAAAGGTTAGGTGGAGATAAGAGAGAAAAATGAATGAGAAAGAACGAATGACCTGCAGAAAATGAATTAGTGGATATGTTTTACTTGAAAGAATGAAAATTTTCTCATTCTTTAACTAAAACTTCCTTAATTAATTCCCTTAATTATGTATCTCTCTATAGTGCCTGTAATGACCCGAAAATTTCGTTAACTAAATTTGTCATATTTTTCATAATTTTTAATAAAATGAATGTTAGGAATTTGGTGTTGCCATTTGTTCTTATTAAAAGTTAACAATATTAAATGAGATTTCCAATTCAATAAAATAATGTAAATATTGTGGTTTAATTTTTGAATGGAATATGTGAAAACAAGAGTAATTATGGAATAATATGTTATTTATTTAGAGTATTGAAAAAAAGAATTTGTAAGCCAATTTTAATTAATGGTAATAATGCGATATAAGCTAATAAATTTGATATCAATGCGATAACCATTTAATGAAGGTAATGAAACAGGATTTAGGAAAATGTATACTAGGTATAAATCAAATAGAAGGAAACAAACATATATATCGAATTGATTTATGAATAAATACTTTGGATAGTAATTGAATGTACAGTAATGGTAATTTAAAACCTATTTATAGTAAGACTGCATAAGATTCAGTAAATTAAGTGGTGAAAAGATTTTTCCTAGATATACTTTGAAGATGTGAAATTAAAGGTGAATATTAAAATTGGTTAATGTAAAATAACATTGATTAACCGTAAATGGGAATAAATTTGAAAATAAAAATTTATGTTAATACAAGTGGATCATTTATAAACTTAAATGAAACATTCCAATTTAATAAGAGGTATTCGAATGTTATGTTTTATTTAAAGGTAATAATTGGATTTAATTGGAATTTGTGTATATTGGATTATATAGGAAAGGAGTATACAAAAGAAACTGTGAATAGTAGAGTAGCAACTGAAAAAGGAAGAAATTGAAATAAGGGCAATAAACATTGTATAAATTAATAGTAATAAATGCCAACATTGAACTGTAATAAATATAATTAATATTACAAGTGGGTGAACGTAAAGATAAGGGTTAAGAGTGTTGGAATAGGTATATTAGAATAACTATAAAGTGTAAATGTACGTATTTATAGCAACATGAATTATTGAAGGAAAATAATTGGTAAACGGGGTTTGGGCTAAGGAAATGTTATTGATTGTTTTGAAACCTTATTTATTATGGGAAATTAATTTAGCATAAGCAAAACCAATGCAAATATCTAATTTATCAGTAAAGCAATAATAATAAATAGTAATCAATGCAAATTTATGTAACAATAGAATGTGAAATTTGGGGAATAGACGCAAAGTATATATGAGTTGCTAAAAGTATGCATAATAAGTGCAAATTTAATAAATCAATGTCCTGTAGAGGTTGGAGTATGGTTAGTAATAAAAGCTTTTAAAGGAAAAAAAACCTTTAATTTATAAATGAAAATCAATGCATTAAATTAGGTGTAACTGAATGCATGTAAATAATTTTGTAAGAATAAGTTAATAAACAATTTATTTGTGCATACCCGATTTAATTGAAATAACAGAAAAGACAAGAACTTGATTTGCCTAGGTGTATATATATATATATATATATATATATATATATATATATATATATTGATAAACTATAACTAAATAGAAAGTTTGGTAGTAAATAGGATATAAGAAGACAAAGGCAACTAGTAAATTAATAAATGAATTCATAATAATAAGTAGTAATTAATGCATATATATTTGGCATTAGTGATCATTACAAAACTTTACCCATTTATCTAATTTATTTAATTAAATCTAAATCTATGGCAACATTGTTGTAATGATGGTTGTAAGTGAATTTGAATGTAAAAGGGTAACAATTATTTAGGTTAACCATTTTGAGTATGTTAAGTTAAGAATGGCAATCGATTGAAATAAATCTAAATTAATTATTTTGTTTTGGTTAATGTGTTCTAGTTAATAAATGGGAGTTTATAAGAAATGAAGCATGCACTAATGACATGTATTATAATTCAAATGTTATTTGTACCCATAAAAGTGTCTATTTACTGAATAGAAAGATTTTAAATCAATAAGCGAATTTATTTAGGTTTCAATTTATAATTTATAACATTTAATGTAGACTCAATTACAATTAATTGACTTAAATCGTGCAGTTAGCGTAGATTTGTTTTGTAATTGGAGTAGTTAATTCTATAAGATGAAGTTAATGCTAATTCTATTTATAATTGGACCATTTGTTGATATAGATTATAGAAAGAAAGATGTATAAATTTAATTAAAGTATCAACATTCAACAATTGTAATTATTGAAAATTAAAATGGAATTTGAGGATAATAAGGTGAAACCATGAACAAATGTTAGTGCATCCTTAAAACTTAATTTATAATTTCTAAATATAAGGAAGTGGAGAAATTAATAAAATTGTGGATATATTTTGAAACGTAAACGAAACGTCTAGATTTACATTTTTAAATACGTTTAAAATAAAATGTAAATGATAAGGAATTTATTTATTTCCTAAATCCGTAACGTGTGTAATTAATATTTTTTTATCTTTTGGGACCACTTCCGTTTGCACGTTAAAATTCGTGCACACCTATTCTTTTGCGTCTATCTATAAATAGACGGTTATAAACCCTAGCCTCCACTCTATTCTCTTTTGATGTACATTCATTTCTTCAACTCTGTCTCTTCCTCAATGGATGCAATTCTAGATCCAAATTCAAAATTCAAATCAGATAAAAATTCAAAGTTCCTAGAAAATTCCAAAAAAATTTTGTGTTGTAGTTTTCATCAATACGAATCTACGCGTAGTTTCTGTTTGTGCATTTGAGGCTCGAGGTGGTCGTGATTCACGGTCAAAGGGGAGGAGACTGGAGCTTGATGGGTTCTGTAATTTGCGCACGGCCTGTAGGAGAAAACGCGTGAGAAAGGGGTGGGAGAATGAGATGACGTGGCTCTATTTAGGTTTTGTTTTATTTTTATTTTATTTTGTTTTCAAATCGTTTATATTGAATATCTTTTTCATACGATCTCCGATTCACGCGAAATTTCTTTTGTTAGGATCGTAATTAAAGTTCAGATCTGTTGACGCTGGTTTGGACTGATTTGGAGACCGTCGAATTTTGGGTTTAAATCGGATTTAAATTCGATTTAAATTCAAAAAGGTGAGTGTTTTAACCCACTCACAACTTCTAAAAGTTTTTATGTTTGTTAAATTTATTTTAGATATGAGTAGAGATTTATTTATGACTGTTTGGCATATTTTATTCATCATATCTGTTAAATCGCATTTATTTAATATAACTGTTCATTTAAATTTTATTACTGCATATAGATTGACAGTTATAGTTATTTATTTGCAGATAAACTGTTAGTTTAATAGTTGTTAAATTTATTTTTGAATATAACTGCCAGTTATTACCTGTTATATATTATCGGATATATATTTATATTGTTTTGTTATTGGATGATGATTGTGATTTGGATGATGGATGATGATGGATGAATGGATGTTTTATTTTATATCATTAAACTACAAGTTATCATGCATTTTCGTTCCATTCGGGATTGTGGTTTGAAATGATATACAACCGCAAATTTTTATTTTTAATTTGCGGATTGAAATGATAAACATCCGTATCACTTGACCATAGGATAGAAAATTATATACAGGCACCGTGGTCTATATATAAAATATGTTAAAGTGATTTCTATGGTTTGGATGGGATACGGTTTATAAAAAAATTTAAGTTTTGATATTTTATAAATATTATTCTTCTACATATATACATATGAAGTTAAAATTTTTGAATTTAGGCTGTGTATAAATCTGTTAAATAAAAATGGAAAAATTGAGAAAATGGAATTTGATAATTTATATTATATGTTTAAGTTTGGAAATTTTAAGGTATGATATTTATAACTGGAGTTTTTCCAAGATAAATTTAAATGAATATTCTAGTATAATTAAATTTAAGGAAATATTAAATTTCTAGAAATTGGAGTTGTATTTATGGATTTTTATGTGAATATTCAAGACTAAATAATAGAACAATTGATTTGTTGAAAGAATAAAATTCCAACTTTAGTTTTGAAATATTAATACTCCAAATGGATATATATATATATATATATATATATAGACATTGAAATGGTTTTGGAACTTGAAAGTGATATTTAAATTATGGTTTAGACTTTAAATAAAGAAATATATTTGTAAAGCCATGGAAATTATTTTTCTTTAAAAAGTAACCTTAAAGTAAAACCATTTATTTTATATACCGTTGAATATCCAAACCATTCAAGTTTTAGAAGTTATGGTTTTAAAACTATGAATTTTCGAAATACTATGCTTTGAAAGTATAATTCAAATGTTTGGTTTCCAGATATTATAGATTTTAAAGCAGTATGATTTTTGAAAAGAATTATATTTGGATAAAATGATATCATATTGTTTTGGGTTTTAAAATGATATCGTATTCATAGTTTTTGAAATGGAAATTTTTATTCTGGTTTTTAAGTATAAACTATTTTTAAATGACCGCGGTGTTATAATAACGATGGGTTGGCAAAGAGACCGGGATCGGATATGGACATACTCTCTGTCGATACCGAAAACCACTTTGACTAACCGTGTACGCGGTGGAGATTCCAGAATGAAGTAGGTTGGTGGAGGCGTTTCCTGCAAGGTAAATACGTGGACCCGACTCCCGTGAGTTGGCATAAGGTGGCTAAAACAGGAGCGATTCTCGGGCCAATGAGGTCATTCCTCTGATCGGACACTCCTCTTCGATATTATACTTTGACTTTGGATTATTTCAGTGGCCACTTTTACTTTGATTTTTGGAGGAGTTTGTTCGAGGTGGGCGGTAGCTGCGGCTATGCGTTTCCATCAGCCCGGATAGCAATTGGTATATCTACCCTGGCATTGCCTTGTTGTGCCGTGCCACCTACCCTAGCGCGCTTTATACGAGTTTTGTTTTGTACCATACCTATGGAGTGCCCTCTGACGACGCCCAGTACGGGGGAGATTACGGTACTGTATAGACTATGGGAATATATTCTGTGTTAAGGGCTATATGGATAACCCCTTAACGCTATTAAAAAGTAAGTTTATTTTACAATTAGACACTATTATAATAGCGCAACATACTACATAGTAAATAGTTTAACAGATCCTTAGAAGATGTAAATCCCGAGCATCTCTTGAGTTACTGCACTCATATTTATTTCTGTTAATTTAACTTACATAAGATCTTTTAGTTCTGACTCGAGTGTTTTTGTCTTTTCAAATTCGCTCGGGTCAGTCCGAGCGTGTCAGGATTTGAAGATTTAGCTTTGGAGGATGAAGACGAAGGTTTGTATTATTATTATTTATACTATTGCACCACAGTCACATTGTTCCGCTGCATTGGTATTTATTGGTATGTGAACTCTGATATTAAATTGTATAAAGAAGAATCAAAAGTTTTGTAAACAGTTTTATAAACTGTATATTTTATTATTATATTTTATCCTTCCGCTGTGAGATTCTATTTTGTTTATTTCTTCTCTGTTTTTTTTCTTATTTACCCATAACAATCCGTCCTTCCGTATGGTTTGAATCGACATGTGTATCGGTTTTAAGCGTGCGAAAAAGGCGGGATGTTACAGTGCCCCCTCTTCATATGGTATGGCTTAAATTACATGGCATAAAATTTCCATAAATCACCTAATGCAATTATCTTTTATTTGAATCTACTTAAAAATACATCGATATTATATATCAATGTGTGCAAATATTACTTTATAAATGCATTCAAATAATTAAAAACAACTCACAAACATCAACTAAATTAAATATTAATTAATATTTTTTAAATATTAATTAATTAAATTTAATTTATAATATTTTATAAATTAATTAAATAATGTAGCTTTTCAAAGAAAAGTCATTATTAAGATTGTGCGACTTAAATGCGTAAATTCAGTCAGCGGCTAGTATTGAACAATTCGAATATTAATGTTCACACGCCACCTTAGCTAATGGTATGATATTTTGGCTAAATTTATCATTTACACATCTTTTGGTAAAATCTAATTTTACTTGTTATAAGCGGTATCTCATAGTAACAATTATTTACACCAATTCTCTTATTAAAACTGCATCACTTCGGACTTATGGAATTTGTAACTATCAAAATTCTAATATCGTTCATATTCAACTTTATAGTCCAAACACATAGTCCACGGTTTAACAACAAAAATTATTATCACCCGAACTACTTTGGCCAGAGATTTTAACTTTGAGTTGACTTCAGTTGAGCGTTTTAATAACCCATATAACTGAGGTTCGTATTGAAGGTCAACAGTATTCTCAAGTCAAGAGAACAATATAAATTAGTCACTTCGATATTTTAAGTTTGAACTTAGTTATATTAACCAGCAGAAAACTATCGAGTGAGTCTTTCCATAGTTATCCAATAACTACAGTATGTAACCCTTTTGTACTCCCGGTAGTCATGAGTAATACATCATCCAACATTTGTAGAACATTACATATTCTAGCCTTAATGGATGCATCGATGTCCAATCTCGATACATTCTGACTAGTAATATTGATAATGATGTGCTTATCATATTATGATATAATACTCACAGTCACAACTATTTATAACTACTATCACAAAAACATCATTTATGAAGTTTCTGACATATATACTTAAGTAAACTAATTAATTATTTAGAACCTTTTGTAACAAGTATATAACAAAATGGAAACAAGTTTATTTTGAACAAGATTGGTTGTCGGCTTAGATTTATGTAATAAATAACATAATTACCCCTAGGGCATACCCTAACTCTATTTCATGTTTACCCAAAGTGTTTTCCTAGATACGAGAAAAGTGGTGTTTTGTTATTAACCTTTTAGCTGGCTATATTATAAGTATCATGTCACAAAGTACTTGCATATCTTTTACTACTGGCCAAGCTTTTTACACTATTTAGGTGCCAAAATATAAATTAAGGTCGGAGGGACTTTTTGTTTTCAAAGTTGTAGTATCACTTGCTTAACATATCTTATCTAAATATACGTGCAGCTTAACATATCTTATCCAAATATGCTCAGCATAACATATCTAAATATTTAGCATTAAACTTTAACCTTTTCAATTTACAATTTACTGGCTAAATTCCATTGTGAAAAGCTTGCTTTGAGTTTATTCTGTATCTTATAGCAGTTTGGTAAATCTTTGATGAATATGAGGATCTTTGTTATTAATCCTTGTATTGTAAACTAGTCTTCAAGCTTTTCTTCTAGAATCTATATAAACCATTTCCATGTCTGCATTCCACAAAATTCATTTAGTTTAAATATCAAAATTCCCTTCTTTAAACCATAACTAGATTTCGTTTTATGATTTGGAAACTTAGTGGTTTGTATAAAATGCCTTGTAAATTCAGTTAGACTAAATTGTAATTGGCTGGAACTATATTTCTTGTGTAGTAACTGACGTATATTGTATTTCATTTCCTAAGTACCTTAGTGGTCATTTTCCTTTGTCTTTTGTGCGATTTCCGAAGGGTTATGTGTTTCACATAATTAATAAATTTGGATTTAAGCCATATATGCAGGGCACTATTTTATAATTTACAGACGATTAAGCGTTTGAAAGTGACTCTGTTTTTTGGATAAAACCTGATAGTTTAGTTTAATATATAATATATGCAATGAACAACGTGAGCTATAGTCTACAGGTTGGCCTTGACATTATTATTTTTCATCTAATTTTTGAAAAACAGTGATATATTAATATTAAGATAGTAGTTAAATTCTGTAGGCTAGAATGATTAGGCTTGTTTATTATAACAGTTGCAGTTATTTGATTGAAAACTATATATTTTCTGTACACTACGATTCTTCCTTTTATTGATTTTGGATTATTTTTTAGACATAGTTATGATATGAATACGAGTGAAACTGATTACCTGAGGACATGTTTGAATTATGACTATTTGATATAAAATGAATCGGTCCTACATGTTAAAAAAGGAAATTTACATGTCATATTATTGATGGCATCAACTTTGACTTGAATAAAAATTTAGTATATTCTGCATTTTGTTAACGAGATAGCTTACTTGGAGTATTCTCCCAAGATTCTTCGTCCAAGTTGGGTTACTTTATGGGATTTGAAGAAAGAGGCTGCAGAGCACTTGCAAGTTGATATTTGATATTTGATATTATCATCAACTAAAAATGTGCTTGAATAGATGAAAAATGTAAGATAATATAATAATTATTTTATTTTACTTTCATATGAGTTTATCAGTTAAATCAAGTGTGAATAATTCTTTATGTAATAATAAAATGATGTTACTATGCTCAGACTTTATTATGAATTGTGTGAATATACGAATCATTTTAGCTTTTTAGAAATGTGAATTTTTTTGTTATGTTTAGTAAATGTGGATGATTTTGGTTATATTAGTATAATTTTAGCATCAGTTGCAAAATTATACTAATTCTACTGGTGCGTGTTGCACCAATACTTTAATTTAATTTTGCATTTTTAACAACAAACAAAAATAGCTATAAAAGACTTTATTACAACAAGCAAAAAAGTTAAAAATGACATTATTACAATGAGCAAAAATAGTCGTAAAAGATTTTATAACAGTGGTCCCTTACAATAGTCCAAAAAAGTTGTGAAGTGCTCCAATCCTAGTACAACCTCGCATATTATGACGGTTGAATACATATTTTTAAAGCCTATAACAACTGGCATTGCTACTTGCGAAATTGATATTTTGTTATAGTGTAAATCCATACGGATTTTATATGAGTTTTTTTCTAATTAAATCTGTAAGGATTTTTCTGAAAGGAACAAAAATTGGTTTTTTAATATATAATTGTCCAAAAGATTTAAATACATTTGTACTTATTATTTTATTTCAGGTTTAAAAATAAATATACACATGCACAAAAAAAGTATATTTTATATATATTAATATTAATAAATTTATATAAATACACACACGTATGTACAGTGATTATAAATTCAAATTTTAATTTTAATTTGTTTTAAATACATTTTTTTTTTAAAAAAAAAAAACCCTACTCCGGAGAATAGAGCTAGGGGATACAGCTGTCCGCCACACCGACCCCCCTTTTTAGCCAGCCCAGCCAAGAGCATTAATCCTCTACCATTTTCGGCTTTGTTGAGGATAGACCGCTCAAGGCCTTAAGGGAAACATATCTCAGCTGCGGGACTTGAACCCGCAACCTCCAGAAACTTTGTTCCATAGTAATCAACAGCAAATAAATATACAAATTTGTGATAAAACTTTGATCTAATCTACACATGTGAATCGACATAATATACACATTTGTGATAAAACTTTTATCTAATCTATACATGTGAACCGACATAGATAATGCATGTATAATAGAAAATATGTTAGAAGTTACCAATATTGTACCTTGAGTGTGCACATTGAATGTTGAATCTGAAACTCCTTAAATCTAACCAATTCAGTTCTAGAAAAGCATCCAACTGAAGAGAGCATCACACTTTGATATAGATCTGATTTGATTTAAATTTATTAGGATATAAAGAGGGGGAGGGGTCCTATTACTTAAGCATAAGACCAGATGAAGGAGGGGACAAAAAGTAAAATGCAAATGAATGTGGATGGTTGGTTTAAATAGGAAATAGGAAAGAGTAAAAGGAGGGATTTAGATCTCCTTGTTTACCTCCTCTCCTCGCCAATATAAACAATATATTTCTTGCAAATATTTTCATCCTTCCCTCCTTGTATGTCAGCTAAAGAAATAGGCTAGTATTTATGGACCTAATGAAATGACCAAAGAAATATGCTAAGGGACCCATTAATAATTCAAAAATATTAATTAATTTCATTAATTTATAATAAATATAATTAAATTAAATCAAGTGATATTTCAGAGTATTCAACATTACAGTTGTGCAACCATAGGGGTAAATTTGGTCAGTGATTAATATCGAACAATTCAAATATTAATATTCACAGTCTCCTTAGCTAGTGGTGTGACAGTTTTGCTGAATTTTTCATTTACACGTTTTTAGTAAAATCCAATTTTACTACTTTAAGCGGTCTATGTCAATGATGACTATTTATGTGACGCCCCACCTCTATACACACGCTAGCCAAGAACACTACGGAGTAATGCTGTCGACTAGCACGGAGAATAAGGCTGTTGAGGAGCGACCATCTGTATAATTGCTTTGTGCGAGTATCGATATGCCAGATAAAAATATAACTTTTCATCTCAAGAGGAAATCCGACATACCGACACAAACTCAAAGCTACTACACAGTGGCTATAAAGGTCTTCGGAAACAAATAAAAAAAAAACATAACATAAATCGGCCACAGATAATTCATATCACAAAGGCGGAAATAGATATAAATATAACACATGAAAGTGTACGTCAGAGTAGTGGTCAAACAAGATCCACAATATCAAAAAGAATAGATACAAGTGCTAGACAAAAGAATAAGTATACATCATAGAGTCTGTATCTCGAATGTATACAACAAAAACTACTAATCTAAGGAGTTAGCCAAAAGTCAGATGATGGTCCGATAAGGAGTCAAGCAGAAGCACCTGTAAAATCTCAGTCTGACCCGAGTATTATTTAAGAAGAAAATAATAAACGTGTAACGACCCAGAATTTTGAAAATTTTAATTTGAAAATATTTAATTAATTTTAAATATTTGAATGATGGTTTGACTTTCAAATTATCAGAATGAATTTGGCGATTAAATTTTAGAATTTAATCTATTCATAGTTGAATAAAAATTTGAATCCTCAATTTTAAGCTGAATAAAAATATTTCAAAGGCTTGTAAAATTCATATTGATAATACTGAAGGTAATAGAAGCTTCAGAATTGAATTTGAAACTACTTTGGTCAGTTTTGAAATTAAATCGTTTGAATCGATATTTAAAAGTAGCCGTCCGAGGCACAGTCTCCGATTTCGACGAAACCAGTTCCATTGGGCCCGTAATATTGAATTATTCTCGGATTTCAAATTTCGTGTTGATCGGAGTTGTTATGTGAGCATACGGTGAGTAAACGCATTGAAATTTTCAATGAATTCAATTTAAATTTAAATTTAAATTTAGTCAACAACACACCACGTTCTTCCATTTATCACGCCTAAAATCGCGCCTAATATCACGAGAAAATCATGCAAGCACGTAATCCTGTCTTCCCCTCTCCTTTACAAATCTCACGCGACATTACTTTTCCTCCTCCCAGAAATTCAAATCCAAATTCACGAAAACAAATTAATGGCCGAAGCCGTCTCCCTCTCTCCCATTTCCTTCTTCCCCCTCTTCTATTCCTCTTCCCCAAAATAAAGGCCGATGGCCGCTACTTATAAAAAAAAAGCGAATCGAAGGCGAATTGCGCGTGGTGTCGATGCGAGGCATCTCGCGCGCGCAGGGGGAGATCGCGATTGAACTCACGAACACGATACGGCGGCGGCGTCACAGCAGTTGCAACGAAGTGGCGCTCGCGATGATTGGTGGCGATGGAGGCGACCGCGTGGTGGCACGCGCGTAGGCCGAGGTGAAGGCGGCGTGGGGACGAGCGCGACTCGCGAGCATGGACGAGGCGACGTGGCAATCCAGTGGAGTCTTCGAGTTCGAGCTTGGGGATTTTCACAGTGAGGTAAAAACAGTTTTTCTTTATTTGTAAATTTATTCAATGCATTAAGAAGAAAAAAAATGTTTACTGTGATCGTTCTTTTATGCAAACAGAAAAGAATTATAATACAGTGAATAAGATAGCTGAGATTTTAATACAGTAAGTTAAATATTAAAAATTTAACATCATAATTTGAAATTAGGAAATTAGTTTAAAACAAAATCATTTGTTAATTTAAATATCAAATAGAAGTTTGTTTAAATGTTAAGAAGTTATTTAAAAAATTTGATTTTTGAAATATATAAATTATTTTAGTTAAAATAATTTATTAAAAAGGGATTTGTTAAAAAATTTAAACATAAAACTAGAATTTATAAAGCTTAAAGTGAAAATTGTTAGTTAACTAAATTTATTTAAATAAGAAATTAAATTTTTCGTCTAGTTCATATATTTATAAATCGTATAATGTTTATATACAGTAAATGAAAGTATCAAAGAAAATTTAGTTCTTAAATTAAATTTTTATTTAAATAAATTTATTAAAGAAGAAACTAGTTTAAATAAAACTTTTAGTTAATTTAACTATTAAAATGAAATCACCGATGAATCAAAATTATCAAATGAAAATTTATTATTCGATTTGTTCGAATATTAATGAATTTGTATAATATTTATACAAGGTCTAAAATGGAGAAATCAAGCTGGAATAATAATGGATTGCAAATTAAAGCTAAGGCGAGAACTTCTCACTCAAAAATTTATAAGTTGGATTTGCAGTTATTTATTGATTGCTATTTGGTTGTGATATTAAATATAGTAGGATATATCTATATATATATAGCAATATATATATATATATATATATATATATATTGGCATATGTATATATTGCAGTTGATTGATTCCCCGCATTGTATAGCGGATGAGACCCTATTGCGCCGCCTATTAAGCGGATAATATTTTATAAATCCCATATACCGCGATATTCCACTTCGAAGTGGAATGGGTATTGTGCTAATGTCTGTGGATGCAGGAAAACAGGTTGGAGGGATCCAACTGGATTCCTCACAAATATTTATTTGATTCAGATATTGTGATATTTGATTTTTTATCATATCGATATATGATATTGGAAAGTCGTGATTGACTATTTGATGTGTTGCATCATCGAATCCAATTTTGAAGCTTAAAAATAACGATTTTGATTTTTAAGGGATTTCTAAAGTCATTTTTGAAAGTATACGTTTATAAAATATATTTTTTTTGAATTGATTCATCTTAAAAAAATAAAACGTTATAATTTTAATATTATAAAAATTATGATTTTTGAGAAATACAGTTAAAGTAGATTTTTGAAAATAGGGGATTAATGATTTTATAAAATAATATAAATTGGGATTTCTGAATTTATTATAAAAAGTTTAAAAATAGGATTTATGAAATTTGATTATTTTATAAATCAAAATGAGGAAATTATAAAGGAGTTTAAAGACGTTTTAAAAGAATAATATAAATTGATCCATATAAAAGATTTATAAATTGATATTTATAAATTAAAAATATTGGAATTGTAAAACAAGCTTTTATAAGTGATAGAATGAATTGTGAATGAATTTCATAAATGAATGAAATTTATAGGATTATAACGGTGAAGTTATAAATGGAATTTTATAAACAGTAGGTTTATAAAATTTGTAAAGTTATTTAAAAGAATAGATTTTGGATAAATAAATGAATCTTATAAGTTATAAGATTTAAATTTTGGGAAGTTTAAAAGAACGTTTTTGCAAACAAATAAATTTTAAGTATTTAACTTATAATATGAACTTTTAGTATATTATTGAGATATGAAATTGAATAGGTTAATAAAGGAAATTTATAAGAAGAAGTGTTATAAAATAAATAGAAATGGAATTTATAAACATTGTTTTATAAATCCGCAACGACTTATCTTGATAAGTAAATTGTTGTAATTTGTTAATGGAGTTATATTCACGTTTTAGACAGTGAATAATCCTTTAAAACAAAATGTATAGAAATGATGAAATTGGTTAACAAGTATATTCACGTTTTGAATAGTGAATAATATATTAAAGAAAATATTTTGGATGTGATGTTTTAAATAGAATTAAAACAATCTAAAGATGCTTTAAAATGTATTAACTATCGAAACCATAGATTTCAATATTCATTGTTGAAATAGACGTTTTCGAGAAATAGAAGGAAATAGTAGATTATAACACTGTTGTTATAATAGATGATTTCCGAAAGGAAATGTTTTGTATAGTATTGGGATTTATATATCTATTTTAATTTCGAATCCCTATACTAGTGATTTTGGGTTGTCGTAACGATGTTTTACGCAACATTCGTTTTGGCCTAAATAAATATGTTTAAGAGAATGATTTCCTTAAATAATGAAATATATACTTAATTTCGATTTAAGTATATTGAAAATTTTCCAGGTGTAGAAAATAAAAAGACTTATGAATCACTTATAAAAAAATAAGTATGGAAATGTTTTTTTTTTCAATATTAAGTGAATATTTTGAATTTATCTTTTTGAAGATAAATTGAAAATGAATATTAGAAATCGAATGGAAATCGTATATTCATATTTATCTTGGAAATGTAAATTCAATATGGAATTTAAAAATGAAATTTGGAAAATGGGTTTAAAAATAAATATTTATTTATTTTTGAAGAATGGAAAATATATAAAGATATTTTTGGAAAATAAATAATTTGGAAAATTATTTGGAATTTGGTGATGTTGTGCATATCCATTAATAGTTCAATAACCGACTATCAATATTTACCTTTAAATAGGTATTTGTTGTGATTTGCTTGAAATTGAATGCCACACTTATTTTTTTAAAATAAGCGCTCACTATTCATGTTAACCGGGAAAGGAACTTGGGGTCGTATAACCCATTCCGAATATGTGATACGTCGTTATGAATTGCATTTGAAGACTGGTGTTGAAGACCGGATATTTTCGAAAACGAAAGGGTTTCTTGTTGATTGTCTCTGCACTGGCTGATCCCGGTATAGAGATCTCCATATGTGATGGGAAATCCGGACGTGATTAGAGATTATCCGGATTGCAAGGACTTCTTTGTAAGTGCCTTCGGTTCTGTTCGATCCCAGAACAGACTTAAATGGATTGTATGTCTGACATTACAATTGAGATATAAAGCTGATTTCTTTCAAATATATTTCTGTTGGTGGCGGAGAATTTATTCTCTTAGCTTAACACCCTTCTCTGAGACGTATGAGCTCAGAGGTTATATAGTTGAAGGTTATTAGCAATATACTCCCAATTTGGTAATGTGACATGCTGAGTGTTGTTGTGAAATGATCATTGTGTTGATCATTTGTGATTGGATCATTTTTTTGATCGTTTATCTTTGTGATCATTTCTATGATCATTTGTTGACCCAAAGCACAGCTTTTGTATAAAGCGTGGCTTTGTGGACGAAACTTCGTCGAACCTCACACCCCGGAATGGTCAAAACAGTAAAGATGCAGCAAGGTTATGAGGGGTAGCTCCCTTTAGGGTATGTGCATTTCCTTCTGGAAAAGGGTGGTATCATGGTATGGAGCCCAGATGCTTACTCATGTTGAAACACTTATTATTTGGTGTGATGTTGATTACGAGCGCTCGGTTAAAGGTCCCAAAGGACCGGGGGATGGCATACTCGTGTCAGTAGTTACCCAGTTAGGGGTAACCCGGCCTTGTGTTGGCAGAGATCCGGTTTGGTTCTCGGGGACGTCCTTCCAGAGGCGTTCTCATGTGGCAATGAGAAGTTCCTTGGCCTGACCATTCGTTGGAAATCCAAAGAAATAATACGACCTTGTACGGTATTAGTTGTAGAACCTAACATTCACTTATGGTGGCGCCCCACTGTTTGGATGGTAGCTATAGTAGGCATAGTTCGAATGTCTATGCTGGCTAAGATTTATATCTTTATTTTCGAAATGATTTTCTCTACACTATGCACTAGTAATAATATCAAATGTTCTTTTTAATGCGTATCAAGCATCTTTGACTATCATAAGGAGAAATCTCCTCCGATTCTGCGTTTGCATTGTGTATGTGTGCGGGAGGCCTTATGGTAGTCTCATTTTTAAAAAGCATAGCGAATTGACTTTAAAAATATTCCTCTATTTTTGATTTTAAAGATAAATAAACTGTTTTGAGTTCTCACACCAGTCACATGACTGACTCGGAGTTTATTGTTTTCCTTCCTAAACTCTGGGTGCCCACCAATTTCCACACGGACAGTCAAGAGTTAAGGTTTATCAGGATATTCTGGAATTCAGGAGTTGCTGGAGGCAAGCTGGATGGCATGGCGTATTACTAGTATATAGTATTTCTTTTCCGCTATTTGATGTTGTTTGTTATTGTACACTCTGATGTAATGAAATGTAATGTGATGTAATGTAATAACTGATATAGTTCTTTGTTTAAAGATTATTCATTTATTTATTATATGTTGTTCCGCTGCGAATTGTGAGATTCTGATATTGATCTGTTAATTCTATTCTGTTCTATCTTTTCTCTCTTCTTCTACCTCTTTCTTCTTCTTAAAACCCTAAGGGTTCGTATTTCCGTTCATCTTGAGTTAATCACTGGAGATTAGTGTCTATTCAAGGAGTACGGATATGCGGGTCTTTACATTTGGTATCAGAGCATATGGTTAAGCGACAACCATAGCTCTGTTGGGTATTACTCATTAGAGATAGAGTTAGTAGCACTCTAGAATGAGTTTGAGTGTAATAATAGATATGAGCGCGTATTTGTTAGTGAATATAAAATTGTTTTTGAATCGGGTAAATAGGATAATTTTGCCTAAAACTATTTTTGTATAGAAAAGAAATGATTTTCTATGAATTATTATAGTATATGGTTGCATGGTTATTAGAAAGTGATAATATTAAATTATTATCGTTAGTATATGAAATTAAATAAGAAATAAAATGTATAACCAAAGAATTGGGATAAATTCATTTGACAAATGAAATTTATAAATATAAAAAATATATATAAGGAAATGAATTCATATACAATTGGGATTTGTAAAATAAATTGTAAATAAATGAATTGGAAATGAATGATGAAATGAGATTTGATTTGATCAAATTGAATAAAAAAATCAAAACTTGGTGAAAATAAAATAAAATGGATTGAATTCAAGTAAACTAACTTGATAAATTATTAATTCTTGGACTAATGAATTGGAATTTGAATTGGTTAAATTAAAGTTTAGTCCTGAGCTAAATTTGAAGATAAATTTGAATTTTTTATATAAATTCAAGTAAGTAAAATAAATAAATTGAAATTCCCTTTGTTAGTAATTAAGTAACTTCAAGATGAATTGAATATGGAAATTGAAATTTAATATGAATAAGTGAATGTACTAATTGAATTAAATTAGTGAATGGAATAGATTTGAAAAGGTTTGAATGAAATTTGTTTGGTTAATAAATAAACTGAATGAAAATATGAAATGCAAATTGAACTGGAGTGGAATTAAAATAAATTGAATTGGTATCAATTTAAACTAGTTATAAACTAGAATGGATATTCTATTAAGTGAATATCATTAAATTTGCACAGAAATAATTGTCGTTTGACACAAACAAGATTGTATAAAATTATATGAGTTAATGAAAGCAAATAAAATTGATTTTTGAATCAATTAAAATGGTATTAATTCGTTTTGCTTAGAAATGAATAGAATGAAGAAAATGAGTTGTAAACGACTTGATTTAATGGAAATGTCATGTGAATTGGTCGTAAGCGACTAAAGATGAATTGAAACCATATGAATTGCTAATGGAATTTATCTTGGATGTATTGCTAATGAAATCTATATATTTGTTATTGAAAATGAATGTAATGTTAATAGATTTCTTATATTTGTCACTGACGTGTTTAAACTAAGTAAGTGCAGGTTTTGGAAGCCGTTTGGCTGTATTTTGGGTTGCGCAATAAGCTAATAATTAGCCGCTTTGCTTAAAAATGCTAATAAGGTACGCCTACGCAATAAAAATAGGAAATATGAACTGTTTTTCTGTTTTCATATTGTGAAATTGCAAAAGCTCCTCCGTACAAGGGAGACTCTGCCAAAAAAATTCGTGAATTTTGGGAGTTAGAAAATTTTTTTATTGAAAGTTTTTGGAAAATTTTAGTTAACGAAAAATCAATTTAGAAATTAGCAAACTGAAAAGAATTAGTGAATGAAACTAATTTAAAGTAGTAATATGAATTAGTAAATGAAAGCTAATCGTTAGAATTCAGTATTTGGAATTGAGAATTGAATTCGAATGGAATTTAAATTATGAATTGAATTCAAATAGAATTAAAATTGTGAATGAAATTGAAATGTAAAATTGAATGAAAATGAATGTGTAACTTCAATAGTGAAGTAAAAATGTATAAGAAGCATATATTGGAAATTTTGTAATGGAATTGGCAAAATAGTTTGAATGTTGGAATTGGATATTATGGCTAGCAGGATATACAGGTGTATAATGGAATTGAGATTTTGATTTCGAAGATAAAATTTAATTGCTCGACAAAAAGGTACGTATTTCAATTTCAGTATGAGATTTGATGATTTTCTTCTCCAGCCACTTTGCTTTCTCTTTTCTTTTTGATTCTGAGGGGCCGTGGTGCCATTTTGTAGTCGTACCGAGCTAGCCGTGCAAAGGAGACGCTGGCGAAATTTTTCGAAAATTTAGGGTTGTAGAAAAATTTTGAGAAATTTTGAAAGTTTGATATTTTAATTTAAATTTAAATTTGAATTTTGAAGTAAACAATATTGTTTGGAACCTATAATTGAAGTTGGAAAGCTAGTTGAAATGATAGTGAATCTCTAGTAAAATGATTTAGGTTAGTAAGTTGATAAAACTATTTGAATTGTGAAAAATAATAATCGAGATAAGGGCATTCTTCTTAACTTGTAATTTCGGGACGAAATTCTTTTAAGGAGGGAAGATTGTAACGACCCAGAATTTTGAAAAATTTAATTTGAAAATATTTAATTAATTTTAAATATTTGAATGATGGTTTGACTTGAATTTCAAATTATCAGAATGAATTTGGCGATTAAATTTTAGAATTTAATCTATTCATAGTTGAACAAAAATTTGAATCCTCAATTTTAAGTTGAATAAAAATATTTCAAAGGCTTGTAAAATTCATATTGATAATACCGAAGGTAATAGAAGCTTCAGAATTGAATTTGAAACTACTTTGGTCAGTTTTGAAATTAAATCGTTTGAATCGATATTTAAAAATAGACGTCCGAGGCACAGTCTCGGATTTCGACGAAACCAGTTCCATTGGGCCCGTAATATTGAATTATTCTCGGATTTCAAATTTCGTGTTGATCGGAGTTGTTATGTGAGCATACGGTGAGTAAACGCATTGAAATTTTCAATGAATTCAATTTAAATTTAAATTTAAATTTAGTTAACAACACACCACGTTCTTCCATTTATCAGGCCTAAAATCGCGCCTAGTATCACGAGAAAATCGTGCAAGCACGTAATCCTGTCTTCCCCTCTCCTTTACATATCTCACGCGACATTACTTTTGCTCCTCCCAGGAATTCAAATCCAAATTCACGAAAACAAATTAATGGCCGAAGCCGTCTCTCTCTCTCCCATTTCCTTCTTCCCCCTCTTCTATTCCACTTCCCCATAATAAAGGCCGATAGCCCCTACTTATAAAAAAAAAGCGAATCGAAGGCGAATCGCGCGTGGTGTCGACGCGAGGCATCTCGCGCGCGCAGGGGGAGATCGCGATTGAACTCACGAACACGATACGGCGGCGGCGTCACAACAGTTGCAACGAAGTGGCGCTCGCGATGATTGGTGGCGATGGAGGCGACCGCGTGGTGGCGTGCGCGTAGGCTGAGGTGAAGGCTGCGTGGGGACGAGCGCGACTCGCGAGCATGGACGAGGCGACGTGGCGATCCAGTGGAGTCTTCGAGTTCGAGCTTGGGGATTTTCACAATGAGGTAAAGACAGTTTTTCTTTATTTGTAAATTTATTCAATGCATTAAGAAGAAAAAAAATGTTTACTGTGATCGTTCTTCTATGCAAACAGAAAATAATTATAATACAGTGAATAAGATAGCAGTGATTTTAATACAGCAGGTTAAATATTAAAAATTTAACATCATAATTTGAAATTAGGAAATTAGTTTAAAACAAAATCATTTGTTAATTTAAATATCAAATAGAAATTTGTTTAAATGTTAAGAAGTTATTTAGAAAATTTGATTTTTGAAATATATAAATTATTTTAGTTAAAATAATTTATTAAAAAAGGATTTGTTAAAAAATTTAAACATAAAAGTAGAATTTATAAAGCTTAAAGTGAAAATTGTTAGTTAACTAAATTTATTTAAATAAGAAATTAAATTTTTCGTCTAGTTCAAATATTTATAAATCGTATAATGTTTATATACAGTAAATGAAAGTATCAAAGAAAATTTAGTTCTTAAATTAAATTTTTATTTAAATAAATTTATTAAAGAAGAAACTGGTTTAAATAAAACTATTAGTTAATTTAACTATTAAAATGAAATCACCGATGAATCGAAATTATCAAATGAAAATTTATAATTCGATTTGTTCGAATATTAATGAATTTGTATAATATTTATACAAGGTCTAAAATGGAGAAATCAAGCTGGAATAATAATGGATTGCAAATTAAAGCTAAGGTGGGAACTTCTCACTCAAAAATTTATAAGTTGGATTTGCAGTTATTTATTGATTGCTGTTTGGTTGTGATATTAAATATAGTAGGATATATCTATATATATAGCAATATATATATATTGGCATATGTATATATTGCAGTTGATTGATTCTCCGCATTGTATAGCGGATGAGACCCTATTGCGCCGCCTATTAAGCGGATAATATTTTATAAATCTCATATACCACGATATTCCACCTCGAAGTGGAATGGGTATTGTGCTAATGTCTGTGGATGCAGGGAAACAGGTTGGAGGGATCCAACTGGATTCCTCACAAATATTTATTTGATTCAGATATTGTGATATTTGATTTTTTATCATATCGATATATGATATTGGAAAGTCGTGATTGACTATTTGATGTGTTGCATCATCGAATCCAATTTTGAAGCTTAAAAATAACGATTTTGATTTTTAAGGGATTTCTAACGTGATTTTTGAAAGTATACGTTTATAAAATATATTTTTTTTGAATTTATTCATCTTAAATAAATAAACGTTATAATTTTAATATTATAAAAATTATGATTTTTGAGAAATACAGTTAAAGCTGATTTTTGAAAATAGGGGATTAATGATTTTATAAATTAATATAAATTGGGATTTCTGAATTTATTATAAAAAGTTTAAAAATAGGATTTATGAAATTTGATTATTTTATAAATCAAAATGAGGAAATTATAAAGGAGTTTAAAGACGTTTTAAAAGAATAATATAAATTGATCCATATAAAAGATTTATAAATTGATATTTATAAATTAAAAATATTGGAATTGTACAACGAGCTTTTATAAGTGATAGAATGAATTGTGAATGAATTTCATAAATGAATGAAATTTATAGGATTATAACGGTGAAGTTATAAATGGAATTTTATAAACAGTAGGTTTATAAAATTTGTAAAGTTATTTAAAAGAATAGATTTTGGATAAATAAATGAATCTTATAAGTTATAAGATTTAAATTTTGGGAAGTTTAAAAGAACGTTTTTGCAAACAAATAAATTTTAAGTATTTAACTTATAATATGAACTTTTAGTATATCATTGAGATATGAAATTGAATAGGTTAATAAAGGAAATTTATAAGAAGAAGTGTTATAAAATAAATAGAAATGGAATTTATAAACATTGTTTTATAAATCCGCAACGACTTATCTTGATAAGTAAATTGTTGTAATTTGTTAATGGAGTTATATTCACGTTTTAGACAGTGAATAATCCTTTAAAACAAAATGTATAGAAATGATGAAATTGGTTAACAAGTATATTCACGTTTTGAATAGTGAATAATATATTAAAGAAAATATTTTGGATGTGATGTTTTAAATAGAGTTAAAACAATCTAAAGATGTTTTAAAATGTATTAACTATCGAAACCATAGATTTCAATATTCATTGTTGAAATAGACGTTTTCGAGAAATAGAAGGAAATAGTAGATTATAACACTGTTGTTATAATAGATGATTTCCGAAAGGAAATGTTTTATACAGTATTGGGATTTATATATCTATTTTAATTTCGTATCCCTATACTAGTGATTTTAGGTTGTCGTAACGATGTTTTACGCAACATTCGTTTTGGTCCAAATAAATATGTTTAATAGAATGATTTCCTTAAAGAATGAAATATATACTTAATTTCGATTTAAGTATATTGAATATTTTCCAGGTGTAGAAAATAAAAAGACTTGTGAATCACTTATAAACAAATAAGTATGGAAATGTTTTTTTTCAATATTAAGTGAATATTTTGAATTTATCTTTTTGAAGATAAATTGAAAATGAATATTAGAAATCGAATGGAAATCGTATATTCATAGTTATCTTGGAAATTTAAATTCAATATGGAATTTAAAAATGAAATTTGGAAAATGGGTTTAAAAATAAATATTGATTTATTTTTAAAGAATGGAAAATATATAAAGATATTTTTGGAAAATAAATAATTTGGAAAATTATTTGGAATCTGGTGATGTTGTGCATATCCATTAATAGTTCAATAACCGACTATCAATATTTACCTTTAAATATGTATTTGTTGTGATTTGCTTGAAATTGAATGCCACACTTATTTTTTTTTAAATAAGCGCTCACTATTCATGTTAACCGGGAAAGGAACTTGGGGTCGTATAACCCATTCTGAATATGCGATACGTCGTTATGAATTGCATTTGAAGACTGGTGTTGAAGACCGGATATTTTCGAAAACGAAAGGGTTTCTTGTTGATTGTCTCTGCACTGGCTGATCCCCGGTATAGAGATCTACATATGTGATGGGAAATCCGGACGTGATTAGAGATTATCCGGATTGCAAGGACTTCTCTGTAAGTGCCTTCGGTTCTGTTCGATCCGAGAACAGACTTGTATGGATTGTATGTCTGACATTACAATTGAGATATAAAGCTGATTTCTTTCAAATATATTTCTGTTGGTGGCGGAGAATTTATTCTCTTAGCTTAACACCCTTCTCTGAGACGTATGAGCTCATAGGTTATATAGTTGAAGGTTATTAGCAATATACTCCCAATTTGGTAATGTGACATTCTGAGTGTTGCTGTGAAATGATCATTATGTTGATCATTTGTGATAGGATCATTTGTTTGATCGTTTATCTTTGTGATCATTTCTATGATCATTTGTTGACCCAAAGCACAGCTTTTGTATAAAGCGTGGCTTTGTGGACGAGACTTCGTCGAACCTCACACTCCGGAATGGTCAAAACAGAAAAGATGCAGCAAGGTTATGAGGGGTAGCTCTCTTTAAGGTATGTGCATTTCCTTCTGGAAAAGGGTGGTATCATGGTATGGAGCCCAGATGCTTACTCATGTTGAAACACTTATTATTTGGTGTGATGTTGGTTACGAGCGCTCAGTTAAAGGTCCCAAAGGACCGGAGGATGGCATACTCGTGTCAGTAGTTACCAGTTAGGGGTAACCCGGCCTTGTGTTGGCAGAGATCCGGTTTGGTTCTCGGGGACGTCCTTCCAGAGGCGTTCTCATGTGGCAATGAGAAGTTACTTGGCCTGACCATTCGTTGGAAATCCAAAGAAACAATACGACCTTGTACGGTATTAGTTGTAGAACATAACATTCACTTATGGTGGCGCCCCACTGTTTGGATGGTAGCTATAGTAGGCATAGTTCGAATGTCTATGCTGGCTAAGATTTATATCTTTATTTTCGAAATGATTTTCTCTACACTATGCACTAGTAATAATATCAAATGTTCTTTTTAATGCGTATCAAGCATCTTTGACTATCATAAGGAGAAATCTCCTCCGATTCTGCGTTTGCATTGTGTATGTGTGCGGGAGGCCTTATGGTAGTCTCATTTTTAAAAAGCATAGCGAATTGACTTTAAAAATATTCCTCTATTTTTGATTGTAAAGATAAATAAACTGTTTTGAGTTCTCAAACCAGTCACATGACTGACTCGGAGTTTATTGTTTTCCTTCCTAAACTCTGGGTGCCCACCAATTTCCACACGGGCAGTCAAGAGTTAAGGTTTATCAGGATATTCTGGAATTCAGGAGTTGCTGGAGGCAAGCTGGATGTCATGGCGTATTACTAGTATATAGTATTTCTTTTCCGCTATTTGATGTTGTTTGTTATTGTACACTCTGATGTAATGAAATGTAATGTGATGTAATGTAATAACTTATATAGTTCTTTGTTTAAAGATTATTCATTTATTTATTATATGTTGTTCCGCTGCGAATTGTGAGATTCTGATATTGTTCTGTTAATTCTATTCTGTTCTATCTTTTCTCTCTTCTTCTACCTCTTTCTTCTTCTTAAAACCCTAAGGGTTCGTATTTCCGTTCATCTTGAGTTAATCACTGGAGATTAGTGTCTATTCAAGGAGTACGGATTTGCGGGTCTTTACAAAACGGATCAGTCTAGCTATAATTATCAGATAAAAATGAGATATAAGAAGAGATATAATAGAAGGACGTATGATAACCAAAGATGTCATACTATGACAAGTATACATTAGAAAGTCCACAAAAGTCATACAATATCTCAAAGAATCTCATAGCATCAAAAAGAATGTCATATTCTTTATTTAATTCACCACGCCACAATAAATGACATACATATCAATGCCAACTGAAAAAGGTGGTGAAACACAAATTCTAGAAATCATCAAATAGAAATCCAGAAATCACAATAAAGAGGATGGCCAATCCCATAAACTGGACATCGACGCACCTAGAAAGACACGCCCCATGCACAGTCGAACATCGATGCACCTAGAAAGATACGACCCATGCTCTAGCATCGACGCACCTAGAAAGATACGCCCCATGCATAAATAAACATCGATGCACCTAGAAAGATACATCCCACGCATGAATAAACATCGATGCACCTAGAAAGATGCACCCCATGTAATGTCTAACACCGATGCACCTAGAAAGATACACCCCATGCATAATCGAACATCGACGCACCTAGAAAGATACGCCACATGCATAGACGAACATCGACGCAACTAGAAAGATACGCCCATGTCCCAACTTATTGAGCTGATTGCTCCACGAAGTAAACAAACATCGATGCACCTAAAAAGGTACACCCCATGCATAATAAACATCGACGCACCTAAAAAGGTACGACCCATGTGTAAACAAACATCGACGCACCTAAATAGGTACGACCCATGCAAGAAATGAGATGAAGCTCAATAAAATGAGGAACAGTCCTCCACATAGACAAAGAGACATCGCACATTGCTAGTCTAAACCATAAAATGATCATCATCGATCATCAAGAAGTGTCAATTACAATAAGCTAGTAAATATATGAGTTTAGCATCATGTCCCATAACCACTAGTTTAACTTAAATATTTACGAACAAATTGTATATCTCCACTAGAAAATTGTCACAAGAGTTTCAACCGAACAAGTCCAAGAATTAACCAGCGAAGTAAACGCAAGCGTTTCATACCACTTGTTTTACTAAGCCGTTTAATTAGATTTCTCATACAAGTGAGGTATTGGTTTGTGTATACTAGTAGATTGGAAAACGGTTTTATAAACGAGTTTGATATTGAAAATATAGTTGAAATCGTTTTGATGAAGAGGTTTTGATATTTAATACTAGTATTGAAACCTTTATATCTTTAAAGTGACAAATCACAAAAATGATTGTAGAACAATCAATCACCAAAATTCACATCCGAAGACGTGAATAAAATCCACAGAAATCGATACCAAATCCATAGAAATGGATATTTCCAAAAATCCATAAAAAGAAGTCATCAAAGTCGATAATAAGTGATAACGACTAATAGGATCGCTAAAATCGATAAATAACGGAAATTCACAAAACAGCCTGAATATGCAAAAATAAACATCTCCAGACGTTTGATTTGGAATCCAAACGTTTGAATTTGTTTTCTGAAAAATAGTTCAGAAAGCTACCCAGACGTCTGGAATAGCCAAAACAGACGTCTGAGCCATGGCCAGACGTCTGGTTTTGAATCCAGACATCTGGTTTTGTTCTCTGGCATTTTTTTATAATGTGCGTGCATGCATTTTTCTTTCTAGGTCCAAACCAGACGTGTGGACTTGGTCACCAGACGTCTGGTCACCTGGTCTGGGCAACAATTTGCCTAGGCCAAAGTGGCCAAAACGTATCGGGAGCGATCGGTTGAGCAACGACGACTAAGAATTTATGACTAGCGACAACCCAGCCTTAACGGCTCCTTAATACACCCGGAATATCATTGTCCAAATATTCATAATAGGATTTTCATAAACTTGGACCAAAACACCCAAATTAGGAAAATTCACCAAATCAATTCAAATCAAAAGCAAATGAATATGCACAAATGTTAGGAATTCATACCTAACCACAAAGATAGATATAGAAAAAGATGTGAGATAAAAATCTCACCTTTGAACCCAAATGATTGAAGAAGAAGCTTGAAAGCAAAGGGAGAATCAACCACTCTTCAACACAACCCAAATGAGCTTGAATCTCAACTCAAGAGAAGAAAATTCCTAAATTTAGGTTTAGCAAATTTCAGAAATCAAAGAGAGAATGAGTTAGAAGAAGTAGATGATGCTTACAAATAGCCTCTCTTTGAATTTGGAGCTAGAAGTTGGATTTTGCTATGGAACTAGGGCTTGGAGTTTTAATTTCTACTCTCTTCCACCACTGTTGCTAAAGCTTGAGTGTTAGGAATATGAAATGAAGTAATGAAGAGTTGTAGTGGGTTGGGACTGAGTTAGTAAGTGATTAATGGGTTCAGCCCAAACCAAAGCCCTAAGTGAAAAAGTGGCAAAATTTTACTATCTCCAATCATATCGAAGTTTATACTAAAAAAGGTCGCAAACGTCATTTTGAACTTGTTGGGGGTGGTCTCGAGTCCCATTTCGACTGTTTGCAAAAAGTAGCTTTTCGGATCAAAATCCGACGAACGGTGAAATATTTAAATAAAATATTTAAATATAAAATCGATAAATATGCGGGTTGTTACAGACTCCCCTCCTTAAAGAAATTACATCCTCGCAATACTTAAGAAGAAAATAAAGAGTAACAACCATAAAAGCATATCAACACAAAAGAAAATTGAAATAAGAAGTTCACCATAAAGAGCACGAAAGAGTTAGCACGAACGGGATCGCTCGATGAATTCTCTAGATTCCCAAGAGTAATCCCTAGTATTTGAGAACCATTGAACTCTCTCACAAGAAGAACATCTTTATTCCGAAGGCGCTCAACCTCCAAAGTAATGATGCGAATGGGATGTTGCTCATAAATCAAATTGGGTAAAACTTCAATTTCCTCAATAACACCGGGCTCAAGAATAAAAATCGGATTCCCTAAGGCATTTCCATAGTAGAAAGACATGACAAAACGTCATGAATATCAGAAAATTGAGTTGGTGCAACGACGTAGTATAATAACAGTACGCCCGATGAACTAGAAACTCAAATAATTAGGGACAACAACGTAGTACAAAAACGGTACGCCCAATGAACCAAAGCCCGAATAATTTCGGAGCACCGACGTAGTACAAAACGGTACGTCCAATGAACCAAAGCCCGAATTATTTTGGAACACCGACGTAGTACAAAAACGATACGTCCAATGAACCGATAAACCGGAACAATGATGTAGTATAATAATGGTACATCCATTGATCCAAATAAGACGGAACATCGATGTAGTATAATAACAGTACATCCGATGAACCGAACACCATAAACGAACATCAGACGCAAGTCCATAAAAGAAATGAGATGAAACTCAATAAAACGAAGTACATCAAAACGCCCAATGAACTTGATAAAAAGATAATTCCGACATCATCAAAGAATCAACAACTTGTTGCCTACGACAAAGCGCGTTGGCAACACGATTTCCAGAATATCAAGATCATAAGGTGCCAGGAACTCGAGTCGACATGAAGTTCCTTATGAGAAAATAAATATTCCAAAGATTTATGATCGAGGTAGAGAACAAATTTCTCATCCAAATATGATGATGCCAAATTCCAAAAGTAAAATAATAGCCGCGAGCACCAGATCATGAGTGGCATATCTAATCTCGATAAGCTATAATGATTTAGAAGCACAAGTGATAGCACGTTCTCCTTTGCAAGAGAATGGCATCCAAACCAATACGACTAGTATCGGTACAAATAGCAAGTCTTGGTTCCCCTTCAGGAATCACAAGAATAAGAGTATCGAAAGGAAGAGTTCTTTTAAATAATACTCTTTCCCGAAAAGTTAAAACTTTCAAAATTACATTTTTATTTTTATGTAATAACCTTTCTACAAAAATTTACATTTTTACAAGTCAATATATCGTGTCTGACTGTCTCATCAAAGCGTTTAGGAGATTTCTATCGATAACGTTGATCAAGCGCATCGACCAGAATTCTTAAAACACTAAATGGGCAATACAATCACAAAATCATATTCTATAGGATAAGTAAGTTTCTCAAAAACTTCTAAGAATATTCTTTGTTCGTTTTAAGAACAAAAATCCAGTTATACTTATAAATAAATCTTATGAAAAAGATTTGCAAAAATTTTTAAATTGCTATTTTCATCCAAAATCAATAAATGCAAAAAAATGGAATCATCGACATATTCGATAGAATGCTCGATACCTAAAATGGATGAAATAAGCTGGACAAACTGAATGACATAATAATTCATTCATAGGAATCATAACAAGTGCGGAACGCGGTAAGTGGAATGCTAACTTCCGCAACTCGTAGCAAATAAAAACCGGTGGTAAGGTCAAATTGGAAAGATCTTAGCACCACACAAAAGATTACTTAGGTGATAATCCTAAGACAAGCTCAAAAATACCGAAAAATTTCTCAAACTACATGAATGAGAGAAATAACACTTTCCTTATAAGTGGGCTTAAGGAATAAAATGATGCCATCAAGTTGGAATCAAAATCATAAAGGAAAAATAGAAATCTGCTTAACAGATTGAAAATATCGAAGATGAATAGTCCACTCGAGAAAATAGGATATAGGCTTCATTAATGATTAAGTCAATCCTATCGCACAAATCAATTCCGGAGCCTAAGTAAAAATATCGGCTCGGAAAGAAAAATCACATAAAATAATTTTCGACATCAAATAAAAGCAAATTGAGTGTTGCGCATCTACCATCCGGATTTTGTTGAGTCAAGATTTTTATAGAGTTTTGATTTCTGACAAAGGAATAAGCCGTGATCGACAAAAAGAAGTTATTCATTTAAGAAACACAAAGAGCTCCATATATTAGAGGTTGATTATTTGGTATGTTAGTAATTTATGTTAAAAATCTATCCTCAAATAATCATATAACTTCAATCTTTCAATATATATACATATGCACATTAACTGTGCAAATTGGACTAAACCGGTCGACCGGTTGAAAATAAGGTGGTCGACCGTTTTTGCCCAGAATGCACAGATAACATGCACACATGCACATAACGTATATATATTTAAATTCCTGTCTACCGGTCCATTTTTGACCTGTCGATCGTTTTTAAACAGAAAGCAACTTTTCCAAAAGACACTTCTCTTCTCCAAAGGTTGCATCTCCTATCTTTCATCAATGATCATAACTCTTAATGGCAACTGTTCACAAAGAGTTACAACTATTTTTCTCTATATATACTCATCTAAATCATTGATTCAAATACAAGTTTTTACACGATCATATATGCTCTCTAATCTAATCTCTAACACTCCTGCATTCTAAAAATTAATTTAGCTTATTGAATCATTGAAATTATTTCATATCTTTTGATTCAATAAGTAAATACCTTCTTTAATCTTTACAAAACATCATTCATATTCTTTGAGGATAAGATTATAGGAAGGGTGTACTACTAGTGACAAATCCGTGTTTTCAAGAACACAAGTTGTCAACAACAATTGTATTTGTTTTTGTTGAAGTCCTCGTGTTGTAAGAGGCAAGTGTTGAAGTCCTCGGTGTTGTAAGAGGCAAGTGTTGAAGTCCTCAGTGTATTAGAGGCGTGAAATCCCGTTCGGCTGTTCGGGTATTGTAAACCTGTTCCTCCGGGTGAAGCGAGGTAGTTAATAGTGAAAATCCAGATAGGAGTCTGGGACTGGACGTAGGACGGTGCTCCGAACCAGTATAAAAATCTCTGGTGTGATTTTTCTATTTTTATTTTTACTTTGCTACTATCATCTATTTTCCGCATTTATATTATTGTCCATATTACACGATCCGTGTGTACTATATTAGCACGTGCATTAGTATACACACCGCACTTTCAATTGGTATCAGAGCACGGTCATCATATAACCGTAACACAGTTATTTGATATATTCTTGTAATATGGCAAATAACGCAAGTACTAGCACTCAAAACACCACTTACACAGAAGGGCAATCGACACAAAGACCTCCATTTTTCAATGGTCTTAACTATAGTTATTGGGCAACACGTATGTCATTCTTTATGCAATCAAGTAGCTATGATGCTTGGAATGCTACTCAAAGAGAAATAGTGAATCCAACAACTGATTATTCAGAATGGACTGTGGCTGAGAAAACGGCAGCAGCCGTAAATGCAAGAGCAATAAATATGTTGTTCTGTGCATTAGACCAAAATGAATATAACCGTGTTAGTATATGCACTACTGCATATCAAATTTGGCAAACGCTAAAAATCACTCATGAAGGTACTAACAAGGTTAAACAAGCCAAAATAGCAATGCTGAAAAGTCAATTTCAGAATTTCAAAATGAAACCAAATGAGACAATCAATGAAATGTATTCACGGTTTCAAACTATTCACCATGCACTTATTGGGTTAGGACAAAAGTATTCTGATTTTGATGTTGTTTCAACAGTCCTACATTCTCTGACTAATGAATGGGAAGGAAAAGTATTAGCAATTGAAGAAGCTAATGACCTTTCCGTCATGAAGCCAGATGAATTGATAGGAAATTTAATGTCCTATGAAGCAAATTTGCAGGCTAGAAAAGAACAGAAAGAAGAAAAGAAAAATGTAGCATTTCATGTTGAGAAAGATGAAAATGAATCAGATTCTGAAGATGAAGATTTGGCGTTCATTGCTAAAGGTTTCAAAAAATTCCTAAAATATCGAAAAGCCAGTCGCTACAATAAAAGGAAACCTGGATCAAATAAACCATCTTCATCTGCTATAGAATGTTTCAACTGCCATAAAAAGGGACACATGCAGAAGGATTGTCCAGAACAAAAGAAAAAATCAGAAAATGACAAATTCAAATATAAGAAGGACAAATTAAAGAAACGAGCCTTCTCAGTAACATGGGATGATTCAGAGTCATCTTCATCAGAAAGTGAAAGTGATTCGGAGAATGAACAAGCTAATGTTTGCTTTATGGCAACAGAAGATGAGGTACAAATTCCTACATTTGATGAATTACTTGATATTAATGCTGAATTGATAGTCAAATATAAAGACTTAAAACGTCAATTAAAAGTAGTCAAAGCAGATTTAAGTAGAGCAGAGTTTGAACGAGATATGTTAAAAGATGAGAAGAAAATATTAGAAGAAGAACTTGAAAATATTCAAGAATCATCATCTAATGTTGACTCTCAAATATCTCTTTTGAGTCAAGAAATAGAAGCTCAAAAAGAGAAAAATAATGCTCTCACTACTGAAAATCATGAACTTAAAGCAAAAGTCAAAATTCTAGACCTAGAAAAAGCTAGTTTACAAACAAAGTTTGATGACATTACTCAAAATGTTTCTAACTTTAACAAAGGTCGAGAAAATTTGACTAAAATCATTGAAAGTTCACAATCTATTTCAGATAAACAAGGTTTGGGATATAACAAACATGAAACTAAGAAACATCTTAGAAATAAAAGGAAGAAGAAAGTACAAAAAACTGAAGCTAAGAAAAATCTTAGTTTATTATATTTCAAACCAAAACCAGTTGTGAAATTTCAAAAGAAAGATGTCAAGACTATCAAAATATGGGTTCCTAAAACAAATAACAATTTGATTAGGAACAAATACATTCAGCAATTCATGAATACTGTGCATCTTAATAATAATTATATATATAAAGGGGATACCGGACCCATATGGGTTTGGACTCCTAAGACCTAACTCTTAGGACCCTATAAAAAGTGGGTACCATGGACTTAATTCTATTCTTTGCAGGTCCTACTTAAGAAAAGAGGAAAATGGATATTCTGGCTGATATACTCCTATATTATTCCATTATCTATTATTCCTTTTTGTCGATGACAAAGGGGGAGAAAGTGCTAACAATTATTTGCAGGAATATATATATATAAGACAAAATCTCAGGGGGAGATCACATATTCAGGGGGAGATTCAGAACTTCAGATATATGTTGTCATCAATCAAAAAGGGGGAGAATGTTGAGTCAAGATTTTTATAGAGTTTTGATTTCTGACAAAGGAATAAGCCGTGATCGACAAAAAGAAGTTATTCATTTAAGAAACACAAAGAGCTCCATATATTAGAGGTTGATTATTTGGTATGTTAGTAATTTATGTTAAAAATCTATCCTCAAATAATCATATAACTTCAATCTTTCAATATATATACATATGCACATTAACTGTGCAAATTGGACTAAACCGGTCGACCGGTTGAAAATAAGGTGGTCGACCGTTTTTGCCCAGAATGCACAGATAACATGCACACATGCACATAACGTATATATATTTAAAGATTGAAGTTATATGATTATTTGAGGATAGATTTTTAACATAAATTACTAACATACCAAATAATCAACCTCTAATATATGGAGCTCTTTGTGTTTCTTAAATGAATAACTTCTTTTTGTCGATCACGGCTTATTCCTTTGTCAGAAATCAAAACTCTATAAAAATCTTGACTCAACATTCTCCCCCTTTTTGATTGATGACAACATATATCTGAAGTTCTGAATCTCCCCCTGAATATGTGATCTCCCCCTGAGATTTTGTCTTATATATATATATTCCTGCAAATAATTGTTAGCACTTTCTCCCCCTTTGTCATCGACAAAAAGGAATAATAGATAATGGAATAATATAGGAGTATATCAGCCAGAATATCCATTTTCCTCTTTTCTTAAGTAGGACCTGCAAAGAATAGAATTAAGTCCATGGTACCCACTTTTTATAGGGTCCTAAGAGTTAGGTCTTAGGAGTCCAAACCATATGCTCAAAACATATGACGGGAGACAAAAGCTTATTAACAAATATTAAATACTCAGATGGTGGCTCAGTCACTTTTGGAGACAATTCAAAAGGTTATATCATCGGCAAAGGCGATGTGAGCAATTGCGGTACATCTAACTTACCTCTTATTACTAATGTCATGCTAGTTAGAAATTTAAAACACAATTTACTTAGTATTAGTCAGTTATGTGACAAGGGTTTTATAATTTCCTTTTCAAATAATAAGTGTAGTATTTTAGATAAAGACCATAATTTAGTTTTTGAAGGTTATAGAAACAGAAATATATATATTCTAAATATGAATATTAATCATAATTCAGATATGTGTCTTGTGGCTAATGACAATGATCCATGGCTATGGCACAAACGTTTCTGTCATATAAACTTCAGAAATATTGACAAGTTAGCTAAAAACAATCTAGTTAGAGGACTACCCAAAATGAGTTTTAAAGTTAACAACATTTGTGATGCATGTCAATTAGGAAAATTGACCAAATCATCTTTTAAATCCAAGAAAGTTATATCAACATTACAACCACTTGAGTTACTGCACATGGATTTATTTGGACCTACTAGAGTTCAATCAATAAATCACAATCAATATGTGCTTGTAATTGTTGATGATTTCTCTCGTTATACATGGACAATTTTCTTAAAAAATAAAAGTGATACTTTCAATCATTTCAAATCCTTCGTCAAAAGAATTCAAAAATCAAAAGGGATTAAAGTTAAAAATATAAGAAGTGATCATGGCGGAGAGTTTGAAAATAATGAATTTGAACATTTTTGTACAAAGAAAGGTATATATCATAATTTTTCGTTTCCCAGAACTCCACAACAGAACGGAGTAGTAGAACGAAAGAACCGAACTTTACAAGAATGTGCAAGAACATTATTGAATGGAACTACCTTACCAAAACATTTCTGGGCAGAAGCTGTCGCAACCGCCTGTTATGTTTTAAATCGTGTGTCCATAAGACCTCTTACCAAGAACACTCCTTATGAATTGTTTAACAAAAGAAAGCCCAAAATCTCATACTTCAAAGTTTTTGGTTCTAAGTGCTTTATTTTAAATACGAAAGACCAGCTTGGAAAATTCGATCCAAAAGCCGATGAAGGAATATTTGTCGGTTATTCGGAACGAAGTAAGGCCTATCGGATAGTTAATAAACGAACCAAAACTATTGAAGAATCACTTCATGTATCTTTTGATGAAATCTATCAGCATCCTCACACAATATCAGATGATGACGAATCAATAGTCATTAATAATCCAATCATCTCAAATACTGATTCTGACTCAGAAGTAATTATTGAGAATGCTCCTCAAATATGTGAATTACAAACACCACCAAGAATATTAAGAGACCATCTGGCCCAAAATATAATAGGTGAAATAACATCACATGTCAGAACAAGGAGTCAACTCAATCAAATGGGTCATGTCGCTTTTCTCTCTAATATCGAACCCAAGAATCCAAAAGAAGCTGCTACAGATGATTACTGGATCATTGCCATGCAGGAAGAACTAAATCAGTTTGAGCGCAATGACGTTTGGGAACTTGTTCCAAGACCAACTGATCAGTCAGTAATTGGTACTAAATGGGTCTATAAAAATAAGGCTGACGAACAAGGAAATATCACCAAAAATAAAGCAAGATTAGTAGCACAAGGATACAATCAAGAAGAAGGTATCGATTATGAAGAAACTTTTGCACCAGTTGCTCGACTAGAAGCTATTAGAATTCTATTATCTTTTGCTTGTCATCATAATTTCAAACTTTATCAGATGGATGTCAAAAGTGCTTTTCTCAATGGATTTATCAAAGAGAATGTCTATGTCGAACAACCTCCGTTGTTCGTACATGAAAAACATCCTGACCATGTGTTCAAACTTAAGAAAGCTCTGTATGGTTTAAAACAAGCACCTCGTGCTTGGTATGAACGATTACGTAGCTATCTTATTAATTCAGGTTTTGAAATAGGCAAAGTCGATCAAACTTTGTTTATTAAACATTCTCGAAAAGATATTCTGGTTATCCAAATATATGTAGACGATATAATCTTTGGTTCAACAAACGATAAACTCTGCAAGGAATTTGCAAGTATTATGACCAAAGAATTTGAAATGTCTCATATGGGAGAACTATCTTATTTTCTTGGACTTCAAATCAAACAACTTTCAAACGGTATTTTTATCAATCAAGAAAAATACTGTGAAAATCTTATCAAACGCTTCGGATTACAAAATACATCTGGTAAACCAACTCCTATGAGTACAACTACACATCTTGAAAAAGATGAAAGTAGTAAGAATGTTGACCAAAAATTATATCGAAGCATGATTGGTTCTCTTCTTTATCTTACAGCTAGTCGTCCAGATATATTAATGAGTGTTTGTTTATGTGCTCGTTTTCAAGCCGATCCAAAGGAATCACATTTACGAGCAGTGAAACGTATAATTCGTTATCTTAATAATACCAAAGATTTTGGTCTTTTCTATCCAAAAGAATGTCCATTTGAATTAGTATCATATAGTGATGCTGATTTTGGTGGCTCACGAACGGATAGAAAAAGTACAAGTGGTACGTGCCATTTTATTGGAAAATCACTTGTCTCTTGGTTTAGTAAGAAACAGAATTGTGTTTCACTATCAACATGTGAAGCTGAATATATATCAGCGGCTCTTGCTTGTACTCAAGTACTATATATGCAACAAACACTTCAAGATTTTGATATTCATTTATCAAATTCTATTATATACTGTGATAACACAAGTGCTATAAATCTTTCTAAAAATCCAGTGAATCACTCTCGAACTAAACACATTGATATCCGTCATCATTTCCTTAGAGATAATATTGAAAAAGGAAATATATGTCTTAAGTATGTTCATACTGACAATCAATTAGCCGATATTTTCACTAAGCCTTTACTTGAATCTAGTTTTATTAAACTACGAAGAGAGCTTGGCTTAGTATCTCGAAAAGATCTAGAATAGAACAAATTATTTACATTCTTAAGCTATATTTTTTTTTCATAACAATCTTAAAAATCAGAACTATAACCATCTCTACCTATTTTTAAACAAATATTTTAAACCTTTGGTTATGTTTACGGCCAATTCTTTTTATCAAATTCAAACCACAAGCTCTTAACAAACCTTTTTTATATAAACTTTTGAAACTACCTCTTTAATCTCTCATTTCTTTTCTGAAAATTATATTCATCGTACACAAGCTATCATGGCTCATATTTGTGACAAATGCGCACAAGAACCTCATATTTCAATCACAAGCTCGGATTCGGAGGAGAATTACTCTCCGATTACACCGAAACAGAAACCGGAGTGCTATCACCATTGTTCTCGCACTCCTGGTCATACGCCATCATCTAAACGTGTAAAGAAAGCACTATTTTGCTCTCCGCGCACGAAGGCACAAATCGATGAGATACATCACTACCAAAAGCATCAAATCGACCTACAGAGACAATTGCATTATAGACAAAACCAACTCTATCATGAACAACAACGTACGTCGGCACGTTTATCCGTCTTAGAAAGAATGGCATCGTTCTTCTGCGGATCAAACAAGCACGATGTTCATGAACCAATGCCATCCAGGCCATCGACTTCAACGACTCCAAACTCTTGGGATAGAAATTATAACGAGAATGAAGGAGCTCGAAATAAGTGGAGTCCAAGGGCTAAACGCATTGAAGACAACAAAAATTCTAATGACAACTCTCCTTCTCATTAGAATTTCATAATGTATATTGTTTTGTTTTCATATATATTTCTTGTAATATCATATATTCTGTAATAATAATATAATATAAAATATATGCAATCGATTTTTTTTCAAATTTTTTTTTTTTGCAAAATCAAGCAGTTTTCAACACAGAGCAAAACCGGTCGACCACCGGAAATATGACCGGTCGACCAAAAATGCTCTCGGGTTGAAAACGGTCGACCGGTCATATATAGGCGGTCGACCGGTCGCATGCATTTACAGTTTTTTTTTCAGTTCACGTATATATTTTATACCCCCACTTTCATTTGGTATCAGAGCACGGTCATCATATAACCGTAACACAGTTATTTGATATATTCTTGTAATATGGCAAATAACGCAAGTACTAGCACTCAAAACACCACTTACACAGAAGGGCAATCGACACAAAGACCTCCATTTTTCAATGGTCTTAACTATAGTTATTGGGCAACACGTATGTCATTCTTTATGCAATCAAGTAGCTATGATGCTTGGAATGCTACTCAAAGAGAAATAGTGAATCCAACAACTGATTATTCAGAATGGACTGTGGCTGAGAAAACGGCAGCAGCCGTAAATGCAAGAGCAATAAATATGTTGTTCTGTGCATTAGACCAAAATGAATATAATCGTGTTAGTATCTGCACTACTGCATATCAAATTTGGCAAACGCTAAAAATCACTCATGAAGGTACTAACAAGGTTAAACAAGCCAAAATAGCCATGCTGAAAAGTCAATTTCAAAATTTCAAAATGAAACCAAATGAAACAATCAATGACATGTATTCACGGTTTCAAACTATTCACCATGCACTTATTGGCTTAGGACAAAAGTATTCTGATTTCGATGTTGTTTCAACAGTCCTACATTCTCTGACTAGTGAATGGGAAGGAAAAGTATTAGCAATTGAAGAAGCTAATGACCTTTCCGTCATGAAGCCAGATAAATTGATAGGAAATTTAATGTCCTATGAAACAAATTTGCAGGCTAGAAAAGAACAGAAAGAAGAAAAGAAAAATGTAGCATTTCATGTTGAGAAAGATGAAAATGAATCAGATTCTGAAGATGAAGATTTGGCGTTCATTGCAAAAGGTTTCAAAAAATTCCTAAAATATCGAAAAGCCAGTCGCTACAATAAAAGGAAACCTGGATCAAATAAACCATCTTCATCTGCTATAGAATGTTTCAACTGCCATAAAAAGAGACACATGCAGAAGGATTGTCCAGAACAAAAGAAGAAGTCAGAAAATGACAAATTCAAATATAAGAAGGACAAATCAAAGAAACGAGCCTTCTCAGTAACATGGGATGATTCAGAGTCATCTTCATCAGAAAGTGAAAGTGATTCGGAGAATGAACAAGCTAATGTTTGTTTTATGGCAACAGAAGATGAGGTACAAATTCCTACATTTGATGAATTACTTGATATTAATGCTGAATTGATAGTCAAATATAAAGACATAAAACGTCAATTAAAAGTAGTCAAAGCAGATTTAAGTAGAGCAGAGTTTGAACGAGATATGTTAAAAGATGAGAAGAAAATATTAGAAGAAGAACTTGAAAAATTTCAAGAATCATCATCTAATGTTGACTCTCAAATATCTCTTTTGAGTCAAGAAATAGAAGCTCAAAAAGAGAAAAATAATGCTCTCACTACTGAAAATCATGAGCTTAAAGCAAAAGTCAAAATTCTAGACCTAGAAAAAGCTAGTTTACAAACAAAGTTTGATGACATTACTCAAAATGTTTCTAACTTTAACAAAGGTCGAGAAAATTTGACAAAAATCATTGAAAGTTCACAATCTATATCAGACAAACAAGGTTTGGGATATAACAAACAAGAAACCAAGAAACATCTTGGAAATAAAAGGAAGAAGAAAGTACAAAAAACCGAAGCTAAGAAAAATCTTAGTTTATTATATTCCAAACCAAAACCAGTTGTGAAATTTCAAAAGAAAGATGTCAAGACTATCAAAATATGGGTTCCTAAAACAAATAACAATTTGATTAGGAACAAATACATTCAGCAATTCATGAATACTGTGCATCTTAATAATAATTATATATATAAAGGGGATACCGGACCCATATGGGTTTGGACTCCTAAGACCTAACTCTTAGGACCCTATAAAAAGTGGGTACCATGGACTTAATTCTATTTTTTGCAGGTCCTACTTAAGAAAAGAGGAAAATGGATATTCTGGCTGATATACTCCTATATTATTCCATTATCTATTATTCCTTTTTGTCGATGACAAAGGGGGAGAAAGTGCTAACAATTATTTGCAGGAATATATATATATATATATATAAGACAAAATCTCAGGGGGAGATCACATATTCAGGGGGAGATTCAGAACTTCAGATATATGTTGTCATCAATCAAAAAGGGGGAGAATGTTGAGTCAAGATTTTTATAGAGTTTTGATTTCTGACAAAGGAATAAGCCGTGATCGACAAAAAGAAGTTATTCATTTAAGAAACACAAAGAGCTCCATATATTAGAGGTTGATTATTTGGTATGTTAGTAATTTATGTTAAAATCTATCCTCAAATAATCATATAACTTCAATCTTTCAATATATATACATATGCACATTAACTGTGCAAATTGGACTAAACCGGTCGACCGGTTGAAAATAAGGTGGTCGACCGTTTTTGCCCAGAATGCACAGATAACATGCACACATGCACATAACGTATATATATTTGAATTCCTGTCTACCGGTCCATTTTTGACATGTCGACCGTTTTTAAACAAAAAGCAACTTTTCCAAAAGACACTTCTCTTCTCCAAAGGTTGCATCTCCTATCTTTCATCAATGATCATAACTCTTAATGGCAACTGTTCACAAAGAGTTACAACTATTTTTCTCTATATATACTCATCTAAATCATTGATTCAAACACAAGTTTTTACACGATCATATATGCTCTCTAATCTAATCTCTAACACTCCTGCATTCTAAAAATTAATTTAGCTTATTGAATCATTGAAATTATTTCATATCTTTTGATTCAATAAGTAAATACCTTCTTTAATCTTTACAAAACATCATTCATATTCTTTGAGGATAAGATTATAGGAAGGGTGTACTACTAGTGACAAATCCGTGTTTTCAAGAACACAAGTTGTCAACAACAATTGTATTTGTTTTTGTTGAAGTCCTCGTGTTGTAAGAGGCAAGTGTTGAAGTCCTCAGTGTATTAGAGGCGTGAAATCCCGTTCGGTTGTTCGGGTATTGTAAACCTGTTCCTCCGGGTGAAGCGAGGTAGTTAATAGTGAAAATCCAGATAGAAGTCTGGGACTGGACGTAGGACGGTGCTCCGAACCAGTATAAAAATCTCTGGTGTGATTTTTCTATTTTTATTTTTACTTTGCTACTATCATCTATTTTCCGCATTTATATTATTGTCCATATTACACGATCCGTGTGTACTATATTAGCACGTGCATATAATTGTATACACACCGCACTTTCACTGGTGAAATTCAGATATTTAAATTCCTGTCTACCGGTCCATTTTTGACCTGTCGACCGTTTTTAAACAGAAAGCAACTTTTCCAAAAGACACTTCTCTTCTCCAAAGGTTGCATCTCCTATCTTTCATCAATGATCATAACTCTTAATGGCAACTTTTCACAAAGAGTTACAACTATTTTTCTCTATATATACTCATCTAAATCATTGATTCAAATACAAGTTTTTACACGATCATATATGCTCTCTAATCTAATCTCTAACACTCCTGCATTCTAAAAATTAATTTAGCTTATTGAATCATTGAAATTATTTCATATCTTTTGATTCAATAAGTAAATACCTTCTTTAATCTTTACAAAACATCATTCATATTCTTTGAGGATAAGATTATAGGAAGGGTGTACTACTAGTGACAAATCCGTGTTTTCAAGAACACAAGTTGTCAACAACAATTGTATTTGTTTTTGTTGAAGTCCTCGTGTTGTAAGAGGCAAGTGTTGAAGTCCTCGGTGTTGTAAGAGGCAAGTGTTGAAGTCCTCAGTGTATTAGAGGCGTGAAATCCCGTTCGGCTGTTCGGGTATTGTAAACCTGTTCCTCCGGGTGAAGCGAGGTAGTTAATAGTGAAAATCCAGATAGGAGTCTGGGACTGGACGTAGGACGGTGCTCCGAACCAGTATAAAAATCTCTGGTGTGATTTTTCTATTTTTATTTTTACTTTGCTACTATCATCTATTTTCCGCATTTATATTATTGTCCATATTACACGATCCGTGTGTACTATATTAGCACGTGCATTAGTATACACACCGCACTTTCAGATTTACAATCCTCGACGAAGACATCAAGCCTAAAATATTTTTAAAGAAAAAGAATCACAAGTTCTTTTGATATAAAATAGTGACCCATATCAAAAAGAACTCGAAAAGGAAAATCATAAAACAAATGTAATCAAGGATTGAATGAGAAATACCTTGACCAAGAGAAGTGCCACTAGGGGCTTGCACTGCATTGAGCTCTCCCACCTTCTTACTTTCAAGTACGGGACATGCAGTAATATGGTGACCCGAATTTTTGCAATAGCGACAAAAGAGGGGTTTCGGACACTCCCTTGCATAGTGGTTCGTGGAACCACAATTGTAGCATTGTCTACGACTAGAGGTAGGAGTCTTTTCTACCGGAATTTGTTGCTTCCCTTTCTTATTAGAATTGGGGCCTTTGAATTTGATAGGCCTCTTCAAGTTATTGTCGAAGTTCTGTTGGGAACGCACAACTTCAACATCACCTTCATTATCGGCCTCTTCAAGACGAAGAGCGATATCAATAAGCTGATCAAATGAAACCTCAAGTTTCAGAAGTAATGGCTTCTTAAGATTCTTATTCAAGCCATAGACAAACCTCTGACTTTTCTTCAATGGGGTATTAATGTATTCAACCTCGTATTTGGAAAGAGATTCGAAAGATGCGACATAGTCTGTCACAGAAGATTCACCTTGAACAAGGTCAATAAAACGCCGGGCCAAAGTTACTTTTTCGGCCTCCGGCACAAATTTCAATTCGAACCTTTCCCGGAATTGCTCCCAAGTGAGATCCGCTCAATGATTTCAGAAATTAAAAGCTCATACCAATCTAATGCTCTTTCTTGGAGCATGCTAGAAGCCACTTGGACTCGATGTAGATCAATAAGGTTCATGCGAGAAAAGGTGTGATCGCATGATTTGAGCCAAGCCTGAATTTCTATAACACTCTCTGATCCTTTGAATGGCCTTTCACCCAAATCGATATAGTCTTTGCACAAGCGTCCGATTAGGAGTTAGCCAAAAGTCAGATGATGGTCCGACAAGGAGTCAAGCAGAAGCACCTGTAAAATCTCAGTCTGACCCGAGTATTATTTAAGAAGAAAATAATAAACAGATCAGTCTAGCTATAATTATCAGATAAAAATGAGATATAAGAAGAGATATAATAGAAGGACGTATGATAACCAAAGATGTCATACTACGACAAGTATATATTAGAAAGTCCACAAAAGTCATACAATATCTCAAAGAATCTCATAGCATCAAAAAGAATGTCATATTCTTTATTTAATTCACCACGCCACAATAAATGACATACATATCAATGCTAACTGAAAAAGGTGGTGAAACACAAATTCTAGAAATCATCAAATAGAAATCCAGAAATCACAATAAAAAGGATGGCCAATCCCATAAACTGGACATCGACGCACCTAGAAAGACACGCCCCATGCACAGTCGAACATCGACGCACCTAGAAAGATACGACCCATGCTCTAGCATCGACGCACCTAGAAGGATACGCCCCATGCATAAATAAACATCGATGCACATAGAAAGATACATCCCATGCATGAATAAACATCGATGCACCTAGAAAGATACACCCCATGTAATGTCTAACATCGATGCACCTAGAAAGATACACACCATGCATAATCGAACATCGACGCACCTAGAAAGATACGCCCCATGCATAGACGAACATCGACGCAACTAGAAAGATACGCCCCATGTCCCAACTTATTGAGCCGATTGCTCCACGAAGTAAACAAACATCGATGCACCTAAAAAGGTACACCCCATGCATAATAAACATCGACGCACCTAAAAAGGTACGACCCATGTGTAAACAAACATCGACGCACCTAAATAGGTACGACCCATGCAAGAAATGAGACGAAGCTCAATAAAATGAGGAAAAGTCCTCCACATAGACAAAGAGACATCGCACATTGCTAGTCTAAACCATAAAATGATCATCATCGATCATCAAGAAGTGTCAATTACAATAAGCTAGTAAATATACGAGTTTAGCATCATGTCCCATAACCACTAGCTTAACTTAAATATTTACAAACAAATTGTATATCTCCACTAGAAAATTGTCACAAGAGTTTCAACCGAACAAGTCCAAGAATTAACCGGCGAAGTAAACGCAAGCGTTTCATACCACTTGTTTTACTAAGCCGTTTAATTAGATTTCTCATACGAGTGAGGTAAAGGTTTGCGTATACTAGTAGATTGGAAAACGGTTTTATAAACGAGTTTGATATTGAAAATATAGTTGAAATCGTTTTGATGAAGAGGTTTTGATATTTAATACTCGTATTGAAACCTTTATATCTTTAAAGTGACAAATCACAAAAATGATTGTAGAACAATCAATCACCAAAATTCACATCCGAAGACGTGAATAAAATCCACAGAAATCGATACCAAATCCATAGAAATGGATATTTCCAAAAATCCATAAAAAGAAGTCATCAAAGTCGATAATAAGTGATAACGACTAATAGGATCGCTAAAATCGATAAATAATGAAAATTCACACAAAACAGCCTGAATAGGCAAAAATAAACATTTCCAGGCGTCTGATTTGGAATCCAGACGTCTGGCTTTGTTTTCTGAAAAATAGTTCAGAAAGCTACCCAGACGTCTGGAATAGCCAAAACAGACGTCTGAGCCATGGCCTGACGTCTGGTTTTGAATCCAGACGTTTGGTTTTGTTCTCTGGTATTTTTTTATAATATGCGTGCGTACATTTTTCTTTCCAGGTCCAAACCAGACGTCTGGACTTGGTCACCAGACGTCTGGTCACCTGGTCTGGGCAACAATTTGCCTAGGCCAAAGTGGCCAAAACGTATCGAGAGCGATCGGATGAGCAACGACGACTAAGGATTTATGCCTAGCGACAACCAAGCCTTAACGGCTCCTCAATACACCCCGAATATCATTGTCCAAATATTCATAATAGGATTTTCATAAACTTGGACTAAAACACCCAAATTAGGAAAATTCACCAAATCAATTCAAATCAAAAGCAAACGAATATGCACAAATGTTAGGAATTCATACCTAACCACAAATATAGATATAGAAAAAGATGTGAGATAAAAATCTCACCTTTGAACTCAAACGATTGAAGAAGAAGCTTGAAAGCAAAGGGAGAATCAACCACTCTTCAACACAACCCAAATGAGCTTGAATCTCAACTCAAAAGAAGAACATTCCTAAATTTAGGTTTAGCAAATTTCAGAAATCAAAGAGAGAATGAGTTAGAGAAGAAGTAGATGATGCTTACAAATAGCCTCTCTTTGAATTTGGAGCTAGAAGTTGGATTTTGCTATGGAACTAGGGCTTGGAGCTTTAATTTCCACTCTCTTCTACCATTGTTGCTAAAGCTTGAGTGTTAGGAATATGAAATGAAGTAATGAAGAGTTGGAGTGGGTTGGGACTGAGTTAGTAAGTGATTAATGGGTTCAGCTCAAACCAAAGCCCTAAGTGAAAAAGTGGCAAAATTTCACTATCTCCAATCATATCGAAGTTCATACTCAAAAAGGTCGCAAACGTCATTTTGAACTCATTGGGGGTGGTCTCGAGTCCTAATTCGACTGTTTGCAAAAAGTAGCTTTTTGGACCAAAATCCGACGAACGGTGAAATATTTAAATATAAAATCGATAAATATGCGGGTTGTTACAATTTACATTAATTCTCTTTCTTAAAATTATACCACATCAGGACTTATGGAATTTTATTTTGGTTAATATTCCAATAACATCCTTATGCAACATATAGATCCAAACACAAAGTCCTTGGTTTTAATAATAACATTTATTATTGACCGAATTGCTTTGGCCAGAGACTTCGACAGTGAGTTGACTGCATTTAGCCGTGACGCTAACCTCATATAATCGAGACGATGAATTCTCTATTAAGTAGTGTTTCACTTACAATACTTTAACTGTGACCTAACTATAGTCATTCAATGAATGTTATGTCATGATTTAACTAAAATCAAAGTGGAGTGTCCATGTTGAAGTTTAATAGTATTCTCAAGTCGAGAGAACTGTGTTATATAATCATCTCGATGTAACACCCTAGAATTTAATAGAAAATTAAATAGAAATTTAATGGGAAATGTAATAATAAAAATAAATTTAATTAAAACATGGACTAAAAAGAATATTTCCACAGACGTCCAAATTTGACTACGAAACTAACACCATTGCATGTGCACTAATTTTCTGGAAGATTTCCGTATATAGCACTTCAAAGTCGAGGTTTGTATGGAGAAGTTATGGTTAAGGAAATTTGAAATAAATTTTATAGAAAGAATATATGTATAGGCATAGGTTGACTCTTGGATGGGCATGGTCAACCCTGGGCCTTCTTAGGACGATCATGCAACTTGGATATTTTAGAATTTGAGTGTTGCTTTGAGCGTTGTTCTGATGGCCATGATCATTCCTTCCAGGCCAAGTTTTGATGAATGAACCTAATGACTGGAAATATTCCCTAAGCTTAATCGAACGCTCTAAAATATTTAGCAAATCCTATAAATCCTAGCCTAAGTTAACCCTAATTCTTATATAACAATTTATAGCAATGAAACTCTGTCAAAATTTTCCCTCTTCTCCGACTCTAAAATTCTTAAAATAAAAATAAAATCAACCTAGAGAAAACGCAAACAATTGGATCTAGATGGAGCAAGTAGTGCTAGAATAGGAAGTGGCGATTCTTAAGCAAAGCAAATAGGAAGAGTTTAAGCTTGAGATGAGTGAGAAAAGATTTGATAAGATGATTATTATAATTAGATTTAATATATTTTAATTGGTTAGTGAGTTATAAATTCAAATTGAATATGCAAAGACCCTAAATTGAAATATATAATCCTAGGTAAATTATAGTAAATTGTTAACTTGATGTTCATATGTACACACCATTTTTACACTTGAAGACCTAAATAGTAAACCCTAAATTAAATTGTAAATTGATGAATAAACTAGTCACTTAGTAATTAAGGTTAACCAAATAATATTAACGATATAAACAACCGACATTAAAAATTGTAGAAAAAACCTAATTTTACTACATGAACGGTTGACCTTGGAACCCCAACGGTTGACCTGTAGTGTTCGACAACAGGGGAAGAGTGGTCGACCATTCATTATAAAAATTTCACATGTTAAACATTGGCTTAAGGCCTAAGTTAAAGAATAAAGATTATATAATTTCATAAAAGAATTATATAAATGGAAAACTGATTTTCTTGAGCCCATTTTGGGCTAAGTACACATACTAGTGAAAGCAAAGAAGTCAGTTCCTAATCAAAGGACAATAGCCCATTCGGTTTGGGTAACAGTTAAATACCCAAATAAGAGCCAAGAGTTGATTAGGATGACGTATTTCACAGACACTCTTGGAATATTACGTAGTGGAAATGCAACACGGATAAAAACACCAGGTGAGTGGGCCTAATGCTAACGAGGGGTTCTAAAGGATAGTCAGTCCTGACGCGGCATGATAAGTGACTATAGAGTAGTAGGAGCCTAGTGCTAACGGAGTTCTTGTACGCACAGTTCTAGCGTGATGTGGTACAAGTGTACGCTGTGTAGTACGATAAGAGGCATTATGCCACTACGATCAACAGGTGAATAGTGGGTGCATACGATGAGTCATACAGCAAGTTTTCATTTCGGGTTTCTCCCTCTCCAGGCATAGTGATGGTTATAAATATTCATGGAAGAGAAGTCCCGCAGTAGTATTAGTGGAAAAGGGGGCTTCCACAGTGCATACCAATGGTGATTTCTTATTTGGTAGCTCTAGGAGCGTTATCCGATCGTTAGTGTAAGTTTCGATCTGTAGTTCGATCCTTGTAGTAGTCTACAGAAGTAGTAGTGTAGATATCTATTAAACAAGAAACCTTTGGTAATGGAATTAAAGAGTTCACAAACACTTGTAGTACACCCTATGTCATTTAGAATAGTTTTGGAGTTATTGCACATGATTGTCAGATATTAGACTTGCACTTATTGACCGTACTTTTATCTAACTCACTTCCTCCTTTCCATGTTTCCTCAACACAGGATGACAGAACAACAATTGATTAGGCATAGTACGTGGAGAAAGAAGCTTCATATTGGAGTTCTCATATTATTCATTGTTTCTTGTAGTCACTTATTATATTAAATGTCTTTAAAGCTTATATTGTACTTTGGAAACAATGTATAGGTAATACAAGTATTTGGAAGATTTTTTTTCTTAGATGTCTATTTTTGTGTACATATATTTTAATTCCTTCCACTACGAGATCTGAAAGTGTAGAATGTTTTAGAACTTAGCTTTATAATTATGCTATAAAATGTTTTAAAACCCTAACAACTCGCATTTTCAGGCATGACACGAGGCCGAAAGTCCCACTGAGCTTTGGATCGGCATGTCGGGAAGTTTGGGTTATTACACTCAATATTCTTTGTTTGACCTTAGTTATATTAACCAATATAAAACTATAGAGCGATTCATTCCATAGTGATTGAGTAATTATTAATACGGAACCTCTTGGTCCTCAACAACCATAAGTAATACAATGCCTAACATGTGGAGAGTGTAACATACTCTAGTCTCAGCATATATATCGATATCATATCATAAAACATCTTGAATATAAATATTTAAAACAATATGTTATTTTCATTTTGAAACTTTTCTTATGATTAAGTCACAATGTAATGACTATCACATAAATACTATTTAGTTGTTTTCTGTTAAATATACTTAAATTATATAATTAATTAACATAACACATTATGATAAATGTGTATAATAGAAATAAAAAAGACCTTTTATTTCGAATGAGTTTTTATTATAGAGTTAATAATTTATAATAAATTACAGTATTGCCCTAGGGCATACATCTAACTCTATCATTCCCTAGGGACATTTATGTGATTTATTATGTAAATTATACTCTATAAACAATCTTGTTCGAAACAAAGTGTGCTTTTGGTTTTATTTATTATTTTATATGTTGTCATATTGTATATAATTAATGAATTAATTAAACTAAACATATTTAAGTAGAAAATCCTTTGTAGTAGTGTTTTATCACTTTCACTTATGAATGTGTTTATAACTATGGGTATTGAATCGATATAAAAAATCACCGAATCCTTAAATGTTCGTAGCAAGGATATTGATGCATTTATCGAGACTGGTGTATGTAACGCTCTCCGTATGATGGATGGTGATTTACTCATGACCATTATGGGAACCAAGTGGTTAGGTACTTGTGGTTGTTTGGACCGATCACAAATCTAGTCAACAAGAGTCTTCTATGGATTAATATAACTAAATAAAATAAAAATATCATGGTAATGACGTATAAATAGTCTTCTGACTTGAGGGTATCATCGATCTTAAGTAGTCAGACTGTATTTTAGTTACTGTTAAATACCTGTCATGATGACCTTTTTATGACCATGTGTGGGTATACGTTGACTACTTGAAATGAGACGCTACCTAAGAGAGGAAAGATTAGTATTCCTATAAGTAGTATTAGACTTAAAAATCAAATATTTGGCCAAAGTAAAACAGTTAATTGATAAATGTTTCAAGGTTGAACCAAGGACTTTAAAGTTGTCTAAACAATTAAATGCAAATATTAATAGGTTTCTAACGTTAGACCAAACTTTAGATATCTAAGTTATGCAGTGATGACTAAAAAAAATAGGTGTTATATCGTTACTTGGTAAACTTATTATAAATTAGAATTGGATTTCGCCTAAATATTATATAAACATTGAACTTATGCCTGATACTATACTTCAGCAAAGCTCATTCTGGCTTCAGTACTTAAATATTTTAAATATTGTCCGATGATGGAGTTCGCACCAGGAAGTCAACACAACTGCATTGCTAGTTATTTCCAAATTCAAAATAGGAAAATTACATTAAGAATGCTATAACTTAATAATAAATCAATAAAAATATTGTACTAATATTCTTTATCAATTTTAATTATTCATTTAAAGCTTAAAATTGATCAAAACGATGTGTAGAAGTTGTACGTTAGAGCTTGAATTAAATGATTAAAACAACGATTCAAATAGGAATCAATAGGGCCTTTGACTATGCAAGGTCAATTGCCAAGGTCGACCATACTTTCAAATAAGGAGACCAGAACTAGTCTTCTGGAGTTATAGAAAAAGGAGGAGAAATAGGTGAGACTTCATGGCTAGGTAGCCTCCACTCTTTTTTTCCGCACACAATTGGTTATAGCTCTCTAAACTTATTAATTCTAATAGTGAAGCTAAGGTCTCATACTTGCAAATTGATATTAAGGAGGAGAATGTGAGCCTCAAGAAGGAAATTCTAGCGAACGACGTGTTAGGCTTCTGTCGACATCGATGGTAAATGATATTATTTCCAAATTGATATTTTGTGTGTGCGTGTGTGAATATTCATGCAAATTATCTTGTCCCCTTCTTAATTCATTCGATTATGAACATTTTTAATGAAAAAATATTTTTGTATAATTATGTTTGGGTAATTATTTTTGTGTTAATTGTTATATATATATTATATAAGAATTATTTTCTAGGTCTGAATATATATATTAAATCCTGACCTTTATATTAATTTTTCCTAATTTATTTATATAAAAAAATTCTTTTCTATTTTGTTTTGTTAAAAAATATTCTTAATTTAAAATCTAAAATTTTTGCATTAATAAAATAACTACTTTTGTTTAGATTTTAAAATAACTCATATATGTTTAAAATTCAAATATTTTGAATTTTTCAAATTAATTTATTTAAGCCGATTTTTTTATTTTATTTTAAAAGTTATTATGATAAAAAATGAATAAATAAGTAGTTGATATTTAATCTTATTAGTATTTAATTTTGAACAATTCTAATATACTATAAATTTAAAAAGTCATTTGGAAATTTGAATTTTAAACTTAAATTAAACTTTATATTAATATATTTTTATTTAATTAACTAACTATATGTAGTTTTCGTATATAATATTTTTAATTACTCACATATATATATATTTTGCTTTACATTTTTATTCTTATATTTAATTATAAATTTTCTTTTAAATAAAAATTTATAATTGTTGAAATAAATAAATAAAAAGATAGATAAATATTATTATTTTATATTTAGCACATGTATAAAATAAATAAAAATCCCTTATAACATTATTTGGACACACGACACCTTGAAGATACAACAATCAATTTTCTCATTATAGCACTAGGTTAGTTTATATATTTTATACTGTTGTAATGTTCGAATATGAAAATCCTAAAACATTAATATATGAAATTCAATTAAAATTAACTAAATAAATTAAATTTAAATTAAATTAATAATAAAACATTATTATTAAAATTAACAAAAAATAAATATTTTAGATTAATCAAAACACTCCTCAAAATTTCTTTTGTTAATAAATTCTAAATTTGATTCAATATAAATAAATTTTGTTCATATAAACACAATATCAAAATCTTATGCAGCTTAATAAAAAAAATTAAACTCATCCTTTTAACCCCACTAATAATGGAACTGATCTAAGAGAGCCCGCATTATGTTTATGTGCGTAATAAAACAACACGCTGCGTGGTATTTTATATATAGCCAAAGTAAATGGGTATCTAAGAAAAATATTCTTAAACTAAGGAGAAGGATACTCTAATTAAGAACCACTCTTATAGGTGGAAAGTTCTCAATCTCCAAGCCATTAGGTCATCAAAATGGTCTATTTCTATTGTATACTCTTATGGATGAATTAATAGTGTTTTCAGTCTTAGGTTGAACCAAATAAGGATGTTTGAATATTATAAAATTAATTTAAAGTTGTTTTAAATTAAATAATTATAGAATTTTATAAAGAGTTACAAAATGCAAATCTTAAATTCTTTAATTTTAAATAAAAATAAATGTTAAAATTATAAATTCATTAAATTGTTTAATTAGTAAAAGAATACATATTAGTATATCTATAAGTTAATAATTTATAGATATTATAATAGTCAAATGTGTGGGTGTATTATACATATAAAGAAAAATGGAAGGTCAAATAAATAAAACCGATGAGACTTAAGGGAGTATGAATTGGATGTATACAAAAGATATATGATATCATGAGTTATATTTATTTCCCTCAAATATTTGATAATACCCTACAAAAATAATTTTAAATTTATATTATAAATTTAAAATAATGCTAATCTCCATCGTTTATAATATGAATAGAGTACCTTACATAACACTTAGCACCCTCTAGCTGTAGAATATTTAAGGCGATGTTTATTATCTATTGATAAGTAAGAATGTTTATGTAACTTTGTCAAGAACCCTTAATGGTTACATAACTCCCTTTAGGATATCGTGAAACGACTAGTTTAGAGTATCTAATGTATTTCATGATTTCTTAAGTACCCTTAAGGTCAAGAAGATGATTATGAGCATAGTCTAAAGTATGTTAGAAGTTATATACAAGATATCTAGAAAAGTATTACCTACCATTTACGGGGATTACTATATGTAGAGCACTTTTAAGGTTGTAGTGATATAATAAATGGGTTCTAACACCCGCTGAAAGAATTTATAAATTTTTTTTTATCTCATTTAGGGTTTTTATGAGATGTAGAATTTAGTGAGAGCCTTGTTAGATAAATATAATAAACTGTTCTAATAGGTGTAATAGCATAAGTAATGTTATCTAATTTACTATAATGAAGTGGCATACATCAAACAACAATAACGAAGCTATTTTTTGAAAAGAATATGCTAGCATGTAAAAACTATAAAACTAACTTAGAAACATTAAGACAACACTCACCTACAAAATGCTCTAGTATGTTTCGATGACCGTAAGATTCGAACCCCTTCCGCCTCGGAAAGCTATAGCATGCACTGACCGGTATGCTAAAAGATCTTTGTCTAAATTTTTCAATAGGGATGTTATAACCTACCTCCTTAAAGAGTCCAACGTCTTCTTTGGATCATCAACGTATGCTACCCTAGTATTGTGCTTGTAACACACGTCAATACCACATCGACTGACATCCATAGCATTAAAACATATAATTCCGACTAAATATGGGCTTTAATATCAAATCTTACATCCGCTCTCACTTGGTACTAACTAGAAAGGGTAACATCTGCTACTAATTTTATAGCTACCCTCTCGACTTCCTAAGCTACCCACCTCGAGGCATGTAGGAGTATAAGCCATGGCTTCTCCACGGTTCATAATGCAAGAAAAAGGCTATCACGTATAACCAAATTTGATACCAAATATGATGATCATGGGTTCAAACCCCTACCGCCTTAAAAAGCAGCAACATGTCCTAACCACCATGCTAAAAGATCTTTGTATTAACTTTTTGGAAGGGATGCTACATATATTTTCTCCAGCTAGCCATTAGCTAAACCCAATAAGGATGGTACACCCGAAATAATTAAGGCCTACGAAGATTAGTCGATGGACTATGAACTAGCTCATTGGTACATCTCATCGACTATGAGTATCGAGCTCCAAAGCAAGCATGAGAATATGAATATTCATGAATTATTCAAGCACCTACAAAAACTATACGGTAAGCAGTCTCGTAATAAAGGTACAAGATTCCATGGAAATTGTATCATGCGAAAATAAACAAAGGCACCTCTGCCTAAGATCATGTACTCAATATATATTGAAAGATTGGCCGACCCTGGAACCACATAAAGATGCTCAAGGGGAAGAAATCGGATTCTTCTCCTTAAGGTATTTTCATATAGAAAATTATTTATTTGTATATGCTTCTAGTCGGGTTTTAAATAATAAATTCGGAACACGTATCTGTAATTCATTGCCAATGAGCAAGTGGCCAATCACGAGATGAAGCATGGATTTTCAAGTTGCAAGCGAAGTTGTTATAGCTGCCGCTGCAATGGAAGACTATCATGTAAAGCTTGCGAACGGACACGGTTTGATTTGAATAGTTGGTATTACATACCGAGCTTTATTCATGGAATAGTTTCTACTTATTTGACAGAGAAGGGATATCGTTTATTTATAATGAAAATATCATGAAATTTTTTTGTGGAAATAAAAAAACTGGTTTTAGTGCTTTAATAATGTCATTTCTGTCCTTAAAATGAATCATGCATTTGCTGTTGAAAATAATATTGCATCTAAATTAAATGATAATTATATTTGGCATGGTGGATTAAGCCATATTAGTAAGAAACAGCTAACCAAGTTAAGAACCTAAGGGTTTCTTCTGTCGTCTGATTTTGTGAATTGTTCAATACTTGTGGTCATGTATTAATGTTAAAATAGCTAATCACCCATTTAGTGAGAGTAATGAAAGAGTTGATGAACACTTAGGACTACATACTGGTATATATGGTCCTATGTCTACGACTACCGTAGGTGAGACCTCATACTTTATAAAATTAATGATGATTTATCAAGATCTGGATATGTGTTTCCTATGAAAAACAAATCATAGGTCTATGATAAATTAATTGAATATAAGAATGAAGTAGAAACTAAACTGATAAGACAATAAAAGTACTTCGATCTGATCGAAGAGGTGAGTACATTGATTTAAACACTAGGAGTTACAAAAAGAGAATGGGATGATCTATCAATTAACTCCTTCATGTAGTATGCAATAAAGCAGTATTCCTAAATGGAGAAATCGAACTTTGTTAGACGTGGTTTGTTAATGATGAGTGACATATGGTTGCCGCTTTCTCTTTAGGGTCATGTGCTTAAAGATGACGCATATATGTTGGAAAATACATCGTCTAAATTTGTGCTTAAGACTCCATATAAATTATAGACTTGAAGAAAACCCACCTTAATTAACTTAAGGTTTAGGCTTGTCTGACTTACGTTAAGAACGTAAATCCTAGTATGCTTGAATCAAGATTTCCCTTATGTAAGTTTATAGGGTATCCATGAAATTCTCATAGATACATATTTTACTATACTGAGGAACGAAAAAAAATTGTCTCTAAACATGATGCCATTTTGAAAAAGAAATTTCTCTCATGAAAAATTAATGGAAAAACGATAGACTTGGATGAGATCCAAGAAACTTCCTTAGACACCAAATATATAGATAGTACTTCAACACCCATTGAAAATATATAACCTATTAAAAGGTCTAATATGGAATATCGCATGAGAAATACTATTTGTTTTCTCATTGACAACAAAAGCATGGATTATGTCATTCAAGATGATGATTCCCTTGTTGGAACTAAATCGATTGGTAGTGGTTCAAATGAGTAGATTTCAAAAAATTCTCTATTGGGATCTTGATCACACAAAAAATAGCACCCAACACCCAATTGAATAATATAAATGTAAAATATCAAAAAAAAAGAAATAGCAAGAAAAGAACATGAGATTTTTATAATGGTTTGGCGAATACTCTAGTCTATGTCCACTTAGTCAATTTTTATTGATTATCCTCTATTTTTAACAAGTTTTTTTTACAACTCGTAGCCACAACTCAATAAGAATTCAATCCAGTAATTTTCAGAGTTATGATTTTACAGCTCATCATTGTTAGAAGTTTATAATTAATAAGAAGAGAAAAGTCCTTTTTACCAATCACTCTCCACCTTTATTTATAGGTAAATATCTCCATATGTGGCTTTGACAATTCCTACAAACATTCTCGATGTTGTGTACGTTCTTCCACCAAAATAGCTCGACCATCCTTGACTCAAGCACCATGGATTGGTGACAAAACATGAGGAAAAAGTTGGTGACAATTTGGCCTAGGATTCACTTCGATTCACCACTTCATTTTCTTTGGGTTTAGCCTTGTTCCAATTTGTTCCCATCTTTTCACCTCTTGCCTTCACTTGCATTGAGTTAGCCTGGGTTTTTCATTTTCTCCGAGTCACAACTCGGTTTCGAACCATGGCGACCCCTCTTTTATATTCATTCCATTCACTTTGCCTTTCCTATGATATTTCCCAAGCCCATTGATCTATTTATCCACCATTCCTTAGTTCAATTCAATAATTCAAGCACGTTCTTCAGCTATGGAAATTTTGTGGATGATAGATCTTAATGGGCCTACGTAATCTATTAGCTGGCATTAGATCCATAATAAATATTAAAATAAAGTCATATTTTATTTAAAATATTTTTTTATTTAATTAATCATATTAATTAAATTAATGTTAATTTTGAATATATCGTATACGTTCATAACATGATTTGGTAACATAACAGCATTTTAGCATATGTATAACTATATATATATATTAAATCTATTATATATGAACGTATATTATACTTATGTGTGTGTGTTTATGTATGTATGTATGATAAATTTAAATGCATATCAAAAAGTATAAATGCCTATGAATATACACATGTTTAAATATACTATAATATATATACATACATGTATACCATTTGTACACACATATTACTAGTAACATGTATATGTAGTTTAGACATGTATACCAATCCGGGTAATGTACGTATATATTTCCATATAAATTAAGGTTATTAAAATAATTATTCTAGAATAACTAATAGAATAAGTTCCTAATTTATATCTTTGACTAAGGAAACACTAAAATAGAATTTAGAGAACGAAAAGGCCTTCTACCTTCCTTGCTTACAAAAGCCTAACTAAATCTAGATCTAGGTCATAATAAGTAATTTGTATATTGCATATCTAATCGTATTTATTTTGTGCATATATGTTTCATTTTGGTTTTATTTACAAAACTTTATATGTATGTATGTATGTATCTAAAATATATATGGACACATAATTGTGAATTAGTTTTACACGTATGCACACACATGTGCATATATACATATATACAAACATACATGTAAGTATGTATGTTATTTTCAAAAAAAAATGTATGTATGTATTTAATAATCCAAAATTACTAATAGAATAAATTTCAGATTTATCTATTTAAATAAGGAAGCACCAATATTTTATGATTTAAAATCAAAACATCAATTTTTGATATACATAAATAAATATTTTTAATTATAACCAAGAAAATGATTATGTACATATGTATGTATAATATATTTGTTAATACAAACACATTTTATAAATAGATTGATTTATACATATGGCCAAAATAAGTAGATAAATTTTTGCTATTGTTTTATTATTTGAATTCTATTCACAAGTGGCATCACAAATTAATTTTTGACAATATACAATGGCAATTTAAACATATGTTACATAAATCAATTATAATTAGGTGTGAACATATATGAACGTATAAAAATATGAATTTACCTTTGCATATACAACCTTTCGTGACACTTTGATTTCTGACTTAACTCCTAGAATCCTGAATCAACTCCCGATCATGCAAGAAACTAATGAAGCACTTTATTTTAATTCAATGGATGTTTAGAGCGAAATTTAGTTCAGCTATGACAGGAATAGTGATGATAGAGGCGACCATAAAGAGAGAAAGAAGAACGAGCAATTGAAATGAATTAATGAGGAAGGTTTTATAATTAAGGAGAGAAGGAAACCTTTTGTCATTCCTCTCTTTGAAAACTTCATCTTTTAACTCTCTGTTAACATCTAGATTACTATATCCCTTCTAAGGTTGACCACACATGGTGATCTATATGGACAAAAACATCCCTAAACTCGTTAAGTAATTAAATAGATTTAAAGCCTTTATATATATGTGTGTGTATGTGTGTGTAGGTAACGATGCATCCTTCATAATACCCTAAATCAACGTCAAATGACAACGTCTAACTCTTGGATACTATAAAGGACAACCCGTTAGGGTAAAATTTTAAAACTAAATATCACATCAAGGTACATCGATGAAATCTCACAATGAAAGGTAACATATAATATACCGAATATACATAAATAGAACAGAATAAACAGTATATAAGAAATTGCACTACTGGAAGCAACTAATAAATAAATATCAATATTGAAAGTCAATACAATATTTGATATCATAAGTCTCATATACAAATTTGCATGTCTGCCATGCACTACATCGAAAATAAGTATACATATCCTATATGAAGACTTCACGCCTCCAGAATGCTCCTGTTGTCCAACAAGCCTATCCCTAAAGCACTGACTTCAAAACTACTCAATCGAGTACCCGAAAGTTGTCATGATACAAACAAACAAAGGGAAAACGTGAGTTAGACATAAAGCCTTATATGAGGCAAACTATCTTAAAATACTACATATCAAAACTATATATAAAGAAATAGGAAACTACAAAGACACAAATGGTCCTCTCCATGAATGTGGATTAGGGGTAATCCAGACCATCCATAAACAAGCACAGTAAACCCATCGAAAAGGTAGGAAATCATACCATAACCTTCTCTTATCCTGTCATTAACGAGTCAGTACAACTAATATAACGTGACTACTATGTAAAAATATATTAGGACAGATATAGCCTAATATACCAGTGAATGGGTGTAAAGACATAACAATATAAGTCTAGCACACAATATGCAATAGTATAACTAACTAACACTAACATGGACAATTCTAACAATAAACAGCAAACAGAGAATACAGCTAAACAACCATCATTGCTGATGGGAGGAGACCACAAAGAATATCTAACACGGTCCAATGATACCCATCTAGGGTCCGAAATTAATAGAACCAGCACCTAATCGTACCATAGAACCCGAGCCCCATCTAGTGTGATGAAACTCGTGATAATCTCAGCGTTCCCCATATAAAAATATGAAAATTTATAACCGATACCTATTCCAAATTTCCATTAGCCACTAAAGAGACCTATCGACAGTCATAACTATATTTTGGACTTCACTAAAAACCGGCACCATAAAAGAAGTTGGCATGTAAGTCATGTTGTAGCACTTAAGAGTTAAATGTAATAGTATATGACGTACTCTAGACTGGCATCCCAATCTCTCTCTGCCCCTGTTCCGGAGCCACGTCTACTTTCCATGTCAAATTGCTAATAGCTACACAAGATACCTATCGAGAGCCACAACTATATTATGGACTCTCTTAAAAATAAACACCTCAAAAGAAGTTTAGACATGTACGTCATGTCGCAACATCTAAGAGTACAACGCAACATTATATGACCTACTATAGACTGACGTCCAAATCTCTCTTTGCCTCTACTCTGGAACCACATCTGCAAGCCTTGTCGAAGTGCTAATAGCTACCATAGAGATCTACCAAGAGCCATAACTATATTGTCGACTCCCTTGAAAACCAACACCTCAAAAGAAGTTGGCATGTAGGTCATATTTCAACTCCTAAGAGTACAACGCAACAGTATATGACCTACTCTAAACTAACATTCCAACCCCTCTCTGCCCCTGCTCCTAAACCACATGTCTAGGCCATGTCGGATTTTCAATAGCTACCAAAGAGAACTATTGAAAGCCATAAATATATTATCGACTCCCTCGAAAACCAATACCATAAAAAAGTTGACCTATAGGTTATGTCGTAATACCTTAGGGTACAACGCAACTGTACATGACATACTCTAGACTAACATCTCAATCTCTCTCTGCTCCTGCTCCGGGATCACGTCTAAAGGTCATGACGAATTGCTAATAGCTACCAAAGAGACCTATCGAGAGCCACAACTATGTTATGAACTGCTCTGAAAAACAACATTTAAAAGAAGTTGGTCTGTAGGTCCCGTCATAGCACCCAAGAGTACTACAGAGTAGTATTTGACCTACTTTATATTCGCATCCCAGTCTTTCCCCGCCCCTGCTCTAGAACAACGTTCGCAAGTCATGTGCCTCAATGGTATGAAGGGTTCCTTTTTACGAAACTGATATCTTCTAGTTGTATATGGATAGACAATCTGGATTCAAGCTATCCTATGCTAATGAACTTCACTAGAGCTCCAAAGCCTTATCAAGATAGAGCACTCCCATTGTTTTTCCCAAATGAAACTAGAAGCTCTTCGAACCCAAACGATATCTTCGAAACCCAAACCCTAAAACCTGAATCTAGACCTCAAAAAAATATTTACCAAAGTTCTATTAACATGTGTGGTCACTAATATACGACCTTAAAATAATATATAGCTCATGTATATAATTTTATATATATATGTATGTATCTGTGTATGTACGTATATACATACATACATATATGTATGTACGTATATACATACATACATATATGTATGTACGTATATACATACATATATATATGTCTAACTGTTTCTTATGTTCTAAATTTAATAAATTATGCATCTGCTTGAGTCTAGAACAAACTCTTTGCCTTTATGTGCACCTCGCAATCGGACGCGCTTGTCGTACGTGACCATGAAATTGACTATCGTCCCGATCTCGTATTCGATTGACTCTCGATCTCCTACTATTCCTGTATAGGAATAGTTTGTACCCTATATTCCTTATTTCAGTCGCTTCCTCGACCACTTGGCTGAATGCCTTATTGATCATTACAGATCTCTTCAGCATGCGATACATATGAGTGCAATGGCAAAGACCGCGTCTCGATTGGATCTCGTATACAAAAGATACAAATTAAATATGTAACGATATTAATCAAAATAATTAATTAATATAATTACCTCAATCACTTATCCACCTTCCCACCAAATAAAAATTTTGAACCAGGTCGTGCATTTCACAAACCCATTCATGTGTGGCTTCTCTCCTCCAATGCTAAAAAAAACGACGAATGGCCAACTCTATGGCGTTCCCCTACGCGTGCTCACCGCAACAAACTTGACCTAAGCAAGTCCAGCCCCTAAACCAATTCACAATTCCCCCAGTCCTAATTGGCGACCATAATGTGCACTATGCCTTGCTTGATCAACGTCCCTCTAGTTGCCGCCAACCGACTCCTCTTCGCACTAGATTTACTTTGGCATACTCCGTTCCTCCAACTGGCGCTTCTAGCTTTCATCACTCCTTCATGACATTCACGACAGCCAAGAAGGAGCTCAACCAACCACTACCGCATTTTATGAAGCCATTATAGATGTGTAGCCCTCCTCTTCATGAGTCCAATGTATTCGGTCTCATCGTCTCAAATGGTCTAGAGCTCTCAATTTAATTAAAAGAAGGAGGCGGCCATGCTTGAGAAAGTACCTGGAGATATTTAGAGTGGGAGAGAAAAATATCCAAGAGCAAATGTGTGGGGTGTGCGTATATACAATATATATAGTTTATTTTCTTACTCATATAAATCGTCACACGTTTCGGGTTTGTATGACCGTATGGCATATCGGTTCACCATAAAACTCATTGGCGCACATCATCACATTTTTCTGGTCGTGATAGTATAAACTTCGTCGCCATATGAGATAACACTAAAGGATGATAATTTCATGCATCTCGATATTGTTTTGGTCATCCGATGGTAAATTCCAAAAAAAATTCAACCATATGGCTAATAGTGAAATCCTCATCCCAAAAATGAAACCCGTCAGTCGAGATCTCATCGGATCCGACTATGCACTTATTTTAATAAAATGTGTATAATAATAAGTAGATAATAAAAATACCATAACTCCAAATATAGTGATATTTATACTCACTTTAATTCGCAGTGTCGATCCTGACTCAATGAAAATTGTTTCGAGTCCTAATTCGACTACATGTGAAAAGTCCGATTTTGGACCTTTAAATAACTAACAATTCAATATTTAAATTAATTATTTAAACATATCATTAAAAATGCAGATTGTTACATTTACCCCCATAAAAGAATTTTGTTCTCAAAATTCCTACAAGTATAAAAATGCAACCTAATTGACCAAAAATTGCCAAGCATTGGCTTCAGACAATCTCAATAGTTCTTCCTTTATGCAGTTAGCATTACAGGAACTTCCAAAGCATAGAATCCATCTTCAAACCCTTAGGGTTTCAAATTTCCTCTTGTTTTGGAAAATTTTGGCAGCACCTCGTTTGCATAGATAGCTCCTAAAAAGCCAAAAGCAACACACACACACACACATATCTCATATCTGAGGCATCACATATCTAAAGCATCTCATTTCCAAGGACAAACAAGCATATGCATCTATACCATTTACACTACATGTCTTACAAATCTTTTTCAAAGTAAGAGCATATAATTTAGGTGCGAAAGAAAGCGAATAAGCATCCTAGTAGAACATAACTGATTCCATGCACCTATCCATGTACTCAACAAAGAGGATTAAACATAGCTACAAAATTTAACCATGGATTTAATCCAGCTAACAAGCATCTCAAATAAACATGTTACATCTAACCATGTAACAAGCATATCGAATGTAACAATACAAAACTAGAATGCATATGATTAAGTGCAATAACCGATACAACCATAACCATACATGACTATGTATTGTAAAGTAAACCAAAATGAGTTAGTATCTAAATATACTATCGACTCTGGGTCATATCAAAAGGAAATAGACTCATATAAATCCTATCATGACCTAATAATAGGCACGGATGATATGTGATCTATTTCAGTTAGCCATTGATAGATAATTATAATTAGCATACAAGCAACAAAACACACAACTAACAGCACAAACATAATAATTTACAAATATACTATCAAACATACAAAGAAAGCAACAACTAGCAGTAAATATCAATAATCAAAGAACAATCATACAAAACAAGTAACAAAAATAAATCAACAAAATAAAAATCAATCAATAACAAACAATAGCAAATAATAGTAATCAACAACAAGCAACAAGCAATTAATAGTAAGCAACAATAAACAATAAGTAGCATAAAAAACAATGAAACATATCTAAGAGTTTATACCAACATGCATGATGATCAACAATAGACAAAACATTTATGTAAATGAGTCTGTTTGACCTCCAAGCTAGACAAAATGCTTAAGTAATGTAACTCATTTCATGAATACAATACACGAAGACGATTACACCTCCCGCTTGAAAAGGAAAAGTTATATGACATGGTAAATCATCATGTATCAACACTCTCAAATAAATCAAGCAAACTAAGCCTCTGTTTTTCCTTCCCTTCCAAATGGAACTCATTCTCCAAGAAAAACTCTATTAATTAAATCATCGTTAAATGATGATCTACAAATGCTTAGGTTCATTCGGGTTCAAACTCATCTCAATTGCATAATGATAATAAGGATAATATACTAAGTGTACTACGATGCTCGTCCAGGCGAGTATCATATCGTCACTTAGAATATTATCCAAATCATCACAAAACTAGTCGAGAAGTCCTTCCCCAAGCTATCGCAAGCAATCATAACTATACTACAATTCTATAAGGACTAAAGATCATCTAAAATGAAAAAATGCCCGATCCAATCCTTCGTTTGCTTGCAAATTTCTTTGTTAAGTATGGTTCAGCCACCTAACTCTTCCCATGCGGACTTTGATTTAGTTCCTTAATCCGACTAATGAAACCTCCTCACATGACCAAGATCATGCTTCGGAAATCTCTTGACCCCCTTAAGATCTAATTCAAGTGCTCATCTATAAGGATCAAGTGAAAAACCCTTTTCTAACTAGTGCAAATCACTAAGAAACATTATGCTCACACTAGGGATTAAGAACTGGTAGGTGGATAGACAGATCCATAGGAAATACCTTTTCAGCGTACGAGATTACCATCATCTCCTATGGTTAACTAATATAAGGAAAAAAATTCTAACACAAATGACTTTATGAAAATGCCTATAAGTCGTTTGTTCGGTCTTTGATCGCTACCGAGCATCTATAGAACACTACTTAGATGCAATTCCAAATAACACTTCACCGAACGACCCCACTCTACTCAAAAAATCATGCATCAAGTTCAAATGGAAGTACTCTCGATCACCATACCTTAGCTCGATAGCCAAGGTTACCCTAACAAAATTAAACATTACAAAGGAATTGACCGATGCTACAAGGGGACAAGAATTTGATGCGAATAAGTAATAAATCCTAGATCCATGAATTAAGATCGTAAGCAAGCTTCCTTACCTACCCCTAAAGGAGTAAAAATCATCTCCACTCAGCATTAAGCGAAAAGGTTAAATTGGATAACATACCCCTTCATTGAAAAGTTAACCTAAACGCTCGAGTTGCTCATCCTTTTCGATCTTAGAAATAAACCAAGACTCAAGGCGACGTTTAGAATCAATCCAAGTCGTGGCCTTTTTGTTAATCTCCTCTACTACTTATTCCTAAGGCTACAGTACCTCCAACAGCTACCGTAGCTGCCGTAATATCCGCATATGGCTAAACATCCCTTACGGTATTCTAAATAATCTTTGAACTAATCAAGCATCTCCAACTACCTATCCGCAATCGCTTGTGTACTCCGTTTTCTCATACAGATAGATTGAATAAAGATACCCCAGCAACTAGCGAAAGAATAGAAAATTATAGGTACGCTCTCTCAACGTATCTCTATCAATTAGGTTGCTTAACTAAAACTGGTCTACTTAGTCCTGAGTGTTGATCCTAAGCTTTGATACCAACTATAGTGACACACCCTTCATAATACACTGAATCAACGTCAAATGACAATGTATGACTCATGAATACTACAAAAGACATCCCATTAGGGAAGTAATTTAAAACTAAACATCATACCAAGATACATCGATACAATCTCGCAATGGAGGAAAAAATACAATATATTAAATATACATGAACAGAACAAGATAAACAATATACAATAGATTGCACTAGCAAAAGCAATGGTATATAAATGTGAATGTAGAAAGTCAGAGTACAATATCTGATATCACAAGTCTCATATACAAAATCGCAAGCCTGTCATGTACTACATCAATGATAAGTACACAAATCCCTTATAATGACTTCATGCCTCCACAATGTTCATGTTGTTCTACAAGCCTATCCCCAAAACACCAACTCCTAAACCATTCAATCGAGTATCCAAAAGTTGTCATGACATAAACAGATAAGGAAAAACATGGGTTAGACATAAAGCCTAGTGTGAAAGGAACTATCTCAAAATACAAAATATCAAAACTATATACAAAGAAAGAGGAAACTACTAAGGGACGACTGGTTCTCTCTATGATTGTGGCTCAAGGATAATCCAGACTGTCCATAAAGAAGCAAAGTGAACCCATCCGTAAGATAGAAAATCATGCCATAACATGCTCTTCTCCTGTCATTAATGAGTTGGAACAACTAATATAATGTGACTACCACATAACAATATACTAAGATACAAGTAATCTAGTATAATAGTAAAAGGGTGATAGAGATATAACAATATATGTCTAGCACACAATAGGCAACAATAATAACTAACTAACTATTAACATGAACAATTCTAACAATAATCAACAAACAGAGAATACAGATTGATACCCTTCGTTGCTGATAGGTAGAAACCACTAAGAATATCTAACAATTTCCAAGGATTCCCATCTAGAGTTAAAAATAAATAGAGCCAGTGCTTAATCGTACCATAGACCCCGAACCGCATCCAGTGTGATGGAACTCGTGTTGATCTCATTATGCCCCATATCAAAATACAAATACCTATAATTAATAGCTGGGCCGAATTTCCATAAGCTACCAAAGTGACCTATCAAGAGCCATACCTATATTATGGACTCCTACGAAAACCAACACCTCAAAAGAAGTTGGCATGTAGGTTATTTTGCAGCACCTAAGAGTGCAGTGCAACAATATATGACCTACTCTAGACTGACATCGCAATCTCTCTCTATCGCTACTTCGGAACCACGTCTGTAGTCGTGTCGAATTGCCAATGGCTACCAAAGAGACTTATCGAGAGTCTTAACTATATTATGGTCTCCCCAACAAACCAATACCTCAAAAGAAGTTGGCATGTAGGTCATGTCATAGCACCTAAGAGTATAATGCAATAGTATATGACCTACTATAGATTAACATCCTAATCTCTTTCCGCCGCTGCTCCAAACCATATTAACAGACCATGTTGAATTGCCAATAGCTACTAAAAACACCTATCGAGTGCCACAACTATATTATGGACTCCTTTATAAACCAACATCTCAAAAGAAGTTGGTATTTGGTCATGACGTAGCATCTAAGAGTACAATGCAATAGTATATGATCTACTCTAGACTGTCATCCCGATCTCTCTCCTCCCTGCTCTAGAATCATATACGCAAGCTGTGTTGAATTGCCAATAGCTATCAAAAAGACCTATTAAGATCCACAACTATATTGTAGACTCCTCTAAAAACCAACCCTCAAAATAAGTTGGCATGTAGGTCATATTGCAGCACCTAAGAGCACAACGTAATAATATATGACCTACTCTTGACTAACATCCCAATCTCTTTCTTCCCTAGCTTCGGAACCACATTTATAGGCCATGTCGAATTGCTAAAAACTACCAAAGAGACCTATCGAGAGCCACAACTATACTGTGAACTCCCCAAAAAACCAACACCTTAAAAGAAGTTGGTCTATAGGTCTTGTCGCAGTGACCAAGAGTACTACGGAATAGTATATGACATACTCTAGACTGGCATCCCAATCTCTCTCCACCCCTATTTAGAAAACACATCTATAAGTTATGCACCTTAATGGTACAATGGATTCCTTTTTACGAAACCGATATCCTCCGAACGTCTATAGGTAGACAATCTAGATTCAAGCTATCATATCCTACTAAATTTCACTAGAGCTCCGAAGCCCCATCAAGATAAAACATTCACATAGCTTTGCCCAAACAAAACCAGAAGCTTTTAGAGCTCAAATAATCTCTCTAAAACCTGAACCTTAAAATTTGGATTCGAACCTCAAAATGGTTCATTTTACCAAAGATCTATCAACACGTATTGTCATTAATATAAGACCTCAAAATATTATATAGTTGTTGTATATAATTTATATATGTGTGTGTGTATGTATGTATGTATGTATGTATGTATACACATATATATCTCTAACCATTTCTTATGGTCAAAGTTAATAAATCACACATCTGCTTGAGTCGGGAACTTACTCTTTGCCTTCATAAGCTCGTCCCAATCACACATGCTCATCTTACATGACAATGAAACCGATTACTGCCAAATCTTGTATTCAATTATCTCAGATTTCTATCTCGATCACTTGCTATTCCTGTAAGGGAATGGTCTATACCTTACATTCTTTGTCTCAATCGCTTCCTTGGTTTCTTACGCGAAAGCCTTATTAATCGTTACCGGTCTCTTCAGCATCGTTTTACCTTCACATCTGATTAGTAATAACACATATATAATAATATCTCTATCACTAATATAACAACAAATTAGAGTTTATTAATTTATAACTACGTCATAAATTAATATCAACTCTATCTACTTTGTTCAATATGAATATAACGCTATATTAATATATATGGTATCTTAAGTAATCATCCCGAAAATCCATGATAAAATATGAAATAATATCTGTAATAAAGTTACGATATTAGAGGTTGATTAATTTATAACTACATTATAATTTTGTATCAACTTCATCTAATTCTATTCAATATGAATAGAACACAATATTTATATATATACGATCGTAATCAATTATCATGAATATCTATTCAAACCAATCTAATCAAATAGTCGAATAGTTACTATATATATTATTCTACCTCTTCTAGGTAATATTTTTCAAAATATATATAACTACGGGAAATTATACTGAAATACAAATTTAGGTTAATGATTCCGCTCACCTATATTGAAAATTTCCATGTGTCCGAATTCAGTCCGAGTCTATACCATGCTGTAGATAATCTCACTACGAGTGCAACGGCTCAATTCAACCTCGTATGCAAAAGATACAAATTAAGTACAAAACGAGTTTAATTGAAATAATTAATTAATATAATTGGAAGAATTTAATCAATTCATTACTGGTAGTAATTTAATTGAACTTCAGTTAAATAATAGATGGTTCACTTGGTCGAACAAAAGGGATGACCCATCAAAGGCTCCTTTAGATTGATTTTTATCAGTAATGAAATAGAATATAAACATCCTATTTGTAAAGTGATTGGGCTTCTAAGTATTATTGGATCATTGTCAATTATTTTATTTTTTAGTAAATAAAATGATCGAAATAAAATATTTAAATTTCAAAAAATGTTGTTGTTAGAAAATATAATTTTTTAAAATTAATTGCAAATAAATGGTTTGTTCTGAGTAAGTATATTATAAGTTTTCAAGTAATGTAGCTAAAATATTTGTCAGTAAAATTGGAGATTTAAGAACTTTCTTAAGAAATAGAACAAAGATGTTTTTAGCAATATTAGAATTAAAAAAGATAAATTATTAAATCAAATTCCACAACTAAATAAAATAGAAGAATTTATAAATTTAAGTATTTCAAAAAAAACGTGCTTTCAAATTTAAAAGATGAATTAAATAAATCTCAAAAATAGCATTTTATCTTTACTTGAACTCTCTACAAAGCAAAATCAAAGTATAAATATTTGTGCAATAGTTCAAGTCAAAATAATCAAAATTTGAATTCGCTTCAAAATTCAAATGATTTCGAGTATAACCCATGCCAATTCAAATTCGAGCTTCAAAATGAATTTCAAAGTCAAGATGAAATGTGAACCAATTTTCAAATAATTTTGGCAGTGGAAATAGTTTCAATAAAGATACAATTGAAAACTTTGGTTATCAACAAATTCAAAATGAATATTTTCAAATTAACAATCATGAATTTGATTTTGTTGACCAAATGGAAAAAGATAACGAGGATTTATTACTTGAAAAATACAACACTTTTCGTGAAAATCATAATCAAATCTCAACTTGCAAAGAATCAAATAATAATCTACCGTTTATCGAAATTGACAATTCTTGTTCTCAACGAGTCCAAATCGAAAATTTTCAAGTTGATAATTACAAATTTGACTTTGTTGAGCAAATGAATGAAATTTACGATGATCACACAAATTTTTTTTTGAAACATACATGAAACAACGAGATAACAAAATCAAATCTGAACAAGTGACGAGTTAAATGATAATCCATCTTTTACCCAAATCGATGATTTTCAAACAACAAATTTTGAAACTGAAAATAACAATCTTAATGAAGTTGTTGAAAACACGGTAATTGAGTTGGATTTCAATTCTTTTGAGGGTGTGGAACCAAATGTAAAATTCGATCTTTCTTTTCTCGATTTCAAAAATTTGAATACAACAACTTTGGATTATGAACTTGAGATATGTAATAAAGTTGTTGATAATCCAATAAAGGAAGATGAATTTAATAAACACGAATTTTATGGAATTTTCGAAGACGAGTTGTTAAATTCTGATGGGGTAAATTTAAATCACCATTTTGATTTTGAAATCAATAATTTTGAAGAAGTTTTCAATGACAAATTTGAATTTCAAAGTGGTGAAAATAAACTTGAATTTCAACCAATTATTTTATCGACCCTAAAAATCATCGACAATAAAACAACTCGTACGATTTTTAATAAAACGACGTTCGTTTTTCCAAATCAACGTTCAACTTTGAAAAACACGCATGCACAACATGAATTTGATCTCAAATTGGAATTTGATCTCAAATTGGAGCGGTTTCATGAAGACACATGCATGCACAACATGAATATAAAGGAATGAAGATGGAAATAATTCAAAGTGAAGATCATAGAGGACCCCACCTACCCACCTACCTTAATGTACAAACTAGAGGCTAATGCACATGCTTATGGAATTAATGGCTTCATGTACACTTAAATGATGATTAGTAGAAGCTAATGATTACTTGGCCTCCACACTTTCTCAAGGGTAGTTTGGTCAGTCCCTAAATTATGGATTAGGGTTTCTTGCTTGTATAAATAACCCCTTATGTTTCATGTAACCCTCCTCTTCCTCTTCATTAGTTTAAGCTCAAAATAAAAGACAAGTTCTCTTTCTCTTTTCCATGGCTACTTAGCCATTTTTACTTTATGTGTTTTTTTTCTTTTTTCTATGCAATGTTAATAAGTGCTTTCTTTCTTTTACATGCTTCTTTTGTTTATTTACTTTCATGTTAGTAGTGTAGATTTATTTTTCATGCAAGTAGAATAATTTTGTTTCTTTACTTTGCTCTCTTTTTTCTTTTCTTTTTCTTTCATTCATGTTGCAAGCTATATTTGTTGTTTTGATAACAAATATGAGAGGCTAATCCCTTCAATTTAGGGGTAATGAAGCCTCTAATCATGTAGCTTCAACATTTTGATAATTATAGCTCTCTTTTTGTGCTTAATGACAATGCTTGAAGTGATTTAATTTGCTGTTTTTGTTTTGAATTTGATAGCCTATATTGTTGACACCAAATACGCTATGCTTAAACAATCACTAACACAAATGCCTCTTCATCAAAATATGATTATGGCATAAGAAAGTGGTCTGAAATTCAAATTTGATGGTCTATGTTTCTAATTATTAGTTAATAGGCCATACTTAAAATAGATTTTGTTTTCAACTTTGTTGTCATTTTCATTAGTGTAACGACCCGCTATTTTGGACCATTCAAATCGACAATAAAACCATACATAGCCGACTTGAATAATTCAGAATACCGAATTGTTAATTAAAATTTGGCAAAACTTAAAATATACAGTAAATCAATCAATCATAGATCACAGAGTAATATAATGCAGCGGAATAGATAAAGAATAGTAGTTCATGAAGCTACTATATACATCAGAGTTAGAAAATACAACCGAATAGTTCAAATGCAGAGAAGTCTCCAGTGCAACAGATGACTTCTCTGAACCAATCAACTGGAAAGGCTGGAATCTGAATCGATAGTTGGATTTCCAAATGAAACTCCGATCTCCAAAGGTGAGTCTCAAATGTTGTATCACTCAGTCTGACCCGAGCGTAAAGCAAAACACAAAACACTCGAGTCAGGATTAACATTCTTATATCAATAAATCCAACTGAAGTGAAATATCAACTGAAATGCAAATAACTTAAAGGATGTTTGGGATAACCATCCTCTAAGGGTCCATGGAACTTTCTACAAGGTAGAAATATACACTATAACATCGTGGTCATTTCAGCTTAATTTATACTTCAAAACCAAATCTCATTTTCACTTCAAATATCTCTATATTTCCCAAAATAGTATTTATATATTAAATAATTTACACAGTAAAGTATTTTCAATTTCCTCAACTTAACAAATCGTTCCAACATCAACCCGACCTTCCCATTCAAATTAAATTCAATCTCAATTTATCAATTCAAATTCAACTCAATTTCTAAAATAACCACTTAAATTTTATCGATCTCAAATTCGAATTCATAATCACAAATACCCCTTTATATTTCCATATATTTCAAAACTTTAAGTATTCAACGTTTCATCTAAATTTTCATTCAATTTAATTTTCTAAATAATAAATTCAAATTTAGTTCAACCTAAATTTTCATTTTAATTCAATTTAGTTGCTAAATAACAAATTCAACTACGTTGATTTCAAATACAGATCCGAATCTCAACATAAACCATTTAAATTCCAATATAGTTCAAGGCTTTAATATTTAAATGTTCTATATAACAATTTCGTATAGATCTCGATTTAACCTCATTATTATCTAGTCTTGAAATACTCCCTTATTAGATTCAATATCATTTAAGTAACCTTAAATTACATTTTACTCAATATCTTCTTTAATTTATTTAAACGTGAAATATTCATTAAATCGCTTAAATCAAAAATCCAGTTATAAAATCATACCCTTTAAATTTCCCATTCAAAAATATCAAATCGGTCTAATTAAATAAATCCTTATTTAAATACCATTTTTGTAAACCCAAATTTATCTCCCAATCTTAATTATTCAATTTATTACAAGAGAATCTATTTGAAATATAGATTTACATAAATACTTAACCATATTATATGTATTAAATCAATCTAATTTAAATCAAATATTACTACTAAATCTATATATACAATTTTCATTTATATAATATCTTAAGAATCAAATTTATTAAACCATATATTTCTTTCCAAAATTATAGAATTATTTTCAAAATATTTATATGGACCAACGGTGTCTGTATATATTTCCTATCATATAGTCAAGTGCTACGGATATTTATCATTTCAATCCGTATGCTAATATATACGGGTGGATATCATTTCAACCCGTAATCCCAAATTCAATTAAATGAAAATTGCTTGGGTTTATCATTTCAACCCATAACGATTTTCTCCTATTCTAAAGTCCGTTCGGGTATGTATCATTTCAACCCATAGTGATTTCTAAACTACGGGGAACTTGCAGAGTGATGGCAGAAAATACAATAAAATAACAGGCATATATCATCAATAACAATAGAATATAAATAACAGGATATGATGTCATATCCCGCAGGTGAACAGTTACAGATAATAGCATATATAACAAATTTAAATAACTACAACAGCATATTTCAATTGTCGTTTCAACTGAAACCAAATTTAATGAATAAAAAAAATGTTAATCGTGAGTGATTGCTCATCTTTCGAGGCTAGAGAATATAGAAGGAGACACGGATACGCACACTGATACAAACACTGAAATTAAATTTCAAATCCAAGCAAAGAAAAATCGGCACGAATTCAACGATCAAAACTGATTGGCTCGAATTGATGAAACGGATCAGATCAGAACTGGAAGGATGAAGATAAATGGTATAAGTGAACTTTTATAACAACCTATATCTATATATACACATATGAAATTTATATTCTAAGTTCAAACATCACAAATTTAATTTACATGTTTTTCAAACATATAAATAAATAAACAAATCAAGCTTACATTTTTTTTTTAAAATCAACATACACTTAAAATATATATATATAGACACACACACACACACACACACACACTAACACCTTTATACCAAACTTATATAACTAGTATATATATATATATATATTCTCAAATAGATAAAATAAATGTATAAATATGAATACCTAAAAGAAAACTTTTTTTATATATAACTATTTCTATAAATGTTATATATATATATATATAATTTAAATCCATCCATATTTTTACATTCAATAACATATTATATTCAACCTATATAAATTTCCAAATTATATAGGTGTATTAAAATAATTTATAGAGTAAAGTATTTATAGAATCATCTTAAATCCAAAATAGTATAAATATAATACTGTACATAACCTATATTAACCAAAAAGAACAAAAGTTGACTATTGTTTCTAAAATATGGGCATAAACACAGACTGCTCATGTATAAACTGAACTAACTCTTATATAACCAGAACATATTATAGTTATAAATATACATATATATTCATAAGTGCTTAAAAAATTTCAAAACGTCAATAAAACTAACTACTGATTCACAACATCCTATACAATCAGTTGTATAACAAACATATGATATATACTCATCTTAAAATAGTAAAATAGAGAATAACAAAACAAAGCAGCCTGGATATAATATATATATGTGTGTGACGCACCAGATGTTCAAAATACAGCTATCTTAAACTCATATAATATAAACTTTACATATATAATAACTCGTATTAACATATATCATAAAATTTTATATAAACCTTATAGTATATAAATAACTTACTTTATATACTAAATAGAACCTATGCTAGTTAAAATATGTAAGCTAGTATAGGCTGCGGTCATTGTAAAAAAAAATCAAAATAAATTATATACTTAAACAACAATAAATTATGTACACAGTACATATTAAAAATTAACTTAACCTTACTATACATATCATATAATAATAATATATATATAAACAAAAACCGATTTATATAAACAGACATATTGAAGAATAACATATCAAACTTATGTAAACATTATATATACATAAAATGTCATTTCTACTAACATATATACAATATCAAACTCATATGTTACCAACATTTACATTGGAAAACTGACATAAATCATTTATACCAAAAATCCTTTTTTTCATAACATATTTTATAAACATAGCATACCAAGCTGTTAACAAAACATATTTTGTATAAATATATACTCTGCAAAAATATATAATAATACTATAAAAGCTATATATTTTATATGCAGAAACCATATAGCCTGCATATACCTAACACAAACAACTAATATATACAATAATTTGTACAACATAAACTTATCCAAATATGCAGAAATCATATATACATACCGAAAAATAAATATGTGCTATTGAAATCTATTTCAAACTTATAAATAAAAACTTAAAATAACCAAGCAGATTATATATATATGCTCTAAAACCAACTCACCAGGATACTTGAAATCTTGTATAAAATAAAATATACATATAAATCTATGTTTTAACAAACCTTGCGTGTGCTTGAATATATATAAAGCTGCAAGTATAAGAAATAGATATAATATATAAAGAAATACTTACATATAAAGAATGAAAGAAGAGAGGAAACGGTTGTGGGTAATCGAGCATGTGGTGAACGCGTGGAGCATAGAGGAATGAGGGGAAGAGTTTTTTCCAGAGAATGAAAAGAAGAAGGAGAGATTATGCTTATCATGGGCAATATATATATGCGTTGTTCTTATATATTTTTTCATATATTTAGTAAAAGATACGCTAAATTTATACAAAAAGTAACGTATCTAAATTTATACGTTACTTATTTATTCTCTACCTATTAATTTATACTATTGATTCTCTAACTATTAATTTATACGTTTTATTCTCTACCTATTAATTTATATCTATTTATTCTCTACCTATTAAGTTAATACGTTACTTATTCTCTACCTATTAATTTATATGTTTTATTCTCTACCTATTAATTTATACTATTTATTCTCTAACTATTAATTTATACGTTACTTATTCTCTACCTATTAATTTATACGTTTTATTTTATACTATTTATTCTCTACCTATTAATTTATACGTTTTATTTTATGTGTATATACGTTATTTATTCCATCAAATAACGCGCCTTTTAAACGCGAAATTAAACAGTTTATTTATACACAAAGTTTTGGAAATTTATTACTTATATAAAAATATGATTTGTTTACACATTTACTAAGAAATTTATATCCAAAAATGTATATAAGAAAAATATTAAATATTAAATTTTTAAAAGTATAAAATCAATTTTTTTAAAGAACAAAAGGTGAAATAAACGTTGTTACGAATATATTAAATTAAACCAAAAGATTAAAAATTAAAAATTGAAAGATTTATAACTTCAAAAAAAATGTTAAGTTTTAACCAAAATAAGAATTTTAGAATTTTCACACTAATAAAAATCTTGGGTGATTATTTATAATTAAATTTAGACAATCAAATTTTCGAAAAATAAAACCCCAGAGTTATAAATAAAGAATAAAATATTGCTAAAATTTGGGCTATTACACTTTCCCCCACTCAAAACTTTTCGTCCCCGAAAAGGAAAGAGGTAGGGAAACTAAAACAACCAGAAAGAAAATAGATTGAAAGACAAGATAAACAATAAATTTTACTCGAAATATTCATTTGAAAACTTCACTTGGAAATCTTAAGATACTTTCAACATTATAGATACATCAATAATTATTTTTTCTAAACATGTTTTATTAAATTTGTAACGACCCACTATTTTCCAGTATTCAAATCGACAATAATCCACACATGTTAGACTTGAATAGTACAAAATAACAGATTGTAAAAAAAATTAGAGCAAATAAAAATCAAATCACAGAATCACAGACACAGAACATCAGAATATCTCGCAGCGGAAATTAAATACCATAGTAGTTCATGAAGCTACTATCACAAAGTCTCAAAACCAAATACAAAATACATAATATCTGACTGAAAGTAAATACGACATCAAATCTCAAATACAAAGAAGTCCACTAATACAAAAGCTGACAACAGAATAATAGAACTGAAATATAGATAACTAGGTAAGCTGATAAATCTCCAGCGATTCCAGACCTTCAGAGAATGGGAATCCAAATCTGTGAATAAACTCAGGCTGACCCGAGCGTAAATAAAAAGCAAACATTCGAGTCAGGACATGCATACTTATCCAGTGTAAACCAACTCAAGTGAACTGTAGTAAAGGTACAAATAACTTAGAAGATGCCTGGGACCGCCCGTCCTCTTAGGATCCGTTAAAATATTTACTATATAGTATATTGCGCTATTATAATAATGTCTAACTGTAAAATAAACATACTTTTAAATAGCGTTAAGGCTTTACATTTTCCATCTTAACACAATTAATGCCAATAGTCTATACAGTACCTGCATATCTCCTGATCGGGAGACTATGAGAAGATACTGCATAGGTACGACACAAATAGAAACTCGTAGTAAAGGCTCGGTATGGTAGGTGACAGGGCACACAAGGCAATGCCAGGGTAGATATACCAATTACGCACACGGGCTGGTGGTAACGCAGCAGCCACATACGCCCACCTCGGAACCATTCCCAAAATCGGAGGGTGGCCATCAAACAATCACAAGTAATAGAATGGTATCGAAGAAATGCGTCCGATAAGAGGTGCTACCTCAGCTGGCCCGAGATCGCTCCTGTTTTAGCCACCTTATGCCAACTCACGGGAGTTGGGTCCACGTAACATACCACAAGAAGTCGTCGCCATCCTACTTCATTCTGGGATCTCCATCGCGTACACGGTTAGTCAAAGTGGTTTTCGGTATCGACAGAGAGTATGTCCATATCCGATCCCGGTCTCTTTGCCAACCAATCGTTATTATAACCCGTGGTTATAACTTTGAAATAATACTTTACTTCAAATGAAAACATCATTTCAAAACTCAATTCTTTATCCAATAAAGATTTAATCATTCTCAATATTTCAAAACAACATATCTTTTCAAATTTCCCTTTTTAAATCATTATTAAATTCAAATGCAAATTATCAAACTTAATACCCTTTTAAAGTTCAAGGATAACATTCATTTATTACAATTTGAACTTCTCTTTAAAATGATTCATTTCCAATTTAATTTATTCACTAAGATCATTTTAAAAGTGGACTTATTGTTCTTTCATTTCAAGTACTCAATTTCCAAAGTTTCAAACCATTCAGAGTTCGTTTACTGAGTCAAAAACCATAATTATAGAAATTTCAGCCTTTTACAGCATTTAGAAAAAGCTGTTATAAGTTATACATGAAAACATTTTTATTCAGTAAAGACAGCACTTAAAACTGCTGTTAAAAACTCAGTTTTTAGTTGAATTATAGTTCAAAACAGAAAAGACAGCATTTCAGAAGTGCTGCGGCAGTTCAGATTTCAAAACAAAGGTTTAAATTGATTTCAGCAAACACAGCAGACCACTACAGCATTTCCAGAGAATGCTATAATAGGCCTGAGTCCAATATTAGCCTATAAATTCAAATACAGCAACTACATCATTTCAGAAATGCTGTAATAGCTCTATTTACACTATTTTTAGTTCAATTCAGCAACTATAGCATTTCTGAATGCTATTAAAAGTGATTTCCAGAATTTAGTGTATTTCCAGCAAATAAAAATCTTCACTTAAAATCTTTTAAATATTTCAAAATCATATTTTTAACAATAAAAATGTTCATTAACATATTATTTATGCACAATAAATTTCTTATTATTTAAATCCAATTTTCAACAGATTATTTTAATAAATTCAAGTGTAAAATTCCAATTCTTCACATTTTTAAATAAACAACTTAACACTTAAATTTTCTCCATTTTTTTTCACATAAATTTAGTTTCCAATTTTTATTTATATAACTTAATTTATTTAAATAGAATTCCAATTTTCCACTTAAGTTATATTTCAAAAATTCAATGCAACTATTCATTTTTCCCAACATTTTAACTTATAGAAAATTCCAAATTTCTATAATTAATAAATAAAAATCCAATTTAAAACAAATTTTCATATATTTACAATTTAAAAATATTTAAAATTCTAGAAAAACATTTATGAAATAACCACGGATCTGTATATAGTTTTCTAACCTAGGTCAAGTGATACGGATATGTATCATTTCAATCCGCAGTTTAAAATAAAATCCGTGTTCTATCATTTCAAACCCACAATCCCAAGCCAAAATAAATAATTTAAAAACCGGTCAGGCCTATCATTTCAGCCCATAACGATTTTTCCTTATTCTAAAGTCCGTTCGGGTATGTATCATTTCAACCCATACTGATTTCTAATCTACAGGGAACTTGCAGTGTGATAAACAGATAAAAATGAGCAGTTTAACAATATATAATAGTAACGGGTGATGTGACATGTAACAGGTGATATGACATATAATTTAACATGTTAACATCATATATATAAAATCACATGGCAGTTATAACATCATAAATATTTCTACACATTCGGTTGTGGTTGTTTTACAACCGCATAAGGATATAATTGTCGTATGAGATTTACTCACCTCTAATTGCTGAATATTTCCAAACCAAAGGCACAAATAGACAATAAGGCACGATGACACAACTACGGACTTGAGTGGAGGTTGAATCCAAGCTACAACTCTTGTGTACAACCCAAAATAAACAAACAAAACAACAAAATTCAATATGACTATAACATGCAATAACTTTGAAATAAAAGAGAAACGAATTGCCAAACTTTTGCCTTGCTTCCTCAAGCCTTTGTCACGGCCTAGGGTATGTTTTGTTTCAGATTTGGTAAAGTTTTGGTTCAGGTTTATGGCTAGCATGGGTTGGGTTCATGGCCAAACAAGATGGAGTTTTATACATGAGGCGGTGAATGGTTTTTAGGCAAAAAAGGGAGTTTTGGTTGGCTAGAGGGCTCGGCCATGGAAAGTATGCTCGTCCTAAGGGTGCATCATGACTGGACAGAGGTGGAAGGGGTGTGTGGTGGTCAGGTCAGTGGTGGTGGCATCTATGGTGGTGATTTGAGTGGTGGATGAAGGGAATGAGGCAACAATGATCAAAAACATTGTTTTTAGGCATGTAGGTTGCAATTTGAAGGTTTTGATCACCATAGATGGCTCGGCCATGGTCATGGATGGTGGAGTAGATGGTGTTGGAGGCATGGAAGAGATGTAGGAGCTTGTGGCTGCGGCTATGGAGAAGAGGCCGATCTAAACTAGAAGAGAAACAAGGCAAAAATTTAGAGAAAACAAGGAGAAAAGTAAGAAAAAGAAAGGGAAGCCATTACCAGATCTTATTGAAGCCGTGAGAAACAAATGAAGATGGGTTTTTTTTCACGTGAAAACCTAATGAGATGACGGCTACACTAGGGTTTACACGGCTAAGGAAATTAATTGAGGAGTTTAAGGAAATGAAGGGTTTGGGCAAATAAAAGGGCTTACGTTTCAAAGTGATTTATAATCTTCCATATTCCTTTCCTTCTAAATCTTTATATAAACAAAATTTCAGGAGAAAATACTTCAAAAACCGAAATCAATTAGAAATATGAGGTAACAAATAGTATAATTTGAAAAAAAATATAAAATAATAAAGAAAATGCCTTAAAAATACCAAACAGTGTTCTAAAATTGTGAATAAATCACTGTTAGTCTTGGAAAATTATACATTTCGTTATAAAATTATTATGAAGTGGAAACTTGAACTAAATTAATTTATTTATCATTTTCAAAATAAAATAGAAAATTAAATTGGAGAAAATAGAAAAAGGAATAAAGAAATTGTTTAAAAAAATAGCAAGCAGGACATAAAAATTACAAGAAAAGTGCCAATGGCTTTGGAAAGTTATTTACATCATTTTAAAAATATTATAAGACAAAATTTGAAATAAAATGATTTTTAAAACATTTTCAAAATGAAATAAATAATTAAATTCATGGAAAATATCAAAAGAATTAAAGAAATTGCTAAAAAAATAGGAAACAGAACCTGAAAAATTCAAATAAATAACCATTAATTCTAGAAAAATTTCTACTTCACTATAAAAATAATTTAAAACAAATAAAATAAATTTCAAAAATATTGGGTTGTTACACTCTCCCCCACTCAAACCTTTTCGTCCTCGAAAAGAACGGAAACTAGGAAGCAAAAATGAAATCAAGATAGAAAAATAAAATAGTACCTGGAATAAACAATTCCGGATTTGAAGCACGAATGCTCTCCTCTGTCTCCCAAGTACAGTCACGATTATCCGTACTCCATTGTACTTTGACCAGACTAACAGATTTCCTTCTTAGCTGCTTCGTACCTCTATCGACAATACGAAGTGGCTTCCTCTCAACTGTCAGATTAGGCTCAATATCCAAGCTGTCAAGAGCAGAAGGCTGAACAACCAAAGATGGGTCATGGAGATACCGGCGAAGATGTGAGACGTGGAATACATCATGCACTCCAGAAAGCTTCTCGGGTAACTCCAGACGATAAGCCAAGGAACTAACTCTTTCCAAAATGCGGAAAGGACCAATGAATCTGGGAGAAAGCTTTCCTCTACGACCAAAACGAATGACATTCCTCAAGGGAGAGACCTTAAGGAAAACCATATCGCCAACATCAAACTCAAGCTTCCTCCTACGCCTATTAGCATACTTCTTCTGCCTATCCTGAGCAACCCTCAACCTTCTCTTAATCTCCTCAACTCTCTCAGAAGCTTCCAGAATCATATCAGGACCAAGAATCGTATGATTACCAGATTCAATCCAGCAAGATGGAGATCGACAAGGTCGTCCATATAAAGCAGCAAATGGAGACATTTTGATACTGGCCTGAATTCAAAGATAGAAAGGGAATAGATAAAATATTAAGATGAACTTAAAACAGAAGATAAGATTATACCCGATAACTATTATTGTAGGTGAATTCGACAAGATGCAGATGATCTTCCTAAGATCCACCATAATCAAGCACACAAGCACGAAGCAGATCTTCGAGTATCTGATTCACCCTTTCCGTTTGACCGTCAGTCTGCGAATGGTAAGCAGTGCTCAGATTCAGATGAGTACCCAAAGATTCCAGAAAAGCTTTCCAGAACTGGATGGTAAAGATAGGATCACGATCACAAACAATACTGAGAGGAACACCATGGAGACAAACAATCTCCCTCATGTAGATCTCAGACAAGCTAGAAGCAGAACGGGTAGACTTGACCGGAATAAAATGAGCAGATTTGGTCAGCCTATCCACAATAACCCAGATACTCTCATTGCCCTTCCTAGACCTCGGCAATCCATCAATGAAATCCATGGAAACATGTTCCCACTTCCAATCGGGAATCTCAAGAGGCTGCAACAAACCGGGAGTCTTCTGATGATCGGCCTTGACTTGCTGACAAGTCGCACACCTACTAACAAAAATAGAGACATCCCTCTTCATCCCTCTCCACCAACAAAGCTTCTTCATATCCTGATACATCTTTGTCACGCCGGGATGGATAGAAAGTCTGGATCGATGATTCTCTCGAAGTAACTCCTGCCTCAAACCATCTACATTCGGGACACAAATCCTACCATTAATCCTCAAAACCCCTCTGTCATCGATCTGAGCTCCACTACTACCACTACTACTGCCACCAACTCTGTTACGAACACTCTCCTTAATAAGCCTAAGTATCCTATCCTCATCCTGCTTAGCCTTGATACGATCCAAAAGAGGAGAAGAAGAAACAACAAGCTGACACAACAATGCCTTCTTCCGACTCAGAGCATCGGCCACAACATTAGCTTTACCGGGAGTATAGCTAATATCAAGGTCGTAAGAAGCCAAAAACTCAAGCCAACGAACTTGCCTCTGATTCAAATCCTTCTGAGTGAAGATATATTTCAGAGACTGATGATCGGTGAAAAGCTCAAACTGGGTAACAAGCAAATGATGCCTCCAAAGATTCAAAGCAAAGACAACAGCAAGCAACTCTAAATCATGGGTGGCATAATTAGCTTCATGGGTTTTCAGCTGACGGCTGGCATAGGCAATGACCTTACCATCCTGCATGAGAACAACACCCAATCCTTCACGACAAGCATCAGTATATACCGTCAATCCTTCACTTCCGTTCGGTACTGTAAGAACTGGTGCGGAAGTTAGCTTGCTCTTTAACTCAGCGAATGCAGCTTCACACTTCTTATCCCATATAAACTTTGCATTCTTACGAGTTAAAGCAGTGAGAGGTGCAGCAATCCGAGCAAAATTCTCAATGAATCTCCGGTAATAACCAGCAAGGCCCAGGAAACTACGAATATCAGTCGGAGTCTTAGGAGTTTCCCAATCCTGAAACAGAATAGGGAAGAATAAAAACCACAAAAGAGATAGAATGATCAAATGATAAAGGAAAAGAGAAAGAAGGAAAGACTTACATTGACCGCAGCGATCTTGGCTGGATCAACAGAAACTCCATTACCAGAAACAATATGTCCGAGAAACCGGACTTCGTCCTTCCAGAAATGGCATTTAGAAAATTTAGCCTTCAATTGATGGCTTCTAAGAATCTCTAGAACAGATTTCAAGTGTGACTCATGCTCTGCCTTGGTCTTAGAAAAGACAAGGATATCATCAACAAAGACAAGAACAAATTTATTAAGAACATCTCGAAAAACATGATTCATCAAATCAACAAAGAAAGCAGGAGCATTAGTCAAACCAAAAGGCATGACTAACCATTCGAAAAAACCATTCTCTATACGGAAAGCAGTCTTAGGAATACTTTCCTCAGCGACTCTGAGCTGGTGAAAACTTGTGGCAAGATCAAGTTGAGAGAAACAAGTAGCACCATAAAGCTGATCAAACATGTCATTGATGAGAAGCATTGGATATCTGTTTTTCATAGTGAGCTTGTTTAGCTCCCTATAGTCAACACACATCCTAAGAGAACCATCTGACTTGGTGACAAAAACCACCACTGCTCCCCATTCGGAATGACTAGGCCTGATTAGACCTTTGGAGAACAAGTCCCCAATTTGCTTTGCTAACCCAACCTTCTCACGAGGTGCCATTCTTCTAGGAGGAAGAACAACTGGTCGAGCTCCAGGAATAAGGTCAATGCGGAAATCTATCTCCCGCTTAGGAGGCAAAGCAGTGACTTCACCAAAAACATCTGGAAAGAGTTTTACCACACGGGTCGAATGAAGGTCACCAGAAGTAGAATCCAGAGAACAAAATAAAACTGCCAGCAAAATCCTGAGGCATGCGACACTGAATAACAAAGGAATTACCCAGATCATCCTCAAGATAAACAGACCGGGCTTTACAAGATATGTGAGAATTATGCCTACCAAGTCAATCACTACCAAGCAACAAATCAAAAGCATCGAAGCGCAAAACATAGAAATCACCACTGAAACGATGATCTGAATAAAGAAGCTTCACTTGTTTACAAATCCTATTAAGGTTTGCAGGACCCCAGTTGGATTTGAAACACATAAGGGTTCAGAAACATACTCAGGAGAAAGGAGATGCTCAAACTTATCACACAAATCAACAGATATAAAACTGTGGGATGCACCAGTATCAAACAGAACACGAACAGGATGATGAAACAAAGAAAAGGAACCTTGGAGCGTACCTTGGTCATCACTAGGAGCTGAAGGAGCAGGTGCTGGAGAAGAGGCAGAGGTGACAGCAAATATACCAGAAGGCTTACCCCTCTATTGGGTAGGGCAGTCCTTCCTAAAATGGCCAGGCTGGAGACAAATGTGGCAAAGCTCACACCTAGCTGGCTGAGCAGGTGGAGGAATGGCAGCACCAACACTAGTAGGACAACTATTCGCATAGTGCCCTTTCTGGTCACACTTAAAGCAGGTGATGGAGGAAAGGTCAATTGGCTGCCTCTGAGATGGAGCAGATGTTGAAGATCCCAAACCCGGATTCTTGAGCCAATTCTTCTTCTGTTGCTGGAAACTAAGCTTCCTCTTCTTAGAATTTGCAGAAGAAGTCTGAGATGATGGAGCACCAACTGAAGCAGGACCCTTAGAAGTAGGGTTCTCATAATGAAGAGCCATATCCATAAGCTGGGTAAAGGTGCCATGAACATGAGAAATGAGACGACTGTAGTACTCGGGACGAGCATCAGCAATAAACTTCTCGTTCTTCATCAGAGGAGTGTCTATGAGACCAGGTCAGAACTTAGAAAGTTCGTTAAACTTCCTCTCGTACTCTGAAAAGACATGCTTCCCTGCTTGAGGTCCATGAACTCTCTATAAAGCTGGGATTTCCCCGCCTCTGGCATCCACTTAGCAATGAAAGCTTTCCTGAGAAGAATGATAGATAAGCTTAGACAAGGCACGAAAAGATACAAAACAGAATTCAAAGAGACACAAGAAGATACCTGAACTGTTCCCAAGTAAGATCAGCCTCAATGGTGTTAGCCGTAACCGACTTCCACCAATCTTGGGCAGCCTCATGCAACTGCCATGCGGCTAACTGACGCTTCTGGGCATCAGTAATATCAAGACCAGTAAATATCCTCTCGATACTCCTCAGCCATTGCTAAGCCTCAATGATAGATTCAGAACCAGTGAACTTGGTTCCTCCAAGTTGAGTAAATTCTTTGCAAAGAACAGTCAAACAGACAGGAGCTAAGGCTGGAACTGGGATAGCACCACGACCCTGACCTCTAGCATTCCTACGATTCATCATGAAAATTCAAGAATTAATATTAGGACACAGGTAGAGATAAGATAAAGATAAGATAAGACAAAATAAATTCACTTGGAAGAACATTCTAATTACATAAATTTCTAACAAGGTAGATACGAAAGGAAAGGAGTTAGAAAATTTGCTTTTAAAACAAGAAAAAGTTTATATCGAAATAATCTTTGAAAAACCTTTTTAAAAATCATTTAAAAATCATTTTATACTTTGAAAATACGTTCTCTCACAAAGAAATGATTCTGAAGTTGATTCCACTCATTCTAGGATATTTCTACCCTATCTCTAATGAGTTTTTGCTCCGCAGGCTAAGGTTTGCCTAAAACCAAAGCTCTGATACCAACTGTAACGACCCACTATTTTCCACTATTCAAATCGACAATAATCCACACATGCCAGACTTGAATAGTACAAAATAACAGATTGTAAAAAAAATTGGAGCAAATAAAAATCAAATCACAGAATCACAGACACAGAACATCAGAATATCTCGCAGGGGAAATTAAATACCATAGTAGTTCATGAAGCTACTATCACAAAGTCTCAAAACCAAATACAAAATACATAATATCTGACTGAAAGTAAATACGACATCAAATCCCAAATACAAAGAAGTCCACTAATACAAAAGCTGACAACAGAGCAATAGAACTGAAATATAGATAACTAGATAAGCTAATAAATCTCCAGCGATTCCAGACCTTCAGAGAATGGGAATCCAAATCTATGAATAAACTCAGGCTGACCCGAGCGTAAATAAAAAGCAAACACTCGAGTCAGGACATACATACTTATCCAGTGTAAACCAACTCAAGTGAACTGTAGTAAAGGTACAAATAACTTAGAAGATGCCTGGGACCGCCCGTCCTCTTAGGATCCATTAAAATATTTACTATATAGTATATTGCGCTATTATAATAATGTCTAACAGTAAAATAAACATACTTTTAAATAGAGTTAAGGCTTCACATTTTCCACCTTAACACAATTAATGCCAATAGTCTATACAGTACCTGCATATCTCCTGACCGGGAGACTATGAGAAGATACTGCATAGGTACGACACAAATAGAAACTCGTAGTAAAGGCTCGGTATGGTAGGTGACACGGCACACAAGGCAATGCCAGGGTAGATATACCAATTACGCACACGGGCTGGTGGTAACGCAGCAGCCACATACGCCCACCTCGGAACACATTACCAAAATTGGAGGGTGGCCACCAAACAATCACAAGTAATAGAATGGTATCGAAGAAATACGTCCGATAAGAGGTGCTACCTCAGCTGGCCCGAGATCGCTCCTGTTTTAGCCACCTTATGCCAACTCACGGGAGTTGGGTCTACGTAACATATCACAAGAACGTCGTCGCCATCCTACTTCATTCTGGGATCTCACCGCGTACACGGTTAGTCAAAGTGGTTTTCGGTATCGACAGAGAGTATGTCCATATCCGATCCCGGTCTCTTTGCCAACCAATCGTTATTATAACCCGTGGTTATAACTTTGAAGTAATACTTTACTTCAAATGAAAACATCATCTCAAAACTCAATTCTTTATCCAATAAAGATTTAATCATTCTCAATATTTCAAAACAACGTATCTTTTCAAATTTCCCTTTTTAAATCATTATTAAATTCAAATGCGAATTATCAAACTTAATACCCTTTTAAAGTTCAAAGATAATAATCATTTATTTCAATTTGAACTTCTCTTTAAAATGATTCATTTCCAATTTAATTTATTCATTAAGAACATTTTAAAAGTGGACTTATTGTTCTTTCATTTCAAGTATTCTATTTCCAAAGTTTCAAACCATTCAGAGTTCGTTTACTAAGTCAAAAACCATAATTATAGAAATTTCAGCCTTTTACAGCATTTAGAAAAAGCTGTTATAAGTTATATATGAAAACATTTTTATTCAGCAAAGACAGCACTTAAAACTGCTGTTAAAAACTTAGTTTTTAGTTGAATTATAGTTCAAAACAGAAAAGACAGCATTTCAGAAGTGCTGCGGTAGTTCAGATTTCAAAATAAAGGTTTAAATTGATTTCAGCAAACACAGCAGACCACTACAGCATTTCCAGAGAATGCTATAATAGGCCTGAGTCCAATATTAGCCTACAAATTCAAATACAGCAACTATAGCATTTCAGAAATGCTGTAATAGCTCTATTTACACTATTTTTAGTTCAATTCAGCAACTATAGCATTTCTGAATGCTATTAAAAGTGATTTCCAGAATTTAGTGTATTTCCAGCAAATAAAAATCTTCATTTAAAATCCTTTAAATATTTTAAAATCATATTTTTAACAATAAAAATGTTCATTAACATATTATTTATACACAATTAATTTCTTATTATTTAAATCCAATTTTCAACAGATTCTTTTAATAAATTCAAGTGTAAAATTCCAATTCTTCACATTTTTAAATAAACAACTTGACACTTAAATTTTCTCCATTTTTTTTCAAATAAATTTAATTTCCAATTTATTTATATAACTTAATTTATTTAAATAGAATTTCAATTTTCCACTTAAGTTACATTCCAAAAATTCAATGCAACTATTAATTTTTCCCAACATTTTAACTTATAGAAAATTCCAAATTTCTATAATTAGTAAATAAAAATCCAATTTAAAAGAAATTTTCATATATTTACAATTTAAAAATATTTAAAATTCTAGAAAAATATTTATAAAATAACCACGGATCTGTATATAGTTTTCTAACCTAGGTCAAGTGATACGGATATGTATCATTTCAATCAGCAGTTTAAAATAAAAATCCGGGTTCTATCATTTCAAACCCGCAATCCCAAGTCAAAATAAATAATTTAAGAACCGTTCAGGCCTATCATTTCAGCCCATAACGATTTTTCCTTACTCTAAAGTCTGTTCGGGTATGTATCATTTCAACTCATAGTGATTTCTAATCTACAGGGAACTTGCAGTGTGATAAACAGATAAAAATGAACAGTTTAACAATATATAATAGTAACGGGTGATGTGACATGTAAGAGGTGATATGACATATAATTTAACATGTTAACATCATATATATAAAATCACATGGCAGTTATAACATAATAAATATTTCTACACATTCAGTTGTGGTTGTTTTACAACTGCATAAGTATATAATTGTCGTGTGAGATTTACTCACCTCTAATTGCTGAATATTTCCAAACCAAAGGCACAAATAGACAATAAGGCACGATGACACAACTACGGACTTGAGTGGAGGTTGAATCCAAGCTACAACTCTTGTGTACAACCCAAAATAAACAAACAAAACAACAAAATTCAATATGACTATAACATGCAATAACTTTGAAATAAAAGAAAAACGAATTGCCAAACTTTTGCCTTGCTTCCTCAAGCCTTTGTCACGGCCTAGGGTATGTTTTGTTTCAGATTTGGTAAAGTTTTGGTTCAGGTTTATGGCTAACATGGGTCGGGTTCATGGCCAAACAAGATGGAGTTTTATACATGAGGCGGTGAATGGTTTTTAGGCAAAAAAAGGGAGTTTTGGTTGACTAGAGGGCTCGGCCATGGAAAGTATGCTCAGCCTAAGGGTGCATCATGACTGGACAGAGGTGGAAGGGGTGTGTGGTGGTCAGGTCAATGGTGGTGGTGGCGTCTATGGTGGTGATTTGAGTGGTGGATGACGGGAATGAGGCAACAATGGTCAAAAACATTGTTTTTAGGCATGTAGGTTGCAATTTGAAGGTTTGGATCACCATAGATGGCTCGGCCATGGTCATGGCTGGTGGAGTAGATGGTATTGGAGGCATGGAAGAGATGTAGGAGCTTGTGGGTGTGGCTATGGAGAAGAGGCCGATCCAAACTAGAAGAGAAACAAGGCAAAAATTTAGAGAAAACAAGGAGAAAAGTAAGAAAAAGAAAGGGAAGCCATTACCAGATCTTATTGAAGCCGTGAGAAACAAATGAAGACGGGTTTTTTTTCACGTGAAAACCTAATGAGATGACGGCTACACTAGGGTTTTACACGGCTAAGGCAATTAATTGAGGAGTTTTAGGAACCGAAATCAATTAGAAATATGAGGTAACAAATAGTATAATTTGAAAAAAATATAAAATAATGAAGAAAATGCCTTAAAAATACCAAACAGCGTTCTAAAATCGTGAATAACTGTTAGTCTTGGAAAATTATACATTTCATTATAAAATTATTATGAAGTGGAAACTTGAATTAAATTAATTTATTTATCATTTTCAAAATAAAATAGAAAATTAAATTTGAGAAAATAGAAAACGGAATAAAGAAATTGTTTAAAAAAATAGCAACCAGGACATAAAAATTACAAGAAAAGTACCAATGGCTTTGGAAAGTTATTTACATCATTTTAAAAATATTATAGGACAAAATTTGAAATAAAATGATTTTTAAAACATTTTCAAAGTGAAATAAATAATTAAATTCATGGAAAATATAAAAAGAATTAAAGAAATTGCTAAAAAAATAGGAAACAGAACCTGAAAAAATTCAAATAAATACCATTAATTCTAGAAAAATTTCTACTTCACTATAAAAATAATTTAAAACAAATAAAATAAATTTCAAAAATATTGGGTTGTTACAAAATTAATAACTTCAAAATATTTATAACACTAAAATTTTCTATTAAACAATGTAGTATACAAATAAGCAATATTTAAAAAGGATATATCCAACAAGGAAGGAAGGTAGATTTGGAAAACAGAATCAAGGTGAATAACTAAGCTGAGCAGATAAGGTAGATGCAAGGAATAGTATCGGGCACGAATAATTAATCTAGAACCATAAGAATTTAAATTTCAAATATTAATTCAAAATTTCTTTGTTGGGATAAATACTTTTATAATAAATACCTTTATAATAATACTTTTATAATAAAATACTATTATATCGAAATAGATTTTCCTTTCGAAAATACTTTTATAACTCGATGTTTCAACAAGTTTATCCTCGTTCTTGCAGACTCTGGCCATGCGTTGATCAGGCGCAAAGCTAGAATTCTTTAAGTACTTAGTAGACTTGTTTCAACACCTAGTGAAAATACTTGAAAAGCCTTTAAAACAGATATGCAAAGTACAATCCAAACAAAACAACCAAACCAAAAACTTTGTTCGACCATGGTTCACAGATACACAATGGTTACGCCCGGATCCTCCAGGAAACAATCCGTATCCATAAGCTTTCTCAGCCCTGCGAGTTACGCCATGATGACTAGTAGAGTGCAGGATACACAATGGTTGCGCCTGGGTCCCCCGGGAAACGATCCGTACCCCTAGGCTATCTCAGCCAGGCGGTTTCGCTACTATTCGTGACCTACACAGATTGCAGGATACACAATGGTTACGCTTGGATCCCCCAGGAAACAATCCGTACCCCTAGGCCAGACTCAGCCAGGCAATTGCGCTATGCAGTCGCGAGAGAAAAAAAACCATGGGTTACACCACGGTGGGAACATTCGAGTATTACATCCGAAAAACCAAAAATCAGAGAGAATAATATCGATAGAATGAATCCACGATGTGGCCACAAAGCGGATATCAAGCAGAAGACACTTTCCATATCTTTACTTCGAAAATATATATCATATAGTACCTTTTCAAATCACTTTCAAATATCATACTTATATAAAGTCCATATATATAGGATTCCATTTTTCCCAAATCGAATACTTTCCAAATCAATAGTAGATCAAATCATACTTATATAGACTTCGATTGTATAAAATCTCTTTCCAAATTGAGTACCTTTCAAATCAATAGATTTCAAATCAACTTCATACTTATACAATCCATTTTATATAAGTTCGTCCACTCCCAAATCAAGTGCTTAATAATATAAGGTTCTCAAATTTCAAATCATTTCAATATCAATTTAGTTTCAAAATCATATATGATTTCACCAAATTTTCTTCCAAATTAAATATCTAAATTTCAAAGTTCCCAAAATAATAGGTTTAGAAAATTATCCCATTTTCCAAATTAAAATAATTCAAGTCAAACAAATTCATTTTCAAAAATCACCATATAAGTACTGGTTCTTAATTCCAATTTAATTTCAAAACCAATTATTTTCTCAAAATCAATTATACTCAAAATGGTTTCCAAATTTATAATTATCCCTTTTTTTAAAATCTTTTAAACTATCTATTTCTATGTGAAATATCCAATTTACCTTTCTGAAAATCATTATTCAACTATTTTTTTTCAAAACTAAATTTATATTCTTTATCAAACATTTTATACTCTTCGAAATTTCTTAGCTTTGAAAATTTAATCTCGATTTGGAAGTGTTCGAACATTCAAAATAGTTAGGGAAATCAAATTTTCAATTCAAGAGTTGAAAATCAACAATAAATCAATTATTAAATCCGAAACTCGAGGACTGGACACCGGTCTCATTTTAAATTGTTTCAAATATATATTTATATCTTTCTAAAATGTCAAATTATACTTCGGAATTTGAAATCAAAAACGGCTTTACAAAATCACTTGCATAGAGAAGCTATTAAAGTGGCCTCTCCCGCACTCTGAAACTCGAAAATCAATGTCGATGATGCGTGCACTCATCACCGAAATTATTTTCCAGCGACATGCGTGAGTTCTGGACTTCTATTTTCTTGAAAACTTCTTTGAAATTTCTTCAAAATTATTGGAATTCATTTGAACTCATTTGAAACATTTCTTATTTGGAAAAATACTTTTAAATCATATTATTTTTATATATTTTCCAAAATCTTAAAACCAATTTCAAAATACTGGAATTCAATTCTCAAATTTCAAATTTAACTCTACAGTTATACATCATTTTTATATAAATCAATTTCTTATAATTTTTCAAAATTTCAAATCCTTTCAAAACCTTTTTATATAGAATAACATTTCTTATTTGCTTTATATATAGGTATATAATCCTTATCGAAAACATTTTCACTTTTACATATATAAAAAAATCATAGTTATCAAAATAAAATTTCGGTATAAACAATTACAAAAATACAAACAAAACCCGGTTTTCAAAGGATGATTCAAGAACGGATTTCAAAACAAAGATAGTGATTTAATTTAGAGGAACTCCAATCAACAGAATCCTGATTTGAAGATAGACTCGATCGAAGATGAGATAATTAAATTACAAAATAGGAGATGGATATACTTCTATGAATCGCGGGCGACCTTTACCAGTCAACCGTGATTCTACAATTAGATTGGTGTAGAATTCTGAGGCAATTAGACATTGGATCGCCAGAGATATAGAATTCGGCATAACAAGATATAGCAGCATCGTAAACCGAGGATACAGAAATCTTCAGTGAGTCAATGCCAATTGAAAATGAGTTTTCACTCCCTTTACAAATCATTCAGTGGAGTTATGGGACACTCCGGAATCAAACAAATATAAATAAGGAGAGACAGAATGAATTTCGGAACCGGGGGACATTCCAAAATTCAAAGGAAATCGAGTCAAAAGGAAGAGATTCAACTCGAGCGAAAGTGATCCTGTAAATAAATTTACCATATATGCTAAGTTTGTCCTAGAGCTAAAGCTCTGATACCAACTGTAACGACCCACTATTTTGGACCATTCAAATCGACAATAAAACCATACATATCCGACTTGAATAATTCAAAATACTGAATTGTTAATTAAAATTTGGCAAAACTTAAAATATATTGTAAATAAATCAACCACAGATCACAGAGTAATATAATGCAGCGGAATAGATAAAGAATAGTAGTTCATGAAGCTACTATATACATCAGAGTTAGAAAATTCAACCGAATAGTTCAAATGCAGTGAAGTCTCCAGTGCAACAGATGACTTCTCTGAACCAATCAACTGGAAAGGCTGGAATCTGAATCGATAGTTGGATTTCCAAATGAAACTCCGATCTCCAAAGGTGAGTCTCAAATGTTGTATCACTCAGTCTGACCCGAGCGTAAAGCAAAACACAAAACACTCGAGTCAGGATTAACATTCTTATATCAATAAATCCAACTCAAGTGAAATATCAACTGAAATGCAAATAACTTAAAGGATGTTTGGGATAACCATCCTCTAAGGGTCCATGGAACTTTCTACAAGGTAGAAATATACACTATAACATCGTGGTCATTTCAGCTTAATTTATACTTCAAAACCAAATCTCATTTTCACTTCAAATATCTCTATATTTCCCAAAATAGTATTTATATATTAAATAATTTACACAGTAAAGTATTTTCAATTTCCTCAACTTAACAAATTGTTCCAACATCAACCCGACCTTCCCATTCAAATTAAATTCAATCTCAATTTATCAGTTCAAATTCAACTCAATTTCTAAAATAACCACTTAAATTTTATCGATCTCAAATTCGAATTCATAATCACAAATACCCCTTTATATTTTCATATATTTCAAAACTTTAAGTATTCAACGTTTCATCTAAATTTTCATTCAATTTAATTTTCTAAATAATAAATTCAAATTTAGTTCAACCTAAATTTTCATTTTAATTCAATTTAGTTGCTAAATAACAAATTCAACTACGTTGATTTCAAATACAGATCCGAATCTCAACATAAACCATTTAAATTCCAATATAGTTCAAGGCTTTAATATTTAAATGTTCTATATAACAATTTCGTATAGATCTCGATTTAACCTCATTATTATCTAGTCTTGAAATACTCCCTTATTAGATTCAATATCATTTAAGTAACCTTAAATTACATTTTACTCAATATCTTTTTTAATTTATTTAAACGTGAAATATTCATTAAATCGCTTAAATCAAAAATCCAGTTATAAAATCATACCCTTTAAATTTCCCATTCAAAAATATCAAATCGGTCTAATTAAATAAATCCTTATTTAAATACCATTTTTGTAAACCCAAATTTATCTCCCAATCTTAATTATTCAATTTATTACAAGAGAATCTATTTGAAATATAGATTTACATAAATACTTAACCATATTATATGTATTAAATCAATCTAATTTAAATCAAATATTACTACTAAATCTATATATACAATTTTCATTTATATAATATCTTAAGAATCAAATTTATTAAACCATATATTTCTTTCCAAAATTATAGAATTATTTTCAAAATATTTATATGGACCAACGGTGTCTGTATATATTTCCTATCATATAGTCAAGTGCTATGGATATTTATCATTTCAATCCGTATACTAATATATACGGGTGGATATCATTTCAACCTGTAATCCCAAATTCAATTAAATGAAAATTGCTTGGGTTTATCATTTCAACCCATAACGATTTTCTCCTATTCTAAAGTCTGTTCGGGTATGTATTATTTCAACCCATAGTGATTTCTAAATTACGGGGAACTTGCAGAGTGATGGCAGAAAATACAATAAAATAACAGGCATATATCATCAATAACAATAGAATATAAATAACAGGATATGGTGTCATATCCCGCAGGTGAACAGTTACAGATAATAGCATATATAACAAATTTAAATAACTACAACAGCATATTTCAATTGTCGTTTCAACTGAAACCAAATTTAATGAATAAAAAAATGTTAATCGTGAGTGATTGCTCATCTTTCGAGGCTAGAGAATATAGAAGGAGACACGGATACGCACACTGATACAAACACTGAAATTAAATTTCAAATCCAAGCAAAGAAAAATCGGCACGAATTCAACGATCAAAACTGATTGGCTCGAATTGATGAAACGGATCAGATCAGAACTGGAACGATGAAGATAAATGGTATAAGTGAACTTTTATAACAACCTATATCTATATATACACATATGAAATTTATATTATAAGTTCAAACATCACAAATTTAATTTACATGTTTTTCAAACATATAAATAAATAAACAAATCAAGCTTACATTTTTTTTTAAATCAACATACACTTAAAATATATATATATAGACACACACACACACACACACTAACACCTTTATACCAAACTTATATAACTAGTATATATATATATATATATATATATATATATATTCTCAAATAGATAAAATAAATGTATAAATATAAATACCTAAAAGAAAACTTTTTTTATATATAACTATTTCTATAAATGTTATATATATATATATAATTTAAATCCATCCATATTTTTACATTCAATAACATATTATATTCAACCTATATAAATTTCCAAATTATATAGGTGTATTAAAATAATTTATAGAGTAAAGTATTTATAGAATCATCTTAAATCCAAAATAGTATAAATATAATACTGTACATAACCTATATCAACCAAAAAGAACAAAAGTTGACTATTGTTTCTAAAATATGGGCATAAACACAGACTGCTCATGTATAAACTGAACTAACTCTTATATAACCAGAACATATTATAGTTATAAATATACATATATATTCATAAGTGCTTAAAAAATTTCAAAACGTCAATAAAACTAACTACTGATTCACAACATCCTATACAATCAGTTGTATAACAAACATATGATATATACTCATCTTAAAATAGTAAAATAGAGAATAACAAAACAAAGCAGCCTGGATATAATATATATATGTGTGTGACGCACCAGATGTTCAAAATACAGCTATCTTAAACTCATATAATATAAACTTTACATATATAATAACTCGTATTAACATATATCATAAAATTTTATACAAACCTTATAGTATATAAATAACTTACTTTATATACTAAATAGAACCTATGCTAGTTAAAATATGTAAGCTAGTATAGGCTGCGGCCATTTTAAAAAAAAATCAAAATAAATTATATACTTAAACAACAATAAATTATGTACACAGTACATATTAAAAATTAACTTAACCTTACTATACATATCATATAATAATAATATATATATAAACAAAAACCGATTTATATAAACAGACATATTGAAGAATAACATATCAAACTTATGTAAACTTTATATATACATAAAATGTCATTTCTACTAACATATATACAATATCAAACTCATATGTTACCAACATTTACATTGGAAAACTGACATAAATCATTTATACCAAAAATCCTTTTTTTCATAACATATTTTATAAACATAGCATACCAAGCTGTTAACAAAACATATTTTGTATAAATATATACTCTGCAAAAATATATAATAATACTATAAAAGCTATATATTTTATATGCAGAAACCATATAGCCTGCATATACCTAACACAAACAACTAATATATACAATAATTTGTACAACATAAACTTATCCAAATATGCAGAAATCATATATACATACCGAAAAATAAATATGTGCTATTGAAATCTATTTCAAACTTATAAATAAAAACTTAAAATAACCAAGCAGATTATATATATATGCTCTAAAACCAACTCACCAGGATACTTGAAATCTTGTATAAAATAAAATATACATATAAATCTATGTTTTAACAAACCTTGCGTGTGCTTGAATATATATAAAGCTGCAAGTATAAGAAATAGATATAATATATAAAGAAATACTTACATATAAAGAATGAAAGAAGAGAGGAAACGGTTGGGGTAATCGAGCATGTGGTGAACGCGTGGAGCATAGAGGAATGAGGGGAAGAGTTTTTTCCAGAGAATGAAAAGAAGAAGGAGAGATTATGCTTATCATGGGCAATATATATATGCATTGTTCTTATATATTTTTTCATATATTTAGTAAAAGATACGCTAAATTTATACAAAAAGTAACGTATCTAAATTTATACGTTACTTATTTATTCTCTACCTATTAATTTATACTATTGATTCTCTAACTATTAATTTATACGTTTTATTCTCTACCTATTAATTTATATCTATTTATTCTCTACCTATTAAGTTAATACGTTACTTATTCTCTACCTATTAATTTATATGTTTTATTCTCTACCTATTAATTTATACTATTTATTCTCTAACTATTAATTTATACGTTACTTATTCTCTACCTATTAATTTATACGTTTTATTTTATACTATTTATTCTCTACCTATTAATTTATACGTTTTATTTTATGTGTATATACGTTATTTATTCCATCAAATAACGCGCCTTTTAAACGCGAAATTAAACAGTTTATTTATACACAAAGTTTTGGAAATTTATTACTTATATAAAAATATGATTTGTTTACACATTTACTAAGAAATTTATATCCAAAAATGTATATAAGCAAAATATAAAATATTAAATTTTTAAAAGTATAAAATCAATTTTTTTAAAGAACAAAAGGTGAAATAAACGTTGTTACGAATATATTAAATTAAACCAAAAGATTAAAAATTAAAAATTGAAAGATTTATAACTTCAAAAAAAATGTTAAGTTTTAACCAAAATAAGAATTTTAGAATTTTCACACTAATAAAAATCTTGGGTGATTATTTATAATTAAATTTAGACAATCAAATTTTCGAAAAATAAAACCCCAGAGTTATTAATAAAGAATAAAATATTGCTAAAATTTGGGCTGTTACACTTTCCCCCACTCAAAACTTTTCGTCCCCGAAAAGGAAAGAGGTAGGGAAACTAAAACAACCAGAAAGAAAATAGATTGAAAGACAAGATAAACAATAAATTTTACTCGAAATATTCATTTGAAAACTTCACTTGGAAATCTTAAGATACTTTCAACGTTATAGATACATCAATAATTATTTTTTCTAAACATGTTTTATTAAATTTGTAACGACCCACTATTTTCCAGTATTCAAATCGACAATAATCCACACATGCTAGACTTGAATAGTACAAAATAACAGATTGTAAAAAAAATTAGAGCAAATAAAAATCAAATCACAGAATCACAGACACAGAACATCAGAATATCTCGCAGCGGAAATTAAATACCATAGTAGTTCATGAAGCTACTATCACAAAGTCTCAAAACCAAATACAAAATACAAAATATCTGACTGAAAGTAAATACGACATCAAATCTCAAATACAAAGAAGTCCACTAATACAAAAGCTGACAACAGAATAATAGAACTGAAATATAGATAACTAGGTAAGCTGATAAATCTCCAGCGATTCCAGACCTTCAGAGAATGGGAATCCAAATCTATGAATAAACTCAGGCTGACCCGAGCGTAAATAAAAAGCAAACATTCGAGTCAGGACATGCATACTTATCCAGTGTAAACCAACTCAAGTGAACTGTAGTAAAGGTACAAATAACTTAGAAGATGCCTGGGACCGCCCGTCCTCTTAGGATCCGTTAAAATATTTACTATATAGTATATTGCGCTATTATAATAATGTCTAACTGTAAAATAAACATACTTTTAAATAGCGTTAAGGCTTTACATTTTCCATCTTAACACAATTAATGCCAATAGTCTATACAGTACCTGCATATCTCCTGATCGGGAGACTATGAGAAGATACTGCATAGGTACGACACAAATAGAAACTCGTAGTAAAGGCTCGGTATGGTAGGTGACAGGGCACACAAGGCAATGCCAGGGTAGATATACCAATTACGCACACGGGATGGTGGTAACGCAGCAGCCACATACGCCCACCTCGGAACCATTCCCAAAATCGGAGGGTGGCCATCAAACAATCACAAGTAATAGAATGGTATCGAAGAAATGCGTCCGATAAGAGGTGCTACCTCAGCTGGCCCGAGATCGCTCCTGTTTTAGCCACCTTATGCCAACTCACGGGAGTTGGGTCCACGTAACATACCACAAGAAGTCGTCGCCATCCTACTTCATTCTGGGATCTCCATCGCGTACACGGTTAGTCAAAGTGGTTTTCGGTATCGACAGAGAGTATGTCCATATCCGATCCCGGTCTCTTTGCCAACCAATCGTTATTATAACCCGTGGTTATAACTTTGAAATAATACTTTACTTCAAATGAAAACATCATTTCAAAACTCAATTCTTTATCCAATAAAGATTTAATCATTCTCAATATTTCAAAACAACATATCTTTTCAAATTTCCCTTTTTAAATCATTATTAAATTCAAATGCAAATTATCAAACTTAATACCCTTTTAAAGTTCAAGGATAACATTCATTTATTACAATTTGAACTTCTCTTTAAAATGATTCATTTCCAATTTAATTTATTCACTAAGATCATTTTAAAAGTGGACTTATTGTTCTTTCATTTCAAATACTCAATTTCCAAAGTTTCAAACCATTCAGAGTTCGTTTACTAAGTCAAAAACCATAATTATAGAAATTTCAGCCTTTTACAGCATTTAGAAAAAGCTGTTATAAGTTATACATGAAAACATTTTTATTCAGTAAAGACAGCACTTAAAACTGCTGTTAAAAACTCAGTTTTTAGTTGAATTATAGTTCAAAACAGAAAAGACAGCATTTCAGAAGTGCTGCGGCAGTTCAGATTTCAAAACAAAGGTTTAAATTGATTTCAGCAAACACAGCAGACCACTACAGCATTTCCAGAGAATGCTATAATAGGCCTGAGTCCAATATTAGCCTATAAATTCAAATACAGCAACTACATCATTTCAGAAATGCTGTAATAGCTCTATTTACACTATTTTTAGTTCAATTCAGCAACTATAGCATTTCTGAATGCTATTAAAAGTGATTTCCAGAATTTAGTGTATTTCCAGCAAATAAAAATCTTCATTTAAAATCTTTTAAATATTTCAAAATCATATTTTTAACAATAAAAATGTTCATTAACATATTATTTATACACAATAAATTTCTTATTATTTAAATCCAATTTTCAACAGATTATTTTAATAAATTCAAGTGTAAAATTCCAATTCTTCACATTTTTAAATAAACAACTTAACACTTAAATTTTCTTCATTTATTTTCACATAAATTTAGTTTCCAATTTTTATTTATATAACTTAATTTATTTAAATAGAATTCCAATTTTCCACTTAAGTTATATTTCAAAAATTCAATGCAACTATTCATTTTTCCCAACATTTTAACTTATAGAAAATTCCAAATTTCTATAATTAATAAATAAAAATCCAATTTAAAACAAATTTTCATATATTTACAATTTAAAAATATTTAAAATTCTAGAAAAACATTTATGAAATAACCACGGATCTGTATATAGTTTTCTAACCTAGGTCAAGTGATACGGATATGTATCATTTCAATCCGCAGTTTAAAATAAAAATCCGGGTTCTATCATTTCAAACCCGCAATCCCAAGTCAAAATAAATAATTTAAAAACCGGTCAGGCCTATCATTTCAGCCCATAACGATTTTTCCTTATTCTAAAGTCCGTTCGGGTATGTATCATTTCAACCCATACTGATTTCTAATCTACAGGAAACTTGCAGTGTGATAAACAGATAAAAATGAGCAGTTTAACAATATATAATAGTAACGGGTGATGTGACATGTAACAGGTGATATGACATATAATTTAACATGTTAACATCATATATATAAAATCACATGGCAGTTATAACATCATAAATATTTCTACACATTCAGTTGTGGTTGTTTTACAACCGCATAAGGATATAATTGTCGTATGAGATTTACTCACCTCTAATTGCTGAATATTTCCAAACCAAAGGCACAAATAGACAATAAGGCACGATGACACAACTACGGACTTGAGTGGAGGTTGAATCCAAGCTACAACTCTTGTGTATAACCCAAAATAAACAAACAAAACAACAAAATTCAATATGACTATAACATGCAATAACTTTGAAATAAAAGAGAAACGAATTGCCAAACTTTTGCCTTGCTTCCTCAAGCCTTTGTCACGGCCTAGGGTATGTTTTGTTTCAGATTTGGTAAAGTTTTGGTTCAGGTTTATGGCTAGCATGGGTTGGGTTCATGGCCAAACAAGATGGAGTTTTATACATGAGGCGGTGAATGGTTTTTAGGCAAAAAAGGGAGTTTTGGTTGGCTAGAGGGCTCGGCCATGGAAAGTATGCTCGTCCTAAGGGTGCATCATGACTGGACAGAGGTGGAAGGGGTGTGTGGTGGTCAGGTCAGTGGTGGTGGTGGCATCTATGGTGGTGATTTGAGTGGTGGATGAAGGGAATGAGGCAACAATGATCAAAAACATTGTTTTTAGGCTCGTGTATTCTCTTTCGGCCAATCCTATTATTCTTCTTCCGAAATTAGGATTTTGATTAATTGAAGCTGCCACTTGAGTTAGAAGGATTGAAGTGACGATTTCAACTCTGGTTTGCTTCATCAATCGATATGTAGCTTTATTTGCTCTCAGATGCTTCAATTGAGTCGAGATCGAACGATGCTTTGAACTGGTACGTAAATTTCCCTTTTTTGATTTTGATTATACTTGACTTGATTCGAGTTTTGGATTTGTTTTTGATTTGTTCTAAGTATGCTCTCTGTTTTTATTGAACTCGAACTCGAATCTCTTATCTGCCAGTGATGAATTGGGTTGAATTTATAGGGTTCGAAACCATATTAACTCGTTTGTATATTTTTGTTTGAAATTTTCCATTTCTTTGCTTGACCATGCGATTTTCGATTGAACAATGTGATGATTTTTGACTTGTTCATTTCATATGTGTTACTTCATGAATTTGAATTTCATTCTATTATTTTTGCACCTATGAATTTGACATTTGATTTGTGATACACTTTGAGTTGTTGAAAATCCGACTTGTTCATCATGTTATCAACTACGACATTATCTTTATTCTAATTCCATTCTTTGCTGGCTTTGACTTGTTCATCATTCACAGTGAACTCTGATTGAAAATATTTGACTTTTTTCGAAAGGCTGAATGCTCTATGACTTTTCTACGATTTTCTGAATTTGTTGTATGCATGTGTACCGTGCTCTGACCATTTCATTGTATCATATTCATTATTTGCTTGCACTCATGTATGTGTTTGTATTTGAAGTCATGGTTTGATTTAATGTTGCACTGCTTTGCATTTTGGTCTTATTTGAAGTCTGGTTCAAGTGTGAAGTCTTCGTGTGTTTTCCTTATGCCTTTGTGTCAGTTGAGGTCTGGTTATGGTTCCATGTTTTCATGTTGGTTTTTATGCATGTGTGTGTTTATGAGTCTGTTCCTGTAGTGTCTTGTTCTGCTGGCTAGCATTTGTACTCATATTGTCATGTTAGAACTGATATGTGGTTGGTCTGCAGTTTATATTGATTTTCATGTATGTTGACTGGTTGTATTTCCTTATATGTTGGTAAGTCTTCATATGTTCATTTGAGTTGTTGTCTTGGTTGCATGTTGTGTGTGGTCAACATGTAAATACATATATACATATGTATATGTATATATATATGTGTTGTGCTAGACTTTGTACAGGTTGAAATTGATCTCCCCTGTGCTCCTTGCTCTGACCATATTAGCATATGCATTGCCATATTAAACTTTACCATATGAGCATATATTTTTCTTATGTAGTTCCTGATTCCATATGAACTTGTGTTCAGCATGTAGAACTGCTTGCATACCCATATGAACTAACATTTGAACTTGGAGTCTAGTTGTGTTTCGGTGTACTTTTATGGTGCTCTTTTGTCCTTGCGCACTTATATTGTCATTTGTGTTAATTTTGCCTCTGTACATATTGTGGTCTTGCATTTGCTATGTTTGGTGTAGTTGAAGTATGGTTGCATGTTCATTTTAGTCTTCATGTTGCAATGTAACTTGTTGTTGCATTTTGTAGTCTACCTTGATTTTTTCCTGATTGCTGTGTTGTTTTGCTCGAATTGACTTGGTCTGGTTCCACATACTCTGACCATCCATTGAAGACTATTCTTGCCTTCAAAAATAGCAGTCTAGTTCCATTTTGAAGCTTCATGTTAACCCATTTTTTTTGTTATCCACACTGGTCTGCATATTGTATGTTAGTTGAATCTTCATGCTCCAATGTGTACATGTCATTGTTCTTGTGTGGGTCTGGTGCATTTCAGTTTTCCATGGCATCAATTCTTTGTACATATTGAAATGTTTATTGATTTGGTTGGTTGGTCCTGACATTTCATTGCTCTGTTTACTCGAATGCTTGCATTTATGATTTTGCTATCATATGTACAATTTGTGTTCAGGCAGTTTTGTTGCTATTTGCATTTGCACTTGAGTTGAATCCAGCCTGGGCTTGGGTTTGAACTTGTGCTCACATGTCCCTGCTATTTTAACAAACAAGTATATATTGGTGTGCACAATCTTATGGCATGTACAATGATACACTGTGCATGCCACAAGTTGTTCGTGTAAGATGATTTAAAAAATGAGGACGAACAACCCAAATAACTGAGGCAAATAATATTTTCAAACACACACTTCATTGTGCACTGCAAATTATTTCTTTTTCAATTTTACTAGGTCAGTGTTTATTTTGAAGATAGTTTAGACGTTGGATACAGGCTGAACAGAGTTAAAGATAAAATACGAGTGATGAGTGAATATGCAGTGAGGTGAAACTTGTATGAGGGTAAATTGTGTTGTAATTGAAACTTGTATAATGAGAGCTTAAATTTGTACTATTCGAATTTGTAATAAAATATTTGTTTGAATATGAATTCCGAATTATTTATTTTATTCAACAAATATTAATTTAATTATGTTGAAAAATAAAATAGTACAATTACAGATATATTTAAATGAATATATGTATATATGTTTATTATCATCAAACAAAAATCTTAGGCTATTGTATTCTACAATCTTCTTCTCTTGATGATAACAAACATATATTAAGGTTTTGTCTCTATTAAATGTATTTGGTCTTGATGAATTCTATTAGCTCCCCCTATTTGAATACTCCCCCTACAACAAAGCTCCCCTTCACATATGCATTAAAATAAATAAAAAGTATGCAAAGAACCTAGATGAGAATATAAAAAAAATCTTATTTTCCAAAATCTTAACATCTCTCCCTCTTTTGTTATCAGCAAAAGAGAAATAGTGTTAGATAAGAGCGATAAAGTTATAAATATTAATGCAACATTAATACCTAATCGAGTATAAATATTAAGTTTCAATAAAAAATCAAACAAAATTCATAAATACTCTGTTAGGTGCATATTCCATTTTAGAGTGAAAGGGGTGATGTCGGCATAAAAAAACCATATAGTCGTGTCTATTTGTGGTATATTTATGACACGAATTCGAATACTAACTAACCATGCATAAACGTTAGGACTTTTAAATGAGATTAGTAGTATTCCTTATTTTTATTGAAAAATTAATTTTAAGCATCTTCTAACCAGGCATAACAGTGAGGACTTTTAAATGAGGTTAGAATCAACTTACATGCATAACCATGAGGATTTTTAAATGAGCATGAAAGCACATAATCAAAGATTTCAAGTACTTCATCCATGCATAACCGTGAGGACTTCTAATTGAGGGTGAGTACCTTTTGGATGATTTTATTGCTAATTTTTTTTTAAAAAAATGGTATAGTTTCCTGTTTAAATAACATAATTTGACGTACTATATTGGATTTTGATGAGTGATAGTCGTAAAAATATGATAGGAGTAGAAATGGTCATGGAATTTTCACCAACCAAAGTTATTACAAATTTTGTTTAAATTTTCAAATAAATTTACTAAATATACTGTCTCAAGTCATAATATATGATCAAGATCATCACTCATCACTTTTTTCAGTTACTATCTATCTTTTGGATAATCACTAGGGAGTCAGATTAGTTAACATAGGAATTTAAGATCAAATCCAAAAATAAATATAAAACCACATTTCTAAAATGCCTAAACTAAGATGAAGTCGACGAAAACTATTTTCTAGAAGGGGTTTTGTAGAAAATGTCTGCTAATTTAGAATTAGTTGAAATGAAGTTTATGCAAATATTTTCTTCGGAAATGTGATCTCTAATGAAATGATATCTAACATCTATATGCTTGGTGCGAGAATGATGTACAGGATTATTTGTGAGATCAATTGCACTTTTGCTATCGCACATCAATGGAACTTGTTTAAAATTTAGATCATAGTCTTGCAAAGTTTGTATCATCCATAAGATTTGAGCAGAGCAACCACTTAGAGCAATATACTCTACCTCAATGGTAGATAATGCAGTACAATTTTGTTTTTGACTTGACCATGCAACTAACGAATATCCCAACCTAAAACACGTTCCACTAGTACTTTTTCTATCAACTAGACTTCGAACGTAGTTTGCATCTGAATACCCTTTTAACTCAAAGTATCATTTCTTGATACCATAGACCAAAATATGGGGTGTGCAACAGATACCTTATAACCCTTTTATAGCTTTTAAACGTGATTCTTTTGGATTCGATTGAAACCGTGCACATAAACAAACAGAGAACATAATGTCCGGTCTAGAAGCAGTAAGATAAAGAAGTGATCTAATCATACCTCGACATTTCTTTTGATCAAAAGGAAGAACGAGTTTGAATACCTGTGGTAGGATTACCTATTACCAATTATGGAGGATGATCTGCTTTGAATCTATGGTTCTAGATTTCTTTGGACTTCTTTCGCGGTTGCAGTTTCTTTTGGATTTTCACTTTCATCCTTTTTGTTCTTTGCTTCGACATTTCTTTTGATTGTTTCCTTGAATTGATCATCAATGCCTTCATCAAACTGACTCCACGATTGTTCTTGTCTTTTTTATATACTCTATAAGCTTTGTTTCTCGAAGAGTATCCTATGAACATGCTTTCGTCGGCTTTGGGCTCAAATTTTTCCAATTGATCACTGGCTGATTGAAATTAGACGATGGTGTAGATTTTCAACATATAATACATCGTTGTTGCCCATTGTGACTCTCCCACATTTGTACTTCTCTAGGCTAAGGAACTTTAATTTGTCGTCCATCATGTGCCTAGAACAGCCAGAATCCAGGTACCACTCTTGTTGTTCCTTCCAACACACCTACACGAGGAAGATTTTTGTGACATATTTGTTTTCATAGGTCCATTATTGTTGGTGACAAAAGATTTTGAAAAACAAGTTTGTGTAGAACCAAAAGAGTCTATATTTGTTCCTTTTGACACCCAGATTTGTTTGACTTTAAGAAATTTTATATTCGTGCCTTTAGGAACCAAAATTGGTATGGTTTTCGTGTGTTGGGTCTATACTAGCAATTGTTTTGATTGTGTCCAATTTTTTGACAAATCGTGCACTAGGAGTTGACTTGATTAATTTCACCTCTACCTTTTTCAGATTGAGTATACCTAAGTCCTCATCTAATAGTATTAACAGTTTGTTTCCCTAATAGCATATTCTGTGATTTTTCTCCTTTGAAGAAATTCACTAAAGTTGTAGACAATTGTTGGACTTGTTACTTGAGAGATTCATTTTCGTTCAATAACATGTGAACCTTTTAACATAATATTCTCTTCTAGTATTTTCACTTTCTTTCAAAATCAGAATTTCATTTTCAAGCAATTTAATTTTAGTTTTCGATTTTTTTATTTCCTCTTCAACTATTGGATGCTATCGAACTTAAGGCTTTTATTTCTATAGTTTTGAACCATTTGATGAAGCTGATTATTTAGTTCTATCAAACTATCTCTTTGTCATTCAATTTTATCATACTTCTCACTAAGTCTTTCAAAACAGCCATTTACTTCATGAAAATATATAAGTAACTGCTAGTGAGTAAGTTTTGATACCTCGCTTGGCTCATCATCATCATTGTCACTTTTTCTCCTGAAAAGAAAAAATTAGCTTTTTCATTCTTATTGCTAGTGCTTTCATCATTTTCTTTATCACCTTCATCCGAAATTGCTGCAAAACTTCTCCTTTTCGGTTTCTTTCCTTTGCTGAATTGATTTTGAGGACAACTTGGCTTGATATGACCAAGATTATTGCACTTATGACAAATTATCTCCTGCTTTTCTGTGTTGTCTGGAACTTTGAAGATTCAGCTCTTCAGTTGTTGATTTTGGGCTGAATTTCCGTATTGCGGTTCCACCTTTTGAATCTCTTTATTTTTAGTGTCAATTCAACTGCTCCTTCATCGTCACCCTCATCTTCACTATCCATTGATCCTGTGAAAGCTATTGATTTCTTTCGTGTATCTCCTCATTCACATTCTACCTTGAATTTGATTTCTAGCTCATAAGAGATGAGGTTTCTGATAAGTTCTTTAACTTTAACTTGTTTTAGAACCTTTGATTCTTGAATGGCGGTCACTTTTGCTTCAAAATTTTGTGGAAGAATGCTGAGCATTTTCGTACTATTTCCAGCTCTGTGTATGGCCTTTCTAGGGATTTTGATTTGTATACAAGGTTAGAAAGTTGTCCGTACATTTCTTTGACACTTTCATCCTTTGTCATTGTGAAGTTCTCGTACTCGCTGCTAAGCATGGCAAGGCGAGGTTCTTTAACTTAAGAGGTTCCTTCATGAGTCACTTCAAGCATGTGCCAAATTTCTTATGCAGTTGGACAATGTGAGACACGATTAAATTCAATTTTATCTGATGAGCAGATAATAGAATTCTTGGCCTTGGCGTTTGCAGTTTATTTTCAATATATATCCATTGATCCATAGGTTTTTCAACTTCTTGATTACCTACCATTACAGTTGGTGTGCTATATCTCATTTCAACTATATTCCATGCATCTATGGTTTTTAGAAAAAAATTCATCCAAGTTTTCCAATATGCATATTCATCATTGAACATTAGTGGCCTAGCTATGGACTGAACCTCACAAAAGCATTATTAAAAGAAGCCATTGGAAGAAAAAACCAATTTTTTTAGCAAAAAATTGGTTTTTGTTCCTAGCGCTGATACCACTTGTAGGATCGTTTCCAACCTACAGGAGGGGTGAAAAAGGTGATACTAAATATTAATGTGGAAATAAAAATAAAGTAGAAACAGTGAACAAAGCAGAAATGATCACACAAAGTTTTACCCAGCTTCGGCAATAACCTGCCTACGTGCTTCCCCTAAGATTTCTACTAGAAATTAGGTAATCAGACGCTTACAACACACATAAACTCACGACACCCTCTTACTCGATTAACCTAACTCTAAGCTCAAAATCCTGCCACAACTCAGCCACTGAGTTGCGAATTCTCAAACTACTCCTCGTAGTTTATATCTAGTTACATAACTAGAAATTTACAAGTTTTAAAATAAAAGGTTACAAATAAAATAAAAACTAGAAAAACAAAACCCTATTGTAAAACTTAAGCCCAAAACAAATAAACAAAGCCGACCCAATTATAATTAAAAGAAACTCTCCCCTTTTCATTTATGCTCGTGTATTCTCTTTTGGCCGATCCCTTTATTCTTCTTCTGAAATTAGGGTTTTGATTAATTGAAGCTGCCACTTGAGTTAGAAGGATTGAAGTGATGATTTCAGCTCGGGTTTGCTTCGCCAATCGGTTCCTAACTTGATTTTCTCTCAGTAGCTTCAATTGAGTGAAATCGAATGATGCTTTGAACTGTATGTGAATTTCCCCTTTTCGATTTTGATTGTACTTAACTTGATTCGAGTTTTGGATTTGTTCTAAGTATGCTCTCTATTTTGCTTGAACTCAAACTCGAACCTCTTATCTGCCTGAGATGAATTGGGTTGAATTTATGGGGGTTAAAACCCTATTAATTCAATCGTATATTTTGGTTTGAATTTTTCCATTTCTTTGCTCGGCCATACGATTTTCGATTGAACGATGTGATGATTTTTGACTTGTTTATTCCCTATGTGTTACTCCATGAATTGAATTTTGTTCTGTTTTTTTTTTTTTGCTCCTACGACTTTGCCATTTGAATTTGTGATACACTTTGAATTGTTGTAAATCTGACTTATTCATCATATTATCAACTGCGACTTTATCTTTGTTCTAGTTCCATTCTTTGTTGGCTTTGACTTGTTCATCGCTCACTGTGACCTCTGATTGAGCATACTTGACTTTGTTTCGAACTGCTAAATGCTCTATGACTTTTCTACGATTTTCTGAATTTTTTGTATGCACGTGTACCATGCTCTGACCATTTCATTGTATCATATTCATTGTTTTCTTGCACTCGTGTATGTGTTTGTAATTGAGATCATGGTTCGATTTAATGTGGCGCTGCTTTGCATTTTGGTCTTATTTGAAGTCTGGTCCAAGTTTGAAATCTTCATGTGTTTTCCTTGTGCCTTCGTGTCAGTTGAGGTCTGGTTGTGGTTCCATGTTTTCATGTTGATTTGTATGCATGTGTGTTCATGAGTCTGTTCCTGTAGTGTCTTGTTCTACTGGCTTGCATTTGTATTCATGTTGTCATGTTAGAACTGATATGTTGTTCGTCTGCACTTCATATTGATCTGCATGTATGTTGACTGGTTGCATTTTCTTATATGTTGGTCAAGTCTTCGTATGTTCATTTGAGCTGCTATCTTGCTTGCATGTTGTATGTGGTCACCATGTATATACATACATATGTATGTGTGTGTATATGTGTGGTGCTAGACTTTTATAGGTTGAAATTGATGTCTCCTATGTGCTCCTTGCTCTAACCATATGAGCATATGCATTGCCATATTCAACTTTACCATATTAGCATATATTATTCTTGTGTAGTTTCTGAGTCCATATGAACTTGTGCTCATGCATGTAGAACTGCTCACATATCCATATGAACTGTCATTTGAACTTGGAGTCTGGTTGCATTTCAGGGTACTTTTCTGGTTCTCTTTTGTCCTTATGCACTTGTATTGTCATTTGTGTTCATTTTGGCTTTGTACATTTTGTGGTCTTGCATTTTCTATGTCTGGTGTAGTTGAAGTGTGGTTGCATGTTCATTTAAGTCTTCATGTTGCATTGTAACTTGCTGTTGCATTTTGGAGTCTGCTTAGGTTTTTGCCTGATAGTTGTGTTGTTTTGCTTGAATTGTCTGGTTCCACATGCTCTTACTATCCATTGAAGACTGTTCTTGCCTTTAAAAATAACAGTCTTGTTCCATTTTGAAGCTTCATGTTTACTCATTTTTTTGTTGTTATCCACACTGGTTTGCATGTTGTATGTTGGTTAACTCTTCATGCTCCAATGTGTACATGGCATTGTTCTTGTATGGGTCTAGAGCACTTCAGTTTTCTATGGCATCAATTCTTTGTACATGTTGAAATGTTTATTGGTTTGGTTGGTTGGTTCTGACATTTCATTTTTCTGTTTACTCGAGTGCTTGCATTCATGATTTTGCTATCATATGTACATTTTGTGTTGAGGCTGTTTTGTTGTTATTTGCATTTGCACTTGAATTAAATCCATCCATGGCTTGGGTTTGACATTGTGCTCACCTATCCCTGCTATTTTATCAAACAAGTGTACATTGGTGTGCACGACCTTGTGGCATGTACAGTGATACACTTTGTATGTCACAAGTTATTTGTGTAAGATGAATTTTAAAAAATGATGACGAACAACCCAAATAACTAAGGCAAATAATATTTTCAAACACACATTTCATTGTGCACTACAAAATATTTCTTTTTCAATTTTACTACGTCGGTGTTTATTTTGCAGATAGTTCAAATGCTGGATGCAGGCTAGAACAGTGTTAAAGATAAATACGAGTGATGAGTGAATATGTAGTGAGGTGAAACTTGTATGAGTGAAAATTGTGTTGTAGCTGAAACTTGTATAGTGAGAGCTTAAATTTGTATTATTTGAATTTGTAATAAAATATTTGTTTGAATAAAATATTTGTTTGAATTTGAATTCTGAGGTATTAATTTTATTCAACAAATATTTATTTAATTATGTGGAAAAATAAAATAGTACAATAACAAAAACATTTGAACGAATATATATATATATATATATATGTTTATTATCAGCAAAAAAATCATAGCTATTGTATTCTATAGGTTATGACTATCATAGTGTCCCGGTGATATTTCTCTTTCCTCGAAAAACATTCTAGCCTCATCCTTACTCAGCCAATCCATACCCAGAATGATCCCAAAATATACAAAATCAAGAACATACAAATTGCATGCAAACTTATGACCTAACAAGTCAAGTTCTAACTAGTCACATCTTAACCGTAGAGTTGCATTCCCTCCTTTTGGATTCGTAACCATTAAGGAAGTAACAAGGTAAGTGGGTTCTAGACATAATCTATCAACCAAACACTGCGCTATAAATGAATGTGATGCTTTGGTATCAAAAAGTACTCCAACTAAAATACTCTGAATCAAAAGCGTACCTTCCATCACAGTCTTTCCCTTATCTGTTGTAGTAGGCCAAGCTAGTCCTATAGCAAAAACTTTCCTCTGTCCTCCCTAACTGGCTCTGGACATTGATCATGTAATACCCAACTTGGTCACAGTTGAAGCATTTCACATCCTTATTAACTGTAGCTTTCCTCTCATTTCCTGACCGGCATTCATTCGCAAAGTGACCCTTCTTGTCACACTTATAACAAACTACCATAGCCTTCGAACTCCTAGTTGTATCTCCCTTCTGGGCTTCCTTCTTTTTAAAGAACTTCCTCTTCTTCTCTTGAGAAGCCTGGGTTTCCACTGACTTTTCTTTAACTAGATCAGCAAGCAACTCCACATGGCGAATAGCCATCTCCAGTACTATATTGTAAGGACCACGGACATGTGTCATGGTCATCCTAGCAAGCTCGGGCCTCAGTCTTCGTATGAACTTCTCATTCCATTTGATGTCAGTATCTAAAAAGAGCATACCCATATCTAGATAGCTCTTCAAACTTAGCAACATACTCAACTACTGACATGTCTCCATGCACTAGATCCACAAATTTCCTCATCAGCTCGGACATAGAAAATTCAAATACAAACTTCTACTCGAATCTCGTCTTAAAATCATTCCAAGTTAACTGCTCCTCCAAAACGCCGGTAGTGACAATCTTCCACCAATGCAGTGCTAACTCATGCAACTGTCCGGAGGCCAACCTCTTCTTTTGTCCATCATTCAGACCCACATCAATAAGTATACGCTCACAATGCAACAGCCAATTCTGAACTTCTAAGGCACTTTCGTTCCCAAAAATGGCTTCCCACCCAAACTAGTGTAATCTCTACTCAGCAAAGCAATATTCCCAACCGGAGCCACAAGACATAGGATTTGCTCCTTCTCCGTTTCTAGCAACTCCAGCAATAGTAGCACCAGCTTGCATCAAACCGACTAAGAACTGATGCATCGCCTCCATATTTACTGGTGGATTTCCAGCACCCACATTGGCTTCAGCTGTTTAGTTACTAGAATTAGCTGGTCGACCCGGGTTTCTCATAGTAGTGGGTCGAGTATTTTCATTAGTCGTGATGCTTCCTCCAACGAGATTTCCCCTTTCGTTTCCTGCTTTCATATCTCATTTGTCATAAATCTGCAGAAGAGCCTTAGTAAGAAACAGAGGAACAGTCTAAGAGAGTGGGGTATACATACTTATATATAACTATATATATCATATAAAAGCACGTTATTATAGCGTTAACCCAAAATCCAATCTTATTATCTGATTCATTGGATTTGTTTAAAAAATCTTTTAGGTTTAAGTTTCTTTTAAAGTTTCACAAACCTCGCTTTGATAACAACTTGTAAAATCCCCTTCTTTAGAGGCCTAAAACTATGGCTACGAATGCTACAGTCATCCATAGTTATTAATCCTTGGCGACCAAACACGAGAATATTAGATACATTTATACACAGAAACACAAGAATATGGAAAAAAAATTAAACAGCAAAATAAATTCCACATGCCATTTCAAAATATTACAAATTGATTACATAATTCCAATTCGCAGACCACTTTCAGATATCATATAATTATTACAAAATACGCCAGAGCGACATTTGAAGATGCTCCCTTGATAGATCATAGTATATGGATAGGCAAGAAAAAAATTTGGCTTTACAAACAACATACACAGCGGAAATAAAAAGAACTCTAATAACAAATTTGCCTCCTACACATCCTCGGAAGCGTTATTCGGCTGAAAGAATACCTGGACACCTTAACTCTCAACCTACTCAAAATCTAGTTAGCACCCAAGAATTTAAGGGGAAAAAACTTCGAGTCAGACATAAAACCTAGTATGAATAATAGTTTACCATTTTAAATCATTTGGATATCTAGTGAGACCGCTCCGCTTAACGGAACGGGTTTTCTCCTCACTAATATCCTAAAACATATATAAAACCATATACAGTGCTCCTGCATCTATAATAGTTAATAACATAGTATTTCAAAACATTATGGTGATATGCAAAACAATTAAATCAATCATGGATTACCCATCCTCATTCATTCTGATTATCTGTCTCAATTATAGTCTCGAGGATTACTATTAACCTGTTAAAATGCTAAGAACTATCTGTCCAATTACTTATTTTTTATGGGATCGCTAAGAACCCATTAGTAACTCCAATATCATATTTCTTATCCTAGTTTTCATGGGCAACTAGGAACCTATTGGCTGACTGCCAATATTTTATCCGGATATAGTTTTCATAGGCTAACTATAAACCAACTGGCCCTTGCCAATATCAAATCATGTTTTCATGGGCTGGCTATGAAATTATTGGCTCCTGCCAATATCATATAGTTTTCATGGGCTTATTACAAACATATTGTCCCCTGTGAATATCTTTAGTTAAATTTTTAACATATGTTAAGTAATACTCACTACTAGGTCAACCTAACTAGTTATTCTGCCATTTCTCCAAAATACAGTTATAGGTTAATAACAAAGTAAATAACATTTTAAAATCTTTACTTATTTATGCCATGGTTTTTAAAAAAAATGAGAATGGGTTATTTTGTTTGAAACTTAAAACATCACTTTCAAAACCATGGATGACCTCCTTCGAAAGCTTAGAAATCCTCTTTCCAAAACTCTAAGTGTATATATACCTTCCGAAACCAAAAGACCTTTCGATGATGCCAAGAATACAATCTTTAAAACATAGGTTTCGGAACAAATGAAATGTCCTTTCGAAAGCATTGGGTTTTACTCTTAAAACATAATTTGGGTCAAGATGGTTGTATATGAAAGTATCTCTTTCGAAACCAACAAAAACTAGTTTAGGAAAAGATTTATGGTGCCGGGGCCACCTAGTACGAAGGCAAAAGACTTAAAAATCAAAACTTGGAACGTCTAGGTTGAAAACCCCTTCGACTCCATCTCCTTCGAAACCCCAAACCCTTACAAAAACAATAAGGAAAAGGTTTGGTTTAAGGCAAAACAAGAGCAACCACTTCGAAAGCATTATTGACAACATAGTCGAAAGGTAGAGTAGCGGCTAGGCTTCGACTAGGATGAAACCAAGCCCTTTTGAAAGCTTTTATTTAAGCGAAAAAATCTCCTTTGAAAGTTAGTACTTTAATATAACTTGGTAACCTTCTTTGAAAGCTAAACATACACCCCTTCAAAAATGATAAGTTTCAACTAAGTCGAAAGCTTTGAGTAAAATTAGGAAAGGACTTCAACTTAACTTAACTTATAAAATAAAGTATGGTTTCGACCCCATCGGAGGCTTACCCTTTGACACCAAAGCTTTTTCCCATCTTCTAAACCACTGCGTACCTTCCAAGAGATACCATGTGTATTGGTTTCGTTTATGAAAGTTTCGACTTTGATGGTTTCGATTATAGGGGGGCGAAACTAAAGATGTCGGAAGGTGTCTTCCACTAAAGGCGAAACTCCTTTTTATGATTTAAAGGCTGAATCATAGCAACTTTAAGTAATTTCTTCTTAGCAACTTGCCTAGTTGGAAAACACTAATTGGCTACCATAAAGCTTATCGACTACTTTACGTCTAAAAACTGCTGCATTTATTCAGATCCTAAATTAAAGGATTTAAATGTTAAAAACTTTCCAAATAACCTAAATTTGACATTTTTAGAAAATCCCCTCTTTCAAAATAATTTATTTCCCCTAGTAAATCAATTAGAAAAAATCCCTAGAAATCACAGGAATTCGAATTAATCATGTACTCAAACATAGTAAAATTTTAGATCCAATTTCTTCTTGAAATTCAAAAAATAAATATTTAACCCTATCATATCATATTTTCACTCAAAAATTCATAATAAAATTACCATAGCTACGAAAATTCTAAAAATTAAAATCCATCTCCAAAATCATGTTTCACTTAACATAAAAAAATTCATGGAATCTCAAAAGTCAATATCTCACGGTTTTACCCTTAAAACCATACGAATTATATACAGAAGGCAATTGTTTAAATCAAACAATTCATAATTTAGGCATATCATCATTCAAAATTTCATAGAATGAAATAAAACATAAATCCAAAATCATAGGATAATATAAACCAAAAGGAGATGGAATAAATTATTATTCACCTTAGATTTGATAAGGAACTTGAGATTTGTTGTTAATTAATCCTTCCTAGCTTGATCTTTGGCTTTAGATTAAAATTCCACTTTCTACCTTGGTAATGGCTGGCTTTGATTTAGGTTTTAGACTTTGTGACCATTAGAAAAATGAAACATGAATGGACAAAGAGGAGAAGTAATAGCCGTGTATAATTAATTGGCTAATTTACTAATATGCCATATGTTGTTTAATTAACCTTTAAACCTAATTAAAGCCCAATTACTTTGTTAATAAGCGTGGCCTATTATGTTATTTAATCAAATCTCAATCCCCTTATCATTATTATTCGATTTAATTTATCTAATTAAATATTCTGAATATTGTTTTAGAAAATTAGGGATATTATAGTAATTGACAAAGTAGATAAAATTTGGAGAGATTTTTTATGGAATGGTGATAATCCTAGTAATAGTTCACGCTGTTTAGTTAATTGGAAAATAGTATGTAAATCTAAAGAAGAGGAAGGGTTAGGTATTATAAATTTTCATAACTTAAACACATCTTTATTGGAAAATAGATATGAAAATTTGCCGATAATAATAGAATTTAATTTGGAAATAAATAATATTGAATCAATAGCATAACTGTACATATAATATATAAAATATTTCTTGTAACAATATAAATAATATTTCTTATTTTTCAGAATCAATCATAGAAAATTATGACATTTATAAATTAGGAATTAATAATGTGGTACATTCGAGGAATAATACCTCTTTTTGGCATGATAGTTGGATATCGGTAGTTCCCCTTAAAGTATAATTTAATGAACTTTACGAAATTTATAATTTTAAAAATGTGTTGATTTCAGAAATATATAGACCAAATTTGAATTTTTCATGGAAATTTAGTTTTAATCGTACTTTAATTGGAACAGCATTATATAAGTTTGCCTTACTTTATGCTAAATTAGAATTATACAACATTCATAATAAAAAGGACCTTAAAATATGGTGTTGGGATAATAATGAAATCTATACCGCATACTCTTTTTATAAATATCTTAATTTTTCAAGTACAAATTATAATATATTTAGATATATTTGGAAAGGTAATAATTTATTGAAAGCTAAAATACATATGTGGTTAATTATACACGAAAAACTAAATATAATAGAACTATTAAAAAGGAAAATATATTTATTGATATAAATGTTTTTTCTTTAATACGAGAGTGGAAAATATTTTGCACTTATATTTTTAGTGTCATATCAATAATTATATTCTTATAAATTGTCTTACTATTTTTTACTTTAATATAACTAATAAAATATGAATTGTGAAATATTTTGGAATAGGCTAGGTTTCATTATAATGGATTTCATAGATTAGTACTGGTATTATTTTTACTATAATATGTCGGCATATATGGTTTGAAAGGAATCAAAGGGTTTTTAATAATATAAATACTCCAACAGATAATATGATATATATATATATATATATATATATATTTGCTATGTTTTGTTTTAATTGGATTTCAAATCCTAGTTATAATAAAGATGGTAGCATTAGTTTCAATTAATACCTTAAAAATGTTAAATCTCGTATTAATCTAGTTAAGAAAAATACAGTACTTAAGATATAAATGACAATAGCACTTTAAATACCATTTTAATACATATGTATACCAATGAATCTGATGCTATGTTATATTTAGGAAATTAGTTGGATTTTAAAATGTTGTAACTTTGAATATAGCATTCATTTCAAAACTTTTGACGTTTAAAAGTTTTAGGCTTACATCCAAGAGTTTAGTTGATTGAATTCATTAACATATTTGCCTATAAGTCTATTTTAGTTATGTGTAGGTCTATTTCCTCATAAGATGCACGTCATACCAAGGATACAGTTTCTAGTACATACTACTTCTTCTCTTGCATATATATGTAAATAATAGATTTATATTCATATATATGTTTAAGTCTCACATTGTTTGTTAAGTTTTTTTTCAATTTTAACTATTGACATAGGACATTTGACTTGGACGTTCTCATTCCTTGGATGAGCTGAGTTTCTACATGCTATAGGACCTTCTACACCTTATTTAGCTTTCTTCAATAATGATTTATACTATCTAGTCTCTCTTTGGGGATTGGATGAGGATTTTTCTCTCATCATGGTTCCTTCTTCATAGCTACCTTTGGTTTTTTATTTGCCACCGTCATGTTTAGTTTATTTCTTTCCATTTTTCTAGATTTTTTTCTAGGATGTTTTTTAGAGGGAATTTTAAATCTTATTTATTTTGTATGTTTCATGGGAAATAGTCACCTATTAGATCTATTGATAGCTCCTTTTTAACCATGGAATAAGAATACATGAGTGTTCTTCTCCTCACCAAGGACCACTTATTTTTTTCTCAGAAATTAATTAATATAATTACCTTAATTAATCACTAATCCACCTTCCCTCCAAATCAAATTCTTTACCAGGTCGTAAATGCACAAATCGATTCACATGTACTTTCTCTCCTCCAATGCTTAACGAAACTATGAATGATGAACTTTGTGGTGCTCCACTAAGCGTGCTCACCATGGCATACCCAACCTAAGCAAGTCCGGCCCCCAGATCAATTTATGACTCCCCTAGCCTTAATCGACCACCATTATGTCACATTCTACCTTGCTTGACCACGGTCCCTCCTGTTGCCTCCAACCGACTTCTCTTTGCACCAAGTTCACTTTAGCGCACTCTATTCCTTCAACCAATGCCTCTAGCTCCACCACTCCTTCATGATATTTATGGCAAGTCAAGGAGGAGCCTAACCAACCACTGTCACACCCTACAAAGCCATTATAGATATCCACCCCTCCTTTCTATGGGTCCAATAAATCTGGTCTCATCGTCTCAAGTGGTCTAGAGCTCTCAATTTAACTAGAAGAAGTAGGCGGCCAGGCTTGAGAAAGGAGCATTAGACATTTAGAGTGAGAGAGAGAAAATCCAAGAGGAAACATATGGGATGTGTGTGTATACATACAAATATATATAATTTATTTTCTTACTTAAATAAACCATCACACGTTTTGAGCTTATGATATCATACAACACATCGGCTTGCCACAAAACTCATTGGTGCACATCACCACTTTTTCTGGCCTTGATGGTATAAATTTCATTGCCATTCGAGACGGCACTTCGGAATGACAATTTCATGCATTTCGAGGTCATTTTGGCCATCAGATGATCGAATTTCTTAAACCATATGTCTCATAATGAAGTCATTATCCCAGAGACAATAGCCGTCAGTCGAGATCTCATTGGACCTGGCAATGCACTTATTTTTATAAGATAATATTAAACAATAGAAATACCATAACTCCAAATATAGCGATATTTATACTCATTTTAATTCGCACCGTCATCCTGACTCAATAGAAGTGGTCTCAAGTCCTAATTCAATGCGAAAAGTTAGATTTTTGGAACATCAATTATTAATAATTCAATATTTAAATTGATTATTTAAATATCATATTGTTAAAAATGCAGGTTGTTACTATATATATCAATGTTATATATTGATGTATGTACATATACTTTTATATATACATTTATACGATTAGTGAATGCACGAGAACATTTCTAGGAGCTACCCCACTTACTATTAACTCCTCAAACATTAAATACAATATTAATTAATATTTCTTAAATATTACTTAATTTAATAATCTATAGCAATTTAAAAACTAACTAAATCGTGTGGTATTTAGGAGAATTCACAAATATTATTGTGTGACTTAAAGGTGTGAATTCATCAACGATTAATATCGAAGAATTCAAATATTAACTCTCACAAGTCACCTTAGCTGGTAGTATGACAGCTTGAAATTCATCGCTTAAGGATCTTTTTGGTAAAATCATATATTACATCACTTTAAGCGGTAGTAATAGTGACAATAATTTTCACACATTCTCCTCGTCAATACCCTATCACTTTGAATATATGAAGTATAGCATTGGTCAAATCTCTAATATTACCCACATCTTGACTACGAATATTTTTAAAAAAATTATATTGTGATAAATTACTCATGGTTGCAACTATTTGAAACTACAATCACTTAACATTCAGTTTAAAGATTTTATTATAAATATACTTTAAATTAATTACTTGGTCATAAGATAACATAACAAAGTATATGTAAGAAAATAAACAACTTCATTACTAACAAGATTGATTACAGAGTTGGATCTACAAATTACGTAATTGTTTCCACGATATACAATTAACTCACTCACCCCTACCAACAAGCCATAGAAAAATAGAATTGCCTTGTGGCTTAAAGCGATGAAATCCGAGATGGTATTCATGTACAAAAGCAAAATATGGACTTTAGAGAATGTACCCAAAAGGGCGAAACCTATCGACTGCAAATAGAACTTTAAGAAAAAAATCGATGCAGATGGAAAGGTTGAGACATATAAATAAATGTTGGTTGTGAAAGGTTTTTATAAAATTCGAAGTGTTGATTATGATGGAACATTTTTGCTAGTCACCATATTCAAATCCATTCAGATACTACTTGTAGCTATCGCTTATTATTACTATGAAATATGGTAAATAGACATTAAAACAACATTTTAAATGGTGATTCAGAAGAGATTATTATATGTCGTAGTGTTGCGACTTTTCTATTGATTAGAAAAGCACAAATTTTAATAAATTCTGCAGGCGCACAGGCGTGTAGTATGCAGGTCGCACACAGGGAATTGTATTTTAAAACAATTAAAATCCATAGTTAAATCTTAGGCGTGTTAAACGAATTCGACGGTGAATTTTGAACAGAAAATAAAAACAATAATATACTCCGAATCGATTTCGAAACTAATCGAAATTGCAACCAAAATATAGAATTGTAAAAAAAATCAGAACAGAAATTGAAATTGTGGAAAAGAAGATAACGGAGCAAACAACTGAAATAATTATTAACAAACTGAAAGGAGTGCAGAAAATAACTAAGAACAAGAATAAATAAATTGCTAAATCTAATCAACAATCCTACGTATTCTGTTCGAAAATAAAAACCAGTGCTGAATTTAAATATAAACTTGAAGAAAAGTGCTGAGGTAAGAGATCATTTCAAGGTGTTGTATAATGCTGTATATATAGGCTTTCAACCCCTAAAATCAGTCCATCTTTTTAGCAATAGGACCGGTTCTATTCTTAGTATTTTCCAAGATAATTGTACTGACTGGGTCCATTCCTTGAATTGGTGAAGAGTCAAGTTGCCACGTCATTGCTTGAAATACTTTTATATGTGAATTGGTCCAAATTCATACGTAAGCTACTTTTGAATGTGTCCCATTTTGCTTCATATCATGGCTATGTATTATGCTACTTTTTAGGAGGAACTGGTCCTTTGCTTGAATTGGTGAAAGAGAACATATATACGTCCACATCATTGCTTGAATTGGTCCATATTGCTTTGATTTATTTCAATGCTCAAAATGTTGCACTCTTTGCTGCGTGATTTTTGAACCAATGGGCGGCATAACCGATTAATTTCAACGTTGCACTTTGGAATCAATAATCTGCAAAACCACAACAAAATACCCGTATAATACTGCTTTATTAAAATAAAAATATATGAAATAAACAGTTTAAATTGCAGAGAAATACGTTCATCACGTAGCCAGAGGGTTTCAAAGTTAGTGAGAGCGGCGATAAAACTTGTACACTCTTAAGATCAATTTATGGTCTAAATAAAGCTACTAGAAGTTGGAACAAATGTTTTTATAAGGTAATCAAACTATTTGTTTTCTATCAAAACACAAAGGAAGCCTACGTATACAAGAAGAAGCAAAATGGTATTGAAACATTCTTTGTACTATACGTCGATGACTTGCTACCAAGTAGTAATGATGTACCAATGTTATAGTTAATGAAAGTATTGAGATAGACCCAAGGGGATATTGGGATTCTCCCAATCTATGTACATAGATACCATACTGAGACGATTTAGTATGGGAAATTCCAAGCGTGGAAATATTCCAATATGGCATGGAATTGTTCTTTGTAAGAAGGGCTCCCCATCTACGGATGAGGAAAGACAACATATGAGTAGGATTCCTCTTGATTCGGCGGTAGGATCGATCATAATGTCATGTCATGTACAAGGTTGGATATCGTTTACATGAGGCATAGCAAGTTGATATCAATAAAATTCAAGAAAAATCATTGGGATGTAGTTACGGTCATCCTTAATTATTTAAGATATACAAAAGATATTTTTTCTTGTATATGGAAACAATGACACCTTATAAAAGATATTCGAATTCAAGTTTTCAAAGCTGTATTGACTTTAGTAAGTCAAACTCAGGGTTTTTTTACCCTCAATGGAGAATCATTAGTTAGAAAAGTTCCAAATAAAAAGTTGCGGATGATTCTATCATGGAGGTTAAGTACATCACCTTGAACGCTGCCCCAAAAGAAGTAATGTATATGCCCATATTCATTAAGTAGCTAGGAGTAATCCCAATCATTAAAGATTTTCTTTTAATGTATGACGACAATAATGCAAAAATGTGTATTTCTAAAGAACTGTGAACTCACAAAGTTGAGGCACATCCACTATGTGACGACCCGCCTTTCAATCCACAGAACGCATCATCAATAAGAAAGAAATAGGAAGAAAAGAGAATAGGTAGGAAAGAAAGAACTAAACAATATCATAATCTCACAACGGAATGAATAAAATATATTACATCGCATAGTTATTACATAATGGACATATACATCAGAGTTACACAGATTATGCAACACATATTAGACAGTCCTAAAAACTTGTCTATCATACAACTCAAAACATCAAACAAAACATCAACATATCAGAAACTCAATATGTACATACGCTAAAGCCTTCTGCTCCAAGTCTTCTCCAAAATTCGTCGAAGCTAACCTAAATCCCTTGGCTACTCATAAAAATTTAAGCACCTAAGGGTTTAAGAAAACAGAAAATAAACTCTGGATCAGACATGGGACTGGTGTGAGTAAACGAGTTAAGTTGTTTAACTTTGAAAATCATTTGAAACAAAGGTATCTCGTAAGAGCACGTCACAAATAAACATGTCGGATTTTTACCTTACGATAACCAAAACATTTGATAGGAAATCTAGCGATATTATAATAGTGTCTAGGATTTTCAAGTAAAATAGAAAATAGCTGAAATTGTTACATTATTAAATTCCGGCATACATAGGTATACAATCAAGTCCGAGATCACTTATTGGAGATTGGATTCCATACAATAGCAGGGCTACTGGGGTACCGCCCGTCATAGTACCTGGTCTAGATCAGACTACCGAGGATCCACCCTGATCCCCTACAACACAAGACTGGAACTATCCCTTACCGGATAATCCCGAATAAGACAACCTTGCAGTTGGTGTTAGTCCGTAAGATGATGGTTTTGATGACAACAACCTTGGAATAGGATTATAAAATATAAATACTAACATTATAGTTTAGAAATATATGTATATGCAGGATTTAACCTTGCAGGTACCAAGAATGAAGACTGTACAGTATAGATATTCAAGATATCAAGAATGAAGACTCATGAGTATCAAGAATATCAAGATTATCAACAGTTCAAGATTTCAAGTAATTTATTTTCTAATTAATTAGAAATTTTGTTAAAACTCCTAGAACAGCACTGGCATCTTAAAATCCAATTTATTCATGGAAAGGAATCCATTTCGAGCCTGTTAAAGGGATGGAACCCTAAGTAGGATAGAACCTACGAAAAATCTAGTGGAACATTGTTTTGTATCCACTAATTTTTATTCAAAATGATTTTTACAAAATTATATCTTGTTTTCAAAATGTTTTCAAAACCTTCCTTTTAAAAGAATCAAAATCATCTATCGTGGTTTTAAATGCTTTTAACCTCAAAATAATCTTTAATTTCAAAATCAAATTATCTTTAGTTTTAAACTATCTTTTTATAACAATATATTTAAATTTTAAATATTTATACTTAGATTTAAATATAAAATTATAGTAAAATTTTATATATACCAAAATATTATTTCTATATTTATTTATGTGTTTTAACTATAGTTAAGTATATTTATAAAAGTTTAAAATAGTTTTAATATAAGATAAAAATTATTTTCAAAGAAAAACAAACTACTAAAAATTCCTTTGGAATGTCGACATGCTCAATATACCCATGTCGACATAGTGTCAGTTAATTTCAAAATTTAAATTTCAAAAGAAGTGTCTATTCGTCATATCTCTTCACGAATGGACATGGCCGTTGTTCTTCTATAAATAGGGGTTGTTTTCAACGAATTTTCAATCATATTTTCTGGTTCTCATTTCTCTTCTTCTTCCACATTTTCTTTATACATATTCCTAACATTACTCTGCCGAAATCAACATTGAATCTAACTAGATTATCTCTGCTTTGATTCTCTATCGCTATCTCAACAAGATCCTCAGTGCTATTCAGAGTTATAGGCTTCTTTGTAATCAATTAAACGAGAAAAGGTGTGATTGTGGCCTTGGAAATCAATCAAGCGAGAAAAGGTGTGATTGTAGCCTTGGAAATCAATTGGGTGAACTTGTTTCCCATAAAATCAAGTATCTCTACCTAGAGAATTGTGAATCTGGAGGGTGTACCTCGTAGCCTTGAAATCGAGGGTGCAATTGTACAGTTGCTTTTGAAAGGAAATCCGTACTTGTGTGCCGGACTGGATGTAGGTAACTCCGAACCAGTATAAAATCTGGTGTGTTCTTTCCTTTACTGCTTTTATTTTATTTCTGCATCTTTGTTTGATTCTGTGATCATATCTGTGTCTGAATATTGCATACATTTGTGTTCAAATTAACAAAAACCCAAAAAGATTTAATAATTCCCTAAAACAGTATCCCCCCCCCTCTAGTGTTTATCTTAGACTTAAGATCTGTAATCTGTATTTCTCACATTTGGTATCAGAGTAAGGTTTTCAAAATTTCATAATCTGATTTTTGAAAAGTTTTCAAAATGGCTACCAACACTGGTACTTTTACTAACACTAGTATCCCTGTCACTGGTTCACTTGTAGAAGGTCGGTCTACTGTCAGACCACCATTTTCTAATGGCAGTAACTATGCATATTGGGCATGTAGGATGAAAATATATTTACAATCTGTAGGATTAGACGATTGGAATATCACACAAACTGAATATTCTGAACCCACAATTGATTTGCACAGTGGACCGCTGAGAAAAATAGTGTTGCACAAAATAACTCTTAAGCAATGAATATTCTGTTTTGTTTACTCGATAGAAATGAATTTAATAGAGTGTCATTTTGTAAGTCTGCATATGAAATCTAGAAAACTTTGCAAGTTACTCACGAAGGAACAAGCAAAGTTAAACAGACCAAAATTTCCATGCTCACAAATTAGTTCCAATTATTTAAAATGAATTATAATGAGGCTATTTTAGTTATGTATAGTAGATTTCAGGGATATTGTGCATTCTCTAATGTCCTTGGAAAAGGAATTTTCGAAAGAAGATCAAATCAGAAATTTTTTAAATTCTCTTACTCCGGAATGGGATCAAAAGACACTTGCGATCGAAGAGGCAAATGACATCAGTACATTAAAGATAGAAGAATTAATTGGAAATTTAATGCCGTTTGAAGTTCAAATGATCGGGAGAAGAGAGAGCAAAGCATCTGAAAAGAAATCAATGGCATTTAATGACTGATGAATCAGACTCAAACAGCGATAATGATGAAGAGATAGCCTTGATGACCAAGAATTTTTTGAAATTTATGAAATACAGAAAGATGAATAACCTCAAGAGAAACAACTATAAGAACTCTGGAAATCAGAATCTAGTGCCAAACAATGTCAAATGTTTCAACTGTGATGAACCAGATCATATCAAAAGAGACTGTCCGTATCTAGAAAGGCAAAATCCTCCTATAAACAATGATTCATTAAAGAAACGGAAGCGTGCATTTACTGCTACTCTAGATGACTCAGACTCATCCTCAAGCAATGATGATCAGAAGATAGATAATTCAAATTTGTGTTTCACGGCGGTTCATGACTTCGACAAACTCAAAGAAACGGACTCAGAAAAAGTTCACATTTACAATACAATTGGTTGAAATTGCATGCTTAGAATTAGATGCTTGATTGCTTGCTTGATTGATTTTGAATTTGTGTGTTATTTGTATTTTAAATTTTTTTACTATTATTTAATTATTTAATTATTTTTATTATTATTATTTTATTAGTGTAATAATATATTATGGAATATACTATAATTCTAATAATATTCCAGATATATATATAGACATTAAAAATAATAAGTATATATATATAAATTAGAGTACTTAGAAAAATAAATCATAGAAATTCACAAGCACATGTTGACATGGTCCGTACCATGATGTCGACATGGGTACCGAATTTGAAATTCAAAATTTGAATCCAAATGGTTGAATTTCCCTCCACCTTTTCACTTCATTCAATTATCTGAAAAGGCATCTTTGACCAGAGAACATGTCCTTTCTGAATCTATTTATTCACTATCTTTTATCACATCTTTTCACTCTCATTTTCAAATTCAAACTCTCTCTTCAAAACTTCAAGCTCTCTACTCTCTACTCTAATGGCTTCTTCAAGCAACCCATCCACCATGAGAATTTCCATAAAAATAAAAGAGCAGCTCTTCAATGATCCGGAGGCAACAAAAGCATACATCAATTATGCTAACTATGCAAAAGTCCATCCTGGAAAGTTTGCTATATTTCAAGATTTTTCTTCTTATGAAATTGATTCTCTTTTTGCAAACAATCAAATTCTTAGCCTTTTTGATGCTTCTCAAAATGATTTTGTTTGTTACCCAAATCTTTTCAAAATTTTCTATGCAAATCTTAATCGTGGATTTTATAATGGAAACGATGATGAAATTTGGAGTAGTGTCAAAGGCACTAGAATTGTTTTGAATTGTGGTCTTTTGGGTACCATTCTCAATTGCAAGAGTATGGGAATGTATCTTTCTAATTTTAAAATCGATGAAAATGATCGTGAGACATTTCATCACATTTTCGAAGGAAATGATAATTTTGAATTCAAAAATCGAAACTTTCGACCAAAAGCTAGAATTGTCAATCTTCTTTTACAACATACTTTGACCCAAGATCGGAAAATTTTAACAATCCTACTTCAAAAGTTTGCAATGCGCTTTTTGCTATTTTTGGAAATTATGATATTAATTGGGCGCAAGTTATTTTGGATGAACTTCGTCCCAAAAATCTTGAAATGGGTGAGAATACTTTGTATCATGGAATTTATCTCACTCGGATTTTTACCTATTTTGGAGCGGATTTCAAAGGAGAAGAATTTGTTTCTAGAAAAAATTTCAATCATTCCAACATTTTGCTTATGAAAATTCCATTTGTTTTTCAACCCTATGAGACTCTTGCCGAAAAGGAAGAGCGTTTGGCTCATAAGAAGATGGAAGAAGAAGAAGAGGAGGAAGAAGAAGAAGGGGATGAAATGGAAATTGAAGAAGAAGGAGAAACTTATTTGGAAAGCATCGACTATCCTCTTAATCCATCCAACAAAACCCTTCTCAAAAACCAAAAGACCATTATTGAGAACCAACGGATTCTTAAACGATCCGTTAGTAAAAAGTTGGACAAAATTTCATCCAAGATGAACAAGTTTATTTCCAAAGTCAGCAAGAAGATTGGGTTATCTTCATCATCATCATCCTTTAACTAGTTCAATCTTTTCGTATCTCGTTGTATTTGTTTTAGTTTATTTTGATTTGAATGTTCGTGTAGTTCTTTATGTTTAATTGTAGTATCGTCTTAATATGAAATGAAATGGAATTTCATTTCTGTTATCTAGCATATCTTACCTCTAGAATAAATGTTAGTATACTATATAAATAAATAAATAAATATATATATATATATATATATATATATATATGCACAATTATTCACAAAATCAAAATAAGTCATCAAAATTCACTGGACCATGTCGACATACCCCCTATGACCATGTCGACATGTACTGGTCAGAAATAACATTTCATTTTGAATTTGAAATTTGAATAACTACCTTATGTCTATTCATTTCAAATGAATTTCTACACCTATAAATACCTATTTCTTACAGAATTCATCACTGAATATTATTTCTTATCCACTTTGTCTCTCATTCTTCTCACAAACTCGAATATGGCCAATCCAATTCATAATCTATTAGAAAATCTTGAAGAGACTCTTAATTCTTTTATGAATATTCTTTTGTTCATTCTCAGTAACCAGCGACACTTAGAGTTGAGTCAAATGCAGATGATTAAAGAGCAAGAAAGGCATTTCGATGCAATATGATTGATGATTTCCTCCCTGCATAAGGATGATAACGAAGCACATCCTCCAGTCTCTATCTCTCTAATGATAATGAAAACTGGGATGCCATTAAAGCAGACCCTATATTTGGAGAAGAAGGATGGGTGGAAATTCCTCGTAATGTTTGATTCAATTGTTTGTTTGATTTGGCTTGTTTGATTTGGCTTGTTTGATTTGAATTGTTTGATTTGATTTGATTTGATTTGAATTGATTTAGATTGATATTTAGTGTGAAAAACATGTATAAATATGCATTAATATTTATATGATCTTTAATTAATTATCATGTTTATCAGTATAAGTATCTCTTAATTATATACTCCATTTGTATAGTTTATTAATGCAGGTACTTTAGTCCAAGAATGATGGGGAGTTAAATAGTTTGGAGTGATATGTTTGAAGTTATATATTTGGAATTAGTTTTTGTTGATGACAAAGGTGGAGAAATATAAAATAGGATAGTTAGGCATAGATTAAGGGGAAGTTATTAGGATAGAAGTAATATTTTATAAAAAGGTTGTAATCATCAAAAAGAGAGAGAGTGTTAGTCCGTAAGATGATGGTTTTGATGACAACAACCTTGGAATAGGATTATAAAATATAAATACTAAAATTATAGTTTAGAAATATATGTATATGCAGGATTTAACCATGCGGGTACCAAGAATGAAGACTGTACAGTATAGAGATTTAAGATATCAAGAATGAAGACTCATGAGTATCAACAACATCAAGATTATCAAGAGTTCAAGATTTCAAGTAGTTTAATTTCTAATTAATTAGGAATTTTGTTAAAACTCCTAGAAAAGCACTGGCATCTTAAAATCCAATTTATTCGTGGAGTGGAATCCACTTCGAGCCTGTTAAAGGGATGGAACCCTAAGTAGGATGGAACCTATGAAAAATTTAGTGGAACATTGTTTTGTATCCACTAATTTTTATTCAAAATGATTTTTAAAAAATTATATCTTGTTTTCAAAATGTTTTCAAAACCTTCCTTTTAAAAGAATCGAAATCATCTATCCTGATTTTAAATACTTTTAGCCTCAAAATAATCTTTAGTTTCAAAATAAAATTATCCTTGGTTTTAAACTATCTTTTAATAATAACTTTTAAATATTTATACTTAGATTTAAATATAAAATTTTATATATACCAAAATATTATTCTCTATAGTTATTTATGTGTTTTAACTATAGTTAAGTATATTCATAAAAGTTTAAAATAGTTTTAATATAAGATAAAAATTATTTTCAAATAAAAAAAACTACCAGAAATTCCTTTGGGATGTCGACATGCTCAATATACCCATGTCGACATAGTGTCAGTTAATTTCAAAATTTAAATTTCAAAAGAAGTGTGTATTCGTCGTATCTCTTCACGAATGGACATGGCTGTTGTTCTTCAATAAATAGGGGTTGTTTTCAACGAATTTGCAATCATATTTTCCGGTTTTCATTTCTCTTCTTCTTCCACATTTTCTTTATACATATTCCTACCATTACTCTGCCGAAATCAACATCGAATCTTACTAGATTATCTCTGGTTTGATTCTTTATCACATCTCAACAAAATCCTCAGTGCTATTCAGAGTTATAGGCTTCTTTTAATCAATTAAACGAGAAAAGGTATGATTGTGGCCTTGGAAATCAATCAAGCGAGAAAAGGTGTGATTGTAGCCTTGGAAATCAATTGGGTGAACTAGTTGCCCGTAAAATCAAGTATCTCTACCCAGAGGATTGTGAATCTAGAGGGTGTAACTCGTAGCCTTGAAATAGAGGGTGTAATTGTACAACTGCTTTTGAAAGGAAATACGTACTTGTGTGTGGGACTGGATGTAGGGTAACTCCGAACCAGTATAAAATCCGGTGTGTTCTTTCCTTTATTGCTTTTACTTTATTTCTGCATGGATGCATGGCACAAATATGTTACAAATGTTAATGCATGTTATTATTGTATTACACATGTTAAAAACAATGTATTTTATGTTTAAACCCATATATTTAATATTTCTTATGTTTTTTATTAATTTATATATTATGTTTATATTTTTTATTTTTTTGTTAATTAGATTTTAAATCTATATATATACAAACTATCTTTATTTCATGTTAAATTTAAAAAGAGAGAATATTAAACCTTCTTTATCAAATTCTATTTCAAACTTAAGCAAAAATACTTTTAATAAATAAATAAATATATATACTATTATAGTGTTTTGAAGATGCTTAATTTAACTTTAAATAACCTTTGAAAATTATTGTATTGAATTCAAACTAATACTTTCTATTCACAATGTATATACATATATATACATTATAATTAGAAAACATTTTTATTAGCTTTGAAAAGATAAATTTGCCAAATTAAATTTTTAGATTATTAAACCAATATTGCCAAAGTTAGATTATTATTTTAGGAGATTATCAAATTATTACTGCCAATTCAAATTGTTATAAATGAAGATTATCAAATTGTTATTGCCAAAATTCCGAGTCATCACATTCCTCCCCCCTTAAAAAAATTCGTCCCCGAAATTTAAAAGCAAAGATAATTTAATAATCCATCAAAGATTTTTATTTTCAAACAATCCAGCATAAATGTCAGCCATATACTAACAACCATAGCAACCAATTCATTCAAACAAACTAACTAACTATCCTGACACAATTCAGGATGGACTTTCCTAATACTATCTAGTGTTTCCCAGATATAATCTCTGGAATCCTCACTCCACTGAATCCTAACTAGCTTCACCACTACTCCTAAGCTCCTTCTCATCTTAATCTACAATCTGAACAGGATGTCTGACCACAGTCAAGTCCGGCTCAACTTCAAAATCCTCCTGAACTTCTGATTCTAGAACCAATGATGGATCATGCACGTACTCTTTCAGATGAGATATGGGAAATACACTATGAATCCCAGCCATCCGGACTAGCAATTCAATCATATAGGCCAAAGTACTAAACCTTTCGAGAATACGGAAAGATCCAATATATCAGGGAGCTAACTTTCCAGTCTTACCAAATCTTAGTGCTCCTTTGATCGGAGAAAACCTTATCCATAATCCAAATCTCCAACTTCGAATTCCAAATTCCTTCATCTCTTATTCGCATAACTTTTCTAACGATCCTGGGCTCCCTACATCCTTACTTTAATCAGCTCTACCTTCGCAGATGTCTCTCGAAACAAATCTGGACTAAGAACAATACAAATCTCCGGATTCTATCCAACAAAATGGTCCTTCCAAGATCCGCCGAAATCCAGAACACAAGCTCTATTCCACAAGCATAAGTAGACTTCGAATTTACTTCTCCCATCCGTAATAGCTAAAACAGGTGCACTTGTCAGCCTTGCCTTCAGATCCTTAAAAGCTTCTTCTCACTTAGGGGTCCATTTGAACTTCAATCCCTTCCTAGTCAATCTGGTCAAGTGAGAAAAAATCTTAGAATAATCCCGGATGAACTTCCTGTAGTAACCTGCTAATCTAAGAAAACTACGAACTTCCGTAGGAGTCTGCGGTTGCTTCCACTCTAGAACAACTGCTACCCTGACTGGATCCACAGAAATACCTTTTCCAGATACAATACATCCCAAAAATCTTACTTCTGAATTCCAGAAAAACACTTCGATAACTTAGCTTTCAGGACATGTCTCCTCAATGATTTCAAATATTATCTCCAAATGATGCTCATGCTCTTCCTCTGATAAATCCTGAGTCTGCTTTACCAACTCTTCTCTCTCTCTCTCTAGGAGCCATCCTTCTACTAGGTTGAACCACCGGCATTGCTGCTGAAACCAAGTCGATACAGAACTCAATCTCCCGATGTAGAGGCAAACCTTTGACTTCTTTGAAGACATCCGAAAAATCTTTGACAACTTTGATAGCTCCTACTTCCTCTTGAGATGCCTGGACTCCATGCAAAAGATTACTCAAGTGAACTCCAGAACTATCGCAAGTCACTCTTGCAATCCTTCCCAGTTCAGTTTCCAAAGACACTGTTCTCTCTACACAAATCAGAATAGCCAATGCTTGTCTAACCAATCCATTCCCAAAATAAGGTCAAATCCTTCAAGAACCACTTTGTCTTTCCTATCAAAAGAAGTTGACGGTCCACCTTCAATATCCAAATCCTTATTCTGCTGAGCTTTTTGAAGAAGTGGGCAAGCCTCCACCATATGCCCGGGCTGCTAACGGTTGAAACACCAAGACTTCTGAACCATCGAAGAAATGGGTTCACTCTGCCTCTTCTGAACTCCACCTTTAAACATTGCTTAGCAAGATGACCTTCTTGCTGGCACACATAACACTTTCAAGCTGAATCGCTGCCACAGATGCCAAGGACTTCTAATCCATAAGCTCCTCGAACCCCAAGCCATATCAACAAACGAGCCTTAAGATGGGCAATCATCTTCTCAAGAAACTCGGGCCTCAAACCAAGCACAAACATCTCGTTCTTCTTAAGGGGTGACAATAAGACCAGGTCCGTAGCAAGACAACTAATTGAACTCAGTCTCATATTCCGATACAGACAAACTCCCTTACTTAAGACCTAGAAAATTCCTATACAACCAAGTCTTCCCTGCGATAGGTATAAACTTCTCTTCAAATATTTCCTTAACCATGCTCCGAGAGAAATCATCTTCGAAAACATCCATTGTAACTGCGTCCCACCACGCAGCTGCTCCTTCCTAAAGTTGCCAAAATGCCATCACTCGCTTCTGTTCATCCAACAGATCTAAACACTTGAAAAACTGCTCACACAAGCGCAATCCAAGCTTGCACTTCAATGATGGACTTTGAACTTTGAAAAGGCTTCCCTTCGAGATTGATGAAATCCTTGCACAATGTCGCAATGCTTACTTGAGGCAGTATTAGGTTTACAGCCTCGGCAGATACTCATCCAACCTCAAAATTCAGACCTCTTCCACTGGTAGTCGAGCCACTCACACCTCTACCCCTACTAGCTTTAGAACTCATGTTGGCCACCCGAACAGGTACACAACAAATCAGGTAGGTATATATATATATATATATATATATATATATATATATATATATATATATATATATATAAAAATACAAGTACGCTCTCTCAAGATAGATATCACTCCAAAGCCAAGGTATTCTCTCAACCTAGAGCTCTGATACCACCTGTGACGACCCGCCTTTCATTCCACAGAAAGACGCATTATCAATAATAAAGAAATAGGTAGAAAAGATAATAGATAGGAAAGAAAGAACTAAACAATATCAGAATCTCGTAGCGGAACAAATAAAATATATTACATCACATAGTTATTACATAGTATACATATACATCAGAGTTACACAGATTATACAACACACATTAGACAGTCCTGAAAACATGTCTATCATACAGCTCAAAACATCAAACAAAACATCAACACAACAGAAACTTAATATCTATATACGTTGAAGCCTCCTGCTCCAAGTCTTCTCCAAAATTCGTCAAAGCTAACCTGAAAATCTTGGCTACTCATAAAAATTTGAGTACCCAAGAGTTTAAGAAAACAGAAAATAAACTCTGGGTCAGACATGGGTCAGGTGTGAGTAAACGGGTTTAAGCTGTTTAACTTTGAAAATCATTTGAAACAAAGGTGTCTCGTAAGACCACACCATAAATAAACATGTTGGGTTTTTACTTTACGATAACCAAAACATTTGATAGGAAATCTAGTGATATTATAACAGTGTCTGGGGTTTCAAGTAAAATAGAAAATAGCCAAAATTGTTAAACTATTAAATTCCAGCATACTAGGTATACAATTAAGTCCGAGATCACTTATTGGAGATTGGATTCGATACAATGGCAGGGCTACTGGGGTACCGCCCGTCACAGTACCTGGGCTAGATCATAGTACCAAGGATCCACCATGATCCCCTACAACACAAGACCGGAACTAACCCTTATTGGATAATCCCGAATAAGACAACCCCGCAGTTAGCGCGACCAACCGCCCACATAGTCGAATAAAAGGGACCTCTAGACAGAGGAAAATCTCATCCTACTTGGGTGCTGCCCACTTAGCCTTATTGCACCTCCCCTATTTTAGCCATTTTCGGTTGATGAGGCTTTAGGCTACGATTACCTTTTTAGAACATATATCTTAGAATGCTCATCGTCCTCCAATGACGATGGTCAGAAAGCATTCATCCATACAAGTCCGTTCCGGGTTCGAACGAAACCGAAGGCACTATGTGGCTATACTCATTTTGGAATCACCTTCAGAGTTAACGACAACGGCCTTTGCACTTTGAATCTTCATCTGGATCGAAGGCACCATCTCCGTTAAACTCGTTTTGAAATCAACCTCAGAGTAAACGACAAATAGCCCTTCCTCTTTGAATCTTCATCTTGATCTTCACCTGATATTTCACGACCTATCATTTAATTTGGTTTGATGTGGTTTTCGGATATCCAATTTGGAATCTGATCCCGGTCCCATCGAAATCCAAGCGTTTCTTAAAGTCCAAGTTGTTTTAAGTTTAAATAATTCAACTTATATTATATTCAGGATATCATATTCACACATCACATCTATCACAGATAGGTAACTCAAATTATCACAGTTTAATCAAGCATCTCATATCACAGAGCATCACAAATCACGTATCAAAGACATAAAATAATCCAAGACATCCAATATAACTCAATCATCCATAAGCAAGATTAATTAGTCATACTATCTCTAATTAATTTAATTTAATCCCCAAATAAATTAAATTAATTACTTTAATTACTTTTAAATCCTGCTTACTCAACATTAATTAAGTACAAACCTTTAATTAATCATCCTTTAATTTTCCATCTTAATTAATTATCCTTAATTGCTTATATCACTTATCCTTCAATTAATTACATTAAGTAATTAACTATCTTTAATTACTTACATTAATTAACCCTCAATTGATTTCATTAAGTAATTAGTTATCCTTAATTATTCACATTCAATAATTAACCTTTGATTACTCACATTAATTAATTATACTATAATTAATCAATTAATGATCCTTAATTAATTACATTAACTAGTTATCCTATAATCGCTTTAATTGATTCATTAATTAATCACATTCATTAATTATCCTTAAATTACTTAAATTAACTAATTAACCCTTTAATTAGTTACATTAATTAATTAATCCTTTAATTAATTTATCTTAAGTAATTAATCCTTAATTACTTCTATTAAGTAATTTCCCTTTAATTAATTACATTCATTAATTATCCATTAATTACTTACACTAAGTAATTATACTATTAATTACATTAAGTAATTATACTTAATTAGTTACACTAAGTAATTATACTTAATCAATTTCATTAAGTGATTATCCTTAACTAATTAAACCAATTAATTATCTTAAATTAATTACATTAATTAAGTATCTTTAATTAATTTAGTAATTATACTTTAATCACTAGTTAATGATCCTTACACTAATTACATTCATTAACTATCCTTTAAGTAATTATATTCATTAATTATTCTTAAATTAATCATATTAAGTAATTAACTACTTTATTACCATTTAGATCTTATTAATTTAAAAGCTTGAAATAAATTTATACAAAAACATTTTAATATACTTACCTCAATCACTACTAATTACATCATTTTATTACATTTGAAACACTTAGGAATTTAATTACAAAATTAACCTAATATATAATTACTTTAAAACAAAACAATTTTAAACATTTTAAATCTTTGAAAACTTATTTAAAATTGTTTTATAAATTTACTTTGGAACTTGGTTTATATTGTTTTGAAAATATATTAATTTAAATATGCTTTAAAACTTGGCTAAACGTTCTTTTTAAAACTAAATCATTTTAATAACTTTTAAAACTTTAAACTTGTTTAAACATTTTGCTTTTAAACTTGAACATTTCTTATACCTTCAAACCTGGTTAGTATATGCTTGAAAACTTCCCTTTGAAACTTTGTTTAAAATTTACTTTTGCTTCCAAACTGAATTTTTTATTTCATTTAAAAACCTGGACAGGATTCCTTTAAATTTTAAAACCTGGTAACTTACACACAACTAAAACCTGAGCCTACACTCGAGATTCTCTAGCAAAAACCCAAGCAAAAACACAAAATCACCGAGCTATCCCCATGTCACTTGTGAACTCACCTTCTTCGAGACACACACGCAACAACTTCGAGCCTGACGCGAGAAAAGCATTTCTTCCCCCAACCTACAAAACCCAGACACACAAAAGTGCACATGTACACGTGCAACTCCGTTCCGACCATCATAGATCAACACCGCGACCACCCTCTAGTCAACGACCACCCCCACAGTCGTTCCGACCACCCAGCTCATCGAATACGATAGCAAATCAAAATCGAGTCAATCGACACAATCTGGAACTCAACCTTGAACGATAAATCACCTCGCCGATGACGATCCCGACCTCCAGCATCCACGCCGCCTCGTCTAGAGTAGCAGCGCCACCCCATGCGACAACTCCCCCGCATGCGATCATCTACAGAATCCCCACGGTGTTGCATTCGGCTCGATAAAACCATCGACCAAAACTGATGATCGGACCCTAGTTCAACGTCGCCCGACCTCCACGTCGATCTAAAAATTCCCTCACCATTTTTTCGGCGATCACCATCCTTCCCTCTACCTCCAGCAACGATTACATCGTTCAACTCTTCGCCGATCGATGGCAATCGACGAAAACCCAATAATTGATCAACTCAGAAATTCTCGACATATATAAACTTAAAAATTATGAAACTATGATCAAAATTCATTAATTTCCAATACGAATCTGGTGGTAAACTCCAAACTTGATTTCTAGACATTCGATTTTTGACTTGCATTTGATTTTTACTGTAATTTATCATTTTAGAAATAATTACTTAATATAAATTATTGAAACTATTTTTAAAAATTACACTATTACAATCATTTTCTCTTCAGAGATTACAGCCTAAAATAGATTATATAAAGAGCAATTGAATTTATTTTGAATGGGTTAGATCTTATAGTACAAACAGAGACATATGTATATACACATACAGGCATGCACAGGCTTTCATATTTATATACAGAGTATTCCAGTTAAGAACAACCATGCAAATCATATTTCAATATCACTTCATAAGTTTATCACATGCAACAAGTATTCAACTAGATTTAAACTTTGAAAATTTTTGTCTACTCACTTGATTTTGGAAGAACATAGAACATCATTTATTTTCTTGATCTGGAACTGTTTGATTTTGATATGTATTTGATGTTGAATCTGAATTTGTTATTTGCTTTAACTTGGGTTGAATTTTGAAGCAGCTGAAGTTGTTTTAGTTTTGATTTTTCTTTTGGTTTTGCTTCAAGAAGATGAGAGAAAGATGATTTAGAAATGAACATGAAAACGATAATAACCAAGTTTCTCACTAAACACTTTGATGTATACTTTTCAACCAAAAAAAACAATGTTTGCCACTTGTTAATGCATGACACAAATAAGTTACAAATGTTAATGCATGTTATTATTGTCTTACACATGTTAAAAACAATGTATTTTATGTTTAAACCCTTATATTTAATATTTCTTATGTTTTTTTATTAATTTATATATTATGTTTATATTTTTATATGTTTTTATTAATTAGCTCTAAATCTTTATATATATACAAACTATCTTTATTACATGTTAAATTTAAAAAGAAAGAATATTAAACCTTCTTTATCAAATTCTATTTCAAACTTAAACAAAAATACTTTTAATATATATATATATATATATGCACACACTATCTATAGTGTTTGAAGATGCTTAAATTAACTTCAAATAACTTTTGAAAATTATTATATTAAATTCAAACTAAAATTTTATATTCACAATGTATATACATATACACATTATAATAAGAAAACATTTTTATTAGCTTTGAAAAGATAAATTTGCCAAATTAAATATTTAGATTATTAAACCAATATCGCCAGATTTAAATTATTATTTTAGGAGATTATCAAATTATTATTGCCAATTAAAATTATTATAAATGAAGATTATCAAATTGCACGTGCCAAAATTCAGGGTCATCACACACCATATGATAAGGCAGTTTATCAGTGAAAAAGAGATCATAATCAAGAGAGTATATACAAAAGATAACACGATAGATCCATTTAGTAAGGTGGTTTCTTAGCCCATTTTGGGAAGACTAATCGAAGGCATAAGGACGAGTGTCCACAATTAGCCTCAAGTGAAAAGGGGAGATTGGTAAAGCTAACGATGTGCCCTAGATGTAATTAAGTAATTTGTTAGGTAAACTCAACTCTATAAACAATCTTGTTCAAAATAAAGTATGCTTCTATTTTTGTTTTCTATTTGAAAGAACCGGGCCAATCGGAAGTAATGAAATAGGTAGATTTCAAATAAGTTCCAATTTGTATATGCCTTTATTATCCATATATTACTTTTTAAAATAACAATCTATGTAATACATAGTTTACTTATACACACACACATACATATACATACATACATACATATATTATGTTATACAGTAATTTTAACCAATCAAAAGTTTACTTATATTCAAATGGCAACCAACTGTGTTTAAGTATGCAATTAATAGGAGAGAAAACGATGGAGGTATAATGAAATAAATTTTAGTTTTAAGAAAGTAATAAAAGAGAATCAATGTAAGAGATCTTTCTCTCTTTTTTTACCCTCTTTCCTTTACATATCAGTTTTGCAAATTCTTTCACATCTTAATTTTTAACTCATTTTTTTCCTTTCTCTTTTTTTAATTATAAATAAAATGACATACATACATACGCACATGCACGTGCATGCGTGAGCATACAGACACGCACACACACATATATATATATATGTGTGTGTGTGTGTGTGTGTGTGTGTGTGCATGCACATATACATTAAAATTGATTTTGACTAATTGACATGTGTTGAAAAATAAAGAAGGAAAAAATGTTAATATATTTTTAACTTAGGAAAGATTTAAAAGTAAATTAAAGATTGTACACATTACTCCATTTACAAACTTTAAGATGAAATAACTTGCACGCACGCGCACCCACCCATGCACACACGTAAACACACACACATGTTAGGAACTGAGTTGATGATGTTTTGATGACAACAACCTTATATAGTTATTATACTTTACTTTATAAAATATATAATAACATTTCCATATATATATATGTATATAGGAAGTATATGTAGGTATCATCGAAGACTGATCAGTATAAAGACTCAAGCATCCAGATGAAGATTAGAGATTCAAGATTCAAGACTCTAGAGAATCAAGATTTCTAGATCTCAAGATAAGTGTCTAGTATTTTGTTAAAACTTCATAATAGCACTCTCATCTTTCTTCCAATTTTCTTTGGGATGGAACCCAATTTCTATCGAAACCAATAGCTTACAAACCCACGACAAGTAGCTTACAAACCTACGACAAGTGGCTTACAAACCCACGAAAATCAAAATCATTTAAACTACTTTGTACAAGTTCTCGAGTCCTATGGAGGAGCACTGTAGGAAGGATCTTGCAATTTCAGTTTGAATAGATTTTTCAAAATGTTTTTAAATCTATTTTCAAAATGTTTTAGCTTTCAAAATCATGTTTTCAAAAATATTTTCAAACTTTGTTTTAGCCTTGAAATATTCCTCTATTCTGATAGAATTTTTAAAACATCAAAACTTATTCTGATTTTAAATATTACTTATATAATTGACGGTCTATATCAATGATATATATATATATATATATATATATATATTTAAAATAATGTTTTATATTCATTCTCTATCTCAAAATATTGTTTAAACACTTTACTTTGCTTCAGAGAAGTTTCAACCTGTTTTGAATTCAAATGCCTTTACAAAACAACATCTCTATACTTTTGAACTGAGGGATGTCGACATAAGGGGATACCCCATGTCGACATGGTGACAGTTGGATTCAAAATTCAATTTTTTCAAAAGAAGTGTCCATTCGTTCGAAAACCTTTCGCCAATGGTTATGACTGTTGTGCATCTATATAAAGGATTCCAAAACGAATTTTTTAACAACTACTTTCTTATTTTCTTCACTCTTTCTTCTCCACCATTCAATATCCATAAAACTTCATATTTTCAAGGTCGTGCCATTATTCTGCCAAATTCTCAATAGGAAATCATTTAGATGCTCTCTCTATTTGATTCTCCATCATTCTACTAAAGATCAAAGTGCTATTCAGAGTTATAGGATCAATTTGTATTCAAAAAGTCCATAGAGTCTATCCATTCAAAAGGATTGTTATTAAGAAGTATTAGGGTGATCTTGTGTCCCGTAAATCAAGAGAGTTTACCCCAGACCCGGAGATAGGAGGGTTCCTCAAGGCCTTAGAAATTGAGGGTTGTAATTTGAATATTAGCTTATAAAAATCTGTACAAGGATATTGCCTTGGTGCAGGACTGGATGTAGGAGGATTCCGAACCAGTATAAAATCCGGTGTGTTCTTTCCTTTTACTTGCTTTACTTTACTATTTGCATTTGTTATATGTTCTGTGATCATTCTATGTTAGAATTCTATTTAGATTTGTGTTGAAAGTTTTAATTTAGTCATATAGTTCATATATTCTTTAAAACACTATTCACCCCCCTCCCCTCTAGTGTTATTTCTGCCTTAAGATCCTTAATCCGCATCCCTAACAACACACACATACACAAATAACTACAAATTGTATTTTAGATGTAAAATGACACATACACACAAAGTTTATAGTTTTATAGTTTTACATATATGTTGGTTTTCTATGTGATATATACACACAACAAAGTTTTCTATGTGATACATACACACAACATATATATATATATATATATATATATATGTATGTATGTATGTATGATACACACACACAACATAGGTTAAAATTATAAACTTTATGTGTGTATAGTATTACAATCCTATGTGACATACACACAAATTTTGATTCGAATAACATATATGTGTGTGTACATATATGTGTATATATATATACATACATACATATATATATATATATATATATATATATATATTTGTGTGTGTACGTAAATCATCCTGTTCCCTTTTATATTCATTAGGACAAAATTATTCTTGATAAGAAAATTTATTCACACACACACACACACATATATATATATATTATTAGTTTTGTCTTAACTAATATGTGTATGTGTAACGATCCGTAATTTCGCTACTTTCATGAATATTTAATTAATTTTAATTATTCAAATAATATGTTTATAATCAAAATAAAACACTTTTAAATGATAAATAATAATAGTGAAATAATTTTCAAATTTAGTTTACAAAAATATATAGTTCGATGAAAATCAGAAAATGTGACCAATGTAACGACGCACCTTTTCGAACCCCAGAAGTTGACACTAATACATCCACGGTATTCACGTGCCAAACAACTGAGTGTCAGGAAGACAAATTGTTAAAGGAAAGAAAGGAGATAGAAGAAAGGAGAAACTAAACAATCAGAGAGTCTCATAACGCAACGGAATAACATATATTGATCAACATAATAATTTACAAAGTCGTTTAAAAAATGATACATCAGAGTCATACAAATACAAATTTTACCCTAGGACAGTTATAATATCTTGTCCCTACCTAAATGATACAAGATACATATATAATATAGTGGAAACAAGATAATAATTAGCTATAGATGAAGCCTCCTGCTCCAAGCTCCTTCAAAATTCATCCGTGGGAAAAACTTGAACTACTTGGCTGCCCATAAGAATTTGAGCACCCAAGTGTTTTAAAGAAATAAAATAAAACTTCATGTCAGACATGAGTCTGGTGTGAGTAAAACCAAACAACTGAACTGTTATATTTTAGAATCATTTTAAAACCAAAGGTTTCTCGTAAGACCATGCCGCACATAAACACGGACGGGTTTTTACCTTACCACAACCAATACAGTTTTTACAGAAAATCCAGTGATTTTATAATAATGTCTAAGCGTTCAAAATAAATATACGAAAATAGCCGAAATTGTTTCCATTATTAAATTCCCGCATACTAGGCTCTACAATTAAAATATTAAAGGTACCTACTGGAGATTTGATTCCATACTATGACAAGGCACCGGGGTACCACCTATCACGGTACATGCTTAGAAAATGTACCGAGGACCATATTGGGATCCCCTGCCAACACAAGACCGGCCTACCATTGACTGGATAGTATCGGATATGTCATCACCCCAGTGGCTTTGCAACCCTTTTCATTTGAGATCTCAAGCACAACCAATCCATAAATATGTAGATGTATCTAGAACGGTGATGACACACACTAATGGAAGCGACCCACTTAACCTTGTTGCATATCCTCTGATTTTAGTCCTTCCCGGTTTACCTTTTGAATAGAAATCCCACTTGGAATGCTAACACTGCCTTCCAAGCAGTAATGCAGTGCTAGCATTCATCCATACAAGTTGTCTAGGATAAGGACAAACCGAAGGTACTACTTCTACAACATCCATTTTGGAATCACCCTCAAGACTAGTAGCAAGCAGATTGCACTTCAATTTTCCATCTTTGATTCCATATTCTTCAAGATGTCTTCGGTTTGAAACGCTTGAGTTGGATCGAAGTGGTTTTCGGATAACATATCTGATCCTAGTCTCTTCGAAACAACTTTCGATAATTTCTGATAAACTCAATTCCGGATCTTTAGGAAATAAACAAATAAAGATAAGAACAGAGTTCACCTCCTAATCGTTAGTGGATGGATTTCCTTATCAATTATCCTAAAAGAACGAAATGAGATTTATACACATAGTACAACATCATTGGGGATGATTGTGTCATATAACTCACATGTTTCTCCTAGATATTTCCGAAGTTACGTTTAGGTTCAGATTTGATAGTCAGTTATTTAACTATCAAATAAACAATCATCCAACATTGATTTAATTCAATATTTGATCCACTAAGCCTTTATTAATTAATCTTTCGTTAATTTAAACACTTTGCAAAACTTGATCGGATGATCTTTTTTAAAACACTATTCCTAAAACCCTTTACATTTGAAAGAAAACATTTATATACTTATCTCAACGGTATAAGTATATTTACCAAAATTTATAAAAGTTTCCTTCTTTTCAAATTCCATCTTAAATGGCCAAGAATTTCCCTTTTCAAAACATTGCTTACTACAAAACCATTCACTTTATAAAACCCATTCACTTATCTCTTATAAAAATTATTTTTATAAGTTCACTTCATATTTCAGCATCCGTATTAAGTCTCCAAACTAGATTTGAACTTCTTTTTAAAATCCCTAAAATGATTTATAAAATCTCCTTCCATATATAAATTTTTTTATAAAATTTCCTTTATAAAATATCTTTCACGTAACAAAATATCATTTACAGCATCTTATTTTCAAATCACTTTAAATAAACACTTTTATTTAGTAAGGCGCTTTTTTTAAAGTGAGTTATTAGTTCTAAATACCTTTATAAAATAATTATATAATGTGAAAATCATTTATAAACTTTAAAACCCCAAACTGAAACGAAGATAATTCAAAATCATACTTCACAAATTCAAAAGGAGGCTCGGCAAACCCAATGGTACTAATTTAAGTTACCATTTAATTTCAATTCCATTTTCAATTTATTCAAAAATTTATTTACATAAGTCAACATATATGTAAATACACATCATATTCAGATCAGGAAATAACGTGTCAATATAATCCGACTGGCATATACATGTCCATATAACACAATAACAGGATGGTGATTTGTCCTGCTAAATATATGTCCGACAATCAAACAATTTACCTATAGCATAACGAGTGTTTATTCTACTAATACGAATGTCCATTCAATCAAATAACCAATCTATGGCAGAACGGGGATTTATTCTGATAATCTATGTTCATAGCAACCAACTCACTTACATTATAGCATAATGATGATTTATTCTACTAACACATATCCACATAATCACACCATTTACATAACTCTTTCACAATTGTTTGTCTACTTAATGGTATCGACATTTGAATCCCTATTCAATAACATCTTTGAAAAATAAATACATATAACAATTTGATTCTCGAAAAACAAGGATTTAAAACTTAAGACACCCTTTAAAACGATTAATTACAAGATAAACTCTTATTAAATAATAATTAATCTTTATTAAATCTCAATTTAATTTAATTATACATTAATAATTAATTAAACCGTTAATAAATAAATTATTTATAAATTAAACCCTTAATTAATCCTTTATTAATTATTAAATAATAATTTAAAACCTTTATTAATAATTATCTATTAATTAATCTCAATTAATTAATTATTATTTTAGTTAAAACTTAAACACTAAATCAGCCTTAAATACAGAATTTATTTTAAATTAAAACCATAATTAATTAAAAATAATTTTAAATAACTGGTTTATTTAAATAGTTAACCTTATACATAATTAAAAATTAATCATATAGTTAAATTATATTAAAAATTAATCTTACTGAATCAATAATTAATTAAAATTAATCTTATCCTTACAAGATAATTAATTAATAATAATAAAATTGACCATGAGCGAAAACTCGCGTCCAAGTATTAAAGAAAATGGCATCTGATGTTTGCTCTCTCTCGCATCTTCCTTCTTTTTCGTATCCATCTTCATCTTTCTCATTTCCTTGGTCCAACTTTCATCCCAATTTATATCCTTATCGTAATATATCATCGAATCCTTCTTACGCTCAAGTAGTTAAAGAAGCGATTCATCTTGTTCCAAGCAATCTTTCATCAAAGCGTAATTTCTTATCTCTGAAGCGCAAATCTGCGAACTGGGTAAAGTACAGACGGGGTAGGAGTTATTGCTATCGATGTGGTGATTTTTCTCATATGGCCAAAGATTGCAGAGATCCGGTGAGGTGCTTTAGATGTGGCTTTTTTGGGCACAAAAAAAATCGAGTGTTCAATGAAATTCACCCCATCTGCTGTCGAGAGCACGAATCTCTCTTTATCAGATCATGGTTTTCAATTTGTGTTGAAATGCATGAAACTTAAGAGAATATTGTTAGATCATTTATGGTTTCAGAGATCAGAGGGAAATGAAATTCTTGAGGAACTTTTTTGGCATTTCGAAGTGATAAATGAGGTTAATATTGGTAGTGGGTATATCAAGAAGTTTGGGAATCCAGAAGATTATTTTGGCATTTCTACTTCTTCTTTAGAAAAGGATGTCTTTGCTTCTGGCGAGTCAAGTGGACATATAGGGTCTTTGAGCAATTCTAATGAAGCTTTTGCAGACTCTTATTTCTCTATTTCAGTATCTGAGGATGATTTTAATTTTTGCGATCCTTTATTATTAGATCCCACTGTTGTTTCTTGTAGGATGGTTTCTCATTCTTCTTTATACATTCTCTCTGAAGATAGTATTGCTGGTTACACTATTGAAAATTCTGACTCTTCAATTCACCAGCGTGAGAAGGATGATGAATTTGTTCCTATTCACAACAAAAGACTCATTGCTAAATCTTATGACATCGGTGGTTATAAGTTAGACACTTTTAACCAATATGATTGTCTGATGTCTATTAATGATGTTGGTCTAGACTCTGTTTTGATCGATGATGCTGACAAGATCACTGAATGTTTTGATGTTAAAAATATTGCTCCTTCACCTATTGAATCATTGGTTTATGATAGCAATCTGGGTGTTGTTCTTAGAGAAACGTTGATATTGGCTCTGACAGCTTGAAGCAGATGTGTATGGATAGAAAATTTGATAAGGGGATAGGTGTTCTTGTAGGAGATTCTATTGGTTTTAATAATAAGATCATTGTAGCTCCTATTTCTGATGATGAAAGATCTTCTGCTGAATTCTCGAAGGAAGTGGGTGATTGCTGTGATGTGAAGAACTTTTGTGTTAATGAACTAAAATCCAATGGTGCAGTTGTGATATATAATGGTTATGTAAATTCTGGATGTCTGGGAGAGATTTATAAGGATAATAATGATATGCACAACATGACATGTGCAGTTTGTACCATGAATGATGGAAATGAATATAAGGTAGATGATGCTCTGGCTATTGTTGATGGTTTTGTATCGAAGGTCTGGGTGAATGATGTTAAGTTACACAGTGGGCTTCAGGGGGATGATGTTAAGCTGCGCTGTGGTGATACAAAGGATAACATGCATAGGGATGTTATGCACATGGTTCTTAATTCTGACTTGATTTTATATAGGGATAGTTCGTATGATGGGGATTGGAATCCTAATGAGTTGGAGAGGTTGGCTGGAGAAGATGGTGCTAATTGTAATGATGATGTGAATTTGGTTTGTGGAGGTAACTTGCACTATAAAGATTTGTACAGAAAAAAGAAAAATGTTTCAGGTAATTTGGTTTGTGGAGAAGGGTTTGCTTGCACTGGTGATGGTTTAGATGGGGTGGACGTTTCTTTGTACAGTGAGAGCCATGAAGTTAATATTGATATGCAGCTGATTTGCGGTGATACAGTGGGTGACATGCACACGGTTCAATATTCTTTATCTGATACACTTGGGGATAAAAGTAGTGTTGAGGTTGGGAACCTTAATGAGATGGAGGGGTTGGCATGCCGTGGAGATGGGATGGTTAGATAAGTTGGTGTTTTTTCTAGGAGGAAATCTTGTCGTAGGATTGATGATTTCCAGTCAGCGTCTGGTTTGGTAAATTGTCAAAAGGATAATAAAACATTGAAATTTGATGATATACATTCGGGGATCGTTCATCTTAATTCTTCAATTTCGGAAGATAAGGGGAGCAATTGTAATATTAGCAATCGCACTTCTGTTTTTTCTTCATCGTCTAAGAGCGGAAGGCATAGAAAATCCATTGCAGCTAATGGTGTTGTTCATCGGAGTGCCAGGATCCGTAGTAGTCATTCTTTATCTATGATTGAGTCACTCGATTCGAATATCATGAGTAGCACAACGAATTCGGGCTCTGGTATGGTTTCTGGGTTAGATAGTACTTATTTTTTTTATGCTTTAGGAAGTTTATCTACTAGTTAGATTTATCAATTAGCTAGCGAAACTGCTTTTGTTTTTACCGACGTCCAGATACAGCGTACATTACAAGTAGGTAGATGGAGAGGGCTAGATCGGCTGGATTATGAGGATTATCAGCTAGAATATTATGGGTCTTAACGAGTTAAATAAATGCGATAAAATTAGGAATTTTTGTAAAGATTATTTTATTGATATAGCACTTTTACATGAAACGAAAATTAATTGTCCAGATCTTCGTTTTTATAGAAGATTAGGTGGTTATTACTTTAGGCATTGGGTTTGTTTACCTTCTATTGGTGCTTTTGGGGGTTTTCTTATAGGGTGGCGGAAAAACTCTTTTAAACTTCTTCAAACTATTACTAAACAACACTATATTCATATAATCCTCATTAAACTTAGCGGTAGATCTTTATTAAATATTTCTAACGTTTATGGTCCAAACTCGAAAATTGATCGTCGTGTTCTATGGAGTGAGTGTCTAAAATTCAGATCATTCGCTCCTGGATCTTGGATTTTAGGAGAGGATTCCAATGTTACGCGTTTTCTAGAAGAGAGATATCCTAGGGAGGGAGATTTCTCTTCCATTGAAGAGTTCGACCAGTTTATTGTTAATAGTAATTTGATAGAAATGCCTTTATCTAATAGGGAATTCACTTGGAGTAATAATAGGAATCCCCTTCTATGGCTCTTTTAGATAGATTTTTTATTAGCGATGAAATCAAAGATAAATTTCCAAAATTGTAGAGTCACGGGTTTGCTGTATACATATGCTAACCATTGTCCTATTATTCTTGTATGTGAACAACATAGAATTATTATTAAATCTTTTAAATACAAGAAAATGTGGTTATTAGAATACAATTTTTCTAACTTAGTTAAAAATAAATGGATAGCAAAGAATTTTTATAATATCAGGAATTCGGATAACTCAACAAAAAAATTTGTTTTAAAATTCAGGGGTCTTAGGAATTTTTTTTAAAATTGGAGTAAAAATGTTTTTGGTAGTATTAAAATTAAAAAGAAAAATTTACTTTCTAAAATGCTTAAAATTAACAAAATCGAAAAAACTAGACAATTTAATCTAGGGGAACGTAATGTTCTCGCTAACCTAAAAGAAGAACTTAATTCAATCTCAGAAAAAGAAGAGATTATGTGGTATAGAGATCTAGAACTCAATGGATTAATGAAGAAGATAATAATACAAAAAAAAATTCATAATATGGTTAATGGAAGAAAACGTAGTAATACAATAAATTCTATTTTTGTGAATAATGTTATTTTTGTGAATAATGTTGAATTGGTATATCAAAGGATTCAAGTAAGGCATTTACTGATTACTATTGGGATATTTCTGGTAATAGGAATAAGCATAGGATAAACATTAGATGGAATAAACCCTATCCTACTGATTCTAGAATTAACCTTACTGATTTTAATAATCCTTTTTTCTGAAGAGGAGATTTTGAAGGTTATTAATGATATGCCTAGTTATAAATACCCGGGTCTCGATGGGTTTTCTATTTTATTTTACAAAATATTTTGGGGTGTTTTAAAATTCGACTTAATTAACATGTTCAATGATTTTTATAATGGAAAATTACAATTAGGAAGATTTAAGTTTGCAAATGTAGTTTTATTATACAAAAAAAAAAATAGGTGCAAATAATTTAAAAGATTTTAGATCAATTTCTTTAATTAATTGTTCTATGAAAATTATTTCAAAAGTTTTAGCTAATAGACTTAGCACAAGAATGAATGATCTTATTGATTGTTCACAAAGTGATTTCATTAAGGGTAGAAATATCGCTGATGGAGTGGTTGTTGTTCAAGAATACATTAATCACTGTTGTAAGATTAACGTTACATGTGCAATTCTAAGACTAGACTTTGCGAAAGCTTTTGACTCGGCAGATTGGGTCTATTTGATATGCTACTAGCTAGAGGCTTTAGTAGCAAAAGGCTTAGTTGGATTATGGCATTGCTTAAAACTGGTAATTCTAGTATAATGGTTAATGGAATTTTATAAAATATAATACAATCTAAACGGGGTTTAAGGCAGGGTGATCCTCTATCGCCTCTTTTCTTTAACTTAGCTGCTGACGTTTTCTCTAAGATTATTAAAAAAGCAGTTGGAAATGGTTCTTTAGGGTGCATTGGTAATGAAATCTTCCGCAATGGTCTCTCTGTTTTTCAATTTGCGGATGATACCTTACTATTTGCTTCTCATTTGCCTAATCATGTTATTACCCTTAAATTTATTATATATAGTTTTTAACTTCTTTCAGGGCTAAAAATTAGTTTCGATAAAAGTTCCGTTTTAGTATTAAATGACATTGATAAGGTTGAAGGTTTAGTTGTTAATACGCTTAATTGTAAAACTATGACTTTTCCGTTTGACAATCTTGGTTTTTCGATTAAACCAACTAAACTTAAGCACGATGACTAGTTAATTATAATAGATAAAATTAAAAATAGAATTTCTAATTGGAATGGAAGGTTTTTATCGAGAGCAGGTAGATTAGTTCTCATCAGCTCTATTTTATCTGCTATTCCAATCTACTAGATGTCTATGTATCTGTTCCCTGATTGGGTGATTAATAAAATATATAAAATAAGAAGAGATTTCTTATGGAGTGGTGATAAGCCCAATAGTAGCCTTAAATGTTTATTCAATTGGGAAACAGTTTGTAAATCTAAAAAGGAAGGTGGTTTAAGATTTATTAAGTTACGTAACATGAATATATCTTTATTAGGAAAGTGGTTATGGAAATTTAAGGATATAAATGATAATTCTATTTGGAAAAAAAATATTTTTAAACATTATTATAATGGTAGTAATAATTTATTCCAAATTACACCTACAGTTATTAATAAGTTGTCTATTTTTTGGAAATCAATTTTAAAATGTCATGAGATTTTTAACCATGGTACCAATACAATTGTTTATTCAAGTAGTGATGTTTTTTTTGGCATGATCGTTGGTTATCTATTGTTCCTCTTAGGGTAGAATTTAAAGAGCTTTTTGATATTTGTAACTTTAAAAATTCTTTAATTATAGATGTTTTATCTCCAGACAATGATCCCCTTTGGAATTTTACTTTTAATAGAATCGTAGAAGGTATGACTCTTAGCCAATTTGCTTTGTTATGTGCTAGACTGATTGTATATAATATTAATAATGAAAATGATATTATTAACTAAGAATGGGATTAGAGTAAGAAATTCACTTCAAATTCTTTTTATAAATTTCTAAATTTCTTGGGCGTAACTATTAACTCTTTTTGAACTTATTTGGAAAACAAACGCTCCTCCTAAATCTAGAATTTAAATCTGGTTAATCATGCATGGCAAATTAAATACTATTGAATTTTTAAAAAGAAAGAATATGCAAATTGATAATAAATATTCTTTTTGTAAATTGTATTTTGAAGATATTAAATATGTATATTTTGATTACATGGATACTCACTACATTCTTATTAATACTCTCAAAATCATTAATTTTAGTCTTATAACTAACATTACTGATTGTGATTATTATTGGAATAATATAAGATTTATGTTTAAAAAGGAAAATAGATTTTTACTTGATACTTTTTTCATTATAATTTGTTGATATATTCGGTTTGAGAGAAACTAGAGACTTTTTGAAAACAATAATAGTCATATTAATAAATTAATTTTTTAATATCATTATTTTGTTTTAATTAGATCTCAAATCCTAAATATATATTAGCTAAAAATAAGTATTTCAAAGAATATCTTATTAAGGTTAGTAATAGCGTTAAGCAATTTAAGAATAAAAACAATATTTTTAATATTAATAAGTATAGCATTAACATTTTCTCAAATTTGAATGATGATTTTACTAATTATCAAAATGTTCTTTTGATTAAAGGAGCATAAGAATAATTTCTAAGTGGTTTTAGTTTATAGATTTTTAACTTCACATTTTGTTAAATTTTTACCTTTTTGATTTCGGTTTCTTTACATCTTTAGAGTTGGTTAAGTTGTTGCATAATGAGCTTGATTCTTTTTTAGTCTGTTTCTTGTTTTAGTTGCTTTTCCGTTTTATAATTTTAGCTTTAGTTTTATTACTTTTTCTTTATTACCACATATATGTACATAAAACTTCATTTATATACATATATGTGTATTGTTTGCACCAAAATTGGGCACAACACTCTTCGGATGTGTTTGAAGAGATAAAATGAAGGGAATAGATGTAAAATTAAGCAGATCTAACAAACATACCAATAAACATATAAGAAAATACACAGAAACACAGAGTTTTAGAGTGGTTCGGCGTATGGCTTACGTCCACTATGAAGTTGATGATTTTATTGACTTTCACATGCCGATTAAAACTTATTGCAGCAGATTACAATGGATTATAATGTTGAAATTCGTGTACAACAGCAGCTATGGAGTATAAAAATGGATTCAGTCGAGTCTGGACGTAGAAGAGCCAAAAGATCCTCTTTCTGTAGGCCTTGGGGCTCTATTTATAGGCGTAGGAGGCTGATCTTTCGCTCAAATCTCGAAAGACTTCTTCTGGCACGTGGGTGGGCCCACGCGATCGATCCCACGAAGTTTCGGCTCGATCCGTGATCGATACGAATGAATTTCGTATCGATCAAGATTTTCTCCAATCGAGACGAAGTTTGGCAGGAACGTTCTTTATGTCGTACGTAACCTCCTGTGAAAATTTCATAGCATTTGGACTTATGGATCTCGAGTTATGGTCGATGCAAGTTTGAGTTTTTCGGTCCGTGATCGATACGAACGAATTTCGTATCAATTAAGATTTGCTCCGATCGAGATGAAATTTGGCATTAACGTTCTTTATATCGTACGTAAGCTCCTGTGAAAATTTCATAGCATTTGGACATGTAGATCTCGAGTTATGATCGATGCAAGTTGGAGATTTTCGGTCCGTGATCGATATGAACGAATTTCGTATCAATCAAGATTTGATCCAATCGAGCTGAAATTTGGCATGAATATTCCTTAGGTCGCACGTAAGCTACTATGAAAATTTGGTGGCATTTGGACTTATAGATCTTGGGTTATGATCGATGCAAGTTTGGATTTCTCAACCGTGATCGACCAATATCTTGAGCATACGAACACCGATTGACTTGAAATTTGGAACATTGGCTTTCTTAGTTTTGCTTGTCATGTCATATTAATTGTAGCTCGATCCAGACTTGGAAAAATTTTACCGACATCCATAGTAGACCTATGTATTAACAATCTCTAGGACGAACTATCATTGGTTTCTAATCAAGTTCTTGGTGTCACGGCCTTGCCAAAAGGCGGGATAACATGTATTATTTTAAAAAAATTCTTTACTTCCATTTATAGATACTGCTTTAGGCCAGAAATGGTGCTAGATTACTATTTGCAAGTTTTCAAGATTGCTGTTGATAGGATTGCAGTGAGATGTTCATTCTAGACCTTCCGCATTCGCAGTGAGGAGTTCTCGGTTCTTTCATGTCTGTAGTGTGGTGTTCTTCACTCTGAATCATCTGCATTTGCAGTGATGCACTCTTTCTAGTTCTTTCATATCTGTAGTGCGGCTATCTTTGTCGAATACAATAGCCTATGATTTTTTGCTTGATGATAATAAACATATATAATATACGTGTATTAAATGTATTGGATATAGTACTATTCGATATAAAATATTTAAACACAACTGTAAGAATAGAATACACAGATATTCATTGAACAATAGACAAATATTTTATTCAAACAAATACATTATTACAAATTCAAATAGTACAAATTTAAGCTCTCACTATATTTACACAATTCCAAATACAAGTTTCAATTACAACGCAATTTTCACTATACAATTTTACATACATGTTTCACCTCACTGCATATTCACTCATCACTCGTATTTGATGATCAACTCTATTTCAGCTTGTGTCCAGCCATATGTTATACCTATAAAATAAATAATGCAGTAAAATGGAAAAATAAACAAATTTAAATTGCAAAAATAAAAATGAATTTAAAATTAACTTTTGCCTCAGGTATTTGGGTTGTTTCTTTTCATATTTTCTGATAGGGACCAAATATATGCACGAACAACTCGTAATATGCACAGTGTATCACTGTGAATATCACAAGGTCGTTTTCCAATTCCATCTCACAGATAAGTGCAAATGCACACACATGTACAAATCAAATATAAATGGATACGGCACATGCATTACACAATTACACATATATACATGCATATGTATGCATGTATGTATATGAATATGTGACGCCCCACCTGTATACCCACGCCAGCCAAGAACACCACGGTGTAGTGCTGTCAACTAGCGCGGAGAATAAGGCTGTTGAGGAGCGGCCATCAATAGTTAGACCTTACACTAGTACTGGTTATCTCGATAGGAGTGGTATATATATATATATATTCTTAAATTTTTCATCTCTGATTTATTCTCTCCCATCGACATACCCCAATACCAGTATAAAGCGAACTACGATGGTTCAAATAGTTTAGAATAGTAAATATAAAATATTACACAGATAATATAATGCGGAACACAAATAAAACTGAAAGTCTCATATATACAATAACTGATGTCAGTTACAATACATTTGATACGATACATATAACACGGTACATATGATACAACTACCACCGTCGACTCAAGAAGATACATATACAAGTACATTAACGTATATAATACACATGAATACATATCTTCCTATACAATTTTACAGACTACTACAAATGACGACGATTACTCCAAAAGATATGAAAGAACTTCATAGCTCTAGCAGCAACCCGAAGCAGAATATCTACAACCTGAAATACTCGGTCTGACCCGAGTATTAGATTCAAAAGAAAATAATACTCGGGTCAGTCTAATTCAAACTCAGTTATTAGTGCACAGAAGCAATAATAATTAAATAACGAATAGACGACAGTAATTAAACCAAATCAGGATGCAATTCAGAATATAGAATTGAAATGAACAAAACAGTTCAAACCATTGAAATATCAATTAAAATATTAATTCAAGTAGGGCTGCAGTACACGCACGCGTGCACTGCCTCGCCACTACGGAATATGGAATACGCAAAAAGATCCATAAGTCAAAACAAAAAGATTATCATACACGCCATACCGTGTGGCTGCAGTTCACGCTTGCGTGCACTGCCTTGCCACTATAGTGATGATGTACCCAATGAATACCGTGTGGCTGCGTTCACGCTTGCGTGCACTGCCTTGCCACTACAGTGATAATGTACACAACCGGGCACAAGGTCAAACCCAAATAAATTACGGTTCAACACAGGGCAACATGAGTGTACAAGGTCAAACAATCAAATATACAACAGAGAAGGCACATGAATGTGCAGGTCAAAAGAGGCTGCCTCAACAAAGCATCAATAGAGAACTACACATACAAGTATAGCAACAACATGAAAATATCACGAAGGTGCTCAAATGAAACACACCCAACATGTACTCAAACAACAAGTTTTAAAATCTTCAAATCAAGTGAAAACACAATGGAACTGCACTGGACAAGTGCAGACTAATAACACAGTGCTACCGGAGGTAAAAATGCAACAATCAACATGTTGCAAGTGTACTTGAAGGCAATGCACAGCATACATATAAAAGAATAGCATCAAGGCACAAAGATAGTTGTACCAAAACATGTGCACAATAGAAGTAGTGCACCAGACATGATGACAACAAACCAAGTGAAAACAAAACTCATATATGCCAGTGAATGCAGAGGTCAGTGCAAGGCACAAACCAATTTAAACGACAATCCCTCACAAGAATACAAGTCAGGATACTGCAAATTCCAAGTGGTCAATAATGACCAAGGAAAAATGAAACAAAGTGCTAACTGGTAGATATGAACCAGCATAAACAAATGGATGCACAGGGGTGCAATAGGGGGGGATGCCTAGAAATGCATCAGTGAAGAACACAAATGTCAAAGGCAACACACAAGTAACAATCAACTCAATCTCGAGGCAGTGACAGTATGAAATGGAATGTATCAACTCAACAAGGCATAACTAAGGAAACAGTGTGATCAAGAACTGATACAAGGAAGTTGTCCAGAAAATCAAACAAGAACCAGAGGTATAAGCATGGCAGTGAAACAATAAAACATGCTCAATTATCTGCATATATATACATGTGCAAATACAACACATAAATGTGGCAGTAAAACAATAAAATATGGTCAAGTATCTGCATATATATACATGTGCAAATACAACTTATGAATGTATGTATACACACATACGAATGTATGTATGCATATATATACAGATAAGTCAACCAAAACAAGTTCGAACTACATCAACTTCGAACGAAATCGAACAAGTCAAGTATGATACAGAATGACCATGATAAAGTTATGGAATAACAAATCATAGTCAAGCCGATGCCAACAAAAAGATTGCAGTTCAAATCAACTGCAATGAACCAGTTAAATAGGCCTCACATGTTTCAAATCAAAAATCAAAACCCAAACAACCCACGAAATCATGAAATCACAAATATTGGCACAACACAGAACTGGCGAGCAAAAGAGCAGGGGTATGCAACCTGATCATCGAAGTGCAGACAAGACGAAGCCAAGGCCAATCAGTAATGGCAACCACTCCATCTAGTCGAGTCAAGACCAAATATCAACTCAATTCATAACTAAAGGCAGATAATTCAAAACCAGAAAGTGTTCAAAAATCAAGAAACAGCAGTTCGGCAATACAATTACAAGAAGGCATGTACGCATATATATGAATACGCATACATATCTATATAACAATGGAAAAGCATCTGCATAAGCAAGAAACATAGGTAGCTCGACCCAAGCCACCAAGACAGTGTCGAACCCAAAGAAAAACAACACAAAAATCACTGCCGAAATCAAAACAGTTCAAGCAATGACCGAAGTCCATACTCAAAGTAAATACATAGTCGAATGGCCGACAAATCAAGGGACGAATTCAATTCGAACACTAATAAACTCGAGATAGGAATTAGATGTGAGTGGAATACTCACCGTGTCGACGAATTAAAGGAGCAACCGAATGTCGAAGCAAGCAACGTTAGCGCCACAAGAGACGAGCAACCATCGGAATCGAAACCCTAATTTCCAGAGCAGAGAGAGAACGAAAGGAACGGTCGTCATTATTTCGTGATTTGGTTAGGGTTGGTGAACGAGTGAAAAAATGGATAAAAGGGGGGAGGGGAACGGGTTTTAGGTTAGCAAACGAAAAAATAAAAATAAATAAAAAGGGGGGGGGGGCGGTTCGAAATTAAAGAGGGGATAAGGCCAAATAAGAAAAATAAAAATAAAGAGAAAACTTTTATTTGAAGTCCTAAATTTCTTTTATCAATTTATAAATCAATTTTAATTCAAAATTTAAAAACTTCAAATAGAAGCTTGTGTCAATATTAATCGTTTAAATTGTTGATTATAATTGATGCAAAATACCGGGTTGTTACAGACTTCCCTCCTTAAAGAAATTGCGTCCTCGCAATCATAAGGAATAAATGGACAAAAGGTAACAACCACAAGAGCATGAAAGAATAAACTCGGACGTGTTTGCTCGATGAATTCTCTGGATTCCAAAGTGAAACCCATAGGATTTGAGAACCACTGAGCTTTCACGAGAAAAACATCTTTATTTCGAGGGTGCTGAACCTCAGAAGCAATGATGTGAATAGAAGGTTGCTCAAGAATAAGGATCGGAAATCCATAAGGCATTTCCGGAACCAGAAGACGTAGAAAACGTCATGAATAGTAGAAAATTGAGCCGGCACACTGGCGTAGTACAATATAAACGCCAAAGAAATCTTTTAATTTCATAAAAGAAATTCACAAATTCTCATCAAAAATTTAGTTATCATTAGATAATTCAGAAATCTCAAATCACAAATATTTAATTATCACAAACGATAATTAAAAACAATAAATATCTGATTATCAAAAACGATAAATCAGAAATCATAAACATCCAATTATCAAAACGATAATCAGAAATTACCACAACGGTAATCAAATTTCAAATCACAAATTTTTTTCAATTAACGAGTCCGAAATTAACCGAAATAGCAAACGCACATGACCCATAACCACGAGTTTTACTAAATCGTTTAATTCACTTCATCGTTTCCTTGAAAGTGCAAAATTGTGTATTTTAAATAAATAACATTTTACGTTCTCAAACGGACAAGTCCGGAATTAAGCGAATCAGTAAAAGAAAGGGGTCATAGTCCTCGGTTTTTCTGAAACGTTTAAATCGCTTCCTCATTCTTTTGAAAGCGTAAACTGTAAAAAAAATTGAAAACCATTTTATTTATAAAATTACAATTTACATTCTCAAACGAACAAGTCCGGAATTAAGCGAATCAGCAAAAGAAAGGGGTCATAGTCCTCGATTTTACTGAAACGTTTAATTCGCTTCCTCATTCTTTTGAAAGCGCAAATCGTAAAAATTTTGAAAACAATTTTTAAAACACGTGATTAAAACAGCGACATCAGTAGCAACTTCGATAAGTGGATTTTCATTCATCAAAAATGTCATAAGAATCTTCTCAAAGATAGGAAGGGGTATCATACCCTAAACTCGTATTCATAACAAGTCAATATCACACGAATTCACCAATGCACAAAAATTGATAAAACTTATCAATAGAGATCACGAAAATTGGTGAAGCACAAATTCTAGGAATCTACACAAGAAATCCAGAAATCACAAGATGAGAGTATGAAAACTCGAACCGGAGTATGAAAACTCGAACGCGAGTATGAAAACTCGAACCGGAGTATGAAAACTCGAACCGGAGTATGAAAACTCGAACGGTGTATGAAAACTCGAACCGGAGTATGAAAACTCGAACGGAGTATGAAAACTCGAACGGAGTATGAAAACTCAAATGGGAGTATGACATAGAATAAAAGATACGGCATAACATAAAATATCCATAATGACATACTACTATAAGTATGTAAATAATGATCAACAGGAGATCAACCGACATGAGGTATGGAATAAATATGAAATATCCATGCTGACATACTACTATAAGTATGTAAATAATGATCAACAGGAGATCAACCGACATGAGGTATGGAATAAATATGAAATATCCATACTGGCATACTACTATAAGTATGTAAATAATGATCAACAGGAGATCAACCGATTAGAGATAATCAATATCACAAGAATCTTCTCAAAGATCCAAAGAGGTATCATACCCCAAATTTGTACTCATGACAAATTAATAACATATGAACTCACCAATGCACAAAAATAGGTGAAGCATAAAATTTTCAGAAATCAACATAAGGAATCTAGAAATCACAGAAAAGGGAAAGAGGCCTATCACATGACGGTCCGAAGACCATGGGGAGCTACCCCACATGTGTGAATGGAATCACACAGATTGAGGTCAAGACTAACCAAAAAGCAGAAAGGTATGTGTGAATGGAATCACACAAGTGGTGTCTAGTCTGACCATCAGAACGATCATCATGATCAACGAGGAGTGTCAATTACACTAAGCATGTGTGAATGGAATCACACAGATTGAGGTCAAGACTAACCAAAAGCAAAAAGGTATGCGTGAGTGGAATCACACAAGTGGTGTCTAGTCTAACCTTGCAATGAAAGAGACTTCGCGCAATTGCTAGTCTAATTCATAAAGCGATCATCAAGATCAACGAGAAGTGTCAATTACACTAAGCTAGTGAATATAAAAGTTTAGCTTCATGTCCCATAACCACTAGCTTAACTTAAATATTTACAAACAAATTGTAGATCTTCACTAGAAAAATGTCACATATGGTTCAATCGAACAAGTCCAAAAATTAACCGACGAAGTAAACGCAAGCGTTTCATACCACTTGTTTTGCTAAGCCGTTTAATTAGATTTCTCATACGAGTGAAATAAAGGTTTGTATATACTAATAAATTGGAAAACGGTTTAGGAAAAGATTTTGATATTGAAAATAAAGTTGAAAACATTTTGATAAAAGAGTTTTGATATTTACTACTAGTATTGAAACATTTATATTTTTAAAGTGACAAATCACAAAAATGATTGTAGAAACAATCAATCACAAGAATTCACATACGAAGACGTGAATAGAATCCAAAGAAATCGATACTGTATCCATCCAAAAGTATGTTCACGAAAATCCCGAAGAAAATGTTATCAAAGTTGCTAATAAATGATAGCAATAAATCGGAAAATTAACAAGAAACGATTAAATTTGGAAACCAAATCAATTCACTAAAATTCACCTTCGAAGACGTGAATAAAATCCAAAGAATTCGATTCTAAATCCATCAAAGTAGGAATATCCAAAAATTCCAGAAATAGAAGTTATCAAAGTCAACAAAGGAGATATCATCTAATCGGAAAAGAAGAATCGATTAACAAATGGGATAACGAAGCAAAACGAGCATAAATGCATAAATGACTTCAACAAAAATAAAAATCAAGTCGAAGTCGAAGTCAACAATTAATGGCCATAATAGAGTACAAAACGATTCAACATCATCATCAAAGGACTCAACGGCAAACAAAGTCAGAGTCTTGGAAATCAAGAAATTAGAAAATTCTCAAAAACACAGTGACCGAAGTCGAATGGAAATCAAGCCGAGGAAAACATAAAATATCAAGTTTAGAATCGCTGAGATTCGAACAAAATCAATCATCGGCTAAATCAAATCAAAGCCGAAAACACAAGAATCAAAATCAAATGCATATGAATAAGCGTTAGGAATTCATACCTAACAATTCAAAGACAATCATATGCAAATATGAGAGATAAAACGTCGACAAATAGTTGTAACACATGTACTATCTAAGTTATGTTTTATATTTGTTCTAAACCCCAGGCTCTGATACCAAGCTGTGACGCCCCACCTCTATACCCACGCCAGCCAAGAACACCACGGTGTAGTGCTGTCAACTAGCGCGGAGAATAAGGCCGTTGAGGAGCGGCCATCAATAGTTAGACCTTACACTAGTACTGGTTATCTCGATAGGAGTGGTATATATATATATATATTCTTAAATTTTTCATCTCTGATTTATTCTCTCCCATCGACATACCCCAATACCAGTATAAAGCGAACTACGATGGTTCAAATAGTTTAGAATAGTAAATATAAAATATTACACAGATAATATAATGCGGAACACAAATAAAACTGAAAGTCTCATATATACAATAACTGATGTCAGTTACAATACATTTGATACGATACATATAACACGGTACATATGATACAACTACCACCGTCGACTCAAGAAGATACATATACAAGTACATTAACGTATATAATACACATGAATACATATCTTCCTATACAATTTTACAGACTACTACAAATGACGACGATTACTCCAAAAGATATGAAAGAACTTCATAGCTCTAGCAGCAACCCGAAGCAGAATATCTACAACCTGAAATACTCGGTCTGACCCGAGTATTAGATTCAAAAGAAAATAATACTCGGGTCAGTCTAATTCAAACTCAGTTATTAGTGCACAGAAGCAATAATAATTAAATAACGAATAGACGACAGTAATTAAACCAAATCAGGATGCAATTCAGAATATAGAATTGAAATGAACAAAACAGTTCAAACCATTGAAATATCAATTAAAATATTAATTCAAGTAGGGCTGCAGTACACGCACGCGTGCACTGCCTCGCCACTACGGAATATGGAATACGCAAAAAGATCCATAAGTCAAAACAAAAAGATTATCATACACGCCATACCGTGTGGCTGCAGTTCACGCTTGCGTGCACTGCCTTGCCACTATAGTGATGATGTACCCAATGAATACCGTGTGGCTGCATTCACGCTTGCGTGCACTGCCTTGCCACTACAGTGATAATGTACACAACCGGGCACAAGGTCAAACCCAAATAAATTACGGTTCAACACAGGGCAACATGAGTGTACAAGGTCAAACAATCAAATATACAACAGAGAAGGCACATGAATGTGCAGGTCAAAAGAGGCTGCCTCAACAAAGCATCAATAGAGAACTACACATACAAGTATAGCAACAACATGAAAATATCACGAAGGTGCTCAAATGCAACACACCCAACATGTACTCAAACAACAAGTTTTAAAATCTTCAAATCAAGTGAAAACACAATGGAACTGCACTGGACAAGTGCAGACTAATAACACAGTGCTACCGGAGGTAAAAATGCAACAATCAACATGTTGCAAGTGTACTTGAAGGCAATGCACAACATACATATAAAAGAATAGCATCAAGGCACAAAGATAGTTGTACCAAAACATGTGCACAATAGAAGTAGTGCACCAGACATGATGACAACAAACCAAGTGAAAACAAAACTCATATATGCCAGTGAATGCAGAGGTCAGTGCAAGGCACAAACCAATTTAAACGACAATCCCTCACAAGAATACAAGTCAGGATACTGCAAATTCCAAGTGGTCAATAATGACCAAGGAAAAATGAAACAAAGTGCTAACTGGTAGATATGAACCAGCATAAACAAATGGATGCACAGGGGTGCAACAGGGGGGGGATGCCTAGAAATGCATCAGTGAAGAACACAAATGTCAAAGGCAACACACAAGTAACAATCAACTCAATCTCGAGGCAGTGACAGTATGAAATGGAATGTATCAACTCAACAAGGCATAACTAAGGAAACAGTGTGATCAAGAACTGATACAAGGAAGTTGTCCAGAAAATCAAACAAGAACCAGAGGTATAAGCATGGCAGTGAAACAATAAAACATGCTCAATTATCTGCATATATATACATGTGCAAATACAACACATAAATGTGGCAGTAAAACAATAAAATATGGTCAAGTATCTGCATATATATACATGTGCAAATACAACTTATGAATGTATGTATACACACATACGAATGTATGTATGCATATATATACAGATAAGTCAACCAAAACAAGTTCGAACTACATCAACTTCGAACGAAATCGAACAAGTCAAGTATGATACAGAATGACCATGATAAAGTTATGGAATAACAAATCATAGTCAAGCCGATGCCAACAAAAAGATTGCAGTTCAAATCAACTGCAATGAACCAGTTAAATAGGCCTCACATGTTTCAAATCAAAAATCAAAACCCAAACAACCCACGAAATCATGAAATCACAAATATTGGCACAACACAGAACTGGCGAGCAAAAGAGCAGGGGTATGCAACCTGATCATCGAAGTGCAGACAAGACGAAGCCAAGGCCAATCAGTAATGGCAACCACTCCATCTAGTCGAGTCAAGACCAAATATCAACTCAATTCATAACTAAAGGCAGATAATTCAAAACCAGAAAGTGTTCAAAAATCAAGAAACAGCAGTTCGGCAATACAATTACAAGAAGGCATGTACGCATATATATGAATACGCATACATATCTATATAACAATGGAAAAGCATCTGCATAAGCAAGAAACATAGGTAGCTCGACCCAAGCCACCAAGACAGTGTCGAACCCAAAGAAAAACAACACAAAAATCACTGCCGAAATCAAAACAGTTCAAGCAATGACCGAAGTCCATACTCAAAGTAAATACATAGTCGAATGGCCGACAAATCAAGGGACGAATTCAATTCGAACACTAATAAACTCGAGATAGGAATTAGATGTGAGTGGAATACTCACCGTGTCGACGAATTAAAGGAGCAACCGAATGTCGAAGCAAGCAACGTTAGCGCCACAAGAGACGAGCAACCATCGGAATCGAAACCCTAATTTCCAGAGCAGAGAGAGAACGAAAGGAACGGTCGCCATTATTTCGTGATTTGGTTAGGGTTGGTGAACGAGTGAAAAAATGGATAAAAGGGGGGAGGGGAACGGGTTTTAGGTTAGCAAACGAAAAAATAAAAATAAATAAAAAGGGGGGGCGGTTCGAAATTAAAGAGGGGATAAGGCCAAATAAGAAAAAATAAATAAAAAGAAAACTTTTATTTGAAGTCCTAAATTTCTTTTATCAATTTATAAATCAATTTTAATTCAAAATTTAAAATCTTCAAATAGAAGCTTGTGTCAATATTAATCGTTTAAATTGTTGATTATAATTGATGCAAAATACCGGGTTGTTACAGAATATATGCATGATTTTCAAAATCAATGAGCAAATGCAGACAAACACAACAGTGCATAGGAGTTCAGAGGCAAACAGGTTCAAGTGAAATCTAGTCTGAAGTGATAAGTCAGAGTACACAAAGTATACATGCACTGATATATGTGCAAGCATACATGGGCATAAGCAGTGGTGAACATAAAGCATGCAACCAGACTACAATAACTCAGGTCCAACCAACACGATAGCAGCTCAACCAAATGTACACAGAAAGATCCAACCAACATACAAACAGCCTCAACCAAATGTACAAAGGAGAAATAACAACATGACAGCGGCTTAACTAGACCAGTCAAAGCAAAAAAGATTCAGATATGCTCAGGTCCAACCAACATGATAGCATACATATATACATGACTGTACACATATGTATACATATATATACATACATGAACACACATGAAATAAGACAACCATAATTTATAGCCAGAGAATACAAGTGCACCAAACACAGAGCATAGCCATAGCAATCACACATATATATACATACATACATGTATGTATATACATGGAGACGTCAGATCAAACTCAAGCAAGGCAACATAGGGTGACATACAAACATACACTGATTACTAGTACAAGGTAATGCAAGGCTAGCATCCAAAACTCCAAGTCCAGATCAATAAAATGACAGAGCCCGGAACAACTAATCATAATACAGCAAAAATAGTGAAGGAACCATGGGTCATGCCAAGGAAATGTAAAAATCAAAAATTATCAGTAGTAGTTTGAACAAAGCCAAGAGAATTCGATCAGAAGTCATAATGAAACATATTTCAGAAAATGGAACACCAAATGATGAGTTGAACAAGTCATAGGCACCAAAGAACGAAACCAATTTATTTAAGCAAATTCGAATATATCAGAAATATATTCGACCAATGAACAAGCCAAAAATCAAATGATCGTTCGATTAGAAATCAACGGAAGTACTAAAATCACGTAGAATTCAAATCAAAATATTTTAAACGAAATTGTACTACAAATATCCAATTCATCATTGGCAAACAATGCAATTCGAGTTCAAGCAAATCAACAGAATAAATAAAGTAAAAATCGAATACCGATATTATACAAAAGTCGAACTCAAATCCTCTGGAGCAATCGAAGAACACTGATCGAAGAAGCACAAAATCCAAATTCATTGGAATCGATCAACTCAACAAATAAAGAGGATTCGAAAGCACCAAAATTGTTGAAGCCCGGATCAAAGACTCAATTAAAGACAGACGATTTAATTTGAGGAAGCGGCAGCTTCAATTCAACAAAACCCTAAATCAAAGATAGTAAAAGTGAAAGAGGAATAATCGGTCTGGATATACAAATAAGAATAAGAGGATCATCTTATTTTTGGACCGCACTTTTTTTAATTGGGCCGACCATATTAGATGCTAGTGTTATTATTTACGGTTAGTTCTTTTGTTCTATTTTTGTTTTAAATCAAACTCTAGATTAACTAGTTTATGAACTACGGTTTTGTAGTTCGAGAATTCGCAACTCAGTGGCTGAGTTGTGATAGGGTTTTGAGCATAGAGTTAGGTTAATCAAGTCAGAGGGTATCGTAAGTTTACATTGTTGAATATGCGATTATATGATTTTTATTTGATGATAATAAACATATATATATTCGTGTAAATGTATTTGTTAATGTACTATTTTATTTTTCATAGATTAAATAAATATTTGCTGAATAAAAATAAATAACACAGAATTTGAATTCAAACAGAAATTTTATTCAAACAAATATGTATTACAATTTTTGAATAGTACAAATTTGAGCTCTCACTATATATATACAAATTAAATAATACAGTTTCGATTACATCACAATTTCTAATTTACAAATGTCCTCACTACATATCGCTCATTCACTCTTATTTTATCTTCAACTTTGTTCCATATTGAATCCAGCATCTGAGCAATCTGCAAAAATAAATATTGACGCAGTAAAATAGAAAAGAAAATATTTTTGCAGTATAGAACAAAATATGAATTTTGAAAATAATATTTGCCTCGGTCATTTAGGTTGTTCGTCATCATTTAACTTTGAATTCATCATACACGAACAACTTGTGACATGCACAGTGTATCACTGTACATGCCACAAGGCCGTGCACACCGATATATACACTTGATAAATTTACAGGGACAGGTGAGCACAGGTCAAACGCAAAACGCCGGGTTCAACTCAAGTGCAATCAAAATAATGACACAAACTTCAACACTAGGTCAAATCCGAGCTACAAGATGGGTTCAACTCAAGTGTAATTCGAACTAATATAAATCAATGCCAACAACATGAAACTGGACGATGCAAGCTTGGATGAGCAAGTGACAACCAAGCTAAATATGCTAACCAGAAGTTCACATGAAGGTTACACTGAAACAGGTTGGAGATGCAAGCATGTGCACCAAAGATAATGCAACTTGGAGCATCAGACCAAAGAGTGCACACTGGCTATAAACAAAATACCTGAAGACCACAGTGAAGCAATAAGCAGTTCATTATCGCAACAATAGAAAGGTCTGACAACATGAATGAACAATCACACATGTATGCAATTGACAGCGGCTCATATACTTCAGAATCAAACTTATGCACCAGCAAACTCAGCTACAACACAAAAGTTCTCAAGTTCGAACTTGGCCCAACAGAAGCACAAACCATCAAGTTACAGTTTTCAATAATACAACTCGAAGTAACAACACAATGGATGTTCAAACTCAATGAAACAGACTACAGGTACAAGACCGAACCAACATACCAGCAGCAACAACAACCATGTCAAACACAGTGCAACTTGAATTCAACAATCATGCAACATGAAGAAGTTTTGGGTTAAGCTTGCAGCAATTGCAGATGAATTTGAGGTCTCTGAATGCAGTAATAAACATGAATTAAAATCATGAATAAAAGCATGCCAAATGAAACAATGAACAAGACTACAAGATGAACACAATGAAGTTCATCATCAAGATCAAATGCCACCAGACAATAGAACGTAACATCAAGAAGTCTAAGTCAAACTACAAATGCAACCGAACAGTTCAACATGATATCAACCCAATGCAAACAACATGAATGGTCACAGGCATGAACACAGGAATACATATATGCAGCAGAGACAAAATCAGAGCAATCAAGCGAAGTTGAATTAGAGACTTCAAAACCACGACCATGCTACAGGTATGAACAGAGAACACTTGCAACAGTGGTGATGCAGTGCAATACAACATGAATTATATCAGTGGACATATATAAGCACTGAAACAAAGTACAAATCCAAGTGAAACATAGGCAAGGCATTTAATAGTTATAACAAAGTCAGAGTCAAGCCAGAAATTCACAAAACAAAATCAAGTCAAGGCTGATACACAAAATCATATGACCGAAGTCAAATGAAGCCCTAGTGGCCACGAAAACCAAGCAGTGTCGTGATAACCAAGCAGTCATGGAATCTCATAAACGTAGTCAAAGCCGTGGGTCATCACGAAATCAACGCCTTGGCAAGGTCAAGTACAATTTAAAGCCAAAATCGTCACAACATAATCATCAAGCCGTGGAAAACAAGAAATCGAACAAGTCAAAAATCAATACCGTGAGAAGCAAGTATCAAATTATACGAATTTGATTAAGTCAGAGAAATCATCAACATCCAAGCAACATCGAACGGCCGAGCAAATCAATTGACAAATTCAAAGAAATATATACGAACGCAAATAAAGGAGATCGAACTCATATAAAAACCCAAAATCATCATCGACAATAGAATTTGAGTTCAAGCATATCACAAATCATAACATCAATTAAGAACTTGAATCAAGTCGAGTACAAATAAATCGAAAAAGGAATTTCACGTACCAATCTTTCAATCAAGTGAAGGCACTCGACAATTTGAAGCAGCCGAGAAATCAACCGAAGAAAGCAAACGAAGTATCATTCAATCTACCACAAGCAGCAGCTTCAAAGAGTTCCACGAAACCCTAAATCAGGAAGAGGAACGAATAACTGAGAGCCGCCATTATCACAAAGGAACGGGCCGAAGGAAAATAAAGAGAAAAGATATTTGGGCCGGCCTTTAAGTTTAAAATTAAAATAAGGCTAATTAGGGTTTTGTTTTCCTTTATTTTGTTTTTAAAATTGTATTTTCCTTTTAAGCTTGTATAAATTCTAGTCGTGTGACTAGGGAACAAACTACGTGGCGTAGTTTGAGAATTCGCAATTTAGTGGCTGAGTTGTGGCAGGGTTTTGAGCGTAGAGTTAGGTTAGTCAGTAGCGGGTGTCGCGAGTTTACGTGTGTAAGCGTGTGACTACTTAATTTCTAGTAGAAACCTTGGGGGCAGCACGTAGGCAGGATTTTGCCAAAGCTGGGTAAATTCTGTGTCGTTCTATTTCTGCACTTATTATTCTGCTATTATCTGTGCTGCTATTATTCTGTGGTCTGTGTTGAAATTATTTTATAAGCTTCCGCAATTAACTTTTATAATTAATAGCATCACCCTATTCACCCCCCTCCCCCCTCTAGGGTGAAATCGATCCTACAAGTGGTATCAGAGCTAGGAATAGAAGTCAACTTTTGTTTTAAAAAATTCATTTTTAAAAAACCAATTTTTGTTTTAAAATTTTGAATTTTTAAAATTGCTTCTTTCAATAATTCTTTTGCTGAGGGTCAGTCTATAGTTAGACCGCCAATGTTCAATGGTGAATAAGCTTACTGGAAAAATAGGATGGAAATTTTTCTGAAAACCATTGACGCTTGGAATATTATCGAGACAGGTTATAAAGCACCGAATATAACTGTAGATAATCAGGAAATAGATAAACCAAAGCAACAATGGACAGAACTAGAAAATAAATTACAAAATAATAACGCTAAAGCTATGAATTCTATTATCTGTTCATTGGATCAATTTGAATTTAATCGTGTCTCACATTATCTAACTGCGCAGGAAATATGGCACACACTAGAAGTGACTCACATCTCAAGTCAAAGAATCTCGCCTTGCAATGCTAAGCAGCGAATACGAGAACTTCACAATGGCGAAGGAAGAAAATGTCAAAGAGATGTATGGACGACTTTCCAATATCGTATATAAATCAAAAGCTCTCGGAAAATCATACACAGAGTTGGAGATAGTACGAAAAATCCTCAGAGTCCTTCCGTGAAAATTTGAAGCAAAAGCGACTGCCATTCAAGAATTGAAAGATTTAAAACAAATGAAAGTTGAAGAACTCATCGGAAATCTCACCACTTATTAGCTAGAAATGAAATTCAAGAAAGAGCATGAATGAGGAGATACTCGAAAGAAATCAATAGCTCTCAAAGGAACAACCGAAAGTGATGATGATAACGATGATAATGATGGAGCAGCAGAGCTGGCACTACTAATGAAGAAATTCAAAAAGTGGAATTACAAATACGGAAATCCAGCTCGAATTCAAAAATTGAAAAGCAGAATAGCCAAAGCACTAGACTACTTAGAAAAACAGAAGATCATCTGTCATAAGTGCAACCAACCTAGACACATCAAGCCCAATTGTCCTCTAAATCGACACGACTTTGAAAAGAAATCAAAAAGGAGAAATTTTGCAGTCACATGGAATACAAGTGATGAAGATAATCAAAGTTCTAGCAGTGAGAGTGAGAAAGCAGGTATGTGCCTTGAGGGAAATATAACTGATAGCGACGATGACGAGCCAAGCGAGGTATCAAAACTCACTCACTCAGAATTACTTATATATTTCAAGAAGTAAATAGCTGTTTTGAACGACTTAGGGAAAAATACGCTAAACTTGAGTCACAAAAAGATATTTTGATAGAATCAAATGAACAGCATGAACAATTAGTTAAAAGCTATCAAAACAAGTGCCCTAAGTGTGATAAGTGTCCAACATTCGAAGAAGAGATTAAAAAATCAAAAAACATAATTAAAACGCTCGAAAATGAAATTCTGATTTTGAAGGAAAGTGAAAATACAAGAAGAGAAAATTCTATTAAAAGGTGCACACAATTGTTAAACGAAAATAAATCTCTCAAAACACAAGTCCAACAACTGTCAACGACTTTAGATAAATTTTCCAAAAGTGAAAAATCGTTGAATATGCTCTTAGGGAAAGAAACTGTTAATACAGTTAGACAAGGACTTGGATATTATCAATCTGAACCTGTTAAAAGAAAAATTAATCAAGTCAATTCAATGTGCACAATTTGTAGAAAATTTGGACACAATCAAAATAATTGTTGGTATAGACCCAAAAACGTAAAAACTATACCAATTTAGGTTCCAAAATGCACAAACATAAAATCTCTCAAAGTTAAACAAATCTGGGTGCCAAAAGGAACATATATAAATAGTTTTGGATCTCCACAAAATTATTTTTCAAAATATTCTGCCACTAACAACAATGGACCTATAAAAACAAATAGGTCACAAAAACCTTTCATCGTGTAGGTGTGGTGGCAGGCTAAGGAACAAGAATAGTGTTATTTGAATTCTGGCTGTTCCAAGGACACAACGAGCGACAAAGCAAAGTTCCTTAGCCTAGTATAAAGGTGACAGAATCACAATGGACAACAACGAAAAATATCGTAAAGGTAAAACAGGTAATGGTATATTTATTTGAACGATATATTAAATGTCATAATCTGCACCGTAATCTAAGTTAAATCAGCCAATAATGAGATGATGAAATAATGATGATTTTGATTCTGACTTATTTAAAATTGTTGGCCAATTAGTTTCTTATGCCAAAAACACTATAAAAATCTCTAGATTCTTTGAATTACTTTGTATATGTTAGTTTGGATTAATAATAGTGTTTTGTTGGATGATAATACATGTGGTTATAATACGGCTAACTCTATATTCACGATTTTTGGTTATTTACACGGCTTCAATTCAAATTCAAGAGAATGTCATTTAAAAAGCTGTTAAAATTGATTTTGAGATATTTTGTTGCACACTTCATGGTCTGGTCTATCAAATTCAATTAGTGATAATTTTGAGTGAAAAAGAAATTCAGATGCAGATTACACTGGTAATCTAGTTGATAAAAAAATTACTAGTTGAACTTGATTTTTGTTGAGACATTTAGTAACTGCATCGTTTTTCAAAGAAAATATCTGCATATTTTTTAATTCAAATAGCAGAAATTTTTCTCATATAACCCCTTCGAGAAAATCATTTTTGACCATGTTTTCAGATCAGTCATTTTGAAAAATTGATTTCATAATTATTTTTGAACTTGATTTTAAATGACCATTTTGACTAATCTGACTCTCTAATAATTATCGAAAAGATAAATAGTGATTGAAAAAGTGATGAGTGTTGATATTTAACATATATTATGACTCGAGATGGTATAATTGAAAATTTTCTTTAGAACTTTAAACAAGAGTTATAAAACTTTTGTTGGTAAAAATTCCATGACCATCTCTATTTCTATCATATTTCTAACGACCATCACTCATCAAAATTCTATATAGTTTGTCAATATGTGGTACTTTAAACAGGAATCATTCGTTTTTCATTTTACATTTTTTTAATAAAATAAAAAAAATAGTAGATAAAATAATAATAAAATAAAATCCAAAGTTAACTCTCATTTAAAAGTCCTTGTGGTTATGCATGGGTGAATTACTTGGAATTTGTTATGTGCTTCCATGCACATTTAAAAGTCCTCACGGTTATGCATGTATGGAACGCATATCAAAATTGATTTTTAAAATAAACAAGTTGATTCTAATCCCATTTAAAAGTCCTCACGGTTATGCGTGGTTAGAAGATACTTGAATTCATTTTTTTTAAATAAAATTGGAATACTACTAATCTCATTTAAAAGTCATAACGGTTATGCATGGTTAGTAGGTATTGAAATTCCCGATATAAATATACCACAAATAGACACAACTGTATGGTTTTATATGATGACATCATTCCCATCACTCTAAAAGTGGAATATGCGCCTGACAAAGTATTTATGATTTTTGTTTGATTTTTTATTGAAATTTAATATTTATATTTAATTGAGTTTTAATGTTGGATTAATATCAATCACTTTATCTCTATTTTCTCTAATACTATTACTCTTTTGCTGATAACAAAAGGGGAAGAGAACAGTTAAGATTTTGTCAAATAAAATCAACAAAAGGTCAAATACTTTCCATTAGCATCTAGGCTCATTTGCATATTTTTAATTGTATGCATATATGTAGGGGGAGCTTTGTGTAGAGATGAAGCATTTAAATAGGGGGAGCAATTAGAGTATATCTACGATCAAATACATTTAACATATTCAAAATCTTAAATATATGTTTGTTATCATCAAAAGGGGGAGATTGTTGAATATGCGATTATATATTTTTTGTTTGATGAAAATAAACATATATATTCGTGTAAATGATTTGTTAATGTACTATTTTATTTTTCATAGATTAAACAAATATTTGCTGAATATAAATAAATAACATAGAATTTGAATTCAAGCAGAAATTTTATTCAAACAAATATTTATTACAATTTTTGAATAGTACAAATTTGAGCTCTCACTATATATATACAAATTAAATAATACAATTTCAATTACATCACAATTTCTAATTTACGAATGTCCTCGCTACATATCGCTCATTCACTCGTATTTTATCTTCAACTTTATTCCAAATTGAATCCAGCATTTGAGCAATCTGCAAAAATAAATATTGACGCAGTAAAATAGAAAAGGAAATATTTTTGCAGTATAAAACAAAATATGAATTTTGAAAATAATATTTGCCTCAGTCATTTGGGTTGTTCGTCATCATTTAACTTTGAATTCATCATACACGAACAGCTTGTGACATGCACAGTGTATCACTGTACATGCCACAAGGTCGTGCACAACGATATATACACTTGATAAATTTACAGGGACATGTGTGCACAGGTCAAACCCAAGACGCCGGGTTCAACTCAAGTGCAATAAAAATAATGACACAAACTTCAGCACTAGGTCAAATCCGAGCTACAAGCTGGGTTCAACTCAAATGTAATTCGAACTAATACAAATCAATGCCAACAACATGAAACTGGACAGTGCAAGCTTGGATGAGCAAGTGACAACCAAGCTAAATATGCTAACCAGAAGTTCACATGAAGGTTACACTGAAACAGGTCGGAGAAGCAAGCATGTGCACCAAAGATAAGGCAAATTGGAGCATCAGACCAAACAGTGCACACTGGCTATAAACAAAATACATGAAGACCACAGTGAAGCATGAAGCAGTTCAATATCGCAACAATAGAAAGGTCTGACAACATGAATGCACAATCACACATGTATGCAATTGACAGCAGCTCATATACTTCAGAATCAAACTTATGCACCAGCAAACTCAGCTACAACACAAAAGTTCTCAAGTTCGAACTCGGGCCAACAGAATCACAAACCATCAAGTTACAGTTTTCAATAATACAACTCGAAGTAACAACACAATGGATGTTCAAACTCAATGAAACAAATTACAGGTACAAGACCGAACCAACATATCAGCAACAACAACAACCATGTCAAACACAGTGCAACTTGAATTCAACAATCATGCAACATTAAGAAGTTTTGGGTTAAGCTTGCAACAACTGCAGATGAATTTGAGGTCTCTGAATGCAGTGATAAACATGAATCAAAATCATGAATAAAAGCATACCAAATGAAACAATGAACAAGACTACAAGATGAACACAGTGAAGTACATCATCAAGATCAAATGCCACCAGACAACAGAACGTAACATCATGAAGTCTACGTCAAACTACAAATGCAACCGAACAGTTCAACATGATATCAACCCAATGCAAACAACATTAATGGTCACAGATATGAACACAGGAATACATATATGCAGCAGAGACAAAATCAGAGCAATCAAGCCAAGTTGAATCAGAGACTTCAAAACCACGACCATGCTACAGTTATGAACAGAGAACACTTGCAAAAGTGGTGATGCAGTGCAATACGACATGAACTATATTAGTGGACATATATAAGCACTGAAACAAAGTACAAATCCACGTGAAACATAGGCGAGGCATTTAACAGTTATAACAAAGTCAGAGTCAAGCTAGAAATTCACAAAACAAAATCAAGTCAAGGCCGATACACAAAATCATATGACCGACGTCAAATGAAGTCGTGGTGGCCATTAAAACCAAGCAGTGCCGTGATAACCAAGCAGTCATGGAATCGCATAAACATAGTCAAAGCCGTGGGTCATCACGAAATCAACGCCTTGGCAAGGTCAAGTACAAGTTAAAGCCAAAAGCATCATAGCATAATCATCAAGCCATGGAAAACAAGAAATCGAACAAGTAAAAAATCAATACCGTGAGAAGCAAGTATCAAATTATACGAATTTGATTAAGTCAGAGAAATCATCAACATCCAAGCAACATCGAACGGACGAGCAAATCAATTGACAAATTCAAACAAATATATACGAACGCAAATAAAGGAGATCAAACTCATATAAAAACCCACAATCATCATCGGCAATAGCATTCGAGTTCAAGCATATCACAAATCATAACATCAATTAGGGACTTGAATCAAGTCGAGTACAGAATAAATCGAAAAAGGAATTTCACGTACCAATCTTTCAATCAAGGAAGGCACTCGACAATTTGAAGCAGCCGAGAAATCAACCGAAGAAAGCAAACGAAGTATCATTCAATCTACCACAAGCGGCAGCTTCAAAGAATTCCACAAAACCCTAAATCAGGAAGAGGAACGAATAACAGAGAGCCGCCATTATCACAAAGGAACGGGCCGAAGGAAAATAAAGAGAAAAGATATTTAGGTCGGCCTTTGTGTTTAAAATTATAATAAGGCTAATTAGGGTTTTGTTTTCCTTTATTTTGTTTTTAAAATTGTATTTTCCTTTTAAATTTGTATAAATTCTAGTCGTGTGACTAGGGGACAAACTACATGGCGTAGTTTGAGAACTCGCAACTCGGTGGCTGAGTTGTGGCAGAATTTTGAGCGTAGAGTTAGGTTAGTCAGTAGCGGGTGTCGCGAGTTTACGTGTTTAAGCGTGTGACTACTTAATTTCTAGTAGAAACCTTGGGGGCAGCACGTAGGCAAGGTTTTGCCGAAACTGGGTAAATTCTGTATCGTTCTATTTCTGCACTTATTATTCTGCTATTATCTGTGCTGCTATTATTCTATGATCTGTGTTGAAATTATTTTATAAGCTTTCGCAATTAACTTTTATGATTAATAGCATCACCCTATTCACCTCCCCCTCTCTTGGGTGAAATCGATCCTACATACATGTCTTTGTAAGTGTCTGATTAATTACTTTCTAGTAGAAACCTTGTGGGTAGCACGTAGGCAAATTTTTGCCGAAGCAGGGTAAAACTGTGTGTGATCTTTACTTTCTGTTTTTATTTTTATTTCCGCATTAATATTTTGTAGACCCTATTCAACCCCCTCCCCCTCTTTAGGGTGAAAACGATCCTACAAGTGGTATCACAGCTAGGATAAAAAATCGTTTTTTGTTAAAAAAAAATTGATTTTTTTCTTTCAATGGCTTCTTTTAATAATGCTTTTGCTGAAGATCAGTCCATAGCTAGACCATCCAAGTTCAATGGTGAATATGCATATTGGAAAACTAAAATGAAATTTTTTTCGAAAAACCATAGATGCATGGAATATAGTTGAAACGGGATATAGCACACCAACAGTAATGGTAGGCAATCAAGAAGTTGTCAATGGACAGATCTTGAAAATAAACTGCTAATGCTAAAGCTATGAATTCTATTATTTGTTCATTAGACCAAATTGGATTTAACCATGTCTAACTGCGTAAGGAATCTGGCACACGCTTGAAGTGACTCGTGAAGGAACCTCCCAGGTTAAAGAATCTCGCCTTGCCATGCCTAGTAGCGAGTATGAGAACTTCACAATGGCGAAGGATGAAAGTGTCAAAAAAATGTATGGACGGCTTTCTAATCTTATATACAAATCAAATCCCTAGGAAGACCATACACAAAACTGGAAATATTCTAAAGATCCTTAGAATTCTTCTAAGAAATTTTGAAGCAAAGGTGACTTCCATCCAAGAGTCAAGGGATTTGAAATAGGTTAAATTTGAAGAACTCATCGGAAACATAACCACTTATGAGTTAGAAATCAAATTCTTAGAACGTGAAGAAGGAGATATGCGAAAGAAATCAATAGCTCTCAAAGGAACGATGGAAAGTGAAGATGACGATGGTGATGATGAAGGAGCAGCTGAATTGGCACTAATAATAAAGAGATTCAAAAGTGGAACCGCAAATATGGAAATCTAGCCTAAATCAACAACTAAAGAGAAAAATCGTCAAATTTCTAGACAACTCAGAAAAACGGGAGGTCATTTGTCACAAGTGCAATAAAGCAGTCATATCAAGCCAAATTTTCCTCAAAATCGATTCAGCAAAGGAAAGAAACCGAAAATAAGAAGTTTTGCAGCAACTTGGGACGAAAGTAATGAAGGTAATGTTGAAAGCACAGGCAATGAGATTGAAAGAGCAAATCTGCATTTTATAGGAGAAATAAGTGACAGTGATGATGGCGAGCCAAGCGAGGTATGTTGGCAGGCTAAGGAATAGCAAGAGGGGTACCTAGATTCTGGCAGTTCCAGGCACATAACGGGAGATAAATCAAAGTTCCTTAGCCTAGAGAAGTATAAAAGTGGTAGAGTCACAGTGGCAACAACGATAAATGTAAAATTATCAGTAAAGGTAAAATAGGTAATGGCACATTTACCTTAAACGATGTTCTATATATTGAAAATCTGCACCATAATCTGATTTCAATCAGGCAGTTATGTGATAAGGGAATGAATGTTGTTTTTTTTCTTTTGATTTGTGCAAAATTGTTGGCCAATCATCAAAAGAAACATTATTTTCAAGTAAGAGAAAAGGTAATATATATTCTCTATCTTTTGATGATCTCACTCTTTCAAAATGCTTGGTAGCTAAGGACGAAGGAGTAAACTTATGGCATAGATGATTAGGACATGCTAGCATGAATCTATTAAAAAAAATTAAAAAGAAAAGATTTGGTAAGAGGTTTACCATCTCATGATTTCAAAATAGAAACTCTATGTAAAGCATGTACTATGAGAAAATTTAAAAAATCATCTTTTCAGGCCAAGAACACTGTAAGTACCTCTAGAGTCCGTGAACTAGTTCATATGGATCTGTTTGGACCTAACGATATTGCAAGTTTAGGTGGTAAGAGATATTGTTATGTATTGGTTGATGGTTACTCTAGATACACGGGGGGTGTACTTCTTAGCTAAAAAATCAGAAACTTTCTCATACTCCACTAAATTCACAAAATTAGTTCAAAATGAAAAAAGGAGTTTTTATTATTTCGCTAAGAGTGATCATGGTGGAGAATTTGAAAATTATAAATTTGAAATTTTTTGTGATGAAAATGGATTTAAACATGAATTCTCTGCTCCACGTACTCCACAAAAAAAATGGAGTAGTCGAGAGAAAGAATCAAACCTTACAAGAGTTTGCTAGATCTATGATAAATTAGTATGAACTATGTAACGACCCGATATTTTCCACCATTCGCATCCGCACATGTCGAACGTGAATAGTTTAAAATACCGAATTGTAATTTAAATTTGGCAAAACACAGCATAAACGGTAAATAAATAGTCACAGATCATAGATCATAGATCATAGACACAGAGTAATAAAATGTAGCGAAGTAAAGAAATAGTAGTTCATGAAGCTACTATATAAATACATCAGAGTCAAACAAGATACAACAGAGATAACAAGATACAACGGAGGTCTCAACGTGATAACCAGGTATGAATCAGAATACATCACTGGAACCAACCGGATAACTGGAATCAACTGGATAACCGAAAGTGAAATAGATAGCTATATCTTCAAGAAAAGCTTCCAACTTCAAAGGTGAGTCTCAAATGTTGTATCACTCAGTCTGACCCGAGCGTAAAGCAAAAATAAAAACACTCGAGTCAGGACATACATACTTATACAATGTAAACCAACTCAAGTGAACTGTAGTATAAGGTACAAGTAACTTAAAGGATGCTTGAAACCGCCCATCCTCTAAGGATCCGTTAAACTATTTACTACGTAGTAATATTTCGCAATTATAATAATGTCTATAGTAAAATAAACTTACTTTTTAATAGCATTAAGGGGTTACCCATATAGCCCTTAACACGTAATAGTGCCAGTAGTCTATACAGTACCGTAATACCTCCTGGTCGGGAGGCTACCATAGGATACTTCATAGGTACGACACAAATCAAACTCGTACAAGGCGCGCTTGGGTAGGTGACAGGGCGCAACTAGGCAATGCCAGGGTAGATTTACCAATTACACTTCCGGGCCGGTGGTAACGCGTAGCAACTACTACCGCCCACCTCGAGCCACACCCCCAAATCAAAAATCAAAAGTGTCCACGGAATCAATCTCAAAGTCAGAATATAATATCGAAGGAGTGTGTCCGATCAGAGGAATGACCTCATTAGCCCATCGATTGCTCATGTTTTAGCCACCTTATGCCAACTCACGGGAGTGGGGTCCACGTTCATACCCCAAAGGATGTCGCCACCATCCTACTTCATTCTAGAATCCCCACCGCGTACACGACTGTTAAAGTGGTTTTTAGAGTTGGTAGAGAGTATGACAACTTTCGATCCTGGTCTCTTTAACAACCAAACGTTATTATAACCCATGGATATTTATTTCAAAATCATTTATACTTTCAAACCAAACTAGCATATCCATTTCAAAATCATATCATTTCTTTCAAAATAGTATATACTTTCAAAAAAATATCATACTCATTTCAAAACCATATCACAATAGTATCATTTCCATTTCAAAACTAATTCAATAATATATCATTTAAATAAAACCCAAATCCATTGAATATTTCCTTGAATTTACTAAACTTGAAATATTCCTTTAAATTATCATAGCATTTTGGAAATGTAACCTTAAGGAATCATAGCATTTTTGGAATGTAATACTTTCCACTTTTATATAATCAAAGTATTTATATACTTAAAAATTTTAACATGGTCATTTTATCTAGCCTTGTAGTTAAATAAACTTTGTTACTGTAATATCCAATTTAGAGCTAAAATACTTATGTTAAGTTAAAAGTACCTTATTACCTTACATCAAAATTACAATAAAGAAACATTATTATTTTAATCATTTAAAATATGCCATTTACATTAATCAAAACTTACATATCAAATGTACATTATCAACTTACATTTTATTATTACAGTAAGGAACATTTATCATTTTAATCAATTTAAAATTGTAACGACCCGGAATTTCGATCCCGAAATTTCCAGATAGTTAGGAAAAGAAGAAAGAGAAAGAAGATGAAACAGAAAACATATCACAGAAACCTCACATTCGCAGCGGATCAAATATAATATCAAATAAAATAGCAGCTATACAAAGAAAAACTATATTAGTTAATTTACATTTTAATACATCAGGGTTACACATATACAAAAATTCTAGACAAAATAATCATGTCCAGATACTACAATATCACAACGGAATCTCTTCATACGTTCCTGCCATCCAGCTCGCCTCCTGAGCTCCAGAACGTCCTTACCTGAAAACTGTAATACTCGATCTGACCCGAGCATTACATCAAAGTAACACCCGTGTCAGGCTGGAAACCAGCGTGAGTAAACCCATATAGTATGAAATTCCAAGTTATAACTCATGAGAATATTAGGGTAACTCGTATCCTTTATGAGTTCTCCTCGTCATCATTTATCACACAAAATATTCAGGTTAATGTTCATGTTTTGAAATTTATTCCATTCCAGCCTGTTCGCTTCCACACATCATAATTATGAGAATTTTGATTGCTAATTCGAAGTGTTTTCGGGTAATACAGATACCCGACCCTAGTCACTACGAATTCAATATCATTCTAATCCAATTTGTTCAAGTGAAATACAATTCACTATATATAGAATGTCATTTGCACAATAATTCATCCTAGAAAGGTAACCACCTCATCACCGTCCATCCATCATATCATATCACAAAGCAATTCATATCAGAGATATAAATTAATCCAAAGCACTTATCATCATTCAATCGTTCATATGCAAGATTTATCACTTCCATTAATTACGTTAATTAATGATCCTCTAATTACTCTCATTAGTTAATTATCCTTAAATTACATTTAATAATTAACCTTCACCTAATTTCATTAATTAATCAACCATGATTAATCACAATCAAAAACTAACTTTCCTTTATTACTCCATCAATTAAACCAACTCCTTGGCTAATTATATTAATTAATCCTTTAATTTCACTAAGTAATTATCACTAAATATCTTCCACCAAGTAATTATCATTTAGTTACTTCCCATCAAGTAATTATCCACTAATTAAGTAATTACACCACACTAATTACCTTAAGTAATTATACTTAACCCAACATCAAATGATTACCTTTAATTAATTTAAACTTAATTAATTAATTAACCACTTTAACTTAATTAATTACAAATTAATTAACCTTTACCCGTCCATATTAATTATATTAATCCTTAATTAATAAATCTTAAACCTTGATTAATTCATTTAAAAATTTATTAAATAAATTAATTATTCATTTTAATTATCTTAATAATTTAATGAATCATAAGTCATAAAATTTTAAATTATCCTTTAAGATAATTTATTTATTCTTAGTAGTCGTTAAATTATCATTATCAAATCATAAAAATAGTTTTCTTCCAAATTTACTTTTAAATTTCATTTTAAATTTAAGATTTAAAATGAAATTCAGATTAATTTTAACAAAGTAAAAAAACAATTTTTAAAACTTTTTTAAATCACATGTTAAAGAAATACTACCATATAAAAGAATTTAAAAAAAAATTAACCCAAATCCATTTTAAAGTCAAATCATTTTAAAGTAAATCTTAAACATTCAAAGTTATTTTAAACAAGTTAAATTTAAAAATTATCCTTTCTTTCACAACTGTAATACGGATTTGGATTGAATCCAAATTAAACTTGACTTAAAAACTTTACTTACATTTTAAAACTTTATTTTTAAATTAAAACCATTAAAACATTTAAGGTTGTTAAAATAATTTAAATCTTAAACATTTTTAAAAAAAAATTGAGATTCAACTAAACTTGAATCAGATTTAAAATTAAATTTAAAACTTGTTTAACCCTTTTCTTTTCATTTTAAAACTTCAGTTTTAAAAATTAAAAGAAAAGAAAAATAACAGAGCAGGTTCCTTTAAAAACCTGGAACACAAAAACTTAACCCGAGCCATTTCTTAAATAACTTCGAGTCAACACTCTCATATCTTCGAGTAATTCTCACAACCTACTCGAGAGAATTCGAGTACCTAACATCCCCATATCAACCACTGATACATCATCATCATTGTGCACCTGCACCACGATGTAGCCTCTTCCGATCAACCACGTCTACTTCCTCCCATCGACCATCATTCCCAAACTCTATCCCAATCATCAAATCTCCAGTAGCAGCTCGAAATCAGAAAACGAGCTTCCAGCACAATTCTGGAACCCAACTAAACCTGAATCAAACGCCAACTCCAATCTCCGGCCACTAGATCACCTGAAAATCAAACAGCACCTTCGCCAATACCACATTATGCAATTCCCAAAACATGGTGCCACTCAGTCCACCAGAGCCATCGCTTCGATCAAAAATGTACAACCTATTCAAACTAGGTTTACAAACCTCATAGATAAACCACCATTGCCACCGACCATTAATTACCTTTTTGATATTTTTACCTAATTCACTGATCATTACTGCATCGACAAAGAAGATGTTGACCCTCCAGACCATCTAGATCATCAATGACTACCCAAAACATCATTTCTGGACAAACCAGAACTGCTCCTATACCCCTTTACTAAAATTTAAGATTTAATACTTAAAAATCATGTTTTTAGTTGAAGATTCAATTAATGTTCTTGAATTGATGAATCAGGATAATTAAATTTTACTTATCTTAGGCTTATACTAATTGCTTTTGATTTTCAGTGGGATTTCAATTTAATTTTAAGTTAAATAGAATCTTAAAACTCAATTTATAAACAAACAAATAGCTTTTGTTTGAATTCTACATACTAACAAGGAATAGATCAATTTATAATGGATTTTGAACAAATCTTAGCTTATAAATCTAAATACAGTAAGTACAGAGCTATGATGTCGACCTAATTACAGAGATACAGTTAATTAGCTGCCCGATTAAAGATAGTGAAAAATAGATGATATGATTGTTGAAACATGAAATGGGAACATAGCAAATCTATATATGAGACTGACACTGGATTGGCTTTATAAAGCTCCAGGGGAATCTATGACAGAAAGTTACATAAAGGCACAGTGCAGGCTTCTTAAGAGAATCTATTAGCAACTGACCATTTTATGTTATATTCAGCCTTTTATGTATCTAAGTTCATTCCACACAAGAAGTGTCCTTCAGGCTCCTCAAAGGAAAAGTAATATGTAATGAGTATACTTGGTAGATTTATACAAACTTCATCATTTAAGATGCGTATGTGTCAGCTATATATCTGCATGTCATACGAACAGAAAACTGGTCAGACCTTCACATTGATCGAGATAATTTTTTATCAACTTATTGTATATCCCACGATTGAGTTTGATATTCGTATGAAATGAAAGTTGAAAGTGCATAAGGATATAACTGCTTTGATAATACATACATGGATTCAAATCACAAGTTCACAGTCTCCAAAGTAAAATGTCACATTACTATAAAAACAGGATTAATAACACAAGTACAGAGACACTGCAATCATATATATATATATATATATATATATATATATATATATATATATGCACACATTCTTATACACAAAACAATTCAATCATTGACATCCATACAATATAATTAACTATCACAGAGATTTATACAACTGATATCTATACCTAAGATTTTTTTTTTCTTTTTAGATAAAAGATTCACTCACTATTTGAATTATATTTCAAGTTCCTGTCAGGTAAAATTTTTAGCACACACACCCACATATGTATATATGTGCTTAAAATCAATTTTAGGCAACATGCACAGCAAAGTTCAATTCATACTTATAAGATCATCAAATACTAGTTCACGATCTATCAGATTTATCAAGTTTACTCATAATATATGCACAACAGAGGTAAGATTTTAGATCTGAATCTACTACTAATTTCAAACTGTTTAAGGAAGAAAGATGTACTCACTTGTAGAACAGAAGACAGAGCATCCCTTAGCTGTTAAAACTTTGACTTGAATGCTTTTGCTTACTTGAGTTGCTTATTTATAAATTGCACGTTTCTAGTTTTTTTTTAATAAACTTGCATGCATGCTTCCAGATTTAAAAGATAATGCAGCCAAAACATCTCAGGTTGAAGATAATGAATGCATGTTGAAGCATGAAGTACAGGGTTTTGGAAATTGCTTTTGCTCCTTGAAAATGTTACAGGGAATTGATTTGATAATGTGTTTGCAGGGGTTTGCATGTTCAGGTTACAGAGATTTTAAGTTTTTGAAGAGTGATTTGCAGACTTGATTAAGGTTGATGAAAACAGGTTTTTAGTGTAAGTGATTAAGGATTTGGTTTGAAATGTTTCAGCTGAGAATATTTTCTTTCTTTGCTTAGAAATAAAAATGAGAAAAAAACGAAAAAGGAAAGGAAGAAGTATGTGTTTTTATAACTAAATTTATGGTTTACTGAAAACCAAAGAAAATTGAAAAAAACAATATGACACTTGTCATGCTCCTTGATTATCTTGCTAACACATGTTCTTAGATTGTTTTATTAACTTACATATGTAATTAACAAGCAAAAAGGATCTTTAAATGTTTTTATTAATTAATTTTCTAAATTTAACATACACTTTTAATTTATATAAATCAATTCTTCTTAAAAGAAATAAATATAAATCAAATTTCATATTTTGAATAAAATCATAGAAATACACTTTTTAAAATCAAAGTATGTTTTAACATATAAATAATTATATTTTGAATTTCAATTTAAATACCCAAATTGAAATTTAACTTTCAAATTCAATTTAAAAATCAATTTTGATATGTACATTTAAATTTTAACAAATCTATTTCGCTTATATATATTAATTTTATTTAAAATCAATATACATTTAAAACCATTGATTATTATTGTTTAAAATAACCAATTTTATCAATTTTAATTAATTTATCAAAAGATTATCATATTTAAATTGGGTTTGAAATCACGGGTTATCACAAAAATACACCATTACATTAATTACAACTTACATGTCAAATGTTCGTTTTAACATACATTTATTACAATAAAGAGCAATTATCATTTTAATCAATATTAAACTAATTAAAACTTACATTATCAAATGTAGGTTTTAATTTACATTTCTATTACAGTAAAGAGCAATTATCATTTAATCAATATTACACTAATTAAAATTTACATTATCAAACGTACGTTTTAATTTACATTTTTATTACAGTAAAGAGCATTTATTATTTTAATCAATATTACACTAATTAAAACTTTACATGTTTCTTTTATTAATTAAAACTTTACATGTTTCTTTCATTAATTAGAACTTTACATGTTTCTTGCATTAATTAAAAACTTTACACGTTTCTTTCATTAATTAAAACTTTACATGTTTCTTGCGTTAATTAAAATTTTTACACGTTTCTTTCATTAATTAGGACTTTACACATTTCTTTCATAAATTAAAACTTTACATGTTTCTTGCATTAATTAAAAACTTTACACGTTTCTTTCATTAATTAGGACTTTACAAATTTCTTTCACAAATTAAAACTTTACATGTTTCTTGCATTAACTAAAATTTACACGTTTCTTTCATTAATTAGGACTTTACACATTTCTTTCATATATTAAAACTTTACACGTTTCTTTCATAAATTAAAACTTTACATGTTTCATGCATTAATTAAAACTTTACATGTTTCTTTCATTAACTAAAAACTGTACGCGTTTCTTTCATTAATTAGGACTTTACACATTTCTTTCATAAATTAAAACTTTACATGTTTCTTGCATTAACTAAAAACTTTACACGTTTCTTTCATTAATTAGGACTTACACATTTCTTTCATAAATTAAAACTTTACATGTTTCTTGCATTAATTAAAACTTTACATGTTTCTTGCATTAATTAAAACTTCACATGTTTCTTTCATTAATTAGGACTTTACACATTTCTTTCATAAATTAAAACTGTATATGTTTCTTGCATTAACTAAAACTTTACACTTTAAACCAATTATCAGCTTATAACATTTTAACTTATAAAAACTGATATCTCTTTATATTTCAAATATTTAAACCAAATTTTAAGTTTAAATTCCATATATTCCAAAATTTCAAAATACTTAATTAATTTTTAGGAAAATATTACTTTAAAAATATTAACCATGGGCCTGTATAATATTTTCTAACCTAGGTCAAGTGATACGGATATATATCTTTTCAATCCGTAATTTAAAAAGAAAAATCTGGGTTCTATCATTTCAAACCCGCAATCCCAAGGAAAAATAAATACGACAAAAATCAATAAAAAATCACTCAAGCCTATCATTTCAGCCCATAGTGATATTGCTTATCCTAAAGTCCGTTCGGGTATGTATTATTTCAGCCATAGTGATAGGGAACTTGCAGTGGTGATTAACAGAAATAAAATAACAGTATACATATAATATGATAACAAATGATGTAACAAATATATAAACGGCATTTATCATCATGTAATCACAACACAGGCACATATGAATGACATATCAATATGTCAACAGATTCACTTATCATTTTTTCACAAAAATATAAGTACATATGTCAAGAGTGATAAAAACTCACTTTTTAAAAGCTAGAATTGACAAATTCAGAATAAAAATCCAAACTCCGCAAAGCACGAAAAAGCGCGACAAAACACAATGTGAACTTTAGTGGATGAAGAGTCAGATCCAAATATTGTATGCAAACAAATATTACATACATAAGAATATGATTCAATACAAAACAATAGATGTTAAAACAATGGAAAAATAAATGAATCAAAGTGACATAACTTGCCTTAATCAATCAATGGCTTGGTTACACCACATATGGTTTCAACCATCATCTAATGTTGCTTGGTCATGATGGTTAGAGGTGTGCTAGAGGCCAGAGGCTGAGTATAAGCATGAGGAACAAAGAAGAAACAAAAAGAGAAAGAGAAAGAGGAAGAGAAGCCATAGATCTAGAGCTTGAATATAATTTTCTTTCACGCAAATGATAATGAGAAGTTTTGGAAAGTTTTTATGCGTGATAGGCAAGAGAAATTCATGGCTAGATTAAAGGAATGAACGGCTAAGGTAAGTAATAAAGAGGTTATGCAATAAAAGGCAAGATTTTGAATGGTTTGGAAAATAAAATGGCAACAAATACTTGATGTATTTAATTAAAAAAAATTCTTTCTTTCAAGAGATGAAATGAGAAATGGAATAAAATGAGATATGTTTGAGGATTTTTGTACGTGAATGATAAAAGGAAATACACGGCTATATAAGAGAAAAAACAGCTAAGGAGCTATGAATACCAGGAAAACGGAAATGCATAAGTTAAGGAGGAAGAAACGTATAATATATTTTATTTTTAAATACAAATAAAAAAAATGAGAGATGGGAAATATTTTTTTTGTACGTGAATTTTCAGCTTGATATGCAAGGTTGTGCGTAGAGTAATTAATGGCTAGGAATGAGGAGGAAACGGCTAGAAAATAATAAAGGCCATGCAAATGAAAAAGACAAGAGTTTAAACAATGTAACTTATGCCTCTTAAATTTCTCCAAGCCATTTATTTGCATACATTTCTTTCTAGAAATGAAATGTGAAGTAAATGTGTACGTGAATTATGAAGTGGAGTGGATGGCAAGAAAAGATTTGAACGGCTAAAGAGGAGTAAATGATAGGAAAACAAAAAGGCTAGGAAATAAAAGGCAAGAAATAAGGAGAAAGAAACACACACACACAGATATATATATATATATATATATATATATATATATATATTATTCTTAAATGCAATTGAAAAGATGATATTTTGAGATGTTTGTACGTGATTAATAAGTGCAATTCACGGCTATGAATGGTGAATGGCTAGGGTAAGTAATAAAGAGGGTAGGTAAATAAAAAGGCAAGCATTAAAGAAATGCAACGCATGTCTTCTTGATTTCTTCCAAGCCTTTTATGAAAAGATATACACAAAAGTAAAATCCAATAACTAAAGTTTAGATAAACAAAATAGAAAAATAAAATAAAATAACATAGAAAATAAAAATATAGAAATGAACATAGAAAAATAGAAATTGAAATATAGAAAATAACTGCGTGTAAAACGCTGTAATTTATCTAATTTAAAAAGTATAACTCAGAATTTAACGAAACGAAAACAGAACAGATATCATAAATAGATTCTGCTTCAAAGAAAAAGATTAAAATTTAAAAATTCAAATTTTTTTAAAATTTAAACTGATAATTCAAATTTTGATCAAAATATAAAATTTTCAAAATTGTTTATTTATTGCATTTGAAAAATAAATTACAAACAAATTCCAAACTTACATTGGAAAATTTCTAAAAATTCACTTTTAAATGATTTAAAAATCAAAATTTCAAGTAAAAATTTAATTAAAAATATTCACAAAATTATGGGTTGTTACACTCTCCCACACTCAAAACTTTTCGTCCCCAAAAAGGAACGAGGCATGGAAAATAGGGACAACAGATAGAATGAGATAGAATTAAGACAATATAAAAAAAGAAGATTGAAATTATGCCTGATAATAGTCGTTATAGGTAAATTCAACAAGATGGAGATGATCTTCCCAAGATCCTCTGTAATCAAGGACACAAGCACGAAGAAGATTCTCGAAAAGTTTTCCAAAACAGACTAGTAAAGGTATTTTGGGAGGAAGAACTACAGATCGAACTTTAGGAGATAAGATCAATTTGAAATTCAATTCCTCGCTTAAGATGCAGGAGAATAGGAACAACCAAAGGATAAGAGATTGGAAAACGAAATAAGATGATAAATTTTAAAACCATGAAAGTTTCAACTTAAATTAATAATTGATTTCATCCATTTGATTTTTCCTAAGTTAATTAAATCTTATCTATTTATAATTTCATTATCTTATCACCCAATTAACAATTTCTAAAATCGTGAATTTGAAATCATTTATTATAATCAAAATTTTATTGAATAAGTTTCATTCTTCTTTATTCCAGATGGTTATTACATTTATTCCACTTAATATATGTCTAATCACATATATTAAGTATACTTACACTTTTTATGACTTACTCCAATTTATTTATAAATTCCCTTAACATCACTTTATATTGTATATTATTCAATTAACTTTTTATTCTATTTACCTTTATTAATCCTTTTATAACTAAAATTTAAGTGTATAAAATTTATTATAAACACTCAAATTTTATTTATAAAATCCTTTTATATTGTATATTATCCAATTACATAGTTAACTTTTAAATAATTTAGGTAAGTTATAATAGAAATGCAATAGAATACAAATAAAGTTTTCTAGTTAAATTATTTCAACTTAAATATTTATTCAAAAATTTTGGTTCATTTTATAATTTAAAACATTCTTTAAGGTAAATTTAAGAATTACATTTTCGATTAACTTCAAACCATTTAAAGGTAAACAAATATATATACAATATATACCAAATCAAATTTAAATCATATATCCATATATATATTATAAATCAAGTCATATTTTTGAAATTCAAATTAATTAAATTTTCAAAGAAAAATAGTAGCAAAGCTACAGAATGGTCTCTTCACTTCGAAACTCGAAAATGAATATCGATGATGCTGCAGTCATCACCGAAATTATTTTCCAGCGACAAGAGAAGAGCACTGATTTAAACATTAAAAATTCTTTGAAAACAATCTCTATTTGGAAAACACTTTAAATAATATATCTTTTATAACTTTAAAAACCGAAGTTTGAAACCATCGGAAATTAAATTCTAAATTTCTTGATTTAGATTCATTTTAATTTCCAAATTAATTTATAGCTATGTTTTATAGTTCAGTTATTTATATAGGAGACAAAAGCCAATGGTTACAAGATATATATAAAGTCAAATATTATTTCTTAATACCCTATTCAATTAATTATCAGAATTCAGAAAATCAAACTCATACATAATATAATTATACTAAATTTATCATTTACTAAATTTTGAAATCAATATGGTGTCAGTTTGCTCTGTTCAAGTGTTTTGGAAATCCTATCGAGAGTGTTGATAAGACGAATCGATCGGAAACCCAAATCAACATCAACAACTCAAACAACACAATATATAAAACATTTTAAATATAGGTTTACAAAGCAAGAATAGGGACTCAAATTTGATTGACTCAAATCAAGAGAATTCTGATTCGAAGATAAGTTGGAAACAAAAGATAAGATGATTAAATTGACAGAATAAGGAATGGATAAGCTTACATAAATCGCGGGCAACCTTAACCGGGTCAACCGTGACTTCAAGAATAAGATCGATGTAGAGTTCCGGGGCAAATCTACATCCGATCTCAAGAGATAGAATTCAGCATAACAAGAGATACTAGCATCTAAACCGAGGATATAAAAATCTCCGGTGAATCGACGCCTATGGTAAAGGAGTTCCACCCCTTTACAAGTCATTCAAAGATTGGCGAGACCGCCGACTCATTCTAAGGATCATTCGAAGTGGAGTTATGGGACACTCCAGAATCAAAAGAAGACAAATAGTGGGGACAAGAGTGTATTTTGGAACTGCAGGAAACGTTCCAAAATTCAAAAGGAATTGAGTCAAAAAGGAAGAGATCCACACCCGAATGAATGTTATTCTGTAAATAAATTTACCATATATGCTAAGTTTTGCCTAGAGCCAAAGCTCTGATACCAAATGTAACGACCCGATATTTTCCACCATTCGCATCCGCACATGTCGGACTTGAATAGCTTAAAATACCGAATTGTAATTTAAATTTGACAAAACACAGCATAAACGGTAAATAAATAGTCACAGATCACAGATCACAGAGACAGAGTAATAAAATGCAGCGGAAGTAAAGAAATAGTAGTTCATGAAGCTGCTATATAAATACATCAGAGTCAAACAAGATACAACAGAGATAACAAGATACAACGGAGGTCTCAACATGATAACCAGGTATGAATCAGAATACATCACTGGAACCAACCGGATAACTGGAATCAACTGGATAACCGAAAGTGAAATAGATAGCTATATCTTCAAGCAAAGCTTCCAACTTCGAAGGTGGTCTCAAATGATGTATCACTCAGTCTGACCCGAGCGTAAAGCAAAACACAAAACACTCAAGTCAGGACATACATACTTATACAATGTAAACCAACTCAAGTGAACTGTAATATAAGGTACAAGTAACTTAAAGGATGCTTGGGACCGCCCATCCTCTAAGGATCCGTTAAACTATTTACTATGTAGTAATATTTCGCTATTATAATAATGTCTATAGTAAAATAAACTCACTTTTTAATAGCGTTAAGGGGTTACTCATATAGCCCTTAACACGTAATAGTGCCAGTAGTCTATACAGTATTGTAATACCTCCTGATCGGGAGGCCACCGGAGGATACTCCATAGGTACGACACAAATCAAACTCGTACAAGGCGCGCTAGGGTAGGTGACACGGCACAACTAGGCAATGCCAGGGTAGACATACCAATTACACTTCCGGGCCGGTGGTAATGCGTAGCAGCTACTACCGCCCACCTCGAGCTACATCCCCAAATCAAAAATCAAAAATAGCCACCGAATCAATCTCAAAGTCAGAATATAATATCGAGTGTGTCCGATCAGAGGAATGACCTCATTAGCCCGTCGATTGCTCCTATTTTAGCCACCTTATGCCAACTCACGGGAGTGGGGTCCACGTTCATACCTCAAAGGACGTCGCCACCATCCTACTTCATTCTAGAATCCCCACCGCATACACGGTTGTTAAAGTGGTTTTCAGAGTTGGCAGAGAGTATGACAACTTCTGATCCCGGTCTCTTTAACAACCAAACGTTATTATAACCCATGGATATTTATTTCAAAATCATTTATACTTTCAAACCAAACTAGCATATCCATTTCAAAATCGTATCATTTCTTTCAAAATAGTATATACTTTTTAAAAAATATCATACTCGTTTCAAAACCATATCACAATAGTATCATTTCCATTTCAAAACTAATTCAATAATATATCATTTAAATAAAACCTAAATTTCCAAATCATTGAATATTTCCTTCAATTTACTAAACTTGAAATATTCCCTTAAATTATCATAGCATTTTGAAAATGTAACCTTGAGGAATCATAACATTTTTGGAATGTAATACTTTCCACTTTTATATAATCAAAGTATTTATATACTTAAAAATTTTAACATGGTCATTTTATCATAGCCTTGTAATTAAATAAACTTTGTTACTGTAATATCCAATTTACAGCTGAAATACTTATGTTAAGTTAAAATTACCTTATTAACTTACATCATAATTACAATAAAGAAACATTATTATTTTAATCATTTAAAATAAGTCATTTACATTAATTAAAACTTACATATCAAATGTACATTATCAACTTACATATTATTATTACAGTAAGGAACATTTATCATTTTAATCAATTTAAAATACACCATTACATTAATTAAAACTTATATGTCAAATGTACATTTTAACTTACATTAATTACAATAAAGAACATTTATCATTTTAATCAATATTACACTAATTAAAACTTACTTTATCAAATGTACATTTTAATTTACATTTCTATTACATTAAAAAGCATTTATCATTTAATCAATATTACACTAATTAAAACTTACATTATCAAATGTACGTTTTAATTTACATTTTTATTACAGTAAAGAGCATTTATTATTTCAGTCAATATTACACTAATTAAAACTTTACATGTTTATTTCATTAATTAAAACTTTACATGTTTCTTTCATTAATTAGAACTTTACATGTTTCTTACATTAATTAAAAACTTCACACGTTTCTTTCATTAATTAAAACTTTACATGTTTCATGCATTAATTAAAAACTTTACACGTTTCTTTTATTAATTAGGACTTTACACATTTCTTTCATAAATTGAAACTTTACATGTTTCTTGCATTAATTAAAAACTTTACATGTTTCTTTCATTAATTAGGACTTTACACATTTCTTTCATAAATTAAAACTTTACATGTTTCTTGCATTAACTAAAACTTTACACGTTTCTTTCATTAATTAGGACTTTACACATTTCTTTCATAAATTAAAACTTTACACATTACTTCATAAATTAAAACTTTACATGTTTCTTGCATTAATTAAAACTTTACATGTTTCTTGCATTAATTAAAAACTTTACACGTTTCTTTCATTAATTAGGACTTTACACATTTCTTTCACAAATTAAAACTTTACATGTATCTTGCATTAACTAAAAACTTTACACATTTCTTTCATAAATTAAATCTTTACACGTTTCTTTCATAAATTAAAACTTTACATGTTTCTTGCATTAATTAAAACTTTACATGTTTCTTGCATTAATTAAAACTTTACATGTTTCTTTCATTAATTAGGACTTTACACATTTCTTTCATAAATTAAAACTGTACATGTTTCTTGCATTAACTAAAACTTTACACTTTAAACCAATTATCAGCTTATAACATTTTAACTTATAAAAAATGATATCTCTTTATATTTCAAATCTTGAAATCAAATTTTAAGTTAAAATTTCATATATTCCAAAATTTCAAAATACTTAATAAATTTTTAGGAAAATATTACTTTAAAAATATTGACCATGGGCCTGTATAATATTTTCTAACCTAGGTTAAGTGATACGGATATGTATCATTTCAAGTAATTTAAAAAGAAAAATCCGGGTTCTATCATTTCAAACCCACAATCCCAAGAAATATAAATACGACAAAAATCAATAAAAAATCACTCGAGCCTATCATTTCAGCCCATTGTGATATTCCTTATCCTAAAGTCCGTTCGGGTATGTATCATTTCAACCCATAGTGATAGGGAACTTGCAGTGGTGATTAATAGAAATAAAATAACAGTATACATATAATATCATAACAAATGATGTAACAAATATATAAACGGCATTTATCATCATGTAATCACAACACAGGCATATATGAAGACATATCAATGTCTACAGATTCACTTGTCGTTTTTTCACAAAAATATAAGTACATATGTCTAGAGTGATAAAAACTCACTTTTTAAAAGCTAGAATTGACAAATTCAGAATAAGAATCCAAACTCCGCAAAGCACGACAAAGCACAATGCGAACTTGAGTGGATGAAGAGTCAGATCCAAATCTTATATGCAAACAAATATTACACACATAAGAATATGATTCAATACAAAACAATAGATGTTAAAACAATGAAAAAATAAATGAATCAAAGTGACATAACTTGCCTTAATTAATCTATGGCTTGGTTACACCACATATGGTTTCAACCATCATCTTATGTTGCTTGGTCATGATGGCTAAAGGTGTGCTAGAGGCCAAAGGCTGAGTATAAGCATGAAGAACAAAGAAGAAACAAAAAGAGAAAGAGAAAGAAGAGGAAGAGAAGCCATGGATCTAGAGCTTGAATATAATTGTCTTTCACGCAAATGATAATGAGAAGTTTTGGAAAGTTTTTATGCGTGATAGGCAAGAGAAATTCATGGCTAGATTAAAGGAATGAATGGCTAAGGTAAGTAATAAAGAGGCTATGCCATAAAAGGCAAGATTTTGAATGGTTTGGAAAATAAAATGGCAACAAATACTTGATGTATTTAATAAAAAATTCTTTCTTTCAAGAGATGAAATGAGAAATGGAATAAAATGAGATATGTTTGAGGAGTTTTGTACGTCAATGATAAAAGGAAATACACGGCTATATAACAAAAAAAACAGCAAAGGAGTTATGAATACCAGGGAAACGGAAAGGCATAAGTTAAGGAGGAAGAAACGTATTATATATTTTATTTTTAATTACAAATAAAAAAATGAGAGATGGGAAATAATTTTTTTGTACGTGAATTTTCAGCTTGATATGAAGGCTGTGAGTAGAGTAGTTAATGGCTAGGAATGGGGAGGAAACGGCTATAAAATAATAAAGGCCATGCAAATGAAAAAGGCAAGAGTATAAATAATGTAACGTATGCCTCTTAAATTTCTCCAAGCCATTTATTTGCATACATTTCTTTCTAGAAATGAAATGTGAAGTAATGTGTACGTGAATTATGAAGTGGAATGGATGGCAAGAAAAGATTTGAACGGCTAAAGAGGAGTAAATGATAGGAAAACAAAAAGGCTAGGAAATAAAAAGCAAGAAATAAGGAGAAAGAAACACACACACACAGATATATATATATATATATATATATATATATATTATTCTTAAATGCAATTGAAAAGATGATATTTTGAGATGTTTGTACGTGATTAATAAGAGCAATTCACGGCTATGAATGGTATGTTCATGGGATACTCTTCCAGAAGCAAAGCTTATAGTGTATACAACAAAAGGACGAGAACAATCTTAGAGTCAACCAATGTGAAATTTGATGAAGGCATTGATGGTCAAAGCAAGGAAACAATTAAAAGCAATGTCGAAGAGGAGAACGAAAAGGATGAAAGTGAAAATCCAAAAGAAATTGCAACCGCGGAAGAATTCCAAAGAAATCTGGAACCAAATGGATTGAAAATCAAGGCAGATCATCCTCCAGAATTAGTATTATGTAATCCTACCATAGATATTCAAACACGTTCCTCCTTTAGAAATTTATGAGATTCGTGTCTATACGGTGGATTTATTTTAGAAATTGAACCCATAGACATACATACAGCGCTCAATGATGAGAGTTGGTTTATGACAATGCAAGAAGAGCTAAATCAATTTGAATGAAATGATGTTTGGATTCTAGCACCTAGACCTAATGATTATCTAGTGGTAGAAACAAAATGGATTTTCAAAAATAAATTTAATGAATCTAGAAATGTGATTGGGAACAAATCTAGGTTAGTTGCTGAAGGTTATAATCAAACTGAAGGAATTGATTTTGATGAAACTTACGCACCAGTAGCAAGATTAGAATCCATTAGAATTTTGTTAGCTTTTTGTTATTATAAAGGATTTAAACTAAGACAAATGGATATTAAAAGTGCTTTTCTTAATGGAATATTGAAAGAGGATGTATTCGTTGAGCAACCTAAAGGCTTTGAAAGTCAAGAATACCCTAACCTTGTATATAAACTTAAGAAAGCACTATGTGGATTAAAATAAGCTCCTAGGGCTTGGTATGAATGTCTTAGCACTTATCTCCTTGAAAATGGGTCTGTGTAGATACCACATTTTTTCTATTACACGAAAATGATGAAAAATTGATTATTCAGATAAATGTTGATGGCATTATTTATGGTGCCATTAAAAACGCTTTGTGTGAGAAATTTGAAAAAGTCATGTAGGAAAAGTTTGAAATGAGCTTGGTAAGAGAGTTGAAATTCTTTTTAGGATTTCAGATCAAACAAAGTGAAAAAGGTACGTTCATATCTCAAACAAAATATATCAGAGAGCTTGTCAACAAATTCGAATTGAAAGATACTAAACTTACAAAAACTCCTATGAGCACAACAATTAAATTTGACAACGATGAAAAAGGTAACGTAGTTGATCAAAAGAAATATCGAGGTATGATTGGATCGCTTCTTTTTCTTACTGCTTCTAGACCAGACAATATATTTTCTGTTTTTTTATGTGCATTGTTTCAATCAAATCCGAAAGAATCTCATTCAAAAGCTGTAAAAAGGATTATAAGGTATCTGTTGCACACTCTATAGTTTGGTCTATGGTATCCAACTAATGATAACTTTGAGTTAAAAGGGTATTCATATGCAGACCTTGCTGGTAGTCTAGTAGATAGAAAAAGTACTAGTGGAACGTGTTTTATGTTGGGACATTTGTTATTTGCATAGTCAAGTCGAAAAAAAATTATATTGCATTATCTACCACTAAGGTAGTATATTGCTCTAAGCGGTTGCTCTGCTCAAATCTTATGAATGATACAAATCTTGCAAGACTATGGTCTAAATTTTAAATGAGTTCCAGTTATGTATGATAGCAAAAGTGCAATTAATCTCTCAAGTAATCATTTACATCATTCTCGCACCAAGCATATAGATGTTAGACATCATTTCATTGGAGATCACATTTCCATAGAAAATATCTGCATAAACTTCACTTCAACTAATTCTCAATTAGCTGATATTTTTACAAAACACTTTCCAGAAAATAGTTTTTGCCGTCTTCGTCTCAGTTTAGGCGTTTTAGAAATGTGATTTTATATTATTTTTCTGGATTTGATCTTAAATGCCTATGTTAACTAATTTGACTCCCAATGGATTATCAAAAGGATAAATAGTGATTGAAAAAAAAAATGATGGGTGTTGATCTTGATCAAACATTATGTCTTCAGAGAGTATATTTAGAAAATTTCTTTAGAGATTTAAACAAAATTTGTAATAAATTTGGTTGGTAAAAATTCCATAATCATCACTTGTCCTTATGACAATCACTTATGAAAATCCAATATAGTATGTCAAAAAGTGGTATTTAAACAGGAATATTCATTTTTTTTAAATTAGCAATAAAATCATCCAAAAGTACCCACTCTCATTTAAAAGTCCTCACGGTTATGCATGGGTGAACTACATGAATCTCTGATTATTTTCTTTCATGCTTATTTAAAAGTCCTCACGGTTATGCATGTATGGAACACATATCAAAATTAGATGAAATAAGCGAGTTGATTCTAACCCCATTTAAAAGTCCTCACGGTTATGCATGGTTAGAAGATGCTTGGAATTCATTTTTAATAAAAGTATGGAATACTACTAATCTCATTTAAAAGTCCTAAGGTTATGCACGGTTAGTAAGTATTTATATTACTATCATAGATATACCACAAATGGACACGGCTATATGGTTTTCTATGCCGACATCACCCCTATCACTCTAAAATGGAATATGCGCTTAATAGAGTATTTATGATTTATATTTGATTTTTTTGAAATTTAATATTTATACTCAATTAGGTATTAATGTTGTGTTAATGTCTATCACTTTCTCACTCTTATCTAACACTGTTACTCTTTTACTGGTAACAAAAGGGAGAGAGAAGTTAAGATTTTGACAAATAAGTCATTTTTTTAATTGCATCTAGGTTTATTGCATTTTTTCATTATTATTGTTTTTTATTTACTTTCATATTATTTTTATTATTATGTTCATGCATATGTGAAGGGGAAGCTTCGTTGTATGGGTGGTATTCAAATCAGGGGAGCTAACAGAATTCATCAAGACCAAATACATTTAAAAGATTCAAAATCTTAATATATGTTTGTTGTCATCAAAAGTGGGAGATTGTAGAATACAATAGCCTACGATTTTTGTTTGATGATAATAAACATTTATAGATATACAGATATTAAATGTATTGGATATAATACTATTCGATATAGAATATTCAAACACAACTTTAAGAAAAGAATAAACATATATTCATTGAATAATAAACAAATATTTTATTCAAAAAAATACTTTATTACAAATTTAAGCTCTCGCTATATTTACACAATTCCAAATACAAGTTTCAATTACAACACAATTTTCACTATACAATTTTACATATATGTTTCACCTCACTACATATTCACTCATTACTCTTATTTGATTTTCAACTCTATTTCAGCTTGTGTCCAGCCATCTGTTATACCTGTCAAATAAATAATGTAGTAAACTGGAAAAAGAAACAAATTTAAATTACAAAAATAAAATTGAATTTAAAATTTATTTTTGCATCGGGTATTTGGGTTGTTTCTTTTCATATTTATGACAGGGACCAAATATATGTGCACGAACAACTTGTAATATGCACAGTGTATCACTGTGAATATCACAAGGCTGTTTCCCAATTTCATCTCACAGACAAGTGCAAATGCACACATGTACAAATCGAATATAAATGGATACGGCACATGCATTACACAATTACACATATATACATGCATATGTATACATGTATGTACATGAATATATGCATGATTTTCAAAATCAATAAGCAAGTGCATACAAACACAACAGTGCATAGGAGTTCAGAGGCAAACCGGTTCAAGGGAAATCTAGTCAGAAGTGATAAGTCGGAGTGCACAAAGTACACATGCACTGATACATGTGCGAGCACACATGGACAAAAGCAGTGGTCAACACAAGGCATGCAACCTGACTACAATAACTCAGGTCCAACCAACATGACAGCAGCTCAACCAAATGTACAAATGAAGATCCAACCAACATACAAACAGCCTCAACCAAATGTACAAAGGAGAAATAACAACATGACATCAGCTCAACTAGACCAGTCAAAGCAAAAAAGTTTCAAACATGCTCAGGTCCAACCAACATGACAACATACATATATACATAATTGTACACACATGTATACACATATATAGTGGCAACCAAATAAGTAAACATGCTCATATGTACATGGATATGTAAGCATTCAGACATGAACACACATGAAAACAAGACAACCAGAATTTATGGCCAAAGAATACAAGTGCACCAAACATAGAGCATAGCCATAGCAATCACACACATATATACTTACATATATGTATCTATGTATGTATGTATATACATGGAGACATCAGATCAAACTCAAGCAAGGCAACATAGGGGATACACAAACATACACTAATTACTAGTACAAGGAAATGCAAGGCTAACATCCAAGACTCCAAGTCCAGATCAATAAAATGACAGAACATAGATCAACTAATCATAATACAGATAAACAGTGAAGCAGCCGTGGGTCATGCAAGGAAACGTAAAAATCGAAAATTATCAGCAGTAGTTTGAACAAAGTCAAGAGAATTCGATCAGAAGTCATGAGGAAACACATTTCAAAAAATGGAATAGCGAATGATGAATTGAACAAGTCGTAGGCAGCCAAGATCGGAACCAATTCATTTAAACATATTATATTCGACCAATAAACAAGTCAGAAATCACATGATCGTTCAATCAGAAATCAATGCAAGTACTAAAATTACGAAGAACTCAAATCAAAATATTTGAAACAAAATTTTAGGGTTTTGATCCCTACAAATACCGAATTCATCATCGGCAAATAATTCCATTCGAGTTCAAGCAAATTAACAGAATAAATAAAGTAAAAAGTAAAAAATCGCATATCGATATTATACAAAATCCGAACTCAAATCCTCTGGAGCGATTGAACAACATTGACCGAAGAAGCACAAAATCCAAATTCATCAGAATCGATCAACTCAACCAACATAGAGGATTCGAAAGCACCAAAATTGTTGAAGCCCGGATCAGAGACTCAATTAAAGATAGATGATTTAATTTAAGGAAGCGGGGGGTTCAATTCAACAAAACCCTAAATCAAAGACAGAAAAAGTGAAAGAGGAATAATCGGCCTGGATATACAAATAAGGATAAGAGGATTATCTTGTTTTTGGACTGCACTTTTTTTAATTAGGCCGACCATATTAGATATTTGGTTTTTTATTTATTTTTAGTTCTTTTTTCTATTTTTGTTTTAAATCAAACTGTAGATTAATTAGTTTACGAACTACAGTTTTGTAGTTCGAGAATTCGCAACTCAGTGGCTAAGTTATAGCAAAGTTTTGAGCTTAGAGTAAGGTTAATCAAGTGAGCGGGTTACGCAAGTTTATGGTCTTTGTAAGCGTCTGATCGCTTAATTTCTAGTAGAAACCTTAGGGGCAGCACGTAGGCAAATTTTTGCCGAAGTTGGGTAAAACTTTTTGTGATCTTTACTTTTTTTTCCATATTAATATTTAATAGACCCTATTCACCCCCCCCCCCCCTCTTTTAGTTGAAAACGATCCTAAATCTTCATTCTAAATCATCCGCATATGCAGTATGGCATTCTTTCCAGTTCTTCTGCGTTTGCAGTGTGGCTTTCTTTATTCTGGATCATCTGCATTTGTAGTGAGGCGTTCTTTCTGGATTTTTCGAGTTTGCAGTGAGATGTTCTTTCTCAGCTGGAGCTGTCTATCGATCTCATCCACACTGGGATGCATCATGGACTTTTTGAGTACTTCTAACACCTCATTACCTGGTAGCGCCCTTGTCGAAGCTCGATATTGAGGTGTAATGGACGGTGGCCTTGTCGAAGCTCATTCTAGATGTACCTGAGTCTTTTTTTCATTGTTTTTGTATTTTGATTAGTCATCTGCCAGGCATGTTGGAAATACCTTTGTTTTTGGTGTTATATATATACACACACACATGCATGTGTGCTCTCCTCTATTTTAGAGGATCACGCATTTCTCTAAAAAAAGATAATTAATTAGTAACTAATCTTTACTTAATTATAATCAATAAACCCTGTTAAATCTTAATTAATTATTAATTATTTAAACTTAATTAATAAAAATTTAATCATTCAAAAACTTAATTAACTTTATAAAATATCATTATTAAGTCTATAAAATAATTTCAAAACACATTAAGTTAGGAATTTTAAGCGAAATTACATCCATAACGACTATAGATCCAAATACCATGACTTTCTAACTTGTTTAACATCTCAAATATCCTTTAACACTCTTACCTTTACTTTGAATTACTTTACTTACTAAGCATAAAGTTTTTGGAGCAAAACTAAAGTTAGAAAACATTATAAAACATTTTGTTAAAACAAGGTGACTAAAACAAGTTTGAACCCAAGGAATCTCTATGTCACTTAACAAGTTCAAATGTTAATTTTTTTTATCATACATCATATACACATGTCTAACCATCCATAAACATATAACTATCATAGCACAATTAAATATAAAAAATTTATAACAAACACATCACTTAAGCATTCGATTCATAAGTCAAAATCTAAAACACGACTAACAACCCATATATATGTTCAAACCACACAATAATTCAACCAAACAATCAACTTATTTTACCACCAATTAGTCAATACATATAAAGATAAAAACTTTCCCAAAAAAGTAAGAAGTTTACTCACCGAAACGTTTTGAAAACTTGAAACATTTTGGAATTCGGAAAGCTTGGAAAATCACAAAATCTACTCGAAAATAGGTCAACTTCCCCTCATTTTTAGACATGTAATTCTCTATTTTGGAAAAGTGATCAAAAGGGTTATTTTATGAAATTCTTTCCTTTATAATTTGGAAAAAAGAAACACTCAATTTCAGTTATTTACGAGGAAGATATGGTCGAAATAAGAAGGACCATTCTTGGACTTAGATCTCTGAGTCCAAAAGTACTTTACAAATAAACGGGATTTTCACATAGTTAGTGTGAGGACTCGATTCTTCGACTTCCAAAAATCGACATCAATACGTCCACTGTATCAACTGCCGAGAAATCGAATGCTGGAAAATCGAATTCTTAGGGTTTAAGAAGAAGAAAAGGGTAGAAGAAGAGAGAAAGAAAAGTAACTGAACAATATCAGAATCTCACAATCGCAGCGGAACAACATATAATAGATAAATGAATCATCTTTAAAACAAAGAACTATATCAGTTATTACATTACATCACATTACATTACATTATATCATCAGAGTGTACAACAACAAACAGCGAAAAAGAAATACTATATACTAGTTGATATGCCATGCCATCCAGCTTGCCTCCAATTCTCTACAGCAACTCCCGAATTCCAGAATGACCTGATAACCTGACTCTAGACTGCCCGTGTGGAAATTGGTGGGCACCCAGAGTTTAGGAAGGAAACAATAAACTCTGAGTCAGTCATGGGACTGGTGTGAGAACTTAAAATAGTTTATCTTAAAAAAACAAACAAAGAAATATTTTTAAAGTCAATTCGCAATGCTTTTTGAAAATGTAACTACCATAAGACCTCCCACCACACACATAATGCAAACGCAGACTTGGAGGAGATTTCTTCTTATGTTAGTCAAAGACGCTTACTACGCAAAATCAAATCATTTTTGATATTATTTTTAGTGCATAGTGTAGAAAACATTTCGAAAGTAGAATATAAATCTTAGCCAGCATAGGTACCATTATATTATGCCTATTATAGCTACCATATTAGATGGCAGGTTCTACAACTAAAACCGTACAAGGTTCATATTGTTTCTTTGGATTTCCAACAAATGGTCAGGCCAAGGAACTTCCCATTGCCACATGGGTACGCCTCTGGAAAGACGCCCCGAGAACCTAACCCGATCTCTGCCAACACAAGGCCAGGTTACCCCGAACCGGGTAACTACTGACACGAATATGTCATCCCTCGTTCGTAACCGATCTATATCCGAGAATCCTCGATTCCAACAACCACAAAGAAATAAATTTGCACCAACAACATAGGTTAAGTATCTGGGCTCCATACCATGATACCACCTCTATCCAGAAGGAATGACATACACTAAAGAGGCGCTACCCCCTAATAACCTAGTTGCATCCTTCCTGTTTTGACCATTTCCGGGGTGTGAGGTCCGACGAAGTTTCGTCCACAAAGCTACACTTTATACAAAGCCATGCTTCGATCAACAATTGATCAACAGCACTTCGTATGCCACATTACCAATTTGGGAATGTATCACTAGTAACCATCAACTACATAACCTCTAAGGGTGTTAAGCTAAGAGAATAAATTCTCCACCACCAACGGGAACATATTTGATAGAAACCAGCTTTACATCTCAAATTGTAACGTCAGATACACATCCATACAAGTCCGTTTTAGGATCGAATGGAACCGAAGGCACTTACAAAGAAGTCCTTGCAATCCAGATATTCACTAATCACGTCCGGAATTCCCATCACAAAGTGTCATAAAATCTATATATCGGAGATCAGCCGATGCAGAAACATTCGACGGTAATCCTTCCGTTTTCATAAATGTCCGGTCTTCAACACCAGTCTTCAAATACAATCCATAACGACGTATCACATATTCGGAATGGGTTATACGACCCAAAGGTTCTTTCCCGGCTAACCCGAAAAGTGAGCGCTTATTTTTGAAAATAAGTGTGGCATTCAAATTCAAGAAAATCACAACAAATACCCATTTAAAGGTAAATATTGATAGTCAGTTATTTAACTATCAATAGGTATGCACAACATCACCAGATTCCAAATAATTTTCTAAATTATTTATTTTCCAAAAATATCTTTACAAGATATATATTTTCCACACTTTAGCATTTGAAAACAAATTTCAAATCACTTTTCACCTTTATAACTTTTGAAAACAAAATTCAAATTGTTTCCCTACACGGGATATATTCACAAATCTTTACTCATTTTCATTTCAAAATGGGTCATTTAAACCAATTAAATAAATCCTTACCGATTTACTTTATATTTACGTTCCAAATCCATAAATTTATTTTCACACTTCTGTTGATACACGAAGATTTTGATCAATGACAATGAGCTTCAACAAATAGGAAGAGAATGCAAAAGCTAGAAGAAGATTGATGAAGACCAAAGTATAAACATTAGTATGATTTTCTATGGGTCTTAGTCTAGATTATTTGTTAAAATCTATCCTCGAAATTGCACATATTCACATATTCGCTGTGCATACTTTTATACTTCAGTCGACTAAACAGGCGTGGCCAGTCGACTGAAACTGTACACATATACAAAATTGCACGGTTTTAGTCGACTGAATTGCCTGTGCAGTCGACTGAAATTGTTCCTGAAAATTTTTCTTCATATTTTCAGTCGACTGAATCTCCTGCTCAATCGACTGAATTTAAACCTGCGAATTTTCTTTGAAAAGACACCTTCTTCCTCCCAAGAGTTGCAACCATTCATCAATGGAAATGGAAGCATCTCTTGTTTGTAACCTTCGACAACATATGCACCTCTTCTACAAATATATATACATGATTCTAACATCATTTAATGAACCGAATTCTCTTGCTTTAATCTTACTATTCTCTTGTTCATATTCTCTAGATATTCTCAAAGCAATCACCAATCTATTGCTTGAATCACAGTTTTTATTTATAACATTCTTTTGATTCATAGCAATTCACATTTCCTAAATCTTCACAAACACATTGCATATTCTCGAGGATAAGATTATAGGAATATTGTACTACATAAGACTCATTAGTGTTGACAAGAACACAACAAGTCGAATATTGTATTTTAGCAATTGATTTGAAGTCCTCTTCGGTTGTTGAGGCAAGAAATCCCGTTCGGTTGTTCGGGTAAGTTGTAAACCTATTCCTCCGGGTGAAGTGAGGGTGTTAGTTAGTGAAATTCCTAAGTGAAGCTTAGGAACTGGACGTAGGACGAGAGGTCCGAACCAGTATAAAATCTTGGTGTCTCTTTACATTTACCTACTTTATCTACCTAGACTTTTTCCATATTACATGATCCTACCGCATAGCCTCTTTCAATTGGTATCAGAGCAAGGCCGTCCTATAACCATAACACCGTTATTAGACATATTGATAATATGGAAAATAACACAAGCACAAGCACTATAGTTCTACATTTGCGGAAGGACAATCCACCCAAAGACCTCCTCTATTCAATGGACTAAACTATAACTATTGGGCTACAAGGATGAGAATTTATATGCAAGCATCAAGTTTCGAAGCCTGAAATGCTACTCAAGCAGAGTTCGTTGTACCTACAACCGATTATCCTACATGGACACAAATTCAAAAGAATGAAGCAAGTGCAAATGCCAAAGCTATGAATATGCTATTTTGCGCCCTGGATAGAAACGAATTCAACCGTGTTAGCATATGTACTACTGCATATCAGATATGGGAAACACTTAAAGTCTTACATGAAGGCACAAACAAGGTTAAGCAAACTAATATATGCATGCTGAAGAATCAATTCCAAAACTTTAGAGTGCAACAAAATGAATCGATCAATGACACGTACTCAAGATTTCAAGACATTCATCATGCTCTAATCGGACTAGGAGAAAGATACACGGATTTTGACATTGTGTCTAAAGTTTTAAATTCACTCACTGATGAATGGGAAAGAAAAGTACTAGCAATCGAGGAAGCAAATGATCTATCTACAATGAAACCAGAAGAATTGATTGGAAATCATATGTCGTATGAAGTAAATATGCAAGCTAAAAAGGATCAAGCTCAAGAAAGAAAGAATGTTGCTTTTCATGCGGAAAAGGAAGAATCAGAGTCTGAAGATGAGGATCTAGCATTTATAGCCAAAAATTTCAAGAAATTCTTAAAGTATAGAAAAGGAAACAAAAACGGATTCAAAAAGAATTTCTTGAACAAACCTTCATCCTCAAATATAGAATGCTTCAATTGTCACAAGAAAGGACACATGCAAAAAGATTGTCAAGAACAAATGAAGGAAAATCAGAAAAACTTCAACAACAAAAACAAGAAAGAGGAATTCAAAAAGAAGGCATTTTCTGTAACATGGGATGATTCAGATTCATCTTCATCCGAACATGATAGTGATAGCGACAATGAACAGGCAAATGTATGCTTCATGGCTCAAGAATCTGAGGTAAATAATTTAACTTTCGACGATTTAATTGAAGTAAACACTGAACTTTTAAGCACAATAAAAACTCTTAAAAAGAAACTCAAAGAAACTCGTGAATATCAAAACAAAGCTGAATTTGAAAGGGATATGTTAAAAGATGAAAAGAAAATCTTAGAAGAAGAACTTGAAAAAGTTCAAGAATCTCATTCAAATTCGGAAACTCAATTATCACTCTTAAGTCAAGAAATTGAAACTCAAAAAACAAAGAATGATATAGTTGTTTCTGAAAATCATGAGTTAAAAACTAAGATTAGACAAGTTGAGTTAGAAAATAATAGTCTTCAAGCTAGATTAGATGACATCACTAAAAATGTTTCTAATTTTAACGAAGGAAGAGAAAATTTATCTAAGATTTTAGAAAATTCTCAATCCGCTTCAAGTAAACATGGATTAGGATATAAAAAGGAGTCAAAAATTCCTAAAAAGAAAAATACAAATTTAAAAAGGAATATGGATTCAAAACAACAAATATTGCTAAAGAAACCTATTAAAACAAAAATAGAAAACAAAGTAGTTAAAATTTGGATACCAAAGACTAACAATGTATTAACAAGAAATAAATACATTAAAACATTTATGGATAATGTTCATCATAATGAAAACTTTATTTATAAAAAGGATACTAAACCAAATTGGGTTTGGTTTCCTAAACTCTAACTTTTTAGGACCCTATTAAAAGGTGGGTACCAATAATTTCATATTTATTTTCAGGTCCCACTCAAAAAGAAGAAATGGATATTAGACAGTGGTTGTTCAAAACACATGACCGGAGACAAAGATATACTTTAGAAACATTTCCATATTTCAGTCGACTAAAACAATCTGTTCAGTCAACTGAATAATAATTTTAAATATTTTCAATTTTGTTATATGTTACTTTATATAATTTATAAACCACACATTTGTAAAACTAAATTATTAAATAAGAAACATACATTTTAACAAAATCCTCTTTACCACTAAATCTCTATGCGGTTAAAAATTCTTATTAAATTATAACCGTTATTTGTTTAGTAAAATTCTATTATAAATAAACTCTTAAAAAAAAATTATTTTCATCTTGATTTTACGAATAAAATCTTAATTCAATATAAAATGTCATCCAGCAACTCCTTCTCTCCAATCAATATCACCTCGTCAGCTGATAACACTCCAATGTCGCTAAAACATCCCACACCAACACCAGCACATGAGCCGGTTTACAAATGGGAAAATTATCGTACTGGTTTCACACCAGAATCCAAAAAGGCGAAACGCGGACTCTTTCTCTCACCTGACACAAAAAGAAAGATTGATGAAATTCATCACTTCCAACAACAACAAATAGATCTTCAAAGAGAACTATACTTCGAACAAAAAGTTACGGCAAGACGCTTGAGCTTCCTAGAGCAAATTGGCTTACGCTTCTGTGGATCAAAGAAGAACGAAGTGGCTGAACCCCTACCTAGCCCTGTTAGCTCTCTTGATCCATCTTCATCTTATCGTACTCCAGTCGATCATATGAATCCTTGGACGTCTCCTAAGACTCCTCAATATAGTCCAAATTCATGGGATATAAATTACATGAAGAATGAAGGAAAGAAGTCTCCAAGTCCATCTCCAAAGAAATAGTTAAATTTTGAAATATTTATATGTTGTTACATCAATATTTTTGTAACTATTTCTTTAAATAAATTATTTAATTTCAAAAATTAAACAACAAAATTGCATGTTTCAGTCGACTGAATGCCCCTTCTTAGTCGACTGAAAATATGACAGAAAACAATATATACTAAGTTCAGTCGACTGGAACCATCTGCACAGTCGACTAAAAATTCAACAGAAAATTTCAGCAACAAAAATTCAGTCGACTAAATGTACTGCTCAGTCGACTGAATCTATCACAGAACACTTCGGCCTTTGATTCAGTCGACTGAACAGAACATTCAATCGACTGAACGCTGCTTCCCAGGCAAAATTTCCGCTTTTATCCATCAGATTTTACCCTACCAATTCACTTTTACCTCCTGCAAACCTTCTTCCCTAAATTAATTTCGAAACCCTAGCTCCTAAATTCCTCAAAATCAAATCAATTCTCACCCAAATGGCACCAAAAAGAGCAAGAGCTTCATCTTCTTCATCCTCTGAGCCAATTGATGCTCAAATAGCACAATGACTTTACGATGGAACGGCTGTCACTCGATGAAACAAGATGAAGAATTCAAGAATTTTCGAGCATTCTTTCGTTGATTTTCAAAGCTTTCAAACCTACAATATTCAAGCGTTAACAGATCCGGCAGGTTTAACTTCACTTTTAAATTTGAAAAGAAATGACCATGCCATTAATCATGTAATGGTAAAATTATTTTATGCTAATCTTAATCTTGGACACCAAATTCCAAGAAACCCAAACAATAGTGTTTGGAGTATGGTGTGTGGAAAGAAAGTTTGGTTTTCATTAGATAGAATAGCACATATTTTAGAGTCTCCAAATGTCGGGAGAAAGTTAGAGGAAATAGAATTCAATCCACACATTCGTGACAACATCAACCATCGATTCATGGATGATAATATCAACTTTAGGGATTTTAAGTCCACCTCTCTTCGACCTATGGCGAGAATCCTCCATAAAACCCTAATGAGAACGATTACTCCTCGTACAGGATCGTAGGAAATTGTCTACCCAAATAACTATCGAGCTTTATATGCCATTTTCGGCAATATACAAGTTAATTGGGTACAGCTTATTCTTGATGAGTTTCTCACCTTCAACAATGGCAAAATGCGCACCATTTACTTTGGAGAGTACATCATGCGACTTCTCCTAAATGTCGATACGCCATTACCTGAATCAGAGAATACAATGGTCCATCAAATTAACCATCGGACCATAAGCCTAATACAACTCCCATCTCGACCTCCTCGCATAATATCACTTGCCGAATGGGAAGCAAGAAATCAAGAACAACAACAACAACCTCCTCAACCTCGCCACGAAGAACATTTTGAGCAAGATGATGAAATACGTCTTGTTGACCCAAGCTTCACTACCAACCAATCCTTGGGGATTTTGTCAAGAAATCAACAAATTCTTGACACGCGTCTTAAAACGGTAGATCGTAAGCTTAACAAAATAAAAGGATTCTTCAACAAGCTTTGGGATGTAATCTCCTGCTCAAGCACCAAGACTGCTTCAACATCATGCGGCAAACGTCCGGCACCTACATTTACATGGACGACATCCGAAGAGCATACAAGTAGCAGCGCTAGTGGAGCTAGTTGTGGCCAAGGAGGAAGAGCACATAGACCACCAACAGGAGGACCCGTCATACGTGAACCAATAGGAAGAGAAGTTTCATATGACTGGGATAAGGATGAGTAATTTTGTTGTTTTGATGTGTATTTTTAACTTTCTAATGGCTTGAATAAATAGCCATTTTTGTCTATCACAACATTTTTTCTTAATTCATGCTTATGCAAATATTCTCTATGATTCAGTGATTGTTTTTACTGCTGTTAGTTCTTCCTTTTTGTCAATGACAAAGGGGGAGAAAATCTATGGTGCTAACTTTGTTTTGTAGGAAAGATAGTGCATACATTCAGGGGGAGAAAGTAAGTATATACATCTCTAGAATAGTATTGTCATCAATCAAAAAGGGGGGGAACGTTGATACACGAAGATTTTGATCAACGACAATGAGCTTCAACAAATAGGAAGAGAATGCAAAAGCTAGAAGAAGATCGATGAAGACCAAAGTATAAACATTAGTATGATTTTCTATGGGTCTTAGTCTAGATTATTTGTTAAAATCTATCCTCGAAATTGCACATATTCACATATTCGCTGTGCATACTTTTATACTTCAGTCGACTAAATAGGCATGGCCAGTCGAATGAAACTGTACACATATACAAAATTGCACAGTTTCAGTCGACTGAATTACCTGTGCAGTCGACTGAAATTGTTCCTGAAAATTTTTCTTCATATTTTCAGTCGACTGAATCTCCTGCTCAGTCGACTGAATTTAAACCTGCGAATTTTTTCTGAAAAGACACCTTCTTCCTCCCAAGAGTTGCAACCATTCATCAATGGAAATGAAAGCATCTCTTGTTTGTAACCTTTGACAACATATGCACCTCTTCTACAAGTACATATACATGATTCTAACATCATTTAATGAACCGAATTCTCTTGCTTTAATCTTACTATTCTCTTGTTCATATTCTCTAGCTATTCTCAAAGCAATCACCAATCTATTGCTTGAATTAGTGTTTTTATTTATAACATTCTTTTGATTCATAGCAATTCACATTTCCTAAATCTTCACAAACACATTGCATATTCTCGAGGATAAGATTATAGGAATATTGTACTACATAAGACTCATTAGTGTTGACAAGAACACAACAAGTCAAATATTGTATTTTTGCAATTGAGTTGAAGTCTTCTTCGGTAGTTGAGGCAAGAAATCCCGTTCGGTTGTTCGGGTAAGTTGTAAACCTATTCCTCTGGGTGAAGTGAGTGTGTTAGTTAGTGAAATTCCTAAGTGAAGCTTAGGGACTGGACGTAGGACGAGAGGTCCGAAACAGTATAAAATCTTGGTGTCTCTTTACATTTACCTACTTTATCTACCTAAACTTTTTCCATATTACACGATCCTACCGCATAGCCTCTTTCAACTTCAAAAATAAATCAACATTTATTTTTAAACAAATTTCCCTTTCTTTTATAAATTCCATAGTGAATTTACACTTCCAAAATATCTATGAATATACGATTTTCAAATCGATTTCTAATATTCATTTTCAATTTATCTTTAAAAGATAAAATCTCAAAACATTCACTTCATATTGGAAAAACATTTCCATACTTATTTAATAATAAGTAATTCACAAATCTATTTATTTTCAACACTTGGAAAATATTCAATATACTTAAATCACAATTAAGTATATATTTCATTCTTTAAAGAAAACATTCTCTTAAACACATTTATTTGAGTCAAAACGAATGTTGCCTAAAACATCGTTACGACAACCCAAAACCACTAGTATAGGGATTCGAACTTAAAATAGATATATAAATCCCAATACTATATAAAACATTCCTTTCGGAAATCATTTATTATAACAACGGTGTTATAGTCCACTATTTCCTTATTTCTCGAAAACGTCTATTTCAACAATGAATGTTGAAATCTATGGTTTCGATACTTAATACATTTTAAAACATCTTTAAATCGTTTTAATTCTATTTAAAACATCACTTCCCCAAAACATTTCTTTAATATATTATTCGCTGTCCAAAATCGTGAATATACTTCGTTAACCAAATTCAACATTTCTACACATTTTATTAAAGGATTATCCACTGTCCAAAATCGTGGATATATCTCCTTTAATAAACTATAATAATTAACTTATCAAAATAAGTCGATTTCGGATTTATAAAACAACGTTTATAAATTCACATTTATATATTTTATAAAAACTTCAACTTACAAAATCCCTTAATTAACAAATTCTATTTATATCTCATTTAAATGCCAAAATCCAATTTATAAGTTAATTACTTAAAAATCTTTTATTTTAAAAAAATCTATTCATTTTATAACTTCACAATTTATAAACCTATAGATTTCATCAACTTATGAAATCCATTTATACTACATTTTAACACTTATAAAAACTCGTTTTATAATTCCAATATTTTAATTTATAATATCAATTTTATAGATCTTTTATATAAATCGTTTATAATAATTCAAAAAAAATCCTAATTTAAACCATCTTATAAATTTATCAACTATTTATTTCAAAAATCACATTTGGGTTATATTTTACAAAAATCATAATTTTTATAAAATTACAACGTTGATTTATTTAAATTGAATAGATTCCAAAATTAAATTTTATTATGAATTCTCGGCTCAAATTTTTAAAAAAATCCAATTTTATTTATTTTCGGCATCAAACGATACCAAAAATATATTCGGCTAAATTTTAGCCTTTAACGATTTCGATCACAAAGATAATCACGCAGATTATAAATAGATCAACATACAACATTGAAACAAATTTAATCATTTGAGGAATCCAGTTGGATTCCTCCAACCTGTTTCCCTGCATCCACAGACGTTAGCACAATACCAATCCCGCTTCAAGACGGGATATCGCGGTATATGGGATTTATAAAATATTATCCGCTATTATGCGGCGCAGTAGGGTCTCATCCGCTATATAATGCGGGAAATCAACTCCAAGTACATATATAATACCAATTCCACTTCAAGGTGGAATATCGCGGAATATGTGTTTAATAAATAAAATCCGCTTAATATGCGGCGTATAGGGTCTATTTAAATTCGAATGATAACAAAAATCATCCACACACACAATCAACATCCAATCACATAATCAATCAAATTTTAAATCTATATATTTAAAATTAACCAAACAACAAAAATTCTGAGTGAGAAATTCTCATCTTTGCTTTTATTTTGCAATCCAATTCCACTTCAGCTTGTTTCCTTCACAATTTCGACCTTGTATAACAATTTTACGATTTTAATTAATATTCGAAGTAATCTATCAAATAATCAATTTTTCGTTTTGATAGTTTTAATTAACAAATTTCTCTTTTAATAATTTTATTTAACTACAATTTAAAATTTAAAACTACGTTTCCTTTAATAAATTATTTTTAATGCCAATAATTAAATGAACCATTTATACAGATTAATTCCGCTAGTAGAAAAATAAATTTCCATTTCATAGTAACTATTTGATTTTAGAAATAAATTCCCATTTATACTTTTAATTTTAACTAATTCCTTCTTTTAACAAAATATTTTCTTTTCCCATTACCGTAAATCTTAAACAAACTGTTTTACGCTTTACTGATCATTCCCATATTTGTCTATCCATATATACTTTCTTTAAACTATATATATTTATTTACTTTAAATACTACTGCCTAATAACAAAAATTATCACGGTAACATTTTTTTTCTATATAAACTTTTGCGTATATATTTATTTCAAAACTTTATCTATATATAAAATCTTCTATTTTTCTGTAAGTCTATAAAAATCTGCATATCTATAAATTTTAATTAAAACAACTATTAATAAATTTTCTTTTTCTGCTTACTGTATAAAAAATTTAACAAAATAAATAAAGTAAAACTTACAGCTACTACCCAAGATCTACTCGCGTACGTGAATCCATTCACGCGATTCGAATCGCTACCTACCCACTGCCCTAGCCTCCATCGCAACCTTGGCCATCCCACCATTCGAGGCTCGCAATTCAATCCCCCAAATCGGTCGCCACGAACGACGCCGCCACCGAAGCCCCATCACGCGGCCATCCTAGTTCGAGATGTTCGATTGCTGCTTGCTCAGGACCACCGAGCCGATGCTTGAGCACCTCGCTGATGCCAGATTGAAACCCTAGCTTGCGATTCCCCTTGTTCGAGCATTGAGTTCGAATCGGCTTCGGCCATTTGATTTTTGATTTTTTTTTTTTTTTTGAAACAAGAGGGGAAGGAATCGAACCAAGGTCGATTGGAAAAAAGAAAAAAAAAACGCGATTTGATTTTGAGAATTAAACGAAGGGTTTCAGTTTTGAAAATGAAGGAGGAAGGGGAAACGAGATTTCTGCATTTCCTTTAGCTCGGCCGTTTTTACTTCGTTCGGAATTTGTTCGCGATGCTTGCTTTTAAAAAGAAGAGGGAGGGGACACGAGTACGTGACTTTACAGGGAAAGTCTTTGATATTAACGTGCTTGCATTACCTAGCTATAGTGTTTTGATGGGGAAGGCAAAATACTGATGTTGACCAATTTCAAATTCAAATTTAAATTGAATTCGATTTAAATTTCAACGTGTTTACTTAACGTACGGTCACACAATAACTCCAATCACTACGAAAATTGAAATCTGATAATAATTCAATATTGCGGACCCAATGGAATTGATTTCGTCGAATTCCGAGACTGTGCCTAGGAAGGCTATTTTTAAATATCAATTCAAATGATAAAATCTGAAACTGAACAAATCACTTTCAATTTAAATTTTGAAGCTTCTATTATTTTCAGTATTGTCAATATGAATTTTACAAGCCTTTGAAATATTTATAATCAGCTTAAAACTGAGGATTCAAAATTTTATTCAACTTTCAATAGATTAAATTTTATAATTTAATCGCCAAATTCATAGTTATATTAGGAATTCAAGTCAAACCATCATTCAAATATTTAAAATTAATTAAATATTTTCAATTTAAATTGTCCAAAATTTTGGGTCGTTACAGACTTCCCCCCTTAAAAGAATTTCGTCCTCTAAATTACAAGTTAGGAAAAATGATTCTTAACCCGTTTAATATTTTTCATAATCCAAATAGTTTTATCAATTTTCCAAAACAAATCTCTCTAATTTAAAGACTCATTATCATTTCAACTAATTTTCCAAATTCAATCATAGGTTCCAAACAACATTGTTTTCCTAACAATTCAAATTTTAATTTACATTCAAATTTCAAACTTTCAAAATTTTATCAAAATTTTTCTAACTCTCTAAATTTTTGAAAAATTTCGCCAGCGTCTCCTTTGCGCGGCTAGCTCGGTACGACTACAAAATGGCACCACGGCCCCTCAGATTCAAAAAGAAAACGAAAAGCCAAGCGGTGGACAAGAAAATCACCAAATTTCATACTGAAATTGAAATACGTACCTTTTTTTCGAGCAATTCAATTTTATCTTTTGAAATCAAAATCCCAATTCCATTTCTTTTAATACACCTGTATATCCTGATTTCCATAATATCCAATTACAATATTCAAATATCATTTTGTACATTTTATTACAAAATTTCGATACTTACTTCTTATATCATCTTCAGTTCACTATTGAAGTTATAAATTCATTTTCATTCAATCTTACATTTCCAATCTCATTTGAATTCAATTTACACTTTCAACTCTATTTGGATTTAGTTTACTTTCTAAATATTGAATTTTTATCAATCATCTTTCACTCACAACTGCACTATTTTAAATTAGTTCCAATTACTAATTCATTACCAATTCCAATTCATTTTATTCAAATTTGTTTTCAACATTCAGTTTCAATTCCAGTTTTATTCTTTTGTTCATTCCCAAAATTTATTTTCAATTCACTATTTTGGTTTATAACCACTTATATTTAAACTGGATTTCAAATTCTATATGAATTCAATCTACTTTCATCTATAAATATTATATTCAATTCATTTCAAACTTTACTCATTTGGTCATTCATGTTAGGAACTGAGTTGATGATGTTTTGATGACAACAACCTTATATAGTTATTATACTTTACTTTATAAAATATATACTAACATTTCCATATATATATATATATATATGTATATGTATATAGGAAGTATATGCAGGTATCATCGAAGACTGATCAGTATAAAGACTCAAGCATCAAGATGAAGATCAGAGATTCAAGATTCAAGACTCTAGAGAATCAAGATTTCAAGATCTCAAGATAAGTGTCTAGTATTTTGTTAAAACTTCATAATAGCACTCTCATCTTTCTTCCAATTTTCTTTTGGGATGGAACCCAATTTCTATCGAAACCAGTGGCTTACAAACCCACGACAAGTAGCTTACAAACCTACGACAAGTGGCTTACAAACCCACTAAAATGAAAATCATTTAAACTACTTTGTACAAGTTCTCGAGTCCTATGGAGGAGCTCTGTAGGAAGGTTCTTGCAATTTCAGTTTGAATAGATTTTTCAAAATGTTTTTAAATCTGTTTTCAAAATGTTTTAGCTTTCAAAATCATGTTTTCAAAAAGATTTTCAAACTTTGTTTTAGCCTTAAAATATTCCTCTATTCTGATTTTAAAAACTTCTAATTTTAAAACATCAAAACTTATTCTGATTTTAAATATTACTTATATAATTGACGGTCTATATCAATTATATATATTTTTATATTTAAAATAATGTTTTATATTCATTCTCTATCTCAAAATATTGTTTAAACACTTTACTTTGTTTCAGAGAAGTTTCAACTTGTTTTAAATTAAATTGTCTTTACAAAACAACATCTCTATAATTTTGAACTGAGGGATGTCGACATATGGGGATACCCTGTAACGACCCGTTAAACTTGATAATATTAAATGAATTAAATTAATATAATTTCCAATCTAATGTAGAATAAATGTAGGAGTTAGATAGTAACTGGAATTAAAAGGTTAACAATTGAAATGTTTATATGGCAATAGATAGAATAACGTAAATTTGAGTTGTGGTTATAAGATTTAATTGGTTGTGAAATTAATACTAGAGGAACGCTAAATGAAAACTTTAGCAACGACAATTAAAGCTTAATTATTGTTAAATTGAATGAAAACCTAACTGAGATAGTGTAAGATGTATATCTTTGTGTAGTTGTATATGTATAGGAGATTTAAATGTATAGTTAATTATGAATTGTAGAAACGGTTATTTAATCTAATTGTTGAAAAATTAGGTGAAATATAAATAGGGAAATAGCGTAATTGTTGCACTTGAATAAAAAAATTAATTTAAGAATTTATGACAAGAATTTAAATTTCCTAAGTGTTTATATATATTGGTAAAATTGTAACTATATGGGAATTTAGGAAGTAAAATAAATGGCAGTGAGGGATAACCAATTCAATGCAATACAAAGGTGATTGGAACGACTGTTGGGTTTAATGGAGTATATATAAACAGTGAAAATCATTATAATCTCTTAATTTAATACGATTGTTTAATTAATACTAAAAGAATAAAGTTGAAATAGTATTAATGTAATAAAAACTTTAATAGATTGCAATTGTATAATGGAAGTAAATTGTTAATAAATGAATGTAAATATTAACAGATTTATGGAAATAAAATATAAAAGAATGTTGGATAGAACATAAGTGAATGAAATTGATAGTACGTTAATTTGGAGGTAAATTTAAGAAAGAATAACAACCATTATAAATTTCCTAACTTATTTGTCAATGAATGTATTTGGGAATAGAGTTCTTTTATATGTTGAATAGTTATAATGTTGTTATTAAGAATGAACGTTACTTTATTAAGTATAAATATAGTAACGGAAGTATGAATAAATTTATAGAAACGTAAAACTTACTTTAAGGTAATATTTGAGTGTAGACTTTTGAAATAGATTTGACAACAATAATTATTGTTCGTTACCTATCTTATTTGTTGTTAAGTTTATTTCGAAATCAAATCCCACATGTATTCACTAAATTTTTGCAGTTGTGTAGTTTTGGTTTGCAATTGCAGTAGTTAGTTCTATAAGGTGAGGTCTATACTAATTTTATTTTTATTGGACCATTGGTTGATATAGACTTTAGAAAGCGAGATTTATAATTTTTAATTTGAGTATTAAATTCAACAAATGGTATTTATTATTTCAAATAAAATGGAATTAAACGTAAAATATTAATTAAAATGGAATTTGTAAACATTATAGTGAAATCTTGAACTAATGTTAGTAGCATCTTTATTTTAGGCAAAAGTTTAGAATATAAAGAAAAAAAAAATCTAAAGTATGGGTTTTGAGGATTTAATTTATAAAATTCTCAAATATAAGAAAGTGTAGAAATTAACATTGCAATTAATGTACTTGTCAACTTTAATTCACAGCTAAACTTGTTAGGTCATTTAAATTGATTATGAATTTCTTTGGCGATAAAATTTAGTCAATTATAGAGTTTTAATATAAAATTGGATTTTTATAATTTATTTAATTTATTTAATGAATATTAAAAATAGCCATTTTGGCCACGGACTCGGATTTCGACGAAACCAGTTTCATCGGATCCGTATCGGTGAATTATTATAGGGTTTCAAGTTTCGTATCGATCGGGCCTGTCGTTTGATCGTACGGACGCGAAACGCCTTGAAATCGATTTAATTAAAATCAATTTGAAATCAATTTGGAAATTTTGTTTTCAGCATAACTTCTTCATACGATCGAATTTGGACGTGAAACTTTTTCCATCGCGTTCAGAATATTTTAAAATACCTATCTGGATATATGGGTTTGATAAATTTCGTTCCGGGGTTAGAACGGGCTTTTTGGGCCTTAGTTTGTTCCGTACGTTCATCTATCTAGCCTATCTACTCTAACCCAACCCTACCTATATATATACAGTTATAAACCCTAGCTCCATCCTATTGTCATTTGCTGTATATTCATTTCTTCATCTCCTTCTCCTCCTCAAATGGTTGCAAAACCTAGATCTACTTCAATCCAAATTTCAATGAAAATTCAAACTCTCAAGAAAAATTCCACAAAAATATATGTCAATGTTCTCGAAACACGTAATCTCATGGTGAAATTCGTTTTTCAAATGGAGTTATCGTTTACGCAGAATAAATTCAAACAGTTCGTGGCCATTCATCAGCGCCGTAACAAAGTTCGTCGGATCGTCAAACGGTTTCTGGGTATTGGAAAGGGGACTGAGGGGAGTCAATCTATGTAGTTGGTTTGTCGAATCAGCGGCTGGATGGTCGAGTAAGTTTGAATTAGGTTTAAAGGAAGTGGCGGCCGAAGGCATTTCTGATGACCGGACTTTGGCCATAGGGGCGGCCTGATGTGGGAAGTCTCGTGGAGGTGGTCGGCAGGGGGATGGCGGCCGGAGGCGGCGTATAAGAGCGGTCAAAGTGATGGTTGACTGTGTGCGTGCGATAGGGGGCTTCGGCCTGGGAAATGGTTCGTGCGCGTGAGCAGTAGCTGATGGTTGCGCATCCTTAGGCTGACGTGGCAAGTTTTATCAATGTGTGTCATTTTGTTTATTTCTAATTTTTGAATTCAATCACCATTTTTCGCCATAACTTCCTCATATGACCTCGGATTTCAACGAAATTTCTTTTGTTAGGATCGTAATTAAATTCCGGATCTGTTGACGCTGGTTTGGACAGATTTGGAGACCGTCAAATTTTGAGTTTAAATTGAGTTTAAATTCAATTTAAATTCCAAAGGTGAGTGTTTTAACCCACTCACAACTACTAAAAGTTTTTATGTTTGTTAAATTTATTTTAGAAATGAATAGAAATTTATTTATGAGTATTTGGCATGTTTATTTCATCATATCTGTTAAATTGCATTTATTTAATTTAACTGTTAAATTTAATTTATTTATTTCGTATTAATTGACAGTTAGAATTTATTTGTTGCATATAAACTGCTAGTTAACAGTTATATAAATTATTACTGAATATAAACTGTTAGATTAATAGTTGTTAAATTTAATTTGAATAAAATTGCCAGTTATTACCTGTTATATATTATCAAATATATATTGATATTGATTGATATTGATTGATGATTGTGATTTGGATGATGGATGATGTTGATGAATGGATGTTTTATTTTATATCATTTAAACTGCAAGTTATCATGCATATTTCATTTCATTTGGGATTGTGGTTTGAAATGATATATAACCGCATTTTTTTTAAATTGCGGGTTGAAATGATAAATATCCGTATCACTTGACCATAGGATAGAAAATTATATACAGGCACCGCGGTCTATATATATAAATATTTTAAAGTGATTTCTATGGTTTGGATGGGATACGATTTATGAAAATTTTAAGTTTTGATATTTTATAAATATTATTCTTCTACATATATACCTATGAAGTTAAAAATTTTGAATTTAGGCTGTGTATAAATCTGTTAAATAAAAATGGAAGAATTTAAGAAAATGGAGTTTGATAACTTATATCATATATTTAATGTTTAAGTTTGGAAATTTTAAGGTATGATATTTGTAACTGGAGTTTTTCCAAGATAAATTTAAATGAATATTCTAGTATAATTAAATTTAAGGAAATATTAAATTTCTAGAAATTGGAGTTGTATTTATGGATTTTATGTGAATATTCAAGACTAAATAATAGAACAATTGATTTGTTGAAAGAATAAAATTCCAACTTTAGTTTTGAAATATTAATACTCCAAATGGATATATATATATAGAAATTGAAATGGTTTTGGAACTTGAAAGTGATATTTAAATTATGGTTTAGACTTTAAATAAGGAAATATATTTGTAAAGCCATGGAAAATATTTTTCTTTAAAAAGTAACCTTAAAGTCAAACCATTTATTTTATATACCGTTGAATATCCAAACCATTCAAGTTCTAGAAGTTATGGTTTTAAACTATGAATTTTCGAAATATTATGCTTTGAAAATATAATTCAAATGTTGGTTTCCAGATATTATAGATTTTAAAGCAGTATGATTTTGGGAAAGAATTATATTTGGATAAAATGATATCATATTGTTTTAGGTTTTAAAATGATATCGTATTCATAGTTTTGAAATGGAAAATTTTATTCTGGTTTTAAAGTATAAACTATTTTTAAATGACCGCGGTGTTATAATAACGATGGGTTGGCAAAGAGACCGGGATCGGATATGGACATACTCTCTGTCGATACCGAAAACCACTTTGACTAACCGTGTACGCGGTGGAGATTCCAGAATGAAGTAGGTTGGTGGCGACGTTTCCTGTAAGGTAAATACGTGGACCCGACTCCCGTGAGTTGGCATAAGGTGGCTAAAACAGGAGCGATCGACGGGTTAATGAGGTCATTCCTCTGATCGGACACTCCTCTTCGATATTATACTTTGACTTTGGATTGATTCAGTGGCCACTTTTACTTTGATTTTTGGGGGAGTTTGTTCGAGGTGGGCGGTAGCTGCGGCTACGCGTTACCATCGGCCCGGAAGCGTAATTGGTATATCTACCCTGGCATTGCCTAGTTGTGCCGTGTCACCTACCCTAGCGCGCCTTATACGATTTTGGCTTTGTACCATACCTATGTAGTGCCCTCTGACGACGCCCAGTACGGGGGAGATTACGGTATTGTATAGACTATGGGAATATATTCTGTGTTAAGGGCTATATGGGTAACCCCTTAACGCTATTAAAAAGTAAGTTTATTTTACAAATAGACACTATTATAATAGCGCAATATACTACATAGTAAATAGTTTAATGGATCCTTAGGAGATGTAAATCCCGAGCATCTCTTGAGTTACTGTACTCATATTTATTTCTGTAAATTTAACTCACATAAGATCTTTTAGTTCTGACTCGAGTGTTTTGTCTTTTTCAAATTCGCTCGGGTCAGTCCGAGCGTTTCAGGATCGAAGACTTTAGCTTGGGGGACGAAGACGAAGAATCCGTATTATTATTATTTATAGTATTGCACCACACTCATACTGTTCCGCTGCATTGATTGTATTGGTATGTGTAACTTTGATATTTATTGTACAAGTAAAATAAAATATTTTGTAAAACAGTTTCATGAACTGCATATTTGATTATTATATTTTATCCTTCCGCTGTGAGATTTTATTTTGTTTTTTTTCTTCTCTGTTTTCTTATTTACCCCATAATAATCCGCCCTTCCGTATGGTTTGAAGTGGCACGTGTGTCAGTTTAAAGTGTGCGAAAAGGCGGGATGTTACATACCCCGTGTCGACATGGTGACAGTTGGATTCAAAATTCAATTTTCAAAAAGAAGTGTCCATTCATTTGAAAACCTTTCGCCAATGGTTATGACTGTTGTACATCTATATAAAGGCTTCCAAAATGAATTTTTAACAACTACTTTCTTATTTTCTTCACTCTTTCTTCTCCACCATTCCATATCCATAAAACTTCATATTTTCAAGATCATGCCATCATTCTGCCAAATTCTCAATAGGAAATCATTTAGATACTCTCTCTATTTGATTCTCCATCATTCTACTAAAGATCAAAGTGCTATTCAGAGTTATAGGATTAATTTGTATTCAAAAAGTCCATAGAGTATATTCATTCAAAAGGATTGTTATTAAGAAGTATTAGGGTGATCTTGTGTCCCGTAAATCAAGAGAGTTTACCCCAGACTCAGAGATATGAGGGTTCCTCAAGGCCTTAGAAATTGAGGGTTGTAATTTGGATATTGGCTTATAAAAATCTGTACAAGGATATTGCCTTGGTGCAGGACTGGATGTAGGAGGATTCCGAACCAGTATAAAATCCGGTGTATTCTTTCCTTTTACTTGTTTTACTTTACTATTTGCATTTGTTATATGTTCTGTGATCATTCTGTGTTAGAATTCTGTTTAGATTTGTGTTGAAAGTTTTAATTTAGTCATATAGTTCATATATTCTTTAAAACAATATTCACCTCCCTCTAGTGTTATTTCTGCCTTAAGATCCTTAATCCGCATCCCCAACAATTGGTATCAGAGCATTGGTTTTCATTGTTTTCATAATCTGAAACTTGAAAAATATAAAAATGGCATTTTTGGAAAATTGTGTTAAAACTGTTTTGAATCTATGCATTTCATCAAAGTATCATAAGTCTGCATATAGTTATTTTGAAAAATCAAGTTATCTACCGAATTGGTGTGTTATGCAGGGACAGACATGTTATATGGCTTTTGACGAATCAATACCCAATGGACAAACTGTGCAAATTGAGAAAGATAAATGGATACTTGATAGTGGCTGTTCGAGGCACATGATTGGAAATCCTGAGATACTCAAGGACATTACTTATCAAGATGGTGGATTAGTCAATTTTGGTGACAACTCTAAAGGATATGTGGTTGGCGTCGGCAATGTCGGTAACTCTAAAACTTTACTTATTTATGATGTTTTATTAGTTAGGAACTTAAAATATAATCTGCTTAGTATAAGTCAACTTTGCGGTAAAGGTTTTAAAATTAAATTTGAAAAAGATAAATGTCACATTGAAGATGATAAGTCTAATATAATTTTTGAAGTTAATAGTTTTTGTTGATGACAATGGGGGAGAAAGTTATAAAAATATATGTGCTTGGTGTAAGGGGGAGTCATGGAGTAAGGGGGAGTTGTAGTTTTAAGAAGAAGTCACGGAGTAAGGGGGAGTTATGAAGAGTTATGGTATGGTAAGAATATTTTATAAATAAAGGTTGTCATCATAAGAAAGGGGGAGATTGTTAGGAACTGAGTTGATGATGTTTTGATGACAACAACCTTATATAGTTATTATACTACTTTATAAAATATATACTAACATTTTCATATAGATATATATATATACACACACACATATGTATATAGGAAGCATATGCAGGTATCATCGAAGACTGATCAGTATAAAGACTCAAGCATCAAAATGAAGATTAGAGATTCAAGATTCAAGACTCTAGAGAATCAAGATTTCAAGATCTCAAGATAAGTGTCTAGTATTTTGTTAAAACTTCATAATAGCACTCTCATCTTTCTTCCAATTTTCTTTTGGGATGGAACCCAATTTCTATCGAAACCAGTGGCTTACAAACCTACGACAAGTAGCTTACAAACCTACGACAAGTGGCTTACAAACCCACTAAAATCAAAATCATTTAAACTACTTTGTACAAGTTCTCGAGTCCTATGGAGGAGCTCTGTAAGAAGGTTCTTGCAATTTCAGTTTGAATAGATTTTTCAAAATGTTTTTAAATCTGTTTTCAAAATGTTTTAGCTTTCAAAATCATGTTTTCAAAAAGATTTTCAAACTTTGTTTTAGCCTTAAAATATTCCTCTATTCTGATTTTAAAAACTTCTAATTTTAAACATCAAAACTTATTCTGATTTTAAATATTACTTATATAATTGACGGTCTATGTCAATTATATATATATATTTAAAATAATGTTTTATATTCATTCTCTATCTTAAAATATTGTTTAAACGCTTTACTTTGCTTCAGAGAAGTTTCAACTGGTTTTAAATTCAATTGTCTTTACAAAACAATATCTCTATAATTTTGAACTGAGGGATGTCGACATATGGGGATACCCCATGTCGACATGGTGACAGTTGGATTCAAAATTCAATTTTCAAAAAGAAGTGTCCATTCGTTTGAAAACCTTTCGCCAATGGTTATGACTGTTGTACATCTATATAAAGGCTTCCAAAACGAATTTTTAACAACTACTTTCTTATTTTCTTCACTCTTTCTTCTCCACCATTCCATATCCATAAAACTTCATATTTTCAAGATCGTGCCATCATTCTGCCAAATTCTCAATAGGAAATCATTTAGATACTCTCTCTATTTGATTCTCCATCATTCTACTAAAGATCAAAGTGCTATTCAGAGTTATAGGATTAATTTGTATTCAAAAAGTCCATAGAGTCTATTCATTCAAAAGGATTGTCATTAAGAAGTATTAGGATGATCTTGTGTCCCGTAAATCAAGAGAGTTTACCTCAGACTCGAAGATAGGAGGGTTCCTCAAGGCCTTAGAAATTGAGGGTTGTAATTTGGATATTGGCTTATAAAAATTTGTACAAGGATATTGCCTTGGTGCAGGACTGGATGTAGGAGGATTCCGAACCAGTATAAAATCTGGGGTGTTCTTTCCTTTTACTTGTTTTACTTTACTATTTGCATTTGTTATATGTTCTGTGATCATTCTGTGTTAGAATTCTGTTTAGATTTGTGTTGAAAGTTTTAATTTAGTCATATAGTTCATATATTCTTTAAAACACTATTCACCCCCCTCTAGTGTTATTTCTACCTTAAGATCCTTAATCCGCATCCCCAACAATTCATCAATTAGTTTCACTTACTAATTTACTTTAATACTTCACTTAGTTTATCACAACTCAAATCCAATCTCAATTCAATTCTTTTTACTTACCAATTTGAAATGAATTTCAACGTTTAGTTCCCAATTTCATTTACTTGCAATTGTAAATTCATTCATTCATTTGTTACTATTCCAAATTTATTTTCAACTTAATAAATTTTTCTTTAAGTAATTATTTCACTTAGCCTCCTTAGACCTTTCTTCAAATTCACTTCATTTAATTGATTCACTTATACTTTAATTTAACTTCATCCTTTAAATTAAATTTATTCTATCAAAATTCAAATTGTATAATTTATCAACTCATTTATTATTCCCATAAATATTTTAAATAGGATTCCAGTGTCTTTTCAACCTTTCAAAACCATTTTTGAAAACAATTCAAATTATCCTTTGAATTTCAAAACCAAACCCAAAATTTTTCCAAACATCTTTCATTTAAAATAATCTGGCAGCAATTCCTCTTTTGAAAACCCGAAAATGAACACCGATGATGTCGCGATCATCATCGAAATTATTTTCCAACGACCGAAAAGATTTTAGAGTTTTCATCCCTTCAAAACATTCTTTTTCCCAAACCCTTGAAATTTATCTTCAAACCACAAAGGATTTAAACTTTCCAAATCTCCAAAATTTTCAAATTCTTTTCAAAACATTTCCAAATACTTCTCTGGAACTCCGCTTCAAATTATAAATCACATTTTCAATTTACATTCTCAAATTTCATTTGTATTTGAATTAATTTCCTTAACTCTTTGTTATGATTTCAATTCTTACTCAACTTTAATGATAATGATTTAATACTATCACTTCCTAACAAACAAGCAGCCATATACTATAATAATTTACAAAAATTATTTCCTTTTATATACAAAATAGTTTTGGGCAAAACTATTTCATTTACCCAATTTTAAAACAATACTGTGTCGGTTTATCTTGTTTAAGAGTTTAGAAACTCCTATCGATTCAGTTAGCTAGACTGCACCAACCAGAATCTATAAACAATCAACCGATACGTCAACACAATACAAAACAATTTCATATTCACTAACAAATACGCGCTCATGTCTATTATTACACTCAAACTCATTCTAGAGTACTGCTGACTCTATCTCTAATGAGTAACAACCAATAGAACCAAGGTTGTCGCTTAACCAAATGATCTGATACCAAATGTGAGGACCCGATTCTTCGACTTTCGAAAATCGACATCAATACGTCCACTATATCAACTGCCGAGCAATCGAATACCGGAAAACTGAATTCTTAGGGTTTAAGAAGAAGAAAAGGGTAGAAGAAGAGAGAAAGAAAAGTAACTGAACAATATCATAATCTCACAATCGCAGCGGAACAACATATAATAGATAAGTGAATAATCTTTAAAACAAAGAACTATATCAGTTATTACATTACATCACATTACATTACATTATATCATCAGAGTGTACAACAAAAAACAGCGAAAAAGAAATACTATATACTAGTTGATACGCCATGCCATCCAGCTTGCCTCCAATTCTCTACGGCAACTCCCGAATTCCAAAATGACCTGATAACCTGACTCTAGACTGCCCGTGTGGAAATTGGTGGGCACCCAGAGTTTAGGAAGGAAACAATAAATTCCGAGTTAGTCATGGGACTAGTGTGAGAACTTAAAATAGTTTATCTTTAAAAAAACAAACAAAGAAATATTTTTAAAGTCAATTCGCAATGATTTTTAAAAATGTAACTATCATAAAACCTCCCACCACACACACAATGCAAACGCAGACTTGGAGGAGATTTCGTCTTATGTTAGTCAAAGATGCTTACTACGCAAAATCAAATCATTTTTGATATTATTTTTAGTGCATAGTGTAGAAAACATTTCGAAAGTAGAATATAAATCTTAGCCAGCATAGGTATCATTATATTATGCCTACTATAGTTACCATATTAGATGGCAGGATCTACAACTAAAACCGTACAAGGTTCGTATTGTTTCTTTGGATTTCCAGCAAATGGTCAGGCCAAGGAACTTCCCATTGCCACATGGATACGTCTCTGGAAAGACGCCCCGAGAACCTAACCGGATCTCTACCAACACAAGGTCGGGTTACCCCTAACTGGGTAACTACTGACACGAATATGTCATCCCCCGATCGTAACCGATCTATATCCGAGAATCCTCGATTCCAACAACCACAAAGAAATAAATTTGCAGCAACAACATATGTTAAGTATCTGGGTTCCATACCATGATACCACCTCTATCCAGAAGGAATGACATACACTAAAGGGGCGCTACCCCCTAATAACCTTGCTGCATCCTTCTTGTTTTGACCATTTCCAGGGTGTGAGGTCCGAAGAAGTTTTGTCCACAAAGCTACGCTTTATACAAAGCCATGCTTCGATCAACAATTGATCAACGGCACTTCGTATGCCACATTACCAATTTGAGAATGTATCACTAGTAACCATCAACTACATAACCTCTAAGGGTGTTAAGCTAAGAGAATAAATTCTCCGCCACCAACGGGAACATATTTGATAGAAACCAGCTTTACATCTCAAATTGTAACGTCAGACACACATCCATACAAGTACGTTCCAGGATCAAACGGAACCGAAGGCACTTACAAAGAAGTCCTTGCAATCCGGATATTCACTAATCACGTCCGGAATTCCCATCACAAAGGGTCATAAAATCTATATATCGGAGATCAGCCGATGCAGAAACATTCGACGGTAATCCTTCTGTTTTCATAAATATCCGGTCTTCAACACCGGTCTTCAAATACAATCCATAATGACGTATCACATATTCGGAATGGGTTATACGACCCAAAGGTCCTTTCCCGGCTAACCCGAATAGTGAGCGCTTATTTTTGAAAATAAGTGTGGCATTCAAATTCAAGCAAATCACAATAAATACCCATTTAAAGGTAAATATTGATAGTCGGTTATTTAACTATCAATAGATATGCACAACATCACCAGATTCCAAATAATTTTCCAAATTATTTATTTTCCAAAAATATCTTTACAAGATATATATTTTCCACACTTCAACATTTGAAAACAAATTTCAAATTGTAGGATCTAGATTAACCCTAGAGGGGGTGAATAGGGTTATAGCAAATTTTCTTGATTTAAACACAGAAATAAACTGCAGAAATAAATATGCTGAAAAGTAAATCACACACAAAATTTACCCAGCTTCGGCAACCCCTGCCTACTGCTGCATTCACAGATTTCTATTAGAATTAAACAGTATCACGCTTACAAACACTCTACTAGACTCGCAGACATTTGCTCCCGCTCACAAACACTCTACTAGACTCGCACACCCTGCTCGCAAACATTTGCTCCCGCTCACAAACACTCTACTAGACTCGCACACCCTGCTCCGCCTATAGAGTTTCGCTTACTCGCAAACTTTGCTTCCCGCCTATAGAGCTTCGCTTACTCGCAAACTCTGCTCCCGCCTATACAGCTTTGCAAACTTGCACACCATGCTCACTGAACTAATTCTAACTAGACAATCTGACACTACCTAAACCCTAGGTGGTGATTTACAAAGTTTTGATTCGAAAAATAAAAACAACAATTAATAAAACTTAAACCCTATTTAAAAAACTAAAGCCCCCCCCCCCTTTTTTTTTAAACCACAGCCGGCCCTTTTATTTTCTAACCCGATGCTTTCTTCTTCTTTTGGCCTATGAAAAAAAAATGGTCGCCGTTCCTCTTTTCAGCTCAATTAGGGCTTCTGCAAATTCGGTGCTTTTGATCCTTGCGATTCAAACTAGGGTTGTACAAATTGAAGCGCCGCTCGTTCTCGTTTGATAGTAGGCTTCGATGCTTTTTATTTGCTCACGGCTCTTCAATTTGGATCGAGTTTATTTTGTGATTTCGGTACGTATTTTATCCCTTTTGCTTTACTGGTTGATGTTTGAACTCGATAGATCAGAGATTGCCGATAATGATGATTTATATAGGGTTTGTAACCCTAAATTTGCGTTCGTCTGATTGCTTCAAAATTTCTTGCTTTTCCGTTCGATTACACTTTGATGCTGATGATTTATTTGACTAATTCATATGCGTATATTCTTGATACTTGCTTCCCATGGCTTGGTTGACACGGTTTTGATTATTGACTCGTTCAATATTGACTTCGGCCATTTTTTGATTGAATTTAATGCTGTAGCATACTTGACCTGTTTTGTTCTTTGTGCTTCGACTCTGGCCATTTTTTATGTTCACTGGCCTGTACATTTGCATTGTATATATTCTTGGATTTGGATTTGAACTGCTTCATGTACTTGATATTGTGGCATGTGGTCTTTGCTGTTATGTTGATGCATTGTGCCTTTGTGGTTGTAACTGGACAGTTCATATTGCTTTGCTTCATCGTTTGTGTCCACTGCATTCTTCGTTTGGTCTACTTGCATTGTTTCTGGCTTTGACTTGGTTACACGGCTAGAATTGTTTCTTTGATGCATAAAACTGTATTGATGTTAACTGACTTTGGTTATACCCTGATTTGTTCATATATATGCTTAAGTTTGCATATTTTAGCCTTGATCATTTTAAAATCTATAAATTGGAATATGGTTAATTTTGCTATGACTTGAATTCCTTGGCTTTGATGTTCTCTGGTTTTTCTGATAGCACTGTGCCTTAACATGCACTCGAGTCATGGTCATTGTTGACAACTTGGTTGTATGTGCTTTGACATTGTAGTCTCGAGTTCACTGTTGCACTTCACCTGATGTTGAGGCTGATGCATCCTGGCTTGTTTCAGTTGTCTTGGATATTGTTGCATCTATGGATTGCACTGGCTTGTCTCAATTTGTATCTTGTTTATGTGCATATTGCTGAGGCTTGTCTGATTCATCATGCATCATTTTGTATATACTCGGTTTCAAGCATTGTCTATATTGCATTGTTAACTTATGTGGTCTTGAGCATTGTCGGTCTCATATGCATTGAACTTTGGTTTTTCATCTTGGCCATTTGGTCGTGCTGTAGTTCAGTTGCATCTCTGACCTTCTGGTATGCTTACCATTCTTGTTGCCTCTTTGCATTTTGTTATTTGAACTTTTGTGACACTTGAACTTTTGTAGTTTGAGCCCTGTTGTCCCTGACCTGATGGCTTTGGTTTTCATTGTGTCTGGTTCATGTACATTGTGTACTGATTTGTAAGTTGTGTTTTTTTTTTGATTGGCGTACACGAGTTGGCGAGGCAGTGCACACGTATACGAATGTACACGTGTGTACTGCAGCCACTTATAATTGCCTGTCCCTGATAAAAAAATACTGATATGCACAACACAAATAACTGAGGCAAACAAAATTTTCAAAATCATCGTTTCTTTCAAATTTCAAAAATATTTCTCTTTCAATTTTACTGCGTTTGAGAATATTTTTGCAGATTACTCGGATACTGGAATCTGACTGGAATAAAGTTGAAGTTTAAAATACGAGTGTGAGTGATGTGTAGTGAGGTCAACTGTAAATGTGATATGTGATGTAATATAATCAAAGTTGTATATGTATAGTGAGAGCTTGAAATTGTACTATTCAAAATTGTAATAAATATTTGTTTGAATAAAATATTCGTTTGAATTCAAAATCTGTGTTATTTATTTTATTCAGCAAATATTTATTTAATCTGTGAAAAATAGAATAGTATATTAACAAATACATTTAAACGAATGTATATATGTTTATTATCGTCAAACAAAAATCATATAAGCGCAAAGCGCATATTCAACAATCTCCCCCTTTTGATGATAACAAACATATATTTAAGATTTTGAATGTATTAAATGTATTTGATTGATCGTTCAATTTGCTCCCCCTATTTAAATGCTTCCTCTCTACATGATACTCCCCCTACATATATGCATACACATAAAAATATGTAAATGAGCCTATATGCAAATGGAAAAATTATTTGACCTTTGCTAGATTCTATTTGACAAAATCTTAACTTTTCTCTCCCCCTTTTGTTATCAGCAAAAGAATAACAGTGTTATAAAAATAGGGATGAAGTGATAGACATGAATCAAACATTTAACTTAATTGAATATAAATATCAAATTTCAATAAAACTCAAACAAAAATCATAATTACCCTTGTTAGGCGCATATTACACTTTCAGAAATGATGGGGATAAATTCATCAAAAAAAATCATACAGTTCTGTCTATTTGTGGTATATTTATTTCGGGAAATTTGAATATCTACTAATCATGCATAACCGTTAGGACTTTTAAATGAGATTAGTAGTATTCCAATTTAATTTTTAAAAAATTCAAGTATCTTCTAACCACGCATAACCGTGAGGACTTTTAAATGGGATTAGAATCAACTTGTCTATTAAATCAATTAATTTTGATACGCGTTCCATACATGCATAACCGTGAGGACTTTTAAATGAGCATGGAAGCACATAATCAAAAACCCAAGTAATTCACCCATGCATAACCGTGAGGACTTTTAAATGAGAGTGAATACTTTGGATATTTATTTTATTGAAGAATATAATAAATTGAAGCACAAATAATTTCCTTCATAGATTTAAAGATATTGAAGAACGAATGATTTCCTTTGTAAACTACCACAAATTTACATTCTATATATGATTTTGATGAGTGATGGTCGATAGAAAGATGGTAGAATTAGGAATGATCATGGAACTTTTACCCAACAAAAAGTTTTTATAACTCTTGTTATGAAATTCTAAAGAAATTTTCTAATTATACTTTCTCGAGTTATAATATATGATAAATATCAACACTCATCACTTTTTCAATTACTATTCATCTTTTCGATAATCATTAGGGAGTTAGATTAGTTAAAATAGTCATTTAAAATCAAATTCAAAAATTATAAAATCAATTTTTCAAAAATGACTAATCTGTAAATATGGTCAAACATGATTTTCTCGAGGGGGTTTTATAAGAAAATTTTCTACTATTTGAAAATTATTTCAAGTGAAAAATATGCAGATATTTTCTTTGAAAAAACGATGCAGCAAATGAATGTTTCAAAAATTAATCACGTTCCACTAGTAATTTTCCTATCAACATATTACCAGTGTAATCTGCATCTGAATTTAAATTTCACTCAATATTCACTCGATGGATGTCAACGACCAGATTGTGAAATTTCAACAAACTATCTCAGAATGAAATTTGAAATGAAGTCATGTTATCACTGAAACAAATATCATAGTGTTAAACTTAGAAACCATAGGATGAACAACTATCAACAGTCATTAAAACTTCATTACTATTTCAAAAACAATCTCTTGAAGTTTCATCAATTTCATAAAGTCTCAAAAAATTCAAAAAATTTCTTAAAATCCTTTTAAACAACTTTCTCATGAAAATTGAAATCGTGCAAATTTACAAGTAGTGACCAAAATGTCAAAACAAATATATATACGTGTAGCATGAGTAACCATCATTTGACCGAACAAATTCAAAGTTGAAAATCTGATTGGTCATTATTTAAACACAAATCAAGGTCATAATTAAGAACATATCAAAAAATCATATCAATTAAGTCCGAATCAGTCAACCATCATAATTACTCCAAGTAATTCTATTTAAAGGTGATTGGTCAATATTTTGAAAAAATCATAGCATCAAAATCATCATCTTTTGTTTATCTCAATATTGGCTGATTTTAATTTAGAGTATGGTGCAGATAATCACATTTAATATATCGTTAAAAACAATTTTACCTGTTTTACCTTTACGATAATTTTTCGTTGTTGTCCATTGTGATTCTGTCACCTTTATACTAGGCTAAGAAACTTTGCTTTGTCGCCCGTTGTGTTTCTGGAACAGCCAAAATCCAGAGAACACTGTTGTTATTCCTTAGCCTGCCACCACACCTACACGGGAAAAGATTTATGTGACCTATTTGTTTTTATAGGTCCATGGTTGTTAGTGGCAGAATATGAAAAATATGTTTTTGGAGACCCAAAACTATTTATATATGTTCCTTTTGGCACCCAAATTTGTTTGACTTTCAAAGATTTTATATTTGTGCCTTTTGGAACCCAAATTGGTATAGTTTTCACATGTTTGGGTCTATACCAACAATTATTGTGATTGTGTCCATATTTTCTACAAATCGTGCACATTGAATTTTCTTGATTAATCTCATTTCTAACATATTCAGAGTGAGTATATCCAAGTCCTTGTCTATCAATAGTGATAGTTTGTTTTCCTATTAACATATTCAACGATTTTTCACTTTTTGAAAATTTATCTAAAGTCGTTGACAATTGTTGGACTTGTGTTTTGAGAGATTCATTTTCATTTATCAATTGTGTGCACTTTTCAATAGAATTCTCTCTCCTATTATTTTCATTCTCTTTTAAAATCAGAATTTCATTTTCAAGTGATTTTATATTGATTTCTGATTTTTCAATTTCCTTTTCGAATGTTGGACACTTATCACACTTAGGGATCTTACTTTGATAGGTTTTAACTAATTTGTCGAGTTGCTCATTTAATTCTAACAAAGTATCATTTTGTGATTCAAGTTTGGCATACTTCTCCCTAAGTCGTTTAAAACAGCCATTTACTTTGTGGAAATAAATAAGTAATTCAGAGTGAGTAAGTTTTGATACCTTGCTTGGCTCGTCGTCGTCGCTATCGGTAATATTCCCATGAAGGCACATATCTGCTTCCTCACTTTCACTGCTATCGCTTTTATTCCACTTGGCTGCAAATTTCCTTTTTGAATTCTTTGTTCGTAATGCCAGCTCGGCTGCTCCATCATCATCATCCTCATCACAACTGCTATTTACCAATCCTGTTAAGCATATTTCTTTAACTGAGTCGGTTGTGGAGGACTTCTCATTGCTGTTGACTTTTGCACCATATATTGCATCGAGAGTATTCCAGATTTTCTGTGCATTTTCACTAAGAGAAACAAAATTAAAATTATCACGATTAATATGAGAATATAATATATGCATAGTAAGAGCATTAATCGAGATACTTTCCTTATCGGTTTTATCACACCCATTTTCAATAATATCCCAACATTTAATATTAACATATTTTAAATAAAATTCCATTTTCAATTTCCAGTTCAAAAAATCTGTTCCATCGAAAATAGAAGGAATAATATTGAAATGACCCTCAAAAATATTATCTGGTGGATTCATGACTCTAGAGTTAAAGAAAAATACCGGGCTCTGATACCACTTGTAGGATCTAGATTAACCCTAGAGGGGGGGTGAATAGGGTTATAGCAAATTTTCTCGATTTAAACACAGAAATAAACTGCAGAAATAAATATGCTGAAAAGTAAATCACACACAAAATTTACCCAGCTTCGGCAACCCCTGCCTACTGCTGCATTCACAGATTTCTATTAGAATTAAACAGTATCACGCTTACAAACACTCTACTAGACTCGCAGACATTTGCTCCCGCTCACAAACACTCTACTAGACTCGCACACCCTGCTCGCAAACATTTGCTCCCGCTCACAAACACTCTACTAGACTCGCACACCCTGCTCCGCCTATAGAGTTTCGCTTACTCGCAAACTTTGCTTCCCGCCTATAGAGCTTCGCTTACTCGCAAACTCTGCTCTCGCCTATACAGCTTTGCAAACTCGCACACCCTGCTCACTGAACTAATTCTAACTAGACAATCTGACACTACCTAAACCCTAGGTGGTGATTTACAAAGTTTTGATTCGAAAAATAAAAACAACAATTAATAAAACTTAAACCCAATTTAAAAAACTAAAGCCCCCCCCCCCTTTTTTTTTTAAAACCACGGCCGGCCCTTTTATTTTCTAACCCGATGCTTTCTTCTTCTTTTGGCCTGTGAAAAAAAAATGGTCGTCGTTCCTCTTTTCAGCTCAATTAGGGCTTCTGCAAATTCGGTGCTTTTGATCCTTGCGATTCAAACTAGGGTTGTACAAATTGAAGCGCCGCTCGTTCTCGTTTGATAGTAGGCTTCGATGCTTTTTATTTGCTCACGGCTCTTCAATTTGGATCGAGTTTATTTTGTGATTTCGGTACGTATTTTATCCCTTTTGCTTTACTGGTTGATGTTTGAACTCGATAGATCAGAGATTGCCGATGATGATGATTTATATAGGGTTTGTAACCCTAAATTTGCGTTCGTCTGATTGCTTCAAAATTTCTTGCTTTGCCGTTCGATTACACTTTGATGCTGATGATTTATTTGACTAATTCATATGCGTATATTCTTGATACTTGCTTCCCACGGCTTGGTTGACACGGTTTTGATTATTGACTCGTTCAATATTGACTTCGGCCATTTTTTGATTGAATTTAATGCTGTAGCATACTTGACCTGTTTTGTTCTTTGTGCTTCGACTCTGGCCATTTTTTATGTTCACTGGCATGTACATTTGCATTGTATATATTCTTGGATTTGGATTTGAACTGCTTCATGTACTTGATATTGTGGCATGTGGTCTTTGCTGTTATGTTGATGCATTGTGCCTTTGTGGTTGTAACTGGACAGTTCATATTGCTTTGCTTCATCGTTTGTGTCCACTGCATTCTTCGTTTGGTCTACTTGCATTGTTTCTGGCTTTGACTTGGTTACACGGCTAGAATTGTTTCTTTGATGCATAAAACTGTGTTGATGTTAACTGACTTTGATTATACCCTGATTTGTTCATATATATGCTTAAGTTTGCATATTTTAGCCTTGATCATTTTAAAATCTATAAATTGGAATATGGTTAATTTTGCTATGACTTGAATTCCTTGGCTTTGATGTTCTCTGGTTTTTCTGATAGCACTGTGCCTTAACATGCACTCGAGTCATGGTCATTGTTGACAACTTGGTTGTATGTGCTTTGACATTGTAGTCTCGAGTTCGCTGTTGCACTTCACCTGATGTTGAGGCTGATGCATCCTGGCTTGTTTCAGTTGTCTTGGATATTGTTGCATCTATGGCTTGCACTGGCTTGTCTCAATTTGTATCTTGTTTATGTGCATATTGCTGAGGCTTGTCTGATTCATCATGCATCATTTTGTACATACTCGGTTTCAAGCATTGTCTTTATTGCATTGTTAACTCATGTGGTCTTGAGCATTGCCGGTCTCATATGCATTGAACTTTGGTTTTTCATCTTGGCCATTTGGTCGTGCTGTAGTTCAGTTGCATCTCTGACCTTCTGGTATGCTTACTATTCTTGTTGCCTCTTTGCATTTTGTTATTTGAACTTTTGTGACACTTGAACTTTTGTGGTTTGAGCCCTGTTGTCTCTGACCTGATGGCTTTGGTTTTCATTGTGTCTGGTTCATGTACATTGTGTACTGATTTGTAAGTTGTGTTTTTTTTTTGATTGGCGTACACGAGTTGGCGAGGCGGTGCACACGTATACGAATGTACACGTGTGTACTGCAGCCACTTATAATTGCCTATCCCTGATAAAAAAATACTGATATGCACAACACAAATAACTGAGGCAAACAAAATTTTCAAAATCATCGTTTCTTTCAAATTTCAAAAATATTTCTCTTTCAATTTTACCGCGTTTGAGAATATTTTCGCAGATTACTCGGATACTGGAATCTGACTGGAATAAAGTTGAAGATTAAAATACGAGTGTGAGTGATGTGTAGTGAGGTCAACTGTAAATGTGATATGTGATGTAATATAATCAAAGTTGTATATGTATAGTGAGAGCTTGAAATTGTACTATTCAAAATTGTAATAAATATTTGTTTGAATAAAATATTCGTTTGAATTCAAAATCTGTGTTATTTATTTTATTCAGCAAATATTTATTTAATCTGTGAAAAGTAGAATAGTATATTAACAAATACATTTAAACGAATGTATATATGTTTATTATCATCAAACAAAAATCATATAAGCGCAAAGCGCATATTCAACACAAATCACTTTTCACCTTTACAACTTTTGAAAACAAAATTCAAATTGTTTCCCTACACGGGATATATTCACAAATCTTTATTCATTTTCATTTCAAAATGGGTCATTTAAAACAATTAAATAAATCCTTACCGATTTACTTTATATTTACGTTCCAAATCCGTAAATTTATTTTCACACTTCAAAAATAAATCAACGTTTATTTTTAAACAAATTTCCCTTTCTTTTATAAATTCCATAGTGAATTTACATTTTCAAAATATCTATGAATATACGATTTTCAAATCGATTTCTAATATTCATTTTCAATTTATCTTTAAAAGATAAAATCTCAAAACATTCACTTCATATTGGAAAAACATTTCCATACTTATTAAGTAATTCACTAATCTATTTATTTTCAACGCTTGGAAAATATTCAATATACTTAAATCACAATTAAGTATATATTTCATTCTTTAAAGAAAACATTCTCTTAAACACATTTATTTGAGTTAAAATGAATGTTGCGTAAAACATCGTTACGACAACCCAAAACCACTAGTATAGGGATTCGAACTTAAAATAGATATATAAATCCCAATACTATATAAAACATTTTCTTTCGGAAATCATTTATTATAACAACAGTGTTATAGTCCACTATTTCCTTATTTCTCGAAAACGTCTATTTCAACAATGAATGTTGAAATCTATGGTTTCGATACTTAATACATTTTAAAACATCTTTAAATCATTTTAATTCTATTTAAAACATCACTTCCCCAAAACATTTCTTTAATATATTATTCACTGTCCAAAATCGCGAATATACTTCGTTAACCAAATTCAACATTTCTACACATTTTATTAAAGGATTATCCACTGTCCAAAATCGTGGATATATCTCCTTTAATAAACTATAATAATTAACTTATCAAAATAAGTCAATTTCGGATTTATAAAACAACGTTTATAAATTCACATTTATATATTTTAAAAAAACTTCAACTTATAAAATCCCTTAATTAACAAATTCTATTTATATCTCATTTAAACGCCAAAATCCAATTTATAAGTTAATTACTTATAAATCTTTTATTTTACAAAAATCTATTCATTTTATAACTTCACAATTTATAAATCTATAGATTTCATCAACTTATGAAATCCATTTATACTTCATTTTAACACTTATAAAAACTCGTTTTATAATTCCAATATTTTAATTTATAATATCAATTTTATAGATCTTTTATATAAATCGTTTATAATAATTCAAAAAAAATCCCAATTTAAACCATCTTATAAATTTATCAACTATTTATTTCGAAAATCACATTCGGTTATATTTTACAACAATCATAATTTTTATAAAATTACAACGTTGACTTATTTAAAATGAATAAATTCCAAAATTAAATTTTATTATGAATTCTCAGCTTAAATTTTCAAAAAAAAGCCAATTTTATTTATTTTCGGCATCAAACGATACCAAAAATATATTCGGCTAAATTTTAGCCTTTAACGATTTCGATCACAAAGATAATCACGCAGATTATAAATAGATCAACACACAACATTGAAACAAATTCAATCATTTGAGGAATCCAGTTGGATTCCTCCAACCTGTTTCTCTGCATCCACAGACGTTAGCACAATACCAATCCCGTTTCAAGACGGGACATCGCGGTATATGGGATTTATAAAATATTATCCGCTATTATGCGGCGCAGTTGGGTCTCATCCGCTATATAATGCGGGAAATCAACTCCAAGTACTATAATACCAATTCCACTTCAAGGTGGAATATCGCGGTATATGTGTTTAATAAATAACATCCGCTTAATATGCGGCGTACAGGGTCAATTTAAATTCGAATGATAACAAAAATCATCCATACACACAATCAACATCCAATCACATAATCAATCAAATTTTAAATCTATATATTTAAAATTAACCAAACAACAAAAATTCTGAGTCAGAAGTTCTCACCTTTGCTTTTATTTTGCAATCCAATTCCATTTCAGCTTGTTTCCTTCACAATTTCGACCTTGTATAACAATTTTCCGATTTTAATTAATATTCGAAGTAATTTATCAAATAATCAATTTTTCGTTTTGATAGTTTTAATTAACAAATTTCTCTTTTAATAATTTTATTTAACTACAATTTAAAATTTAAAACTACGTTTCCTTTAATAAATTATTTTTAATGCTAATAATTAAATGAACCATTTATACTAATTAATTCCGCTAGTCGAACAATAAATTTCCATTTCGTAGTAACTATTTGATTTTAGAAATAAATTCCCATTTATACTTTTAATTTTAACTAATTCCTTCTTTTAACAAAATATTTTCTTTGCCCATTATTGTAAATCTTAAACAAACTATTTTACGCCTTACTGATCATTCCCATATTTGTCTATCCATATATACTTTCTTTAAACTGTATATATTTATTTGCTTTAAATACTTCTGCCTAATAACAAAAATTATCACGGTAACATTTTTTTTCTTTATAAACTTTTGCATATATATTTATTTCAAAACTTTATCTTTATATAAAAATCTTTTATTTTTCTGTAAATCTATAAAAATCTACATATCTATAAATTTAATTAAAACAACTGTTAATAAATTTTCTTGTTCTGCTTACTGTATAAAAAAATTAACAAAATAAATAAAGTAAAACTTACAGCTACTACCCAAGATCTGCTCGCGTACGCGAATCCATTCACGCGATTCGAATCGCCACCTACCCACTGCCTTAGCCGCCATCGCAACCTTAGCCACCCCACCGTTCGAGGCTCGCGATTCAACCCCCCAAATCGGTCGCCACAAATGACGCCGCCACCAAAGCCCCATCTCGCGGCCACCCTAGTACGAGATGTTCGATTGCTGCTTGCTCAGGACCACCGAGCTGATGCTCGAGCGCCTCGCTGATGCCAGATCGAAACCCTAGCGCGCGATTCCCCTTGTTCGAGCATTGAGTTCGAATCGGCTTCGGCCATTTGATTTTTGATCTTTTTTTTTTGAAATGAGAGGGGAAGGAATCGAACCGAGGTCGATTGGAAAAAAGAGAAAAAAAATCGTGATTTGATTTTGAGAATTAAACGAAGGGTTTCGGTTTTGAAAATGAAGGAGAAAGGGGAAACGAGATTTCTGCATTTCCTTTAGCTTGGCCATTTTTACTTCGTTCGAAATTTGTTAGCGATGCTTGCTTTTAAAAAGAAGAGGGAGGGGACACGAGTACGTGACTTTGCAGAGAAAGTCTTTGATATTAATGTGCTTGCATTACCTAGCTATAGTGTTTTGATGGGGAAGGCAAAGTACTGATGTTGACCAATTTCAAATTCAAATTTAAATTGAATTCGATTTAAATTTCAACGCGTTTACTTAACGTACGGTCACAGAATAACTCCAATCACTACGAAATTTAAAATCCGATAATAATTCAATATTACGGACCCAAAGGAACTGATTTCGTCGAATTCCGAGACTGTGCCTCGGAAGGCTATTTTTTAAATATCGATTCAAATGATAAAATCTGAAACTGAACAAATCACTTTCAATTTAAATTTTGAAGCTTCTATTATTTTCAGTACTGTCAATATGAATTTTACAAGCCTTTGAAATATTTATAATGAGCTTAAAACCGAGGATTCAAATTTTTATTCAACTTTCAATAGATTAAATTTTATAATTTAATCGCCAAATTCATAGTTATATTAGGAATTCAAGTCAAACCATCATTCAAATATTTAAAATTAATTAAATACTTTCAATTTAAATTGTCCAAAATTTTGGGTCGTTACAGTTAGATCCAAAATTTGAAAATGTGATCAACATAAAAGTTGTAGCCACTAAAACTTTGCATGGTTTGGAAAAAAAAGAAAATCTGGATTTAGAGCAGGGTGAATTTGGGGTAAAAATGAAGAAAGCGGAGCTTAAAACAAGTGATTTAAAACTAAGTTTTTAAAAGTTTTTAAAGTAAGAATTTGATGTTTTAAAACTTTAAAACCTAAAAACTAAATAGAGAAGCCATGGAAGTTTTGCTTCCAAGCTTAGGAAAGTTTTGTAAATTGAAATGAGAATGAGAAAGTGAAATAAAAATTAGGAAAATTATTTTGTAGGTTATGTTAACATGTCTAGTTACCAAACTACCCCTCATACTCTGTCCTTCTCCTTCTTCCGCCATCTCACCATGCCATGTTTCCTTGTCTCCCACTTTCTTAATTTCTAAATTATCATGAGAAACATGAAAAGATGGCCAAATGTCCTTTAGTTGCCATTAAGTCTAATCGCGTCTCCCCTGATGTGACATATATATATATATACATATACATATACATACATACATACATATATATATATATATTTAACTTACTTAACTTAATTTAATTATACTTAAGACTAATTGATTTACTAATATATGTTCATAATCTTTGCATATATGTGAATATACATTTACAAAATGAGTACACAACATTTCAAATAACTTTTATAAGATGAAACGTCGAATATTCAAAAAATGGTTTCTAGTCACATTTTCTGTTTTTCATCGAACTATATATTTTTGTAAACTAAATTTGAAAACTATTTCACCATTATTATTTATCATTTAAAAGAGTTTTATTTTGATTATAAAACATATTATTTGAATATTAAAACTAATTAAATATTCATAAATGAAAGTAGTAAAATTCTGGATCGTTATAGTGTGTGCTAAAACTGTTTCAGCAAATTTAAAAGAAAAAAATTATTGATCTGAAATACGCACACAAATATATACACACACACACACACACACACACATATATATATATATAAATACATATATACGTATGTGTGTGTGTATTATAACATAACTTTTGTATTCAAATTGTTTTTATTTTTATTTATTTATAATAATAAAGAATTCATTTCCGTTTCAGTTTATCTTACTTTTGTAATGTGTGTAATCTAAAATTTCAACACGAAAAGCATCAATAAATTTTTTTATTTTTGTTTGAACCTCAAAAAAACCAGTCTTTTAAATTAGTCATCTAAGTTTCAAATTCAAATACTTTGAATTAATTTATTTTAGCCAAGATTTTCATAGTTTATAAAAGTTATTTATGCGATTGAAAATATGAATAAATAAATGACATTTAATTTTTAACAATTCTAATACATTTTGAATTTGAAAAGTCAAAATTTGAATTTTAAATTTAAACAAACCATATATTAGTGTGTGTGTGTGTGTGTGTGTGTAATTAAAGATTATAATATATATATATATATATATATTAAAATATTTTATACAGAAATTATCTATAATTATACAAATGTGCGCGCGCGCACACACATATTAGTTTCTTCTATTTAGATATGTATAAAGCAATTATAATACCCTCATGGCATTGTCTAAACAAGTGACATTGTCTAAACAAGTGACACACATATACGGTTATTATGTTCGTATTTTGAATATGAACACCCTAAAACATTAATATATGAAACTGGATTAAAATTAAATAAATTAAGTAATTTAAATAAATCAATAATAAAACATTATTATTAAAAATAATAAACAAATAAATATTTTAAATAAAGTAGATTACTCCGTAAACTTATTTTATTAATAAATACTAAATTTGATTTAGTATAAATAAAATTATATTCACAAGAACACAAAGTTAAGATCTTGTGCGCTTTAATAAAAGGATTTTTTTATTCATTATTTTAGCTTCGCTACCCATGCACCTAATCCAACATGCGGGGGAGAAATTTTGTGAGGACTTCGTTAAAATGCGTTTTATGTAAATATCAAAACTAATATTAAATAAATCACAATATCGCACCTTTTATTTTTTAGTAATTCCTTATATTGTATTCATTTTCTATCTTTTTCAATCCTATAAGGACACGGTGACATGCTAAATTAAAAAAGGTTTTAAATGATTATTCTCATTGCTAGCTTCTTGTAAACCGCTCATTTTGAAGTGATTGCATCCACAACAGTCCGAATAATAAAATAACTAGAGAAACCCTATACGTTGGTGGAGTTTTCATATAATTATGTAGAATCCCTACTAGTTTTTACCCTTGTTTCGATAATAAAGGAAAAGGTGTATAACTTAATTTGTGGAGTCATCAATAGGAGTTACAAGAATATTTCTTAGTTTATTATTGAACAAATGAATTTTTATAACATTCACTATGTTATAGGATTAAAATAATGATTATAGTTTATTTTATAGTTAATTTTTATAAGCAATATATATGATTTTAGTAATCATATAGGAACGTTAAAAAGATAAAATAGCTCTGAATGCATTAAAAATAGTTAAACAGGGACGGTTTGCAGCCATGTTTGGTCAAGTCGAGTTGGTATAGCGTTCGACACATTAAAGATAAAAGCGACACATATGGTCTGTTGGAGTGAACAGTCGGATTTATATAGTTAGCGATTGACGCCAACCTTAATTTTCCAATGTTCAACCCCCATCTCTGTACAGCAAAAGGCAACCCTATAAAACCAACTCTCTCCTCTTCTTCCTCACGATCAGCAAGCCCAAAAATAAAAAGTCAATAAAAAGTCCACAAAAAGCAACCGAAATTTTAAGATAATTATTGTTATGTTCTCACCTGTATCATTTCCATCCATATTTCAATTTTTTTTGAGTTTTTTGAGGTTTTTTTGAGCTAGAAAAGGCTAAAGCTGCTCCAGAAAACTCTCGCAAAAGTACTAGAAATTGGTATGAACAAGCTATGATTATGTGGCACCATTAATGCTTATAAAGCATGTGGAAACAAAAAAAAAAGATGTTCATAAGAAAACTGTTAACGATGCTAAATGAAGTTTGATGACTATTTCCGACGAACTATTGGTAATCGATGATTAAATTCGCTATAAATACGAAGAACTTAAGAAACAATGGTCAATATGACAGAATTTGTATAAAAAAGGTTGTGGGTGAGATCCAGCGAGGGGAACGGTTAATAGAAGCGAGCAATGGTGGGACGATCATTTTAATGTATTTATTTTTGTATCGTATTTTTTTTCTTGTTAACGAGTTTAGTAATAGTTTTTTACCTGTTTTCCTTTTTTGGAGTTTCATACTACGATAATGAACTATAAGAGAGAAAGAAAAGCCTATATGTAGCCATCGCAATAAATTTTGTAAGGTATTATTGCAATTGGAGATGGTGTTTTCTTCATAGCCAGTGCCGCAGAAGAATAGGTGGAGACTCAATGTTCTCCTCCTCCATAACAAACTACCAATACGTCGTTCGATCAAACATAGGGGTATGATGGTTTTATACTCCACTTGAAAATCCCAACACCTAACCATCACAACATGCTGAATCGGTACAGTTTCTGCGTATCTTCACTTCAAATACATGGGCAGGGCATGGCGAAGGTTCTGGTTTCGAAGGTCACAGTGGAATACATCGAATAAAGACCGATGAGAAGATAAACGAGATTGTGGATATGATATATCAATGGAATTTGAAGAAATTTCATTTTGAAATAGATAGCCCAGTCTTATTCCAAGTCCAAATCCAACGGGTGTAGAATCTTGCTCGTCTATGGACCTCAATGCTATAATTGCTTATGTGAAAAAGTTTGAAGAAATTCAACTTTCTGAAGCAATTTCACAACTTACGATACGAAAGAAGAGTGAAATACTCGCTTCTTTAGATGATGGGGACTTCTGAAATCGGTTGCGGTTGGAGATAGAACGTTCGCAACACGCAATTAAACACCAGTCGTTTACGATGGTCAGTCCACCTACCTACCTACCACTCGATTTCCATTTTTATTTCAAAGTATTTCGATGTTCTAATTTGTTTACATGTACCATTGTATTTTACTGTATTATTATTTTTATTCTTATTTTGATTGTAGAATTTCTAACATTTCATAATTCAATAAAATTTATTATTATTTACAAATAATTAAAACAAAACAATAAAAATTAATGATTCACAGCAAAACAATTAAAATGACTCTTTCCCCCTGTCTCAATTGCATCACAAGCACACTTTCTTCTTTTGTTCAAATGTCTCATTTCCTGTCCCAATTCTACTTTCATATCCCAGCACACATAATGGCAAAATAGTGGTTCTGACGCAAACTTTAAATATTGTGTCTTGGCCCAACGTGTCCAATCAGTACAAGCTCTTTAGGTCCTTAAAGTCTAAAGATGGGCCTTGGGCCTAAATACACGTTTTTGCTTTTATGATCATTAGCAGCTGTATACAAAAGATAGATTTAATTATTATTAATTAGTATAAATCGCATATATGTATATAAATATAAATATTGTATATTAGATCTTCTGGGGCATAGGATTATGTTCATGACAGCGAACAACTTGCTCCAATAGTAAAATGTCCACAAGCGACAAAGTTGGCCATCAATGTGGTTTGCAGCAGTACAGATCATAATTGATAGTCCATTATTTTTTATTTAGGATTTCTTAGGTTGACGTGGTTTCAGACTATTAATGATTTGACGAATTGATCATACTGGCAACAACAATTCTGTTATTTATAACATTTGCTGTATGCCAACTGTTGTCATGTTGCCTTGATTTTCGTACTTTATTTTTATTCCTTTTTTAAACGAAGCGGCGATGTGGCTTGTTCTTGCCGTGTGACAGCTCAGTGACGAGTTCTTTCTAGGATCCAATTTCTTGAGACCGTGCGCCACGTTCTTTATTCATTTCACATTGGTCTCGATATAATGGAAATTAATCGCCCAGTCCCATTTTTCGGTCTTCCGGTGCATCAAAATCAGCACCGTTCATTTATGATATTTTAAACAATTAAAATGAAAGAAAAAATGATATGTACGGTGGAAATTCGATTGGTGCACGAAAACGCTGAAAATAGGACTAGTGGATTTGTACCATAACATAATACAATTTAGATTAGCCGTACCAATAGTGTGAGAAAAGAGTACAGTATCGTTCATAGTTTTTTTGCCCTGTTTACGTTGGCGACGACCAAACAAGGTTTTCTCGTCCCTATCTCCGTTTGGTGAAGGTTAGAGGAAGGTACATTGATATCCGACGCGTCACCAACGGTAGAAACGAATAGCCGTTGATTTATGTTCTCATTCATCATTCCATTCAAATACTCATCTAAAATACTCAACTTAAATACCACGTTCGCATTGTTAAACGCATTCTTCGTTCAACTAAATTCTCCATTCAAATACCTTGCTCAAACGCCCGCTCAGATTCCCTATTTCAATTTCCAAAGAATGCACCCACCTCAAGTAAGCTTGGTGTTCCTATGTGCCCGTCCTATCAAGATGTTTTAAATTTTACAAATGGTCCAACTTACTTTTTGCCTCATTACTTATTTGTGAGATGAACACATATGTGCCTTGCGATAAGTGGTCAAACACACCGAGGCACCGAAGTTAAGGCCTAGGCTATTTGGTCTCACAAAAAGAAGCTTATTCGGTGTGATGACATTTGCTCTCAAATCACATGATGACAAATAAAAAAAAAATAAAAACCATATAGTGGTTTAACATGACAAAATTACCATCTATTTATTTATCTTTTCCCTTCTTCTCATTTTTGAAAATGTTTATGAAAAGTACGCCTCAACAATGTTTACATGCAAGCCGGACCATCCATTAACAACAGTGATAAATGCTCTATGTCCTAGGTACCCAATATAGCATGTAGAATGCATTGTACGGGTACCCGACCAATGTAAATCGATAGTCAAATGGTAAAATACTCAAACTCCAATGGATAACCTGTCATATATCTCACAGCGCAAAGATAACACATTATAATCAACACATATATAAAATAGGCGAGACGGTATATGACTAAAATAAACCACAGAATTAACATAAAATAATCATAGTTATATCACATAAAATAAAGTTTATACATCGGTAAGAAACTCGAATACTCTAAAAAAATGCATAGCACTGATAAAAGCTCCACAGTATTACACGACAGAATAAGCGAATAGGCTCAGATAATAGAATATATAATAGCGTCATCCTTCTACCCATCCCCTGAATATCTCTATGCGCTAATATCTCACTTGCTATCTAGTCTACTCACTTAAGAGTACGCTGAGATTGTAAGAAGTAAGACATAAAACCTTGAGTTAGACAACAGTCTAGTAGTCTAGTTTGAGCGATAAATGATTTCAAGATACTATAAAAGCCGACATAGTATAAGGAACACTAGGTATGAAGAGTCATACCCGCCTTGTCTCTATTAGTACCTTAGGTATTGGTTTTGATGATAACAACTATAGGACATTATATAAAATATAGATACTAATGTTTTATCGAGTTATATATAGTATATAGTGCAGAATATTAAACATGTGCTGATTACGAAGACGGTGTAGTATCAAAAGTAGATACAAGACGCTGATATAGAGTTTCAAGAGTTGGAGAATGAAGACTCCTGAGTATTGAAGAGTTCAAGATTTCACGATATTTCAGACAAGTTATAGAGTCGTAGAATTTTTTTTAAAAACCTTGATAGCACTTTTCCTGACCTGTCTCTCCTTCTCTTATTTTGTTTTAAATTATTTTTCAAATATCCTGGCTTTAAAATAACATTTTCAAAATATTTCTTAAGATGATTTTCAATCTTTTATATTTACAAAGATATTATATTAAGTTTTTTAAGTATTTTTAACCTATTATATTTTTTGGTATTTTAGTTTATATCTTCCTTATGTTTATTCCTGATGTTTAGATATTTACTTATAATTTATAAATATACTAGTTATATATATATTTTTTACGTTATTTTGTACTCTTATTAAACCTCTCAAAATGTTAAATTTTTTTATTAGGTTATATTTTGATTAAAATGTGCATAAAAAATATTTAAATGATTCTACAAAGTATCAAATTACAAAGCAACATGTTTTTAAAATGTTTTTATAAATATTTTTCAATTTGGCGAAGGATATATCGACATATCTATTTCCTATATGTTGACATATTGGCCGCAATTGTTGGGCGAATTCTCACCCAGAAGATCTCGAGACCGAGAAGTCACAGTTTTACCCGGGCTCGCAACCTCCACTTCATTCGATAGCCAAGAAGCTCAATGCTAACATAGAAGTCCATCCAACATTCTCCACGAAGAAGCACATTCGGCCCCAAGCCTCCATTCGGCCCCATCATTCGGCATCACCTCATTCGGCTATGTCCATTCGGCAAGGCACAACCAACACCTCATTCGGCATCACCTCATTCGGCTATGTCCATTCGGCAAGGCACAACCATCACCTTATTCGGCATCACCTCATTCGGCTATGTCCATTCGGCAAGGCACAGCCATCACCTCCACCGGACCAGCCTCTCCAATATACTACCGAATGAGGTTGATACCGGACCAATCACCACCTCTTCAACTCCAACACCGAACCACCTCTACAACCGAACCACCATGACCAAAGTAACTCCAAGCACGGCCGAATGGAGCCTCACCGAACCAGGTGATTGCCAGTCCAGATTGTCTCGGCCCATGCCCGCTGGCAGCTATATACATCCAAGACCCCTGCCCCCTACCTCACTCTATAAATAGAGGGGCAGGGGTACAACAATGGCAGACAAGTTTGAGAGCTCAAGCAAGGAAGGAACTTTCAAACTACTTTCATACACTTGTATACAACGCATTGTACTTGTAACCTGAAAGAAAGAAGATAATAACATATAAAGTGGACGTAGGCACATTCTGGCCGAACCACTATAAATCTGTGTGTCTTTTACATTTCAGCCCCTACTTTTCTCATATTTACATACTCATCTAAAATCATTGAAAATCACATATAATCAACTAAATAATACGACTTGGAGGTGTTTGTCCATTTTTTGTGCAAACATTTTTGGTGCTTTCATTGAGAGCTGAACTCAAACTTCATCTTCTCCCACTCAACCTTTTTCCTAACGACATCACTCGTTGCTTAGAAATCATGCCTTCCAAACAGAGAAGGGATGTTAGCAAAGGAAAGAACATCGCAACTAGCAGCCTTCCAGATCCAGCAATCACAGATCAGCCCACTTCAACAGCAGTACCAGATGAAAATCAGGAAAATCCAACTGGTCCCGCAACGGAACAACCAATCACTAGGGCAGATCTGGACAGGGTTGTGGCTGAAGTAACTAACCGCTTCACATCCCAACAAGAAACTTTGGTGGACCAACTCATGACACGCTTAAGGGACGCTGAAGAGTCCAACCGCAACACTGAATCATGGGGTGAATCCCAATCCGGAGGATCCCGGAGGCAACAAAGGTCTTCACTCTTCGAACAAGCTATCAACAGGAAAAACAATGATAGGGGCCGCGCCCGGACTCAGCCCGAATTCCGACTCGAGGAAGCCCTTGGAACCGAACCTAGCGGGGGAGGCACCAGGCGAGGGTCGGATGTAGCTGAGCCAGTCATGCCACCTAATCATAGAAACCCCGCTGAACGGAGCCGAGCTAGAACCCAGCCCGAAGTTGACCCCATGGATGTGCTCGAAACAGAACCCCACAGGGGAAGATCAAGGCAGGGGGCAACTGTAGCTGGTCCTAGCGTGCATCCAAGCAGCCAAAGACAACCACTGGATAATGCTAGAGGTGATAGACTGTACCATCCCTACAGGTCATCTGGACGAGATAGATCCCGCAGGGAAGAACCGAGCTCATTTTTGTCCGCTCCAAGTTCTGACGAGCGGATGGCACGATTATTCAGAGAATGTGTCCAACGGGAGCAAAGGGACCGGGGAATAGGCGCTAGGGTCACCAGTCCCTTTACCCGAAATATCGAAACTGCCATCACTCCCCGGGAATGGAAAATGCCAACCATGGAACCTTACAAAGGAACTTCCGACCCCATCGTACACCTGCAGAGATACACCCAGCATATGCTCATGAGTGGAGCAACAGAAGGAGTATTATGTAAATGCTTTCCGCTATTCCTATCAGATCTAGCTACCTCCTGGTTCTGCCATCTACCCCAAGGATCCATCAACTCATGGGAGATGTTAAAAGAAAGGTTTATTAGCCAGTTCCGCATCCATGTGGAACAACCCAGGGATGCTTATTCTCTATCCAATGTCAAACAGAAAACCGGAGAGACGCTACAACAATATCTAACACGGTTCAACGCCGCAGCGGCAGCAGTTCAAGATGCCGATGAAAAACTCACTCTAATGGCCCTCTGTAGTGGTGTGCATCCAGACACCAAGTTTGCCAGAAGATTAACTAAGGAAAAACCAGTTACCTTGCCTGATTTCTTCCATGAAGCTGGAAAGTATATGAGACTTGAAGACGCTGCTACGGAGAGGCAGCCAGGGCAACAAGGCAAGATAATTCAAGACAAGGTGCCCACTGCAGCTAAGGACGCTCGAAGAAATGAATCTAGAGACAATGCTGGGGGCAGAAAGGGTGAGAAGCGCCAATATCGACCAGGGCCAAGATTTGACTCCTACACTCCTTTGAATGAAACAATCGAAAACATCTACCTAGCCACTCAGGGCGAACTCGGATACAAGCGCCCCCCGCACAAGAAAGAATCAGATAACGCACTCAAGTCCGGAAAGTTCTGTCGCTTCCACGAATCCCACGGACATGACACCAATGAATGCCACCATCTTCGGGACTTGATCGAAGAACACATTAGAAGAAGAAGACTGGAACGTTATGTGAAAAGTCAGAACAGGACTCCAACTCCTGCCAATGAGAACTCAAAGCAACCCCTCCCAGAAGTAGGCGGAGGGAGTCGCAACAATCACAACACCAGTGGCTCTAGTCAAGAGAAGATAGTAGTCCTTACCATCTCAGGAGGACCACACATTGCCGACAGAAGTTGGGCAGAGATGGAAAGGTACGGCGAGTCGCTTAGAAATGCCGAAGGATATGTTAACTCCATTACGGAGGAACGCCACCCGAAACGAAAAGAAAACGACGACATCATATTCAGTAGGCGTGATTTGGAAGGAAGACAGTACCCACATATGGATCCTATGGTCATCTCTGCCTGGTTCGGTCCAGCTAAAGTTTTTCGGATTCTAATAGACACGGGAAGCTCCGTAAACATCTTGTTCAAACATGCTTTCGACAAAATGAAGTTATCAATGAAGGATGTGTCTCCCTGCGACAAACCACTGCACGGTTTCACTGGAGATGCAAAAATGCCCCTCGGGCAACTTGACCTCTTCGTCGAAATAGGAAGCCATCCCCGCTCCGTGGTGCGAAAACAAACGTTCGTGCTAATAGAGAACCACTCGGCTTACAACGCCTTCTTGGGGAGACCAGCCTTGTCTGACTTCCAAATTGTCCTAGCCCCCTGGTGCCTGAAGATGAAATTCCCGACAGACAACGGAATAGGAGAAGTAGAAGGAGATCAAGACGCTGCCCGAGACTGCTATGTAACTGAGCTTCGCAACAACCGCAGAAAGAATAAAGGAAAAGATGCAGAGACTACTCTCTGCATGAAAAGCTTGGAGGCATAGCAACTAAAGAAAGCCCCTCCTCTTCGATACACAAGCGATCCCTTCAATGAACTAGACCCCCGGGATAAAGAGGAGGAGGCTACCGCCGAGCCTGCAGAGGCTATGGAATTCGTATCTGTAGATAAGCACGATTCAAGTAAACTATTAAAAATCGGATCTCAGCTGAAAACGGAATTAAAGGGTCAACTCATTGACTTTCTCCGCCACAACTTAGATGTATTTGCGTGGACCCACGCCGATATGACAGGAATCTCTCCAGACGTAGCGTGCCACATGTTGAACATCGATCCCACCAAGGTACCAGTAAAGCAGAAAAAGAGGAGCATGGGGGCAGAGCGATCAGCAGCCCTTGATGAGGAAGTAAAAAATCTACTTGCTAATGACTTCATACGGGAAGCCATCTACCCAGAATGGATCGCTAACCCAGTGCTAGTAAAAAAGGCCAATGGAAAGTGGCGAACATGTATTGACTTCTCCAATCTGAATGACGCTTGCCCGAAAGACTGCTTCCCACTTCCCCGAATTGACCAACTCGTGGACAGCACAGCTGGGCACGAACTCCTATCTTTTATGGATGCATACTCCGGATATAACCAGATCCCCATGCACGCTCCCGATCAGGACCACACTAGCTTCATCACCGACCGCGGATTATATTGTTACAAAGTCATGCCTTTTGGACTCAAAAATGCTGGAGCTACCTATCAACGCCTCGTCAACAAAATGTTCGCAGAACTGATAGGACGTACTATGGAAGTATATGTGGATGACATGTTGGTGAAGTCCAGGAAAGCCAACGACCATGTAAGCCATCTGGACGATATGTTTCGGGTACTTCGCCGATATGGAATGAAGCTGAATCCTCTAAAATGCTCCTTCGGAGTATCATCGGGAAAATTCTTAGGATTCATCGTCCACGCCAGAGGAATCGAAGCAAACCCTGAACAAATCCGAGCTTTAAAAGAAATAAGGATACCTTCCACTCGGAAAGAAATGCAGAGCCTAAACGGAAAGGTGGCCGCCCTAAGCAGATTCATTTCCAAGGCAACTGACAAGTGTGTCCCTTTCTTCGAAGCACTCAAGAAAGACAAAGGGAGGTTCGAGTGGACCGACGAATGCTTAAAAGCCTTCCTCAACCTAATCGAACACCTTCAGAGACCACCAGTACTCTCAACTCCAAATGAAGGTGAAGTGTTATACCTATACCTCGCTGTATCATCTCATGCTCTAAGCGCCGCCTTGGTAAGAGAAGAAGACCGCACACAACGTCCGGTTTACTTTGTAAGCAAGAGATTTACGGGGGCAGAAGCCAGATATCCTAAACTCGAGAAGTTAGCATATTGTTTATTGATCGCGTCACGGAAACTGCGACACTACTTCCAGTCTCACTCCATCAGGGTTCTAACCGATCAACCACTAAGACAAGTGCTCCATCGTCCTGACACTTCTGGGCGACTCCTCAAATGGTGCATCGAACTAAGTCAGTATGATATCACCTACCATCCCCGCACCGCTATCAAAGGACAAGCCATGGCTGATTTCATTGCCGAATTCACTACCAACGAAGGCAAGGAACAATCCGAAGTAGCAAAAAACATCAAGTGGAACCTCTTTGTAGACGGAGCATCGAACGAACAAGGCTCGGGGGCAGGTATTGTGATCGTCACCCCCAGGGGAAGAAAGTTGTACTATGCATTAAGATTGGAGTTCACGGCCACTAACAACGATGCTGAATATGAAGCAGTAATAGCGGGATTGGAACTGGCCCTAGAAATTGGGATCAATTCCTTATGTATTCATAGTGATTCTCAGCTTATCGTAAACCAGGTACTAGGAGAATTCCAGACTCGAGGAGAACGGCTCACAGCATACCTAAAGAAAACCAAACTGCTGCTCGATCAATTGGACCATTATCTAATCAAACACATTCCTCGAGAAGAAAACCAAGAGGCAGATGAACTTGCAAAGCAAGCTAGCATGAAGGACAGCACCATTCCCGGAGCACTAGTAATCTCAAGGCAGCTAGCCCCGAGTTTCGAACAAGCGAATCTGATAACTGCAATCGAAGAAGGAACCTGGATGACTCCTATCCGGAAATATTTGCAAGATGGCATACTACCCGACAGGCGTGACGAAGCCAAGAAGATCTTGAGGAAAGTTCCCCACTACACAATGCAAGAAGGCATCCTCTACCGGCGTGGCTTCTCTAGCCCCCTATTAAGATGCGTCGCCGGGAGGGAAGCCAAGGAGATATTAACAAACATCCATCAGGGAGGATGCGGAGATCACACTGGAGGACAGACTTTGGCAAGAAAGATACTCCGATATGGATATTACTGGCCCACACTGAACAAAGATGCCCTAGACTTCGTTAAGAAATGCGACAGATGTCAGAAGTTCGCCAAGATCCCTCGACTGCCCACAAACGAAATTACTCAAATGACCAGCCCTTGGCCCTTTGCTGTATGGGGAATTGACTTAATTGGCGAACTGCCAACGGGCCGAGGCGGAGCCAAATATGCTATAGTGGCAGTCGATTATTTCACCAAATGGGTGGAAGCGGAACCTTTAAATAAAATATCTTCAGCAAAAGTTATCAACTTCTTGATCAAAAACATTCTGTGCAGGTATGGAGTCCCCCTCAAGATCGTATCAGACAACGGACCCCAATTTGACAGCGAAGAATTTGCCGACTGGTGCCAAGAGCATGGAATTCATAAAAGCTTCTCATCAGTAGCTTACCCTCAGGCAAACGGACAAGTTGAAGCTGTCAACAAAATTCTCAAAACCCTAATCAAGAAGAAACTTGAAAAGTCAAAAGGCGCTTGGGTGGACGAACTTCCTACGGCACTATGGGCATACCGCACATCTTTCAGAACATCAACGGGACATACTCCTTTCTCTTTGGCATATGGATCGGAGGCAATGCTCCCAGTTGAGACTATTGTGCCTTCCCACCGTAGGATCCACTACAACCCAGAAGAAAACGAAGAACTCCTCCTCATGTCTTTGGATCTGATTGAGGAAAGGAGAAACGATGCAGCACTCAAAGCAGCAGCTCACAAACAAAAAGTGGCAGCACTATACAATTCCAAAGTCAAGCATCGCAGCTTACAAGAAGGAGATCTTGTCCTCAGGCGAATCTTTCCGCGCCCCGGGGCACTGGACCCCATCTGGGACGGACCATATGTAATTCACAAAGATCTCCACAACGGAGCTTACATTTTGTCAACAGTGGACGGAGAGGTGTTCCAGAGGGCATGGAACATCCGACACCTCCGTCGATACTTTTCTTAACTTGTACTGCCCATATGAAGTGAATTAACAAAGAGAATCAGTGGACGTAGGCATTTTCGTGCCGAACCACTTTAAAAAATCTTGTCTCTTTTTAACTTGTTCCTTTATGTCTTGGCTACTTGTTAAGCGTTATCCCTTTCTGTTGAACAAAATCCTATGGCATCTCCACTCAAGACGCACCGCGGCCTCATCTAGACTAGGCCTAACAGGTACGCCACGATTCTATGCACTCGCCAATGAGACTCTTTTGCTCCAGCATCCCTCTGCTGCGGGTTAACTCATTGCGCGCCTGCCCTCAAAGCCAACTGTAATGAGCCGATTATAAGTCATCATAAAGGCCGACTATAGCCGATGGCAGCTCATTACGGCGTTCGGCTCGTCGGTAACCGTGAACCTACTTTAAGCCCCAACATAAGGTGTGGCCAGCCAGGGGTAGTTCACGGCCAACGGCACCCACGCTAGCCGGCCACGGTAAATCGAATAATACCCACGATTACGGACCATAACGGTTCGGGTAGTTACCGTGCGCGATCTCGGCTCCGATGTGTCTTAAGTGCGGCTGTGGTAAAAAAGAAAACTCCCCGCGGAGGCGTAAGATGGGTGACAAATGTCTCCAAGACCCACAGCTAGGGAAAGTGACTACAAAACCCGTTTGCCACGAACTTAAGCACATCGACGGCCTTCCGTGACTGGAAGTTTTACTTTTACTATATTTCCATTTCATTTAAATATTTTTCTCCTATCCTGTATGACAAACTCTAAAGTACAGGAAACCAAATAGGAAGCATTCACTCATGAGGCTCTAAGCCTGCATGCTGGGTAGCAGGGCGCTCTGCTATACCCGTGAACAGTTACACAAGACACTCAAAGCTACCGCCTGCGAATAAAACATAAAGGGCGGTACTCTCTTCTCTTGTACATAAATGCGTAACTATAACTTATTCATACACTGACATTGCAAAACGTGAAGTTATATTTCAAGCGAAAACTTAACATCAAACACAAGTGGAATCACAGGCATATACATAATTATACTTCTCACACAGCACATAAAGATAGCAACAACATTTGAACATGACAAAATCAACTTATATTATAAGATCACACGAAGTTATTCTTTGCAAATAATTTTATTACAGTTGCATATCAAAGACTAACATGAACAGTGATAAAAAAGAAACAAAAAGATGGCAGATGCATCCACACTCCATCACCAACTCCCCCAGCCTACTTAGCCGCAGGATCGGAGCCCCCAGCATGTGGATCTGAAGTCCCACCTGTCCAGATCAGAAGAGGAATTCATTAAACGAACGATCAAGTTATGAAAACACGAAAAGAAAAGAAAGGGAAAAGAATAACTCACCAGCATCCGCCGCTTGATCCTCATCATCCAACTGCACGCCCGCTTCCTCTGCAGCGAGTAGCCGCATCCCCTCCTTCACCGCCGCTTGCTCCTCCTTTGAGAACTGAGCAGTAACCGCACTCAAGTTGAAAGCCTCTCCGCCTTCCTTACCCGCATTCACCCTGGCCTCCTCTAAAGCCTGGAGATACACCTTGGCCATGACCCGAGGGTAATCGTCCATCCAAGACAAGCCGCCCTCCTTCCAAGTGTGGAAGTACATATCCTGCAACATCTCATCCATCATCCCCTCGTTTTCCTCAAACTCCCTCACCCGGGCCTCGGAAGCTTGCAACTTGGTGATGGCGACGTCCCTCTCTGATTGGTATCTCAAGCAGTCAGCCTGGAGTGACCTCCTCATTTCCTCTTCCTTCGACTTGAGGGACCTCCTCATCTCCTCCATCTCCTCCTTCAACTCGGCCTGAGCCATCTCCGCAGCCTCGAGCCTCCCTGACAACTCCTCTACCCGCTCGAGATCCGCATTTCGAACCTCATCCACCGTTGTAATAGCCATGTTTATCCGCTCCCTGCAGGTGACCTCCATTTTCCGTAACTCCGCCCTATTTGCCTTCTCCATGGTCTCTTTCAGACGCTGGGAAGCTTCCTCATGCTGGGAGATCTGGATGGCTTGGTCGGCAAGCTGCTTGGCCTGATCGGCAACCTTTAGCCTTAACCGAATGTTAGCACTCCCAATCTCCTGCCCGGCCTTGACCAATCGAGCATGATGCTCCATTAACTTCTTAGTCTCTTCGGCCACCCGATCAATATTAGCCTTGGCCTCGTCCCCCATGGTGACTACCCGTGTGGTAAGTAAATCAAGATCTAAAGATTTGGCCTCGTCCAGCACTCTTACCATGGGGTTGCGGGGAAGTAGGTGCTCGCCCGTGGTCTCATCGAATGAAATGTCCCGAAAACTTGGGTCTAAATCAGGATGGCCGGCAAAAGGGTCACGAGGCACGGGGCGAGGCACATCGGGACGCCTTATATGAATGACAGTAGAACTCTTGGAAGGAGGAGGAGGGGGGCAGGGCTCCGTGCTCTCCTCCGTAGTATCACAAGGAGGCTGAGTAGGGGGAGACAGAGTAGGAAGCTGCGAAGCAGAAGAAGACTCAAATAAGGAACGGCTCCGCTTCCTTTTCTGAATGCCCTCTTCGATGACCCCAAGAAGAGGGCGGTACTTGACTACGTCCCCAGTGCGATCAGTAGAAGGTTTCGCGGAAGCTCTCCTCGACTTAAATTGTTCAAGGCGGTGTCGAACATCCGACGTTTTACCCGCCTGGCCTGCCCCTGGAATAAAGAACAAATGTTACGAACATACAATAATCCGCAATTCAAAAAATGTGCTAAGTTAAAAAGAAAGAAAAGTGAGGAGACACATCTGTTATACAAACCCGGCGGAGGAGTGGGATACTGCAATAAGTCCTGGATCTCATTCCAGGACGGAAGTGAACCGTAAAAAATTTCTAAGTCCTTATCGAAAATAGAATCGGCAGAAGACAAAAGTTCACCTTGCATCGCCGGAATCACCCTAGCTGAGGAACCCTTAGAGGATGGGTCAGTGCCAGCCACAGCTTTGCCGGTTTCCTTTGCCTTCTCCGTTCCCTTCTCCGTTTCCGACTCTCCCTCCGACTCCCCGAAGGCCCGACGGAGAGCCTCATCCAGTTCGAGGTCCTGCTCAGAGGTTAGAGCAGCAACACCGCTACCACCCTGACCATCGCCATCTCCTCCACCCTCCGACCCTTCTCCAACTTCACCTCCTTCCTCCTCTTCCACACCTTCCTCCTCCGGGACATCCGGGCAAGTACTTGGAGAAGGGCCATCGGACTCCTTGAGCTTCTTGCCTCCTACGACTGGACGTTGTGCAAAGGGCTTCCTCTTGCCACCCTTCGCTGTCACCCCACCTTTAGGCTGGGCAGCCTTCTCTTCTGCCGTGTCCCTCTGTTTGACTACGGACTGATGTGGGAGGATCAAATTATACGACAAGAGCCTGGCATTCCTAATCAGATAAGCAGCCGATCTGTCTCTCCCGGAAATAGCTTCAATTTCTGCTGCCATCCGAACCAAGCGATCATCTTCCACAACCGCAAAACCACCTGTCGCTAGCAAGAAATAAAAGCGCATAAGAGAGTGAATTACGGCCAAGACAGGAATTATGAGTAGAGTTTTTACTTACATCCGGAGGTAAATCGGCGAATAGAGACGGAGTCATCCCTGACAAAGAACCATTCCTTCTTGAACATGCTATACTTCGAGTATAAATCCAAAACAGGCTTGAAGGAAACGGCTGACTCCAAGCTAATATATGGGGACCCCTTCCTGTACCCCCTCAGATTGTACAGATATCGTATTTCCCGGTTGGAGGGGGCGCGCCCATATCTCTTCTGGAAGATAGCATATAAGCATACCAGAATGGCATAAGAGTTGGGCTGAAGCTGGAATGGAGCCACCTTCAGATAAGTGACGAAGCTTAGTATCCAGGCGTTGATTGGAGGAATAGCCCCGCACATGCAATGGTACCGGCTATAAGCGAAGTACCCCTCAGGGGGATCATATGGCATGACCCCCCCCCCCCGGTAACAGCATAAGAGCCCTGTCTATCCCAAAGGAACGGGATATAACGTCAAGTTGCTCCTCCTTTAGGGAGCTAGGAAAGCAGTCGGGAGGGGAGACCAGAAGTTCCTGTGGACCATGTCCGTCCACCAACGACCTCGGAACAGGTCGATGTTGCCCAGATCCTGGTTGGGCTGGGGGCACAGAAGAAGACTCTCCTCCATCATTGGATTTCCGTCTGTCTGATCGTGTTTCCACCTTGCGAGACATTTATCTGCATACAAAAAAGTGAAAAACATGATGTTAGAACAAGAATACAAGCAAGCATACATAAGTCCAGAGTTCCACCCAAAGACCGAATACAAAGTTCATTCGGCACTAGGGTCTTATGCTCATTCGGCACTAGGGACTTAAGTTCATTCGGCAATGGGGTCATAAGTCCATTCGGCACTAAAAAACACATCCGGTATACATATCATTCGGTAAAACAAAACCCTTCGTGTGCATTCGGCAATCATATTCATTCGGTGATAAAAAACCATTCGGCAAAAGAATATATACCTAATTCGGTATAAGCTTGGTTCGGCAGAAGTTTGGTTCGGCTAAAAATTGATTCGGCTCTCTTTGGTTCGGTAAGGGAAAACTAAGGGGGGTAGCCTCTATATATAGGCAAACTCAGGATTGCCGAACCAGCTGGTTCGGCCTACCGGACCAACATACCGGACCAGCGTACCGGTCCAACCAACAACCGAATAAAACTGTCTCTACCAGCAGAAACCAGAAACAGGGGGCACGCGAGGCGCCTCACGCAGATAAGTACCGAACTCCAGAACTAACTAATAAAATAAGGATTATGATAACGATGAATAAGTCGTAAAACTCTCACTAACATGGATTAATCGTTTACACGTGTACGCGACCACGAATGGTCCATAGGCACGCTCTGAATGGTTATTAACCCTATCGTCGTGGGAAGTTACACTTTGACACGCCTTTTTTTTAAACTCATAGGTGAAACGGATATTTGATTCTGATAATTATGAAATGGCCAAGCTACTTACACATGTACGGGGTCGCGAACGATCCCTAGGCATGCTCTGAGCTGGCGATGAACCATCTTGACAAACGATCCAAGGATCCACTCTGACGTGAACCTGGCATCAATAATGCTAAGCCCCCTCGGGGCACACTTGCTCGCCTCGAACGACACGATTAGCTTCATTTCAAATATCTCGATCCCGAACGATCGTTATCTAAAACCACACTAAAACTATGAATTAAATTCCTTTGCAGGACATCAGCAGGATATGAACATCCAGCCCATAGCGTTACGAAACAAGCCTTTCTACCACAGGGAAACAAAGCGCGACACATGCAAGCACGTGCCCCACTTTGGGGGGCAAATGTTGGGCGAATTCTCACCCAGAAGATCTCGAGACCGAGAAGTCACAGTTTTACCCGGGCTCGCAACCTCCACTTCATTCGATAGCCAAGAAGCTCAATGCTAACATAGAAGTCCATCCAACATTCTCCACGAAGAAGCACATTCGGCCCCAAGCCTCCATTCGGCCCCATCATTCGGCATCACCTCATTCGGCTATGTCCATTCGGCAAGGCACAACCAACACCTCATTCGGCATCACCTCATTCGGCTATGTCCATTCGGCAAGGCACAACCATCACCTTATTCGGCATCACCTCATTCGGCTATGTCCATTCGGCAAGGCACAGCCATCACCTCCACCGGACCAGCCTCTCCAATATACTACCGAATGAGGTTGATACCGGACCAATCACCACCTCTTCAACTCCAACACCGAACCACCTCTACAACCGAACCACCATGACCAAAGTAACTCCAAGCACGGCCGAATGGAGCCTCACCGAACCAGGTGATTGCCAGTCCAGATTGTCTCGGCCCATGCCCGCTGGCAGCTATATACATCCAAGACCCCTGCCCCCTACCTCACTCTATAAATAGAGGGGCAGGGGTACAACAATGGCAGACAAGTTTGAGAGCTCAAGCAAGGAAGGAACTTTCAAACTACTTTCATACACTTGTATACAACGCATTGTACTTGTAACCTGAAAGAAAGAAGATAATAACATATAAAGTGGACGTAGGCACATTCTGGCCGAACCACTATAAATCTGTGTGTCTTTTACATTTCAGCCCCTACTTTTCTCATATTTACATACTCATCTAAAATCATTGAAAATCACATATAATCAACTAAATAATACGACTTGGAGGTGTTTGTCCATTTTTTGTGCAAACAGCAATTTTCAAAATTCAAATTTGAATAGAAGTGTCTTCGTCGTATCTCTTCGTGAATCGACATGACTGTTGTTTTCCTATATATACTAGACTTCCAAATGAATTTTTAACATTGCTTTCTTATTCATCTCTCCTCTTTTCACTCTCTCATTTTCTAAGTTAAAATATACCAAAACTCCATCGAAATTCAACCAGGATCAAATTCAATCATCACTAGTTTGATTCTCCTTCATGTACTCTCTGATTTCTCTCATCTCTCTCACTCAAACCAAGATCAAAGTGATATTAAAGAGTTATAGGATTAATTGTAATTAAGATCAAAAATCTAAGTTGGTAAAACTCTATCAAATCATACTTCTATACTTGCAGGTATGATTATAGCCCGTAAAATCAACTGGGTGTGATTGTAGCCAATAAAATCAATTGAGTGTGCTTAGTATCCCGTAAATATAGTGGGTGTTCTTATAGTTCGAAAATCAAGCGACTCTATCCGGAGGTCGGGATTATGGAAGGTGCGTCTCGTTGCCTTAAAATCGAGATTGTATTTGCATTTACTAGTTGAAAAGAAGTCCGTACAAGGAATTGTGCGGGACTGGATGTGGGGTAACTCCGAACCAGTATAAAATTCTGGTGTATTATTTTTTCTCTTTTACTGCATTTACTTTTATCTGCCATTTGATTTTGTGATTGTTAATTACACCATTCCAAGTAAAATCTTAAAGAATTTGAAAAATATTTATATAATCCATTAAATATTATCCACCTCCCTCTAGTGTTAATTTAGCCTTAAAATTCATATTCAGCTGACTTGCATTTGATATCAGAGCATTGGTTTTTGAAGTATTCATCATCTAATTTTTGAAAAAGTTTAAATAACTACCAACACTAGTAATGGTACTATTAGTAACACTGTTAATACACTTTTTAGTAACTTATTTGTCGAAAGACAATCTACGCTAAACCTCCACTTTCTAATGGCAGTAATTACACATATTGATCATGTAGAATTAAAATTCATTTACAGTCAATTGGTTTAGACACTTGGAATATCACACAAACTGAGTACAGTGAACTCAAGACTAATTTTGCATAGTGGACTGCTGACCAAAAAGCAGTTGCACAAAGTAACTCTAAAGCCATGAATATATTATGTTGTTCACTAGATATAAATGAATTTAATAGAGTATCTATATATAAATCTGTATTTGAAATTTTGAATAACTTTGCAAGTTGCATATGAAGGCAAAAGTAACGCTAAACAGACCAAAATTTTCATGTTAACAAACCAGTTTCAATTATTCAAAATGAGTCCAAATGAGTCCATGTCTGATATGTGTAGTAGATTCCAAGATATAGTACACTAACTTATTGCATTGGGTAAAAATATTTCTAAGGAGTATCAAGTTAGAAGAATCTTTAATTTACTTACTCCTGAATGGGATCAAAAGACTCTTGCAATCGAAGTGGCGAATGACATTAGCACTCTAAAATTGAAGAGTTAATTACGAATTCAATGTATTTTAAGCATAAATGCATGGTAGAAGAGAAAACAAAACAATGGAAAAGAAATCTATAGCTTTTAATGCAATGACGGATGGTGCTAACTTGGGTCTTTAGATCCAAGGAGTTGACTACATGTTTACTATGAATGAATTTGATGCTTCCGAGTTAAATAAGGCATGAATAGTGTTTTCGAAGGTAATAGTCCTGCCTTCCACTGTAGCTTTTCCTTTGTATTTGGGAAGAAGTCTACTTACGATAGGTATAGCTTCGATGGAATAAGCTTGCCCACCTTGTCCCTCCTTTGCTAGCTTCAAGCATTGATCTTGTAGTACCCTTTCTCGTGGCAGTCATCTCCCCTTGATTTCTTTCCCCATCAAACTCACTTTATAGTCCTTAGTGAAGTGCCCTTTCTTCTTACATCTACAACATGTCATACATCCTTTCTTGATTTTCCTTTGGCTTTCTCGTCCATTTCGTCTCACTCGGATAGGCATGCCCTCGGCTCTCATCAGTTGCACATCGTCTTTATGGTCTCAACAGTCCAGCTCGGCTCGTCCTATCACCAGGGCATGCGGGAGCAAAGCGGTAAGAGGTATAACCAGGTTTACCTACTTCTTTCAAGAAGCATATTCCAATTTTCACAAGCATACTATAAGTACAAGCACATTTAATGCAAAAGCATGATAGAGCATGCCCTTGGTACAATTCTCATGTTGACCATCTCAATCACACATTTCTTTCTTTCACTAGTTATCTCTCATCAAGTCCATTCAGCTAGATCAATTGTCAATCGTGCTTCATGCCTGTTTTGCAGAACGATTTTAGTTGTCCATACATCGGTTCAACTATTATAAATATCACATGAATGACCACTTTAAAGAGGTTGGAACTCGATTGGTTTGGGACTCGGTCGGTTGGAACCTGGAATGTTGGAACCCAATTGGTTGGGACCCAGAAAGTTGGAACCCGTAATCCACTACTCAAATCACCTGATACACCAGCTCCTTGAGATTGATAACTTCATTAGTCTTACTTGCATCATCTTTTCTTATTATTCTTTTATAGTTTCTTGTAATTGTAAAATAGTCATATAGTAAGAGAACTTCACAGTGGACGTAAGTATCTTCTCCGTACCATTTCACTTCGATATCATTTACCTTTAAATGCTCATTTGCCCTAATTTTTCAGCTGTTAAGCTCAGCGATTAACAAGTAACCTTTACTCTTTACAACGCATTATCGTAACTTCGAGATTGGCGAAAAATATCATTAACGGATACACTTGTAAACCAAAACTTAAAAAACAACATCTTCTATACAAATTTTAAAAATAAATATTATATTTAAAACAAATTTAGATTGGATATAAAATCCCTTTAGACTTCATAGCCGAACGGATCAGAAAATAAGAAATTTTGAAATCTTCTTATTTCACTCACTTCCGATTGGTAGAGTTCCTTTACTTTTGATGAAAGTCTATGATAGTCGTTGCCTAAGCGTGTGTGGCTCGAAGCGGCTAGGTCTGGCTATCTCTAGAAGTCCTCCAGCCTATGTCTCGTAAGGTGACTACATTGTCTATCACGGCTCAATTATGGGAGTGTTCGTCCACTGCCTCAACTCATCGTCGACCAGTTGGAGGAATAATGCCCTACTCCCTAAGATTATGCTACTGTTGAACAAGATTATTTTCGTTTGGTTCGCTTGGGCTAATAGTTGCCCTATTTTCGGTTTAGCCTCTTTTAACCTTACCCATTTTGTTTTGCTGCATTCTTCCACCTTTTCCAGTACTACTTTTGCATGCTTTAGCTAATTCATCCCTCCTGATATCATGCTCCTATGTGCAAGATCCTTCCTCAACAAGCGTGGTCGTAGTTTCAACTACTTATATATACCATTCAAATTATTTCCTCATTTCTTCAATCATATCCTGCTGCCCTATAATGATCACTTGTTCCATTTTAGTAACAATTTGAGTCGCCACCTACATAGTTATCATCTATGCCTACGATTAAGTTTAAGATCCTCCACCGTTACTTTTCTTTATGGCACTATTTATAGCAGTACTTGCACCTTCGCTAACTTGTTCCAAGATTCCTCTTTGGAGCCAACGATCTCCTAAAGGGCATAAATCAAATTCGAGTATTTAACAAATTAGATTTGAGATCTAAAGGGTTCTCAGTAAAAGTACCAAAAAGTAAGTCGAAAGATGAGCTATCACCTTGTAGAGGCTGCGAAGAGCCAACGATTTAGAATGTAATCACTGATTATTAGTTTACATGGATTATAACCTTTAAAAGACAGTAAAAATTCACCTAATAATAGATATCGATGGAAACAATAAATATCAGAAAGTAACGTAAATCGACACACGAAAATTTATAGTGGTTCAGCTATGCCCACGCCCACTTTATATATTCTTTGCTGCTATTATTTTGTAATTAGAAAGGAAATGTCAAGATTAATCTCGAAATCGCATTGGAAAATCCGACAGTTAATGTGTAAGAGTATCTCCGTATGAAAACAAGAATCCATCATCTTCTTTAACGTTATGGCTATGCTTTTTTTTGGTGAAGATGAAGCTTCCAAGTGCCTTAGATTGTGCAAAATATCTCTAGGGATTCAGTGGAGAGTAACAAGGTCAAGATGTCGGAATTTAGGCCGAAGAATATATTTGAACAGAATTGGATCACATGTACGTTCCTATGTAGCAGTATCGATTCAACTTTCACTGTACATTTGTTGTGCTCTCATTGGTCATATGGACGTTGTCTCTTTCACATGTAGGTCCATACTTCAACTTCTACATGAAGTAAGCAATGTCTATCGATCTTATGGATCGATCACGTTCCATGTTTTTTTCTCTTCTTATTTTCTTTCAGAGTCTCTTTCTTATTATCTCTTGCACGCGACCATCGATGAGTTCCTCACTCGTACATCTATCTTCTATAACTTTAACGCTATTGAATCTCCAAGTGCGAACAATTCACCGGTAATGCCAACGATCGATCGTTGAGGGTGCTAGGGTGTTGAATCAATTTTAAATCCCAACAGTCGACCGTTGCAACCATTGGATATATTATGAATGTTCAAAAATTAATATATTAAGAATGTCGTTCCAGTCCAAATTTTTAAAAAAAATTCTCCACTGTATTGTGTATGATTAAAATTGATTACGATCGTCGTTGAATTGAAATGTTAGATTTGCCACTTTTATAGTCGATCCTACAAAACTTTTGCAAAAATAATTAATTCCTAATAATTTCTTCTCATAATAAGGATACATAAAAGAGTAAAGTTGTATACGGTAACAGGGGAAATAAATTGATATGGATCAATGTTGCTATTTTCTATTCATTTTGAGTGCAAGCAGAAAAACTATCTTCTTAAAACCACTTTTCTTTTATCCTTTTTCCACTTTCTTCCATTATTGGATTCAATCAACGGCGCAGAGCAACACAAACTTCCTCAGTAACAAAAGAAGATCAGCTCTTTCTTTCCATTTCGTTTCCCTTCTTCTCTCCATCACAAAATATCATAACACGCGTCCTCTGTCATCATACAAATGAAATAAGTTATTCTTCTTCAAATCTCGGCTCATTAAAATAAAAAAGAAAACACTTCTTCTGTTTTCCACTTAAAAATAATAGCTTTCTCTCTCATAGGGTTTTATAAATCATTATCAAACTACCCACATTGCTTATAAAATCTCTTAGTACTCCATGGATACTCTCAGAAAATCGTTCAAAACCACCACTTCTTCCAAAAGTTCACCCCCTGACCACGAAAAGCATCCCATGCTCGCCGCCGACGCCGACAACCGCCATGAGTTCTCAGCCGTCCGAATTGATGGAGATGATGCATCGGACTTCTGTTTTTCGAACCAAACTTCCAAGGATGATCCGCCTACTAGATTGATTAGCAACTTCCTGCATAAACAGAAGGCTTCCGGCGGCGAGATTTCACTAGATTGTGATTTCGAATTGGAGGAACTTAACTCTCAAAATAGTTCTTTTAACGATGTTAGTATTCCCATAGCTTCCGGCTCGCCTGCTGATGAATCTAAGTTGAAAAGCTCCCTGTCTTATAGAGGAAAACCACCTATTTACCCGAGTAAGGAAAGCGGAGTTCTTAAATGCAGCGCGAATAATTCGTTTACAAAACCAAATCCTTCCACCTTGCTTCGTGTGAAGACGAGGTCGAGACTTATGGATGCGCCACCAACTTCGAATTTCTCTACGGAGTTTAAAAAAGAAGAAAAGATTTCGTCAAATATGCTGAAAAGATCTGGAATGCTTAAGTCTGTTAATGAGGATGACGAGGATCCTTTTCTCGATGAGGATTTGCCAGAGGAATTCAGGAGCTCATCTTGTGGTAAGTGGGCAATCATGCAGTGGGTGAGTTTGATTTTGATACTTGGTGCACTTGTCTGTAGTCTTGTCTTCAAGATATTGAGAAGACAGACTGTTTGGAAATTGCATTTGTGGAAGTGGGAAGTGATGATACTAGCTTTGATATGTGGGAGATTGGTTTCTGGCTGGTTAATTAGAATTATAGTATTTTTGATAGAGAGGAGTTTTCTTTTAAGAAAAAGAGTGCTTTATTTTGTTTATGGATTGCGCAAGGCTGTGCAAAATTGCTTGTGGCTTGGGTTGGTTTTGTTAACATGGCATTATATGTTTGATGACAATGTTGAAAGAGAGACTAAGAGTGATGTATTGCCCAAAGTGACCAAAGTGTTGATTTGCTTATTTATTGCTACTCTTATATGGTTAGTAAAGACGCTGCTTGTGAAGGTTTTAGCTTCATCTTTTCATGTTAGCACTTATTTTGATAGAATTCAAGAATCTTTGTTCAATCAGTATGTTATAGAGACACTATCTGGTCCGCCTTTGCTGGAAATTATTAATAAAAATGAAGAAGAGGAGGAAATAGATTCTGAAGTTCAGAAGCTTCAGAATGCTGGAGCTAAGATTCCAAATGATTTGAAGTCTGCTGCTTTGAGAAGTAGAAGTGGAAACAGTGAAGGTGGAAATAAAAAAAGTGTTAGGCTTTCAGGCATGATTGGAACGAAAGAAGTTAGTAAGCAACAAGATGCTATTACAATTGACCATCTGCATAAGCTTAATCAAAAGAATATTTCCGCATGGAACATGAAGAGGTTAATGAGGATAGTGAAGTATGGGGCACTGACTACTTTGGATGAGCAGTTAGGACAAAGTGGAGAAGATGAGTCTGCCTTTGAAATCAAGAGTGAGGTTGAGGCTAAGGTTGCTGCAAAGAAAATCTTCAACAACGTTTCTAGACCTGGAGCTAAGTAAGTTTTCCTCTACCTTAATGATAAATGTTTAAACTTTGGATTAGGAGAAGTGGGTTTAAGACTTGAAACTGAGTCGGATATTAGAAGTTACCAACCCACCCCCCCCCCCCCCCCCCACACACAAACAAACCCACCATTATAATGATAACTTATTTTCAGTTAAGTAAACACAACAAAAATTCTATATATGCAGTATGAAGGGCTAGCCTTGATCCAAAGCAACAAGGGTGGGTCACCCAAGGTCTCAAGAGTTTGACAGTTTATCGGGGCCTTGGTGGAAGATTTTAACGGGTCTCTTAATTTTCAAATGTTATATATATAAATAATATGCAATCAAGTTTAAAGGATGGTTTAGTGTAGTGGTAAAACTTTCACTTTGATTTGAACTGTCACAAATTTGAGACCTTTGTTCAGTGAAATTTTTGCAAACAAGTTGTGTTGCTTATCATTTCTTCGCTCCCGCATAAACTATCAGAATCAGTTTCTATAGTTGATTTATTTTGGAATCATGGGCTCTCTTAAATTATTCTTCAGCATAACCTTTTCTTCTGTGTAGATACCTACTTTTTATTGCATGGTAGTGCATTTGGAATACTATAGCATTATATTAAGTGGTTGATAGATTCTTCTTTCTTCTTCCATCAGTTTTCCAGTTTTGATGTTTCTAATTTGGTTCGTTTTCATCTGAGTCGAGGCATCTTTTTATTGCAACACCTTTTTCACTTTCTGCAAACTAAAAGGAAACGTAGCTATTCTATCTTTAATCTCTTTGCCTTCGTTGCATGCTTATTTTTGTTTGTCTACGTTTTCACTATATATGGTAGTGCAGAAGAGCCTGACACATTTACTGGTTAAGTTTATGTGCAGTGACTTATTATGCATATTGTGTCTCATGCATGTGTTAGGTGACATGATGCATCAAACCCAGGTACATGAAATCAAAGCACTTCAAATTAAACAAGTACTTATGTGCTGGTGTTCTGTTCATGAACTCAATTGGGTAAAACTGAGAGTAGAAAACAAAGCAAACATGCATGAATGAAACTGAATGCAATTTTAGATGATGTTTTTTGTGCTCGTAGTAAAATTGTATCTGGATTTTATGAATTTTTTTCAACTGATGTCTTGCTAAAACAGTATAGTTACAGTTTGATTCTAACTGGCATATTACTTTTAATAGGTACATCTACCTTGTTGATTTGATGCGTTTTATGAGAGAAGACGAGGCCAGAAAAACGATGAGTCTTTTTGAAGGGGCAGATGTAGAAGGCCGAGTCAGCAGAAGGTGTCTAAAAAATTGGGTGGTAAGGTTCTAACTATAAAGAATATCGTATTATAATTTCCACTTAAAATGCAAACTTGGAATTTAAATTCTTTTACTTAAAATGGCAATTCTTAACAACAGGTCTCTGCTTTCAGAGAGAGAAAAGCCTTGTCTTTAACACTCAATGATACAAAGACAGCCGTGAACACACTTCATAGAATGATAAACGTTATCGTGATCATTATAGTCATTGCTCTTTCGCTTCTCATTTTAAACATCGCAACCACCCACTTCTTTGTATTCATTGGCTCACAGCTTGTCGTTGCTGCATTCATATTTGGGAACACTTTGAAGATGATATTTGAAGCTATTATATTTTTGTTTGTTATGCACCCTTTCGATGTCGGTGATCGCTGTGAAATAGACGGAGTTCAGGTACTAAGTAAACAATCACTTATAACTTAATTAGTAACTTTATATGGATGACTAATTAAGGATCATAATCTTCAGATGGTTGTAGAGGAAATGAACATATTAACGACAGTGTTTCTAAGGTTTGATAATCAAAAGTTAACATATCCTAATAGCATTCTTGCAACAAAAGCCATTGGCAACTATTACAGAAGTCCGGACATGGGTGACTCCATCGACTTCTGTGTTCATGTTTCAACTCCAGTGGAGAAGCTTGCTATTATGAAGGAAAGAATTATAGGGTATGTCAAATTTTCTATCGCTATTTTTTGTGCAATTTACCAGTAGGGTTGGCTCGGTTGGTTGATGGTTCGCACCGTGATACTAATGTTCATGAGTTTGGACATCGAAACGGACGACCTTGTAACAAATGTCTGTAGTATGGGTTTGGTAAGCACATGCTTCTCCAGAGTTACAGGCGAAGCTAGATTCTCTGGGTGATTCAGAAAAAGGGAAAAAAATACATATATATTTGTTTTCTTGATAAGTATTTAAACCTCTTGTACGTTTTAGGTACATGGAGAGCAGGAAAGATCACTGGTATCCAGCACCATCGGTTGTTCTAAGAGACGTAGATGACATGAACAGATTAAGAATATCGATCTGGATGCGACAGAGAATAAACTTTCAAGACATGGGAGCAAGGTGGGACAGAAGAGAGCTTGTGATGACGGAGATGATCAGGATATTGAAGGAACTTAATATAGAGTACAGAATGCTTCCTCTTGACGTGAATGTTAGAGATATGCCTGCTATTACATCGTCGCGACTGCCTTCTAACTGGACGACTTGCAGTTAAATTGTTCCTTGTATTCTATTTTTAAATGTTTAGTTAGTGACCAGGCTTAGGGTAGGAGTACTATGTTATTAATAGAGGCCATTTTCTTTTTGTTATGATGTTTATCTTCTGGGGTTCTGTATAATATAATATGTTAGAATCAGCTTGAAGTGGATTGTTTACCTAAGTAGTTTATAGAGATTCTGAAGATATATGCACTGATATGTGAAAGTTTGTTGAATTTCGTTTATGATCATAGTTGACCGGACGCATACACGAAGGAGTGACCTTTGTTCAAGAGGGTATATGTCGTTGTGTCAAAGCGTGTATACTCTGTTTTGGCTGCTTTGTAAAAATATATGTAAGGTGGTTGATTGTAGTAGTGCTTTTTAAAGGGTATTATAGCGGCAACTTCATTCTTGGTGTTGTTACTTCTTAATGCTCCAACTTCTGGAGTAATATTGCTTCCTATCGGCCTATTTTTGCCTTTGAAGATTACGAAAAATATTTTAATAAACGTTTTAATGTTTGAATTCGGTTTTGATCAAATATGATAGATTTCGTATGCGTAGGTTGTTTATATGAGGTTTTTTGGGTAAAATAGCTATACCGTATGATGGTTAGCTATGGTTCCCTACTTTAGTGATTTCCAAATTATATGGAAATTTAATAAGATGTTCTAAACATGATGTTAGAGATAGTTCTGAGTTAGAGATTTTTCTATGTTTAATATTTTAGATATGAATTTTTAAAGTAATCCGTATGTTAAACAAATAAGGAAAAGTGACTAATAAATGGAAACACGAGTAAAAATGTGCTAAATAATATATTCACACATTTCTGGAAGTTCTATAAGTAATCTCCCATTTTAATATAATCATTCCCAGAAGATTAAAGTGAAACCCTATGATGGGGTAACGAAGACCTATTATGCACGTACATTATATGACTAAGTATTAAGGGGACAAAATCCCATACGCATTGTAAAAATAAAATAAAGAACGCTGTCACTAGCCAAAAGTGGATGTTGAACGAATATGGAGATGACACGTGTAAAGGTGGGTGCGAGACGCGTTCAAACGTCAGGCTTATCTGTCTATAGAACAATCGAAGCGGCAAATGAGAGTACAGTTGATGTACGATTTGATCGGAACTAAAAGCTAATTTGATTTGATAAGAGACTAAATGTCTAAATATAATAAACTAGACAACAAATAGAAGAGAAACGACGATGAGTGCCGAAGGAGGAGGCTAGAGCTAAAGGCTAACTAGAGGGAAATATATGAGAGCTAAACTTACCAAAAGATGAAAGGGGAAAGTCGAATCCTAGCGTGGTGACGAGACGAGATGCAGGAATGAACCCATGTGTTAACCATGCTTCCCTAGGTAAGACAGAGTGTAGTTGTAGCTATGATATTGAATTTCAATGGAGAGTCTATAGGATGACTAAAGTTTTGATGTAAGAAATAGATAGTAACCGAAAGCCTACTCATGACATCAAGAAAAATAAGGTGTAAGGCATGTGTGGCAACATAGAGAATAAATATGACTTTACCAGTAATGTGATGAAGTAAGGACTATGTGATATCCGAAAGCCTACTCATGATATTGCATTAAAAGAAAGCGAGGTGTAAGGCCTACATGACATCTGAAAGCCTACTCATGAAATTTAATGAACGAGATGGATTAAGGCATGGGTGGCATCTGAAAGCCTAAACATTGCATTAAAAGAAATCGGGATGTATGGCCTATGCAACAACCCAATATCTACATTGCATTTGATAACGAGGTGTAAAGCCTGTATGGCAACCCAATGTCCAAAAAGAGGTATTGTATTCGGTAACGAGGTGTAAGGCCTATATGGCAACCTAAAGTCTAAATATGACTTAGATTCAATAACGAAGCATAAGACTTGTGTGGCAGCCCAGTGTGCAAAAATGACATTGCATTCGATAACAATGCGTAAGACCTTAGTGGTAGCCCAACGTCAAAAAATGACATTGCATTCGATCGTGTGGTGTAAGGCCTATGTGGCAACAAAGGGTGTAAAAGTGACCATAAATTGACGCGATAGTGTAAGGCCTATGTGGGAACAAAATGACCGAAGATGACATGCCTTTGACAGTGGGCATAAGGCCTTTGTGGCATCCCTATGTCTAAAGACTCTAAAGTTTGTAAATGAAAAAGTAAGGCATATGACCTTTTAGGCAGCCAAAAGCAAAATAAATATAAAGATACGATCAAAGAAAGGCGTAAGGCCTTTGTGAAAGCTGAATGTAAAGTAAATATAACCTAAAGCAAGGGGTAAAGGCATAACGCCTTTATGGCAGCTGAAAGCAAGCATACATTGATATTCCTAAGAAATAGGATGAGGCCTGAGTGGTAAGACGGAAAACTAATCGAACCCTAGTTATGATGGAATAATAAGTGTAAGGAACACTTACATATGATATGACTTGTGCTATTATTCATGTTTGAATAGTAAGGGGAAAACCTGTACCATTCTTTAGCGGCATGATCTCACAATATGTCGTGTTAAAGTTAATGTATTACTCATAGTAGGCTCTATGTCCAATCCGTGTTTTTTTTATTATTTTTCCTATAAATTCATGGATACTTGATTGAGTATGCTGAGTATATGGATTTAGACAAGAAAGAGGGGCGGACACATAAGCATGCCAAAGATGAAAAACGGGTGGCTCAGTTGCAAATAATGATTGCTTTAATTTCCGCTGTTAAAGTGTTCATGACAACATGTTGACATGTCGGGCATGCCACTATATTTATGTTCTATTATATTTGACCCAACCTGGACACGTTTTTGGAATGTATGACAAACGTAAAGACCCTTAAGACATCATGTGTAATAAAATTTGTAGTTTACTCAAACTGTTATAATATATACCGAACTCATCCTATCGCCAAAAGAAAATTTCAACGTGACTGCAACACATTGGAGTTCTATCTTTGAGTTTTGAAATGAGGGATATTACATAAATGAAAAGATATGGTAGCTTTGCTACTCACTTCTTTTTCTCCTCTTTTTTGAGAGGTGATCCTATATTTATAGTAGCTTTGAGTTCATGCAAAGCATTGTGACAATCAAATTACACATTCGCTACCCAGTATACCTTTATAGTGCATCGCAACGGCACTTGACCGATGTAGAGTGGTAGTCATGGGTAAAGTAACTAAACTCCAAAGCAGAATCTTTGTAAATCTCACAACACAAAAGATAAAATATAATAATTCCGACATATATAAAACAAACGAGATAGTAATATAACTAGATGAATCAAAACCAATCAAAGTGCAGTAGATCCATCACAGTTATACAAAACAAGTGGAATATAGTTTATACATCAAATAATAAACTCTGAATTAATTGTATCTAATACATAACAAGTATTGGTTCCAGTACTACACAATGAAATAGTAATAAATAACTCTAAAGAATAGATATATGGAAGTGTTAGCCACATGCTTATCCACCGCATAGCTCTGTGGCTAATAATTCATATTTGTTATCTCTAATCTACTCATTTAATAATACCTGAGATGAAAAGAAGTAAAGCAAATTTCCTTGGTTTAGACATAAGTCTGATTTGAGAAAATATATAATCTCAAACTATATAAAAACAAATATACATATATATATATAGTAAAAATGGAACACAGGGTAATATAGAATCATAATTGGCATGTCCTTGCATCCAATCTGTTAGCATGTAACACAATACACGTTATACTATCATCAAATGGGTATACTAGACTAAGTATATCATAGGGTGTCGAGGAACCTAACTCATATCTACAACACATAACATCCATACAATCGCATCAAACATTGCAATCACAACAACCATCACTAAGATCTCAATCCACCACGAAGATGTCTTTGGATATATGATTACTAGTGCAACCATCGCTAAGGTCGACGTTGGATCACATATAATCACAAAGGTATTGCCATCGCTAAGGCGAGCCATCAGTAAACCCTATGAACACTTCCCACTTGAAGTACTCGACCGATTCACACCGTCAATTTCTCGAATCTCGAAGCACTCTACAAAGTTCTTAGGATTTCCCCAAGCCAAACCCAAAGAAACTTATCATTTTCCCAGTGCGTACCCCAAAGTCAACTTAAGGAATCTCCACATCTTCATTACGTAGCACATCAATCGTTTCCATGCTATTTCTCAACATCCCCCAATCAAACCAAGTGGTGATTGATCACACAAGATACACATATTGCCATTACCCTCCACCGTTGATCGCAACCTTAGATCATAGACGACGATCGATCAGCATTGACCTGTCACCTTCAACACTTAATTGATCTTTCAACTACCTTCAACCTTCCCCTAAGCAATGTCATGCCTTTCTCGAAGTAGTCGCTTATTTTCCTAGGTTACTCACAATTTTCATCGTGTACGCTTCATCGAAGTTCCTAACATCAAGCGATGTACTTTTTCCTCTATCTCACAAATCATCCATCCAAAGCACTTGTGATCGATCGTGTAACCTGCATGCACCTAGTTAAACCCCTCGGACCAATCATTGGCTATTTGGACTTTTTTTTATCGATCAGTGGTGATCGATCACCCTAAGTTTTCTGTTTCTTTTTCTACTAAGTTTCCTGAAGTCATCCCCATGCAAGCCTTATGCCTTTCTAAGTCAACCTTCGAAGCTTCATGCTCTCATATATTGTACATTTAGGCCCCTCTCTATCGATCGGTACCGTTCAGTGTGGATCGATCCCACTCGATCAACTTGTCCAGAAAATCGCTTAAGTCATTTTATGGTCTTTGCATCGATCGTCTTTTGATTTTTCCGGCTACAACCTAAGTGCAAACTCAAATCTCCATCGATACATCCAAAAACCCACTAGAGCTAATCCATAGCCAAAAATACATACCAACACACAATTACCTATTCTAAACAATGAACAAATAAAAAACTACGTAAAACAACACACCCTTAAAACATAGATATAATACCTAACTATGATCTATCCTAACATACAAATGACGTATCAATATGAAAATTCCTATAAATAAAGAAAAAAAACATTTAAATTCATTTGCAAACACTTATGAGTTTACCCCATTCAAAAGTTACGTTTTTAATTTAGAAAAAAATTTAAAATCACATTTTTATCATTTAAAAATATATATTTTTTGAAAAAAGTTAAACAGGGCCCAGCCCAAGATAATAAAGGACGGGTATAAAACACTCTACCACCCGAAAGCAAAATACAAATCGAAAACCCTAACTAGGGTTGCCGACAAAACACTATCACAAATTAAAACACTCCAAAGCTCGATAATGGTGAAAGGCGATTCGTAGATCTAATCTCTTCTCTCCCAAAAAGGAGAGGCTTTCATCCAAATCTCCTCCTAAACTCCAATATCTTCCATCATTAATGGATCCGCTTAGCTTAAGGAGGTCTCTACTCCATAATATCTTTAGCGCGAAGTTTGAAGGTTTCCAGATCTAAGCTAAATGACCATATCGAGTTGTTTTGGTCTTAGTATCATAGTAGTTAGCCTCCTTGTTAGTATGATTGCCCCCAGATTTCAGATCTGATGGAGTGGTGAGAATCGAGGCTAAAGCCTCCTTTGGATCAGACCTTGAGAATTTGAGGCATGCTTCGGCATGAGAGTTGCTGCTCTCACCTCTTTCCCAATCAGATAAGTGATAGATTCGATCGTTAAGCTTGCTGATGTAGTATGAATTTCCTAACCTTTGCTCGATGTTGGGCAGAAGCAATTTGTTGGCATCCTCAGTGTTATTGCGACTCCTCTTGCTATAATCAGGTAATAAAACATTATCATTAGTGCATAATTCTTTACTAATCGTACTATTAACAATATTAAGTGCCTTGTTACTTCCCTGACAGGTTGAGATCTGGTTATTTAGGGGATTGACTGTAGTAGCCTTGCTAGCAACATTAAATTGAGTCGAATTAGATAAGTGCTTGAGAGTATTAGTGGCTTTTTCACTGTGAATAGTAGCATCATATATAACAGTGCTGTTGTTTCGTAGTTGACAGTCAGTAAGAAGCAGAGGCTCAGAATTGGATGGATGGCTATTCCTATGCATATCAGGTAAATAGGAGTAAAGATTTTTATTCAAGGAACTTTTAAAATTAAAATTAAAGTTGAAGTTATGGTTACATCCCTTGCAGGAAATGATTATGGTATGCATATTGGGACAACAACCTTCAACTGAGGAACTCTGATCCATGAATTCTGATGACTTCGCCACGAAATTACCATCTTCAGCAGGATAGTGAGAATTTTTATTAAAATTCTCATTTTGTAAGTATTCTTCAACGAAGTTCTCATAGTTGTCATTACCTAAGATGCTATGAATCCTGTTGCTGTTTTTGCTGAATTTATGAAGTATGATGTTGAATTTGATTTCAATGGTTTTCCATAGTTGTATGTTGTCTGTTTCAACTTTGTTATGAAGCCTGTTATTTCTCTCTTTCCCCAATGAAGTAAATGACTGTAGTAAGAACTACAGTTGCTTTGTTGAAATCGGCTTTCTTACCTTTGTATGCTTTCTGAAAATATTGAATGATGTCTCTAATGTTTCGGAGAGCCAAATGTTGATTTATGTTGAGCATATTTTTGGCAATGAACCAAACATGTCTAGAGTAAGGATAGTCAAAAAAGAGATGTTCAATGTTTTCAATTTCAATTTTGCAGAATAGGCAATTGGTATTTCCAGTATTTTTGCTCCATTTTCCACATCTTTCTTTAGTTGGAAGACGATTTAATAAAGGAAAGTACGTGCAGAAAGCCATTTTTGGACAGTTGGCAGAGTTCCAAACTGATTTATGCCAATCAACTTCCATTTCTCCTCCTTTTAGAAAGTCCCAAGTGTTTTTAAAAGAAAATCTTCCTTTTGTAGATAATTTCCAGCACCAAGTATCTTCTTGAGTACTTGGGTCGATCCCAATTTTATTAATTGCAGAATTGAAGATAGTAGTTGCAGGAAATGCTTGAGTATTCCAAGAAGAGTTTTGAATGATATTGTTAATAGAAGCATTAACTTTTCCAAAGTAATAAAGGTTATTCCACCCTAGTAAATTGATAAGAGAGTTTCCATTAATCCAAGGGTCAAACCAAAGGCTAGTCATTTACCATCTTTAAAATTTCGCTCTATAAGCTTGGCTCCGTTTTCTCTACAATTAAGAATATTCTTCCAAACATAAGAATAATGGCTTTTGATGGGCATGGACCAGAAATTTTTGTTTTTGACATATTTGGCCCACATCCATTCAGCCCATAATGATTTGCCTTCAATGAATTTCCAAAAAAGTTTGAATTTGCATGCTTCATGAATGTCTGAAAAATTTCTGATTCCCAATCCCCCAGCTTCTTTGGTTTTTGTAATGGTGTTCCAAGATATTTTATGGAATTTTCCATTCCAAATGAAGTTGGCACATAGTTTTTCAATTTTCTCTAATGTTTTTGCTGGTATATTGTGAGATTGCACCCAGTACATTATGACTGTAGTGATGACTGTATGAACAAGCTCTACTCTTCCTATTATAGATAGCAATTTGCTTGACTAGTTGTTAATTTTATTTTGAATGGTTTGATAAAGCTTGGCACAATCTCTTTCCTTGATCTGATTGTTACTGAGGGGTAGGCCCAAATATCTGACAGGAAGTTCACTTTGTTGGAATTTTAGAATGTTGAGGATATCCATCTTGTTCCTACAGTTTTTGCTAAAAAAGATTTTGCTTTTATTTTCATTAATTTGAAGACCAGCTTGATTTCTGAGGTTGTCAAATTTTTTTTAATGGTAGCTGCAGAAAGAATATCTGCATTTAGAAAATTTAGTAAATCATTAGCATATAAAAGGTGAGAGATGCAAGGAATAATTGAGTTAATAGGTTTTATGTTTTTACACAACAGTTCCATATCCATTTGTAAAGTAAAATATATCCATAGCAATTGTAAATAAATAAGGAGATAGAGGGTCTCCTTGTCTAATTCCCCTATTGCTGTGAAGGAATCCACAAGGAGAGCCATTAATAAGAATGGAATAACATACATTACAGATACATTCCTTGACTAATTTACAGAATTTTTCATTAAAGTCTAGTTGACCCATCATGTGTATAATAAAGTTTCTGTTTATTTTGTCAAATGCTTTGTGCAAGTCAATTTTGAGACATATTTTATTTTTACCAGCCTGGTTAAAGTCCCTTAAAAGTTCATGAGATAAAAGGTATTTTCAACAATAAGCCTGTCAGGAATAAATGCACATTGGTTTTTTGAAATGAGAAATTTTAAAAAACATTTAATTCTGCTACTAAGTATAGAGGCAATAATTTTGTATAAGAAATTGCAGCATGCAATTGGTTTGTACTCTCCTAGACATGAAGGATTTTTGGTTTTAGGAACCAGAGTTATAAATGTATGATTTATGCTTTTTAATAGCCTACCAGTTGAGAAAAATTATTTGACAACCTCAAGGAGCATGTTTTTTATATCATCCCAGTGGGTTTTATAAAATTTAGCCCCAAACCCATCAGGTCTAGGGCTTTTATCATCCTTGGCAGAAAAAATAATTTTTTTTATATCCTCAAAACAAATAGGAGCAAAGAGGATATCCTCACTATTAGAGTGAAAGATATATTTAGGGGAAATGATTGGAAAATTGCAAGAATTCTCCTCAGTATAAAACAGATTAGAGAAATATAGAATAGCTTCTTTTTCTAATGAAGAGGCATCATTAATAATCTTACCATTACTATTGATTAATTTACCTATATTGTTATGATATTTCCTACCAGACATTTTAGCGTAAAAATTTTTGTAGGCAAATCCCCTTGAGAAAGCCAATTTACTTTGGCTTTCTGCCTTATGTTGGCAGCTTCAACATGGAGTGAATTGGAAAGAGTTTTCTGTAACTGATAGAATTCTTTAATTTTGGTTTTATCTGTGCTGTCTTTATCGATACTATCTTGTAATTTAACACAGTCCTCTCTAATTTGATTAATTTCATTATTACTTTTATTTTTGGAATAATTCCAAGCTTTAAGATTATTTTTAGTAAGGTGAAGAAATTTTCTGAATTTAAATTGAGAAGTACCATTTGATGGGATAAGAAAACTGTTTTGAATAACCCTTTTATATTCTGGGTCATAGACCCATCCATTCTTAAATCTAAAAGGAAAATTATTTCTGGATGTAAAGTTTTGAGATAGAGTAAGTTGAATGGGGGTATGATCACTGGTATATTGGGGTAAGGTATAACAGTTAAAGTCAGTAAAATGATTAATGAAAGATTTATTAACAAGGATTCTATCAAGTTTACAGTGAATGTTTCCATATTCACCCGATTTCCAAGTGAATTTATTACCCTTTATGGTAGGCTCAATCAATCCAGTTTTAATAAGAAAATTAGAGAAAAATTCAAGTTTTTTTAACGGGACTGGAATTCCTCCTCTTTTTTCATGAATTTTAGTAATGGTATTAAAGTCTCCCATTATAACCCATGGGAGAGAAATGATTGTTTTAAGATGAATAAGGGAATTCCAGAGCTGAATTCTTTCATTTTCAGAATTGGATGCATAAATAAAAGAGACAAATATTTGTAAGCCCCCTTTATTTTTAAAGTTGCAATGAATATATTGTAGATTAAGGGAGAAGTTACAAAGGTCCCAAATGGTAGTACCCCAAAGAACAAAGATCCTACCATTTCCCTCCATTGAGTTATTATGAATGAGTTGCCAATTATTAAGGTTACTGATCCTAAACAAATCAATATTTTTATCTAACAGTTTGTGCTCTAAAATGCCGACTAAAGATGGTTTATGGGAAAACAGTAAATTTGTAAGGTCTAATTTCCTCTCAGGAGAACTAAGACCTCTAACATTCCAAGTAATTATATTCATAATTAAAAAAATGAAATATAAAGGATATTAAAAGGATACAATAGCAACTAAATCAGGATTTTGCTGCTTATTCCCAAGCTTTCAGTAGCTTTCTCTCCTTTCCTTTTACAGTATTTTTTGTCCTGAACTTTGAGAAATTCCTCCCATTTTGGGTTTTTAATAATGTATTTCCTCTCAAAAAGTTTAGAATTAGGAGTTGGACTGTCTGGACTGCCTTCTGTATTTTTATTCATAATTTCATCTAAAGACTTTTTCCTGGCCTTTTTCCTTTTGTTTTTGACAGGAGAGGAGGAGACAGAAGAGAAGAGCAATCCAGCGTTCTCCAGCATGGATTCAGGTAGAGCAGAATTTCCTGATATGCTGTTTTTTGAACTTATTTGATGATTTGAATCTGTGTCTTGTCGATTTGAATCAATGTTTGTAATTAAAATTGCTTTCTCCTGTAGGGGGGAGAAAGCAAGAACTGTCCTTTATAATCCCCTATGTTTTGAGCCTGATTGCTTTTATCTATCTGAGAATTGCCATGTTGATCTGAAATGGTAACTGTCTCGATCATTTGCTGATCAGTATCCATGGCTACATTGAAATTTGGGGCTTTTGACTTATTGTTTCTTGCAATAGCTTGTGGGACGAATCTCTCTGATTGCTCAGTCGTTTCAATAAGGTTTTTTCCAATATTTTCTTTTGGAGCCACCATGCTCAAACTGTTTCCAGAATTTAGAAAAGGAGTTTCAAAGTTTAAATTGTCTTCGGGGATATTGATAACGGGAGAGGTCATTTCCAGAAACTGATTTTCTTGATTTTGATCGCTTTCGTTGCTTGAAACCGCCAAAGAACTTTTATCCAAATTGTTGTTAGGAGACTCTTTTTCTTTCCAAACTGTTTTCCAGGAGCAATAATCCGAGTGATGTCCAAAACAAGCACATTTTTGGCATCTTGGAGGAATGAATTCATATTCAATTTTTTGTTTGATGTTTTCTCCATCGTGCATGGAAATTATTGCAAGATCTGGTAGCTCATCTGTGGCCTTTATCTTAACTAGTATTCTGGTATAGCTAAGGCGAGTCTCCTTTGCTGTAGGCTCGTCTAGTTTTAGTGGTTTGCCCACTACACTAGCTATGGCGGCAAAAGCCTCCTTGTCCCATAATCTGAGATTCAATTCAGGCAACCTAATCCAAATTGGATAGGTAGAGAGAAGGTCACGATCGAGAATTAGATTCTTGTCCCATCTTTTCAAGATAATTAATTTGCCATTGATAAAGAACGGTCCATTTTGAGTTACTTTGATGCAGTCTTGTTCCATAGAAAATCTGATGATGAAGAAACCGTTGTTTCTTGTAAAGATTTCAAAGTTACCAACAGGGTTCCAAGTTTTAGAAACAAAATTCCTGAAATGATGATAATATGGACGAGATCCATAAACATAAGATATAATAGAGTTGCTCCATTTATCCTCAGTCCTTTTACTTATTTCCTCTTTAACAACCACTATTTTCTTTTCTCCCAGTTTGATGGGGGCAGAATAGCTTAGATCGGTATTATTGCAGAAGCCACCGTTCTTGACTAGATCTGCCCAGGAAGAAGCTGACTTTGTAGAATTGAAAGTGGCAGATGGTTGAGTTCTTGGTGGCTTCGAAATTTGGGTGGATCTTGATTGCCTATTTGGGTAAGATCTTGTCCTAAGGGCATAGATCTATCCGATGATCAATCCGATGAAACTGCTGACCTATGCGAAAGGATTTGGGATTTTGCAGAGCCATTTCTGCGCCGATTCTTAACTATTTGAAAGCCATCATCATCTTGATCAGGAGGCTTATCTTTTAGATTAGAAGGAGGAGAGGGAATGAGAGAAGGATTGAGATGGTGAGGAGAAATTCTAGAACTCCGATCAGGATTACTTTCAAAAATTGGGTTATTTTTGATAATCATGGATGCCATTTTCTTGATTATGACGTTCTTTAAAACTGCTGCAAACTTATTTAAAAATATTTAAATACAACGACAAATAATAGATCACTCTAATAATTACCAAATTACCCAAAAAATAGGCAAACCTAGTCAAATTAGTGAAGACATGTTTCCCAAAGCATAAAATATGTATAATATGTAAGAATCATCTTGAACTGAATTGTTTACCTATGTAGTTTATAGAGACTTTGAAGATATGCACTGATATTTCAAAAGTTGAATATCACGACTAATAACACTGAATTTTTACTCAAAAAGAGAAGCATGTTGAAGTTTATAAAAGAATATTTCCTTATGGTAAATGCAATATTCAAGTACTTTAGGTCTATAAGTTTGTTCAATTCTGTTCATGATCATCAAAAAAGTTGGCCAAAATGAGATTTTTCTTTTTCTTGCTAAATTTGTATCTAACAAAAGCATTCTTGAAGGAGAGACCATTGTTCAAGAGGTCATATGTCATTGTCGTAAAGCATGTGGAATGACCCTTTTAAACTCTGTTTTAGCTGCTCTATAAATATGAGGTCATATGTCATAGGTCATATGTCATGGTGTACATTTACTTATGGTCCAAACTTCTAATTTAATTATGTCTCAAGTCATGTGAGTTGTATTACAATAAGTAAATGTACACTCTCAAATACTTATTATAATAAGCCACTATTTATCCCAACTAAATATGAGATGGGAACATAATAAAACAAAGAAATGAAGAAACCCCTATTTATTTCATGCATGCTCATTCTCAGTTAAGAAAAAACAAAAACTTGGAAACTTGTTAATGGTAGTCTAAGGAATAATAAAAAGAAGAAGAAAAAGAAGAAGAAGAGTCAAGGAACCAAAAGAAACTAAAGAACTAGTAAATCCAAACACTTAGATGAGTAATATTATACCTTATTTTTTGTTTTCAATGTTGTTTTAATTCGGTTTTGATCCAATATGAAATAGTTCATATGCGTTGTTTATGTGAGATATACAATGTAGTATCCACATAATTTCCAAGGATATAAGCAAAGGAATCAATGCCAAAGCTAAGGATTTATGTCGAAGATTAAGATTCTAAATTCTAATGCAAGAAAAAATTGATATCAAAGGTCTATAACTGATAATGGCACTGTACTACTTCCACCTCATGTTCCATAATATAAAAATAAGAAAACGTTGACCCACCTCATCATGGAAGCCTACAATGATGCCGCATTGATCCCATGCCGCATTCAATCAGTGCTACATTGATTGCATGCCACACTCAATCAATGCCACATTAATTCCATGTCACATTTATTCTCATCGATGCCGCTTCTCAATGTCACATCTTGTCAAATGCCACCTCTAATCAATGCTGCAACTTATCAACGTCATACTCCATCGATGGTGCCCTTCATCAATGCTGCACTTCTTCCATATCATATACAATTGGTGCCACCTTCTCTTCAATGCATGCCAACTCAATCTCGTGTCCCCACTCTCCAATGGCGTATCTCAAGCAATACCGAGCTCATTCCATGCCGCACAAATTCTATGTGATATATTGTCCACACCATGCTTCATTAATGTCGCATGCCATCAAATCTACGAAGAATATTGGCTAAAAAGCATGTCTAAGCTATTAATCAATGCCGTATTTCATGAAAATGATATGATTGTCGATACCACACAACATTCATTCTAAAAGATGTCAAAGGTCACACAAAGAAAGAAGAATAAAGCCATTCACATAAGGAAATTCAAGAGGATTTGGAATATTTCCTTCATAAAGCTTCCAAAGCCTTCACATAACAATGTTATGGGAATCTGAACATTTAGAATCACCTTCAGCTCAGTTATAAATTTATGCATTTATATTTATATACATTGTTTTTATTCCAGCACTATTCAAGATGATGTAGTTATCCTTTTTTTATTAAAGTAGCCTCGGTATTTCATTTGGAACATTCACAAATTAAAGATTCTTAACTTGAATTTATTATTGGCATATTACACTCAATATCACTTATGAAAGTTAGAATACAAACAATCTTTCACATTGAGTTTGTTATTTCTATAAACAATTCTCTAGTATTTCATAAATACACGAAAACACCTCAAAAAATCATTTAGTGATATCGATTTGGATTTGATATTTATTTCATGTATCAAATACATAAATAAATCATGGTATCGTAGACAACATAACATGTATGATAATTCCTGTTGCCGATGCATAAGGAATTACATGTTTCATATTAAACATTTAATAAGATAAACTTTCATACTGTTTGGGACATTCCCAATATCATTTAAACTTACCATAAAAGACATTGTTTGCAAATCCAACGTCGAATATTAAAACATAAACTGATTTTTGGATAAGTACATCGTTAACAATCAGTAGTGTGTTGTTTACTTATGGTTTAGCAATATTTATGTACCTTTTAACTTTCTTTCTTATGAGCACACGCTTTCTTTGCATTTTGATCGACAATCAAACTATTTTATATTTCTATCAAAACATTTTTCGATTTTGATGCTAGTCGAACGAACTTTCGTATCTATTCTTGGATCATATCCAAAAACTCACAAACTCAATATTGCTTCCACTGACTTCGAGACAATTTGGTTATTATGTGTAAAGAGTTTACTCTAAATCATTATTTAGAATTTTCTATTTCAATGTATATGTACCAAAACATAAGTCATAATATGCTATAGTTTTTGCGAGTAAAATTCAAACTAACTTGAGCACATCAAATAGTGAATCTGGTACATTAATTTCAACAGTCCAAATGCATTTGTCTTTCTCTTAAAGACACATTTCTGGCCAATGGATCATATCCTTTTGGATACAACTATCAAAATCATATTTTGATAATATACTAGGAATCTATTTCAGATTTGCACATCCTACCATATCATAAGGTTAATACTCTTAATGGTTTAACTAAATAACCGAGGATTATTTATTCTTGACATTGACAAGAAACTCTCAGTTTCTCTTTAATATACAAGAATAATCATTGGACGTTATAATGTATTTATGTTTATTTGGATTCGTTAAATTTCATTTCATTCCTTATAATCAATTTTATCATTAGATCCTATCCACATTCATTTTATTCCAGTAATTTCTTAAAGAAATTCATTCGCTACAAAGTTTGTATTTCTCGACACAACAGTTGTTTCTCAGTGCAACGGAATGAGCATTCATAAGCATTATGAATTACCTTATATAAAAATGACTTTGCATTATTTTTCATATATATTTATGTTCAAAACGTAAATTATACATAATGACTATCATTCTCAAAATTCTCTTAGGAGAATTCATATAAGATCCCTTACGTACAATTATTACATGTAGTTTTTCGACTAGCACAGCCTTCTAACTCCTTGGCCTAGCATATGTATCAGTTTCATATAAACCCTTATCTCATATGGTTTTGTAAACCATTCTTTAAATGATATTAGTTTTAACCTTGTGTACTACTCTTAAGTACACACATTATAGAAAGAGTTTAACTCAACTTCACTCATCATTAATCGTGCTTTGTCCAACAAAGTTCAATTACACCTTATCAATACATCATTATGTATTATTAGGAGCAATGACCTTCGAGATTGAATCTTTATTCATATTAGATACATACAGAACATATTTCAATATACTTACCCATTCGATTAATTTAAATTATTTCTTTCGCAAGTTATTTTATTTACTTTTGTTATACACTTTATGAGCATATCATAGACTTATACATACATATCAAATATACATGTCCATGTCTACGATAACTCATTACTTAATATGGCGAAATATATGGGGCCGTTTTGGTACTAATAGACCAACAATTTCATATAAATATAAATATAAATATACATATATATATCAATCCGAAGATTTCATCAACTCCGATTGCTCCCACTAAATGGGTGCATAGCCCTTAATTATTTGAGATATAATTAACCAGTATCATATGGTTCATAATCATATAATAAACAATTATTTTTCAAAACTATGGTTTAGTCTATAATTTCAAAGTAATTGTAAATAATTTTAGATACTTCAGTATTTTCGAGCATCACTTTTGTTGTGAAAAAAATACCATGTTTTATTTCATAATGAATATTCATAATGTTCACGTTTAAATATCACTAAGTTTATTTTTCAGTTGAAACCGAAAACTAGTCATTATTTCATAAATAATGTTCAATATGTTTTATGAAAACAATATTCGTTATTTTATGCAATCAATAAGTGCTATATGCCATGCTTACACTATTTTCACCATTACTATAATAGCGTACTAATTTATGAGGTCCATCATTCACTTAATATAGATTATTTATTTCATATACTCAACTAATTTACAATGGATGGTTCTTCGATAAAATATCTTGAACACAAAGAAATAAATCTCATAGAAAATAATTTTCTATATGAAAATACATTTCGAAATATAAATTGTATTTCTCATTTCTAATTCTAATGTTAAGTATCAATTATTGTTATTAAAATTTTCATTTCCATTGTTCTTTATGAAGCAAAAGTGACTATTCACCCTCTTCATCCCAACTGTACATTAAATCACGTCTACTCTTGTACACTCGTTTTCTTTCTAAATGGTCAAACATTTCAAAAGAATACCCTTACTTCAACATAATAACGAACTCTTAAAAAAATCTCATTCGATTATCCTTAACATTTAAGGACATCAAATATGTTGCATTTTGCATTAACTGATCAAACTGACATCTCAAAGATTGAATTCTTAGGTCTATCTTGTAGTTTTGGTCTAGTGTTCATTTAACACAATACGATCTTTACTGTAATCAGGAAAATTGAATACTCGATTTCACATTATGGTTTATTTTCTTATTTCGAATGAACTAATTTCATCGAAATATCGTATACTACAAACCATAACCGTTCATCATGTAACAATTATATTTCATAGTCTTATATCACTTTTGAGTTTTGAACTCATATAATGCAATATATGGTCTTGGCCAAACAAACATGTAAGCAACCAAATTACGAACGTATTTAATAGTTGTAAAATCAGGCAATTACATAAGTGTTGAAACTTTAACATGTAATAAGCATTTAATAGTAAGTGCGTTTGTGTGTGTACTATATTTTTATTTATCAATCTTCAATTCATTTCAATTTATATATTTTAATTGAAAAATGTTTTATCAATCATATTAAATGCATAAATTTATCAATTAAGATTATTATAACATTATATAACATATGTTCTTACAATATTAGAAAGGTTAAATATTATCATTGCAATTTTCTTATATGGCTCTCACTAGTTTTTTATGTTTCTCCAGATCCTAAGTTGAAACATAGAAGTCTTTCGACTTCACAGGTGAGTGCTGACATGTCCATCTTAGAATTCTGATCTTGAGTTTGCTTAACAAGTCATAGTTCCATGAATGATGGATAACTACTTATCAGTTGTGTCGTGTACAACTCCTAACCCTTGGTACCTTGTCCTAATTTCACTTCGACCTTGAGTTTTCTTAACAAGTCAAAAGGAAATTATCCACTTGTACCTACCATATCGCGATGGCCTAAGTATGGTATATGTATTTTGAGTTTGCTCAATAAATACATATAGCTATCTTACCTCATCTACACTACACATAACATTCTTAGCTTGATTTTTCTCAATAACTAAGGAAAATGCAAGTAATTTATTAATATATATGGTAGAGGATAATGTTATATTGAAGAGTCATAATTTTCATTATATTATATTTAGTGATATGGACTTATGAAATAATGTGTTTCTTATGAAACACCCTCATCATTCAAGTGCCAGACTCATCGGAAATCATGACATATGTACATTTACATATATTTATTCCTTAAATCTATTTAGGGTTTCTTAATGTTCCACCTTTAGTTATACATTCATATTATATAAGTTTTATTATTATATGAATTTTATATTTCATACTATTTATATAATCGTCTTATGTATAATACTATATTAATTAATTCTTGTAAGATCCCCTACTTGGAGGCTCAAAACTAAGGGCTATGGATGCGTTAGTCATCCGTAGTTATTATTAGTCTCCGACGACCAAATACGGTAATGTTGGATACATTGATATAACAGAAACACATAGATATGGAAAAAAAAATTAAATATCAAGAAACAACTTTTTCCTTCCATTTCAAACTCATTGCATAATCCCATAATCGTTAACCGCGTTCAGAGAAAATATAATTATTACAACATACGCCAAGAGCAACATATGAAGATGACCTCTTAGATGATCAGAGTATATGTAGGAAATTAAACAAATTTCTCGTTACAACAACCACACAGCGAAATCAAAATATAAAGAACTCTAAACGGCTATCATGCCTCATGCACATCTCTGGAAGCTTATTCATCTAAAGAGGTACCTGAAAACCTCAATTCTCAAACTATTCAAAGTCAATTAAGCACCCGAGAGTTTAAGGGAAAAACATAAACTTCGAGTCAGGCATAAAGCCTGTTATGAATAATAATCTATCATCTCAAACCATTTAGTTATTTAGTGAGACCATGCCGCTTAGTGGAATTGGTTTTCCCCTCACCAGTATCTTATTCAGAACTTTGTAAAACCATATACTATGCTCTTGCATCCACAATGGCTAAAACATAGCAATTCAAAATATTATGATGATATGCAACCAAGTAAATTAATTCTGGATTATCCATCCTCCTTCATTTTTAACTATCCGTCTCAGTTATAGTTTCTTGGGTCACTATTAACCTAATTGTTTTCATGAGCTGAACAATAACTTGTTTAATACTTATGGACTCCATGTCTGGTTTCATAGTTTTCATGGGATCACCAAGAATCTATTGGCACCTGCTAATAACTTCATTGCTTCATTGGTTCTTTCTGAACTTATTAGTATCTCCAATAACTTCCCACTTATCCTAGTTTTCATGGATTGATTAGGAACCTATTGACTTCTGTCAATAACTTAATCTGGATATAGTTTTCACGGGTTCACTACAAACCTATTGGCCTATGCCAATAACTCTTACTAATCATAGTTTTCATGGGTTTACTATTAACCTATTGGCCCCCGCCAGTAAATTTTTCTATACACAGTTTTCATGGGTTTGCTATGAACCTGTCTATCTAACAACTTCTTTAATCAGTGTTTGGGCATCCTATATTCTGGTCTTCCTATCCTCTTGGATGCAAATCTACTCATTTAGGAGTTAACTCAATTTAAATTCACTGCTGGGTAAACCTAGCTGGTTATTCTGCCCGTCTTCCCAAAGTACAGTTATGGGTCCATATTATAGTGAATAGGTATATTAGAAGAAGCAAACATAACAACATAATAATACCAACACCTGTGGTTAATATCCTTGAAATCATTTTTATATAAAACATGGTTAATCCCTTTAACCTATTATTTTAAGAAGGAAAGCTTCTTCAAAAATTACAATTTAAAAGCATTTAAAAGTTCTTTTATAATGCCATCGATTTTACCTTTAAAATTGAGATTGGATTCTTTGTTTTGAAAACTAAGGCTTTCGAAACCTTTTTTCTTTTCTTTCGAAACCATTGGAAAACTTCCTTTCATAAAACATTCAAATTTTCTTTTCAAAACTCTAGGCACCTGCCTTTCGAAACATTTTAAACCTTTCTTTCAAAACCTTTCAAACGTATTAAAGTATTACCATTCAATTATAGAATCATAGCTTCGAAACCATTTGAAAGTGCCCCTTTCGAAACCATTGGGTTTAATTTAAAACATATCTTATTAGGTCTCAGTGAATATAAGCGAAAGTATCCATTTTGAAACCATTAAAAAGAGTTTAGGGAAAAACAGATAGCTTCTGCACCATCCTTCTGAAATCTCAAAACATTTAAGTAAAACATTTAAAGGATAGCTTCGAAACCACTTTCGAAGCCATTGCCATCGAAACCCTTGAATCCTTTCGAAAGCTTTAGGAAGTGGCTTAATACAATTATAAAACAAAGCTACCTTTCAAAATCATTGATGACTACAATCCCTTAGAAATGCATATGAATGGCACAAGGGTTTTGACTTGGTCGAAACTACCTTTTTCAAAAGCATTGATTTTTAAAACTAAGTAACTCATTCAGAAGCTACAATTTAAACAAAAAGCGGCAACCCCTTTCGAAAGCAGTTTAAAACGACCCATTCGAAAGCATCTGTTTCGACTCCTTCGAAAGCATTTAATAAAAAAAGCAAGCACATTTCTTTAGGAAGTAAAACAAAGGTTTCGAATCCATCTAAAGCTATGCTTCAATGCCTTCCTCCTTCTTCAATACACCACGTACCAACATTGTGATACCTTGTGTGTTGGTTTTGGCTTAGTTGGTTGGAGGCGGAAGCATAGGATCAAAAGGTGGCTTCTAAAAGTGGCTAAACCCACTTTTCTGGGTATAGACTGATTTAATACCAATTAAAGTATTTACTTTATAACTAACCAGCCTATTTGTAAACATTTAATTATTGTCCTAAACTTTTCAAATCCTTTACCAAAATATACTTGCCACATAATTTCAGATCTAAACAAAGATAATTTTCACAATTAAGCCCTTCCGTTAAGCAAAACAATTAAAACATTTAAATCCTTGTTCTAAAATAATTTAATTTCTGTAGTAAATTAATTGGAAAAAATCCCCAAAAATTACAGAAATTCACTTTCAGTATGTTATCTAACATATAAAAATTCCAATGCCAAATTCTTCATAAAATAACCGAAATTAATTTCTAAACCCGATTATACATTTTTTCCTTTGAAAATTCATAATAAATTTTCATAGCTTGGAAAATTATAAAAATTAAAATCCACATCTAAAATCATGTTTTACATAACATATAATTTCCTCATGGCATTCATAATTCATTATAATCTTTTTTACCCTTAAAACCGTATAAAACTATTAAAACAATCTTGTTTAAATCAAATATGTTATAAAATCCAAGCATATCATCATCAAAGTCATCACTATAATAGATTTAATCATACAACCAAAAATATTATGATCATAAAAATAAATTAGAGATGATTTAGATTAGTATTCACCTTGATTAGGATAAGGAATTTGAGATTTGATTGAGAATAATCTTCCTTGCTTTAATTCCTTAGCTTTAGATTGATTTCCCCCCTTTTATTTCTCTAGTAGTGGCTGGCTTTGTTTTCCTTTTGATTTATGTTTTTGTGAAATGAAAAATGAACGTGTATCATAAAGGAAATAAGATATATAAGGGTATTGGGATTAAGGTGCGTAATTACCCTAAATACCCTTGCATTAGTTGCTCTTCTAATTAACATACAAAATCATTTATAAGCCCATTATTTAGTTAAGCATGACATCTAATTCATTTTCAAATCTCAATCCCCTTATCACTCTAATATTTACATTATTCTTTTTAATTTATCTAATTAAATCTCCTGAATAATGTTATTAAAAATTAGAGGTATTGCAATTCTTATTTAATTAATTTTATATTATCTTAATATAACATTTATATTAAATATTTGTATATTCTATGACTATTGTAGTATAACCCATATATTTTACCTATCTGTATATTACTTATTAATTAATTAATTTATTTAACAACTTTTTTAATTAAATTTGTACTAATTTCAAAATTCATTTATATATACTTATGCTAATTTAACATTTTAAAATAACATAGCATATATCATAATATACAATACATTTATATATTTATTAATTAATTAACTTATTTAATTAATATATTTTATTAAGCTCATTAATAAATTTTATAAATTTTGAAATTAACCGAAACTGGTGAGGAATGAGCGCCACTATCCCAGCTTGGATTCAGCCAGGTTCTATGTTTCACGTCCCCTTCCAAATAGCTTACGGCCTTGTCTCTTAGTGTCTTTGGCTTTACTCGATCAAGCCTGAAAAGTCTCTCTCTTTCCGGGTGATAGTGAGGCAGAGGTGCTGTGGGCAGGGCATACTAGATTTGCAAGAGCAGATAACCGCGTAGCCTTAGAACCACTCAACCTGCTTCAACCGCATGAGAATCTTGTTATGAACAAGCCTGCCGAATCATGCTTTGAATTACGAGTTAACCGTTTGTACCAAAAATAGGCACAACACTCTTTGGAATTTTTTAAACAGATAAAAGTGAAAAATATAAATGTGGATTATCTAACATAAACTCCAAAAACTGATAAGTAAATGCAAAGACACACGACAATTTAGAGTGGTTTGGCGTGTTGCCTACGTCCACTGTGAAGATTTATGATTTTATTGATATTCTCTTGATGATTAAACTTGATTACAGCAAGCTACAACGAGTTACAAGTCCGAAATTTGAGTACAACAGCAGTATGGAGTGCAATGTTGAATCCAGCAGAGTCTGGACGCTTTAGAGTCAAAAGATCCTTCTTCTGTAGGCCCTGGGGCTCTATTTATAGGTGTATGAGGCTGATATTTCACTCAGATCTCGAAAGACCTCTTCTGGCATGTGGGTGGACCCACACAATCTATCCCGTGAAGTTTCGACTTGATCTGTGATCGATACGAACACGATTCGTATGGATCAAGATTTTGTCCAATGGAGTCGAAACTTGGTGTGAACATTCTTTAGCTTGTACGTAAGCTCCTATGAAAATTTCATAGCAGTTGGACTTGTGGATTTCGAGTTATGATCGATACGAGATGGATTTTTTCGGCAGACTGTTTGGTTCGTATCAACCAATTTCAGTCGATCTCTTCGAATCGATCACTACACATGCCCAAGTGATGATGTGGAGCATACTCTTCGGATCGATCCACCTTTTATGCCGAGTTGACCGAGTCATTTCCAAAGATCTCGCCTTGTTCCTATCGAAGTCGTCGTCCTGTTTGAATTGATCAATAGCGTGCTTTTCATGTCGATCAGCAGTATGCTCTGTTCGAATTGATGGAGATGGTTTAGCTCGTATCAATGAAGGTGGCATAGTTCGTATCGATGGAGGAGGCTCTGTTCGCATTGATGGAGGCGGCTCTGTTCGCATCGATCAAAGTTGCTCCGACTAGATGGATACAAACAAGCAATATTTTGATGGATACGAACAGTGCTTACTCAATGGATACGAAGTAGTGATTGTTTGGTGGATACAACTAAGGTTATTTGATGGATTCAAACATGGCCCTTCAGCTGATGGATATGAAGTGGCTAGCTGGATTCGAATATTGATAGCTTGATCAACACGAACAAGAGAGACTGATTGATGCGAAGTGGGCGATAATCGATCGATACGAACCAAGGCTTGATGATGGATACGAACCAGATCGATTCGAACTGTGGCTTACCGATGGATACGAGAATGAGGCTATTTCCTCCAATTTGCATCGATTATAACTTGAGCATACAAACTCAGATTGACTTGAAATTTGGAATGCTGGTTTTCATGGCTTCGCTTGTCGTGTCTTATCAACGTAGCCTGATCCGGACTCGGATAAAATTCATTGATATCCATAGTGAGCCTGTGCATACTCAATATCCGGGATGAGTGATCCTTGGTTTCAGTCAGTTCCTTGATATCTCGGCCTTGCCAAAAGGCGGGATAACATTTGCCCCCCAAAGTACGTCTTGTGAAAACATGACATGCTTTGAAAAGCTTCATTCTTCGCTCTAAACAGTTATCATCTTTTCGTTGAAGGTTGTAATCTTTGACTGATTTTCTCAGTAATGTGAACTGTTGGTGGTCAATTGTTGTACCCTGTAATGTTGTAACTGATTGCTGTATGATAGTAATTAGTTGTTTGTCGTCGTAATCGTTATCAGTTGAGTATCCAATTCCTGTGGATGCTGAAAACTGAATGTTAATCCGATAGATATACATATATGTTAACCCGACTCTCGTTAATGTTGCACGTTCACTAGTCGTCGTCAGTTTTCTCGTATCGAATTCTGTATCGATCCTCTCCTAAACCGATGTGAAATTCGAGTTGCAACAACGCTTGATGGTTGTTTTTGGATGTTCCTTTGTATCGATCCTCTCCTGAATTGATGTAAAATGTTGAAAGATTGTTCTCGCATCAATATACTTCGCATTGATGGATATGAAATGAATATTTCGTATCAATAGATATGAACTTTGATGGATACGAAATTGCTATTTCATCTCGATAGCTTTTAGTATCTCCAACAGGTCTTTGTGGTGTCTTTCGAATCGATGTGATTCACAACGATGGATACGAAATGATCGTTCGTATCGATGGTTACGAACTTCGGTGGACTCCACTGCAGTGGCCTTCATTTTCGTATCGATGAGCTCGATGTCATTGGATACGAATAGACGATTCAAAATTCACATCGATGAATATTAGCCTCTGGAGGCTGTGACTTGGTGGATTCGAAAGGAGTAGCTCGTATTGATGCATTGTGGATGGAGTCGAAACAATCGATACGAACATCAATCTCAAATCGATGGACCCTGGTGACAATTTCGCCTCGATGAAGGCTCAGGCTTATGGGTTCGAATAGCCCGTTCGAATCGATTCGGGGTTGGACCTGCAGTAGCTGGTCGCTTTGACTGGGAGGCGATTCGTTTTTATCCTTCCCTTGGGTCCATATAAATACAGTGGACTTAGTCATTTTTAACCTTTTTTACATTCTACTTTTGTATCGATAGGAAGATACGAGGAACAAAACTGTCTTCATCCTAAATCAATACAGTTCTTCAATTCTTCACTAAGTTCTTAAAATAGGTAATTGACTAATAACCATACTCTAAAACGACGAGATTCGAACGCTTGACCATCCATATCCACGGCCGATTCTGTTGATAAGGAGGCCGAGATGGGTCGGAGCAAGGACCAGGAAGGTCGAGATAGTTGTGACGTCGTTTGGGGGAAGAAGGAGTGACGAGGGATGTGAAGGAATTGATTGAAGGTTGTTCGGCCTTTGTTTCGTGTCGATTTGGAGTTGGCGGTTCGAGATGATGAAGTGGGGGCCTTCGTATCGGTCGATGAATAAATGATGAATTTCATATCGATTCTGGTAACAGCAGTTCACATCAATCAGAGTCAATCGATACGAAATCGAGTGGTCAAGGGATCAATACGAAGTTCATGGCCTTAGATTGGTGTTCATTTCGTGGTTTGAGATCGATTCGAAATAAAAAATGCTCGATCGTTACGAAATGACAACCTCGAACCGATATGAAACCACGAGCGTAATGATCAATACGAAGCGAAATGTTCTGATTGACACAAAGATAACAATCCCTTGATTGATAGAAGTCGAGCTTTCCGGACCGAGGCAAGCGAACCCTTCTGGTGATCGATACGAAAATGTTCTCACGATCGATACGAAACGTATTGATTCGAACATGATCGATACGAAACCGAGGACTCATCGACCGATACGAACTTCAACATACACATCGATTCGAAGCTACTAGATATTGATCGATACGAAACTAAGACCTCTTCGATCGATATGAACTTGAACTGTGGTTATTGATTCCAAGTCAAAATTTGATGAATTTGGAAAACTTTTGCATATACGAACACTTGACTCCGGCAAGCTTCATTCCTGCGTATCTGGACTTAACTATAGAACAATATTTGACTATCCTTCGAAGCTCACCGATGGAACTGTAACTTAACAAAATTATAAAGAACTATGACTTGGATCGATCGCTGACATCTGGATGGCATGGTTGTGTTGGTCAGCGATGACGGTTACTCTAGTTGAATTTCGAAGTCTTGTCATTATATGCTCTCTTTAACTCTGTAGAATTTTTTTAAGTACCACACAGTACTACACTGCACATCACGTTCACACACTTTACACTGGTGAATGCACGGGCTTATTATCATCTAATGATGATTTCTCATAAATTAGTTAGTTATGGAACCTTCAAGCTCACAACAACAGGAAGCTCAGATTTCTCTCCCCCCAACAATCGAGTTACTGGTCATCGAGGCCAAAATTATAGATCTAGCCCCGGACGAGATACTCGGTGCATCCTTCATTGGTAGTCTGATAGACACTGTTCCATCCAATGTCTCCGAAGACATGTTGGAACGAATATGCCTAAGGCATGGCCTTTCGTTTGATGACGTGTTATTGCCGGGACCTAATGATTGACCGTGCTGTCCACCAGAAGGGTATACCGCATTCAATCGTCATGCGTGCGCAGCCAGGACGCTTCCTCCATTTAACCAGTATATCAAGGAAGTGTTGTCTTTTCTTAGGATTGCTCTGTCTCAGCTGCACCCCAACGGATACGCGTTGTTGAATAGTTTATTCATCGTATTCATGGAGCATCTCTTTCGACCACCGATCCCGATCAAGATTAGATATCTATTCAACATTAAGAGCCGGGGAGATAGCCCATCTTTCATGTTCCTGGAGGCAGTAAGAAATTGTTAAGTCGTAACGGGATCTTGGACCAGGCTAAGTTATTTCAAAAGAGAGTGGTTCTATGTCCGATGCCCTCCAGGATTTGCCAGTCGATGGTTATTTAGACGTAAGTACTGCAGTCTTCTCAAGTAGCTAATAAGACAGTTATAACTGAACTCAAACTTTTATCTCTTTTTCTTTACAGCTGTAATTCAATGACCTGAATGTGTTCATTTCAAAGAGATAGTTCAGATCCTTCAAGAAATCCCAAGCGAAGAGAGAAACGTTGACTCAGTTCTGATGGATAGGAATTTGAAAATCGTTTGATTAATTGAGCGAAACCAAAGTATTAGTCTTTAGGGAATGCTAAGGTCCGTCTCAAAGAAACGAGCTACGTGTAAGACGCCCCAACTTGTTATAACCGAGGAGGTTGATTCGGAGAGAACACCCACTGACGAAGAACTTGCGACCGGGATCTCTGGTACCCCTCAAGATCCCCAAGGGAAAAGAAAAGGCAAGGCAGTTGCTTTTATGCATCCCAAATCCAGGAGATGGAAAACAATGGTCATGTCCCCGCCCGTTCTTGGGCCTAGAGTTTCGGAGGCTTCTCCCCCGTGAGTGGAAAATCTTTTCGAAGGGCTCGCTAATATTCCTATCTCGGATTACGTATCCTTCCAACATGATGCTGGATTGGAGGAACTTTAGCACGCTTTAGATTTGAGCGAGTCTCCTCCCACTAGCGTGGACGACACTTCCGGTTAGTCGGGGGGTTGCACATACATACAAACCTCACGGCACTACATGATTTCTGACCATAGGTCAATCAATTTGGGAAATTACTAACTCTGTTCTTCTTTTACTTTGCAGATATAATGTTCGGTCGAGATTCGATGCTAGGCAGTCTTTGGAAAGCTCGTCGATCTTCATCATATTACGAGGCGTGCAAAAGAGATGTGGATAGGGATTATGACCGGGGGTACTCCTGCAATGACCCGAACTCGATTCTCGACAAACGACATCAAAATCTGTATCGCCGGAGCTTGCAACAACAATAGATGAAAAAAAATGTAGCGGAAACAAATGATGATTGCATTGATATACAATATAGATACAATGTTAGATACAACATGATACAACATATCCAACACCATCAGAGAATATGTACAACACAACATCACAGCGGAAATATATTGACATTAGCAAAGTCTTCAAGAGAATCCAATACTGCAACTCCAAACCAATACTCCAAAGCTAGATCTCTAAACTTCAAGCTCAAACCATCTTCAAGTTGGACTTGTGGCAAATACGATCCCAAAAACTTACTCGATGCCCGACAAATGACATCGAAATCCATATCGTCAGAGCTTGCAACAACATTAGATGATAAGCAACACAACGAAAACAAAAGATGATAACATTGATATACAATATAGATACAATGTGATATGCATCATGATACAACAACCCAACACCATCAGAGAATATATACAACACAACACCACAGCGGAAATATATCGACATGAGCAAAGTCTCCAAGAGAATCCGATACTGCAACTTCTAACCAAAATTCTATTTATAGCTAGACTGATCCGTCTATTATTTTCTTCTTAAATAATACTCGGGTCAAACCGAGGTGTTACATGTGCTTCCACTTGACTTCTTAGCTGGGTCTAACTTTTGACTTTTGGCTAACTACTTAGTTTAGTAACTTTTTCTTTTATACATTTGAGATAGAGACTCCTTGATGTATACATATTCTTTTGTCTAGCACTTGTATCTATTCTTTTGTGATGTAGTGGATCTTATATGACCACTACTTTAATGTACACTTTTATGTGTGTATTCATATCTGTTTCCACCTTAGTGATATATCTGTTACTGATTTTGTGTTTTGCTTATTTTATATTTGTTTTTGAAGGCCATACAGCCAATGTGTAGTAGCTTTGAGTTTGTATTTGATAAGTCGGATTTCCTCTTGAAACGAAATGCATGATATACTATCTGACATATCGGTACGCGCACAAAGAAATTACACAGATGTTCGCTCCTCAACAGCCTTATTCTTCGCAGTAGTTGATGACATTACTTCGTAGTGTCCTTGGCTAGTATCTCTCGACTTCCAATAAGCTCTAAGTTCTATTATGAACTATAGTATGGCATTATTATCATATAACAATATTATGGGATTCTTAACATTTAGAATCACCTTCGGCTCAGTTATAAATTTGTGCATTTATATTTTTATACATGGCTTTTATTGCGGCGCTATTGAAAATGATGTACTTAGCCATTTTCATTGAATCGGCTGCAGTTTTTCATTTGGAATATTTCCAACTTAATGATTCTTAATTTAAATTTATAATTGACATATTATACTTAATATCACTTATGAAAGTTGAATCCAAATACTCTTTCATAAGGAGTTTGTTGTTTCTGTAAACAATTCTATAATAGTACATAAATACATGAAAACATCTCAAACAACCACTCAGTGATATTGGTTTGGATTTGATATTTGTTTCAAGTTATAAATACATAAATAAATCACAATATCGTATACCACATAACATGTACGATAATTTTTATTACCGATGCATAAGAAATCAACCTTATATGTTCCGTACTAAATATTTGAATAAAGTGTGCATGCATATCGTTTGGGACATTCCCAATATCTTTTATACTTGCCATAAAATAAATTTTTTATAGATCCAACGTCGAATATTAAAACAAGCAAAGCTGATTTTAGGATAAGTATATCGTTAATAATCAGTAGTGTGTTGTTTACTTATGAAAATATTTATGTACCTTTTAACATTCTTTCTTATGAGTACATACTTACTCCATATGTTGATTGAAAATCAAATTATTTGATATTATTATCAAAATATTTTTTCAATTTTGATGCTTGTTGAACGACACTTTCGTATTTATTCTTGGATCATATCCAAAAACTCACAAACTCGATATCGCTCCCACTAAATTTGTGACACTTTGGTTATTATGTTAAACAATTTAAACTAAATTATTATTTACAATTTTCTATTTCAACACATACGTATCAAAACATAAGTTACTATATGATAATTTTGCAAGTAAAATCCATACCAACCTGTGCACATCGAATGGTGAATCTATTATGTTAATTTCAATAATTAAAATTCACAGCATTATTCTTATCAATATGGCTCACTGTATTCCAACAGCATTTGTCTTTCTCTTAATTACACATTGCGATTAATGGATCATATCCTTTCGGATACAACTATCAAAATCATATTTTGATAATGTACTTGGAATCTATATTAGATTCCAACAGCATTTGTCTTTCTCTTAAATACACATTGCGACCAATGGATCATATTCGGATACAACTATCAAAATCATATTTTGATAATGTACTTGGAATCTATTTCGGGTTTGTGCATCCTACCATATAATAGAGTTAATACTCTTAATGATTTAATTAAATAACCGAGGATTATTTATTCTTGACATTGACAAGAAACTTGTGACGCCCCACCTCTATACTCACACTAGCCAAGGATACTACGGAGTAATGCCGTCAACTAGCACGAAGAATAAGGCTGTTGAGCAGCGACCATCTGTGTAATTGCTTTGTGCGAGTACCGATATTTCAGATAGTATTACATGCATTTCGTTTCAAAAGGAAATTTGACACATCAATTACAAACTCAAAACTACTACACAGTGGCTATGCGATCTTCGAAAACAAATATAAAATAAGCATAGATTTGTGCCAAAATTGGTCACAAACCCCAAATGTCGTGATAGCACCAGTGTACAAACACAGATCGATAATATCACCAATCACAGATTTAAGTTATGTAGAGAATAAAAACGAAGATTAACAAACTTGAAACAGAAAGAAATTAACAGAGGCACAAGATTTATAGTGGTTCGGTTATCTCCGGCCTGCGTCCACTCCAAAAGTTAACCTTTATTTGACTTAACTTGCTGATTACAGTGGGTTACAATGAAGAAATTCGAATACAACAGTAGCTTAATAGTGCAAAAGTGTTTTCAGTAGAGTCTGGACGTCAGATTGCTAAAAGATCATTTTTTTTGTAGGCCCTCGGGATCCACTTATAGGCGTAGGAGGCTAATATTTTGCTCAGATCTCGGGAGACTTCTTCTGGCACGTGAATGGGCCCACACGATCGATCCCATGAAGTTTCGGCTTGATCCGTGATCGATACGAACCAATTTCGTATCGATCAAGATTTGATTCAATCAAGTTGAAATTTGGCTTGACCGTTCCTTAGGCCGTACGTAAGCTCCTGTGAAAATTTCATAGCATTTGGACTTGTAGATCTCGAGACATGATCGATATGAAATGTAATTTCCTCAATGTCGTATGGTCTGCATCGATCAATTCGTATCGAGGCTTATTCGTGTCGACAATAAGCACGTGTGCATCGGTGACGTGGCACTATTTCTAAGGCTCGATCCCACTTTCACGCCGAGTTAAATGCGTATTCCCTGAGATCATGCTTGCTTCTCATTCATGTCCAAAACGTGCTTTGAACCCTATATATCGTATCCATTAGTTTGTATCGGTCTCATTCTATCCATGAATTCGTGTCTGCTTCGTATCAGTGCCGGTTGCGCACTTCGTATCGTTCCTATACGTGTCGATCGATGCGAAGTACCAGTGCATGTTAGGATCGATACGAAGAAAGTGCACGAGAATGGATATAAAGTATGGTTTTTCATGGATACGAACGAGGCATGGATATGCACTACATCTTCTGGATGGATATGAAGGCATCGAGTCGGATAGCCTCGAGTCGAACAAACCATCACACGCCTACCTATCCAATCCGAGTCCACTACCATCGATTCGAAAGCTGCTTATCCTCTCAATTTGATCGATGCGAACGTCTTGTTCGTATCCATGGGTATCGTTACAAAACGCATGGATACGAACAATATCAATACCAAACTAATTCTTTCCAACATTGGTCCATTCGTATATCGAGCATATGAACTCCGATTGACCTGAAATTTGAAACGTAGCCTACACTAGCCTTGATCATCATTCCCAATCGATCCCGCCTTAATTGGTGCTCGGCCAAATTTTGACGATATTGATCACAGCCTTGTTCCCAATCGATCTCCGATCCTAATATCTATCAATTCTAACCAATTCGTTGATATTCCAGCCTTGACCAAAGGGTGGGATAACATTTGCCCCCCAAAACATGCCTTGTGATAAGAAGGCATTTTTTGAATAGTTTTGAACCCGATATCCGAAGTCCATATTTCGTCCATAGCCGTACCATCCGACGCATATTCCGATCCATTACCAAGCCATCATATCTGAGTGCCACACTCTTGACCGCTCCGAGTCAACGTGCGATCCTAAATCCAGTAACCAAAGCCTTAGCCAATTCCATATCCATCCAAACCCAATAACCGGGTTCTAATCCATCCTTGTCCGATAACCAATAACCGAATTCAGGATCTCTCCTGTTCGATATCCAAATACTTTGTCATTTATAGCCGATATTTGCATCTATAGCCTCTCTGGGTTCTTGTCAAGCCAATCCACATCTGACGACCATGGTCTAGTGTCCCTGAATGTTGAGTAATGCCATGGCTTAATTCCTCAGCCGAACCCTGGTCGCTCAGGACCCTTACCGAGCATAGTCCATACCCAATGACCTGAGTAAGTCTATTTTCCATGCCCGGACAAAGAAACTTAGCCCATGCCAGGTATAATCCATACCCGGCGACCAATTACCAAAAGCCAGATAAAAATCCAATCAAAAGCCAATCCAAAATCCAGATCAAATCAGAAAATCAAAAATCCATATCAGAAATCCAAATCAGTATCCAAACCAGAAAACAATCATCCAAACAAAAGTCCAGACCAGAGGACAAGTGAAACCAGGAGTTCAAACCAAACTTCAAAACCGAACCAGAAAAAGCAAATTTCTAAACCAAAAGAAGAAATAGATTTCACAAACCATAGCGTCGTGATTTATCATCATTCAGAGCATGCCTAGGGGCCATCTCCTTCACCGTACATGAGTAAATGACTTGGCCGTTTTCCAGTAGTTTATTACTTATTTCATGTCATTCCTGTCAATTGATAACCAATCGACCATCACTCCTAGGCCTTGTGCCATCATTGTTTGAGGTAAACGGCGGTTGCTCCTATTCCACCGCCGCATTCCGAACCCCAACATATTGTCACAACTATCCATTCCTTACATGCTCCTCAATTATATCCTTTAGTTGCCTACAGCTGTTGGTATCATGTCCGTCCAAATCGTAAAAAAGACAGTGCCTCCCTGATTTCCTTTCACGTTCCAAGGGTTCTCAACTTGGTGGCCTCCGGTAGGGAAGGTGATTCCAAGTTTCCATGAATATCCGTTCCAATGTCTCGTTCAATCCTGTGTAAGTGGAAAATTTGGGCCCTCTCTACTGTTTCCTAGCTTTTCCTGATTCATCATCTAGCTTCCTTTTTCCTTTATCTTAATCTTTATCCAAGCTTCCGCTGGATGGCCTTCCACCCTCAGCCACATTCACCTCCTTTAATTTCATAACTGAACATTCATCTTCCTTCTGAAGGAATCTCTTAGATTCGTGAAAGAATTCCCTAAGATCCATTGGTGGATCCCGTATTTAAGATACTTTGAAATCTGAATTCTCTCCGACTCCTGATACTGCTGCCATTAAAACCAACGATGGATCCGGCCGATCCACCGAAGCAACCGCTGCATTGAATCGAGTTATGAAAGCTTTGAGAGATTCGTCTGTCCTTTGCTTTGCTGATGTTAGCATCATCATGTTCTTTAGCCTTTTGATATGAACCCAAAACTGCTTTGGAAACCTGTCGACCAATTCTGTCCATGTCCTAATAGATCCTTCTTCCAGCTGTCTGAACCACATAACAGCTATATCCGTCAAGTATAAAGGGAAACATCAGGCCATCACTTCCTCGAATGCCCTCAGCACTTCCATATGTCTTGTATATCTCATCATGTAATCAGTAGGATCAGCCTTGTCATTTTATATCTCTAGCGTAAGTAGCTTGAATTCTAGTGGATTCCAAGCTATTATGATGTGATGAGTAAACGGAGTCCTATTTACTCCTTCCGGATCTCTGTTTGTCAAACCTCTGCGCATAGTTCGCCTGATAATCTCAGCAAATCCAGCGTGGTCCGTCAAGGGTTGCCTCCCGAGTCCCCTAGGGAATTACGGTACGTACTCCTCATCACGCACTCATGCATTCCTGCCAGCATCTTGTTGTGTGGTGTCAACTGGAATTCCTCCATGAACTGGTCCATCATTGATAGGTGGTGTGCCCCCGAGCCTGAATCCATCTGATTGGCAGTTGTGTGCTGATTAGGGGTTGTGCCTTGCTGAGCTGCTCCATTTGATTGCCTGTTTGGTCTTTCTACTCCAGCTCCGTGGATCTGAACTCCTGAAGCTCCAGCTGTTCCTGCTTGCCTAAACTATTTGAGGAGGTTTTGCATCATTTCTTCCTGCCTTTTCAGAAAGTCTCCATGCATAGCTCCCATCATCATCTCCATTTCGTCTCTGGTGATGAAAGCTGAAGTTTGATTAGCCCCTGACGACGCCTCCTAGCTTCCTTGATACCGACTTCTTTCTACTCTTTGCCTTCTACTCAATTGCCTTGTCATAGCACTTTAGATATGAATCCTTATGCCTTCAAATTCAACTTTTGAGCGATAGAATCCCTGAGTTAGCTGCTCTCAGTGAAAGCACCAAAGTGTTTGTACCAAAATTGGTCACAAACCAAAAATGTCGTGAAAGCACCAGTGTACGAACACATATCGATAATAAATGATCGCCAATCATAGATTTAAGTTAACGTAGAGAATAAAAATGAAGATTAACAAACTTGAAACAGAAAGAAATCAATAGAGGCACAAGATTTATAGTGGTCCGGCTATCTCCGTCCTACTTCCACTCTAAAAGTTAATCTTTTATTGACTTTCCTTACTGGTTACAGCTGATTACAGCGGGTTACAATGAAGAAATTCGAATACAACAGTAGCTCAATAGTGCAAAAGTGTTTTCGGCAGAGTCTGGACGTCGGATTGCTAAAAGATCATTTTTTTGTAGGCCCTGGGACTTCATTTATAGGTGTAGGAGGTTGATATTTCGCTCAAATCTTGGAAGACTTCTTCTGGCACGTGAGTGGGCCCACGTGATCGATCCCATGAAGTTTTGGCTTTGATCCGTGGTCGATACGAACCAGTTTCGTATCAATCAAGATTTGTTCCAATCGAGTTGAAATTTGGCATGAATGTTCCTTAGGTCGTACGTAAGCTCCTGTGAAAATTTTATAGCATTTGGACTTGTAGATTTTGAGATATGATCAATACGAAATGTAGTTTCCTCAACAACGTTTGGTCTGCATCGATCAATTTGTATCGACGCTTATTCGTGTCGACAATAAGCACGTACGCATCAGTGACGTGGCGTTATTTCTATGGCTTGATCCCACTTTCATGCAAAGTTGACTACTTCTTCCCTGAGATCATGCTTGCTTCTCATTTGTGTCCAAAACGTGGTTCGAACCCAATATTTTGTATCCATTAGTTTGTATCAGTCTAATTCGTATCAATGAATTCGTGTCTGCTTCGTATCGGTGCGAGTTGTGCACTTCGTATCGATCTTATACGTGTTGATCGATGCGAAGTACCAGTGCATGTTAGGATCGATACGAAGAAAGTGTGCGACGATGGATATGAAGTATGGTTTTTCGTGGATACGAACGAAGCATGGATACACACTACATCTTCTGGATAGATACGAAGGCATTGAGTCGGATAGCCTCGAGTCGAACAAACCATCACATGCCTACCTATCTAATCCGAATCCACTGCCATCTAGTCGAAAGATGCTTTTCCTCTCTATCTGATTGATGAGAACGTCTTGTTCTTATCCATGGGCATCGACACAAAACGCATGGATACAAGTAGTATCAATACCAAACCAATTCCTTCCAACATTGATACATCCATATCTCGAGCATACGAACTCCGATTGACCTGAAATTTGAAAAGTAGCCTTTCCTAGCCTTGATCATCATTCCCAATCAATTCCAACTTGAATGGAACTTGACCAAATTTTGACTATATCAATCACAGCCTCGTTTCCAATCGATCTCCGATCCTGATATCCATCCATTCCAACCAATTCGTTGATATTCCAGCCTTGACCGAAGGGTGGGATAACACATAACATAAATCTATCATAGATATTCATATCACTAAGACGGAAACATATACGAATATAACACATAAAAGTGCACATAAAAGTAGTGGTCATATAAGTTCCACACATCACAAAAGAATAGGTACAAGTGCTAGACAAAAGAATATGCATACTTCAAGGAGTCTCTATCTCGAATGTATAAAAGCAAAAACTACTAAGCTAAGTAGTTAGCCAAAAGTCAGATGACGGACCCTGATAAGAAGTCAAGCAGAAGCACCTGAAATACCTCGGTCTGACCCGAGTATTATTTAAGAAGAATAATAATAAACGGATCAGTCTAGCTATAAATATGATATAAAATGAGATAGGATAAGAGATATGACAAATATACATATGATAACAAAGAAAATCATATAATATCTCAAATTTTCTCAAACACCAAAATGAATGTATTATTCTTTATTCCATTCACCAAACCACAAATATTGATAAAGCTTATCAATATAAATCAACAAAAATTGGTGAAACACAAATTCTAGAAATCATCAATTAGAAATCCAGAAATCAAAAAGGGGAGGCCTATCAAAAATGGAAGCATGAAAACTCACCAACATGTGTATCACAAACGGAGCGCAATCCCATGGTCGCTAACCTTAGAGCCGGTGCAACGACGTAGTACAATAACGGTACGTTCGAGGAACCCGAAACTTAATTAATTCAGAACAATGACGTAGCACAATAATGGTATACCCGATGAACTTGATAAGCCGGAACAATGACGTAGTACAACAATGGTATGCCCGATGAAGCTGATAAGCCAGAACAATGACATAGTACAACAACGGTACACCTAATGTACCGAACTCCACAAAACCCATAGGTTGCTAGCCTATAAAAATGCGACGAAGCTCAACATTACGGGGTACTGTCCCCCACACGGACGAAAAGACATCGCATATCACTAGTCTAAACCATAAAATGATCATCATAGATCAATAAAAAGTATGAATTACACTAAGCTAGTAAATAAATGAGTTTTGCTTCATGTCCCATAACCACTGGCTTAACCTAAATATCTATGAACAAATTGTAGATTTCCACTCGAAAATTGTCACAAGATTTCAATCGAACAAGTCTAACAATTAACTGATGAAGTAAATGCAAGCATTTCATACCACTTGTTTTGCTAAGTCGTTTAATTGGATTTCTCGAATGAATGAGGTAAAGGTTTGTATATACTAATAGATTGGAAAATGGTTTCAAAAACCAGCTTTGTATTAGAATTAACGTTGAAATCATTTTTGTGAAAGAGTTTGAGTATTTACTACTAGTATAGAAACCTTTGTATTTTAAAGAGACCAGCTATAGAAATGATTGAAGGAACAATCAATCACCAAAAATTCACATATGAAAACGTGAATCCAATCCATAGAAATCGCTATTAAATCCATCAAACGGGTACTTCAAAAATCCAAAAAAGAAGCCATCAAAGTCGATAAAAGTGATAATAACTAATCGGATCAACCAAAAATTGACATAAAAATCGAAACCCATCAAAAGCAGTTAAGTTGGCTGAAATTAGCAGATCCAGATGTCTAGTGGTTCTCTCAAACGTCTGAGCTAAAATACTGGAAATTTTATTCCAGATTGCCCAGACGTCTGGGAAGTGAGCTCAGACGTCTGAGCTGTACGTCTAGAATTTTTATTCTAATGGCACAGACGTCTGAGTGCTATACCAGACGTCTAAGTGCTATACCAAACGTCTGAACTGAAGCTCAGGCAAAAATTAGCCTAGGCCATTGATTGCCAATTCAACTCCGAAGCAAACGAATGAGCAACGATGGCTAAAGGTTTATGTCAAGCGACAACCCAGCCTTGTATACTCATCAATACACTCTGAACAACCTGTCCAAACATCCATGTAAGAATTTTCATAGATTTTGACTTCAAAATACCAAAAATTGAAAAATTCACCAAACCAATTCAATTCAAAAGCAAATGGGCATGAAATAGATGTTAGGAATTCATACCTAACAACTATCAAAGGTATAAACATAGATATGAGTTCAAGAACCCATTTTTAAACCAAAAAACAATGAATGAGAAGCTCTAAAACAAAGCAAGACCGATTCCTCTTCAACAAGACCTCAAGAATTCTCAATCTGTTATCAAATAAAAATGAATTTCCTAAGTAAGGGTTTAGGAATTTTTGAAAATCGAAGAGAGATTGAGATGGAGAAGATGAAGAGGATGCTTACATAAGCTTTTCTTTGATTTTGGAGCTTGAATCTTGAATTTCCTAGCAATCTAGGGTTTAGGAATTTTAATTTCCTATTCTTTCCCCCATTTTCCTTTAGCTTGAGAGTGTTAGGAAAATGTTAGGAATGAATGAGGAGGAGTGGACGGGGAGTTAGGGTATTAGATGAGTTGGGTTCTCTTGTTAGGTTATTGGGCTGAAACCCAAACCCAGAGCTCCAAAATAAAAATACCAAAATTCTAGTCAACTCCAAACATATCAAGGTTTATACTCAAAAAGATCGCAAACGCCATTTTGGACTCAATGAAAGTGGTCGTAGCATTTCGGACTTTAATCCGACTAACGATGCTACATCTAAATAAAATATTAAAATATATAATCGTAATATGCGGGTTGTTACAGACTCTCCTCCTTATTAAAATTGCGTCCTCGCAATACTTAAGAATAAAACAAAGATTAACAACCATAAAAGCATATCAACACAAAAGAAAATTTGAAGTAAGAAGTTCACCTTAAAGAGCTCGGGAGAGTAAGTCCAGATGTGTTCGCTCGATGAATTCTCTGGATTCCCAAGAACAATCCTTAGGATTTGAGGACCATTGAGCTTTCACAAGTAGGACACTATTATTACGAAGACGTTTAACCTCCGTAGCAATGATACAAATGTGATGTTGCTCATAAGTCAAATTAGGTGAAACTTTAATTTCTTCAATAACACTAAGCTCAAGAATAGAATCGGAATCTCTAAGGTATTTCCATAGTTGAGAAACGTGGAATACGTCATTAAAAGAAGAAAATTGAGCCGGTAATATAAGGCGATAAGCCACGGAACCAATGCGTTCGATGATAGGAAATGGACCAATATATCAGGGTGCTAATTTTCTTGATCGACTGAAATGCACAAAACCTTTCATAGGTGAAACGCCAAATCTCCCATAGAAAATTCTAAATTTTTTCTTCAGTTGTCGGCATAGGATTTTTGTCTACTTTGATCTTCTTTCATCTACGACAAATAAGGTTAATCTTTTCTGTGGAATCATGAATAAAATCTGGATCTAAAACCAACTTCTCACCGTCCTCAAGCCAACAAGAAGGAGATCGACATGGCAATCCGTAGAGTGCCTCGAAAGGTTCCATACCAATACTAGATTGGAAGCTATTATTGTAAGAAAACTCAACAAGAGAAATATGATCTTCCCAACTTTCACCAAAATGAAGAACACATGATCGAAGAAGATCTACAAGAGTTTGATTCACAAGCTCTGTTTGACCATCGGACTGAGGGTGATAAGCGGTGCTAAAATTAAGCTTCGTTCCCAAAGATTTTTGAAGAATCTTCCAAAATCCACTAGTAAATAATGGATCACAATTGCTAACAATAGAAGTACGAACTCCATGCAATTAAATAATTTCTCTAGAATAGAGTTTGGCCAGAAGGGGTGCGGTCTGATTGGACTGAACAGGAATTAAATGGACGGATTTTGTAAGTTTATCAACAATCACCCATAAACTGTCATGACCCGAACGAGAACGGGGAAGACCGTCAATAAAGTCCATAGAGACTTGATCCCACTTCCAAACAGGAATATCCAAAGGTTGCAACAACCCACCGGGCCTTTGATGCTCGGCCTTTATGAGTTGGCTAGTTATGCAACACTTAACAAAGTTAACAATATCGGATTTCATTCCAACCCAATAATAAAGTCGCTTCATATCCGCATACATTTTACTACTATAGGGATGAATGGTGAATTTAGAACAATGAGAATCTTCTAAAATGTCTTTACGAAGATCACTAATATTTGACACGATAAGTCTACCAAATTTTCGAATGCCCCCACGAGCATCGATTTCAAAGTCTTTCAGACCATCAATATCATTTTTGTCCCTACATTTTTGGCTATGAAGAGCCAATTCAGGATCTAGCTTTTGAGCTTCAAAAATGCAGTCTAAAAGAGAAGGATGGGCCTCAAGGCTGCATAAAACAAGAGATGAACATTAATCGAATTCACGATCTCGAATCTCACAAGTGGACAAAGTATCAAGATCATTCCATTCGGATATCATCATAGAAACAACCGCTTGTTTCTTTCGGCTTAGGGTGTCAGCAACACGATTTCCCTTTCCGAGAGTATAAAGAATATCAAAATCATAAGATGAAAGGAATTCAAGCCAATGTTGTTGATGCAAATTAAGTTCCTTTTGAGAAAGTAATAGTAAATAGTTCAAAGATTTATGATCGGTGTAGAGAACAAATTTGTCTCCCAAAAGACAATGATGCCAAATTCTAAGGGCGAAAACAATGGCCGCGAGTTCTAAATCATGAGTGGCATATCTAGTCTCGGCCGGCTTTAATTGCCTAGAAGCTTAAGCGATAACACGTTCATATTGCATGAGAATGGCACCCAAACCAACACGACTAGCATCGGTATAAAAAAAAAAATTCTTGGTTCCCCTCGGGAATCACAAGAATAGGAGTATCGGAAAGGAGTTCTTTTAATTTCAAAAAAGAAGCTTCACATTTGTCTGACCAAATGTAGTTAAATCCCTTATTTGTTAAACTATTAAGAGGCATGGAAATTTTAGAAAACCTTTTATGAACCGACGGTAATAGCCCACCAATCCAAGAAAGCTACAAATTTCCATCACACTCTCCGGTTTCTTCCAAATTTTAATTGCTTCAATCTTTGAAGGATCCATGGAAATTTCGGATTCAGAAATAGTATGTCCTAAAAGTTTCACACGAGATTGCCAAAAGGGTAATTTGAAAATTTTGCTTTTAATTGATTGCTTCTAAGAGTTTCCAACACAATCCGAAGAAGTTTTTCATGCTCTTCTTTGGTTTTAGAATAAACAAGAATATCATCTATAAAGATGAGAACAAATCAATCGAGGAAGTCCTTGAAAACTCACATAAGGTCAATGAAATATGCTGGAGCATTCGTTAAACCAAATGTCATAACAAGCCATTCATAAGATCTATAACGAGTACGGAACGATGTCAAAGGAATGCCATCCTCTACAATACGAAGCTGATGAAAACTGGTTGCTAAGTCTAACTGTGAAAAGACTCTAGCACCGCAAAGTTGATCGAATAGATCATCAATCCTAGGAAAGGGATATTTATTCATAATGGTAAGATCATTAAGCTTGCTGCAACACAAAGCCTAAGTGTACCATCAGATTTCTTCACAAAGATAGCTGAAGCTCCCTAAGGAGTGGAACTAGAACGAATAAACTGTTTTGCTTCCAATTCGGATAATTGTTTACGCATCACCTCATTTTCCTTATTGGACATACAATAAGGAGGACAAGTGATAGGTAGAGCTCTAGGGATTAGATTAATTCTGAACTCAATTGCTCGCTTAGGGGGTAATCCTAAAATAGGCTCAAATATATTGGGAAATTCACGAACAATGTGAATTAGGGAAATAACATATTCCTCATCGTCATCATCATCATATGGATTCAGAGAATATAAGGATGCTACCCAACTGAAATCTAAATCTTTAAGAACAATAGAAATCCGCTTAACAAATTGAGGATGTCAAAGATGAATAGTCCTCTCAGAACATAGGATGTGGGCTTCATAACGGTTAAGCCAACCCATCCCCAAAATCATTCCGTAGCCTAAGTAAAGCATAACATGCAAATCGGCTCCGAAAGAATAATCACATAAAATAAGCTTGATATCATTACAAAGCAAACTGAGTGTTGTGGATCCACCAACCGAATTCGAAATTCTTAAAGAAGTCATCAAACACATAACATTTAAAGACAAAGTATCAACAAGTTCTTTTGATATAAAAGAGTGGGATGTAGCCGAATCAAAAAGAATTCGAATAGGATGATCATGAAACATAATAATGCCATCAATGATAGAATGAGAAATACCTTGACCAAGAGAAGTGTTACTAGGGACTCGCACAACACTTAGCTTTCCCTCTTTCTTGCTTGGATGTTTGGGACATGAAGATAAAAGATGACCCGAACCTTTGCAATAACAACAAAAAGGGGTTCCAGACACCTATTTGCATAATGGTCCTTAGAACCATAATTGTAGCATTGTCTATGACTAGAGGTAGGAGTCTTTGCTACCGAAGTTGCTTGCTCCCCTTTCTTGTTGGGATTAGGACCTTTGAACTTAATATGTGTCTTCTTGTTATTGTTGAAGTTCTGTTTGGCACCCACAACTTCAACATCTCTTTCTTTATCAGCCTCTTCAAGTTAAAGAGCGATATCAACAAGCTGATCGAAAGAGACTTCCAGTTTCAAAAGTAAAGCCTTTTTGAGGTTCTTATTCAACCTATAGACAAACCTTTTATTTTTCTTCAACCGGATATTAATATACTCGACCCCATATTTAGAGAGAGATTCAAAAGATGCGAAGTAATCCGTCATAGAAGATTCACCTTGAACAAGGTCAATAAAGCGTCAGGCTAAGGTTACTTTTCAGCTTTCGGCACAAACTTAATTCGAACCTTTCCCAGAATTGCTCCCAAGTAAGATCCGCTTCGATAATTTTCGAAATCAAAAGATCATACCAATCTAATGCTCTCTCCTGGAGCATGCTAGAAGCCACTTGGACACGATGCAGTTCGATATGATTCATGCGAGAAAAGATGCGATCGCATGTTCTATGCCAAGCCTGGACTTCTATAACACTTTCGAAACCCTTGAATGGCCTTCCCCCTAAATTATTGTAATTATTACATAAGCGTAAAAACCCAGATTTACGATGAGTAGGCTCAAGAATAGGTTCGACAGCTTGAGCATTCTTTACAAGATCTTAGAGCTATTGGGCAGACATGAATACTCCATCCTAAGGAGTAGCATTGGATTGACCGATGGTGGGACAACCAGGTCTAACCATTTCTTTTCTTTAAGTATGAAAGAAGAGGAAAAAGGTTATTCTCAGAATGAAAATAAAAAAAATTGATTGATAAAACAAGGCATCATAAAGAATATGGGATAGAACGGGTCCTAAGACTCGAATTAAATCCTAAGGCACGATTCCCAAGAAAGACTTAGGATGATGATCCTTGCTATAATATTCAATATTGTTCCGAAGTTTGGCTCCGATAACAAGCTGTAACACCCCACCTCTATACTCACACTAGCCGAGGACACTACGGAGTAATGCCGTCAACTAGCTCGAAGAATAAGGCTGTTGAGGAGCGACCATCTATATAATTGCTTTGTGCGAGTACCGATATGTCAGATAGTATTACATGCATTTCGTTTCAAGAGGAAATCTGACTCATCAATTACAAACTCAAAACTACTACACGGTGGTTATGTGATCTTCGAAAACAAATATAAAATAAGCATAACATAAATCAGTCACAAATATTCATATCACTAAGGCGGAAATAGATATGAATATAACACATAAAAGTATACATAAAAGTATTGGTCATATAAGTTCCACTACATCACAAAAGAATAGGTACAAGTGCTAGACAAAATAATGTATATACATCGAGGAGTCTCTATCTCGAATGTATAAAAGCAAAAACTACTAAGCAAAGTGGTTAGCCAAAAGTCAGATGACGGACCCTGATAAGAAGTCAAGCAGAAGCATCTGAAATACCTCGGCCTGACCTGAGTATTATTTAAGAAGAAAAATAAAAAATGGATCAGTCTAGCTATAAATATCATATAAAATGAGATAGAATAAGAGGTATGACAAATATACATGATAACAACAAAAATTATATAATATCTCAAATTTTCTCAAACACCAAAAAGAATGTCTTATTCTTTATTTTATTCACCAAACGATAAATATTGATAAAGCTTATCAATATAAATCACAAAAAATTAGTGAAACACAAATTTTGGAAATCATCAATTAGAAATCAAGAAATCAAAAGGGGAAGGCCTATCAAAAATGGGAACATGAAAACTCACTAACACATGTATCACAAGCGGGATGTTATCCCATGGTCTCTGACCATAGAGCTGGTGTAACGACGTAGTACAATAACGGTACGCCCGAGGAACCTAAAACTCGAATAATTTAAAACAACGACGTAGTATAATAACGGTACGCCCGATGAACCTGATAAGCCGGAACAACGACGTAGTACAACAACGGTATGCCCGATGAACTTGATAGCCGGAACAACGACGTAGTACGACAACGGTATGCCTGATGAATCGAACTCCATAAAATCCATAGGTCGCTAGCCTATAAAAATAAGACGAAGCTTAACATTACGGGGTACTGTCCCCCACGCGGATAAAGAGACATCGCATATCGCTAGTCTAAACCATAAAATGATCAACATAGATCAATAAAAAGTGTGAATTACACTAAGCTAGTAAATAAATAAGTTTAACTTCATGTCCCATAACCACTGGCTTAACTTAAGTATTTACGAACAAATTGTAGATTTTCACTCGAAAAATATCACAAGATTTCAATCGAACAAGTCTAAGAATTAACCGACGAAGTAAACACAAGCGTTTCATACCACTTTTTTTTGGCTAAGCCGTTTAATTGGATTGATCGAACAAATGAGGTAAAGGTTCGTATATACTAATAGATTGGAGAACGGTTTTAAAAACGAGCTTTGTATTAAAAATAATGTTGAAATCATTTTTGTGAAAGAATTTGAGTATTTACTCCTAGTATAGAAACCTTTGTATTTTAAAATGACAAATCACTAAAATGATTGTAAAATAATCAATCACAAAAACTTCACATAGGAAAACGTGAATCAAATCCATAGAAATCAATATCAAATCCATCAAATGGATACTCCAAAATTCAAAAAATAAGTCATCAAAGTCGATAAAAGTGATAACAACTAATCAGATCAACCAAAAATTGATATAAAAATGGAAATCCATAAAAAACCGGTAAGTTGGCTGAAATTAGTAGCTCTAGACGTCCAGTGGTTCTCCCAGACGTCTAAGCTGAAAGACAGGAAATTTTGTTCCAAATCGCCCAGACGTTTGGAAAGTAAGCTCAGACGTCTGAGCTGTACATCTGGAATTTTTATTCCAATGGCCCAGACGTATGAGTGTTATACCAGACGTCTGAGCTGAATTTCAGACAAAAATTTGCCTAGGCTATTGATGGCCAATTCAACTCCGAAGCAAACGAATGAGTGACAATGGCTAAGGGTTTATGTCAAGCGACAACCCAGCACTATAGACTCATCAATACACTCCGAACAACATATCCAAACTTCCATGTAAGGATTTTCATAGATTTTGACTTCGAAATACCAAAAATTTGAAAATTCACCAAACCAATTCAATTCAAAAGCAAATGGACCTGAAATAGATGTTAGAAATTCATACCTAACAACTATCAAAGGTATAGACGTAGATGTGAGTTCAAGAACTCACTTTTAAACCCAAAAACAACGTATGAGAAGCTCTATAACAAAGCAAGACCTATTCCTCTTCAACAAGACCTCAAGAATCCTCAATCTATTATCAAATAAAAATGAATTTCCTAAATTAGGGTTTGTGAATTTCTGAAAATCGAAGAGAGATTGAGATGGAGAAGATGAAGAGGATGCTTACCTAATCTTCTCTTTGATTTTGGAGCTTGAGTCTTGAATTTTCTAGCAATCTAGGGTATAGGAATTTTATTTTCCGATTCTTTCCCCGATTTTCCTTTAGCTTGAGAGTGTTAGGAAAGTGTTATGAATGAATAAAGAGGAGTGGAGGGGGAGTTAAGGTATTAGATGAGTTGGTTCTCTTGTTAAGTTATTGGGTTAAAACCCAAACCCAAAGCCCCAAAATAAAAATACCAAAATTCTGGTCAACTTCAAACGTATCGATGTTTATACTCAAAAAGGTTGCAAACGCCGTTTTGGACTCAATGGAAGTGGTATCGAGTCCTAATCGACTATTTACAAAAAGTTGCATTTCAGACTTTAATCCGACTAATGATGCTATATTTAAATAAAATATTTAAATATATACTCGTAAAATATGCGGGTTGTTACGAAACTCATAGTTTCTCTTTAGTGTACAAGGATACTCATTAGACGTTCTAATGTATTATGTTCATTCAGGTTCAGTCAATTTCATTCAATCCCTTATAATTAGTTTTATCATCAGATCTTATCCAAATTCATATTAGACCAATTATTTCTTAAAGAAATTCATTCACTACAAGTTTGTATTTCGTAACACAATAGTTGTTTCTCAATGCAACCATTCTTAGGATATATAGGGGTTTCTTATACACCCTTATCACGTATGGTTTTGTAAACTATTCTTTGGATGCTATTAATTTTAACCTTGCATACTCTCTTAAGCACACACCTTATAGAAAGAATTTAACTCAACTTCACTCATTATTAATCCTTCTTTTTCCAACAAAGTCCGATCACTCCTTATCAATACATCATTATGTATTATAGGGATGAGTGACCTTTAAGATCAAATCTTTATTCATATTAGGTACATATAGAACTCTTTCCAATATGCTCACCCATTCAATCAAATCAAATCATTTTCGTCGCATGTTATTTTGTTTACATCCATTTTACAATCTATGAGCTTATCATAGACTTATACATGCATATCAAATACACATGTCCATGTTTGTGATTACTCGCCGGTGAATATGACATATAAAACCATTTTGGTTTTAGTACACTTACGATTTCATACATCTCTATGTATTAATCCGAAAAGTTCATCAACTCTTATGATGCTCCCACTAAATGAGTGCACAACCCTTAATTATTTGAGATATAATTAAATAGTGTCGTATGATTCATAATCATATAATAAAAAAATATTTTTGAAATGTATGGCTTAGTCTACAATTCCAAAATGATTGTAAGTAATTTTAGGAGCTTCAGTATTTTTCAATGCATCACTTTTGTTGTGAAAATAAATACCACATTATAGTTTTATTTCATAACGAATATTCATAATATTCACAATGAAATATAACTAAGTCTATTTTTCAGTCAAAACCAAAAACTAGTCATTTTTTCATAAATAATGTTCAGTATGTTCTACGGAAATAATTTTCGTTATTTTATGTAATCAATAAGTGCTATGTGCCATGCTTCCACTATTTCCACCATTACTATAATAGCATACTAAATTCTGAGGTCCATCATTCACTTAATATGGATTATATATTTCATATACTCAACTAGTTTATAGCGGAGAGTTCTTTGATTAAATATCTTGAACTCAAAGAAATAAATCCCATCGAAAATAATTTTCTATATGAATATACATTTCAAAAATAAAAATCAATTTTTTTATGCCAATGTTAAGTACCAATTATTATTATTACAATTTTCATTCTGATGTTTCTTGATAAAGTAGAAGTGACTCTCTTCATCCCAACTGTACCTTAAATCATATCTACTCTCGTACACTCATTTTCTTTCTAAATGGTCAAACCATTCAAAAGAATACCTTACCACAATATCATAACGAACTCATTATAAAAGCACACTCGATTATACTTAACATTTAAGGACATCAAATATGTTGCACTTTGCATAAACTAACCAAACAGACATTTCAGCGATCGAGTTCTTAGATCTATCTTGTAGTTTTGTTCTAGTTACATTTAACATAATACGATCTGTATTTTAATTAATCAAATGATCTCACGGTATGGTTTATTTACTTATTTTGATTGAACCAATTTCATCTGAATATCATACACTATAAACCATGACTGTTCATTATATAACATTTATATGTAATCTTATATGGATCAGATATCCGTTGTCTTGTATTGCTTTTGTGTTCTGAACTCATAGAATGTAATGCACAGTCTTGACCACACAAAAACATAAGCTATTTAATTAATTAACTCATAGAATGCAATACTCATAGTATAACACATATATCGTGTGTGTGTGTGTGTGTGTGTGTGTGTGTGTGTATATATATATGCGGCTATTGAGCTCTGATACCATTGTTGGAGCTGGGCCAGTTCTTATCAGAAGAAGTTAGTGAATTTCAAATTTTTCTTCCATTTTGAATTTTTATTGGCCCTAAGAAGTCTTATCTATTTTGAACATTTCTAATTTTTTTGAAAAACAATTATTTTATTTAAATTTATAAAATAATTTTATATTATGTAATTAATATTATTTATATATTTGTATATCATACACACACACACATATATATTTATGTATGTGCATATGTAACATAAAAATCCATGTAAGGTATAACATTCCCGTATATAAGTGCTGGGGTTTACACAGCAACGGACATGTTAGCTCATGTAGTATACAAAAATATTGTCCAAATGTATGATTATATACTTTAGTTTATGTATTTGAAATATTGTATGTATATGTCTATATATATGAATCTCTTGAAATCATATATATATATATATAGTGTTTATAGAAGATATGTATGTATATGTAGACGTACATATGTATGTTTGTATATGTACATATTTGAAATTATTAAAAATTATATTAAAAATTTACTTATTTATTTTACCGAAAATATGAAATTAAAATCAATTTTTTTTAAATTGGATGTTTAATATATATATATATATATATATATATATATATCTTATGATTAATTTAACAATAAATTGTATATATAAATATATTTAAATAAACTATATATATATGTTTAAAATAAATATATGCCTATTATATTACATACGGAAAAAGTTGGATTTTTTATTTTTAAATATTTATATTATTTATTTTCATACAGAAATTAAAATAAATTAATAAAAAAGTTATTTTCAAAAGAATATTTTAGATTTAAATTTTTTAGTAAAAATCTGAGTAATATTTGATATTTAAATATTATATATATTAAAACTTAAATTCAACTTGTAACTTCGGCTAATATAAAATATCTAAATTATATATACATATATATATATATATATATATATATATATATATAATGCCAAAAGTATATCATGTACTAAATTAATTTTATAAAATATGAAACATATTTTATATAATACATATGTTGATATGATTAATTTATGTTATTAGTTGATTTAAATAGTAATAAATAAATGTCTAAAAATTATTTTACTTATGTCGAAAATATTTCAAGTATGAAATCGAATATGTAAACTTATAAAACCATATTTTGCATAGTATAAGATGTTGTATTTAAACTATAATGTTCATACAATTTAAATGATGAATATTAAATTAACTAAGTAATAAAAATTCAGTTTATTCATTATTTTATGCCATGAGCAATAATGATTGGTGTGTGTCACAATTATTTATTCATATATATTAATATATAATCATACAACCATTCTAAATATGATGATATATTGATATATTAATCTCGTCACATTACTAACAAAGCAATATATAATTTATGAAACATCCAGACAATAAATTATAATTGTAAATTAGAAATTACCTTATCTCCAAAGCATATTAATTCACCCTAAAATGATGAAATCAATTCCTGCACTAGTTTCCAATCCAGCTAGGTGCTAGCTTCTTAACTGATGAACATCAACTATCGGATATTGTCTGTTTTTATATGACTTATGTTTGGAAATGGAGGGGTGGATATGGATTATTTTCAGCCAGAGGGAATGTAAATGGAGGCTCTAAAAAGTAAGAAATAAAGTGAGTTGATACGCTTTTATAGAGGAGGAGATTGAGAGAGAAGTTAGGATCAAGATCCATATTTCTCTCTTACTCTTTCTTTCCTCTTATCCACTCAACCCTAGCCCATCTAACCATCACATGGCTACCCCCTATGTCCGACCTGGATCTCGAACCATTCGCATTCGCATATGTCAGACTTCAATTGCTTAAAAGGTTAGATTGTTAATTTATATTTGGCAAAACTTAGCATGTACAGTACATAATCAATCATAGAATCATAAACACAGAGTATTACAACAATTAGCACTTGGATAGATAAATAATAGTTCATAAAGCTACTATAAAACATCAGAGTTTAAAGTAAAACACAACAGAATCTCAAATACATAGTAGTCTCAAATCCAAAGTAACCGACAAGGCTGAACAGAATCACTGGAAACAACCCAAATAACTGAGTGCTGGATAGATAGATCTTCAAACAAAGCTCCAATCTCTAAAGGTGAGTCTTAAATGCTGTGATACTCAGTCTGTCCTGAACATAAAGCAAAACATGAAGCACTCGAGTCAGGATTAACATTCTTACATCAGTAAATTTAATTCAAGTGAAATGTCAACTGAAATACAAGTAACTTAAAGGATGTTTGGGATACCCATCCTCTAAGGATCCTTGGAACTATCTACTTTGTAGTAATATATGCTTTTATAATAATGTCTACAGTAAAGTAAAGTAGTAAAATAGCGTTAAGGCGTTACCCATATCCCCCTTAACACATTTTATATAATGCCATAGTCTATACAAATACTATAAACTCCACTCGCAAGTGGGCTATCAGGGAGCACTCCATAAGTAGCACAAAAAACAAACTCGTTGAACGCGCGATAGGGCATGTGACAAAGCACGAGAGGCACTGCCAAGGTAGATATATCATTTGCACTCCCGGAATGGTGGTAACGCATAGCAGCTACTACCGCCCACCTTGTGACACACTTATAATTCAAAGGTGCACCCAATCAAATCACAAAAGCAATAGAATGGTATCGAAGAAATGTGCCTAATCGGAAGAATGACCCCACTTGGCCCAGTATAGCTTCTATTTTAGCCACATCAAGCTGACTCATGGGAGTCCGGGCTACGTAAATACCATATAGAATCGTCACCAACCATCCTACTTCGTTCTGGAATCTCCACCACGTACACAGTTGTTAATGTGGTTTTTGATATTGGCAGATAGTATGACAATATCTGATTCCGGTCTCTTTGACAACTAAAACGCTTGTTTCACACCATGGTCATTTCATTTCAAATAGTTCATACTTCATATAAAAATGTCATATTCATTTCGAAATCATATCAATTCGATATTATTATTCACTTTAAATAAAATTCATTTCCAGAATCGCAACACTTTCAAAATTATAACCCTTTTGAAATCATAACATTTGAAAGCCTAACACTTTGGATATTAAAGATATTATATATATTACAATAGTTATAAATTAAAATAGTTTATATATATTAAAAATACTTTATATAATAAAAATAGTTTCCTCAAATTCCACAATTCGACTCAAATTAGCTTATATTCGAAAATTCAATTTAAATCGAACCCTGTTCAACACTTTAAACTTAAAAAGGTTAAATATTCAATTCAAATTTTCAATAAACCATTTCAATTTTTTCGATTTCAAATCCAAGTTTGAACTATCATTTCAATTCCAATAAGATTCAAGGTTTAAATATTCAAAATTTCAATATAGGTTTCATTTACATTTCAATAGTTAAGATGGACCGGAGATTGATGAAACCAATATATATAGCTATATATTTCAAAGTTAAAATTTAAACACGTATTAAAAATTATTTATATAAATATATATATTGAAAATAGATATTAAATTTAAACATATATACCTATGTCAAAAATCAAGATCTATATATATTTCAATATCGTTATTAAATTTAACACATATATTTTAAATAAATATATATTATGCTACATGCATAGTACATGAAATCATTTCTCAAACTAATATATTATTAGTATACTAATATATAACTGTTATATGTAAAAACATTTTAGGAAATTAATACTTCAACCCTATCATATATACACTTAAATAAACTTATATATACCACCCGATGGATTATAGATATCTTATATAAACTTATGTATATAGACAGCAAATTACATACAACTACATAAAATCGTACACACACACACACATATATATACAAACAACACTATATACCACTTATATAACTTATATATTATAAACAACTTATATAAGAACTTATATAAACAGATTTTATACCTTATAGATAACCACATCTATTTACATACATACATTTTAAAATCAATATTTAATAACAAATATAATTTACCTTTTAATACGTTCTATATATACTTATAGACAAACCTATACATGTATAATACAAAAGCAGGTAAAATAAACATATTGATATAAACCAACCTACGTAAGCTTTATATACAAAATAACATATATTTAACTTGCATAAACATATAGATATAACTAATATATATAAATAACTTCTTTAAACCTAACATATTATATATGTATACATTTCAAAGTATCACAATAACCATATATATATATATATATATCAATATATCAATATTATAAAGAAAATCAATACTAAAATCATATGCTTACATATACAGTCTTAAAATTTATATGCAATTATGCTTATAAGCAGATATATGTATCAGCAATAAACAATTATTTGCAAAACAAATGTGTTAGTATATATCTATGTAACATATAAAACAATATTTTTAAAACAAATAAAATAGAAGATTGTTCTCACCTATACTATTAGGTTCCAAACCATTATATATGTATATATATATATATATATATATATATATATATATATATATATATATATATATATATTAAACGTGCATGCTTGGCTGGCAAGTGATAGAGAAGAATGAACGAGCTTCTTCTTCTTCTTATTGATTATTTTATAATTAGAGAATGGCCGAAGGGAAAAGGTGATGGAGGCATGGCACTGTGCGTTCATGGCTGGAGGGTATGAGAAGGAGGGTAGTGGATCACTTGATGTGGTGGCTTGTGCAACTAGTAGAGGGTGAAACGTCTGGTTAAGGAGGGTTGTAGGTGAAGCAATGGCAGGTAGGATGGAATTTTAGGAGGAGGTTCGGCTGCGCTTGGTAGTGGGTTAGGAGGTGGCCCGCATTAATTTTCTTTTCTTTCGGCTGGGAAAAAATGGAAGGGGAGGAGGCTGTGAAAAGATGGGCTGTAGTCGAGATGGTGGAGGAGGATGAAGTTGGGGCGAAGGCCGACATAGAGGTGGATGTGGCAAGTAATGAGAGGTTAACGCATGGGGTTTGGAGGTGTTGCGCGGATGTATGGATGGAAGGCTGCGTGACTTCGTTGGAGAGTGACGGTGTGTGGACACGAGGTAAGGTGGAGGAGAGACTTCAGTTGATGGCCATTGGATTCTGTGAATGGGTTGAAGGGATGGGTTACATGAAGGGTTTGGCTACATGAATCATTTGCAAAAAAGAAGGAACGAGCAGATCCACTTATATTATTTCATATTTTATTTTTTTGATGAAGAATATAAAATGATAGAGGCGCAAACAAATAGAAAACTGACAGCCAGCCTGTTGAATTCAGAAGATATAAATGGTAATGGTCATACAGTTTTACACGATGGATAACGAATAGTAACAAGGAAATCGAAAGGTTTTAAACGGGTACCAATACTGTCGTTTCACAGATTTCGCCTTCCATCAGGCGCCAAAAAACACAATTTCATATACTATGGAGATCAACACAACGAGACAAACAGAATGGTACACGGATATCAGTGATACGACCATCCTATCAAAACTCGATATTTCGCTGCTAAACTGCTGCAAATCATCAAAAATAAGATAAACGGGGCTAGAGAAGTCCAAATTTGACGAAACGAAACAAAACGTCTCGCTCAGAAATTGATTTAAAATTTTATTATATAAAAATATTCAGGTTTCAAACATATTTTATTTTCATCTAATTTCCACTGATTTAATATTGAAATTGGAAATTACACAACTGAATTAGCTCCCATATTTTCCAATAAAAATTTACCATTTGTTATGTTTAAGAAGACGTTTTCCAAACATTAAATTTTTATTACTAAATTTAATTATTTTAATTTCAAGAAAAATTCAATTAATTACATATAAAACCCGTTAAAATTAAACTTTTCGCCCCCGAAAAAGGGATGAGGTAGAAGAATAGAAGTAACAGAAAGGAAAGACAAATTTGAAAAACATATTATCAGATACATAATAAATTCAAAACCATATAAATTTCATTTATTTTTAAATTTGTTTATATTCAACTGATTGATTTTGATTCATTTTATTTAATCATTTAAATTTATTGTGTTCACATTTGATTGATTTCAATTCAACATATTTTCATTCAATTGATTTGTTTTTAATCTACTAACGTTTATTTCAAAATTTCACAACAAATTTTTTCCTTGTTTAACTCATTTATTAAATTTTTTTGATCAAACTATAGTTAATTCCACCTCAACATTCAACTTCAACAATTCTTGGGTTCATATTTATTTATTTAATAGTATTTCCCTTTTATTATTCAATTTATTTCATCGACATATCTTACAATATGGGTCAAGTGTATAATAATTATCATAATCACCTAAATTCATATTTATGAATTCCCTAACAAAATTCATTTGGACATCTTATTTATTATTGTATATTATTCAATTACATTCAAAACTCTTCCAGGTAAGTTTTATTAATGTCTTTGAATATAATTAAACACTGTACAAATTTTCCCTTTGTTTATGACATTTTTATTAAGCAAGATTTAGTTTGAACAATTTATTACTTAAGTTTTCTCTTGCACAACCTTCGATTATATATTCACCCTAACATTTACCTTTTTGAATATTTTAGGTAAGTTATATATATATATATATATATATATATATATTCGAATGCAATTGATTATTACACAAATAAATTTTATCTCATTCAACTTTTTTAAGTTGTTTAAATTATAATTTCAATTTTAAGCACTTCAATTATTTCAATTTATTTTTCAATAATTGAAAATCCTAACCTAACGTAGAATTTAATAATTAAATTTCCTGTTTCACTTCCAACCATTTTGAAATAAATATACATATACATATACATATATATATATATATATATATATATATATATATATATATTGTAAATCAAATCATATTCAAGAAATTCCAATCAAATTCCTTTTCCAAAACAAGAGTGTAGCAAAGCTGCTACATGGTCTCTCCACTTCGAGACTGGAAAATGAATGTCGATGATGCTGCAGTCTTCGCCGAAATTAATTTCCAGCGACAAAAGAAGAGAGTACTTAATTACCTCCTTTTTAAAATTCTTTGAAAACAATTTTCATTCGAAAATAATTTCAAATAATATGTTCTAAAATTTTAAAACTCAAATTTTGAATCACACTAGAAATTTAACTCTTAAATCCTTAATTACATTCATTTCATTTGGAAATAAGATTTATAACCCATATTTTAAAATTTCATTTCTCTACAACATACAACAATAGTTAACAGTTAAAGAATGTTGACAAAATAATAAATGATAATCTTGTATTATCATTTCTAACAACCAATTCACTTACTATCTAATTTTAAAAAATTATACCTTTATATACATAAAATATAATCATATATAAAATTGTTCTATTTACCAATTTCGAAAACAATATTGTGTCAGTTTGCTCTGTTCAAGTGTTTTGGCATTCCTATCGATAACATTGGCCAAACGAATCGATCGAAACCCCAAATCAAATTTAACAACTCAAACAACACAATATAATTTTTTTATATTAATTACAATTACACTCCCTCACAGGATGGTTCAAGAACAGATTAAAACAAGGATAGAGATTTAATTTAGAGGGATTCTAATCAAAGGGAACTCTAACCAAGAAGATAGGCTCGAACAGAAGATGTGATAATTGAATTACAAAAGAGGAAAGGTGGATCGACTTATATTATTCGTGACGACCTTAACCGGGTCAACCGAGATTCCAGGAATACGATCGATGCGGAATTCAATTTCCCGCTCATGAGGTGGAGTGGTGACTTCGCCAAAACATTAGGATAGCTTCTGACTATTGGGGTGGAGTCAAGATTACAAAGGAACTACCCTGATCGTCTACTAGAGACGGTTCGGGCTTTGTAAGAAATAATAGCATCTTAACCGAGGACGTAGAAATCTCTAGTGAATCGACGTCTGTTGTAAATGAGGTCACCCCTTTACAAATCGTACTAAGGTTGGCGGGACCGCCAATGTGATTAGTCACAGCTATGGTGAAGTTGACAGTTGAGGTTGGAGCTATGGGATGCTGCAGTATCAAAAGAACGCAAAAATGAGAAGGCAAGAATGAATTTTTAGAATGAAGGGTAAGGTTTCAAAATTCAAAGGAAATCTGAATCAAAAATGAGAAATTTAAGCTCGAACGAAGGTGATTCTGTAATTAATTTTTACCTTATATGCTAAGTTTTGCCTAAACCAGAGCTCTGATACCAACTCTAACGGCCTGGTATCTCAAACCATTCGCATCCGCACATGTCAGACTTAAATTGCTCAAAATGTCAGATTGTTAAATTAATTTTGGCTAAACTTAGCGTATACTGTAAATAAATCAATCACAGAATCACAGACACAGAGTATTACAACAATAAGCAGTAGAATAGGTAAATAGTAGTTCATGAAGCTACTATAAAACATCAGAGTTTAAAGTAAAATACAATAGAATCTCAAATACAGTGGCCATAAATGTGCGTGTTTTGGGGCTCGGTCGGTGGCCTGGTGGGATGACGCGACTGACGAGGTTGAGCCCAGAGGGGCGCCTGGTCGAGGCGGAGGCAGTGGTGATGTTTGATCTATGTATGGGGTGTGTAGGGCATGAGGCTGTAAGGTAAAGGCAGCAGCTGGAATGTGAGGTTTGGGTTCGATGGCTTTAGGGTTTGAACGTGATGTGGATAATTACGATTTTTCCATTTTCTTGATTTTAATTTAAATTTAAAATTCAAATGTTCTAACTCGAATAACTTTTACATACGAACTCGAATTCGCACGCGGTTTCTTCTGTTGGACACTCATCGAAATCCTGGACAATACGAAACTGGTTTGGCCGAATTTGGAGAATGTTGAAATTTTAGGATTTTATTGGATTTTTAAATGGGCTATAAATCAAAGGTGCACGATTAAACCCATTCACGAAATACTAATTGTTCTGATGTTAGTTAAATTAAAATCATGAAGTTATTTATTTTTATTAACTGGTGTTTGGTAATTTAACTAACATATGATTTGAACTGATAGGAATTTAATTTGACAATTAAATTGAATTTGAATTTTATATTGAATTAAATTGACATTTAAAATTAATATTGAATTTAATTTCTAATTAAACATCGACAATTGATAACTAGTAACTGTTGTGATATATTGGTTGATTTGGATGTTGGTTGCACTTGAATGTCTATTGATTGATATGTTAGATGTATGGTTATTTTTTTATTTGGACATATCCAAGTTATTACCCTATTTATTATTTGACATCTTATAAATTGTCATTTCTATCATTTGAAATGAACTAAGAAATAAGCTGAAATGATTTAAACCCATGTCATTTATATATGGATTGAAATGATATATATCCATTCACGTAATTAAAATTGAAATAAATGATCACTTGGCTACAGGGTAGAAAGCCATATACAGACACCGGATTTGGTTTAATTAAATGGTTTTAAAATCTTGAATTTTAATTGTTTAAATAATATGGTTTTAAAGGAAATAAAAATTTGATTTATATGAGTAAACTACTTTCGAATTCGAGCTTTGAAATGTTGGAAATTGAAACTGTGTAAATGAAAGTGTTAAGGATTTAATTGAATCTTATTGTTAAAATTTAGATATGTTTTGAATTTATTGGAAGTGAATTATTTTAAAGGTTTAAACTTTGAATTTACTTTAATTAAAATGTTTTAAATTGGTATTTCCAAGTTTGAATGTGAAATGGATTTAAACTAAGTTGTTTCGAAAAAAGAGAAACTAAATTTAAACTTTCGGCTATATGAATAGAACAGTTTAAATTGAATTTGAAGTAAAGTTGAAATTGTTTTGAATTGAGGCTGATTTAAATCGAAATTTTAATATGAAGTTGGTTTGAATTGGAAGTCGGAAATGGAATTTGTTAAGATTTGGAATTTGAACCATGTTGTGAAAGAAAGAAACAATTTTAATATAAACTACTTTAATATATTATTTATTTAATAATCAAATTATTTTAATATATATACTATTTTAATTATCTAAACTAGTTTTAATATTAAAACTACTTATATTCAAAACTATTCCCAATCTTTAAAACTATTTTAATTATCCAAATTATTTTTCAATATTAAAACTATTTTAATTATTCAAACCATTTTCAATATTCAATCTATTTTTAAAGGGAAACTATTTAGATTTAAATCGTTAATTTAAATACGCATGTTTTGAAAGTATATCCTATTTGAATTCAAAATAATTTTTGAACCAAATCTGGTATTTTGATATAAAGTATGACTTGTTCTTGAAACTCAAAAGAACCAACCAGTGTGTAAAATGGATGATTAGCTGTTACAAAGACTGCGGCTGGATGAATACTCTCTGTCATTCTATCCGAACCACTTTAACAATCGTGTACGCAGTGGACGTTATCCAGAACGTAGAGTTTGAATTGGCAATGTTTAATGGAATGAAGAAAGAGAACGATGATGGATGACCCCAACACTTATGTCTATTTGGAATGACTAAAACATAAGCCCATATCTTCCAAGGGGTTAGCTACCTTTAAGGGCCCCACCCCTTCGTATTATATTGACTTTTGACTTGATTGGTGCACATTGATTTGATTTTGGGGTGGTGGACTCGATCGGCAGTCGTGGCTATAATGTGTTACGACCAGCCAGAAAAGGTAAACTGGTAGAATCCTACATTGGGCATTTCCTTATGTACCTCTTCATACTTTTATCCTTATATGCGACCACTATGACTTTGTTTTAGTGTTGTCTTATCACGGCGTTTCCCTGGCTACCGAGATTACTTGTGATGCTACTAAGGCAAACTGTTGGATAATGCTTAAAAATGTGTTAAGGGGGATCAATGTAAAGCCTTAACGCTATTTTCATATTTATTTTAATGGTTACATATATAGCGTATCTTACTACATATAGATAGTTTGACAGATCCTTCGGAGATGGAAAATCCTGTAAACATCTCTTAAGTTATTGCACTCACGTTGTACACTTGATATGAGATGAAAAATCCCATAAACATCACTGAAGCTAATATACTCATATTTACTTGTTATTGGTTTAACTTATATAAGAACTTTTAGTTCTGACTCGAATGTTTTGTCTTTTAATTACGCTTGGGTTAGCATGAGTATTTCGGTGTTGAAGATATTATTAATTGAAGATGAAGATGGAGTTTGTTAGGCTGGATTTACTATTATTCGACCGTTGTATTGTTTTGGTATGTTTGATGATTGTACTCCGATTATGTTGTAAAAATTATGTAATCAAATGTATATTGTAAAACAGCTTCATGAACTGTGTATTTGATAATAATATTTTGTCAATCCGTTGTGAGGTTCTGCATTTTGTTTTCCTTCTTTTCTCTTATTTTCTTATTAAATCCCATTAATAATCTGCCCTTTTGAATGGTTTATGTTAGACATGTGTGGTTTATTGTCGACTTAAATCAACCAAAAAGGTAGGCCGTCACAGTTGGTATCAGAGCTTTGGTTTAGAGATACCTTAGCCTGTTGGAGTAACTCATTAGATATAGGGTAATAATAATCTAGAATGAGTTTGAGTGTATATACCTATGAGAGAGCGTATTTGTTAGTTCCATAAAAATATTTTGTATTCTGTTAATTTTTTCTGTTGAGTATTTATGAATTCTGGTCGGTACATAGGATGCTATGGCATCGATATCGATTTCTAAACAACTGAACAAGGTAAACCAACACAATATTGTTTTTAAAAATAGGTAACTAAAATACTTTTACCTAGTATTATATTTTTTATTTAAAAGAATAATTTTTCATAAATCGATATAGTTATTTTTGGTGTGTTATCTGTTAGGAAATGATAATATTTGATTATTGTCATTTATTGTTGGTTCGTCAAGATTCTTAAAAACTATTGAGTATTGTATGTTATAAGAAAATGTAATTTAATAAATATGGTATAAATTATGATTCACAAATAAAATGAATTTAAAATGGAAATTTGAGAACTTAAATTATAGTATTTTGAAATTGGTTTTCAAAAATTTTTGAAAAAAATATATTAGTATTATTCGAAAGTATTTTCAAACAAAAATATTTTTAATAAGATTGAAGGAAATTTTTTCAAAAGAATTTTTAAAAAGAAATAAGTTCTGTACTCCCCTCTTTAGTCTCTGGAAAATTATTTCGGTGATGACCACGACGTCATCGACGTTTATTTTCAGATTTCAAAAGGGGAAGACCATTATAGTAGCTTTGCTACACATTTATTTGATAAATTTTTTTGATTTAAATACAATACGTGTGAGTTGATATAAAACAATATAAGCACATATTATTTCATGGAGGTTTGAAATAAAACCCCTATTTAATTCTTAAGTTTTATGGTAACTAATGATTTTCAATTATTGTAATGAAATGGAATTTTCGACAATTTCAACTAGTCGAAAACTTCTAAATTGAAATCTGAAATTAAAGCTAAGTGTTTGATGAAAATATAAAAATTGAAATTTTGTAACTTGTAAACTAAAAGATAATGGAATATTATACAAGTAAAAAAAAATGTAAGTAACAAAAATGTTTCAAAATGAACATATGTTTACAAATAAAGAATTAAGATGTACAAGAGTGTTGTAAACTTAAGCTAACGTTTGAAATGCTTAATAATTAAATTGAATAGTAAAAAGGGAATACTATTTAAGTAAATGATTATAAATTTAAGAAAATGTTGAAATGATTAATAAATAGACTTAATAATAAATTATACTATATCTGAAGGAATAAAGGTGAATCAAAAAGTAGGGAAACTTAAGTGTGAGATGGTTCATTAATGAATATAATTATTAAACGGAAATCAAGTATACAAGTAAATAAATGTGAATTAAACTGCAATGAAACATATGTAATACTTTAAGAATTTATTCATTGATGATATTAAATATTGAATGGAAAATAATTTATGTAAGAAAATGAATGTAAATTAATAAAAGTTGATCATGTATGAACGAATGAGAATTAAAATAAATGAAATGTTATATATACATATGTGCTCTCCCCTATATTTGAGGATCACCCATTTCTCTCAAAAAAATAAAATGACATGTTAAAGAAACTAATAGAATAAAATATGTAAGTTGTGTGTAGATCATTTTATTCACATAATAGTCTTGATCTAGATTCGAATACATGATTTATGGAAATTTACACCAGTCCAAATTAGTATTTTTCACTTGATTCTTGACGGCAAACATTTAATACGAATTTTGATATGAATTTGAAGTTTTCTATCATACTTTGTAACTATGCAAGGAAACTATAGATTTTTAATCAAGAAATCGGATAAGAGTCCACGCTAGAGTAGTCGAGTTAACAATACTAGTTCGAAAGAGAAATTTTTGTATTCAAGCAAGCGTTTAGAATTGATATTGTGTACAAACGATATATGTACATTATAGAAACTTAATAAATATTTAAATCCTACGATGTTTGGCTGATGGAAAGTGTAACAACACAGTATTTTGTGATTATTTTAATTGTTTAAATTGAAATACCTGATTTAAAAACTTTATTTTATTTATTAAAATGAATAATTTTTTTATTTTAAAAGTATATTTTGATTTTGTGTGAATTATAATTTCAAACCTGAATAAATAGAATATTTTCCAGAAAAGTGGATTTTTGGTCAATCTGGTCAAACTTTGACTTTTAAATTTAAAATTTAAAACATTTGAATTTTTTTATTTTATCCTTTGTTATGAAAATATATTAAATTTCAAAAATACCGCTTTTCGTTTCGTTGAAATCCGATTTATATTGTGAAAGTTATGTTTTTTACAATATTGTATGTAAATTGATTTATTTAATAAAATTGTCTATTTTAATTTATACAAATAATATTTTTATTTGTCATATCTTGTTCTAATATGTGTAATATGACATCTTAGGTATATATTTTATTTTTAAAACATTTTAAAGTGATGTTATAATTTTCCAAAGCTTACTGTATTTTATTTTCAATTTTTAAAACCTAGTTTCTATTTTTAAGCTATTTTCTTAATTAATTTATATTTATCTAAAATTTATTTATTTATTTTTATTCATACATTATTTTGTTTTTATTTTATTTTATTTACTTACATCTTTCATGTGTCTAAAAATGAATAAAGAAAATTAGAAATATGAAGAGTTTTATAACTTTTCACATGCCTCTGACTTTTCACCTTCTTTTTACCTTTTCATTTGCAAATCAACACTTGCATTCAATTTGGCTGACCATATCCTTTCTTCAGCCCATCACCTTAATTTTTCATGAAAAAATTAAGTCTCTCAAACCCAAAAAGCATTCGGCTATCAACTGAAGTAAAATTTTGGGAAAATCTCATTCTTTTTCTACACTTTTCAACTTGTTTTGTATTGATTTTGCACTTGCATCAACTCTATGTGTTCGGCCCTCCCTACTCCAGCACCATGGCCGCCCCCACCACCACCACAACCAGCCACCATCTCCTCCTTCCCACTGACCTTCCATAGTCGTGGCCTATTAGTTGATGATTCACCAAAGAAAATGAAGAAAACTCCTTGAAATCATCATAGCCGAACTCTACTTAAATTGGAAATTTGTGAATTTTGTTTAAAAGTGAATTTTAAGTTAAGTAAATAAGATGAAAAATAAGTTATGTTTGAAAATTTAAACTTAAGTGTTAAGTTAAAATTAATTATAAAGAATTGAAATTGAATGTTGAATTATATAAGTAAATTATTATTAAATTGATTTTTGAATGAAAATTTAACTTTATAAAATCATGAATATAAGGGTATGTAAATGATTGTTTTAAAAGTAAAATTATTTGATTTTATAAGTTTAAATGATTTAAATAAAAATTTAATTATTTGTGAAATTATATTGAATATTTGGAATTTATAACAGCATTTTTGAATTGTTATTATTTCTAATGTAAAGTATATTATCGTATTAGTAAATGCTGTAGTTGATAGAAATGAACTAAATGGCTAAATTGAATTAAGGGCTATTATAGCACTTCGTAAGTGGTGTAGTTGCTGAAATTAACTAAGGCTTTATTTGAACTAAAGTAACCCTTTTACAGCATTTTCAAATGCTGTCTTTTGTTAAATTGAATTGTTTTAAAAGTAACTTTCCGTAGCATTTTCTAAATGCAGCGAAAGTTGAATTTTCATTGTCTTAATAAATTTAAGTGAAACTTTGAAAGATTAAAATTTTGGAAATTTAATAATTTAGTTATTAAATATAATAACTTCATTTTAATGATTTAAAATGAAGTACTTTGTTTTGAAATATAAACTATTTCGAAATGTGTGTTGAAATGGTATTTTAAATAAAAATGAATGTGGTTTTGAAAAGATATGTTATCTTGATATTTTGAAATGGATTTTTGAATGATAATGAATTTTGAAATGATGTTTGATTTCGAAGTATAAATTACTATTTTGAAATTTTAACCACGGGACGTATTTAATTTATGGTTTAACTGATCCTTAGAGGATGGGCGATCTCAAGCATCCTTTAAGTTATTGTACATTACTATTACAGTTCACTTGATTTGGTTTACATTATATAAGTATATATGTCTTGACTCGAGTGTTTTGTGTTTTACTTTACGCTCGGGTCAGCCTGAGTATTTACAGCTTAGCTTTGGATTTCTTTTTCTGAAGCGAGGAATCGTTGGAGATTCTGCTTGTCTAGTTATCTATTGCCTTTCAGTTCCAGTTGTTCTATTTCAGTTCTGTTATTTATAAACTTCTATGTATTTCGATTTCTACTGTATATGTTTCAGACTGATATTATGTATTATATTTTTGAGAGTTTGTTATAGTAGCTTCGTGAACTACTATGGTATTTTAATTTCCGCTGCGAGTTATTCTGATATTTCTGTGTCTGTGATTCTGTGATTATATTTCATTTGCGCCAAATTTATTTACAATGCGGTATTTTGAGCAATTCAAGTCTGACATGTGTGGATGCGAATGGCAGAAAATATCAGGTTGTTACAGTTGGTATCAAAGCTTTGGTTTTAGGCAAACCTTAGCATGCGAAGCAAAAACTCATTAGAGATAGGGTAGAAATACCCTACAATGAGTGAAATCAATCTCAGAATCATTTCCTTGTGAGATAGCGTATTTTTGAAGTATAAAATAATTTCCAACTGATTTTTAAAGGATTTTCAAAGATTATTTTGGTACAAAAATTTTCTTAGTTTGTAACCAAGATTTTCTAAACTTCATTCCTTCTGTATCCACCTTGTTAGAAATCTCTTGGTTAGGATTCTTACCAATTAGGATTCCTTGAACTTTGGAACGCTCCTACTTGTTTTGAAATCCAGTCTTGTCTTCCCTATTTTACCCTTTTGATTTTGGGGCATTCATAACTCCACTTTGGAATGGCCTCTATAAAGATCGGTGATTCCGCCAATCTTTGAATGATTTGTAAAGGGTGAAACTCCTTTACAATCGACATTGATTAACCGAAGATTTCTATATCCACGGTTTACGATGCTATCTACCTCCTGCTGTATCTGGATTATATCTCTGGCGATCGAATGTCGATTTGCCTTAGAAATTTTTTCGCATTGATTATATTCCTGAAGTAACGGTTGACCAGTTAAGGTCGCCGGCGATTTTTATGTGCTTATCCATCTTCTATTTGGTAATAAAATTTTATTATCTTCGTTCGAGCTTATCTTCGAACCAGAATTCTATTTGATTAGAGTTTCTCTAAATTCCAATCTCCGTATTGTTTGAAATCTAACCTTGAATCATTCTTTGGAAATTTTTGTTTGATTGTATTTTGAATGTGTGCATACATCGAAATTATTATTTTCATAAGGATGACCCTATTTTGTATATAAAAGTGAAATATTTTCAATAAGGATTTTATATCTTTTGAAAATAAGAATTTGAAGCTTTGAAAGGATTTGAAATTTTAAAATTTATAAGAATTTGATTTATATAAAAATGATTTATAACTGAAAGGTTTTTGAATTTGAATTTCAAGAAATCGAACTCCGGTGTTTCGAAATCGGTTTTAAGATTTTGAAAAATATATAATATTAATATGATTTAAAGATATTTTTCTGAATAAGAAATGTTTAAAATGTATTCGAATGAATTCCAATGATTGTGAAGAGATTTCAAAGAAGTTTCAAGAAAATAAAAGTCCAGAACCCACTTATGTCGCTGGAAAATAATTTCGATGATGAATGCATACATCATCGACATTGATTTTCGAGTTTCCGAGTGGGGTTGAGGCCACTCTAGTAGCTTTGCTATGCGAGTGATTTTGTGAAACCAAATTTTGATTTCAGATTTTAAAGTATGGTTTGATATTTGAAAGATATATGTATATGTATATATATATTTGAAATAATTTAAATTAAGCCGGTGTTCAGTCCTCGAGACTCAGATCTGTTTTGGTATAAACTTATCTTTTGTAATTGGTTTACAGATTTGTTGGTGATTTCCAACTCTTGGATTGAAAATATGATTTCTTCGACTATTTTGAAGATTCGAGCACTTCCAAATCAAGGTTAACTTTTCAAAGCTAAGAAATGTTGAAAGGTATAAGGTATTTGATAAAGAATATAAGTTTAGTTTTGTATGATTAATGTATAAAGTAATATGATTTATATAAGTTTGAAACTGTTTGTTGAGTGAAATAAATAAGACTATTTTGAATTATTCTGGTATGAAATATAGATTTTAAATGTTTTGAATAAAGTATATATATAAAATAATAATCTATCCAATGGTAAATTGGATTTTTCATATAGAAATAAATAGTTTGATGGTTTTAAAAGGAGATGGTTTTAAACTTTGTAACCATTTTAGATATTTAATGATTGTGAAATGGTTTTGAATGATATAATCTTTATTTGATAAAGAATGTGAATTTGGAATGATAATTGATTTTGATAAATGAATATTTGAAGTTTATATTTGTATGAAAGGATATTTGGTTTACTTGTAATTTGAGTTTATTTAAAAATGATGCATTTATGAAATGAATATTTCAAAACTAAGTAATAATAAGTAAAATTTGAGATATATGAAATTATAAAATTTAGTTTTGGAATATGGTATATTTAAGCTTTGAAATATATTAAAGATTTAATAGTTTATTTTATGGATCAAATCTTTATTTGAAATTTGATAATATTTGAAATGGTTTTGTTGAAAAACAAAATTAAATTGAAACTGATGATTTGAATTGAATCAAAATTGGAAATTTTAGGTTTGTATTTAATTGAATGAATTTGTTAAATGTAAAGAATTAAAGGAATGTTTTATGATTTCAAATGTATGATTTCGAAATGCTATGATTTTCAAAGTGTAATGATTTCAAGCATTTTGGTTTCGAAAGATTTATAACTTTGGAAGTATTATGATTTTTTGAAAGTGAATATATGTTTGAAATGGAAATGATTTGTTTGACCTAAATTTTTGTTGATTTGGGAATTTGGATTATTTTCTAAATCTATTGTTTTAAGAAACTTTGAAACTGAATATATGAAATTAGGAAGAAATGTTCTGGCAAAATCATATATGATTTTGAAACTGAATTGATATTGAAATGGTTTGAAATTGAGAACCTTGTTTATTTAAATAATTTGATTTGGGAGTCAACGAACTTATATAAATGGATTTTTATAAGTATGAAATTGATTTGTATAAGTATGAAGTGATTTGAAACTGTTGATTTGAAAGGGTACTCAATTTGTAAAGAGAAATCTTATATAATCGAAGTCTATATAAGTATGATTTGATATACTATTGACTTGGAAAGTATTCGATTTGAAATGAAATCTTATATATAATGGACTTTATATAAGTATGATATTTGAAAGTGATTTTGAAAGGTACCATATGGTACATATTTTCGAAGTAAAGATATGGAAAGTGCCTTCTGCTTGATATCTGCTTTGTGGCCACACTGTGGATTCATTCTACCGATATTATTTTCTCTGATTTGGGTTTTCCGGATATGATACTCGAGTTTCCATCGAATTCCATGGCGATCTCCATGGTCTTATGATCGCGACTGCATAGCGTAATTCACAGGCGCTGCGAGAGCCTAAGGGTACGGATGTTTCATGGGGGATCCAGGCGTAGCCATTGTGTATTTGTGATCTACTAGAACGCTTGGTAGCGTAATCTGTAGGGGATGCGAGAGCCTAATAATACAGATGTTCCCTGGGGGATCCAGGCATAACCATTGTGTATTTATGGTACTACCAGTCTTCATGGCGTAATCGCAGGGCTGCAGTAGTCAGCTTACGGGTACGGATGTTTCCTGGAGGATCCAGGTGTAACCATTGCGTATCCGCGATCCATGATCGACATATTTGGTTTGGTTGATTTGTTTGGATTGTACTTTCCATATCTGTTGTTTTTAAAAGGTTTTCCAGTATTTTCACTCGATGTTGAAACAAGTCTATTGAGTACCTAAAGAATTCTAGCTTTGCGCCTGATCAACGCATGACCAGAGTCTACAGGAACGAAAGTAAACTTGTTAAGGCATCGAGTTATAAAAGTATTTTGATAAAGTATATTATATAAAGGATACTTTGATCATTTATTTTACTTTTCTGAATAATTTAAAAATGTTTTAAATATTGTTTACTTCGTACTAACAAATTTGAATCAAATGACTAATTATCATATTATAAAATGTTTAAAATGTTGTAAATATAAAACTATAAATTGAAATGTATATGGTTTTAAAATAATGGTCCATCCTTGTCTTTCAACATATTTTTTTCTTCTAGCTATTCCTACCTTTTTCCTCTTCAAGGGTTCTTTCTGCATTATGGGAAGAGTTGGTTCTTTGGCTTATCGTTTGGATTTTCCCAAGAAGCATTCTGGAGTGCATGATGTATTCCACGTCTCACATCTTCTCTGGTATCTTCTTGACCTATCTCTTTTGTTCAGCCTTCTGCTCTTGATGGTTGGGATATTGAGCCTAATCTGACTGTCAAGAGTAAGCCACTTCGTATTATCGACAGAGGTACGAAGCAGCTAAGAAGAAATCTGTTAGTTTGATCGAAGTACGATGGGGTACTGATGATCGAGATTGTACCCGGGAAATGGAGGAGAGCATTTGTGCATCGAATATGAAATTGTTTTTCCAGGTACTATTTGTTGTCTATCGTGCTTTTCCTTATTTTCCTTGTTCGTGTTTTTCGAGGACGCAAAGATTTGAGCGGGGGAGAGTGTAACAACCCAGCATTTTATGATTATTTTAATTTTTTATTTTAATTATTTAAATTGAAACTCCTGATTTAAAAAAATTATTTTATTTATTAAAATGAATAAAAAATCTTATTTTAAAAGTATATTTTGATTTTGTGTGAATTATAATTTCAAACCTGAATAAATAGAATATTTTCCAGAAAAGTGGATTTTTGGTCAATCTGGTCAAACTTTGACTTTTAAATTTAAAATTTAAATATTTTATTTTTGTATTTTATCCTTTTTTATGAATATATATTAAATTTCAAAAATACTGTTCGTTGAAATCCGATTTATATTGTGAAAGTTATGCTTTTTACAATATTGTATGTAAATTGATTTATTTAATAAAATTGTCTATTTTAATTTATACAAATAATATTTTTATTTGTCATATCGTGTTGTAATATGTGTAATATGACATGTTAGGTATGTATTTTATTTTTAAAATATTTTAAAGTGATGTTATAATTTTCCAAAGCTTACTGTATTTTATTTTTAATTTTTAAAACCTAGTTTCTATTTTTAAGCTATTTTCTTAATTAATTTATATTTATCTAAAATTTATTTATTTATTTTTATTCATACATTATTTTGTTTTGTTTTTATTTTATTTACTTACATTTTTCATGTGTTTAAAAATAAATAAAGAAAATTAGAAATATGAAGAGTTTTATAACCTTTCACATGCCTTTGACTTTTCACCTTCTTTTTACCTTTTCATTTGCAAATCAACACTTGCATTCAATTTGGCTGCCCATATCCTTTCTTCAGCCCATCACCTTCATTTTTCACCAAAAAATAAGTCTCTCAAACCCTAAAAACATTTGGCTATCAACTGAAGTAAAATTTTGGTAAAATTTCATTCTTTTTCTACACTTTTCTACTTGTTTTGTATTGATTTTGCACTTGCATCAACTCTGTGTGTTCGGCCCTCCCTACTCCAGCACCATGGCCGCCTCCACCACCACCACAAACAGCCACCATCCTCTTCTTCGCACTGACCTTCCATAGTCGTGGCCTATTAGTTGATGATTCACCAAAGAAAATGAAGAAAACTCCTTGAAATCATCATAGCCGAACTCCACTTTGTTCCACCACTCCAACCACCACCTTGGCCGACTTGTGCACCACCACCACCACCAGCCAAACCTGAGCCTAAGACCTCCGCGACACCTGTACATGAACTCTCCAGATCAGGCCTTGCTCATCCATGCTTGGCCGAGACCATTCATGGCCTTGAATTCCACTTTTGTGCCTTGAATTTGTGTGTACATGCACATATATCTCTCTACTCCTTCATATATTGTTATGGCCGACCTTTGTACCCTTAACCTGATCCAAATCCATCCCATAATAGTGCTTTTCCAACCTATGGCTAAAGCATAAGTTGTTGAATGCAAGTGCAAAAGCTTTAGCTTTGAGTTGTGCATTTATTCCTAGCATTGTTTATAAATATTTTGGTTTGAAATTCATATTGTGCATTGTTTTGTTTGCTATGTGACAAGGCAATTAGCTTTGGCTTTCCCACTTTCAAATCGTTGTCATGTTATCATGCCTTTGAAGATCTTTGTTTGTGTATTTGTTTGTCATCTTCAGCTTATACAAGTGAGTAATTCTCATCAAACAAATTTATACTTATATGATCAGTAAACTGATCGCAATTGAATCTATAAACCCATATCATTATGTTATATCTGCTATGCTATGATCATATGATGTTCACCCATTTTTATACACCTATTATATCATAAATTACTGTTATATTATGCTATTTTTTTTATTTATATCAGTTAATCACACTGCAAGTTTCCTGTAGATTAGAATCACTATGGGTTGAAATGATACATACCCGAACGGAATTTAGAATAGAGAAAAATCGTTACGAGCTGAAATGACAGGTGTAACGGCCCGCAAATCCGTACCCCTTGAGTCAACACTATTCTACATCAATCAACTCAAGTTGAGCAGAAATACGAACCATTTGGGTTAAAGAAGAAGAGGTAGAAGAAGAGAAAACAGAAAACAACAACATAATCTTACCATCGCAGCGGAATAAAATATAATATATAATAACTGATCTTTACACAAAAGAAAACTATATCTGTTTTATACATACATCATCAAAGTACATCATCAGAGTTCAACATCAATAACATACAACTGGATACACAGTGGAATAATAATCAAATACGGAAGTACGTATCGCCATCCAGCTCGTCTCTTGAGCTCCACAACATCATATCCTGTATCATATAATACTCAGTCTGATTCGAGCATTATAGTTAAATAACACCCGAGTCAGTCTGGAATACCAGCGTGAGAAATCATACTCAAATTGATTATTAAAGTTCAAAATCCTTTTGAAAACAAAAGTATTTCGTAAGACCACGCCACAAATAAACATGTCGGGTTTTTACCTTCCGATAGCTAAAACACTTTTTATTAAAATCCTCTGATATTATAATAGGGTCTATACACAAATACTTATTAAAATAGTCGAAATTCATTAAATTCCCGCTACTAGCCACAGTCGTGGGTAATACAAACAAAACTCATAAAAGACGTGTAGGGAGAATGTGTTTCCAACTAATGACTAGGTACTGGGGTACCACCTGTCACAGTACGTGGCCCAGATCATCGTACCGAGGATCACTTACGACCCCCTGCAACACAAGACCTGGACTATCCCTTACTGGATAATCCCGAGTAAGATCACCCCACGGTTGGGATCAACAACCGCACCACTAAGCCGAAATAAAAGGGACATCTAGACAGGGATGACTTCACCCGGAAATGGGTGCTGCCCACCAAGCCTTGCTGCATAACCCCTAATTTTCAGTCATTCCCGGTTGATGAGGCTTGAGGCTAAGCGTTACCTTTTAGAACATATCTCTTAGAATGCTCATCGCCCACCTGACGATGTTCTAAAAGCATTCATCCATACAAGTCCGTCCCGGGTTCGAACGGAACCGAAGGCACTACCCCTACTACATCCATTTTGGAAATGTCCTCAGGATTAGTAGCGACTAGCGCTTGCACTTCACTACTCCATCTTCGACTCTGAACTTATTTTTCCACGAAAACGTACAAACTGGATCGAAGTGGTTTTCGGGAAATTAATCCCGATTCCGGTCTCTTCGAAACGATCAACGCATTTGGCCAATATTGATAGTCGGTTATTTAATTATCAATTAACATTCACAAACAACCATCAAACAATAAATAATTTCCCAAATTATTTATTTATCTCAAAATATCTTCGCAAGATATATTTCCGTTTTCAACCCTTTTGAAAACAGTTTCAAACTACCTTCCTCTAACAGAATAAATTTCCCCAAATATTTTCTATTTCCACTGAAATCACCAAGCACAAAACTTTATTTTAGAACAATTTAAAAACACTTTATTATAAAATATACTTTAAAATATTTAAATTAAAAACTACTTTAGTACTTTTATTAAAAATAATATTTTAGAAATAATTAAAATAAGGTTACTTTATAAAATATAAAACTAGATTTTCTCCTTTTAAACAAAATACTAAGTCATCTTTAAATAATTACTACGATAATAGATTTGAAAAATACTTACTTTAGAATTTAAACATTTAGCAATAATAAATTTTCTAAAACATGCTTTTTAAAACAACATTAAAACATTTATCTTATATTTAAAAATTTACTTTGAAATCATACTTGGCTATCCAGGGACATATACTTCTCTTCACATTCTTTAAAAATAAATCACTATTTATTTTTAAACAAAATTTTCCCATTCCTTTAATAAATTACGATCGTGAATTTATTTTTTTCCAAATATCCACTGATATATTACTTTGCTTTTATAAACCCAGTTTATAAATCCCATAACCACATTCTCCTTTAAAAATTCCCAAATTGATTTTCAATTTACTCCATTTATTCCAAAATCCATTAACTTCAGATTTTATTCCTTAATTATGATTTAAAATTCTTTTAACTGAAAATACAAATTTAGATTTCCCAAATTACTTCTTTATCCTTTTAAATAAATTTAAACTTTAAATTTTAAAATAATTCTTTATTCCTTTAAATGATATCACTTAAGTTTACAATTTCATTAATTTCTGTTTTATTCAAAATTCTTTTTTCTTCCTTACTCGAAATTACTTATTAATTAGTATTTTAATATCACTTCCATTCCTTTTCAATTCATTCTTAATTTATTCAAATTCGCTATAATTATTTTATTTAAAACTCCACTCTTTTATTGTCTTTCAAAAAATCCAATTTATATATTTTGATAACTCAATGTACCGAAATATATTCAAGCAAAGCATAGCATTCAATATTCCAATATAATTCATCATAGAATATCAAAATAATCACAACAGAGAATATTAAATAATTTAAATAAATGTTGAGAATCCAGTTGGATCCCTCCAACCTATTTCCCTGCATCCACAGATGTTAGCACAATACCAATTCCACTTTGAGGTGGAATATCGCGGTATATGGGGTTTAATATAATATCATCCGCTATTATGCGGCGCATAGTGTCTCATCTGCTATATAATGCGGGGAATCAATCATTCCAAGATGTATTATATACTATAATATAACACATCAATTAATTCAATAATTTAACCAATTATTTAAATTTAACTATTTAAAATTTGAATATTACCCATGTGAGTGAGATTAACTCACCTTTGACTTTATTAGCATCCATTTACAATCCAGCTTGCTTTCTTCTCAATTTTTGACCTTGTATAAATATTATACGATTTATAAATATTCGAAATAAATCGAACAATCAATTAGAATTTATTTAATTTAAATTAATAATTTGATTTAAACTAATTTTCCCTTAAATCTTTTAGTAACTAAAATAAATTTACATTATGTTAAAATAATGTAGTAGATTTAAAAGGTGTATTTATTTTGTTATTTGAAAATCTAATTTTTATATCAAGTCTCCACTGTAAAATAAACTGCACCTATGCATTTGCATTTATTTTAATATCTTCCTTACTGCATTTGAATACATAAATATAAAGTCAGTACTTATTCCTAAATTGAAATAATAAGTTTTATATCTTGTTGTAAGATCAAATATAAAGTTAAATATGTTTCCCCCTCTTTTTTCTTCTGTTTATAGTTATATATAAAATAAACAAATAAAAGCAACAACAAATACCTACTACCTCCACGATCGCCAACGACTTGCCGAAGGTCGAGCACAAATCACGATCTTGTCGAACCACACGGCCGGAAATCGAAATTGCCTCCCTCTGCTACGGCTTTGCGCACGCTCTCCCTCTGCCTTCGATGAAACCCTAACAACACCAATCAAAAATGCACTTACATCCCAGCGTCGAATCTGACGAACTCCAATCATACAACCCCGGGCACTCGTGTGCCTCCCCAACTGCCACCTCCTCTCGATCTCGGTCGACACCCCCATCTTGTCGCTTTGCATCCAAAACCGAACCCTAACCCAAAATCGAATCGACAACCACCACCAGCCATTTCGAACTCCGCGACGTCGCCGCCTGCTTCAACACTCAACCACAGCCCACTCGCCTCCCTTTGCTTGAGAATGAAATGCCGAACATTCCTCCTCCAGCCGCAATTAAGCGTGCCCCTACCATTCGAACGATTTACCCCTTTTTTTCTAATGAGAGGATCGAATTCGAAAGGATTCGAATTCACAAATTCCATTCTCCTAGTTTATTTGATAATGGATCTGGAGGAATGTAAAAGAACAGTGTGCGATTTTATAAGGGAAGAAGGTGGTTTCGAGTATTCTTATATTCTAGCTTTAAAAGAAAGGAATTCAGAAGATTTGATGTTGATAGGGGACAAGGAACCGCGATTTATGGGTGGCGGTAGTATATGGAAAGGACTGGAAAAACGGTTGATGTGAAATAATTTCAACTGCAGTTGACTAGTATAAATATTCAATTTAAATTCAAATTCAAACCGTTCCGATAAATGCAACTTAAAAACTTGACCTCCTATCGAGGCGTGCCGCTAGGCGTTTATAATGTTATACCCCTATTCCGAACGCAATGGAAAAGGTTTCGAGTCTTAATTTTATCGTATGGAAAAGATAGCTTTTTGGACCTTATAATTATATCGAATTTTAAATAAAAATTTCAGCGTGTTTATATATCGTACGCTCATACAACAACTCCAAACGCTATGAAATTTGGAATTCGATAATAATAAACTATTACGGATTCAATGGAACTAGTTTCATTGAATACCGAGACTGTACCCCGGAAGGCTATTTTTAAATTCAATTTAAACTATATATTTTTAAAACCGAACGAATTACTTCCAATTTCAATTTAAAAGCTTTTATTATCTTCAGAATTATCAATATAAAATTTACAAGCCTTCAAATTATTCTTACCTAGCTAAAAACTCCAGATCCAGCATTTTACCCAACTTCAAATTATTTAATTTAATCATTAAATTATCCAAATAAATGGTGATACTTGAATTCAAGTTAAATATTAACTTTTAAATATTTAAAATCAATCAAATATTCCAAATTCAAATGCTCAAAAATTCTGGGTCATCGCATTCCTCCCCCTTTAAAAGAATTTCGTCCCCGAAATTACTAGTTAAGAAGAATGGTCCACAACCCATTACTATTTTTCCTAAATTCAAACAATTTTTAATAACAACCAAACAATCCTTATTAAAGACACACTATCCATCTAACTAACCTCCCAAACTTTTCCATAGTTCCCAAACAACTTTATTTACTCAATCATTCAAATTATAATTCAAAACCAAGTTTTAATTTTTCAAATTTTCTCAAAAATTTTCTAACTCCCTAAATTTTCGAATTTTTTTGCCAGCGTCTCCTTTGCGCGGCTAGCTCGGTACAACTACAAAATGCCTCTACGGGCTCCCAAATTTCAAAAGAAAACAAAAGGCCAAGTGGATAGATCCAAAAACCCAATCAAATTTCATACAGAAATTTAAACACATACCTTTTTGTCGAGCAATTCGAATTTATCTCCTAAAATCAAAACCAATTTTCCTTTCCCTTTATAATACCTGCATATCCTACTTAGAAATGATATCTAATCACAAATTTCCAAACATTTTATTGACTTCCTTACAAAATGTCAATATCTATTCATTCAAGCCGTATGATGTACATATATTTTATTAAATCTTCACTCAAATGCTTATTCATTATATTTTCCCGCCAACCATATTACTTAAAAATTTCACCATTTCTCCTTTAAGTTCAATATAAGTATTTTATACGCTTCTTATATTTATTTTCACTTCACCACTTTAGTTTAAATCTACTTTTATTCAAATTGGTTCTCCCGTTTCTATATGGATTCAATTTATCTTCAACTCTGAATTTTGAATTTTATCTTCCATTTATAACTGATTCATACCATTATTTTAAATTAGTTTCATCCACTAATTTATTTCAATTTCAAATTTGAAATTGTTTTGTTGCTAACAAAAAAATTTCCTAAAATTTTTCTAACTCCCAAAATTTTCGAATTTTTTTGGCAGAGTCTCCTTTGTACAGAGGAGCTTTTGCAATTTGACAAGAGATATAAATATATATACATCGACCCACCCAGTCGGAAAAACAAAAACAATTCATATTTCTTATTTTTGTTGCGTAGGCGTACATTTATCTAGCATTTTTAAGCAAGTGGCAATTAGCGCGACCAAAATCCTGCCAAACAGCCTTCAGGTACCTATACTTACTCAATTTAAACATATAAGTACTAAATATATGCAATTTATCAACATTTCACTTACTTTCAATAGCTAACACATAAATTTCACATATAACGCATGTTATATAATTTCCATAAGCACATATAAGGCTCCGACACTTATTACAATTGCTTACAACCAAATCTCAACCCATTCCATTCAGTTTAAGTGATTTCCAACTTACTCGCTTATATTTAATTCATTCTAAGCAAAACAAAATCATATTCGTTCCAATTGATTTCAAAATCATCCTATTTCACTTCTAATAACTCATAGAATTTTATCCAACCCTATTTACATCGAATGACCCATTTTCTTATGCAATTCGACAATACTAGTGTGAATAACTAATTACTTAAGCTTTTTAACCATTTAAATTGATTCCAGCTCAATTTACACTTGATTCCATCCCATTTTGATTTATTCACAATCTTTTAATTGCATTTTCTTCTATATCCAAAAAGTTTGATTCCAAACCATTTTATTAAACTCGACAACCAATATATTAAATAACCATCTCACTGTTTACTTAAATTATTTGTTTTCTTCAAACTATTCCACCCCATAACTTAAGTTTATTTTATCCAACCAACTTCCGTTTAAATCTTTGATTTGGTTTTCCTTTGATCAAATCCCAACCATTTTACTAATTTATTCGATTAGTTTATTCTTTTATTCATTTTTAAAATTTAATTTATATTCATAATTCGTTATTGAATTTATTAATAATAAGGTCATTCAATTTATGCTTGAATTGGATTTGTTTACAACTCACACCAAATCTATTTTAATCCAATTTAATTTTATTCATTCACACTTTCAATTTATAATCCCATACTTGATTTTTTTTCTTCATTTATCTTCAAAACCATTTTATTTAATTTTCTTGAGTTCAATCTTACTTTATATCTCAAGTTTGGATTTTTTTAGAAGCTGCTCACTTATTCATTCACAAATTCATTTTCAACCAATAAATTTAATTTCCAAAAATTAATTATTTTTAGTCCATTTGAACTAATTCTGCACTATATTTTACATAATTTTAATTCAAACATCATCCAATATTCAATTTCATTTTATTTGCATACCATATTAATTAATCAGTCGCTTATTAATTTTAATCTTAAAACTTTATTTGATTCAGTCCAACTAGACTAATTTTCCATCCAAACTTAAGTTCAACGTTCAGTTTTAATTCCTTTTTGCTTACATGTTTAAACTCATTTACTCATTCCTAACTAATAAATTTATTTCATTAACTTATTTCATTCAGCCTGCTTAGATTTATTTCCTCAATCTTCACTTTTTATTTAACTTGGTTTAGTTACATTCTAATTTAATTCAAATTTTAAGTCTCTATAAGTTCTCCAATTTACTTACTTTCTATTGCTAACTTCCTTTAATTCACTTAAATTAATTGGCTTACATTCTATCTTACTTAAAATTTTTAACTTTTTTTTTCTAAGTTAATTTTTTCTACTCTAAACAAATCTTCAAATACTATAAGTTTCCAAACTCATTTATTATTCAGAACATTTTTAACAAGATTCCAGAATTTTTGCTTAAACATACTAAGACATTTCAAACCAACTCCAGAGTTTAAAACATTACTAAAATGTCCAAAATTAAATTTGAAAACATGTATATCTAAACCAAACTATTCCCTTTCACTTTCAAAATCAAACTCAATTTCTCAAACAAACATTAATCCAAAACATCCAGGTAGCAATCCCTCTCTTGGAGACTCGAAAATAAACACCGATGATGTCGCGATCATCATCGGAATTATTTTCTAGCGATCGAAAAGAGTTCAATGCTTTTATCACTTAAAAAACCCTTCAAATATTTTTAAATTCCAAATCTCTCTAGATTTCAAATCCGATTCATAAATATTTCTCAAATATATATTATTTTTCCCAACTTAGTGAGAATCATTTTCAAATTCAAAGGAATTTAAATTTCCAAATTTTCAAGTTCCAAATCCTTTAAATTTATATTCAAACATTACTTTGAAATTTTATCTTATTTTAATTATTATCACACTATAATTTACATTTATAGTTTACATTTACAAATCTCATTTGTGTGTGAATTTGTTTCTTAGTTTTTAATTATATTTTCAATTCCTTATTCAATTATAAATCATATTTACAAATCCCATTTATTTATTAATTTATTCCTTCATCTTTGGTTATTATTTCAATCCTCATACAATGATAATAATTTAATATTATCACTTTCTAACAACCAAGCATCCATATATAACTATAATAATTTATGAAAAATCGTTCTCTTTATATATGAAAATAATTTTGGGTAAAATTATTTCATTTACCCTATTTAAAACAATACCACGTCGGTTTATCTTGTTTAAGAGTTTAGAAATCCCTATCGATAACATGGCGTCCCAAATATCGACCAGAATCCATAAACACTAAACCGATAAGTCAACACAATGTAAAACAATTTTATATTCACTAACAAATACGCGCTCATATCTATTAGTACGCTCAAGCTCATTCTAGAGTACTACAGACTCTATTTAATGAGTAATTCCCACCAGAGCCAAGGTTATCACCACCCGATGCTCTAATACCAACTGTAACGACCCGCAAATCCATACCCCTTGAGTCAACGCTATTCTACATCAATCAACTCAAGTTGAACAGAAATACGAACCATTTAGGCTAACCAAGAAGAGGTAGAAGAAGAGAAAACAGAAAACAACAACAGAATCTTACCATTGCAGTGGAATAAAATATAATATATAATAACAGATCTTTACACAAAAGCAAACTATATCTGTTTTATACATACATCATCAAAGTACATCATCAGAGTTCCTCATCAATAGCTGTGACGCCCCACCTCTATACCCACGCTAGCCAAGAACATTACGGTCAATGCTGTCGACTAGCACGGAGAATAAGGCTGTTGAGGAGCGACCATCCATGAAATTTCTTTGCGCGAGCACCGATATGTCAGATAATATAACATGCATTCTATTTCAAGAGGAAATCCGACATACTGACACAAACTCAAAGCTACTACACTGTGGCTATATAAATCCTTCGGAAAACAAATATAGAAATAAGCATAACACAAATCAGTCACAGACAATTCATATCACAAAGGCGGAAATAGATATGAATATTACACTAGGAAGTGTACATCAAGGTAGTGGTCTAAAAAGATCCACAATATCACAAAAGAATAGTTACACGAACTACACAAAAGAATAAGTATACATTAAGGAGTCTATATCTCAAATGTATACAACAAAATAACTACTAATCTAAGTAGTTAACCCAAAAGTCAAGGAGTTAATCCCGGATGAGAAGTCAAGCAGAAGCACCTGTAACATCTCGGTCTGACCCGAGTATTATTTAATAAGAAAATAATAAACGGATCAGTCTAACTATAAATATCAGATGAAACGATATAGAATAAGAGATATGACTAAACACATAATAATCACAATGCCAAGCTGTGATATATATATATATATACTTAGTTGATAATCATCAAGAGATTAATCAATATCACCAAATCTACACAAGAATCAAAGAAACGTCATACTCCTTATTTCGTTCACCATACCATAAATATTGACGATAATATCAATGTCAATCACAAAAGTCAATGACACACAAATTCCAAAAGACTACACAAGAAATCCAGAAATCACAAAAGTCAATGACACACAAATTCACCAATGCACAAATATTGATAAAACTTATCAATGGAAATCACGAAAATTGGTGAAACACAAATTCTAGGAATCTACACAAGAAATCCAGAAATCACAAAGGGGGGAAGGCCTATCACAAACGGGAGCATAAAGCCCACCAACACGTGTATCACAAACGGAACGCTAATTCCATGGTCGCTAACCATCACAAATTGAGTCGAAGCTCCACAAACGGCCCGAAGACCATGGGTTTCTACCCCATCACAAATTGAGTCGAAACTCCACAAAACGGGTTTTAGTCTCCCTCGCAGACAAAGAGACATCGCACATTGCTAGTCTAAATCACATAGATGATCGTCATGATCAGCGAGAAGTGTCGATTACACTAAGCTAGTAAATATATGAGTTTAGCTTCATGTCCCATAACCACTTGCTTAACTTAAATATTTACGAACAAACTGTAAATCTCCACTAGAAAATTGTCACAAGAGGTTCAATCGAACAAGTCCAAGAATTAACCGACAAAGTAAACGCAAGCGTTTCATACCACTTGTTTTACTAAGCCGTTTAATTAGATTTCTCATACGAGTGAGGTAAAGGTTTGTATATACTAATAGATTGGAAAACTGTTTTATAAACGAATTTGGTATTAAAATAGTATTGAAATCGTTTGAGGAAAGAGTTTTGATATTTACTACTAGTATAGAAAACCTTTATATTTTTAAAGTGACAAATCACGAAGAAGATTGTAAGAACAATCAATCACAAAAATTCACATACGAAGGCGTGAATAAAATCCAAAGAAATCGATAAAGGATCCATCGAAATGGATATTCAAAAATCCCTAAAAATAGTCATCAAAGTCATAATAGATGATAACAACAAATAGGATTATCACGAATCGATTTAAATTGGAATTTCAATCCAATAAGGCAAATTGGACTCAAACAGCAGGTTCAGTCGTCTGAACAGAGTTTTCAGTCGACTGACCCTGTATCTGGAAATTTTCCAGGTTCAGGAAACTTTCTGTTTCCAGTTTCAGTCGACTGTGCAGAATTTTTCAGTCGACTGAATCATGCCTGGAAACTCTCGGGTTTTAGGTTCAGTCGACTGAACAGAGATATTCAGTCGACTGAATCATGCCTGGGCTGTTTTTCAGCCTTATATAAATGAAGAGCAAACTCTTCCAAAATGCAACCGGACGAACATTGGCTCTAAGGGTTTATGCCAATCGGCAACCCGGCCCTATATGCTCCTCGATGCATCACCAAAAGCATGATCAAACGTCCATAAAAGGATTTCACACAAATTTGACTTAAAAGCTCAAAAATTGGAATCTTCACAAAACCAATCCAAATCAAGAGCAAATGCACATGAAGAAGTGTTAGGAATTTATACCCAACAACCAAAGATAATTATAGTCATAGATGTGAGATAAAAATCTCACCTTTTCACACAATCGAACAAGAAGAAGCTTGAAAGCAAATGGAGAATCAACCTCTCTTCACTCACAACCCAAATGAGCTTGAATCTAAGCTCAAAAACAAGAACATTCCCGAAATTAGGTTTAGGAATTTCTGAAATTGGGAAGAGAATAAGTTGGAGAAGAAGAAGAGAAGCTTACCAATGGGTTCTTCTTGAGTTTGGAGCTAGGAATTTGATTTGCAAGAGAAACTAGGGTTTTGGAGTTTTAATTTCCAATCTCCTCCACCATTAATGTTATAAAACTGAAAAGAGAAGAGAATGAGGGTGAGTGGGGGAGAGTGGCTCAGATTTGAGCATAAGTTAACATAGGGTTGAGCCCAAACCAAACCCAAAGTAAAAAGTAGCAGAAATCAACTTTCTCCAAACATACCGAAGCTTATACTTAAAAAGGTCGCAAACGGCATTTTAAACTCAATGGGAGTGGTCCCGAGCCCTAATTCGACCGTATGCAAAAAGTAGCTTTTCGGACTAAAATCCGACTAACGATAAAATATTTAAATAAAATATTTAAATATAAAATCGATAAATATGCGGGTTGTTACAGACTCCCCTCCTTAAAGAAATTGCGTCCTCGCAATATTACAAGAAGAAGATATATAGTAACAACCATAAAAGCATATTCAACACAAAAGAAGTTTGAAATAAGAAGTTCACCTCAAAGAGCACGAGAAAGTAATTCCGGATGTGTACGCTCGATGTACTCTCTAGATTCCCAAGAACAATCCTTAGGATTTGAAGACCATTGAACTTTAACAAGCGAAACATCTTTATTTCGAAGTCGTTTGACTTCCGAAGCAATGATACGAATAGGATGTTGCTCATAAGTTAAATTAGGCGAAACTTCAATCTCTTCCACAACACCGGGCTCAAAAATAGAATCGGAATCTCGAAGACATTTCCGAAGTTGAGAAACGTGAAACACGTCATGCATAGCAGAAAACTGAGCTGGTAATAAAAGGCGATAAGCCATGGAACCAATACGTTCGGTGATAGGAAATGGCCCAATATATCGAGGCGCAAGCTTTCCCGATCGACTGAAACGTACAACACCTTTCATTGGTGAAACACGAATAAACACAAGATCTCCCACAGAAAATTCTAACTTCCTTCTCCGGTTATCGGCATAGGATTTTTGTCTACTCTGGGCTTCTTTCATCCTATGACGAATAAGATCAATCTTTTCTGTAGAATCCCGAATAAAATCTGGACCTAAAACCAGCTTCTCACCGGCCTCAAGCCAACAAGAAGGAGATCGACATGGCCTTCCATAGAGTGCCTCAAAAGGTGCCATACCAATACTAGATTGGAAGCTATTATTATAGGAAAATTCAACAAGTGAAATATGATCTTCCCAACTTCCACCAAAATCAAGAACACAAGCACGAAGAAGATCTTCAAGAGTTTGATTCATACGCTCGGTTTGTCCATCGGACTGGGGATGATAAGCGGTGCTAAAATTAAGCTTTGTTCCCAAAGCTTTTTGAAGACTCTTCCAGAATCCACTAGTAAACAATGGATCACGATCACTAACAATAGAAGTAGGAACACCATGCAATTTAACAATTTCTTCGATAAATATTTTGGCCAAAAGAGGAACGGTTCGGTTAGACCGAACGGGAATAAAATGGGCGGATTTAGTAAGTCTATCAACAATTACCCATAAGCTATCATAACCCGATCGAGAACGGGGAAGGCCATCTATAAAATCCATGGAAATTTGATCCCACTTCCAAACTGGAATTTCTAAAGGTTGCAATAACCCTCCGGGCCTTTGATATTCGGCCTTAACGAGTTGGCAAGTCATGCAACGTTTAACGGAGTTAGCGATGTCAAGTTTCATTCCCTCCCAATAATAAAGTCACTTCATATCCACGTACATTTTACTACTACCGGGATGAATGGTAAATTTAGAGTGATGAGAATCTTCTAAAATATCTTTACGAAGATCCCTGACATTTGGCACGATAAGTCTACCAAATTTCCGAATGCCGCCACGAGAATCGATATCAAAGTCTTTCAAACCTTCAATATCAATTTTATCCTTAATATTTTGGCCAAGAAGAGCCAATTCGGGATCTAGCCCTTGAGCTTCAAGAATGCGGTCTAAAAGAGAAGGATGAGCCTCAAGGCTACATAAAACAAATGATGAGCATATATCGGAAACACGGTCTCGAATTTCGCAAGTGGATAAGATCTCGAGATCGTTCCATTCGGATATCATCATAGAAACAACAGCTTGTTGTTTACGGCTAAGAGCATCGGCGACAAGATTACCCTTACCGGGAGTATAAAGAATATCAAGATCATATGGTGCAAGAAATTCGAGCCAACGCTGTTGACGCAAATTAAGTTCTTTTTGAGAGAATAAATATTTCAAAGACTTATGATCTGTGTAAAGAACAAATTTCTCTCCTAAGAGATAATGACGCCAAATCCGAAGAGCAAAAACAATAGCTGCGAGCTCTAAATCATGAGTGGCATATCTAGTCTCAGCAGGCTTTAATTGCCTAGAAGCATAAGCAATAACGCGTTCCTTTTGCATAAGAACGGCACCCAAACCAATGCGACTAGCATCGGTATAAACAACGAAATCTTGATTCCCATCGGGAATAACAAGAATAGGAGCATCAGAAAGAAGTTCCTTTAATTTCTGAAAAGAAGCTTCACATTTGTCCGACCAAATGTATTTAACACCTTTCTTCGTCAAGCTAGTGAGAGGCACGGAAATCTTAGAAAAGTCTTTGATAAAACGACGGTAATAGCCCGCCAATCCAAGAAAACTACGAATCTCTGTCACACTCTCCGGTCTCTTCCAATCTTGAATCGCTTCAATCTTTGAAGGATCCACGGAAATTCCGGATTCAGAAATAATGTGACCGAGAAACTTCACACGAGATTGCCAAAAGTGGCACTTAGAAAATTTTGCCTCTAATTGATTACTCCTAAGAGTTTCCAACACAATCCGAAGATGTTTTTCATGCTCCTCCTCGGTTTTAGAATACACAAGAATATCATCAATAAAGATGAGAACAAATCGATCAAGAAAATCTTTGAAGACTCGATTCATAAGGTCAACGAAATAAGCAGGGGCATTCGTTAACCCAAATGGCATCACAAGCCATTCATAAGATCCATAACGAGTATGGAACGAGGTCAATGGAATGCTATCTTCTGCAATACGAAGCTGATGAAAACCGGTAGCCAAGTCCAACCGTGAAAAGACTCTAGCACCACTAAGTTGATCGAATAGATCATCAATCCGAGGTAAAGGATATTTATTTTTGACAGTAAGATCATTAAGCTTGCGGTAGTCAACGCAAAGCCTAAGTGTACCATCGGATTTCTTCACAAAAATAGCTGAAGCTCCCCAAGGCGAGGAACTAGAGCGAATAAATTGCTTCGTTTCCAATTCAGATAATTGTTTACGCATCTCCTCGTTTTCTTTATTGGACATACGATAAGGAGGACGAGTGATAGGTTGAGCTCCCGGAATAAGATTAATTCTGAACTCAATTGCTCGCTTAGGTGGTAATCCTAAAATGGGCTCGAATATGTCGGAAAATTCACAAACGACGTGAATAAGAGAAATAATATCACCCTCATCATCGTCATCGTCATCACGAGGATTTAAAGAATATAAAGATGCAACCAAAGCAGAATCTGAATCTTTAAGAATAACAGAAACCTGATTAACAGATTGAGGAAGTCGAAGATGAATAGTCCGCTCAGGACATAGGATATGAGCTTCATAACGGTTAAGCCAATCCATTCCCAAAATCATTCCAAAGCCTAAATAACGCATGACATGCAAATCGGCTCGGAAAGATAAATCACACAAAATAATCTCGACATCTTTACATAATAAACTGATTGTTGCGGATCCACCAACCGGATTCGCAATTCTCAAAGAAGTCATTAAACACAAAACATCCAAAGAAAAAGTATCAACAAGTTCTTTTGATATAAAAGAATGGGACGCACCCGTATCAAAAAGAACTCAAATAGGATGATCACGAAACAAAATAATTCCATCTAGAATAGAATGAGAAATACCTTGGCCACGAGATGTGTTGCCAGGGGCTTGAGCAACATTTAACTTTCCCTCCTTCCTGCCCTGAAGCTTGGGGCACGAAGATATAACATGACCGGGAACTTTGCAGTAGCGACAAGAAAGAGACTTTGGGCACTTGTTCGCATAATGGTCCTTCGAACCACAATTATAACATTCCCCACGACCAAAGGAAGAAGTCTTTGCCACAGAGATTGCTTGCTTCCCTTTCTTATTGGGATAAGGGCCTTTGAATTTGCTTGGCCTCTTCTTGTTGTTGAAGTTTGGTTTGGAACCCACCACTTCAACATCATTCTCTCTATCCGCCTCTTCAAGACGAAGAGCGATATCAACGAGTTGGTCGAAAGAAACTTCTAACTTTAGAAGTAATGGCTTCTTGAGACTTTTGTTTAAGCCATAAACAAATCTCTGATTCTTCTTCAGAGGGGTGTTGATGTATTCAACCCCATATTTGGAAAGCGACTCGAAGGAGGCGACGTAATCAGTCACGGAGGACTCACCTTGAACAAGGTCTATAAATCGTCAAGCCAATGTCACTTTCTCAGCTTCCGGTACGAATTTCAACTCGAAGCGTTCTCGGAATTTCTCCCAAGTGAGCTCCGCTTCATTAGTTTCAGAAATAAGAAGCTCGTACCAGTCCAATGCTCTTTCTCGGAGCATACTAGAGGCCACCTGAACTCGGTGAAGGTCAACAAGATTCATGCGCGAAAAGATGCGATCGCATGTTCTTAGCCATGCCTGTACTTCAATAACAGTTTTGGAACCTTTGAATGGCTCCCCACCCAAATTAGTGTAATCGCTACACAAGCGTGCAAATCCCGACTTTGGGTGAGTAGGTTCCGGGTTAGCTCCAGCTGCTTGAGCATTTGTTACCAAATCAAGAAGCTGTTGAGCAGTCATAAAAACTCCATCCTGGGGTGGAGTGCTAGATGGCACGGCTCTGGGACGGCCTGGTCTAGACATTTCTCTTCCTTTAGAAAGAAAGAAGAAGAAGAAAAGGTTATTCACCAAATTGAATATCAAGCAATCTTGATAGATAAAACAAGGAATCATAAAGAAAATAGGATAGAACGGTACGAAGACCCGAATAAAATCCTAAAGCACGACTCCTAAGATGAACTTAGAACGATGATCCTTGTTATAATATTCCATATTGTTCCGAAGTTTGGCTCTGATACCAAGCTGTGACGCCCCACCTCTATACCCACGCTAGCCAAAAACATTACGGTGAATGCTGTCGACTAGCACGGAGAATAAGGCTGTTGAGGAGCGACCATCCATGTAATTTCTTTGCGCGAGCACCGATATGTCAGATAATATAACATGCATTCTATTTCAAGAGGAAATCCGACATACCGACACAAACTCAAAGCTACTACACTGTGGCTATATAAATCCTTCGGAAAACAAATATAGAAATAAGCATAACACAAATCAGTCACAGACAATTCATATCACAAAGGCGGAAATAGATATGAATATTACACTAGGAAGTGTACATCAGAGTAGTGGTCTAAAAAGATCCACAATATCACAAAAGAATAGTTACACGAACTACACAAAAGAATAAGTATATATTAAGGAGTCTATATCTCAAATGTATACAACAAAATAACTACTAATCTAAGTAGTTAACCCAAAAGTCAAGGAGTTAATCCCGGATGAGAAGTCAAACAGAAGCACCTGTAACATCTCGGTCTGACCCGAGTATTATTTAATAAGAAAATAATAAACGGACCAGTCTAACTATAAATATCAGATGAAACGATATAGAATAAGAGATATGACTAAACACATAATAATCACAATGCCAAGCTGTGATATATATATATATATATACACACTTAGTTGATAATCATCAGGAGATTAATCAATGTCACCAAATCTACACAAGAATCAAAGAAACGTCATACTCCTTATTTCGTTCACCAAACCATAAATATTGACGATAATATCAATGTCAATCACAAAAGTCAATGACACACAAATTCCAGAAGACTACACAAGAAATCCAGAAATCACAAAAGTCAATGACACACAAATTCACCAATGCACAAATATTGATAAAACTTATCAATGGAAATCACGAAAATTGGTGAAACACAAATTCTAGGAATCTACACAAGAAATCCAGAAATCACAAAGGGGGGAAGGCCTATCACAAACGGGAGCATAAAGCCCACCAACACGTGTATCACAAACGGAACGCTAATTCCATGGTCACTAACCATCACAAATTGAGTCGAAGCTCCACAAACGGCCCGAAGACCATGGGTTGCTACCCCATCACAAATTGAGTCGAAACTCCACAAAACGGGGTTTAGTCTCCCTCGCAGACAAAGAGACATCGCACATTGCTAGTCTAAATCACATAGATGATCGTCATGATCAGCGAGAAGTGTCGATTACACTAAGCTAGTAAATATATGAGTTTAGCTTCATGTCCTATAACCACTTTCTTAACTTAAATATTTACGAACAAACTGTAAATCTCCACTAGAAAATTGTCACAAGAGGTTCAATCGAACAAGTCCAAGAATTAACCGACAAAGTAAACGCAAGCGTTTCATACCACTTGTTTTACTAAGCCGTTTAATTAGATTTCTCATACGAGTGAGGTAAAGGTTTGTATATACTAATAGATTGGAAAACTGTTTTATAAACGAATTTGGTATTAAAATAGTATTGAAATCGTTTGAGGAAAGAGTTTTGATATTTACTACTAGTATAGAAAACCTTTATATTTTTAAAGTGACAAATCACGAAGAAGATTGTAAGAACAATCAATCACAAAAATACACATACGAAGGCGTGAATAAAATCCAAAGAAATCGATAAAGGATCCATCGAAATGGATATTCAAAAATCCCTAAAAATAGTCATCAAAGTCATAATAGATGATAACAACAAATAGGATTATCACGAATCGATTTAAATTGGAATTTCAATCCAATAAGGCAAATTGGACTCAAACAGCAGGTTCAGTCGACTGAACAGAGTTTTCAGTCGACTGACCCTGTACCTGGAAATTTTCCAGGTTCAGGAAACTTTCTGTTTCCAGTTTCAGTCGACTGTGCAGAATTTTTCAGTCGACTGAATCATGCCTGGAAACTCTCGGGTTTTAGGTTCAGTCGACTGAACAGAGATATTCAGTCGACTGAATCATGCCTGGGCTGTTTTTCAGCCTTATATAAATGAAGAGCAAACTCTTCCAAAATGCAACCGGACGAACATTGGCTCTAAGGGTTTATGCCAATCGGCAACCCGGCCCTATATGCTCCTCGATGCATCACCAAAAGCATGATCAAACGTCCATAAAAGGATTTCACACAAATTTGACTTAAAAGCTCAAAAATTGGAATCTTCACAAAACCAATCCAAATCAAGAGAAAATGCACATGAAGAAGTGTTAGGAATTTATACCCAACAACCAAAGATAATTATAGTCATAGATGTGAGATAAAAATCTCACCTTTTCACACAATCGAACAAGAAGAAGCTTGAAAGCAAATGGAGAATCAACCTCTCTTCAATCACAACCCAAATGAGCTTGAATCTAAGCTCAAAAACAAGAACATTCCCGAAATTAGGTTTAGGAATTTCTGAAATTGGGAAGAGAATAAGTTGGAGAAGAAGAAGAGAAGCTTACCAATGGGTTCTTCTTGAGTTTGGAGCTAGGAATTTGATTTGCAAGAGAAACTAGGGTTTTGGAGTTTTAATTTCCAATCTCCTCCACCATTAATGTTATAAAACTGAAAAGAGAAGAGAATGAGGGTGAGTGGGGGAGAGTGGCTCAGATTTGAGCATAAGTTAACATAGGGCTGAGTCCAAACCAAACCTAAAGTAAAAAGTAGCAGAAATCAACTTTCTCCAAACATATCGAAGCTTATACTCAAAAAGGTCGCAAACGGCATTTTAAACTCAATGGGAGTGGTCCCGAGCCCTAATTCGACCGTATGCAAAAAGTAGCTTTTCGTACTAAAATCCGACTAACGATAAAATATTTAAATAAAATATTTAAATATAAAATCGATAAATATGCGGGTTGTTACAATAACATACACCTAGATACGCAACAGAATAATAATCAAATACGGAATTACGTATCGCCATCCAGCTCGTCGCCTGAGCTCCACAGCATCATATCCTGTATCCTATAATACTCGGTCTGACCCTAGAATTATAGTTAAATAACACCCGAGTCAGTCTGGAATACCAGCGTGAGAAATCACACTCAAATTGATTATTAAAGTTCAAAATCCTTTTGAAAATAAAAGCAACTCATAAGACCACGCCACAAATAAACATGTCCGGTTTTTACCTTACGACAGCTAAAACACTTTTTATTAAAATCCTCTGATATTATAATAGGGTCTATATATAAATACTTATTAAATAGCCAAAATTGTTACATTCATTAAATTCCCGCTACTGGCCACAGTCGTGGGTAATACAAACAAAACTCGTAAAAGGCGCGTAGGGAGAATGAGTTACCAACTAATGACTAGGCACTGGGGTACCACCTGTCACAGTACGTGGCCCAGCTCACCGTACCGAGGTTCACTCCCAACCCCCCACAACACAAGACCCGGACTATGCCTTACTGGATAATCCCGAGTAAGATCACCCCGCGGTTGGGAACAACAACCGCACCACTAAGCCGAAATAAAAGGGACATCTAGAAGAGGGATGACCTCACCAGGAAATGGGTGCTGCCCACCAAGCTTTGCTGCATAACCCCTGATTTTCAGTCATTCCCGGTTGATGAGGCTTGAGGCTAAGCGTTACCTATTAGAACATATCCCTTGGAATGCTCATCGTCCACCTAACGATGTTCTGAAAGCATTCATCCATACAAGTCCGTCCCGGGTTCGAACGGAACCGAAGGCACTACCCCTACTACATCCATTTTGGAAATAACCTCAGGATTAGTAGCGACTAACCCTTGCACTTCACTCACCTTTGGCTTTATTAGCATCCATTTGCAATCCATCTTGCTTTCTTCTCAATTTTTGACCTTGTATAAATATCATACGATTTATAAATATTCGAAATAAATCAAACAATCAATTATCATTTATTTAATTTAAATTAATAATTTGATTTAAACTAATTTTCCCTTGAATCTTTTAGTAACTAAAATAAATTTACATTATGTTAAAATAATGTAGTGGACTTAAAAGGTGTATTTATTTTATTATTTGAAAATCTAATTTTTTTATATCAACTCTCCACTATAAAATAAACTGCACCTATGCATTTGCATTTATTTTAATATCTTCCTTACTGCATTTGAATACATAAATATAAAGTCAATACTTATTCCTAAATTGAATATAATTAGTTTTATACCTTGCTGTAAGATCAAATATAATGTTAAATATGTTTTCCCCCTCTTTTTTTTCTTCTGTTTATGGTCATATAGAAAACAAACAAATAAAAGCAACAGCAAATACCTACTGCCTCCATGATCGCCAGCTACCTGCCGAAAGTCGAGCACAAATCACGATCTTGACGAACCACACGGCCGCAAATTGAAATCGCCTCCCTCTGCTACGGCTTTGCGCATGTTCTCCCTCTGCCTTCGATGAAACCCTAACAACACCAATCGAAAACGCACCTACATCCCAGCGTCGAATCCGACGAACTCCAATCACACGACCCCGGGCACTCGCGTGCCTCCCCAACTGCCACCTCCCCTCGATCTCGGTCGACACCCCCATCTTGTCGCTTTGCATCCAAAACCGAACCCTAACCCAACATCGAATCGACAACCACAACCAGCCATTTCGAACTCCGCGACGTCGCCGCCTGCTTCAACACTCAACCACAGCCCACTCGCCTCCCTTTGCTTGAGAATGAAAAGCCGAACATTCCTCCTCCAGCCGCAATTAAGCGCACCCCTACCATTCGAACGATTTACCCCTTTTTCTTTTTTTACGAGAGGACCGAATTCAAAAGGATTCGAATTTGGCAATTCCATTCTCTTAGTTTATTTGATAATGGATCTAGAGGAATGTAAAAGAACAGCGTGCAATTTTACATGGGAAGAAGGTGGTTTCGAGTATTCTTATATTTTTGCTTTAAAAGAAAGGAATTCAGAAGATTTGATGTTGATAGGGGACAAGGAACCATGATTTAAGGGTGACGGTAGTATATGGAAAGGGCTGGAAAAAGGGTTGATGTGAAATAATTTCAACTGCAGTTGAGTAGTATAAATATTCAATTTAAATTCAAATTCAAACCGTTCCAACAAATGCAACTTAAAAACTTGACCTCCTATCGAGGCGTGATGCTAGGCGTTTATAATGTTATACCCCTATTTCGAACGTAATGGAAAAGGTTTCGAGTCTTAATTTGATCGTATGGAGAAGATAACTTTTTGGACCTTATAATTATATTGAATTTTGAATAAAAATTTCAACGTGTTTATATATAGTACGCTCACACAACAACTCCAAACGCTACGAAATTTGAAATCCGATAATAATAAACTATTACGGTTTCAATGGAACTGGTTTCGTCGAATTCCGAGACAGTGCCTCGGAAGGCTATTTTTAAATTCAATTTAAACTATATATTTTTAAAACCGAACGAATCACTTCCAATTTCAATTTAAAAGCTTTTATTATCTTCAAAACTATCAATATAAAATTTACAAGCCTTCAAATTATTCTTAGCTAGCTTAAAACTCCAGATCCATCATTTTACCCAACTTTAAATTATTTAATTTAATAATTAAATTATCCAAATAAATGGTGATACTTGAATTCAAGTTAAATATTAACTTTCAAATATTTTAAATCAATCAAGTATTGAGATTTCAAATGCTCAAAAATTCCGGGTCGTCACAATAGGCCTGAACGATTTTTATTTATTTCATTTTTACTTGGGATTGCGGGTTTGAAATGATAGAACTCGGGTTTTCTTTGTAAATTACGGATTGAAATGATATATTATCCGTATTACTTTACCTAGGCTAGAAAATGATATACAGACCCATGGCTAAAATATATTTTTCTAAATTTTTTAAAATAATTCAGAAATGTAAATATTAAAATATTTTGATTTAAATTTAATTAAAAATGATTTTATAAAGTATTATTGATTTTCTAAAAATTTATAAGTGAAATAAATTAATGGTAAAGTTAGAAATTTGAAATATAAGTTATTATGGAAATTATGATTTGGTTATAAATGGAATTTAAATTAAGTAGGAAATATGAAAATAGATTTAAAATTTGATAAAATGAATTTAAATGATTTTTGTAAAGTGTTAATGATTTTTGAATAAGTTAAAAGTGAAATAAATGAATATTTAAGTTGAATTTTGAAATATAACTTAAATTGGAAATTTGTGAATTTTAAGTTAAGTAAATAAGATGAAAAATAAGTTATATTTGCAAATTTAAACTTAAGTGTTAAGTTAAAAATTTAATTATAAAGAATTGAAATTGAATGTTGAATTATATAAGTAAATTATTATTAAATTGATTTTTGAATGAAAATTTAACTTTATAAAATCATGAATATAAGGGTATGTAAATGACTGTTTTAAAAGTAAAAATATATAATTTTATAAGTTTAAATGATTTTAATAAAAATTTAATTATTTGTGAAATTATATTGAATATTTGGAATTTAATTAACAGCATTTTTGAAATGTTATTATTTCTAATGTAAAGTATATTACCGCATTGGAAAATGCTGTAGTTGATAGAAATGAACTAAATGGCTAAATTGAATTAAGGGCTATTATAGCACTTTGTAAGTGCTGTAGTTGCTGAAATTAACTAAGGCTTTATTTGAACTAAAGTAACCCTTTTACAGCATTTTTAACTGCTGTCTTTTGTTAAATTGAATTGTTTTAAAAGTAACTTTCCGTAGAATTTTCTAAATGCCGCGAAAGTTGAATTTTCATTGTATTTATAAATTTACGTGAATAAACGAACTTTGAAAGATTAAAATTTTGGAAAATTAATAATTTATTTATTAAATATAATAACTTCATTTTAATGATTTAAAATGAAGTAATTTGTTTTGAAATATAAACTATTTTGAAATGTGTGTTGAAATGGTATTTTAAATAAAAATGAACGTGGTTTCCAAAAGATATGTTATTTTGATATTTTGAAATGGATTTTTGAATGATATTGAATTTTGAAATGATATTTGATTTCGAAGTATAAATTACTAGTTTGAAATTTTAACCATGAGACGTATTTAATTTATGGTTTAACCGATCCTTCGAGGATGTGCGATCCCAAGCATCCTTTAAGTTATTGTACATTACTACTACAGTTCACTTGAGTTGGTTTACATTATATAAGTATATATGTCCTGACTCGAGTGTTTTGTGTTTTACTTTACGCTCGGGTCAGACTGAGTATTTACAGCTTAGCTTTGGATTCCTTTTTCTTGAGCTAGGAATCGTTGGAGATTCTGCTTGTCTAGTTATCTATTCCCTTTCAGTTTCAGTTGTTCTATTTCAGTTCTGGTATTTATAAACTCTATGTATTTGGATTTCTATTGTATATGTTTCAGACTGATATTATGTATTATGTTTTTGAGAGTTTGTTATAGTAGCTTCATGAACTACTATGGTATTTTCATTTCCGCTGCGAGTTATTCTGATATTTCTGTGTCTGTGATTTTGTGATTGTATTTCATTTGCTCCAAATTTATTTACAATGCGGTATTTTGAGCAATTCAAGTCCGGCGTGTGTGGATGCAAAGGGCTGGAAATATCGGGTTGTTACAGAATGATTGGGAAATGATACTTCAAAACGTTGAGGTTGTGTGAATAATCTATCAAGTAATTATCTAAGGCTATTGAGCATAAGGTACACTTGGTAGTTATTTATCACCCTTGTGCAATGAATTGTCTCTAAACTTGAACAAACCGCTAGTTTTTCATTGCAATGGATCTTTGATGGATTCTTTGATTGCATAAAATGGTTGTACTGCTTTTGTTTGCATATGATTATTATTTATGTTGTGTTGTTTGTATTATTGATTGGAATAATTAATATATTGTCCTTTTACATAGTTTTAACTCTTTTGGATTATGTAAGTGAAATCCAGGTTTATGGAAGCAATAGCTATTTTTTTTTTTGGTTTTATAAATAAAGTTTTGTTTCCCGACAAATAGATATGTTTTCGGATTATGGTTTTTGTAACGGTATTTTATTATATTTTACCATGTTTTGCGAAAATTTATTGTTTAAATGTGATATACACAATGTAATTATTAATATTGTTATTTTTTCGTACTAGCTGCGCGAAGGAGATGCTGCCGAAATTTTTCATGAGTTTAGGACTTAGAATTTTTTTATGAAAATTGTGTTTTTTCTCTCAAATTTATATTAAACTTAAATATGCAAGTTTAATTATTCATAAATTGATTGTTTTGAATAAAATATAAATTTCTTGATTCTTTTTTGTTCCTTTTCGGGGACGAAAAGTTTTGATTGGGAGAAATTGTAATAACCAGTATTTTTGGTAATTAAAAATACTAAATCAAATTAGGCTTTGGAATTTAATATTGTCAGAAATTAAAATTTATGATTTACTAACGTGAATTTTATTAGATTATAAATGTTGATCTTAAGATAAAATTCTAAAACGATAACTTTAATGAGATAAAAGATAGTAATGCATATTAGAATATAAAGTAATGATATTAATTTGAATATAATTAATAACCGTTGAATGCATATTCCATCGATTGTAATAATAAATGTTAATAAGAATGGGATAAACAGTATTATAAATATGTTAGAGTACAATAGGAAATCAATAATTTAGTACGTAAATTTATTAACCTTTGTTTGTGAACAATATTTTTATAAACGTGTTTAATTACGAAGATGTAACAGTTGTTTATTTATCATTTTATTATCTAATCCATTGAAATTAATTTGAAATAAATTGGAATTAAATGGAATTGAAATATTGCAGTTAATGTAAGAAAAGATGGTAACCGTGGAGTAATGAGTGTAATAAAATGAAAACTTATGTTTAATGAACACATAAGGTATTTGTTGATTTTATATAAAGAACTTTTACAAATAAAAAGAATCCGTTGAACTAGGATTTTATTACTGTTATAATTTAATGTTGAAATTGATTTAATATTTAGATATTGGATTTAACTTGGAAATTTTAATTTTAAAATATTATTAGTTCCTGTTTAATCAAGGATGATGATAAAAAACTTTTAATTTAGAATCTAAAAGTGATGAAATTAGTTTAATAATAATTCGATTAATTAACGCATAAAAATGAATATAATTTGATTTTAAAAGATAACTTCTATATACAATAGAATTAGGGTTTGAAGTTAGTTTCATTGAGTTAAAAATATTGAAAACCTACATTTTGGTATATGGAATGATCTATATTCATTTCGGGAACGAAATAGGCTTTTTAGATCTTTGTTATCGCTTGGGCCCAATTGGTCTGTTCCATCCATTCCTGTTCCATCTTTGTATATATATAGATTGTTTTGAAACCCTCGTTGCTTTCTATTCTATTTTTTGTATGTACTTTTCCAATCATCTGCTTTTCCTAATAGTAGATATCCCAAAACCCTAAATTCCAATTTCAATTCAAAAATTCAAACTGCTCAAACCCTATCATATTACACATCATCGCGAAGCTTTCAACGAATGGAATCAGTGTCTGCAATTCGTTTTTGCAATTGAGTCTCAGCTTAGCTAGAAATTGGCGTTCTTTTTCAGTCATCCGTTGTAGGGTTTTGCAAATCAATGGTGGATCTTCATCCAATCAACGATCGGAGGGTACTGCATAGTAGGGGACGTCAAGTGAAGTTCATCATCTAGATGAATCGTCGAAAGGGTGCTCGAATTTTACGAACTTTGGCGATAAAGGTGCATGTTTTGGGGCTCGATCGGAGGCCTGGGTGGACGACACGACTAACGAGGTGGAGCCTAGAGGGGCGTCTGGCCGAGGCGGAGGTAGTGGTGATGTGCGATCTGAGTATGGGCGTGTGTCGGGCGTGCAGTAGTAAGGTGAAGACCGCGGTTGGAATGTGAGGTTTGGGTTCGATGGCTTTAGGGTTTGAACATGATATGGGTAATTACCATTTTGTTGTTTTGTTGACTTTAATTTAAATTTAAAATTCAAATGTTCTAACTCGAATAACTTTTGCATACGAAATCGGATTCGCATGCGGTTTCTTCCATTGGATATCAAAATTCCATACAACTTGAAACTGGTTTGGTTGAATTTGGGGACCGTTGAAATTTTGGACTTTTATTGGATTTTTAAATGGGCTATAAATCAAAGGTGAGTGATTAAACCCACTCGTGAAATACTTAATTTTTCTGATGTTAGTTAAATTAAAATCATGAAGTTATTTATTTTTATTGATTGTTGTTTGGTAATTTAATTGACATAAGGTTTGAACTGATATGAATTTAATTTGAAATAAACTGAATTTGAATTTTATATTGAATGAAATTGACATTTAAATTAACATTGAATTTAATTGCTAGTTAAATACCGACAATTGATAATTAATAACTGCTGTGATATATTGATTGATTTGGATGTTGATTGCACTTGGATGTTTATTACCTTATTTATTATTTGACATCTTAAAAGTTGTCATTTGCATTATTTGAAATGAACTAAGAAATATGTTGAGATTATATATACCTATGTCATTTAAATATGGATTGAAATGATATATATCCGTTCATGTAATTAAAATTGAAATAAATGATCACTTGGCCAAAGGATTGAAATGATCTCTCGTTTTCTTATTAAATCCCATTGACAATCTGCCATTTTGAATGGTTTGAGTTAGACATGTGTGGTTTATTATCAACTTAAATTGGCTAAAAAGGTGGGTCATCACAATCACCAAGGCCTAGGGTGCACAGGTGAACACTATCACACACCCCTGTCCCCACACCGTGAGCACACAATTACGCACCCCCACTCCATGAGCACACATCACGTCTTGGGGGATTCATTTGAGTGAATCGTTTCTTGCTTGAAGAATGTATATATACGAGATGTAATGACCTAGAATTTTAGCCATTTGAATTTGAAATACTTAACTAATTTTAAATATGAAAATATTGGTTGAATAAGTAAAATAGCTTTAATTTCAAAAATAGAGATTTATATTTGAACAGTGAATTTAAATAATTGGAATATTTAAATAATTCAATTTGTGGTTTAATATGAAGAAAAAGAGATTTGGAAATCTTATTTAAATTCTGTTTAATGATGGATCATAACAAACTTTTAAATTCGATTTAAAAGTGATTAAAATTGTTTTAGTAATAAATCATTTTAATTAACAAGTGAAAACAGCTTTCAGGGGCACTGTCTCGAATTTTAGCGAAACTGGTTTCATTAGATTAGTAAATAGTGAATTATTGTATGCTAATGAATTTCGGGGTGATCGAACGTACGGTTTGGTTGTGCGAGCTCGAAATGCACAAATATTAGTTAAAATAATTTAATTTGATATAATTTGATTTCGGAAAGCTAACTTATGTACATGTTGCAATTAGGTCTCGAAACTAGTTCCATTGAGTTTGGAATTGGGGTATTTAATATAGAATACTAAGTGGCACGTCTCAATAGGAGTTAGAGATTTTCGGGCATTTAAAGCTAAATATTTTTTTATTTAAAATAATATGTACCATCCTAGCCCATACCAGGCAATATTCCTCACGTCCTCACTCATACTCTTCCCCTGTAATTGTCGCATCCAATTAGAGAATAAAGGGTTCGCCCTTTTTTAAAATTAAATCTCTCCAAATCCAATGATCTTAGTTCGATGGGACCACTAGAGGCTATATCGACGGAAGTTGCCAACTAAAGTTTTGTTCGCATCGAGGTGGTGCGTGCATTCAACGGCAGTGATGGGGATAATGGAGCGAGGCGGCGACAAAGAAGGGATGAACGACAGCTGTGTTTTTTTCCATTCCGACTAAATTGGTGGACTTTAGGGTGATGTGACATGAAGGAGAAATGTAGGGGACGATGTAACATCCCCCATCTTGAGGCCTGAAGCTAAACGCTACGGATGTTGTAGTCATACATAGTATTAAGTTCTAGTGAGAAAAACGGTAATATTAATGGTATCCATAATATCAGAAGCACATGAATGTGAAACAAAATCACAGATTCTAAAAACAATTTTTCACATTACATTTCAAATCCATGTTCCATATTCCATTACACAATCCCAAACGATTCCCAAGTTTCGATCAAATATAATTATTACAATTTATGCCAAGAGCGACATATAAAGATTCCCCCTTAGATGATCAGAGTACTAAATGAACATGTTTGTCATAAATACATCATAGCGGAAAAAATAAACAAACTCCTGCATGTCTTCGGAAGCTTATTCATCCACCAACTAAACATGTAAAACCTTAACTCTCAATCTCCGATTATGTTGTATTATGCGTATAAATCTCATTTCGTTTTCTAGGACAAATGATGAGGAAATCCGTCAACTAATGGTCAGGAGGTGATCTCCGCTCTTATCTTTGACTATTTATTTCCTGAAGAACCGGGGTTGAGTTTACCAGAAACTATTGAATGTTGTTTACAAGAGACCAGGACCAGATATGTTGTCTAAAAACCACTTCGATCCAACTCAAGCATTTTGAAATGAAGACATCTTCAGGATGATGGAATGAAGACAGAACTCTTTGAAGTGCAATGGCTACTTGCTACTAATCTTGAGGGTGATTCCAAAATGGACGTAGCAGAAATAGTGCCTTCGGTTTGTTCATATCCTGAACAACTTGTATGGATGAATGTTGGCATTGCGTTATTGAGTGGAGGGCAGTGTTAGCATTCCAAGTGGAAAGTGCTATATATAAAGGTAAAACGTAGCCTCAAGCCTCATTGTCGGGAAATGAAAAAATCAGGCATGCAGCAAGGCCATGTGGGTCGCTCCCATCAGGGTGTGGTCATCCCAAATCTAGATCGATTACTATCTACATGTATGCTTCGAGGACCAAAGTGGGGTGATAATATTCAATACTACTAGTCAAGTGGTAGGCTAGTCCTATGCGGTAGGAATACAAGATGTTCTTGTTAGATTCTGATGCATTTATCTAGAGATGTACTATTGGAGGGTAGTTCCTTACCATGTCATAATATGGAACCCATTCTCCACTACGAGTTTTATGGACATAATTGTGCCCAACTATACTGAAAAATGAGATGCAAGCATTTTAGCTATATTCATATTTTATTTTGACCCCTAGACATTATTATAATATCAATGGATTTTCTGTAGAAAATGTTTTGGTTATCGTAAGGTAAAAACTCATCCGTGTTTATTTGCAACATGGTATTACGAGATACTTTAATTTGAAAGGTTTTTGATAAATAGTAAATTCCATTTAGGTGTGTTTTTCTCATGCTGATTTACTAGACTGATCCAGGCGCTCTTCCCTTTCAATGATTGGGTCAGACCGATCATATATACAGATTGCTTTGGATGCATTGGAGCTCAAGTGACGAGCTGGAGGACCAAGACGTATCTAGCATTTCTTTGTGTTCCCCCGTGTTGTCTGTTGGTTGTATTTATTAGCAATTATAAGGACATGCTATTATAGCTACCCTAGCTGAAATAGGGTGGTATACTATGGTTATTGTATGTATATTACATTTTTCTTTGGGTAAAGATTTGTTGTATATTATAAATTGTTCGTTCGCTAAGATTAATGTGCACGTAAAAGTGCATATTTTTACTTCTATATTTAATCTACTTTTATTTAATAAATGAGCATATTAGGGTATTTTAAAATTTAAATTATTTTTAAATCATCATTTCTTGATCTTCATATGGGGGTAAAATGGCCATTTTTGTGTGTGATTTAATTTGAGAAACTTTACTTGGATATTTTAACGTTGTTTTGTTGGAATTTGAGTGAATATTGGAAGTGGTTTCATGTATGTATGCATGCACAAGAGAAAAAAGGCAAATGAAAGGTGGAAATAAACGAATTCATGTAATCATGGAGGAGCCTACCTACCTACTAACCCATGTACCACAATTGAAAGCTAACGGAGATTAAAATCACATGCACATGTTCTTGAAGGTTTAAAGGCATGTTACTGGGAATTAGTTTCATGCATATGATAACTTGGAGGTCATACTTCCTAAGGGGCATTTTGGATAGCTCCCTAAAATATAGATTATGGTTTTAGGTATGTATAAATATCCCTTTTGTTTCAAGTAGATAGCTCTACCACCTTTTCTTTATTTAGTTTAGTTATAGCCACAAATTTTAAATATAAACTCTCTTTATCTCTTTAGTGACTTCTTAGCCTTTTACTCTTATGTAATTTTATTTATGCAATTTAATTTCAAGTCTTTTAATTATTGTCCTTTAATTTATGCAACTAGTGTATTTTTATTTCATGTAAGTAGATTAGATTCATTTACATGCAATTTAGTTTGCTCTTTTTTTCCCTTTGTTTATGTTCATATTGAAATCACTTTGTGTTATAATGAATTGAAATATGAGAAGCTAAACCCCTTCAATTTAGGGGTGATGAAGCACTCATGAATCACAAAGTTAACATTGCGATTTCATTTGATCTCTTTTTGTGCTTAATGGAAATTTTTGACATGGTAAACTTCTGTTGTTTAATATTGAATTTGATAGTCTATGTTGTTGACACCAATAGGCAACGCTTAAATAACATAAACACAAATTACCTCTTCGTCTACATATGATTTTGGTAATGAAGTGGATTTAGAATCACAATTTGATGGTCTATGTTACTAAGCAACAATAAATAGATCATGTTTAGAATAGATTTTATTTTTAATTTCATTATCATTTTCATGAGAGTTCACAAGTGGTTTGGAGGGTGTGTTCAAGTTTGATGGTTTATGTTGGGATAAGTAATAACACAAATATACCATACATAGGATAAATACATCAACTTAGTTTACAAATGATAAAAAAGAAAGATCATAATTTCATTGTGTTGATTTATGTGACCATGTGAATGGATTTGCTTCTATTGCTTTTTACTCTCATATTTTTATTCATTTTTGCTTGTAGTTAGTTTTTACATTTTTAAGCTTAATCAATTTTAAACTCTTGGGTTAATTTGATTAAGTAGAATTTAAAATCAATTCAATTCCATGCGGATCAACATGTACATGTCACGTACTAAAATTGTATGTCGTGCGCTTGCGGTTATTTTTATTATAATTTTTTGACAATTTTCTGACCGATAGAAAATTCGTCGTCTCAAAGAGATTTTGTGTTATTTAGTTTTCTTTTTCTTTTTTCTTCTTTCTTTTCCCCTAACAATCAGCTTTTCTGGCATTTAGTTTCTTGACACGCAATATAGTGGACGTATTATTGTCGATTTTCGAGGGCTGAAGGCTCGTTCGTTATATTTGATATCAGAGCACAATGCTAAGTGAGAACCTTGGCTTCAGTAGGGTAACTCATTGAGAGATAAGGTAATCGAATGCCTTATCTTGAGTTCGAGTGTATATATATGAGCACATATTTGTTAGTCATATAAAAATGTTTTATATAGTGTTGATTGGTCGGTTAAGTGGCTGGTGAATTCTGATCTATACGAGCAGCTAAAATTATTGATAAGGATCTCTAAACACTTGAACATGGTAATTCGACATAGTATTGTTTTGAAACTGGGTAAATAAAAAATACTTTTACCTAGATTATATTTATATATAAAAGAATAATTTTTAGATATTACTATAGTTATATATAATATATGCTTAGTTGTTAGGAAAATGATAATATTTAATTATTATCATTATTGTTTGACTAGTTGTGTATGACAAGTTTACGGGCATTGATTATCGTGCCACATTAGGTCCAGTTCTTCTTTTCCTGCAAGAGTTGGGCAGATTAGCGATTGTGGAAACATGAACACCTTGTGTATTTAGTTTCACAATATGACTATAAGACGTTTGAAGATAATGTTGGTTAAAATTTGATTTTTGATAAAGGTTGTTTATTATAACTCAAAAAAATAACATTTGTGAAATGATTTTATATAAGAAAGTGAAATAGTATAAATATGGTTTATAAATACAATTTATAAATTAAAAGGATTTAAACCGAGAATTTGAGAATTTAAATTTTGGAGATTTTGAAATTGTGTTTCAAGGTTTTTAAATAATAATAATAAGTATTGTTTTGAAGTATTTTCAAATATAAATATTTCTAAACGATTGTAAAAGAAATAGAGGGAGTTAAAATAGACCTTTAAAGAAGTTAAAAAGCACTATTCACTTCGGTTGCTAGAAAATAATTTCGATGGTGACTACAGCAACATCGACGTTCATTTTCGGATTTCCAAGAGAAGAATTGCTACCATAAAAGATTTGTATTGGTAAAACAAGTTTTGATTTAAATCTCAAATATGATTTGTTATACAAAAGGGATATACTATATATCATTTCAAATACAGTTGAAATAAATTTGGGGGTTTGATTTTGAAATTTTCAACAAAGTGTTATATGGATTCATGTAGCCTATGCGTTAGAGTAAATTAATTTTGCATCTCTGTTTGATACATATGTTTGATCGTTTTCATTTATTAGAAGTAGAAATTAAATTTCTAACAATTTTGGAAAGTCGAAACTTCTAAATGGGGTATTGAAATTAAGCTAAGTGTTTTGAGAAAACATAAGAAAATATATTAGAAGTGGAAAAGAATGTGAATAAAAGAATTTGGTACAGTTAGAAACCAATTAGAATTAATATGTAGGTTGTACATAGATCGTTTTATTCGCATAGCTCTTTGATCCAGGTTCGGGTACATGATTTCCAGGTGATTTACACCAGTCCAAACAAGGATTTTCCACTCGATTCTCGACGGCGAACACTTGGTAAAGATTTTTGATTGTTTCTAGAGTTCTCTATCATAGCATATGGATATGCAAGGAGAATGATGGTTTCTAATCAAGGAAGCAAATTAGAGTCATCACAAGAGAAGTCGAATGCATGATGCTAGTTGGAAGTGAAGTTGTGTGATTCAGTGAACGATCAGATTGATACTGCACACGGATGGTATATGTACATCTTACGTGCTTTATCATAAATTAATTGTTGAAATTGGAAAATGCAAAATGATATAGTTATGAATTATATGGTTAGTTATTATGTGTAAGTAAGATGTAGGTATATGGAAGCAAATGCTAGTTGGATGCCTTGGTTTCACAAATAGCGTTTGGTTGCTCGACAAGTAGGTACATGTTTATATTTTTTTTGGTTTGATGGTTTTATGATTGAACCGCTTGGCTTTTATTTTCTTTTGCTTGATTTGTGTCTATATTGATGATTTGTAGCTGTTCCAATCCAAATGCGCAAAGGAGAAGCTGCTAGAATTTTTCGTATATCTAATGACTTTGAAAATTTTGATAATAAATTTCAAAAAATTAATTCTGGAAGGTTAAAGGGTATTGTAGAATTTTTTCTGTCTTGGAAATTTCGGGGGCGAAATTCGCTTAAAGGTGTGACGCCCCACCTCTATGCTCGCAATAATAAAGAGTATTAAAAGAAATACTGTCTGTTATCACGAAGAATAAGGCTGGATAGGAGCGGCCATTCGTAGTTAGGCCTTACACTTGTATTGGTTACCTCGATAGGAGTGGTATATATTTTTATTTTATTTTTCATCTCTTATTTATTTACTCCCATAGACATACCCAATTTCAGTATAAAACGAACTACGATGGTTCATAATAGTTTAGGACAATATATAATAACAACAACACAGATAAGTCAAATGCGGAACACAAATAAAACAGAAAGTCTCATATATATATAACTGAAGTCAGTTGATAAACATGTGATACAATACATATGATACAACTACAACTGTCGACACTGGAAGTTACATACAAGTACATTATCGTATATAATATACATGAATACATATCTTCCTATACAAATACACTGACTACTATAATAACGACGACTACTCGAAAAGATATGAAAAGACTTCATAGCTCTAACAGCAACCCAAAGTAAGTTATCAACAACCTGTAATAACTCGGTCTGACCCGAGTATTAAATTCAAAAGAAAATAAAACACAGGTCAGTCTAATTCAAACTCAGTTATTAGTGCACAGAAGCAATAATAATTAAATAATGAATAGACGACAGTCACGATAAATCTCGTCTATCCGATCCTTAAATAAAGAAATCAGATAACGATAAATATAACACGTAATAGTGTTAAACAACAATCAAAAAATTCAAATCATCAACAAAGATAAGTGAAAAGAATATCGATGAAGATAATTTAAAAACATCAGAATTGTCTAAACGGCAATTAACAACAAAATCATCCAATTAACCAATCAAAATACAAATCCAAAATATAATGAAATATCAATTAAAATGTCAACTCGGGTAGGGCTGCAGTACACGCACGCGTGTGCTGCCTCGCCACTACAGCATATGGAATATGCAAAAGATCAATAAATTAAAACAAAATCTAATATCCATAAAAGCCATACCGTGTGGCTGCAGTTCACGCTTGCATGCACTCCCTTGCCACTACAGTGACGATGTACCCATAAGATCAACGAACCAAATCAATGAAGATTCAGATATCAATGCCACGATACAAGCACAAGGTCAGACCCAAGCTTTACAACCGGATTCAACACAAGTGAAACACATGCAAATAATTCCCGAGTAAAACCAAGGACATCAACCAAAAACTTAGATGCAACAATCAAACAAAAGCAACAGTACAAAGAAACAAACTCGCATAATCAAATAATTGAAGTAATGTCAGTGACAGTACCGAAGTCATCAAAGTCAGAGACATAATGGCCGAAGCCAACATATAAAGTGTATGCACTGCTCAATTATAGACCGATAACAACCGAGTTTCCAGTATGTAGACAGCTAAGTGAAAGCATGTACACGTATCTAGAGAGTGTTCATGTTGCAATGTACACAAAGAGAATATCAAGCAGATCATGTGAGGAAAGAAGCTCAATAACTTCAAATTATATGGTGATTCAGCAAATGAGCATTCGAGACATGCAAATGCTAACCTGAAGAACAACAACATAAGTATGCAACATATACTACCTGTATACATGTATGATTACACATGTGTATACACAAAACATATGTACAGCAACACGAACACAGGCCACTGAATGGCGACAGGCAAATGGAACCAAACCCAAATTACAGTATCATTAAAACATGGACAATGGAGTACATAGATACATGAAGTCCAACATCAAATGAACATCAAAATGAAAACTGCAAACTGAATCAGCATGTACAAACTAGCATCGAAATACAACAAAATAACAGTGACAACAATTGTATCAAAACAGTAATCAAAACTGAAGCCCAGTGAATAAGAATCACAACATACATATATACGCACATACATATTTGTACGTATATATATACGGTGACTAAATGGACGAACTCAGCAACAAACCAATGTACCAAGCCCATAAGAGTCAAAACCAAAACAAGCTTCAGAAATTCAGAACAAAATAACATGCTCACATTCAACATGAATGCAACACTGAAGCAAGTAGATGAACTATGCAACAGAGTGATGTGTATAACTCGAAGGCATGGTGCCAGATCAATGCAGGCACGAGTGCTATCAGGTAACAATGAAGACATTGCTACCAGATAACATGGAAGACCACAAAACACAAGTCTGCAACACTACTTATACAAAGTAGTAAACCATAAACGATGTCAAATACCAGAGAATAGCATATACAAAGTCAGATGACTAAATTTAAATGAAATCACCCAACCGTGGATTTCAAGGAATCAGCAATTTCAAAAATCCAATTTCACCCAAGTCGAATAACCTAAGCACAGACAAGTGATCGAAAACATGAAGCATGGGGATGCAAGCATCAAGTAGCTGTCTTGATCAAAGACAAATTTATTTTCTCAAAGTCACTTTAAAAACGACCGAGAATTCAAACCAACAACCCAAGGTCAGTTTCATATCAAAATTCAAGTCAAAACCATGAACAATTAAACAAGACAGAGGCAAGCAAGAAATTCACGAATTCGAACGAGTCCGAACAAATCACGACATTCGATCATACTCAAACGACCAAACAATTAAACGACAAATTCAGTGGCAACAAAACAAAAATCGTAATGCTGCACATAGTTGAATTAGATGTGAGTAAGAAAAATTTACTCACCTTATCGACGAATAGAAGCAGCCGAGCGTAATTTAGGAAGAGGAACGATCGACGAAGCAAACTCGTGAATGAAATCAAGCGGCCGAAGTCATCTCACGAGGCGAGCAAATCGGCATCAATGAGAAACCCTAATTTTGATATAGAGGAACGAGCGAAAGACGAGCAGCCACCATTTTTTTCTTCGTTCGATTTATTTTGTTTAGGGTTTCGAATGAAAAAAAAGAAAGGCGGACGGGTCTTCATCTATATACAACCCATCATCCAAAACGTGGCCTAATTTCTTTTTGTTTGCTACTTAGAGTAGAGAGAAATGATAGAAGGGGACGGTTATAACTCACTAATCATCACTGCACCCGAAAACCAAAGGAACATAGGCCGAGATTCGATTGAAGCCCGCAAAACTCTTTAATAATTTTTCAAACGAATTTCAACCAATTAAAATCCCAACAGCAATTACTTATCAGATTAATCGTTTAACGACGATTATAAAATGGTGCAAAACCCCGGGTTGTTACAAAAGATGAAAGAATGTAACGACCCAGAATTTTAGTTACTTGAATTTGAAATATTTAATGAAAATATTGGTTAAATAGTGAATTTAAATAATTAGAATGTTAAAATAATTTAATTTGGATTTAATATGAATAAAAAATGATTTGGAAATCTTATTTAAATTTTGTTTAGACAAGAATGATAATAGTAAACTTTTAAATTCGATTTAAAAGTGATTTATGCTGTTTTAGTAATAACTCATTTTAATTAACAAGTGAAAATAGCCTTCCAAGGCACTGTCTTGGATTTTGGCGAAACTAGTTTCATTGGATCCGTAATAATGAATTATTGTATACTAACAAATTTCGTAGTGATAAGGCTCATCGTTTGGTCATTCGAACTCGAAACGCGTAGAAATTAATCAAAGGAATTGAAGTTAATATAATTTGATTTTGAAAAGCTAACTTCTGTATATGTTGGAAGGGTCTCAAACTAGTTCCATTAAGTTCGGAATAAGGGTATGCAGTATAGAACAGCAAGCGGCATGCCTCGGTAGGAGTTCGATATTTTTGGGCATTTAAAGTTAGATTTTTATTTATTTAAAATAATATGTACCATCCTAGCCCATACCAGGCCATATTCCCCACATCTCCACCCATACTCCTTCCCCAATAATTGTCACGTATAACTAGAGAATAAGGAGTTCGCCATTTTTTCAAATCAAATCCCTTCAAATCCAACGATCGTAGTTCAACAGTACCATTGGAGGCCATATGGAGCGAAGTTTCTAACTAGAGTTTAGTTCGCATGAAGGTGGTGAGTGCATTCAATAGTGGTGCGAGGTGGCGACAAAGAAGGGATGGATGACAACCATAGTTTCATCGATTCTGACGAATTGGTGGACTTTAAGGTGATGTGTCACGAAGGAGAAATATAGGGGACGATGTAACATCCCCTATCTTGAGGCTCAAAGCTAAGCGCCGCAGATGCTGCAGTCATCTATAGTATTTACTTCTGGTGACAAAATATGAAAATCTTAATGGTATCCATAATATCAGAAGCACATGAATATGAAATAAATTCACAAATTTTAAAAATAGTTTTTCACATTACATTTCAAATCCATGTTTCATATCCTATTACAAAATCCCAAACAATTCACAGGTTTCGATCAAAAATAATTATTACAATTTACGTCAAGAGCGACATACGAAGATGCCCCATTGGATGATCAGAGTACTAAATGAACATGTTTGCGTTAAATATATCATAGCAGAATAAAACTAAATAGCTCCTACATAGCTAACTTTGCCTCCTGCACGTCTTCGGAAGTCTATTCGTCCAGCTACTAGACCTATAAAACCTTAACTCTCTACCTACTCAAATTAATTTTGAGCACCCGAGAGTTTAAGGGGAAAACATAAACTTCGAGTCAGACGTAAAGCCTGGTGTGAATAATACTATTACATCTCGGTTTACTGATATTTAGTGAGACTATGCCGCTTAACGGAATGAGTTTTCCTTTACTAATATCCCTCTTAAAACATATCCTTTAGCAAATGAGAATCCTGCAATCAAACTGATTAAAGCAATAATAGCATTATCATATATGTACGTAAATCAGATAATCAATGGACTATCTGTCCAAACAATGTAGTTTGGTTTGGCTAACTATTAACCATTGGCTGACTTGGGCCTACCAAACAAAATAAATAATCTAACTTCTGCTAGACACACTCTTGGACGGTCTGTCCTTAACTTACTTCTCCAGTGTCAACTGATCCTAATGGTTTTGAGGGATCACTAATAACCTATATTTCTATATATAGTATGTAACATTATTTTAGTCTTACCTGTGACAAAGCGCCACACACTATAATTTTGGACTTTTATTAGCTATGGGCTATTAGCTAAAGTATAGGGCATGACCCTATACCAGTCCCACACGATATTGTAATATCTGAGTCATTTACGTAGGATTACCTACCCCATCAAATTTCTTGAAAATATTTCTTACTTTAAATCATAATTAAACAAGGAAAATATACTTATTGCTTTACTCAAATATCTTTGTCATGATATATGGTTTACACAAAACAATGTTGATGAAAACCCAATAAAGCAAGTTAAAGCCCTTCTTTAACTTAGAAACCATTAGGTTTTTAAATTTGAAATCACCTTCGAAACCCTTGTTTACAAACTTTTAACAGTCCCTTTCGAATCCACTGGAAGTACCCCTTTCAAAATAGGTCACTACTTTACCTTAAAGCACTATGCCGAAAGGTCAAAGCATACCTTTTGAAACCTTTAAAAGAAGACCTTTAAAATCATTGAAAGTATCCCTTTGAAAGCTTTATAAAACCTTAAACGTCCTCTTTTCAAAATACTTCAATTTGCCTTTCGAAAGCAATGGAAACATTCCATGTAAAGACTCAAGTAAACCTTTCAAAAACATGGGGAATCTTCCCTTCAAAATCTTCATTTTATACCTTTTGAAAACATTGAAGTCCCTAACTTAAAAGAAACCTTTCAAAAGCATTCAGTTCAAATAATAGTTTGTGGAACATAGCTTCGAAACCATTTAAAACCATTCATTTCAAAACCTTTGGGTTTGTTTTTCAATATGTCTAAGGGTCTTAAAAGAACTTAGGCGAAAGCATTATTCCTAAGTAAAAGAAAGTGGATGGTTTCAAAACCAACCCTTTCGAAAGCATGGAGAAGCGGCTTCCAAGTTTAAAGGCAAAAGCACCCCTTACGAAAGCATTGGTTCGAAGGGTTGAATGCGACAACAGGGGTTTCGAACCCTTCAAAAGCTTGTTTTAAAAACAAAACGCGACAACCCAATCGAAAGACCTTTTGGTAAAACAAAGGCACATTTGACTTAGTCGAAAGCTAATATATCTCCTTTGAAAGCCTCATATGTAATTAAAGTAGTTCCAGGTTATAAGAGCTATTTCTACCCCTTCAAAGGTGTGACGACCCGGAATTTTCGAACATTTAAATCGGAATATTTAATTAATTTTAAATATTCAAAATAATAATTTTAACTGGAATTACAAATATCGCTATTTGTTTGATAATTAAATAATAGAATTTAATTGTTAGAAGTTGAGTAAATTGTTGAATCTCGAATTTTAAACTTGTTGAATATAGTTTGAAGGCTTGTAAAATTTATATTGATAAAACTGAAGATAATAGAAGTTGTAAAACTGAAATTAGCAGTGGTTCGTTCAGTTTTAAAATTTTATCATTTTAAATTGAATTTAAAAATAGGCTTCCGAGGGACAGTCTCAGAATTCGATGAAACCAGTCCCATTGGATCCGTAATAATGTATTATTATCGGATTTCAAATTTTGTAGTAATTGGAGAAGTTGTGTGAGTGTACGATCTATAAACGCGTTGGAAATTTACATCGAAAATTCTATTTAAAATTCTATTTATATATTCACGTTCTATCCCTATTAGCTGCCTTCTTTCAAATCCTTGTCTCCTCTCGTACATGCCATCATCATCGTGTCTTACTTTCTCTTATCACGCAAGCTTCATTTCCCCTTAAATAATTCGCCGAAGTCTCCTCCTTCAATCGAATACTCAGAAAAATAATAACAATATAACCGAGCCACTCCTCCTTCAATTAAATCAACAGAACAATGGCAAACGAAACGAATTATCCCCAAATCGAAAGCAAAAGCACAATCATGGCCGAAGCCGTTTCCTTTCTGACCTTATTTTCGAAAATAAAGCGAATTCAATTCGCGACCTTCAGGTCAGCGCGTGGCGGTCAGAGAGTGAAATCAGAAGGTGACTCGATCGTTGCAGAATCGTGCTTGCGCAGGGGGCGCACGAAGGCTTGGTGAGATGTCGCAGTCGACTCGTGTCTGTGGAAGCTCACGGTGAGAAAGGGAAACTCGTGGGCACGATCGCGTCTGGTGATTTAGGGTTAGGTCTTGGTAAGGGGATTCGCGAGTGGATGTTGGGGATTGTGGCGATATTTGCCGTGGAGGCTGTAATGATGGGGTTCAGATGAGGGGCCAGAGGTGGTTCTTGGGGATGGCTGGTCTCTGGTGGAGTTCGCAAGGTCGTCGGGTTTCTGGTGGAACTGCTTGGGGAGGTGATGGCCGCGTATTATGTTGAGACTGTTGGAATAGGTAATTGATTTACTTTAAAACTTGTTTAATTAAATTGTAGTTAGTTAGAAAATTATGATATTAACTGTAAGGCATATTTACTATTTATTTAAGAATTTATATGTATATGTCTACACTAAAACAATTTTTAAATTTAATAAATGTATATATATATGTAAATCGGAAATTATATATATATATATATATATATATATATAAATATAAAAGGAAGGATTTATAAAGTTAAATTTTTGGAGGTTATAAATTTGTTTTAAGGGTATATGTAGTTCACAAGAAAAATAAATATACATACTTACATTTTAAATTTACCAATTTATTTTAAATAGGGTACTAATATAGTTAATCTGGTCCATTTAATTATTTTAACCGCAAAACAATAATTTATTAAAGGAAAAATGGGTTTAAATCAAATGATAAGTTAAAATTAAATTAATAGATGATAATAGGCCGATCGATTGGTTCAAATGTTAATAAATTGTAGATGTTTATTCAAGGTTTAATACCACAAGGGAAAACAAGTCAGGATCGTATCAGATTGGCAAAACAAAAAGAAAAGGTGAGTTAATCTCACTCAGTTGAAATTTAGATAATTGATTGTATGATTGGATTGATTGATGTGATAGAGTATAGTATAATTTGAATTTGGCATATTATGTAATGCTAACGGCTGTGGATGCAGGGAAAACAGGTTGGAGGGATCCAACTGGATCCCTCAACATTTATTTAAATTATTTAAATTACCCTGTTATGATGATTTGATATTTTATGATGGATTATGTTGAAATATTGAATGCAATGGTTTGATTGGATAATTGGGTATAATGAATTTCCAGAAAAATATATAACTTGGATGTTGTAAAGAAAAGAAAGGAAGTGAATTTGTAAGTAAAATAATTATGGAAATTTGAATAAATTTAAGAATGAAATAAAAATAAAATAAAGTGACATAAGAATTCTAATTAATAAATCTTGAATATAGAAAGGAGATTTTTGAATTAATAGAAAGTTAATGAATTGTAAACTCCAATGCTTATATCTAAAAGAACAGAACATTTATTTTAAATTTAAGATTTTAAATTTTGAAAGGAACAAAGAAGAAAATGGGGAAAGCCTGAAATTTGTATATTTCAGTTAAAAGATTTAAAATCAAACAGCAAGTAATAATAATAAAAATAAAGTCCATAATTAATGAATTTTGAAATGAACCGAGCAAGTAACGAAATTTATTTCAAATAGAATGAATTGGAAATCAATTCGGGAAATCGATTTAAGTGCTTGAAGTTGGAATTCTCTCTGGATGGCCAAGTACACGTTTTTAAATGTAAATTTGTAAAAATAAATTAAATGTTTTTTTAAGTTGTTTTTAAAGAAAGCAATTTTTGTAAAGTTTATTATTTCTAATATTTAATTTCTAAAGCAAGTATTTCCTTTTAATATATTATAGCATTAATTATTTAAAAGTGACTTAGTATTTGTTTTAAAAGTGGAAACCTGGTTTTATATTTTATAAAGTAACCTTATTTTCTCAAATTCATATAGTATGTATTTTTAACAAATTATTTAAGTAGTTTTATCCTAAATGTTTCAAAGTATATATTTCAAAGTAAAGTGTTTTAAATTATTAAAAAAAAAATCTATTTTTGTGCTTGGTGATTTCAGAGGAATAGGAAAATCTTTGGGAAAGTTTATTCTGGAAAGAAGAATGGCTATGAAACTATTTTCAAAGGATTGAAAATAGAAATATATCTTGTGAAGATATTTTGAGGTTAATAAATAATTTGGAAAATTATTTATTGTTGGATGGATGTTTGTGAATATTAATTAATAGTTAAATTACCGACTATCAATATTGGACAAATGCGTTGATCGTTTCGAAGAGACCGGGATCGAGATTTATTTCTCGAAAACCACTTCGATCCGGTTTGTACGTTTCGTGAAAACGATTTTGGATTCGAAGATGGAGCAGTGAGTGCAAGGGCTAGTCGCTACTAATCCTGAGGATATTTCCAAAATGGATGTAGTAGGAATAGTGCCTTCGGTTCCGTTCGAACCCGGGACGGATTTGTATGGATGAACTCTTGCGAAGCATCGTCAGGTGGACGATGGGCATTCTAAGGGATATTGTTCTTAAAAGGTAACGCTTAGCCTCAAGCCTCATCAAATGGGAATGACTGAAAATCAAGGGTTATGCAGCAAGGCTAGGTGGGTAGCACCCAAGCAGGTTGAGGTCATTCCAGTCTAGATGTCCCTTATTATTTCGGCTTAGTGGGCGGTTGCTGATCCCAACCGCGGGGTGATCTCACTCGGGATTATCCAGTAAGGGGTAGTCCCGGCCTTGTGTTGCAGGGGAGCGGGCGTACTCCTCGGTACGGTGATCTAGGCCCCGTACTGTAGCAGGTGGTACCCCAGTGCCTAGTCATTAGTTGGAAATCCATACTCCCTACGAGCCTTGTACGAGTTTTGTTTGTATTACCCACTCTGTGGTTAGTAGCTGGAATTTAATGAATGTAACAATTTCGGCTATTTTATAAGTATTTGTATATAGACCCTATTATAATATCAGAGGATTTTTATAAAAATTGTTTTAGCTATCGTAAGGTAAAAACCCGCCATGTTTATTTGTGGCGTGGTCTTACGAGATGCTTTTGTTTTCAAAGGATTTTTGAAACTTTAATAATCAATTTGGTATGATTTTCTCACGCTGGTAATCCAGACTGACTTGGGTGTTATTTAACTGTAATGCTCGGGTCAGACCGAGTATTATAGGATACAGGATATGATGCTATGGAGCTCAGGAGACGAGCTGGATGACGACACGTACTCTTGTACTTGTGTATATATATATATATATATATATATATATATATATATATATATATTCCGCTGTGTTGAGTTATTGTGTATCCATGTGTATGTTATTGATGTTGAGTTGTGATTGATGTACTCTGATGATGTAAAATATGTAAGCAGATATATTTGATTTTGAGTAAAGATCATATATTATCTATTATATTTTATTACGCTGCGATGGTTAGATTCTGTTGGTTTTTTCTATTTTTCTTCTTCTACCTCTTCTTCTTTAACCCAAACGGTTCGTATTTCTATACCACTTGAGTCGATTTAGATAGAATAGTTTTGACTCAAGGGGTACGGATTTGCGGGTTGTTACAGTTGGTATCAGAGCTTAGGTTGGTGATAACCTTGGCTCTGGTGGGAATTACTCATAAAATAGAGTCTATAGTACTCTAAAATGAGTTTGAGCGTATTAATAAATATGAGCGCGTATTTGTTAGTGAATATAAACTGTTTTAATATTGTGTTGATTGGTTTATTGAGTGGCATATGAACCTTCGTCGACACAGTCTGCGCAACTGTATTGAAGGGGTTTCTAAACACTTGAATGGAACAATCGACACGATATTGTTTTAAATATGGGTAAATGAAACATTTTTTCCCAAAAACATATTTTGATATAAAGAATAGTTTTTGTAAACTATTTTAGCTAATATATGGTTGCTTGGATGTTAGAAATGGTAATATTAAAGTATTATCATTGTTAAGTGAAAATTTAACTAGAAATTGAAGTATAACTAAAATTTAGGGGAATAAATTCATTTAAAATAAAATTTATAAATATGAATTATAAAGGTAATTTATGAATTGGAATAACATTAAATGGCAATTTGTATAAACATAAAGCTGTACAAATGAATTATAGTTAAAATTTATTTAAGCAGGCTTTGGAAATTTAAAATCCCGGAGATTTGGAAATGTTTATCGAGGTGTTTTGGAGATATTTTTGAATGGAAATCTGTTTTAAATAGATTTTGAAAGTGAAATAGCATTGAAATCACTTGGATTATTGGAAAATAATTCTGATGATGACGGCCCCATCATCAGTTTTCATTTTCGAATTTCTGAGTGACAGATTGCTACCAAATTGATTTGTTCAGGAAAACCTGTTTGTTTTTGAAATCTCAAAGGAAATTTGTTGGGAATAAAACCAGGATTGGTTTAAATTTTTGAGAAGTGTGATTTTGAAATGTTGGAGATTTCAAAATAATTCGAAGCCAAAGCCGGGTGTTTAAAAATCCTGATAAGATAAGTTGTAAGCTTATAAATGGAAGTGATTTTTAAATCAGGAAGAAATTTAAGCTTTGGATAGTGGAATGTAAATCTAAAGTAAAGAGTTAAAATGAAATTAACTTGGATTGATGAAATAAAAATATAACTGGATTGAAATTAACTGGATAGGTTGAAATTAATATCCAGTTGTATTCGAAGTAAGTTGAAATCGAATTGAGTTAAATAAATTGGAGTAAAATTAAATTGAATTGGAATAAGAATTCAATTGAACTATGAATGGAATTATATTCTTACTTAAATAAATGAAAAATAAATTGAATAAGGATTGGAATTGAAATAAATAAATTAGAATAAGTTGTAAGAGAATTAAAAATCCATTGAAATAAAATATGCTTGGGCTATAAATAAATAGAAGGCTTGAGTTAAAAATAAAGGATGAATATATTCAAGCCTATAATGGATGGAATTGTGTAAATAATATGTTGTGGCTTATAAATTTTGAAAGTGGAATAGAAAATCCCAAAATAAATATAGTTTGATGTATTGGAAAATAAAATGAAAATCCAAACTTGAATTATAAAATAATTTGAACTAAGAAAATTAAATGAAGTGATATTGGGACTTAAAAATCAAGTATTGAACTATAAATAAGGGAAGAACTAATTGATAATAAATTAGTTAATGAAACGTGTAAATGGAGTTCAATGTAGTTAAATCGAAGCTGAATTGTAAGCTATTGATGAAGTTTGGAAATAAACTCAAGTTATAAATTGAATTCGACTTGAATTGTCAGTAAAGTAAATGTAATTTAATTGTGTGTTCATGAAATTGGGTGGTAAATTAAAGTGAATAATGGACTGAGAACTTGAGTTATTAATTAAAATGTAACTTGAAGTGTTAACAAATTAAATAAATTGGAAATGGCCATGTAATCAATTAAATGAGCTGAGTCTAAAAAGTTAAAGTGTATAATAACCAATCAAATAAATTTGAAGCTTGAAATGGGATTGGATTAAAATCGAATCAAGTTAAATTGAAAAGAGAAATTTATTTGAAATATGAGAATGAGCTTAAGTATAAAATTAGAGTGAATAAACTTAAGCTAAAGGATGGAAAGGAGTTGAATTGAATTCAACTTAAAATTAAGTTTAATAATAGTGAATTGGATTTAAATCAAGTAAAAATGGATTTTAATTGAAATAAAATTCGGTGAGTTGCCGATAATATTTAATGGAATGAAAATTATTAAATAAATAATTGTAAACCATTTAAAATGTTAAGGAATTGAAATAACTTGGAGACAATATTAACAATTGAATGTTTTCAAGTTTAATAGAATAGTTATATTGATAATACTGAAGAGAATAGAGGTGTTGAATAAAAACCAAACTCAAAATGAAGTGTGGTTTAAATGTGTTGAGAATTGTTATTGAATGAAATAGCCTGGTTTGTTTTCGAGCTAAATAAAATAGTTTGGAATAAACAAATATGAAATGAAATGTAAATGTATTGATTGTGAATGAAATTCAAACAAAATAGAATTAAGTTTAAATTGAGTTGAAATCCATTTAAAATGGTTATAAAACATAAATACTTATTTATTCACATAAATCTCGTCGAATTGCATAGAATAAATTGTCATTTGATGTAAATGGAGGTAATTAAAATTCTATGAATTGATAAAAGTAAAATAATTTGATTTTGAGAGTAATTGAACTAAATATGAGTTCAGTTTGCTTAAAAATAAATAAATTATGTAAGCGATTGAGTTTTAACCCATTCAAATTGAATGAAATGGTTTGTAAATTAATTGGAATAGTGGAATTAGTATGAAATTATATGAGTTGCTTATGGAGAAATGTTTGGTGTGAATTTCTTTTAGAATTCATGTGTTTAACTATTGCAAATAAGTGAAATGTTGTTAAACTTCAATTATATGGCACTTACATGTTTAAATTAAGTGAGTACAGGTACCTGGGAGCCGTGTGGCTGGATTTGGTTATGCTATTTGCTAAAAATAACAAGCCGCTTGCTTAAAATGCTAAATAAGGTATGCCTACGCAATTAAAACAGGAAATATGAACTGTTTTTGGTTTTTCCGACCGTGTGGGTCGATGTATATATATTTATCTCTTTTGTCAAATTGCAAAAGCTCCTCCGTACAAAGGGGACTCTGCCAAAAAATTTCAGAAATTTTGGGAGTTAGAAAATTTTTGAAATTTTTGGAAATTTTTGTTAACGACAAACAAATTCAAATTGGAAACTAAAACAAGTTAGTAAATGGAACTAAATAAAGTAATGACATGAATTAGTAATAAATGACCAATAAAATTTATATATGCAGAGTTAAAGGTAAATTGAATTCATATGGAATGTGAAAACTAAATTGAATAGAAATAGATATGAACTTAAATGGTGAAGTGAAAATAAATAAAGGAGCATATAAAAAATTTCTTATGCTAAACTTAAGAAAGGAATAGTGGATTCTTGATTGGAAACTGATATTACAAATATATTCTTAAGTTAATATCTGAATGAATAAATACTGACATTTTGTAAGAAAGTTGATATGATGATTTGGGAATATTGTGATTGGATATTAGTACTAAGCAGGATATGCAGGTATTATAAAAAGGAAAAGAGAGTTGGTTTTGATTTCAAAGATAAATTTGAATTGCCCGACAAAAAGGTATGTGTTTGAATTTCTGTATGAAATTGGATTGAGTTTTTGGATTGAGCCACTTGGCTTTTTGTTTTCTTTTTGGATTTGGGAGGCCGTAGAGCCATTTTGCAGTAGTACCGAGCTAGCCGCGCAAAGGAGACGCTGGCGAAATTTTTCGAAAATTTAGAGAGTTAGAAATTTTTTGAGAAAGTTTTAATAATTCAAATTTGGTTTTAACTTTAAAATTTGAATTGTTGAGTAGTGATATAGTTTGAGGCTTATGGATGAGTTTGAAAGGTTAGAAAAAGGATTATTGAGTCTTTGATAAAAAGATTTGTTTGGTATGTTGTTAAAAACTATTTGGGTTGAGGGAATAGTTAACGGGATATAGATCATTCTTCCTAATTAGTAATTTCGGGGACGAAATTCTTTTAAGAGGGAAGGAATGTGACGACCCGGAATTTTCGAACATTTAAATCAGAATATTTAATTGATTTTAAATATTCAAAATAATAATTTTAACTGGAATTACAAATATCGCTATTTGTTTGATAATTAAATAATAGAATTTAATTGTTAGAAGTTGAGTAAATTGTTGAATCTCGAATTTTAAACTTGTTGAATATAGTTTGAAGGCTTGTAAAATTTATATTGATAACACTGAAGATAATAGAAGTTGTAAAACTGAAATTAGCAGTGGCTCGTTCAGTTTTAAAATTTTATCGTTTTAAATTGAATTTAAAAATAGCCTTCCGAGGGACAGTCTTGGAATTCGACGAAACCAGTCCCATTGGATCCGTAATAATGTATTATTATCGGATTTCAAATTTCGTAGTAATTGGAGCAGTTGTGTGAGCGTACGATATATAAACGCGTTGGAAATTTACATCGAAAATTCTATTTAAAATTCTATTTATATATTCACGTTCTATCCCTATCAGCTGCCTTCTTTCAAATCCTTGTCTCCTCTCGTACATGCCATCATCATCGTGTCTTACTTTCTCTTATCACGCAAGCTTTATTTCTCCTTAAATAATTCGCCGAAGTCTCCTCCTTCAATCGAATACTCAGAAAAATAATAACAATATAACCGAGCCACTCCTCCTTCAATTAAATCAACAGAACAATGGCAAACGAAACGAATTATCCCCAAATCGAAAGCAAAAGCACAATCATGGCCGAAGCCGTTTCCTTTCTGACCTTATTTTCGAAATTAAAGCGATTTCAATTCGCGACCTTCAGGTCAGTGCGTGGCGGTCAGAGAGTGAAATCAGAAGGTGACTCGATCGTTGCAGAATCGTGCTTGCGTGGGGGGCGCATGAAGTCTTGGTGAGATGTCGCGGTCGACTCGTGTCTGTGGAAGCTCGCGGTGAGAAAGGGAAACTCGTTAGCATGATCACGTCTGGTGATTTAGGGTTAGGTCTTGGTAAGGGGATTCGCGAGTGGAAGTTGGGGATTGTGGCGATATTTGCTGTGGAGGCAGTAATGTTGAGGTTCAGATGAGGGGCCAGAGGTGGTTCTCGGGGATGGCGGGTCTCTGGTGGAGTTCGCAAGGTCGTCGGGTATCTAGTGGAACTGCTTGGGACGGTGATGGCCACGTATTATGTTGAGACTGTTGGTATAGGTAATTGATTTACTTTAAAACTTGTTTAATTAAATTGTAGTTAGTTAGAAAATTATGATATTAACTGTAAGGCATATTTACTATTTATTTAAGAATTTATATGTATATGTCTACAGTAAAACAATTTTTAAATTTAATAAATGTATATATATATGTAAATCAGAAATTATATATATATATATATATATATATATATATATATATAAAAGGAAGGATTTATAAAGTTAAATTTTTGGAGGTTATAAATTTGTTTTAAGGGTATATGTAGTTCACAAGAAAAATAAATATACATACTTACATTTTAAATTTACCAATTTATTTTAAATAGGGTACTAATATAGTTAATCTGTTTAATTGGTCCATTTAATTATTTTAACCGCAAAACAATAATTTATTAAAGGAAAAATGGGTTTAAATCAAATGATAAGTTAAAATTAAATTAATAGATGATAATAGGCCGATCGATTGGTTCAAATGTTTATAAATTGTAGATGTTTATTCAAGGTTTAATACCACAAGGGAAAACAAGTCAGGATCGTATCAGATTGGCAAAACAAAAAGCAAAGGTGAGTCAATCTCACTTAGTTGAAATTTAAATTTAAATGATTAAATTTAAATAATTGATTGTATGATTGGATTGATTGATGTGATAGAGTATAGTATAATTTGAATTTGGCATATTATGTAGTGCTAACGGCTGTGGATGCAGGGAAAACAGGTTGGAGGGATCCAACTGGATCCCTCAACATTTATTTAAATTATTTAAATTACCCTGTTATGATGATTTGATATTTTATGATGGATTATGTTGAAATATTGAATGCAATGGTTTGATTGGATAATTGGGTATAATGAATTTCCAAAAAAAATATAACTTGGATGTTGGAAAGAAAAGAAAGGAAGTGAATTTGTAAGTAAAATAATTATGGAAATTTGAATAAATTTAAGAATGAAATAAAAATAAAATAAAGTGATATAATAATTCTAATTAATAAATCTTGAATATAGAAAGGAGATTTTTGAATTAATAGAAAGTTAATGAATTGTAAACTCCAATGCTTATATCTAAAAGAACAGAACATTTATTTTAAATTTAAGATTTTAAATTTTGAAAGGAACAAAGAAGAAAATGGGGAAAGCCTGAAATTTGTATATTTCAGTTAAAAGATTTAAAATCAAATAGCAAGTAATAATAATAAAAATAAAGTCCATAATTAATGAATTTTGAAATGAACCGAGCAAGTAACGAAATTTATTTCAAATAGAATGAATTGGAAACCAATTCGGGAAATTGATTTAAGTGCTTGAAGTTGGAATTCTCTCTGGATGGCCAAGTACACGTTTTTAAAAGTAAATTTGTAAAAATAAATTAAATGTTTTTTTTAAGTTGTTTTTAAAGAAAGCAAGTTTTGTAAAGTTTTTTATTTCTAATATTTAATTTCTAAAGCAAGTATTTCCTTTTAATATATTATAGCATTAATTATTTAAAAGTGACTTAGTATTTGTTTTAAAAGTGGAAACCTGGTTTTATATTTTATAAAGTAACCTTATTTTCTCAAATTCATATAGTATGTATTTTTAACAAATTATTTAAGTAGTTTTATCCTAAATGTTTCAAAGTTTATATTTCAAAGTAAAGTGTTTCAAATTATTAAAAAAAATCTATTTTTGTGCTTGGTAATTTTAGAGGAGATAGAAAATCTTTGGGAAAGTTTATTCTGGAAAGAAGAATGGATTTGAAACTGTTTTCAAAGGATTGAAAATAGAAATATATCTTGTGAAGATATTTTGAGGTTAATAAATAATTTGGAAAATTATTTATTGTTGGATGGATGTTTTTGAATATTAATTGATAGTTAAATAACCGACTATCAATATTGGACAAATGCGTTGATCGTTTCGAAGAGACCGGGATCAAGATTTATTTCTCGAAAACCACTTCGATCCGGTTTGTACGTTTCGCGAAAACGATTTTGGATTCGAAGATGGAGCAGTGAAGTGCAAGGGCTAGTCGCTACTAATCCTGAGGATATTTCCAAAATGGATGTAGTAGGAATAGTGCCTTCGGTTCCGTTCGAACCCGGGACGGACTTGTATGGATGAATGCTTGCGAAACATCATCAGGTGGACGATGGGCATTCTAAGAGATATTGTTCTTAAAAGGCAACGCTTAGCCTCAAGCCTCATCAAATGGAAATGACTGAAAATCAGGGGTTATGCAGCAAGGCTAGGTGGGTAGCACCCAAGCAGGGTGAGGTCATTCCAGTCTAGATGCCCCTTATTATTTCGGCTTATTGGGCAGTTGCTGATCCCAACGGCAGGGTGATCTCACTCGGGATTATCCAGTAAGGGGTAGTCCCGGCCTTGTGTTGCAGAGGAACGGGCGTACTCCTCGGTACGGTGATCTAGGCCCCGTACTGTGGCAAGTGGTACCCCAGTGCCTAGTCATTAGTTGGAACTCGGTACTCCCTACGAGCCTTGTACGAGTTTTGTTTGTATTACCCACTCTGTGGTTAATAGCTGGAATTTAATGAATATAACAATTTCGGCCATTTTATAAGTATTTGTATATAGACACTATTATAATATCAGAGGATTTTTATAAAAATTGTTTTAGCTATCGTAAGGTAAAAACCCGACATGTTTATTTGTGGCGTGGTCTTACGAGATGCTTTTGTTTTCAAAGGATTTTTGAAACTTTAATAATCAATTTGGTGTGATTTTCTCATGCTGGTAATCCAAACTGACTCGGGTGTTATTTAACTGTAATGCATGGGTCAGACCGAGTATTATAGGATACATGATATGGTGCTATGGAGCCCAGAAGACGAGTTGGATGACGACACGTACTCTTGTACTTATATATATATATATATATATATATATATATATATTCCGTTGTGTTGAGTTGTTGTGTATCCATGTGTATGTTATTGATGTTGAGTTGTGATTGATGTACTCTGATGATGTAAAATATGTAAGCAAATATATTTGATTTTGAGTAAAGATCATATATTATCTATTATATTTTATTCCGCTGCGATGGTTAGATTCTGTTGTTTTTTTTCTATTTTTCTTCTTCTACCTCTTCTTCTTTAACCCAAACGGTTCGTATTTCTGTACAGCTTGAGTCGATTAAGATAGAATAGTGTTGACTCAAGGGGTACGGATTTGCGGGTTGTTACAAAAAGCATGTTTCGACTCTATACTTTCTGATATCTCTAATTTACTACGTACCAAGGCATTGATACCATATGCATTGGTTTCGACTTGGTTGGGGATGGATGTATGGTGTCGAAAGGTGGCTGCTATAAGTGATGAAGCAGTAATCCTTTACAAAACAGATTTTTAACCGTTTAAAGTAATATCTTTCCAACTAACTTGCCTTATTTGTCAACATGTAATTGGTTGCCAATTCTTTTACAAAACCTTTTTCTAAAAGTGCCTCCGAATTCGGTAATTAACCATTTTAAAAATGTCATTTTTCTTGCAAAATAAATTTGGATTTCATCTAGAAACCAAAAACTATAAAAATTATATGTAATCTATTATTCACCTTAGCTTGATTGTTAAGAAGGTTTGGATTTGCCCTTGAATTGACTTGATTAAGCTTACTTCTTAAATTCATGCTTATCTTCCCCTTGTTTTCTTCTAACAACGGCCGACCAAATTCTTATTTAGTTTCGTTTGTGAATGTTGAAAATGAGAATGGGATAAGGGTTTAGGGTATAAGAATAAAACCTATTCCAATTTTACCTTATTACCTTTACTTACTTCACTTTAAATTTCCATTTGTCTATTCATTAGTTAAGGCATTGCTACCTTATAGTTTTACAAATCTCAATCTCTTAACCACTTCAGTCTTTACATTATTCTATTTACTTTATCTAATTAAATCTACTAAATAACGTTAGTCAAAATTAGAGTCGTTATAGACGACTAAGACTAGGCTTGGCTAGAGTTTGGTGGTGCGGCGTGGCCAGCAGTGGTGGCCATCGCGAAATGAACATCGAAACATTATGGGCTTGGTTCTCTTCAACGGCGGCGCTAGGGGTGGAGGCACTTGGGACGTAGGCTTGTCGAGGTTAGAGGGTGCTCGATGAATAGTCGTGGTAGTGCAAGGTGGCGAGTGGTGGCGGGGAGGGGCGATCGTAGTGGCCCCTGAGCATGGGTTCGAACATGAACGTGAGTGAGGAGGAGAGAGATGGTAGTTAGTTTAATTAAGTTATAATTAGTTTATTAATTATAAAATTATAATCAATAAATTAAAATTTGTATAACTCTCTCATGCGAGGCCCAATCGAGATGTAGATTTTTACATTGTGCTCCTAATAACGAAAGCTTCGTAATGAAGCTAGTCTGGTCAAATTCTAAGCAAGTTGAAATTTGGACTAAAATCGGACGTCGTTCCACTACAACAAAAAGGGACTTTTGCAGCATTTTAGAATTGCTGTCATGATCATCCGCAGCATTTCAAAGAACGCTGCTTTATGTCCAGTTGCAAAAGAGTACTAATATACTGCATTATTTGTGAAAGGTTGCTAAAAACGATTATACCACAGCGTTTTTAAAAGGTTGCAAAAAATGGATACTGCTGATTTTATAAAACACTGTGAAAAGTTGTTAATGCAGCGTTTTCTTTCTATTGCGAAAGATTGTTGTTTTGCAGCACTTTGTTATTTTAGTTTGCATCTCTTTAAAAACGCTGCGGTATATCAAAGTTTTGTTCCAGCAATAAAAAGTTAGTTAGAGCCAATGAATTCAATAACAAACTACTCAATTTATGACACAATAATGGATATAATGTGAGATAATAAACAACTATAAAGATCAAACATAATCAAAGCTACATCAATTTCATTAAGTATAAGATTTAGTCATATACAAAAATTTAGAATCATGTTTTAACTCAAATATTAGCGACATGAATTCCTACAAAAAAAGCCTGTTAAAATAGCATAATATAAATCAAGGAAAGACCAAGCTCTTCTCCTTCAATCGTGTAAAAAATAAAAATATCATAAGAAGTGTTCATATACACTGCTTGCATTATCTATTTCAGTATAACTCCTCTATAGTCTTCTATGTGCACTTCTAACATTATGGCCATTAATCTGTTCACTTAAATAACTTGCATCTTCAAAATATTTAAGTTTAAGACCTATCAAAATTAATCTGTTGTAAGTTGTAACCAATATCAAGGCATGTGGTAGAATCAACTACCTAACTGGCGTAGGCTTTTTGGAGCATAGCTACAAAAACTTGCTATAACTAAAACATATGATGATAGGAGATCAACTATTGCCCAAATAGTTCTTATACTAAGAAAAATCTAAATGTTAAGTTTATGTTAGCAATTGTGCCGATGACTGTTCATTAGTAAAAGGACTGTTAATTGGTATTTTAGATTTCCTAACATAGAAATAGATATTACTTAAGAAAAATATTAACTTGAACTAAAGTATAGTCATAGCGTAAGTTTTAACACGAGCATCATAAGCTTCTTAATTCTTTTTTTCCAAAATGAAGAGCATATTGTGTTATGCCTTGATCAGTTTAAGGGAAAATGCTGATACAGCGATAATAAGTAGTCAACTTAAGCGTGTAACGACCCGTAAATTTACTGGTTTTTAATAACATATTTAATTGAACTTTTGTGAAATTTTAAATATTCAAATTTGAAAATAAAATTTAGTAATTGAAATACGTCTAATTAAACATAGCAAATAGAAAATTTTCATTAGATAATATAGAAGTTATTTTCTTTTATAATTTTATTTAAATTTAGATCAGTTAATACTTGATGATAACAAAATATTTTTCAAACCTGAATACTTTTATATAATAAATTTGTAAGTCATCTTTTTAGTGAGACATCATATTTCGTTTCATCAAATTTGGACTGCTATTGCCCCGTTTATCTTATTTTCAGCGAATTTGCAGCTGTTTGGCACCAGATATCGACTTTTGGTAGTACGATCGTACCACTCATATCTGTGTACCATTCTATTCATCTCATCGTGCTGATCTTCGCAATATATTTATTTGTGTATTTCAAAGTCCAGTACACAGTGAAATCTACGGAAAACGGTAACCGTATCAGTATCTGGTTCATGTTTTTGTTCCCTTTGTCTTTTTACTTTCCACTATATAACCTAACAACCATTTCCTTTTATTTATTTCCAAAATCAATATATGACTTGTCGACTTTTCCATCGGTTATATCTATTGTCGGTTGCCATTTCATTTCTTTCTCGGTTCATTTTAATCTTGCTCTGAAACGAATATAATATAAAAAATACATGTGCTGCTTTATAAGCTGAAGGCTGCTTATCTCCCTGAACTTTGTGCTTCCCTTTCCCTTCTTATTTCTTTTGGCATTCCATACTTATATATATAAAACAGGAAAGGCTTGTATATATTTAACCTGAAAGAAGTTACATTCGTTTATAAAGCACGTTCATGCCTGTTCCTTTTTTTTCAAGTCTCAGCCATTTCATTTCTCACATCCCACACCTCAAACTCCTAGCCCGCTCTTCTCCCATTACCTCAACGCCTCATCTTCTGGCCACTCCTCAGCCCGTGCTTCGGCCTCATCTACCCTGCCTCCCTCTTCAGCCATCTCCACCCCTTGCCTCCATCGCCAGGCTTTCGTAGACCAGCCACCCATGGCCGCATGCATAAGCTCTCTTTGGTTTCTTTTATAAGTAAGCATGTTATAATATATGTTTGTGTTTTATTAGTTTGTATATTAGTTTGTATATATGTCAAGCTATATGTAGTTTATATCTATATTAGTATATATGAAGTTTACAGTATATGTTTTATATTTTGTTTTATAAATATCATGCGCGATATATGTAATGGTATAACAGTTTATATGTATAAGTTTTTTTTTGGAATTTTGTGTTCTCGGATCTTATGTATTTCAAATACTATATATATATATTGGGGGGTTTGTATATATTTCAAATACTATATATATAGTTTATAACAGTTTATATACGTTGTTCTTATATATATTGGTGTTTTGTTGGGAGATTTGTATATATCAGTGTATGATTTAAAATATGTTACTTATGGGTTATAAGACATGTGTTATAGTTTATTATATGTTAGATATATATTTATATATAATATAGATATGTTGGTATATGTTTTATATATGTGATATTGTTTTATTAATTCTTTTGGCCGTCTCCAATCTACATATTTCATATTCATTGATCCTGGTTTATGTTAGTTTGTAGATATTTTAGTTAAAATATGTAAGTTTCTATGTGTTATATGTTATATATATTATTAGTTTATGGCACATAGGTTATATACTAGTCTGCATATGTATAGCTGTCCCGTTTTTGAGTCAAATTTAGTTTGGTAATTAATTTAACTTTGAAATTAAATTGTGAATTAATTTGGTATATTCCAAATCAAATAAGACAGGTGCCTGTTTATTTATATGTATATAGATTGATTTTGAATTGCATTTTGAATTTGAAACTCTAAAATAAATAATTTAGAAAATAAATTTAATTTAATTTGGGAATTCAATTGTAGGTATTTTACAAATAAATTGGATTTCAAAATACTATGTTTAAAATTAATAAAATTTGTTTTCTAGTTATAATATAGTAAATTAAGTTTAAAATAGTGTTGGTTATAAAGATTATAACATTTTCTTTTAAAATTATAGTTGTAAATATATAAAAGTATTAATAAGAAAACATAAAAACGTGATTTATAAATTTGAATAAAGTAGAGGTTTAAAATATAAATTATAAATTAAATAAAGTAAGGGATTTAAAACATATATATAAATTAATTAAAGGAAAATGGTTTAAATCATATTTGTAAATTAAAATAAAGCAAGGATTTAAACACAAATTAATTTCATTTAACATTTGTAAGACATGTAACCTAAGGTTTAACAAGTGTTAGATTTATACAACATACAAAATACAAGTGTAAATGTTTCATAATGCAATTTGACAAGTGTAAATTCCTTTAAAATTTATGAATGAAATTAAAACAAGGTTTATATGCTCATCTATCTCTCTCTTTTCTTATTTCCCTTCATGCATTCAAATTAAAGAAGATTAAAAAGCAAAGAAAAAAATGTAAAACCTGGAAAACAAGAACAAAAGCAAACCAGGGAAAAGAAATAAAAATCTGAAACAAAATCAGATAAAAGAAATAAAAATCTGAAGCATAGATGCATTAATTCAAAGCAAGCAATCTTCAAACTGAGGCTAAGACATGTAGATCCAAGTTTCAGATTATTTTCAAATTCAAGTTCAAACAACAAATTCAAGCCTGAAAAGCAATTCAAAGAAAATTCAAACAACAAAACTTAAAACCTAAAAGCCTGGAAAACATGCAAGAATCAACTAAGAAAGAAAAGATTCAACTGGGCAATTCAAGATCAACTCAAATAGATCCAGATTTAATTCAACAATCAAGTTCTCAAATCAAAAATCTGAAAAGTATCAAAGCAAAACAGACTCGATCAAGTTTCTAGTTTTTCAATTGAAAAGCTTCTCTGTTCTTTAATCTCAGGTGAGCAAACCAGTTGACTCTATTACATTTTGATGATCTTTGAAGTGTGATATGAAATGTGATTGAATAATGTGTAGATTTGCTTGCATGTCTGTATATATGCGAATATCTGAGGGTTTATGTATGTATATAGGAAAATAGGCTCTGTTCTTAGTTCAAGTTGAAAATCAAGTCCTAAAAATTCAAATCCTCTTCAAATAATCAATTATAGGCTAAAAATATTAAAGATGAAATGTGTATAAAGATATAACGTTATTTTAAAAAATAGTTTTAGGTAAAAACAATGATTAAATATCGTGGAAATAATAATCTACAGTAAAAAAAAAATTAACTCAGGAAAATCAAGTATTTTGAATTCCAGTTCTAATTACGCACTTTGATTCGCATTAGAGAATAATGAATTTCGATGATAGGTTTATGATTTTTAAGTTAGGAAATGTCGAGAAATTTCAAGATGAACAGGAAACTTGGAAAATCTCGATGATCGACAAGTTTGTTCATGTCATGATGAATGGTGGCGGAGGCCTGAATGGTGGCGAACCCAGGAAAAATGCTCGCAATTTTTTGTATCAATTGTGGTGGTCGGGCGAAATGATTCTAGTGTTTAAAACCCGGTTGTGCTCGACAAGGTTTCAGAGACAATTTCGTCACCTACGGTGAATAGGACAGGGTCGGGTCTAGTGAAATCGAAGCATGAATGATTGTCGAAGGGGTGAGTGTGATGGCGAAGGTTCAGGTGGCCTGAGGTAATCGTGCGAGGTGTTTTGGTCGATCAAACTTCAAGTTCCAGTAATGTTGAAATGCTCGATTTTAAACTACGATGAATTGATGGATGCTGGGTGGTCAGTTGGTCTGAGTGGAGCATTGTGTCTTGCTGGTGGCAACAAGTGTGGTCGGAGGTGGTCGGCTCAGGCGTACAGTGCACACGTGTGTGTGTGTATCTAGTGATGTTGTTGGAATTGGGGAAGATGAAGTTGTCTCGGGGAAGAGAAGCGAGTGGCTCGTGGTGTTGTTCGAGGAAGTTGGGTTGTGGCTCGAAGACGTGCTCGAGTTTTTGCGAGTTTGTAATGTTTTTGAAAGCTAAATCAAAACAAAGTTTTAAAAAAAGAAAAAAAATAGGTTTGCTCGGGTTGTTGCTCGAGGAAGGGGGGATGTGACTCAGATTGGAACCCGAGGTGGTCTCGGATCTGGAATTTTTGTATAAAACAGTTTTTTTTAAAAGCCAGATCAAGTTGTATTTAAAACGATTTTTGTAAAATAGTTCTTTTGCAAATGATAAATGTTTATCCAAGTTTCAATTGGTCAACAGGTTTAAAAATAAATTATTTCATATTTATTAAGTTAAAAGCGTTTTAATCTATATAGTTTTGGTTTTAAAGTTTATAAACTTAATTTTTATAATTAAGTGAATGATTGAAAAAAAATGAAATGGTTTTATAATCCTTAATCTAACTTAAAGATTTTAAGTTAATAAATGTATCGATGATGGCCTATTTCCAAAGGATTATTAAATAAGGATTTAATGATAACTAAAAATAATAAAGATAAATGGTTTATCTTTTAATTTATGAAATCTTAAATAATTAAAGGGTTATTAATTAATGAAAGTGATTAAGGAAGAATTGAATAATGAAGGTAATTAAAGGATAATTATTTAAAGAATAATTACTTAATTAAAGATTAATTAAGGTTAATTAATTAAACTGAATAAAGGTTCATTAATTTATAATTAAAAGATAATTACTTAATTAATTAAAGAGTAATTAATTACTTTAAGATAATTACTTAATTAAAAGTAATCAATTAATGATTAAAGTTAATTAATCATGTGATTAAAGGATAATTACTCAAAGTAATTTATTTGTGATTTATTAATATAAGTGATTAGAGATAATCACTTATTGTAATTAACTAAAGTAATCAATTAAATGATAGTTAATTAAGGATTGATTAATTAATATAATTTATAAAAGATAATTAATTAAAGGATAATTAAATAAGTAAGATTATTTATTTAATGATTAAAGGTTGATTGATTTATTAATTAAGATTGATTAATTAATAATTAAAGGTTGATTAATTTATTAATTAAGGTTAATTAATAAATAATTAATGGATAATTAATTAAAATGAATTGTAATTAACTAATGTTAATTAACCTGGATTAGTGATTAATCTGGTTTCAATTAATAAGATGATTAATTAACCTTACTTATGGATATTTGAATTGCATGCAATGCTTTGAATTGTTTGATATCCCTGATGTGTGATATTTTGTGATATGAACTATTTTGATTTGAGCTGTGATGAATATAATTTATTTATTTGTGATGAATTTGTATTATTTATCTATGAATCTATGAATGAAGATAAGCGTTATAGGATTATACTGCTTATCGATATTGCTGTGTTCGGATTGTGATGATTGATGAAGTTGCACTATTATGTAAAACCCCTGGACTACACCATGCACACAAATATGGATTTCATGAGAAAATCGGTTAAGTCACAAATATTTTGAAATCTAAATATTTTGTTTTAGTCTGAATCCAAATGGTTTTGGAAATGGAATTGAATAGAATATGAAAAGCCTTCGAAAGGGAAGTTTTGAAATTGAAATTTAGTTTTGGATAAACTATATCATGTTAAATATTATTTGAAATTAGTCTGGAAATCATGGTTTGAAGTGTTTATACAATATATATATATATATATATATATATATATATATATATGGGTTTAAAACTAGTGTTTGGGAATTTGAATTTAATTCAAATTAGAACTTGCCAATGATACGACAGTTCGCTGATTTTCTGGTTTATACTTTTAAAGGCCATAACTTGTGTATAATTGATCGGATTTTTCCGAAACAAGAAGTATTTTTTTTTTTCAAATGATAATAACTTTCAAATAAAGAAAGGTTTCCAGTTTTTGTTGAAAGGGGTTTCAAATTTGAAATGGAATTTTTTTTAAAGCTATAGATGAATCTTTGTGAAAAATTGGTGAATTTTGTTTTCAAATTGAAGCGGATCTTAAAGGTGCATCTTTTGTATACAAGATTTGGAATTGGAATAGTTTTGAAGTCAATGAATTAATCTTTGTGAAAGATTGGTGAACTTTGTGAAGTGAATCTTTTTGTGTAAAGATTTGAAATGGAAATTTGTTTAAACCGTTTAAAAGAAAGGATTCGGGCTTTAAATTGTGACTTAACTAAGATCGCACTATATCCATATGCTTTTTAAATTAAGCACTCATTATTCGGTTTAGCCGGGAGAGGACTTTGTGTCGTATAACCCATTCCGTATAATGATACGATGAAATGGGTAGCATTTGAATACCGGTGGTGAAGATCGGGTATTTTCGAGAAAGAAAGGATAACTCGTCGAATGACTCTTCACTAAGTAGCTACGGTATAGAGATCTCCATATGTGATGGGGAGTCTGATCGGGATTGTGAATACTCCGATTGTAAGGGCTTCTTTGAAGTCCCTTCGGTTTTGTTCGAACCCGAAACAAACTTGAATGGATGTGTGTCTGACATTACACTTTGAGATGTAAAGCTGGTTTCTGTCGAATACATTTCTGTTTGGTGGCGGAGAATTTATTCTCCTAGCTTAACACCCTTCTCTGAGACGTACGAGCTCAGAAGTTATGTAGTTGATGGTTACTAGTGATACATTCCCAATTTGGTAATGTGGCATAGGAAGTGCTGCTGATCATGTGTTGATCGAAGCATGACTTTTGTGAAAAGCGTAGCTTGTGGACGAGACTTCGTCGAACCTCACAACCCGAAAATGGTCAAAATAGGAATCGTTGCAGCAAGGTTATCGTGGGTCGCGCCCCTTAGGGTACGTCCGTTTCTTTCTGGATAAATGGTGGTATCATGGTATGGAGCCCAGATATTTAACCTATGTGGTTGCTGCAAACTTATTGCTTTGCGGTTGTTGGTTGAGGGCCCTCGGATAAAGGTCGGTAATGATGGGGGGATGGCATACTCGTATCAGTAGTTACCTTGTTACATAGGTAACCTGACCTTGTGTTGGCAGAGATCCGGTAAGGTTCTCAGGGGCGTCCCTCCAGAGGCTTTCCATTCGGTGTAGGAAGTTCTTTTGCCTGACCATTGTTGGAAATCCAAAGAAACAATACACGCGATGTACGGTTTTAGTTGTATAACCTGCCATGGAATGTGGTGGTAACTTACTATTGAACATGGTAGCAATAGTAGGCATACAATAATGGTTGTATGCTGGCTAAGATTTATATTATACTTTCAAACGGTTTTCTGCACTATACACTAATAATAATATCAGAAGGTTTTTGCATATTAAGCATTTTTGACTGCTATAAGGAGAAATCTCCTCCAAGTGTACGATTGCATTGTGTGTGTGGTGGGAGGCCTTATGACAGTTTCATTTTCCAAAAAGCATTGCGGATTTCCTTTTATTTTCTTTTGTTAAAGATAAACTATTTTTATTTGCTCACACCAGTCCCATGACTGATCTGGAGTTTATTGTTCCTTTTCTAAACTCTGGGTGCCTACAATTTTCCACATGGGCAGCCTAGTGTTACATTTTTCAGAAAGTCAGATTGTAGATGTAGATTCAGTAGTCCTTGGATTTTGGCTATTGCTTTGTGCTTCTCTTCAACATTCGAAAATCGGACTTGCTAAAGTCTAAGATGATGGTGGTTCAAGCTTATAGTTTTGGTGATCTTTGAAGCATTGGATTGGAATGCAGTTGTTGGGATTTCTATCCTTCTCCCTTTTGAAGGCATATGTTGGGGTTCCTGTTTTGGAGTTGTATCTTTCCGCTGCTGTTCTTTTCTGTTGTTGTATCTATCTCTGATAGTTTTGTTCATATACTGTAACGACCTGGAATTTTCGAACCTGAAAATTCCAGATAGTTAGAAGAAGAAGGAAGAGATAGAAGAAGAAGAAACAGAAAACACAGCACAAATTCTCATATTCGCAGCGGGACAAAATATAATATCAAATAATAACAGTTTACCAAAGGATTCTGTATCTGTCAAATACATTTATAATACATCAGAGTTACATATATATACAGACACTGGATATACTCAATCATCATGTCTCAGATATACAACAATATAATGCAACGGAGACACTCTATACGTTCTTGCCATCCAGCTCGCCTCCTGGGCTCTAGAACATCCTTACCTGAAAATCTGTAATACTCGGTCTGACCCGAGCATTACATCAAAGTAACACGTGAGTAAACCCATCTAACATGAAATACCAAAGCATAAAACTTATTTAAAACCCGGGGTAACTCGAATTAATTTACAAATTCACAATTTGTTATGGACATCACTTATTTCACACATCAATTTTCCAAGTACCAAAACTTAGATTAATAGTCCAATTCACTTAAATCATTTCATTCCAGCCTATTGATTACACCTATCAATCTATAAAAATTCGAAGTGGGTTCGGGTATTTTCTAATACCCGACCCCAGTCTCTTCGAATCTCATATCATCCCAACCCAAGTTATCCAAATGAAGTACACTTCAAACTTAAAATACAGGATGCCTCCTTTACACAACAATTCATCATTAATAGATAACCACAATATCCATAAGCACTTGATCACTTCCAAAATAAATTTAATCACTTCTAATTGAATTACTTACTTCAATCACTTAGATTCCTTCACTTAACATTAATTTCAAATCAATTAATTAATCATCCCTTAGTTATCCATCTCAATTAATCACCCTGGATTAATTATCCTTCAATTACATTTGAGTAATTATCTTTAATTAATTGCACGAATTAATTATTCTTAACCAAAAACAGTAATTAATCTTTAATTTCTTCACAAATTAATTAACTATAATTAATTAATCCTTGATTACTTATATTAATTAATTTCTCATATATCACTTATTACTGATTAATTTATCTTAATTAATCAACCTTTATTTACATCATTAATTATATAGATTAATTATTTCTAATTACATTTTAATTTATCCTAATCTAAATTAATTACGTTAAGTAATTGATCATTATTTTAAACCACAAATATTAATCACTACTGATTAATCTCAACCAGTAATTAACTGCCTTTTTATTTACTTCATTAAATAAATTAATTACTCCTTTTATAAAAGAAGTTTAAAGGAATTTAAAACCTAATTCATTTTTAAATTCAATATTCCAATTATCAATATAATTCACCATAGAATATCAAATATTCATAACACAGAATATTAAACAGTTTAAATAATTTTCAGGAATCCAGTTGGATCCCTCCAAGCTGTTTTTCCTGCATCCACAGACATTAGCACAATAAAATACCAATTCAACTTCTAGGTGGAATATCACGGTATATAGGATTTATATAATATCATCCGCTATTATGCGGTGCTTAGGGTCTCATCTGCTAAATAATGCGGGAAATCAATCACCCAATATATACTATATACTACTATATATATAATATAGCACATCAATTCAATTCAACCATTCAACCAATCATTTAAATTTAACCATTTAAATTTAAATAAAAACCTAGTTGAGTGTGATTAACTCACCTTTGATTTTATTGAAGCAATCCACACCACCGGCTTATTTTTTTCTTCACGATCTTTAACCTTGTATAAATATTATATAGTTTATTAACATTTAAACTAATCGAAAAATAAATTACCGTTTATAAATTTCATTTAAACTAATAATTAAATCCTACCAATTTCTTTGATTTCTCTTTTTTTTGTTTCGAAACTAATAAAATAACCTATACAGATTTTAAATCTATTTTTATAAAATTCTTCACATTTTAAAATCTTATATATGTTTTTACAAGTTCATTTCTTTAAAATTAAACTACAGATCTACTCTAATCCATTATTTAAAATAACTAGTAAGTTAAAAATTTATATATCTATATTATTATTTTCTCTTCTGAAAGTACATATATATATACATTTACTTACAAAATTATCTATATAAATTTAAAAATATATTTGTATATAAGCTTATGAATTCTAAATTAAAACAGAAATATTACCTTACTATAAATATTCGATTTTTATTATTATTTACAAAAAAAACTTTATATATATAATTTTCCCGACCTGTATATACAAAACAGTAATCTTCTTCTTCTGTCAATATATATTTTATTAAACAAATTTAAAGATCCAATATTTACCTTACAACCTCCACCCTATGAAATCGACCTCGGCAAGCTTCCCTTTGACTTCGGCATGCCCTTCGTACACGCGAACGAAATCCGCATATGAGCTTCCCTCTACGCGGCCTTACGCTTGCGAGCTTGAAACCCTTGCCGAGCTCTGCCATGTCGACGATGTCGCAGCGTCGATAGCTACACCCCCATCTCGAGTGCCATGACTCGATTGAATGCGACTCCAGCGAAAACCCTAGCCGCCGATGTCGCCGTTGCTTCTCTTATTCGAACGCGACTTCAATATTGCGAGCGTCCCCATTTTCTCGAGCTCAAGTTCGAGTCGAACTAGCGATGCCGTGCCCTCCTTCTTTTCTCATTATATTGAATCCATCTGAGCTTAAAATCTTTTTTTTCCTTTCCCTTCTCGCGATTGAAAATGAAAGAGTTGAGGGAATCGAATAAGGGTACAAATGAAGGCTCGACCATTTTGTTTTGAACGTTGATTTATTTGATTTTATTTGAGTAATGAAGATGATCAGCAGATAATACAAAAGGAGGAAGATACCTTGCGTGAGAAGCTTTGCCTAGCTATAGTAGTCTTGAAACGAAAGGAAAAAGTTGTGAAGTGAAATAATTTCAGCTGACCGTAACCAGGATATAAATATATTTTTAAATTAAATTCAAATCGTCTCGATAAATGCAACTTACAATTTCGAATTCCTATCGAGGGATGCCGCTAGGCGTTTATAAGGTTATACCCCTCTTCCGAACGTATTGGAAAAGGTTTCGAGTCCTAATTCGATCGTATGGAGAAGATAGCCTTTTGGATCAGTTATTATATTGAATTTCAATATAAATTTCAACGCGTTTACATATCGTACGCTCCCACAATACCTCCAAACACTACGAAAATTGAAATCCGATAATAATATAATATTACAGATCTAATGGAACTTGTTTCGTCGAATTCTGAGACTTCGCCTCGGAAGGCTATTTTTAAATATCGATTTGAACGATATATTTTTAAAACTGAACAAATCACCTTTAAACTCAAATTTAAAACTTTTGTTATCCTCGGTATTATTAATATGAATTTTACAAGCCTTCAAATTATTTTTAACAGGTTTAAAACTCAAGATTCAACATTTTACCCAACTTCAAATTATTTAATTCAATAATTTAATTATCAAATAAATGGTGATAATTGAATTCAAGTTAAAAATTAACTTTTAAATATTTAAAATCAATTGAATATTCCAATTCCAAATGCTCAAAAATCTCGGGTCGTCACATATCCGCTGTATCATATTGTACCAGATATTGTATCTGTAACATTCCCGAATTTGGAACAAATTTAATTTGACAATTAAATTAATTTTTGGAATCAAATTTTGAATAAATGTGAATTTTTCCAAATTTAATCAGATATTTGTATATAAATTTTATTTTAAATTGAATTGTGAGATTGGAATACAAGAATTGAAATTTGTTTCTTATTTGGAAATTTTAAAAGTATAAGATATAAAAATAAATATGAAAGGTTTAATGTTGTTTCTTTTAAAAAATACATTTGAATTAAGGTTTGTGAATGTATTTAAAACATTAAAACATAATAGTTCAACTTGAATAGGATTTGATAACTTGATTTCAAATCATGTGTTATTAAATTGTAAATAAAATATGTGTTTTATAAAATAGATTGAGAATAAAACTTGTAATTTAGATCCAAAATTAGATAAGGTGTATATTTATGTAAAAGAATTAATATAAAGTTTAAAATATTTATATATATCTTTTAAAAAAAGAAAACATGAACATGATTTGAAAAATAAAAAGAAGCAAGGATTTAAAACTAAATTTTAAAATTAATTAAACTAAAGGACCAAAACAAAGTTTATAAAATAAATTCAAGACAAGGATATAAACATAAATATACAAAATTTTACAAGTGTAAACTATCTAAAATGCATTTAAAAACGTTTGTAATTAAATTAGCTTGCATAAAGACAAGTGGCAAAAGTAAACTACTTTCTTAAAAACAAAGAAATGCAAAAGAAAAATTAATTAGATCAAGCTGTTTTCCATTTTTTTCTCAAGTTCTTCTCATGCCTAAGAAAAAAAAAACAAGAGTGTGACAACCCAGATTTTGGTCATCTTATAATTGAATTAATTTACTGATTTTATTCTTTTGAACCAATAAAATTTGATAAATAAAGATGTTTGGATGTATGTATAAGTAAATTCGAAAACCATAATAATAATTGAATTAAAATAATGAATATTTTTAGTAAATAAATATATAAATAAATATGTAAATATATATATATATATATAATATATATAACATTAATGAATAAAATTTAGTTAATAACTTAAGTTTAACAAAGATCAATACCTTCTTTAAATACATGTACAAGTTGTATATGTGTAAAAGTATTTCACATAAGAATGTAAATAAAATATGAAAATGAAAATTTATTATATAAACATATTGGATACATTATAAATACAAAGGTATACAAATTCATGCAATTTAACAAATGTAAGTAAATAAATAAGGATTAGTGACAAGTGCAGTTAAGTTACTTAACAATTTAACAAGTGTCTATTATATCTTATTATTATTTTCAAAATAATTAATAAGAGATAACGGAAACACTTTCACACCTATCTCTCCTTCTCATTAATCAGTTCAAATTCTGGAAAAAAAATAATATAAACCAGATCATAATCTGCATCAATCTCATCATCAACCTGTTCAAAACAATGAATTAAAAATTAAAATTCAAAGCTTCAATTTTCAACCTGGGGAATCAAAACAATTCAGCCAGGAAAAATAGAAGAATCCAAACCAAAACCTCAGTTTTTAGATCATCATTCCAGAGCGAAGCATAGGCCTGATCAACTACAAAACAGAATCAAAGATCAAACTATTTTTTAGATTATCGAATTCAAAAGAAGCATTTACAGGTCTTCATCAAAACTGGAAATCAGGGAGCACCTTCTCTGCTTTTAAATCGGTGAGTAGATTCTTTTAAAAACAGTTTTAACAAATCTATAGTTAAATTTATTGTTGCATGTGGAATTTGCTATGATATTGAATAATGATTTAAATGAATATTGTTGTATGTCCATGGTTGAGAGTATGGAATGCTGGAATTAGATGAAAACTATTTCTGTAACATCTCTATAAAATTACAGAGGTTGTTTTTCTTAAAGAAGATGCAAAAATCTTTCAAATCTATAACTTGTTCGAGCTTCTTATGAGAGTGAAAAATTTATGAAAATGTTTGTTAGTAATTTTAAAAATAGTTTCATAATTTTTAAATGCAACAAATAAATTTTTAAATGGATATTACAGAAAACTACTGATGCATGTCAAAAAATCAACTATCCTGTTTCCTGATTTGGATTCCATAGAAGTGATAAGGACTAAAAATCATGAATTTAGATATGAAATTTGTAACTTTTAGTTTGGTAATTTATTCGAAATTTGGGTTTGAATGTTTTGGGGTTTTTTGTGAACTGTCGATGTTATACTCTATAATTTGATTTGATTCTTGGATCGTAGCTTGTATGTAAGTCATAGATTATAGGAAAAATGCAAAGAAAAATTTCTAATGACTAATTTGTTGTGAATTGAGAAAACTAGGGTTTAAGATTGTTTCAGCTGGGCATTACTGTAGTGGGATTTTGCGACTTGATTGTCTGATCGGAGGTGATCGCTTCTTAGGGGAAGGTGCTCAGGGATAAGACGCTTCGATGGTGGGGTTGGCGAGGGTCAATGGCGAGGAGTTCGTCGGCCGTGGGGGGTTTTGAGTCGCGTTATTTTTTCTGCAGTTTCGAGCTAAGCGATCGTATTTTGATTCGAGTGTTTAACGTTAGATCTGGATTGGTTTTCGTGGTCGCACACGTTCATGTGATCAACGTCGATCATCGCGATGACCAAGTATGGCCGTAGGAGGTGGCGCATGTGCACCGTACACATTCGTGTGCTCGGGTGAATGTCGTTTGGGGAAGACGAGTTTTCTCCTCGTGTTTGTTCTCGTGTTTCATGGAGTTAAACTCGAAGTAGAAGGAGTGTTGGGTACTTCGGGGTAGGCGCACGTGATTCCTGTATTTGTCTCGAGTAGCTTCAGTGTTTTACTTGAGTTTTTAGGGTAGTTTGCATTCTTGCTAGTACTGTAATGATTTACAGATTTAAATCTGTTGACCGAAAGGAACAAGTTCAAGTTATTAGGAGATGAATTTATAAGTTAAAGTTTGATTGTTTTGGAAAAAAGGTTAAAAACATGATCTTTGATGCAAATGTAAATCAAAATTTTTAAAGTATTTTGAGGCTTTAACTAAGAAGTAGAAGGTAAAGAAAAATGGGGGTTTAGTTTGTGTTTAACTTGGGTTTGGTCGAGTCAAACAATAATGGGGCAAGTGAAGTTTGAAGTTTTCAAAACATCAAATTTTCAAATTGTTTTAAGTTTAAACTTTAAATCTTATTTCAACTACTTTATGAAATGTTGAATATTTATATTCAAAGTATTTTCTATTTTTGATAGTTAAGTGTAAAAATGATTTTTATAATCATATAAGTTAACTTTTAAAAAGGGTAATTAGTTTAAACAAAAATTGAAAAGTTTTAATTATGTAATTAATTAAATTGTTTTGTTTGAAAATTAATTAAGTTTTGAAATTAGAATTTAAGTTTACTTTAATTAATAAATAAATTAAGATTAAAATTAAATAATAATTTTAGATCAATTAATTTATTAAGACTTAATTAATTAATTATGGTTTAACAATTTGATATTTAAGGATTAAATTAAATAATAAGAAATAGATCATTAATTAAATAATTAATTAATTAAAGATTAATTAATAAGTGATTCGTAACTAATTAATTAAGTGATTAATGATTAATTAATTAGTAATTAAGAATTAATTAATTGATTAAGAGTTAGTTAATAAAGTAATTAAACATTAATTAATTTATAATTAATAGTTAATTAATTAGTGGTTAAGATTTAATTAATTTAATAATTAAGGATAATTAGTTTATAATTAAATAAAGGAATTAAGATAAATTAATTTGTAATTAATTAAGAAATTAATTAAGGCTAATTAGTTATGAATTAAGGGTTAATTAATAGCCAATTAAGGAATGGTAAATTTTAAATCAAGTTTTAAATAATGAATAATTATAGTAATTAATTAATAGTTAATTAAATGATTGTTTGAATTGAATATCTGAATATGGTTGATATCTGTTGAATAATAGTTGAGATATTCTATGATGAGATTTGTATATATCTGAGATGGATGATTGTTAACGGTAATTACTTGACGGGAGGAATTAAGAGTTAATTACTTAGTGTAATGAGTTACAGGATTGATTAATTTATGCAAATTAATGAGAAGAATAAATTAATCAAATGGATCGATGGATAATCAAATTTGTGTGATTAAGTAAGATGGTAATTAAAGGTTAATTAATGTGAGGGGTTTGAGAATAATTAATTTGTGGTAAATTAATTAAAGGCTAATTACTGAATGTAATTAGAAAGGATAATTAAGGGATGATTAATTTGTGGGTTGTAATTAATTATTGTTAAGTAAGCAAGAATAAAAGTGATTAAGGAAATTAATTTGATTTAATTATGAATGGGTGACTTATCAATCTTGCTTAAGAATGATTGGTTGATATTTCTGGTATAAATGTTTGTGATATGATCTGTTGTATTGTATAGTGATTGTGTGGTTATCTGTCGTTGATGAGTTGCTATATTAAAAGTGACATCTTGTATTAAAGGTTGAATTGTGTTTCACTTAATCTATGGGAGTTAGGATGGAAATTGAATTCGAAGAGACCGGAGTCGGGTATTAGTAAATACCCGAAACCACTTCGATTCGATATAAATTGCTATGTGAAATCAATTGGCTGATATGGAATGATTTAAGTGAATTGGACCATTTAATCTAAGTTTTGGCACTTAGAAATTAATGTGTGAAATAGATGATGTCCATAACAACTTGTGAAGTTGAAATTGATATAAGTTACCCCGGGTTCTATATAAGTTGTATGCTGTATTTCATGTTAGAAGGGTTTACTCACGCTGGTTTCCAGCCTGACCCGGGTGTTACTTTAATGTAATGCTCGGGTCAGACCGAGTATTACATCTTTTCAGGTAAGGACGTTCTGGAGCTCAGGAGGAGAGCTAGATGGCAGGAGCGTATGGAGTGGATTCTGATATAGTATTGTTGTTATCTGGACAAGTTGTTAAACTATCCAGTTTGTATGGGATATTGTAACTTTGATGTATATAAATGTAAATTGACAGATACAGTTTTCTTTGTATAACTGTTATTATTATTTGCTATTATATTTTATCCGCTGCGAATGTGAGATTGTGTGTTTCTTTTCTGTTCTTCTTCTATCTCTTTTCTTCTTTTCTCTAACTATCTGGAATTTTTGGGATCGGAATTTCGGGTCGTTACATTTGGTATCTGAGCGAGGTTAAGCAAGAACCTAGGCTTTGGTGGGGGATACTCATTAAGGAAAGGGTCAATGGTACCCTAGAATGAGTTGAGTGTAAATATGAGAGAGCGTACTTGTTATTTTCTTATATAAAAGTTTTTAAATGATTTCAAAAGTAAATGATTCTTATATAAGAAATAGATTATCTATTATATTAAGGAAATTGGTTGTAGTATTAATTAAAGTAAAAGTAATAGTAAGAATTAAGTGGTAATAGAATTACAACCAAATTGAAATTAAATTAAAGACAAGTTTGAAATGGATTCAAACTGAAATAAAATCTTGAAATTGGGAAAGGTTTCAGGAAAAGGATAATCAATTAATTTATGTAATTAATTAAACTTTATTTAATGAGATTAATTAATGGATAATAATTGGAATAAATAAATAAGAGGAGTTACTTAATGAAGTAACTAGAGGTAAGTAATTTAAGGGACAATTACTTAATGAAGGTACTTAAGAAATAAGTTAATTACCGAATGCGATTAATTAATGATGTAATTAATTTAAAGAAATAACAAGTAATATTATTTAATGCATTTGAATGAAATGGTCCTATTTCAAACATGAGTTGTTTGAAAATTTAAAAGAAATTTGTTTGAATTAAAACCAAAGGTGGTTTAATTTTTTAAAGTATAACTTGGTATGTAAAAGAAATTAATATGTATACATGTGGATATACATAATATCAAAAATGGTTTGAGATAATCTCTAAATATTGAGTTTTAAATTGGGAATGAGATGTGAAAACTCAAAGTGATAAGTTTTTGAACTTATAGATGGGAAAGAATTTTGAAATTTGAATAGGAATTCAAATTGTGTGAATTTGACTGATTAAGTGAAATGAGTTTAACTTGGGAAAAGGTTAAATAAGTTGGAATGATCAACATGATTTGGAAATTTCAAGATGAAATTGGGGTTTAACTTGGATAGTTAAATGGTTGATTGTAATTGAGAGTTTGAGTGATCTCAAATTGGGTTTGAGATCTAGAAATTTAAAATGAATGGATGTTTTAAAATAAATTAGTTAATATCATCCTATTGTTGTTAAAAAAATCTTTAAGTTGTGAATTGGATTTGTTTAAATGAATGAGAAATGAAACGTGGTAATCCATTATTGGGATAAAAGGGTAAATTGATTTAAAGGGATTAAATCAACATTTGAAGTATTAACTCGAATTTATATAATCCGAGATGGTTTAAATTTGAAATTAGTTCAAATTGAATTTGATTTGAATTGATTAAAATTGTGATTGAAGATGTATGAGTATAAGATTCAAATGGAAAATTTGAATTGGATTGATTTGAATAATTGGGAGTTGTGATTAAAATTGAATAGTTTCAAATTCAACTGGAATTTGAATTAAATTTGGGAGGAAATCAAGAATAATTCAACTTGATTTGAAAATGGAATTTGAAATTGGAATTAATTCAAACTAGAGCTGAAGTGGATTGGAACTGAAGTGGGTTTCAATTGAATGGATATTAGTCCAAAATGATTGGAATAACGTGGGATTGTAATTAAAGTTGAATATGTTTAAAATCAAATGGAATTTGATTTAAATTGAAAAGGAATTGAGAATTAATTCAACTTTAATTGGGAATAAATCAAGTCCAATGGAAATTGAAGTTATTTAAAATTGGAATTGGGTCAATTTAAATGGAAGAGGAAATTTAAATTGCATTGATTTAGAATGAAGATTGGGAAGTGAACAGTTTTGACTCTGGACTATTTTTAATGTAAATTGTTTTAATATAAACCTATTTTTCCAAGCTATTCATTATATATACAACCTTTCTTTTAAAAGCCAAATTATCTTATACTTGTTTACAATTATTTTTGAAACTGTTTAACAATTTTCCAACTGTTTTATAAACTATTTACTATCTTGCTATTATTTTGCAATTATTTAAAATTTATATAATTATTTTAACTATTTTCTAAACTATTTTACACCTATTTTATAAACTATTAATTATTTTCCAACTACTTATCTATTTTTAAAATTTTCAAGCTATTTTCTGAATAAACTGGTCGGAGTTCAAACTGTTATTGGTTAAATACCCAATAGAGATAAGAATAGAGGTGATAATCTAAATGGATTGAAGCAATTGTGAGTAAGTGAATGTGGATAGAAATTAAGGGAAATGTGATTAGATAAGAGAAATTGATTTAGTTGATAATCAATGAAGATAAATACGTAGGATATACGTATATTATTCTATTCGCATAGTGATTTGATGCAGGTTCGAACACAGAATTTAGAGATAGTTATATCGATCCGAGTGGGATTTTTTCACTCTATTTTCGACGGCGAATCTGGATATGGATTGTTGATTGGTTCTGGATATTCTCTATCATAGTTATGACTATGCAAGGAGAATGACGGTTTCTGATCAAGAAACCAGATCTGTGTCTGCACTAGGAAGTCGGGTGGATGATACTAGTTCGGAAGTGATATTGTATGGTCGAATGAGCGATCAGATTGGTATGGCGTACGAATGATATGTGTACATCGTACGAATTTGAGTGAAGATTATATTGAAAAAAAGTAATCAAATTTGAATATTTGATTTTGAATAAACAAAGTTATATATCTTTGTTATATAAGATAAAACTCCCCTTGATGAATCTTTTGTCGGAAGAAAATGGTTTTTGGAGGTGTTTGAAGTATAAAGGAGTTTTATACAAGTTTGAAATGATCCAAAGTTTTAAATTTTATATATTTGTGTGTGTGTGTATATATATATGTAAAGGATCATATGAGGATTTTGGAATAAGGGTTTTGGGAACCTATGGATTTGGAAAGGCTTTTGATTTTTGGATAAAATCAATATTAAATATGGAAAACCTAGTTTGAGAATTATCGATTTTGGAATAATCGATTTTGTGTAAAGGAGCTTTGTATGAGATCATACTAGGTGTATGATTTAAAGATACTATATATGTATAGTATAAAATGTTTTGATGATGGCTCTGCGGAAAAGGCGCTCCCTTGAAATGAACTTCTCAGGAGTACCACCGGGTGGTGCTGCCTTGAGCCCCACGGGGGGGGGGGGGGGGGGGGGTGGGGGGTTTCTAAAGTTGATCCTGTGAGGAGTCTGGACAAAACTAGTTCCTGGGGATTTTGAGTAGAGTATACCATAGCGAAAGTCGTGTGTGTCGCTGAGAGCCAACAGTCTACGTTTGATTTTATATCGGTAGACTACGACCTATGGTATAGTATAGCGAAAGTCGTGTGTGCCGCTGAGAGCCAACAGTCTGCGTTTGATTTTATATCGGCAGACTGCGACCTATGTAGGAGTGGAGAGGTTTCATTTCGACAGCGAAAATCAGAGGCCGCTGAGAGCCTGCAGTTACATGGACTTTTGCTGCGATGGCAACGTAACCCCGGATGTAACTGTGATCTGTTGTGTGGGTTCCATGGCGTAATCGAGAGGCCGCGGAGAGCCTGCAGTTACATGGACTTTTGCTGCGATGGCAACGTAACCCCGGAATGTAACTGTGACCATGGATGGGGGTGATGATTTCCAGAGCATTCTCACCAAAGATATATCCTCTATTTTCAAAAACTGCTTTCAATATTTTCAATAAAACTATATTTTTTCAAGTATTTTCACTGAGTGTTGAAACAGGTTTACCAAGTACTTGTAGATTTTCAGTCTTACGTCTGATCAACGTATGACCAAATTTCTGTGAGAACAAGGATGGACTGGTGGATACATCGAGTTATAAAAAGTATTTTTATAAAACTGTTTTGTAATATTACATAGGTTTTTAAAGTAATTTCATAAAACTTTTATAATATTATATAAATTTTCAAAAGTGTTTTAAAATGATTAAAAAAAATTATTATCTGATTTTAAGCAATTTAAAAATTTTAGTTTCGTTCCTTTTCGAGGACGAAAAGATTCTAAGGGGGAAGGAATGTGACAACCCAGATTTTGGTCATCTTATAATTGAATTAATTTACTGATTTTATTCTTTTGAACCAATAAAATGTGATAAATAAAGATGTTTGGATGTATGTATAAGTAAATTCGAAAACCATAATAATAATTGAATTAAAATAATGAATCTTTTTAGTAAATAAATATATAAATAAACATGTAAATAGATATACATATATATATATATATATATAATATATATATATATAACATTAATGAATAAAATTTAGTTAATAACTTAAGTTTAACAAAGATCAATACCTTCTTTAAATACATGTACAAGTTGTATATGTGTAAAAGTATTTGACATAAGAATGTAAATAAAATATGAAAATGAAAATTTATTATATAAACATATTGGGTACATTATAAATACAAAGGTATACAAATTCATGCAATTTAACAAATGTAAGTAAATAAATAAGGATTAATGACAAGTGTAATTAAGTTACTTAACAATTTAACAAGTGTCTATTATATCTTATTATTATTTTCAAAATAATTAATAAGAGATAATGGAAACACTTTCACACCTATCTCTCATTCTCATTAATCAGTTCAAATTCTGGAAAAAAATAATATAAACCAGATCATAATCTGCATCAATCTCATCATCAACCTGTTCAAAACAATGAATTAAAAACTAAAATTCAAAGCTTCAATTTTCAACCTGGGGAATCAAAACAATTCAGCCAGGAAAAATAGAAGAATCCAAACCAAAACCTCAGTTTTTAGATCATCATTCCAGAGCAAAGCATAGGCCTGATCAACTACAAAATAGAATCAAAGATCAAACTATTTTTCAGATTATCGAATTCAAAAGAAGCATTTACAGGTCTTCATCAAAACTAGAAATCAGGGAGCACCTTCTCTGCTTTTAAATCGGCGAGTAGATTCTTTTAAAAACAGTTTTAACAAATCTATAGTTAAATTTATTGTTGCATGTGAAATTTTCTATGATATTGAATAATGATTTAAATGAATATTGTTGTATGTCCATGGTTGAGAGTATGGAATGCTGGAATTAGATGAAAACTATTTCTGTAACATCCCTATAAAATTACAGAGGTTGTTTTTCTTAAAGAAGATGCAAAAATCTTTCAAATCTATAACTTGTTCGAGCTTATTATGAGAATGAAAAATTTATGAAAATGTTTGTTAGTAATTTTAAAAATAGTTTCATAATTTTTAAATGCAACAAATACATTTTTAAATGGATATTACAGAAAACTACTGATGCACGTCAAAAAAATCAACTATCATGTTTCCTGATTTGGATTCCATGGAAGTGATAAGGACTAAAAATCATGAATTTAGATATGAAATTTGTAACTTTTAGTTTGGTAATTTATTCGAAATTTGGGTTTGAATGTTTTGGGGTTTTTTGTGAACTGTCGATGTTATACTCTATAATTTGATTTGATTCTTGGATCGTAGCTTGTATGTAAGTCATAGATTATAGGAAAAATGCAAAGAAAAATTTCTAATGACTAATTTGTTGTGAATTGAGAAAACTAGGGTTTAAGATTGTTTCGGCTGGGCATTACTGTAGTGGGATTTTGCGACTTGATTGTTTGATCGGAGGTGATCGCTTCTTGGGGGAAGGTGCTCAGGGATGAGATGCTTCGATGGTGGGGTTGACGAGGGTCAACGGCGAGGAGTTCGTCGGCCGTGGGTGGTTTTGAGTCGCGTTATTTTTTCTGCAGTTTCGAGCTAAGCGATCGTATTTTGATTCGAGTGTTTAACGTTGGATCTGGATTGGTTTTCGTTGTCGCACACGTTCATGTGATCAACGTCGATCATCGCGACGACCAAGTATGGCCGTAGGAGGTGGCGCATGTGCACCGTGCACATTCGTGTGCACAGGTGAATGTCGTTTGGGGAAGACAAGTTTTCTACTCGTGTTTGTTCTCGTGTTTCATGGAGTTCGACTCGAAGTAGAAGGAGTGTTGGGTGCTTCGGGGTAGGCGCATGTGATTCCTGTGTTTGTCTCGAGTAGCTTCAGTGTTTTACTTGAGTTTTTAGGGTAGTTTGCATTCTTGCTAGTACTGTAATGACTTACAGATTTAAATCTGTTGACCGAAAGGAACAAGTTCAAGTTATTAGGAGATGAATTTATAAGTTAAAGTTTGATTGTTTTGGAAAAAAGTTTAAAACTTGATCTTTGATGCAAATGTAAATCAAAAATTTTAAAGTATTTTGAGGCTTTAACTAAGAAGTAGAAGGTAAAGAAAAATGGGGGTTTAGTTTGTGTTTAACTTGGGTTTGATCGAGTCAAACAATAAGGGGGCAAGTGAAGTTTGAAGTTTTCAAAACTTAAAATTTTCAAATTGTTTTAAGTTTAAACTTTGAATCTTATTTCAACTACTTTATGAAATATTGAATATTTATATTCAAAGTATTTTATATTTTTGATAGTTAAGTGTAAAAATGATTTTTATAATCATATAAGATAACTTTTAAAAAGGGTAATTAGTTTAAACAAAAATTGAAAAGTTTTAATTATGTAATTAATTAAATTGTTTTGTTTGAACATTAATTAAGTTTTGAAATTAGAATTTAAGTTTACTTTAATTAATAACTTAATTAAGGTTAAAATTAAATAATAATTTTTGATCAATTAATTTATTAAGACTTAATTAATTAATTATGGTTTAACAATTTGATATTTAAGGATTAAATTAAATAATAAGAAATAGATCATTAATTAAATAATTAATTAATTAAAGATTAATGAATAAGTGATTAGTAACTAATTAATTAAGTGATTAATGATTAATTAGTAATTAAGAATTAATTAATTAATTGATTAAGAGTTAGTTAATAAAGTAATTAAACATTAATTAATTTGTAATTAATAGTTAATTAATTAGTGGTTAAGATTTAATTAATTTAATAATTAAGGATAATTAGTTTATAATTAAATAAAGGAATTAAGATAAATTAATTTATAATTAATTAATAAATTAATTAAGTCTAATTAATTATGAATTAAGGGTTAATTAATAACCAATTAAGGAATGATAAATTTTAAATCAAGTTTTAATTAATGAATAATTATAGTAATTAATTAATAGTTAATTAAAGGATTGTTTGAATTGAATATCTGAATATGGTTGATATCCGTTGAATAATAGTTGAGATATTCTATGATGAGATTTGTATATATCTGAGATGGATGATTGTTAACGGTAATTACTTGACGGGAGGAATTAAGAGTTAATTGCTTAGTGTAATGAGTTACAGGATTGATTAATTTATGCAAATTAATGAGAAGAAGAAATTAATCAAATGGATCGATGGATAATCAGATTCGGGTAATTAAGTAAGATGGTAATTAAAGGTTAATTAATGTAAGGGGTTTGAGAATAATTAATCTGTGGTAAATTAATTAAAGGCTAATTACTGAATGTAATTAGAAAGGATAATTAAGGGATGATTAATTTGTGGGTTGTAATTAATTATTGTTAAGTAAGCAAGAATAAAAGTGATTAAGGAAATTAATTTGATTTAATTATGAATGGGTGACTTATCAATCTTGCTGTAGAATGATTGGTTGATATTTCTGGTATAAATGTTTGTGATATGATCTGTTGTATTGTATAGTGATTGTGTGGTTATCTGTCGTTGATGAGTTGCTATATTAAAAGTGACATCTTGTATTAAAGGTTGAATTGTGTTTCACTTAATCTATGGGAGTTAGGATGGAAATTGAATTCGAAGAGACCGGAGTCGGGTATTAGTAAATACCCGAAACCACTTCGATTCGATATAAATTGCTATGTGAAATCAATAGGCTGATATGGAATGATTTAAGTGAATTGGACCATTTAATCTAAGTTTTGGCACTTAAAAATTAATGTGTGAAATAGATGATGTCCATAACAACTTGTGAAGTTGAAATTGATATAAGTTACCCCGGGTTCTATATAAGTTGTATGCTTTGTACTTCATGTTAGATGGGTTTACTCACGCTGGTTTCCAGCCTGACCCGGATGTTACTTTAATGTAATGCTCGGGTCAGACCGAGTATTACAGCTTTTTAGGTAAGGACGTTCTGGAGATCAGGAGGAGAGCTAGATGGCAGGAGCGTATGGAGTGGATTCTGATATAGTATTGTTGTTATCTGGACAAGTTGTTAAACTATCCAGTTTGTATGGGATATTGTAACTCTGATGTATATAAATGTAAATTGACAGATACAGTTTTCTTTGTATAACTGTTATTATTATTTGTTATTATATTTATCCGCTGCGAATGTGAGATTGTGTGTTTCTTTTCTGTTCTTCTTCTATCTCTTTTCTTCTTTTCTCTAACTATCTGGAATTTTCAGGATCGGAATTTCGGGTCGTTACAAAAAGAATTTGAACCCTTCTCAAAATTCAAATCTAAAACAAAGATCAAAGAAACAAATCACAATTGGAAAACAGAAGATTAGAACCTGCAAAACAAATTCTGAAGCAAAAGCAAGCATCAAAGAAAACTGGAAATTTGAAAATGTGAAGATCAAAGAAGTTAAACAATTTCAAAATCTGAAGCATTCCAAAGCAAAGATTTCAACAATCAAGCTTCAGATTTAGCTTAGTTTCAAACTTCAGATCAAAAACGAAATGCAAGCTTCAAATATAAACCAATTTCCAGGATTGAAGAAAGAAAAATTTTAGAAGTTTTTCCTGCCCTCTATTCTTTCTGGAAGTCAGGTGAGCAAAACCTTACCCTCTGATCTAATTTATGACTTGATGCATGCTTGAAGCAAGTTGTGAATCTGCTTGAATGTGTGTGTGTGTGTGTGTGTATACACATAGGTGTGTGGCCGTGCATGTTTGTTGATTAAGTACATCTCTGTTTTAAGAATACAGGCTGTAAAAAAAAGAATAAAAAAAAGAAGCCTGTTTCAGAAATTAAGAGCTCTTCCTCGAATCAGTTTTAGCCTTCGAGATCTAAGTAAAATCTGTTTGTATGGCCATGATTTAAGTTTAAAATAAATAAATTTAGGTATAAGTTGTTAAAGTATCTTCTGGAAATTATAGAAAAGGGAAAAGAAGAAAAAACAGTGGAGAACCAAAAACAAATTCCAGCCCTCTGTCTTCAATTATAAGGTGAGCAATCTCCTTTGGCCTGGTCTTTGAATTGATATGATGATTATGTTTGCATGTCGATAAATATGGAGATGATAAGTTTGTTTGCCTGTGTGTGTATGTATATTCACATATATACACCCTCTATTAAATTTACAGACTTAAAGCCATTATAAAAATCTACCGCTCCCTATATAATCACTTTTAGGTTTCGAATTATAAACAGAAAAGGATTAGAACAATGTAAATTCTTTTTCAAAAATAGTTTTAGGAAAAGTTATTTTGTGAATACTTTGGGGAATATGTTTTTACAGTAGAAAATCATTTTTATCAGAAAATCAAATATTTTAAATTCTTGAATTGAATTGATAAACTGATTTATTATAGCAAATAATGAATTTAGAAATAAAAACCTTGATTTTTAGATTGGAAATTGTTGAGATAATTTGGAATGAACTGATTTGGGTTTATCGTTGTTCCTCGTCGATCAACATGATGATAGTCGTCGAATTCATTGGCGAAGATAGTTTAAAGACCATTAATCACTAGAAAAATGAGTGTATAATTTCACGATGATTGTGGTGGCTCGTCTGAGTTAAAATAGGGTTTTGACGTTGAAAGGGTAGGCTGGGTTCTCGTGGCCGCTGCGTCGTTATGGTGGATCTGCATGAAATCGCACAGGTGGGACACAGCTCGTGGGTTATCGGAGTAGCTTGGGTAGTGATTGCACGGCGTCTGTTGGCTCGTTGTGGTGGGGCGAGGCGATTTTTCTGATGGTGGTTTAAGCATAAGGGGTGGTCGCATGGATCGATTTCAAATTTTCGATCAATTGGATAAACTGGGTGGTCGTAGTGAATCAGGGGAGGATGGGTGATCTTTCGATGATCAGAGCATCGAATGGAAGTGGCCGCGTCAATCGTGCACATGCACGCGCAAGACTCTGTGCATCTGGAAGTATGGTGGTTGGAGAAGAAGGGGGAACTTGTGTCGGTCTCGAGTAGGTAGCGTGAGTGACTCGAAGCAAAAGGAGTAAGGTAACGACCCGAAGCAAGGCTCGTGTTTAACTCAAATTAGCTCGGGTCTGTTGATAGATAGCGGGTTTTAAAATTTAAAAGAATGAAAATATGTATAGGTTTCAAAATTTTGAAATACAATCTGTACCAGGTTTTAAATTTATAAAACGAATAGTGTACCATGGTTTTAAACTAAAGATATGAATAAGTTTTCAAAGGAAAAATGTTAAGGTTAAATATTTAAAAAATGTTTTGGAAATAAATTGATTTTTAGAAAAAAAATTATATGGGGATTATAAATATATTTCTATGTATCTTAAATGGGATTTGATAATACTTGAATTAAACAAGTGCTTGAAATAAGTATGTCAGAAACCTTAACTAAGAAATGGTTTTGGAATTTAAATATTATTTTATTAAAGATTGATTTGTTTATAAATTGAGATTAGTGTATTAAGTTTCAATCAAAACGTATTAATAAATTACTTAATGTTATTAATCAAAAGTTTATTTACTTAACAATTTAAAAGGCAATAAGTTATGTGTGATTTATTAATTAAGGATGAATTAAAGAATAAATTAGTTATAATTAAGATTTAATTAATTAAAAATGAGGATTCATTAATTAAAGTAATTAATCAAAGATTCAAGTTAATTAACCAAGTAATTAATGAATGATTTTAATAAAGATAATAAGGATAATAATTACTTAGTGAAAGTAATTAAGAATAGATGATTACAGACTAAAGATTGATTAATCAATATTAAAGGTTAATTACCTTTAAGCATGATTAATTAATGTGGTTAATTAATTATGGAATTAAATTAGGAATAATCAATTAAGGATAATTAATTTTAATTAAGATTTAATTAATAATTGAGGGTTTATTTATTAAGGTAATTAATTAAGGTAAATTAATTGCTAGTTAATTTAGGGTTAACGATGACTTGGTGATTTAATAATAATCACTTATTATAATTAATTAAGGATAATTAATTAATGTGATAAATTAATTAAAGGTTAATTAATTTATAAAAATAATGATTATTAATTAAGGATTAATTAATTAAATTTTTGTAATTAATTAAGGATAATTAATCAAAGGATTATTATTAATTAAAGGTTATTTAATGATTAATTAAAGAATAATTAATAATAATGTTTTGTAATTAATTAGTTATTAGTTAACCATGATTAGAAATTTATTCATAGGTAATGATCTGGTTTAAAATTAATGAGATGACTTGATGATTATACTTATGAATATATGGATAGTATGGAATGCTGTGAATTATGTTGATATCCCTTATGTGTAATATTATGTGATATGTTTGTGCTGTGGAGTGTAATTTATTTATCTATAATACATTTATGTTATATATCTGTGATTTTATGTATATAGATAAGCGTTATACGATTATACCGCTTATCGATATTACTGTGATTATATCTGTGATGATTAATGATGTGATGATTGATGATGTTGCACTTTAATGTGTAAAACCCCTGGACCACACTATACACACACAAATATGGATTTCACGTGGAAATCGGTTAAATCACATATTTTTGAATAAAATTTTAAAATTGAAATCCATATGGTTTTGGATATGAATTGGGTTTAAAGTGAAAAACTTTTAGAAAGGAATTTCAAAGATAAAAGTTATTTTTGAATAACTAGATTTAGTTTTGAAATTTGATTTAAAATTTGAATTCAAAATTTGAAATTGAATTCTATATTTGGCAAAATGGTTATACAAGCTATAAATATGTTTATATGGGTTTTTAAACCATTTTAGAAGTATGGTTTTGAAAATTTGAATTTAACCCAAGTTTATATTTGAAAGGCCTTAACTTGTGCAATTATAATCAGGTTTTCTGAAACGGAAACAAGTGGTTTTAATAATAATAGTTTTTATATGAGGAAAGAATTTCCAAATTATGATGAAAAGATTACAAGTTAAAAGAGAATGGCTTTGAAAGCTATAATTGAATTTTTGTGAAAAGATAGTTGAACCCTAATTTGAAATTGAAGAGGATTTTAAATGGAGTATTTTTTATAAGATTGAAACGGCAATTGTTTTGAAAACTATAAAATGAGTCTTTGATTTAAAGATCGGATGAGTTAATCCAATTTGAAATGGAATTGTTTTGAAAGGCTATGAATGAATCTTTGTGAAGATTGGAGAACCTTGTTTTAAATTGAAAGGGGTCTTAAAGCGAATCTTTTGTTTAAAAAATTTAAATGTGGAATTTTTTTAACCCATTGAAGGTTTTTGAAAATGAATCTTTTTGTTTAAAAGATTGGGAATGGTAATTTGTTTTAACCATTTGAATGAAAGACTTTGAGCTTTAAGCTGTGATTTAACTGAGATCCCATATACATATGTTTTAAATATTACGCTCATTATTCGGTTTAGCCGGGAGAGGACCTTGTGTCATATAACCCATTCCGAATAATGATACGTCATTATGGATAGCATTTGAAGACCGGTGGTGAAGACCGGGCATTTGCGAGAACTATAGGATGACCTATTTATCGTCTCTGCACTGAGTAGCTACAGTATAGAGATTCCCTAAGTGATGGGAAGTCCGATCGGGATTGTGAATACCCGGATTGCAAGGGCTTCTTCGAAAGTGCCTTCGGTTCTATTCGAACCCGAAACAGACTTGTATGGATATGTGTCTGATGTTACACTTTGAGATGTAAAGCTGGTTTCTATCAAATACATTTCTGTTTGGTGGCAGAGATTTATTCTCTTAGATTAACACCCTTCTCTGAGACGTACGAGCTCAGAGGTTATGTGGTTGATGGTTACTAATGATACATTCCCAATTTGGTAATGTGGCATACGAAGTGTTACTGATCATTGTTGATCAAAGAAAGGCTTTGTAAAAAGCGTAGCTTTATGGACGAGACTGCATCAGGACCTCACACCCCGGAAATGTTCGAAACAGGAAAGATGCAGCAAGGTTTCATGGGTCGCGCCCCTAGGTTATGTCCATTTCTTCTGGATAGAGGTGATATCATGGTATGGAGCCTAGATATTTAACCTATGTGGTTACTGCAAATACATTATTTTGTGGTTGTTGGTATCAAGCTCTCTGATAAAGGTTGGTTATGACCGGGGATGGAATATCTTAGGTGATACCCCCGAGAAGGGGGTACACCGGCCTTGTATTGGCAGAGAACTGAGGAATGGTTCTCGGGGCGTTCCTCCACAGGCGTACCCATGTGGCCCAGGAAGTTCCTTAGCATGACCATTTGTTGGAAAATCCAAAGAAACAATACGCGCCCAGTACAGTTTTAGTTGTATAACCTGCCATGGAATGTGGTGGTAACCTGCTATTGAACATGGTAGCTATAGTAGGCATACGACGAAATGCGGTATGCTGGCTAAGATTATATTATACTTTCGAAATATTTTCCACTATGCACTAATAATAATATCAAATTGGTTTTCGCGTATCAAGCATTTTTGACTATCATAAGGAGAAATCTCCTCCAATTCTGCGTTTGCATGGTATGTGTGGTGGGAGGCCTTATGGTAGTTTCATTTTCCAAAAAGCATTGCGGATTTCAAAATTTTAAAATCTTTTGTTTGTTTTAAAAATAAAATGTTTCTGTTTGCTCATACCAGTCCCATGACTGACCCGGAGTTTATTATTCCTTTCCTAAACTTTGGGTGCCTACAATTTTCCACACGGGCAGTCTAGATTTGGGTTTTCAGATATAGTATCGATTCGGTAGCTTTCAGCTTTCTCTTTGTAATTCTTCAGAGACTTTGGATATTGAAGTCTTCGGTGGACGAGACTTGCTTAGCTTCGTGCAACGTGATGGTGGTTCGAGCTGGTGGTTTGGAGTTTTAGCTTTGGAGCATTGGTTCGAGCTGGTGGCACGAGATTTGTTTTCCGCTGCTGTTTATTGTCTCCGATATGCTTGTATCATATTGTATCAGTGTTGTTCCATATTTGGATATTGTATTCATTGGAGTTGTATATGATAATTCTTTTCTTCTGCTGTGTTGTTATACTTAATGTGTTATAAGCTCCGGCGAACCAGATTCGACGTTTGGATCTGCGGCATTTGAATATGAGTGTCGTATTCGGTGCCGATTTTCGAAGGTCGAGTCAGGGTCGTTATAGTATCCATTATTGTATCAATTATATTATTGTTTTCTTTTTCTGCTGTATTCTTGTACTTAATGTGTTATAAGCTCCATCCGAACTGGAGTTCGACGTTTGAATCTGCGATATTCGAATACAAGTGAGGTATGGATGTCGATTTTCGAACGTCGGATTTCGGGTCGTGACAATATGTTAGCATGCATATAGGTTTAGCCCAAATATTTATTTTGTTTGCATATGAAAAGCTTGCATACTTGTTGTGGTCAGCATAAGTAAGTATACATATATAATCTTGGGTTGTATATTACGTATAGCTTCCTCTATACCATTGTAAATTTATAATAATAATATCTTAAATATTGTATGATATACATAGTTTTAGATATATATTATAAAGTTGGTTCTCTTATTCGATTTTATTAACACTTCTATATGTATATATACATACTAAATAAATAATAAGGATAGGCCAATCTGAGAAGTTGTTTTCAACTTTCCTGAAGTGTATATATATGTATAATACATTGGATATATGTTATTTGTTTCTCTGGTTGATTTTAAATATATATAACAATGCAAGTTCTGTGCTTTTATATATGTATATTAAAATAAAGTAAGATATATTGATTTTACAATAGATATTGTTTTTTATATATGTTGGTCTATATATTAGTTTATATCAGTTTACGTGAGTTTGGATTTCGGAAATATATAAATATATTTTATGCGCTCAAGTTTAATTTTGATTTGAAATATGTATAAAGAATCTATTTTTAATACATGTTTTTAAAATTTATTAAGAGAATCTTTATATATATAACACATATTTTGCTCAGCTTATATTAAGCTAATTTTGATTGGCTTTCCGCTGATTCCAAACTTACAGCTTCACTTTGATCGATAAATTCGTGTTCATCGTACTTTACTTTGGGATTCGTGCTTGGATTCGTAACTCATCTCATTGTTAATTTCTCTAACCTCGAAAGGTGAGAAACCACTCACGATTAACGTTCTTATATCTATTAAATTTGATTTCACTTGAAACGACAATTGAAATATGATGCTAGATTGAAATGTTAATTTTATATAATTGCTATATGTGATATGCAATTATCCGTAATTGTGCACCTATGAGATATGACATCATATCCTGTTGTATATATTTTATTTTATTTATCACTGATGATATATGCCTACTATTGATATGTTATATTTTTATCATATTTGTTCTCATTCTGCAAGTTCTCTGCTGGTTTAGAATTACCTATGGGTTGAAATGATACATACCCGAACGATCTTGTAGAACAGGAGAAAATCGTTATGGTTTGAAATGATAAACCCAAGCAATTTTCATTGAATTAAACCTGGGATTACGGGTTAAAATGATATATATCCATAAATATTTAAATTGCAGATTGAAATGATAAATATCTATATTACTTGACCATAGGATAGAAAATTATATACGGACACCGTTGGTCTATATTTTGAAAATGCTTTCGAAAGTTTTGAAAGGAAATATTTAGGTTTTAATAAGTATTGATTTTTATAAATATAATATGTATAAATATCATTTTATATATGTCTAAAATTTAGATTTTTAAAATCATATGTTTCGAAAATTTTAATGTATAAGTTAGTTTTGAAAATATAATTTTAAGATTTTTCTTATAAGTTTATTATATTTTTTAAAATATATGAAAATACATTTAATACAATATACATTAATTTATAAGATTTAATTTAATAAAAATTTAATTTAATTAGTATATAATATGTTTCAAAATATTTATTACAAATTTTATATTAATATTTTAAAATAGATTTATAACGTTAATAATAAAGGTTGGAAAGATAAATTAATGTTGATTTGGAATTTAAATTAGTTAATAATTGACTTCAAGAAAGAATTGATTTAAATTTATTAGTTTTGAGATTTTTCCAGGATATGATTATAACTTGGTTCATAACTTGATTTGATAAAAAGTGATTAAATGAATATTCTCAATTTTTAATAAATTTGAGATTGAATGTTTAATATTGATTTAAGTATATAAATTGGGATTTTAATAAATTATTATAAAAATGGTTAAGGGAATAATTTCCAATTTGAATAAACTTAAAGTTAAATGTTGAAATATAATTGGAATTTTTATTGTAAATGTTGGAATTTTTAAACTTTAAACTTTAAACTTTAAACTGAAATTGTTAAACTGGAACTGATTTAAATTGAACTTTGGAATTTAAGATGATTTAAATCGACTTGCAAAATTTGAGGAAACTAATTTTATTATGTAAAGTATTTTATATATAAACTATTTTAATTTATAAAGTATATATATGATTTTCAACATCTAAACTGTTTAAGTGGAAAGTGTTATGATTTCAAAGTGCTATGATTTCAAAAGTGTTATGATTTCGAAAGTGTTACAATCTTTGAATGGTAATTTAATTTGAAAAGAAAATATTAAAAAAATCTATAATTTAATAACGAAATGAACACTAAAATGAAATATAACGATGTTAATGTAAGTTGATTATTAACAACGTGTATGAAACAATTAATTGTAATAGTATAAAATGTTTACTTGGCTATACATTTATGTATAAAGGAAAAAATTGGTAAAATAATGGAAAATCAAGATTTATTAATTTATTGTAATTAAAATTTAATAACTGGATTAATTGCAATTAAATGAAATTAAATGTCTAAATATTACTTTAATTGAAATTAGAAGGAAATTGAGAATATTGTGTGATAAATCATGAACCGATATTAATTTCATCCATTTGATAATAATAGATTAAATAATAGGATGAAAGGTCAAATTTAATGGAATTACTGGTAATTTAATCTATAATTTCTGAATTTAATGAAATTGGAATTTAACACTGAAATTGATAGATTTATCAACTCTAAATTGACATCTAAATTTGTTAAAATTAGTGTAAATGATTAAGAAAATTGAAAAAGGTAAAAATTGAAATTATAGAATTGAAATTTAAGATTCGATTTAATTAATTAATTATTAATTTATTTAATTAATGTAAAAATAGCCATTTTTTCCACTGACTTGGATTTCGACGAAACCAGTTTCATCGGATCCGTAACGGTGAATTATTGTAGGATTTTAAGTTTCGTATCGATTGAACTTGTCATTTGATCGCAAGGACTTTAAACGCCTAGAAATCAATTTAATTGAAATCAATTTCAAATAACTTAATTTCAGCATAACTTCTTCATATGATGGAATTTGGACCTGAAACATGTTCCGCTGATTTTAAAATATTTTAAAACATCTATTTTGATATATGGGTTGACCCATTTTCGTTTCGGAGTTGAAACGGGCTTTTTGGGTCGTGAAGCGTTCAACTTTCAAACCGATTCGGTCCAATTGTTTCTATTTTATAATCCACCTATAAATATATCGTTATAAACCCTAGCCTACTTCTTATTCCTCATTTTTGTACGTTCAATTCCATCAGCTCTTCCTCTTTCCAATAGCTGCAAACCCTAATTCCAATTGCAATCTCAAATAAAATTCAAAGCCAAAAATTCAAACTCTTCAAATTATATCATATTTTATATTGTCGGAAAGCTGTCGACGAGCGCATCTCCGAACTACAATTAGTTTTTCAATTTGATGCACCATTTGACCAAAAATTCAGGATGAACCTCGGCCATTCATCGGCCATAATATCGATCCAACGGTGGATCCGCAGCCAATCGACGATCGGCTAGTGCCGTTGTGGAGGTAGCGTCGAGCCACACACATCAGTGTATTGGGTTCGTCGAGATGGTCAACGGGATTGCCGGAATCGATCAATTTCTCTACGCGACATCGTACGCGAGATGTACGATCGGAGTCGGCCACGACTTTGTGGCGAGGTCGGCCGGGGATGCTGGTGTGGGGTGCGTTCTCTGATCGCTGGCCAGAGCGTCGAGGCAGCGGTGAATATTGATGGAGTAGCGGCGGCTTCTAGGTTTTTGGGTTCGAGTGTTCTGCACGTGAATAGGTCACATGCACGTTCCAGAAGGAGGTGACGTGTACGACATTTTTTTATAATTCAATTTGTATAATGTTCTAATCGTGATAACTTTTGCGTGCTAGGTCATATTCATGCGTGGTTTTCTCCGCTAGGTTCATATTGGAATTCCGGACATTTTGGCACTTGTTTGGATGAATTCTGAGACTATCAAATTTTAGGTTTAAATTGGATTTAAATTCAATTTAAATTCAAAAGGTGAGTGTTTTAACCCACTCATGACTTCTAAAATTTCTTATGTTTGTTAAATTGATTTATGATGGGATTAGAAATTTATTTACGACTGTTCGGCATATTTTGAATCATCATCTCAGTTTATTTGAATTTATTTGGATAAAATAGTTATTTAATTTATTTTTGAACATAAACTGCCAGTAAATGCCTGTTATTTATTATCTGTTCTACATTGATGTTATTGGCTGAATTAGATGATGATTGTGATAAATGTTTGATGATTGATATTGGATGAATGGATGTTGTATTTTATATGGCTATAAACTGCAAGTTGTTATGGATTTTTATTTCATTTGGGATTGTGATTAGAAATGATATATAACCATATTTATATTTTTAAATTACGGATTGAAATAATATATATCCGTATCACTTGACCATAGGATAGAAAATTATATACAGACACCGTGGTCTATATATATAAAATATTTTGAACTGATTTCTATGGTTTTGTAAAGAAATATACGATTTTATATAAATAATGTTATATGATGTTATTCTTGATTTTGAACTATGTAAAAAAAATTAATATAAAATAAGTTTGATAATAAAGTTTGATTTTATGGAAGACAATATGGTTAAGTATATGAATTATATTTTAATATAGAGTTATAACGATTTAAATAAATTAACGTTGGAAGATAAATTGGAAATTTATGTGAAATTGAATTTATTTAAGAATTTAACTCAAATAAGTTGATGTGAAATTTATTAAATTAGAAATTTTAAAAAGGTATGATTATTATCACTTGATTTTTGAGTTAAGGTGAATTAAAGGAGTATTTCGAGTATAAGTAAATTTAAGGAAATATTTAGTTATTTGAAATTTAGGATTTATTTAAATGATAATGGATTTATTAAGTAAAAATATTTCAAAACTAAATAATGGAAAATTGAATTTCATATGTATATATGAAATTTCCAAACCCAGTTGTGAAATTGTTGAATATTTAAAGTTGGAAATATATTGAATTTGGAATGGTTTATTGTGTGGACCAAATCTGTTTTGAAATCGATATAATTTGGAATAATTTATTTGGAAATGGGATTGAATTGAAGTTTACGATTTGGGAATTGATTTGGGAAATTGAAGAGGCTATTTTATTATATAAAGTGTTTCAAATATTTAAACCATTTAAGTGGTGGAAGTTATGTTCAAAGTAACGAGTTTCAAGGTAATATTCAAATGTTTTGATTTCGAAATGTTATAACTTTGAAAGCGTTATGATTTTAGAAAAGGATATATTTGAATTGAAAATGATATCGCATTGATTTGGTTTTGAAAGGAAATGATATTTGGTTTTAGAGTATAAATTATTTTGAAATGACCGCGGTGTTATAATAACGTTTGGTTGTTAAAGAGACTGGGATCGGAAGTTGTCATACCCTCTGCCAACTCCGATAACCACTTTAACTATCGTGTACGCGGTGGAGATTCCAGAATGAAGTAGGATGGTGGCGACGTTCTATTAAGGTATATACGTGGACCCGACTCCCGTGAGTTGTCATAAGGTGGCTAAAACAGGAGCGATTCTCGAGCCAAAGAGGTAGCACCTCTTATCGAACACACTCCTTCGATATTATACTCTGGCCTTTGGATTGATTCGGTGGCCATTTTTGATTTTTGATTTTGGGGGTGTGGCTCGAAGTGGGCGGTATTAGCTGCTACGCGTTACCACCAGCCCGGATGCATAATTGGTATATCTACCATGGCATTGCCTTGTGTGTCGTGTCACCTACCCTAGTGCGCATTGTATGAGTTTGATTCGTGTCGTACCTATGGAGTATCCTCTGATAGCCTCTCGATCAGGAGGTATTACGGTACTGTATAGACTATTGGCACTATTACGCGTTAAGGTGGAAAATGTAAAGCCTTAATGCTATTTAAAAGTAAGTTTATTTTACTAATAGACATTATTATAATAGCGAAATATTACTACATAGTAAATAGTTTAACGGATTCTTAGGAGATGTGAATCCCGAGCATCTTTTAAGTTACTGCACTCACGTTAGACACTGGATAGGAGATGCCAAATCCCGTAAACATCTCTTACGCCATTCCACTCATTTTATTTTTTGTTGATTTAACTCACATAAGATCTTTTCGTTCTGACTCGAGTGTTTTGTCTTTTCAAGTCGCTCGGGTCAGTCTGAGCATTTCAGGATTTGAAGACTTTATTTCAAAGGGATGAAGACAAAGATTGTATCACTATTATTTATTATATTACTCCACTACATGTACACTGTTCCGCTGCATTATTTATTTTTCTCTGGTATGTGTAACTATGATATGTGGTGTATAGGTATAACTAAATGTTTTGTAAAACAGCTTCATGAACTGTTTATTTGATTATTATATTTTGTCGCTCTGTTGCGAGATTTTGTTTTGTTTTTTCTTTCTCTGCTTTTTCTCATTCACCGCAATAATAATCCGCCCTTCTATATGATTTAAGTCAAACGTGTGTGGTTTATCGTTGATTTAAAGCGTACAAAAAGGCGGGATGTTACATCTGGTGTCAGAGCTTTGGTTTAGCGATAAACCTTAGCTTTGTGGGGTCTGACTCTTTATTAATAGGGTAGCGATACCCTATGATGAGTCGCTGAGAGTATATATATGAGAGAGCGTATTTGTTAGTGTTATAAAAAGGTTTTTATATTATGTTATTTTGTTCTGTTTTGTATTTATAAATTCTGGTTGGTGCATAGGACGCTATGAGATCAATAGGGATATCTAAACACTTAATTGGACAGATCGACACAATATTTGTTTTGAATATAGGTGGATGAAATAATTTCACCTATTATATTTTCTGTATATAAAGTAATAAATTTTATAAATGGTATATTTAGTTGTAATATATTTATTTGTTAGGTAGTGAAATTTTTAGATATTAGTTGGAAATAAGATTTGAAAAGTAAAATAAATGAGAATAAATAGGAAATTTCGAACTTAAGTTCCAAGGTTTTAAAAATTTCTTTTGAATGATTTTGGAATATAAAAATAATATTAGTTAGAAGTATTTTCTGGTATAAATATTTCAATATAATTTGAAAGTATTGTTTTAAAGGAATTTTGGAAGAAATAAGTACTGTACTCTCCTCTCTGTCATTGGAAAATAATTTAGATGATGAGTGCACGCATTATCGACATTCATTTTCGAGTTTCTAAGTGGGAAGGCCACTGTAGTAGTTTTACTGCAGATTTATTTTGATAAACAAATATAAATTTTAAATTGTTTTAAATATAATTGGATATATAGGTTATAAGTATATATTTATCTATTATTTTAAAATAATTTGAAATTTAACCCGGTATTCAATTCTTAAGTTTCCTTTAATTAATAGTTTCAATTATTTGTGTGAAATGGAATCTAACTAATTAATAATTGGAACCTATAAATGAAATAAGTTAAACTTGTGTAATTTTCAATTTGCATTCTTTAACATATATATAACTTACCAAAAAATGTAAAAAGTTGAAATGTTAATAAAAAAATGTAATAGGATATTATACAAGTAAAAATTTGAAATAATGAAAATATTCAATGAAATTCTTTAGTAAATAAGAATTTGATGTTGTAGTTGTTATAAACTTATGTTATAATTGAAATATTACTATAACAAATTATGACAGAAGGTAAGCATTATACGAAAGTAATTAAGAATGCAAGTAAATGCAATTGATATGTCAAGTAACTGAATTGAATATGAATACTATGAATAAATGAATGAACATAAATGAAATTGAGAAATGAATGTAATGCAATAAAAAGAAAATTGATATAATATGAATAAGTAAAAATGAATGTTTGTAAGTAATAAATGAAAATAAATGAAATAAATACCGAATCAATGGATGGAAATAAAAAAATTGTATGAAAATATGATGTAAATTAAAAAGACAAATCATTATATGAATGAAAAGGAAGTCAAACAACCACTATTATGAAATGAAATTATTAAGAATGAACTTGATCTGTTGTTTGGAATTGTTCTTTGCTTGGTTTATGGTTGTTTGGGCATGGATGCTTTGAGATTGTTTGGATGTATGAATAATATATTTAGTTCATCTAAGACTGTTGAGTAAATGGTGCACTTAGTAGTTATTTTTCTTCTATACAATTTAAAGTTTTGAACCCGAACAACTATTTGTTTTGTTTGGTATGAATGATATTTGTGTTGATTTTATGTGATGGTTGTATGCTTTGTTGCAAGCGATAGTTGTTTATATTGATTTGTGTGACGCCCTACCTCTATACCCACGCTAGCCAAGAACACTACGGTGTAGTGCTGTCAACTAGCGCGGAGAATAAGGTTGTTGAGGAGCGACCATCCATGTAATTGCTTATCACACGGTGGCTATAAATAATCTTTGGAAACAAAAATAGAAATAAGCATAACACAAATCAGTCACAGACATCCATATCACAAAGGCGGAAGAAGATATGAATATATAACTAACACATGAAAGTGTACATCAGAGTAGTGGTCAAAAAGATCCACAATAGTACAAAAGAATAGCAACACGTGCTATGCAAAAGAATACAAATATGAGTCTATATCTCAAGTGTATACAACAAAAACTGCTAATCTAAATAGTTAGCCAAAAGTCAGAGTAGCAAATCCTGGGAAGAAGTCGAGCAGAAGCACCTGTAACATCTCGGTCTGACCCGAGTATTATTTAAGAAAATAATAAACAGATCAGTCTAGCTATAAATATCAGATGACATGATATAAAATAAAAGATATGCATAAACAAAAAATATCCATACTGACATACTACTATAAGTATGCAAATGATGATCAACAGAAGATCAATCAATAAGAGATAAATAAATATCACAAGAATCTTCTCAAAGATCCAAAGAGGGCATCATACCCTAAACTTGTACTCATAACAAGTCAATGACATAAATTCCAAAAATCGACACAAGAAATCCAGAAATCACAGAAAAAGGGAAAGAGGCCTATCACATGACGATCCGAAGACCATGGGAAGCTACCCCATATGGGTGAGTCGGAATCACCCAGATGAGGTCTAGGCTAACCAAAAAGCAAAAAGGTATGTGTGAGTGAAATCACACAAATGGTGTCTAGCCTAATCTCGCAACAAAAAGGTATGTGTGAGTGGAATCACACAAATGGTGTCTAGACTAACCTTGCGGACAAAGAGATGTGTGTGAGTCGGAATCACACCAATGAGATCTAGTCTAACCTTGCAAACAAAGAGACATCGCACAATTGCTAGTCTAAATCATAAAATGATCGTCATGATCAACGAGAAGTGTCAATTACACTAAGATAGTAAATATAAAAGTTTAGCTTCGTGTCCCATAACCACTTGCTTAACTTAAATATTTACGAACAAATTGTAGATCTCCACTAGAAAATTGTCACAATAGATTCAATCGAACAAGTCCAAGAATTAACCGACGAAGTAAACGCAAGCGTTTCATACCACTTGTTTTACTAAGTCGTTTAATTAGATTTCTCATACGAGTGAGGTAAAGGTTTGTATATACTAATAGATTGGAAATCGGTTTGAGAAAACGTGCATTGTTATAAAATAGTGTTGAAATCATTTGAAGAAAGAGTTTTGATATTTACTACTAGTATAGAAAACCTTTATATTTAAAAGTGACAAATCATAGAAGTGACTGTAGAAACAATCAATCATAAAAATTCACATTCGAAGACGTGAATAAGATCCAAAGAAACCAATAAAGAATCCATCGAAATAGATATTCAAAAATCCATAAAATCGACCGAGAAGCCCAAGATAATTTGTCTCGAAGAATGGTCAACTCAGCATCTCAACAAAGCAAGTTCTGTTGAATGTTTTTCAGATAAGATCCACGATGGAGGGGGGGTCCGGGGGGTGGCAACCCTCCAAGGTGGGGGTGCGGGGGCAACACCCCCGCTACGGGGTTCGACCTGCCCGGTCAGGTCACGGGGGTCCACGGGGCAACGCCCCGTCCAAAACTGTACGACCTAGTGAAGACCTAAGGGAGGATAGGATCGAGCGACCTCGATAATAAATGATAACAACAAATAGGATCATCATGAATCGATTTAAATTTGGAAACCAAGCAAAATAGGCGAAATAGGCAAAACAACAACAAGTCGGTCGGCCGGCTACAGAGCTCGGTCGACCGGACCATGTTTTGAAAAATTCTCGGGAAGCAGGTCGGTCGGCTGAGCTCTGTAGTTGTTCGACCGGACCTGAGACAGAGAAGTGCTATGCTTTTTTAGTAGCAGGTCGGTCGACCGGCCCAGTGGTTCGGTCGGCCGAACCTGATCGTTCTGCAAATTGAAACCTATCTCAAATGAGGTGCAAACTCCTTCAATTTGCAAACGGACAAGCACGGACGCTAGGGGATTACGCCCATCGGCTACCCGGTCCTATTGGCTCCTCGATGCATCACCAAAAACATGTTCCAACATCAAAGTTATGATTTTTAAAGATTTGAACTCTAAACACTAAAAATTGGAATATTCACCAAATCAATCCAAACCAAAAGCAAATGCACATGAATAATTGTTAGAAATTCATACCTAATGTTCAAAGATAGTTATAGACTAAGATGTGAGATAAAAATTTCACCTTTTCACAAAAACAATGAAGAAGAAACTTGAAAGCAAAGGGAGAATCAACCACTCTTCCACACAACCCAAATGAGTTTGAATCTATACTTTAAAAGAAGAACATTCCCAAAGTTAGGTTTAGGAATTTCTGAAATTGATAAGAGAATGAGTTGGAGAAGAAGAGGAGGAGGCTTACCAAAGCTTCTTCTATTGATTTGGAGCTAGAACTTGATTTGTAAATGGAAACTAGGGTTTGGAGTTTTAATTACCCATTCAACTCACCATTGTTGCTAAAGCTTGAGTATTAGGAATTAGAAATGAAGTAATGAAGAGTTTGAGTGGAGTTGGGTTCATATGTTAGGTTAATGGGCTGAAACCCAAACCAAAGCCCAAAGTGAAAAAGTAGCAAAATTCTACTATCTCCAAACATATCAAAGTTTATACTTAAAAAGACCGCAAACGTCATTTTGAACTCAATGGGAGTGGTCTCGAGTCCTAATTTGACTGTTTGCAAAAAGTAGCTTTTTCGGACAAAAATCCGATTAACGATGAAATATTTAAATAAAATATTTAAATACTCAATCATAAAATATGCAGGTTGTTACAGACTCCCCTCCTTAAAGAAATTGCATCCTCGCAATATTTAAGAAGAAAATATATAGTAACAACCATTAAAGCATATTCAACACAAAAGAAATTTGAAATAGGAAGTTCACCTCAAAGAGCTGGAGTAAGCAAGTCCGGGTGTGTTCGCTCGATGAATTCTCTGGATTCCCAAGAGCAATCCTTAGGATTTGAGGACCATTGAACCTTCACAAGCAGAACATCTTTATTTCGAAGTCGTTTGACCTCCGAAGCAATAATTCGAATAGGATGCTGCTCGTAAGTTAAATTCGGCGAAACTTCAATTTCTTCCACAACACCAGGCTCAAGAATAGAATCGGAATCTCGTAGGCATTTCCGTAATTGAGAAACATGAAACATGTCATGCATAGAAGAAAACTGAGCCAGTAATGTAAGGCGATAAGCCATAGAACCAATACGTTCAGTGATAGGAAATGGCCCAATATATCGGGGTGCTAACTTTCCCGATCGTCTGAAACGTACAACACCTTTCATAGGTGAAACACGTATAAAAACAGAATCTCCCACAGAAAATTCTAACTTCCTTCTTCGATTATCGGCATAGGACTTTTGTCTACTTTGGGCTTCTTTCATCCTATGTCGAATAAGTTCAATCTTCTCTGTGGAATCACGATTAAAATCTGGACCTAAAACCAGCTTCTCACCGGCCTCAAGCCAACAAGAAGGAGATCGGCATGGCCTTCCATAGAGTGCCTCGAAAGGTGCCATACCAATACTAGATTGGAAGCTATTATTATAGGAAAACTCAACAAGAGAAATATGATCTTCCCAACTTCCACCAAAATCAAGAACACATGCACGAAGAAGATCTTCAAGAGTTTGATTCACACGCTCGGTTTGTCCATCAGACTGGGGGTGATAAGCGGTGCTAAAATTAAGCTTCGTCCCTAAAGCTTTTTGAAGACTCTTCCAAAATCCACTAGTAAACAATGGATCACGATCACTAACAATAGAAGTAGGAACTCCATGCAATTTAACAATTTCTTTAATAAAAAGTTTGGCCAAAAGAGGTACGGTCCGATTGGACCGAACGGGAATAAAATGGGCAGATTTATTAAGCCTATCAACTATAACCCATAAGCTATCATGACCAGAACGAGAACGGGGAAGGCCGTCTATAAAATCCATGGAAATTTGATCCCACTTCCAAATTGGAATTTCTAAAGGTTGCAATAACCCACCGGGCCTTTGATGTTCGGCCTTAACAAGTTGGCATGTCATGCAACACTTAATAAAGTTAGCGATGTCGGATTTCATTCCCTTCCAATAATAAAGTCGCTTCATATCAGCGTACATTTTACTGCTACCGGGATGAATGGTAAATTTAGAACGATGAGAATCTTCTAAAATATCTTTAAGAAGATTTCCAATATTCGGTACGATAAGTCTACCAAATTTCCGAATGCCTCCATGAGAATCAATATCAAATCTTTCAAACCTTCAATATCACTTCTATCCTTAATATTTTGGCCAAGAAGAACCAGTTCAGGATTTAGCCTTTGAGCTTCAAGAATGCGGTCAAAGAGAGAAGGATGAGCCTCAAGGCTACATAAAACAAATGATGAGCATAAATCGGATACGCGCTCCCGAATCTCACAAGTGGATAAGATCTCGAGATCATTCCATTCGGATATCATCATAGAAACAACTGCTTGTTGCTTACGGGTAAGAGTATCAGCGACACGATTACCCTTACCGGGGGTATAAAGAATATCAAGATCATAAGGAGCAAGGAACTTGAGCCAACGTTGTTGACGTAAATTAAGTTCCTTTTGAGAAAATAAATATTTCAAAGACTTATGGTCCGTGTAAAGAATAAATTTCTCTCCCAATAGATAATGATGCCAAATTCGAAGGGCGAAAACAATAGCCGCGAGTTCTAAATCATGTGTGGCATATCTAGTCTCGGTCGGCTTCAATTGCCTAGAAGCATAAGCAATAACACGTTCTTTTTGCATAAGAACGGCACCCAAACCAACTCGGCTAGCATCGGTATAAACAACAAAATCTTGATTCCCTTCGGGAATAACGAGAATAGGAGCATCGGAAAGGAGTTCTTTCAATTTCTGAAAAGAAGTTTCACATTTGTCCGACCAAATGTATTTGACACCTTTCTTCGTTAAGCTAGTGAGAGGCACGGCAATCTTAGAAAAGTCTTTGATAAAACGGCGGTAATAACCCGCCAATCCAAGAAAACTACGAATCTCCGTCACACTCTCCGGTCTCTTCCAATCTTGAATCGCTTCAACCTTTGAAGGATCCACGGAAATTCTGGATTCGGAAATAATATGACCGAGAAACTTAACACGAGATTTCCAAAAGTGGAATTTAGAAAACTTTGCTTTTAATTGATTACTCCTAAGAGTTTCCAATACAATCCGAAGATGCTTTTCATGCTCCTCCTCGGTTTTTGAATACACAAGAATATCATCAATAAAGATGAGAACAAATCGATTGAGGAAGTCTTTGAAAACTCTATTCATAAGGTCAACGAAATAAGCCGGAGCATTCGTTAAACCAAATGGCATAACAAGCCATTCATAAGATCCATAACGAGTACGGAATGACGTCAAAGGAATGCTATCCTCTGCAATACAAAGCTGATGGAAACCAGTAGCCAATTCCAATTGTGAAAAGACTCTAGCACCACTAAGTTGGTCAAATAAATCATCAATCCGAGGTAAAGGATATTTATTCTTGATAGTAAGATCATTAAGCTTGCGGTAGTCAACGCAAAGCCTAAGTGTACCATCAGATTTCTTCACAAAAATAACCGAAGCTCCCCAAGGAGAGGAACTAGAACGAATAAATTACTTCGTCTTCAATTCGGATAATTGTTTGCGCATCTCCTCATTTTCTTTATTGGACGTACGATAAGGAGGACGAGTAATAGGTTGAGCTCTAGGGATAAGATTAATTCTGAACTCAATTGCTCGCTTAGGTGGTAATCCTAAAACGGGCTCAAATATGTCAGAAAATTCACGTACAATGTGAATAAGAGTAATTATATCTTCCTCATCATCATTATCGTCATCACGAGGATTTAAAGAATATAAAGATGCAACCAAGTTGGAATCCGAATCTTTAAGGTCAATAGAAATTTGCTTAACAGATTGAGGATGTCGAAGATGAATAGTCCGCTCAGGACATAGGATTTGAGCTTCATAGCGATTAAGCCAATCCATTCCCAAAATCATTCCAAAGCCTAGGTAACGCATAACATGCAAATCGGCTGGGAATGGAAAATCACATAAAATAATCTCCACATTTTTACAAAGCAAACTAAGAGTTGCGGATCGACCAACAGGATTCGCAATTCTCAAGGAAGTCATTAATGCAGTAACACTTAAGGAAAAAGTGTCTACCAGTTCCTTTGATATAAAGGAATGGGATGCGCCCGTATCAAAGAGAACTCTAATAGGTTGATCATGAAATAAAATAATACCATCAAGAATGGAGTGAGAAATACCTTGGCCACGAGATGTGTTGCCATGGGCTTGAGCCACATTCAACTTTCCTTCCTTCTTGCCTTCACGTTTGAGGCATTGATGTATGTAATGATCTGGGCTCTTACAATAGCGACAAGATTTGGGCTTAGAGCACTTATTCGCAAAATGATCCCCAGATTCACAATTGAAGCATCTCGCACCACTAGAAGAAGGAGACTTTGCAGCAGGGGTTGCTTGCTTACCCTTTTTGTCGAGATAAGGGCCTTTGAATTTATTGGGCCTCTTTTTGTGGTTGAAGTTGGGTTTGGAAGCTACTACTTCAACATCACTTTCTTTGTCAGCCTCTTCCAGACGAAGAGAGATATCTATAAGTTGGTCGAAAGGAACTTCTAACTTAGAAGTAATGGCTTCTTGAGGCTTTTGTTTAAGCCATACACGAACCTCTGGTTCTTCTTCAATGGGGTGTTGATGTATTCAACCCCATATTTGGAAAGCGACTCAAAGGCTGCGACGTAATCAGTCACAGAGAACTCACCTTGAACAAGGTCTATAAAGCGTCGAGCCAGAGTTACCTTCTCTGCTTCTGGTACAAATTTTAACTCGAAGCATGTCCGGAATTGCTCCCAGGTAAGGTCCGCTTCGTTGACTTCAGAAATAAGAAGTTCATACCAGTCCAATGCTCTCTCTTGGAGCATACTGGAAGCCACCTGAACACGGTGAAGATCGATGAGGTTCATGCGAGAAAAGATTCGATCGCATGATCTTAACCAAGCTTGGACCTCGATAATAGTTTCGAAACCTTTGAATGGCTTCCCACCCAAATTGTTATAATCGCTGCACAAACATGCAAATCCCGACTTTGGGTGAGTAGGTTCCGGATTAGCTCCAGCTGCTTGAGCATTCGTTACTAAATCAAGAAGCTGTTGAGCAGTCATAAAAACTCCATCCTGGGGTGGAGTGCTAGATGGTCCCGCTCTAGGAAGGCCTGGTCTAGACATTTCTCTTCCTTTAGAAAAAAAAAAGAAGAGAAAGAAGAAGGTTATTCACCAATGAATATCAAGCAATCTTGATAGATAAAACAAGGAATCATAAAGGATATAGGATGAATCAGTACGACGACTCGAATTAATCCTAAGACATAACTCCTAAGGTGGACTTAGGACGATGATCCTTGTTAAGTTATTCTACATTGTTCCGAAGTTTGGCTCCGATACCAAGCTGTAACGCCCCACCTCTATACCCACGCTAGCCAAGAACACTACGGTGTAGTGTTGTCAAATAGCGCGGAGAATAAGGTTGTTGAGGAGCGACCATCCATGTAATTGCTTATCACACGGTGGCTATAAATAATCTTCGGAAACAAACATAGAAATAAGCATAACACAAATCAGTCACAGACATCCATATCACAATGCGGAAGAAGATATGAATATATAACTAACACATGAAAGTTTACATCAGAGTAGTGGTCAAAAAGATCCACAATAATACAAATGAATAGCAACACGTGCTATGCAAAAGAATACAACTATGAGTCTATATCTCAAGTGTATACAATAAAAATTGCTAATCCAAATAGTTAGCCAAAAGTCAGAGTAGCAAATCCTGGGATGAAGTCAAGAAGAAGCACCTGTAAATCTCGGACTGACCCGAGAATTATTTAAGAAAATAATAAACGGATCAGTTTAGCTATAAATATCAGATAACATGATATAAAATAAAAGATATGGCATAAACATAAAATATCCATACTGACATACTACTATAAGTATGCAAATGATGATCAACAGAAGATCAATCAATAAGAGATAAATTAATATCACAAGAATCTTCTCAAAGATCCAAAGAGGGCATCATACCCTAAACTTGTACTCATAACAAGTCAATGACATAAATTCCAGAAATCAACACAAGAAATCCAGAAATCATAGAAAAAGGGAAAGAGGCCTTTCACATGACGATCCGAAAACCATGGGGAGCTACCCCATATGGGTGAGTCAGAATCACCCAGATAAGGTCTAGGCTAACCAAAAAGCAAAAAGGTATGTGTAAGTGGAATCACACAAATGGTGTCTAGCCTAACCTCGCAACAAAAAGGTATGTGTGAGTGGAATCACACAAATGGTGTCTAGACTAACCTTGCGGACAAAGAGATGTGTGTGAGTCGGGATCACACCAATGAGGTCTAGTCTAACCTTGCAAACAAAGAGACATCACACAATTTCTAGTCTAAATCATAAAATGATCGTCATGATCAACGAGAAGTATCAATTACACTAAGCTAGTAAATATAAAAGTTTAGCTTCGTGTCCCATAACCACTTGCTTAACTTAAATATTTACGAACAAATTGTAGATCTCCACTAGAAAATTGTCACAAGAGATTCAATCGAACAAGTCCAAGAATTAACCGACGAAGTAAACGCAAGCGTTTCATACAACTTGTTTTACTAAGTCGTTTAATTAGATTTCTCATACGAGCGAGGTAAAGGTTTGTATATACTAATAGATTGGAAATCGGTTTGAGAAAACGAGCATTGTTATAAAATAGTGTTGAAATCATTTGAAGAAAGAGTTTTGATATTTACTACTAGTATAGAAAACCTTTATATTTTAAAGTGACAAATCATAGAAGTGATTGTAGAAACAATCAATCATAAAAATTCACATTCGAAGACGTGAATAAAATCCAAAGAAACCGATAAAGAATCCATCGAAATAGATATTCAAAAATCCATAAAATCGACCGAGAAGCCCAAGATAATTTGCTTGAAGAATGGTCAACTCGGCATCTCAACAAAGCAAGTTCTGTTGAATGTTTTTCAGATAAGATCCCCGATGGAGGGGGGTCCGGGAGGTGGCAACCCCCCAAGGTGGGGGTGCGGGGGCGACACCCCGCTACGGGGTTCGACCTGCCCGGTCAGGTCACGGGGGTCCAGGGGGCAGCGCCCCCGGCGGGGTGCGGGGCGGCTCCCCGTCCAAAACGGTACGACCTAGTGAAGACCTAAGGGAGGATAGGATCGAGCGACCTCGATAATAAATGATAACAACAAATAGGATCATCATGAATCGATTTAAATTTGGAAACCAAGCAAAATAGGCGAAATAGGCAAAACAACAACAGGTCGGTCGGCCGGCTACAGAGCTCGGTCGACCGGACCCTGTTCTGAAAAATTCTCGGGAAGCAGGTCGGTCGGCTGAGCTCTATAGTTGGTCGACCGGACCTGAGACAGAGAAGTGCTATGCTTTTTTAGTAGCAGGTCGGTCGACCGGCCCAGTGGTTCGGTCGGCCGAACCTGATCGTTTTGCAAATTGAAACCTATTTCAAATGAGGTGCAAACTCCTTCAATTTGCAATCGGACAAGCAAGGACGCTAGGGGATTACACCCATCGGCTACCCGGTCCTATTCGCTACTCGATGCATCACCAAAACATGTTCCAAAATCAAAGTTATGATTTTTAAAGATTTGAACTCTAAACACTAAAAATTGGAATATTCACCAAATCAATCCAAACCAAAATAAAATACACACGAATAATTGTTAGGAATTCATACCCAACGTTCAAAGATAGTTATAGACTAAGATGTGAAATAAAAATCTCACCTTTTCACAAAAACAATGAACAAGAAGCTTGAAAGAAAAGGGAGAATCAACCACTCTTCCACACAACCCAAATGAGCTTGAATCTATGCTTTAAAAGAAGAACATTCCCAAAGTTAGGTTTAGGAATTTCTGAAATTGATAAGAGAATGAGTTGGAGAAGAAGAAGAGGAGACTTACCAAAGCTTCTTCTATTGATTTGGAGCTAGAACTTGATTTGTAAATGGAAACTAGGGTTTGGAGTTTTAATTTCCCATTCCACTCACCATTGTTTCTAAAGCTTGAGTATTAGGAATTAGAAATGAAGTAATGAAGAGTTGGAGTGGAGTTGGGTTCATATGTCAGGTTAATGGGCTGAAACCCAAACCAAAGCCCAAAGTGAAAACGTAGCAAAATTCTACTATCTCCAAACATATCAAAATTTATACTTAAAAAGATCGCAAACGTCATTTTGAACTCAATGGGAGTGGTCTCGAGTCCTAATTTGAATGTTTGCAAAAAGTAGCTTTTTCGGACAAAAATCCGATTAACGATGAAATATTTAAATAAAATATTTAAATACTCAATCGTAAAATATGCAGGTTGTTACAATTTGTTTGCTATTCACTGAAACAACTTTAAACATTTCATTTTATATAATTACTAAGTCTTTTTAGATTATATAATGAAATGCATGTTATGGAAGCAATCGCTACTGCTTTTGGTTTCATAATTACGCATTTGTTTGTCCGAAAATAGGTACGCTCTCGGATTACTGTTTTATAGCGTTATTATATTATTTTCCCGTTGTTGGGACGTATTTTTTTGAGATATTGTGATATATATTGTTATATTTGATACTATATTTTCTTCTAAGCCTCCCCGTGCAAAGGAGACTGCCAAAATTTTCCGTAAATTTTGGACTTAGAATTTTTTTGGAAAATGTTCTCCAAACCTTATTAATTTAAGTATAAAAAGATTTAATTGTTATAAGTTGGTATATTTTATTTAAAGTAATTAACTCTGAAAATTTATGTTGCTTATAAAATTAATATTTTGGATTAGATATTTTGATTTCTAAATTCTTCTTTCTTTTCCCTTTTCGAGGATGAAAAGTTTTGAATGGGGGAGAGTGTAACGACCCGTAATTTTCGATAATTAAATTTTGTTAATTTAATAAGTTTTGGTAATTTAATTCGGAAAGAAAATAAAAAAATAACAAAAATCTATAATTTAATAATGAAGTGAACACTAAAATAAAGTATAACGATGTTAATGTGAGTTGATTATTAACAACTTGTATGAAACTCCAATTAATTGTAATAGTATAAAATGTTTACTTGGCTATAAATTTATGTATAAAGAAAAAAATTGGTAAAAAGAATGGAAAATAAAGATTTATTAATTTATTGGAATTTAAATTTAATAATTGGATTAATTGCAATTAAATGAAATTAAATGTCTAAATATTACGTTAATTGAAATTAGATGGAAATTGAGAATGTTATGTGATAAATCATGAACCAATGTTAATTTCATCTATTTGATAATAGATTAAATAATAAGATGAAAGGTCAAATTTAATTGAATTATTGGTAATTTAACCTATAATTTCTGAATTTAATGAAATTGAAATTTAACACTGAAATTGATAGATTTATCAACTCTAAATTGACATTTAAATTTGTTTAAATTACTGTAAATGATTAAGAAAGTTGAAAAGGGAAAATTTTCAATTACAGAATTGAAATTTAAGATTTGATTTAATTAATTAATTATTAATTTATTTAATTAATGTAAAAATAGCCATTTTTCCACTGACTCGGATTTCGACGAAAGCAGTTTCATCGGATCTGTAACGGTGAATTATTGTAGGATTTCAAGTTTTGTATCGATCGAACTTGTCGTTTGACCGCACGGACTCGAAACGCCTAGAAATCAATTTAATTGAAACCAATTGAAATCAATTTGAAATAACTTGATTTCAGCATAACTTCTTCATATGATGGAATTTGGACCTGAAATATGTTCCATTAATTTTAAAATATTTTAAAACATCTATTCTGATATATGGGTTGACCCATTTTCGTTCCGGAGTCGAAACGGGCTTTTTGGGCCATGGAGCATTCAACTTTCAAACCGATTCGATCCAATTGTTTCTATTTTCCGATCCAACTATAAATATGTCGTTATAAACCCTAGCCTACCTCTTATTACTCATTTCTGTATGTTCAATTCCATCAGCTTCTCCTCTTTCCAATGGCTGCAAACCCTAATTCCAATTGCAATTTCAAATAAAATTCAAAGCCAAAAATTCAAACTTTTCAAACTATATCATATTTTATATCGTCGGAAAGCACTCAATGAGTGCACCTTAGAACAACAATTCGTTTTTCAATTTGATGCACCATTTGGCCATAAATTTAGGATGAACCTCGGCCATTCATAGGCCACAAATCGATCCAACGGTGGATCCGCATCCAATCGACGATCGGCTAGTGCCATTGCAGAGGTAGCGTCGAGCAGCACGCTTATGTCTATTGGGTTCATCGAGATGGTCAACAAGATTGCCGGAATCGATCAATTTCTCTGTACGACGTCGTACGCGAGATGTACGATCGGAGTCGGCAGCGACTTCATGGCGAGGTCGGCCAGAGATGCTGGCGTGGGGTGCGTTCTTTGATCGCTGGCCAGAGTATCGAGGCAGCGGTGAAAATTGATGGAGTAGCGGCGACTTCTAGGGTTTTGGGTTCGAGTGTTCTGCGGTGAACAGGTCACGTGCGCGTTCTAGAAGGAGGTGACGTGTACGACATTTTATTTACTACCTTTTTATAATTCAATTTGTATAATGTTCTAATCGTGATAACTTTCGAGTACGAAGTACAATTCACACGCGATTTTCTCCGCTAGGTTCGTATTGATATTTTGGGCATTTTGGATTTTGTTTGGACGAATTCCGAGACTATTAAAATTTTGGGTTTAAATTGGATTTAAATTCAATTGAAATTCAAAAGGTGAGTGTTTTAATCTACTCACGACTTCTAAAATTTCTTATGTTTGTTAAATTGATTTATGATGGGATTAGAAATTTACTTATGACTATTTGGCATATTTTGAATCATCATCTCAGTTTATTTGAATTTATTTGGATAAAATAGTTATTTAATTTATTTTTGAATATAAACTACCAGTAAATGCCTATTATTTATTATCTGTTCTATATTGATGTTGTTGAATCAATTGGATGGTGATTGTGATAAATGTTTGATGATTGATATTGGATGAATGGATGTTGCATTTTATATTGCTATAAACTGCAAGTTGTTACGGATTTTTATTTCATTTGGGATTGTGGTTTGAAATGATACATAACCGTATTTATATTTTTAAATTACGGTTTGAAATGATATATATCTGTATCACTTCACTATAGGATAGAAAATTATATACAGACACCGTGGTCTCTCTCTCTCTCTCTCTCTCTATATATATATATATATATATATATATAATATTTTGAACTGATTTTTATGGTTTTGTAAAGAAATATACGGTATTATATATGATGTTATTCTTGATTTTGAACTATGTACAATTTGTTTAATATAAAATAAGTTTGATAATAAAGTTTGATTTTATGGAGGACAATATGGTTAAATATATAAATTATATTTTAATATAGAGTTATAATGATTTAAATAAATTATGGTGGAAGATAAATTGGAAATTTATGTGAAATTGAATTTATTTAAGAATTTAACTCAAATAAGTTAATGTGAAATTTATTAAATTGGAAATTTTAAAAAGGTATGATTATTATCACTTGATTTTTGAGTTAAGGTGAATTAAAGGAGCATTTCAAGTATAAATAAATTTAAGGAAATATTTAGTTATTTGAAATATAGGATTATTTAAATGATAATGGATTTATTAAGTAAAAATATTTCATAACTAAATAATGGAAAATTGAATTTGATATGTATATATGAAATTTCCAAACCCAGTTGTGAAATTGTTGAATATTTAAAGTTGGAAATATATTGAATTGGAATGGTTTATTTTATGGATCAAATCTGTTTTGAAATCGATATAATTTGGAATAATTTATTTGGAAATGGGATTGAATTGAATTTTACGATTTGGGAATTGATTTGGGAAATTGAAGAGGCTATTTTATTATATAAAGTGTTTCAAATATTTAAACCATTTAAGTGGTGGAAGTTATGTTAAAAGTTACGAGTTTCAAGGTAATATTCAAATGTTTTGATTTCGAAATGTTATAACTTTGAAAGTGTTATGATTTTAGAAAAGGATATATTTGAAATGAAAATGATACCGCATTGATTTGGTTTTGAAAGGCAATGATATTTGGTTTCAGAGTATAAATTATTTTGAAATGACCGCGGTGTTATAATAACGTTTGGTTGTTAAAAAGACCGGGATCAGAAGTTGTCATACTCTCTGCCAACTCCGAAAACCACTTTAACAACCGTGCACGGGGTGGAGATTCCAGAATGAAGTAGGATGGTGGCGACGTACTATTTAGGTATATACGTGGACCCGACTCCCGTGAGTTGGCATAAGGTGGCTAAAACTAGAGCGATTCTCGGGCCAAGGAGGTAGCCCCTCTTATCGGACACACTCCTTCGATATTATACTCTGACCTTTGGATTGATTCGGTGGCCACTTTTGATTTTTGATTTTGGGGGTGTGGCTCGAGGTGGGAGGTAGTAGCTGCTATGCGTTATCACCAGCCCGGATGCGTAATTGGTATATCTTCCCTGGCATTGCCTTGTGTGCCGTGTCACCTACCCTTGCGCGCCTTGTAAGAGTTTGATTTGTGTCATGCCTATGGAGTATCCTCTGGTAGCCTCCCGATCAGGAGGTACTACTATACTGTATAGACTATTGACACTATTACATGTTAACGTGGAAAATGTAAAGTCTTAACGCTATTTAAAAGTAAGTTTATTTTACTAATAGACATTATTATAATAGCGAAATATTACTACATAGTAAGTAGTTCAACGAATCCTTAGGAGATGTGAATCCCGAGCATCTCTTAAGTTACTGCACTCACGTTAGACACTGGATAGGAGATGTCAAATCCCGTAAACATCTCTGACGCCGTTCCACTCATTTTATTTTCTATTGATTTAACTCACATAAGATCTTTTAGTTCTGACTCGAGTGTTTTGTCATTTCAATTCGCTCGGGTCAGTCTGAGAATTTCAGGATTTGAAGATTTTATTTCTGGAGGATGAAGAAGATTGTATCATATTATTATTATTATTATTATGAAGAAAAGGATAAACATTACCATCTCATTAAATCCACTTGATCACTTGAAACATGTCCAAAATATAATAGAGAAATTTCATAATATAATATCCCTGCAAATGAAAATATACATTACTATGGCATTTCACTTCATAAGATAGAATGAATATGCTTAATCGGATGCATCAACATGGTTATCAGAAAGAGGCCGAGTAGCAACAGTAGGTAGGACTTCTTCGTGCCTTCTCTTTGCTTCGAGATCAATCTGCACCTCAGCTAGAGTTAGTGCAGGTGATTGAACAAAATGCATATTTGGGTCATCGGCCAACTTCATTGAAAGATAGAGGAAGGGCTTCCCAAAATTTTAGTTGCTCTTTGCAGATATCTCATAGCACCATAGATTTTTCCTTCAGACACATACACATAGTGTCTGTGTTGTGTCCTCTCAATCAAACTTTACATCAGCAATCTATATGGCAGTCCCGACCATAAACCTATGCCCAACCTACTACAAGTGCATATGCTATGCATGGCTAATATCTTGGTGTGCCGCATGCAGCTGCTAATGATGCACCATCTCAGTCCCAGTACATTCCAATCGAAGCTAAAATTCATGATCTTAACCCCGTTGCCTCGCTCCGTGCATAACATGTACATGCACTGCATTTTGCACACCATGCGGTTGATGCTCATAAGAATGTGGTGCAATTGGTGCTGCATCCTGACAAACTGGTTATTCATGAGGAAGCTACACCATAACAAACTCAATTTCGGGCTTGGTCTGCTTCTATCTCTCTTGCATCCGATGTGCAAGTGCCGACTGAAGTAATTCATGGTGTTGGACAATCTTCTCCTGTTGCCCACTCAACTGCAACCCGCTTCCCACGATCAATGCTCCTACGAATTAACACACATGCTCACTCTCTCCCTTAACAAGCACATCTGTCGCATGCCAGCTATGCTCTTAAATCTGGTGTTCATGTCTCTAGCACTGATTGAGTAGTTGATGCTAAGCTGCCCCCAACAAATCTACGTAGCAAATACCAATCCTAGCTTCTAAAAGCATTCCAAATCTCTTGAGCTGAAATAAAACCTTTGGTTTAACTTCATTTCTTTCTTTTTCCAAGAAATATGTATAAAAAAGGTTTATACATATGCTATAATTGTAGATCTGAGAAGAAATTTGGGATTGAAGGGAATATATGGAAAATGGCATAATATGCGTAAGTAGATGGCGGCATTTTTTAGAAACTAATATATGCATCATAATACCTCTATCATAAATGACTATACATAATTTTACATGTAACTATTATTATAAATAAAGAATTAATTTTGTGGAATCACAAATGTATGAAGGAGATGGCAACAACAACAACAAAAATATATAATGTTCATGATTGAGGCAAGTTATATGGAATTACAAATGTTTGGCATTGCTTGTAGTAACAGGTATTGTAGCCTGCTTCCGTATAGATGCCTTCTTCACACCGTTGGTTAATAGTAATACTACCATATTCAATTTTCAAATATAAAATACTACTATACATATGCCTTCTTCACTTTTTGGTGTTGCTTTCTACAGTTAAGAATGCTCCTTTTCTACATTACAAATGCAGATGCTATACTTTATCCATTGGATGCAATTTCATTTCAAGTCATGGCTATGTTTTTAGTGATGTTTCTCCAAACAGTGCACCGTGTGAACCACTTAAATATAGATTAACAAATCTATATTATCTATTAATAATGTAATTCACTCGATGTAGGATATAGCATGTAGCATGGGCCATTCATTGATATTTTTATATTTAAATAAACTTGGTTCACTGTCTAAGTATAATAGAATCTTCTATCTAATATGGTCTAATTATACATCCGTGGTTTGCTGTCATTTATGCCCTGAACCTCTAATGCTTTATATTCCTAAAATTATAAAATAACTCAACCGATTAGTTTAAACTTTCTCAAACACGGTATTATATAATTATATATTTCCTTTCAATGATTGGATTTGTTTTACACTTTCATAGACCTAAAACATATGTGCACTAAGTTTCCCCACATGTACATATATGTTTATATTTAAGATGTACATATAATCTTCTAATTATGGGTGTATTTGCTTAATTTATTTTAATATATATAAATATGGATTCTAATATAACGATATGTGATTACGGTTTACAATAACTTGATACTGTTGAGTTTTTTTTCTTTTACCTTCCCATATCTTTATGCTACAAAGTTGTATGTATACAATTTACACTTAAGCCCATATGTCTTTATATATTTACTTAATCACTTACTCATCATTATAACGAATAGGAAAATGTAAGGCATGCACATATTCACTTCCACGCTCTGCCATACCCATAAATTCTTTAAGCTGGAACCTATGCACCTAAACCTCCCCCTAGCACATGCACCTTCAAAATATTATAAAATATATTTAGTTTATAGTATTATGTTTTTATGTATAAAAGTTACTATTTTATTATCTTGGGTTTTAATTTACGTTTGTACGCAAGCTCAAGATAATGTAATAAGAACAATGAATTCCATCTAAGCGCACATGCATACATTCAGTCAAACAAACTTGCATGCCTTCCGTCTAGGCATTCACGCATTCAGGCTTTTCACACACGCAGGCACCATGGCTTGGTGTTTTGTGTGTATGTGTCTATATATATATGTGTGTGTGTGTGTGTGTGTGTGTATGTATACACACACACACACACTCATCTTCTTTCTCTTGCACTAGATTCACCTACATGTTATACACACACACACACACACACACACACAAACACACACATATACACCCATATATATATATATATATATATATATATATATATTTTAAATTGAATTTTATAAATAACCCCAAAAGCTGTCAACATGCCTGACAGGTAACCAAAGCACAAGGAAATACATAAAGCGCCGAAAAAGTAATAAGACAAACAATAACGGACGACCGTAGAAACGGCGAGAACAGACTATAAGGAGAGGAAGTCGCCCTCATGATATAGATTCCAAACAAACCGGCCGAGATCCAAACAACCGCAAATGAGAACACCGACAATGAGCTCCGGGTTTTCCACCACCCATGATCCAATATAAGAAGAGGAGTAAAGTCTCCGATCCAAACCTGAATATCCAGAGCCTGAAAACCAATATCCACAAAATCAGGGAAAAAAAGGGGGGAGGATGAATCAGAGACGAGAAAGCCATAGCCACCTGGCTCGGTATCGGGTGTCATCCAATTCCCGCTCTATAGGAAGACTGAGAACAGGTAATAGATAACAGGTCCACAAGGCGACCAGAACGAGAACTGACCGAGCCCTTGAAAGGTCTTCCATGAAAAGCCAAGAAAACATCGTTTCTAACCCGACGAATAATGGAAGAGGGATCCATAGGTGATTCCTCAAAAATTGCCTTATTTCGCGCGCACCAGATGTGCCAACAGATCAGACAAGGAATCAAGCGGAAGATGATAGAGCGAAGAGATTTACCAGAGATTCCATTCCACCAGGTTCTCTGTAATTCATCTGTCGAACTGTTGCTACCTCGGATACCCATCAGATTTCCGAAGTAATTCCAGCAGGATCTGGCAGAGAAACCTTAAAAAAGCAAATGATCCAAAGATTCTGTATCCCCATTTCCGCAGCATCTACATCGGGAGACATACGGAATGCCAATCCTCTGAATGTTCTCATCAACTGGCAACCCTTTATGAAGGGTTCGCCACATGAACAAAGACACTTTAGGAGGGATTCTAGCGTCCCAGATGAAAGAGAAAAGAGGGAGAACGGGAGCGGGATTACGAGTTGAGCTCCAGGCCTTTAAGATGGAAAACGGACCGCCATCCCATCCGGAATGACCTCCATGTGAATCAGAAAACGATTTTACCGATTGCATGTGCTTCCAAGTCTCACTTGCGAATGATGGAGATCCGAAAAAGCCAACAGACGCCAGCCACTGGTACTTGGCATGTAGGAACGTCTCCCATAAGGAATCGTTTGTCCCAAACCTATACCACAACTTGCAAGCAAAAGCCGAACAAATGTCCTTTGGGTTTCGCAAACCAAGCCCGCCCTCGTTCTTGGGACGGCATACGATGTCCCAAGATACCCAGTGATGACGGTGATTGTCAACCTTCGACCCCCAGAAGAAGGAAGAGGCCAAAGATTGGAATGACCGAAAGAAAGAAGACGTAGGGGTCATCGCGGCGAAGACATGAGTGCCCAACGATCCTAATACCGACTTAATGAGAACCAATCTTCCTGCTTGAGAAATAAGAGACGCATTCCAATGGATAATCTTTCCCCTAACTTTGTCCGTCAAAGGATCGAAAAGGGAATTAAGTTTTCTACCTCTGTAAAGAACAATACCCAAATTAGGAAGAGGAAGGGAGGCTTCGCTGAAACCGGTAAAAGATTCGACCCAAGAAACCCTGGAAGGGTCCATATCCTTCGCGTGGACGAAACAACTCTTCGAATAGTTAACGAGCTGGCCCAAGCACCTCTCGTACAGGTGGGTAAATCGAATAAACCAGCGAACAGAAGTCCGGCTTCCGTTGGAAAAAATGACAATGTCGTCCACAAAGGATAGGGATGAGACGAGCGGGCACCCTCTCGGAAGGCCAAATCGGTGAATTTGGCCAAAAATCGTTAAGGTGTGGATCCCTCGAATGAAAGCCTCTGCCGCAATCACGAAAAGGGAAGGAGATAGAGGACCACCTTGACGAAGACCTCTACCCTCCTTGAAGAAACCACTGGCCGATCCGTTAATGAGAACGGAGAACCAACAGTTGGATATGAGCCTCCAAACCAAATCGATAAAGGTTTCAGGAAACCCAAAGGCACGCAGAACCTTAATGATGAAAAACCACGACATACGATCGTAGGCTTTTTCCATATCTAGTTTGAAAACAATATTAGATCCTCTAACCTTTCGGTCAATCTGAGAAATCAGTTCCTGGGCTAATAGGACGTTATCAGTGATTAAACGACCTTTAACAAAATCCGCCTGAGAGGAGGAGATGATACGATCAAGGTAGGGAGCCAAACGATTGGCCAATACCTTAGAAATCACTTTGTTAGAGAAATTACACAGGCTGATCGGACGAAATTCCGCGCATGACCGAGGGTTATCACACTTCGGAATAAGGACCAAGTTAGTGGAAGACCAACTAATGGGAAGAATGCATCCGGAGAAGAAATGTTGGATTGCCAGACAGAAGTCTGGCTGAATGATAGGCCAAACACTCCGAAAGAAGGAACCATTGAAGCCGTCGGGCCCACTGGCACTATCCTTGCTAAGAGCAAAGACACAGGCACGAATCTCTTCCGATGAAGGTGGAACAGCTAAAGCGTCACTTCCCTCCGAAGGGACCAGACGGAGAATGAAGGAAAGGAGGTCCAAATCCGGTTCTGACACAGAAGGAGAACCCGGATAGGATTGGAAGTGAGTCATAATGATCTCTCTGACTTCAGTAGGAGTTGAAGCCACAGAGAGATCCGATCTTAAAATTTCACGAATAGAAAGCAAATTGGCTTTCTTATGAATAGATGAATGGAAAAATTTGGAATTCGAGTCTCCTTCGACCACCCATTTGACCCTCGCTTTTTGGCGGAGATAGGAGTTTTCGATACGAAGTTCCGATGAGAAAGCCAATTGAGCAGAAGCCCACTTCTCCTTGTTTTCGGCTGAAGGAGTCTCGTCGAACAAAGATTCGGCAAGGATGAGGGTCTCTTCTGCCACCCGAACACGGTCGAAAATGTTCCTGAAAACAAGAGAATTCCAGTTCTTAAGGCAGGCCTTAAGACGTTTCAGCTTTTGGGAGAAAGCCCCCAAGGGAGAAGCAGAAATAGGAGAGGAGCACGAGTCCTCCACTACCTGAAGAAAAGTATGGTGGGAGCTCCACATACTTAGGAAGTGGAAAGATGAAGGCCCCGATAGAGAACGTGGAGAACAGCGCAAAACTAATGGGGCATGATTAGAACAGGAACGATGTAGATGAGAAGTAGAGAAGGAGAAGGGGAGATTAATCCAGTCAGGAGAACCAAAAATTCTATCCAACCATGATAGGATCCGGTTCGGACCCTCCTGGTTGTTAGACCAAGTATAATAAGAGCCCACGAAAGGGATTTCTGATAAACCGGAGCTCACAATGAAAGAATTGAAGTCAGAAACCGAGAGGCGATTGACGGCCACCCCCCCTAATTTTTCAGCCTGACTAGCGACAACATTGAAATCACCACCCACCACAGAGTATGAGAACCCCATCTCAGCTAGTGAAAGAATGTCATCCTAAAGGGATAATCTCTCCAACCGATCACACTTGGCGTATACCGCAGAGAAAAGAAACGGTTGAGGGAAACGGGGAGCGGTACACGCCACAGAGATAAACTGGGTCGAGTCAAAAACAGGGCGAACAACACAGTCTTTGGACCATAGAATCCAGATCTTACCCGAAGCGTTGGACAAGGCACCGCCAAACCCAAGCGACATCACAACCTTGGTAACCTCTCCAGGACCCAAAAAAGGTTCTAATAGAGCCACCAAGCAAATTGAATGCTTCTGGACAATGCGCTTCAGCGTAGCAGAAGAAGCATCATTGCCAATACCACGAATATTCCAAAAGAGAAAGTTCGACATGAATGCAGAGACAACAGAGAGGAAGAAAGCAAGCAAAGGAAAGCAGAGCAAACGCAACTCAGATAAGATACAATGAATAAAGAGCATACCGATCGGTCAGCTCAGTCGCCGCTATAGAGCGAGTGCGGATAGTGCGTGGAGTAACGGGAAGACCTCTCGATCTGCATCGAGAGGCTCGATGAAGATGCGAATCCGCGATCCGAGGTTCGGACTCCGCAGATACTCCAAACAGCTCCAGCGTGCCCTGCTGCCTAAAAGAAGATCTGGAGGGAGCCGAGTTCTTAGTTAGATGACTAAGACGATCATTAATGATCGCAATCTCCTCTACGCTAAGCATAGGAATGGAGATCGATAAAGCACAAGAGGAAGAGGGAAGGGAACAAAGAGAAGAACAACATGCAGACGATGGTACTGGAGGAACCGGATCTTTCGGAAGGAAACAAAAGTATGTAGGGGTGCTGGTAATACGAATCCCACGATGCTGTAGGAACCTAACCCAAGGCGGACTGTCATTAATGAGACAGCCCTGCGAGACAGGTGTGGTTCGCAAGACGGCCCTAGCAGAGAGATCAACCGAGCGGACCAATGAAGGCTGGCGAAATTCCCGGCTGATCGCATAGTGGTCCGAATCAGTGGCCACTATGCGACCAGGGCTGGAATATCGCCCGAACCAATCGATCCAGGCTAGATGAAATCTCCGTAGAGACCATAGGAGGCCAGCTAGAAGAGGAAGTCTCATAATAACCATAAACGACACAGAACAGGCCTCGCAATGGCTTAGAACCAAAAACCAACAAAAGGACCCGCATTGTCCGCTCCAAATGGAGCGCTCAATGCCAATAGGACCTGACACGCCACCTAACAACGACTGGGTAGCAATGTCAGGGAGCACACACCAGAGCGTGTCATGGCTCAAAAACACAATATAAAATCCATCATCCACAAACCAAAAAGCCACTGCTAACCCATCAACATCGGTCAAATAAGAAAGCAAAGGCGAGAAGCTCACATGCCTGCTAAGGCCACCACTTACCTGCTGTTCCGATGCAAGATATAGAACTTGAGAAACATCCAAACACTGCTCACTTCCCAATTGTTCCACCAAACAGGGGGACTCAGACCCATCTGTAGGCATAGCTCGGTCAGAGCCAAGCAAGGAATAGTCCCAAGACTTGGAAGCCATAGCATTGCTACCCATAGCCAAGTCAAACGTTCCAAACCTAGCAGGGGACAACACTGTCACAGGAGAGGAATCTTCATGCACATGACTGGAAGGAGCGGTGAACTCCCCTTCAGCCAGCACACAACCAATATAACCAGAATCACAAACCACCGTGCCCACCGAAAGCGGCTCCTCCCCAAAAAGCAATAGCTCACACGATGCAGAAAAGGATAAAGATGGTTCGAATTGAGTGATGAACTCCCGCCTCGAAACAACATCATATAAACAGGGTGAAGCCGAAGCCACCTGCAGATCATCTACCTAGGAGAGGCACCCACTGGGGGGAAGCCGGGTCTTTAACCCATCAACGGAAACCGGTAGAATTTCCATAAAGCTATTCTCGACCATCAGAAAACGAGAACGACGGAGATCCCAAAAATTTCCCAACGAGAAAACCCTAATTTCAACCGAACATTCACCAGTGAAAACCACCGACAAGGGACCAGTCACCTCCGCCAAGATGGCGGCGCCAATAGCGGCGAAGGAAGGGCAAGCACGCAAGAACGTGCCAGAGAGAGTGAACTCTCCATCGGTCGAAAACGACATCAGTGACAAAAATCAGACAACAACAGAACGCTAGCTTCCCAGAGAAGAAGCACAGAAAATAGAGATAGCTAAAGGAGAGATTAAACCGCAATTTACAAGAGAAAAGTTTTCAATCGCTATTCAGAGGCGGCCATTAGTGCCGTTGAGAAGATGTATGATGTGTTATTTTATGTGATAAGATTGTATCATATTATTTATAATATTACTCCACTACATGTATACTGTTCCGTTGCATTATTTATTTTTCTCTGGTAGTGTAACTCTGATATATGGTGTATAAGTATAATCAAATGTTTAGTAAAACAGCTTCATGAACTGTTTATTTGATTATTATATTTTTTCGCTCCGCTGCGAGATTCTATTTTGTTTTTTTCTTTCTCTGCTTTTTCTTATTCACCCCAATAACAATCCGCTCTTCTGTATGATTTAAGTCTGACGTGTGTGGTTTATCGTCGATTTAAAGCGTACAAAAAGGCTGGATGTTACAATTCTGGCATGAATATCTTTAAAGTGAACAATAATATCGAATTGATATGGTTTTGGAATAAATATGATATTTGATATGAAGTATGAACTATTTGAAATGAAATGACCACGGTGTGAAATAAGCATTTGGTTGTTAAAGAGACGAGATCGGATATTATCATACTCTCTGCCAATACTAAAAATCACTTTAACAACTGTGTACGTGGTGGAGATTCCAAAATGAAGTAGATGGTTTGGTGATGATTCTATATGGTATTTACGTAGCCTTGACTTCCGTGAGTCATCTTGATGTGGCTAAAAAAGGAGCTATACTGGGCCAAGTGGGGTCATTCCCCCTATCGGACACATTTCATCGATACCATTCTATTGCTTTTGTGATTTGATTTGGTGCAAATCTAATTTGGGAGTTTGTGAAGAGGTGGATAGTAGTAGCTGCCATGCATTACCACCAGTCCAGGAGTGCAAATGGTATATCTACCCTGGCATTGTCTCGAGTGCCTTGTCGCATGCCTTATCGTGCCCTTTACAAGTTTGTTTTTTACCGTACCTATGTGATGTCCTCTGGGTAAACATCTAGTTTACGGAGGACCGTACGGCATTATATAGACTACAGGAATATAATAAATGTGTTAAGGGGGATATGCGTAACGCCTTATCACTATTTTAATACTTTTACTTTAATATAGACATATTATAACAGCGTATATTACTACATAGTTGATAGTTCCACGGATCCTTAGAGGATGGAAATCCCAAGCATCCTTTAAGCTACTTGTATTTCATTTAACATTTCACTTGAGTTGAATTTATTAATATAAGAATGTTAATCCTGACTCGAATGTTTTGCTTTACGCTCGGGTCAGACTGAGTGTCACAACATTTGAGACTCACCTATGGAGTTTGGCTTCACTTGGAGATCTGTTTGTATCTATTCAGCTTTCAGCTATCCGACGATTTTGTTCAGACGTATCATCCGTTTGTATTCGAGACTGCATTGTATTTGAGATGTTCTGTTGTATTTTATTTTAAACTTTTTTGTTTATATAATAGCTTCATGAACTACTATTTATCTGTTATGTTGCTTACTGTTATAATACTCCGTGTCTGTGATTCTGTGATTTATTTATTTATTGTATATGCTGATTTTTGCCAAATATAAATTAACAATCTGATATTTTGAGCAATTCAAATCCGACATGTGCGGATGCAAATGGCAAGAAATACCCGATTGTTACAGTTGGTATCAGAGCTATGGTTTTAGGCAAAACTTAGCATATATAGCAAATTTAATTACAGAATCACTTTCGTTCAAGCTTGAATCTCCTCCTCTTTGATTCGAACCTCCTTTGAATTTTAGAACATTTGTTGTTCCGAAATCCATTCTTGTCTCTCCCTATTCGTGTTTTATAATTCCTGGAGTATCCCATAACTCCACTTCGGATGATATCTATAATGAATCGGCAGTCCCGCTAATCTAGAATGATTTGTGAAGGGGTGAAACTCCTTTTTAATGAGCATTGATTCACCGGATATTTCTATATCCTTGGTTTACGATGTTGCTATCTCTTGCTATGCCCGAATGTTTCTCTAGTAAATGACCAGGGTAATTCTCTTATGATCAATCTTATCTGCATCGATTTTATTCTTAAAGTCAGGGTTGGCCTGGTTAAGGTCGCCCGCCATTTATACAAGTCTATCCATCTTTTCTCTTTTGCAATTTAATTACCTTATCTCCTGTCGAGCCTAACTTCTAACTCGAATTTCTTCTTAATTAGGATTCCTCTAAATTTGAATCTCTATCCTTATTATGGAATTTATTTTGAAATCATCGAGTGAGGGAGTGTATTTGTAATTAATATACAAATGTTTTATATAGTATGTTGTTTGAGTTGTTCACGTTGATTTGGGGTTCCAATCGATTCGTCTGATCAATGCTATCGACAGAAATTCTAAAACACTTGAATAGGGCAAATTAACATAATATTGTTTCCAAATTAGCATAATTTTGTATGATTATATTATATATATAAGTATAAATTTTTCTAAAATTGAATAGTTAAATGAATTGGTTGTTGAAAATGATAATATTTGATTTTCATTTATTGTTCTGTAAACCAACGACTTTTGTCACATAAAATAAATAAATGGAAATGTTCATAAACTGATTTAGAATTTGAAATGAATTTAAATTAAGAATTTGAGAATTTAATTTCCAGTATTTTTGAAAATTTGGTTTTAAAATTTTAGGGTATATTTTTTAAAGTATTTTCGAATAGAAATTTATTTTCATAGAATTTTAAAAGTTTTAAATCGATACTCTCCTCTTTTTTCGCTGGAAAATAATTTCTTTGATGACTGCAGCATCATCGACATTCATTTTCGAGTTTCGAAGTGAAGAGACCATTTAGTAGCCTTGCTACATTTTTGTTTTGGAAAGTAAAGTGATTCGAATTTCTAGGGTATAATTTGATTTATAATATATATATATATATATATATACATATATATATATAAGTATATGATTTTAGATTTGATATATAGTTAGTGTGTGTGTGTGTGTGTATATATATATATATATATATGTATTACATTAATCTCTAAGTTGTTTGGAGTTAATCGAAAATTTAATTCTCAAATCTTGTTAAAGGACGAATTCAATTTTAAATGAAGGCAAAATCTTGAATAAATATTTAAAACTTGAAATAATTGAATTTGGAAATTTTACTTATATAATACTCGATTGCATTTTAATATATATATATATATATATATATATATATATATATATATATAACTTACCTAAATTATTCAGAAGTTAACTATATAATTGAGCAGTATACAATATAAAATGATGTTAAAGGAATTTTAAATAAAATTTGAATGGTTGTAATAAGTGTTTATACACTAAATTTGTGATTATATAAAATGTTAATTAAGATAATTGAATAATAAGATAGTAAATAAATAAATAGTTAGGATTGAATTATAAGTGAAATTTACTTAAGAAAATTAAATGGATCTAATAAATGAGATTAGTAAAATGAATTTTGTTTTGAAAGAAATTTTTGTAACAAATATTAATATAAACTGAAAACAAATCAACTTAATGAAATAACTTGAATTTAAAAATCAATTATTGAATATTAATTAATTTAAATTGAAATTTATATGCTTTTAAATTAATTTTTTATTTTGTATTTCAATCTATTTTTCTGGTTTTTTCTATTCTCCTACCTCCTTCCTTTTCAGGGACGAAAAGTTTTGAGTGGGGAAGAGTGTAACAACCCGTAAATTTTACTAGTTTTTAATAACGTATTTAATTAAATTTTTGTGAAATTTCAAATAATTAAATTTGGAAACAAAAATTTAATATTTGGGATACGTCTAATTAAACATAGCAAATAGTAATTTTTCATCAGATAATACGAAAATTTATTTTCTTGTATAATTTTGTTTAAATTTAGATCAGTTAATATTTGGTGATAATAAAATATTTTTCAAACCTGAGTATTTTTGTATAATAAATTTGTTAATCATCTTCTGAGTGAGACGTCATATTTCGTTTCGTCAAATTTGTAATGTTATTGCTCCGTTTATCTTATTTTCAGTGAATTTGCAACAGTTTGGCTTAGGATATCGACTTTTGGTAGTATGATCATATCGCTCATATCTGTGTACCATTCTGTTCGTCTCATCATAATAATCTTCGTAGTATATTCATTTGTGTATTTCAGAGTCCAGTATGTGGTGGAATCTACGGAAAACGGTAACCGTATCGGTATTCGGTTGTTTTTGTTCCCTTTATCTTTTCACTTTCCACCCTATAACCTAATAGCCATTTCCTTTTATTTATTTGTAAAATCAATGTATGACTTGTCTACTTTTCCATCGGTCATATTTATTGTCGGTTGCCATTTAATTTCTTTTTTGGTTCATTTTGATCTTGCTCTGAAACAAATATATGTGTTGCTTTATAAGCTGAAGGCTGCTTGTCTCCCTGAACTTTGTGCTTCCCTTTCCCTTCTTATTTCTTTTGGCATTCCATACTTATATATATAAAACAGGAAAGGTTTGTATATAATTCACCTGAAACAAGTTACATTCATTTATAAAGCACGTTTATGCATGTTGCCTTTTTTTTCAAGTCTCGGCCATTTCATTTCTCACAGCCCACACCTCAAACTCCTGGCCCGCTCTTCTCCCATCACCTCAACGCCTCATCTTCTAGTCACTCCTCAGCACGGGTTCCGGCCTCTTCTACCCTACCTCCTCTTCAGCCATCTCTGCCCCTTGCCTCCATCACTAGGCTTTCATAGACCAGCCACCCATGGCCGCATGCATAAGCTCAGCAAAACCATCCCTCTCTAGTTTCTTTTATAAGTAAGTATGTAATATTATATGTTTGTGGTTTTTTTAGTTTGTGTATTAGTTTATATATATGTCAAGATATATGTAGTTTATATCTATATTAGTATATATGAATTTTACAATATATGTTTTATATTTTGTTTTATAAATATCATGTGCGATATATGTAATGGTATAACAGTTTATATGTTTAGGTTTTTTATGGAATTTTGTGTTCCCAGATCTTATATATTTCAAATACTATATATATTGTGGGGTTTGTATATATTTCAAATACTATATATATATACAGTTTATATATGTTGTTCATATATATATATATATATATATATATATATATTGGTGTTTTGTTGGGAGGTTTGTATATATCAGTATATGATTTAAAATATGTTAGTTATGGGTTATAAGACATGTACTATAGTTTATTATATGTTAGATATATATTTATATATAATATAGATATGTTGGTATATGTTTTATATGTGTGATATTGTTTTATTAATTCTTCTGGCCGTTTCCAATCTGCATATTTTATATACATTGATCCTGGTTTATGTTAGTTTGTAGATATTTTAGTCAATACATGTAAGTTTATATGTGTTATATGTTATATATCTCTACTATTAATAATGATAGTTCAACCCATATAACTTCAACCGTGTCTTTATGAAGTTCCCATAATACCCTTTATACATTTTGTCGTTGCTTCTCCCTTTGTTTTACCTTCCGAAAATTGAAAAACCCTTACTCTCATTTCTCCCTCATTGCAAAAAAAGGGTAAAAGCGATTCCAAACCCAATGCGATTCACGATTCCAGATCCAAGACGATTCTAGGTTCATGGCAATTTCAAATGCAACGTCTTCTCATCTTCACTTTACGATTGAACGACGACTGTTCAATTGAACCGCACAAGCTAGGGTTATTCCAGTGCGATTCTTCTCCACCTTCGAGTTAAGATCCACAATCATAAACCATCAACAGTCGGTTATCAACTACTGATTGTAGATCGACCAATCATGATCGACTAAGGTCAGTCCATTGAATCGTGATTCAAAATTCAACTAAGGATTATTGACTAAACATGATGGTTTGTTTATGATATGTTTCTCATAATTATTATTTTCATAGCATTTGGAATTTAGATTTTGTTCCTTCTTTCCTACTAATTCATTATACTTCATTGATCACGTATAATTCATTTTGATTCACTTGCTCCTGTAAATATAAATCATTAACACTACATAACTGTGCATGTGCAGTACACATTGTTCGAGGAATTGATTGTTTGATACATGAACTATAAATTACTGATTAAGGTACAGTAAACCTATGTCAATAACAAACAATAGTAGAGATGTGGACTTGGTTGCAGAGAAGTGTTGAATAGGAAGTGGTTATGTTGAATGAAGGCAGTGATAATGGGTGGTTAAGGGATGTTGTTGAGTGGTTGAAATGGGTTAGTTGTTGTATGAAGTAGGTTGGAGATTGACAGACGTGCAGGGGATTGTTGTGGCAGCTATTGAAGTTCACAGTGGTTGAATTGTATGTTGAAGAGGAGGATATAACTAAGTGGTATTGCTATGTTGTTTGGTTGTTGCTGAGGGAGGAGGTGAAGGCAAAAGTGATTTGGCTACAGTTGATGATGAAGTGGAAGTGGAGGCTGAGGTGATGGACAGTGGTTTATGGTAGTGTAATGATAAGTTGATGTTGAAGTGTTTGCTCTGAAGTTTCAGGTGGTGGAGGAGGATGATGATAAATAGGTAGGTCAATGAAGGTAGTGGCAATGGTTTTTTGGCCAGAGGAATCTGATGAGGCAGTGGAAGTTGTTGTGGAGATGTATGAAGGCAGGGGCAGTAGTGGAACAGTTGGTAGTGGAACTGAAGTGAGTTGTGCAGGAAGGTTTAATGGTTGTGTAGTGTAGTTGGAGTAAGATGACAGGTTGAAGCAAGGAAGTGTAGCAAGTGATATGTTTGTAGTAATGTGTAAGTAGTTTTGTAGAGGGGATGTAGTTTTAAAGAGGATGTGATGGTGTGATGAAGAACTAATATTTGTATAGCAGAGAGCAGTATGTATATGAGGATGGTCAGAGGTTGGTATGAATGTGAATGAAGAATAGCCAGAGGTGGAAGTATGGCTAACAGAACTGATTTTACTATCAAATTGATAAGTAAATAGCCGAAATTCCATTGATAAGTAAAATTCCATTGCTAAGGAATGATTAATCAATTGGAAAGCTCATAACTAAAAGAATGAATTCTAAAGAAAATGTAAATTTGCTCGAATAAGGAAAGTTGTCTACTCTAAGATTTATTTTCTCTAATCACTGGATAAATTTATTGTTGGTCATCAATGTGATTTTAAAAGTCGGGATCTATAAGAAGATACAATTAAGGTCTTCTTTATTTTAACTCAATTATTTAAATGTGCAAGCTTCCGAGCCTTCAAACATTTTTACTTTTATCAGGCAAAAAAAAGAAAACAAAAAAGATTATGAAAATAAAAGAAAGAGATAAATGGTTATAAAAGGTTAAAGACCGAGATAGGGACAAAGAATTTTGGATAAATTTTAGGTTTTACTGGCCATTTAGGAGTTTGAAATTGTAGTGGAAAACTGAAATAAAGTACCGACAATCAAATAGTAGGTTGGCCATGCAATTATTATTTATTGGCCAATAACATAAATGGTTAAAAAACAAGTGAAGATGAAAAAGAAAACGGAAAGTGTAATTGAGTTTGTAATAGAATTAAGTATGCATGATGGGTGCATGATTGGGATTGTTTATGTTGTGCCTTGGGTTTCATATCAAATAAAAGATTAGGTAAATCTTAGTGGATCAATTTTCCAATGAATTTAAGGGTTTCTTTGTTTCCCAAGAAACATTTGTTTGTTATTTGTATTAAGGGGTGGTTGTACTTCAATTATTAGTGTTTGCATCTTTATATTTTGATATGGATTAGCAAACAGTTGATTTATTTCAATGATTTATGTTAGAAATAAGCTACAATACTCAAAAATCATAATGCGAATTGGTAAGGCCTGAGATTGAAAAATAAAGGTTTCGGATTGCATATTTAGGATGGCTGATACATTTAACAAGGTAAAGCAACTTGGACAAATAAGATTACTTATCAACGGAATTTCTGTTACATGTAAATTCCATTTAGATGTAAATAAGATTACTTATCATGAAATTTTACATGTAATAAGTAACCAGTTTAGATAAGTAAAAAGGAGGAATAACATGTAATATCTGATTTGCAAACTTGTCATGTCCCGACTTTCTACTCCCAGAAAATCGCATCGTGAATTAAGAAAGAAAGGGATAGAAGAAGAAAAGAAAGAAGAGAAAGCAGAAACAACACAAGAATCTCAACAGCGGAACGAATAAATTATATTAATAACATAAGTATTTACATAATATACAATACCAATCAGGGATACACAGCATACACAACACATATACTAGACAGTTATAAACACCTGTCTAGTATTTACAACTCAATACAACACAACACAGAGAAAACACAGCGGAAACTATATCTAACGCGGAAGCCTCCTGCTCCATTGCTCCTCCATTATTCGTCAAAGCTAACCTGAATCCTAACCTGAATTCCCTTGGCTACTCGTAAAAATTTGAGTACCCAAGAGTTTATGAAAAATAAAAATAAACTCCGGGTCAGACATGGATCTGGTGTGAGTAACAGGTTAAGGTTGCTTAACTTTTAAAAACCTTTGGAAAGAAAGGTATCACGTAAGACTTCCCACACATAAACATGGAAAAAAATTTACCTTACGCTAACCAAAACATTTGATAGGAAACCCGATGATATTATAATAGTGTCTAGGGTTTTCAAGTAAAATACAGAAATAGCTGAAATGCTTACATCTCACATTCCAACATAGTTGGGCACAACTAATACGTACGGCACTTATTGGATTTTGGATTCCATCAATGGTAGGGCTACTGGGGTACCGCCCGTCATAGTATGTGACCTAGATCACCGTACCGAGGAGCCACCCTAACTCCCCTGCAACACAAGACCGGGACCATTCCTTACTGAACAGTACCGAACAAGACAACCCCGACAGTTGTTGCAATCAACTGCCCCACACAGCCGAATATAAAGGGACTTCTAGACAGGGGTAAATCTTGCTCTCCAGTGGGAGCTACCTACGAAGCCTTGCTGCGCCTCCCCTGTTTTAGCCATTCCCGGTTGATGAGGCTTGAGGTTACGATTACCTTTATAGGACATAACACTTAGAATGCTCATCGTCCACCTGACGATGTTCGGAAAGCATTCAATCCATACAAGTTCGTTCCGGGTTCGAACGAAACCGAAGGAATTATCTCGTTACACTCATTACGGAATCACCCACAGAGTTAACGATGATAACCCTTGCACTCTGATTCACCATCTCGAATCTATAAGCACTATTCCGTCAAACTCATTACGGAATCACCCACAGAGTTATACTGACGTATAGCCCTTACACCTCGAGTCTTCACAAAGCTCCATTTGGATTCACGACCTGACGTTATTTGGAATCGATGTGGTTTTCGGATATCCAGATATGGAAATCCGATCCCGATCTCATCGAAATCCAAAGCGTGTCTTTTAGGGCCAAGTTGTTTTAAAGTTTAAAACAATTTAATTCAACATTATCTATATACACACAGATAGATAATTCTCAACATCACAATAGATAACCAATATTATCATCACATCAGATAATCTATATTATCAACTCAAAACAGATAAATCATATTATCAACTCAATGCAACCATAACATTCAAATCACCCAATATCGTATATCTCATAACTGAGATCTCAATCATTCAGGGTAATAAATATCAATTCATCATTCATAAGCAATGACTTATTAAATCATCATCCTATAATTAATTTAAAATGAATTAAATTAATTACATCTTCCTTAATTAATTTAAAATAAAATAAATTAATTATTCATCCATATAAACCTTGCTTACATCAATTAATTACTATTAACAAGTTACCCTAATTAATCCTCTTGATTAATTATCCTTTAATAATATTCAAGTAATTAACCTCTAATTAATTTCACAAATTAATTATTCCAAACCTGTAATTAACCTGTAATTACTTCATCAATAAATTAACCATAATTAAGTACATTAATCCTTAATTAATTACATTAATTAATTCTTTATTGATTAATTGTTCTTATTTAATCAATTCTTAATCATATCATTAATTATATAAATTAATGATCTCAATTATTTTAAATAACTCCATTAAATTAATTATCAAAACCTAAATTAATTACACTAAGTAATTAATTATTAATTACTTACTTAAGTAATTATTCAACATACTAATTACATATTAATTACACAAGTAATTAATTCCAAAACTCCTCCATTAAATTACATCCAGTAATTTATTCTCTTCACTAAGTAATTTTCCATTTGTAATTACTTCTCAAATCAAATCAATGATTAATTTAAATTAATTAAACTTAATTATTTAACTTAATTAATCAAAATAAACTTAATTAATTACAGTTAGTAATTAGTTTCCTTAATTACTTTCATTAAGTAATTATACTTAAATAATCCTCAAATGATTATCTTTAAATTAATTAATACAATTAATTATTAAAATCTATTACATTAATTAATTATAAAATAATCTTAGGTTAATGACCTTCATTAACCAATACCAAATCTTTAATTACCTTTCCAAAGTAATTAATTTAATTATTCAATATTAATTCTTAATTTATTTATAAGACTCATTAATCAATCTTAAATTAATCAAGTGATAATTAAAACTTAATTAATTATTAATTACTTGATTAATAATTCAATTCTTTAACTAAATTAAATTAATCAAATCTTATTTAAATTAATTTATTAATCACACTTTAATACAATTTAATTAACTTACTTAATCTTTTAATTAATTAAATAAATCCTAAATTATTTAATTAATATCCTAATCATTTATTTATTAAATTAATTCATTATAAACTTAATTACCTTGATTAACTAATAAATCATTAAGTTCAAAACAACATAATGAAAATCATTAATGATTTAATGATTTAATTATCATTATCAAATAAATTTAAAAAAAACAACTTGCTTTTAAATTTTCTAAATTCCATTTTAAATTAAAATTAAAATGAAATCAAACTTAACAAGATTTTAAATATTTAAAATCTCTTTAGTTCTCATTTTAAAGAATCATTTACCTTTTTAAAGCAAATTTAGAAAAAATCATTTAACTTTAGCCTATATTCAATTATATTTAAAATATCTTAAATATTTCAAATGACATTTAAACATTAAATTCAAATCTAATTTACATTACAACCAAAATTCAAATTCATGCTTCAGGTTTAAATTCAAATATTAAAATTTAAATCTCTGTTTTAAATGTTCATTTCAGATTTTATAAAATACTAAAACTAAATACATCATTTGAATTTTTCAACCTATTTCTTTTTGAAACTTTCAGATTCAAATTTGAATCCAGGATTCTAAATTCAGATTTAACATAGAATTTAAAACTTGTTTTTAAAAAACTTACTTTCAGATTTAAAATCACTCAATGTCAAAACTGTGCAGGTTTCAGATTTATTAAATACTTTATTTGTTACTGCAAATTTTATTCAAATATCTGGAATTCAAACCTATTTGAATCCATAGTTTAATCTTACTTAAAGTTTGAATTTAAACTTGCCTTACTATTTTTAAAATCTAGTTTAAAATTCAAAACCTGAAACTGTTCAGGCTTCAGGAAACAAAAACTGCAAATCTTGTTTATTCAAAACTGAAATTCAAAATCTATTTGAATTCATGTTTTAATCTTGCTTAAAGTTTAAATTTGATCTTGCCTTACTTTTTTTTATTTAGTTTTAAAAATTCAAAACCTGAAATAATTCAGGTTACAGAAACAAGGCTCTGCAACCAAACTACCCGAGCCAATAGCTAGTCTACTTCGAGTCACACTTGCTCCTACTTCGGGAAAAAATTGAAGTTACCCGAGCCATCTCCCCATCACATTCCAGACAACCCTCTCCTGTTGACTATTGTGCACATGCACAAAATCCTTGAAAAATTCTGATCATCAGTGATGATCGTCACCTCCATCATCCACCCTTCAACCCAACATGACCACCTAAGCATCAGTGATCATCCAATTTCCAAAATCATGCAGAGCAGTTTCTTATTTTTAAAAACCTGAAAACACTATATCCAGAATCCTCAAACCTGTCAACAACAGTTTCACCTCCCTCCGACCATCTACGTAGTTGAAAACTCCAGCCACTACTAACAGGGATCTATCTACCTTTCCACTAAACAGCCTAACACTCGATCCACTACTAAATCAGGAAAATTAATTTTCTTAATTTCCTAAAAACTTAAGTTTACAGGAAAATTTTCCATTCCTCTGCTAATTCAGAGATAAGTTTACAAATTTGATAATCTTTGTGATGAGCCTGATCATATTACTATATACATAAGCAATATCAAAACTTCAGGACATTAAAATTATCAGTGTTTGAATTTTATCAGTAACATGGTTTTTACCCCTAACTTGATTTACAGAGAAGGTTACAGTACCTATTTAAATAAATCAAAATTTTTAAAACTTAGTTCATAACTTTAAACAAACAATATTCCCTAAATCCTAAGTTAAAATATTAATGTCACCATCTAAATTCAATAAACTAAGAATTTACATTTTTAAATACAATCATGTTCAGGTCATATTAATTTACAGAGAGGTTTTGTTTTCAATTTTCCATTCATTTAAATTCTTATGCTTCAGTTTATTTTTAAACAAACACATTTGTTTCTAATGCATTTTTCAGAAATGGTTAAGTTATGAAACTACTAATATTTGAATTTAAAACTTAAGTTAAGAACACAAAGGTTCTGATACTAACAGAGTATACACCTATTTAAGTACAGAATAATTTTCAGAACTCATACACATACAACAATAGCTTCAATAATTATCATGCATAGCAAATCATTCCAGATATAATAACATGCAACCAGATTTTTAAAGAAGTTTAGAAGTTACTCACCTATTTTCAGAAATGACAGAGCCATCATGATTCAAAAAAAAGCTTATAAATCCTGTCTTTTAAATGCAGCAGTGATATGCCAATGTAAATGAAGTGATTCTGCTCCTTATCCCAATCTACATGCATGCAGGCCATTTTATTGTGCTCAAATTCCAGAGATAAATTGCTATAATCTTCAGGTAGATTGAAATGCAGACTTTATTTGATTTGTTCAAAATTTGCAGAGAGGAAAATGCAGTATTTTTGAATTGCAGAGATTTAATTTTGTACAGGTTAGAGGAGCTACAGGTTTTGTTTGCAAATGCAGGTTTTTGATTTGAGAAAATTTGATCTTAGTTTTGAATGAGGAGTTTATTACAGATCTGTTTTTGAGAAGCTTTAAGTTTTCAGGTTTTTAAGTGAAGTATATTTTTGATTTCTTTTTGATTTTGAAAAGAGGATAAGGGAAAAAATGAGAATGTTTATAAGGCTGAAATTAATTTATCAAAATAAAGAAAAAGATAAAAGAAAACAATGACACATGTCACATTGCTTGATTTACAACTAACACATGTTGCTTAGATTGCTAATTTGATTACACTTGTTTTAATTAAATTAAGTCATATGTTTAAATGTTTATAAAAGGGTTTTCTTTAATATATGTTAGAATGAATATACATATATTTATGAAAATAGAATGTTTATTAATAAGGTTTAAAATAACAATTAACAAATTTTCTATTATTTATAAAGAATTTATAAATCACTTTTATATTTAAATGAATTTAAATCATATGTTATCTTATATTTTAAACTTGTATAAAATATACTCAATTCATATTTAATCAAATATTTTAAAAAGAAATAAAATCAACTTCTACTTAAATTTAAAAATTAAACCAAGACAAATTTTAAACAATATAACATTTATTATAAATATTATCAAACCATAAAGTTATTAATTTAAATAGATTTTTTTTAAAAAAGGCTAATATTAATTTAAAACATAATTTACTAATTACTCAATATTTTATTAGAATTTAAAAACAAACTTCATTTACTTATTTTCATGTAAATTAAATTCCAAACAAAGTCAAACTATAATATATATATATATATATACAAATATATATATATATACATTATAATTTAAACATTTATTTTAGCATTTAAAAGATAAATTCACAAATTAAATATTATTTAAATCTGATTATTAAACCAAAACATATTTTATTAGTCAATATTATCAATATCAATTTAATTTTATATCAAGATTATTAAATTGATATTGTCTAAAATTCCGGGATATCACAAAACTCTACCATCTGCTTTCTGATTATTTATTAATGGAATTTTACTATCAATTTGTAGCCGACTACCACTAAAACAACTTAAAATAATAATGTTTTGAGTAACAAACATTACGTTTAAAACACGCATCTGTCCACTCATTCTTTTATTACACATAAAGTGCAATTATCCCTACCTATTTGATGCACCTACATGTGATTTATTCATCAACTTGAATTTAAATTTGAATGTATTTTAATGAATAACTTTGGTCACATTATATTACAATGAAACATGGTCTATTCATCAACTAATATTGTGCGTGCGTGCATGAATGTAATGATTTTGTTTATTAGGTTATACCATGTATATGTGACCTCTCATCTATTCAAATGATGCTCTTTAGTGTTTGAACGAATCATATGTTATCATGATGTACTAGATTGTAGAAAGATAGCATTTTTCTTTTTAATTGGATAGTGCTTAAATTGATTCAGTAATTTGATCACATAATTAATTTGAATTTGTTAATGCAGATAAACAATCAAGCTCAATCATCACTAATCAAATATGCACATCAATCTCAGGTAATATATTGCTGATTTATTTTAATTCCTTCGGATTTTGAGTTGTATCTGCATTATGCTATAACTTAATTCAGGGTTAGTTCTTTACCAATCGATAATTATTAATAGCTTTCGGCATTAATTTTAAATTATTAATAGCATTTCACCCAAAAAATGTTCGATTATTGCATAATAATGCACATGTTAATTTACCAATATGCAAAGGTACATTAAAAGACAAATCAAGTGTATTTTGTACCTTTTGTATTGTTATTGTTATTTGTTTTGTAATTTCCATGTATAATTTCTTTTTCATTGTGATCGCACTATGATTTTTCTGATATGGATTTTATTAATTGTGTGGTTGATTTGTGACCATTTGCATATTGGTTTCTATTTTTAGCTAAGAGATGTTCATTAATTGACTGCATTTATCTTAGTTTCTTTCCATTGTGATACTGATTATAAAATTACGGGCCGTATGTCTTTATTTTTGCTACCATATCTTATTGAGATATACTTACATTAGTTGTGACGTCATTGCTATCACATGTACAACTGTTTCTATTTATAAAGTGTTCTTTTTTGATCCAAATATGCACCAAGAAATCATATAACATAGGTTGTTATATGCTATAACTGTATAATATATACTTTAGTTCCAAATTGTTATATAATTTATAAACTAATGGTTTATATTACTGCAATTTCCAATTGTAGGTGGGAATTTAAGAAAAAAGGCCAAATAAATTGAACATTTATCATTATTAACTTTGATATATACCAATCCAATATGCATTTATTTTACTATTTTTTAGTATAAGCTCTGTGTCCTTGCAAGGCCTAAGTTACAGCTATCTATAAGCTAATTAAGTTAAAAGTTTGAGATCTATGGAAGCAGTTCACATTCATACAGATAAAAAGTTATATTACTCATAGATTGATTGTTATAATTTTCAATAATCGATTACATCGTTCTTCATGTTTTATACAAGGTTTGCACAATTCAAATGTCATATGTACACAACTGTATAAATTGTATAGACAAATGAAAGCTCTCATCCGTGTGATCGGTGGCGCGTCAATAGATTACGTTTGTCAACTTAACCAACCTTCAATTATTATAATTTCCACAATTCAGTTTCAAATACATGTAATATGGATCAAGTTTCATTTTTATAATTTCGACATTTCAGTTCAAATACATCAACGAAAGATTTCCATAATTCAGTTTCATGTAGATATTCCCATGGTGGAGCTAGCTCACATTCAAATAAAGCATATTTATATTGGAAATTTTGTAATATTTTTTCATAAAGTGAATTGGGCCATCACTATATATATATATATATATATATATATATATATATATATATATAT